>OY720642.1:83300034-88210034 GCA_963169105.1 Ceriagrion tenellum | reverse complement strand
ACTGAAAATTGTTGAGTCAGCATGCAAACTACGCACGGGCACTTCTGACGATATCTATGTGTTAGAAATTTCTCATATAATAAATTAGGTCCTTCAGTAGTGCATGTGCGTACCATTTCTCGTGAGAAAGGGATTGTATTTATTGGCAAACATCTCGGAGAGTAGAGTGGTGAGGGAAGCTTGTGCATTGATATCTTTCAAAGCGTGGGATATTTTTTTAATGAGATCAACTTTACTGATTTATTGGTGAAATGACATTTAACTTAAATCTCCCGAAAACAGAGAAAAAGCAAAATACACCAAAGGTGAAATGGAGATGTGGATGTATCACAGGAAGACAATGCAGTGCTGGCGTCTGCATTGAAATTTGCGTATTATTACTACTTTCTGATAAAAACCAGCAGTAAAACGGAGCAGAAAAAAATTAAAATAGAAATAATAAAATGAGAATATAAATAATAGCAAACAATAAGCTTCATCCACATGCGTCACTTGCTTGCCATGCTATTGACTGAGAATGTGACCTAATTTTTTACCAGAGTTTGCATAGCGATAAAAGCTATATTCTGCCGCTAAAAACTATAATTAGCAAAAATTTTGATCCAGCATTGTCTTCACTTACCAAGAGAGAATTTGTCAATATAATATACATTTTACAATTTGATAATTATTTTGCTGTCACTGTGAAATATAAAGGACACAATCCCCAATTTTGGTTTCAAAATTCTCGGTAGACCATAAAAACTGAGTGCGGAAGTCATTAGTTGGGAACGATAATTATTGATAATTTTAAATATTAAGTGGTTTTTTTAATAAAAACATTTCGAGAATACAATAGTATTATCTACAGAATAGAGAAGGAAAATAATATGGCCTAATTAGTATTTTAGTAGAGGATGGAAACATTAATTAGCAAAAAAGAAACTGATGACAGGGGTAATCAAATGTACACAATATTAAACGTATTGATTAGACTTTTTCAATAGAATAAAAATTTTAGTTAATAAATAATTCATTTATTGTGATAATTGCGTCACTTTCGAAACCCGTGTCGTAAAACGCTTGAAATATGAATTGTAAGCAGAACCCTGCACCAAAAAATTTGCTAGTCCTCTGGCGTTATGTGCAACGAAAATCAATGACATAAAGGAATTTGCATAATGAAAACAATGTCATAAATAGTAGGGCAACAACAGTATTCAGATGTACCGTGGAAGATAGCTGAAGAGTAATAAATTATAATATTGCAAGAAAACTTCTTTTCAATAAAATTAAAGATAGCACGGGTACTCACTTGCAAAGATTTAATCAGAGATATTAATAAAATAAAATGTTGAGCCAAACGCTTCATTAAAAACTGATTTCAGGAAACAGAAAATGAATCTCATTCAAAGATTTATTTACGCTGGGAACAATAAAAGACTCAAAAGCTACGCTAGGTTTAGGCTTCTTGAAAAAATCCGACTTGGCGATTTTCAGCAGGAGATTTTTTTAACCTCGAGTAAGGTTGTTCTTTTGAACTCGAGTTGTATATTAGTGACAAAAAGGAGTGACAAAACAAGATAAATGCAATAGCTAACTGTAAGGTACATAAATTAATTTTTTCCACTTACCGATCAGGGTTACCACAAAAACACCGTGAAACGAACATAAGACGCATCGTTAACATCCTGATCACTTGTCTATTCTCTCATCTTTTTAGCTACGGATTTCTTAAAAATACTAAAAACCACTAAAAATAATAATAAACATTTCCCTCTCAGGTTTCTGAGAGACAAATATGTCTCCATACGTTAGAATCTTGTGTTCTCCTCCACGTGGGAATATGTCTAATCGACGACAATCTCACAGACCAACCTTCTGATGTCTTCAGGTCTTCTTGGCTGAAATGGTCCATTATCACCAGCAGAATTCTCTATACTGGATTTTGTGTATAACGTTTTTCAGTAAATTCACAGAAAAACTTTTCCAGAGAAGATATTATTTTAGCCAAGTGATTTTCTGTATCACCCAATTTAGAGTATCTGACATAAGGAGAAATTCTTCAAGAAATACTGCCTTAACATTGCATAAGTCAAAAGTTTTGCCCGTGGCGATATTGAAGCATTTATTTTTCATGAACACTTTATTAATTACGCTAAATTTAACAAATATATTCAGGAACTATCGCCCTTCGATAGGATAAGCATATAATATTTTTGAATTTCCCATCAGTTTTTTTGGCAAGTGACCAAAGCTATGACGTCACGATTAGATATCATTTAAGTATGTGATATCATCGACTAAGTTCCAGACAGGTCTTATCTGTTATCAACAGACGTCAAAAATAATACGTCAAAAATAATAATAAAACGTCACCTGATGATAGACGCTATTTTGAGGCAAAGAATCATACGAAAGAAGACAAAGCTCTACCTAATTAATTCTATAGTTTGATCAGGATTTGATCGTCCTTCAAAGAAGTAATAAGAACATCTATGACTCCCAACTACTTACCCCTCTATACACCGATTTTATTGTCCAGCATGTACAGTCATTTCACATTCTACCCCACTCGTGGGATAATCATGAACTAAAAGTTACAAATTAGAGATATTTTCGTTGCCAAGATGTACAATTTGATGTCAAAAAGGCATATAGACGTAAATTAAACTAATCACAGACAAAAATAAAACTATTCTATATGTTACCTTTAGGTCACACTGCGTGATAGAGGATAAATTATACAAAATCGATTAAACACAGCCATTGTAAAAGTTATGTAGTCTTTCAAGGTATTTCCTTTATGAGCATTGTTTTTAGTTTAGCAAATAATGCATTGAAAAGTGAAAGCAAAATAAGCAAAGAATGAGGGCATACATAATATATCAATATTGTATAAAATCTACAGAAATAAACTTACATGTCTCATAAATGAACGATAAAACTATATGCCAACAAAAAGACGCATAAGAAATTGGTTGCATTATTTCTCAACAGAATTTCAACATTATGCTGAGAAAACAACAGTATATCTTTTTCATCTGGCGTCATTTAAGTGGTTAGCGAGAATAACTTTTTTTACATTTTACATCGATCTGAATACATCCCAATCACGCTGGTAAAGGTACTTATTTCGGCTGTTAACGGAAATTGAAACATTTGAAAATGTGTTGAAAGATGAGCGATTTAGTGGAGTAAGGGGGAGAGGGTACACGTTTTTCCAATCAAAATGATATTAACCATAATGCGCTGAGAGAAAATTGACGAATATTATGCCGAAAATATTTTTGTTATGCTCTTACTGGTAACAAAATTAACATAAATATGGCACATTATATTTTTTAAACCGATATTTTTAGCATCAACTTGGTTTTTCCAAAAAATAACACATTTTTCAGATGAACGACAGGCAGATTCCAGATAAACATACTGAATTCATTAATACAACGTATATTTTCTTTAATTTACTTCCATTCTTCAAATAATGTTAATCATCAGATCTAGGTGCCTAAAGCAATTCAGTTTGCTTTGATTCCAGTTCGATAAGGATTCAATTACAATGCAAGGACACAATCCATGGAAGAAAGACACTCCCCGCTGCTCCGCAACGTCTTATCAAAAGGACTATGGGATCGATGCGTTTAGACGTTTACTCACTGGGTCTAGGTAAGCCTCAGGCAATCAAAACTATCAACAGTGTGAAGGCTTCAAGCAAAATCAACAATTATGTGGCATGTTCTATTTAAAAAACTGTTATTGTTAACATTAAGTACGTTTTCCCAAAAATTACACATTTATCAGATGAATCACAGATTCGGGGCTAACATAGCAAATTCATTAATACAACGTCTATTTTCTTGAAGTTATTTCCGTTTTTCGAATAGGGCTCATTGTCAGCTTCCAGGTGCCTTAAGCGTTTCGGTTTCCTTTGATTCTGATTCAATTGGAATTCAGTTACCATGCAAGGAAGCAATCCATTGAAGAAAAACACTCCACGCTGCTCCGCAACGTCTTGTTAAAAGGACAATGGGACCAATGCGTTTAGATGTGTACTTAATGGGTCTAGGTAAGCCTGAGGCAATCAAATTACCAAAAATACGAAGTCTTCAGATAAAATCAACAATAATATGGCATCTTATACTTAAAAATCAGATATTTTCAACATTGAGTCCGTTTTTCCCAAAAAATAACACATTTTTCAGAAGCATGACAGCCAGATTCGGGATTAACATATGTAATTCAGTAATAAAACGTCTATCTTCTTGAAGTTATTTCCGATTGGGATTCAGTAACGGTGCAAGGAAACAATTCATTGAAGAAAGACACTCCACGCCGCTCCGAGATGCCTTATCAAAAGGACAATGGGACTGATGCGTTTAGACGTTTACTTACTGGTTCTAGGTAGGCCTCAGGCAATCGAAAGAATCAACAATATCATGGCATCAGGCAAAATCAACAACAATGTGGCATGTTATATTTAAAAAATACTATTTTTAACATCAATTTCGTTATTCCCAAAATTAACACATTTTCTGATGAACGACGGTCATATTCCTAATTAACTTGCCGAATTCATTAATAAAATGCCTATCTTCTTAAAGTTATTTCCGTTCTTCAAACAGAGCTCATTGTCAGCTTCCAGGTGCCTAAGCGATACGATTTCCTTTGATTTCAATTCGATTGGGATTCAGTTACGATGCAAGGAAACAATCCATTGAAGAAAGACACTCCGGTCCGCTCCGTAATGCCTTATCAAAAGGACAATGGGACCGATGCGTTTAGACGTTTACTTACTGGGTCTAGGTAGGCCTCAGGGCTGGGGAGGGTTAGGAGAGCAATTGAAAACAATGCAAGCTCCGAACAATGGGATTTCCACATGGTGGACCAGCACGTACGGTTGGTGGTACCGTTCGAGAGCTATCGATTACCGAGAAAGATAGAAGACGGTGAGCCCGACGTCGATCGCGTCGCTATGGCGAGCGTCGTTTGAGGAGATTACAACTGTCCAAATCTTCCCTTTTTGTGACGTAGGTGTGGACACATTCAACCCACGCACGTTTTTCTCTTCATCCAGGTTAGGCTGACGGGTCTCCTTTCATAGAGAGAGAGAGAGCCACAGCGGATTCAATGCGATGCTATCAACGAGTCATCCTAGCCCCGTATTGAGGGAAATGGAATTTGAGATGGAAACGTTTTCCAAAGACGTCGATTGGCAATTTCTCGGGTGAAATTACAGAGTAAAAGAGGGCCAGCCATATTGAAAAGAAAGAGGTTGAGGTAAAAAAATCAAGTACTTCCCTTCGAAACCACCTTTAAAACCATATTGCGTCAAAACGGTCTCCTTGTCAGTTTAGGACAAAATTTTAATGTTTTTTCTTTAAAAAGTTCCACACGGATGGTAATCCGAGTTTCTTGGATAAGGATATCCATCCAATTTTATCTCATAAGTATTTTATGATAAAATTTACTGTGATATTTTGAACATTTTCTACAAATTTCACCATGTATGCACGATATTTTGTTCGATATCTCACTTATTAATTTACATCCATTTTTTTCTGCAGAAATTCAGTTGGTTTTAATTTCAAACACTGAAAAAATCATAAAAATTACCAATGAAAATGCTTTTTTATTAATTCACCCGATTTTATGCTGAGCTACAGAACATCATTTCGCTGGCGGCGACACTTGATTTTATATGCATGCTGCAAGGCTACCTTTGTGTAATTTTTGTGTGTGATAATCGCTTGGTGTAATTTTTTAAAATTCCTCTTCATAATGGCACAAGACCTATTATTATAACTGATGCTGGTACCCTCCGTGCTTCTGATTGAATGTGCTGAAAGAGTGAACGAAGATGACGATGGAATGTAAATCCAGCCTTTCGTTCAAGCGGCTTACCACACAATCTGTTTTTTTATGTCATTGACTATTGTGTGAGTGACTGCAATCAAATTTCTTATCCTCTCATGCGTGATAAATTATCGTCTGGATATACCCACGAAAAGTTTCCAGTAATCCATTTTCGTAACATTTAACAATTGTTATGTGTATAAATATACGTACTTAGTAAAATTATGAGAGGCTTAGGTACATCAAGTTTACGCATTTTATATTCTCGTATTCATATAATGCTTACTGAAATCACCTAAATTTTAAAATGAAATTCGAGTTAAGTGTTAAATATGAATAATCAAAATTTGTAGTCAACCTAACTTGGGAACGATTTCCTTTCTATGAAGTCAAGAAATTGTTGATCCCTACATATACGAGTAAAGTCAATGCAAGGTTTCCTAGGATTCTTAGTTCCCAATAACCTTGCGTTATGCTCTTGAGGTGTCAGCAGTGGTAATTATGGGCTGTTGAGGGCATGATAAATATTTTTCTAGCAAGGAGAAACAAATCGCTAAAAGGACATTTGATTTATGTATCCATTTAAATATTTTTGTGTGGTGGAACTCAGTATGCATGTACTAATGAAAATAAGCAAAAATTATTTTTTACATTCTTAGTCGTAATGTGAACATGAAATGACTTTGAAATGAGTTTACAGCAAGGTGTTCTACCTATCTCAGTTCTTAGTAACCTTATGTTATGATCTTTTGATGTTAGCAGCGGTAATTGTGAGCCATCGAGGGCACGATTTTTATATTGTTCTAGTAAGTGGAAATAAATCTGTAGGCGGACATTTCATTACTGTACTCATTTAAATCTTTGTGTGCCATTGAACTCAGTATGCAAGTAGTAATTAGAATAGACAAGAATTATTTTTATATTCTGAACCGTAATAAGAACATTAAATGACTTGAGTTTTCTGTGAGGTATTCGTAAATTAGGTAAAATTGTGTTTAATAAGGTTTTTTCCGAATTTTCGACTCGGCATGGCATCATGATATACGTTGACAACTATTATAATTGGCGTTTAAGAAGATAATAGGCGCTACTTGGTGGAAATAACTTGTTTCTAACATGGTCAAGGTGTAAAATACTTAGTTGAACCCACGCATTTCACATAATACCGAGACAAAATGAATCATTAGCGTAATTTATTAAATATGTGCCAATGAAGCGTCATTTATTCAAAATATACCTCAAGTGCCGCGAAGCTGGGCGTTACCATGGCAATCAACAGCCAAAAATAAAGAAATTGGCTGGATAGATAGGATTAGAAACAAGAAACTATACAGAAAATAAGATGAGAGAAAATTGAATGGAGCAATTTCATAAACGCAAGTTCCAGAAGGGTAGGCCCCACTTTGAGGCACAACGACTTTGTGATGAACGTAAAACAAAGGAAAAAAATAAGCTAAGCCCCTCGAGGAAGACCATGGAAACGCCAAAAACAGAATATGAAACAGAGGATTTTCAAAGGCATTACGAAGTTAGGAGGAGAGAGGGTAAAATGAATAGGCTGATTATAATAATCTTAGGGGTCTATCGGTAATGGCCAAGCATCACACCAGTTTAAAAAAAAGTACGATCTAAGTTGTCGTTCGCGTTCCATGAAAAATAAAATCCGTAAAAAATCCAATCCTTATCTGTCTTCAAGAAGTTTTCTCTGGTTTCTCTCAAGGTCAGGTACTTGCGGGCTAACTAGGACATGACCATATACTATTTCTGGTGGGAAAGCAGTGAAAACTTCATCAGTATCATACGCCAAATCATACAAAAACCAAATCATATTAGTAACCAGGCTTTTTCATTAAAACGTTAGACATCCGATAAAAAGCGATAAAATGTGTTTTAAAAATTCCACGGTACGAAGCTTTGATGGCCCAGATTTTGTGCTGTCCAGCACAAACGAATCCCAAGGAAGGCAACATGACGCTGATATTATATAACCACCATTTCTGAAAGTTTATTGTATGTATCGACAAATCATAATTTTATACCTATGGAATAGCGTAATAGAAGCCTGTGTACGGGTAATGGTAGCGGGCGTACCTTCGTGGAAATCCTTCATAGTAGGAGCGTCTGAAGAAATTACAACTTGGCTGTTTCCACATGAGGTTTTATTGTTACCGAACATGGTTTCGTTACACCTTGATAATGTTACTCTGTAACGAAACCATGGTCGGTAACAATAAAACCTCATGTGGAAACAGCCAAGTTGTAATTTCTTCAGACGCTCCTGCCTGTGTACGGGTTGCTTAATCCTGTTCGATATGATTAACACAACCTTTCCCGCCAAGATGGAGCTAGATGAAACTATATTTTGAAAGGAATACTTATTAACTGAAAAAGCAGACGCCATGCATCCTGCTGCGAAGCCACAGCTCTATTGCAGAGTTTGTCCCATGCAGGTGGACGTATGCTCTGTGCTTCTTTCTTTGCCCCACCAATTGTCAACATGTTTTCGGTTTTTTTTAAACTGTGCCAGGTGTTTAATTTGTTGTTTGCCATATCCTTGAGTATTTTTATACCACTCTTTCTTAGCTTTTGATAATAATTGGATTTATACTCAGAAATAACAAAAATTTTATTAGGTTTTACGTAAAACTGTTATTGGACAACCGGTTTCTTCGAGTAGTTGACATTATATCAGGCCCATTAGTACCTACTGATGTCGGCCATTTGACGAAATCGATCGCGCAATAAAAATGATACCTAAGACTTAACAAAAGTTTTTGTTAATTCCTGAACAATATGGAAAAGTTCTACAAAGTTAAGGCTGAGACCATTTGATAATTGGCCTCACGGTCTTTAATTACTCATCTCATATGTTTTTATTTCTGTTGTTTCATACACATTCTCATTTCAATTCCATTTTTGTTAAAAAATGGACCTTTGCTTTTATTTCCATAATTTCAATTTCGAATAGATAATGTAAATGGATTAATGGGAAAAAATAAAGCAGAAAAATATCAGCATGTCTACAATGTATCCACATTAACGAAATACCGCACATGCCACCGTCGCGAAAGTTTCCATGGCTCGCATTCATCCGGTCTATTGTGAGCTGATGCATAATGAGGTGGCCGGAGCGGTTTTTGTCTACGTACAGTTTTGCGTAAAACTTTGTACTTATACGTAAATATAAAAGAGAAAAAAACTGCATGCTAGCGATTTGATTTTCTGCCAATTTAATGTTATCTTAACACGTAGCCCTGTGGCCTTCGACGCATGCGTAGGAATAATTTATAGATAATAGCATGTGCATAGATCTTTTTGTAGATGTTAAATAAAACGTTTCATATCATTAAAATGGCGACCAAAAAATGGCAAGGTACCATGGACAGTTTACATTGTGAATATCGCGCCATAAACCTGAGTGAGAGGAAATATATAGATCATATTTTTATGAAAGTTTTATGCAGGCTATTTTTTGTGGGACGTTTAGCATATTATGCTAAAGTCAAACTATTAAGGTACAAATGATCACAGACGCAAAATTAAGGAAATAGACAATAGAAACGATGGATTAAGAAAATCAAAGGGACCATATTAGTTGCAATAAATCAGTTCTTTGATACTTTGACCCTCACGAGGTAGAGAAGGTTTTGCACTTGAGCTTAAAATCTTAATATTAGAGCCGTGCGAATGCTTCTAAATCGATTCGAATCGACTCTAATCAGGCTTGATTCGAGTTGATTCGCCTGCAAATCGGGATGCTTTGAAATCGAATAATTCGAAATATTCGAATCTGACAGATTCGTCTTCGAATCGTTGCATGCATTCAAACATGGCGCTCATTCCAAAATGGGGCGCCGTCCGTTTCAACGATGTTTTCCTCACGCGAAACGAAAATTTAAACAACCACATGTAATTTCGTGCTATTGTCTCTGCCACTATGGATATATAAGCTAAGGTAAGGCCCTGGAATATCGCGAAAATATTTATTACTTTAATTGTACGTAAGATTTTGCATTTCATTTAGATTCGAACTCGATTCGCAAGCGAACGTTTTTAGGGTGATTCGATTCGCTAACGAATATTTTTTTAAAATTGGTTTCGATTCGATTCAAAATTTTTTGGGAGATTCGATTCAGTTTGATTCGAAATTAAAATCCCTGATTCGCACAGCACTACTTAATATCATTATTAATGACTCACCCCGCATAAATTTCAGGCATGAATAACTCTAGCATAATTTTTGGCCTTGTAGTACTATTCATCAGTCGCATTAATGATACTAACCTGTAGATATATCTCAAATGGTGTACTGCATGGTAGCATTTTCGTCTACGTTGAACAGTCCTAGATTATGGTCTGATCATGCATTGTTATCCTGATTGCTTTAGACCTGCGCCAAGTGGCCAGAATAAAGTGCACGGTTCTGATTTAAACTGGGATGAGTGCTGCATGCTTGGTGCGGAATCACACCGTGCCACACACCCTAGTGGTGGCTTGCCAATACCATAAGTAGTATGATCAGCTTATAATGACTGGTCGGTTAAGTTGGTGTTTTGGGAAACTGGTATATACATAGCCGGCACCTTTCTCAGCCCGCCTCACTCCTCTCATGCCTCCATGTTTGGCTGCCACCATAAGTCGATGCCCACTCCTAGTTAAACAGATCGTGGGGACACACTAGAGGGTGTAAAAATGTCGTGAGAGGACCTAAAGGGATAAAGGTACCCTATAGCTCGCTCACCACACACCAAAACCCGTTATGGGGAATCGGGTTGGTGTGGTGGCTAGAGTACTGGCTAACCGTACGGGCGGCCAGGGTTCAAATCCCTACAAAGGAGGATGTTTTTCAGAAGAAACCCGATCCCTACTTGAGTGTGGCTTGTGGAGTGCACTTAAAGTACAGTACTTCGTCTGTTGGGTGATACGTTAAACCGTGGTCCCGTTGGCGCCTTTTGTTAAGAGCAGGCTAAAGCCGACGCCGTGTTTCTATCCACCCTTCCTCCCTTACCTATCTCCTATGGCACAAATGACCTTAGCTGTCGGTCGCCTCCTCAAAATCCAATCCAATCCAAAACCCGTTATACATAACCTGAATGATGCATTAAGTGGTTGGGAAACATAGTGGCCAGCGTTTGAAAGATCCATTTCCATCAACTTTTCGCCTCCCAAAACCTTAACCCTTACATCTTTACCCGGCTTGTGTCCTAACACCCCCGTCACATTCACATGTGGCGTTCTTAGCAAGTAGGTGTAGGAGTAGATGTTATTCCCGACTCAAGCACGATGATCGAAAGTATTTCATTGACTTTTTTCCCAAGAGAACCATTATGCTAAGTATAGTTACCCGAGCCGACCCTAACTATCTACATGTCCCACACTACAGATCCTCGGCATTTCAAAAATCATTTACAGTTGCCGCCTCTCAAACTTGGAACAACCTTCCTAAAACAATCAAAGACTCCTTATCACTAAAGACATAAAACAATAAACTATATTTATATCTAACCGCCCAATAAGCTGTCCCTACCTTTTTCAATGATTTATAACAAGGGATGAGCGGTATTATTGTTGTATGGATTCAAATATTTTTGTATTGTTTGCATTTTTTTCAAT
Organism: Ceriagrion tenellum; assembly: GCA_963169105.1. NCBI lineage: Eukaryota > Metazoa > Arthropoda > Insecta > Odonata > Coenagrionidae > Ceriagrion > Ceriagrion tenellum. Next base: position 88,198,586 of record OY720642.1, on the reverse strand, counting down.
ATTGTTTTGTATCATTGTTGGATATTTTTGAATCAGTGTTGTTTGTTATTGTTCGAATTGGATGTAATATCTGAAGAACAATAAATTACATATATCTAAATTACATATATCAAGATGCTCCTGTAAGCTATTTTTCCTCGTGATTCCATCCTCTCTATCTCTCCCCTTTAATCTAAGTTCCGCGCGTGCCCTCCTTTTTTTTGGCGAAGTACGCGACCCAGGAAAATGCGACCTCCATTCGATGGCGGCGTGCGGGAACATGCGTACTTAATGGAAGAAGGGAAAGGACTCTACTCTCTTTCGAGTTTTCCGGAGAAAGGGTTGAGGGTCGCCCCCCTTGTGGATGGAGAGATGAGTGAGCGGGGGTGGGGGAGGGGAAACGGGGGAGGACACGTAGCGCGTATCCCGTGGGACACATCCCACGGGATTCTCGTTCTCTCGGAGCCAGTGACGCGACGCTCCTCCCTTCAACTTCCCCCCCCCCTCAAACCTTCTCCCCCTCCCTCTAAAGCACGGAAAGAGCATAAACTTCGTACGCGGGAATGGGGCTCTCAACCCACCCGTCAAAGAATCGATGAGAGGATCGGGCGCCGAATAAGGACGAGGAGAGGAATTTCCCGGGTTCCGGCTGTCGACCGGATGGAGACATCCCTCAGGAGTTGACTTCGGTTCAAGGAATGATGGCAGTTATCGAGGGAAAACACAATCCAAAAAGAATTCACAATTGGAAGTATAAAGGGGATCGGGTTGGTGTGGTGGCTAGATTACTGGCTAACCATACGGCCAGGCGGCCGTATGGTTAGCCGTATGGACAGCCAGGGTTCAAATCCCTGCAGAGGAATATGTTTTTCAGAGATAATCCGATCCCTACTTGAATGTCTAGTGGAGGGCACATCAAGTACAGTACCCCGTCTGTCGGATGAGACGTTACACCGTGGTTCCCTAGGCGTCTTTCGTAAAGAGCAGGCTAACGCCGACGCCGGGTTTCTATCCACCCTTCCTCCCTTATCTGTTCCCTTAGGCGCAAACGACCTTAACTCTCGGTCGCCTCCCTCCCCAATATCCAAGCCACAAACACAATCCAAAAATATTCACAATGGCACTGAAAATAAGTCTTCGAATTCAGAAAATCTAAATCAATGCAATCAAATGTGCCGTGAAAATTGCCATTTTCTACATTATTTGTGCATTAAAATATGTCATTTCCTTAAGAAAAATATCATTTCACCGAGAAATCAATGATTTCAGTCTCATTTTAATGAAAAATATCTCACTGCTACAAAGATACCAAAATATAAGCCCCTTACCTCACTACTTTCCGAGATATTTGCCAAAATACCCGCCAATTTACATAGGAAATGGTACGTGTACGTCCAGATTGACCTAATTGTTAAAAAATGAGAAGTTTCTAACGCCTAAATTTCGTTCAAAAACTAACAGCGAGTAGTTTGTATGTTTCTTTAAAACCATTTTTGAAAATAAATCACACTGTCACAGCTGTAATTTTATCAGGACAATAAAAAAAAACCTTTTGAAGGAGTGTTCATCGTAACGCGCGAAAAAAATGAGTCAAATCAAAGAATTACAGAGAAATTTCTTTTTAATTCATGAGAGTATTCATTCATTTAAAAGTTTAATATTGCACTGTAAGTAATTCAATATTTATTTCGTGCTTTCTACAGATGCTGAAATTAAAACAAATACATTCGAATACGGTCTCCATTATGACTAGGGAACTATCTCACTCAAACTATCTTAAATTCACCATAAAATATTTTGACGGAGAATAGTCACGATTTCCGTCATGCACAATCTCATTACCTATGTTCGAGCGCATTGTATTTCTTTTTTTTTAGTGATACAAGTTGAAATATTTAGGCAAGTAATCCAGGCCAGCATTATTCCAAGCAGGCTGCAGATAACAATGCCGCAAAAATCGTTGTTTGAGTGGAAAAATGTGTCCTACTTTGAATTTAATGGCAAGATTGAAACTCCATTGAAGTAGTATCCTGGTATTTTAAAGATTGCAAGGATAGAAAACCCAAAAAAAAAGCAAAAAGAACACAAATGCAGACCAATTTGAGATGTCCAGCTCGATGATCAGATATAACTGTACTCATCTTAATGCAACACGTGACTAACACGCTTACGAGATCCTCTGCCATAATAATAGCCACTAACATATGGTTTGCTTATTATAGTTCTGATATTATTAACATTATGCTTAACTAGAAGACCATTGGTTAATCGGCAATCGGTCCTCTATGGCATTGACCAATTTATAAAAATGAATTTTTACGACTTTTTTTTACTTTTATGTGGCTTATTCTTTTCCTGTGGCAAAAAAGGGATAAAAATAAACGGCGTGAGCATCTACAGTATAAAATTTCATGACGATATTGTTGTAATAGACGACGCTGCTAATTAAATCAATCAAAAGTTAAATGTTTTATCCTCATCGCTTAAAAAACAGAAATTAAAAACAAATACCAAGAAAACAAAAGTGATGGTAGTGAGTCAAAGCAAAATTGAAAGAAAACCCAAAATTATTATAGAAACTGAGGAAATTGAACAAAAGAGATAATTTTGCTATTTAGTTAGTATGCTTACTGAGGAAAGCAGATGTTGTGTAGAGATAAAGAAAAGGGTAGCAATAACAAAACAGGCCTTTCAAAATAAGAGAAACCCTCTAACAGACAAAAATATGAATATGGAAACTCGGAAAATGTTTGCAAAAACATTCCTTTGGAGTGCATTGCTCCATGGAAACGAGAATTGTACCCTCCGGAAACGGGAAAAAGAGCAATTAGAAGCAGCAGAGATGTGGATTTGGAGAAGGATCCTTAAGGTAAGCTCGACGGAAAAGGAAAGTTATGAAGAGTTTTTAACGGAAATGAATGAAAAAAGAACCCTCCTCAACACCATGGTAAAAAGAAATAAAAAAATTTTAAGAAATCTCCTGATACACAATAGATGTGTCAATGTGATGGAGGGGAAGGTGCTCGGAAAGAATGGTAGAGGAAGACCAAGGTTACAGTACCAGAACAGGGCACAAGAATTGATCGGGACGGAAAATTATCGGCAGTTTAAGAGATTGGAAGAAAACAGGACCATTTGTTTGCAGCCACAGGGCGGAGCCTTTAGTTAAAAAATAATTCTTTACCTCACATAATGTTCAATGTTTCATAAAACGATTATTAAACCGCCCACCAGAAGATATGATATCTTCCATACAATTTAAAGAAAATAATAACCATAAATACGCGGAAAACATTCCTCAAATACCGAGTATAAATTTCCTGGGAACCATAAACGTAGGTAATATTATAAAGCCAAGGGGACCGAGAATGGGTTACTTTCAGCAAGCAAGTATGCCTCAGGAATGTATGGAAAAAATAGATTTTGCCTTTAATAGCATCAAAAAAGAATATGGTAACACAATAGCCTTTTTCGCAAGGTCACCCTCCTAGTTATACCCAGAGGGTGAATATTTGACCCTTCCATACTATGAGGACAAGTCCAAGGATTCAGAGGACCGGTTAATTTTATCACAGCCGTTCAATTTCTTCGTGCAACAGTCCAGGCATCTTCCCGCACTTTGCAACGCAATTTGAACTTCAGATTGGTCCGTGAATAAGGACAAACCTAATTTTAAAATAACAGCCAGGAAGCATCGTTGTTCAAATGATTTAAAATAAGATGGAGATCATTTTACTTTTGAAAAGGATTATTTTTCATTCTTTTTTCGCATGCTGTCTTATTTTTATGTGCACCATAAATAAACCACAAGTCTTTACTCCTTAATTAAGCATTTCGTATCCATATCTTAGACGCTATGTTAACTATTCTATCTTACTACTAAAAAAGAACATCCTTTCCACACGGAAGTTAATCAATATCATACCAATGCTACAAGTATTACATGCGTCGTATAACTTAGCAAATACATAGTAGTTACAATACATAAGAGAAATAAGTTAAAACCTGCATCCGCGGACACATCCCTTAAGCGGTCACACCTACAACCGGTCGATTGTTTTGGGAACGGAATGAATTTCCCATACATGCAAAGGGAAAAATATTGATAAAATCTTTTATAAGTGTTACTTGTTGACAATTTTTTGCCAGACGTACAACATATTTCACTAACCAAGCTATTATGGTAGAAACGATCGCAGGCAGAAGATTCAGAGATTAAGACTCCAGAACCAATAAATTTAGAATGTCATTTTTTCCACGCACAATAACGGCCCACCATAGTTGCGATAGATCAGTTAAAGGATAATTTGACCCTTACAAAGTAAAGTAGGGTTTGCACTTGTGCATAATATCTTAGCATTAGTATTAATAATACATTCCGCATGATAAGGCTCTAGCATGATATAGTACCTTGTAGTACTGTTCATCGGTCGCATTTATGATAACAACTAGTAGTTACATCTTAAATAGGGTACTGAATGATAGCATACTCATCTACTTAGCACTCTCCTATTTTCTTCTCTGACCGTGAATTGTTCTAACTTCTATTAGCCTGCGCCTAGCGGCCGGGGGAATGTTTCCGGTTCGGATTTGAGCTAGGATGAGGGTAGTATGCCTGGTGTGAAATAATCACCTGCCATACACCCTAGTGGTGGCTTGCATGGTATTTCGTAGATGTACATATAAACCATGTAAATGTTTCCTCCATTTAATGCCATCCTTCAATTACTCATGTAAGTAATGTAAAACATTCCCTGATCCCACCTTCTTTGGCGGCCATAATCTCAAGGGTCCTATGTTGGCCTCTTAAGGCGACGCGTCACACCCGTTCGACCGGTCGAATTTGGGATGATTTCCGACCCCAGATTTTTTGTTCAAGTCTTACGTCATCAACTTGAAATTTTAATAGTATAAGTAATAGACCTTTGTCAAGGGAGATTTGTATCTGAAATAAGAAAAATTTATCTCGGAGCTTAATTAAACCTTCGGGAAAACGGCAAGATGTAGGGTATATTTTTACAAAAACTAATATTATTATTGAAATATCTCAAACTAACGGAGATATATCAATTCTTCTTCTGTCAGAATGCTAATTAACAGCTGTCACGGTTGTAAGATGAAATCTGTAATTGGTATCTTTCGAGAACACCCACCCGAATGGTTTTCGGCCATGATGTACTCGGACGGTGACGCAAATAGTTCAGTCTTCTCTCACAGATCTTATGTCAGCGCTGCCTTTTACTTACGTGCGGGACACTGGGCTACAAGTTAGCGACAACTTTTGCCTCGTGTGAGAGTTATCCTGGAGTAGGAGACTCCTGACACCAAAACGCCTCGATCGGGTGCGAGTGACGCCACCTTGTGAATTTTCGACAACTATTCCTAACCGAAGGGTATGATGCGTCCTCTTAATACAGGTTTCACGGGAAATTAATCAACCCAATTTACTGTAAGCAAGAAAAAACGAATTGATAAAAATTCAAATTCCAATTTGGTCGTTTTGAATCGAAAATAATAAAATGGTTTCTCATTTCAACAACGTATCTTCTGCCCATTTAATTCAATTTTCGGTTTAAAAACCAATCCATCAGATAGTAAGCGGCTACTATGGAGGCTAACTTACGATTAATTAGAGCGTTACTGAATCCCCAGGCGAAAATTTGGAGCAATCTCTTTCTATAATTGGATGTAGAGAATTTTTAAAATCGAACCTTGTACTCGATGTTGCAACAGCTACTCTAGTGAGGTAAGTACATTTAATCATAATAGCAACATGCGTTGATACAGAATACCGTAGCTGGAGATGCTTCAAAGGCCCTTTATAATGAAGCCCATTCGCACATGCTCTGATTTAATACTATGTAGACAAGTAGCTAGAATTCCCAACTCGAAAACAGGAGGCTGAGCTGATATTTAACATACACCGAAACCCGATGAACTTTGCGATTCCCTTGTGAGCGAGCAGGAAGTTCATTTGCGAGGAGGAACCGTGGTCCAATTTCCTTATTTAGACAAGGAGCTCCTCCAGTTTGCATCTAACAAGTCCTACAGAGAGTACATTCTCCCTCTTCTCCCTTAAAGGTTCTCTTAAAGTATGTTGTCTAACCTCCTTTTTCTTAAACAGGCTCACAAAACTTTGAACTTTACTCCAAGCTTAAAAATGGAGAATAATTGCAAATCTTTTAACAATCAAAATAATGTCAATTCAGATTACATCGAAAAACGCAACTCGATTCCATAAAATTAGTGATCAATAATGGCATAAAATTCAATTAGATCAATCACGGAGCCTCAAAGCAGCCTTAAGGTGGAAGAAATACCTTTACAACCTGGCTGACAAAAAGAGAAATATCAGGTATGATATGGTGGAAATTGAGCGTAACAAAGATAGAAAGTAAACTTTTTTATTATTACACAAAAAAGAAGACTTTTTTAATTTTTTAATTTATATATTGAACCCATTTCGCGCTTATAAAATACGTTAAACAGTTTAATTCGCAGTTCCATTGGTTCAATGATGTATTTTACAGCGATCTTTGAAAAAATCCAGCGTCAAAAAAGTGGGTAAGCATTCAATCCGAGTGAAATCTCAATTTTCACTGACGCTACTATTCAATTAAATCACTGACAGCATCAAAAAATACATAAGGATTAATCATCTGGTTTACGATTTATGTATATCTTACAGAAAGAGGTTATTTCATTGAAATGCCAAAATTTATCAAACGGCGTTTCTGGAGTAGATTTAAATTTGAATACACGCGTTATATTCCTGTCACACTTAAAAAATCTCTCTCTGTTCTCTTCCAGTCATCAAACCGAGGGACGATATTATAGTGAGACTTCAAAAAATTGAAGTACTTGGGAAAGGCCAGCTTTTCTATTTTTCTAGCTTTGAACATAAGAAAATTTTAGTAAATTCTAAACCTAGAGGACTAACACCAAAATTTTCCCTGATTTAGGAACAACTATTCTATTGCAGGAAACTTTATTGGCATTCATAACTAATACGAATAGGCATAGACATAAATAATAGTCTTTGTTGTATTTTTTCGGTGAAAACTCTGGCGGGGCCGGACAAAAATGTAGAAACTGATGATAGCATTGGAATGCATCTCGCTAGTTGACACGCAGTCCATTTTTCTTTTTCATATTAAAACTAGAAATTCTTGTTGAATGAAGTGAGAATTAACGTCAAACGAAAGGAAATATTTTACAATTTTTTATTCCTCAATCAAATTCCATTTTCCTTTCGAATTCATCAGATTTCTAGAAAAATATGTTAAAATGCTCCAAATTACATGTTTTTGTTCATCGATCCTCTTCACGGCCAACAATATTGTGGAAATACGACAAACTTAGAGAATTTTACTATTAAGTTTAATTCACGGCCCGAGTTTCGACAGTTTATGACATCTTCAGGTCTATTTTTCAGATCTGAAATATTTGACCTGAAGATGGCATACACTGTCAAAACCCGGATCATGAATAAAACTTACTAGTGATATTCTATAAGTTTGTCCTAATTCCATCATGAAGAAATTTCAAAAGTTACCCCTAACACTGTTCGTTTTGTTCCACAATATTGTTATAGTCGACTCTTATATAAATATAAATATGGTAAACACAGGCCAATAACAAAATTTGGGAATGATTAGTAGCTTTAGCCATTTACCCAGAGAAGCATAACCTGAGCAATGGAAAATTATTTTACGACTCTCCCAAGAGAAACAGACGTAGTTGAATGAATGATAATTATAAAGGCAACTAGGATGTAGAATTTGGTTGGACTACAGTATCAATTTTTAAAATAATTTATGGCAGTTTACCCAATCTAAATCAAAAAGTTGAGATGGACTGTATGGATTAGCCAGCTCTCAATATAGCACAAAGATGGCATTGCTAAAAAATTTTTTGTTATCCTTGTATATGAATTAATTTAAAATACCCATCTTAAATACGCTGCAATATATCTTCGCCAACTAATTTTCTGTTTATGGTAATCTATCACCTACGGAAGCATCCGGTGAACGGTAACTCCAAGAGACATTCTAATGTCTACGGACTACTTCAATGTCAACTGAACTACAGAACAATTTGAAAACTAAACTTTTACTTTCTTACGCCATTATATAATTTATTCTCGGAATACAAGCCAGTCAACGTTTACATGTCTGCCAACATTTCGCGTACCATCATCAGGGCTTATACACTGACACATTATGGCCGCCCTATACACGCAGGTGGGCCGATTTGTATCCCGAGAAAAATTCACACTCATTTAAAGTCTGTTCCTGTTTTTCAACTCCTACCGCCTGATAGCTGGCATTTATAAATATTTGTTATTCATTAATTAATTCTTTTTGTTGTCCCCCTCAGTTCTCCGTGGGCTGACGGAGGATTAGCCTTAGGGTTTAGGGATCCTCTCATCCCCAGGGTGAGTTTCGACCCAATGCCCCTCCCGATGCATGACCGGCAACGGTAACTGTTTGATGAGGTGAACAAAGGTCCAAATCCTTAAGAGAGGTACTATCCGAAGCGAAGTCTATGTTTTGTATTCCCGTGTCAAATATTTGTTATTTTATGCATTTTGTGTCGCTCAAATTCGTGGAAATAAGTTTGTCTTTGTACTTGATGAAAAGCCTCCTTCCGAAAGTTGAGAAATGGGAGACTCAATCAATATGTTGGCGTACATCTCTTAAAGACGATCGAATTCACTCTGCGTTGAGCTATTTCCACGCAAAGGTAAGCCTTTCTGGCAAAAAGAAAACACGCTCATCCCCCCTTTCTCCGTCTCCACAACCCTAAAACAGCGTTCCCGACAACACTCCCCCAAGAGCCAGTGAAAAGTGGCCGTCGAAGGATCCCCCATTCCGGCAAAATACAAGGATAGAGACAATGAACTCCGTAGACCTTTCGCGAAGCGCGATCGGAGCTCACCCGATCGAAGGCAGAGATGTCCTTGGCTGTTCCTTCCCCGAAAAATTACCTCCAAATGTCATGTTTTTGCCCTCTCTACCCATCCATCGCATAGAAATCCTTCCTCTGACGCTTACCTTCTCTCTCCTTTCCTCACATTCCATTCCTCTATACTTCCGTTGTGAATCCTTCTCACTTTTCCCTCTTCCAGCACCCTCATTAAAGATGTTTACCTGTATACCTAGATATAATAATTTTTCTTAATAATGATGAAAAACTGAGAAACCGGCCGAACAAAAAATTTACCTGTTGAAAATCAAATGAGGTTATTATGTCTTGTACTATATTCAGCTGATTTTAATGCACAATCTACATAAATATAAAATATCCAATAACTGAAGCATTTTTCTGAAAAAGCAGACCATGCCAGGCATTAAAGATCGCGGTCGCAGACCAGCGATTCACCGGCCTGCCGGACTTTGCCGTAAATGAAAGAGTCATAAATTTTCTTTCCACCTTGTCTTTTAACTCACACAAAGATTTAAAAGCTTTTCAAACTCAGAGGGGGAATTTGTACCATCGTCTCGGCAACGGATAGTTGAACTGGCAAAGTGCATTTGAACCCATCTCTTTTTTTTTCATTTTGCTCATTATCGTGATGTCATAAATCCACCTCCTCGTTCATGATCACGGCTGCCCGCCTATTATCGCTGTTTGCTGGGGAGAGCTTGCCACTGGCTTTATAAGCGCTACTTAGCCATTGATTATGTAATCATCTTTGAAGTATTAATAAACTCTTCTCGGGCTCTGCACCAGGTGATTGGCTTCATGTTTGCCGACGTTTCGGAAAACGACTTGCTTTCCATTTTCAAGGCGTGTTACTCTGTCCGTGTCAGATTGTAAACAATCAATCACGGAGTTTACAATCTGCAAATTTATACGGAGTGTCAGATTGTAAACAATCAATCACGGAGTTTACAATCTGACACGGATAGAGTAACACGCCTTGAAAATGGAAGGCAAGTCGTTTTCCGAAACATCGGCAAACATGAAGCCAATCACCTGGTTCAGAGCCCGAGAAGAGTTTATTAGCACTATTCACCAGGAGAAACGTAAATCTTTTATCTTCGAAGTATTTTCACTAACGTTGCTTATCGTAGATTTGTTCACCATTGTATTCATTTCGCCCTAGGATAGGGTGCATGCTCATTTAAGACGACTTCTTTTTCGAGGAGCCAGACCTACCCAATGATATGAAAACATCTTTCTGTGAACGACTATCCAAGAGAAGATATTACTTTGTTTTCAATTTTGTTTTCCAATACGCCTCATTGAGAACCAGCACAAGGCAAAAATCAGCACTTCATTCTAGAATATCAACGATCCCTGTGATTTGTTCGCAGATGGTTTGTCTCATTCGCAATTACTTCTACCCGCATGCTATCACTGCCGACGGTGGTGTTGTTTACCATTGTGCTGTGTGCACTCCTTTGCCAATCTTCTTTGAGGTGATTTCTTTCTTCTCGCACTGCTTACGGTAGATTTTTGCAATCAGATTCATTTCGTCTGATTATATAAAACACGGTTTTTAGAGAAGAGAAACCGCCGTCAGGTGTGTCTTCGGCGGGTCGCATGGGTAGTAGCTATGTACTTATAGAATAGCACTAAGTCACAGGCCTTAATGGCTTTACGTTTTGGATCTATCCTCCGGGATGTAGTACGATGGCTCCAATTTTGAAAGATCCGAACGGCGTTTTTGGAGCACCTTAAAAAAATGTGAATTCCTTTCCCAATATTGCTGGCTAGGTTTTTTTCTTCGAGCAGTGACTGTTCTTTTCCAGCCATAAAGCGGAGGGTCGATATTTGATGGCAGGGAAGATACGGCGGCGGTGCGTCGAGACGCCCTTGGAGCTTAGGGGGAAAGGCATCGCTTGGGAGAAAAAGTGCGAGAGAGCTTCATTAATACCAAGCGAGCGAACGACGGTCGTGAAACCAAAAGATACATTCCCGGTCTAGCCCTATTCGTTCGTCACATCTGAGCCCAGCCATCTCTCCAACGACGTTTTTGGAATTCATTCTGAGATATCGCATCTGTCATGTGCTCTAACTTCCTCCGTGCCCACGCATGGAAATGAAGTGCGTGCCACAGAAACGAGGGGCACGATCAAGATAATCTATTACGCTTGCGCTGACAATATCGTTGTGGTGTCGGTAATTGCACGCATATGAGAAAACGCGTGTTCCTTTTAACATGGTTGTCCATTCATTTTTCCTCATGAACAACCAACAATGCTCGTTGGTCGTCACGAGGTATTTCAGAGTGGTACACATTTTGCAACTTCCTTGGCAGTATTTTCGGCAGCTTCCTGTGGAGAATTTCATCTCTTTGTTATTCGTTCTCTCGCCTCTATATGAGAAGACAAAATGATATGAGATGATATTGTTACATGTTACTTGTTCACTATAATCATTTGCTGTTTTTCTGTCTTATAAAATATTCGTTTGTTTGCTTTTCATTTTTTCTTATTAATAGGTATTACAGATTGTACATTTTTGTTTTAACATACTATTTCGATTATTGATATTGAGACTGTTTTTTCATTTTCATTTACCTCGCTCATTGTATATCTCTCTGCTGACTTGAAAGTTGTTTGTTTGTTTTCCTTTTTTTGTAAGGCTTTGTATTTTGTCTTTGTATTCCACTCCTCATGAAGGCATGTAAACTAATTCAATGTCCTAAGAGACTTTGTCCCAGGACAATAAAATTGTTTTCTATTCTATTATATTCGTTTGTATGTACGGACCGTGACTGGGTTATTAGAAATAAAATTCATAGTGCTATAAATATGTGGTAAGTTAGTACATAGTATCAACGTGTCCCTTTTCTTTTGCATCAACTTACCCCTCGAGTCACCTTTGCAGGTGAATCGATGCTTAGCTTTAATATAACGCCCAATAGCAAACTAAATTCTTAATTTTAAAGTTCAAAGTGTTTAAAACGCAACAAACAAATCGACCTACCATGAGTCCTTTAACATTTGTAACAAGAGTGTAACACCCGTTTATTTCTTTATAATGCTACACTCATTTTTCTTCCCCCTTTTTTAATATTTAGTAGTACACACTCACTCAACCCCGTCCTTCCTTTTACTTCCCCGTACTTCTTTTTTTCTTCCACATGATTTCACTATCACTCACTTTTACCTCCTGGCTCGGCACCATCCCCAAGCATTCTCCCCCTTTTTAAACAAACTCCCCGTTGCCATGGCATTGTTTTTACTGCTGCCTACTGCTTAAGGGCTGCCAACCCAAGAGTGATGGATATTTCTTTATTTATTTATCTTCACTACCCCGAATACAGCACAATGTGCCAATTTACGTCATGTGGATAATAGTAACAACGGACGAGACCCAAACACCCATGTCCTGGGCAGATAATATTCTACTCAGGCGGGACTCGAGCCCGCGACCCTCAGGGTAGCAGGCGAGGACTTTACTCCGCCGCCACCGGGGCCGACCAATAAGATACCCATTACATGAGACACTGAAACGGTGATGGAAAATATTACTTTTCACATTGAAAAAAACACAGAAGTGAACAAAGTGACGTTCCTCCAAGCAGCATTTTACTCGAACTAAACGAGCGTATTCCATAGGGCCTAGGAAGGCGTCCGTACATATTTAGAGGTGCTGCACCCAGTGGGCACTTCAAAAATAACAGTGTATGAACATACCCCTGTATCAACTAGCCCCACCCTCCCCTACATATTTCGACAACATAGAGATGGCAATGGAGTTGACCAAAGAATTGTTGTTGTAGCACATATTTCCTAATTAAAAATATAGGCTACACCACTGAGACGTATGGAGAGGACACTTACTTTGCTGGCCAATGCTAGATGCTGAAGCCACTCCGCCATCTTCATTGACACTCATTTTTCAATAGAGCCTGTGGAATAACGAACTAATTTTACATTTTTACTCTATTTTCCATAGACAACTTACTAGAAGTCATCTGGCACCTACTGCTTCAAATTAATATTATAAATAAACTCTCTAATTATTGAAATTGATAAAAATCTACATCCCCGGTAAAATATAGGGTTCAATAGAGTAAAAATACACAGCTCAAAATAGTTAATATGTTCGTTACAAGAGTTAGTCCCCTTAAATATCAAACGAATGGTTGAATTCATGCTTTACATTCGCTAACAAGTTCATTCCTTCGTGCCATCAATCAAAATTTAAGAGAAGGGATAAAAATATATGGTTGTTATTTCGGTTGTTAGGCTTCAGTTTGATACCTCTCTCTATACCTCAATGGTCTACACAATGAACTATTTATTTTTTGAGCACATAAACCATGTATATACATATGAATTGCTGACACGTCACCAAAAACTGTTGCCTATAATTCCGAAAACAAACAACTTTGTCAATTGTGGCGCCGTCTATTGATGAAAGGCGGCAGTTCAAATGTAAATACAGTCTACAGATCGTAAATAATCGCGTCTTACCGGTTTTACTTACTTGCAGTGCATGAAAAAGTGTAGTTCTACACGCTAGACGTAATTATACACTTTTTTAATATTGTCCGGTCTACATATATATTGAATTCCTCTCAAAATTAAATCACACAAATTCACAATGATCATCTTAGCACTTTGTGAATATCGTTCTACGGCAATATAATAATGATACGAGGTGAAAAAGTGAAATTAATTAGAAGACAGATACAAATACTATAAAGGGTTTCAAAACAAAACCGACAATATTATGGATAAGAAATTGCACCAACAACAATCATTTTAGCCTTTGTTGTTGTAAATCACTTCCTTCTCTTATGGCCGGTTGCAAGAAAATTTAGTTATGGAACCAATAGTTATGAGATCCATAAAGTTATAGAACTCATAAATATATTCGGGTTGCAGGAACACATCTATTAGTTACTTAACTTATTTACCAATAGTTACTATCCTCGAATATTTGATCTAATCTTCCACCGCCGGATAAAAGTTATGAAAGTTTAGCCTATGAATAATTGATAATGCACATTATAATTAGTCAGTAAGAGTAAACAAACTGGTCACTTGTCTCAAAACAACTCTTTAATCAAATAACTAAGACTCCAAGTGGTTCATTGCGCATCCGCCATCTTGTCTACTTATGGAACTCATAACTCCATGCCATAAGTTATGAGACCAATGAATTTATTGAATGTTTGTGCAACACTTATTGAATGGTTGTCATGGCTTATGGGTCCCATAACTTTATGGAATACATATGTTACGTTCCTGCAACTGGCCATTAGGAGTGAAAGAATCAAAAATCAATAGCAAATAAAGGAGAGATTGTTGAATCTACTCCACATATGAATAGTAGGTTAAACATTAACATCCACATCAATCTATCTAGATCGTGCCTTCTGATTCCTAAGGCTCTCAACAGGTAATAAACAAAAAATCGTAGCTGTAAATTAACAGTAAATGTACCACACATCAGAGAAAAGGCCAACGATGAAAGTTTCATATGCCTCTTACACACTTCCTGTAGTAGACATTTCCTCTCTAGCATTTACGAACTGTTAGGTCTCAAATATAGCCAGCTATTGTTCACAGCATCAAGTACTTCATATCTCTTCAATCATTATTGAATATTCACCACAGTCTCACGTTAATAACAATCAACTAAGGCCATTTATGAGTCGACTGAGAAGGCATTTTTATAAGTAGCGGCAAGGTCTGGGTGAACTGAATGTGGAAGTTAAGGCAATACGTAGCCTAAGCAACAATTCCAAACATTTTAATCCATTGTGTATATTCATGACATAAACCACCAATAATGAGACGAAGATGAGCCAGAATTCCTACCTTATACATTTGAAGGAAACGAATTTTCTAGATGGTATGTGGACATAAAGTTTTCCTGGCTTAACTTCAGGATGTGATCTTGGCTGAGTGTTCCAGCCGGATCCGATGGGAACCTTTCTCCTGAATAATCAATAATCACAAAATACATCGATGAAGACGGAGCGACGTAGGATTTGGATTAGGAAGACTTACGAGCGGAACAGGTGCGGTGATCACAAGCGTTTGGGATTAAGGCTGCCACACCGCGTGGGAGGAGCCATAGGGGAGGGGGAACTGTGATTACAGGTGAATGAATCTCGGAGCGCGAAGGAATCACTATTTCCGGGCCATTCAGAGAGTTTCCGGGAATTTCCGCGAATTCCCATTCCTGAACCCCCAAGTAAGTTAAAACAGGAAACGGGAAAAATTGGTCTTTGAACCCAGCATTATTTATTTTCTCATTTTATGCAACGTAATTCTGTCATTTAATGTACAGAAGATAGATATGCTGCGTTATGCAGATGATATTGCTGTGATCACAGAGACGAAAGAAGATCTAGAAAGGATGCTCATCACAATGGGTAGGATTTTGTGTAAACAGTATGGCATGAGAATAAACAAACGCAAAACCAAAGGGATGGTTTGCAGTAATGAAGAACAATATGAACCCCCAATAATGAGAATCGGAGGAGAGAAGCTAGAAGTAATAGAGGAATTCGCCTCCTTGGGAAGCAGAATAACAAGAGATGGTAGATGCCAGAAAGAAATTGTAAGGAGAATACATCAGGCCAAAATTGCTTTCTATCTTAGAAAGAACCGACTCACCAGTAAGAACATTAGTTTGGAAATAAGGAAACGGATGATGAAAGCATTTGTTTGAAGTGTGGCCCTATACGGGAGCAAAACATGGGTAATAAGAAAACAAGAGAGAAGGCGGCTAGATGCCCTGGAGATGTGGCTCTACAGGAGGATGTTGAAGCTCAGCTGGAAAGACAGAGTCACGAATGAAGAGGTACTGAAAAGAGTTCAGGAAACCAGATCCCTGTCGAGGCATATCCAAACGAGAAGAGACAAACTCGTAGGGCACATTCTAAGACACGAAAAAATCGTTAAAACAATAGCAGAAGGAGCTATAGAGGGAAGGAATCGCCGGGGACGACCAAGAATGTCTTTCATGCAGCAGATTGCGAATGATATGCGTTGCACCACATACACAGAAATGAAGAGAAAAGCAGACAGAAGAGAGGAATGGTGTACTGCTGCAAACCAACCCCAGGGTTGAACACTGAAGAAGAAGAATACTGTCAGTTTGTATCAAAAGATAAACAAATAATCAGACATTACTGAATTATATCATTTTACCCTCTCAGGTCTGATGTTCGCTTCATTATGAAACAATTATGCCATCTACGCTCACCATGTCCCATTATGGAGAACTTATTTTGTCTTTCGATCATTTATTTAAATGTTGTCAAGAAAGTATGAAGCAATAAGTCGAAATAAAATTACTATTTGAGTGATCTATGTAATATTATCTTAATACATGAAGAGATCTTAATTTTATTTGCCATAATGGCGCAAACACGACGAATTTTTGTAAGATTGCCAATACTTTAAGTTTTAAAATCACTTTTTCGAGGCAAAAGACAACTTAGATCGTCATGCCGTTGTGAAAGAGAGGATTAGTTTGTATAGTTGTGGTAGAACACGGTGCCAGTCGACTAGATGGCTTTCTTTTCGACGAAAGAATTCATTGCCTACAAGCAAACTCCTAGCAAAGGTTAGGGTTGTAACCGTATTTGACGTTTACAGTACCTAATTTAAATATTAATAGCAAACTTTCAGAATCTCACACTGTTCTCCACTCAACTGTATCCATTTCTTTAGCATTTAGTGCTGAGATGTAAATAGTCTACAACAGTATATTTCGAAAATAACAATCGTATTTTGATGCAGATTAGTTTTCGATCGTAAATGAGGTACCTATGCTAATAAATGGAAAATAAATGGAAGTTTTGTTTCGTTAAGACATATTAAAATTGATTTCCCACCCCTCCTATTTCCTCTGGTTCCAAAATATCTGGGATTTGTAAAATCATAGATGATCAGATCCCAAACATTCACTATTCTCTCTCGAGAAAGACGCTACCTTTATGCTACCAGCAGATTGGATGAATTTAAAGCCTTGCCCAAGAGTCATTTGAGGCCTGATTCAGGGTTTGGAGGGTTGAGGAATCTTCAGAGACCCCGGATTCCACATTGTTATTCAAAGGAGAGGTAATCCTCACCAAATCTACCCTTTGGGTTAGCAATCAAAATAGCGCTTCCCCACCCCATGGGAAGGTTTGGTTAAGTCGCCTCCGGCAATATCCAATAGTGGGGTTAAAATAAATGTTATCTCAAGTGAATGTGGACTCGATTATCCCTAAGCAGGATGATTAATATATACGAAATAATGGGAAAATGATTTTCCGCTTATTAGGTGCAATTGTTCGCCCTTTTCTTCCAGCGAGGGTCAAAAAGGAGGAAAATTGGATTCTCATAATTTAATACGGAGCCACTGTAACATATTAAGCCGGAAATTGCATCACATATATCCAATATAAATTCTAAATTGCAAAAACTTACTTGAATAAAAAATTCTCAGCGCTTTTTTACTCCTGTAACAAGTTTAGTTTTTTCTATAATACCTCATAATAAAGTAGAACATGAATAATTAAAAAAAAATATTTTTATATGAAGTTAAGTTTCTTGAAAATATATAGCAAGAGACTGATCGGAAAAAGACGTTAGAATAACTTTGTTGAACAATCTCGATATGGCAATTTAAAAACAATTCTTTACTTGCTAGCAGTTCTGTCAAAATCATATGGCATTAAATTTTTTGTCGAAACCATATGGCATAATATGTATCCCTCTAATGATAACACAGGGTTTATTCGAAGCGCTTACAGCCATGCAAGGACTAATCAGTCGTATTCAGATGTCGTGCGACGTAAGACTTAATGCAGCACTTGGTACTTAGGTGTAAATAGACCACTCCAATTGATTGGGAATACAATAATCATATTTTGATGCAGATTAGTTTTCGATCGTTAATCAGGTACTTATGATGATGAATGGAAACTAAATGAAAATTTTATTACGCGAAGACTTAAAAATTTGATTTTTTACTTCCTCTATCTCCCTTCAACGGTAAGAAGTAATCCATTTCCATAGTATAAAAAAATAAACCATTACAAACAACAGAACAAAATATTTTAGTTTGCCGCATAAAGCATCCACCTTGAGCAAATTTCAATGGAATGGGTTACAAATCAAATCGAATGGTTTTAGTTTAAAGAGAGCGCGACAGTCTGAAATATCAGTGGGGGCGGCTCAAGACAAATTCGAAAGAGGTAGGAAGACTGGAGTCGATTTCGGCGCAAACGATTGGTCTTGTGACCCACCGGGAGATGAATAGAAATATACAATCAAGTTGGTTTGGTTTAAAGACAAGAAGGCAATGTGAAATTCTAAAATATCGGTGGGTCGCCTCAAGACAAATGCGAAAGAGGTAGGAAGACTGAAGTCGATTCCGGCGAAGACGATTGGTTTTGCGACCCACCGGGAGATGAATAGAAATATACAATCAAGTTGGTTTGGTTTAAAGACAAGAAGGCAGTGTGAAATTCTAAAATATCGGTGGGGCGCCTCAAGACAAATGCGAAAGAGGTAGGAAGACTGAAGTCGATTCCGGCGAAGACGATTGGTTTTGCGACCCACCTCGAGACGGTCCTTTGTAAACGTTTTGGTCGAAGGAGGAGGGATCACTAAAGGTGCCGCGCGAAGGAGGAAATGAGACGGGGAAGAAGAGGGAAAGTGGGATGGGCGGGTCGCTCAGCCCTGGAGATTAAAGTGTAGAGAGGGGATTGAGGAAAGAATGCTTAATGGCACGTCCGAATAAGAAGGTTGAGAGGAAAGCGAAGAGGAAGATGCGGAAGGTAGAGAGCGTGTGCGGTGGTAAGGGATGAGCCGAAAAGAGAGGACTGGGGCAAAGGAAAAAGGATCGTGTCTCCTTTCCCTAATTTCCACCCGAGCCAGCTGTAGGAGATCGTGAGCCGACCGACCAAAACGCGGCGTTTTGGGGGAAAGGAGTTTTGGGCAAAAGACCCCCGACAGGGATTTCAAACGGATAAGAGGGTGCTTCCATCGGAAGGCGGAACCCAAACCGAATAAGAGAGAAAGCTGATTGGTGTAGAATTTTTCACTCTCCCAGACTCTTCCCCCATTTTCTAAGGAGCATAAGAAGGTAGAATTTTTGGTTCGAGCTGGTTTGAGAGGTTTTTATTAGGATGAAAATAATCCCATAGGAAACAACAGGAAATATATATTATTTTGCCATACGAAACACCAAAATATAGCAATTAATAATCGAATTGGATTAGTTAAAAGTCAGAAAGACAGTGTGAAAGTCTGAAATATTGGTGGGGTAATAAATCTTGGTCAAAGTTGCTAAAATGTTTAAAACTCTTCAAACTCCATCTCTAAACTTTCGGAACTTTCAGGAAAAAACTTCATGGACCGAGTATATATCCCTGGGATACCAATGGTCGTGATATTTTGCCTTGTTATTTCACTTTTTAATCGGATCCACGCTCTGATAATGGTCGTTGAAGGAAATGGGGATACAGAGAGAGAAAAAAGCAGATGGAATAAGAAGATGAATCAATATTGGTAAAAATGGAATAACTTGACAGTAATTTCCACACTGTTTTAATGAGCACTGACCATAGTTTCGACACTTTACGTCACTATCAAGGTATAGAATTAACTTTCCAATTCTATGCATACCCCTTAGCAAAACAAAAAAGTCCGAGAAAGAAGCTATTTTACACTTGTCAGGCCTCATTTAGAATATGCCGCTAGTATATGGGATCCGTACGAGGAAAGTATGATAAAAGAATTAGAGCGCGTGCAAAGGAGATCTGCTAGGTTTGTTAAAGGCCGTTATGATAATTTTATACGTGTTACGAGGTTAATAGAAGAACTAGATTGGGAATTACTATCAGAACGCAGGTTAAAATTTAGGTTAAACCTTTTAAGTAAATTCGAAACAGAGTTTTTCACAGATGACGTTAGATATATATTGAGAACCCCTGCGTATTATGCTAGGTTTGATCATATTAACAAGTTTAGAGAGATAGATTGTCGTACCGATAGATTTAAAATGTCATTTTTCCCTCGTACTATAAGAGAGAACAATAGGCAGCGTAGCAAAGGGATAGGTAGGTGAAATATAGTTAGAGTAGTCTGTAGTGCATGATGCATGTAATAACAACCAATAATCCATTTCATATTATGTAGATACTAACCATCTAGCTGCATGTGACAATATTATCTAGCATGTCTCCATTAAATATCCTAGTTGCATGTCAACAGTGCATGTTTGGTGATCTTCACCCCCTGCCACACACCCTCGTGGTGGCTCGCAGGGTATCACGTAGATGTAGATGAAAACAATGTTAGATGGGGGGAGGGGATAGCTTCTGACGGTGGAGAGGGTAAGGGAGGGGACATACAGAGGTGGGGGGGTTCAGAGTGACGTAATAACGAATAAACAATAGTGGGGGGAACCAGATAAAAGGAGAAAAAAACAGGTTGAATTGAAGGTCCAAAACAAAAACCAGATTAGTGGATCATGGTAAGTGTAGGGAGACTTGACTTGAAAAGAGGTGATTGTGTCATAAAATCTACGTCAGCACAAATATTGTCCGGGCCATTGGCAATTTCATATTTCTCATAGAAATCCAGTGTTGGCACTTTGTCATTAAAATATAAAACATCCAGGTCAAAATTGCTAAAATGAGTAAAACTTTTCAAATATTTGGCAAAACAAGATTTTTCGTCATTATTTATACAACTTCTTCTATGTTCTGTAACTCAATCTCTAAATTTTCAAACAAAATGAATGAATGAGTAGCACTCAATGCGTCAAAGCTTTCACATTTTCACAAAAGTTAAGCGCCAAGAGTACAACTCTTTTTAACTTAAAGCCAGTTGCAGGAACTATACACATGTACTTTTTCAAGTTATGGAACCCATAACCAATAGCAACCATTCAATAAGCGTTACATAAACATTCAATAAATTTATTGTTTTCATTACTTATAACATGGAGTTTTCAGTTCCACAAGTAGACAAGATGGCGGATGCGTAATGAACCACTTGGAGACTTTACAACTTGATTAAACAGTTGTTGTAAGACAATGACCAGTTTGTTTTCTCTCACTGACTAATTATTATCTGCATTAGCAATTAATCATTAACTAAGCTTTCATAAATTTTATCCGGCGGTGGGAGATTGACTACAAAATTCTATAACATTATCTATTGGCAAACATGTTAATTAACTAGTAGATGTATTCCTGCAACCCAAATATATTTATTATATCTATCAATTTATTGATTCCATAACCAAATGCTCTTGCAACCGGCCAATAATCACGCTAAAAATGGGCGGTTTCCGGAAAGTTGGCGTTAATATTGAATAAAAAGGTTATACTTCATGTTTATACAGAAATTTTTAATTTCACACGACCACGTTTTCGGCGGTTAACGTCATCATCAGGTCCTAATGATGTTAACCGCCCTGATGTTGACATCGACTGTCCTAACCGTTTACCCGATTATAACATTAACAGTTGAAGCCATGGTCATTTGAAATTAAAATTTTGAGTCGACAATCTAAGTACAACCTTTTTATGTGAAATAAAGATTTAAAAAATAAAGATTGATCAGCTTTCATTACGTACTGAACTGATGTGATATTTTTTGCGACTTTTTGGCAACTCAATGCTATTTAAGCGTGTAGCCTCATGGCACCAGAGATATACAAGTATCTAGTAATCATTTCAAACGCAAAATAAAGCATTTCTTACTATAAATAATATTATTAGAAAAAATATCAAAGTGACCAATTTTCGGAAACAGCATATAGTAATGATATTTCGTCTGGTTTCTAATATCGTGCTAAAAATTCTAAGCATTTCATTTTTTTAAACAGATAAAAATAAATATATTTCTTTTATTAATTCCATGCATAAATAACTGGTGAGTTGTAACGAATAAAAAGATGTATATAAATGAAAATATGGCCCTTGGAGATTTTTCGCTTTGCTTTAAAATGACATAGCCATCTTCACTTGTAGCAAATTAAACAGCTATTAAATGTAATGCATTATATTCTGCTAAGATCCAATTTTGGTCAATTATCTTTAATATTATCACCAAGCGGATATTATGTCATGAAAATCGGTTTTCTTCACCATTACGAACTCCACCAGCCTTTCCCTCTCTTTCATCACGGAACTCTCGGGATAACCGCCGCCATCTATTGAGAGTCGAGATATTGAATGGGATATTACGTTTTCCGATAGTGAATGAGCGTCTTGCTGAATTTCTGGGGGAGGAAATTAGGGATTGCAGCGGTGGAAGTCGAGGGAGGACGTTCGAAGGGACAGTTGGGGATGGCTCGTGAGATCCATTCCCCGTTAGGGATTTTGAGTGCTTTTGAGTCAAAGGAGATTTTGTGGGCTAAATGCATGGGCTGAGATTTGCGAGAGAAGAGAGGGAGAGATGGAGGGTTTGGGGGAAGAAAGAGAAGAGAGAGAGTCCCGTTGGCTGGAGTAAGAGGGACTGGATAGATGGGTCTCGCCGGCACAGAGAGGATTATGGGATCTGTTCCAACTGATAAACACGAAGAGTGTTAGTAAGAGTATCGACGCCATTTAATGAATCCCCGGGATAATGTATTAAAGAGTGAGCCATGCAGAGAATGGGGATCGCTGATGATATGCGGGAAAGACCGCGATAAGTTTGAGATCAAAGCTTTGAATGAAATTGGAGACTTTGCGCGGTTATTGAATCACCAAGATTTTTTTTAAAGAAAAATCCTCAACATCCTACCCCCTTCCCGCATCTCATATTATGATAATTACGGGATAAAATGCTTTTGCGATTCATCCATATCACGGCGTTATTTTTTTCCGGAAACCATTCCCTTATAGATAGGGAAGATACAATATGGACCCTAAGGGATAGGTACCTTCTCCTCAATGGCTTCCTGAAAGCAGCTCTCTCTTCCCCTACGGACAGAATCGGCCCAGAGAAACTCACCCAATCCAAGGAAAGTGATTGGGTGTAAAAAAACTTCACGGACCGAGTATATATCCATGGGGTACAAGGGACTGTGATTTTTTTGCCTTGTTCTTTCACTTTTTACTCGGATCAACGTTCTGGTTAAGGTCGTTGAAGGAAACGGGTGGCATTTAAGGAAGGGAGCTGAGCTGAACGAAGCCATGTTACGCGTTCGAAAGCACGCATCGAAGTGGTTGGAGATTGGGCTCCTTCCAGAATGTTGCACTCAGAGAAAATTGAGTTCCGCAGACAGAAGTTGTCAACAAATCAAGTTGGAAGGGAGTAAAGTTGAGATAATATGCACAGGCAGAATTCCAGAATCAGGGTTAGTGGATAGGATTGAAATCGCCCTTATTTTTTTAAAATATGCTTCAGATGAAATTCAAAAAAATAACTTTTTCCAGTTAAATGTCGGCATAACTATCACATTATGCTGGACTTCATTGGTGCCAGAGAAATGGAATGAAAATTGGCAAATTCAAATATACGAATATCGGTAGCTAAGCCAACCAACATTACCAGCAGGTGAAATCCGTAGTTTCAGTAACCATCTCATACATAACTGGCACTATCTCTCCGTGTATATGAGAAGCAAGCAATAGTTGCCATATGACCTCAGTTCATGGTCTGTTCATCTCTATTGTCCGAGTTAGAAGCAAGCACTCGGAGGGGAAAAAGCATGATTTGACTGCTTGTGCTTGACCTTAGGTAAACCTTACGGAAATTTATGATGTCTGAGATGTTTAAAATGCTCTTATAACTTAGTAATTCTAATGTTTGATTAGTTAGATGTCAAACAATTTCACAAAGTTAATAAAGACGTTATCATGAGGCACAGCACTAACAAAAGTTATTTTTCAGTCGCCTGCGTGTGGTGTGCTACCAAGAAGGGGAAGGTTCACCTGTGAGGTATTGGCTAGGAAGGGGAACACACCGTGCGCAACAATGTCAATATCACTGCATCGTCTCATGATGGCGGGGAGAGTCAGAAGCTGGTTACAAGACTATGCTATCAAAAACGAAGCAGCTTCCATACGCGCTTATAGTGCTCGCCATCCAGCTGATTAGCCCATTCGAACAGATGGTATTGAAGGCCGGTAAAGGTTTGTGACCCTGTTATTCATACGGAAACTACCGTACTCCTCCATGTGGAGCTAGTTCATCTATATATACATATTGCCTTGGAAGCTACCTTAAGAGTGTTTGGCTTGAGGTGAATTATCACCAACATACACTATAATGTAGAAGTAACTTTCACCGACATACAGTATACCATAGTTATGCTCCCGATGCTAGAGACTCCATTTGTGTTCATGTATATTGCAACTGAATAAACCAAATACAAGAGTCATGACGGGTTAATGCAAAACGTAACCGTAGAACTATGTGGCCGATTAAGAAATAAGCAGAAGGGGGCAAATCACCTTGTCACCTGCACTCTTCATCGACTCGTCTACTTCAAAGTAACACTGGCAGCCATTATGGTCACTTGAGTGCGGCATGACGTGGTATCACGTCTTAACGCTGTTGCTGATGACGTGATATCACGTCATGGGTACCGTGAGAGTTCCAGCTTTCACTAGGGGGTCTAGTTAAAATTCACAAGTGAAAGCTGGAACACTCACAGTACCCTTGACGTGATATCACGTCATCAGCACCAGGGTAGAGGAAACCATGACGTGGTATCACGTCATGCCGCACTCAATGGGGCCAATCAATCGAGGGAAAAACGATATTTTAAACAAGTTTGTTTTGCGGTCTCTTTCATAAATTTAACTCTCATGGTCTGACCTACCGCAGCATATTAAAGTACGTGATATTTTAATAGTTTGCAGGTAAACGACTCTTCCTCTGAAAATTGTCATTAACGCAGCCGCCAGTGCTCTACGATTAATATCCATCATCATCCACATCAACTTAAGACCCTGCGAGCTGCCGCATTGGCGTGAGGCAGCGGGTGTTAGGCCACCAGCCGTGAAAAGATGTAAGGTTTTGGGAGACGAAATGGTGATATGCATTCAAGGAGTGTAATTAGTGGGGCTCAATTTTTATTGTGGTCCCTTATTGTGCACGGAAAGAACGTTTTATTATACCGATCTGTTCGACAGTGTATCTCTCTTATTTTATCCCATCATTCAGACCTAGAGATGTAGTGAGGAGTCATTATAATATTCTCTGTGTCGCTTTGAAAAAAAATATCAGTTATGAATTTCTCAAGCAACCTAAGCCTAGCGAGTAGCATTCGAGTCGCTATGGGCTCCCACCTTAATCCCTCTAAAAGTTGTGAGACACTATATGTACGCTCGTAGCAGTTTTTAACGAAGCGCGCTGCTTTCCTTTGTATTTTTATTAATTTTTTGGTTTAATATTTATGACCAGGGTCCCAAATGCTCGCGGCGTATTCGAGGTGTGGTCTAACCAGAATGAAGTAGCATCTCTCTTTGACTTTTTCATCCGAGGACCTTCCTATTATACGTTTGACAAAACCTAGTATCTTTAATGCTGTGCCACATATTTTTGTAAGTGTAATCCCCAAGATTCAGGCTTCATGATAATATTCTCAGTGTCGCTCTCAAACCCCCAGGTCTGAATTTCTCAATCTCGTTTCAATCTCATCAAAATCAATTACAGAAAATATATATCCATTACCGAGAGCAGGAGAAGGTGGAGTGTGGAGAATGGGGAGCGGTTGATGACACTTTTGTTGAGGTCAAAGGAGAGAGAAGTGGGTAGGAGTGGGGAAGGGAGATGGGGTTCAGGTGGACTCTGGGTATATAAAATGGAACTCAAATCAGGACACTCAGAGAAGCAACTGAAGGAGTCTACAGAATACATGGACGTTGATTAAAGGCCTTGGTAAAGGACTGTGGGAGATTAAAATCGGGAGATTGATTTTCAATAAAGTTTTTATACTAAAGAAACCACTAAATCAAACATTTCTCTCCCTTCAGCCACTCGTGTGAATCCATTATTTGTCATCTTCCCTCTACATTTAGACTATAGGGGACAACATTCTTATTCGAACAATTTCTGTTTGGTTATTAATTACAGTTTCACGCTTAACTTTGTTAAACTTGCTCGCTTAAGTTTCACGCACGCACTTTTACGTTTAACGTTCACGCTTAACTTAATTTCACATGACCTTTTCGCTTTGTACAATTCACATTTTTTATATATTTTTTACCTACCATGGTTTCGACAAAATTTTGACATTGTAAGTCGAAACGATGGTCCTTAAAAGTAATTGAACAGTTTGGAACGTACAAAGCGATAGATTATTTCTTCTATTTCGTTCATTTTCCCAGCAATATTTTGCGAATGATATATTTTGCATCCTACTTTTGATTGAGTGGCCACCTCTTTTCTCTTGAGCAGTGCACATATCAATATTCACCCACTTTAGTATATGGCAAATTAGCACTTATTTTCCATTTATCTGTTTCGTATTTAGTTTGATATGAAAAACCTGTTCGTTGGAGTTGTCTCTTGCGTCACTTGAATAAATCATTCATAGCCAAACATGATAAATGTGAAGCCAAGTATATAGTCCACATTTCTAGTCTAGTAACCAAACATGGTCTCAGAAAATTGTGTTATTTTTGAGTCTTGGCTTTATTTTTTATAGTAAAATGATATTTTATATGAAAACAAGTAACGCAGTGACAGGATTAAATGTCTATGCCCAGCGGCAATCCAACAGGAGTATGCAGTCGATGGGATAGGTACAAAAATTCTAACTTCCAACGCTTCACATTATTGCTACCATTTTTGAGTGAGATTAATAATCCTTTAAAACTGCATTTTACTTTTCGTCCTTTCTCTTAAGCAATACATTTACCCGTAATCCCTCACGTACTCATTAATGGTACCTCAACACCACGTTTCACACCCCTTGTAGTGTGCGGCAATAAAATCAGAGTTTATCATTGAAATTATCAACATTATCAAGCCTGTTGTTGTTTCCTTAGTCAACTTCACGAATTGCATTAGTTGCAGTTAATCTGACATATTTTCTTTACCTTCCAGGGCATTAAAAAAAATATTTCTTATGCTATATTGTACTCAGAAATATTATGAATCTGGGATTCAGGGGTATCTTTTCGATTGCACGCTTTATTTACTGGCGAACCTATCACTCGTAATAATTAATTTTCACATAATTATCGTAATCACTGACATAAAACAACATTGTGCAAATGTCATTTGAATCCTGCAAATTTTTCATTATTTCGTTCTCTAATGAATGCACATTCCTTTTTCTTCATACCTATAATTGTTTTTTTTAAATCTAAAACTGAGGAATAATCTGGAAATTCTCTTTTAGAAATGTGTCCCAATAATATTTTTGTTTATCATATAAAATTTTCATTGTTTTTTACTCCGCCATTGCAAATACACCATTATGAATCAGCAATTTGGTGCTCAAAATTTTGATTTAATGACTCTCTTTTATTTTCAAATTCAGAAATTAGAGACCTCTATAACTGATGAAAACCAAACTTAACTCCGATCAAATAAGTTTTTCATATATTTTGGCCCACGTTTAGGGCTGTTGCACCGATGAGCGGCGGCTCGAATGCTAACGAGTGGGTTTTTTAAGGAATCAATTGGGACACCATTCTCAGGGCGGCACTCAGTCCATTCAACCCCCGTACAAACTGATCACATCGAATGCTTTTTCTTTCACCTTTTCTCAAAATTTTCGGCCCCTCCCCCTACTGCATTCCAATTATCGTACGTTTTCCTTTTCCGATGCATTTACCCGTAATCCCTCACTTACTCCCGAATGATGCGTCAACACCACCTGCCACATCTCCTGCAGTGCGCCGTAATAAATCCAGAGTTAAGCATTGAGATGTGCATCATATCCATTATCGAGCCTGTAATTGTTTCCTTAAATAGCTTTACGAGTTGAACTGAATTCTGACAATTTTTTTTACCTTCCCACGAATGGTACTATATAAATTTCTTATGCTATATTGTACTCAGAAATCATAAGATTCTGGATTTCAGGAGTATTTTTGTTATCGCACTTTTCGTACAAGCTTATCTATCGCTCTCAATCTTATCTATCAATCTATAAATTTTCTCATCATTGTCGTCATCCTGACTAAAGACACGAAGTTAAACGATGCAATACAAATCCTGCAAATTTTCCATTGCTTTGTTTTATATTGAATGTACATTCTTTTTTCACATTACGTAGAATTGACTATCATTATCAAATATGACAAATACAAATATGATAATTATCAAATACTAAGACATAATCCGGTAATGCTCTTTGAGCAATTTGTTCGAATACAAGTTTTGTTTCTCAGTACAATTTTTTTAATTTTTTACTCTAATCCACCATGGTGGATTCACCGTTAAAATGAATCAGCAAATTGGTATCCAACATTTTGATTTTATGACTTTATTTTTTTTCAAATTCGGAAATTAGGGATCTCAAAAACAACTGAATGCCAAACTTCAAACCGATCAAATAAGTTTTTTCATATATTTTGGCCATCGTTTCGGGCTTCAGCACCAATGATTGGAGGCCCGAATAGTAACGAGTGGATTTATAAGCGACCTTTTGGGACAACATACTCAAGGCACTCAGTCCATTCAACTCGCGTACACACTGATCACATCGGATGTTTATTTTTCCACCTTTTTCCCAAAATTTTCAGCCCCTCACCCCCATTTGCTCGTTAAGTGGGCACTCTGGGAGTAACGGTTCAAAGGATCCAGATCAAACGACCGGGATCGTCCCATTCTTCGCGTCATTAGCGAAGAGAATGCTTCCACATGGGGGTGGAGACGGGGAGGGAGGGATATAGTAAGGGGGGAGTCGTATATTAAACCCATGATTAAAACCCTCTCACTGATGATCGATTTATCAAGACATTCATTCGAGTAATGTATCTCATAAATGCGGGAATATGCTAACAAGAGATTTACAAAAGGCCGGAGTCGGTTAATTTCGGTCCGATTACGCTGCATGCACTTCTCCTCTCCAAATACGCGGGAGCATTACACGATTTGAAAACACAAAGGCTGAGCGTAAATTTGTTCAACACGGTTGATTGAGTGTATATCTCTTCGCCATTAGCCGTGGATAAATCTACAGAAGACTGCGTTGCATTATCCCAGCATTTACTGTAAAACGAGCAATAATTTTTGCGTTTATATGTTATGCAATGATATTTGCGAAAACTGGCTTATCTCCTCTAGTCTAAAGTTGACATTTATAGACCTCGTGGTAAAAACAATTGATCCATACAAGCCCCATTTCCTCGAAAATTCCGTCTTATACAGAAACAGAAGCATTTCTTTAAAATAACTAATTTTAATATGACTCTTTTATATAACTTCTTTAACTAATTCCTCATTATTTTACTAATAAGGTTCAATTACTTCTCATTATTTCGTATTTTAAGTTCAGTGATAAGACCAGGTTTTCAGTAAAACAAATGTATGTCTAAAAGAACATTCTATAAGTCTTTCATCCGTGAAACCTACCAAAAAAATCATTAACAATCAGATTCTATGTTGATGATAAAATATAGTACTCTTTTGAGTTGATAGTAATACTGATTAAGATATCCAGCACAAATATATCATCTACTACACCAAGATATATGCGATGAGATTAAAGATTAAGACACGTATTCATAATCCAATTTTCTCATGACCCCAAAATAATTGATTTCAATGACAATGACTTATATAAAATAGAAAATAAGTTACAAAAAATAAATCTCTCTCTCTTGCAACGCGCGTGACCTCTTACGCAAATCCAAATGGGATCACGATTCTTGCATCTAAAAACTAAGATTGAGGAAGGTGATTGAATGAATGCCATTTATTTTTTTCACCAGGTCTTGGCTATGCCTTCAGTTTCGGATTCTGCCCGGTTAGACGAAACAAATTTTTGCCGATGATATTTGTCAGGATGTAGTGCTCAAGAAACTTTACAGCCATAGTATTCGCCTAAGATATTAACAAGCCTCAACACCGGAGAGCTTCAGAATTTTCCTTTCTTTTTGCAGTCAAAAGTATCAATTCTCGCTCTCTGATGTCTCCTGCTATGCCCAGTGGAAATTTCTGATATATTTCATATTGAAATGAGTATTATAATTTTATATTGACAGAAGCAATATATTTTCAATACATTTTTATATTGAAATGAGAAATATATTTTTAGACTGAAGTAAGCATTATATTTTCAATTTATATTCTTATATTGAAATGGCCTGCTCCCACAATCAATCGTACTGACTGACCAAGGTATCGGTGGATTACGCCATTTTTAATTTGGCGTAACTTCATTAGATCAGGAGGAAAAAATAAATGAGTGTAAAATTTATTTGAAATCGGCCAATTTCAATGTTATCACCACTAATTATTAAGCACAAAAAGAGTGCCCTGGAATGAGGCTGTAACATTCGTTTTATAATATGTAACATTCTGTGAAAGAAATAAGGAATGGAAAATTCCAGCAATAAGACAAATGAAGAGCGATTTTAGGTGCCCTGTGGAGGCTGGAACTGAGAAGTATAATAAGCGGAATATTTACAATGAAACATGCCTTGAAATTATGAAACATGCCCAGAATATGGCAAAATATGCGGATACTTTAAGTATACCAGTGATACAGTAAGGTATAAAACTCAATGTGAACAACTATGGAAGATGTTATAAGTTCTAGTATCTGGGAATGCTGGTGACAAAATATAATGAAATGAAAGTAGAATTAGGAGCTAGGATTACTGCAGGCAATACATCCTACCGAGCTTTGTTGAAGTTGCTCAAGTCTCAAAATTACACTAGGAATTTAAAGGTTTATCGAACTATGATTGGATTTGTGGTTTTGTATGGTTCAGATACATGGATCATGACTACTGTAGAAGGGGAGCTTCTTAATTGAAGGAAAAGGAGAGTACTAAGGAAGATTTTTGGTGCAACAAAAGGAACTAGAGGAAATCTTCAAACATCTTAATATAGGAAAGCGTATTGGCTCTAACCTATGGAACCTATGGATTTCTATGTTTGAAAAGAAACACAGGTACAATATGCACAGTTTAATTTTCCCTTACTGACCATGGTTTCAGCACATTCTGTCATTATTAGGCCATTATACCATCATCAGGCTATGGTTTCAGCACATAATGGCACTCTGATAATGGAATGATGTACTGAAACCATATTCGGTGACATAAAATAAAAGTGCAGAAATTATACCAGTACTTCTTTTCAAATATGGAAATCCTATCATAGCATCAGAAATTAAGAGCAATAGCTTAAAAGAGTTAGGGCATGTGGAGAGAATACGAGAAGATGGGATGGTCAAAAAGATATACCTAGGACATCCAGGTGGTAGAAAACAGTGGAAGGCCTAGGAAAAGTTGGCAGGATGATGTAGCAAAGGATCTGGGGAAGATGAGAATAAGAAGATGGACAATATCGTGATGACTAGGCAAACATTGTCGAAGAGGCGAAGGCCCCTCAAGAAGTGTAGCGTTGAGGAGTGAGTAGTCAAGCATGCCAAATCTTGGTTAGTAGAAAAAAGATGAAACGGACGGGAAAAAATAAGAGATGATGAAGTATAGAGAAGAGTAGAAGAGGAAAGAAGCATATGGGGTGCCTAGAGAGGAGAGAAATTAGAAAAAAGTAGATTCCTTCAATTATCTCGGAAGTACCATCACGTGGGTCGGAAGAAGTACAACGGACATCAAACTGACAAATTGCCCAAGCTAAGAAGGCTTTCATGGGTAGAATAAAATTGTTGTGCTCAAAGAAGGTAGGACTACATACTAGATAACAGTATGTGAAAATGATGAAGGATCTCAGGTTTTCCCGGCATATCTGATGTATAAAGGTTTCTCGGGTTTTCCACCGGGTGAGCAGTTCCATGGGGCCCAACGTTTCGGAGAACGACTTGTCCCCCATCATCAGGGGGGTTCGGAAGCTGATACCCCCCTGATGATGGAGGACAAGTCGTTCTCCGAAACGTTGGGCCCAATGGACCTGCTCACCCGGTGGAAAACCCGAGAAACCTTTATCCAGTATGTGAAAACATTCGTGAGGAGCGTGGAACTCTATGGAACTAAAGCATGAACCATTGAAAAGGCTGACCAAGAAAAACTGTAACCCTTCGAAAACTGGTGCTGGAGGAGGTTGCTGAAGATAAAATGGACGAACAAAATAAGAAATGATGAAGTGTACAGAAGAGTAGAAGAGGAAAAGACTATATGGGACACCATGCAGAAAATAAGAACAAGATGGATTGGACACATCCTGAAACACAATGGATCAAATAAAGAGGAAAGTAAAGAGAACGAGATACCAGGAGGAAAGGGAACTTGCATCAGATAGGGAAGTGTGGAGGGGATGCAATCAACCAATCTTAGGATTGAACGGCCAATGAATGAGAAAAAAAGAGTAGAATTACACAAAATTATTCAATATAATGAATCTCACATTCAAGCACAGTCTGCGAACAATGCGTTCTCACGAGTTATCAGTGAAATCATTATTAAACTTACGAGAATCACTCAAGTGTGTACACCCTGAGACACTATGCGTTTGCGAAGAACATACTAGAAGGCATAATAGAAGGAAAAGTCCCCAGAGAAAGATCCAGGAATAAGTTCATGGACCATATAAAAAGTAAAGTATATAGGAAAAGATACCAATAGGCAAGGGAACTAGAATTAGATAGGGATGGGTGGAGGGCTGCAATCAACCAATCTTAGGATTGAACGGCCAATGAATGAGAAAAAAGAGTAGAATTACCCAGAATTATTCAATATAATGAATCTCACATTCAAGCACAGTCTGCGAACAATGCGTTCTCACGATTTATCCGTGAAATCATAATTTTACTTACAAGAACCACTCAAATGTGTGCACCTTGAAACACAATGCGTTTGTGAAGAACATAATGGAAGGCAAAATAGAGGGAAAAGTCCCCAGAGGAAGATCCAGGAATAAGTTAATGGACCAAATAAAAAGTAAAGTATATAGGAAACGATACCAATAGGCATGGGAACTAGAATTAGATAGGGATGGGTGGAGGGCTGCAATCAACCAATCTTAGGATTGAACGGCCAATGAATGAGAAAAAAGAGTAGAATTACCCAGAATTATTCAATATAATGAATCTCACATTCAAGCACAGTCTGCGAACAATGCGTTCTCACGAGTTATCCGTGAAATCATAATTTTACTTACAAGAACCACTCAAATGTGTGCACCTTGAAACACAATGCGTTTGTGAAGAACATAATGGAAGGCAAAATAGAGGGAAAAGTCCCCAGAGGAAGATCCAGGAATAAGTTCATGGACCATATAAAAAGTAAAGTATATAGGAAAAGATACCAGGAGGTAAGGGAACTAGAATTAGATAGGGATGGGTGGAGGGCTGCAGTCAACCAATCTTACAATTAGGATTGAACGACCAATAAGTGAGAATTCCATCTAGACCCACCCGCACGCACTCTCCACTCCACCTGCCCATTCCCAGGTTATCCTTGACCAAACGCTCCCTCCACTTCCGCCTCTCCTCCCTGATAAATTTCTCTTCCTACCAACATTGATCCGTTTTTGCTGTCATCAAACACTTTTTTACACAACGAGCTCTTTCTCATTTCTCTAGCAATACTTAATCGCTTCTCTCCGCTGGGCCCTTAAAAAAAAGTTAATAAATTGTTATTGATCTTAGTTTTGTTTGAATTGTATGTGTCTATCTTCTGTGTTTGTTATATTGGGCCACTGTAAATTTGCAAGCATGCTGTATGTGGAAAAATTAAGTAAATAAATAAATAAATAAAAGAGTGAAATCATACCAAGTTATACAATATGATGAATCTCACAATCAGTCAAAGTCTGGCAACAATGCGTTCTCACGAGTTGTCCGTGAAATCATTATTTAACTTACAAGAACCACTCAAATGTGTAAACCCTGAGACACAATGTATTTGCGAAGAACATACTAGAAGGCATAGTAGAGGGAAAAGTCCCCAGAGGAAGTTCCAGGAATAAGTTCATGCACCAAATAAAGAGTAAAGTGCATAGGAAGAGACACCAATAGGCAAGGAAACTAGAATTAGATAGGGAAGGGTGGAGGGCTGCAGTCAACCAATCTTAGGATTCAACGGCCTATGAATGAGAAAAAAGAGTAGAATCATACCAACTTATTCTATATAATACATCTTACATTCAAGCACAGCCTGGGAACATTGCATTTTCACGAGTTGGCTGTGAAATCATAATTAACTTGAGAGAACACTCAAGGATGTAAGAAAAAAAATGAAATTCTATTTTCTCGACGTGGCATAGGATGATATAGATGCGCGAAAAAGACGTTTACTTCAGCTCGGCACGAGTGAGGAGGAAAAAAGGCATCGATAAGCGTTAATTGAATACCCATTCTGCAACGCGAGAGCAAAAAGTGACTCATCCATCAAACTTCGACTTTCGAAAAGTGAGAGACTTTTCCTTGCGAAGGCGAGACCGCAAGAGCTGAAGTGCAAAGGGAAAGGACGAAGGTAAAAAACGTCGCCTTAGTTTTCGCATGAAATATTGATGACTTCTTCGACGAGCGCCTATGGGACTGAAAGAAGATTCGCCCGGGAGACGCAGCGTCAGACGTGGGCGTACTGGTGGGACAAGGGTTCCGCTCCGAAAACCTAAAATAAATGAAGATCAATTCCCGAATACGTCGATGACTTGAGTTGAGAGGGAGTTGATCCAATATTTTCCCTTAAAGCCTCGAGCACGAACAGAATGGAGGAAATAAGAGTTCAATGGTTTGGTTCAGATATCTGGTGCCCTATTCTGTATGGCCTATGAATTTTCGAGACTAAATCGAGACGAAGTTTGGACGCCAAAGCATTTTAAATTTCAAATATGGCCATACAAAAGTTAAGAGTTGTTGAGGAGTCTGACGTCACATCTACGTGTTTTCCGAGGGTCTAATCCTTACTGAATTTGGACCTTTGAAACCCCGTTAATACCATTGTATCATATGAATGGGCAGAGGATTAGTGTAGTGAATCATGGTTTGGTTATGATATCTGGTGCCCCATTCTGTACGACCTTGGAATTTGCGATCCTAGATTGTGAGGAAATTTGGACGCCAAAGTATTGAATATTCCAAGTAGGGCCATCCAGAAGTCGAGACTTGCTGAGAGTTCTGACATCACATCCACGGGTCCACCGAGGGTCTAATCCGTATTGAATAAGTTCCTTAGAAACTCCCGCTACCATCATTGCATTTGATGAATGGGCATATGATTAGTGTGGTGGTTACTTCTTAACACTACAAGACCGGAGGGGTCATTTTGACCCCATTTCATTTTTGACAATCAATAACTTTCGACATAATCATCTCAGCTCAGGCATATTTCTTGACATTAATATTTTTAGTTAGAAAAATCAATCTGAAAGTAAGATTCTCATAGTAAAGCCTCAGTAGTTTATAAAATATATTAACTCTTTATTTACTTAATTATGATTTTTGTATTTAACTGTTGCAGAATATTTTTTGTCTGCGTTTCTGTGTCAAGAATATGACGAATCGATAATTTTTTTACAGAAATTTTCAAAATTGTTGCTTTATTGCAAAAAATTATGTCAAGGGACTAAAAAAAATCCCGTCGGAGCTGAAAAGCAGATTTTCAATAGAAGGAGGCGAAATGATGAAAGTCTTTCTAATATGGATCAAATATCTTTTTTATTTGAAAATACTCAAAAATCAAAACATAATATTGCACAAAAACAAATAAATATTGCTTTTAGTCCTTTTATACACTATTTTTCCATAAAAATCAAGGAAAACGCAAAAGAATTACTTGTCCGAGCTAGTAAACACTAGCTTCATCATCAATAAAACATCAGAAAAGTGATTAAACTCCTTCTACCAGTTTTACCAGTTCATTTTAATTCCATAGTAAGAATTAAATACCACATTCATTATGAATCGCGGTAGTTGAAAAAACGGTTTTTCTTCTCATTAACACAGAGAAAAACTTTACACTCAGTTGCATTTGGAATGCGACCTTGATTCTACGTTGTCCTTTGCACAGAACTCGTATCTTCCTCTAGTGGATAATAATTCCGGCCAGTGCGCTCCCCTGTTTTGGAGTCGAATGTCATTCGAAACGGAATATTACACACTTAAATCAATATATTTTGTCAATAATAGCAATTCTTTATTGTGGGACTTTAATGTCCCGTCAGTAAACAAAGGGTTAAATCCTACCTTTCAGTACCAGAGGGGTCACGTTAACCCCAGGCTATCTCTCCCCTGTTTTATTCGAGTTTTCTCACTGTAGATTGGAGTTTTAGTGCCGTTCGTTGATATGTTACAGTCAGTTTGGCAGCAAAACGTTTATGCTGAAAGGTGGATCGCCGGACAATGACCCAACGGACACAGACTTTGCATGGGAATTGGAACACGGGGTAGTTGTCCCGAAATCAAGTCCTCATGCACAACGTTCTTTATCTTAAAATGGAAAATTACAGCACGTTGATATAAACTTTTGTTTTTACGACATGATACTTGATATCAAATAAACATACTTTTCGAAATAATATGCATAGTAATTCAAAGAAAAATGTCACGTTTCTTTTAGAAATCAAATAATTACTAACGGACCAATATCGGTACTTATACAGGGTGTCCCATAAATGTCACGCCACAGTGACACTGGAGCTAGGGCAGCCTAAGAGGAACCGAAACAGCCTAATATGACCTCAGTAAAAGTTGCACGGTTTTCGAGATATTGCCAAATTAAAGCTTTTAAAAAATTTCACTTTATTTACATTTCTAGTCCCAGAATTCAATCGGATAATTTAACGTTCTCATTAGGGCCGCTCTTTTAATCTTCCAACTGTGACTCATGTGCCGACTTCTACCTGGAACAGAGGCCCGAGAGAGGGGAGGGTCATGGGGTCCGAACAAACAAAAGAAACGCGAAAGCCGCTATACCTGTCTAACTTTATCGGCTTTCAAAAAATGGGATGGATAGAGTACTTTGTTTGTTAATTTGTGGCAGTAGCCCCATCAGAGAGACAAATTGAGAGCTAATGTGAGAGAGAGTGAATTCTGGGACTAGAAATGTAAAAAAAGTGAAATTTTTGAAAAAACTTTAATTTGGCAGTATCGCGAAAACAGTGCAACTTTTACTGAGGTCATATTAGGCTGGTTCGGTTCCTCTTAGGCTGCCCTAGCTCCAGTGTCACTGTGGCGTGACATTTATGGGACACCCGGTATGTACCTAATTCTAATACTTCTTAGTACCCTGTCGGTACTAATACGTATGCTAATACATCCGGTTCCTCTATTGTTAAGGCCGTATCATACGAGATACTGTAATGCACAGCCCTGCATGTTTAACAAAAGCCAATATTATACAATAACGGTGCATAATAATTACTACAACAATAAAATTACTTCTGAGCTGCAAGACGCATTAGGTGAATTGAAGGGACACAAAATAAAGTAAAGATGTATCAAAATTATAGATAATTATGGGATATGAAGGCACAGTCATTAATTAATTAGCAACTATTATGAAACAAAAGGAGAAAAAATTATCAAGAAAGACCAACTGGTGAGCCTGACCCTACTAGAACCAAGAAACATTTCAGCCAAAAATTCGCGTAATAAATGTAATAACTTCGCTTTCTAGAAGCATTATCATTTAATTGAAGAAATATTAACAGAAATGTAGGATTTATTATTTCTTTTAATTCATGCAGCGGAGAGGAAACTCATGATCAGAAACTTTGCCCTTCACCTAATCACAATATATATCCTCGCTTACTTTCTTTCTTATGTTCCCACCCCAACCAATAAATGACTCACTCTCACTTTTATACATTTTTATTTCATTAAAACCCGCCTCCCACGTTCTCATACTCGATTCGCAAAATTAATTTCCACATCCATCAATTTGGCAACCATTGAAGGGATATAGCGGAGAATCCACTCACCCAAACTAAATGATATAGCTCCCAACATATTAACGCTGTCATTTTAATAATTTTTGACGGCTACCCTAATGAAAAAATACGCACAAAAGGTTATTACAAAAATTTAACCAAAGGGGAGCGGGTGAGGATAGATTCCAAGCGATTGAAAACTGGACATGGTCAAGGATAGAGAAGGTTAGAGGGATGATATGAAGACGAACATAAATGTGGTAACTACGGGAGGGACGGAAAGTAACTACAGTAAAGGACTAATAGACAAAATAACTTGTCAGTAGAGCACGTTTTAAGAAGTATATGGTTAGTGTTACATAGTGAAAGCCATGTAAATATCTGAACATCGTAAAACATCTTTTTGGTGGTAGAGCCCATTGCTAACAAAATAGCTACTCACGGAAGGGTAAGATGGTCTCATCCTTTTAATACAGGGGTCCACGTAATACCCCGATATCCATTTAAAGGATGTGTGGCCAGGGGTGAGTTTAAATAAAAAAGGACCACAGTATATTCTTTTCGATTAAATGCAGCAACAATTCTTTAAACACATTGGTAATTCCAGCTTTGATGCTAAATTTTACATTCCGTGCAAAATCGTGAATAAATGTAAGTTTTGGGAGGTGAAATGGTGACGTGTATTGAACGTTAAGTTGTTATTGTGGTCGCTTATAGTGCACGGAAAGAACAAGTTTTAAATCCTATCTGCACGGCAATTTATCTCTATTTATCACTCGCTTCTGTCTGACCTAGATATGTAGTATGGCGTCATGATACTATTCTCTGTGTCGCTCTAAAACACACCAGTTCTGTATTTCTATAGAAACCTACACCTAGCGTGTAGCCTCCGAGTACCTAGGGGCTCCCACCGTAATCCCTCTAATAGAAGAACTAGGATGGGAATTACTATCAGAACGCAGGTTAAAGTTTAGGTTAACCCTTTTAAGTAAATTCGAAACCGCTTTGTTCACAGATGACGTTAGATATATATTAAGAACCCCTGCGTATATTGCTAGGTTTGATCATATTAACAAGATTAGAGAGATAGATTGTCGTACCGATAGATTTAAAATGTCATTTTTCCCTCGTACTATAAGAGAAAACAATAGGCAGCGTAGCAAAGGGATAGCTTGGTGAAATATAGTTAGAGTAGTCTGTAGTGCATGATGCATGTAATAACAACCAATAATCCCTTCATTATTATGTAGATACTAACCATCTAGCTCCATGTGACCCTATTATCTAGCATGTCTCCCTTTAATATTCTAGTTGCATGTCAATAGTGCATGTTTGGTGATCTTCACCCCCTGCCACACACCCTCGTGGTGGCTTGCAGGGTATCATGTAGATGTAGATGTAGATAAATAGTTATGAAACACTATATATTAAGGACCCACGCGGGGCTTCAGTTAACACTTGAAGCCCCGCGTGGGTCATTTTGACCCATTTGCAAGTTTCCATCCCTCCCATTCAAACTGTATTCATAGGAAAAAGAAATGTTGCAGTGATTTTTATTTATTTAGAAAGATGTATTAGTACCATAATCAGTACATCATCGTCATCATCAACTTAATGTTTTCATTTTTCGATGTCTAATTATAAAAATCAAGAGTTAAAAGTTTTCATTTTTAATATTAACTTAATTTTATTTGGTTATAAAAACTAAATATAAAAGTATATACAATTCCACTGAATGGCTTCGCCAATTATTACCTTTATGTGGCAATAATTAAGTGCGTGACCTCTTTTGTTGATATTTTTCAAAGACCACGGAACTAGCCGCGCAGTAACTTAAACGGAGTCACCCGCTAGTGATCGCGCAATTGTATAAAATTCACAGTGCAAGATTCATTCGCCCGGACTGGGAATCGGACCCAGATCCCTCGATTTCGCGCTGAGTAATCTAACCAATTAAGCTACCCAGGCGTCCTCTCCAACTTTGAATCTCATGAGGGCTTAAAGAAGCAAGTTGCGATCACAGGTACCGTGCATATAATGCCAGAGGTACCCGTATGCCAGCCCTATGCGCTACAGTTTTTACAAGCATAACTTTAAATACAAAGGTGTTTTCTTTTGGACATTTTCAAAGAACCATGAAACTAACCGTGCAGTGACTTCAACGGAGTCACCCGCAAGTGATCACACGATTGTATGAAATTCACAGTGGAAAAAGCATTCGCCTGGACTGGAAATCGAACCTAGATCCCGTCAGATTGTCCGAGATCCTAGTTAAACTTCCTAGTTACGGTTAATCCTAGAACCCATATCCTAGTTAGATAGTTAGATCCTGATTAGTTAGAGCAACTGATGTGAAATGGAGGGATCTGGGTTCGATTCCCAGTCCAGGTGAATGATTTTTTATACTGTAAATTTCACACATATCTTATGTTGAGTGTGAACAAAGAATTTGAATGATGTAAAATAGGAAAAAATAGTTCAAATACGCGAAAGTATGTATTATATAACATGCACTCCAGATATTTTCAAGTCCATAGAGAACTTTATCTCGTAAAATCTAAGCCGCGTTTTCCCTTAATCTAGGTGTACTTAAAGGACTTAATCACTCTAACTTTTGAAGAGTCAAAATGCATAATTTGTGGAAACCAGATTTTAAATACGGAAAACGTAATTCATGGCAAACGAAGTCTAATTGATGGTACAAAAGTATCATTCTTGAAATATTTTGGCATTATAACTTAACCGCCAGTTTTATTCTCATTTATAATTTCGGCGGTTATGATAATAATTTATTATTCCGTGAAATCCAACTTCAGACTTTGCCACTCTGGTTCATTACAACGCGAAATCCTTTGAGAAAATAGAAGAGATGGCCGTTGAAGGGTGAAAGTGATGGGAATCGCTACATTTCCGAGGATATTCATTATCCCTTCGAATCACAGGATGTGCATCGCGAGTACACCGTGGCTCAAATTTAACCAAAGACTTCGTACGACGGCCTACGTAGAGACGGCCTGTGCCGAGACGGGCCTTCGCCGAGAAGGCTTCCGCCGAGACGGCCGCGCCGAAACGGCTGCGCTGAGGTGTCCTATTTCCATCATTTGAAAACAATCAATGCATTTCATAACGGGCATGTTACGCGACCAAGATTGGCCACTGCAATTAGGCCTGATCAGTTTTAATAAGATTATTCGACGATGAAAGTAAAGTGATCAGCGCTCTAACTCTGGAACACGAAGGTATGTTGCCTCAACCCCTCTGTCCGTTTCATACACAGTTGAATTATGAGAGTTGTTCTGATCATCCCGATTTCATGACTAAATTTTCGATATTAGACATATAGAATATCCTCTACTAAGGCATAAGACAAAAACTATTTATTTGAAGATAGTTGGTGAGCTACTGAGGTGCCTTGGCAATCAAAAGCTGAAGTCCAAAGCGCTATTTAGGATACTGAGTGAGGTAGTAAGAGTAAGAATAATCAGGGAGTAGAGTTTTGTACTTTGTTTCTTTTGCGAATTAAGTTTTATTGTTCTAAAAGAAAGCATAACACTCGAAAGATGGCCATAAGAGTGCCAGGTTGATTCTCTCCGACACTTATTTCGTTCGAGAGCTCAACACCTACTCGGCTGATCCAATTATCTTCAATGCAGCGTCGGAAAACATTCATGTGCGTTTCAATTTGACAAAGGGCAAACGCTGAATTAAACGAGAAATGTGGAATTGCGAATACCACGGACAATGTTTGTAATGACGTAGTTTTTATGACTCAATCACTTCTTTTCAATTTAAGTCTCCCTACACGTCCTACGATCCGTTTTTGACCTTCAATTCCACCTGTTCTTTTCTCCTTTCATCTGGTTCCCCCCACCACTGTTTACTTGTTATTACGTCACTCTGATCCCCCCCACCTCTCTACGTCCACCTCCCTTACCCCCTCAACAGTCAAAAGCTATCCCCATTTGACTTTGTTATGCTAAGGGGTATATATGAGCACCCCAGAAGTCAAGGGTTCTAAGTAACAAAACCATTGTTTAGAGAAAACTTAAGTCAAAGTTGAAAATGTTTGGTACAACCCACTAAATAGTTAAGAAGCATTACCCTATATAGCAGAACCAATCAAGAAAATCACTTGGATCCCTATACCACCTAAAAGATTAATACTTTCACAACCCATTCCTGTACCTAACTTATTTTTTTTCAAAAATGTCACTTAGACCCCTTGACTTCTGGGGTCTACATATAGAATCGGAAAGTTAATTTTGCACCTTGATAATGACATAAAGTGTCAAAACCATGGTCAGTGTCCATTAAAAGTGCGAAAATTACTATAGAATTATTTCATTTTTACCAAAACAGATAAACAATATTTCCACAAAGATAATGCCTGAAACTCTGTCATACGTGCGTTTCCGTCTCGTTGGATCTCAAGATAAAGAGATTCAGAGGTACTCCATTTCATACAATAGTTCACATTTGCTAAGAGGTTGTTGCCGAGGAGGAAGAGGCACAAGAATCACTGCGTAAAGACTGCTGAGGATACACAACGTCTAGTCAGCGGAAGAAACATGGTCAAGGTAAACGTAAATATATGAGGGTAAAACGGAGGGATAGTAAGATCCTTTTATGCCTCGAAGGCAGGATTGCTTGCGGTTAAAAAGTTATCATGGACATCAAATAGCTCAAGCAGAATAGCTCAAGCTTGGGAGGCTTCTACTATAAAGTAAAAGCCTCTCCAGTTCAATCATGAGATGGAGAGAGCCATACAGAACAAGGTACACACCCAGATGAATTAAGACATTTCGAGCTATTTTCTTATATTTCCCATCACACGAGGTGCAAACATGATATACACTACACAAATATAAGAACAAACATAAACAAATCTGGCCCCAGGAAAATGGGGATACGATTGTATAACAAACTTCCTGCTGAAATAAAAAATATCAAAAATTATAATACCTTTAAAATACAATTAAAAAGGTTACTGCTATAAGGGTCCTATTATTCTTTGGAGGAATATTTATGTGAGTAAGGAAGGACTTGATGAAATGTTTACAATGTGTTTTTTTGTGTATTGGATGTTAATTATTTGTGATATTTGTTTTGACTGATCTAATATGTATTGTCAAAGTAACTTATGTTTATGATTGACGTGCCTTATATCATTGGACAGATGTACCTTGGTCTATGAGCAAATAAAAACTATTATTATTATTTACAGGTCTGGGCAAAAATTGGTATACGCGTACTTAATTGTAATGTGCATAGATAAAAAAAGAAGATTGCCTGCCACCCATTTGGCATATCGGAAATTAATTTGGCGTTTTAACACGTAGCCTTACGGTACTTAACATGTATTTCAAAATAATTGAAGAAAATGAGTTCAGACCTTCTCCTCAACTCTAAAACATACGTTTAATATTGTACTAATGGTTCCAAATAATCATCAACGTATTGTGCCGAGTAAATAACCTGTAATTACATACGATTTTCACTCAAATTTATCATCCTTACCGTGAATCAATCTCATAACAATGGTAAAATTGAAACGAAAATTTTATAATTTCTTGCATCTATTATATTAATCAAACGTGTTTCTTGCCTCAATTATATTAATCAAAAGTATAATAGGAAGGTCCCCGGATGATAAAGTCAAAGTGAGATGCTACTTCGCCCGGGCTAAGCTGCACCTCGAATACGCCGCGAGCATTTTGGACCATGGTCTTAAAGATTAAGCCAAAAAAATTAATGATATACAACGAAAATCTGCACGCTTCGTTAAAACTGCTACGAGCGGATATATTGTGTGTCACAACTCTTTTCAGGAGGAATTCAGGTGGGAGCCCCTAGAGACATATAGAGGGCGAAATAGAAAGAAATGATAGATGGGGAGCACTAGATCAGTGATATTCGACTACTTCAAGCTAGGAGAAGCCAGAAAAAGCTATCGAGGTCGAATGACAGTAATAAATTAACAAATAGTTGTTAATTTACTCGAAAGAATACTCACATGGAGATCTAGGTCGTAACTAAAGGTGTCGAATACAGTAAAGTGCCGATTAACTGTGCTAGAGAAAGGAGAAGCCAAAACGGATAAATGAAAGCGACAGTAAATCCATTCTTGTTCAATTTCGTGATAGCTGTGGCCTTGGTTCTAGTGCCATCCTTTCTCAAAGTCTGGCATCTTGCATTGAAATATTAACTTTTTCCAGCCTTATCCCATATCCCTTACCAGGTAATTGTTCATTCCGTCATCTCCGAGACATACCGCCAAAATTAACCACACTCAATGAACGAATAAAATTATATGTTAGTTAAAGAACTTTATTCTCAGATGCGTGCCGCGTCCGGTTTTACCTACCATCGTAGACCATTCGCCTTGCAGAAGAGCCACGCAAAGTATGTTAAGCAATAGGTTAGAGAGGAAGTTAGCTAGCCCATGCAGGAAGTGTCTGCCACTATCAATGGGTAAACTTAATCACATCATATTTTATTCTAGAGAAAAATATTCTATGTAATTTTTTTCTATTATACTATTGTCAGGAAAAGATGTAGATTTAGTTCGATGGCTTCTTATTGTAGTGACTTGCTGATTCGATTCTTGCTAATAACAATATCGAGATTTTTCTTTCAACACTAAAGTGACATTAATAAATTTCATCCAATACTCATTGTGAGTTCGTTATCGATACTTTTGTTACTCTACTACATTGATATGCTATATTAGAATGCAGAACTCGCTTAGAACTACATTTTTGGTATGACAATTCAAGTCATTTATAAATCCCAATGATTAAGTTTTTCGTTTAAGCAAATTCTCCTCTATTCAGTGTAGTTATATGGCATGAAAGTATTCTACACATTGAGAAATGTAGTGGT
The DNA here is from genome assembly GCA_963169105.1 of Ceriagrion tenellum. Lineage (NCBI taxonomy): Eukaryota > Metazoa > Arthropoda > Insecta > Odonata > Coenagrionidae > Ceriagrion > Ceriagrion tenellum. The sequence continues at coordinate 88,153,842 of OY720642.1, read as the reverse complement.
ATAAAGATTGTCTTTAACATATATATTATAGCACAGACGAATCATTGCAGCATTTATCGACCGCTTTTCTAATACTTCTACCAAGTGTTATTGACAGAGAGATTTCAAATGAACCAAACAATATCGTGAGAATGGAGTGTTAAGGAACGCACCTTAATATTAGATTGATGCTGACCAAAATCTGTTTAAAAAATCGTTGGATGGCATAAATATTAAGGTTTTCATTAGCACGGAATACTTTCAAGCTCAAAATTAAACTGTAGCTATTTGCACGGCCATTAGGGCAAACGTCCTCCGCTCTGGGGCACTGTATATCGAAAAAACAGGCTAAAATTCCAAACTCGCTTATTTTAGAAAATAAAGCTATCACTATTTCCCATTCTTGCAGTTAATGACAGTTTTGTAGAACATCAACCAGAGGCATCTCTGAAACAATACGGTGGTAACAGTTAAACTCTTTCTTTGACGAATTAAAATATCGTTCATCTCTAAATACTGCCCGAGTTAAAAGTCAGTTTTATTGCTGAAACTATTTATTTTCAGTGATCAATATCGATTAAACCGCCGGAACAATGCTAATCTCTCAACATATGAATATGTTTTATGAACGAAATTAAATTTTACTCTGCGAATGGAAATACGATAAATACTTACATTTAGGTAAAATATACTAATTAATATTTTCTAAAAAATATTTCAACATTTGGTACGTCTAACGGATAAATTAATTATGTCGTCAATTTTTTATTTGTAATATAGGTATCTAACAGTGGCATAACGAAAGTTTGCAAAATACCCCAGTCATTACGATGAACCTATCTCAATAGATATCGACCAACTTACGTCATTAAATGCAACAAATCTCTCTCGCAAAATGCACTTTCTCCGTGTTTTTATATAGACCGACTGATATATCCCATTGTTTCAATCTGTATTGACCACAGACTGTGAGCGGTGGACGAAGCGGTTTGCCACCCTTCGTCTGCAAAGACGATGGGGACGTACGGGTAGATCGCCTTGTCCTCAATCCCTTTGGGACGATGCATGGCCTGTCTATATCTCCCCTTCTGAGTCCATGCACTACTCGACTCGCGACCGTTCTCAACGCCGCATTCAACCGGGACCTTGTACAGGACGCGCTCACCGGAGACATCGCCGCCACCGGGACTCGAAATGGAGAGCCCAGCCACAGAGGCCATTACACTAATTGCTCCACTCGCTCGTTCCCCTCCATGCCCGGATGGTTGGAGGGACAAGAGAGGACAAGCGAAATCTATGTCCCCTATACTCTCCATCAAACGGTTGCCTAGTAATGAATTATCTGCGGTTGCCAGGTTGGTAACAAGCCAACCTAACAATTCAAAGGTTTTGTGTCCGGTTCCTCCCTTTGGCATGAATACTATGTAAGGACTCCCGATCAACTGCATGAAGAGACGTGGTGGAATAAGATACCAGTGAAGAAAATCAAATAAAAACTTTGCCCTGTTCATGTAAGTATTAACACATATTTCTAGCAAAAGTTCCCAGCACTGCGTAGTGGATAAGTTTGACTTTGGCCATGAAACTATCGAAAACACATCGAAGCGGGGAGGGGAGTTTGTTTAATGTAGAGAGCCGGAAACAACACCTTTCCAATTTTTGACAAACAAGTGCTTCGAGGAGTCTGATGGAATACCTCTACCTGACCTCTCTTTTCGACTTGTCTCACGACGATTCCCTAAAATTGTGTCCAAGATAAATTCATACCGATAATACAAATGGTGGTTTTAAAACCTCTACCTCGCAAGTATGTGCCTTGTTTTGGTCATGAAATACTTTGGTTCCCATTACTCTCTCATGATGATACTCTAAAATAGTGTCCCAGAGAAATTCCTAACGATCATGTCATTACTGATTTTTAACCCTCTGCCTCGGAAGTATATGCCTTGTTTTTTTTCGTGAAATAGTTTGGTTCCCCTTATTCTCTATCTCGTTACCACTCTCCGTTTTTTCCCTTATCCTTCTTCACTCCCTCTCCCTTTCCATTAGGTTTGTGCCTGAAAAATTTGCGGGAACTACACACCATGCATTAATACTCGTGAATCGTGTCCAGGTAAGATGAGCATAACGTAAAATTCAAAATATTTTGTTAAAATTCCTCCTAAGAGCTTTTGAATATCAAAGCAAAAACGAAATTTAAGCAACACTCCGTTGAAGAGTGTGATAGAGGGAAGGATGTTGGGCAAGCGGGGAAGGGGAAGAAAGAGAATAGGTCTCTAGCCGTAAAAAATCCGTCTAACTTGCGCATTGGAGATGAAAGAGGTGATTCGTATGAAGTACATTGAGAATAAATTTGATCCTTGATTTATGCAGAAATAGCTATCCCTAGTATAATGTACTGCGATGAGAACTTGATATGTACACCGATGTCAGGGAACACCGATAAATAACTCATGAAATGAAATTATTCTCTAAAGCTGCTGACTGTATCCGAACGAAAAAATATACAGTAAATTAAATATGAATATAAGGTAAAAATCGGGAGAATAAGCGTCAGGAAAATGGTAATAAAAACAGAGATATATTGAGAGAACGCGTATAAATAATGCACGCAGTAATACTACGTCAACACGTATTGAAATTCGTCGAGCCGGAGAGAGAATCTCAGGAACGTCCATGACAGTGGTGGAAAGACTAAGACTTGAGAAGGTCGTGACATGAATAAAGCCTAGCACTTGCAGATAGAAGAGAAAATATACGGAAACTAGGAAAAACTTACGCCTGCATAGGAAGTGGAGTACTACTGGATGCGGATGAGGTGAAATGTCTCGATACATTTTATTCCATTCCTCCTTCATTCCTCAGGAAACCCCTCCTTCATCTGCTCGGCCAACTTTTCTCAACGGACGCAAATGACCTAAGTTTGAAGTTGTCTCATCAAATTACCAATCAATTTGAGAAATCCACGCGATGCAATCAATAGATAATGGAAATATTTGATTTTAATCTTGTTCAAGTTAATGAAAACATTCAAAATGTCTCACCAAAAAGGCCTCTCATGGATGTGATAGTATGTTCATTCTTCCTCCCGGGCTTGGCTCCGATGCGGGGTGCTCACATCAGGATGTCTCAGACCTCCCGTCCAAGACGTAGTGTTCAGCTGATGGCCAGCTTGGACGAGTTCACGGACGAGTCACGACAACCACCAAACTGCAACGTTCCGAACAATATGACAAGGAATCCGAGGTTAGCCGTACTATAACACATAGGGACTCTTAATTCTCTTGGTCAAAGCTTATAAAAATCACCTCTGAAGAATGTTTTCCAACGTCGGAACCAGAGCACGTACTATCCGCGAGGAACGACGATGTTCTGACCGCCACGGTTAGCCAACAACTGAATGCCACTTTGCTAAGCTTCTCACCTTTTCAAATGCTTCCGTCGTACTCGCATGCCGAAAAATGTTTGGTTTGACCCACAACCTTCCTCACCGTCCGCTACAAAGGAGGTAAGCCCTCCAAGAAAGTCGAATGGACTATCCTCTTCTCTTTTAGTCTCAGGCGTCACTTGGAAGAATACTCTCACGTCAAACGTTCTCTCATGTAGACGACGTCATATTCCACACTTTTAAATTCAACTCACCACAGACTATGGTTTCAATGCAAACGTAGCATTATCAAGGTAATCCTGAATGAATGAAAAAGGTCGTATTATTACCTTGACAATGGTACATATGTACTGAAACCATGGTTGGTGGTAGGCTGAATTCAATAAGTGTGGGATATAATTGTTTTTATTTAACCCTCTTCTGGGCTAACCATCTGCCACACAAAGAAAATGAACCTCGCTAAAGGTGAGCAATTTGCTATAACAGAGTGTTTTATTAACGCAAACTTTGCTACTACCACAATTTATAATGGAATAAAAAACTGGTTTCGGCTATTACTGCATCAACAGGAACAATGAGCTATCATGTTGAGAATATATATTAAAGTCCGAGGGGAAATGGAACGATGAGAAGGTAGTAAAAGATGAAATGGAGGAGCGAGTTGAGGGTGAACTATTGAAAAGGACTCCGACGAGTCATTACGGGTTTGGAGGTAGTAAAACTAATGGCAAGAGGAAATGACACGCCGGATTTCCTCTTAATAGTTCAATACACTTACCCCCACTCATTCAATCTTGACTTTTCGCCCCCTCGGACTTTTATCCGCAAAACTGATATTCCTCAGCGTACCTTACGATGGCATTACAGACGAAACCGTACATTCTGTAATAAATTGTGGAAGTACCACTGTCTGTGCAATTAAAATTATTCGACCTTCTAACATGTGAGACCTTCGATATTAACCTGTAACTAAGTCCACCAGCGGCGATTATTGCCATGGGGTTATTGCCGATCATAAACGTCAACATAACAGGCATTCATTCGTAAACTTATTCACAGGATATATTCTTAAATCTGTAATCTGCATAATTGTAGAGATTAATGTTTCAATACCAAAGAATATATTACCATATTGTTATTATTATTATCGATTATTGCCATGGAATGATTGCCGATAAAAAACGGCAACATAAAAGGCATTAATCCGTAAACTTATACATAGAAGCTACTCTTACATCTTGAATTCGCACAGCTATAGGGATAAATATTTCAAGGCCAAAGGAAATACTACACAAAATGTTTTAGAATATCTTTTTCACTCCTTTTTTTAAGGACCCTAATTAAGTGAAAGGATAAAGTTTTAAACGTTCCCTCATTTTTTTCTCCTCGCTGCAGAAGTTCCGCGCAAGCAGCTAGTTTCGAGACAGGGAGAACATGACGGTGGTCGAAAGTAAGACAAAAAATGTTTGCAGAAAAAACCCTTCTCCTATTTACTCTCTCTTCCTCCTCGTCAGTCGTCTCAACGACCCTCTTGTCTCTCCCAAAGGACCCCACATGTGGCAGTACCACTCTCCAATCCCCTTCCTACGACAATCAACAAGCGTTTCTGCTCTCAACAAAACGCTATTCTCAGAAGCTACTCACCACGAGAAGCGCGTGTCTTATGCTCACTTAGATTTGTCGATCTCTCCTGTGTTGATAACAACAAAATACTAAATGAAAATACAACCAACTACAGGAAAATCATTTTGGATAAAATATTCTAATAAGAATTGATTAAAAAATTGTAATTTATTAAGGGAAATATAACACAAATGCTTTGAACAGGGGTGAAAAATTGGGCATTGACTAGAAAAGGGATTTACCCCCATTAGTTCAAAACTTTTGTGACTTGAGTTGGTGATTTATATGCCAGAGATAACCAGTACCGTGTTTTTAAAACAGTAATTGAAATATATGTCACAAGATCGCCCAAATGAATACGTTGGTCTATCCTTCTGACAAATGTAGTAGTTCTCAAATGCATATGATCTTCATTGACAATAGTCAAAAATCGGATCAAGAAAACACGTTTATCGATCTATTACTCCTTACTACTTACTTTTAAATGACCAGTCGTGAGGCAGGTGATGAATATATTGGAATTTGTTCGGGAGGCAGGTAGGTATAAAAATTTGCAAAGTCAGCAGATTGCTGAATTTCGCTTATGAATTGGACAAGAGCTGGGTAGAGGGAGTGTATTTACAGGCATGAATTACTCCTTACTACTTACTTTTAAATGATCAGTCGTGAAGCAGGTGCCTTTTGTTAGATGCCCAAAGCGATAACGTTTATCGCAAAGGTTTATCTAGACACCAAAATTTAAGAAGATGTAGATATCGCTGCCCGAGGAGGAATCTTAAAATACGACAAAGACCAGTACGTAACCAGGAACTTTGTCCGTTTCATTTTTTTCTTTCCGGCCATGATAAAAAAAAATGTTAACCAATAAAATATATTTTTAACAAAAAGGTGAATCAATCTTAAAATTCTAATGTTTGTTGAAACCATGGTCGGTTATAAATGTATGTAGCTGGTGACAGGCCCAGTAAAACTAAAAACTATCTCAAGCATAAGGCTACACTTTCGTGAAGAATGAACAAATCGATTATCGTAGAAAATTAAAAAAATTCATGTGGGTACATAAAGGGCAATTAATTCAAACGTTGAAGCCAAAATACCATGTTTTTAATCGCACTTTATGTTTAAAAGTTCTTCATTGAGATGAGAAAAAATTTGCCTGGACCGGGAGTTGAACCACGGGCTTTCGGAATTCCGTGCCAGTGCCGAGCCTAGGATTTTCAATCACCACGGCAATTTACAAGGATACGAGTGAAGAAGATATAAAGCCCTTGTGGTCCATCAAATATGGCAACGAAATGGAAAACGGGCTTCAAGGAAGACACATCATGAGGACTGTATCCTACACGAGCGTAAAAGCCGCGGTTATCTGTACAAAAAGTATTCAGGCCTGCCGCCAAATACGGTGGTGGGCGGGGACAAGTCCATCGATTAACATTATTTTTCACACTTAAATGTCGCTTTTTTCAACTGACATAAAAAGACGTAATGGGCACAAAATGCATTTTTTTTGGTAAACAAAATTCTAACCCATCTTAAAAATGACGGATATTAAGTGCTACATTCCTGAAACCGGTTTTCGGCGGCGGTCATCATGCAATTTATGAATATGGACATCAGATGGCGCAGTCATAGTGTGAATTTCACATCTTAGAGTTATTGTATACAACGAATAAGCGATATATTTTTTATAATTTCCCGAGGATGTTATTTGCGGACGATGTGAAATTTAACTTAGAAAAGAACCCGTTAATCCCCAGTTACCATACTCGCTCCTACGGGGCCACCCCGCCCGTTCATATTGTATAATATAGTTACAGGTTTATGATACATTAGAGGTGAAATAAAGAGGTTAAGCTTAAGAGGCTCTAGTGGACGGTGTTAAAACTCGGCAATATGGCGCGAAGCGCAGTTAAAATATGCTAGAGAAACGTGCTTGACAAACTGTTTAGAACGACATATTTTTAAAGGTACGGCCATGAAACAGGTAGAACAAGCAAATAAAAAGTTTTAAGATTTAAAATAAAGTAAAAATGACATCCATTGAACCCTTCGAAAGCGAGTTATAAAAGAAAATCGATGGGCCTGTCTCACGAAAACTTACGACGGCGGAGAAAAACGTCAACATTTCCCATGAGAAAATATTGGCCTGGACCGGGAATCGAACCACAGACCTTTGCCTTTTCGAGCCAATGTGCCGGAATATTTACTTCTACTGCGCATGGGCCCGGAAAACCAAAGGTTCCTGGTACGTTTCCCAGTCTAAGCTGATTTCATTTTCACAGCAATTTGAACGTATTTCACCGTCGAATTCACGGTAGGCTTGTATACCCAGTACAGATGGTCAAAGTCGTTCATTTTTGGGAACTCGTTCACTCTGGACCAGTTAGTTTTGGGACCCGTTCCTTTTTTATATGTAGTTAGCATTTAAAAAATAATTTAAGAAACTAGAAATAATGTGTATGCTGTAATAATCGCGTTCTACAATATTGAATAATTAAAATAAAAATCAAATTACGGAAAGGATTTTAAATATTAAATAAACGAATAACCAAAAGGAACGAGGGGCCAAAAGGAACGAGGGACCAAAAGGAACGATGGACCGACAGGAACGAGTGAACGAAAGGAACAAGTGAACGGAAGGAACAAGTGAACGGAAGGAACAAGTGACCGAAAGGAACGAGTGACCGAAATGAACGAGTGACCGAAAGGAACAAGTGAACGAAAAGAACGAGTGAACGAAAGGAACAAGTGACCGAAAGGAACGAGTGACCGAAAGGAACGAGTGAACGAAAGGAACGAGGGACCGAAAGGAACAAGTGACCGAAAGGAACGAGTGACCGAAAGGAACGAGGGACCGAAAGGAACAAGTGAACGAAAGTAACAAGTGAACGAAAGAAACAAGTGAGCGAAAGGAACGAGTGATCGATAGGAACGAGAGACCGAAAGGAACGAGTGACCGAAAGGAACGAAAGGACCGAAATGAACGGAAGAAGAGGTCGTTCCGGAGAAGTCGGTCCTTGGTCCTTCCGTTAAATCCATGAATCCGTTCTTTCGGTCCTGTTCGTTCGCGAACGTCTCACCTCTAATACCCAGTTCCCTAAGTCAACCAACAACCCATCCTAAGGAACTCTTATCCACAGCATTGCACTCAGCAGACAAAAATTGTGAATCTCACGACAATGGGTCCGAGGATGAAAGGGAAGGAAAGCGACTGGATAAAAATACACGAGGGGATAAAGAGTGGGCGAGAAAAGTGAGAGGTCTCCATGTTGCCCGCCTCCGACCGATCCCTTCCACCCTCACCCCAGTCCTTTGAAGCGGGGAAAAGGTTTGGTGGGTGCACTTCCAAAAATGGTTTCCACGCTCGAACGTCTGTGTTAAGGCCTCGTTCTTTTCTCCTCTCGCTATGGTCTTTGTGGACGGGATGCGGGGAAAGATATCCTAGAAAGGGGATGAATGAGATGGTGGGTGAGGATGAGGGTTGGAACAATGGAGCTCTTGCCTCGGAAGTGAGGTAAGCAAGAATGGGGGAGGAGTTAGGTTGATGTCGGCGACGTGATGTGGGCACGGGAAATTCGACGGCTCTCAAGGATCATCTCGGAGCCATTTGAACCCTATGGACCAACTGCAGTAAGCATGAAAGCAAAATGGTCACCTGTGAAGAATCACGAGATAAGAAAATTCATTATTTCACGTACCTAGTAGTCATACCAATTTATTCAAGAAATTAATAAAACTTGAAGTAAAAATATTTTTTTGCATCTACAAGCCTCTGTCACTACATTTACCAATCGATCTAAACTCGGAATGATATGAAATTTCTATGCGAGCCGACTCAGGTCGCCTGGTTTATCAACACGTACTGAAAATTTCGATAGTAACCAATCCAATCTATCAGTGGCAGCACTGACCCGGTATTAATATAAGCGCAGGAATAGAAGTTTTAAGTCACATTCCGAGTGAACAAAATTACTCGATTAGAGAGTGAATTGCGATGTGCTACGATATCACACATTTCTACATCTACATCTAAATTATACCCTACCAGCCGCTGCATCGGCGGGTGGCAGGGAGAGGTGACAGGAATGTGTTTAGTGGAGCTCAATTATTATTGTGGTCGCTTATTGTTCGTGGAAAGAACGAGTTTTTTTGCCTATCTGTTCGGCAGTGTATCTCACCTATTATATCGCATCTGTCAGACCTAGAGATGTAGTGAGGAGTCATGATAATATTCTCTCTGTCGTTCTGAAAAATATCTGTTCTGTATACCTCAAGCAACCTAAGCCAGGCGTGTAGCCTCCGAGTCTCTAGGGGCTCCCACCTAAATCCCTCTAAAAGTTGTGAGACATTATATGCACGCTCATAGCAGTGTTAAACGAAGCATGCTGCTTTCCTTTTTATTTTTATTAAATTTTTGGTTAAATTTTTATGACCAGGGTCCCAAATGCTCGCGTCATATTTGAGGGGTGGCCTCACCAGAGCGAAGTAGTATCTCTATTTGACTTTTTCATCAGAGGACCTTCCTATTATGCGTCCACGGGATAGGAAGGACATTTTTGTGATGACTTTCGCAGGAAGTTATGTCACTTCATTCGCCGTGACTGCACTCTTGTCACAACTGTAAACAACACACGCCTTGAATAATAACGGTTATATTTTGTTTCACAGGCCCACTGGTTTAGATCGATCTGAAATCTCCGACTAGCTGAACAAGCGGGCAGAGTCAGCCCGATTCTCAGATCGATTCCACTAGTCTATTGCGTTTACTGTACTGAGGTGATCCGTTTCGATCGATCTGAGATTGAATAGTTAACGTGGTGGGAGTTAAGTTTGGAATCAATTAACCGCAAGATAGGTGAAGTTTTGCTCATTAAAATCGATCGTTTGTGCGCTATGCTTGATGGCAAACAACAAAATGCAAGAGCTAAATCCCCCATAACTAAAGTGTTATATTCATGAAACCTTTCAAAAAATTAAATCAAAAGAGATTAGACATATTTTAAGCGAACAACGCAATTTCCTGATGATTGATGGCATATTTATTTGAAACGATTGAATATAAAATAATCGTTAGTGTAAAATACCAAGTTGAAAATGCAGCTATACCGCGTGAATCAACCGTAAAACTATCATTGTAAGTTTTAATAAATTTATACACCTCATTAATTTGTATAATGTGCAACACTCTGAAAATTACTGAATATATTATAACTGATATATTTGATTGATTCCTTGGCTCGTGATACTTACAGTTCGTTTATAATAAGTAGGCTATGAACTACCTTGAAAGACGATATCTCACGTCGCGAAAACTAACCATTATAAAAAAATAACTTATAACCTCCCACGCCAAGTTAATCTCAATAATTAACCTAAGTGATCTATTTTCAAAACATCGTGATAATTGTCGCACGTAAAATCAACATATTATAGCAGGCTTTCTTTGTAATAACGGATGTCACACAACCACCTAATATTCATCACGCAATAACTATGTCATGCGGACAGAATATGATCAATCGACGGTCTTGAGTCGATAAAACCATTATATATCTCTATTAGTCTTAAATGCGACAATGACGCCCGCGTTATAGAATACGCCCAAAAACCTAAAGAGATAACCGACCCTAAAAACAAGAGAAATCTATAAAAACTTTAATAGAATCCTTTTCAGTTACAAAGGTATGAAAAGTACTGGGCCACTCCTCTGTGACGTTTACTTAATTGATCAACGAATTTTAGTGCTTTTTGGAGCACTCCTATGAACATTAGTCATGCTGTTTTCCTAATCTTATAAATTAATTTACATTCACTGAAATAATCATTTAAGTTAAATTTCAAGAACAGGATCACAGTCAATTTTCTGAAATCTGTTATGATTTACAAAATATTGACGGCTTAGATTATATGTTATTTTTGTGGTAATGGTATGCATCTGGGTGCGGTTACTCATCATTAAAATGAGAAAATTCGATTTTTTCTTTTCAAACCTAGAAACTAGAGTCTTTATATTCTTAAGAATAAGCCAGTGCTTATGGCGATAATGTGCTCCGTTAAAAGTAAACTTATTATTCAGGAAAAGAATAGAGGTTTTCAATGCACTTCGGCACATTTTGAAGAATTTGGCGTATTTAGGCTTGTCATTTGCTAAGGATAAAAGGATAGATGAAGAAATGTTGAGGCGTCCAGTGTCGAAAGAATAGTCGTTAGTGGTACAAAAATAGGCAAAAAAATAGTTTGGCCTCGCAATGGTCTCTCTTGCACCTGAAGATACCTATCAGAACAGACGACCCACTGTTCTCTTATTTAACCACGATGCAGACCTTATCTAAATAATCCAGGGATGTCACAAAAATATAAATTTGATGACCTCACGAAATTGGCACATCTGGTAGGACCAAATACGATTCCAGAAATCTCTCCGTTAGTCACCTCCGTGCTGATCCGCTTTCTGCCATTCCATGAAGATAAGTCCATACGGACAAATCTTGGAGAATCAGCAGTCTGTGTGGAGCTTTGGGATTACGGGAGATGAGAGACGGGATGTCCCGGCGGAGCCTCCCGCTTAATTGTGAAGTCTCCTTCCTATCCTCAAAAGGCGTCTGCTCACCTTGCTGCCGAGTCGGATGTGGGCACATTGACATCTCGAGATTAAAGAGATGATTAAATGCTCTCAACCTCATCCGTAGACGACGTTCTTCATCCCTATCTCCTTCCATTACTCCCAAGTCCTTTCGCCGTGCTCCGTAATCCTTTGTTTCTAGAACGCTAAAAGCGCTTTCACGTTGTTTGAGCGTGAATTTTCCACCTTCGTCCATTAAACCGATATTAAATTTATTTTAATTTACACTTTGGAACAGGTACAAAGGACTGTGGTGGAATATTCATGACGCAAACTTAAGTGATGTACAACTATAATACCAAATAGTTATCGAATTAGAGAAGCATTATACAGGTATGGATTGAATACAACGGAGAGCAGCAAGACTGTGGATAAACTGTTTACGATAAGCTAAGTGGTAATAATGAATATTTGAGGAATTAAGGATGAGAACCTCTACCTGAACGAATTCCAATTCTACCAATTCAGGATTTCATGATTCATGATTAATGGAACTATTATACTTTTATCATTATGACTGCCATTCAATTTTCGGATTCGTTGTTTTGTTATTTATGTGCGGCTGGAAATAAAAGTTTTCACGACCAATATAACTGTTTTTATTTTTGTGAACATCTTAGGACTATTTTTTATACAAATACATAGATGTTTTAAAAGCAATTGGTTAAATTAAGGATTTTTAGCAAAAACGTAACAACTATAAGTAAAACATTGATGGTATCGATGGTATCGATATCGGAAATCGAGAATTTATTTTATAGGTATCGGAATCGGTATCGAGAATCGATAAATTTAGTTATCGACACATCCCTAGTAAAATATTTGTACGTAAGTTTGATGCAGACTATTTTTTGTCGGACGTTCAAAATATTCTGCTAGAGCCCAACTATTATGGTGGAATTGATCACAGGCAAAAATCAAGGAAATAAACTGTAGAACTAATAGATGTAGCTAAAGCTAGGCTTTATCAAGAGAGTACTCGGAAAATGTGATGAGAAAGGGCAAGAACGTTGTCATTTTTCAATCGTTTGGCCTCATCTGGAATATGCTGTTAGTGTATGGGATCCATACGAAGCGGGGTTGATATCAGAGTTAGATCGCGTGCAGCGAAGAGGAGCTAGGTTTGTGAAACGATGCTACGATAAGTTGGCTAGTGTGTCTGGACTGTTAGAATAATTAGGATGGGAATCACTATCACAGCGTAGATCAAATTACAGGCTTAACCTCCTAACTAAATTTCAGGAAAATCATTTCTCCGACGACGTAAAAAGCATACAATTAACCACCTCGTACTACGGCAGATTAGATCGCGCCAATAAAATTAGAGAGCTAGATTGTAGAACCAATAGGTATAGAATGTCATTTTTTCAGCGTACCATTCGGGACCATAACAGCTGTGATGGTCATCATGAATAGTTCGAATTTTGACAATAGTAAATCAGTAAATCTTTCTCTATCAGTAAATCAGTAAAGTAGACAGTAAATCTTTCTCTTTATATTCTTTACGTTCTTATTTATCCATGATGTAAACATTTATGTTCTTGTTTATGCATGATATTTTTTTGATTTTGATTTGATTTTGATTTGATTTTGAATCTGTAGTAGTAGTCTTTGTATCCCTTGCATGTTGGAACGATTGACGATAGAATGTTTCTTGGTTATTAGATTTTTAATTGTCGCTTTGCATGTGTGGTACGCGGATTTCAATGTAATTTCGGTGTTCTACCGTATCATTCATGCATGCTTGGTGTGGAAGTACCCCCTGCCACACACCCTTCGGGTGGCTTGCAGAGTATGACGTAGATGTAGATGTAAAAACTTCATCTTTTTAGTGCACAATAAGGGATCATAATAGCTGCGATAGGTCTGTTCTGGGAAACTTTGACCCTCTCTAGTTGAAGTAGGTGTTCCACTAGTGAAAATTGTCTGAACTACACCATTAGCTACAAACCCCGCTTGAAAAATCCGGCAAGATATTGATCCTCATTCTATAGTTACTTGTAGCACTATTCATCAGATTCATAATTAATAATAACCAGTAGTGGTATATAATTTACTGCATGGTAGCATGCTCGTATAAGCGGCACTCTCCAAGTTTATGGTCTGACCGCGTATTGTCATCCCAACTGCTCTTGTCTAGGCATCCGGGCAAGCGTGCGCGGATCTGATTTCAGTTGAGATGAGCGTTCATTGCCTGGTGTGGAATCACCCCGTGCCACACACCCTAGTGGTGGCTTGCACGGTGTTTCGTACATATAGATAGCCTTTAGTTAGCAGTTTTCGCTAGAAAGTCGATTTTTAAAAAGTTTTCCACGAAAAAAGAGGTAAACACATAGAATATGGACAGAATAGAACAAGAGAAAAGGACCACATGATCTACTCCAGAGAAAATAATAACTAGGTGAGTGAGGTACACTCTTAGGCACAATAGGTCAGTGAAGAATATGACAGAAGTAAAAATAAAGGGGAATGTTCTAAGGCGAAGGCTATGGATAATCAATCCATCGACCATGAAAGGAGGAAAAACATAAAAAGTACTACCATGGAGTGAGGGAATTATCATAAAATATGGAAGGACGGCTGGCAGGAGGTAGCTATTCTTAAACTAACTTCCGAAAAATCCGACGGTCCTGCATTTTGCCAAAAAATAGAAAAGTAATATTAAAAAATATATGAGTAACGCATTTCCGTAAAAAACAACTGAGAAAACATACTGACTACCAACCGTTTCATTTACGACGAGATCAGTGCGTCAGAACTAAGTTTTTTATAAGCAGGGTCTCCGGCGCGCAGTGCTCAGTTATATCTCAGAGGAAAGCTTTTCTTTCGTTCTATCCGTTTCATTATTCGATTATATAATGATTTTACTTCATATTTTATGTCCTGATATTTTACAGAAAGACCATAACATTATTACATTATTAAACTTATAGATGTGGACTCTGTGGGCATGACAGCTAACTATACAGGGCGTCCCATAAATGTCACGCCACAGTGACACTGGAGCTAGGGCAGCCTAAGAGGAACCGAACCAGCCTAATATGACCTCAGTAAAAGTTGCACGGTTTTCGAGATATTGCCAAATTAAAGCTTTTTCAAAAATTTCACTTTTTTTACATTTCTAGTCCCAGAATTCAATCGGATAATTTGACGATCTCATTAGGGCCGCTCTTTTGATCTTCCAACTGTGACTCATGTGCCGACTTCTACCTGGAACAGAGGCCCGAGAGGGAGGGGGGGGGTCATGGGGTCCGAACAAACAAAAGAAACGCGAAAGCCGCTATACCTTTCTAACTTTATCGGCTTTCAAAAAATGGGATGGATAGAGTACTTTGTTTGTTAATTTGTGGCAGTAGCCCCATCAGAGAGCAAAATTGAGAGCCATTCAAGTGAATTCTGGGAATAGAAATGTAAAAAAAGTGAAATTTTTGAAAAAGCTTTAATTTGGCAATATCTCGACAACCGTGCAACTTTTACTGAGGTCATATTAGGCTGGTTCGGTTCCTCTTAGGCTGCCCTAGCTCCAGCGTCACTGTGGCGTGACATTTATGGGACACCCTGTATATTATTATTCATGAAATAAAATTAAAGCCATAAAATCCTCAGCTTTCCAAGAATATAAGTTATTGATTTCCAACGACTCCGGTGGCGGCGGGGTAAAGTTCTCGCTTGCTAAACTGAGGGTCACGGGTTCGAGTCCCGCCTGGGTGGGTTTTTCACCACTCAGGGCATAGATGTACGTCAAGTTCTGTTGGTTCGGTCCCTCGAAAACCTGATGACAGGCTTAGCAACCTATCGGGATTCCAGAGACATACGAGCCAACAGAATCATCCGGCAAGCAAGCAAAAAAAAAGAAAAACCTCAACAGTGGGAGTGTTAAGCTCGTCCCACGAGTTCGTTGTATTGCATTCGATGAATAAAAGAATTGGAACTAAATGCAAGCTTTCGGGTGTAGTTTTACAAGTTAATTCTAATCCTAAGCCTAAACCTTAGATATCAATAGTTAAAACAGCTGATCGGTGGAGCCACAAGACGATGGGCTTGATTGCGGACGATAAAGGAGATATTTATGGAACAAATCATACAGGGAAATTAGTCAAAGAGTAATAGTCACTTAAGAAAGATTATAAAAATACGTCCAGAAAAATTGATTACTTCACTAATTAAAATTTTGATATACCTAGTATGAGTAAAGCGGAGAAATTGGCTGTGAATGTTATGAATAAAAATATTTTCGGTAGTCCTATATATGTGGACCCACAATTTTTTGGTGGACGACCAATTAAGTGATTTGTACTACATAGGCACAGAGATAAGTGTCAGGAGCACAATTAAGTACAATTTTTCTTACGATGTCTGATACATGAATAAGTGCATTCATCATGGCCAGTTTTTTATTTGTACCCTATTTTAACGTCGCAGAAGAAGGGGTAATATAAAAAAATATAATCTATGACCATGGTAGTAGTAGCCCACTGATAGAGTGATCCTTGGCAATTTTGAATTTGAATTTGATCGATGGCTCCGAAAATCTTCACGATAATATTCCCCTAGAGCGCTACAGCCTTTCCAAATATCAAGGAGTCACCAATCGGTAAGATATTTATCCATTGGTCATGCAAAAGGAGTACGCAGTTTACAAGTTCTAGCCGTTACTAAACATTCTTAAAATACATGGGAAGTGTTTTCCTAATCATTTTCGTATCATGTGCAAATCAGTTACATTGTAAGATGATATGAGTGACTAAGTCATTCAATATACATTTATAAAAGAATTTATCGATGACGTTCCATGTCGAAACCCGGGCCTTTGAATAAATTCTTGTCGTATAGCTAAGCCAATTTTGCTGGTATTGAAGCCAGCCTCAAATATATCAGTAAAATGCGAGGAAATCACCACAAGAAATTTTATTTTCCTGATATAAATTTCAGCGTATATCAATTTCACAATTTATGTTCAAAAACCCTGATTATAAAACGAAATATTCTTTCAAAACGTCGGCAGACATGGAGAAACACCATCCAGTGGCTAGCCCAGGAAGAGTTTACATCCATACATCTACATCTACATATACGTTATACCCTGCGAGCCACCACGAGGGGTGTGGCAGGGGGTGAAGATCACCAAACATGCACTATTGACATGCAACAAGGATACTTAATGAAGGCATGCTAAATAATAGGGTCACATGGTTAGTATCTACATAGTAAGAAAGGGATCAATGGTTGTTATTACATGCATCATGCACTACAGACTACTCTCACTATATTTCACCTACCTATCCCTTTGCTACGCTGCCTATTGTTCTCTATCATAATTTGTCGGAAAAGCAAGAAAACTTTCAGCCACATAATTGTTTGTACATATGGTATCTGATTATATAGATATCATGACGCGGTCACTGTGTTTAATCCTGTCTACGCCGTTCTTTGTTGATGACTTTGTTCATCTCCAAAGGATTTGGAGTCCTTAGCGATCATTTCGTACTCGGGGCGATCAATTTCGTGCTTAGGGGTCCTTTCGAATTCCGATTATCAATTATGAACGCATCTCCCGAAGCATCAACAATTACAGCTCTCACAGCATTCGCTTCGTTACATCCGGATCATCAACCTATCGCTATCATCCACTTCGTAAATGTCCTTTCTCGCTGCCTGTAAGTGAACATCCGAGTCGCTCTTTCAGTGTAAGCAATAATGCTTAACGTACACGGTGTTGATCTTTTCCCACGTAATTCACGGATTCAGGTTTTAACGTGCCGATAATAGATACACGAGGCTGGGCTGTATAGTACCTCTACTAATTCGGTCTAAGCTGAATACATTTCAAAAGCTGCTGGCTAATCGTCTGCGATTACTAGAACAAAAAACGCACAACCGCACATCCGAATATATCTCTCACTAAATCCTTCACGGATTAACCTAATAGGCCCAATTTCGTTAAAAGTATTTAAAATTTAAAAAAGTAGTTTCAATAGCCAGGATTTAAGTAGTTAATAGACCCACGTTTAATCTGCGAGAAAGCCGCGGTAAATTTACCAAGGCTTTCCGGATCAACGGCTGGGTTTCGTTACCATGGTCTAAGTGACACCACCATTACACTTCTCTCTATATTTACATTAACCCAATTAGTAGGACTTACGAATCGTTAGTAAAGATAAGCTCATAACACCAGAAATGGAGTTTGAAACAGAAACGATTACCTAATGAGTTCCGTCGTTTCACGCGATTGATTTTATTAAAATGAAAGGATGAACTATTAAATGAAATAATTTTCCTATTAGTTACAAATGAATGTTTAAAAAGAAAATTTCAACGCATACTAACTGTTTAAACCTATTATTTACTCAATTACTACTTCACATTTTTACATAAATGCGTCGAGAGCACGGGCTTACATAAGAATCGCCGCATAACCTTATAGAAAGCTATAAAACTTTGTTATTCCTATTAAAGTTGAGCGAATTTAACCTACAGAAATTATTGTATTAAGAGCCCCGGTTAAACTTTCTCATTGCATTAAAAATTTAAAGCGATTTAAGAGCAGAAATTCGACCGTTATGCAAAAATGTATGACAATACGTGTTGTTTTATCAATTATGATACCTAGATATAAATTTGAAATAATAATAATAATAATACGGAACGTATGCTACCACGTCAAGGAGAATATCGTATTAAAACAACACTAAACTGCCAAGAAACCTTGATGTATATTATGAGCCATTATAACAATATGGCGCGTATACTTTCGCGCTTAGGAGAAAAACTGCAAATACGTGTGTCAATTATTTCGAAATACATACAAAGAGCAATAAAGCTACGTGCTAAAACAATATTCAAACCCCAAGAAACCAAACGATAATATGCAAATTTTTACGCTCTTAACTATGAATGATGATATGCCTGGAATTAGGACGTAATAATAGGTACTGTCCATAAACCTACCATTCAGCTGGTAGAGTGCTAAAATGAATCATATCTATGAATTTTTCTCATGATCCTTGCAAAACTCATCTATCTCGTTTACGCAGTTACATAATACAAATATGCATTATTCATCATAAAAAGATACAACTTGGTTAATTTCACACTGACTTATTAAAACCGACCCGGGTTTCAGCAAGTGAGGGCCATTGGGACTTGAGTGGCTGAGTACTGAGAATACAGTAAAGGTGGAGCGGGAGCGGGAGCGGAGCGGGAGGAAAAGGGAGAAGAGGAGGGCGTGGATTTATACTGGTAGAGGTGACGTAAAGGCGGCGGATAGGATGAGCACAGTTGGGTGAAAACTGAGTAATTTGTAGGAAAAAAAGAACAGACTGGATGACTAGGACGGCTGTCTGTTGTGAAAAGAGGGAAGTTTTATGCTAAGGAGGGGGGAATAGGTGGGAAACATATGGCCATTACATAAAATATGCAGGCTATTTACAGTTTCAAATTGCTCTAAAACATCCAACTTAGAACCATTGTCAGTGAAATGTAAAATATCATCGTCCAAATCTCTGAAATGGTTATCTTTGCATAAATGTTCACTAAACTTTAAATTTCCACCACCATTAACAAAGTGGTTCCCATGTTTTTTCACTCTGTCCTCAACTTTATGTCCTGTTTGACCAATGAATTAATAAATTAGTGTGAAATTAATGTAGATGTATCTTTTAATCATGAATATACAAAACTTCCACAATGTAACGCCTGGAACAGTTTCGTTTTTTCATAAATGAATTAGTTTCTGTATCATTGGTCGCAATATTTCAATGCAATGCATGTTGGTGTAAGTTAATTTTACACACTTAGTGCATCTTGGCGATAAATCTGCTGCTGCCGAACAACCTTGCGGTGGATTGCAGTGTAATATTTAGATGTGGATCCATTAATACGCGTGTGCAAACTTCCAAACCAACGAAAATCGATCCAAACACCGAAGAGCAACCCAAAAGTTCCTTTCAGCATTCTTTTCATCCCTTCTCCTTCGAGAATACGTTCCCTTGACCTCAAGGGAACATTTCCCCGAATCTGAATAATCGAATCCGACCTTGAAAAATAGTAGGCCAGGGCTCGCTCACCACACTGACGCATGACTCTCACGTACCATCACCGGGAAAGGCTGTCTTCGGGATTCAAAACGAGCCATGCCGCTCTGGTGAGATGTAAAATACGAAGGGTTGATTTCGTGAGGCACGAAAGGATTTTTAAAACAAAAATACTGACGAGACTTATCTGTTACCTACGTGTGATGCCAAACTACTACCTTCGTATCGACTTGCATATGTATCGGCTTTGATTTGAGAAGTTTCCATACCATAGTTTCATTACATTTGTATTTATTTAAAGTCCTAAAACTGCTTTATGCCAGAAGTGGCAGCATGCCCAGTGTATGAGATAAATGCAAATATAATTTAAGAAGCAAATAAAATATTGTAACATACAAACCAAGATTAACCTTATACAAATGTTATTTTGTGTATATTAGGCCAAAATTATTTGGTTTACCACCCGCTTAAATAAAAAAATGCAAACCCATAACCAATGCACTAAATGAGACCACCTAAAGCTCCCCTTACATTGTTTTATTCATAATTGTAAATATTATTTGGGAGTAAATAAAATGTATCATATCATATCATACATTTCCTTTAACTATGCTAGTAGCAAAACTAATTCAGTGAGATGTACCAAATCTCTCTCGATATAATAATATATACATTTTTCAAATAGCATATCATTCATGATTGAAATATTTATCTCCCTTCGGTAAAAATCTCTAAGTATCTTCAATTAAATAGCAAATATATATGTTGTTCAATGATGCATCATAGTTATGCTCCAGGGGATCGGGTGGGTGTGGTGGCTAGAGTACTGGCTAACCATACGGACGGCCAGGGTACAAATCCCTGCAGATGAGGATATTTTTCAGAGGAAACCTGGTCCCTACTTGAGTGTCATGTGGGGGGCACATCAAGTGAAGTGCTCCGTCTGTAGAAAGAGACGTTAAAACGTGGTCCCCCTTGGCGCCTTTCGTTCAGAGCAGGCTAATGCCGACGCCGGATTTCCATCCACCCTCCCTCCCTTACCTGTCCCCTATGGCGCAAATGACCTTGGCTGTCGGTCGCCTCCCCAAGTATCCAATCCAATCCACAAAAAATGGTTAATTTAATTCGTAAAAACTAAAAGGTTTCATTTAGGTTTACATTTAGGTTTCTCTCATGAAAAAAAACCAAGCTGGAGAACTCTGATGGAATATTAGTGCCAATGTCTTAGCTGAATGACTGCAATTACATAATCTACGTTTATCAATCAATCTCAGATCAATCTGACCGACTCAGATCGGAATGGCATTAAGATTAGGTCGGCCCATTTGGACAGCTTTCTTGGCATAGCGTTAACTCCCATTACTGTGAGACACCTTCTGACGGTGTGTGATAGGTGCCGTGCTCTGCGCATCCGACTGAACATCAGGGGAGACCTAGGACACGTCCTAGGAGACGATCCTGATCGTGTCCGTCGGATAATGTTATTTTTAAAAGAGTTTAGGCTATTTAACTGTTTAAGACCAACCATTATTTGGTGTTTTATCTCACGCCCATTTTAATGTGAGTTGTGTTGCTTTTATTTGTCTATTTAATTTATTTATTTTAAATAACTTGACATGGTGATGTTTGGTTGACGTGGTGCGAATGACCTTAGTCGTCGAATTACCCTAATCACCCTAATACGACTACCATAGCGTTAACCATAACGCCATATATTTGCACACCACTTCCACTTATTATTACATGAATTACATTTTATCAGTGTTATATGCACGTTCTCTTTGCATATTTCACCACATTCATCCCCAATTTTTACGGTCTAACTCATCCTTTCGTGCAATTTAATCCTCTAACATAAATATCCTGAATTACTCGATTCTCAACCATTCTCGCGACACGTCCAAACCAGAGAAGCGAATTTCTTTCATATAAGTCCACAACTAGAGCCTACAACCCACTTTCTTTCCTTAACCAACTAGTTCCTAAACCCATCATCAGCATCCATTTTTTTTACCACAAACACTTCTTATGTATCCCACTCCTACTTCATTCAACCTAATATTGTGTCTAATCATTCATTCTATGGTTCCATCGTTACATAATTACGCTTGGAGTAAACATTTCTATACACAGCTATTTCAAACCCCATCAGTCATTTGTTCCAGAGTTCGTACAAATTTAACACTTGCATCTATCCTTTAAAAAACCTTCGGCCCAGATTTTATTTCTTGCATTCCCGGAAAAAATAATGAGTCACCGACTAAAGAAATTATTTCATCAACGGATGGGTCGCTCTGGATACCGCAAATTACAAGACCTTATCGTCCACACGAAATTAATGTGCTGCCAATAATGGCCAAGAAAGTAAAATTCCGAAATATCACTCATATCAGTATCGCCGATAAATATCGTCGTGTAACTAAAAACTACATTTCGAAGCACCGTTCCATCCTCCTGATTTACCTACCCATTTGCCGATCGAAAACTGGAGTGCTTTTGACCACGACGGCAGGCATCGGTGGATATTCATGTCCCCATTTTCTTCAGGGCCAAACTCGTGCATCACTTGTTTATCCCTTGCCGTGCTTTCCCTTGCTTTGCCCTATTTATGAGAAGAGGCCGACAGGTACGAGAGAGTGTGATTCAGAGAGGGAGATAGAGATGAGTATATACGGGCGAGCGGGAAGCATTGGCCTTGGGTGGGCGGCTACGACAGCCGAATCGTGCAGAAGCGACCGTTTTGAAATGAATGGTACGCTGCGGTTTTGTTTTTTTTTGTTTTTAGGGACTCGAAAACATTTTCTCTCCTCTTAGGATTCTCGTTCGCTCTCTTTTATGGAATATCCAGCCACTTAGCGGCGTGCGCGCAAGAGTTTCTGTTGCCATGGGGACACGACGACAACAAAACTGGCCATGAATATGACCATTGTTTCTCCTCCGCGGAGCGTAGAGCAGGGATGCGGATAATAAAGTGCGCACGGTTGCCACAAGAGGTAGATGTTCATTGTCGTTTCCCCGGAGACAAAGGATGCAAAACGGGACAAGAGAAGACTTCGCCCAAAGAGAAGCGAAGGCCGCAGCTTCGTTGTTTTTTTCTGCGCGCGAGAAGGCGTAATGTTTGCGGAGTTACTTGCGTTCAAAGGCAACCAGCTGAGGGGACGCCTGAAACGCTAATTTGGTAGATATCAATCAGGGAATGCTAAAGGGATACTAAATCAGGAATCGCAGCAATAAAGCCGAAGAAATATGCATCTGATAGGTGGAGACTGTCAGCATATATCTCCCCCTTCGTGGAGTCAACAGGGAGTGTAACGGAACGCACTAAAAAATAAAACTGAATGTGTAATTATAACCCATGAGGAGGTGGAAAAAGCAAACCTATTTTTATGGAATTGAACCTGCTTCCCCTGACATGTATTTATACATTTTAGCGATTACATGTATGAAAAATAGCGCTGTTAATTTTATATAAATAGTTTCTTTTATCATCATTACACTAGTTTAAAAAAAGATGATGTTCACTACAATTATGTATGCACAAAAATTGAAAAAATGAGTCCCAAAGAAATTAGCAAAAAA
This sequence comes from Ceriagrion tenellum, assembly GCA_963169105.1. Taxonomy (NCBI): domain Eukaryota; kingdom Metazoa; phylum Arthropoda; class Insecta; order Odonata; family Coenagrionidae; genus Ceriagrion; species Ceriagrion tenellum. The sequence goes on along the minus strand of OY720642.1, from coordinate 88,130,618 downwards.
TTTTTTGATAAATTACCAGTAGGTATAAAGTCAATCAGAAAAATTAATGCTTTTAAGTCAACATTAAGAAACTTTTTCACTAAAAGTTGCACTATTATATTATAGAATACTTTGCAATGGGTATCATATCCAATGACTTCCCGAATGCCAGTCGTTTGCGATAGGCAGGAAGGTTTTGGGTTGGCAGCCCTGGGAGTGGTTCGATCGGTTAGCGGCTCTGCAGGAAAGGTTTAAATAAAGGTATTGTTGAGATTTGCGCATGGAGTGGTGGGTATGGGGGAGGAGCATTAACAATGAGGTGGTATCCATGAGGTTATTTCAAAAGGGGGAGAACGCGGGGAGGGAGTGTCGAGCGAGGATGTAAAAGGAGTGGTTGTGAAATTGTTGCGAAATTGTTTAAGGAAGGTGGCGTACCTGCAGGTGCAATTCAGTGTAATAGGCGAAGCATTGGTGCTGCCATGATTCTCTCCGAGGGATGCTGTATTTGTGTATGGAGCTCAGGGTCCACTGTCAGCGGGTGCCACGTATTTTTGTTGGTCCATGTGAGTTGTAGAAACTTATACATGTGAAGTCATGCTTGATGTAATGAGACAGAAGGGAGTTTTTAAAATATGTATTATAAATGTATACATAGATATATATATGTACACATTTTCTGACGAATTTGTGCTTGATTCGTAACTTGAATGCCAGTACCCGGGTGGAAGTTGGACAGTTGAACATGTAAATTATAATAGTTACAACTTCATTGACGATGCTCATAGTGTTATTTAGTGACTGCTTGCTATTGGTCTTTATCTCAAATATATATAATATGTGTAACTTGTATGTATGGCGTGCCCAATATCTTGTTCATTTGATGTGCCAGATCTTTGGGCAAAAATAATTATTATCATATTTACGTCATCAAACTGTAGCTTGACAACCTAAATAACTACTATATTGGTAATCTCTGTTCTTTCCTTACTTTCCTATGGCAAGCACGGTGGAATGGACCAACTAGCGGATGTAAAGAAAGAATATCCGCCATCAATTTGAAATTTAAGGCACGCAACTCTAAAAACATACAATGTTTCCAAGATCCTTTGGACTCTAGCCGATTTTGCGCTAGTTATCACCGTGAATGCCGATTTTATTTAATTTAATTAAATAAAGTACACTGGTAAGGGGAACTGATATTCAAAAGTGAATGCATGCTAATTTCTGTGAGGTTATCCATAGGATTAATATGAAAATTATAAAATTAGAGCGTCAGTCCGTTAAGCTGTAGGTAAAAATCGGGGTCAATAATAATTATTGACATTCCACGCCCACTTTTTAGCTTTTATCGTTAACTGCCATTGCTAGCACCCTCTCCAACCACCTCAATGAAGAGAAGTCATTTAAATGATACAGATTATCTAAATATTAATATTTTTAACATTTCAATGGTAAAAATTATTAATCCCATCACATTAGATTGTCCAAATGCTGATTTGACGTAATAATTAGTTATTTATTCGGTTTTGATGCTCCAACCACCACATTGTACACCTCAAGGCACCTACGGTGCATGAGGCAAATTTTAAATATGCTGTACATTATAAGATGCATACTCTAGAGAAACCCTCACTCTTACTTCCGCATGCAAAATCATCCGAAAAAGTGGCAGAGTGAGTTTTCATTAAACTGCTCGACATAATCTGCTAAAAAAATTAGGATAATAAAGCTTTGTTTGTGTCATGTAAAACCATACATGCGTGCACGAATACATAAGAAAAGCACGGTGTAGCAGGACGACGATCCATGGACCCGGAATGTGATGTTGTGTTGTGTTTCCAGGGTTTGTTATGTTACCAAAGTTATGACAAAAATGAACAATCCCAAGAATAACAAAGGGAGAACTGAGAAAGGGACGGCCGGAAAAGAGGACGAGAAAATAAAAATTAGGAGTGAAGGTTGTTTTTCTTGGAGTAAAAGTGAAAATTATTACGGTGCACAATAAACGTGTGTTACAACGGGAAGCGTTCTAGACCTGGCAACAGTAAGTACATCTTAGTACAATAACACAGAAGAATTTGTTTTCAACTCAACTAACATCAAAGACTGGTCGCGCTCCCTAGTTTTAAAGGTGCTTGTTTATGTAGTATAGTCGTTTCCCGGGAGTTCCTCTTTTATGGCATGGTTATAAATGAGGATACTTACTTAATTAATTACTACCGAAGTCAGCAAGGAGTGGAACGGAATGCGCTTACAAATAAAACCGAATGTGTAACATAACCCTTGTGGAGGTGGAGATGGCATTACCTCATCAAAATACACCTTGACAACATAAATAACAACCATATTGATACTGTACACTCCTGATCCAAAATAAATTATTCCTAGAGCAAATACAGCATTATAGTTTGTCATTATAGAATAATATATAATAATATAATATTTATTATCTATAATTGCATATAGTACAGTGTAATTAATTTTTTTAATGGAGCTTTAGGTAGCCACCAAAGTCACAGAACTGTGGTGAGGCTGCCTTCAATACACAAAATGCACTGCTGCTAAAACAACTTTTAAATAGAGCGTATATAATAAATTAACATAATACCATTTCATTTTGTGCCAATGACAACAGAAAGAAAAAAACAAATAAATACAGATTACTTCATCGAGCTTGCGCCAACTTTGAACAAAAAACAAATAATACAGATTACTTCATCGTGATTACTTGATATACAAGTTTATAACAAAAAAATATTAATATGAAACATCGATGCTATTATGTGCCAATATCCATGCCTTTGTCAATTTTAGAAACTTTCTCTCGTTCCATTTGGTTTTAATATAATCTGGTAGGATATTAAATACTTTTGGTCCCAAGTACAAAAAAGATCTCGTATACAATGTAAGATTCGGTTTTGGAGGCGGCGTATTATGTTCCTTCGTAGATTATAATCATGCTCGCTTCCAGAAACCGTAGGCATGTTACCACTTCTCAAACAAAATAATTTTAGAACCTTAAAAATAAACATGTATGTTATTTGAAGAGTATTTAGACAATGTTTTTCAGAGGAAACCCGATCCCTACTTGAGTGTCTTGTGGAGGGCACTTCAAGTACAGTACTCCGTCTGTCGGATAAGACGTTAAGCCGTGGTTCCTTTGGTGTCTTTCGTTAAGAGCAGGCTAATGCCGATAACGGGTTTCTATCCTCCCTTCATCCCTTACCTATCCCCTACGGCGCAAATCACCTTGGCTGTCGGTCGTCTCCCCAAATATCCAATCCAATATTTAGACGAAGAAATATCCTTCATCGTTTCATATAGAACGAATTATATTACAAAGAATACCCTCCATTCCAACGCAAAGTATGTTCCGCAGACAATAACACCCAAATTGTCTTACGGTCTCTATCGTATATGTAGATTGAGATGGCGGTTGCTATTGTGACCATTGCAAGAAGCTGTAAAGTGGGCGTGGCCTATTATTCATCTTTGTTTAACCCGGTTTTCCTTTAGTGCTTCCGGGCTGATGCGATTACTTAGAAATGTTTCGAAGTTTTCCATCATAAATTTACTAGAAATTGATTGATATAAAAATCCTTCTTTAAAAGGCATTCTAGTTGAATTTGTTACATATTTAAGTTAATAAGGCGTATTTCCGGTGAAAACTAATGGTAAAATAGAGCAGAACCATAGCAAGATAAGATAACGCTTGATTTGCTCTAGTATTGCTTTTCTTTGGAGCATGAGTTTACAGTAGCAATAGAAACTTAGATATAATCATATCAGAAATAAAAAATATTCTCATTCAAAGGATAAAATTAAACCAATCAATCATATATTGAGGTATCCACCTTCAAAATTATTGCTCACAATTAGTGAAAAATTAATACAAATACAAGATAGGACAGTGTTTACATGAAGTGAATATGTTCATTTATTCGTTTCATTATGAATGTTCACATAAAACCAATTTTCATTAATATATAACAAATATAAAAATTTTCTAAAAATCTTTCTACTGTCTAGATGCTCTTCAAATCTTAAAGAATCGAATCCCATATACGGCAAGAGTTAGCATAAAAGGAATTACGGTACATTGGCCAAATGGTTCTTTTCCTATAAATTCACCATTCACCATGTTCGTGGATCTGCTAATACTGTTGCTGATAGCCTCTTTCGAGCTGTTCCTGTCAAATCCTAATCTAGTAACGGATTTGCTTCAGAAGTTAAAGTGAATGAGAAGCAATCGCTTCCTATTTCCTGTATTTTGCATAATATTCCTTTGTCATTCGTGAACATTCGAGATCACCAGAAATCAGATTCCATTGTGAGGGAAATCTTCCTGAAATTGGAAAAGAATCCATTATCCTGTCCAAATTATTTTGTCATTGGATACCCTCACATATAGTCATACCACAATATGGTCCTATGAGAGGGCATGCGAGGGTATCCAATGACAAAATAATTTATTTTTATTTCCTAGATCCGTTTTAATCCTTGATTTTTCATTTAATTGACAAAATAGGGCTGTAAATACTATATAGTACTAAAGAAACAATATAGGTGGCTAAGGAAGGGGGAAATTATTGTTTTACATCCGCCAAATCTTTCATTCATACGTGCTATCCAAAAAAAAGTAAGTAAACAGCAGAGATAATCAATACGGCTGTTATTTTCGTTGTCCGGCTACGGTTTGAAGACGTAATACTCTCCCTATCTACCTTAATAGTCTCAATAAAGAAAATCAAAATTGTGTACTCAGCGCTCGAAAATGTACGTATCGTAATGTATCTTTCTGCAGAGGAACGGAATCTTTGGCTCATGTTCCCAAAACAGATGCGAAGTTTCTAATGTCCGTCCATGACGTCACAACGCTTACCTATTTTGTGTTGCACTTGCTCTAACGTCTTCCCAATCTTGATACAACAACTCACACACTTGAAAGAATTGAAAACCTGGAAATCAACATTTGAGGCCTCTAGACTCCCCACACATGAGCTTTAGCATTTACGCTTAGTTAGGCGGAAAGTGCAAATTCACTTGTCAAAACAAAAAAAAACGTAAATTCGGGCAAATTAACACTATGGCATAATATCATATGATAACCTGATGACATAAAGGAATTCCCAAGCGATAAATCAGAAGCAGAAATTAATTTAACAACTTGATAACAAGGAAAACTAATTGAATGATTTCCAATTAATTTTTCCGAATGATTGATAAATACAATTACCCTGCCACGGTGATTCAAATGTCGCTATTTTAATGATGAAATAAGTCAATATTTGTAGTAATTCCCAAGATGGAGATGACCTAATGTGGAAACCGTATTTGTGGGCGTTGAAGAATGCCGTGAGGGAACTCCCTTAAAAAATTAAATCGGTAAAAAGTAAGGATGTCATTCATAAATTACAGGAATAAAAATATTTTGCAACAACACACAGAATGATCGATAAAATTTAAGAATTTTCTGCAACATTTTTCCACATTTCGAAACAACTCACTCACATTTGCTATTTATAAAATATATATTTATGAAGAATTCATTGCCACAGGCGTATCATTGTTGAACGTGCTCGATATATTGAAAGGAAATCAAAGATTTTTAATTCCATAAAACTTGAGGAAATACACAGAATCAAGTAATTGACCTAGGGTACGTTATTCGTTGAAACCTAGGTCAGTTGAGTTTCAAGAAGCCACAATAAATAATCCTCTGGCATCACCTAGACCAAGTTTGTCTTCGCATGCTGATGATCTGCCGAGATAAGGCGACGAAATTCATAGAAACTGGCCTTCAACTGACCCCTGAAACTGTCACAGTAATCAAGATGTCTGAGTTTCATGATAGGCAGGGTGTTTCCCTCCAGAGTAGAGATTCCTAGACTAATCCTACGCGTGCCGGAAGGACTTTTTTTCTCGTGAAAAATTATACAAATGTATTCTGGTCCGATTAGGTTTGGGTTTCTGCTAGCCCTATAAATGTTGTTTTTCCATTGAATGAAAACATTCACATAACTACGAGATTGATACTGTCCACGTACAGTCAGCCAACTGAAAGGAGAGGAGATGTTCAAGTCAGCATGCAATAAGTAATACTTATTATGGTATCAAGATGAAATTATGCCTCTTTCATTGCATATGTTTAGCAATGTTGTTGCGCCATCATGTCTATGAAATTTTCGTACTCGACCTAAATTCTCAAGGGATCCTTTTCAAAGAGGTCATAAATTTTTTAAAATGGAATTCTTCTGCTTTCTTCACACTGTTATGCAAATGATCCTCGAAAGGCTTGAAGTCGACGCAGTAAAATTTAAATTATGAAAAAAATTTGCATAATTCTGCCCATATTTCGTAAGAAAAGGGAGGTATAAAATTCTACAAGAATGCCGAACTATTTCAAGAGGGAATACCAATCTTGAATCTCTGTTTTAGACATATTTTCGGAGATATTATACGACCACTCGCGACTTAGCCTCCCCTACTTCGTCTTTGCAGCATTTGTCATCATTAATGACTCTGGATGTCCTATTTGAATTTGATTTAAGATTTTGCAAGAATTATGTTAGTTGCTAAGATGATCCAATTGAATTCCAATGCTCGGTTGCTTCCAAAATACTCGAGGTTTTATTTCGTTGTTTACTTTCAACAATGCACAGACAACATTTTATATTTCTAATAAACAAGAAAAAACAAGTTTTATAACAGATTTTTTCTATTTTCTTGTTCTATCGAGAATATTAAAACAATATAAATTTTCATCTGCAGATTCTCTACGTGCCATGAGAAATACTTTGTTATTTTTCTAAAATTTGAGAGTATTTTTTGATAAATATTGAATGCCGTCACGTCTCTCTTCCTCTCTTCTTTAGCCGATCGGTACTTAAAGACCTCATTCATCATAAGAAAACACACTTTTTGGGTAATGAATAGCATTCTTCTCAATGAGTAAACGTTGTTATTTCATTTATCTTTCACGGTCGATTTTCAGTACCTCCTCCTCTTCGTGGATTTTTAATTGAAAATTAAAATGTCCACATCGTTTCTTAAATATCCAAACCCAGCGAGTATCTCTGAATAGCTTCTATGGCATTTCGCTCTTGAAGTTTGCACTTAAGCTGAATGTAGGTACTCTTTCTCTCCAAACTTCTATTTATATTTCCGTTTCAATTACAGGCACGTATTATCGTTTCCATGACTACACACGCGCATCTTTTTACCATGTATAATCTTTCGGTATGGGCAACTAATCTATAATCACGACTTTCGCACCTTCAAATTGCTGGAGAGAGACAGTCTTTTGAATAGTGTGACAACATATGAAAATATGATATATTACCATTAAAAGTATGGAAATTGCGGAAGTCGACTTTGAGTTTTTCAGGTGCTCTCGAATAACTCTAGGATTCTATCGTCAATTAGAAATACTTACTTTTTAAGATAGACGCTTGACATTTTGCGTTTCATGAACTTGCTCGACTTCTATTGCCTAAGCATCATCAAAAATTAGATTATATTGATTAGATCGCGCCAATAAAATTAGAGAGCTAGATTGTAGAACCGATAGGTATAAAATGTCATTTTTTCCGCGTACCATTCGGGACCATAACAGCTGTGATCGTCGTCATGAATAGTTCGAGTATTGACAATAGGCAGGCAGTAAATTTTTCTCATTATATTCTCTACTCTCTTATTTATGCATGACGTAAATATTGATGTTTTTATTTATGCATGATATTTTGAATCTGTAGTAGTAGTCTTTGTATCCCTTGCATGTTGAACGATTGAAGATAGAATGTTTCTTGGGTATTAGATTTTTAATTGGCGCTTTGCATGTGTCGTACGCGGGTTTTAATGTAATGTCGGTGTTCTACCACATCATTCATGCATGCCTGGTGTGAAAGCACCCCCTTCCACACTCCCTTTGGGTGGCTTGCAGGGTATGACGTAGATGTAGATGTAGATTTAGAAAAATCGTACCAGAATGATTTTCTCCAAAACTTCAGTCCGCCAATTGTGTAAAACTCACAGTGGAAAAACCATTCAACTGGACTGGGAATCGAACCCAGATCCCACGATTTTGCGCCGAATGCTCTAATCAATTAAGCTACTCAGGCAGCCTCTTCTACTGTGAATCTCATGGGGGCTTTAAGGAGCAAGTTGTCCTCACGGGTACCGTGCATATCACGCCTGAGGTATCCGTATATGAGCGCCAAGCGCTTAAGTCCACGGGGTAAAGTCCAACTTTAAACACAAAGGTGTTTACATTGGACATTTTCAAAGAACCACGGAACTGGCCGCGCAGTTACTTAAGTTACATGATTTTTCTACAGTGAGTTTCACACAATTGTATGATCGCTAGCGGGTGACTCCGTTGAAGTATGCACGTTGAAGGCTTTTCAGCTTTTACAGTGATATCACACCGACTAGCAGAAGATCCATTTCATCACTTACACCCGACACTGGATCCAAAATTGTAATGTACATCCACCCAAGGCGGGTAGAATCAAATATTTATCAGTTCTAGGTCCAAGCTCATTTTGTAGGCACTCAGGACAAATAAAGGGCAAAAATTGTTTTCTGATATCCATTTAGTTAAAAGACGACATATATAATAATGCATCACCTGATTGACTGTCCGAGGGCTCTCTTAATACTTTATAACGCGTTAAGGTTTTTTTCAACATATATTTAAACAAAAGAAACAAAAAATGTTTTACGTTATGAATCCGTAATAGAAAATTCGACATTTATAGCATTCTCTTTTACAAAAATGCTAGTACAGACAAAATTTGTGGAGGACATTTTTATACTTTCTTGACCATTCAAGGGTTTATGTTCTACCTTGCTGAGTTTAAACGTTTTTAAAGAGATATAGATGCTTACAAACGATTTTATTACTATGTGGATTATTGTAGAGATTTTCACGCCAAAGCTCAATTTTTGATACAATTTACTATAAAGATATCATTTAGAATTTATAGGATCGATATCAATATGCTGCATTAAGAAAGCGGAAACGGGGCATAAACAACAGTAGACGCGATGATTTGAAAATAAATCACTTTATAATATTCCATAATGGTTTATTTATTATTCCAACCTAGGTTTCGACTCATTATCAGGGTCAGGTTGATAATGACTCAACTTGAGTCGAAACCTAGGTCGGAATTATAAAAAACCGTTGTGGAATATTAAAAAGTGAATTAATTTACAAATCATTGCAATCTTGTTCCACCAAGTGAAGCCTGAGAATTTATTTTATAACCGGTGGATGCAATAAGCAATAGAAGGGAAGTATAAAATCATGTTTTCTTTATAATTTCGATCCGAGTTAATCCACACGTCATCACTTCCAAATAGCTACTCCCTTCTTTCCTCGCACGCACTTCCCACAACACGCTCATATCTGCACCAAAAAACCACGTCAAAGCGTAATGCTTAAAGAGTCCTGCAGGCGAATGATAAAATGTTATCAGGGAAAATTATCACGCGCCATTGTTATATCTTTGCACAGGGCAAAACCCTATTTTTTCCCCCTCGAGTCACAGTGATCAGCGCTTTAGGTGTGAGGGACCTGGAATACGGCCGCCCTTGGCGTTGCTGCGTTGGGTACGAGAGAACTAGAGAGCTAGCGAGAGAAACATTGAGTAAACGACAGAGAGAGAGAGAGAGAAGTTTCGTTCGCATGCATCGCGCGCGCTTTCATTTCCCCGAAAAAAAAACTCCACCTCTGTTTCTCTTCTCTTCCATACAGACCCCTTCTGCAGTCGCCCTCCATTTAATACGCGTGTGCATTGTTGCATGGGGCCGATGTGGACGCTGTTCAAGCCGAATGAAGAAAATGAAAATGCTGGTGTAGGGAGGGGAATAGTATATATATATATATATATAGCACAGGGACGAGAACTGATGTTCAAATTTTCCTAAATATCGATATTTCCCCTCCCTAAGTCGATGTTTTTGCCATCGTGAGTTAGTCACCATCACTTAAGCCTTATCTTGAATTAGAGTTAGTGGTTTATCTATAGCCTCAAACGGCAAACGTGACATTAACTAAAAATAAATATCGTATGTTAATCATTTTGAAGAGATTTAACTGCGTTCCTGTGAGCGAAAACAAATATTTACTAACAGTTATAATTTCAGTAAGTCAAGTGCAACAAGTCAAGTTAGCCTCAAACGGCAAACGTGACATTAACTAAAAATAAATATCGTATGTTAATCATTTTTAAGAGATTTAACTGCGTTCCTGTGAGCGAAAACAAATATTTACCAACAATTATAATTTCAGTAAGTCAAGTGCAGAATATGCTAATATTTCAACCTAATCGCATTTAATATGGTTGGAGCAATGTATGATTAGAAACTGATTCGTGTGAAACTTTACCTGATACTTCTTACTAGTGACATTTAAAGATAAAAGTAATTGAAACTACACATTACTGCAATGGTTTTTTGCGGTAAAATAGGAATGATTACTTCCATACGTCACGTGACATACATTTTGTATGGGCGCGATTGCGTTGGTATTGAATTTCTTCCCAACACGAAATAATACTTTTCAAATATTCACTGTGGCTGCTATCTAATATCAAGTTGCACTGAGTCAAAGGTAAAGAATACAATTGTTTCAAGAAGTAAAATTTTTGAGGGGAATTTTTGAGAGAAAGCGAGTACTTTTCTGATGCGTTGCAAAAACGATTCGTATCTATGAATACAGAAAAACTTTCAACCAAAAACATGGTCGTTAGACAAGCTTCTGACAACTGACCACCCTGCAGGTGACATGCCGTTACATTTACAGCGTTATCAACATTAAAGTTATCTCTTTATTCGTAATGGAGGACATATTTAAATTTTACGCTTTAATGTCAGTAGGAAGCATGAAGTTAATTTGTCGTACTATTAGTGTATTTATATACTTTATAAGGTTGAGTTTTTCAGTAATTAAATAATATCCTTACCTTAAGTCGTTAAAACTGCTACGGGCGTACATATAGTGCCTCACAACTTTTAGAAGGATTAATGTGGGAGCCCCTAGACACTCGGAGGATACACGCAGGGCTTTGGTTGCTTGAGAAATTCAGAAGTGGTGTTTCAGAGCGACACAGAAAATATTATCATGACTCCTCACTACATCTCTAAGTCTGACAGATGCGATAAAATAAGAGAGAACTGCCGAACGGATGTTTCAAAAACTCGTTCTTACCGCGCACAACAAGCGACCGCAATAAAAATTAAGTTCCACTTAATACACGTCATAATTTCATCTCCAAAAAACTTTCATCTTTACACGGCTGGTGACCAAATATCCCTTGCCACACGCCCAAGTGGCGGCTCGCAGGGTATTATGTAAATGTAGATAGATGTAGAATAATATCTGTCTTTTCTTGTTTTCTTGTTTGAAATAGGTCTTCAATATGGCTTTTTTTTAAGTGGAACGATTAAACCTCCTTAACCTCCTGAAGGTTTTAATGTGATTCTGAAATACTATAGCGGGGAGTATGTGATTATTAAAAAAAAATAGTTTGTAAGACATACAAAACACATAGTTTTAAATTTTCTGGCGGAATCTGGGTGTTATAAATTGCTCATTCTTTTAGATGTCTCTCTTGAGAGCATACATGTACCGTTTCCCATGTGAAATGGGTGATATTTTTTTTGACAAAAGTCTCGAAAAGTAGCGCGGTTAATGGATGGTATTTGGTATCTTTGGAAGGGTAAGATATTTTTCTTTCAAATGAGACCAAAGTCATTGATGGCTCAGACTGACATTGTTGTCATCTTTCCTCCACTTAACGCCTCATCACTTCTACATAAACCTACTCCTCCGAAGCATCTCGCTATACGTGTAGACTACCTTCCGCTACAGAAGTGAAGAAGGGGGAACGTCACCCATTCATTATCCCAAGAGCATCAGAAACCCTAGGCACTCCACCACCTGGTGCAAACTTCTTCTGGTATCCGTAATTTTCTCCTGAATTAGAATGGAAGTCGACAAATTATTTTATGAGAGAACAATGATGTAAACGATTCAATAATAGGAATCACGCCAGAAATTAACTAATTGGATTACGTTTATGTACAAGACAGCCAGTTTCCAAGCACAGTCGTTCTTCTGAAATGACAACTTTAGTCTCCTTAACAGCTGTAAATAGCATTTCTCATTAATTTTTGAGCACAAAACGTTTTGTGGACTAATGGAAAGTCAGCTAGCATGCGTGATGGTCGGCAAATCAGTCGGTGATTCGCAGTTAGGTAATAAAAAGTGTTAAATATTACCATGTTATTTATTTAAATAATATCACAAAAATTATTGGTGATTCATGCTAAACATAAATCACTTGGTAATTTTCGACAGATTTTTTTTACTGACACGAGGCGTCTCCCTACACAGTGGCATAATCATTTGCAAACTGTGGCATAAACGTGTGCGAATTATTATGCCAGTGTGGTAAAACGCATCGTCCCAGTAAATTAACTTGTGGCATATTACTAAGTGTTTTCATTCAACATGAATATGGACAACTTCCACCAAGTCCAGATTGATACAGTTAAATTTATCAATGGTTATGATTTCTCTTCATTACGGCCGTAGTCTGGATGATCAGTTTAACATTTCATTGAGCATGACCACTGTTTTAGTTGATAAATCCCATATTTATCCTCCATTTCCTAAAAATATGTCATCTCTTAGTTGCAAGTCTGATCGCAATGTTTATTCATGCACTCCTCAACTTTTAACCAATTGAAATATCCCCAAACTGCAGTTAGAGACTCTACTATCTATTTTTAAATTCCAATCGAGCACAGGGCTTTCATATGAAGTAAAAATGTTTAAAAATGAAGATGTTTTTACGAGTAAGTGCTAAATAAAACTTAATTTCTTAACTATTATAAATATCTATAGTTTTTACGAATATTTCGAGTGAAGTACTGACCGAATAAGGGAGGGTTAACATGTAAGTAAACTACTTTTGGGAATAATGGAACACTTAGAGTTTCCGTTTACACCTCACACCATCACGGGTCGTCCTATCTGACCTATATACCCAAGCAAACACGAGCGCTAGTCCTTCCTATCCAATCTCCCAAACAGCCTGATGTTATCCCACACTCTTTTTCCCTATCCATGTCCCCGCTGACGTAGGGTGAGAGCATGATGAGAATTCATAGTGTAGGTGGTCTGGGTATTCGGTAATGGCGGAGTATTAGAGTGTGCAGTAATGATAGCTTCCCAAAGACAAGTACTAAAGAAAAAATGGATAAAAATATACTCGCGAAACATCACGAAACATCCACCATACCGACGATATTTTTCCCTCTCCCATCCTTGTTTGCCATTTATTTATTTTTTTAAATCTCTGACTTGCATTTTGCGACACATTCACTGCGTCGCACTTTTTCTTTTATAAATATATCCCAAACTGCGCGCAATTCTATACCCTCCCGCCCCAAAAAGTCGTGCTGAGCCACACGATTGAAACGACTCACCCAGTCACTTGTGTACTTAAATACTCGGGTGTTGTCCTAGTTTACTATTCTTTCCCCGGTGGGATGATTCTTTCCGTTTCCGAGAACTCTGAGCGCCTCGTGTATGTTTTTTCCATGTTTTCAACTTTTTTTTTTGTTTTTTGCTCCATAGGGGACTATATAAGCTACGACAAGGCCATTTGCGCATCTCCCGACCGAAAAAAGCTGGGTACATAAACGATGACTGACAAAAACAATCACAGAAGCAACATGCAGCTCTAGCAATGGCATACTAGTATTAAAATTAGTTTTCCCCGACCATGGCATCCCCATCCATATAGAACTGTGAAAACCAAACAGATTAGATGACATTTAAGCCCGAGTTTGTATTTTACTCTCAAATAAAGGTTCGATCTCTTTTCCCTTTTCATTACTTCTTCCCCTTTGCATTAGCTGATTGCAAGTTGAATAATTGAAACAGTAGCCCAATTTACATCTTCCATCATCATAATTCAGCAAGCATTTTTGAGCTATACTACAAGCATTCCTTCCCAAATAGCTTTAGCCTAATAGGTGCTGGAAGAGAATTCTGAATATATAATGGACGGACAACATAAGGAATTATGAAGTATACAGAAGAGGAGATGAGGAAAGAACCATGTGATACACCATACAGAAAAGAAGAACCAGATAGATTGTGTACATCCTGAAGCAAAATGGGTTTGTGAAGAACATAAATGAAGGTAAAATAGAGAGAAAAGTCCCCAGAGGAAGACCCAGGAATAAGTTCAAACCAAAGTTCAGACCAAATAAAGAGGGAAGTACACAGGAAGAGATTCCAAGAGATGAGGGAACTAGCATTAGAACTATAGGAAGGAAGGATGGATGGCTGCAGTCAAGCAATCTTATGATAGAATGACCAATGAAATTAAATGAATGAAACTCCAAACTACATATGACCCTCAATGATAAAAGCACATGACAACACATCCCTGTGATGCTTGTCTCTTGTGAAAATACACACACATGTAAGCGTAGAGTGAGATTCTCTAGGATTGCACTCTAGGGAAGGGAAATATTCAAGTTTTCACACTAAAACACAGTCCAGTCATCGTATCCTCGGTTTTAAACTTTTGGGCCATTCCGCGGAATTTTGCGCTCATCAGTTCATTTTTATGATAGAATTAAAACGGAAACAAAAGCCTACGTAGAGGTGACGTATAAGACCAAACTCGATATTACATCCACACTTCTGGGAAGAAAATTACATAGAAGTTGAAAATTAATGCCCGGAAAATGAGAACGACAGATAGAATGCTTCATTCTCATTAATCATTCGTCATCCAAATAAAAATTGGCCTTTCGGTGCAATGTGATGAAATAAACAGCGACAATATTCAATTATAGCGAGTGCTGCGGGGATTTTCTCGCGCAAGGTGTTATTCTCAAGCCGGATTAAAAGAAAATTTCAAAGCGTCTAAAATTTGATAAGAGATTCCAGAGAAATATTTGAGGTAGTTGCTAGAAAAATAACCGTATTACTTCAAAAGTTAAAGCTACATGTAGGATAAAAATGACAGAAGTGGGAATAAAAGCATTCCTATGAAATAATTCGTCTTACTAAATTAAATTTTATAGGTATTTCCTCAAAATAGTCGTAACTCACTTTCCTCTTAATCCTAGACAAGGAAACTAAAAATGAATCATTTACTTACACCCTGGTAGAGGTCATTTCCATGCAGAAGCTTAAGTAATGAGTACAATAAAGTGAAATAGTTGGTATGGTGGACGCTCATGTTAAACTTACTCTACACATACTGCTCTTTGGGACTTGTAAGCAATGAATTCGTACCCTGGGCTACATTTGAGGACGTTTTTGAAGGAAATGATTTAGGCGTATATGAAGACTTATAGATGTCCAGTTAGAGCACTACATAGACCATAACTGGTAACGGCCACATCGCATCGTCCAGTCTAATGGATATGCGATGCGTAAAGATATTTACGCGCGAAATAAATCTCTAAAAGAGCACTAGACAGTCAACAAGAAGTGGGACATAGTGCATTCCTCATTAAAATTAAATTTCGAGAGTAAAACACGGCAATTATAAAATATAAGGGCCTTAGAATCTTATCCATTCATCTCCTGAAAGTTTCTAATAAATTTGGTGTTTCTCCTTGAGTTACCAGGAGCAATGTACAAAATAATAATCAATTTTTTGTTGACTGAATATAAGAATACAATATCATTATACATCCACTAAATATAGTGATGACTCAACACATTTATATTTATCTAGTGAACCTCGTATATCATTACAGCGGATGAATTACCATGGGAGTCAAAGACAATACGAATATATACCTATTTGATCCAAACGCCAATTTTATTTAATTGCAGAAAAGGTGCAAACTTCTAACCATATTTCCATTTCATGTTTATTGTTCCCTAATAACTTGATTAAAAATATAAATCAAACTCCCGAAAAGCCAACTTGAAGTGATCGCGGTTCTTAACTGTGATTTTCAAAGTATGTGCTCTCGTAGGGTTTTGTTTACTACAAAAATTCGTGAAACAAAATAATTCTCTTAGAGATAGATTGCCTTGTCACCTAGCACCAGAGAAATTTTTGCCATATGGGAATCATTGAAGGCAACCGTAGTGCTCAAACGATATTCATGGCTATATATAATAAATTCTCAGGCTTTGCTTGGTGGAACAACATTGCGATAATTTGAAAATGAATTCACTTTGTAATATACCACAAAGGTGAACCATAGTGGAATATTACAAAGTGAATTCATTTACAAATCATCATATTCATGGCATTAAGCATCATCCTATTCATGGCATTAAGGTTTGGTATTGACGTATCATATACTTGGACAGGTTTTAGGAAATGGAGACCCATTGAATTATTTCATTTAACTAAGGACTTGTGCTATGAATTCAAAATCATTACTAATTCAGTATTACGCAGCATCTCTTATTAGGGTTCATATTTGTGCCCCCGAGTGAAAAAAAGGTCAATTATGACGTCGCCTGTCTCGCAGTGTTATCCCACTACGTTTAATGGTTATAATGTTTTTTTAAACATCTCCTAAATAACTTATTTTTTGCTACGAAGTATATGCCGTGGGATTTAAAATGCCAAATAAAATGATGACGTAACAACTCTTTCTATGTAATTTATTTAAAGGAGGCAGTCTTATAATATTGACATCATAACATATCATAATTTGGGTTATTCATGGAGCGTCTTCATGCATGGATGTGAAGCGTGGACATTAGGTAAGAGAGAAAGGAATAGAATAGAAGCTTATGAAATGTGGATGTGGAGAAGGATGGAAAAAGTAATATGGGTACATGAGATGAGAAATGAAGAGGTTTTGAGCAAAGTAAAAGAAGGAAGATCGCTCCTAAAGGAAATAAGGAAAAGGAAAGGAAACTGGTTGGGCCATGTGATGAGAGGGAAAATTATAATAACTGTGGCACTTGAGGGTTCAATTGAAGGAAAAAAAAGAGAGGAAGGAGAATAATTAAATTGGTGGATCAGGTGAAGGACATCAGCTATGATGAAGCAAAGAAAGAAGCTCGGGACAGAAGCGGATGGAGACAGCAGTGGTGTACGGGACCTGCCAGCAGGCAGAACACCAGATGATGATGAACATATCTTCGAAAGATATCCAATGCATTAGCTAATAATCCCTAAAAGCTGAGATGTCAGCTTAGTCGGAACTTAATACGAAACAGTATATTGTATCAATAGGCCATGCATGCATGTCAATGTCAATTATACACCATAGGAGATGTGAATGTCATAGAGGCCGAGGCGAACGCATCACTTTCATAGGAAACTGTTACCATGGAAACTAGGGCATCGGTAGTTTATTACTCCCTCCCTTTAAGTGGGCTCTTGTCTTATATTTATTCTTCAGTTGTAGTTTGATCTAGTTTAAGTGGCAAAACATTTATTTTCTTAGAGTAAGGACGTCTCTTCTACCTATGCGCAGCTTATTTCTTTTGCAAAACATACCTACTATATAATGTATTTCTTGTCATTCTTCATCTGCTGGTCCCCTCACGATTTCGTCAAACTACCGCGCCATTTATATATGTTATACTAGATAATATTCAATATTTTAACTTTTATCTCTTTCTAACGGTTTTTAATGCAATTTTTGAAGAACTTTGCAGTGGACAGTACCCATTAGCCATATTGTCCCGGAAGTATCATAGTTCGCCTTCATCGATCATTTTCCTAGTAAGTTTGCTGATTGGCTTGGCTTGGCCAATTTTTGTACCCATCACTAGGCTGTATCACTCTCATTTATTTTGCTACAGATATAAATGTTCAACATAAAGATTATTAATCATGTTTATGCCGCTGAGCGATCTGAGTGAATGAACGAATGATTTTATATATGTATATATGCCACTAAGGGGTGGCGAAACACTAAATACGACTGAAGGCGATAGTCGATCTATAAAAGAGAAGAGCCGTCCGATTTCTCCCCCTCGGGAGGAAATGGGCCAAATAAACATACGGTGACCGAGCTACTCACCGGAGAAGTGAAAGGGAGTAAATATTTCATTCGTCTGAAACGCACTCAGTCGTCTAAGCTCTTCGTTCACTCTCCATTAATGTGATGCCCCGAGTGTCGTCAATAATTGGAGCCATATCAATCATTGGAAGTGTATGCGGGGGAGTAATTCATTAGCGTATAATTGGGCTGAAACAATGTACAGTTAACGATGAACTGAAAGAAAAGAGACCTATTTTTCCCCGCTTGAAATCCACATAATCGTATTTGGGCGTTGGCTGTTCGCAGACTTGAGATGTAGCGAATGAGTCAATGACTATAGTTATATTTTTTGATAGAAGTGTTAGTTTCAAGCCGTAAGGTGGAAGATTTTTGGAATTTCACATAGAAAGTTGCAGGTGACCGAGATCTAGCAACACCTTATTTGTGCATGGAGAAATTTAACATTAATGGGTGCTTAAAGGGTACTATTGTTCAAGCCGCGTACAAACAGTTACTTTTTATACCCGTTCTAGGCTGTTTTCATTTAAAATAATAGTAAACCGTAGTTGTGTTGTGTAAGTTGCTGTATTAACACAATTTAACAGCCCGTTATTTCTGTTACGCGGGGTAAAAAGTTTGGAAAAGTGGAGACCGAACGACTTAATTTGCGTTCTGGTGTTTAAATGAAGGTGTGGCATAAAAGCTATTAGGGAATGAATGTTTGTGATATAGTTAAAAAATGCTTGCTGAATTATAGTGACGGAAGATGTAAATTGGGCGACTGAATCAATTAAGCAACTTGCAATCAGCTAATTCAAAGGCTAAGAAGTAATGAAAAGGGAAAAGAAAGCGAACCTTTATTTGAGAGTAAAATACAAACGTGAGCTTAACTGCCACCGAAGGTGGTAGCATAAGCTAGTTACTTGCCTTGAGATATGAAATCAGGAGCGTAATAAATAAAATTATGAATTGTTTGAAAGAAGTTACTACGAAAACTTCTCACGAAGTTATTTATAAATATAAAAATGTTAAGTTGGTTTGTGTACGCTTCAAAAACTCAAAAAGTTCTGCACCGATTGAGCTCAAATTTTGACACAATATACAATCCGCTTCAAGAGTTGTTTTTATCTATTTTTCGCGTCAGTAATATACCCGAGACCGCGAGGAAACAGCCTTTTTTAACGGTCAGCTGTGTACCAGCAACCGCGCTACTGCACATCCAAACCAAATTCGCGCATTATTCGCAATTATATTGACCGCTTGCTTCCCTTCATCTCCCACAGAGTTATGGGAAAGATATCGATCGCATATGGCTGAGGATATTTTGCATAGAGTACGCCTAGAAAATGCCAATGTGACAATGGAACTTACAGAAGACATTTACATTGATAAATATTGAAGACAAGTGCATAGCTATTGCAAATAAAGTTCTGAGTCAATTGGGAATGCCAGCACCCACCCGAGCTGCGACTGCTTCATTTGATGTGGATTTTCGCCGTGAACAGAGTTACAACACCGATGATCTCCAGTCATATGTCCAATCAAACATTCCCAAATTAATGCGTGACATTAAGGGCATTTATGATCGCATAATTGAAATGATAAATGATGGAGTTTGGGTGACCTTCTTCTTGGATGCGCCAGGAGGAACTGGGAAAATATTCCTTATCAAATTGATTCTGGCAATGGTTCGATCAACAAATGACATAGTATTAGCTCTCCCTTCGTCTGGAATAGCTGCAAAATTGTTCCTAGGTGGAAGGACTGCTCATTAATCCTCTTAGTGCCACCGAAATTTGGTGGTACCAGCAAAAAGTGCCAGCATGAATTTGGGAGTTTTGCGGCACCTTATGAAAAAAAAACAACATGAAGTTACTATTTTAGATATGAATGTATTTTTTATATTTTTTGCTAAAAATGAATTAATTGTTGTTTATAATATTCTGATACATTTCATGAAGGATAAATGTAATTATTACAACGAAATTAGTTCGAAAAATAATTTGTGCTCGAGCCGATATATCGGCTCATGGCACTTTTCGCGTGGAGTAAAAGCCGATATATCGGCCTGTGGCACTAAGAGGGTTAAGCTCTGAAGTTGCCATTGAACATGCAAATCATCGAGACTCCCACGTGCAATATTTCCAGAGCATCCAGCATGGGAATAGTATTACAAAAATGTAAACTCATTGTTTGGGATGAATGCACGATGGCACATAAAAAATCGCTTGAGGCTCTTGATCGATCGTTGCGAGATTTGCATGGAAACGTTCAACCATTCGGGAATGCATTGATATTGCTCGCAGGAGATTAAGCAAACATTGCCTGTAATTTCTCGATCGACACCAGCGGACAAAATAAATGCTTGCCTGAAATATTCAACATTGTGGCGACACGTACGTACATTGCAGTTGACAACGAATATGCGTTTCCAGCTGCAGAACGATCAATCAGCCGAGGTATTCTCACGACAGGTACTGGACATTGGGAACGGAAAGCTTCCAGTCGATGAGACATCAAGACAAATATCATTACCTGATAATTTTTGTAATTTAGTAACATCGAAAGAAGAATTGATCGAAAAAGTATTTCCTAATATTAAAACTAACAATAGGAATCACGATTGGCTCAGTGAACGAGTTATCCTTGCCGCGAAGAATAAAGATGTCTATCAACTTAATAATGTTATTCAATCCAGCGTTCAAAGTGAGGAAATTACATATAAGTCGATAGACACCGTGGTGGAGGCAGATGAAGCAGTTAATTATCCAACGCAATATTTGAACTCACTTGATCTGCCAGGGATGCCACCGCACATATTAAAAGTAAAAATAGGTGTGCCAATTATCATGATGCGGAATATTAATCAGCTAAAACTCTGCAACGGCACGCGACTCGCAGTTAAGAAACTGATGAGCAACGTGGTGGAAGCAACGATTTTAACGGGGCCTTTCAAAGGTGAAGATGTCCTCATTCATCAAATCCCCATGATCCCGACCGATACACCATTTCAATTTAAAAGATTGCAATTCCCAATTCGATTGGCGTTCGCAATCACAATCAATAAAGCTCTAGGTCAATCTTTGGAATTATGTGGTTTAGATTTAGATGCGGATTGCTTCTCACATGGACAACTGTATGTTGCGTGTTTACGTGCCGGCAAACCAGATAGCCTTTATATCTACGCAGACAATGGAAAAAGAAAAAATATTGTATTCCCACAAGTATTGCAAAATTAAACTTATATGAAACGTATGCTATATTTTCTTCCTTATTTCTTATCCATGCAACCAC
Organism: Ceriagrion tenellum; assembly: GCA_963169105.1. Lineage (NCBI taxonomy): Eukaryota > Metazoa > Arthropoda > Insecta > Odonata > Coenagrionidae > Ceriagrion > Ceriagrion tenellum. Next base: position 88,109,339 of record OY720642.1, on the reverse strand, counting down.
AATGTGCCACAGCGAAGCGTGGCAGGGTAAAGCTAGTGATAAGATATATGTTTAAGCTTACGCATGGTATCGGAGGAAATATAAATTGATTTTGAAGGCGGAGGTAAAGAAAAAATGATGGAATAAGAACATTGGCTTCCACAATATTAACTGCAAGCCAATGTAGCAAATTCTCAGGGATCCTTCCGCTAAAATGGAAAAAAATCGGATCTATCCAAACGCAGGCGTTTTGTGGGCGGATCATGATGGAATATTAATTAACACTTCCGGAATCAAAGCTAACTGGCCTTTTATTTAGCCTACACTAAAATTAAAGTGTAGATTCATCAAATCAGAATTTGAATATGCTGATCTTTGTTTCGTTGAGAAGCATTAAGTGATAACAGGCTTTGAAAATTAAATCTTAGCGGAAAATAAAGATAACACCAACTGGTGGATTTTCATATGCTGCTTCTTTTTCGGTATAAGTACCAACTACAAAATGTATGAGATTTTTATATATTTTATTTTAAATTCTATTTTGCTAACTTTAATGAAGAAAAGACATTTAATTATAGGTGATTTTTTCGTCGAAATCTATGATACGTTGCTTCCACGGCAAGCTGCATTAGTACATAAGCAGAGAATTGAAAATTTAAGCAAATTCCTATGGAATGGTCATTAGGAATATTGGTTTCACCAATTCAGACTCAATAGGAAAATAATTAAAGTCGAAGCGTGGTATTTACCCCAGCAAATAGCTGGACATTTCTGTTAAACTTTCGACGAAAGTATGATTGTGAGAAATCCAAGAAAAAATACAAGTAAAAAAGAATTCTCTTGGACACTGAATTCAATCAAGTTGAGAGCGAGCTATTTCTGAATGTATGTTTGAATTTTTTCTTGAAGAGGGCTGTAAAGATTCAAACGAAATTTTGGAATATATTAAAACCGTGCGAGAATATAAGATTGAGAGAGAGAGAGAGTGTGTAATTTTTGGGAAAATTTAAATTGCTACTTTAAAGAGAGTAAATTTTAGCACGGGCTTTAAGGGTTACCAAGGAGGCAAAGTAACAAACAATAAAAGTTAACAAAAGTCAAATGTAACATAATATAAAGAGCAACCCTAGACGTTCATTATAGATTGGAATGTTACACTGCGAAAAATATTTGTTGAAAGTTGTCTCACGGTTGTTGAAAACGTTACTTCAACATCCTTCAGAAAAAAAATGAATTTACATTTTACTAGGCATTCTCAGACACAGTCAGAAGGAGGGACTCGTTTTGTGTAACAAGAAGCAGCATTACCTCTTTAAATATAAGGAAATGAATTATTCGCATATATTTTTAATGCAGTGGTAGCCTATCAGCCTCTCGTTTCAAGGGTTGCTGGTTTAAGAGTCATATTTTCCGCCGCTGACGGTGACCAACTTTTACACGTTTTACCCGATCCAACACCACTACTGAGAGGCTGCAGTCCCATCAGAAGGCATTGATTGCGCAGATCAAGAAGACTGGACCGGCATCAAGAGCCACAGCCTCGGGCGAGAGTGAAGTTCACGAAATCGGCTGGGGTACTGCGACGTGGAACGCACGGGGGAAACCACCAAATTAACCTCTACTAGAAGATGTAGCCCTGCATCCTAACATGATGGCATTCCTTCCAGTAAAATATTCCATAGGTAAAATAGTCCCCCAATCGGATCTCAGGGGAGTACTGGGAGGAGTACATTATTCAGAAAGGACAAGTTATTCCTGACAAAAGTCATCAAAATTATAAAGTTATAAATCTGACAGACGTAAATCAAAATTATATAGCAGCCCTAATTTTCCGCACGCTTTCTGTTGATACTGTGATCCAGCAGCTTATGTATCAACTGATACCCTGGGTTTTATAACAAACAAGTGTTAATCCAAGTCAACACTTCTTACATCTATCCTAAAACTGCATTTGTTTTCGAATTTATGATCAATAACGCCGTACGCTGCATACAATACGTGGCTCCTGATGAGGGATGCTCGGTTAAGAAAGATAGTTAGGACATGGCAGGTAGTAGTTTTCCTTATGTAAACGGCTTGTGATAAGAAATCACAAGCTAAGACACAGTTGTCAGAGAAAATTTTTTTTTTAATTTTACCAAAAATTTAAGGAATTCAACCGCGGCGGATTTAGGGGAAACGCTTTTATACAGGCCATGTACATTAAAAAGCAGTTAAAATAAAAACTTATTTCAATTAAATACGGATGGTTCGTACGAATACGGATAAACAGTTCACCGTGGCTCCAAATAAACGAAATTCCGCATTATCTTACAAAGAGTTTTCAAGCCACGGCATATTGAATTTTTTAGGTAAATTTTACTTTCACATCAGTATGATATAAATATGCTTCAAAGAATGGATTATTCTCGAGGCGATGTGGCTTAATGTAAATATAAAAATGACCAAGTCCGTCAACTTCAGCTACAGGTCACCAATGATACTCTAACCCACTTTATTGAGGATATTATTGATGGGCTGTATAATCAACCTTGCCAGATTGTCAAATTTTAACAGCCTAATTAGAACACACTTTAATATTTTGCACAGATTTCGAGCAAACGAGGATTCCCGTGGTATATAAATTGATTCAAGTTTGACCATGCTCATTAGGCGAACATATAATAATCATAGGGAGCTCACCGGGTAGATCTGTTAAATGAACACCAGAATAGTATAGCGAATATTCCACCTATGGAACTGCGGGCCGAAGGTCGGACTAGTTCTGCCGCCCATATCGACGCATTTCCTTGTTTATGCCCTTCAACCGGCTTCAAACCAGGGACCCTATCCGAGACCCGCCTACCATTCCAGAGGGCTATTTCGACTCCCTCGAAGCCACTTACCCGCTTCATTACAGCATTTAATTGCCGGAAGGAATTCAGGATCCCCTGCAGTTCTGAGTACCGTAGCTTCGCTCAGACCGGTGACCTGGACCACCATCTCCATACAGGAGAAGCATCTCGTGACAGGAACAGCCGCTCACGTCACGCAGGCCGCCGCCCCTGAAAACTATTAGCGGCCATAAATCTCGCATTCTCAACCGAATCAGAGTCGGTAGAAGGCCTTAAATAGGCCACAAACATGATGGTAAATCCTTACATGGAGAAAATAAATTTCAGCAGTACTTATCAGACGGCTGGAAGAACCCTGAATTAGAAGCGAAAAAGAGAAGCCACAAAAGAGTGTGCGGAAAAACAATTTTTTCCTCGAAAAGTTTCCTCGATTTGAATGAATAATGAATAAGAAAAGACTGAAATATATGGCATTTTTATCAGGGAAATACATTTTCACCAGGCAAAGATCCCTTTTCCAAGGCATTTTATACCCTTCCCAAGTTAGGTAAATAAGAAAAAAAATATTTCTTTATATGTACAGGTAAGTAAATTAACCAATTTTACATGAAAACTTTCAAATAAACAAATATTAATATACAAACCTTTCAATTATCCTGCCACACATAGCAGAACTTAGACATAATTTCTGTCATAAATTTTTTATACTCTATCATCAAAGAGAATAATATATTGACTGAGACCGATGAAAGGTATTTTCCGTAGTTACAATTTCGTGATGAATAATATTCGTTATCTTTATACATGAAAAAATGTAAATTAAATGTTGAAGTTCCTGGCTTTGCTCAAATTACGTATTTGGGAAGTAGGCTTCGGAACTTTCAAATGCGTTGGAAGTAGGTTGATTTGCGTACATGGCCGAATAAACCTTTTTCTAACGCTGTAATCACAAGCGATTTGAGGAGTGAGATAGCGTGCTGCAACCTGCAGTCCCGTTTTGACAAATATCTCAATGAGACCTCGAGGTGTGGTCCTCAGTAAAGTCATAGAAATGGGCAATTTAAGCACTTGCCAATTTTCCTCGCATGAGTTTGCCTCGTGCTTAACTCTAGAAGTAGTTGCTTTCCCCTGCCTTCTTATCTTCCTCTTCTCCATCTGTCACTTTTATTACCCATCCTTACCGTGCAGGCTCGTGCCATGAACTTTCAGGACAGATACACATACGGTCTTAGCACCGTAACTCCCTCTTAAATTAGCTGCCCGAGTCTAATACCGCATCTGCATGCAGTTATTTACCATTTTGCCGGAAGAAATATTTTGTTGCGACAATAGTTCACAGCTGCACGAAACCAGGAGGTAGAATTTCCGCTGTGCTGGCAATTTCTTTGTACAACCCTTCGTTTTTTCCTCGCTATGAAGCTCCTCGCGTGCTTTCAACAAGTAAAGCAGAGTGAGAAATAGCTCCAAATGATATTCTACCCGCTCCATAATTAAACATCCACGCAGAAACTTTAAATAGCCTTCTTCCTGGAATTTTCTCATTCATGAATTAACTTTCGTTCTCTCTCCCCATCGGCAACGCATGGCGAACGCCTACCACGACTGCGATGAATGGGGAGGGAATCGGAACATTAACGTTCACACTCGAAGCTTGATGGAGATTCTATTGACGTCATGAATTCCTTTTCTCTAAAATGTTCTCCTACGGTTTTCCAGTATCGAGCAATGGATCCTTTAAAAAAATCAGAGTTCATTCCTCTAAATAAGGTTACGTTTTGGATGACTCGTATAGTTTCTTATTCTTCGGAAATTCATTGTTTTTACTGGCTGTTTCACTTGAATACTTTTAGACTTTTTCCATCCATTAAAAATTGTAATGATACTAATGCTCTTGAGTTCTACCTGTTTCAAACTAATACAGTTGACATTTTCAGCCTTTGAAATGCGAATTCACAAGAAAGACAGTTCATACGACAATAATTTATCGAGTTCACTGCCGCCATCCTATTTCATATCGCATATGAGGGAATCTAGCATTAGATTCTGAAATGACAGCAAACACTTCTATCTTCTAGCTCCACCAGAAACGAGGCATTAGTTAAGATCCGTAAATGTAAATATCACTAAACACCTAAACTTTAAGTTACAGTTTAATAACGCGCCTAAGAAATGCACAATGCTAATATAAATTTTGGTCCTAACTCATTTGCATAGATTTTCCATATTAAATTGTTACCCATGAAGGCTATATATCCACCGTATTCAGAATATAATTACAAAGATTTTCTAAGTTTTGATGCTTTAAGTATGATGTAAAAGACACAATGTGATCTGACCAATTAAGCTACCCAGGCGTCCTCTTCCACTGTGAATCTCATGGCGGCTTTAAGGAACGAGTTGTCCTCAGTTTAATTGGTTAGAGCACTCGGCGTGGAATTGGGGGATCTGGGTTCGATTACCAGTCTAGGCGAATTATTTTCCACTGTGAATTTCACACAATTGTGTGATCACTAGCGGGTGACTCCGTTGAAGTAACTGCGAGGCTAGTTTCGTGGTCCTTTGAAAATTTACAAAGTAAACACCTTTGTGTTTTAAGTTGGACTTTACCCCGTGGACTGTGGCGCTTGGCGCTCGCATACGAGTACCTCTGGCATCATATGCACGGTACCTAGGAGGATAACTTGTTCCTTAAAGCCCCCATGAGATTCGCAGCGGAAGAGGACGCCTGGGTAGCTTGATTGGTTAGAGCACTTTGCGCGAAATCGAGGAATCTTGGTTCGATTTCCAGTTCAGGCGAATGATTTTTCCACTCAAAATTTCACACAATTGTGTGATCACTAGCGGGTGACTCCGTTGAAGTTACTGCGCGGCTAGTTCCGTAGTCTTTGAAAAATATCAACAAAAGAGGTCACGCACTGAATCATTGCCACATTAATGGTAATGGTTGGTGAAACCACTCAGTGGAATTGTAAAAACTTTTAGATTTAGTTTTTATAACTAAATAATATTAAGTTAATATTGAAAATGAAAACTTTTAATTTTTGCTTAATTGCGCGGCTAGTTCCGTGGTTTTTTGAAAAAAAAATCCATTCATTAGTATGCGATGCGTAGTACAAACTTGGCGACCTTTTGGTCTATTACCTTCTACTCCATAAAAATTCCGTCCCTATATCATATAGACTCCCTCCGTTCTCACTGGACAACGCAAGACTATAACATTAACTTGGTGGAGCGGCCTACACTCAATGAAAAATTGGACGTATGAGATTGCAGACTTTGATTTCTTCAAATCCTCTGAATGAATCACAGTTTCAATTCATGCACGCGGACTGATGGCCGAGAAACACGAGAGGGGGAATTGGAGCGAACTGCATATCAACAAGTCTGCTGGAACGAGTGATCGATCAGAGGGAAATAAAACCCTAGTTCAAAGAGCACGCTAATGACGGCGCACCCTTAACGGGTAGTAAAGTTCACGAGAGGCAAGGGAAATCACATAGCGTGCAGAGATAACGAAAAATATAAAAGGGAGTTTTTTAACGCAGGCCATCAGGTCGAGATAACATCAGGGGCTCCGAGGGGTGTTCATGGTAGGAAGTATAGTTCGTTACTAATTAACCTCGATATTACCGCCGACAGTTTCACTCTAAAATGTATTCGACCAGAGTGAGCTTCTTACTTGACAGCAATTGCGCGTTCATGAATTTTTCACGCTCAATGAATAAAGCTATCACTCCTGCCTCGCTCTTTCCACACACTTTCATTATTATGAAATACGTCCAGTTACAGTTACTGCCACATGCTCTAAAATAAGATGACAGTGATTTTTAAGAGAGATACTTAAGGGGAGCAATTATGGGAGCATTCAGAGAAACTCCCGCTGATAAATATTTACTCAACATATGACTAGGCAAAATAAATTAGATTGAAAATAAATAAAATATTAATTGCGAAAAATTCCTATGAGTCATTTGCCATCAGAATATCATACAAGTCTACATTGCCTCTGGCATCAGGGTTATTTATTCAATGTATTCTGAAAATTTGTATATAGCATCTTGAAAGTGCGTCTTATTAAATTACATGAGAATAAAATTGAGCTTAGAGGCTAGTTTCACTGTAATTTAGCAAAAAAATTGGAAAGTTAACTCAGGCTGTGATAGAGACTTCTCTGATTACAGAAAAAAAACATCCATTTGAACGAGAAAGCATACTCAAGTTTTAAATTGAAACTGTTTATAATAATTCTGGGAAAATTTAATAAAAGTGAATCATAGTCCTCTCACACCTATTTTTTCAGTTATTAGCGAAATACTAATTAATTGAAGACAAAAAGCGGTAGTTTCATGCTAATGGCGCTGCCGTCGGCTCCTTTGGCTGGACAAATGCGGTCTTTAAGAATAGATCAGTGGATTAATCTGCATAGTAGGTTCATCCAGAGAGTAGATTCCATTTGCGTTTCTTGCCGCCTGCGATCGCAATTTTGCCCATTCGCGGTACTTACCCTTACCTATTGAGAAGTAGTTGACGCCATTTTGAATATGCTGATTGTTGTGTACGATTCGCGGTTCGTGTTTGAAATGGTGAATCAAACTTGAAATCCCCCCGCCAGCGGTATCGTTTTGATTCATGTCAATGCCCTCCCTTATATTGCGCATGTGACACAATAACTTTTACTGAACTTAGGATGTGAAAAATTCAACCACCCTTCAAACAGTCCGGACCTCGCTCCTACTGACTTCCGTATTTTCTACACCTATAATCAAGTATTACAGGCAAGATGTTCATCAATGAAAACGTTGCTAGTTTGTTGACATCACACGCGGTGCCTTTATTTGGAAAGGGAATACAAATGCTTGCGCCGCGCTCTAACAAGTGTCCACAAAATGGTGGGAGTTGTGTAGAAAAACAGTTCAAGGCCTAAAGAATTTTTCACCATACATTTTTTTCTGGATATATACTTCTTTTCTTTGACGTGTCGAACGAAACTTACTTTCTGGATGCATCCCATACATATTGTACATTGATTTCAATTATCAATAGGTAACCGTTTCATCAGCGAAAGTGGGATATTTTTAGCTAGCTAAATGAAAATGTGTAACTTAGTATTTACCCTGACTCCAAAAGTGAAGCTAGAGCCACCATACATGCATACATGCATACATACATACCCATCACGTCGTTTCCTTTCGAGGTAGGCACAGTCAAAATGTTTCACTCGTATGTTCTTCTTGTCTTAGCTTTGAGCAGTTTTGCTTTCTCATAATGCACGCTAATAGTAGTTTCCTTACCTCCTGGTATCTCTTCCTACGTACTTTTCTCTTTGTATGGACCATGAACTTATTCCTGGGTCTTCCACTGGGGACTTTTCCCTCTCTTTCATCTTCAATTATGTTATTCACAAACTTAATGTGTTTCAGGGCGTCTTCAGTCCATCTTGTTCTTTTCTATATCGTGTTTTAAACGTATCTTTCCTCTTCTCTTCCCTTCATTATTTCTAATTTTGTCCATCCATTTGATCTTCAGCACCCTCCTCCAGCACCAGGTTTCGAAGGTTTCTAGTCCGCTCTGGATCGGCTAAATAGATTGACCAGGCTAAAATTTACATGCATACATACCCATCACGCCGTTCCCTTCCGGGGTAGGCACAGTCAAAATGTTTCACTCATTAATACATAATTGTACACCTAACTCTGCTTCCATTATTTCCTCCATACTGACCTATCCTTGCAAACCTCTTTTGCCTCATTTACCCCCATACACGGTGTACGTACAAGAGTTGCTAAAATGGGACCCAAAGAAATGGGCATAAAATTGTTCAATAAATTACTACTGTGTGTAAAAGAAATAAAAAGCATCAATGCTTTTAAATCAGAACTTAAAAGGTACTTACAAAATAATTTGTTCTATTCCATTGAGGAATACCTCAATGACACTGCCAGTTAAAACATTTATTTGTGTATAATATATGTATGTATGAATATGACGTGCCCTATATCTTTTTCATATCAATGTATCAGATATTTGGGCAAATAAAGATATTATTATTATTATTATTATTATTATTACACTGTTTCATACATGCCCTCCTGTTTTAAAGACTCTTAATATTCCTCCTCCTAAGAATTTCCTCAACCACATTCAACCACAACATTCTCGGCCTACCTCTACCTCTCACACCATTCATTCTGCTCTCACATATCTGTTTCGTTATTCGACTCTCATCCATTCTCTCAACATGGCCAAACCAACGAAGCACACTCCTTTCATACACGTCCATTACTGGAGCATTTAACCCACATTCATTCATGACCCACTCATTTCTGACCCTATCCATCCCACTTTGGCCGCAAATACTCCTCGGATAACTCACACCCACGGCGTTTAGTCTACTCTTATGTTTATCCTGACATACCCATGTTTCACTACCATATAGCAAAGAGGGAAGAAGTACACTTTTGTACACGGCAATTTTTGCTTCCTTAGACCTCCACATGCTACCTACCACTTTCCTTCCAGCATTTGCACGTCTCTTTATCTCCTCATCTATTCTTCCATCTTTCGCAAACATATTACCTAAGTACACAAAATCATCCGCCTGTTCAATTACTTCACTATCTGCCCTCATCATACAGTTATTTCCATCATAAATGCCCTTAATATTCTTTCGTATGACTGATTAGTTGTTATTCTGCTCCGCAGTTATTATTCGGGCATGATGATTCCACCCATTTACGGAGCGAGTCAGTATACCAAATATTGACTGCTCTATTAATGACTTACAATATTCCTCGCTGTTGGGCAATAGCAGGCAGTTTTTAAGTGATGCATAGGAAGTCCTAGCAGCGCGGAGGACAATAATTCTAACAATATTCTTTCTGGAAGTCCAGAAAGTGAAAGTCTGCTTAATGAAGTTCCTTGGCAGTTTTTCACCAGTTGGAACCGAGAGCATAACCCGTTCGATTCAAATATAAGAGAATAACGTTTCATTAGATACACTAAACCAAATGAGGACCCCAGAAGTCAAGGGGTCTAAGTAACAAAACCATTGTTAAGAGAAAACTTAAGTCAAAGTTGAAAATGTTTGGGAAAACCAACTAAGTAGTTAAGAGGCATTACCCTAGATAGTAGCACCCGTCAAGAAAATCACTTGGATCCCTTTACCACCAAAAAGATTAATATTTTCACATCCCATTCATGTACCTAACTTATTTTTTTCAAAAATTTCACTTAGACCCCTTGACTTCTGGGGTCCACAAATATATTATTACATAAAGGGATGATTTGGGTATTTAGGGTCAAATATCTATAGCATGTTACTAGATGATATCATACAAGTAAATATGTGCTTCGGATTTCTAAAAAGGATAATGAAATGGTTGATGGAAAAAGAGGAAGTATACGCATATTTGTGCTGAGCCGATTACTGACACTTTTTTAAATAGATCATTTCTGTTTGTTCGTTTGTTATTGTATTAGTTTTTCTATCTTTAAAACTCGTTTCTTCTGTTGCGAAGAAGTTCTTTTTATTGCTCACATGTGCCAGAGAGATAAACGGTCGCTACACAGGTATCTTTCGTTGCCACCTAAAGAAGCTCCTTCTATGTAAGTAATACGTATGAAATGCTGTCTGGAGTTAGTAATACTCTATTTTATACTTGTCATATTCTGGAGCAATACATTTTGACTTCAATTATGACATTTTATTATTCATTGGTAGTCGAATTTGTAAACCTCCTTATCATAGTAACGTCATATCTACGTATCACTGAAAAAGTCCTGCTTTGGCCTTTATGCAATATCATAGATAATACCATCAATAACTACTTGTTGTTTGCGATCAATGAGTATATCCAGAGTCCAATCACTACTTTATCACTTACACCACATGTTTAAAATATGTGCGTGAGTTTCCTGTTAGGAATATTGTCCAACTCTTTCTTGAAATCAATGAATATTGCGTCAGCTTGATTTTTATAATCACCTGATTTTCGGATGTCATGAAGGAAGGACGCAAACCAATGCTTCGCATATTTTTATATATTATGTGAGTGGAAAAAACATCTTCAGATAAAGTTCAACACTTGTAACCTGAAAGTAGGAATTTCCCTTGGAATTTCCTTAAATGCAAACATATCGTGGGGAACACACAAAACATATGCGGCAAAGCATTAACGTAACTAGGATTTGTCAAAAGTATGATAATAATGTCCTCATCAAAAAAGTAAAAGACAGAAGCAACTTCGCTCAGGTTAAACCTTGACTCGAATCCGCTGGGAGCATTTGGGATCCTGGAAAGGAAGAGTTAACCAAATAAATTGAATACACAACGAATGAATATTGAACGCTTCGCTAAAAACTACTACGAGAGAACGTATCTCACAACACTTAAATGGATTAAGTTCGGAGCAGCAAGAGACGCGGAGGCTACATTAAGGCTTAGTTTTCTATGGTAATTCATAGCTGTTGAGTTTTGAATTGACTCAGACAATACCATTTTGAAGCCACACTACATTTCTATGTCCCACAGGTGCGGTAAAATAAGAGGGATACCTTACCGAACAGATAGGTACAAAAACTCGCTCCTTCCACACACAATAATTGACCACAGTAAAAACTGAGCTTTACTAAATACACTCCCATAATACACGTCACCATTTCACCTACAAAAACATAACATCTTTACACGGCTGGTGTCCTAACACCTCCTCCCACGCGCCCATACGGCGCACAGTGGTCTGAATACCCTCATTTCCCGGAAAAAAGTCCCTTTTTTCGAATATTATGCATGTTCCTCAAATTGTAGTTAAATGTTCATCCCAAGTAAAACAAACAATTTTTTATGTCCATCTTCAACTGCTCCGATGCTACAGACCTGAGAATAGAAGGACCGTGATTTGCTTGTTTTCAGGCAGAGAAATTAGCAATATTCCAGTTGCGCTCCTCTGCTATCGGGTGTAATTCCCTAAACGATACTGAATACAGTTGGTTCTTTGGATCTTAAGAATTGTGTTCATATGCTATACGTCGTGTTAGATTAGAAATAAGCTATGAAACAGAGCTTCATCTGACCTCATTTAATAATCGGCATTCTAAAAATAACTTTGAGCTACAAAATTTCCACTACGTTCTGCTTTATTTGCGTATGTAGAATGATATCTCTTCTATCAATTGTTGAAAGAATTAGATGCGCATCGCTGCGCATTTTCAATTGAGGAGGTTACATGGTCACTCGGGACGAATGTTGAAAGACCCTCGTTCCCTAGGAGAAGGCGTAAAATAGTCGTATCGAATTCACAATTTCTAGGAATGTGTATTTGATCAGGTATTTCAAACTCTTTTCTCAGCGTAATCTCTACCTACAATTATCATTTGAGCAATTGGCCACACTGGTAGGTCATCGTAATATCACTTCTGTGTTACTGTAAAGTTTAAAAATATAAATTTCTACGAAAGCATATTCAAAACCACACTTTTGTCATTACTCAGGACGCATCATATAGAGGATAGCAATGATGCCAGAAAGAAAGTTGCACTACAAAATCGTATTTCTGCCTTCTACTCACATATTAATTCAAGATGGCAGAAATATCAAAGGAAGCTGTCAAGATTTCTGCATTCTTATTCTGAGTGGCTTGAAGAAGATGCCAATTTAGTTGTTTTTGATGAGCTCACCACTCTCGGAACTTCAGGTAAGTACAGTTGTATAAAAACTAAATCAGATAAGATCGTATAACCTCCAGAATTTGTTTTACGAAATGATGATGGTTACTGAAATATTTCAGAGATAGGACGTCCTAAGAAGGAATTCAGTGACCTCTGCGATCGCTCTAAGCGGAGACGTATAACAGATCTTTGCAGCAAAACAACCCCGGAGGAATTTTCGTTCGCAGCATGTTCAGGTCTGAGGAATGCAGGTAAAGAAGATGCTGCTCAGGCATTAGGAGAAGCGCTGCGCACTCCTAAAAGGGCGTCAAAGATTAAAATTTCCAGCAACAAATAGACAAATTACAACCGACCACATGTAATAATTTTGAGTTTGACTGCTGTGTTACTCACAAATTATACCTGACCATGATTGACGGTAAGGTTTGCAATGTACTAACGTCTACTGCCTCATCACAGACCTGCAATATCTGCCAGTCGAAGCCATCAGAAATGATTAACTTGGAGGAGATTACAAAAGAGCCTGTGAACACCCATGCATACCACTATGGCCTGTCGCCTTTGCATGGCTGGATAAGGACGTACGAGTGTATCCTTCACATTGCATACAAGCTAAGTATCAAGAAGTGGCGCGTCTCTACGGAGCACGACAAAAAGAGTGTAGCTATGAGGAAACAGGAAATACAGAAGGCTTTTAGAGTAAAAATTGGCCTTATAGTCGATCAGCCAAAACAAGGCAGCGGTACAACGAACGACGGGAACTCTGCACGCCGTTTCTTTGAGCATCATGAACTTTCCGCAGAAATTACCGGAGTCAATGTCAAGCTCATTCAGCGCTTGTCAAATATTCTGCACGCCTTGGCAAGCTCTTACGAAATAAATGTTGAGACTTTCCGGGACTACACTAGAGAGACAGCCCGGCTCTTTGTACATTTGTACGGCTGGTATGAGATGCCAGCCTCGCTGCATAAGCTTCTAATGCATGGGGCGGATATCATACAAGTCGCTCCATTTCCTATAGGACTTTTTTCCGAGGACGCCCAAGAAGCTAGAAATAAAGACGCAAGAAAATACAGAGAAATGAACACAAGAAAGATATCGAGGGTGGAATGTAACGAAGACCTTATCCACATTCTGCTAGTATCATCCGACCCATTGATCACCAGCATGAGAAGAAAGGCGAGACGGAATAATGCTGTAATATCTAGTGATGTCCTACAGCTGCTACAAGAACCTCATGAGAAGTCGGACATCCCTCAATCATTCGAATCAGAGGATGAAGAAAGTTAATGCTTCGTTTTGTTATGACATATTAAATTTGAATAAAGTTAACTTTTAAAAAAGTGATATGTTTTTATTAAATACACCTGCAGCATAGTGACTCGCAGTTTGATATCGCAAGACCACAACGTTTCAGCGAGAATTTAGATACATAATATTAAAAACTTGAAAGAGATGCTAAATTTTGTCTGTATAGACAGACAGTATATGAATTTCTAAATTCATATACTGTTTGTCGCAAAATCCCACATTCCTAGAAATTGTGAATTCGATACGACTATTTTACGCCTTCTCCTAGGGAACGAGGGTCTTTCAACATTCGTCCCGAGTGACCATGTAACCTCCTCAATTGAAAATGCGCAGCGATGCGCATCTAATTCTTTCAACAATTGATAGAAGAGATATCATTCTACATACGCAAATAAAGCAGAACGTAGTGGAAATTTTGTAGCTCAAAGTTATTTTTAGAATGCCGATTATTAAATGAGGTCAGATGAAGCTCTGTTTCATAGCTTATTTCTAATCTAACACGACGTATAGCATATGAACACAATTCTTAAGATCCAAAGAACCAACTGTATTCAGTATCGTTTAGGGAATCACACCCGATAGCAGAGGAGCGCAACTGGAATATTGCTAATTTCTCTGCCTGAAAACAAGCAAATCACGATCCTTCTATTCTCAGGTCTGTAGCATCGGAACAGTTGAAAATGGAGATAAAAAATTGTTTGTTTTACTTGGGATGAACATTTAACTACAATTTGAACTCCAATTTGAGGAACATGCATAATATTCGAAAAAGGGACTTTTGTCCGGGAAATGAGGGTATTCAGACCACTGTGCGGCGGCTCGCTAGGTAGTATGTACCTGAAGGTGAATTTCAACGGAGTTCCACGCCCACTCTGCTTCACTATCGGTAACTTCTGGAAGCTGGAAATGAGTAAGGAGAGAGACGGAGGGAGATAGAAAAATGGTTTCGGCGAGATTCGGTGGTGGAGAGTCGGGGAGCGGATAGAGAGTGTATATAGGTTTAGAGATTGATAAGGGATTATGGAATAGGCTGGGGATACAAGAGGCACTTAGGGTGGGCAGGGTCAACATTAGGGGGAGAGAGATGAGAAGAAAGGCGAGAGGATATAATGGAAAACAAACTTTAAGTTTTTGGCGTCGCTTGAAGTGAAAGCCCTCATAGAAATACGGTACTCAACCAAACTCTAGGAATAAACAGCCGAGACAAGAACTGAAATGAACTTGCAAGATGGAGCTCAGTGGAGCCGTTTGGTGGTGAGCAAATAAACGCTTTTTCTAAAAGACTAAACAAAAAATAACCACCACTTAGCAGTTATTCCGAGAATCTTTTTCAAATAGTTACTAATAAGCAGTTTTTCCGAGAATCTAAAGAGGTATCATATTCCCTCTTATTCGCAAGAGCTGAGAGTTTCTGGGGGTCAATATTGCGGTGCATTGTAAAACCATATCCTGTAGTGAGTATGCCTGTAGGAAAATACTTATGTTTTGGAGAAATATAATCATTTACAGAAGAATAACTCAAAATGATGAAACCCTAATTTTGCTGTTTAGAAGCTTTATAGTTCTCCCTCAGCAAAAGCGAATAATCTCAGGCAGATATCTTATTAAATCCAACGTATTTTCTTAGCATTTCCCAGTGGGTGGGTAAGTTTTACTTGCAGGCGGATAGAGATGCCACCAGCGTCGGCTGAAACTTAGCATAGGAAAATTGACAATGATAACGGGGCAGGATAATTACTAGAATATGACTCAATCTCCATTACCATACGTTCCTCTTATGAGCTTATTCTATAAAACAGGCCGATTCCACTAGTAAGCGTTCATGGTTTAAAGACCAATCCATTCCTTAAATAAGATGAGTTAGATACACGAAATCTGTAAGTGAAAAATAAAATTAGCTGTTAAACAAGGAATGAAGGAGGTTACAAAACAGTTAAAAAAGTAAAGTACGGTACTTACTTTCGTGAGTAAAAGTTTTAGGCACATCTAGGTTCAACACTTTAAAGTTTAATATTCTTAAATAAAAACCAACGCTTCATCCCAAATTAGATTCAACTGACCATCGACCATTGTTTCAACACATATATATAATTATCATTAAACTTTGTAACATATCAAGGGCAGGTTACCTTGACAGTAGTACAGCTTTGAATTAAAAACATGGAATATAACTTTGGCTCCTATTTAAGAATTTTTGAAGGCGCAGTAAGACTGAGACGAACCAGGTGGGTTGGGAACACCCTGAGGCAATAATAGTCTAAGTTTCTGCATCACGCAGTACCTTAATCCATATTAGGCTTTTTACAGGTCGTTATTAGACCTAAAGCTGCAAATGACGATTTGGGTTAGAAATAAAATTGTGAATAATTCTGTAAATATGAATCTGAGGATATATCCTAATTGTACTCCCTATAGTTATGTATATTTTTATCCCACTCCGAATGAGCCCCGAGAATCTCATCGGAGAAATCAATGTTCCATACTATATTACAGCCAACCAATTTGTCCTAACTTTTTTCCTGAGCGAGATATTTGTAACGTTATTCGATCTACACTTTTACCAAAGCAAGAAAAAGGTGAAAAAATTGAAAGATATGCGATATTACTAAGTGGATTATAGTCATATACAAATAAGGTAATTGGATAAAATTCTAATTTTGCTACAAATGTTACATCCATTAATTTCATCGAATAACCATTTCCAGGGACATGACTGCTTTCATATGAGTTGAGTGCTATACTTTAAATAGAGTAGAATTAGCTAACAAAATCAATTTCCGAGGGTTGTAATTCAGATGTGTGATTTTTCCCCCAACAGCTCTCGTTGTTTTCATGCATCAGTAAACATTTGTACTAGTAATTTTACATGCCATATAGTAATTATTACAATAATTTAAATAAATTTTGCTACGAAACAACTTACTATTTTTAAAAAAGTCACTGAAGAAACCAAATTTAAAGCTTTAAGATACCTTAATTTTAACATTGAGAATTTAAAAATTTTGGCCGCAACTATCTCAACTCCAAGGAATTTTATGTATTCTAACATGGGTTTTTGTTGAGAAATATCGATGAAAACACAAAGGGCGTGATTTAAGTGCACGGGCAACAGCAAGGGACTGAATCGTGTCCTACCCGCATCATTAGCTGCAAGACAATACACGCCCAGAGAGAGAGGGAGAGAGATACAAATGAGCAACTGTCGGGACGATTACGAATTTTTGGAGCGTGTGTGAAAGTGCGCGCGATTGCTCGTCAATCTTTCGAAAGCGATTTAAAAGCCCATATCGAGCGTCATTTTCAGCAGAAAGGAGCACTTACTAGAAACCAGCTCTCCAGGGCAGAAATGAGAACGAGACCAATGAAAAAAGTCAAGGACTTCCTCAGATACTCAGAGACTCGTATTGAACGAAATTTTTGAGTTCTGGGGAAGGGTTGAGTCTATGCTGCGAGCAGTTAAAAATTGTTTATTGGTTATATTCGTTCGTTCGTCTCTGTCTTACTGCGTCTTTCAACATGTTTTTGCTTTGCTAAAAAGTTAGATCGAATAACGTTAAAAATATCTAGCTCTGGAAAAAAGTTAGAACAAATTGGTTGACAGTAACATAGTATAGAATACTGATGGCTCCGATAAGATGCTCGGGACTTATTCGAGGAGGGGTAAACATAAACATAACTATAGGGAGAAATATTTGGATAAATGCTCGGATTCATTGTTACAGGATCATTCACAAATTAATTTCTGAACCTAATAGTTATTTACAGCTATAGGTTTCGAGTAAAGATCGGTAATAAGCCTAATATGGATTTCGGAACTGTGTGATGCAGAAAGATGAACTATCAATACCTCAGGATGTTCACAATCCACCTGGTTCGTCTGTCTTACTGCACCTTCCAACATTCTTAAATAAGTACCAAAGTGATATTCCACACTTTTAATTTGTTGCCAAGGTAATCTGGTATACGGTACATTATAAAGTACCTAGATGATGATACATATGTGATGAAACCATGGCCGATGGTCAGTTGAATCAAAATTGTGGAAAAAAGTGTCAAGAATGGCGCTAGGGTAAGATCAGCTTACTTACCTAGTAAGAACATGTCGAGAATAGACTAGCGATTGGTGCACATGAAGTGTAACAATAAGCATTAGTGCAGCAACTAACAATAGTGCAGGAACGCGAATTAAAACGTTCATTCATTAATTTCATGCTTATTTAATCCTAAGAATGATTTACCTCAGCCCTCCACTCTTCCCTACCTAATGCTAGTTCCCATACTATAATCCTGGATCTTCTTCTGAGGACTTTTCCCTCAAATTTAACCTCCAACTACCTTCATCAAAAGCCTATTTTTCTTCTGAGTAGGTCCAATATATCTAGCTCATCATTTCTGTATTATATTCCATATGGTCCTTTACTCTTCTACGCTTCGGTCTTCTTCTAACTTCGAATTTCATCGTTTCATCTTTCACCGGATCATTTTATTCTCAGTATCCTCCTACAGGACCAGATTTCAAAGGTTTATAGTCTGCTCTGTCTGCTTTTCCAATGGTACATGGTTCCAAAACATTTAGCGTCACGCTCCATACTTATTTTTTCACATATAGTTTTCTTGTCCGTAGTCCTATCAAATTTGAACTCAGCAATTGTCTTTTTACCTTAAACGCTTTCTTTACACTCTATCTCGAACAAAGGAGGATAAAAATAGGCTACAAGCTTCTGAAATAGCTGTTTTACGGTAAAATAATCATACGCGTAGTAATTCAAATGACGCAAGAAATATATTCTTTTAAGCTTCGTCTGAATTAAATAAGAGTTACGACTTGAATTTATGAAGCGGAATTCTAAATTAAAACAAACATCGTTAGAAAATACATGATTTTGAATTAGTATTATACCTTAACATATGCTAGCCACCATTACAATAATGAAAAATGCTTTACTCCGCGTTTAGAAGAAAATATATGCATATAGAATCGGATTACTTGGAAATATAATGTTATAAATTAGCATGAAAATAGTATTGAATTGCAATGAAATTAAATTTTTTACAAGCAATTTTTTCCCTTTTATCAAAGTGTATTACTTTTGAGCTCATGTACACGAAGTTTTCACGCAAATCTGTGCATAAACTAAAATAGCTCCAAATACCTAAAACTCGTTTCCTCAGAAGCGAAGCGTTCTGTGCTTTCATTTGCCATGGGCTAGGACGAGAGCCCCTTCTCACCCACGCGTTATCGCATTCTAACCCATCAGAGCATTCCCTTCTCCGGGCATGCAAAGTCAAAGAGACTTTCATGCAAAGGCAGTCAATGCAGGCAAAGTCCATGAAATTTTCAGTTTTTGGCAGGTTAGCCAATTTATTTTGAACAAACAAACTGTGCCAAGATTTCCCCACTCCCACTTTGTAAAAACCACTCTGCCGTAAGAATCACTCATCGCCAAAAAAAACTCGCGCACGCCAAAACTACTGGCAAACGCCGTTCGCGACTATCCCTCGCGTACTTGGCCTCACGATTCGCTGTCTCGCGTTCGCTGTCCGCGATGGAACAATCAGCTCACTTTAATACTGAAGTAATACAGTCCATTAGATACACTGCAGATACTACACTGAAGTGATAGTGGTGCCCTCTATTCTGAGTGATTCATTTTTTTTCGATTCGACCATTCTCTCCACCAATCAACGACCCGACAAGGATTGCCCTACTCCCTCAACTCCTGCATTGGTCAGCTGACTCCCCTCAATCGCCAGCCGCTTCGTCTCTACGCTGGGCCCAGCCTCTTTTGAAACTGACCGCGGACGAGAAAGGACCTGCTGGAGTGATGACATCTGATCGTCTTCTACATACCATGTCTACGGTATTCAGCCTGAGGGCATGTTTTCAATTGAAATACTTGTTTGTTATGTAAATATTCCTCCTTGGAGTGAATCAAACTGGCTAAGATTGCTGTAATTTTCTCTCGTCTCCGCCTATCATTCGCAGTCGATTCACTCGCGACGTCAAGTCTCAGTGATTTGCGTTGCAAAACATAACTTGAGAACAGAATGTAGTTGAAGTTTGGACTCTAATATTGAATCATACCGCTATTGCTAAACATGTATAACAAGATTGCTAGTTGGACACCATAAGTATTGGAATTATACCCTCAAAGAAATTTCAATACCTAAAGCATCAAACACAAATAATTATATTTTTTTAGAAAACTTTCATTTTTAGAAATCTTTCATAATTTCCTCCAAATTACCCTCGCACAACTCTTCCGTTTCCATGACATTCTTGCGTCGCTTAAACTACGCTTTCCTGTCCTAAACCAAGAGTCTCATTAACGCTGAACAAACCGTACTCCTAGGCTTGTCCATGGTTTACCTTACTTGAATTTGTTAACATAACCGGTTATTGTGTTTGAACCGCTCGAGATAAACCCGAGCACGTAATTTAGGAGTTACATGGCAAAAGGCTTCAAGATTTTGGTGTATTTGAAAACTGAATTTGAGTTTATTTTGCGTATATATTGAGGATGATTTTTTATACTACGATTACAGGGACAATAAACAACGTATGCTGCAGTTAATTTATCCATCCATTTGGGTCAAACTCGCCAAAATCTCTAAACGTTCGTTGTTGTACCTCCGTGACTCCTTAGTTACGTGATCGAGGTTTTCTCGAGTGATTCAAATACGACCTCCCTTGATTGAGTTTTGCTGCCGTCAAAGTGAGGAAACATTTGGGGACAGAAAGAGGAATGGAATATGAAAGGCTAGATTTGCGTGAATCACAAGATGAAGGGATGAGGGCGAGAAAGATAAAGAAAACAGATGAAAGCAAGTTGTGAAGGCGCCCGGCGTCTGTCGAGTTAGATTACGGGGACCTCAAGATTCTAGTAGGCTTCTTTAGAAAAAGGAGAAGAGAGGTATCCGCTCGATCACTCAGCGATGGATGAAATTTATGCCGGTCATCTCTCGAAAGGATCTTGTCCATATAATACAGGAAGAAAATGAGAATGAAAAACTACGCATAGAGATACTTCACCAAAGGCAGAATCATTTTATGAAGCATACAGCCATGGGTGTCAGAGCTAGGTTCCTCTCGAAGAGTCGAACGGAATGAAGTCAGAACTCGGCCACTCAAGGAAATGAATGTTTTCCCAAGTAAACGTCTGCTGCGTCGATATATCTAGTAGAAGCATGTAAACAGGAACTAGCATCAAAGAGGCCGTCATAATTAGACACTGCAGGCAGACGAACACAGCAGTTGACGATCGGTTGGTGTCCCTCCCCTCGAAGTTGAACATGGAGCTCTGTTCAAGTTAAGAACTCCACCTACTATGAGCAGAGACCGCGACTGGAAATTCTTAATGTACAATTCGTAATAAAACGAACGATTTAATTACTCTGGAACGCAAACATGTATATCGCCCGTTTGTTTCACATAGCATTAACATAATGTAACAACATAAATTCTCCAGTTGGTTTTTATTAAAGAGATAAGTTGGCTCATACCTTGTTAGAAATTACCCTGTCATTTAAATTCTCATTAAATAAAAATGTGGTGCTGAATGATGGAATATGCCGTCCCATGTTATGGATTTCATAGAATAGTTTATCGATTCACCATAAAAATTCATAATCATTAGTCTTTCTCTCCTAAGATTGGTTGACTGCAGTCCTCCACCCTCCCTATCAAATGCTAGTATCCTTACCTCCTGGTATCGTGCCCTATGCACTGTCTTCTTTATTTGAGCCATGAACTTATTCCTGGGTCTATATCTGGGGACATTTCCATCCATTTTATCTTCCGTTACGTTCTCCACAATCCATTGTGTCTCAGAGTAAGTCCAATACATATGGTGCTTCTTTTCTTTATGGTGTTCACTATATTCCTTTTCTCTTCTACTATCATGTGCACTTCATCATTTCGTAGTTTGTTCGTCCATTTTATCTTCTGCATCCTTCTCCAGCACCATGTTTCAAAGGCTTCTGGTCTTTTATGGTCAGCTTTTCCAATGGTCCATGCTTCCGATCCATATAGAGTGTCACGCTTCACACGAATTTTTTCACATACTGTTTCCTGGTTTGTAGTCCTATCTTCTTTGAGCACACCAGTTGTCTTTTTCCCATGAACGCCTTCTTAGCTTGGGCTATTGTTCGCTTGATGTCCGTTGTACTTCTCCCGCCCCATGTGACGGTGCTTGCGAGATAGGTGAAGGAATCCACTTGCTCTATTTCTCTCCTCTCAGGGCTACTTCTGCATTTACCTTTTTTCTTCCGCATAATAGGATTTTAAATGACTAAATATTTGATCGATACATTATTTCTGTAATTAAGAGCGTCACATCCAAGCATACAATATAAAATACATACACATAATCTATGAGGAAATTTTGGTGTCATTTCGGGATTTTATTTGAATGAAAACCAAAGGACGGTACGTGAAGTAATCTTAAACTGCGATGATAGCCATGACTGCGCAGAAAAAGTAAAGCAGCAAAAAAGTAGGTACAGTTTATCTCCTATAAAGTTTAAAGCCATTAAATTTTTAATTTTAACTCATAGAACTTATGTTGATAGAGATATTGTTTCATATTGATGTACAAAATTGCCAAAATGACGATTGTATGATGATACATTTATATGTGTGTATTTTTATGTTTATATGTATGTGTATGTTTATATATTGTATGTATTTATATGTATTTATTATTATTTTTTATTTATTTTTTTTATTTATGATTTTTTTTCATGTTTAAAAAATAATGTTCAATATTGTAAAATATCCAAAATTTTATTAAATTTTCCATTGAATGAGCGAACAGAGTATCCGATCACGCATAAGATACATATTGGCACCTGCTGACAAGCCTACGGCTTAGCAGGACCACAAAAATATAATTCAAAATTACTCTTAACATTCATGCCTTCATTGAGTGTATTTTTTTCCCTTTATCATGTTTCTTGTTTCTTTTTTTTGTTCTTGTCTGTTATATTAAGGTACACTTTTTTACTAGTAATAAACTACTGTAAAATCTTATTGTAATAAAATGTATGATTGTAATTATATTTAAAACAAAATTAAGCATGACATCTACAGTTATTATGCGTATTTCTGTAGCTTGTGAATAATATTCCCACATTTAAGGTAGTTTGAGCGAAATATAATTTTACCTAGAAATCAATGAATTTGGTCTCATTTCAGAGAAAAATATATCACTCTTCCATTGACAAAAAAATTCAACCCCTTACCACATTTGTCTCCGAGATATTTGTCAGAAAATACCCGCCCTTTTACATGGGAAATGGTACGGGTGTACGCTCCAGATAGATCTTATATTAAAAATGAGGAATTTACTACTCGAAGATCTCGTCAAAAAAAATCAAGTGAGTAGTTTGTGTGTTTTCTCAAATATTTATGTAAACTAATCATATTGTCACCATAGGATATTCTTCGGAATCACAATAAACTTCGAACTTCGAACGAAACTTCGAACCTATCGTGGGGGACACATATAAGAAATATTTGTGGCAGAGCCCTGAAGAAGCTAGGATTTGTCAAGCGTGTTGTGGGAAGATTTTCGGATGATAAAGTGAAAGAGAGGTGCCATTTCGCCCTCGTCCGGCCACACCTTGAATATGCAGCGAGCATATGGGATCCGGCGGAGAAAGACCTAGTCCATGAACTTAATAAAATACAAAGAAAAGCTGCGCGACTCGTGAAAAACTGCTACGGCCGTACAGAAAGCGTTCCACAGATTTTGAACGATTTAGGGTGGGAGCCGCTAGAGACTCGGAGGCTACGCATAAGGCTTAGATTGCTTGAGCAATTGAGAATGGATATCTTTCAGAGCGACACGGAGAACATCATATTAGAACCACATTATATTTCCAGGTCCGACAGAATCGATAAATTAAGAGAGATATTTTTCCGAACGGATAGGTTTGGGAATTCGTTTTCCCCCCGAACAATTAAGGACTTTAATAAATGCTAGGCGGAACTTTTATTTTATTTCATTTTTTTTTGTTGACGGATGGTGTCCTAACACCATCTAACACACGCCTTTTGAAGCGGATTGCGGGGTACTATGTAGATGCAGATGAATAAACCTTCCGTTTTGATGGAGTTTAAAACGCACCGCGAGAAAAAAAATGACTCATTTTAAAGACTTATTTAGATATATTCATTTGATTACTTACAATTTCTGTCATGTAAAATCATTTTATTGCACCATAAATAATGCAATATTTAATTCGTATATCTCATAGTTGGTGAAATTCAAACTTATATACCAAATATGGTGTCTATTATGATTAGGCAACTATCTCGCTTGCATTAGGTACCTTAAGTGGTAATGATAGAGAACTTGGGCCATGACTCATCACATACGGCGATGTAAAGCAGAATTTAAAGGAGGTGAACCAGCTCTCGGTGTGCAAGCTATAAATGCAAACCTATTTAGAGGAATAAAGTTATGAGCACATCAAGAAGAAATATGAATGGATCAACAAAGCCTGCTGATAAAGATTATTTTTATGGCGACATATTTTATGTTCACGTGCCTGGGATCGTTCAGAACAAAAAAAAATAAACTTAGATAAGTGAGCTACTTTAAACGCTTTGGTGGGGTATTAAGCAGATAATCGACCCTAAATGATGTTTATAAAAAAGCTGAGCCGGGGTATATATAAAAAAAACGATCAAGACAAGAACGACGCTCTTATCCACCGGTTGGTCAAGCCAATCAATTGAGTGCACCTTTGTATCCCCTTTGACCCGGGGCATATCTCCAGTCGCTTGCCGGAAAAAAGGGATCCCGGTCCCAAAAACCACTCCTCCCAACCCCCCTGACTTTATGTCCATCATTCTCCACTGTTGTCCCCCTCCAACTCAAACCTGTCATGTACACAAACACCGGTAGATAGGGTTGGCGTAGTTGGGTCGTCATTCTGAAGACCCGAGTTCAAGTTCCAAGCAGTGACGTAGATTTATTTTTCAAAGGTGTCCTAATCCACGCGTGGAGAACTTACTGGATTAAGTACTTTTTCCGTGAGATGATACTTAAAACCGTGAACATGTAAAGAATGCCACTCTTCAGTTCCTCTCATCCATTTTTTAATTACCAACTAGAGACCCGAAGACAACATTAACTTATTACTCTGCAACTCAAGAGTGATTGACGGGGAGTGATTCATCGCCAAAATGCAAAATAGTGTAAAAATAATTTTTAAAAAATATGCTCTACACTCCAGGTAGGTATGCTATTAATGCCAAATAAACTATCGAATTCCTGTATAATGCAAAATCGTAAGAAGACACAGCCTCATGTTCATGGTATCGTTCAGAAAAAAACATGCGTAGATGAGTAAGGTGGTTAACACTAGAACGCCCACGGTGGGTTATTTTGACCCAAACATGAATTTAAATTCATTTCTTTATTCCATTTTGAATGAGAGCAGGATTTCCTTCCGTGACTTTTATTCATTTCAACATGCTTTTATGTCCACAAATTTTCACCTTCCTGGAATAATCCATTAATAATTTTCTTTGGATTTTATAAATAAAATTGAAAGAATAATTAACTTCACCTAAAGCCGTAAGTAGATACATCAATAAATCATCAATATTGTCAAAATTATTAGTGTTCTAATGTAAAAGTATCAATATATGGAAATGAAAAAAGTTGTAGTTTGTAGAAAAGTTGTTAAAATGGAAACTTTATCGTGCAAATTGAGGAATTACTTCATTAATTACGATGGGTCAAAATGACCCGCTTAGGGCCTTGAATGATGCTGAAAAGTACGGGCGTCCTAGTGTTAAACGTTTACGTGGGAGATTAAGCAAATAATTGACTCTAAATGATTTCTATAAAAAATCTGAACCGGTAAACTTATTAAACGATCAAGACAAGATGCATTCCATGTTCCATGCATGAGAAGACACAATACCATGAACACGTTTAAAAAAAACCAATTCTGCGTTCCTCTCTACCATTTGTCTATTCTCAACTACACCCGAAGACAACATGTACATATTACACTATAAGCCACCTCAAGAGTGTTTGGCAAGGAGTGATTCGTCGGTATAGTAACATGCTCTTTATAAGGGATCATGTAAAATATAATGTTAGTACTACGTAGCCTGACCTGATTGAGACACAAGTGTTACGGAGCATATTAACCAATCAGCTACGCTACCTGTCGACAAACCTACTTCAACGTCTCATTGGTAACTATTATGGTCTATCATCGATTGCAGGTTATTGACTACGATTCACTTGAGGAGAGTTTTTCAAAGACACGCAGCGTGTCATTTTGACCCGATTTTAATGCCTAGAACTGATAGAACAGCGGAAAAATAGGAAATATAAACGGCCAAATTGATACAAAAATTCCTCATTTTCACGAACCATTTGTGATAGTTACAAAAACAGTAAGATACTAACATACGACACCATTAACTTGCCTGCCATGTCTATCTCGTTCCCTCCTATTCATAATTCCCTCCATTATTCTGACTGGTATCATAAAACTCCCCGCCACACGCCTCTGCGGCGGCTTATATGGTAGTATTTAAATGTACATTCCGCAAATCCTCTTCTATCAGACTCCTCTCCTAATTCTATCAACCTATCCGTTAAGCCAAAATAGGAAAAATTACCATAGTTTTCCGACGACACCTCAAAACAGCACTAACCGATGACTCAGATAAATTTCTCAAAGCACTTGTTCTCGCCATGACGACCTGAAAGAAAGCCAACGGCTTCACACTCCTTTTTCCCCCGACAACAACATTTTCTTAAATTTTGTTTAAAATTCCTTGTATTTTTAATAACTTTAAATAAGGCTGCGACAGGTATCACTCTGATAAGGTATCTTCTTACCAAACGATGCCTTGACGAGATGAAACCTGACGCAGCCATTTGGAGGAACCTTTGCTTCGAAGTACTGTTTTCTTAAAAAAATATAAATTTTTTTCTGTCATGAGCACATTTAGGCTTTGTATTTCCTTGCATACTTATAAAAAGTCATGAAAATATTCCTTGGGAAAAATCATGTACAACAAATAAAATAGATCCTATAAGTATATAATTTGCGTCGTGAGGAAAACCAGTATTTATCCTGACTCCTGCTTCCATTGCTATTCTGTTGGATATAACTAATAACTTCAGGCTTGACTTTGTGGAACCTCTCCATATCGTAAATTAAAATATTCTAGTAATGGTCCACTAAATAGATTTATGCTTTACGACCAGGGTTTCATCACATAGTGACATCTTCAGGTGTCATTATATATTACGAATTGTAACCCGGGCCGTAAATAATTAATCTATTTAGTGGACTATTACTAGAATATTTTAATTTCCGATCTTCTGTTGGATTTGATATCGTGAATTTTTATACGAACTGATGGAGAGGTATATTAAAAAATTTATTGATGTACATAAAATCCTCAACATTGAATTAGTTTGCTAAAAATGTATGATACACAAGGTATACAGCAGAAGTTTCCGCTGGCAACGTTGCAACATTCGACACAGAATGTCAGCTATGTGCTCGGACGTAAACCGGAAAGCTGCTATTTAAAATTGAAAACTGAAAAAAATACGCGTGTCATATTATGGAAGATCTGTGCTGAAAAAATATACTAGGTGAATCGATGTATAGTAGATGTTGTGCAAGTTTTTGAACAATATTATTTGGGCAGCAATTAAGATAAAAAAGTTACGTGAAGACATGCCATCACACTGCAATTAACACGTTGTAAAGGGACTCCTCATGAAGAAATATAAAGTAATGAGACATCTGCATCTCCTAAAGGTTAAAGATTTACTCGCAGGTAGTGCAAGAAAGTGAACGTACCACATCCCATATTCTCTGCAAATGCCCAGACATATCCAGGAATAGGTATCTAGGCTTTGGAGCCCAATAAATTAGGGGAATTTCCTGTAGGGACCTGCTAGCCTTTAGCAAAGATATGAATATATATTATGGATTGTTATCTCGAGACCAAAAACTGTTGTCTAGAATTCCTCCGGAAACAAACAATTTTTTTGGAAAAAGGTGCCGCCTAGTGATGAAAGACGGAAGTTCGAATGTAAATACAGTCGGTAGTTTGTAAATAAACACGTCGCACTGATTTTACCATGAATATAAATGGGTTTTACCTACAATCAATCATAATGTAGTGGATAAAAAATGTAGTACCACACAAGGGACGTAATTATACACTTTTTTCAAAACGCCCGGTCTACAGACATATTTAATTCCTCTCCAAATTTAATTACACAAATGCACAATTAACTTTTATGCACTTCTTGAATATCGCTATACGGAATTTTCATAATAAAGCGAGATGGATTAATGAGTATTCCCAATGGCCATTATTACAGTGTAGGTAAAGAGGAATGCACTTCCCGCCGCCTTGAACAGATTCTTATTTATCAATCCAAGTCCCCTTTTTTGGGTCCTCGTAGACGCACACCCTGTTTTGAAGCCTGGTGCGAAGCAAGTTCTGATTAAACAGAGCATTCTAAATTCTTTATTTAAGCCTAACGTGCTCAATGAATTCAAATTCGAATCAGAGTCTGGCAAACATCCTCATCGGCACACGATGGACGTTTCATTATCCTTTTACACATTTTAAATAATAGATATTTCTTCTCTAACATTTACAAAGTAACTTTTAGAACACAAAAATAGCAAGATATTATTCAAAGCATCAAGTAATTCATATCCCCTCGATCGTTATTGAATATTCACCACAGTCTCACGTTAGCAACAATTAACTACGTCTATTTACAATAACAATTGAAAAGACTCTACCCGATGTGGCGCCAAGGACTGGGTGAACTAAAAGTGGAAGTTTAGGCAATACGTATCCTAGGCAACAATTCCAAACATCTAAATCCATAATATATATTCATGAGCAAAACACTCTGACTCTACGGGAAACCACCGATTGGGCGGCTGTCACAATGGAACTAACTGGTCTGAGTACCTTATGGACTCATTTCCAATAATTCCACCAATATATCTAATCTAATCTAGTATTTATTTCTCTGATCGAACGGGACCACATTCATTTCGATAGTTCCATGAGGTGCAAATTTATAGTCTCAGAATTGATCAGTCTCCAAACGCCACATCACCATTTCTGTCAACTGCCAGCTTAACTTTGCAGAGTCAACATTTTGATACGGAGAAAATAACCTTTAACAAATCCTCTAATGTCTGGTCTGCACGTGATGTCTAGCTTTTCTAAAATCGTCAGAGGCAAGAAAAACTTTGACACAACTCTGTAAGTTCACCAATAAATTCCTGACTCCAGTGCCGACAGTCTGGTGACATTTCCGCAACTACACGCACTAGAAATAGCTGCTGCAACGTACAGCTTGGACGAGAACAGAATGGCATGGATGCAAAATTTGAACCAATTCATTGCCGCACGCCTGCACGCAGTCTTGGCTGCCGTCTTCCATGAGCACTAAGCTCCAGCGATCAGTCTTTTGCAAGTTTGTCAATCCTCATGTAGGACAGCCAACTTGTCATCCTACCAAATATTTTGCTTCACCAATAGACATTTAGAAGGATATTTATTGAATCCAATAATAGTACATCAATATTGGCAATAACATGAATTGGGATGCCCGGGTACCCTTAAAAGTTCATTACCTGTTTAAAGATTACCTTCTTAAACAAACAAAAACACACATCGCCCTAAAAATGAGTAAAACAAAAAATATACATTGGTCAAAGAAATTAACCTTGGAACCCCGACTTACAAACTAGTGAAGTCAACAATAACCTTGGAAGGGTTATATAAGGTTATACAAAACAATCAATACAATACAAAATTATTAAAAGTACGGCAACCTTTCATACATTGTTTTTAAAGAAGTTTTCAGTATTGTGCCGAGTTAATAGCCACGATTTCACAGTACACAGAAATTTTCAGGAGTTACTGATTCGGGAATTACTGAAATCTGGCATGATCAGGCAAGGCTGAGGAATGAACTCATCGTATAGAATAGACTAAAGACAAAAACGTGTTACCATGAAGTCGTGTGACGGATAATATCTCCAAAGATAGAATCCTCGAAAAAAATGAAGAGCAACTAACACTTTAAAATACCTTGAAACTAAGAAGACATGAAGACATTTCATATATTTTCCGGCACGTAGTCAGGCTTAAAACTTCAATGAAAGCAGTGAAGAGGCCAGGGGATGGTTCATGTTTTATAGACCCCTTGCTCCGAAATTTCGATTTTTATTTACTTAAAGGGGCTGTGAGGGAAATAAATTTTTTGACGATAGCTGAATTAACTTAAATTTTTGACTTGCCGAATTTGTTCCAACTAAAAGAAGGGTTTGTTGCAGTTCTTTGAAAAAAACAATTTTAGTTGCGTATTTTTTTGATAAGGTTGAACTGCATTAATGTGAAAAATATTGGCTCGAAAACTGAATTTGCAATTGCACTTTCAACTGTCAAAATACACAAATTTTCTCCACCCCCTTACTCACTTATCATTACAATGGACACCTGGAAACGAAAACTTATTTCATTTATAGACGGTACCTCTCCGGATAAAAACTGTAGGGGTCGATCTTGATAGAAATGCATAAAAATATGAACAGCATAAGTCGGCTGCACATCCTTAACCTTAATGATACGACTGTCAGTGTGAAGAAATCTGTTAAAGAATGCGACAGCTGCCAACTGTACAGAGGCCTAAAAACCAAAGAAACAAAAAACTTAAACCAAATTCCCGTCCTGGGTGGATTTCTTCCATGAAAAGTAATTAACTTCCCTGCGCTTTGACACAGTATCGTCCCTTCTTTAAGGTATGGTCCATGTTGATGTATTATATTTTCAGTCAAATAATAATAAACCGAATACCTAAACTGAATTCCCATGCTCGGTGGTTGAATTCCATGAAAAATAATTAACTTTCCCGCGCCTAAACACAGTATAGTCCCTTCTTAAAGATATGGTCCATGTTGATGAATTAGAGTCTGAGCTTAATAAGATTAACCGAATTCCTTGACTGAATTCCCATACTGGGTGGATTTTTTCCATGAAACATAATTAACATTCCTGTGCCTAAACACTGACTGGTCCCTTCTTAAATTTATGGTCCATATTGATGAATTAGAGTCTCAGCTTAATTAAATTAACCGAATACTTTAACAGAATTTCCATACTCGGTGGATTGGATTTTTTCAATGAAACATAATTAACTTTCCTGTGCCAAAATACTGCATAGTTCCTTCTTAAAAGTATGGTCCAAGTTGTTGAATAAGAGTAACAGGTTAATAAAATTAACCAAATACGTGTACAGAATCTCCATACTCGGTATATTTGTTCCATGAAAAATAGTAAAATTTCCTGCGCGTAAACGCATTATGGTCCCTTCGTAAAGGTATTATCAATGCAGATGTATTTGAGCCTCACCCTATACACTACCCCACTCTCTCAAGTGAAGCCTGCCTTACCCATTAGGAAAAAAAATATTTTGCCTCCCTGGAACGCACTCCCAAACCAAAACCACCTTCTTGGCCCCCTCTCCCCCCAATGGCATATCCTCTCCGGCGTTATCGGGCGCCGCCTCCACGGGGGCGCCGCTTATCTGTCCCTCACCGCTTCCCCCCACCTCTCTCTCGGGTCCCAAACTCTCCATCAATCGATTCGCCTCCCTCTCGCCACGTCCTCCCCCCACCGACGCCGAAACATACCTCACAGTCACCCCTCCCACTCTCCCACCCCCTCCTTCTGCGTTCCGTCTCACCGAAGTCTCCCGTCTAACCCGCTAATCTCCCGCGCTTATCTCCTCCGCCACCCCACCAAAATTCCCAGCTCTCCAAGACTTTCCCTCCCCCCTTAAAGGTTTTCTTGTGCCTCCCGAAAGAAAACGATGAGGGATATCAATTCTCCACTCTCTTCATTCCACTTACCTTATCCTATATGTACTTGGAAGGATTTTCGTTTACGCCTAGTCTTGCGTGGAAATTTGCATGGTAGTAATTATAATAATAAATTATATTTTATTTCACTCACCAACTTGTGTATAATATAACCCATTACGCAATGTGGTATTAGCGCAATTAGGTACCCCTGCAATGGGGTTGTCATCAATTAAGCATGCTGTGCTCAGTATCTGTCTATTTAACGACATAAAAATATATTTATAAGCATTGCAATTGACACAATAGTAGGCTCAATGTAATGTAAATTTAAATACATACTTTAAGCATTTAACAATAGGAACATATTAGGAAATAATGAATAAATATTACATAGTAATATTAATTACATGTTATAGTGGAAGGTATTTTAACATTAAAGAATATTGTCTGTTTCCGTAAAAAACCATTTTCTAGAACGGATTAGATATCTGGCTGTAATATGCGAAAATAAGCGAAAATAATGCATGCACAAGCGAAAAAATTACATGATAACAATTTCTTAGTAATTTAGCGCTATCATAACACGTAGCCTCATGGCAACTGACATATATTTCGAAATGAATCGATTACGCAAATACATAATTCCTCTTGAAATCAAAAACATACGTCTCATTTCACTGTTTTTTTTCATGGATTTTTTTTTATTTGCAGAGTTTTCCAAAAATAGATGAATTTAGCAGGAGAATTAATTTCCTAAATGCGCATTCCTTTTATCATTTAATATTGTCATCACATGTGCAAATGACTGTGATTTCAAAATTGGGACAAAATTGCGCTTTTGCCCTAAAATTGAATTTGTCCTGATTGAATTGAGTCCGAATGTAATTTTAAACTTAAAATAGCAATATTGGATGGTAATACCTTTGGTTTCACCATCAAACTATCGCAGTCCATTGAGAATACAATCCATTAAACATTTAAATGATTTCGGTAAACTATTTTCCTTTCACGTATTTCCTCCTTTAACACTTTGAATGCTATAGACGTAATGATACGTCGTCCTATATTATCTCAAAGGACGATGGACGTGCTAGGATGTCTAT
Source organism: Ceriagrion tenellum (assembly GCA_963169105.1). NCBI lineage: Eukaryota > Metazoa > Arthropoda > Insecta > Odonata > Coenagrionidae > Ceriagrion > Ceriagrion tenellum. The sequence continues at coordinate 88,076,548 of OY720642.1, read as the reverse complement.
GGAATATCATTATTGAACGGCAGCGGGACGTAATGGTACGGCTGCAGTCTCACAGGTAGACATATGTATCAGTACAAGGTACCAAAATAAATATTCACAGTAGATAACAGTTCATAAACCTAAATTTAAGAAAATCTTCTTTTACAATTCAGTTAAGAGTCAGAAAGCCGAACAAATAAAATTTGATAAACCATATTTATAATTTTCACTTAGCACTGAGTCTTCAAAATCTTCAAATTTTCTGCGAAGACCATCAATTTATAGCCCAGAACGCACAGTGTTCATATAATATTTGTCTATTTAAAACTATATATATATATATATATATATATATAAAAGTTTGCCAGAGGAAGGCAGACGACAAACACAGAAAACAAAAAAATGATGAACACACTTACAAAGTTTCTTGATATTTCGGTGCCACTAGCACCTTGGTCGCAAGAGCGAAGACTCTTCTTCTTCTTCTCTGAGTCTTCGCTCTTGCGACCAAGGTGCTAGTGGCACCGAAATATCAAGAAACTTTGTAAGTGTGTTCATCATTTTTTTGTTTTCTGTGTTTGTCGTCTGCCTTCCTCTGGCAAACTTTTATATATTCGTCACTTAAGTGATCCTAAGTGCAGTTATATATATATATATATATATATATATATATATATATATATATATATATATATATATAATATATATATAAATACGTTGATGGATTGGAGTCAGCCATGCGGCGATGAACACACGATGTGGATAGGATGGAGGAGATAGACACAAAAAAAGAGACGATCACACTTACATAGCTAGCTTTCGGAACTAGTCCGTCTTCAAGGCGTATCACGGAACAATTCCTCAGAAATTAGAAGGTACTCAGTACCGTCAGATGGCGTCAAGGTCTGGCATCCAGACCTATGTGCGGTTGATTCAATTAAAATTTCCGAATGTAATAAATAAAGTGATTTATTGAAATTTAATAAATTAGATGTAGGCCGAGAAAGTTGTGGTTGAGGAAATTCTTAGGAGGAGGAATATTAGGAGTCTTAATAATAGGACGTGAATGAAGCAGTGTATGGGGGTAATTGAGGCAAAAGAGTTTTGCAAAGATATGGTATGGAGGAAATTACTGAAGCAGAGTTAGGTGTACAAATATGTATTTATGAGTGAAAATTTGTTAGTGTGCCTACTGCGGAAGGGAACGGCGTGATTCGTATGTATGCATGACGAAGCGAGCTTAAGGGGTCGGTTTTGGCCTCAAGGTCATTTATTCCTGGTTTTCTGTAACCTTGAATATAGCATCTTTGAAGTGCATTTTTCAAAGTTAAATCAAAATAAAATGGGGTTTACTGGTTATTTTTACCATAATTCACCCTGGAATATGGGGATTTTAACATCCCTCGCATAGATTGCTCATATTGCAGCAGACAAACGTGAATTAGACCAAGAAAGCAAATTCAAGCTTGAACTATTTTAAGGATTGAAGACTCTATGGAAGTTATGCAAAAATAAAATATTGGCATTAGATCATTTTTTTCAAGTATTGGCGAATTTCTGTCATGAGGGTTTTTTCCATACACATGATGCAGCCGTCTGCTGCCTAATGTGGACATATTTAGTCGTTGATGTAGTAATAATGGAAAAATATTACGATTTTTTTACCTCAATTTTGGTTTTCATTAGACATTCCATTCCATCAGCGGAAGCAGAATTTATTTGGTTTAATAAATAAAAGTGGGTGACTTTCTATTGAACTTGATTCGTGTAGTGAAGCCATAAAAACCTTTAAGAGACGTATTTTACTGTTATCAGCCGAGCCCCGGAAACTTTAGGGTAGCACTTCGTATTTGAGAGAAAACCACACTAGGGCACACGCGGTCCGGATCAAACTTAGTCTACCTTCACACTCAATACCAGAACACGCTGCACTCTATCCACCCCTCCCCCATTCAGTGTTGCCACTTCCACACGGTCCACATTCCTACCTAGTAATCAACATATATATGTATACCACCCCCATCTCCACACACCCTCGGCAAATGCAACGCTTTCGCCTCGGTCTCTCCCTCTCTGGCCGCATTTGCATAAGCGGATTCCCGGCTTGACGGTGGACATGATGAGTCCGCCCTGTTTGCCAAGGCGCGCGATTTCCGGGCTTTGAAAAATGCCGGCCGGGTTGTGAACTTACGTGAGACGGTGGTAATAGCTGCTTTCTCGCCACGCGCAATAAATATGCATCGCCGGTTACATTTTCGCCCTCTCCTCGTGCAATTTTTTCTCTATATTTCATTCGTGCTCGTGAGTATGAGACGAATATTACTTATGATAACTGCAACAAAAGTCAACTGCTCCATTCACATTACAAGAGGTTTTATCCGTTGCGCTGTTTCAAAGCATTCGTAAGTATCACAAATGTTTTAGCATTACAAAAATCACTTATGCCTCTCACACGGACGTTTAATAACTGTGCGACTATTGGTCGGTTTTGAATTGAATCAAGTTAAGGCGGTGTTATATAATATATAAAGTACCTGGGGACCGAGCTTTGCTCGGTAGACAATATGTATAATTTTCTTTTGATTAATATGGACATCTATATTAAATACTATAATTTTTTATGTATTTGATCATAAATTTACAAAATCTCATTAATATCGCCGACATAGGTTGGCTCGAAAACAAAACAGCAACAGAACGGTTATTTAATTGTGAATGTGTGCTAACATAATGGTCGCGTCCATTCAGAGGTCTTCCACGGATCATCTGAAGAAGCACAATTTAACAAAAATCGTTAGAGCCGTATCGGAGGGGTAGAAAGGAAACAGGATTTCTTTTCATAACTGAGTATACATTTTGACCTCTCTATTACCATTTTATGAGCAAAACATGAGGTAATTGAGGATAAAAATAACAGGATAAAGGGAGGAGTAAATTTAAAGGGGACCGAACCTCGGCCACTAAACAAAGAAAGATCGATCGAACCTGACTCCGGGAACAGGCATTATCTCTGGCTCCGTGCCGTCACGGATTTTGTAATTGCTCATGTTTCAAACCCCTTCTCTTTTTCCGCAGCCAAATTTTTTTTAAACAACTTAATTGGAGGAAAATTAGCAAATTAGAATTCAGTGGACGATCATGAGAGAAGAATGATAAAATTAAATTGTGAAACCATGATAACTTTGACATTTAAAGGGCTCGTTTAACTGCTGCCCCCCAAGCCGGCATATTAAGTTGTTGCAGATTTTGACCGGATTTTATATTTGGATTATGAAGTCTTTCGTAACTGTTGCACGGGTTTCAGAAATATGGTGAAGATTGAGGCATAATCGTGAAGCTCTTTAGTGTAGTTTCTCTACGCACCTGGTGTATATTGCGTGAAAAGAGCGAGTCTAGTTGCAGCGTTTTCCACTGAAATTTACAGCTCTTAAGAGAATAAGTTTTCATTTATTTGACTCAAGGCTTCATTTACCAAAAATGCTACAATTTAGTCATACACCGTTCTCTCTTCTCAACATTACCGCGAGTCATTCACGTGCACAGGTGGCTTAATAGACTGAATATATTTCAATGATATCAGCCTTCAAAGTTGAGTGTGAGTAGCACTTCAGTGTGAGCATAGACTTCAGAGAGTGTGTGCGTCAGAATGAGACGATGTCGGTGGTAGTGGGACCGAAGTTGGCACTTGCGAAGAAAATAGCCAGGCTGCTACTTTTTACAGTATATATCATTTAGATTCGCGGTAAAATATCATCGTAGGATGCAAACTTCTAATAACACGACTGCCTGGGGATATTAACATGTAAAAAATGAATAAATTTCCCGGAGAGTGCCTATATTTACCCATTCTCTCCATTCCTGCCACTCTTGATTACAAGAAATTTTTCATCATATTATTCATTAAGGTCCTTTTAAGGTAGTGCGAGCCAGATAGTTCCCCAATCATAATAGAGACCATATTTGATGTATAAGTTTCAATTTCTCCAGCTGTAGGACACATGAATAAAATACGGCATTATTCACAATGCAATAATATAGCTTTACATGACAGAAATTGTAAGTAATCAATTGAACATATCTAAATAAGTCGTTACCTTGACTTATATTTTTCACGCCGTTCGTGTGAAACTCAATCAAAACGGAAGGTTTATTGTGATCCCGAAGAAGTTACTGCGGTGACAATATGATTAATTTAAAAAAATAGTTGAGAAAACGAACAAACTGCACACTTGATTTTTTGAGGAGATCTAAGCGTAGGAAATGCCTTATTTTTTATATAAGGTCCCTCTAGAGAGCATACACATACCGTTTTCCATGTAAAAGGGCTGGTATTTTTTGTCAAATAATTCCCAAAGTAATGTGGTAAGGGGTTGAAATTTTGGCGCTATTAGAAGGGTGAGATATTTTTCTTCAAAATGAGACCAAATTCATTGATTTCTAAGTAAAATGATATTTCGCCCAAACTACTTTAAGGGCAAAATAAATCCTTATTTTTCATAATACACAGGAAGCAAGAAATAGAATGAAACAATCCGAGTGCATCACATACTGTAAAACTCTCCGCATTTACATCTGATGCCCTATAGGTTTGAGGCGTCAAAAGTAATAATGAAAAAATGGAAGCATATTAGTCATATATGGACAGAGGAGGCATTTAAAATATTAATTTTTACTTCAAATATCATTTATTAATGGAGTCTACTGAAAGTAATGAACTGCAACCTTTTCCGGATTAGATGAAATATAGCCATTCTTCCGCATGATTCGTTTTATACATTCTCGAATAAGGTTGGAGTAACACATACATTTTGATAAGCTCCCGAATGCCACATGCTCCTTTTGTAGGAAGTAAGACAGTTGTACGTTTACGTTTGCTCGTAGCCACTTCTATAGAGCGTATGGTATGGGGTGATTCCACTCCAAAGAATGCAATAAATGTCAAATCAGTATAATGCTGCTCTCCACGATTTCACTAAATGAACTGGTTTATCAAATTTAAAAACCAAAGCGGAAAGGAAATCTCTATTTTTAATACTTCTAATCATAATTTCACATGTACGTACGCAAGCGGGATATGCGCCACGCTATCACATCAAGGAGACCATTATGAGAGTTTGGTTATGCTGAAATGCTAAAACTTTTATAAATTTACTAACACATGAAGCATGAATTTTATCATCAAGACAAGACAAAATGGAAAACTGAAAGATAAAAAGAAACGGTATAATAAAAGTTTGAAACAGTGCTACCTATCATTATCAATTTATGCCGGGTCGTTCATACAATCCGCCCGGAAGTTGGCCTTCAGGTCTTGTAGGGTCCTTGGACGGTTGAGATAAACACGGAAGTTAAAAAAATTACAAATAGGTTTTTGAGGGGAGGGGTAACACAAATGGGGACAGAAATTGCCAACATATCCGCTGCTATGCTGGTAAAGGTCATGACAAACGCCAGAGATCACCTTATTCAGTGTATGGACAATGGGGGTCGTCACCTATCTGATATGATATTCAAATTTGTGTAACGCAAACCTTTAGATATGTACCTAGATCATCATAAAAAAATATGAAAAATTTCTCATTCATAAACTGTATTTTATTACGTTTTGAAAAAAGGAAGTTATAATGCCGTACCCTATAGCTAATTCGGCCTCAAATGACCATATTTCCCTCGTACTATAAGAGAGAACAATAGGCAGCGTAGCAAAGGGATAGTTAGGTGAAATATAGTTAGAGTAGTCTGTAGTGCATGATGCATGTAATAACAACCAATAATCCCTTTCTTATTATGTAGATACTAACCATCTAGCTCCATGTGACCCTTATATCTAGCATATCTCCCTTAAATATCCTACTTGCATGTCAATGGTTAATGTTTGGTGATCTTCACCCCCTGCCACACACCCTTGTAGTGGCTCGCAGGGTATCACGTGGATGTAGATATAGATGTATTTAATTGCAACCTATATTATACCACAGAGATAAAACAAAAACACAACCCGAGTTTCAATACATAAGTTTCATCGTTATGCGCAATCAAAGGTCGAGAACTCTCTCATATAGTGGAGGGATAAAAGGGAGAGGGGAGGGGAAGGGGAAGAAAGGAGAAGAGGGGAGGAGGAAGAGAGGGAGGTGGGAGGTATCGGAGTATAACTGCCTCAATGACATGGGGGGGGAAGGAACAATCATTCGTTAAAAACACACACATCAGGGTCATGTATTCATTTCACAATTTCGAATTGCTCAAGGGCATTGAGCTCACGTGGACTGCTATTAAAATGTAAAATCATCATCATCTGGTGTTCTGCCTGCTGGCAGGTCCTGCACACCACTGCTGTCTCCATCCGCTTCTGTCCCGAGCTTCCTTCTTTGCTTCATCATAGCTGATGTTCATCACCTGATCCACCAATTTAATTCTTCTCCTTCCTCTCTTTTTCTCTCCTTCAATTGAACCCTCAAGTGCCACAGTTATTATACTTTTCCCTCCCATCACATGGGCCAACCAGTTTCCCTTCCTTTTCCTTATTTCCTTTAGGAGCGATCTTCCTTCTTTTACTTTGATCAAAACCTCTTCATTTCTCATCTTATCTACCCATCTTACTTTTTCCATCCTTCTTCACACCCACATTTCATAAGCTTCTATTCTATTCCTTTCCCTCTTACCTAATGTCCACGCTTCACATCAATACATGAAAACGCTCCATGAATAACATTTAGCTAGTCTCTTTCTCAGCTCCAGATCCAGGCTTTTATTGCATAGCAAGTTTTTCTTCTGACTGAAGGCCTCTTTTGCCATTGCTATCCTTGCTTTTATTTCGGTAAATGTAAAATAATCGCTAATAATTCACTGCCATGTTCACAACACAATAGGTGTTAAGCGAAGTTGCTTTCTCTCAATTCTATTTCTCACAACTTCCATTCTCACAATAGTTTTTAAAATCACTAAAATGTTCCTTTTTCCCAATATTCAAATTTCTTGGTGTTTGCACAATGTACATACTATTACTGTCGTTAAAATTTAGGGCGTACTGCCCACTTTTCTGGTTTTAGTCTATGCGGTCCTTACGCTCCACTTGCACAAGGAAAAAATCGCTCTTTATGCCTGTCCGACCTGCGGTCGATTTCACTTTATTTTATTTATTCATGAGACTCATGTTGATATAGTTAAATACTTCATCTATTATTCATCACAGATTGAGATGAAAATAAGCATAGTGGTGAAGAATTCTTCAAAAATCACTCATGAGTCCCAAGAGTTCAAGTCCTGCCTTATCGAGCTCCTCCAATGTCGTCTTCGCGTAGCATTACCCTATTCTCTCCAATTTCCATCCCTAAAGGTCAGCGCGATCGTTTTGGCAGAGTAATTGCCCTGCTTCTTGTCCTACGCCGACCTTGTCCTTAACACTGCTGGTCGCACGTAACACGTGGTTAATATTGGGGGTGGAGAGAGGGAGGAAGCTTGACTACCCCTTGGGCCCGCTTGCGTCATTAAGTAGGTGGGTAATTGGGTCGAGTCCTGGAGGGAGGCAAGAGACAGAGTTGGAACCGGAATGCGACCTAAAATTATTAGTATAGTAAGAGATCCTTCGTTGGAGCAAGAGACTAAGTGCTGTGCGGCAACGATGAAGTCCTACCTTTTCTCCTAACAATCCTCATTTTCCAGCTTCGATGTCCAATTCAGGCACCTATAATTACTTTCACCATCAAATCTCCCTCACTTAAGCTCGATGTGGGCAATTTGAACAAAGAAAAGATTTAATTTTGCATTTAGCACTGATATTCAGGAGCCAGAAACCTCTATCACTTTGAACTACGGGTTTGTTATAATACAAATTCTCGTGAAAGACATATTTCTACTTCTTCAGCTTTGTCATGAATGGGTGGGATGGAAAAGAATCAAGTAGAGAAGATTTATGACAGAAAAGTATTTGGTGAGAGGGAAAGGGGTAGATCGAGAAAGAATTGGGCCAATTAATGTGGAATAAACAAAATGAATATTCTACAACTACATCTATATACTACACTGCAAGCCGCCGTATGGGCGTGTAGCTGAGGGTGTTTGGTTCCAGCTGTGTAATGATGTAAGGGATAAGGTTTTGGGAGGTGAAATGGAGGCATATACTAGGGCAGTGTATTCAGAGGATCTCAGTTTTTATTGTGGTCGCTTATTGTTAACAGAAAGAAAGAGTTTCTATACCTATCTGTTCAGCAATGTGTCCCTCTCATTTTATCGGTTCTGTCGGACCTAGACATGTAGTGAGGCGTCATGATAATATTCCCTGTGTCCCTCTGAAACACCAGTTCTCAATTTCTCAACAAAGTTAAACTTAGCGTGTAGTTTTCGAGTATCTAGGGGCTCCCAACTTTTTTCAAACACTATATGTCTGCTTGTAGCTGTTTGTAACGTAGCGCACAGCTTTTCTTTTCTAATTTATTTATTTTCTTTGGTTTAATGATGATGAACAGGGTCCCAAACGATCCAGACAAATTCGAGGTGTGGGCTAATTAGAACGAAGGACACCTCACTTATACTTTTACATCCAAGGACCTTCCTATTATACGCTTTAAAATATTAGGATGCAACTTGAAATGAAAGACCTACTGCGCAAATTAAAATAAAATAAATTAATACTTGAGTTGCTCTAGTAATTATTTCCTTAGGAACATGACTATACAATAGCAATAGCACCTCAGGCAGACCTTATCAGGTCAGGAAGGAAAAAATAACGATCCAATGAAACAATCTGCTAACCAGTCACATTTGTGGTATTCATATTCAAAATAACTGTTCACCTCTTGGCAACGAATAACTACAAATAAAATTCCTATACAAGCGAGTGATTATATTAAGAGAATATATTGATGCATTCAGATTTTCTTCATCAATATCTTATTTTTACACAATCCTTTAATAATTGACTGCAAGCATCAGAAGCAAACATATCTATCTTAAATATCAGTTATGATAAATGACTTTTCTTTTAAGAATTTATTACATTATAGATTTAAACGAAACATTTCGATTTATTTAAACTAATAAAATAGCACTTTGATTGATTCACCCAAGTATCAGTTTTTTTGAACGTGGCTTCGTATTTTTCCGCTTAGCTTAAGTTATATGCATATTATGATAATGAATTTAAAATTTTCAGATCAGCAAGAGTATATTTTGTTGGTCAACATATAATTCAAAGTAAAATCGGTCGATTTTTACGAGCGGCTTCTCGCCAATAATGAGGTAAATCGATCTCAAATGAAATTTTCAATTTAATTCTTGATAGTTCTTGAATGAATTAATATGATTAAGTACCAAAAGGTTAGCAGGAAATTATGCATGATAACAACTGAAAAAATAAATTCTTTTGCTGGGCTTATAAAGAAAATTCTGATGCAGTCTATTTCACGCGCCTATCATCGAGAATGTTACTTTTCTCGTCGTACCCACTCTGATATGGAATGGTGATATGAGCCCGCATACTTTCCATTTTTAGGAAATTATATTTATCTTATGTTGAAATATTAACCCTTAAAATTTACTCGTACCTCTGTCAAAGAAAAACCTCTCCCTCTCTGAATAAATAACGAATCTTGGAACCTCCGGGATATATCACAAATAATTTTCACCCAATCTCTGTAATAGACACTCTTATGTGTATCAAGAAGTGTTTTTAGGATTATAATGACTAAAAGCACATTTTCAGTAAAATGCAAAGAGAGCTAAGAACCGCGGACTAGCATATTTATCAGAAAATGTCTGAAACCAATAAACGCTTTGCAATGAAGTTTACCAAACATCTTTGAGTAAGCTCTAAAATACTCACTAAGGATGATATTTTTAAGGTAATGGCTCTAATATGACCTATAATTAACGTTTATTAAAACCAAACAGAATTGAATCACCGTTTGATCAAGATGCCTCTACAATCACTAGCCTTAGGAAAAATAAAATTTGCCAAACACCGCCTGAAAGCTTTCTTTTTTAATATTATGCTTGCATTTTACAATTTTAAAAAATCTCCAGGAAACTTTTTAAGGTTAAAAAGGTTTAATCATTACATAACTGGTAAGACAATAAGTGCTAAAATTCCGAGCCATTCATGGGTGGTGCACACACTTCTGCATGCCTGTGATAAATACTTCATCGAAGCATTCATCGCAGGTAGAGGGGTACATGACTCGATATCATCCCATCCCATCAGGCAAAGTGGTCACTAATTTGGCATCTTGAGTTTAAAGAAAAAGTTTGTAAAATGCCAATAATAGAATTATTGTACCCATGTTTAAGGTAATAATTATTTTAGGATAAAATAATGAATTGCATTTTGTAATCAGTACTAGATACACCCTAAGGTCTATCTCGACCACTTTTGAATATGCCTGTTCATTGTGTACATGTTTTCATGAATTTTAGAGAAAATATAACGATGTTTCATGACTAATGGGGAGGAATTATTTCTCAGAACGTCTTTACTCTATGCTGGCTGATTGTTTATTTTTCCAATCAACATATTCCATAAACACAGTCGGTTTCGTATTGACCTAGTTCACAATCTCTCACAATATTTCTATTTCAACTGTAAAATGAGTGAAAGAACCCATTATGTTCGAGATATAAAGGAATAACTTTTATAACGCTAGTTATCTCTGTGTTAGCAATATATAATTCTTCATAAATAATTGATTAATTAAAGGAATCACATAGTGGACAACACTGCTCTAAAAATATTTTTGTCAGACAAACTTTAGCACAAATGAAATTTTATCTCTCATAGAGACGAGAGACTCAAAATAAAATCCTTATATAAATGCTATCTTCTCTATGATTTTCCTTCCTAGGCGTTGCGTTACGCAAGGCAGGTCAAAGATGAAATTTCTTGCGGTAGCCAAGCTTGGTGGGTCAAGTATTAAGAACTATTGCCGCAATATTCAACTGTAGCAATAATAAGACGACTACATTTAGGCTACAGCAGTGATACTCAAAGATAAATATTATTGGCAGGTTTCATATCGTAAGGGCCCAAGATCGAGACCCATATCCATGCCGATAAAAATGCTAAACTCTAATTTAGACATTCATTAGTGATGCGAAGGTCAGATGAAGTTTGAAAAAGATTTCACAGAAAATAGAACGAAAAAGCCAAAAATATATTTTCTCGTCGCGTAAAGATACGGTCTAAGGGCCACATTTTAGTGCTGCTTGATATCATAGCTCCTTTAAGATAACAATGAGATAGCCCTTCATGAAAATTCCATTGTGTTATCGCATATCTTTTAAGTAATCTGAAAAGGCATAGATCACCTCGAGGTTATTTTTGCCATTACTTCGCTAGATCAAAAACCATATACCCTTGGTACCCAGCTTTTCTTAGCCTTATACAAATCCGTTATGATATTGATTGGGAGATAATATTTGTTCCACATGTTTATAGATATTTTTGGTAGAATCAAAACATTATTTCAAATATTCTACGGAAAGCACATCCGGGTAAGTACTACTTCATTTATGGAAAAGGTGGTAATACAGCAAATCCCATAGAGGTATTTAACAAAATATTAGCTATGATTGAGGCTATAATTTCTCTTCACGTATCTCTAACTGTTAAAATGGCGCTTATCTTTACAACTTATCCATTAACCTCAGTGGCTGTTAGTAAATAAAATATCACTTGCCTCATCTAATTACAAAGAATGCTGCAGAGTTGACTTAATGTTTTCCTTGCAAACATTTCGTGGTATTTCATTGCTAATATAAAACTCAGTATTGTACCAATTGACTGCACAAAAATATTTACATTTCACTTGCGGAACAAGATTATGACTTACAAATTCATTTAATCAGTCTCGTAATTTGAAGAGCAATTAAATGTACATGCAGGGAGGAATAATTTTAAAGAGAGTTGAAAGGTAAGGGAGAAAAACGTGGTGAAAAAATACCACCTTCACTTTCCTAAATAATTTTTTCCTATTTTCCCACTTTTTCGACTGAATAGTACCCTCTCTCTTTTTCTGCCTATTTGAGATTCTCCTCCTTTCCTTTCTGCATATATACTGACATGTTTTACAACCTGAGAGACTACCTTGATAATGATGGCTAAGTCAAAACTTTCAAGTTTAATAAAAGTCGCACAATGAACTCTGCTCAGATCAATTCTTTTCATAAAGTGCTGCCGACTGACATCATTCCCCATTTTCGTTTACCGAGGTTACGTCTACATTATATCCATCTCTAATCCATAGGGGGGATGATATTCAATCCTTCCTTCAATTGTCTTTTCATCGAATGTTGTCACCAAAATCCTCACCCATCTTCATGAATCACCCTCATTAAAATCAACTAATGAACTTCGCTCGTTAAAGCACCAAGCCTGAATGAGACCCTTCAAGCATACATTTTCAACGCAATTCCTATTGAGTAGCATTGATTAAGAATGTAAGTATGTCAACTTTTATGCAGTTAGAGAGACACCATAGTTATTTAACGAATTTATCATCAAGGGTTATTTATAAAATCATCGAGTATGTTATGTTTGTAATAAGAGGAGGAAGTACATCAGGTAAACTCTTTCTGGTGTTTATTGCAGGCCACGGGTGATAAACAAAAGTATCACAATTCTTCCTCGATAACTAATGGACGCTCATAAACATTAGAGACGTGAAGTATATAAAGGCGAATATAACTGACAAAATTTCGGTACATCTTTTATACGAATTTGAGGTGTAACACAAATATTTACTTTGCACTTTAAAAAATATAAATTCAGCAATAGTTACATCTGCAGAGATAATAATCGTAAACCGACAGATACGGACTTCTTTTGCCCTCAAAAATGCCATTTAAAGTTGCAATATATACCTTAGGCAGCTAAAAATAACAATCAAAGGAGTATTTTTTTGAAAATACAAGTCTTTTCGAAAGGAGTGGGTTATTTCACCGCCGAAATATTCTGCAACTTTACCAGAGTTTTTGGAAAGACGTTTCTTGAACATATCGTCGGCCCCGGTGGCGGAGGGGTAAAGTCCTCGCCAGCTAACCCTAGGGTCGCGGGTTCGAGTCCCGCCTGGGTAGAATATTATCTGCCCAGGACATGGGCGTTTGTGTCTCGTCCGTTGTTACCGGTATTCACCCGACGTACATTGGCCCATTCTGCGGTATACGGGGTAGTGAAGATAAATAAAAAATAATAAAATAAACAAGGCCATTAAGAAATCAAGCTGCATTATCGTAAAATACATCTAAATCCATAGGCCATCAGTAACTGACGTTATCGCAACTGCTGAGGAAAAAATATACCCATGGCCTTTGCATCATTAGGTGGTGTGTTTGTGAAGAAGTTTATACCAAAGCTTAGAAAAAATTAACTTTTTATTCCAGCTCACCATAAAACACGAAGAAAATGATTCATGATCTCAATATCAAATAAACTTCTCGTTTTACTGAGGACAAACTCAATTTTAAAAACAGAGCCAATATTGGTACAAATTTACAGCTAAAATCATGTGGAAATTCTTTCTACTGATTCTTATGCGCCTGCTTCTTAAGTCCTACAACCTTGATATTATAAGGGATGTATCAACGTGATAGAGCACCAAAAATAGTACCTTGAAAATTCAGATTATCACGAAAGTAAAATCAATTTCAAATGTTTATCATCCTATTTCATGATCATACAAGTTTACCACGTAATGGATTCTGTTAATTCTTAATGTTCCAGTCATCACGGAAAACAAAATATTGCCATCGGCTAATTTAACGTTGAAGCTGATTCTTACATTATGATGATGCAATTAAAAGTTTACCGTTTGAGAGATTTTCCGTTAAACTAAGAAGAAACTTCTCATGCCCTTAACATTCCGCAAGCCATTTATCTGCAGCCTTTTGCAGGTGTAAATCAAAGCATTATTAACTAAAAATATTCCCTACATTATTGGTCTTTCATGATCTAGGTAGAAACGTCCTGCTCTATACAGAGCCAAATGCAAGGGGAAGAAAGTTAAAATATTTCAGGCTACAAACGTCATTCACACTCCTCTGTTAATCAAAGCCTTAATATTTTTATGAGATTACTCGGTAAACCCGGCCACGCTTCGCTGCGGCTCAGACTGATATGAAATGAAGGGGAAAATACATAAAAGTACTATCGCCAACATAGATTCACCGAGAAAACACATTATTCTATCAAATACTCTGCTTTGCGTTGCTGTGGCTATATTCAGCTTCAAAGCGATCCAATGGCTGACATTTTCAAGACAATTACTCGAGGTCGAACGCTAGCATAGTTAAAAATGTTACGCTGCGCTTTTAATTAATCAGCCATTCATTTAAAGGCAGCGACCGAGCAGCTTCTTTTAATTAGTTGTAACAAATCCAACAGGACCCTTTTAACTTTACTTTCGACCGATTTTCCTTTAAAATGAAAATAAAATAAAAAGGCCTACTGAATTGACATCTAAAAGGTAAATAAATGTAAACCACACGGAAATTAATGTGATCCAAATAATTCAAATGAAAACGGCTAATCGGTCCAACCTTTTATGTGTCAAATTAAATATCTAACGGCATATTCGCAGTTCTACTTATTAAATAAATGTCTACTCACCATATCTTATTTTTAGGGTATTTGACGAAATGGGAATTTACCCGGTTAGTCACTAAATTATACATATCAAGAAGCCATTTCACTGAAATGTTTTCCCGAGCCAGTAAAATTCGGTCATTATGACGGAGAGTTGAACCCAGGGCACTCTTTAGTTTTTTTCGGCTGATTGTTCTTTCTCATACTTTAGGGATCAAATCCCTGCAGAGTAGGATGTTTTTCTGAGGACACCCGATACCTACTTCAGTGCCTTGAGGAGGGCATTTCAAAATGTGTCGGATAAGACGTTAAACTGTGGCGCCACTCGCTAAGAGCAGGCCAATGGTGAAGCCGGATTCCTCCCTTGCCTGTTCCCATATGGCGCAAATGACCTTAGTTGTCAGTCACCTTCGGAAATATCCAATCCATTCTCACCAATGGTATTAACTACATTTCTAATGACACATCATGAGCCTTTTTCATCTTATATCCATACGAGTAAATTTGGTGCTTGCAATTTGCAAGCAAGGAGGGGAGTTTGAATATGATGATATTCTTTAAATAACGAAAAATGAATTCATCACCATTACAAAACCAATGAAAGAAGCTCTTAAGTATGCGTGCTACATGCAAACAAAGAAAAATATTATGGAATTCTCAAAATGAATTACACCGGTCCATGAAGTATGGATACCAGACAGTTTTACCACAAATCATATTATATCTTATCCGGTTATTTAAGACATGTCAAAATACTATATGCAAACAAAGAGCTGGCCCGCCTTGCCGAGTTCCAAACCCCGAATTGACACTCAGCCTGGCGACAATGGAGAAATATATCCATAGCAACGAAAATGAAGAAATATCAAAAACCCTCGATAAAACTTTTGAAATTTCAGTTTAACTGTAGACAGGGGAAATTCCGTTGCAAGAATAAGATTTTTCAAACATTCAGCCTTATATATGTTAAAAATCAGTCTATTAGCATAACTCTTTCATATTTTAATGAACGAAAGAAAAAAGGTTTGCCCTAAAATTTAAATTTTAAATAAAATTTTAAATTAAAAAAAAATTAAAATTAAAATTAAAAAACCTTGGATGTTGACAACTTGACAAACATTTCAAATCCGTAATGTTGGTCGATCTATACTATCATATGATAATGATACCTTTTGTACCTTGTATAACGTTTCGAATCCGGTTTTCAGCATAGGAGGATTCATCGCATCAACTACGCACTATATCGTGCTGGGGAGTGTGATTATTTAATTAAATTAGACTACCGTAGCTTACGCCGGTCAATCGTGAGCGTGGGAAACAAATCAGAGGAGGGCGGTCTTGGGTATCTATTCCTTTATTAAGTTTCCAAGACTATGTTGGCCGCATGAGGGAAATTGTTTAATATCGTTTTTAGTGGTACCAACACCACTTTTATGTGTTCGGCTGAGCGAACCCTTCCCAAAGCATCATACAATTGCCCGTGGGACTATACATCACTCCACAGGTCCACCCCTATTTCACCCTAAGTCTGTCCCTGAGACTTATTGATGGTAACGCTGTATGCAACCTTCATGGGAAACTGTCTCCTGATCATTTCAATTTCCGCGCTGGACACTGGAAACCTGAGGCATGTTCTTGGGATGAGGATTCAGTGTCAGGTTGATTCGGTAGCCTTGCCTCCACGGATTTTCTTGATATTTTCTCTAGAATTACCTTCGTCTCGTTGACCAATCTGTGTTCGAAACTTATATTCATTGTGAGGATTGCCACACAGCCAACCTTAAATTCTAAATTGTGATCCGGGACGCCTGCGTGTGACACGCCATTCAACACATTCGCGTGAATGAGGATATTATCCTCTGCTCCTGCGCATGGAGTGCTATCTGCGCCGCATAAGCGCACAGATTCCTGCGGCAGCATCCTCATAACTGCAGTGTTGATCTCCGCAATAATTTTATTGGTCCCAGATATAATTGCCCTGCCGTAATCATATCCTATTATAATAGCTACGTCATAATGCGACACGTGAAAAATCGGCCGGTGCGACGCGGGCTAACTCTTCTCGAATTACACGAAAACTGGAGTGACATTACGATAGAATTTTAAAACAGTCGATATATCTTGAATATCACATGGCAATTAGGGTCTGTTCCACAATTTTCATGATCGTAGACACACACATGTTGTTTTCCGAGAACCTCATTTTTTTAGGCCAATGGCTATGGAGACAACAACAGTCGAGATATATCCTATTATGTTGCATTGGAAATCTCAATCGATATATCTCAAAAAGTTATCGATGTCGTTCATAACTTCCATACTACTCGTAATCACATAACAAGCAGAAATATATTCTGAAAATTTCTTACCCTTATGATCAGAAGTACTGTTAGAATTAAAGTATATCGAAATGAATTAGAATCGATACATCTCGAATCCAAATTAATGTTGTCTATGCTCTTTACGTCGGATTTAAACGCTCCCTACGACAGATAGGGTATACATAAATTAAGCGTACATAGATTTAATAATAACGTGGCAAAATTAAAATATCGAAAGGCATGATGTCGAAAATGGTATCGATCGAAACTCAAAATTATTTCAATAGACCCTTCAACTTAACAATTTGAGATAATAAGCATGAACATGTTAGACCCCTATGTGAATTTCAAGGTAATATATTACATATTTAATGAGATATGAGCAACCATTAGTTTTATGAAGAAGAGAAATTCGATTAATAGGTCATAACTCGAAAAAGGTTTTATCGATTCGTGAACTTTAACATTTGGCACAATAACCTTGGCCATATCAATTCCTCTATGAATTACATTCTGATATATTGAAATGTTAATGGGTTATTGGATACCAAATCCTTTCCAAAAAAACACAGAATCGATATATCTCGAAAATCACTCGACCATGCGAGGTTGTCAACATTGGCAAAGATGGAGTATTATACGAAGTTTATTACCTGATATTTTTTTTTCATCTACTCCAAAGGGTAACGGATAACACACCGATTGAGATATTTCCTATCATATTACATTGGAAATACATACCGATATATCTCGAAAATTAAACTATTTCACCCATTACTTTAATATTACGCTAAACAACCTTAATAACTAAGGATATAACCTGAAACTTTCATACAGTTTGGGTGGAAACTGAAGTTGATATTAAAGGCTATCGAAATATAATAGATTCGATATTTCTCGAAAAGTAACCGATATATTTTCACTTTTCTCACTAGGTTCAATGCTCCTTTTGACTCAAAATAGTTTCTGCAAACTTCAAATCCGTAGTTGTAATAATAACGTTGAAAATTAATGATATCAAATGGCTACTTGCCGAAAAAAGAATCGATCATATCTAAAAAACGAAGAAATGGATGCGACTACTTCAACGTTTTTACGAATTGACATAGCCATATTATTTTCCAGTATGAATTTCACTATCAATTAATTGATAACCGATGAGTTATTAACCACTATTACTTTTTTGAAAAATACAGAGTCGATATATCTCGAAAACAACAAAACAATGACTACTGATCCACATTGCCCAAGATGTCGTATCATACTACGTATGTACCCTAAAAATTTCACTCATCTAAGCCAAATATTAACAGACACATGCCAATGCACCTGATTAGCTGAAAAATGGCGACGGCAAAGTTTGTTTTGCAGACTAATTTTGAAAACAATTTTTTTAAAGAACCAACAAAAATGTTGGACTCGATGAGCAGACCTTGTAGCCACATGTGTGTCTACAATATTTTTTTAGCCTGAATTCGAAAATCTAAATCCAAATCCTCAAAACCGAAATCAAAATCCCTTAACGATACGTGTTAAATTAATAATCGACGATTACTCGTAATCTTTTCGATTTTCAAATATCTTACCTATACCAAAAAAATCGACCGAAAATCCAAGTACTTGCATCTGATCGTCAATGTCCTGCTTCGTTAAGAAGTCACTCAAAACAGATAATAATTGTTTTCCCTGTAAGAGCCCATGTTAACTCGTATTTCATCACCCTCTCTCATATTCTTCTCCGCTACCTAACTAACTTGGGACTACATTTCTTATTATTTATGCATTTTGTATTGGTTTAAAAAGCGTCTTATTTCTTTCCATATTCTATGATCTCATCTGGCATAGAATGCATCTCCGAACTCACCCTCTGGAAACGAACTTAAATTCCAAAAATCCCAATGATTTTAATTAAATCGACTATTATTTGTATTCTGTTCTTACATTTTAACGGCGGAAAAATTGATAATTTAGTTTTGAACATTGTTATCGTTCACTAACAAAGAGATGCAGTTCGGCATGAAAAATATCATTCTACTTGTCCGGGATTGGATTGCATGGATGGATCTCCCAACAACGTTGGGAGATCCGGGTTTGAATTCCAGTCAAGTCAAATACCTACTTAATTTATTAAAAAGGATATTATAGAAAAAATATATATAAAGTTTTGAAAATTACTGTAACTTTTCGATGATTTAGGATTTTTCCTCCCGATGATTTTTTTAAATATTTTAACATGTCCAAATATCAAACTCGTGCTCCCAGTAGTTTGGGCTATTAATTTGTATCAATGTATCAGTCAGAGAATTAGTTTGCATCTATATATAGCGCATTGTGTATGAGGGCCGGTTTCAACAATGCAATCGGTTGTCAAGGAGACATAGAGCCAAAGTCGATCTATTTTCAGCAATTTTATGAATGTTTTTTTCAAAATTTATATTAAATCAGTTTGTAAACAAAAATGTATTACGGGAAATAAATACTCATTTATTTCTCTTTACAATGGTTTTCATCGCGACTCTGTGTGACCATTATTCCTGATTTAAATATGCAAAAGAAAAATGGTCTGCGGGCATAAAAAATGTCCTTTACATGTATTTCTTATGGAAACCCATTGACACGTCTGGAGTCAAACCGGAGACTATTAATCACTTTTTATTTCCAAATAAAACTTTTCTGACCATTAGAAACATTTTAAAAAGAATTAGCCAAATCGGTCCAAGTTCTCAAGTTTTGCGGAGACAAACAAACGCAGGCTGCAGGCTAATTTTTATAGATAAGATAGCAAGTTTTCTCTGAACAAATGATCATTGATGCTGAACATTTTCTGGATATAAAGCGATAGAGGAGATTCTTTTTTGTAAATAAATCACAAAATTCAACATGAAAAGGCAACTGGTGTTCAGGGACTTACAGTCGTGGTTTGATTAAAACACATCTAATATACAAACTACAACGCAGCTTATCATCAGATTGAAATGTTTTTACAACCGGCCGTATTCATAACCGAAGAAGCATATTTGAAGAATTTTTTCGTAATACATGCCGAGTATATAAGGCAACCATATAATATTTAGGATAAGTGTTCATTTTTTTGTTTTGTGCACATTGCACATTTTTTAAAATACTGGAAATCACAAAAGGATAAAAATGGATACTACAGATACAGGACATTTAATTTCTAAGTTTCTACGCGTGTGCACAGCTAGCTGAAGTGAAAAGTAATATCTCTTATGTACGTTAATCCTAATTGATTTAATTAAATCACCAATGATCTCTTAAAATAACTCAAGAGCCGGATTGCAGCACTTGCTTAACATATTTGTCTGAATTTGTCTAATTTGTTCAATATATTGGAAAATCTTAGGCATAATAGGCTTAGTCATATCGATTTGCTGTTGTTTAAATTGCTTGTAAATAGTACCTTATTTTTGCAATCTTTATTGAGCAAAAGTTGCATTCTCTACGACCATTTCCTAATCGAGTTACTCAAATTGTTGTGTTTCATGCCGCTTATGTCCTTCTCAGTTGTCTCAGGCGTGGCTTCATGGATTGTAATATACATTGTAAACAAGCAAATTTGATATTTTTTATTTGTAAATTAAGTAACTTTGTTATTCCACATATACGGTATAATGAAAAAATTTATTTAGAATACTTTTTTCCTATGCTTTATTAAAGAAAACAAATCGCAAAGCCATTGAATATTACTCACGTCAAAAAACACATTTTGGGCACACATCAATTACATCCTATTAGCAAAATATATATCTATTCTCTCGGTTTGTAGCACTAATTAAGAAAAAAAAACCTTTAGACATGTACTCAGTTTTATGTCCAGAACACATTACAAATTATTTAGCCCAATGTTTCGGAAAAAAATAAACACCATACATCACCCGTCACACACTTCGCCTGGAGAATTTAGCACTTCAAGTTTCTCTGATGGAAATACATCAGCATTCTCATTCCTCAACACCATTTCCAGGGCGTAGAATATACATATATATATATATACCTCATCAACACGTCTGCAACGCCGTAAATCGACGGTTTTTGCCGCAAACTTTTCATTTCCCCATGATGTGTTTCGCGCCGCGAGCTGCCTCCCTCTTAAAGGGCGTAAAAAAAGTCGGTGGGGACCCAATGTTTGTTTCATCTACCCGTCCTGGAGCAGGCTGACTGCCTGTCACCTCACCTTTATTCAACGTTTCTGTAATGGCTCTCTTTATCGCTGTCGATCTTTTCACGTCACCGCCTTTCCTTTTGAATAAAAACAAATTTCCACGGTTTACTTTCACCGTCACAAGCTCCCCCCCCCCATGCACATGCCATGAAATCTCGATTCCCAACCCTCTGGCAGTAACTCGCATGTCTTACGGGTCGCCGGAGAGAAAGAAATGGGTTTTAACACACTCAGATATGGTAACACCCGACAGTAAACTGTTAAGTAAGAACGAAATGAACCCGATAGCGACCTATATGGTGAGTCGTAGCGCAGAGTTATTCAAGATGCTAGAATTTTGATGACGACATTCGACGCGTTTTCTTGTGCATAACAAACGTCTTCCAACATTGTGAAGTTTTGTTCAAGTTGACTTAACTCGGGGTAGCTTCGTTTATCTCAACACAAAAATATTACTTCGAGTTTTTTTGTAACACTCCACTGTTCTCTCGATTCATCACGGATTCCGAATGGCCCATATTTTGATAATCTATGACATAAAGTGTAACAGGCGCGAGATATTTCCTGTTCCCTTTGAATACTCACTTAAAAATTTTATACTAAGGTTAAAGCATAAGCAAGATTCATGCAGTAAGTAAACGCAGAAACAGTAAAACCGCAAAACTGTTTTATGTGGCGCAGCTTCTCCGTTAATAACTAAATATTTACATTTGAACATTAAATTTAAATTATTTCTCTCCCGCCTTCATTTAAATTTTACAATTTTGTAAATTGTATCAGAGCGAACCAAAACTTTGTATTGAAAAATAGCTGAGAGAACATAATAGGAAAAAGAGCTATACATTTCCGACGAGTCAAAAATTCTTCATTAAAAAAAAACTTGCTTCTCAGCGTCGAATATCCGTGCCATGCATCACGGAATACATATTTCCTTTTATATTTATATCTTCATAATTGTTGGAACATGTGAATAACCTCCACGAGAAGTAAGCAGTTCATAATTTATCTATTCATAGAGTGGTCAAATTCATTGATTTAACAGTAAAAAGCCCTGCTGCCCTCAGCCCTTACAAATGTTGCAAAACTTTTCCCAATTCACTTTACAGATACTATATTATTACTTGCAGCAAAATTTACTTTGCGTTTGTACATGCATTTACAAACACGGGATAGAAAAACTTACACCAATGCATACAAGATATTTATACAAACTCGCAGAATACATATTTTTGCACTCCTTTATTTTCAAGCTGAACTGGTATGAGCATTGATACCACATTAATTAAGCATGCAGAATATGGACAATGAAAGGAGAAATCAATGCAGATATTAAATAGATAATCAACTCAAAATTTGGAACCAGCAAATTTATTCAACACGTATCGTATTCTTATCCAGTTCGGGGAGATACTGACACTGTAAACTGATTTATCAGGAAAATGATTTTTAAGCTACCTAGGTAACTTCACAGATTTTCGAAGGCTGCAGGATGAGTTACGAAGCCGTAGTTATTTATGATCCAACAATTGGTAATCTCAAGGCAATGCCACTAAAGTTGATTTGGCGAATATTTACCCCAAATTTCTGTTGAAATCGGCTATTATGAGCAAGGATGAACGTGATATAGCGCAAATTCTATGCTTCGAATTGATAACCGGTAGGTAATTATCACTGCACTCTCCACTTTATTAAAACGAGAGAATTGATGGGTTCAGCTTCATCATTACATTAGTCGTGAATTGCATCTAGTTGTCAAAGTGAAACTATGTGTTATTCATCGATAGGAGAAACATTGAATTAACCGCCGAGCGGCTCGTTAGTCTTTCTAATAATTGATCCACTATCATTCAGAAAGGCTCATGATCACCTTATATCGATTGAAGTAAACGCAATGTATCTGTAATAAATAGAATTTAACGAATGCTAACCACTTTGAAGATGAATGATAATGAAAATGTAATATTGAAAATGAAATAGTCAATTGCCTCAGAACCCGGCCATTTTATTTTTTTAAATTGCAAATTCCACGTATTTGTGTTATTTAAATAATTCTACCTCGCACATGCCGGGAATAGTTTTATTCCGCAAAACAGATGACACGTCCCGAAAATATATATGATAGGAAATTAGAGTAGGTATTGAAAGAGAGAAAAATGAACTTTATGCTCCAACAATGGCTTCATATTAATTATATTTAGGCTATTTTAGTCGATATACGTATCGCATTAAAACTAATACGCCTATCCGTACTGTCTATTTGAGAGAATGTGGTTCTAGCATCAATTTACAGGCCCAACAACCCATTTTATTGCTTAAGTACGCCGTGAAAAATGACGGTTGAACAGCAAATGACATATATATTATGTAATTACTAGCTGACCCGTGCGAATATTTCGCACAGTATGCAGCTTCTTCCTGTTTCTTCCTTCTTTTTTCCTGTTCTTCTACCTGTTAAATATTTCGCACAGCATCCAGCTTCTTCCCGTTTCTTCCTTCTTTCTTCCTGTTCTTCTACCTGTTTCTTCCAATTGATAATTATATCTTATCTATGTTTGTGTTAAAGATACGTGATGTAAACATAAACGTTTAACGGTCACACTGATTGCATGTAGAATGTAAACAATCTAACTAAACGATGTGTTTATAGATGGCGCCTCCTAAAGTCTTTTAAGCACTAAACCATAGCCAACATATTAGTTGATTATATTGCCAATAGATGGCACTGCCAATTTTTGATCATTTTTTAAACTTTTTTAACAAAAACTTTAATTTTAAACCATTTGTCTATTTTTCGTCAATAGCGGGGAACATAAGCTTTAAAACGATGTTAGAATCATTAATTTTGATGAAGAATTATAGGAGTTATGGCGTTGTGACAAAAAAAACACCTTTAAGAAATAATATATATGATAATTCTGACTACGTGTAAAAGAACCATGCCTTCTTGTTGATTTTGACGACAATATACTACATTTCTACACAATGTCTTCCTATTTGAACTTGAAATTGCATGCGATCAAATGCAAGAATCAATTTTGCATTGGAAAATAGAGTATTTTCCTCACTAATTCAGATGTCATTTTCACTTATAAATGTTTTTAATGTACAAATTCTGTGCATATGCATGTGTGCATAATAAAAAGCTACTAGAAAGGTACAGATCTGGCGATTCTATGAGGTCAAAATGCATCCTTTCAACTGAAAAAGGTCTGCACTAACCTCGTTTGGTAAAAAAAGATACACGTTAAAAACATTTGTCAACTAATCTGCATATTTTGAACTTCAGTCTTTTATAAGTAGGTATAATATTCATAATTCACAAAACATATATCATTCGATACAAATTAAAAGATGAAATTGATTTTTTGGAAGTAGAACCTTCTCAGGTAGCTGTGAACGAGTTAGGCGCGGTTGTCAAATTATTTTGCATCGAAAATCTGATACATTTGGTCAAGTCGCCCGGAGCTACTTCCAACTAGCGTTGACATGGCACTTGCTCTTGATATTTTTTAAACGTCACAGATAAGGGTGCGTGCAATCATCTATTCGAGGGCAGAAAAGTAACAGGTTCAAATTTGGGTCACCTAGAATCGATTAGGGTTCAGTAATAAGCCAAAAAAATGCGGGTGACGAAAACAACGGGGATCTCTTTCATAAGGGGCCAAGGAACTGGAAAATTTTTCTTTGTCCCACAGCTGGCTACTGACAGGGATTTCTGGCTCAGTTTCAGACTATCGAGACGGAAGCCCCGATTAAAATAACGTTTTTGATTAAAAGAAAATCGGCAAACGGCTGAAGGTTGACTAAATCTTGTGTACCAAACGGGAGCATAGGGAAGGGTATTGAGAGAATAGGGGAGAGATTAGACACCCTTTCTTGAATTTCGACAGGGACGGTATTCAAGAAAGACTGTCAAATAGAAAATATGTACTTCAGACTGTATATGTGGAGCATTTTTTACTATTATGCTGGGAGTGAATTCTAGAAACATGCTCTTCCACTTTAGGTCGTTTCGGTTGTACATTATTTCTTACGCCTTACGGCATAAACTATGACTTTAACAAGCTTTTGCATGTTTGACAAACTAAGAGAGGGACTATGTAAATATTTATCCCCTTAAGCCCTTTGTAATCTGCCCGGTAAAAAGAAGTAGCACACAAGCGACATTAGGTCAATGCATATTCTGTATTTCAATTTAAATTTGATTTTTAATTACTGAGAGCAAGTTAATTTTTCATTTTTTTTTGAACGCACATTTTAATGAACTTAGGGGCCCATCGGCGGTGCATACTGAAATATGCATACAAAAGTTCGTATTTTAACCATTAAAGCTCCCACTGATTACCCAAATATATATATATTTCGCCTCCATAACCTGCATGTGATACTTTTATCCGCAAGGCTGATGTTACCTTCTGTTAGTTAGATATGGGCTCATTTTATTTGTGTGTTCCGCCAATCTTATTTTCTTCGGTAAAACGTCCTATTACCCTGGCTGGTACCCTATTATCCTAGCAGTGCTGGAATGTCGTTTCCCTAAGCTTTTAAGATGACTTTGTCATTCTTTAACCGCAAAGTTAAAAAATATGTACACAAGAAAATACCTAGCACATAATAAACGGGCGATTACATTTACTTTTGCCATTGTTATTATCATCAATGCTGTCCTTTCACTGGCATTATCGCCTAGAGGTTAAAACTTTTCTCCAGCTTGTATAATTTTGTTTTAGCAAATAACATTTACACAGTAAAGTATAAAGTATATTTTTGTTAGCATAGTTAGCATAATTTATCCACCGAGGCGGATATTAAGAGAAAAAATCCCGAATTCTGTGAGGATAAATTAAGTATTACTTTTTCTGAAAAAACACATGACACTGATTCATGAATTTCTTCCGAACAGGTTTTTCATTTCAGTTCTTCGTCCTATGTAACACTCATTTTGGAAATATTAATGCTATATTGTTACTCAAGTAAGTTTTGAAAGCATTATCCGTTCCAGGCATACCATAATTTGGATATATGTTCTTGGTTATTTCGGTAAAAAATTATACATGTTGTTCGCTTCCTTGATTTCTCACGCTCTTTTAATTTGAAAATGTTTTTGGGTTGACGATGAAGTACTACATAATCTTCGATGTAATTAGAGGTCTTATGGTGTTAAAATGAAGAGAAAAAGGGAAAACATGTTACTGAAGGGGGAACTGCGACCGAAATTCTCCCCAAATAAATGCGACGAGATCTCAAAAAATTCACGCCATCCGTGTAACTTTCATATTGGAAGAGAGTATAAAGGAGACTGTATCCATCAATAAAATTACAGCATTCATTAAAAACAACGTGGATAATTGAACCTAACCTCAAAAATGACACGCATTTCAATGTTTTTGCCCTGGATTTTTTTTTAAAAAAGGTCGGCCCTTTCCGGGAGCAGCTAATGATAAGAAGGGTGCCATTAAATTAGAGAATTTTGGTCATTAGCCTGCGTCAATGACAGCATCTGAGACTGAGATGCAGGCCAGTTTTGGTTAAAAATGAAGGCAAATACGAGACCCTAAAAAAATTTGGTACCCACGACTTCCAGGGGGCGGGAATATTGTAAGATAAATTATCTTCCACTACTTCATCCCCTGCAACCTTGATTGAGTTATCAAAAATTTTGGTAATTTTTTAAAATGATAAACGCTTGATAATTTTTAACCAGCTGTTCTCGGCATAAGATGCAATGCCTCATTTTCTTTCGTACGCTACGTTTCGTACGTAGGCAAACATATACAAAGCAAACACATTTACATGTACAACACTAATGAAAGGCAATTACTTCTGATAATGAGAGAATTAAATTAATTTTTAAAATAACTATTCAAGGGCTTTGGGATGTAAAATACTTTTCGTCTTACTGACCTATGAAAAAACAAATTTTTCGGCTGACCCACTCGTGAGCACACAACACATAACTGACCATGTGAAAACATGGATTTCCAGATTTAATCTTATTCTACGTACACATAAATGACGTAACTTTTATCACAAATTATTTCTCACTGATATGATTCTAAAGCACGCGATATCGTATCTCAATTTTACGATTCTGCTGCACGCGATTGAGCAACTCGTAAATTCGCTTGTTTGAGAAGCTCGCGGGCCAACTTTCATTTGTTAAAACGACTCGTGCTCCATCTATTGTACAATAGATTAAATAATTCCGAAACATTCGCAGGCGCGCGTACAACTCACCAAAGTTTCATCGTAATCTGATTGGAATGGAACGCATAGAAGACGAACAAACCAATATTCACTTTTATATATTAGAAGATGATGAAGGAACAAAATTTGGAAATAGGTCTAGCTATTGCATGGTTTTATGGGTGGCAAAGGGTGATAGTATGGAAAAAAGTAAGTAAAAGGTGGCACAGAAACACTGCAATTAAAAAACTGCATTTCCCAGACATGCCCATACGATAGTCAGGTCAATAAAATATGCACTCTACAGATATTATTATATTACTATTTCATGTACAGCGTCAGTGTCGGACTCCAAAACCCAAGCCACTTTCGGTTAAAAACAAAAGCGAACACTTTCCGCTGAAAAACGATTGCGTTGGCCCTTTTCAGGAGTAGCTCAGGTTGAGAAGATTACAATTCAATTAGAAAATTTCGGTCATACGCCGACTTTAACTCTCACCGCAAAAAACTTACACACACATTAAGCAGAAGAGTATTAACATAGAGAAAAAAAATTTTATCTTCAATTGAAATATTATCTTCACGCCAACCATACAAATTCAATTTTTCTATTTTATTAAATTTTATAGATTCCCATTTTTTAGCCATTTTATGCAATAACGAAAGACAATATGGTAAATTATTAGGTAGAATAGTTGCATATATGTTCATATGTAGGAATCAGCACGTTCTTTTCATATTTTTGATTTTTACGATGACAAAATGCCGACATCAGCGAGAGAAGTGTTTATTATTAAATTAATAATGAAATGGTAGAACACAGTAAATACTTTGACTTATCGTGTAACGGATGAACCTAAATGCTTTTGCAGCAAGGTGATATATCTGAAGGAGTATTTTATTCCGTTGACTACGGAGTTCGACCTAACCCAGTATACAGTTTAAGGTCAAGGAATGACAAGAGGCATCTGAAGACCTTACCAACCACCTTGGCACTTTTTTAAACCAATGATTCGATACATTTGTTGGCTCGATTCATTTATTGGTCCCCCCCTGTGACCTTTGACCCCGGAGTTACCCTTTAAGGTCAAGGAATGATAAGAGTGACTAAAGACCTTACCGTTGACCTTGGCATCTTTTTAAACCTGTGATTCGACTGGTTTGTAGGGGCGATTCACTTTTTGTCACACCTGTGACCTTGACTGTGCCATTTCAGGGGTCACGGTTGCATTTTCGAACTCAAAAGCTCTTCTAATGTGTTCTTCGTGCCCAAAAACCTAATAATTGAAAGTTTCGAAAAATAATTCTGTCTTTTTTTGTATTTCGAATAATTTAACATTGAAAGCCCATAAGGCAAAATTTGGATTTTTGGTTGGACCTTATTTCTGGGGTCAAAAGGTCAAATTTATAAAATTTTGCTTATTTTAAACAAAACTTACAACCTTTTTCTACCCAGGTACCAAATTTCATCCATATGACATGAAATATAATGTATAAAATTACAGGTAAAAAATGACACACGATCAATGGGACACTGTATATCTATAAGTAAAAAAAATTTCCCTCCAATTTGGAGATCCATTTCAGTATAGATATTATATCGCAAGTGGACACTACACTTACATGCCAAAAAGTTTAAAATAATTTTTCCCAGCCTGCATCATACAGGGCTAACCTTCATTTGTCACCACAAATTAAGATACATATTTCATTAGATTACTTTAAGTATATAATAAATGAGGTATGTATGAATTTAACGTAGTAAAAGAAAGTACATAAGGGTAACGGTAAGTCAAATCAAAGACAAATCAGTTGATTTGAGGAGAAGACTGAATAAAAATGAAGTTATAAATTCGCACAAATATACCTAAATGTTAATAGTTTTTGTTCATAAAATTCTTTGATACTATACATTCAGCTAGATGAAAGCGAATAACGAAAAGTTTTCGGTTTCAAATAATTATGTGGATTTCATTTGGGAAGTTAACCGCCCAAGATATTGTCTTGACCAAAGTATCAAATAAAATTTAATTTAATGATAAATGCATAATTATTTTAAATAAAAGAACAACTTCTGAAAATTGGTGAGGTAATTACATGGTTTTAAGGGTCACAATGGATGATACAACGGAAAAATGGGCCTGAAAGTTGACGCAGAAACCCTGAATTTCAAATCTTTAACGTCACTGAACCAAACGGCTACATTACTGGTTAGATATTTTCTCAACATTGAAGCCGTAGAAAACACGTTACCCTAACAGGATATGCAACACCATCCTACGGTTAATGTTATCCTGGTCTTAAAAACCAGGCCATAAACAATAAAGGACCTTTTTCCAAATAGTTGTAAACTGAAAACCGATAATTTTTTAAAACAAATAGGTAAAAGGAGCTATTTAGTTAGCATAAATAATTCCAAAATGGTTCTTGATTCGAAAAAAAAAACTTAATTGACAACACTCTCCGGACGAATTTTTAAAATCTAAACTAATTGTTTTTTAGAAAAAGTGATCCTAGATAAGACCTGCCAGAGGCCGTTGTTGTTTCTCTTAATATCCGCTCTGCTGGATGGATTGTTTGTGAATTAGAGCAGCAAAATCATTTCCTCCGTTCCGCCAGCATACAGCTTAAAGGTTAAATCGGCCCAAAAATATAACAAGGTCCTCAATTTATAAAACAAATATTTTTCCCCCCTCAAAAGAGTAAAAACCGAACGCTTCTAAAATCGCCCATGTTTATTTCCTATACTCTAACGATGGGATGTGCTTTCCTCATGGACACTACAATGTCTTCTTTCCCAGTATCGTAATGGGTCTGGCTTCTGCGATAGCTAGCGTTTTTATTTTTATGCAGACATCTCAATTTTTTTAGCATTTTATTCCAAGTTTTATTTTTATCCACGAGAGATTATTCGCCGGGAGATGAGCGAAGATGTAAAGCGAGGAAAGAGAGAGAAATCCATGCTTTTTCATTATTTAGGATGTTCGCGTGACTGGCCTCTGTTTTGACAGTTCTCAAGAGAGGATAACGTGAGTCGGGAAATAATTAGGCAGTGGCTTCCGGCGATTTTGTTTTATCCTTTTTTTTGTCCCTTCCATCTCTCACACAACTATTATTTTCAGCCTTTACCATCTTGCTATGCCCCCGTTTCTCATCCCAGCTCCTTTCCTCCCATATTTTCATCCAACCCATCAGCGTATATGCCACCACCACCATTGCACGTGAATCCTCAATGCACGCTCAGATCTTCTGCGGCCTACTCAATGCCTCTCCCGCATCTCGACGCCGGCCCCAATGGTTATCGAGCTGTTGGGTTCGGTTAGGTTGGATGCGCGGTCATTGATATTTCCAGCACGTTATCCCAATATACATATCCATTGAGCTAGATTGCGTAACCAAACAGTAGCTTGAAAGGCTAAATAGCAACCATATTTAATTTTTATTTTATTTATTTTACGTAAATTACAGTACCTAAACTTCCTGGTCCTACGAAGCCAGAGGATTGTCTAGAGGTGCCATTTTTAATACCATAATATTAGTACAACATTTAGGATATTTTTAAATCGATATAAAAAAATATATTTCAAATGGGAAGTAGTTGACTGTTTTCTCATCTCAAAAACATTTAAATTTTACAAATTGCTCCGATATTCATATAAAATGACAGTAAAACTAATAGAGCACTAAAATGACTTCCTATATAAAAATATAGGTTTTAAGATAATAATAATTTATTCTTCGGGAAACAAACAGATCGATATATTCAATAATAAATTCGGAAGTTAGACACCGTACTAGGTAATAGGCCTGTTTTTATAATTTACTTCAGTTTTACTTAACATGCTGAGTAAAACAAAGAGAATATGATACATGCAATACGAATTAGAACATGACCGTTAATGAGAAAAAAAAAAACAATTTTTTAACACAAAGACAAACTTCTATTTTCTTGCAGACAAAAAACTTTGACTTCCGTATAAAACAAAAGAATTATCCTCAGCGAAGCACAATTTCGATATATTTAGAAGATGTAATCCATTATTTAAATAATCTAAATAACATGCTTATAATTTGCTACCTCATTTATTTTGTTCGATAATTGATTGTATAATTTTGGGCCTATTTACAAAAAAAGATCTTTTAGATATTCTAAGAGATTAAAAAATTTCTAGTAAAATATTTTAGAGTTTAATATGCTTTAGACACTAAAACCCAATATTCTCTACGAAGAATAAACATTTTTTGACCGTCCATCGTTTATTGTCGTATTGCCACTTTCTCTACTATCTCTATATGTTACTAACTTTTAAATGGGATTAAGGTGGGAGTCCCTAAAGACTCGGACGCTACACGCTAGTCTTAGGATGCTAGAGAAATTCAGAGCTAGTGTATTTCAGAGTCACATAGAGAATATTATCTTGACGCCTCACTTCATATCTAGGCCTGATAGAAGTGATAAAATAAGAGAAATACACTGCCGAACAGATAGGCACAAAAACTCGTTCTTTCCGTTCACATAAGTGACTACAATAATAATTTAGCTCCATTAAATACACTCCCATAACACACGTCACCATTTCACCTGCCAAAACTTTACATCTTTACACGGCTGGTGACCTAACACCCCTGCCACACGCCCATGCGGTGGCTCCCAGGGTAGTATGTAGATTAAGAATATCCATCATCTGTTCGAAATTCAAACAACTGTCCACCATCTGTTCGACAAGCAATTCTTCAAGCATGCATTGGTTACTTATCCCAATGGATTTGATGTATTTTGCTTCAGTCTCACGGGAATTGCGGATTATTGTTGATTTAAAAGATAGAATTAAAACATGTGAGTAGACTGCATGTTATATACGAAAATGTAAGCTTATTACAAATAAAATCATCGATGTAAAACATCGTAATATTTAAAAAATTAGTGCGTTAATGAGATGTGCGAAAGGAAAATTGGGCTTAACTAAGATAACAGACGGGACACGCCCACGTCATAGCTTCTAGCATTGGCCGCAATAGCAAGCGCTCTCTTAACAACCTCAATGAATATATCCCTAACGTGAATGTCAATTACTGAGAACCGTGGTCAGTCAACGTTCATGCGGTTTCCTTTGTTGATGCGAGCACGGTGACATTGCTGAGCAGGAGCTGATACTGATAAAAAAAATTCATCACATTTTTTCCCAATTCTTAAAGGGGTAATTAAGTCAGTCCTACACCAGAACAAAAGATATTTAGATCCATACCCAGGCATCATGCGTATCATTCGCGATCGATATAGATCACGAAGAACAAATAAGTCAGATTCAAAAGTTGAAGGGTTCACTTGGTAGAAGGTTGACCGTGTAGTTAACCAAACTTTTAGTCTTCCACAGATTTATAATTATGAGTACAACCGGTTTATTATGGATTTAAAAAAGTAAAAAAAAAACATGTGAATAGACTGCAAAATCCGTCTCATCCGACAGATGGAGTACTGTACTTGAAGTGCCCTTCACGAGATACTCAAGTAGGGATCAGGTTTCCTTTGAAAAACATCCTGCTCTGCAGGGAACAAGAAATAAATTCCACTAACATATCTAATTATAAATTAATATTAAATTATATCTAACGTTATTTTCCTGGAGGTTGTAGGTCATTAATTCATGTTTAAACTGTAACTCATTTGCCAACGTTTTGCATATTTATTTATGCTTCATCAGGTCTACAATGAAAATTAATATTTGTTTTGCACGTCGTATGAATCCAGTTTACAATTTAGGAATTTAGATTTTTTTTAAATATGTATAGATGTGATTTTTTTTATTACCTCATAGAGAGTTTCTTTTGAATTACTATTTGTTGTTACCTTCGTTGCTATTTATTATTTTTTGCTCAATTTTAATAAATTTTGGAGTTGAAAAAATCGAAATAAAATTAATTTTTGTAAAAAAATAATATGATAAATTATGATAAATTTTACTTAATGACCAACAACCTCCAGGAAAATAACTTTATATTTATAAAAATAAAAGAGGTCACGAAGAAGAATCATCTAGATTATATCGAACATTTTGACGAGACATTAATCAATCTTGGCGAATCTTGGTTTTGATAATATTTTTTTCGAAAACGTTAATCATATCGATGTCGCTAGTCATCGACGGTAGTTTGAGTGACTATGTGTGACGAATGGGAGCCTCGTCATTAAACCTCTTACTGCGAGGGGCCGACACATCGGCTAATGTATCTATGGCAAAAAGGGTGGCGGGCCGATACTCCGGTTCATACGTTGACATCAATCAAATCTATAGCACTGAATGTATTACATTTATTTTTTAGATGACGTGAAAGAATAGTATCAATGTTTATAAAGTTAATTAATGTAAAATTAAACATTCAAAAGATATCTAAAATAATAACTCGTAATTAAGTTTCCGAAAGTTGTAAACTATATTATATTTCCCTCAGAATTCTTTGCTACTAGTGGTGGCAGAAGGAGAAACAAAAACGGATAAAACAGTCCTGGAACCTAATGGCTATATCTCATAGAGTTCGTATGAAAGCAAGCTAAGAATGCATTGAGGCTTCTCTTATCGCCAAGTGTAAATCCCAGCTATTTCCACGACAAATAATTTTCATGTTTCGGTGCAATATGAAATTTTCTCCGATAAGGGGGCTGGCGATCGAAAAAGTCGGACCCTCTTGCGAGTAAAACAGTTCACTCCGCAAAAAGACAAATACTTTAACCTCCTCCGCAGGCGTGGCTAGCCTTAATATTGCAAAATCCTCTTCACAGGATATCACTGTCTCCATTTGTAGGTGCAAGCTATTGACTAGACAACCATTTATTTGGCAAAAAGTAGATCCAACGTACTAAAGCAAATGAGATTGCATGTCCGAATATTCAGAAAACTAGCGGAAAATGAAGGAAATTCATGCATCATTCTTCTTTTCATAGACGGTAAGCGTTGGCCTTATTTTTAATGAACGTCGACTACACACTATTAATTGCTCTAATAAGACTACATCTACCTACTACCGTGCGAGCCGCCAAATGGACATGTGGCAGGGGATTTTAGGACACCAGCCGCGTAAAGATGTTGGGATAAGGTACTGGGAGGTGAAATGGTGACGTGTATCATGGGAGTGTATTTAGTGGAGCTCAGTTTTCATTGTGATCACTATTTGTGCGCAGAAAGGACGATTTTTTGTGCCACGCTGTTAAGCAATGTATCTCTCTTACGTTATCACTTCTGTCAGGCCCAGAGATGTAGTGAGGCGTCGTGATAATTTTCTCCGTGTCGTTCTGAAACACGTCAGTTGTGAATTTTTCAACCATTAGGTCAATCGCATTGTTTGGTTTCTCGAATGATGTGGTGACTCAAATTTAGCAATATGAGATCGATTTATGCTAGATTCAGGATGACGATGAATTGTTTGTAAATGAGATTACGTCTTTATACACCAGACTTTCGGTTAGCTGATGAAAGCAGTATAGACAGTAAAATTTGCAACTTTGATTTTGATGCCATTGGAATGTGTAACATATTACAGAACCAAGTATTCGTTCCCTAACAATTGTCTCGTACGTAACCATATTTCAAAAAAAATATGCTAGTTTATCATCCAGCATTACATTGCTCCTCTAAGGGGTTTTTTGCGCTCACTTACAGGTTTGGGTAGTGAGCAGAGCTTGACATTGCAATGAGGAAATTAGAAAATGCCTGGAATGGAATCATCCTCTGCCGATCACCATCGCCTTACACGGCACTGCGTACAAGAAGCGCCTGTTAGCGGTAAATTGAACCAATATTCAAAAGTTCTTGTGTTAGAACTAGTCGGAAATGTTGAAAAGGACTGATCGTATGCACTAAACAACCTTTTGACCCTATTCCGCTGGGTTTTGAAAGTTCCGTATCCCACGTCTCAGACTCATCCACTGCCTATCGCAAGGAACTTTTGCAACTTGATTAATGTACCATTATTATGCAATATTAATTAGATTAACGTGTCTCTTGGCTGGTAAAATTTAATTGTATAATTCAAATATGGTCTCTATACTGTCTAGGGAACTATCTCAGTATGAGAGATGAGAAATAAGTCAAATCAACTACTTATTTAGATATTGTCATTTGATTTCTTAGAATTTCCGTCACATAAAAGTTTATTATTGCACCAATAATTTTGCAATATTCAATTCATGTGTCTCACAGCCGGCGAAATTTAAATGTATAATTCGAATATGGTCTTTATTATGACTAGGGACCTATCTCGCTCAAACCACGTTAAAGAATATTCTCCCTGCTTTTCCCGTCCAGTTTTCTCCTAGCCGGGCAAGGCTTTCTGTGTCCTTTTCACCTCCTCTCTCTCTCTCCCTGTTTCGAGAAAGGAAGTCTTCCATCCCGAAAATCTTCCATCTTCCCATCACATCCTCATCTTGCTATCTGTCCTCGGGTTGCTGAAAGATCTTGCTCAAATTGCTCCAAGGCTCAGAAGAGCGGAGGAAGAAACATGAAGATTGTGCGGGAGAATAAAAAAATAAAAAGGAAAAGGGTCGAAACCGGATTCAAAGCGAGCATTTTTCGGGGAGACGTGGAACAGTGCAAGAAGGAGGACAACATGGCGCACGCTGCGCATTCCGCTCAGCACATGTTTGCCAACCACTTGTTATAAGTCTCGGGCCGTAAATAAAACTGCTAAATCATGCTCCTCGTGCAGTGCGGCGCAATATATTCGGAATGTGTCCTTGCTCGCATCGACAGCAGAGTCCGTGTTTGCGCATGCGAGAGAATGGGGAGCGAGGGGGGGGGGGGAGCGATGGGGGTGATGAGGACGAAAGCGGGGTTTAAAGCCGTATGAAATGCCAACGGTCGTGAAATAAAATTGAGAAAAAGGAACGCTTTAGAATAAGTAGAGGATACACAAGATCATAAATTGAGTACATACGCCTTCACGGGTAAAAATTGAGGAATACCTGACACACATATAGCTATCCACCGATTCCTCAGCATATTGGTATATATGACATTACTGAGCAGCTCATTTACGCCTATTTGGTCTAAGTCACGTAAAATAGGGTGGGATGAGACATCAATCCAGAAATTCTTTAGTTTTTAGCGCTTTAATGTCACTAGTAAATTATCACCAGGATGATTTATTGCATAAAATGAGAATGAACTACACTGCATGTGGAGAAAAAACACAATTTTCAGATACGATATGATATCTTATACAATATAATTACCATAACTTCTTATATATCGTGGGGATTACACATACAGAGCATAAGTGGTGCAGCATTAAAGAAACTAGGTTTTGTTAAATGTATAATAGGAAGGTCATCGGTTGAAAAAGTCAAAGAGAGATAATACATCGCTCTGGTTAGGCCACATCTCGAATACGCCGAGAGCGTTTAGGACCCTGGTCAAATAGATTTAACTAAAAAAAATATTAAAATACAAAGTAAATCAGCACGATTCGTTAAAAACTGCTACAAGCGTACATATAGTGTTTCAAACTTTTAGAGGAATTAAGATGAGAGCCCCTAGAGACTTGGGAGGCTTCAGTCTAGACTTAGCTTGCTTGATAAATTCAGAACTGATATTTTTCAGAGCGACACAGAGAATATTATCATGGCTCCTCACTACATCTATAAGTCTGAGAGATGCAATAAAATTAGAGAGATACACTGCCGAACAGATAGGTACAAAAACTCGTTCCGTGAACAATAAGCTACCACAATAAAAATTGAGCTCCACTAAATACACTTCCATAAACCATGTCACCATTTCATCTCCAAAAATTTACTCCTTTACACGGCTGGTGACCTAACACCCCCTGCCACACGCCCATACTGCGGCTCGCGGGGTATTATGTAGATGTATAATTAAGCAATTTGAACACTCGTCTAGCTTGGTCACAAAATAAATGCAAAAATCTGCTTAAATTAAGGAACTTAGTGACACTACCTGAAAATTTTCTTTTTCTTCTAATAAGAGGACAAATATTACATCGATAAGAACGTAAAAGTCAACCAGTGAACTTGAAATGCTATCAATATTGACTACGTAATAAGAAGATTGAATAGTTCCTTCAGTCAATTATTCACCATATTCAGAATTGACCAAAAAATGTTGAATACACCTTGAGTTAGAGTGATTTTTTCGGATCATCTCCTCCTCTTTACCTACTAAAAACTAATTTTTTTTCACTGTAAAATAATTTGTATACTCTTGATGAGTACATTCCTGTGATGCTGGGAAAATAGAAATGAATGTATTAAAAACAGCACAAATATTTACTTTTAGTGATATGTTTCTTTGAGTCTAAGAGCCAAATTTAATTTTGTGGTTTGGAAGCGTCATTTTTTACGGTACTACAGAAAATAGATTCAAATGGAATGGAAAAAGATGAACTTAGGCATGAAAGAATAATCCCTAAGTAACAGTTTTGTTTTAAGCCTAATTTTATTCTTGAAAATTTTCATATCATAGCGTGCACTAACTATGGTACATAGGATACATACACGGTGCCAATGAGTGAGATCCGCCTTCGAATCTCGGTAACGTCAAATGATTGTTTTAGGGCAAATTCCATCCGTTGCTAATTTTTTAATGCTAAAACACACCTCCACAGTTGCCACATTGACATATGTCCATTACCAGTATCGGTTAAAATGTTGCCTTGAGTCTAAATATTGTTTAAACATTTTTCTACACCATAAAATGTTTTGTCATTACTTTCATTTGTATGTGATTAATTAACTCACTATACTTATGAGCTACTCTTATGAGTTACTTGTAACAGAGTATGCAAGGTAACCATCCTTTGCAATACCCGCACCACGTGCAGCTTTCCCTGCTAACGGTTACGGCACTCTATCGAACAGCTTTGGCACATTTTCGCCAGTATTCCACAATTCTACTCAAACTAGGATCCTTGGACTACCTTGAGAGCCAGTATACCGTTGCCCGAATGGTGAAGTAATTGAACAAGTGTATGATTTTGTGTACTTAGGTAATATGTTTGCGAAAGATGGACGGATCGATGAAGAGATAAAGAGACGTGCGAATGCTGGAAGGAAAGTGGTAGGTAGCATGTGGAGCATATCAAGGAATGAGTGCCTGTCTAAGAAAGCGAAAATCGCCGTGTTAATAAGTGTACTTCTCCCCACTTTGTTGTATGGTAGTGAAACATGGGTATGTCAGGATAGATATAAGAGTAGGCTAAACGCCGTGGGTATGAGTTATCTGAGGAGTATTTGCGGCAACAGTAGGATGAATAGGGTCAGGAATGAGTGGGAAATAGATGAATGTAGGTTAGACACTCCAGTAATGGTCATATATGAAAGGAGTGTTCTTCGTTAGTTTGGCCAAGTTGAGAGAACGGATGAGAGTCGATTAACGAAATAGATATATAAGAGTGAAATGAATGGTGTGAGAAGTAGAGGTAGACCGAGAAAGCTGTGATTGAATGCGATTGAGGAAATTCTTAGGAGAAGGAATATTAGGAGTCTTAAAAAAGGAGGGCGCGTATGAAGCAGTGTATGGGGATTAATGATGCAAAAGAGGTTTGCAAGGAAAGTTCAGTATGGAGGAAATTATTGAAGCTGAGTTAGGTATACAAATATGTATTTATGAGTGATACTTAGTGGCTTTGCCTACCCCGAAAGGGAACAGCGTGATTGGTATGATGTATGTATGTACCACACTATAAGGCGTAAAGGTAAAATTGTTCGAGCCATGTCATATCCGCAGCAATGGAAAATATTTGCGCCGGGAACTGAAAATTAAACAGGTTCAAACGCCGTTCATTTTATGACGTATCACTTCAAATATGCAATGCGATAGATTCAGATGAGCAGAAGTGACAGAAAAAATAACCCATGAGAGAAAATTGTAAATCTAAATTTTTCCAATTATTTTGAGGACAAAATCCGATCAACTACAAACGAATATCCAATTCCAGCCGATGAAATAAAGTCATCTCAAAAAAAGCCATTTCAATAATGGAATTTGAAACGATCTGAATCACCTCATCTCTCTATTTGTATCCTGTTTTTCATTCCCTCTTGCTCTAAGAGACATCATTTGCTTCGTATTTTGGTAGAAAAAGAATCGTAGCCACCGAGAAATGAACGGCCCTTGAAGATTTTTCCATTCGATCCCTCAATTATTGAGCTTCCAGGAAGAGGACCCGGTTGAAGGTTGGACCGTAGAAGTCATTTTTTATTCCCTCCGGTATATTTTGATTTCGCAGGGGATACAAAAAATATACTCGGAAGTTACTTGAGAGTCTCGCAATTCCGATTTGGGCTCTCACCAAATCATCCGATTTCGCACTATTGACTCCCTTAATCGCCAAAAAATACAAATCAAGAAATCAGGAAAAATTAAAATTGTCGCATAAAATTAAAAGGTGATTATATAATAAATTCACGCCTAAGTTCTCAAAACACCTATTCACATGATAGATTAAATTGTGTAATGGTGTGAATTGAAAGAAGTTCATACACAATCATGTATTTATGATCTTCCACATTCAAGACTTTAAATACTTCAACACAAAACTTTCGTATTTCGTCCTTGCTTGATACCCAACAGTAGGGTTAAATATTAAAGTGGAGACTATTTTTAAAAAATGCCTTTCATAAGCACTCAGTCTTAAATTTTTAAATCAAGGGAAAATTCTACATTCATATACAACTGCTAAGTTTGTTTGAGGTGTTTGGTTGCCTTAGAGTAACGTACTTGATTAGAGACCAAATCATCGCCAAGAGAAAACCCCAGTGTATTTGGCACGTATCACACAATTACGTTATCCAAAGATAAAGAAATAGCATCTTGGTTTGCTTGGAGCTTATTTTGCACCGTTCTCAATGGAAAAATGTGGATAGTTAATATCAAAAAGACGAAAAAGCAAAAATGAACCACTAAACCTCAAATATCCACGAGGAGAAACTTGTATTGCAATAATGTTTTTGATATGATACCTAGACTCTTTGTAAGGTTAGATTACCAACTATCACAATTTTTTGAAGAAAACTCGTCACTGAAACATCTGTCGCAATCTTTCCATGCAACTACCAAAGTGCAAATTGTTAAGTAATTCCACGCTAACTCAACCAAATGGCTATGCACTCGTAGCTCGACCATTTCCAATTCTCACAATTTTTGACGCAGAGCAAGAATACAATGCAATATGACAATTTACGAAATATTACCCAACTAAAATAATAAATGTAAATCTTATGACACTTCAAACATCACAGATTAGCGCAAATTGGCGCGCCGCGGCTTCGAACTCCAACAAATGACAATCTAGCTGTTATATTTTAAATATAATGATATGTTTGTAATTCAAAGACATTAATATGTGTTTTCTATCAACGTTTGGCTTCCTAGACCTATGCT
This sequence comes from Ceriagrion tenellum, assembly GCA_963169105.1. Lineage (NCBI taxonomy): Eukaryota > Metazoa > Arthropoda > Insecta > Odonata > Coenagrionidae > Ceriagrion > Ceriagrion tenellum. The sequence goes on along the minus strand of OY720642.1, from coordinate 88,035,913 downwards.
CTGAGCTCCTAGATGACCTTAATTTTTCCTATTTTTTTGAGTTTTGGTCCCTGTTTAGGGCCTAATGTATCCTAAATTAAATGTAATATATGATCAAACAAAATTTTTCGAACAGCAAGGACACATTTCTGTACTTCAAGAGCATAAAGTTCAATAATATGACTCGCAACCATGGCACAATGGAGCAACAAAAACGGAAAGATGAAAAAGTTGCTACTTTTCGCGTTTAATGAAAGCGATGTTCGACAACTTGTTTTTGGCTGAAAAATATATTTTGCAATAGCTTAAACGCTTATCTTTCAATGACAAAAATAAAATTAGTGGGTTATTTCGCCAAACACACAGAAGTTAGGACTAACATAATGTCCTGCTACGTGCGCGCCCGCTTTGAAAATGACACGGGGTGAAATGACATGCGGGTGGCCTGCGCATGCGCCGTGCGTCGAATATCCTAGAGAAGCAGTGGTACGTAAGTAATTCCTTCTAACCTACACTTCTACACATATGAAGATTTACCATCTATCTTAAATGGAGGTGGGAGAAGAAATGCGTCTTCTGCACATCATCTGTTGTTCGAGTCCGCGAAGATAAACCGTCTTCACTTAGGAGATCTGTTAGTTTATACTAACATTGGATTCCAAATTTGTATTCTTGCCTTGTGCCAAAAACCGTGAACACTGGAGATGGTCAAGCCACAGCCTCATTGAGTTTGCGTGGAATCACCCCAACAACGAGAAAATTATTTTTACGATCAGACTTATGCACTGTACTCAAGGAATTGTTCGTGTTCAAGGTGAGAGTAGTTTATTATTAGTATTAAGGTTATTAATGATGATCTAGTTATTCCACAATGTTGAAAACAGTTACGCTCCTAGAGACTCGGAGGCTAAATCATTGGCATAGTTTGTTCGAGAAATTAAGATCAGATTTTTCAGAGCGTCACAGAGAATAACAAGAAAGCTTCCTTCAACTCTTACGAAGACAGCTTTCAAATTTGCCACACTAATTGCCTATTCTGATACCTATCCTACACAAAGCCTACTTTCAATGTGTCAAAGATCTTTGAATATTTTTGTAAACTGCAAATTCTGCTCCATTATACAAGCATTCATTCCCATCTTTCTGAAATTAACCAATAAATTACCAACAAAACCAGTCCTCCTAGGTCTTTAGTAGCTTAAACAAGACATAGTTGCGAAAAAAATCAAAGAATTTATTCTCAATTTCGTTAAAGTTAATCAGTTTTTCTTTTGCTACTATTTCCCAGACGGCTGGCACATTTTTATGAACATGTTTACAGTACAACAAACTAAAAGGACCTTTGGATTGAGAGACAGTTTCGTTAGATTTCCTACAACAATTTAAAGATAAGATTAGAAGGCTCGAATTCTTAACAAGGGCATGTATAACAGACTGGTTTGGAGGGTTTATTCTTGTGATTCATTTTTAAATAAAACAGAACGGGGACCTTAACCACTCATAAGAGTAAAAAAATATCAAAAGGAAGTTAATTACATACCCTATATGCAGGGCAGCGGAGTTTTTCATGCGAGGGAAAAACAGAAGATAATTAACCGCGCTTGATCGATTTTAACAAGCACGTCTGACCTATTGCTTTCTTTCCTCCTCCACTGTCGTTTCCCGTGGAAACCAATTTATATTTGAGAAGGTTTCGCCGATCATTGGCTCGGTATGATTCAAATCAGATGCAATGGATTTGTTCCGTTTTATTTTTTTCCAATCTTGCATGCAACGATTCTGATTTCTAAGAAAATGCACAGATTCAGCTTCCGAACTTCTTTCCTTCCGGTGCCTCCTTACTCTGCTGGTGTTTTATTCACGTGTACCCCGTGGCTCTCCAACTTTAACGTGGATGATGGGCCCTTCATCTCCAGGCGTGGTTAATTGGGAAATTGCTCGACCCTTGAGCAAGTGAAGCCCACCAGCCCTGAGAAATTTCCCCCAGAAAGTCGTTTGTTGATCCTCATCTCGTATTAACATTTTGCGCGAATACATATTCATTATCCAAAGACAATTTAACCCAAATATATTTTCCATTGCAAGCCCCTCCAAAGCCGAACAAGGGAAATAACTACATCATTTACAAGTTTAAGGACTACATCTACTTCATCGGAACATAATCGCATCATTTTACAATATTGGCAATTTTCGTCAAAAATTCACAACATTGTGAAAACTCAGTGTTGTGAATGACGAATATACACAATATTGTTTGAATGAGGCTCTTTTAGCATGGGCACATATCGCATATTGGATGATGGTGTGAATGTTTAGCATGTAACAATCTGAGAATTTATAGCCAGCTTCATTTTTAAAATAAATATTTATTGAGTTTCTCAAGTTTTGAAATACTTTGTGACAGAAACATTGATCTCATAGGTTTTTTTCCCAGCATATAAAATTGACCAAAGTAAAAACTATGATGCACGTAATACTTCATTCTAAGTCAAGGGAAGGCTTCGACAGACCCCTTAAGTAGTGGTAAGAGAATAGAAAAATTCACTTAAAAAGCAACAAGATTTCAATTGGCAACAGTCTATTAAGCACAATGATAATGTTCAGCAAAAAAGAAGCAAATAAAATCTACCAACGCGTCATTCGAGACTTGGTCGTCACCAAATGAGTAAATGTATGATAACAAAACTGGATCTGTGGGAAAAATGCAATAACGGGTATAAAATCAAAAAGGAATACTGATTTTTTTTATCATTGCATAACGATAAGTAGAAACTACCTACGTCCATTTAGGGTGGGAGTGGGATTATAATTTATTTTTTCTAAGTATATTTAAGGCTAATTTGAGATATTAACACATTAAAAAGGTCAACATTGCGTAAGTTTCCAGTGCTCCATTTGGCTTCACAGTGACAAGTATTGACTTTGTTTAACATGTGCGTTAAGTATAATGTAAGTGGAACAAAATTTTACAAAGTGATACGCGAAACTCTTAAGAATTTAATAAGAAAAGAGCAGATCAATAAAAGTTTGGAAATCAGAAATATTTCAGAGGCAATGTACTTTAAAACTTTTTTTATTCATCCAATTCAAAACCATTAAATATTTACGGGAAAATCAGAAAATGTATCAAAATAAATAAAGTGTTTTCCCCCTTCATAACGATGTTTTTGCATTGATTGTACTCCATTACATTAAAATTCTACTTAATTATCTAAATTATAGCCATCTTCTGTTTAATAAGGTCATTTCATTTTTATAGTGATGTTCTTCATTAATTCATATAAAGTCTCTTTTTTCGTAAAAATCAGTGTTCTGGAACAAAATATTTCAAATTCATTTCAACTTTAATCGATTAATTTTGCTCAGGACCAAATTGATTGGCTTTCCAGCAAGAAAACCTAAAAAAATATTACACCTTCCAAAGACATGAAACACATATTTCAGATATCGTTTCAACTTCGCCGGATGGGTTTTTTATGAAAATGCAAAAGAGTTGAATGAAATAATTGAGCCATTTCGTCATCATTGCTTAAAGTAAAATAAATCATTTAAATTCTTATAAATAATAATGGATGGCTGATGGCCCTTTAACGTTTACTTAAACTATATACAGTCCCATAAAACACAAAATCCCTGTTTGACAAAGGTGTATTTAACACAGTTTCTAAGAAAACCAAAAGACAGAGAGTATTCCAACCCTGATATGATCTTGGTCATAACAAAATGGAAAGAAATTCCTTGGACTATCCACCGTAGTCCTAGCCACCATCTCTCTTAAATAGAGAAACGTAAACTTTAATTTTTCCCGACTTTACACAACCTTTAAGTGCCCTCTTCTTTTATGGAGGGGATATAAAAACCGTCCTGGAATGATCAGAACCCTAGACCGCCATTGTGGTGAGGAGGTGGAGACATCAACAGTGAAGTATACCCTGTGAATATATTCGTGTCGTTTGGTTGACCCGGGACGAGGTACTCGAAGCCTTGAGGCTCGGGAAGTAGAAAAAACCTAGGAAATAAACACGTCGCGCTTGACGCTTGAGAGTTGGATCATTTTAGAAGCCAAGAAAATATAAATGCGGCGAGGAGGAAGGAGGCTAAAAAAATAAACACGATTCTATCGCAATCAACGACCGACCGTGTAGTTGATTTAGTCAGCACCCCCGTCTCTTGGTCTCTTTCTTAACGGCAAAACTCCTCTGGCCGTCGGTGTTCACGGGTGCTCTATATTTGCACCAATCCTCCCACTCTCCACAACAACAGCCACCCATCCTCTTTGTTAACCAAGGAGCTCAGACGACTCTTTATATAGCTTCGTGTGCTAACGACCACTTCGTCGTCAATACTCCCATGAGTATGACTTCCTTCCCTCGAATATTTTCAAAACTAATCCTGAAGACTCAGTTCTTCCACACCAATCAAAGTGCGGATCACCTTGGTGACGATAACATACCAAACACGTAACAATGAATAAGCATATTTTATGTACAAACCTGACTTAGCATATTCTACAGATATTGGCGGTATTTCGTTGAACACAAGCAGAATAGTTTCATAAGAACACAATAACTTTGCAGAAAAATAAGAATACTTGTGGAATAGAGTAGATCTTCTTAAGTATCCATAATTGACATAAAGGCAAATAGATCATGATATATTTTAGCCACCATTAAGACTATAATTTTCTGCGTATTTTAAATCCAAAGAATAACATATATTGTTAAGAAAAAAGGAAGAAAATGATGATGCAAACAACAGTAGAACGACAAAACTCAGAATTAAGCAAAACTCAGAAGCTACAATTAACACATAAAGCACTTTCTTTTTAGAAGTGTTTCAGAGCGACACAGGAAATATTATCATGACGCCTACTACATCTCCAGGTCTGACAGAAGCAATAAAATCAGTGAGATATATTATCGAAAAAAACCCGCTCTTTTCGCACACAATAAATACACTACCTTAATACACGTCACCATTTCACCTCCCAAAACCTTATCCCTTACATCTTCATACGGCTGGTGTCCCCCTGCCACACGCCAGGGAATGCATTAAGCCGCGGATGTGGACTCTTTTGCTATTTAATTTAAGCTTTTCCGGTAAAAAAGCCTTCGCAGCCGAAAGTTTTTTAAAATATTTTTATCAAACTGATAACCGTGAGTGAAACTATTATTTATAAAAAGATTTGAGGTTTAGGTACATACTACATATAATTTTTGGCGAATACCTCGAATGATTGTGCAATGAATGTCTGTTATTTTGATAATACTAAAAATAAAAATTTTTCACGAACATGAGAAAAACTGATCAATTATCTGCACAATAATATCTTGCTGAAGCATTTAAGTTTTGCACAGGTGCACAGGGTATCTTTTCGTATACAGCCCCCTTATTTCCACGAAACCTTTATTGATATAGGCAGCTAAGATAGGTAGTATCAAAAATCAACCTCAACTGCATCGTTGGAGAATGATGCCGTAGGAAACTAAGTTCAAAAGTAGTGTTTATAAAAAATAAAGGTGATTCTGCAAAGTGCTAGGATAACAGAACGGGGAATAGTTCCCCAGTGAGTGACCTGGCCTAATTCGTCTTAGGTAAGGCTTTCAATTGCTGAGGTTTCAATGAGCTACTTGAAAGATGTCATTTCTTTCAAAATTATATTTAAAGAGTAATTCCTTCCAACACCCACTATTTGTTGCATATTTTACGCTGTATCTTTGTAATTCAAATTGATATTTTCTTACACTACCCTGGGGAGAATAACTAAAAATATAATTTTCAAAGAGAATTTAAGACCGCTTCAAAACATTTGGCTGATGAAACATAGTAGCAATTGCCCATAGTTATAAAAGAACGAAAAAAAATATTAAATCATATGAGTTTTGAAAACTCTGAACAACTGCATGTAAATTTTCAAAAAGTTAGCTTTCGTAGGAATAGTGAAATAAAGCATTACACTGCGTTGCGAACATTGGTTTTTTGAGATGTATATGTTCATTATGATGAATTAAAACTAGGGAGACTCGTATATCATATCTTTATAACGCGTACAAGTGCATACGATGTATTCCATCAATTAGAACCGGTCTAAATCCACCATGACTTGTATCAAAGTTGGAAAGCAATACCATATTTGGAAATGATGTACTTAACTGTCCAATTGAAATCCACCACAGTATATGTAAAATATTTTTAATTCTCTGAAAATTTAACGCGTGGACCCCATGACAAATTTTCGTAACTTTGTCTTCCCGAGAAGGAATATCAATTTAAAAACTCAAAATTATTTTTTTTCAATCCTTTAGTAATTATACTAAGGTAATTATGATTTGATAGAAATGATCTGAAAGATCTTATTGTGTATATTTGTGTTTTATTACATTTTAGGTTTTAAATCTGTTTTCTCCTATATTTTATAAAAATCTGTTTACTACTAACATACCGGTATCCCAGACATATTTTTTTAAAACTGCTTTGATTTTTGTATGAATCTTCATTGAAAATCCGGTTGACACTATTATAAAGAGCACCTGCTGACGAGCCATAGGCTTAGCAGAACTTAATCTGTTACGTATTGTTGGAAGAACACATATTAAATTCAATTAAATTTATGACAAATATTGTATTGAATTGTAACAAATTGAAAACATATTGTGTTGTATATAATAAAACTTTAGACAAATCAAATTTTATGACAAAGAATAGCTCAAGTCTCTGTAATTAAAAGAATTTAATTTATAAAATGTAGAGATTGAAAAAAGTGTATTAAATGTACTTAGCAATGCTCTACTCAGTATCTGCACGCAAAAGCCAAATGCGTCCTAGTTCAAATCTTCTTTTGCCTCACATCCCGAAGTCACTCCGCCATCTTGCCTCACACGGTATATATAGGGGAACAATTATACTAACTCTTTTTAACGCGTTGAAGTGCATACGATTTATTCCACCAATTTGAACCGGCCTTAACGTGCCATGACTTTCATTAAAGTTTTTAGCAGTACTCTACTTAGAAATTATATATTTATATTTCCAAAAGCAATCCACCCTAACTTTTCCATTTTTTTAACTCTCTGAAAATTTGAAACGTGGATTCTATGAGAAATTTTCGAAACTTTGTCTTCCAGAGAAGGTATATCAATTTCTCACCACAATACCATTCCAATAATTACTCAGCCTCTGTCAAGTTACTTCATAAAATGGTGAGATTGAAGAAAATATACTTCATGTACTTAGCAATGCTCTACACTGCACGCGCACTCAACAGCCAAACGCAAGTCATCATAGATCAAGTCTTTTTCCTCACTACCCGAAATCTCACTCCTCCATCTTGCCTCACCCTTGGTATATATAGGATGCCACTCAGCCGACGATATACCTACCCTTTGTCCATTGTTGCGTTGAGGACCATGTGGGTCGGGTGATGATGAGACGAGTGACTCCCTACGGAAGGGCGTGACAATGAGAGGGGAGGAGGAGTCAGGGTCGAAGAGGGAGCAAAGGGCTCATTAACGATTCCCGGGGACGGAGAATCTCGAAGTCGTGGCTGCTGCAGTGGAGGGTATATGTTGAGGGGAAAGGCTCCACCACTTCTCCCGGCGACGTCTCCCTCATCATCCGCCGGCGTCTCAGGAATCGTCGCACCCTTCAACCTCGCCCTCCCGTCAACTTTCCTTATCCCCGCTCCTTTACTTCGACCCGACCCTTAGACTGGGACCTTGCCCCCACCGCCTCTATGAATCTCTCATCCTCCCATCCAGGCGACCATCCCTTCGAGTTGTTGACACCTCGATCACACAAAAGCGCGTTATCATCTCGAAAACGGTCTTGGAGGTTCCTCCTCTATTGTTTATTCATTCGTTATTCCTTTAATCCCAAGTTGATCAACTGTGGGTTGGTTATTCTTCTCATGTGTACTTTTTCATTCATTTGTTCCAGATATTGTTACTTTGGTCTTCCTATCTATTCCTATATATTTTAGAGATCTACACTTCTTGTGACTTTTCCCACAATTTTCCTTTGAAGCAAATTTTTCAGAAAATCTTAGCTCCTCAGTTTGCACTCATTTCATGTGGTTTTTCTCTTCTAAAAGGGTTTTTTTACACGGTCTATCCCCTCTTTTGATTATCTGTTGGTATATTCTTCATTTATTATTCTATTAGTCCAAGCATATCAATATCTCCTTCGCTAGCATTCATTCCCTTCAATAACGTAAAAATAATCGCATGTTAAGTTCGTAAAAAGATTGGCTGTTAACAGCGGGAATGATTTGACGGAACTAGTGCGCTACAGTAGCTACCTTTGAAAAAATTACAGCAAAGATAAGTCCATTAGATTGGCGGGGTAAATATATCGCTTCCATGCTGAGTTAAACATGAGATAATCATCTTAAATGCACGCGGTACGGCAATTGTAGTAAAAAAGGTACAATAAAAAAATACTTTAGCACGAAAGCGTTCGTAGCATTTTTATGAGTTGTACAAATACGCTAAATTTATGCCGCCATGATGTGAAGGTAGACAATTTGATAGTATTAATACTTTTTCACGTCATAAATGTAACTTAATCGTTAAATTTTTTCCTAAATTGTTTACTTTTCGTTGTCAATAGTTTACTTTTCAAAACCAATAAATCTCGCTGAAAACCACTATAGAAATAGGCATATAAGTTTTACATATTATTTCATGCATTTCGCAAGGATCAACAATTTTCAGACTACAGTACACAACGTGTGCACAGAGTGTAAGACTTAAATTGTAATTTTTATGTCTCTGGTGTTAACAGTTAAGATCATGCGGTACTTCCGTCTCTGTAAGATTACCAGGTATATAAAAGATCGTAGGCTTTCCCGGCGAATACTATAGATAAATAGTTCTCGGGTTTGGCACCGGGTAAGGCTGTTTAAGGCCTTACCCGGTGCCAAACCCGAGAACTATTTATCAACCAGGTATATACTTTGTTAGTAGCAAAAGTGTTTTGAAATCAATTGTGAAGTTTAGTATACATTTTAAAAAGTTACACAAATTAACGCAAAGAAGCTTAAACATACCTGAAGTTGTAATCTGTTTGAAAACTCACCCGAATGTGGGTGTGATGCTTCAAGTATTCTTACACGGCTTCCTATAAACGCAAGCCACCCAAAATGTGACCGAAAATATTCGTAATCTGAAGCCCATATCAGGAGTTAGTGTATATGGCCTCGGGATTTTCGAATCCTTATTATGACGAAATTTTGACGCCAAATTACTGAGAATGTATTGAGGCGTGTTAACATTCTCCGTGTCGCTCTAAAAGACGTCAGTTATGAATTTCTTATGCATTAGATGAATCGTATCGGTTGGTTTATCGAAAGATGTAATAACTCAAATTAAGTAATATAAAGATCTATTTAAGTCACGTTCAGGGAAATACTAAATAGAGCCATTAAAAAGTTGTAATTAAACAGGGATCTAGTCATCACGCCCACGAATTTGCTGAGAATCGACTACATCTACATCTACATACCACCCTGCGAGCCGCCAAACGGACGTGTGGCACGGAAAGTTACGACACCAGCCGTGTAAGGTTTTGGGAGGTGTATTATGGAAAAGTATTGAGTGGATCTCAGTTTTTACTATGGTCACATATTGTCAGCAGAAAGAACGAGTTTTTGAACCTATCTATTCGGCAATGTATCTCTCTTATTTTATCGCATCTGTCAAACCTAGAGATGTGGTGATGCGTTATGATAATCCTCTCTGTGTCGCTCTGAAACACACCATTTTGATTTTCTCTAGGAAGCCAATCCTAGCGTGTAGCTTCCGAGTATCTAGGGGCTCCCACCTTAATCCCTCTACATATATAAATAGTAGGTCATCATCGTACGTAGATCTGGTCCGCCGTAAGGACTTCGGGGCTTCAAACGCAAATAAAAAGTGGAGTCTTGGAAAACACATACATTCCCACGCATAATTTCCTTTCGAGGTAGGGGCTACACATGGTGTATTGAGTAAAGCTCAGTCATTATTGTGGTTACTTATTGTGCGCGGAAAGAACGAGTTTTTGAACATATTCATTCAACTACCTATCTACTGTGTTGGGTCTTAGACGTAAAAGACCCCAGACAATGATGGATTTTCTCAAAGAAATTCTACGCTCGAGGGTTGTAGTCGCAAATATTTGGGCATGTTGATAATGAGAAATAAAACCACTAGGCAGCCTTAATCGTGGAAGTAAACATCACGGCATGGTCCCCCACCACGAGAAACAATCACTACCTGGGCATTACATATCAATCCAAGAATCAAGAACATAATTTTTACGGCATTAGAATGAAAGAACATCGACGATGTTTTTTAAATTATGACGAATCCTCTGGAATAGCCAAACATTTATGTGACGAAAACCATTGGTGTAATTTTGAACCTCGGATTTTACATTGTATTGACAAGGGGCGTAGAATGGACTTCTTAGAACAGTTCGAAATTGTGAATTGCCCCACTAAACTTTGTAATGACCATATATTCCCCTCCCAGTCACCTTTACTTTATGTCACACTACCATCCCTCCCCGACCCTCAACCTTAATTTCCTCATGCTTTTAAACCTTTTGGGAAACCTTCGACCCCTCCCTTCCTTTGCTGTTTTTTCTTATGCAAGCAATCCCAAGGCCATCGGATTCCTATATAAGTGTAAGCCACCCAACCATTTGTACCTGAAGTTGGCATGACATGCCGAAACTCGGGTCGTTTTCTTACAATAAAGTGTGGAATAACAACCAAGTGTTTTTATTACCATAATTTTTACGGCGTTAGAAACGCAAAACCGACTCTAGTGCGCATTTCATAGGCAAACGGTTTCGTTGGCCGAGAAATATTGACGACATTATTTTAAAGCTAGAAATGATCTATTAAACTTTTTTTGTAATTTCAATAAAATTCTAAACGTGAATTCCATACAAAATTGTAAAACTTTCTCTTCCTGAGAATTTCCCGACTTTCTCGAGAGAATATCAATTTCCCGTCACAGAACCATTTTTGTAATAGCTCGTGCCTCTGTCACAACATCAAGCTACTTGATATAATATGAAACAGCAAAAAGAAGTATTCAAGATACCAAAGATAGATAAATTTAATCGGAATACCATTTAAATTACAAAATATACAGATTTTAAAACTTATTTGCGCGTATATTCCATAAAAGATAAGTTTTAATCATCAGCTCTTTAATCAAGCTCACCTTGAGCAAATAGCAGAACGATTTAAAAGAAACCCTACTTATGATTATTCAAAAGAAAACCTACTTAGAAAACCTACCTCAAAAGAGCAATAACAGAAACTATGGATTAGAAGTTTGTGATTTCCTTTCTCATTTAAGTAAAATTATTGCAATCACTCCTACTTTTCAGTATATCAAAAAATAAAAATTAGTACTCACTTATACAGACGCTCGCTACTTCAGAATTCATTTCCTGTAGTTATACTTATTTTAAATAAAAATCTCTTCGTAATTTTTAAACATGAACATACATATGGACATAAAAGTGATTTTACTATGACACTTCTCCATTTTGCAACTGATAGACGTAAGCTGAATGCTTTAAAACAACTAGCAATTTTTAAAAACCAAGCTTACTGTGATAAATGTCTTGTTAATGAATGTATGCTCCCTGCCTATTCCCCCATCCTCTAAGCTTTAATCTCCTCTACTTCGTCCTCCTAGCCCCACCTGCCTACCCTCCCGTGACCACCCTCTTCCTGCATTGTTCTCTTCCCCCCCCTTTCCCCACCTGGTAATGTTCACTATATAAGGCCTGCACATCGGCCTCCATTTACCTGAAGATGATGTGAATACACATCGAAACCTGGGTCGTTGTTTAATAAATCGAGTGGTTCTAGTAAAAGTTGACATCTTAAAATTTTTAATTCATTATTTTCAATTAACTAATTTAATTAATTCATTAGGAAAAAAGTAACAACAAAGTTTTATTTTCTCCTTAGCAAGAATGCTGTTTTTCTTCGACCATTGTTGTCTCATAGAACTCCAAAACCAAATCATCAATTTTCGAAATACAGATGTCACCCGATCGAAACATTTCACAAGAGATAGGTATGTTTATGGTAACAAATTCATGCAGGCAACGACTCCCTCAAACACACACTTACGGAATAGAAGTGAAGGACGAATAATGATATCCTCTTGAAAAAAACGAGACCCAAAAAAAAAAAAAAAAAAACAATAAATCCAGCCACGGTGTCCCGAATTTTTAGCAGCACCTCAAAAAAAATCCCCTTTCACTAGCAAACAGCAAAGAGCACCGAAGGGAATATATATGTATAAAAATGGTGAGGGATGGAAAAAATGGAGGAATGTAGCTATGGTGGAAAGAGTGCTTCAAAAGAGGGTCCAAGGGCCCTTTCCAAGGATGGCTCGCAGACATGACTGGCGAGAGAGAGAGAGAGACCCTACTAGGGTCGGTGGGGCGAATAAGGGATCGACTGTGGGCGGGTCGGGTAAGACTCAACCCACACATGAGCCCACACACCTATGCCATGGGTGATGGGAATTCACTGTGCAGTTAACTCGAGAAGTACGTGACTGGGCATGTTAAGAAACGGGCGGGGGTGGCCCTCTCCATTCCTCGGTCGACGTGACACACTCCCAATAAAGGGGAACATGCATAAAATATATTCCACTCACATTTGAGCTGGTAACGCGCGCGGGAGTAATTTTTATGGCGATATTAAACATGTGAAAGAAACTAATTTACACAATAAAAATATGCACGAAGAAATATTTTCCACGAAGGCTTCCGCATTTTTCTTTTTTATTGACATTTTTCGGGTTCTCCCCTTATTGCACCACTTTTGTCGACTACCATTTCGCCGACATTACCGGCAACCACTTTTACAATGTGGAGTGTAGATCAGGAACAATGAAACTATCCAGCCCATAATCCCAACATTAGGGTTTGGAATTGATAATCATAGGGATTTATCTTCAGTAGGTAGACTTTTAAGGACAGATTTTGTTTTGGTAATTCAACATTCCAGGACCATTAAAAACATTCCATCATCAGAGCTTGAAATTGTTAATCTATATTGTTTATATTCGGAATGGTGCTAAACTCTCCAAAACGTCGGCAAGGTATCATAGTTTCATTGTTACTAACCGAATATAGATATTTTAAAAGGGGGATCGAGTTGGTGTTGTGGCTAAAGTATTGGCTAACCACACGGGTGGCCAGGGTTCAAATCCCTGCAGAGGCGGATGTTTTTCAGAGGGAACCCGATCCCTACTCGACTATCTTGTGGAGGGCACTTCAAGTTCAGTACTCCATCTGTCGGATGAGACGTTAAACCGTGGTCCCGTAGGCGCCTTTCGTTAAGAGCAGGCTGATACCGACGCCGGGTTTCTATCCACCCTTCCTCTCTTACATATCCTTGATGGCGTTAATGACCTTACACGTCGGTCACCTCCTCAATTATCCAATCCATAGGGATTCATCTTCAGTAGATTGACTATTAAGGACAGATTTTGTTTTGGTAATTGAACATTCCAGGGCCATTGAAAACATTCCATCATCAGAGCTTGGTATTGTTTATCTATATTCTGTTTATTTTCGAAGTGGTGCTAAGCTCTCCGAAACGTCGGCAAAGGTATTACAGTTTCATTGTTACAAACCTACTCTAGATATTTTTAAGTGGTTCTAAATTATGAGGCCGAGAGAAAAATACTGTATTCTTGTCTACTTTATCAAGTCTTTCACATAAGGAGGACGTTGGGAGGCATCAAAACATTCCAAACCATATCTCCAATGAATAAATTTGTCTAATGCCGCGTCTACACTGACAGCTTAATTGAATATTTAATCGCATTTTTCACTTAAGGTAGTGTGAGCAAGATAGTTCCCTTATCATAATAGAGACCATATTCGAATTTTACGTTTTCATTTCACCAGCTGTGAGACACACGATTCAAATATTGCATCATTATTGGTGCAACGGAAATGGAAAACGGAAGGCTAATTGTGACCCCGAAGAATTTACTGCGGTGAAAATATGATTAATTTTCAAAAATAGTTGAGAAAATACTTAAAGTACACACTTGATTTATTGACGAAATCTAGGGGTTAAAAATTTCTCAATTTTTTATGAGTTCTCTCTCGAGTGCTTTGGTGTACCACTTCCCACATTGAAGGGATGGTGTTTTTTGGCAAATACCTCGGAAAGTAATGTGCTAAGAGATTGAATTTTTGATGACAATGGAAGTATGACATTTTTTTTAATGAGACCAAATTTATTGATTTCTAAGTAGAATGGTATTTCACTCTAACTACCGTTATGTACCGTGTAGACAGCCTCTCATCCCTGTAGTGACGAATACACTTAAATGAACTTGGGAACTCATAATTTAGTGGACCTGGGTGATATTGATGTTCGGTGTTCCATCGAGGGAGTCGAGACAGTCAAGGCCTCGTCATCGATAGGTCGAGGAGTTGATAGTCATTCGCATCATTATTTTGTTTGCTTTATTTACATGAGGAGTTGATTAATATGCAAGTAGTACTCCTCTTATTCATTAGTTTGTTAAAACTATCCACCATTGAAGCCAAGCAACGTAAAGAGCTGAAAAATACATCTATAGACTTAATTTAGAGAACGTTTGAATGGATATTTCTGGAGCAACTCCTGAACGTCAAGAGCGCCTTTGATAAAATTTGGCGATTGATTGATTTAGTGTCTTGAAAAGAATACTGTAGGTGTTAGAAAACCGCATGATCTCTTTGAAATGGTAGACAGAGGGTGACATGCATTAACGTAAGAAATACAAGTAAAATTCATGTATGCCGCATGCAGACTATATTTTGTACGTGTTAATCTTCTTATCCATGTTTTGTGTAGTTATGCGAGTTTATAAATCACCAAAACAAACTCTAACACACGTGCAATACAAAATGCTTTCCGTGAACTCTAGCTGGGGCTGAGGCAGATACATATATCTGTACGTAGATGTTCGCCTTCATTTTAGTGTAGCTTATAAGTAAACCCTGTTAAATTGCCCATGAAATGAAGACGATATATAAATGAGGTTGCAAATATTAAGAGGTTCCAGAAAATGCCTGCGTGTCAGCTGAAACACGTGTTGAACGGAGCACAATAGAATTTAGAGAACAAAATAATTATAAGGTCGATTCAAGATGATGTTTCTCCAAGTAGCACCTGACACTGTTGATTTCTCTTGAAATCGAATGTCCATTCACCATATGAACCTCTGTCCAGCTGATTGTTGGGAAGCAATCAGGAAATTAAGACTTTTATTCGTTTAATAGAATCGAGACAAAGGCTCCTGGCTTTCGGGAGCTCGAACAAACATAGGGGTTATTTAAAAACTTTCATCCCTATCGTAACAAGGTTTTAAATCGAGACATACATCACAACCTAATCAAAAGTCTAAACCCTGCTGTTTTTTAACCACATCTCTTGATAAACTTTTCTTTCCCTCAGATTTTTTTCCCATTCTTGAGGCAAGCAGCCGAAATTATTTTTTGATGCTAATTGGTAATGTTACAATGCAACTTCAGGATTCTTTGTGAAGGACAATTAGTCCAGAGAACCTCAAAGCTACCTGGCTACATTTCCCCCGGCTGTTAACGAACGTATAAATTTGGTGATTCAAATAGCAATAATAATAAGCAATAGCAATAAGTACAGAAATCACCACATCAAGCGCTCATAATATAATATACTTGGTTTTCTTCCACACTATTTAATACTACTCGACAATGGTATCGACACCGCGTGTCATCTTCAGGTAAATCTTTAGGGTTGCGTTCCCCTTATATGTAAATTGTGGACCACAGAAGTCAAGGGGTCTAAGTGACATTTTATGAAAAAAAAAAGTTAGGCACAGGAATGGGATGTGAAAATGTTAATCTTTTAGGAGGCAAAGGGATCCTGCTATCTAGGATATTGCCTCTTAACTAATTAGTGGGCTGTACCAAACATTTTGAACTTTGACTTATGTTTTCTCTAAACAATGGTTTTGTTACTTAGACCCCTTGACTTCTGGGGTCCTCAATTATTGTTGTATCGAAGTGGTATTAAATAGTTTGGAATGAAACCAAGTATCTTTTATTACGAGTGACATCATAAATTTCCACCATGTGAAGTCGGAAACTATGTCTTATATAACCACAAGAATAATGACGAAACTTCAATTTTGGCGTCATAATACTTGTAATCTGCATTTATTTTTCCTCTCACCACCTTAAGGTCAATATTGACCAACTGAAACTAAAAGTACCACATGGGTCATTTGGACCCCATTTCATTTTCGACAATCCATTACTTCTGAATGAATCGTCTCAACTCTTGAAATTTTTCTTGACCTTTGTTTCTTTTAGAAAGTGAATGGATTGTGAAAGTATGAACTTTAACCAGAAATAGTTTTTCATGCACACCACCTTCTATTTGTTTGTACCAGGCCAATTTTACCACTGGCTTCCTCTCCCCTATTTTATTCCAGTTTAGTTATTAAAGAACGGATTGTTAAAGTATTCGTTGAAAAAGATAGATACAGGTATTTCGGTAGATAAACCTTGACACCGCAGGGTGAATCGGGGCACAGAGATTCGAAACACCCAGACCTCGCATGAGGACTTGAGCCAGGGACAGAGGTCCTGGGCCTGCGTCCTCATGCACCACATCCTATATGTGGAATTGGCTAATTACAGAAAGGAGATAAACA
Organism: Ceriagrion tenellum; assembly: GCA_963169105.1. Taxonomy (NCBI): domain Eukaryota; kingdom Metazoa; phylum Arthropoda; class Insecta; order Odonata; family Coenagrionidae; genus Ceriagrion; species Ceriagrion tenellum. Next base: position 88,019,210 of record OY720642.1, on the reverse strand, counting down.
TATTTATTCTTGGCCAACTATGCGTAATAACAAATAAATGATACTTTTAAAACGATTTCCATATTATTTCATTTGAGAAAAATCAAATTTCCTCAGAATGCAAATTACTTCTAAGGGGTCAAAATGACACCATTCGGTACGAAAAGGTAAGCTGTTAAGTCCGGTATATCTACTGTTAGCTTTAATTTGGCTAAAATGGACTTTCAAATGAAAGACTCTCCACCCGTTTTTTATTGAACAATATAGAAACAACATTTTGGCTCATACTTCTTTTAAATTAGGCTTTCTTACACATAAGCAGTAATATATATTTATGAAGATCCTATTCAGGGATCGACATAGCTCTATAATATAAAATCGGAATCTAACTTCCGTCTCTACAATTAAAAGTCCATGGTTGCCGGTAAAAGCTCCGTTTTGATGAATAATGATTCGTTGGACCGAAATTAACGCGAAGGAGGTTTAAGAAGCGTACCCAACCAATATTTTTGGCAACTTTGAAACTCATAAATAATAAACTGTACTCTATGTATGAATACAAATGCGGTCAAATTTATCTTTACAACACACAAGGACGTATCCTCTTTGATTTCAGAGTACATTTGAGGATAATATACTTTCTTCATCTATATTTTCCCTAAGTTGTAAGATTCTTAGTATTTTCTGTGCGTCTCTATCACAAAGGGAATACAAAAAATCAATAAAATATGACTGTAATCTGAATAAGTTTGGGTCATTGCAAGTCTAGTTTAAATTAAAAACAGAGAAAAAGTACCATTTTTGGATGCTCATGGACGGTACACTTTTTTTATGATCCCTTACGATCATTCAAAGACTTTCATGAAATAACGTTCCTTGTATGAGTTTTTCCCAGCGATTTCTCTTTGGCTCCGATAAAGAAATGAAATTCCTGCCCTATTTCCAAGCATCAAGAATGTTAAGAGGTCATGTAATCCGGTCCAGCAAGACAGAAACAGTGTAGCAAGATCTCATGACATTCCGCCCAGTATCTTCCTTGTAAGTTCATTATAACTTGATGGAATTCGTATTCCATATTACCAGCCGCGGGGATTCTCCTCAAAGGTACGTTGTACAAACCATAATTGAGTTGGAAATAATGGTGGAAAGTCAAAGACGAGATATGGAATGTGGGAATGCGAAATCATGCAAGGAAGCAACTGAAGATAGTTGCGGTGATGTTGAGGTTTGGAGGCAAATGTTGGAGCCCCCTCTGTGAATGCAGAGAGGTGATAAAGGGAATTCACCAAGTTTGAAAAGTTCCTTTCCCGATAAGACAGATGGCAAAATTTCCCCCTTTTTTAAAATATTGCAAATAATTTTTGGTGTTTTTTGCTTAGTGAGATGTGACACCACTTAACGACAACAATTCACCTGGGAACAGCGACCACGGTCAGTATATGCATCGAAAAGCATGCTTTGGAGAAAAACAAAAACGCTGCAAAAAATGACCGGCAGAGTCCAAAATCTGAAGTCACTGTGACTAAAAACTGCTGCTATGACAATTCAGGCCTATGTTCAACTCAAATACGCAAGTCGGTAAGCATTTAAATAGATTTTTAAACCTTCGTTTTCAAATATTGAACATCTGTCTTATTCAAAGAAATGGTATTTACCACCAGTTATCTCTACCCATAGGACCTAGGAACACGTATGTCCTTAAACTTGGAGCTATTCAACAACTTCCCTCCCTTAAATATTCTTAATTTATTTTTTTATTTACTATTAACTTATTCTTAATTAGTCACCCGTTTATTAGAATCTGTCATAGTTGTCTCTCGATTTACAACAAAAATTTACACAAATTAGATTGATCTAAAGATTACAGTAGTCTAATAACGTCAGTCATCTACATTTAGAATTCAAGCCCCTGCCTTTTATAAAAAGGAAAAAATTGATAACTTATAATTGAATAATCCAGGGTGACTTCAAAGTACGTACATTAAAATTAATGGAAAAATTTATTCCATCAAATATGTTTAAGATAAGTGCCATCAGTATGTGCCATTGATGAAATTTTGATGACTGATTGGATGAATTAATAAAAATGATTTTAAATAAGTCGAAGGATTTAATTAAAAAGCTCTTATCAGTGAAAAATATTTAAAATGCGTCGGTAAATGTCTTTTAAACGTCAATTATTAAAAAAAGACCTACATTCCCCTAAAAAACATGAATAATTGGTGAAGCAGGACAGGGATAAGCTTATTCCATGATATAAATAGATGTCAAAGAAACACTTAATACTTTTATATATTACTCCTATCTCTACCGTCCCTCCCTATCATGTTTTCCCAACATTCCTCCCAACCTACTCCAGTTCAATTTTTCCCAACCCAACCTCTCGTGCCCGACCATAGCATTCCAGTCCTCTCTTTATAAACTCCTCCCATCTTCCGGCCCACACCCAAGCGCCGCTCCCACACCCCCCACATGGACCGCCCCCGATGCCGTAACAGCCTCTCGAGAAATTTCCGCAAACATTTTAATTGCCCCAGAAATTCCCGTGCCTCTCGTCTCATGCCACATGATGGTTGAAGGGATGGGGGCGGGTCCACCCCTTTTATACCCGTTCCTTCTACTTCGTTGACGTTCATACTTATCGTTTTTTTTTTTTAATTTTTATTCTTCGCCATCGGGTCGTGATGTGGGCCGAGTTAAGTTTTGCTCTCGCGAGACCATCGATAGTCAATTTATCTTGACCTACATTCTCCGCCACAGAGCACGACGAAGGAGACGGAACGAAGAGGCCCAATGGGTCATTAATGTTTGAGGTTTTGTCGCCCGGACCTACGCGAAGAATTATTGAAATAGCCCGTGCGGTTATCATCCCGAGGGAATGAAAAAGGAAAAATCGGGTCAGCTTGGTGAAACGGTCATTCGGTGGCCAATGAGGCGAAACTCCGTCTCAAATGCTAATTTGGATTGATTGTACAACATGGGTTGGGGATTGATGAAAAATAAGAGAACGTGATATCCACGGTGAAATAACAAGTAGGTGTTAGATAATAATGTTCAGGTTCAGATGATCGGAAAACGTCAAAAACCATAGGTAACTTTATTCTACTCTTCCCACTATGGTAGTTATACTGACTACACAGAATCATTTGAGAACAAAATGTGGACAAACTTGACGTATATTGTTTAAATTTAGGTATATTGAAGTAAAGCAAAAGATCAGGTATTGATATCCATTTAAAAATTTAACACAATGGTAACTTTCCACACAGATTTTAGTAACAATCAACCATGGTTTTAGCACCTAGTGCCATTATCAACGTTGATAATGATCATGATATCAACCTTAATAATGGTACTAGGTGCTGAAACCATGGTCGGTTGTTACTAAAATATCTGTGGAAAGTTAACTTTGTGTTTCATTTTCAAATGGATATCAACATCAATTACTTCCACAAAGTTAAGTCTGATACGCTTGTGTATAAAAGATCAGGGTGCGAGGATAATGTTGAACGGAGAATCGCTGAAGCATCTGAAAGAGTTTGAATACTTATGGTCAGTGGCAGTAACAACACACATGTATTCTATAAAGTAATGGGATATGGAACCTATAAGCCATGGCAACCACTCAATTCAAAACACTGAAACACTCGATAAACAATCAAAAATACTGAAACATTCGATAAACTCATTTATTTCACAACATATGGCATGTAGTTATGAGTTCCATAAGTAGCCAAGATGACGGATGCGCAAATATCCGCTTTGAGTCTTAATTACTAGATAAAAGAGTTGTTATGAGACAGATGACCAGTTAATGTAACCTTACGGACTAATTTTTACGTACATTAGCAATTATTAATAGGATAAACTTTCATAAATTATATTCGGCGGTAGAAAACTAGATCGTATAAACGAAGCTATTGACTATTGATAAATAAATTGGATGATAAAAAAACTAGCAGATGTGTACCAAAACCCGAATGTTTTATGAATCTTCCATTGGAACAATTTTATTAACTTATTTACTATTATTAACAAATTTATGCAACAATTGATTCCAAAGTTTTATATTCTTGCAACCGGCTATTACGGAGGAAAACAATTACTGACGGAAGGAGTACAAAGTGAATTCGGAGTAGAATAATTAGTACAAATATTACGTTCAGTAGCAAGGAAAGAACTCTTCACTTCCAACTCCGTAGTTATATTGCATAGGAAAAAGCTAGTTAAGACCTTTTTGTGGAGTGTATTGTTGTATGGCAGTGAGAAATGGATTGTGCGAAGAACGGAGAAGGAACATCTAGAGTTTTTGGGATGCAGTGTTATACAATTTGTCCAGTAGCTGGGCATCTGAAAATTCCCTGAGATTTCCAGGATTTTCAGAGATAATTTTAATTTTTCCAAAGGAAATAATAATTTTTTTCGTTAATTATAAGAGAATGTTCGGTATGTTATTCGTGTGATTAAACGTGAGAATTATTTTTAAACATGCACATTTGGAGGAAAATAGACCCAAAAGTTGAAAATAGTATGAGAGAAAATCACGCCACCACCCTTTCTTAGATTTAAATATTGTCATGCTGGCGCTCAGGAACAAGGTTATATTACAGCCAGACTATTCTATAAATAGCATTTATATAAAATGATCAACAACATACAAAACTGAAGGAATTGACTTTTTTCCTCACTTTGCTAAATGCGACAACGTAAAGGAAATTTGACTTCGCAACTTGCCGATAAAAGCACGTTCTTAATGCCACTAATTTACAGACTATGACCAGCAAGAACACAATGTACCTATATAGAAAACATTGTACCTTTCGGTGATTACAGGAATTCAAAATGCGACAACGCAAGTGAAATTTGTCTTGTTGCAACTTGCCGGAAAAGGCACATTGCTTCCGTTGCTGTTTTACATAATGACACCACAAAAAATTCCAAATAAATTCGATATTTCCCTCATACTTTCAATTAAAATAAAATTCCCTGAGATTTTCCAGTATTTTCGGTTTTCCAGAGTGCTGGACATCTTGGTAATAGAAGAGTGTGTATGGTAAGCCGGACAGAGCGAGTGACGATCCAAGAGGTAGGAACTGAGAGGAGTGAAGGAAGAGCGGAGCCTGTGAAGAAGAGTAAAAAGAAGAGGGGACTGATGGATCGGTCTTGTATTGCGGTATGAAGGACTGGTGATGGTGATTTTAAAATGAATTATGGTAGGCAAAAAGTATAGAGGAAATATACTCAACGGTATCCGGCGAGATGTTGTGGAATATAATTTCTGAATAAAGAATGAAATTATTTGTAATGTCCATTAGTTTTTTTAATGGTACTACGCCTTTCAAAAATTACATCGTCATCAGCAGGTACAAACAAATTTAGTTTTCACACGACAGCCTTCATATATACGAGGAGGGTAGAGGATTGAGGATGGGGGACGGAAAGGTTTTGGGATATAAAGGGGGGGAGGGAAAATGGAGGGTTGGGAGTGGGAAGATAAAGTTGAAGGCTTTTAGGGTGGGAGAGCTAGCAACGGGGAATAGTTAAGGAATTCAATATTGTTAATTAGTTTGCCTCTTAGTTTCCCTCTTCGAGTAATCTCCCACTGTTCAAGTGCGTCAAGATGTCGTCCTTTCTCTTCAAGCACCAGGATTTTTGGGGTAAAACTGCACAAATGTCCTTCAGCGATGAGGTGTATTGCTAACTGTGATTTAGTGTCTTTATTTTTTAGGCATATTTTGTGTTCTGCTGCTCATATCTTAAAATTTCGACCAGTCTGTCCCACATACGTTAAGTTGAGTACTTTGTTGAGTTGAGAAATCTGTTTGTACCTGATGATGGCGATGTAATAGTTGACACGCGTAGTACCATTAACAAAACTAATTGGAAATTACCAAAAAAATTTCTTTCATTTTTCAGTATAAAGGAAGACCTAAACTGGACTATTGGATGCAGTCAACGGAGGATATGGGATAAAGACGGTTTTCAGACATAAAGAGGATGCCAGAGGATAGAGAGAGTTGGAGGGCTGTCGCAAACTAATTCTGATGGATTGAAAACTGGAAAAAAGAAGAAGTAAATCCAGTGTAAAGGTCACATCAACCAAGGCTTTACTACATATCTAGCAAAAATATGAAGGAGGAAATTCCCGAAAACAAAAAAAAAGAGTCAATAAAACGTGCGAATTTCCACAGAGAAAAAATCATCGACCTTGACCGGGATTCGAACCCGGATCCCTCGATTTCCGACCGAGTGATTTAGCCAGTTAAACTACCAAGGCGTCCTCTTTCCCTGTGGATTTTTTCCGTAAAAGTGAAACTCCGTGGCTAGTCCCGGATAGCTTAAAATTTGTCAATCGATAAAACGTTGGTAAAAACATTACCAATAATCACCATTGAGTTTAAAAAGACATTCTCCGTCATTTCTATACTTCAGAATCAGATATTAACATTTTCACTAACTTATAAAAATATTCTGAATGTAAAGAACAGTCTGATAAATAAATATTGTTTGGCATTGCATCAAAAGAACATCATAGCATAAATTGTTGCCCTAGTATGAGAAAACCTAGTAGAAGGAATAGGAAATAATAATGCTTAAAAGGACTTATATCGCTTGAATAATCCTTTTTTTTAATTGAACGGCAGGAATTCAAAGAGATTTGACAAGCTCCACCCCCACAGAATACACAATGACCTAATCTCAACAGAGCAAAAAAGTTGCATATCAATTTCAAGAATGAATCGAGACACTTGAATCGAGCTTTTTTATAAAACGAAAGAGAAAGTCGCAGAGCCTAACAAAATATATATATATGTAGCTGTCATTTCACAGAATAACCCAACGTCGATTTCAAATATTTGTGTCTAGTTCAAACTCATTCAATAGGCCGTTCAAATGAGGAGGTTTACAATCGAACATGAAGAAAAACAAGTATCCAATATCGTTTTCTCCAGCTCTTCTCATTTAATTCATCCAACATAAAAGGAGGGAGAATACTCATTAACTTCATTGCGAGACCAAAAACAGGGGTAAAGCAGTGACATCTAAACTCTAACGTAGTACGCATATGTACCGAGGTACAGTTTTTGCCAAAATATTTAGGACAAAACGAAGCGAGCCACTTACACTACTCACGGAAATCAAGTTCGATGTACTGACTTGTTGTTCTTGTTTACACATCGCAACAAATTCAAGCGTTTATAAATGCATATTTTAGGGTAAGAGTGGAGAAATTGTTTAAAAATTTACTATCAAGTACATATCGTTCTTGTCATGTAGAATTTGACAAATACTACGTCAAATACTCAAAATTTGTTTCAATTGAGATCAATAAATAACGATAACCCACACAAATCGTTTATCCAAAGGGAAACTCAACTGTTATGATAAATTAGCCGTAAATTAACAATCTTCCAATCCTACGTTAGAGTACACATTTGCTGAGAATAGGTCGCGGTGCATAACCAAGAACAGCGGTTTAATAAGTGAAACTCAATTTCCTCGAGAAATCCAAGTAGCTCCGTTCAATTTTCCCTAAAAGTTATCAATAATATAGTACATGTAGACTACTTTCCCTTTGCGTACCTCAAGGGACTTAGGAATGAAGGCCTTCACAGCCAAATATTCACGCATAAGCTGTTATCATTCAAAAGCATTTTGCAAATGATTATTGATTTGTTTTCCCGAGGAAGTTAAAATAAACACCGGTGAACTTTGTGCGAAGGAGTCTGTGAGAGAAGCAGCATTAAAAGGACATATCTAAACGCAAACAGCGCCAAGTCTATGGATGGACCAAGCATTCTACTGTTTGAATTCTCGTATGTCAACATAGAGTTTTAAAAAAAATGTCCTTCCTCTATTTAGACTTTCTCGGGCCGAATATCGCTTATTCTGCAATGGCACAGGAATAGCTGAGAGAAGGAAATGGTCTCTTCTTTTCCACCCATAATATTGTGAGCTAATGGAAAACAAGCGACGAGCCAAGAATGGCATGAAAGACAAATATATTTCCTGAGAAGAAAGGATGGAACGGCTTACAAAACAACTCATGAATTCCAAACGGCCAAATGAATGAAGTATTCCTTGCAGATAAAATTTTGTCAGGGCTCGTGGTTTCAGTCGATAGAAACTGATATTTTTAAACCCAGTTTTTATAGTCTCTTATATCGATTTTTCCAGTGTAAAAATCAAGGTTGATAAGCCATCCCTATCCTAAAATCAACTATCCAACGATATTTGATAATTTACTAAACTGGCACTCAAAGTTGACATCAAGTCAAATTTTAGGTTACGTAACCTTAGGTTTTACGTCAACCAGTCATCCGTGCAAGAAAGGTATAGAATTTTATTAACTTAGAAGTCCCTTCAAGCATTACAGACAGTGGTAAAATCTCGACTGACAAAGAAAGGAGAATGTAAAAGCGATACAAGAAGGTATTCAACAATAATCTTTAGCGGTGGAAATTAAATTATGGAAAATTGCGAGTAACACATAAAAAGATAGAGAAAGGAATGAGAGAGTAGTTAGATCCAGCCGATCGCCTAATATATAGCCTCAAAAAGGAACGAGATGAACATAACGATGGAAATAAATAGGAGAGAATTGAGAGAATAGCATGGGACGATAGACCAGAAGGAATGAAGAGAACTTGAATTTTAAAAATTGTTAATTTAGGCTAGAATCGCCGCAAATCTGGCTACTTCTTGCACCTCCATTGGGTTTCCCCAGACACACCCAACTTTCCAGAAATTTAACGGATCATACCAAGCTGCTGATTTCTATGGTTTCTACAATTTTTCAACAAAAAAAACCATTTTAAGTCTAAAAATAATGAAGTTCACATCGCTCTGTGCACTGCGAAAAAGTTATTTACTCATAAGGGACGGATGGGATTTGACCCATTCTTGGGATTATATATAACTTTGTGCACTAATTTCTCTTTCCGTTCCTTTTAAATTTCGTGAATCTGTTGAATTGTACTTACATTTAGACAATGTTCATTTATAATTTCTTTTTTTATTGTAAAACGCTTTTCAACAAGTTAAGACTATAATGACAGATATAGCTCATTTTACCCCTCGTTACTTTCAGCGATATTTAATTTACAATTTTATTTTTTCTAGGCATTATTTCGTTGATATGCGTTAATTGTTTCGAATAATCATACATATTTGTGACGATTATCGAAATTTTGTCTTGAGCTGAAAGACGGAATGGGAGAACCCTTTTCTTATGCGTGAGACATATTTATACATTTTTGGCAGTTGTTTTGAATAATAATCTCCATAAAACTGTTAGCCGTAAATGTAAAATGTTATATAGTATCTGAAGGAATAAACTTACATCTCACGTAGCATTAACAAGCAAGTAGTTGTATGAAAATTTCAATAATGCTTTAAATTAGTATAATTACTGAAAAAGTATCAAGTGCCTTGAAAAGAGAAATAAAACAATATTTTTTCAAGTCTCCTACACACCTTTTTAGTTTTTATTTGCAAACTGTCATCAGTGTGGGACGACACGATAATTTTCTGTCTACAAATGACAGCTTTTTGACCAACATTTTTCGAATTTAGACTGATTTGTATTTTGAATTAATAAACGCAGTAATTAAAAATACCTCAAGAGCAATAAGTAGGTAAGATTCAAGAATTTACTTTAAGTTTAACTTCCTGGAAAATTGCGTTCCTTCTCAGAGACTGGAGTACATCTGCCAAACTATGATGAACGTGAATTTACAGCAGGATAACATCATAACGGAATTGAGAGTAAGCCAGAATATATCTACTAGAAAGCTGCATAAAGCCAATCTTAGGCTATTCTATGATAATCAGGTTAATAAAAAGTATGAAAACTACATTTACAATACAAAATCTTCATTCATCATACGTTTTCCTTGAAGACTATGTGAACTTATATCCCATTTATGCAGAAAATAGTGCAAAATATTATAAATATAAATAGTACACCATTTTTAAAGAAAGAAGTGCATATTATTATAATCATACAAATACACGCGACGATACCTGGGTTTTAAACACAGTTACAGTTTTTAAAAATAAGGAACTAATAATTACAATTTTACCGACGAAATTATCACAGTGCAATACGTAGGTACATTGAAACCTAGGTTGTGAATTAATTTGTAGTGATTCATGAAAAATAAAGCATCTTTTATCCTCTCATTTCAACATTCATTGGCAAAATCAGACGGATACCACAATAGTCTCAAATTAGCACAAAAAATCAAGAAAAGGGTAGTACATTAATTCTCAGGTGGAATCTCTGTAAAGAGCATAATTACCAAAGCGTGGATTAAAACTTCATATGTCACTTGGAAGTGGCTGTTTACACCATCGGCGCATATGTGCACCATTTTGAAAGCTATGCGAGCAAATACAAGGATTTCATTGACTAGACGATGAAAAATCGTCACGGAGAGGTGTACCAATGAGGATCACCCTTTACACTGCTCTACACACTTTACGCTACTCCTCAACAATTTTCTCAACCTTCACTTTAAGAGGACGCCGCGGAGGAGCCAAGGAATTAATTGCATTTGTCTCTCCATGAGACGGCTATCAAACTCCCTGTCAATGATTTGAGTAGGAAAACAAGCGACGGGCGTAAGGGGAAATACGAAAACCGCAAAGCTGATAACTTCCGAATTTTATTGAATTAGAAGTAGTAGAAGGAAGCACTTTAACCAATCCCATCACAGTAAGATCCTTCCTCATTTATGTCGACGTCATTAACTCTCGCAGACGGAAAAAATTAACTAGGAAAACACATCAACGTAAAAATTTTATCAGATTACTCTGATGGACCTAATTAGATTTGTCGGGCACTCGTGGTTTTCTTCAGCTCATATCGCGGGCACTGTTCCACATCCTTGATCACACAGTACGTATTTCCCTTCACAAACATTTCATTACCGTTTGCACGAATTTGTATTTTATGCTTCCCCTATTGATGTTAATTATTTGCTTCATTTTGACCCAAATTACGGTTTAAAAGCGTAGAAAAAACCTCGTATTTCTGGTATCCTGGCCTGAAATGACGCTTATACGAAATACCGAAACTATATCAAGCTAAATTTCCAAACATTGCATGTAACAAATGATAGGGTACAAAGTCACTCGCACGGGTGCATATACACCAGGGTCGAAATTCGCTATGGAAAAATCATTTGACTTGACCAGGATTCGAAATTCGCCTTGAAGGAAGATGGCTTGGTGGTGTAACTGGCTAACACACCTGACCGGCAATTGGGAGATCCGGGTTCGTATCCTGGTCAAGCCAATGATTTTTTCATAGCAAATTTCAACCCTGGTGTATATCAAGCTAATTCAACACTAGCGCTAGTAGTAACAATGCCAAATGATGTCTACAATACATTAAACTAATCACTATAGCTACAGATATTTCAAGTGCAATATGTTTTTACACCACGATTTTCATCACTACAGACACACATAATGAAAGCTGCAACACGGCATACATAAACAACTTGCTTTTGACGAAGATCAACCACTAAATGTGAGAAATAGAAGATATAACTGAGAGAATATATAGTTAAGGCTAAAGGGCACAGATACGAATAGCTCACTAGAGAAAAAATATCCATATTAGGAAATGACACTTTTTCCAGTAAAATTATTTACGCTAAACAACTGTTAAAAGACAGCCTGGGTTTATAATAAATAATCATGAAGTTTGATACTCAGCTGAAGCAGTACGTTTAAAACTGAAGGAGACTCAAGACCATGTTGGGCTCTGAAGAAACTGACTTTTCCTTTCGGGTGCTCTTGGGGCTATCCCATTCCGGGCTGTTCATTCTTGGGGCTATCCAATTCCACTGCTCCAGGTTACATGTCAGACTGTTCTGAGGTTACAGGCCTGCATTCAACTATAACCCATCTCAAGTCGCTAAAGACGATCTAAAATAAAATATTCATTGTAGCTGAATTTAAATGAATGTACCGCTTACGGGTTTGGTTCTCGTTATTACTGAAAAATAATCCTGTTTCGACGTATTCGTCAGTAAACTAGAAGCAATCATCTGGGCAAACCCGCCTCTGAAAATTCTCTTGCATGAGGGGCTAGCTGTTAAAATGCCTAAATACATCCAAGCAAGGTAACCTGTCCCGCGTCCGGAGTCTGTAAACCAGACCAACGCGGCGGCGGGTACGTGATAACAGTTCAATTTGCCAGTCAGGTGAAAGAACCATATTAGAACGATCATCGGATCGACTATCATCTGAGCAATCAAACGGATCATTGACCATCAATATAACTTGAAAAATCTATAATCTATAGACCAGCGGCAATCGATTAGCCTTCGGAAATCGGAATACCAGCAAGAGTCATCCGAATAATACCTCCATGTTAAAAACTAAAACCGTAATCCGCTGCAGTCATAGTTATGCGAATTTAGTATTCACATAAAATTTTTATCAGTAAAATTCCCGTATGATAACGAATTAACGAATATAATAGGTATACATTAATTTTCATGCGATTAAAAGACCCATTACGGCACCGAATGACCATCGACACTTGACAGAATACCAAACATCGTTCGGCCATGGAAATGAAGAAGCCAATGCCTGCCATCGATTTCAAAAGTCACCATCGCATCGTCCATGTTCGATCAATGAAAAGCATCACCGACGGTTTTGACTAATCGAAACATCAAACAGGCGTACATCACAGTGACTTTCATGGCAGCTGTCACCGAAGTAACTTCCACGCGTAAAGCTGCTCGGGTTTTTCACAGGACTTCATTTGTCTTTCATACCATGAACATACATAATTGATTCAAATGTTTGGAGTCGTTGCCTAAATTTCCACATTTAGTTCACCAAGTCCTTGGCGCTCTATATTCAGGTCTTCTCAGTCGACTCGTAAATGGCCGTTGTTGATTATTGTCAACGTGAGACTGTGGTGAATATTCAATAACGATTGATGAGATATGAACTACCTGATTCTGTGAATAATAGCTGGCTATTTTTGAGACCTAACAGTTACTTTGTGATTTTCTTCTAATTCATTCCATTTTTACTTCGTATTATTGTTAAATTGTCGTCCAACGATATTCACGAAGTGCTAAGAAATTGATTGTGCATTTTTGCATTTGAATTTGGAGGGAAATTGAATATATCTGTAGACCGGAAACTATTAAAAAAGTGTGTAATTACGTCCCGCGTGTGGTACTACATTTTTTATCCACTACATTATGATTACTGGTAAGTAAAACCGTGAAGACGGGATTATTTACGATTTGTAGACTGTATTTACATTTGAACTGCCGTCTTTCATCACTAGGCAGCGCCACAATCGATAAAGTTGTTGTTTACGGAATTCTAGGCAACAGTTTTTGGCGACGAGGCAACAATCTATATGTATATACGCTCCGTTGGTGCGTGGAATCATTTTGCTCATAATTACCATCGCTGAAAATTATCTACATTAATATTTTGCAGCCACTACTTACCCGTTTCTTGTAAAAAATAAGGACTCAGAATTCATGTAACTACAAATCCATTCGATATTCTTCAATATTTCAGCCAACATCCTAATCTTATATCAGTCCGTGGCCTATGAGCGGATTAATTCCAAAATTTTCCTTTTTTTTTGAGGCAATAGTTCTTAGGAGCTCCGAGGGCTAAGCAATAAAATCATTTGTCAATCCACCTATCGGTTCCTACTGGTTGCCAAACTCTCCGTCCTATCATTTTTCAGGCTCAGTCCATGCCGCCAAAAGTTCTCCCACTTCTCCGGACCCTCGCCCATGTTAAATGCATCCCTTTCTCCCAAAACACTCCAGCCGTCCTCTCCTAGGGTCTCAGAAACACGTTCCTCAGAGAAAACTTGGGACCCTTCCAATGCTCCTCTTATATCCCGCCACGTATCCTCTTTTGTGCTCGGCAACATCCCACGTCTAATGGGCTCCGACGCTCTCTTTCGGGGGGAAAAGAATATTTTTTTCCTCCTCTATGGAAAGATTGAATGGTTTCTTAATCATCCTACTTCGTGAGATGCCATAGAAAGTCGCGGGAAATGAACCGTGAACTGGAGGAGTGTGTGACTGCTACCCTCGCCACACTCTTTCCCGTTTGGATAAAAACTTCTTTGCTTCCTCGACTGTCATTGAGAGAGGTCAAGAGACCTTAAAAAAAGGAGATAAATATCGTTGTCATGGAAAGAGCTCTCTATCTGGAGATGACATTGCGCAACGTAAGATCGAGCGTTAGTCCACCTAAATATTATGAAAAGCGATTATGAAGTTATACGGAAAGCATTCACTGTTTTTCAACCAGGCCAGAGAGAGAAGCTTAGACTGCTCAAGATCCTATCGATCACGCAACTAATGAGTCACGAGGAGAAATCACCTTTGGCTAAGGATTTGATGTGCTGGAACACCATCTCGACTTTAGTGAAACGTAGAGAACTTTCTGAGTACAGCATAGAAACCATCGGATGGATCGATAAATTATAGTCTGTTTCGTATTTTTCACTAATTTTCAACGAACGACGAATCCGAATTCATTTCTACCCTAACACCAAATGCCATACAAGACCATTCCCTTACACTACAGTCCTCATTTTCTTTATAAGAGCCTCGGCTTGGTTGCTGAGAGCCGTATATGACTAAGTACACGAGTGGCACATTTTGAAGTGTGCAGGTAAATAATCAGAAAGTAACATATTCCTCACTACACCCAATATTAGTAGGCATAGCCTACCTGTCTGTATAGCAATGGTACCATCAGTTACTTAGTAAGAAAATATAGGATTTAATATATTGTTAACTTAACATATGCTTGGAATACGATCTTGTATACTAATGTTTGAGCAATTTGGATGTTTAAATTAATAGGTGCCATACGGTATCATAGCGGAACATTTTGAGATGTTCAGTGATATAGTAAGAATGTAGCGTACTCCACTCTATGCTCAAAACTAGAAACAAGTATTGTGTGTATGCAAAGATATGTCACCATTAGCTACTTTGAAAGATGATAAATGTTTTTATTTATTGATAAATAAAAAAATATTTCAAGCATGATTTTATGTACTAATGTTTGGGCAGTAATAGCCTAAGAGCAAAAGGAATTGGAAAGTATTTAGTATGAAGTATAAGCGAGGAATATGAAGATTAAAGGGATAGAATCCCTTACGATGAAGTCCATCGGAGAGTGGAACATGGAAGAGGTTTTAACGTACTCATATTCTGGTTCTGGACATGTTGAACTGCATGTTCGACACGTTCTCGATGGTTGGCTGCTTTGTTTTACTACAATGTGGCGTGTTTTTATTCAGCGGATGTTTTGTTCATATCATGATGTGTTTTCAATAGTTTCATGCCGTATTCCAAGTATATTTTAACACAATAAATAGGGCGCATTCCTCCATGTTTTTTGGTGCGCGCAAGGAAATTTAGATCGCGTATGCACCCGCGTTATTTATTTATTTATGTTATGTAAGTTTAACAATAAGTAAAAATCTCGAACACACAAGAAATTTCAGAATGATAACAATAGGCCACAGCGAGTAACTTTAAAATGAGGGGCGGACGAGCCGATGGGTTTTTCATTGCTTTGATGGCTTGCAACGAGTAACCAGGCTGAACTAGGAATTGGTAGGGGGGCATTGTGTCGACCACCTGCCAGGAGTAACCACGATTATCCGAATATTGGAGGACGATTATCGTCGGAAAGTTGCTTTACTGAGCTTTTTGTGGGAGTTAATAGTGAGGGGGGAACAGCATCGATAGGCCCACGGTCGCGAAAGTAAGCAGGGGCCACGGGGTGTCGCACGATGCACGAAGTGCCGTGCAGTACAGCAGAGAAGGTCCGGACGCGTCAGAGGAGAGGAGGTGCATGCATGGAGCCTTGCACGTTGCCTTCACCACAAGAAGGTTTGCTAGTCGTAAAGATGTTTGGTGGACTGATTGTTTCAACCTGAGAGACTGGGGTTTGTGGTTGTTCACATTTCTTGAGGGGAGTTGATTTATATGAATTTCTGTGTTGTGTGGAGGTGATGGACATTGTGTGTCGCAGAGTAGTTTTTTAATGTTGATATTTGATGCAAAGGGTGTTTATTTATGTTCTGTTTGGGAAATTTAGAGTGTTGTTTTTGTGGTGTGCAAAAAAAACCTGAGATGTGAAACAGGGAACAGGATTCATTGTTAATTGTACTATGGTATTTACTGAGTAATTCAATAAGTTGATACCTATGAGGTAGTGTCTATCAAAAGAGTACGTGTCACTCCATTTTTTTATTACAAGGTAAATTGGAAGCTCTGCAAAGAATGAGAGATATACTAATTGGACATGCTATGCACAAAAGACTTTTGGGAACATGTAGAAAAACATGCAAACATGCACATGACAGCATGCACAAAAGACTTTTAAGAACAATATTATATGGATGAAATAATGGAAAGGATCACAGATGAAAACCTGAAATGAAGGACACTCAATTGAAAAATTATGCAAGAATCACGCCAATAGAGAGAAGAAGATTTATGGCAAAATATTTCCGGATTAATAATTTCTGCCTCCCATGTGGCACTGATCCCATTGTAGGTAACCTCACTAAACAACAACTCCGCCGTACTAATCTGCAAATAAATGGAGGATTCTTTTTTCATGTTACATGAATAAATCAGTTCCAAGATTAATCATCTGTGGGATAAACCTGATCTTGAAAAGTGAAGAGAAAAAACGTCTCGCGGAGGGCGAGATGAGAGAACCCTTCACGTTACAGCCCTTGCAATGAGTTCCTAAGTAAAACAGGATGAGAAAAAAGTGACAGAGCGCGGTTGAAGTTAACTTCGTGCTGTTCAAATTTAAGTGGCAAATTGGCGTTCGGGACAAGGAGTACGCTTGGTGGTTTAATTATAGCTTTAAGTGTTTAAACCATGGAATGTGCTCAAGATAATTAAATGAATATATTCAGCGGGTTGTGTAACGAACGAAATCAATTTACTGAGAAGCTACCAGCAGAAGAAAGGGCACGTGATCTCATGTTAGCAGAGGAAACTCGACTCTGTTTACGCGATGATAGAGGAATTAATTAGGGAAAACGAGATTTAAGAACTAGACAATGCTATCCATTGTCAAGTTCTTTGAACTTGTTTTCTCTAATTAATTTCTAGCTGCCAAGGGACTCGGGGTTGGAGTAGATAAAAGGCCATATAAAACTTTTAACAGATCCTCTTCGAATTAAAAAAATAAAACAAGCAACTAAAATAAAAAGTGGAGTATAAAAAAGAAAGAGAAAGCTAATCTAATTTACAAGAGGGAAACTGAATCAGTGACGCTGCTATAAACGATGATTATATAACGATCTTAGCACAGAGATTAGTAATAAAAGCTAGGGAAATTTTCAGGAATGAAGAATTTCAAGAAAGAATGACCCAATTAAAGAACAAATTCAATTTTGGGTAATTTACCTCATGAAATGTATTTTATGGGAATGGTTTAAGTGACCAAGTGATTTGCAGGACCGATGTTTTTCCAGTATTTTTTTTTATTTTATAAATTTGTCAAATTCTACCCCATACTCTTTAAATTAAGACTTAAGCTGTTTTATATTTGTTGACGACATTCAATTTTCTCATATGAAAATAATTTTCAAGGATAATTTTCAACATATCACAACTTAAAAAAAATTTAGTTTAATTTTTGAAACATCTCTTAGGCTATGAAAGACATGCCACCGGTTTTGCTAAAACACCATGGTCAACATTCAGACAATTGCAATTATGGAATTAATGAGGTATTTTTATATGTATGATATGGAAAAAGGTCAAAATCAGATATAAATATATAAGCTTTAACAGAATCAGTAGATGCTAGATGTAATACCGTTATGTATTGTCGGAATAGAATTATGTCTGAAATTCTTAAGAGACTGAGCACCAACTAATGTAAATATTTTAATCCATATGGAAAAAGGAATGTGACCTACACTGTCCATTTAATTGAAAACCTAATTCCTGTATGGTACACGCACCTTGCGCTTGCACGGTTTAAATGCTCACAGGGATGCATTTTTAACCCATGTGAAGCAGTGTGTATTTTTTAAAGTAAGGTAACATTGTATCCTTGGCTGCTCACAAATTCGAAACGCCACCAGTAGAAAAGATTAAAAGGCACGTTACGTCAGTTTCATCAACTTTGGATAGCAAAGGTGTGTTGACAATCATTCTACCAAGCCTTTAATTATACTTTGATCTCAGTTAACTGGATAAATTGTTAAAAATCCACCGAGGTGCCAACGCCTTCGTTTGAGGCACGCGTGGTATCGTGTAGATTATATAATACTCTTAAAGACTTTATAAAGCTATGATGCCATACGAATTTCCTGATTGATGACTATTTTCACGCCTTTCCTGACATATTAACCATTTTACTGCAGATAGAGCATTTTAATTATACTCGGACCTCTTCGATCACACTACACATTACCATCCAGCCTAATCAGTTATATTAATGCTTTAATTTTATCTTTGACTGCAAAAATGAATTTAGTTAGATAAATTATGTATTGCACGAAAAAACGTGTTTCTTCATAAACTTTGCTCAAAAAATTTACGCATATTTACCGACGTATGTGGACTAAAAAAAGAAGACTTGAAACTTGATAAGTTCTTGTGGAAAATATTCTGCTTGGAGTTAATAAAAGAGAAACTGAGTGACGTAACATCATCCATTGATTGGCATGGATCACTGGCGCTCCGTTTCACCCTATATAAATAGAAGCCACTCATGGATGACGATGAAAGACCACTGCACTGCAACTAATTAAGACCATGCCTTTGCCTACTAAATGGCCTTGAGTGCTGCTTAAAAATCCCGAAAGATTTTTGCTCCACTGCTCTCTTACTGGGAAGTTCTCAAGATAAAATATCATTTTCTCATTAACACTAGAAGACCTGGCATTCCGGACCACCGTCGCTGCCTGAAGGGGCCATTTTGACCCCTACCTTTTGCCGGGTTCAAAATCACGTCGAAGCGCATTTTTAACACGTTTCTTTTTTATTTTAATCGTTCCTAGTCACGATTGTTATATGTCTAGCGTTGGTTCAGCTGGACCTTATGATGATTTTTGATTACCGAAAAAGTAATTAGATAGGCAACCAGCGATATTTTTATTTATTCTGTCAGGTAATCTTCATATTTTGTCATTTGTTGCTAGTTATATAGGTATATATGAGAAATAATCAACAGTAAGGACTATTTTCGTGTATTCATACAGTTTTATTATAAGCTCAAAAGGTGATGTTAGTGAAGAAGACCATTTTATATGGGAGAGATGCATGTAGTGAAAACTAAGGTCTTTTGATTGGAAATGTAAACGTGCGAGTTCTACTATATGCTGATGATGCTGTTTTGATCTCAGAGAGCCAACAGGGATTACAGAATCTCCTAGATAAGTTGTGCGAATCAACAGAGGATGGAATTGAGAGTAAATGCCTAAAAACACAGATAAGGATAAAACTTTGCAGTCAACATTTCAGGAGGGGAAGACAATATAATAAAAAGGTGTATTCTGTTAATAACATTATATCTAGCATATTTCGCTACAGGAAATCCTGTGCCAGTTAGCTTGCATTACTGGCACATGATTTCTGATTCAAGATTAATGAGATGATCTTGCACTACTGGCACATGAGTTTGACTGGTGCAGCTGCCATACACGGCCTTCTTACAGTTCTGGCAAACATTAACAGTTTTTTACTTCCTTTGCATACTTTACACACTTGACATTTCATGCGTTTAGCTAGCATTAGTACATCAGGTAAGTCTTCTGCGAGTGGTGGAGCACTTCCTCTCCGTTGTCTGTTTCCCCCAGTAAGTTCTTCCGCAAGGAGCTGCAGAAATTGGTGCTGGGAAATATTTTTTTCCGGTACATTCCTTGAAAATTATATGGGCGTTGATGACAGCCAGGTCCAATATGTTGTAAAATATATATGCACTGGCCAGCGCCTGGTTGCAGCCCGGACTGAATATAAGCGAGCCATCTGATCTATTTAATCAAACCCTACTTTTGTACTATTGTAGTACTGAATACTTTCTGGCAAATTTTTTCCGTGTCACCGATACTAATACTAGGATGCAAAGAACTAAGAACAATTACATTTTTGTTCACCTTGCCCTTGTAAAATGTGAGAGAAATGTCATTATTTTTTAGGAGGACTGTAGAGTGACGTTCCGCTTTTGATACTTTGACTTCTTCGGGTGCCTCACGTCTTCCGCGATTCACAGTTCCCACCAGATTTGTCTGCTGTGCCTTTAGTCTCTCGGCCAATTTCAGCGTGGTGAAATAGTTATCAGTAGTAATATTTCTTCCCTGTTTTATAAATGGAAGTTGTTTTATCTTTCTTCAGATTTTCCTAGGCATGGAGTTGCGTTGCACATATACTTCGTTAGAGCATCAGCAAGCATCCAAAATTTTATGCCGAACTTATCTGGCTCGTTGGGCATGTTTTGGGTAAATGGGCAGCGACATTTTGACGGTAGTAATTGCTCGTCTACAGTAAAATCTGAGCCTGGTCTGTAGTTGGACTTGCAGTTTTCAATGAACGGATTCCAAATATCAGACACGGGATCAAATTTATCCGAGGAAAGTCTTCGCCACCTTTTTCCTCTCAAGTCGAATCGAAGGAATCTCATAATTTCTTGAAAAATCTGTCTCTACTCATGGTTTTCCCAAAAAAAGCCGGACCCCAGTCATTGGACCATAGCATGTGAAGGTCCAGGTGACGAGCACCGTACGATCTTCCAGCGTACATAAACGTAATAAATGCTTCCAACTCGTCAATAGACAGTGATAATGACTCATTTTGCAGCTCTTCGCGAGCACGCGTTTCAGTGCAAACCTTGATATGGTTTCGCATGGGCTCGGTGACAAACAAACCCCATGCAGAGCACACACAATCCGGGCCAACATTGCGTTTTGCAAAGGGAGAAGGCCCCGACGTCTCGCGAATAATGATGTGCCCCGCTCTGGGCCCTACACATTCTTCCTCAGCTCTACGTACAGTCCACTCTGCGCCATCCGGCGCATGAAAAATTTCGCCAACTCTACCACTCTCCAATATATGAGGAGAACTTTTTCTTTGATCACGAGCAGCTGCATTACCAAAATTTTCATTGTGCCCATTCTGGTTGCGCCCAAATGTGGTGCCCATTCTGGTTGCCGATGTCCATGAGAGGCTGAGTTTCGCCAGCCGCAACCGCACCACAGGCTCTACGAGTACGTGCACCTCGGCCACGTCCTCGAGGAACGTTGCCAGTAGAGTCATCTTGCACACCGCTCTCATCATCAGCTCTAGTTTGTACAACTCGACCTCGCCTAGCACGACCGCCGCGTGCAGAACGGCCACCGCGTTGAACAGAACCGCTGCGATTGCGATGGTGATTAGACGAGGCGTCGTCACCAGTAACATTGATAGGATTCTCCTGGTCAGGACCAGCGGACGCGGCCGCATCATCTGTAAATATACAGTCGTATCAAGACTAAGACTAAACTCCTATCTTTACAGTACTACAGCAGTAAGGAATGAAAGCTTACCATCGTGATCTTCCCCTTCACTTGTGGACAACTCGTTGCTGCTTCCAAACACGGTATGATAATTTGTGTCGCCTTCTGGCTCCTCAGTAAGGTACAGATCATCCTCGTCCTCAGAATAACTTTCCCCAATATCCCGGAGAGCATCGAGAAGGCGAGCAATATCCTGCGGCGTATAGTACATTTCACGGAGAGACATTACCGCGACGAATATCGAAACTGACTGCTGTGCAAGAGCTGGCAAACACCGACCATGAGCATTCACACTTCAAAGCATCATCTTTAGCCTGTGGCAACACGTCCGGCGATAGCAGTGAGTTCGCTTTGCTCCTCCTCCTTCCCAATTTCGCCCCGGCACGTCTCCGCACTACAAAGTATCACCTATCACGAAACATTTGGCGACAGCAGCGAGTTCGCCTCATCCCCCCCCCCCTCCATCACCCCAACGCCCACTCAACACTTTGACACCATGAGACAACCAAAACATTCATGCCCAAAGCAAAAGCGATCGATTAAGTGACTAACTTAGGTAATAAATCGGCAGGGGTCAAAATGACCCCTTCAGGCAGCGATGGTAAAATGCCGCGTAGCTTCCACAAATCATGAGCTACAAGAACAAAACTTTAAGGGGTACTACTTTAAGTCAAGTCATGAAAATTAAAAAAAATCCCGGCCGTGAAGCAGGGATAAAAGTATGAAAAAAATTGAAATACAATTTTATAAAGGGTCAAAATGACCCCTTCCGGCCTTCTAGTGTCAAGAAGATTAACAGTGAGAGATCCATCCTCCGCTAAATGGTAACTGGGAAAATATTATAAAACTTCATCTGCCTCTTACATTGCGCCCTGAAAGCCACCAGAAAGACGTAAGCAAGAGATTTTTGGAGAATCAAATATAACTGTACCATTGACAATAAAGAAAGATTTGTGACAATTGTGCATTGTGACTTTCCTGCGTTTCCAATGTCAAACGTAAATGCCTCTGCAGTTCAGATTGATAATAATCGGCCACCACGGTGCCAACGCCTTCGTTTTTGGCACGTGTGCGTTGTGTAGATTATATGATAATACCAAAGCCTTTATAAAGCTATAACGCCATATGAATGTCCTGATTGATGATTGATTTCACGTCTTTCCTGATATAATTAATTGACTCTATTCTTTTACTTATTACATTAGGAGTAAAATTTTACTAATAAGCCGATAACTAAAATTTTTATAAAAATAGGCATATAATTGTTTTTTTATGCACTGAACAGGCTACTACTGAGTAACATATAAATAACATATATAGGTAATTACCACTTAACTTAGCCTGCTCTGACACAGGACTTGTGCTAATATGTATTTAGTTTCAAGCCCTATAAATGCGGAAATTAAACTACGAGCTATTGGCAAGAGATGGTTCATTCATTAATAATTCATGGATAATTCATTTTTCCTGGACCAATGCTCCAGAAGAATGGTGTATATATATTTTAAAGTAGTCAAAATCTACTCTCGTTAAAGGTGACATACTGTATAAAATTGACGCGATCGTGTAACGCTAGAACCGTATCGAGCTTCTTCATTGACGTTCGGCCGTAATGGTAGGGCTAGGCCAATCTCAAATTCATCCGACTACTGCGTCTTCATCACGTTGCTAACTCTCCCGTCATGTCGCGTTCTGATGGTGCTAAATTATTCCGTGATAAGTAGAGGCTGACAGATTCTCCCCTTTCTCTCGGCTCGTATTTTGGTTTAGGGTGATCTCGTGACGGCACTTGGGATCATTCGAAGGCCACCACTCTGAGGCCCACGCACTTATAAGGGAATTGATGGCTGTTTTCCCAGCATATTCCTCTCACACCTCCCAAAGCCGTGAAGATAGAGAGGTTGTTAATTGGTCAGTGCTCTGAGACATAACTTCGGACGTTTGTCTCGGCGGAGAAACCCACGAAGAGATGAGGGAGAATTTCTCCGACCGAGCAAATTCATTCCCTGTGTTACAACACCAATGCTAAGAAGTAGGATTGGTCTATGGTTCAATCAATCAAAACCGTTGATGATAGATTTGACTGAACAAACGTAGACGATGCGATGGCGAATTTTGATTTCGATGGCACGCTATGACTACTTCATTTCCATGGCCCATCGATTTTCGATTTTTTATGACCAATCAATGCCGTGATGCCGATTTTTATCGCATGAAATTATAGATGAGGCGAGTCGCTAAATCCAATTATATGAAAATTTTACTCGCAGCATATTTCTGCGAATAAACATATTTTTAGTAACTCTAGCGCACGTGGTTGACGGTTTTAGTTTTTAACAATTGAGGTATTGTCCGTAAGACTGTGGCTAAATATGGTGATATCTTAAATATCCGATAAAATGTCTTATAAATGTATTGACATATTTTCAGAACCAGAAAATATTATTATTATCATTGTCTTAACATCCTTTCAGAGGCTTTTGAACTGCGAGAGCGTTATTGATGCAAAATTAGCATGTCAACTACAACGTGAAATGCTTATAGAGAGCGGTTTTCCGACTTTAGTGCGATCTCGCCATTGCGGCCTTCTACTGAGTTTAGTCCAAATATTTCCCAAGGCAAACAAGTCTGATATCCAGTCGCATGGGCTGGAAAATGGATCTTACTGCTGCGTGTTTGTGGTTTGCCTATAAGATAAAATGTACACTGTCCACTTTTAGACTTAAATTGACCGATTTGGAAGATACATTTCGTTTGGTATCAAATTTTGGGCTACAAAACATGTAGAATAGACTGGTATCAAGAGTTATAATTGAGATAATATTACTCGTTTTTTTCTTGTCACCTGAAGAGATCACATAAATCGTGTTACCATGCTCGACTAAATTTATTGTTGAATGTCTTTGGGTTTGTTGCGACAATTGTGGGACACTCGCTGATGGCCAATGGGAGATAAGTGGGTCAAGCAAAGCCTCCATGAAGGTCAGTCGACCCAAAGCCACAGTCGTTTTCACTTCGTCCAGTTATATGCTGTGTTGTAAAATTCATCCTTCCCATGTACCCATCCTTCGACCAGTCGGAGGACACGAGCCCCAAACCACACCCTTACTCTCTAAATGTGCAGTTTCGCAACGACTACAGTAGCTCCCTCCCTAGGATGTAGAACTTCGCAAGATTAATTGAAACGGAAATTTAAAGGTATTTGAAATAAAATTAAACATATATACATACATACAAATCACGCCGTTCCCTTCTGGGGTAGGCACAGTCACAAAGTTTCACTCATATATACAAATTTGTACACCTAACTCTGCTTCAATAATTTCCTCCATACTGACCTCTCATTGCAAAACTATTTTTCTTCATTTACCCCCATACATTGCTTCATACACGCCCTCCTGTTTTAAGACTCCTAATAATCCTCCTCCTAAGAATTTCCTCAACCACATTCAACAGCAACTTTCTCGGCCTACCTCTACCTCTCGCACCATTCATTTCACTCTAATATATATTTTTTTCGTTATTCGACTCTCATCCATTCTCTCAACATGGCTAAACCAACGAAGCACACTCCTTTCATAGATGTCCATTACTGGAGCATCTGACCCACATTCATATACTACCCACTCATTCCTGACCTTATCCATCCTACTTTTGCCGTATACACTCCTCAGATGACTCATACCCACGGCGTTTAGTCCAGTCTTATGTCTATCCTGACATACCCATGTTAGACTACCATACAACAAAGTGGGGAGAAGTACACTTATGTACGCGGCGATTTTCCCTTCCTTAGACAGGCACTCATTCCTTGATATGTTCCACATGCTACCTACCATTTCATTCCAACATTCGCACGTCATTTTATCTCAAAAACACAAAATTTTGAATATTTTTCCCGCTCAGAATCGCAAAATATTGGCAAAGCCACTAGTTCAACGCTTGCTGATAAGTGGCAACAGCATTAAAAACCCTGATTCACAGAGGTAATAACTATGCAAACATGTCTTACAACGCAAAACGTAGGTATGAAGAATTTTCCAAAAATAATGCTGGATATGTCTCGGGACTGAGTCTCACTTTCCTTTCAGCATTATTATGCGTCTTTATCTCCTCATCTATCTGTCCGTCTGTCGCAAACATCTTACATAAACTCATCCACTTGTTCAATTACTTCAACATTCACCCTCATCATACAGTTATTTTCTCCATTCTCCTCATCAAAAACTACTACTTTGGTCTAGCACGCATTTACTCTCAATTCCATTCTCTCTGTTGATTCGCACAACTTATCTAGGAGATTCTGTAATCCCTGTTGGCTCTCTGAGATCAAAACAGCATCATCAGCATATGGTAGAACTCGCACGTTTACATTTCCAATCAAAAGACCGTAGTTTTAACTACATGCATCTCTCCCATATAAAATGGTCTTCTTCACTAACATCACTATGTTCAGCCATCTCTTTCCTATCAAGAAAACTACCTGGAGAATAAAATGCGATATATACCCTCAAACGACGGATCCAGCTGGTAGACCATTTCCCGGAAACGGTGTTCTACGACGCGGATACGGTTCACGTAAGGGATAAATATACACATTTTGGAGGGCTGGCAAGGTAAGATGTTATTCAACCGATTAATCTCTCTTGGAGGATTTGATTAACTTAAGCCGATAACAGAGCCCATTTTCCCACATTCGTGGGCGGTATTATTGGGACCGGAAAACAGGAAAAGCTGGCAGCCTGGGAGATAAAAATAGAATATGTTTAGAAAAAAGATAGAATATGCTCAGAATTTTGAAGGTATATGCTAAACAGAATCGTATGCATTTTGCTTCTTTATTCCCTGACAAAGTGAGCGTATATCCAGGAATATCAAAATCATTTCGCCCAAAAGCTTTCCGTCGTCATTTTGAACGCGATACAACATGAAATTTACATCCCTCTTGTCGCAGATGGAACAAATGAAAGAGCGAAAACGACGGATCTACATTGACAAAGTACCGTGCGAGCCATCTCTAGGAGGGCGTGTTGCACGGAATGATTCCACACCAGGTGAGCCTGGAGAATTATTGTATCTGTATCTGTATTGATACGTTTTAAGGTAGTACGAGCGAGATTATTCCCTAGTCATAATAGAGATCATATTTGCAGTATAAGTTTTAATTTTATCAGCTGTGAGACACACGAATTACACATTGCATTATTAACGACGCAAAAATATAGTTTTAATGACAGAAATTGTAACCTATCAAATGAAAATACCTAAATAAGTATTTAACTTGACTCCTATTTTTCACGCGGTACGTTTGAAACTCTATCAAAATGGAAGTATATTGTGATCCCGAATAATTTACTGCGGTTACAATATGATTAATTTCCAAAAATAGTTGATAAACACACAAACTACACACGGTTGATTTTTTGATGAGATCTAAGTGTGGGGAATGCCTCATTTTAAATATAAGGTCTCTCTGGAGTGCATACATGCACCATTTCCCATGTAAAAGGGCTGGTATTTTTTGGCAAGTATCTCGAAAAGTTATGTTGTAAGGGGTTGAGTTTCTGATGTCAATGGAAGGATGATATATTTTTCTTTAAAATGAGACCAAATTCATTTATTTCTAGGTAAAATGATATTTTGCTCAAACTACCTTAAGGAAAAATCTGTAGAGGATTCATTCCCAGACAGAATGTTATTCCTTTTGTCTTTTCCAGAATTTGAACTTAGCGCAGATTAAAGCACATCAGCGCTCTTGTTCGGCGATATTTGTAAATATTTGTTAATGAAAAACGGTCGGCAGTTTACTGACCAAAAGGTGGTCATTCATAGGCTCAAATAGTCATGCCTGAATGTACCTATGCATATGTATTGAATTCGTAAAAAAATACTCGAGTATACAAAAAGTATGATTTTCCTCGATGTCCAGCTGAAACTACTCTTCATGTTCGACTCACATACTGAAAATCATCTCATAAAAAACAATCACGTTTAAGATTATTGATTTTCTAGCGTTAACCAGCTCTGTTTACCATACATCTTGAAATGTGCTACCTGGAGAGCAGGGTCGGATTCGAGTGGAAAGAAAATACGCTCTTATGTTGCTAAGTGAGCCGCGCGCAACTGTGATTGAAAATCTTCCATTAACCTCCAGCATTTTAAGAGAAGGAGCAACAGACTGGACGTGTAGCCAAGTGATACATTGGTTGGAATAGATGGTGCTGTTTGCAAAGTATGTCCAAATGTGTAGATATTCATGGAGAAAAGCGGCTACTGATTGAAGAGCGTAGCAGTTAGAGTACCTTTGAAGCAAGAACCATAGGTAAAGTACCTTTGAATCAAGGACCTTAGGTAAATGAACGAACATTTAACTTACACTCAGTCCTGGTTGAAGCGAGGTTTTCAATTGAGCCACACAAATTTGTTACTAATACAATCCAATTATGAGTTAATTTTTTAAGAAAATCTGTAGAAGCATTTGTAAGAAAACTATACAAAATGTTTAGCAGGGTGGTCTTTAAAAGGTTCTACAGCATACTTCATGATCACAATAAGAAAGAAACCCACATTTTCTGATAGCTAACAATTCATAACGACGAGAGATAAAAAAAGCGAGAGGTTATAAAAATAATGCGATGCTATTTTGCAAAAATCCTAAAAGAACGCATTTTCAAGAAATTTCGCTCTAATATGATACAATGTATATGTACTAAAATATCATTTCTATACAAAACTTAATGTAAAATAGGATCCTCCGGACTATATAAAAACAGCAGAGTTAAAATTTGTTCCAATAAAATTGAAAACACGACTTTTGTCCGCTATTTTTCAGACACGGATCACAGTGGGGAGTGACAAGGGGCTGTGAGTAAGCCTCAAAGTTATCAATCAACGTACGTTTCCAATTCAATCTACGTACAACATTTTAATCAACGAGCAAATACCAACGTACATTTTCCAGATTACAGAACAAGCGAAGAGTTTACCATGCCCTTTCTTGAAGGAATACATAACATTGGTGTTTTGCATACGGACAGATACCAGATCACTTCTGTTAATGGGAGATTAGCCAGGCTAAGGTTTTAGCTTATTTTTATGTGTAAAAAATTAGGAGGCTTCATCGATAAGTGTTCGGGAAAAAGATAAAAAAATAATGAGAAGAGAGTCACTAATGGAAACTGTGCTTTCCAACACAATTGTTTACATTCAAAATATTGTAATAATTACTGTAAAACCTTTTATACATTGTAAAATGACAAATATGCAACTAAATACTTCCAAAAAATACCTTCTACTTTTATTTCGAAACCCAAGAACTCTAAAAAAAACTGCGTAAGGTCCGAAAACGAACTAATATTTTTTTCCTAAACAGTTTTATTATGACGTCCATGTTTTCACATTTTCTTTTCTGGAATATATTGAGACGAAGAAAGAGGAAAATGTTGAAATATCTGCGTAATAATGACCTTGGCCGTAAATGGGCTAAGCTCCATCCACGGAGAGTCGGTGGTGCCCAATTTGGGATGAGTCCAAACCTTTGAGGTAAATGGAAAGAGCATTACGTCATCAAACTGTTGCCTGGCAGTCAAAATAACAACAAAATTGGTTATGCCTGCTCTTTCCTTGCTGTCTTTTGCATAGCACGAGCGAATGGACGAATTAGCGGATATAAAGTAAGAATATCCAGCGTCTGTTTGAAATTTAAGGAAAGTAAATCTTGTAACATATCTTTTTGCTAATAATGGCTTTAGATTCCTTTAAAGCTTTAGTGAATCAGGGTTTTACCTTCGTTTCGGCTATGGAATGGTAAACATAATTGTATCCCAATATTTAGCATGACCCTAATATGAAAAACAGTTCAATTACAAATGTTAATCTATAATTGTCACTTCGAAGATTACGATATTGGCTTTTCATTTCAAAACTGAAAACCTGTCTTGTGAATGGCTTTGAGGTAAGCTCCAGTTTTCATTTTTCTATCGGCTCTTCTGGCACTATCCGGCATATGTTTAAGGCATTTCAAGCGCAGCGTTTCCAGATAAGCCTTATATTCAATTTGACTATAGGAGTGGGGAAACCGCTAATACATAGATAAACCCAACAAGTTTAACGGCTCAGCGCTATGGATTCTACTTGCTTAAATCTTAGTTTAACCTTGGATAGTGAAATGTTATAATTTATGTTGATAAAAATATACGTAAGGGGAATTCGTATTAAAGACGTCAAAGTTATGCTGATTTCTAACGAGTGACTATGGAAAACAAGGTAAACTTGTACAATAAGTGCGCCTGCCCGTAACCGCTAAAGAGAAATCGGGGGCGAGAAACAAATGTGGCGGAGAGACCACGCCCAAGTTATAGGCTATCGAAAGGTGAAAATATCTAGCGCCCTCTCCGACTACCGGAAAGTTATAAATCAAACAAGGATCATTTTCATCGGGGAGTTCAGCCACCCCATTTTACTCACTGATCCCAATTGTTTTTCAACATATAGGTAGAGTATAATATTAAAAAATAGATACATTTTTTTATTCTACACGAAGGAAAATGGCAGGTTCTATATTGGAAAAACCTGCAGAGCTTTGAGCCAACGGCTGAAAGAACAGCAGAGAAGGACACTAAATGAAGAACTTAAAGCATCAGCTATCTCAGTGCACGCATGGAGTGAACCGGGGCACACCATAAAATTCGAAGACGCCAAAATAATAGCCAAGGAAAATAGGTACTTCCCGAGAATAACAAGAGAAGCTATATAAATCATCAAAACGCCAATGAATTTCAACAGAGAAGATAGATACCCCTTACACAGTGCATGGAAAAGAGTATTAAGACTGTCACGCAATCACGATGCTGTTCCATGATTGGACGAAGTATTGGTCGTTTTTTGGGCGCAAAATCTCTCCCATGTAAGAATGAACCAAAACCATCTCGCAATCCTTCACTTGAGGACGCCAGCTGGATAGCTGACGAAACTGTCGTGATACCCAGCAACATATACGGACGCAACCCCGAAAAAATGTTGACATCAAGGAAAATCAGCTTTGAGAAAAACGTCCAAGGAGCGCAAATCTTTCCATTAACCGTCACCCGTGTGCGCTGCAGTACACTAGTGTATCACGAACTTAGTTAACTTAACCTCCTTGGTCCTGGCGTATTGCATACAATACACATACATACCCATCACGCCGTTCCCTTCCGGGGTAGGCACAGTCAAAATTTTCACTCATTAATACATAATTGTACACCTAACTCTGCTTCAATAATTTCCTCCATACTGACCTATCCTTTCAAACCTCTTTTGCCTCATTTAACCCCATTCACTGTTTCATACACGCCCTCCTGTTTTAAGACTCCTAATATTCCTCCTCCTAAGAATTTCCTCAACCACATTCAACCACAACTTTCTCGGCCTACCTCTACCTCTCACACCATTCATTCTACTCTCATATATTTGTTTCGTTATTCGACTCTCATCCATTCTCTCAACACGGCCAAACCAACGAAGCACACTCCTTTCATACACGTCCATTACTGGAGCATTTAACCCACATTCATTCATGACCCACTCATTCCTGACCTTATCCATCCTACTTTTGCTGCAAATACTCCTCAGATAACTCATACCCACGGCGTTTAGCCTACTCTTATATCTATCCTGACATACCCATGTTTCACTACCATATAGCAAAGTGGGAAGAAGTACAATTTTGTACATGGCAATTTTCGCTTCCTTTGACAAGCACTCATTCCTTGATATGCTCCACATACTACCTACCACTTTCATTCCAATATTCGCACGTCTCTTTATCTCAAATACACAAAATTTTGAATATTTTTCCCGTTCAGAAACGCAAAATATTGGCACTAGTTCAGCGCTTGCTGTCAAGTGGCAACACCATTAAGAACCTTGATTCACAGAGGTAATAACTACGCAAACATGTCTTATAACGCAAAACGTAGGTATGAAGAATTTTCCAAAAATAATGCTGGATATGTCTCGGGACTGAGGAGGTTAAACATCTTTATACGAAGCCTTCTATAATTGATGGATACATAATCAGATAATCAAGCAATTAATTATAGAGAACTATAGCAATATCACTACTGGTTACTAAACTGGAATGCTATTTGAACTAAATACAAGGTAATCATGCATTATCGACGCTAATTGTGTTCAATAATTGGACGCTGTCAATAAAAATGATTGCTCAGCATTATTCAGAGTAGAGTTAACAATTACGACCATAGCTTCAGCAAGAAATAATTTTTATTATTAAGGTACTGCCATTGTTATAATGTACATGGCCTATGAAATTAATTAGTAACAAGCAAGGTTCCAGTAATAGAATTTCCTCTACAAAGCCACGCAATTTAGCTTCATCAAAGTATCCACTGATATGGCTAAATAATAATTTATTGGGATATGGAAGTAATGAATTTAAAACTACCTTAATTTTTACTCTTACTTACGCTATTTATGTATATTGCAACATGATTATTTTGTTGTTTTTCTGGCATAAACATATTTTTCTTTCTTGCGGTAAGAATGCGAAGGAAAACATTAATAACGGCAATGGATTGCTGAAACTACAGTCGGACTTTTATTAAATGTGGATTATAGCTATCAATCTTGTTTGACAAAAGGTCAAATTTTTTAATAGGCTATTTAATTAAGTCTTCAAGATTAAAATTCCGGATTCTGATCCATCCTACTTTGGAAATTGACACCACAAGAGGGGATTTAAGTTAATAACATTTTAGACTTTTGCGATAAATAAATGGAATTTTGCTAAAACTATTGCTCCTATAGGGTTCATCTTTAGCAATTTTTTTAAGTATTGCAATACCCTTACATTTTTGTAGGTTTCATACGATTTCAACAAAAATGTTTAAATTTAAACAATTTAAAGAATATCAATTTTTGTGTTTTTGTTACAATAACATTTTTTGTAACAAACCGATTTTTGTTTAAAAATCTCAATTCGTAGATAATTATATTTCCTACGATTCTTTTGAACGTCTCTTTTCTATACGATGCATAGTTTTCCGAGTGCATTGGAAAAACTGATTTTATCCTCTTAATTGTTTAAATAAAACGTGAATCAATAAGAATTATTTGAATCATGAGATGAGAGGACACTTCCAATACCCTTAAGCATTTTGCGATAAAATCGCGGGTAAGAATTTCTCATTTCTGATTTTTTTTTCTTTTCCTGGCCTGATATGACTCTTCAAAGTCCGCCCAGAAACAGTGACTCAAAATAAAATGCTCCGTGAACATGAAGATACGAGCTTGAAAATCATACGATTTAATTATACCTTTTCCGTTCCTTTTGGTTTAAAGCAGCCTTATCATCGTCGTAATTGTGACTGGAAGGATGAGAACTCTTTATTATTAGGAGGGAAACGAAGTTTTGTGAGACAATAACTTGGAAGGGTTGGTCAAAGCTACGAGAACAAGTTAAAGTACAGAAGGGTTCGTCCCTTGGAAGAGGAAGCCAGTCGAGAGTTTCGTAGGAAATGATGTTATGAAATTCGGGACTTCGTATTACGGGGAGAGGAGAGACCGTTAGGGGAGGTTGTCTCCCAATAACCGCCTTTTGCGAGGCTGGGTAAATTCAAACTGCCGCCGCGCGTCCAATGTCGGGGTTTTGTTTTCTACGCGGATAACCTTCGGGTCAAAAGTTCCAGCGGTGATCCAGAAGGACCCCACTGATTTAGGAATCAAAACTGCTCAAATATAATATGACCCTGAGTACGTTTAATGGTAGCTTCTTGAAATAGTCTCACGATAGAAGACTGGTATCAAATACGAAAAAGACTGTTGCTATAAATATTCACTCGCCATACACCCTTATACTACGTGATGTAAATATCGTTTGTCACTCTTATGATTGTTTAAGAATAATGCCACTTAAATGAAATAATAATTTACTTAAAAATGTGTCACAATTTACATATCTTGGGTTGACAGTTGATTTCCTCTTTCAGTGGGATATCCACATAATGAACCTTTGTAGAAAGTTGAGATATATTGTAATGAGACTCATAAATATCAGTC
Source organism: Ceriagrion tenellum (assembly GCA_963169105.1). Lineage (NCBI taxonomy): Eukaryota > Metazoa > Arthropoda > Insecta > Odonata > Coenagrionidae > Ceriagrion > Ceriagrion tenellum. The sequence goes on along the minus strand of OY720642.1, from coordinate 87,985,612 downwards.
ATCTATTACCCATGAACTCTAGGAGAATCTTTTACTTTTCGTTGTTTGAATCCCTTGTTAGATATGGTATTGAAGTTAGGGGCTTTGCATCACAATACCATATGAGTAGAGTCAATGCAATACAATAGAATTTACTAAAAATGATTAATTATGTTAATGTTCAAAAGGATATACTGGACTTGTTCATAAATAATAACGTTCTGTTTCCTAAACATCTACTAAACTTTATCTCACTTTGTAACTAAAAGGACAAGGACAAGGAAGACTACTTAACTGTCTTAAATAATGTAAATACAAGAGGAGCTTTTTTTGTGCCTAAAAATAATAATAAATATGGTGAACGTGATAGGCAGTATATTCTCCCAAAATCATTAAATAAATATTTTGGAGAGTTGGAGAAAGAAAAGTAAGAAAATGTAATCAGTTTAAAAAAATGTAAAAAGGGCCCTACAGAGACAAATGTTAATGAAATTGTAAAAGACTATTTTTTATCGAGGTGCATTTCTATTGTTGTTGTTTTTCCGTTCTTTTCGCTGTAATTTGTTTAGCAAGGTGCATTTTGTTGACGTTTTCTTAAGTATATGAGCCTGAGCTGCCATAGTTTGCAGGTAAAAGAAGAAAAAAATTATATTATTATGTATAATTTTACGTATGTCCCGTTGGCAGGGATGTGTCTGACGGAACAACATATGTTAAGTTATTTAAAAATAAATTAAATGAAAAAATTAAAGATTACTTTCCAAATATACTCGAATTATGTTCGTTCACAGTTGACAGTTGATTACCTCTTTCAGGGGTAATATCTTCAATTTCATCAGGGGCAATTTCATCAGGGGCAATATCTTCAGGGGTATATTTCTTCAATTTGCCCACTAACGGTTATCATTATTATCTTAAAGAACTACGAGCCTAATGGTAAATCACTTATTCATTGATTGCAAATTTTGGGGACCTCAAATGCTATTCTGACGAAATCACGCTACCTGGATGAGAGTAACAGAAATGGTCCATTGGATTGTATTGGATTTTTGGGGAGGTGACCGACTGCTAAGGTCATTTGCGCCATAGGGGTTAGGTAAGGGAGGAAGGGTGGATAGAAAGCCGACGTCGGCATTAGACTGCTCTTAACGAAAGGCGCCAAGGGGACCACGGTTTAACGTCTCATCCAACAGACGGAGTACTGCACTTGAAGTGCCCTCCACGAGAAACTCAAGTAGAGATTTGGTTTCCTCTGAATAACATCCATCTCTGCAGGGATTTGAACGCTGGCCGCCTGTGTGGTAAGCGAGTACTCTAGCCACCACACCAACCCGATCCCCAAACCTCCCCCTCGCCAAAAAAAGGTGCGTATGCCACTATTAATGTTTCCGTTCAACATCGCATAGAATAAAGCAAATATGTGAAAGCTTTTTCCCATTTTCTAGTTCATGAGCATGGTGATTCCTCTGAATTACGCTAGAATAATGGGTTGCAGGCAATTAAGTGTTTAAGTTCCAAAACTGTTCAATAATACGAGTGATGATCTAAAAATTTGGAATCTATAAGAAAACTTAAGAGAAGGAAAAAGGAATGGTTGTTATGCACAAAATTTATGTTTGTTTATTTCGAAAATTCTTCAGTGTCATTTAAAAATAGTACTTAGTGCAAACTTTATACTAGTGTTAAATAAAAATAGCTAAAATATTATACATAAAAGGCTCCTGCTGATGAGCCACGAGTGGCTTAGCATGACCATAAAGTTGATTAAATAGCATTGTATTTGTACATTTCTTGTAATTTCCATGTAATTGACAAAAATGGTACTGTAATTTAATAAATTAAGTACATTCTACAGATGAATAATAGCTGACCATTGTATCGAGGCAGCTAATATAATTTTACTTGCAAAATGACTTTTTAATGTTCCCAGCAATTCTGAACTAGGCAGCCCTCAAATGAGAGTTATTGGTAAAATAAGTAGCAATCTTAAACGATGACACATTTTTGACGTCGAAAAAGAATTATGATTGATCAAAGCATGACCAAAAAGATAACAAGTTAACAATGGTTAGGGTCGCATAACTCAATCCAGGGTACTACTACAATTTCAAGCTAAAGCAACTCCCAATTTACAACCGCCGGAGTACCTAGTGTTAAATAAATTAATGAAGACATCAAACTTAGTTCATTCAGCTCACGAAGGTTTTCAACATTAACGCCAAACACTAGGATGTGTGTAGGCACGCGTGGCTGAGAAAAGCCGTGACGTGTGACCTACGAGAATTAAATAAAATAATAAAAAAAGGAAAGAGGGAAGAATAGGTAATGGAAATAAAACTCACCGGCCGTCGGCATGCCACCCTGATCTATGGGTCTATTCTGTATATCCTCAGAATTACCGAGTCTCGACATTGACGAAATTTTGACGTCAGAGTAAAGTAAGATTCACAGGGGAGCATTTGAAAGTTGAGATTTGTCGGGGAATTCGACGTCACATCCACGGATTTACCGAGATTCGACCACGTCGATTCCTTACTGAATATGGCCCCAGGACTCCGACCCAAAAGAAAAGAGAAACTATTGAGACGTTCGCCTCTCGTCTCTGCGACGAAAGCCAGCTGACCCCTGCCCCTCCCGCGTCTCCTAGGTGCGTGTGCACACCTCCTTTCCCCACCCTCCAGACGGCGCGATGAGCAAGGTTAGAAGGAAGGTCGAAGAGGGAGATTCAAATACACAAAACAAACGAACGCGCATCGGCGCAAACAGTGTGATTATGGATCTCCATTACACTTGAGCCTGCGACAACGTTACTTTTCAATACACTTATGACGTCGAAAACGTGATCGTCACTCTTCAAGATTTATAGGTTTTTCAGATAAGTATTCGTTCGTGGGTTACATTATTAGACGAGTACATGAGGATATTTCTTTCATAGGTGCGTTTTGAATAAAGATAACAAAAACGCGAAAGCAGTAACTCCATATCCCACGCCTATATGATGAAACCTGGGTTTCAACCAATATATTTCATAGATATTATATCCCTATAAAATTTTTCGTACCAATTCCGACGAAAACGTATCAATGTACATACATTGTTAAATGAGTACCTGGGAACATTACCCTTCTAGTGCGGGGTGCGTTTTGAATAAAAATAACGAAAACACGAAAGAAGGAACTGTATATCCCACGCCTTTTTGACATAACCTGGTTTTCGGCCAAATGTCCCATAGATATTATATCCACAATGAATTTTTACATCAAGTTCGACAAAATAGTGTCAATGTTCATTAATAAAAGAGCAACTGAGCATATTTCCTGCCTACAGGAGAGTGCTTTTTGAATTACGATAACAAAAAGGCGATAGAAGGTGTTCGCGCCTGACATCATTTCACAAGTTTCGTTGTTCTTCTTTCACGTTACTAATGACACGTTTTTTATTGTTGAGTTGTTGTACCAATCAATCTTTTTTGTAAGACAAAGACGGTCAAGATAAGACAAAGAGATCATTAAAACCAAAGGAAATACAGTCCACTTCATTAGAATCGAAACTATGACTCTTCTAATTTCGCTAATATTCAATTAATATACAGGTTCCATGTTATAGCAATAACAGCCGGAACAGAAGGAACACTATATCCCACCACTGTTGAACTCAAATAAAGTTTAAACAAACATTTTCCTAAAATATCACATCGACAATTGATATTTAATAGTATAATAGAGAATTCAGGTATAAAAACCATCAATAGTGAAGTTTGAGGTTCACGAACTTTCGGTGTAGAAGCCTCAAAAAGGGATTTGCGCTGGTTTTGAAAATGTTTTCATTAGTTGAACGCTGTTTTGGATATTTTACCTCGGGAAATTCTTCCGCGGCAGTGTAGAGATACAGCATTTTGATCATTCATTTCATCAATGTGAAAATGATTCCAAACTTCTGACATTCTTATGCACAAACAACCAACAACTTTGAAAAAACTAATTAAAACACAATTAGAAAACAGCATGTCATTTTTCTCTAACTCCGCCTATTCAAACGTGTTTTGTTTTCACGAGTACGCGGCGTGAAAATACAAATGATCGTTGAAAGCACGGTTGTACATACATAAGTTTGTGGTTGAAAGTATAAACGGAATAGGAATTAAATGTTCACCTTTTGAAGTACTCTATTCCGATTTTGATTTTTGGGTTGGCATGATCGTTGAAAGCACGGTCGTACATACATAAGTTTCTGGTTGAAAGTATAAACGGAATAGGAATTAAATTTTCACCTTTTGAAGTACTCTATTTCGATTCCGATTTTTGGGTTGGCATCGAAGTATCGACTCGACCCTTCAATATTTAACGTAGTTTGAGCGAGATAGTTCCCTAATCGTTATGGAGACCATATACGAATTACACATTTTAATTTCACCAGCTGTAGGGTACACGAATTAAATATTGCATTATTAATGGTGCAATGATATAGTTTTTTTATATGAGTGAAAATCTAAGTAATTATAAAAAAATATCTAAATAAGTATTTAATATAACTCATTTTTTTCGTGCGGTACGTTTGCAACTCCTTGAAAACGGAAGGCTTTTTGTGATCCCAAAGAAATTGCTGCGGTGGCAATATAATTATTTTTAAAAAATAGTTGAGAAAAAATACAAACTACAAGCTGTTTAATTTTTACGAGATCTAAGTGTTCGATTTTCCTCATTTTTTCAAATGACCTCTCTCTGGAGTGCATACAGGTACCATTTCCCAAGTAAATCGGCTGGTATTTATTAATAAATATCTCGGAAAGTAGCGTTCTAAGGGGTGGAATTTTTGAAGACATTGTAACGATAACATATGTTTCTTTAAAATGAGACTAAATTTGTTGATTTTTAGGCGAATAATATTTCGCTTAAATTATCTGTTTTTGACAAAAATGTATCAATAATATTTCCCCTATTTCTATAAAACGGACATCCTTTTCGATTGAAAAACAAATAACCCCTTTAGTATGCCCACCAAGGACATATGGATGGGATCGAGGGATGAGGGAAAGACACACTTACTGCTTTGCGGGAGTACTCGCGATCGGTTTATGCACTCTGAGTGACATTTCTCTTTACACTGAATTCTAAGCAAAAAGCAAGGACGGAGTACAGAGTGGCACGTCCCATATCCTATTGGACACGAGAGTGTGGAAGGCCGCTCAACGGCCCGAAATCAGGTCTGCCGAGTCTCGCGCATATCCGAATTCCCATCTCGACTAATGATTCTGCCCCTCTCACCAACTCAGCGAGAATTACGGCGTTCGTCGAAAGGGGAGTGAAGCACCGCAGAGGAGACCCGAGCAGAACATCACATCCACATCGCAAAGCCTTTGTCAGTCGTAAAAGCGTATGTCTAGAGCTTATGCCTCCACCGTCGTCATCATCATCATCATAAGTCATTCAATCCTAAGATTGATTGACTGCAGCCCTCTATTCTACTACATCCCCTTTGGTTAGTTCGGGGCTCGTAGCGATGGTTGTCTGAACGAGTGCTCTCCACGTTTTTAAACGGAGTCTCCGATTACTCGGGATTGAATTTAGATGCATCATTTTTTTGTAGGGAAACTATACTTTGCATTAATCTTACAACCTGTAATGTATCTAAATCAATTGATAGTGGAAATACGCTGTGGAACGACGAAGAGGAATAACTCATTGTAAAAACGATATATTATTCCACTATTTTTTAATTCTGTCTACTGGTTTTGACATCTACTGCATCATTTTTAAGGCAAACAGTTGTTTCTACATAAATATTGCAACCTGTTATGTATTTAAAACAATTTACTGTGACGCCGTTTGTTTGTTGACAGATGTTTGCCTTGAAAATGCCGCTGTTAACGTCTAAACCGGTAGACAGCATTAAAACATAGTGGAATTATATATTGCTTTAATTATGAGTTATTCCTGTAGTGTCGCTTTTATACATAGAAATGCATCATGTGATATTAAACCGAGCTATTTCTGCAAGTAAGTCAAGACTTTTTTTCTTGAAAACGGCACTAACTATTTTTATGAAATGCTTGGATGTAATACATTCGGAATATAAAATGAGTAGGATCTCATATTTGGAAAAAATCATTTAAAGTTAAAACAATATTAAAACAATTCATTTTTTTCAAATGGGCTTAATGGACAGCCTAGACGGCAACACATAAAACTACAAAAGTAAACAAAAAAATATATGGAACAGTATAATTAGAGGAACCGCACTGCACAGCACCGCAGAGGAGACCCGAGCAGAACATCACATCCACATCGCAAAGCCTTTGTCAGTCGTAAAAGCGTATGTCTAGAGCTTATACCTCCACCGTCGTCATCATCATCATCATAAGTCATTCAATCATAAGATTGATTGACTGCAGCCCTCTATTCTACTACATCCCCTTTGGTTAGTGCGGGGCTCGTAGCGATTGTTGTCTGAACGAGTGCTCTCCGCGTTTTTAGCCGAAGTCTCCGATTACTCGTGATTGAATTTTGGTGCATCATTTTTTTGTAGGGAAACAATGCTTTTCAATAATCTTACAACCTGTAATGTATTTAAATCAATTGATAATGGAAATGCGCCGTGGAACGACGAGAAGGAATAACTCATAGTAAAAACAATATATCATTCCACAGTTTTTTAATGCTGTCTACAAATTTTGACATCTATAGCATCATTTTTAAGACTAACAGTTGTTTCTACACAAATACTGCAATCTGTTATGTATTTAAAACAATTTACTGTGACGCTGTTTGTTTTTTGACAGGTGTTTGCCTTGAAAATTCCGCTGTAAACATCTAAACCGGTAGACAGCATTAAAACATGAAGGAATTGTATATTGTTTTAATTATGAGTTATGCGTGTACTGTATTTATCGCTTTTATACATTACAATGCATCTTGTGACATTAAACCGAGCAATTTCATCTACATCTACGTACTACCCCGCAAGCCGCCTCAAAAGGCGTGTGGCGGGGGGTGTTAGGACACCAGCCGTCAACAAAAAAAATCAGTTCCGCCTAGCATTTATTAAATTCCTTAATTGTTCGGGGGAAAAACGAATTCCCATACCTATCCGTTCGGCAAAATATCTCTCTTAATTTATCGATTCTGTCGGACCTGAAGATATAATGTGGTTCTAATATGATGTTCTCCGTGTCGCTCTGAAAGATATTCATTCTCAATTGCTCAAGCAATCTAAGCCTAGCGCGTAGCCTCCGAGTCTCTAGCGGCTCCCACCCTAAATCGTTCAAAATCTATGTAACGCTTTCTGTACGGCCGTAGCAGTTTTTGACGAATCGCGCAGCTTTTCTTTGCATTTTATTAAGTTCATGGACTAGGTCTTTCTCCGCCGGATCCCATATGCTCGCTGCATATTCAAGGTGTGGCCGGACGAGTGCGAAATAGCACCTCTCTTTCACTTTATCATCCGAAAATCTTATGCAATATCAAATAATATATATAATATGCAAATCTTATGAAATATTTATGCAAGTAATTCAAGACTTTTTTCTTGAAAACGGCACTAACTATTTTTATAGCCTAGACGGCAACACATAAAACTACAAAAGTAAACAAAAAAATACATGGAACAGTATAATTAGAGGAACCGCACCGCACAGCACCGCAGAGGAGACCCGAGCAGAACATCACAACCACATCGCAAAGCCTTTGTCAGTCGTTAAACCTTATGTCTAGAGCTTATACCTCCACCGTTTTCATCATCATCATCATCATAAGACATTCAATCCTGTGATTGACTGACTGTGGCTCTCTATTCTACTACATCCTTTCTGGTTAGTGCTGGGCTCAGAGCGTTGGTTGTCTGAACGAGTGCTCGCGGCGTTTTCAACCGGAGTCTCCGATTACTCGTGATTGAATTTTGATACGTCATTTTTTTGCAGAGCACCTACACTTTGCATAAATCTTGCAACCTTTATTGTATTTAAATCAATTGATTAATATACATCTACATAATACCCTGCGAGCCGCCGCATGTGCGAGTGGCAGGGGGTGTTAGGTCACCAGCCGTGTAAAGATGTAAGTTTTTGGGGAAGTGAAATGGTGACATGCATTATAGGAGTGTATTTAGTGGAGCTCAATTGCGGCCCGAAATCATGTCTACCGAATCTCACGCATGTGATGAACATTGCTAGAAAACAACTTGTTATTAACAGCATTTATTATTGTTCCATCATTAAATTACACATAATGTAACCTACTTATGACTTTTAATAACTCCTACTTATGCTTTTATACGACCCATTTCTGTACACAGATGACGTTAGATATATATTGAGAACCCCTTCGTATTATGCTAGGTTTGATCATATTAACAAGATTAGAGATAGATTGTCGTACCGATAGATTTATAATGTCAATTTCCCGCGTACTATAAGAGAGAACAATAGGCAGCGTAGCAAAGGGATAGGTAGGTGAAATATACTTAGAGTAGTCTGTAGTGCATGATGCATGTAATAACAACCGATAATCCCTTTCTTGTTATGTAGGTACTAACCATCTAGCTACACGTGATCCTATTATCTAGCATGTCTCCATTATATATCCTAGTTGCATGTCAATAGTGCATGTTTGGTGATCTTCACCCCCTGCCACACACCCTCGTGGTGGCTCGCAGGGTATTACGTAGATGTAGAGGCAAGCAAGTTTGAATTTTTTTTCTCGAAAACGAAACCAACGATTTTGATGAACTATTGGAGAAAACAAAATTCGAACGATAAATGAGATCAAGAATGGTCTTGCGCTTGAGAAAATTGATTTATGCTTACGAATATGCAAAACTACTCAACATTTCATATAAATCATAAGTGCTTAATTGAATGTGGCGTTACGTTTTGGAACGACATGAAAGAATAACTCATAACGATGTAAAGCTCCACTATATTTTTTAATGCTGTCTACCGGTTTCGAAGTCTAAGGCGTCATTTTCAAGATTAACAGTTACTTGTCTTGAAAGTGTAGCTATAGACGTCGAAACCGGAAGACAGCATGACAACATAGTGGAACTGTACAGTCACTTCATAAAGTATCGCGACATCTACGCTATCGGTTCGTATAGGTCGGATGTCGAAGCTCAAAATACGTTGGCTATCCTGACCTATCTCTGGTGGCTATGTCCCTCTTGACTTTCAATAAATATGCTAGCTAGCATACATGCATATCGCGACGCACCATGCACCGCTAGCATGGTTGTGTCGCGATACTTTATGAAGTGACTGTACATCGTTTTTATTGTGAGTTATAATCCTGTAATAAATTATTCGCTTTTACGTATTACAATACATCTTATATTATTAAATAGAGCTATTTCTGTAGGTATGTTATGACTTTTTCTTGAAAACGGCTCTAATAATTTTGATTAAGTATATGGATGTATTATATTCGGACTCGAAAATAAAATTTAAAAGATCTCATACTTGGGGAAAAAAAAATATTTACATTTTCAATATTACTCAAAATGTCATATAATTTTCATATGTGCTTAATGGGCAACCAAGATGGCGACGAATCAAACTGTATAAGTTAACCAAAAACAGATGCAACAGCACACAGAGAGCCTTTGATGATTCCAGGTTGGAAAGCTACACTTATATGACCATTTTGATGAATATTGTATAGACAATTATTTGTTATTAGTACAGCATTTATTGTTGTTTCATAATTCATTTACACATATTGTGTAATTTAATGATGCAACCAACTTATAATTTAAAATAAGACCTACTTATGCTTTTACACGAGCTAAGTTTCTGTAAGAAAGTTGGGATTTTTTTATCGAAAACGATTCCATCGATTTTGATGAAATATTGGAAAAAACAAAATTTGGACGATAAACGGATCGTGAACGGTCTTGTGTAAGGGATAGTTGATTTATGCTTAAGATTTTTCTTAAAAGTATGTTAGCAATATATTATTTTTTTATATCATAAATTATATTAAATTATATTACTAAAAATTATATTACTAAAGGTTAGCAAAATACTACGTACCACAAACTTTTAATTGCATGCCAAAACATCTTGATAATCTTAAAGGTATGGCAGTAGTAAAGAAAAAGGTACATGCATGGTTACTTGACGAAATTAAACATTTTTGATTGGTTATGTTCTATATATTTGGCATGAATACCTGTGTATTAAAAATGTGGAATGCCTAAATCTGGCTTTGTTTAATGTTCTCAAGTTGTAATATTATAAATTGTTGCAACTTGTTTTTTTTTGTTTTTTGTATGCACCATTTTTTTTTATTTGCCGCATTGCATGTATATGTGTTGGATCCTTCTGACAATCCATATGGCTTAGAGGGACCGTGTTTGTTTACTTATATAAAAACTTATATATATTAATTAAAGTCAAAATATTAACATTGGTTTTATGGTTAACCAAGCGGCAACGTATGGAACAACATGAGTAAACGAAAAGTAGATGTAACAGCATTCAAAGAACAACACGAGTTTTGATTGGAAATTTAAAAATTACATCGAGTACTGTATTCATTGAAGAAACGTTTGAATCGGTTGAATTGGTTGGTTTGATTAACTCGTCTCCAGCAGTGTTTTCTCTCGGCATGTTGTCGAGTTTTCCAGAGTCGACAGGCCAAGTGGCTTAAAAGTTCTTTTCCCACCAGAAAATCCACTCCATGCAATAAGCTTAGCATGTTAATTTAAAAAACACAAAAAAATTTCAACCCTAATGTTGATGTTACACCTATAAGTAACGAAAATGACAAAGACTTCGAAAATACTTACTTTCCGAAAACTCGTAATGCTTCAATGTTAAACTCTACTACCATTTTATCTGTCAATTTGTATTTAAGTGTTTTTAACATAGCATTTAAGTTTTTTGTTTCAAATTTTTTTATACTTTGTAGTCGAGCTCGGCAGGGGGGTAATCTCGTTTTAGGTTTCTAAATTACATAGCAATGGAAAAAGTCCTACCATATACCACTCAATTTTAAAATCACAAAGTCAAAACCTCAGTCAAGGAGTGTTTCAAAAAACGAACGTCTCCACAAAGGGTAGATTCATAGGCATATTCAAATCAAGAAGGTTAAGGAATGTCATTAGCATTCAAGACTTAAAACTCTTTTTAAAATCTAATTTATAAAAAAAGATAATTCATAACTGTACTTGTGCTGCATAGACTCGTCAGAAATATATAATAATTTCTCAGGCTTCACTTGGTAGTACAACATTGCAATGGTTTCTAAATAAATTCACTTTTTAATATTCCACAATGGTTTTTATTAATGCGACTTAGGTTTCGACTCCATTTAAGTCATTATGACTAATGATAATGACTAAACTTGAGTTGAAAGCTAGGTCGGAAGAATAAAAACCATTGTGAAATGTTACAAAGTGAATTTATTTGCAAACCGTCGTCATAAACAGCTGCGATTTTAACCATACTTGGCAGTTAGATGTGTTCAATAGATGATTTTTCGGTATGTATTCCAAAACACGCACAAATTTTCGCATGAAAATGATACGTAGTCAACGCCGGTATTAAAAAAGGAGAGTGGTCAGTGGAGAAAATTGCCTAGCATACTTGGAAAGATGTTCAAAAAAATAAACCAAGCGTAGAGAGGAATATTTCCGATTACTCTGCTGTAATCAAATATTACCAAGAGACAAAGTAGGTGCTTAACTATTATCAATAAAGCACTTCATGTGCTTTTATCAAATGAAAGAATCAAGTACCTATACTAGCAAATTTTAATGGAAGAAAAACTTCTACATGAGAAAGTAGTAGGAGGAAATCTCAGGAGGATTTGGCGATCTAATGAAAGATGAGATGAACCTTACGATTTCTTCTTTGAAACAAGTCTAAGCCAAAATATATATTTCCTTCTTCTAAAATGTTCTATTAAAAACCTTCTAAAACATCAGTGTGACTAAAAAAACTCTCGACTTGAAACTTTCAAAGTGTTCTGACATGGATAAAGAGGTGAATCTTCGAACAAAGTTCAGTCGACGGCTCTAAAATGTTTGCATGCAATTACTTGAAAAAAACTACAAATCCGCTATAAGCTAATACATCATATTTCGTCAAATAACGCCTCAAAATTAAAAGTGTTTACAACACCTCGATGCACGCGTATTAAAAAACGAAGTTACCATCAAGGATTGTGCATAATAAACGAAAATTAATACCAATAGGTTGATGACCTATTATTGCATGAAGCATCTATGTAAATCATAAAGCAAATAAATCATTTTAATGATAATATTTTTCACATTATTATATTCACAGAATGGCGTCCAAACTAAATCGTTTGTCCCTTTAAGGCGAATTTTTATCCTTTAAATCTCAGAAAAAACCAGGAGTACTATTAGGTGGAGTTCATAAGCTGGGAAAAATGAGAAAACCAAAACTACCGGAGCGGAAAGACGCGAATTTCTCAATTAATCTCGCGTTTTTACGGACAAATGTGATCCAGCAGTTCCTTCCCGGGTAATCCCCAAAAGGCAAATGTGGAATACCGGAGTACTCCTGAGGTTAGCATTTTTTTACGGCGACGAATTGAATTTGAGCCAGCTTAATGGAGAGTTTACACACCGACTGCTCATCTAGTCTGAATGAATCAAACAGCGCTTCTCCTAATGACCAGTTGGGGAAAAAATTTAAGATCAAAACGTTTATAGTCGGTTTTTTCATCCTTTTTTGCTGCAGTTATTAAAACCTCTAACGAACCGAACTCATAAAATGCATCTTTGATGGCGTTCAAATGCAGTTTGAAATACATTAAAATGAAATGTTACTTCACTTCACTTTAATGAACAAACTTTACTATTACTATGCCTTTCAGCTAACACAACTGCCATCAGGTGACCGATGATGGCTTCCTTATGTCCTGATTCTGGGTTGCTTGATGAGGGTCAAGAAAATTGAAAACCATTGTTATAATAATGTTTTTTACAAACAAACGCCACATAATTATAATGAACCTATAGCCTTTAATTTCATCTGGCCATTGTCGTGAATTTCATGTACTTTTTCATCAGTGCTCAATCTTAAGATTGGTTGACTTCAGCCCTCCACCCTATCTAATCTAATGCAAGTTCCCTTACCACCTGGTATCTCTTCATATGTACTCTCCTCTTTATTTGATCCATGAACTCATTCCAGGGTCTTCCTTCGGGGGCTTTTCCCTCCATTTTACATTCAATTAAGTTCTTCACAAACCCATTGTGTCTCAGGTAACATCCAATCCATCTGATTCTTCTTTCCTTAATGGGCTTCCATATGGTCCTTTCCTCTCATACTCTTCTGTACACTTCATCGTTCCTTATCTTGTCCGTCCATTTTACCTTCAGCATCCTCCTCCTATACTTAAGATTGCTTATTTCAAGTATAGCTATAGATATCAGATGTGAGTCTCACTGATGCTTCAACCAATGTAACCACATTTCTTGCTCATGAATCATAATAATGATAACACAGCATGGCATGTGCTCGCACAATCAGAATATTGTATAGAACTACCAGTACACCCGTCGTAACTCTACCCAATTTGACCTTAGTTGAAAATTTAAACTATTACTTAAATAACTATAAATACTCAAAGACCTTTCCAGTTCCCTAATTTTAAGTTTTCTTATTAACCTCTTTTTAAGTTATTTTTATTCTACACGATATGCGGATCTGTTTTCAAAATGATTGGTCCATTCAGCGAAGGCATTCATCTTCGAGGCATTAGACGGTCTTCTAATTTCCTCCATGGATGCACATGGCCAACCATACGAGGCCACTGAACAGCAATTCAGGGGTCCACAGCGTTTTGTGATCTCCCTCCGTGGGGCAAAAGCGGCTCAGAGCGCGGCCCCATCCAGGTAAAGGAGCGGATTGCATCCCTCTGTTATCAGAAGGCGCTAAAGGGAAGAAAAAGAGATTTCTCCCGAAACCATCGGTCGCTCTCCCGTTTCCCATTCGGAATCCCCTTCCCTCTCGTCCTCCCCGCGATCATTTTACATCCTCGGTGAATTGGTTTGGCTCGCGTTTCAAAGACATACGCAGTCTACGCCCTGCGCTTCTGCTCGTCCCTACAGTCCGACCCTTTCCGGCCCGCTACAGATGGAGACGCCAAGCTCAATTTTAAAGGAAATTGCCCGGCCTCATTAAAACCCCATCCCCTGGAAGCCTCTTCGTCGCCACCCCCGGCGGACGAGGGTCGTCTTCACTTTGATACGTATTGATTATGCAGAGCACCTATACCGTGCTTATACCTTGCAACCTGTAATGTATTTATATAGAAAAATATATATATTTATTGCATCCAACAATGGCACAAAAATATTGGCATAAACATGAATTGGGATGCTTAGGTAACCTTAAAAGTTTATTACCTGTTTAAAGATTACCTACTTAAACAATAAAACCAATAGCTCTCAAAATGAGTAAAACAAAAAATATACATCGGTCAAATAAATTAACCTTATAACCCCGACTTCCAAACTAGTGAAATCAACAATAACCTTGGAAGTGTTATATGAGGATATACAAAACAATCAATGCAATAAAAATCAATAGAAATACGGCAACCTTTCATACATTGTTTTTTTAAGAAGTTTTCAATATTGTGCTGAGTGAATACCCAAGATCTCAAAGAACACAGAAATTTTCGGGAATTACTCTCCATTTTTATATTTTCTGGCAAAACATATAATATTTTTCTTCCATGTACATTTTAATCAATTGATTGAGCAGTTAAGTTGTGAAACGCCGAGAAGAATTAACTCGTAATCAAAACGATGTAATGTTCCACTATGTTTTATAGCTTTCTACCGGTTTCGACGTCCATAGCGTCATTTTCTAGATAAACAGTTGTTTGCGCATGTGCCTTGCAACCTGCAATGTATTAAAATCAATTGATTGTGCCGTTGTTTGTTTGCCTTGAAAATGACACTATAAACGTCGAAACTGGCACACAGCATTAAAACAGTTGAACTGTACATCATTTATAAGTCGTTCCTATAATATATTTGTCACTTGTTTACATTAAAATATATATTATATTATTAAAACACGACACGAGGTAGCATTATGTCAACAATTCCTATTTGCCGATTGTTTTTCCCTCCGACGTTACAGCTTGAACTATTTTAAAAAACTGTAACAGATTGCTACATTTCCAAAATTACTGACAGTCTGATAAAACCTAATATTTAATGGTAAATCACGTTGATCTGAAGTCCGAACTGTACACATAACTTTGCCGTTAACTTAAAAACCTTACCATCAGACTTAATTTTTTTAATGTGAGGAAATTACCAACAATTGCACCGCTAAAAAACAGTTTGCACAACTCATTAAATAATTTTACAGAAATGAAGATGAACTGAAACGCAAGCAAAGCAAGTTGGAAATCGTCTTGATGATTAAAATAAAAATAAATGTGATTTATACATCTGAAATATTTCATGAATTTCAGCTCTGGTGATATTGAACCGACGAGGGTATAGGACGCAATCAAGAAATCATTACAAAGCAATCATCAAGCATTCAAGCAATCATCATGATTGCTTGAATAATTTAAGGGAAAAAAAATTCAATAAAAATTATTAGATTCATGCAAAATCTTTTTACAACTCCAGAGAAAGCATTTCCACTCACTTCTTCATCGCAACAAAATATTTTTCTTTAATAATTAAAAATTGGATGGAAAGAAATAGATATCCCAGTCTTAACCAACATGCATTTCACTACTTTACGGATCCTAACATTTTTCTCACTCAATAAAGTGATTGTACGCTCTTTTATCATGTTCAAAATAATATAGGTAATATCGAAAATTACGAATTCTAAGAAGCAACTTAAAATATGTGATTATGAAGAAGCTACCAATTACTTATTAGGTGTGAATATTTCTTAAACGTACGAACAACCTGTATTCATCCGGTAATTTTAAGCCTGTTAAACAGCTGAGCGTACTTATGTAACCAGTCGTTAATAGCGCATGCAAGCCTAGAAATGCATGTTTCCAGAAATACACGTACGGATGATGTGACACTCGTTACACCAGTGGGTACGTGTGCTTTCGAAAAATTCATGGTCAAGTAGTTAACTGCTTGCGACAAAGTGGGTTAGCACAGAGAGGAAGGATAGCATTGCTCAAAGGGTTTGAGTGGAAAGAGTTGTAAACGAACGATTGAGTAAGCGTTCTAGTAGATACCGCAGTAATTCATTCCCCGTGAGTGATGGTTTCACTGAGCCAGGAGATCGTTGAAGTACAGTGCATATCACACTTTTTGACAATATAAACATGACTTTAACCTTCACGTTGACCGTGGTGTGTAATCAGTTCCGCCAGTTTTAATTGCTTTTCCTGTTCCTGTCAAGGACAAGATTCCATTACTGGTGTGCATCAAATGAACATGAGTTGCAGAATAGGATAAACATTGCACATGGAAATTATTTTCTGAGACGTATAAGGGAGAAAGTCTTTTGATATCCTGGTGTGGATACGACTGCCGACGGCACGGAAATTGAATTTTCTCCTTATTTGTGCACATAATTCCTTTTTTCACACCAAGCATTTCATTATTAATTTCCGCAGTTGAGAAATTGTTAAGTTTTAGCAAATATAAATCCATTTATATTCAGAATAATACGGTTTAACTCGTATTACTGAGAATAAAAATCTATTTCCGAAAGATACATTGCGTAACCTTAATTACCTTGACTGGTTGTATAAAATGGAATAAGATTATACTAAAATTGAGATTTTAATCGAAAAAGTTTAAAATCCATTATTTTTAAGTTAAGTATTTTCCTCTATATTTTTCTTGATGATTCCAAGTCCGTCACAGCCATATTCACCTAAAAGTGTAGCCAACAAAGTATAACTCCACAATGATTGCTGATCTCTTTCAAACTGGGCATGATACAAACCAACCCCAGGCACTTTAGGGGATAGTTTAATATGGCAACATTGATTAAAAAATAGGAAAACCTCTGATAAGGAGGAATATTATTCATTATGAACGAAAAAATTTCCACATAGGAATAAGAAGTAGACGAATATTTAAAAAAAATCCACATACTTGTGGAATCTCGCTTAGCGAGCATAATGCGTTCCAGAGTCTTACTCGTAATGCAAAACACTCGTTAAGCGAAACAGTTTTTCCCATACAAATTAATGCAAAATTCTGTAATGCGTTCCACTCTGAAAAAATACTCAAAATAATTTATTTTTAACGTTTATTCAAAGAAAATTATGTATACATTGTAAAGGAGCGTGATTCATCTTCCTCTTTTCTTCTATCGCGGACTGAACGAATTTATAATGAGAATTTGATTTAAAGAAAACAAATAAAATCGAAATAACGAATTTACTATTAATAATACACATCTAACCCCTTTTTTTACCAGAAAGCTATCTAGAGACATTTCTTTTTGCCGACGTTTCAGAATTTGGTGGAAATGTGACACAGCATTATCAAAAAATAAATTAGTAGCCCGCATAGCCACTGCATTATTAGGGTGATGCTTCTCAATGTACGATTCAACAGTTTCCCATGCTTTCAGCATTTCTCTTATAGCGCCAGAAGATTGTTGGTTTGCTGTTTCCTCTTCCTCCTCTTTGGATAAATTCTCCTCTACAACTTCTTACTGTGAAACACAATGCAACTTCTAAGCTCTTCTGTGGTCATCTCTTGGCTGTGCACTTCCAAAAGCTCATCGAAATAGTTGTAATCCACCTCCAGTCACATGATCTTGACCAAAGACACAATCTCGTTGTCTACAGGCTCCACAGGTACTGTCTCAAACCCCTCAAAGTCTAATTTGACAATGCTCTCCGGCAAAAGCTTCTTCCAAGCAGAAGTGAGGGTTCTCTTGGTAACCCCTTCCCACGCCGTTTCGATCATCTTGAGGCAGGCAGCGATGTGGAAGTGATATTTCCTAAACTCTCAGAGAGTTAGATTAGTCCCTTCCGTCACCTCAAAACATGGCTCGAAGAGCGCTTTAGTGTAGAGCTTGTTAAAATTAGAAATAAATAGCTGGTCCATAGGCGGGAGTGACGGAGTGGTGTTGGGAGTCAGATACAGGATATAGATGAATTAAAATTCTTCAACGATGTTATCTTGTAGTCCTGGAGGATGGGCAGGAGCGTTGTCCATAACAAGCAAGATTTGGAGTGGCAGATTCATCTCAAGCAAATATTTTTTCACAGAAGAACCAAACTTTTCATTGATCCAATCAGTAAAAAGGTTCAATGTCACCCAAGCCTTGTAGTTCAATCACCACATCGCATTTAGCCTACTCTTCTTAACATTACACTTCTTGAAGGTTCGCGGAGTTTCTAAATGGTAAACAAGCAGCGGTTTAATTTTCAAATCGCCGCTTGCATTGGCACAAAATAGCAGCGTGAGACGGTCTTTCATTGGCTTGTGGCCGGGTTATGCATTCTACTCTGCTGTTATATAGGTTTGCTTTGGCATCTTTTTCTAGATGAGACTCGTTTCGTCACAATTGAAAACCTGTTGCGGCAGGTAACCCTCAGAATCTACGAGCTTCTTGAAGTCGCCAATGAAGTTCTCAGCTGCCTTTGTGTCGGAGCTTGCTGCTACACCGTGCTTCACAACGCTGTGGATGCCGGTTCTTCTCTTAAATTTCTCAAACCACCCACGACTTCCCTGAAATACTTCTTCTTTGGCTGTTGATGAACCTGGAGTCTTCTTAACGAGGTCGGCGAAAATCACTTTCGCCTTGTCACAAATGATGTTCTCATTAATATTGTTGCCTTGCTGTTTCTTTTCGTTTATCCATATGAGAAGCAACCTCTCAACTTCATCTAGAATACGTAACCGTTGCGTAGATATTATTGTCACTCCATCTGAAGCACCTATATCCTTAATCTTGTCCTTTTTCTTGAGAATAGTGAAAATCGTTTATGTTGACCGATTGTATGTGCGTGCTAGATCAGCCACGCTCACACCTCTTTCTCACTTTTCACTGGTTTTACGTTTCATTTCTACGGCTATTTTTATTCTCTCTCTCGGCTCAGCAGCAGGCTTTCAGCTAACGCATCCGTTCCTCGGATTGGCTGATTTCGAGACGTCAGGCGTCTGCAGCGCTCTTCGGTGCTGGCCCTATTAGAGCCCCCCTCACCGCTCTGTCCGATACCTCTAGCCTTCCGACCCTCGCTGTTGCAGGCGCACAATCCGGTATTTCCCCTCTCCTCGTCGCTCGTTATGCGAAACGTCCCTCGTTCAGCGAACCATTTTTTTACAATTTATTTTGCTCGTTATGCAAATTACTCGTTATGAGAGGTGCTCGTTAAGCGACGTTCCACTGCATTATTTTTTTATGGTATTGATCATCGGGGCTACACATTGATATCTCTATCAAGCTATACAGAGTATAAACTGACATGCTATTTCTAAGAGGCTGTTATCATTAGTTCCATGGGGGCTCACTATTGATTTCTGTTATCTATGTAACTGAATATATGTAGATTTTAATTTGAGAAATTACTAAAGCAACAAAAGTGAAAGCGAATTAATGTTTATCAATCCTGTAGTAAACGGTTTCCCAATTATGCATTCGACGACTGTTGATGTGATGGGAAAATGAATAGAATATTTATATCCAAGGAATTAACTCAATTGGTAAACATTGCATAGACACGATAAAAAATGAAATTAACTCATTGGGTTGGTCGATGTGCATCTCAGTTAACTATCCACACCTCTATGATGCGATAGTTTCGACCGGATGACGGATCGTGGAGGACGAAACAACATTGATCCGTGGTTGAAGTATCGTGGATTTTGATTTGCGATTAGCTTTACAGAAATGTTTTGATTCCCCAAGGAAACATATTCCCGAAAAGATGTCCTTCTGAACGCTATGTGATTCAACAATATCTGTAGAAGTGACAGGGAGACATAAAAGTTCTTCTTCACTTCCCTAAAAAAAGGAAATCAAAATGTTACGGGTTAAAGCGTGCCAGGGAATAGACAGCTGAAATGTTAATGCACACCATAACGAGTAGAATTGAGACACTCTTTTGAATGAGACTCTATTCTTTCGGGAAGTTGCGTTTGCTTGCAATGCTAATGTATGATAAAGAAATGCATTTTGTATCTATTCACTACTCACAAGTAATTATTGCTTCTTAGGTTATCATATGTTACATATCTTGTAAATTAGTGCATACTTGTTAATTTTGTAAGAATTCAGAGAGAGTAAAGCAATGTTGGTTTAATAATAACATGGAGCTAAATTTGAACTACTGACGCCAAATCATCAAACGATGGTGTTTCAGGTAGTTTTATGAGCACCTTATATTCTAGAATGATAATTAAACCATATGACATTCAGCTCTTTGCCATTGTTTAATATTTAACTAATTAATTTATTTGCCCTTCTTAATCCTAAATTGATACTATTGTAACAGCTGCTGTGATAGTTAGGATAAAAGATATTCTGCCCTCTCTAAAATTGAAATTTGATCAAACAACATTAATAAAATTTTACGCAGCCAAATATTTCGATTCCAAAGCATATGACCTGCCGTAAACATGAACAAGATTCATCTTTTCCGTAGTATCCCGCAATTTTAGGCGGATATTCGCCCCTGCCGAAAATATCACTCAAAATAATGCATCTAGTTCTCTTGTACCTTCCACATTGCAGCCAAAATAAAAGCAGTAACATGAACTGAGAATTATCCTTGTATATTATAGGCCGGTGGTTCAATTCTCGGTTCATGAATGTATTCTCTAGGAAATTTCTTTTGGAAAACTGTTTATTGTAGACCCACCAAAATATACACAAAGGCAAATATATTTTCATTGGCTCCATAAATGTAGCCTCACCTGAGAAAGGTGTCCATGACAATTTTGTGTATAATTTGTTTTTATTTCCCGATGTTTCTAAAGAAAAATCTTATAAATGGACCGGTATATGAAATAATTGACCAGCATGGTAGAAATCAAATAAGCCTTAGGGCTGTTACTATCCTCAGCAAACTTTAATACTACAAAGACTCCTCATTTCTTCGGCGATCAAAGTATTTCCTACATAGAAACAATCCATGTCCATATCTTCCTCAGCTTTAAAGTAGTAGTAATAAATATGTAGTCAATTTCCAGATAAAGAGTCGGTTCACTGGCCCAAACAGCAATAAATAAGCTCTCTGCATGCCTCAAAAGAGACGATGAGGATTTAAGTCCATCTCCTAATCAGTTATTAACGTCAAATGTACCAGCAATTATAACGCATACATTAATAGTTCATTTTCCAAGTTCCATCCCCATGGCATATGGATCATAACAAAAAATGTAAATTTCTAAATGGTTACTGAAGAAGTTTCAGTAGCTAAAATTCCATATCTCCCTTTTTAAATAATTATTTCAATTTCAATAACGACTATGAAAGTAGAACCCAAATCAATTGCGCGAAATTCACAGTTGAAACATCATCGGCACTCGGCGCAAAACCGAGGGATTTGGGTTTGATTCCCAGTCCAGGCAAAAGATTTTCCCATGATGCAAATTTCACATAACTGTGTGAACACTATCGGGTGATTCCGATAACCTTCCGGCGGGCGCGCCCGTTTACGAAGTAAACGGTTTTGGATTTCTGGTCGGGAAAATATGTAAACCGTTGTGCGATAGCAGGGAACCATCATTATATTCCTTTCGTAGATTTTTGTCTTCCATTGTAGGAATTTTTCAGTGAAACTTATGGTCACGTCTTAGTGGCAGAGGAACTTAATTTGTAGACCGTCACGCGATGTGAACAAAGTAAACAGCGCGCTTGCTCGTGGACATGGCTAAGGTTGCCAAGCAAGTAAATATCATTGAAACAAGTCAATGTTATTTGGATGTTTTTGCAGTTAAATTAGATTAATTGAATAGTTATTCATTAAAAATATGCAGAAGCAATTAATTTACTTCATCATCTGAAAAATATTACAATGTTGGTGTTTGAATTTACTGCGTTCCATCCTCTTTCTCAGATAATTTCCAAAATAGTGACTGTAAAAACTACCGAAATGCACAAAAAAGTGGGATAATATATAGCATATACTAAAAAAAGGAGAATGTGAGTAGATTTTCCAATTTCAATTGTAAAAAGCATTCAAGGAGCGTGATAACATGATAACGTGAAAAAAATGTAACGGATTCTTAACTACTGTAAACACTACAGAGGTATGTACTTTCATTTTTCAAACCCTCATAAGGATATAATATTTTAAAAAATTAATCACTCAATCAATAAATTCATGAATAATGTGCATTAATTAAATTCAAGACTGATATTTGTACTTCGTAAACGGTTGACCCGGTCGTGTAGCAAAACATAGCGCGTTCCCCTCGGGGATAAAGTTACTGCGCGGCTAGTTCCGTAGTTCTTTGAAAAGGGACTGAATCAGTCTGTTTGTGTACTGTATATCAGCT
This sequence comes from Ceriagrion tenellum, assembly GCA_963169105.1. NCBI lineage: Eukaryota > Metazoa > Arthropoda > Insecta > Odonata > Coenagrionidae > Ceriagrion > Ceriagrion tenellum. Next base: position 87,963,193 of record OY720642.1, on the reverse strand, counting down.
ATGGGTTTATTACCGCAATACTAGTTCTGAGACACATACAACTATTACACAACCTCTAGCTAGGAAACTCCCGGCTCCGTGCCGCACCTTTTGAAAGCACTGCCGCAGCTTGCCCTCCAGCGTACGTCGTTGAGATGTATTCGCCAAACGGACTCATTGTTGTTGTCAGGAGCGACCTACCCAACGAATTAGTTTTTTACTATATGCACAAACTCTACGTACTTTCCACGCAATTTAGGACGCATGTTGTTCAAAGTCACGTGGCAGCTGCAGGAAAAGGCAATACGCAAGATAAAAACTTTTCGGAATTATTTTATCCCAAGTAGATTTTGCCGATACTTTTATAGTTCATGGTATATTTTCCCTATATTTTATTCTATCACAAGTATATTAGAGTGATTATTCGGGACCAATCACATTAGTCACTAAATTCGCCAGCAGGCTTTTTCCCTAAATAAATTGACCAGCTCTGGCCATGACGCTTCGGGTAACACCCACCTAAAACCACGAGGAGCACTCCGCATTTACATATATATATATGTATTCATAATGACTCGCTAAAGCTTCATAGAAGAACTGACTGGCAAAATCATTACTAAAACGCTTAGTTGGGATATAACCACAGAACCAGATGTGGGTGTATCCCCGGAGAAAACACGCTCACATGAACCGCAGTCTAAAACTTACCTACGTGGTAAAAAGTTCTCTGGAACTAGAAGTTTCGATACGCTACGGAGTTTTACATGACTTGGAAGAGAGTCTATGCATGCTGCTCAAAATTTCGAACCCTCGGTAATACACTTGTTGCACCAAGGGGAGGCATAAAATTCCACTTATCACACTCAGCGAGGTAATGATAAAGAAAAACCTGAATCAAAAGGCGTAAGCCTATTTCTCTAAGAAGGGTGGTAGTGAGACCAGTACTATCATGGATTTGTCCAGGACTGGCCGCCTGAAGACCCAAAATTTTCAGCTTAATTAAGCAGCCACAAGGCGATGAGCACCTGAGCCAAGATTCAGGGCATCTCTTAAGCAAATTCCATACGCCCGGCGATATGTATGAGATCTCACGCTTTGTCAAGGAAAATCAAGATCGGGATTACACGCACCCTTATCTTTTTCTTTTTTTTGTGTCTTCCAAATTAGCTCTAGTTGGAAAGGTCGTCTGTTGAACAGACTGATGTACAATAATATAAGTTAAAACATTACAAAACTTAATCTGAATGCCATTGTGCATGGTATTAAAGAATAATTAATGTTTAAACAGGCCTCAAATGCCACAATCCGTTAATTCAAACGAACACATGAAAACCATATTTTCGATCATTTACATCGACTGCAGCGCCGTTTCTAATGATCAAAAGCATTTTTACTTCAAAGCATACTGTTACTTGGCAATGACTCAAACCCTGACTTTGACTGATACTTTCATTCTTATTACTATTTAATTTCCTCTGAAGAAACACTTTTTATTTAGCAAATATGTCCTACACAGTTTTCTTTTGTTTACTGAATTAAATTGACTAAATAAATAATAATTTCAGCAAGTAAATAACCAAAAAATTATAAGAAAGACAACAATTCAAGGGCATTGTTTATGTGACGTGAAGCCACTGCAAAAGAAGCACTGATAGAATCTCCTCCAGTTCCTCATCCCTCAGTCATCAGGCCCATGGATGGAAAGGAATCCTCAGAAGGTAGTTGGAAGGATTATTCGAGAAAACAGCACGTGCAAGAAGTCACAAAAATTCTACATATATATATATATTTATATAATCTCATGTGGGTGGATAGGATATTGGGTTGGGTAGCTGAGAACGACGGTATAAGGGCTACTTATCTTCTACCGTCCATTTATCCTACGTCACCGTGGCTTTTAGTCTTCCAAGGACCGGGATGAGAGAGTGGAACACCTTTACTTTTTCCCATTCCCTCAGTTTCAATTCAATGTAGCAAAAAACATTACAGGATTGTTTTTCCCTTTCAATGCTATCCTCAATACGCACCCTAAGTCTGAGTGCCGTGCAATCATTCGGAATTATCTTCGGCATGGCATTTACTACTTGTCAACAGAGGTAGAGATATCATGGTCATAATGGTACACGGAAAGTTTCAAGCGAGTGTAAATGGCCATTCCAATGCCAATTAAATGCAATGTCTATCCGTAACCATAAGGAACTTCACATGTTTCAAAACATTTCGATCATATTTGAACAGTTTTTTCCATGCACGCGCAGTATTTTCTTTTTTGTTATAAGAAACAATAGGAAACAAATACTAAGTTTAAATGATGAGTTAAATTCTGGTATTTAAATCCCCTTAAAATTTTAAATCCGCCACGTGAACTCAAACCATAACAATGCCTAATTTGAATGAAGGAATGTATGAATAATTTATTAATTGTCCTGGGGATATACCCCTTAAGAACAAAAGCAATTTACATTTTTTTGAGCAACATAAAGTGCAAAATCAACAATTTGGACAGTAACATAATGAAAAAATTAAGTATGAATTAATACCATTTTACAATGCTGAATGCAAAGTTTTTTGGAAATCATATCATATAACAAATTCATCTGAATACATTTCTGGATTTACATTAATTACAACAATATGCAAAATTACAACAATATGCAAAATAATAACAAATTTTAGTGGGCAGAAAGTAACATATTATAATATTTCATCTTAAAACTAGCAACAGAAGAACAATGTTTTTGGGCAGGGTGTTCCAGAGATGACACGCAGTGACCAAGAAAGAATTTTGGAACTTCGTTGTGCAGTGACTAGGAAAGTAAAGATACTCAGGATCACATCTAGTGCACATATCCCTAGTGGAAGGTTTCACGGAAAACATGTCGAATAAACATTCAGGGGATTTTTCTTGAAATAAGCAATACAAGTAGAATCCGAGGAAATATTTCCTTCGGGTTTTGTCATCGAGCCATCTAAGTTCATTGTAGTAGGGGGTCACGTGGACACCTCTGTGAAGTTTAAAAATAAACCTAATGCATGAATTTAGAGCACGGTGTATTGTGGTGTTATCTTCTTCATTTAAGTCGTTGTAAACTAGACAGTAATCAATAACGGGAAAAACCAACGATGAAATGAGTATTTTCCTAGTGTCTTGATGAAGAAACTTAGAATGCACTTTTAGTTGATATAGAATGGTGTTGATAGAATGGTGAAAGGAATTTGAAACAAGAATGATAAAATAATTCTTTCATAATTTATACTACCGCATATACGGTCGTTTCCCCACATAAATAAACTCAGATGAAATGTAGTTAAATATTTATTTTTACTTACTTAAAAATTTATTGAAATATGACCCCAATAAATCACAATTTTCGGTCCAGTAACCTCATTTCTTCTCTTCTCCTCAGCCTTCCTTTTTTTCCTTCTACAGCGAAGGGATAAAGGGAAGGGATCCTACGTGTTAATGGTGACCACCTATCATCTACATCTCTTAGGATCTGTGGCATATTATCTGGTAATGGTGCTACTTCCGGTTGAATTCCTGGGTGAACATGATAATATATAGCGCAGGTATATATCTTTAAATCGAAAATTTAGTCCAAAACACGCAATATAACCCTACTCGTCATTGTGAACGTCTCGGTTGTAAAATTATTCGTAAATCATGTTGAAAAGTAAGCATTATACACGTAAAGGTACACAAATACTGTATATATATAAGGGCAGCTGTATGCAAAACCCAGGCTATTAGAGATTTTGCGAACCCACTGGTGTAGAAAGCAATGTCCTTGGAGATGATAAGAATATTGCGTGATGTGCGATTGGTTGCACATAACTACGAGGATAAAATTTCTTCGCCATCAATGGACCATCTTGTACTGCTCTCAGATTTGTTTACCAAATTCAACATAATAATTACAATTTTATGTAAATTATACATATAGGTACTGGAAGAGGAGCTACGAGTTCGTTATTCTTTTAACGCGCTGTTCAAAAGTTTATAGATGATGTAAATGTAAAGGGTTAACGTAGACCAAGTCTTGTCAGTGTTTTGCTGAATAATCAAAGGAAAACAGGATGCAAAAAAACCTCTTCCGGCATATTCCAAGCAGATGCGAGTACGATAGTGTTTTATTTATTCCCTATTTTGAGGGCTGATAAGCCTTTTTGATCCATCCCAGCCACTTACCTTCCGCTAGTGGCGGAGGAAGTTCAACATCGCCTTCCTTCCCCTCCAAAATTCTGGGGGTGAGTCATCTTGGAATGGGTGGGGACGAGCAGGATGGATGTGAATAGAGCGGGGGTTGAAGTATTTTTACTTTAGGGGTGGGTGTGGCCAACACTGGAGGTGGAGGCGGAGCATCAGTGTGTTTGTCTCACACGCGTGTTCCTTGATAGGATAGAGCGAGAGGGAGAGGATAGTAGGCGGATGAACCAGCCCACCGCTTAAACCCCCCCTTTCCTACTCTCGCAATGGACCCCAAACCTCCCCCATACTGTTGCAGCGGACCCCTTTCACTCGAGCATAAAATCCGCCACAACCTTTGCTACAAAATCCACCCAGTCCGCCGCCCCCAAACTAAAAACTTACCCACTTTTTTTCCGGCCCTATTAAGGGACCGCTTTAGCCCACTCGGTCAGGGTACACCCTTTCTCTCTCACTCCGCCCACCTCTTAAGGGATGCTCAGACTTCCTGCCTCTCCCACGGTAAGTGAGGTGGAGAGGGACAGGGACGGGCAAGGTTTTTGGTGGCGGAAAGACCTCAGCTCGTGGGAGGGGTTACGAGACGGTGGAGATCAAACATGGAAGAGGCCGGAGTTGAGGAAAGGGGACGGGATGATAATGAAACCACCTTAAAGCCTAGGAGAGGAACAGAAGGGGAACGCCCCCGTTACTTGAAAAGCAAACAAATGAGCCGAGGAAGAGAGACAGAGTGTGCAAGAAGAGCGCGACTCAAAAAAGATAAAGAGAGCCGCGGAAGGGCAATGAACTGAGTATCTCCGCCAGCAAATTAGCACGATACACGAGGGATAAAGACTTAAAAATACAGGACTTACAAACTGTGGATGGAAAGTGAGAATCATTTTTTTACCTCACACAGGATAGCCGCTTACACAGTAACTGAACGAGGAATCGTGTATAAAACCAGTATATTCCGTCATCTGATGCGCATTTCAAGGAACATTATCCCAATGGGCCACTTCGCATGAAATATTACCCGATGCGGTCTGAAGCGAGAATTAATGGGGAGTCAAACTGCTTTCTCCAGTAAGTTACAATCATATATAGAAGTATAATAATGATGTATAAATGGGGTAAAAACTATTATTTCTAGGCCGAAACAAAATAAAAACACCTTTTGAACAAGCTCCAAAAATCATTCAAAAAATTCTAACTAATGTAAAAAATAAGGTAAAAAAGCCTAATATATATAAAAAGTGTACGGAATTAAGAATCATTAACCGACTAATGTCGGTTGTTGTAGAGAAAACCTTGGATTATGTGAGTTTTTTCTTAAGGCATTAAAAGAAAAGTAAAAAAAGTCAAAGTGTGGAGGGGCTAAAGATTAACGGTAAGTATTACAAATATATTTCAAAATAAAATTAATTTTAAATTGCAAATTTTATCAATAGTTTCGCGACAACTTGTGTGAAAGGATATTTAAATTCAGGTTTCTCAGGCGTGGTGAAATTTGCTTAACATTGTAAATGAAAATATTAACTTATTCATTCCACATAAGTTTATCGAAAGACGACTTAGGTTTCAACGTGGCACATCATCATCAGGCACAGTGTTAGCAGACAACTGAGACTATATGATCACTATAATTGAGGGATGGGTAGGAAGGGGGGTATGTATTCGGGGCAGTGCGGTGGAGTCATGGGTGTTGGAGACAAGATGTCCCAAAGGAGAGGGGGGAAGGGCGTGATCCGGGACTTCAAGGCTTCAAGGGTCGACTGGGAGAGGCAGGTATGAGAAACCCAGTACGCTCGTGATAACCCTGAATGTCCACAGTGGGGAGAGGGGGTTAAAAGGTTTGGTACGGAGGAGAAATGCCCCCATAGGAGGCCTTAGGTGAGGATAGAAGGAAGGTCTGGATGGAGGAATGGGGAGGAAGTACTTTCGCTGGCAATTTCCTCATTGCAACTGAGACTTTTCAAAATTTCTAGCTGCTATATAGCGCGTTTCCTTTCATTTCCATATGGGGTATCTCCATTTCGATGTCACCCTAATTGTTTTTCTCTAATAGATGCTTTTCAAAGAGAGTCGTTCATTCATTATATCCACCACTCGAGTCATGTTCTTTGACCCGGTGTTTGAACTTGAGTCCTGTTTGGGCAATATAACGCTAGATATTCACATTTTAATGTATACACTCCTCTTTCCTTAGGTAAAGGAATTTTGCCTTATATGTGAGAAAACAGCTCTCTGACGCACTTCTCATAGTAGAGACTCATTTTTACTTTGTCCCTGGGTATTTTCTTCCATACTTTAAGGTAAAGGTGACCAAGATGAAAAAATCATTTCTATTTAGCACCAACTTCCGCGGTGAGCTGAGACCTGTAAGTATTACTTCTGGATATATGAGACATTTCATTCAGCAGCAGTTAATAATTAATAAATTTTATCTTCCTATGTATAAGGATGTTCAAATAGCTAATGACCTAAAATCCCTCTGTAACGATTGGTACGCTTAAGACACGTAAAAACTTAGCTTAGGCGAACAGGTAACTTTTCAGACGTTGATGTCAAAAGGGGATAATCTGCAAGGCTGTAGTAGGTGCGGAGGGTTAAGGTCGTGCAGGAATTTTCAGAGGAGAGTATCTAATAGCTTGCATCCCTTCTTGCTTCCACCCTCCTCCTCTCCAAGTTCCATTACGTCCTCTCGCCGCCTTCTCCCCCGTGGAGGCCACCAGGGGCGGCGGAGATATCCTCCGTTCAATGAGCCACACGACCCCGGTCCCCCTTCACTCCCCCCCATATGGTTCGATTAATTAAGGGCCACCTCCGCCTCCTCCCCGTGCTTATCGCAAGGGAACACTTCCGAGTTTGGAGGCGCTCCGACGCTCCTATCCACGCGTGGAAGGCGACCTCTGCCGCGACCTCGCCTCAATCCCCGCCTACCAAGTTCCTCCGTCGCCTTGAACGCTGTATCCCACGCCACTTATATCCCGGTCCCAGTGTTGCCCTCATCAGCAGCGGCAGGGCTAACGGAGAAGCAAGGCTCCCAGGGAAGACTTCAAGTGGACAAGACAAGTCTAAGACTCAATGAGACTGAGAGACCTTGGAATTATAACTTTGCTGCCTCACTTGGCGGGATATTTCATTCATTACTTTGACTAGTTCAGCTTCCTGAAACCTCGGGGAAAAATGACCTCAGTAGTAAGGCTGTAAGTACTTACATAAGGACATATAAATTCTCATATTATTTTTTATTTTAATTAATTTCTCATATTTTACAGATAAATATCAATTAAATTAAAAACAACTAAAGTGAAATCCTAAAAAAATTTTGAAAAAAAATTAAGACTCAAGGTTAGTAAAATAAAGTCCTTTTTTAAAGTTTATTCGGTCTCAAAATTAAATCTAACATCATTTTTCAGGATTCAAATGGAGTCACATCTTATGATTTGACATGAGATAATCATGTCTCAGGAGGGTATACAGCTAGTGACTCCAGTCTGAAGGTAAGGAAATGCAAAAAAGGAATAAATATTTGAATATATGCCGTCATACGACTGTGAAGCCTGGACGGAAACAACTTGGGTCAAAAGGATAAAGTTTTCATTGAAAAGTCTTGAACATCGAACGGGCGATGGAGATTAGCATCAGAGCAGTCCTACTAACATAACTTTGCAAATAAGTACAATAGAAACTTTTAGACAAAAGAAAGAATCTAATTATGAATATTTTGAGACAAAAAAGCCAACTACAAATAAGGAGAGTATAAATGAATGGGAGGAATTATGAGGGAATACCAAGTATGGAATACGTTTGGCAATTGATTGAGGACATTACAGAGAATCACTGTGTAGAAATTAGTCTATTGACCGAAGGAGAAAAGCAATACCATACATAACTTTGTAATATGACCACTAATGATGGTGAACTAACTTCACTCCACAGCCGCACTTTTAGGAATCAACAATACAAGTATAGAGCTCTAAACATGACGTCCAGTGGTGTTCAAACTTTTTCCATGCACTAAACCAATATGAAAGTACATGTTTTTTACTTTACACTGTCTTGTAAAAGGCAATATAAAAAACAATCATAGGGAACACGAAAATAAGATTATCGCGTTCATAATCAAGTAAAACTTTCAAGTACAGTCCAAAACAAAGTGGTATCTATAATATAAAATTACGTACAATCCTTTAGAGGGTTACGGAGTGCCCCGGTGTTTCGTCGAATACAGAATATTTTTGTATGAATTTAAATCTGTTTTCATTGGTTACTTAATCCTAAGATTGGTTGACTACAGCACTCCACCATTCTCTATCTAATTCTAGTTTCCTTACCTCCTGGTATCTCTTCCTTTGTACTTTCCTCTTTATTTGGTCCATGAACTTATTCCAGGGTCTTCCTCTGAAGCATTTTCCCTCTATTTTGCTTTCAGTCATACTCTTCACAAACCCATTGCGTCTCAGGGTGTGTCCAATCCATCTGGTTTGCTTTTCAGAATGGTGTTCCGTGTGGTACTCTCTTCTTCTACTCTTCTGCACACTTCATCATTTCTTATTTTGTCCGTGAATTTTATCTTCATCATCCTTCTCCAGCACCAGATTTTGGAGGATTCTAGTCTATTCTAGTCGGCTTTTCCAATAGTCCATGCCTCCGATCCATATAGTCCCACGCTTCACACGAATGTTTTCACAATTATTTCTGTAATACATCGGATTGTATGAGTTTTTGGCAGGTTTTATTTCTAATAAGTGCTATCTAGCACGCTTACGTCCTAGTGTGTATCCTGATCTATAGGTAAATAAAGGAAAAATTATCGCTACTAAATCTCTCTGATACAGAGATAAAATGAGGAAGTGACTAGAAGGCTTCATTTCTTCAGAATACTTCCTCCACCCGTCTCAATTTTTCTACCAAATCCTTCCACCCGGTAAACGTTTAAACATCAACTTTCCAGGCCCTCCTCTTCCCTTAATCTCACAGAAGAACCTAGAGTTCAAAGTATTGAACATAATCTCTAGTTTCCTGAAGATGCTAAACTGAAGCTAAGTTTGTGGAAGCCACAGGAGACTACCGTAAACGATTAGCAGGATGAAGATAGTACAAACAAAAAAAATTGCAAACCCGGAGGGAATTGGCGTGCTAACGTAAAAGGAGGGTAGATGACGACGTTCATGTATACTATACCTTAATTTGCAAAGCCTTTTAGTGCTACTACCACGATCCCAAGTTTCACATCCACTTGGTTACATTATCTTTGCCTTCAACTTTATCACTTTATCACTACAACATCGCAAAACCTCAATTGTGGTATGGTCCTGGCTATTTATCCGCCAAGTTAGCATTTTCTTTCTTTCTCAAGAAACAAGCCCCACTTCTTCCCCAAATCTCCTACAAGAACCTTATATTCAAAGTTCTGTACTAACTTTCTAGTTTCCTGGTGAAGCCAAAGTGAAGCAAACTTTGTAGAAGCCATAAGAGGCTACAAGCGCACTCATGATATTTTCAGCCGGTAGTTCTTTTTTCAACTGTTATAATTGTCACTTACACAGAATGGTTTCATATACTTTACTCTAGATTGAAGGAATCAGAGCATGATTTTTCACCATTACTGTTTGAACACAATATTTGCAGTAAAGATTTCATATGTAAACATTCATTTATAAATTCTGCTTATTGTAAACTAAGCACTATGTTACCACCCATAGCTCATACACAAAATCCATCGCCATTTTGCGTCGCGTAGATATATGCTCATATATTTTGCTATCAACTTGAAGTTCTCCTCATGATTTTGAGTAGGTCGTAATAGGTGAGATTATAGATTACATATTGGTAGAGGGTATCCAAAGTACACACAAGTAACGCTATTGATACCTGCAGTTGGCTTGACAAAAATACGTCAGAAACCGGTAAAATCACAGGAAAACCAAGTTGAATGAGAGCAAATACACCAGAGAGGACTGCCAGGTATATTTTTCCAATAAATAGGTAAAGGGAAGGAATGAGGAATCCGATTGGCAAAAAGGACGAAATTAGAGATTGGGGAGGAATTAGTGTTGTGCGAATCAGGGATTTTCATTTCAAATCGAACCGAATCGATTCTCCCAGAAGATTTTTCGAATCGAATGGAAACGAACTTTTTTTATAAAATTTCGGTAGCGAATCGAATTACCCTGAAAAATTCGCTGGCGAATCTAATTCGAATTCTAAATAAAATGCAAAAGCTTATGCGCAGTTTAAGTACTAAAGATTTTACAATATTCCAGGGCTTCTATATCAATAGTGGCACAAATAATAGCACAGAAAAACGAGTGGTCGTTTAAATTTTCTTTTCGCGTGAGGAAAACATCATCTAAATGGACGGCGCACCATTTTTGGAATGAGCGCCAAGTCAATATATGTCAGGAAGTGTGAGAATCAAAATATCCACCCGTTTAATAAAATAGCATTATGTTAGGTTAAATAATAACGCTTTCGACATTTAGAAAACACGATATTCAGCTCAGCATTGGTTCCAATGCTAGAGCTAATATATAAGCGATAGGGCGGCACCATCTCCGTCGTTTCCTTACCTGTCAGAAACGGACGGTGGAGTCAGCTAATTTTTAAGATCGTGATTTATTAAAGCCTATTAATATGGCTGGAATAGATCCTCATGTCAGAGACTGGAAATCTCGGGTTTACTTTCTATTGGTGGACCACGGAATACGCAGAAACCAGTGAGAATCGCGCATTTCGAATATGCACGGCACAAAAAATTACATTAATTAGTAAAAGGAGTAAAAAGTAACCTCTACCTTTATATGAGTGTTACTTATTAAAAACTTTAATTATATGCATCATAATTTAAGGTAAACATTGAATTAATGATGCATTGGTAAAATAGTTGACTAAAAAAATCATAAATTCGTCTAATTAATTGGCACCCCAGAACGCAAACCCGGGTTTGAATGATATAGAGTTTTTTGGCTTATTTTTTCATTAAAGTACACGTCATTTCCTAATTTTATTCTAATCTTAATAAAATACAAATTTGATAAAATATCTAAACAATGGAAAAAGACGAACTGATGGAGGAAAAACAACAATGGAGTTTTGCCAGAAAAAGGATATTAGCATCGCCAAACTAGCGCCAATATAAATATGATGCCCCAGCCCTATGCCAACACTGTGGGAAAAAAATTATTTATAAGTTGTCACTAGACACCCTTTGTGACCTATTCTTTTCTACCGGGGATTACCCTAAGGAGTATTATACTACCATCCGCCTTTAAAAAAATCAAGATTTATTTTGCTTGACTTAGAGGAAAGGGTTGGTTTTTTTTTAGTTTGCAATCGAAAAACTGAGGAACGTATCATTTCATTATCACATACCTCGTCATTATTTTAAAGCTCAAATAGTTCTCCCTGTCATCCATAAAACTGTGACGAAAGTTGCACTGAACTTTATTCTTTCAAAAATACACCAAATATTGTGAATGGAGTCTGAAAATATTTGTGTGTGTAAGTTGGGCACCTATTTCTTACACCGGTGAGAAAATACATACATACATAAAACTGTAAAGAAAGTTGCACTGGACTTTATCCTTTCAAAAATACACCAAACCTTATGAAGGGAGTCCGAAAATATTTGTGTAAGTGGGGCACCTATTTCTTACACCGGTGAGAAAATACATACATACATAAAACTGTAAAGAAAGTTACACTGAACTTTATTCTTTCCAAAATACACCAAATCTTGTGAATGGAGTCTGAAAATATTTGTGTGTGTAAGTTGGGCACCTATTTCTTACACCGGTGAGAAAATACATACATACATAAAACTGCAAAAAAAGTTGCACTGAACTTTATTCTTTCAAAAATGCACCAAATTTTGTGAAGGGAGTCCGAAAATACTTGTGTAAGTTGTGCACCTATTTCTTACACCGGTGAGAAAATACATACATACATAAAACTGTAAAGAAAGTTGCACTGAACTTTATTCTTTCAAAAATACACCAAATCTTGTGAAGGGAGTCCGAGTATATTTGTGTAAGTTGTGCACCGGTGTATTTCTTACACCGGCGAGTAAAATATTCCAATTTCACGAGAAAACTCAGCATTTGCATTGGTTACATGTTAGTTTCAATGACCCAAATTCAAGATTTTATTGCGTTTCCCGCGGATGCAAACCTTGAAACGGTCTTCAAAGAAAAAAAAACTATTTTTGAGCGAATTTTTCTTCGACTTTCATACGCGGAAAAGCTGTCTTTTTTTGTCTTTCTCTTTCGTTCTTTGGGAAATTAAAAAAAAATATATGTATTATCTGGCGCATCCGTATAAGTATTACTGCACAGAGCAATACACGCATAATAAATGTTAGATGTGACATACCGGCCATGTAAAACGTCTCAGAGCATACTGATGCCTACAGTACATAACAACGGAGAGATTGAACAGAGCTGTGACGTCACAACATGGCGCCGTTACGTTTTTGGCGCAACTTTTGGCGGGACATTTCCAACTTCGTTTGTGAGCTCAAAAATGAAAATAGGACCCTAATATATGCCTGAGAATGATGCATAAGTTGAGTAGACCATATAGAAATTGATTTTCAAAAATTGGAAATAAGCCCATTATATATAATTCGGCAATACGAGTATTAGCACTAGTTTATAACCTTTCTTTAAAAACGGTCATAAATCGGTGCCTATTTAATCGTTCATTGAAATAAACTTCCCCTTGAAGGAAAAATAACGGCACGCCACCGCCCTTTTCCGTCACATCAGGATACGCCAATCCTAATTTCGCTCTTCTTAGGCTTGACATTTTCCCAAAGAGCGGACTCCTTAAGATTTTGGTTACAAAGTTTAACTCATAAGTTCTAAAAAGTGACAATTTTGACTTACACCACCCATGCTTTCAACGGGAGGTTTCTCAGCTGCTACATTGACACCCTCTGCCGAACATTCATGGCTCACGTTATGTCTAGCTGTAGATTCTATCTACAGTCAGTATTATCCCTTTTTTTCTCCCTCGCCCCACTGCCTAGAGTGTAACGACCTTCTAAGCTCTCTTTCTAAAGCCACCCACGTCAAAAATGTGTCAACACCCCCTGCCAACCGCCCACGTCTCACAAGGAAATGTGATGTAATGTGTTCTCCTCGAGCGAACTCCTTTAGACTATGGTTTCCAAGCTTAAGTTCCAAAAAGTGACATTTTTGACACATACAAACCATACTTTCAACGAAAGTTTTCATAGCTGCTGCGTCAACACCCACTGCCAAACACCCCTGACTCACGGGGTAATGTCTGGCTGTAGAATCTGTCTACAATCTATCCGTTCCCTTTCTTTCCTCGCTCACAGCACTGCCTAAAGTCTAACGACCTCTTAAGCTCTCTCTCTAAACACACTCATCTCCAACCTGTGTCAACATCCCCAGCCGGACGCCCTTGGCTCACAGGGTAATAACTCGCTACCCTCTCTCTCCTGCTCACGGTCTTAGGATGAAAAAGTAAAAAAGAGAAGTTACTTCGCTCTGGTTAGACCACACCTCGAATATGCCGCGAGCATTTGGGACCCTGGTCATGAAGATTTAACCAAAAAAATTAATAAAATACAAATAAAAGCAGCACGCTCCGTTAAAAACTGCCACGAGTGAACATATAGTGTCTCACAACTTTTAGAGGGATTAAGTTGGGAGCTCCTAGAGACTGGAGGGATAAATGCTAGGCTTAGGTTCCTTGAGAAATTAAGAAGTGAGGCGTTTCAGAGCGACACAGAGAATATTATCATGACGGCACACCACATCTCTATGTCTGACAGAAGCGATTAAATAAGTGAATAAAACTCGCTTATGTTAAACCCAAAGCTTATGTTAAGCCCAAGTCAAAAGCGAATAAAATTCACTTACTATGACGTGGACGTTCACGGCTCCAAGATGTGTCATGGAGTGATTTCACATCAGAGCAATCAATAATTCAAAAAATTATAAAATACGAAGAAGAGCTGTACGATTCGTTAAAAACTGCTACCAGAGAACATATAGTGGTTCACAACTTTTAGAGGGATTAAGGTGGGAGCCCATAGAAACTCGGAGGCTACACGCTAGGCTTAGCCTGATTGCGAATTTCAGAACTGGTGTATTTCAATGCGACACAGAGAATATTATCATGACGCCTCACAACATCTCTAGGTCTTGCAGAGGTGATAAAGTAGGTGAGATACATTGCCGAACATACAGGTACAAAAACTCGTTCTTTCCGCTCACAGTGACTAAAACAACAATTTATCTCCACAAAATTCACTCCCATGACACACGTCACTATTTCACCTCCCAAAAACTTATCCCTTACATCTTTACACGGCTGGTGTCCTAGCACCCCCAGCCACACGCCCATGAGGCGACTTGCAGGGTAGTGTGTAGATTATGTTGTAATATGAGGCTGTGGAACCTATCTAGAGTCGATTCGATGCCTTTTTTTGCTAGATCGCACCAATTGCTCGAGTCTAACCGCCTCCTAAGCTCTCTTTTTAAATTCACCTAGGTCCTCCCTCTTCTAGCGTCTGACCTTATGAGCCGTTCTTCAGGCCGCTTTGAGACAATAGAAGGCTGAATGCAATGGATACTCCGGGACAGATTCGCACAAACACCGGAGGGAGTCGTCTCTTCACCCGGCCATCTTTACTCCCGTTAAAAGCTGAGTTCTCTGGCGGAGGAAGGAAACGACCGAATTTTAAGAGGGCCTCCTTACTGCCTTACGCGTACTCCGCACGTGGAGGTCGTCGGCTGGGTCAAACCTATCGCTCGACTGAATCACGAAAGTTTCTCGCCGGATACCGGAGAACTTCTGCGTGCATCCCAAGCGATTGTGACGGAAAAATATCATTTATTTTCTCACGCGACAATTTTATTTCGCTGACCTGCGAATCCTACGAGGCGCGACAAGTTTCCGACACTATGTCATCTTTAAGCTAAAAAACATTTTGGAGATGAATTCTGAGCGTAGCGAAATACTTACATAAAAATCAATAATTTATGACTAATGTGGTAGGAAAAGACTCATCATAGTTATCCAATTGAAGTGCATCGTGGATTTATAAAATTTACATTGAAAAAAGATTATTATATGGATTTACAATTGAAAGAATGTACTGATTAAGTATGACTGTAAGATATATTTATTGATCGTAAAACAATGTACTATTAATTATAAAAAGTTCATGGTATAAATATTTATTTATAATTATTTGTGAATATTTCCAATTAAAGCAATTCTATATAAATTAGAACACAATAGGTAAAGGGAAGTAGAGATATAGCAATGAGAATGAAGTATGTCTTAGAAAAGCAAAGTACTTGAGGCTTAAAAAAATCTATCACAATTAGGATGCGAATTTAGCCTCGGTTTCAAAATGTTTGCACAACAGATTTTAGAGACGCAAAGTAGGCATCATCAAAAACAGCAACGTAAACATTGGCATCAATATAGATGTACTGAACTTATCTTTTTCTGTTTGTTTTTTAAATTTAGATTTAGCAGTAAAATGTTCAGGCATTATCCTTTGTTCTCGTGGCTTTCGTAATGAAGCCCCTCAAACATGTAATGGCAGCAACAAGGTCAGTTGTGCGCACTATCTATCCTAACAAAAAACTCACAAGAATCCAGTCTCAGTGTTTACTTGACGAGACCCCGTTAATTTTTGCTGAGTTAGAAAATGTTGAAGTCCAATAATTAATAACTTTCATTCCAAGACGGAAATGCGTAGTCCGTATTAAGGTAAAAGTATATTCTTTCGTTTAGTTTATAGTCTAATGATAAAATATTATAATAATTTGTAATAAAACTGCTAGTTATCAAGGTCATACAATGGAGGCGTAGCAGATGTAATAAGTGGGCTATCAGTATACACGTATTTTTAGATAGACATGGTAATCTTGTTTTATAGGTCACTAATAACTAAGTAGTAGGTATTAAAATGTATAATATGATTCGGAATTATCAGCAGGCAATAAATAAATGTACATTAGCTGAACCGAACTGGGCTGACATCAAAATATCACTTCATAATGTACTCACCAAATCGATAACCAAAAACACACACAGCTCAATGTTTATCGCTATGTATTGTCTTTGTCTATTGTGATAATAGTCTTTGATTTATTGTAATTTGCGGGTAAAATCACGCCACGTGAATTCAATCCATTAAAGAGGAGCTATTCAATCTCTGTATTTCAAAAAAGAAAATGAACTATTTGACAACGTCCGCGGTCAAATTACATCCATGCTACTTTGCCAATAAAAGGCACTAAAAACGAACATTTGACCGTTTTGAGCAAAATCCAATTGGCCGGTGATTTACATGAAAAACAGCATATGTACGTCACGCTCAAATAAAAAGGATAGTTATCAAAGACAGGTGAAATCTAATTGCATTCACTCGATTTTCCTTTTGTTTGCGGAACGAGAAAGACGGGGGAAAGTCATTCAATCTATTATTTCGTGTATCCGCATGACCAAAGCGCAGAATTTCTACGTTCCCGCAAATAAAATATAACTCCACACGAGTTACGCACAGAACATCGTCGACGGTAACCTATTCTCGGCAATCAATAACACAGCGTGTGAACGATGACTTCATGCCATCGGGCACATTATGTTTTTCTTTTTTAACTCTGATGTGATCCTATGGATTATCACCGAGGGGTAAAAAGAGATAGAAGCGGATATCGGAAATAAGAGAAAATAATACGTGGATACGAATCATTTCCTCTCCTTAGCCTCGGGGCCAGTAGCTACGTTGGGACGAAATCCAACTTTCAATTCGTTCCGGACGGGATACTGAGCCGTGGGAGGGAATATGCTCGATGAAAGAAGATATCATTCTTCCTCGTGTGGGCTGAAAATGGGACACCGAGGGCGGTAGCAAGGTCACGTGAGTGGGGGTATCCACGGGAGAAAAGATTGTCGACACAGGGACATAGATCGCTTTCGAATCCAAGGCAAGGTTGTGCAGTCGAATAATAGTAAGCTTATCTTTTTTATAGGTACTTCAACAAAGTCTACCCAACATGGCGGAGATAAGTTTGAATATTCACGGTATTTTCCATTAAATAATCGGGAATAATGTATATTAAATTGAATAAATTGAGTTTTTTCTACAAAAGAGTAATGTAATTTGTACGAAAAAATGTATTAGTCTAACAAGGGAAGTGTCAGATAGCCGGGTCTCAGACTTTATTCAAAGTTTGTAGTTGTACAGACTGCTGTATGTGGTTCATGAATCACTCCACGCATAGGGTTATATAACCAATAGTTTAAACGAAAAAGGCCTTTAAAAATTTCAAAATTCCCTTTAGATGGGCCACCCACATAACTGACAAGCTACGAACAATTTGAATATTATTAAGAATTATGCTTGAATAGTAAAAATATGAAGACAATATTATAAAATAATTATAGAAAATGGAAATCATGTGTATGAAGGAATGATGAAAATACGTCGTGAAAAGATAAGGAAGTGGCATAATATGAACGCTGCCTTCGACCGAAAAAAGAGACTAAGTCTGATGTCGTGTATGAAAAATTTGCCTCGCGCAAAAATAATATTTCAAGTAAAAATAAAAAAATCTTCACTGCATTTTAGGATGCCGTCAAAGAAAACCTAAAAAAACAGCGGAAGGAACATACCCCGTATTGGAATCGAACCCGTGTCTCTAGACCGGAGACGAGCACGTCAGTCACCCGTCCAGCTTGTCAGTTATGTGGGTGGCCCGTATAAAGGGAATTTTGAAAATTTTAAAGGCCTTTTTTGTTTAAACTATTGGTTATATAACCCTATATGTGGGCTGATTCATGAACCACATATAGCGGTCTGTACAACTAATAAGTTTGAATAAAATCTGAGACCCGGCTATCTGACACTCCCCTTGTAAATATCTTTCTCGGACTTCGCACCGGGTAATGTTTTCAAAATCCGCCGACGTTTCGGAAAACGACTTGTTTTCCATTTTCAAGGCACGTATTACTTCCGTCGTGACGGCTATAACACTAATTTTAAACTAAACTAAAATTTAAAGTTTAAAATTAGCGTAATAGCGGTACTGACGGAAAACAAATGTGCCTTGAAAAAGGGAAACACGTCGTTTTCCGAAACGTCGGCGGATTTTGAAAACATTACCCGGTGCGAAGCCCGAGAAAGATACTTAAAAATAATACTCCGGGAAAATCTTAAACTGTATTGGTCCTTTCATTCCTGGTGTACGGTATACTGTACGGAGTATTTGCTGCTAAATTTGGGCGAAATGTACTCAAAAGTCACATGTATTTTGTAAAAAGTGTAGTATTTACCTGTGCATAAACAGAGGGTACTATTTTGTGGCCAATCTCTACTACTGTTCATAGAATCAAGCTATAATGCAAGCAACTATAAGAAAGCTATAAGCAAGAAACAATATAACGTTGTTCAGATACTGCAGCTTATTTGTATCTCTAGAATAACCACCAATAATTCATTAAAATAATTCTTAAACATTTATATGTCCATGATTATCAAATTATGTGGATAAATATCATTTTTTCAATACACAAAAAACCTCTTACATTTTGCATGATTATTTTTATTTTGATACATTTTGTTTCCATCATCAAGTGTCCAAGAAATTCAACACGTGAATCCGCAGGTACAGTATACTCAAACTTGGTTATTTATGAGCAGAAACGTATAAAATTGTCTGTAAATCTTTCAGAGAGACCTTATGACTCAAATATAAAAATAAAAATCCATTTCACATTCCTCAACAATTCAGGTCTGAGGAAGTTAAGAAGCAGTTTTCTCAAATAAAATAAAATAAAAGTGAGTATCAACTAATGGCAAGAGAGATTTTTTTAATGAATAGAATCAACTAACAACAAATGAAAGTGGTAACTTGCATAACTACTCTTGTTGTTATACTGCAATCTCCTTCGTATTAATGCAGGATTGCTCATTCCAATTGCTGAAAAAATAATTGTCAATTAAGTATTACTTCCTTCAAAATATATTCTCCGTATAATTTCGATATTATTTATTAATTTATATGTAACGTTTCACCAGTAACGGCAATGTCCATAGAACGGTAGTGATGAAAAAGCGGGATTCTCAAGATTGATTTACTAAATCGCGACGAACTCCTGCTTGAACTTTCTAGGCGATAATTATCAGCCCAAGTTCCAGAATTTTCGTCATGATATCGCTTTCAGGACCCCCAGCACCGCTATTTCGGTAACTTTTAATATTTTCTCACTACCCATCTCATTACTCAGCTGTGTTTCCCGTTTTGGCTGACCATATTCATTAGATATCAATGATAGACAGTGTGTATTAACTACCCATTAATAACGACACATAAAAATGTGATTATTTTTCGAGCACCTTTGAAAATGTACATAACTTTAAATATTCTTTCAGTTCCAAATTATATCCTCTATGAGAAAATAGTCTCTACCTACTGCGCAAATAAATACACTGTAATATATACATTCACCGATATAATTAGTACATTTTGAAAATATGTGGATTTTTTAAGTGCCGTACATTTTAAAAGCAACTACATGATTTTTTACGATATGGCACGACAGTAAATACTGATGAGCTTTAGGAAGAGGTTGCATTATAGTATTCTCAAAGAGTTAATCAGTGCAAAATATATCAATTGATTGTTCACATACATTGGAAGAGTTCCACCAAAATATATAGCATTAAACTGGATAACTTTTGTTGCATATTGAAGTAAATATGGAGAAGAATAAAGTAAATTATGGCTTTGACAACAGTGTTAAATAAATTCACACTTAGCATGAAATTATACAAGTCATAAATAATTTTTAAAAATAAAAATAGGAAAGCCTGCTGCTCGCATCTCCGCTTATTCCAAAAACTACCGTTGATGAAACGTAATGTTGCATTAAGATCATGCCGTCAGTGTTAGAAAATTTCAACTATTTTTTTCAAAGTACTTTCCTTATTTAAGACTCATGCAGTGATTTTCATTAAATATTCCGACGGAAAATTTTGTTATAGGGCTTGAGAAGAATGAGTTTAAAGGTTACGCGACTGTGTCACGGCCTACGGTGGCGACGTTCGTCATTTGTTTCGGCTCCCAATCGACCATGTCTCCTTGCTAGCATTAGCAGTCCATTTGAATACCGAATTCTTGCCAGCATTCACACAAATTGTGGTGTATGGCATATTTTTGTTGGAAGGATGCCTGAATTGGAACGGGGCCACCGAGAAATCTTGAGGAACACCGGAAAGGTGTTATAAGAGGGCATGGAAGTGAGGATAAAAGATTCTTGAACGCGGACGTGGGGCGAAGATTAGAAAAACAGATTTCTTGAGACGTCGCCGTCGCCGAGTGAAAATGGCACGCGGCCAAGAGACTGATTTCCTCGCGGGAAAAAAAAAGGAAACAAGGAAACGGCGAGGAGCGGAAAAAATTAAGATGGCGGATGGAAAAAAAGATGAGCATCAAAGTGCGACGAGAAATGCAACGGAGAGGAGATCCAGGATAAGGAATATTTCTTACGGCCACCTCACTCCCGTAACAGCCACGTCTCGTAGCTCCCTCAGTCCTTTCGCCGCGGGATCGAAAATGAAATTTTCCGCTTTCTTGGGTAAGACCCCAGGACACACACAAGAGACATGCTCGCGAAAGAGAAAGAAAAGTAGGCTAGACTCAATACAAATCCGTCCACTCCGATGCTGTCGATGCTACACGGTATCGGTAGATACGATGTTTTAAAACATATCCAGATTTATTCTATCTGGACTTTTAAGGAACATCTGATCTTATCTGCGGCTTTAACCCACCAGAGACAAAATCATTGTCATTGACTTTTTGTTTTCATTTTAAAACATATCTTGGTTGTACCTGTAATGCTAACTTAAAGTTAATTTTTACTACACTTGGTAAAGGACTTGTCTTTGAACTAGTTATCCCTATGGTTACAACGACATTATCTTCTTATTTCCATAATCTTTCGTTTCAATCCGTTTCTTTGGTGAAATTTTGTGTTTCTTAATAGAAAATTTTCTCCTTAGAAAGGTTTCGTGAAAACGATTGACAAAAAAAAACGAGACTAAATTGATTTGCGATTGATTGCAATTGAAAACGAGACTAAATTGATTTGCCAAAAAATACATAACAGCATACCTTAGAAGGCAAAACTTTGGCGGAACACGCATCACAATTGATTTGTATTAGATTCAATAAAAATACTTGACACTGAATGTCATTGCAATAATATTTACTTGCTATTAGGAAAAATCTTGATTATGGAGAAATACTGATTACTATGCCTAAAAAAATGCATACATTTTGGGTTTATCCACTACTGTGTGACCAATCAATTGCTCCACCAAAGGAAAATTTTGGTAATACCAGAACCGTTGATATGTGCAACATAGCCACGCTTGCAGAGTATGGTCTTCTGAGATGCTCTGAATGGATCATTACCGCGTCAGTGTGACTTCGTCGTTGTCATTGCTCTCATGAAAATTTAGTAACAAATAACTGCTAAAACTTGGTGGGCATTTGTCAAAACAAAAACATAGAATCAGGAAAATTTTACATCATTTTATTCAACAACAAATAAATAAAAATTCTCGTGTCAGACTGAATGTTCCTTTAAATTGGTACCTTTTAAGAAAAGGTAAAAAATCAGAATGTACAAATAAAAAGCTTCTGATTTACTTCAGGGTTATAGTTATATGCTTGAAAGCCGAAATAACAATGCTTTAAGAGAAAAATCCAAGGGTAGTCACTCATTCATTTTTTTATCATGATGGTTCGTGATTACAATCCAGAGGGCATCCGAGCATCAGACTGTGAGCTCCCGATCTTTGAAACAAGCTGATCGACAATCACATAATTGATCGATAGGTACTTTGGAAGGGGAAATACTTTTCCTACATACATGGAGAAATGGAGAAAAGGAGCAGAGAAACTTGGTGTCGGCTCTAGGCTGACTACTCTTGGCGAAAGTTGCCAGCAGGTTCCTAATTCATTACTTGAATATCCGATTCGCTATTTTGGGTGCATTTCATGTACCAAAACTGGAGGTTTGGATTAATTTTAGGGTATTGACCTCACGCATTTAAGGGTTTTGTAACTCTCTTCACACACTGTAACACAATTGGTTCACGGTAATTTAACAACTTAGGCGGTGTAACCTGGAATAAAATTCAAACTTAAATGATGTTTTAGAAATAGTTGCTTACATTCCAGGATAATGATTGCCCGCTAAATCATTGAGTACGTTTTAAAATGATAAAATCTTAACTGATTGGCTCAGGTAGTCAATAGAAAGAAGGTCAGTGGGTCATACTCTGAAATTGAGTTCATACGTTGCGCTATTTAAGTCTCATTTTAGATACGCTCAAAATATCCTAAAGCCACGTTAGAAAGGTTTAATCGACTATACTTGAGATGGAATTAACTACAAAACATATAAAATAAATGCACACCCTTGTGTACAACGAGATATGCATAATCTCTGAAAATGTAATGATAACACGTAAACTGGAAAGAGTGGATTGAGGGTATGTATTGGGAGAATATTATCAAGTGTTCTTACTTCCTTTTTCAACGTTGACTGATATTCAATGGAATTGGAATCAATTATCGGAATAGAGTAGGCGAATACAGAATATTTGGTGAATAGGGCTGTAATAGCTAGATTACTAGCTTCTCATTCCGATGACCCTCTTTTAAAACCCTGCGGTAGTGGAGATTTTTTAATTGAAAATTCCAACCTGACCTGTAGTGTCTTTCATAGGGAACCTGAAGTACAGTACTTCGTCCGTCGGATGGAATGTTAAACCACGCCCCACTTGATGGTCTTCGTTGAAGTACCGTCAAACAGCCTGAATTCGGACAGGGAGCATGGAGTCGGACACTGAGCAGAGCTGTCATAAAATATTGTGAAATTCTTACTGTTCGCGCCATTCCAACCCATTCTATCGGATCGCATAGCATATATTTCATTCTTTTTAGGCTATTTCGACACTCCGGCTATACTATCCATTCTATAGAGAACCCAATAACCTGTACACTTACCTTATTCTACATTATATCACTTTCTTATATCAAATCACGTGTCCGAATCCGGACAGCGATATATAGCTGAGCAAATTTTGTAAACAAATAAACGACTGTTTATTTTTTCACAAAATATTTTCTTCTATACCGGATTAATATTTGGAGACGAGCACGTGTATTGTTATTAAGGAACGAAAAGTGAATTCATTGATTGAAACAGCGTCTCTGTATTAAAAAATTGTGCTAATTCACTACGTCATAATTTTAAATATATAGTTTAACAAATAAACTCGTGACATAAGAGCTATCTATAAAAGTTATCGATATCGTGACATAAGACTTACCGATTAAAGTGTCCGACTACAGACCGTTTGACGGTAGTTCAATTGAGATCCAAGGTTTCTCGATTAGTGGTTATTGATTGGTTGGTAAAAATAACTATTACACTCCACTGGTTAGTTTACAGGTCAATAATTAATTGCGTGATCTGGATTTTGATGCCTAGTATCATCTACAGGTGCTCACTGAGAAAAGAAGAGGGCATTACAATGGTTTTTATAGTAATGAAAGGTGGATTGGGGGGAATACAAGATTGGACAGCCTTAGTAATTATTCATAGAAGAGTGGGAAGCAGAGTCATCCAGGTCTATTACGGGATGTTCGGCTGGGAGGGGGAGGACTGTTTTGTGGAGGGAAGCTAGCTCAAGGTTTTGAAAATTGGGGAACAGAGGGGAAACAAACATTAATTAAGGATACACCAAACCAGAATTATACGTGTTTTTAAAATTTCGAAGAGATTTAATGATTTCAAGTCCGTCTGTGTGCACTGATAGGCTATAATTATGACTTTGAAATCACTTTAGTACCCTTATGTTGTCAGGTGCTTTGAAAAGTTGCTTTTGACTTCCTTGACTTGAAGAGTTCTTTTGTTCGCAGTACGAAGTTTCTAGAAGTCTGACCAACATATTTACCGGCACCTGTAGCGGCCCGGCTACCGTACCGTTGCACCGGCAACGCCTGCCGTAGTAAAAAACCGAGTCTAATATATGGCACAGTCAGTACACTGCAGTACATAGATTTTATTTCATTTACCAAGGTTTCTCACATTATCCAAAAAAGAACTATCCTCCAACTAATGTACTCACCCATTCTCATCGGCGCATATGTACTGAGGTGGCGATCATCTATCCAAATAATAAACCATCGGAGAGTGAGAAGATTGAGCAGTCGCATCGAATTGAATCGGATCAACTTACTTATCCTCCTATCAATTAACCCTTATCAAATCAGTCCTTAAAGAAAGGGATTTAATGTTTAGGAGGTGGATAGAGAAATATAGATGGGCCCATTGTAAGCCTGTAGAGGTATGTAGTCCAACCGAGTGGGCCATCAATTCAGCCAACCGCACTCTCTCATGCATCTGCCCTTGCTACCAGAGAATGGATTCTTCAGAGGGTCCACTCCACACACTGGATTACGCTCAATTTATCGCAAGGGGAGAATGGCTCTAGAAGTTGAAATACTTGGCTACCCAAGAGAAGCCGAATTTGTGCTTTGTTATATTGGGTCAAGGTTCTTAAAGAATACCTCCTCATACTTCTCTGCATCTGCATAGTACCACGGGTACGCCATGAGAAAACGAGGCAAGGATTTAGGTGCTTTCCATGGCTGCCACCCTAAGAAATAAAAAAAAAATTTTAATGTACCCTGAGTCTTAGATGACGATTTAGAATGCATCATCAGGCTGACTGTGTCTAAACTGAGTGGTGATATATCCTTTGCCCACTTGCAGTTATCGATACAGTTATAAGTATAGCTATGCACTTTTACAGATCGATTTTCAACCAGTAACGATAAGATACAATGAAAAATGGCTACACTGTAAGTGCTCATTCTATAATCTCACGTCATACGCTATAGCTTTGGAAAGCTTTTTCAATATTACAACTTATCCAACGAATGAAAATCGCTACCTCTAATTTCTACCAAGATAGCATTAGGTATTAAGATCCCGCCAACTAATAAGTTACCGTGAACCTATGTGAAAATCAAACATGGCGGGTGAATTTTTTGAAGAAATTGGCATGAGAAAAATTCGGCCTGGACCGGGAATCGAACCACGGACCTTTGATTTGCCGGACCAATGCGCAGACCACTACGCTATCCAGGCTTCCTAATTCCCACGGCAATTTTGGTGGATACAAGGCAACTAGATCTTAGGCCCTTGCGGTCCATCAAATATGGCAACGCAAGGAAGAAGAGGACTTCAAAGAAGCCACAACCAAGAGTCAGTATCCTTCACCAGCACTTATGCCGTGCTTAGCCATTTGAAAATCGAACATGGCGGGTGAATTTTTTGAAGAAATTGGCATGAGAAAAATTCGGCCTGGACTGGGAATCGAACCATGGACCTTTGGTTTGCCGGACCAATGCGCAGACCACTACGCTATCGAAGACTGGATAGCGTAGTGGCCTGCGCATTGGTCCGGCAAACCAAAGGTCCGTGGTTCGATTCCCGGTCCAGGCCAAATTTTTCTCAAGTGAACCTATGTCTTTATATAATTCCTGAAAACCATCCCCCCTACCGATTCTTGAATCTAGGTAAATTCCATGAACGTATCGATGTGGCTGAAAATGCGTCTGCTTGAACTTCTACCCTGCTTGACGGATTCAAAAAAAATTTGACACTCTTCTTACTTAGAACCTAGAAGTCAAAATTGGCTAAGAATGAAAGGCTTTAGGATCCCGAGCTCCGTAATGAGGAATTGTCGTGATCTCTGGGATTTAGCTCCACTAGAACTTTGCACACTATTATAACCATGTGGACTTAACCTGTGAGACAATACAAAGACTGAAGGAAGAGTAAGGTCCGGCGAGGTGTTAATCCAAAAATTATGTTTCAATATCATCTTCTGGTGAATGTGCTACCAAATAACTTAATCTTAAATTTTGCACTGGGGTATATCGAAGGACCAGGAAGGACCCATGTCATAATAGAAAGTCTTCAAGGTCTGAAACATCCAAACGCTTGCCTTTTATGGTGTTTTGGACCAATAGAAACACAAAAATTATATTTTTCCCCAGGATTTGTAAACTTTTTTGTCCTATACGAAAGCGTTACACTCATTGTAGGGAATTTAATTCGTTTTTCATATTTTTTTACTCTCATAATACAGTAT
The DNA here is from genome assembly GCA_963169105.1 of Ceriagrion tenellum. Classification (NCBI taxonomy): domain Eukaryota; kingdom Metazoa; phylum Arthropoda; class Insecta; order Odonata; family Coenagrionidae; genus Ceriagrion; species Ceriagrion tenellum. The sequence goes on along the minus strand of OY720642.1, from coordinate 87,936,785 downwards.
TAGAAGTATTTTTTTCGGGTTGCTGGAAGACAGGAGACTTTAATTATTGATTTTGATTTGGATAAACTCTGTGTTTTAACCAGAACTATATTTTTTCTCTCAAAAACTAAACATTTTCACATTTCAATAATAGAGATGTTCACTAGCTGAGTTACCTCAGAAAAGATTTTACATTTGAACTCACACCTAAGGCACTTATGGCTCAGGTAAAAGCTGCTGCTGGTAAAGTGATATTTTAGTAGGGTATTTTTACTCAAACCTTTCCATATCTGATTAATTACTGATGTATATCATACCATTTCAATTATCACAATCGGAGAATTTCTTTAATCACATGCAACGCTCTGAATTTCAATAATCATTATCTACTGGCGACCAGTAAAATCTATGCGAATAATTTACTTTAGTTTCAGTCTACATTGATTACAAATCATCATATAATCGACGTTGATTCCATTGATTTCAACTAAATATGCATATAAAAAAATTTGTCACCCACTTTCCCATTTTCAAGTTTTAAGCATCACTAGTTCAGGTTTACGCGCAGCAACAATTATTTCAGATGAGATTGTGCTGAGAGAATATCAATATTTGTAAAATAAAATTCTAGCAGATAATCCATGTTACTTACTAAACTTTGTACCCATTCTTTTGAAACAGTTCTACATTATATCATGTTTCTTTGGATAAGTACAACTCCCACTTATCTTCATAATATGTAAAATCCCCATCTGTTTCTTTCTTGGATATTATTCTACATTTCAAAGTGGTCTAACTGTACCATCTCTCTTTATTTATTCCTCTATTTACATAGTTTTCTTCCTCTGTAGTCTTGTATTTCATGTACCTCCTGTATATACCTGCTGTCTTGCTTATCATGACTTAACTGAAGAGATTAATACCATGATTCAACGGCCATTAAATATGTGTGTCAGGTTCATTTATGATCTAAAAAAAAGTGATCATATATCTCCTTACTTTTCTAAGTTAGAATGGCTTAAAGTTAAAACTAGGAGGGAATTCATGCTTGCCTCCTTTTTATATAAACTTTTTAATTGTCAACAGCCTGAATACATCATGCAATTTTTTCAGTCTAAAGAGAAAAATCGAAATGTTGCAACTCGAATGTCACCAGATTTTTTTAATTGTCCCACTACACCGAACCACCACATTTAATAAATCCTTTTCTGTTGTAGGGACACGGTTATGGAATAGTACTCATGAATTAATCAAAAACTCTAATTCACTGATGGCTTTCAAAAACATACTGTTTAATAAAATGCTATTGCAGGAAAAAACTTAATTTACCAATATGCTTGACCGTATTCTGTTCTGGCTCTGTATTAATTTCACCAATATAATTGTATTTTTTGTTACCATTATTATATAATTTATTGCATGTATCCAATTTTTCTGTGTAATCGAGCTCTGATACTAATGTATACCTTTTGTATGTTCTTAGTGGACCAAGTGGTCCTAGAACAATAGACATTTCTTTATCTTTATATATTGATTTCCTCCTCAAACAGGCCAAAGTTTATCGCACAATGATACAGCTTATCATTAAATTGATACAATCTGACTGCTTGTAATTTGATTTACATGAGACTGCCTGCAATTAGGCGTGAGTAATATTTATAGAAGATTGCATCAGCTTAACATTTATATCAAGAAATGAATCTGCCGTTGATCTTAAAACCGTGTCTTAGTATTCCCTCCTGCCGGGCCATGGATGTTTTTCCGTCATTCTTTTGATTCATAGTTCGGAAGTTCTCCCATTCTCCCCATGTTAGCTTTCCACAGATTTCAGCCTTCTTTAACACGATCTTTTGGACTTGTATCCACGATTGATACAAATACACCGGGATTATCACTCGTTCCGTATCTGCGGACATGCATATCTCGGTAGGTGTCTCCGTGCACCGGGTTACATCCAGAATTGGGGTAGTATTTTTTTTCGAGCATCCGTACCGAAATAACAACCGTGCAAACTCTCCCAATTTATCTTACACCACTCCCCACCCCATCGTTATACTTCCCTGGGATATTGGACCGAGCATGCGAAATGCCGGATAAGGGGGCGGGGACGTAACGGCGATCCGGATTGAGGCATTGCACATCGTCATCCCCGCGAAAGATTGACAAGTTTTCATTCCGCACGGAATTCCATGACACCTCTCAATACGCCGTGTACACCATGCATGCATACTCGGCAGCGTCTTTCAAAGAACCCGTCCGCATGTCATACAAGGGGCGTAGACACATTGCCCCCATTTCCACGGGGAAAGAAAAAATTACTCCGCACATGCGCCATATTCGCGACATGACGTTTCCCAGGGAGGAAATTCCTTGCCGAACCTGCTGTTGTGCTCTTTTTTAATACCTCCACGTGTAAAACAAGAGAATAAATCTTTTTGGGCTAAGTTTATTGGTAAATAAATAAATTGTAGGCTAGAAATTTTTCTTTAGAGGCACAAACTGGCGAGGTGAGAGCATAAATGGCTTTCGCTGAGTGACAGCCGGGACCAGGGTTCAAACACGAGCGGTGTATCTGGAATACCGAACCGCAGGATTGGTTTTTTTCCGGTAGACAATCATCTCCAGGATACAAAGCGAGTCCCTAAGAGAAAATATAAGTTGGCAATTACCTAATTTAAATAAGCCCTCATTAAAACACGATTTTCTCATTGATTTGATATTTTTGTCAACTTATAAACCTCACTATTGTCATACCTAGCTCCAACATTTTATTTCTCAGAATTTTATTACAATGTTGATGTTTTTCGCGATTATTTATGACAACTTAAACAATTATTATACATATTTCAACTGTTGAAGGCTCTACTTGGTGGAATAACATAACGTGGGAGAATTTAAAAACACTTAGTAATATTCCACAAAGATTTATTTTTGGGAAAATAAATCTTTGTGGAATATTACTAAGCGTTTTTAAATTCTCCCAAATTATTATTCAGTAATTTTATAATGGCGGCATCTTTATCTGTTCTCTCTATTATTACGAAAAAACAACCGCCCTCCAAATTTTTATATGGCACACATAACGACTCAAGGCGTGACAGGAAAAATACAAGATAAAAGAGGAGCAATTTAATTATTTAACAGATAATTTAGACCAAACAATTTATCGCAATTTTTCAGTAACTTTCTGATTTGGCAGAGAAACGAAAATAGGTATAACTCATAAAGTAATTTTGTTCCCTTGAACTTAATCCGAAATATGTTATATCTAGAACTTCGTGATGGTGAAAACCCCCACTTTAAACAACAACTGTTATCATGCTGTTTTGTCATCGGCACAACGCTCGAAATTTTACTTGGTACGACATGCATTTCTCACCATTTCCATTATAATCTAAGAAGATAGGGGTCGATTCCTGTATCCTGGAATCATCTATATGTGAACTCATTCTAATAATGTTAGATTTGTTGTGACAGTAAAATATAACGTAACCATTACGCTAATTCGCAGTTATCTCGGCTCAACTTCCACTCTAATTTCTTCACTCCCTCTTTCTTGTATCAGACTCTCGGCTGGTTTAGTTATTTGTAATCCATAGAAGTTTGACACTCATATGTTACCATAGCAATACACCCACACAGAAAATGTTCAACCGGAGATTTTTTCCGAATGACATAGTATCATTAGATTTGGCTAAATGCGGTATCTGAAAAACGTTTGCATCAAAAGTAGGATGGAAAGTTGAAATAAGAACTAAAATTTGTGTATTATTTACTGATTTACTTATTTACTTTACTGATTTATTTTTTTATATACCACTGATTTATTAGATTGAACAGTTCCGGCATGTCAATTATGCCATCATCAGGTGTACAGCATACAATCATTGCCCTGTTAATCTAAAAGACAGTAACTGCATAAGGGTTGGCTAATACTTATAAGTTACCATATTATTGCACGCTTATATTTTCATCTTCAAATTCTCGATTCTTCATCTAATCCATCTTTGAAGACAATACACGCTTTAATTGATGCTTAGATTAACAGTGCAGCATGACGAATAGTCATTAGCGAACAAAATTTATAAAACTGTTTGAGAGAAAAGCTTGTAGAAACTGTTATCTGGCCTAGAAAACTACATCGGGCAATCTCAGGCCAGAGGTAGTCAGATAAAGTTGAAATTCTTTATTTATTGAAGTACATAAGGGAAACGTTTCAAAGAGCTGCATGACAATTTTTCCAAAATAAACGACTCAGTATTACATTCCAATTCTCAGTCAACAATTAGTGTACCTCTATCTATGATGTAATATCTGCTTTTAGCAGACATTAATTGATTGAAGCGTTGTAAACTTGGTTACTAACAAGTCCCATCATAAAAATTCGATTTTTAAACAGTAATTTCTCAAATAGTAAATAGATTATCCCCAAATATGAAGCCTTTCTTAACCTTGTTTCCCAATCCGAATTAAATGTATCCGAAAATCTCATTAATACCCAGAAAAATATCAAAATATGAATAAAGAAATTGTTAGTTTTATGGTATAAAATACTATATCAAAAGGGATCGTATGTCTATATACTGCGCATTTGTTAATATCATACGTATATTTAATTTTATATCTATTGAACTTGTATATTTTAGTTTTAACTCTAATCTGATATTGTAATGCCAGATAAAGTGAGCGTGTATAAAGAAATTCATTAACGTAAGAGGATCAAAGGTTTAACGCAAAAATCTACATCTATCGTACATACTACCCTGCGGACCTCCACTCTGGCGTGTGGCAAGTGGTGTTAGATCACCAGCCGTGTAGAGATCTAAGGTTTTGGGAGGTGAAATGGTGTCGTGTATTATGGGAGTGTAATGAGTACATCTCAGTCTTCATTTTAGTCACTTATTGTGTGTGGGGAAAAAACTGGTTTTTGTACCTATCTATTCGGCAATGTATCACTTATTTCTTCGCTTATATCAGACCTAGAGATGTAGTGAGGTGTCATGATAACAGTATATATCCCTCTGAAACACATCAGTTCTGAATTTATCAAGCAATCTAAGCCTAGCGAGTCTTTAGGGGATCCTACCGTAATCCCTCTAAAAGTTTTGAAACACTTTATGATCGCTCGTAGCAGTTTTTTACGAAGCTTGCAGCTTCCTTTTGCATTGTATTATTTTTTTAGTAAAATCTTTAAGAGCAGAGTCTTAAATGCTCGCGGCGTATTTGAGGTGTGGCCTAAACAGAGCAAAGTAGCATCTCTATTTGACTTTTTCAACTGAGGACCTTCCTATTGTACGCTGCACACTATTGTACGCTGTACCTATTGTACGCTGCACAAAACCTAGTTTCGTTAATGCTGTGCCGCAGATCCTTTTGTATTTGTGTTCCCCGCAATATATCAGAAGTTAGGATAATTATAAGTAAAATGAGTAATCAATAAAAGTGGAACGATCACGTTTCCTTGAGGAGCACCGGATGTGTCTCCCCCCATATCAGAGCCATAACCATCAATAACTACTTTTTTTATCGATCTCTAGGAAAGTCCCTAATCCAATTCACTATTACTATCACCGTAATCCCTCAAAAAGTTTTGAAACACTATCTATTCACTCGCAGCATTTTTTAATGATACATGCAGATTTTTTTGTATTTCATTAATTTTTTTTGGTAAAATCTTTATTACCAGTGTCCCAAATTCTCGCGGTGTATTCGAGCTGTGGCCTAACCAGTGCGATATAGCATCCCTCTTTGACTTTTTCATTCGAGGACCTTCCTACATCTACATCTACATCTACGCCATACCCTGCAAGCCACCCAAAGGGTGTGTGGCAGGGGGTGCTTCCACACCAGGCATGCATGAATGATATGGTAGAACACCGAAATTACATTGAAACCCGCGTACCACACATGCAAAGCGCCAATTAAAAACCTAATACCCGAGAAACATTCTATCTTCAATCGTTCCAACATGCAAGGGATACAAAGACTACTACTACAGATTCAAAATATCATGCAAAAATGAGAACATCAATATTTACATCATGAATAAATAAGAGAGTAGAGAATATAATGAGAAAGATTAAATGTTACCTATTGGCACTACTCGAACTATTCATGACGACGTTCACAGCTGTTATGGTCCCGAATGGTACGCGGAAAAAATGACATTTTATATCTTTCGGTTCTACAATCTAGCTCTCTAATTTTATTGGCGCGATCTAATCTGCCGTAGTACGAGGGGGTTAATAGTATGTTTTTTACGTCGTCAGTGAAATGATTTTCCTGAAATTTATTTAGGAGGTTAAGCCTATAATTTAATCTACGCTATGAAAGCGATTCCCATCCTAATTCTTCTAACAGTCCAGACACACTAGCCAACTAATCGTAGCATCGTTTCACGAACCTAGCTCCTCTTCGCTGTACGCGATCTAACTCTGATATCAACCCCGTTTCGTATGGATCCCATACACTAACAGCATATTCCATATGAGGCCTAACGATTGAAAAATAACAACGTTCTTTCACTTTCTCATCACATTTTCCGAGTACTCTCATGATAAAGCCTAGGTTCCTGTATGCTTGACCGCATATTTCCCTAATATGTTTTCCCCAAGATAGGTCGTGCGTAATTGTGACCCCTAAGTACTTAACAGACTCGGCGTGAATAATTTCCGTATTATTAATTCTGTAAGCCCTACCTGGCCTATTTTTCTTTTTCCAAAAGCTGACTGCTACGCACTTTTTTATGTTTAGTTCCATCTGCCACTTTTCGCACCTTTTTCCTATTATACGCTTGATAATTTTTTCAAACAAACTGAAAGCTGCAACGTTGCAATTCGGAAAATGTTCCGAAATTTTATCTTACACCAAGCGTCACAGGTGAGTCAGCCCACTGTACCGCAGTTGGAGTTTTGAGGAGAAGGATTGAAGATGCACTCTACCCCTCGACTTGCGGAGGTATGAAAAATGGGTCAGAAGTAAAAACGGGTGGGAGTGATTTAGTGAATGAGTTAGTTGAACATCAAATAATTACGGACGGGTTGACATCATTCGCCGATATGTTACCAGGACTCGTCGCGCGTGACGACCGTTGACCGGGTGAGTGCATGAAAGGGTAAGCGGGACTATGACGAGGCGTCATCCGAGCGTGTGGGGAATGCGGCGGCGATGGCGGTTGGAAACGGGAACACGCCCGTGAGATTAAGGCAGATGAAATCTTGGTAATTGAAAAGGAGTCTGCGGTCTCGTTTCGGTGGGGATGGAAGATAAGTGCCGACTGAAAGTGAAGGAGGGCGTTGATGATGATGATGACCGATAAACAGGCAGGGTCTGTTTGTTTTTATTTTTATTTTTTTTTGCGGGCGGATCGATCGGTGGAATAGAATGGGCCTGCGATGGAAGAGCCCTCTCCGATGATGACGGGCTCCTTCGTCGCCCGGGGCGGAATCCCCGCCCTGCGCAAATACTCATCTACTCAGTCCCATTTCGATATAGACAAAGTAATAACGTAGTTATTGGTGTTGAGCCAATAATACTGGCCCTGTTTCAATAGTCATCTTTCATATCGCACTATCTTATATATATATATATATATTACATTCATGCGGATTCAATAAAAAAAATAGTGAATTGGATTAGGGACTTTCCTAGAGATCGATAAAAAAAGTGTTGATATGTAATGCTAGTGACTTGTAAAAATATACCTATATTTTCCTCAACTTCATTTTTTCAAAAACTGATCTTGCCACATATTTCGTCAAAATATAAATCACAGGACATCGGTATATTAGCGACGCTCACTCATGAACGAGTGCGACCAACATAGAGGAGATATGTTGCTCCCTTTAAAGTACTCCATGGCTGGCGATTTGATTTTCCAAGAGTTCATATTCATATTATAAACTTATTGAAAGAAATGGGGTTTGGTTTCCTTTCTATCGGATAATCATTTGCGACCAGCATTGAGGTCGTCAGAAAATTATTGGTAAAGGATGATTGCCATGGATCACTCACCTCTACGCCATCGTTTTTCTAGACGGTTACCTCGTAACAAATTTTATTCCATAAGGGTATACTTATCACCAGCATGAACAAGGGTGAAGAAATTTACTTTCACCAACAAGCACTATGATAATACTACAAATGCTACAGAATCTACTAAAATAATCCATAATGTATCTATGAAAATGTGGCTATAGTCTCATGCAGGGAAAATGCAAAACATGGTGTTAGCACTAATTGGCAGATCTAGAAACATCTCTTAGTTAAATTTAGCGTATCTTGTCGAAATAGAGTACAGATGCCATGTTTTCACAATAAACGTATGGAAGTAACCAATCGATCGGCGTTTGGAGACATATTTTCAAATTAATCCACTGAAAAGCCCATCAGATAAATTATTACCATTGGATATCTCAAAGCGCCGACATCTATTTGAAAGTTCAGCGTCGTGCATAGAGATTGCTGAAGGCTGCATACCATGATCATGTCTGCAAAACGGAATGCTATAAATAATAATAAACGGAATAATAATAAAAGTTCCGCATCGAATAATATTTCTCATTTATAAAAGCTAATTCTAATTCATTTTTCCTTATATAAAGGTGATTTCAAGAAATACTTTTCCGCTCAGCTTGACATTTAGAGGAGACGCTTTGTAGAATTTCATTTAAAGGAGTAAATCAATAACTATGTATAGATGTCACTCAGATCCTCACCGCTGAGTGGGGACACGACCGAGTCATTGTATTACTCTTCAGTTCCTATTGATATTTTTACCCCATATTAATGTCTTATAAATATACATCTACTTGTTACCCTGCAATCCACTACAAAGGTATACTTATCACCAATATGAAAAAGGGTGATGAAGTTTACTTTCACCAACAAGCACTACACTATGATAATACTACAAATGCTACAGAATCTACTAAAATAATCCATAATGTATCTATGAAAATGTGGCTATAGTCTCATGCAGGGAAAATGCAAAACATGGTGTTAGCACTAATTGGCAGATCTAGAAACATCTCTTAGTTAAATTTAGCGTATCTTGTCGAAATAGAGTACAGATGCCATGTTTTCACAATAAACGTATTTGTTCACTTTCCACAGAAATTCAAGGCCATGAAAATGACATAGTTTTGTCGTAACCTTGGTCGGTGAAATAAAATTTCTGTAGATAATGAACGAAAACTTTTATTGTGAAAACATGACAACATGCATTACGGTACATATGAGTTAGTCAGCTACACTACCTGTCATCTCACCCCATTCAGTTTTAACACAGCCATTATCGTCTCTCATCGATTGCGGGAAAAACGACATTTTAAACCGTTCTGTTCCACAATCTACTTCCCTTATTTTATTCTCACGATCTGATCTACCGTAGTATATTGGAGTTCGTAAGATATTGAAAACTTCGCCTAAAAACTCTACTAGCCTGTTCTGAGTATGTTGTTAATGTGATACGTAATTATTATCTTCACCCTGGGTTACATCTCTGGAACTCGTTGAAATGACAAAATTAGAGTGATAGACTTTTGAATGAACTTTAAATATACCAAGATACCTTCTTCCAACGACCTAAGAGAAATATCTTCAAAATAGGTAATATTTATGAAAAATACCGCCAAAAATGGTTTTAATGCAACTGATTGTCGATTTTATTGGTTTTTCCGCGGTTGGTCAGACGGTAAATTTGTGATTACGTCAGTATAAATTAGTTTTCGTTCCATTTCGTAAACGTTCAAAAAATATTTGTAAAATCTTTCCGTTTGTATCTATTTAACCCTTAGAGTGCCGAGGAGCGCTATCGCGCTCCTCCTGTCTCTCGCGAAAAGTGCCAGGAGCGCGATAGCCCTTCCATCCAATGCTCCTTCTGCAATGTCACTCTTAGATGCTGGTATTTCACTGATTGTTTACAGATGGCACCTAAATGCAGATGCAGATTTTGTAAAAAAAATCGTCAAATAATACATTAAAAAGATGAAACCACATATAATAAAGTTTTCCTTGAGTTTTTTAATATTTACCTTCACTTGTATTTGAGACATAATTTTTTTCCTAAACTACTGTAAAATCAGCAAAAATGCCTCGTCAATTTTAGCATAGTACTTAGAAAATCGGTTGGCACTTAAAGGGTTAAATGGCCCTTATTACTTGTGCAAAGGGTAAGATATTAAATGAACATTTAAGTCCTCATTCAGTAAGCTTCAAAACATTTGAAAAAATTCATCTCTCTTCCTTATCGTATTTCATACGGTTTTGGCACTATTCCCTAAATGAGATAAATTTAAATAATTATGACACGTAAATCAAATTTATTTATTTTACGAAATATTTGGAAATAAAAGAAGCGGTCTTTGAGCCTGCATGTCTGCATTTACGTTAGAATAATAGTGTTTATGATTACCCGTTAATCAATAGATCGATTTCGAGGATTTTCCCTCTGATAGCTCCATGTGTGGTTTTGATTCTTATACTTAGGTGAGGAGAATATACAAACAAAGCCTACTACTGTAAGCCCCATTTTTACTACGAAATATACATGAACTTTCAATAGGGAGAACGTTTTGCTCTTCAAAAACCTATCGAATCAATTAATTGCATTTTTTCGTTTTAACATAAATCACTTGACGTCACATGAGTCTATCCAAAAAGAGCAAGGCACCAGGAATATCATACGTCACTCCGGCGGCGGTATTAAAAACTGGGTTTTTGTGAGGTTATTTTCCTCATAATCTTTCTGGAATTTGCATAACAGTGCCATAATACCCCTCGCATGCCTAAATTATGCGGCCGTACCGCACCACATGACGACCGCCCATATCCAATATGAGATTCTCAGACCTCTTCTGGAGTTTTAAGTGAAGCTATGTAAATACCATCATAAAGTTGATCATGCATAAAAATATCCTTACCTTGACGGCTGAATGAGATAACTAATAAACGAGGAGACCAAAATGACAAATTTAGAGCATTTGATGACTTTACTTAGTAGTTACGCAGCCAAGCTGGGTCTTATGGTACCATTTAGAAAAAAAATAGGTCGTTGCAACATGGAACTGAAAGTTTTCTCAAGTTTTTAATGCAACGCCATTCATGAGTGCCATGATACTTATTTGGACAACGTTTTTTGTAGACAATATTTTCCCCACCTGACCTTTGAATAATCAAGATAACAAAAAAACTTGGAAATATTTGAATCATTTCAAAATAAAAATTGTTGAAAATTAGTTTATTTCATGGAATTTAGTGAATGAACCATTTACGTTTGCTATGACTCCAGAGGAATATGCCAAATTCAGCACATAAAATAGAGGGTTAAAATATATGTTAAGACCTAGCCAAGGCAAAAAAGGAGCCCGTACCGTTTATCTACATGCGATCTCACCTACAATAGCAAGGATACGCATTTTATATTTGTTTTTTTTGACATCATAAGAAATAAATGCTAATGCAATGATGGCAAAGATTATAGTAACTAAACATGTTTATTCTTAATAAATAATCTTTAATTAATACAGTTTAAAAAGTAGATATGTATTATTTTACAGTGCATTAAAGTATTAAATTCATCATTTTCCCCGTGTACTTCTTCATTTGGATTCAGCGAAAAGACATTAATACTTCAATTTCTCAAATATTACATTAAAAACTAACACAATTCCTTTGGAAAATGCCTTTGCATAACCAATTTTAAGATGTTGGAAAGTTCTGATGAAAGACGTAAAGCAAAACCGATAGGAAAATCATGGATGAAATAAAAATACACCACGTCGTACGGACAAGCGTTAATGTGAGGATGAACAATCAGATCTAAAATCCTTTGTGTTTAGGTATAATCGTTGCTAAGAGCATGCCAGGTAATACTTTTTGAACTTTATTATTTAAGGCGTACCCGTTGATATAAACGACTAAGGTTAAAATCTTGATCAGAAATAATTATGAATATACGTAGATATGATACACTATGCATAACTTCCACCGTGTACTTTATGAGCTTTGCTCCCAACCGGAATCTGAGAGATAAGCATAAGAACGTTCATGTTGAAAGATGCTTTAGCTATGCAAACTTCAGGCAGGACAAGAGATCAAGAGTCGGATTTAAAGTCTAGCGTTATGCGGGCAGAGATAGGGTCTTTACATTGAAGTACCAGTTAATTAATTTTGTCATGGTAAAAGGGCCGCATTAAACAAGGAATACGATGCTAAAGTTGAGCAGAATTCTGCCTAGTGTACCACGCACATGGTCTTAAACACACTTTTCGAGAAGGGATCTGGTTGTTTCATTTTACAACAACTTCTCTCCTGCTTTAATGTTGAAACAAGTATTTGTTTACCTCTGGATCTATTGAGGACAGAGGAAACATTTTTTCTACCAGTAAAATGAGATTCCAGTTTACTCCTATTTACATCAAACTCCTTTGGTCTCCTAAATAGTATATGGCAAAATGGTACTCATTCTCGATGACTCGAGCAATGATTATTGAGGAAGCAGGGAAAACATTCACCATTAGGGCACCCTCAACTATCAAAATATCCTCTGCGAGAGTCACTAACCATAAAGCCATATTTGGACCTCATATCGTACACGAGGTTTAGAAAACCAGAAGATCAGTTTGTGTTAACTGAAACCCAAAAGCATTATAAGATTTGTTCCGGTTAGCTCTAAAATACGAGAGAAAAAAACCTTTCCGACTCATTTCTCTATCTTTATTTCAATGAAGAATGCAGACACCACTGTAATTAAGACAATGATCAGAATAGCCTTATATATCTATCATCCTTATCATGTGTAATCAATATAAATTCGTTATCACCAGCAATCTGAAGATTGGAACCCATTCTTCGTAGTCACTACGGCCGCAGCCCCAAACGTTGGTGCTTTTATCGTTCATTTGAAAATTTACGCACTTCCTTATTCGTTATTCACATTCAAAAGTTGTGATTTTTCTAAGGTTAGCAGAGAAAGAACTTAGGAACCATAGTCAGATCGAAAACTGATGAACATAGTGATATTAAGAACGGAATAAACCTTGCCAGCAGAAAAATTTTTGCACTAAACAGCGTATTAAAGTCAAAAATCTAATCTCACCATACTAAGCTGAAGATCTACAAAACTATTATTAGATCCGCCCTCCTTTATGGAGCTGAAACCAGGATTATAGACAAAAACGCATATAAAACACAATCAGGAAATCAGAAGTCTTTTCAAGGAGCCAGATATCGTGGCGGAAGGCCAAGATGGACCGGCCACATCATCAGAAGGGAATAATCAAGCACCCTCTACCAGATATGGGAAGGAAACCCGAATAGAAGACGACCACGTGGCAGGCCTAAACTGCTGTGGAAAGACCAGGTGAAGAAATACATGGCTAAGATAAGAACAACAGAAGAGAATGCGAAATACAGGAGGCAATGGAGGTACTACGTTGGTCAGGCCAAGTACCACCTTGGGTACACATGGCCATCAGAGTAAAGTAAGTATGAGAGAAAGAAGACTAGCATAATAAATGTTGAGTCCTTAGAGGAAACAAAAGAAAACGATCAAGTAGGCCGACTCAACGCCCGCTATTCTCGTTTATTTCACATAATCCCCCTTAACTCTTGAATACTTCAAGCAATTACGATTATTTCGAAAAAAATTTACGTTTGCTGAAACTATTACTTTAAATTCACATTTAGCGTTGTATTTAGTGACAGAAATCAGATCAGATACCGTACATTTGAACTTAAAACGAAAACTGTATCGCAAGAATATATTTATTGGCCACATTAAACCTCGGGAAAATAATGCACCATTAAGCAATTATTTTTTTGTCGAGTCTCATTAATCTTCCAATGAGTACACCAATTCGATAAATTATCAGCATTAGTAAACTTGAATGCGTTGGGCGTCACTTCGTAGCGGCACATATCATTATTAGTACATATATTGAAAATAATGCTTTGCATTTCTCAATATTTTTTTATTTGCGCAACGTGTTTCACACCTTTCCTACCTCGTCATAACAATACTTATATTTTTTTTTATTTTATTTTATGCCCTTCATTGGACCACTTACGTCATCTTCTGGAATTCTTCTGTTTTCTGTTACCCCAGCATTTCATCATTCCTTCGGATCGGAGTCAAAAAATTCTTCATCTGGGATCATCCTTCCTATTCTCTGTTTGATAATCTTGGTTTGCATTCTGGTCTATTTTTTCTTGAGTTTCATGATTGTGTCAGTCTTTTCTATCAAACATATTATTATAACGTGTAAATCACTCACATATTCCTTAATTTCTGCAATCCATCTGGTCTTAATTTTGTATGGTTTTCTCTATATTTTTTTGGCTTATTCTATTTTCCGGTGTTCAGATTAGGTGTACAAAGAATATGATTCGTTCCTTTCTCATCGTGCTCGTTACAGGTTCTATTTCTCTGTAGACTTTTTCATTTAAAGATAACCTTTATATTCATTTACCAATTGTTTTGATATTAACGTGACGTGGTGGGGGGTGAGTGTTGAGAATAAACAAACCTTTGAGAGGGAAGGCAGGTTGACTCAGGGATTTTAAGGTGGGATAATTTTATTATATACGTTTTAACAAAGAAATTTTGTTTGAACACGCTACCATCACAACAAATAAGAAATAAATATTATAAAACCATTGTGCATGACGATGCAGTTAATTTGTGAAACAAGTCATACAAATTAAAAAACAAATGAAAAGACAAAAGAAAAGTAGAAGGCAAACTTTCCAATGTGGATAACACTAATTATCAGCATTAGTTTACGAATACATACTCGGAGGTAATAAGCGACTGATTTTCGCTCTAGCTCTAGCCAACATCATTGATCAATATTTCAATTTGCTATCGAAAGTCTGTTACCAAATCTATTGGAAAGAAAAACCAGGTCACTTCACTTGAATGGATGCTTCAACTGACGCGAGTTCGCACACTGATCATCGACCGGATAAAATCTGGTCGAACGGGTGTATTTAAATGTTTCATCCGGGCCACATGAGCCGATCACCTGGGCGCGACCTTGAGGGGGATAGGGGAATATTCATTTTCGATTGCGTCAATGGACCGTGCAGTGGCCAAGCGGCATGAGAAGTCTTTTAATGGTCTCTTTTCCTCTCTCATTGGCCCCATGTCATAAATTAGTGAGGGCGGAAACCTGTGAGACTCCGCAGCGGCTCCGTCACCCCGTGTGAGATTCCACCGAGGTTTTGGTTTTATGGTCCACTATCTTTCCAGGCCATTTTAATCGCTATCCATCTCTCATTTGAGCTGAATCCGACAGCTCAAAATTATGGAAAGTTAGGCGTTTTTAATAAGTATTTTGAGAGCCTATATGCCGGAGAGGCGGCAGTGTGTTTCTCGAGTTTATATTAGCGATAGCTGGTAATCATTAACATTGATCGTTTAATTCTAACATTGGTTTACGGTAGCCCTACACCTTACCCTTTCGAATGTTCGTTCCCTTACTTTCTGGTAGTTATTCTAATGTATTTTTCTCTTCGTTTTGTCCATAAATTTATCCCTGTGACTACCTCTAGCGAATGTTCCCCCATTTACCTTCGACTATGCACTTCACGAACCCATTGTGTCTCAGAGTGCGTTAAATACATTTGGTTCATCTTGTATGCATAGTAAATAATGAAAAGGCTCTTAAATATTTGGTCCGTAATGTGTTTTTACTCACAACCAACGTTTTGCCAATTATTCTTCAGTAATTTTTAACAAAAAGCAAGGGGAAACAGTTTATTATACAAAGATTAATACAAAATTGAGGAAACGAAAATTTATTGACTATTGAGCTTAATGTAAACAGTAACTTACCAAATAAAAACTCCAAACGACCAAGGATTGACTTAGAATAAACAATTTACAAATTTTGCAAAAAAATTCATAAAAATACATATTTTGAGATAAAATTAATAATTCACCATTATAAACAAATACTAAACAAATATGAAATCAATGTAACATTATCATTGATATTATTTGTTCTTCATTAAAACAAAAACAAACAGAATTCAATTAGGGTTCACCCAGTCAAGCCCAAATAATTATAATTTATCAATTAAATCCCAATTTATTTAATTACTTATTTATATTTTTTGCTAAATGTGTAAATGGTTTATGTTATTTTAATTTTTGGTTGATTTGAGTTGTTATTTACTTTGTTGCTTTTCAACATTAAGCTAAATGATAGGTATATTTTCGTTTCCTCAATTTTTACTAATATTTTTATAATTACCTGATGCATATCTCCTTGTCTTGTGTTTCAAAGCCTTGAAGAAGCCAACATATTTGGCGAAACGTTGGCTGTGAGTAAAATACTTTACGGACCTAATATTCAAGAATCTATTTATTATCTATAATTTTTTGCCCGAGAAAGTTATAAATGTTTATGCATAACGTTTCATATGGTCCCCTCTACTTCCAGTCTTCCGTAAAAATTCCAATCTTTTTATTCTGTCCATCCATTTTATCTTCAGCATGCTCCGTCAGTACCAGCTTCCGAAGGCTTCTAGTCAGGACATGTGTGTTTGGGTAAATCCCTTTTTATTGTACATAAAACCTGATGTATAAGGTCAGCCAATAAACCAAAGCAAAGAAATAAACATTGGTTTGAGGAAAAGATTTGCTAAATGTTATATATGGAGTGTTGTGCTTTGTGGAGCAGAAACGTGGATCATCCGGAGAAAAGAGAAATATTTAGAGGGTTTTGAAATGCGGCTATGGAGAAGAACGGAAAGATTAAAATGGAGTGATAAGGTAAGACACGAGAAAATGCTAGCGAGGATGAATGAGAAAAGGAATAGTTTAAGACCAATAATTAAGAGGAAGCAAACTGGATGGGATAAGTACTGAGGATAGATTGGAGGAAAAAAAAGATCTCCCATGTCTTACACTGACATACGGGATAGAGATTGGATTCAGATGTTGATCCTTTGATAGCAGTGAAATAAAAATGGCTAGACCGCCACACCCATGCAATACCAATTACCCCCATCGATCTCTATATCATTAACGCTGGCAGTAAACTATTTTTATCAGCGTCCAAAACAATTACCGATTCTCGGTAACTGACGCCATAAAACTGCGGTCGCAGGGGTCTTTTTACTATCTATAATTTATTGGTCGCGAAAGTTATAATTATTCATATATACTGTTCCATATAATCTTCTCCTCTTTTGATCTTTCGTAAAATTCATCATTTTTTTTATTATGTCCGTCCATTTTATCTTCAGCATGCTCTTTCAGGACCAGGTTACGAATGCTTCCAGTAGGTCTTCTTCAGATCAGGTGTGTTTGGGTGGATCTATTTTCATGTTAATAAAACCTGGTGTATAAGGTCAACCAATAAACCAACGCAAAGGAATAAACATAGGCTCGAGGAAAAAATTTGGTAGATGTACATGGCCAGTCTGGAGGAAAGAGAAATATCCAGCGAGTTTTGAAATGTAGCTATAAAGAAGAATGGAAAGATTTAAATGGAGTGATAAATCGAGAAACGAGGAAGTGCTAGCAAGAATGAATGAGAAAGGGAATATTCTAAGATCAACATGAAAGAGGAAGACAAAAAGGATGGGACAAAGCTTGAGGAAAGAAATGAAGCTGAAAAGAATATTAGGAGGAAAGATCGAGGGAAAGAGAGGGAGAGGAAGACGAAAAAATAATATATTGACTGAAATTATGACTGGAAGGAGTTAAGAAGGGCTGAATGAGGCAGCACAGGATAGGCAAGCATGGAGAGAGCAGTTCAATCGAAACCAATCTGAGGACAGATTCACCTTAGAAGAATAATAGTAAAATTTAGAGTACTCGCACACCACACGGGCGGCCAGGGTTCAAATCCCTGCAGTAGCGGATGTTTTTCAGAGGGAACCCGATCCCTACTCGACTATCTTGTGGAGGGCACTTCAAGTTCAGTACTCCATCTGTCGGATGAGACGTTAAACCGTGGTCACCTTGGCACCTTTCATTAAGAGCAGGCTAATGCTGACACCGGGTTTCTATTCAGCCTTCCTCCCTTAGCTATCCTATATGGCTCAAATCACCTTAGCTGTCGGTCGCCTCCCCGAATATCCAATCCAATCCAAGCAATTTTCCTTTCAATGTCCCTGTTTCAATTCCCACTTTCCTTTAACGTTAAATTTAGGTAAATTATTCGATTCTAAATGCTCGTTTGTTCCCTCCTCCCTTTATGAAGTGCCTCGGTTTCATCATAAGTAAGCTCATATATAAGCACATTAAAAAATTGTAATAATCAGACATTATAAGTAACTGACATATGAAATGTGTCACCTTGACATTAAACCCTGGTCACCTTGGCACCTTTCATTAAGAGCAGGCTAATGCCGACGCCGGGTTTCTATTCACCCTTCCTCCCTTACCTATCCCCTATGGCGCAAATGACTTTAGCATCTGTCTCCTCCCCAAAAATCCAATCCAATAAATGTAAAATTTAACGTGCTGTTTTCGGGGTATCTCCCATGTCTTACACTGTCATACGGGATAGAGCGTAGTCTCAGATGTTGATCCTCTGGTATCAGAGAGAGAGAGAGAGGAAAGGCTAGAATTCTACACCCATGTGTTAGCTATAACCCCATCGATCTCTACATCATTAACGCTGGCGGTAATTTTTTTTCTCAGCTTCCAAAACAATGACCGATTCCCGGCAATTAACGCCGATAAAACTGCGGGCATGGAACGGGGGGTTTTGGACCCCTAGGTTTAAGAGAGGCAGGTCACGGGGGATGGAGACAGGGAGGGGGGGTTTTCCGGAAGGCCGGGTCAGACGGCAATTAAATCGGAAGCCTTTCACCCGCAGACATCCATCAGAGGGGACAGCGGGCACAAAACGTCGGATACAAAGGGGGTTTAAGGGGGGGGGAGAAGGTTTCTCAGTGCCCGGCTTTTAAAAATAGGTTTGTGCGGACAGGGGCTGCGGCTCCACGTGGGAAGGACGGCCCTTTTAGCACTGGGGGTGGAGTGGTCAGTTGAAAGGAAGGGGCTCTTTCGGTACCACCGGGAATCCAATTAACCTTCTTTAATTCGATTATGCTTTCGGCGGGGTCTTTGGGGGAAGAGCAGGGGAGATGGTACAATACGGACCGACGAGGAAATATGCCCGAAGGTTCAATTGCATTGGATCACAGGAGGACAGACAATGTAGGAAGCTGTTGGTGGAGAAAAATCGACGTGAATAAAAATTTGCGGGTGACTGAAAGTAACGACGTACGAGAGTTATTGTAAAATTACAAGGAATAAACAACATGTCTTCATATTCATTAAACCATGGAAAAAATATACCTGTATACATTTCTTTGCCCCAAAACATTCATATAATAAGTTGCTAATCTGCCATTTCTAAAAGAAGGCGCACATAGGCGGCTAGAGAGGTGGCTCGCCCTGATTACATTGTGAAATTATTGTCGCTCTGATAAAATTGTGAAAAGTTAAAATACGAATATAAATTTTCCAACAATTAACTCGAGAAAAAGATTTGAAATTAATCTGGTAACAAACGCGGGTACATGAGAAATTTGTACGAAGTGGGAAGCATATAACTAAATTGCGTATACTATTGACCAATGACGGGCGAACATTGGCTTAATCACGCAATATGCTCCTTTATTACCTTTAAAGTCTGATTGCAGAAACAATGTTTACTTGGAGTAAACAATGAAGTCATATAAACAAAACTCTAGTCATTTGTCCCACATGGCTTCCATAAAAATCCATTTCCTTTAATTATTTAAAATATGGACACAATTTTTAGAATCAAAAAGATGATATTATATACGAGAGATTCACACTAATATACAAGGTACTTCGAGAAGATTTGCGTTTCTGGATAATTATTATGTATTTGAAGCCGATTTCATCAATTTTGTATCAGATATTTGGGTAACAAATCATTAGTCGCACATAGGCACAGTCTATCACTATTTGTGTTTGCAAATTTTATATATTTTTCCTAGAATCCATTTATTTTTTAATATTTAACAACTAAGGAGCCTTGCTTTTTTTATCTTTCTAAGTTCGGTGTGTCTCTAACCCTTAAAACTATAAAAACCATCAACATGGATGTAGACGCAGGCTAAACTGACGATTATTTGTTGAGCTACACTTACTTTATCCCAAATGCGTATCATTTTAAAATTCCTTTCACGTAAAAGTGAATTAAATGGATTCTATACTCCGTTGTCCTCAATCATTCACTTAACAATCAATGATTAAGTAATTGTCCTAAGGTTTTTAGGCTCCCAATGAAGTTGCCCGCGTCAAAAGAGATATATTCAAAATGTAACGACGGTAAAGTAACATTTCCTAAGGATTTTTGTATTCTTCCATCACAATTAATGGTTTGAAAATATCGATGAGGTTTCTAGACTATATCAAAGAATAGAATGAATTGAAAATCACAATTACAAAATACCAATTAATTTAGACTTATACATTACATCAAAACACATATGCGATTCCTTCAGCTAATAATTAACTCATCTATTTCAAAATGAATAGAATTATCACACATGTAAAATACAGCCGATCGATGAAATAGATTTACATTGAATCAACGAAGGCAAACTAAGACACAGTCAACTGCGAAGTGAGAATACTAGCCTAATTACCATCTGAAAAATACTATTTAATAACAATTTTCCCCACTTTTTTCCCGATTTCTTTGTAAAGGCACCCGCGATGAAACGATCAATAGGACTTAGGCTTTTCTAATACGGTGCACGGTTTTTAATGTGTTTGTTAACCTCTCCAACTACATTCATGAGACGGAGGGAGTATAAAAGGTTTTTTTTTTCAGGCCTGGCTAGGGTTAGCGGGAGGTGAAGGCGCGGTCCAAGCCCTATTCCCATGACCACTCCCTTTTGTCGAGCGAAGGGAAGGTATGTGGAGTACCCTGAGTCCTAGTAGCCAGACCCCTCGACGCCTTTCACCCAATGGGAAATCCGACAGTCGACCCGGACCACTGTCGCTCCCAAAGCGAATTTCGTCACTTGTCTGTGTCACGGGGACAGAGAATGGGACGGTATTTCCCACCGACCTTGGTAGCGACACCGTTCCCAAGCAATAGCTTGGTGAGCACACAAGACCTTCACTAAAAACAGTATTTGACGACCTGGGAACGCTCAAGGTGACTAATACACAAGAGCAAACATTGCCTGCGGTAGTTTGAGAGAGATATTTCTCAGCTTATGACTGAGGGGTTGGAAAACACCGGGATGCGAGTCACTTCCCTACATTTTAAAAACCCAAAATTTTCCCAATTCCTTATCATAAATCTTTTAAAAATTATATTGTATCACACCCCTGTATAATCCCTAAAAATAATTAGATTTTAACAATTAAAAGAACTGAAGGTAATCCATAAAAATAATTCAAGTTCGTAATGAGAACGCTCAGTAGGAAATTTAATTCACGTTTTTTGCGAAATATCATCAATAAAAAATGAATTATTCCCGTTTAAATACGAAAATTATCCAATTTAGTTTCGACGCTATAGATATATATAAGATAGTTTTATATACATTAAAAGAACTGGGGGTAATCCATAAAAATAATTCAAGTTCGTAATGAGAACGCTCAGAGGGAAATTTAATTCACGTTTTCTGCGAAATATCATCAATAAAAAAGGAATTATTCGCACTTAAATACGATAATTATCCAATTTAGTTTCGACGCTATAGATTTATTTTCAAGAAAAGGAGAAATAATTTTATCGAAACCAAGCAGGGTGATAAATAATAGCATAAAAACACGAAGCATTCTTTTTCAAAAAACACCATGGTAACTTTTCCTGCCCGAATTAATCTACCATCGCTTTCTACATGTTCTGTCTTCCAAATGCATGGAAATAACTATGATCACATGATCAAGGAAACCCATACTCTATTGACCGGTAGGCAATGAATTAACAAACATGGCGCACGTTAAATTTATTAAATAGCTAGGAACACCATGGTGCTCGAAGACAGGCGTAAATTTTGGTAGAAACTACCGATGGATTTTTTACAATCGTAAAAAAGCTATTTGTGTACATAAATTAACAAACTAAGACAATTATGTTCGTACTAATTTCCTAGTCCACTAAAGGCAGTCAAACCCTTTGCCCGTCGTCAGTCAGGCCTGTTTCAAGTATTTCTAATTATCTAGGAAGTCGAAATTTACCCCAAATTTAGGTCGTCAGCTAAAACTAAAGGGATCCATAGTAAAACGTCACAAATCAATTTAAATGGGCATTTTTACCAAATGATTTCACCAACGAAAATGGATTTTATTAACATAGGTCTCTTTCCTATATTGTTTGACTAAATACATGTTACGCATATTTGTCATTTTTATATGCATTTTCCACACCCGATAAAAACTGAAACTGAAGAAAAAAGAGCTGAACAACAGATACGTGATTCCAATACACTGGATGTAATACACACTGATCACGTTGATAATAATTCTGGGCTTGCTGAAAGTTGTGTTATGCCCAAAACATTGTTTAGAGAAAACAGCGATAGAAGTTTTTTGCTAACTTAAAAATTCATTTTCTTTTATTTTCCCAAATATAGACGGCCTTGGACTTAACAGTTAATACATTTCTTAGGTGTCGGTATGAATAACGCATTTAACTACTTAGTATACAAAATCCACGCACCAATAAAAAGTTTTTCTTCTGGTTTGGATTATACATTTACACCATATGAAGTCTAAAAGATCGTAGGCTTTCCCGGCGAATAATATTAGCAAATTTTTTCTCCTTACGCAGTGCCATACCAGAAAATATTTAACTCATATGAAGGCTTTTAATAGCACATAATCAGTCTATGATGCATATGTCAAATTTAAGTACCTAAATTTCTAACCCACTCTTATAACAAGAGTTTACCAAATATTACTCAAGGAAGTAAGTCCAGTTGCACTCGGAGTTTGATCAAAGTTTAACACTATGCATTATTGTTTTTATATTCACAACGAAGATAAAACGATTTCCCATTATGTACCTACTTTCAAAACTGGGGGTAGTGACGAAAAGAAAAATGTTGCTGATTCATTGCAAACTTCGTTAATTCAGGGCTAATCACCACAAATTTTAATTCAATATTGACAGATTTACACTTCATTTGCCCAATTTACACTTCATTTGCCTAAGCATCGATCGTAAATAAAGCAAACATTCGTGTCGGGTAGAAACAGATCGTACCAGAGGATAGTAAATATAATGATCGATAAACTATTGTTGACCATTTGATTATTCCATCATGTTTTATTATCAATATGACGCTTGTTAATTATCGCTTGATTCAAAGAGCATAATTTTAATGGCCACGAAAAGGTATTTTAGGAGTTGATCGCGCCAATTGAGAGGAAAACGACTGCGTCGAGCAATTATTGCATAACTTTCCATTTTATGACGACCGCGACCATCGTCCGTTGTACAGACCAACAAATTGAGTTTAAATAATTTAACTATGCCGCTCAGCAAATAGGAGAATTAACTCCTAAATTTAGTGATACGCTCATTTATGGTCCAAAAGATTTGAATGATTAAACGAATGCCAAACCTTCTCTGCGCGGAATATATCAATCCGTATTTAACATTCCGTCAACAGATGCCAGGTATATTCGCCAATTATTTATAAAGCAACACCGTATAGGAAGATTTGTATATATTATGCGCCAAACCGCTTCCCAAATTGGATGACTTTCAGTTACTTTTTCAACGCATCATCATCATTGGTAGTTCAATCTTTAAGTCATCTAGTCTAAGTTTAAGACATCTAGTCTGTTGTCATCAGTTTTTCCATTGGTCCATGCTTCCGATCCATAGGGTACCGCGCTACACACGAATGATTTATCATACTGTTTTCTAGTTTGCAGTCCTTTTTTCAAATGAAACGAAAATACTGCGACCTAAGTAAGCTTCCTGGACGTTATTCACCGAGCAACTATTGCAAAATAAATCCCTAAAAACAGAATGAAGCTGACTTTTTCCTCGTATCAGGATATAAATGGAAAATTAACTTTGCTGTACACAACGTTTCCTCAGGCACAATCTGTACGCTGATTAAATGATGAAAGGATTAGTCTCATTTAACAAACAGTGTAATTATTATTCACGGTGGCTGAGTATCATCCAAAAACTACAAATGAAAAAGTAACTTTGTTTTCTTCCACTGTTTTATTTTCTTGGAACAATAAGTTTTGACACAAGGATGCCATCATCATATAGTTAATGAAGACTGACAGACATGTATCTGATATACATGATGATGACACCCTTGTGTTGAAACTTGTTGTACAAAGAAAATAAATCAGTAAACATAGTTGGGCCTGAAACGATGGAACGAATACAAATTTTAATTACAGCTGCAAGGTTTGAGATATTCATTAGCATTGTCTAAGTAACGGTTTGTCGTAGCCTTGAGAAAGGCAACTTAAACGGTTGCGGAAATGGTTTTTGGAATGGTTTTTGGTATGCGAAAACGATCATTGGTATAACATTTCTCGGGATATAATCCTAAGACATCGCTTTCAATAATAATGAATTGTTTACTCAGCATACGGCCTGGTTCAGTGTCTCCAATTAAAATCATTCCGAAACCAGATATAAGTTATTATTTATTTAACTTCACAGTGCCGTTCCACCAAATCTTGACTGACATCCTTCTCTATCGCCTTAAATGAAAAGAATCCGTAAAATAAGACAACCAGCGCGATTATTTTTTTCCCATAATTATTTCAAGCATCCATTACGGTACGCAAGTGTCGGCCGGGGACATGGGAAAAAAATCGGTGACTTCTTTAATCATGGCGCTGAATAAAATATGCGACGAGGCAGAGGAGAGAAGGAACGGCTGTGAGGGATGTCACTGCATTCGCGCACTTGTAAGGAAGGCACCAGAGGGTCGAGCGGCTTAAAGACCCCCAGGCGAGCATCTGCTCATTGCATTTTATTCTCGAGGTGAGGGTGAAAGAGAGAAACAGAGAGAGAAAATAGGTCAGGTTCAGAACCTGCCTTGAATAGAAGACGCTACGAAATCCTCTCTCTTTAAAAATGAAAAGGGAATGGTGTCCTAACATTTTTACGCGAAAAATAATGTTTCTTATAAGTTTATGACCCAATCATGACAATATTTGCTTTTCTGTTGTATTTACTTTATAATGTATAATATCCTTCAAACTGAATAATATCTTAAAGTGAGATAAACGTCGTTTTTTACAATAATCTATATGATTCATGCCCAAAAATGACAACGACTACACGCTAAAGGAAAGAATGGAGGAGAATTTATTGTAAAATAAATACCTTGAGGCTAGTCCCTGTTTGGTTAGCAACAATGCCCATTATGAACGGAAAATGCAATGAGATATTTCGTTTTTCTCTTTAAAAGCGAAAAGGGAAGTGTGTGCTCAAGTTGTAACTCGAAAAGATGTTTTACCTTAGCAAAGGTGCTTTTACTTTGCAGTAGTATTTTCAGTCCAATTTCCTTCAACCTCAATCTTTTGTAACAATGTGGTAAAAGTTGTGTTTCCCAAAATAACGAGCATAAGTATACACACATATTGAAACTTTCGAAGCTGAGGAAGCCTTAAGCTTCGTTATATAAGGAAATAATAGAGAAAAAGTTAATGAGAAATAAATATCTTGAAGTTTGTAAATTGAAAGCGCCAATCTGAGCCATCTTTCTCCCTTGATTGGTTAGTACTTACGCACAACACGTCATCTTCACTTAAGATTCGGCATAACGAGCTTTGATCGGTACACTTCCTGCATCAATATTTTATTTAATTAAATGGAAATTCATGCCAGATAACACTGGTTTATAAGCTTTTAAGTTTTTGTTGTTCCTATCATATGAAAATCGTCAATCAAAGTCACCGAAAAGCCGTCTATAGATTTACTATGGGGATTTAGGCTCTTTTACCCGATCTTAGAACATCTCCCAATCGATTCCTCATGCCCAAAAACTCATAAGTGCCATGACTTAGTATATCTAATGACCAGTTTTCCATTTAATCATAACCAGGCACATGAATATACACAACCATTGCTCGAGTACAAGAATGCACTCCTTTCACCGAGAAAAGGTAAAAAAAACTAAGTCAGTTTTCAATCAAAAGAGTCGACAAAATTAGCACTTCCAAGGAAAAAGCACAATGAGGTACTGTTACAACATTCCAGTATCCCCATGGAGCCAAATTTATTCTTCGGTTATGATCTAAACGATATATTAGTTAATTTAGGAAAGGATCAGAAAGTGAAATAAGTGGTATTTGACTTATAATTTTACAGAAAAATTATTTCGATTAAATTATCAGCAGTGCAAAGTTACCCTTTGGGATCATAACCCGACGTGATGCGCATGCTTTCTAAATCATTCGCAATACTGTTCCTATTGTTTGCAGTTAACTTATTCAATTTAAGAGAGTAAGATTAACTGAACATATTTTAGGCGTATCCCTGACATAGACAAAACCTAATGAGAACGTCCATATTTAATGTTTCTTATACTACAGAGAAATATTATATGAACGGATTCTTGTGAAAAATTATACACAACACATAAAAGATAAGATATGGAAGTTGTACTCACGTCTGCAGAAAACTCGACTTCATCAAACATTTCATTTCCCTCGTCCAAAGCCTCCGTTTTGCACCAGTTAACATGGCGTTCTTTATGGAAGCACTAATCGGCATCGTTTCTCTGAAAACAATAAAATAAACTGATTAGTACATAAGAAATGGACCCACTGGAAACATCTTCATAAAGATTTATTGTTCCCTTTAATATGGGCATAAAAAATGCCATTAAAACAGCGAAATCAGTGATCAACGATTCATTAAAAATCAGCCCGATATATTCATCCTGCATTATGGATCAGACAAGTATATCAGAGGTACATATATCTAAAATAAAATAAAACATAAATTTCCCCGAAAAATACATGGTTTTATTACAAGTACAAGTTTAAGAACAATACAAGTTTTTCAGACGGATAAAAAGACTTACAAAGAAAAATTTCACAACTGCTAACATGATTGAGAAAATCATTCCGTTCCCGAAAAAATCGGCCGCTTAGAGAAGTAACCGCTTAAGGGAGGTGGCCGCGGTGGCAGGTTTCACTTGACTTCGTAGTCTCCCAATCATAATTATTATTCCAACCCTACGCGATGCATATGTAATTTGGGCGTTTTAAAAAAACTAATTGACACAATTTGATGCACAATTATATTTATTGGAGCGACTAAATGTTGTAGCGAAACTTAAGTAATAGTTATAATAATAATAACAAAAAGATTCTGACAGTTTGAAGCTTGAGAGGTGAAGAGCCAAAACGCTACATGGGACGAATGCTAACCATCTTCTGCAACCACACATTGACAAAAAGGCATCAAATAAATGGTTAACATCAGATTCCTTTGCAGAAACAGAAGGATTTATGATTTCCATACAAGATAGAATAATTAAAACAAAAAACTACAGTAAATTCATAATTAAAGAACCAAACGTGAATGACAAATGCCGAAAATGCAATAGCAAGACAGAAACAACAGAACACATCACAAGTGGATGCAGTGTACTAGCAAGCGTGGAATACACATAACGACATGATAATATATGCATACAAATATATCTTACATTAGTTAGTAAGTACAATGTTTCCCATGAAACTAAACCATGGTACCTAATGACACCACTGCCTGTTATAGAAAATGAAGCTGTCAAAATATATTACAATAGAAGTATTATAACGGACCGTCCTCGCCCAAATAATAGACCGGATATAACTCTTCAATTGAAACAAGACCGGATAACATACTTAATCGATGTATCCATTCCAAATACAGAAAATTTAGAGGCTAAATACAAAGAAAAAATACAGAAATATATTCCTCTGTCTGAATAAATAAAAGAAATATGGAACCAAAAAACAGTTAAAATTGTACCAATAATAATATCCGCGACTGGTGTAATACCAAAAAGCTTGCACAAAAGCTTGGAAACAATAGGAATAGAAAATCATTTGTACATGAAAATTCAAAAA
This sequence comes from Ceriagrion tenellum, assembly GCA_963169105.1. Classification (NCBI taxonomy): domain Eukaryota; kingdom Metazoa; phylum Arthropoda; class Insecta; order Odonata; family Coenagrionidae; genus Ceriagrion; species Ceriagrion tenellum. The sequence goes on along the minus strand of OY720642.1, from coordinate 87,908,734 downwards.
CCGCAATAATTAACACGGGTTCCATAGTACGAAGATGTTTAAATAAACATTAAAATAGTACTTGAGCCTAATCCCTTTGGTGCCTTGCACCCGGGATAGGTGAATGTTTCCCAGCCCTTAAAAAGGCTGAGAAGTGAAGAATTCAATAATAATAATAATAATGATACTAGTAATTTATTTACTTTCCAGAATACAATTTTCGAACAACAATTTCTTGGTACATAAAGTAGGAAAGCTTCAGGTAGCCTCTAAGGAAAAACTGAGTTGAGGTCTTCGCCGTAACAATCGTCCATGACTAAAATGACTTTAAAGGACTATAATACTATTACCCAATCAACTATATATTAGCCAAAAACATAGAAAAAATAATCATGAATTTATAAAATGATATTAAATAAATATTCTGAATCTGGCTGAGTGAACAACCACTTTATATTCATTTATATTTAATTAATACATTTAAGTTTTAGGTTAACTGGAAGTAGATTGTACAATTTTGGACCCGAATATAAGTTAAATCTTTTAAAGACGGTTTTTTGTGTTAAAAGTATTATATATTATATATCTCGTCACATGTATCATCGCACCCCATCATTAAACATATTCCGTCCACTTGATTTTGGTGGTTCATAAGCATTCGTAATTCAAGCGTTGTATAAATTCTAAGTATTCAAGCGATATTTTGTGGTACTATAACATCACTGATAAATAAATAAAATGAGCAAATTCCACAAGTTCAAATTACTTATGACTCAGTTTTTGCCTGTTACAACACCATCAGGAAGGAGAATCAGGTCGTAATGTTTTACTCACGGAAAAACTTCTTATTTATAAGTTTACAAGCGTTGTCATCCAATTTGCGAAAGAATTTCACTTGGAGCACAGAATTATTGTATCTCTTGTTGAGTTCAAGCTCCAGCCAACGAAGTTGGAATTGCCGAAGCAACAGCTATCTTCCAGTCCTCTCATGTAAAATCCATACCGCCCTCCCGGAACTCGAAGAAGAAAACTTTTCGGCGTCCGTTCCAACTTGGACGAGAAACAGATAAACCGACCACAGTCCAATCAAACGCAGGTTTAAGGGGAAGTGGGTGGGAAAGCGGAAGGAAATTCCTCGCGGCACCCTTAAGGAGGACTAGTCTCTTAGGAGGTTGTTTTTATGTCATTCTTTTTATTATCTGGTCGGAATAAGGGGAGGAGGATGTTGGAGTCGGCGCCTAGCAACCAACGAGAATGTCCCACCTCCGTAAGTTGGACGGCCCGCAGGGCAGTCGTCATCTGTAGCTAAGTGCCGAAGACTTAGGAGGAGAAAGAGAACAGGGTGTCTCTTCTGGCATTGAAGGAGGAAGTTCTGACTGGCTAACATCGACCTTAATAACATAGCTGAAGAACAAGCTCACGTAACTTACGGCGGTTCCAGAAAAAAAGAGAGACAATGTCAATTTATTCATACTAGATGACCCGAGCGAATATGTCGCACAGTATGCAGCTTCTTCCTGTTTCTTCCTTCTTTCTTCCTGTTCTTCTACCTGTCAAATATTTTGCACAGTATGCAGCTTCTTCCTGTTTCTTCCTTCTTTCTCCCTGTTCTTCTACCTGTTTCTTCCTATTGACAATCATATATTATTTATGTTTGGGTTAGAGATACATAACGTAAACAGTAAATGGTCACACTGACTGCATGTAGAATGTAAACAATCTAACTAAACGATGTGTTAATAGATGGCGCCTCCTACGGTCTTTTAAGCACGAAACCATAGCCAACATATTAGTTGATTATATTGTCAGCAGATGGCGTTGTATCATTTTTTTGACAAAAACTTTAATTTTAAACAATTTGTCTATTTTTCATCAATATCGGGGAATATAAGCTTTAAAAAAATGTTTGAATCATTAATTTTGATGAATAATTATGGGAGTTATGGCGTTGCGACAAAAAAAACACCTTTGAGAAATAATATATACGGATGATGATGTGTGGAGTCGATATACCTCGAGCGAGTAATCGACATGGAAAAATCGAAAATTTTAATGTCAAATTAATGGGTGAATAGTGAAATTTGAGATTGAGATTGTATTTTTCGCCAGAAGCCGGTGATTCAATGTTTAAAATGATACCTCATTTATCACTGTAGGTGCAGTATTAACGGAGCATATACGGAATGACAGAAAAATACCTTTCTGTAATAATATATATGATTCTAGGTACTAACACACGATATATGTCCACTGTTGGATGAAATCGATAAAATACTACCTTTCCGCGCTATCATTCTTGTGAAAACGAAGAGAAAGAAACGAGTCACATACTTTGGACACCTAATCAGAATGCCGGAAAACAGAATAAGCAAACAAAGTATAGAAAAATTATGGAACAGTAAGGCCAATATAAGATGGATTGTAGAAATAATGGAAGATATGATTGAATTATACATTACAGGAGAAGATTTGAAAAAAAGACAAAATCATGGAACTCAAGGACAAACAGTCCGGACTACAAATCAAGATTAGCAAACAGAGAATAGGAAGGGTCATCCCAGATGAAGAAAGAAAATAACGGTCCGAGCGAACGTAGAAATATTGGCCAGACAGAAAACAGAAGAATTACAGAAGATGACTTAAGTGGTCCAATGTAAGGCATAAAACAAAATAATAATAATTCTTGCCAAATTGAACGCGTGTAAATGGTGTAACATGGTGTAACATGGTGTAAAATGGGAGTAACAGGAGGAAGAATTACATTTTCATGGATTACTCCTCGTAATAAGCAGAGACTCCCGGTTATTTGATTTTAAAGAAATAGAATGATATTATCACCAAACTTTTGGAGCAATTAGCTGATTCCTGCAAAAATTGAAGTCAATACTTGGTAGTTCTAATGAAATGGCGCTGCAGTCGGCGATTGTGACTAAATAAAAGTGTTCATGAATATAAAATAAATAAAATATATTCGTGTAACAATTGCCATTTTAAAAGTCTAAACTTTGGCTTTCAATCGCTAGCATATTTCATCAAAGTTAGAACTTGGTGTTTGCTTTCACCCGCACAGTTGCAGTAGAGCCCCCTTAAGAGTGCAATGACGTAACTCTAAAGCGCAAAATAACGTAACTTAAGTAATGTGGTCGCATTACTTAAGAAAAGGCTCTTAACTAATGATAACACATTGCTTAAGTAAATAATTACCTCAGCTTATGTCAACACATTACACAAGAAAATGGTTACGTAACTTAATAACAGGAAAGCAATACCTGAGACCATGTTCTCTTCAGAACTTAGGAACATAATATTCAAACATTTGAACATTAGATAAAAAATGAACAGAGTGACCCGCAGGTAACCCATTTTTGGGAGGTTGAAAGCAGTGATTATTACAATCGGACGGAAACAACTGCCTCCATTGCGAGAGAATTTAGTAGGTACTTCTTTTAAGCCTCAGAGATGAGTTATCAGACCGCCTTTGGAAACGGCAAACGACAATAAGGGATCTGAGCAACAGGAATGGTCGAAGACTACTGGGCATTAACTTCTAAAGGTCGGGACTGAACGATTGAGGGCTGCAGAAAAACAATTCTTAAATTGACGGGCGGATATTGATAATGTTTAAAATAGCCTTTTATCACGTTTATCTTTTACGTTTCAACATTTCTGAAGCCGGAATGAGATTTACGCTGAGAAATCCAAATAACTAAGCGTCAGTACGAATTTAAGTGTGATTTAATGACGAAAATTCAATCAGTGGTAGAATTGAAGATTTTAATAATTACAACTCGGCTTCGTTAAAATATTAAATAGGCAAATGTATGATATAGACAGACGTTCTCGGAAATTAGTTAATTTCATGATAAGCTACGCCACTCAGATGACATTGTGAGGAGGTTAATTTCTATAAATCACCCAAAAAGTGTAGAATTTATTTATATTGAATCCAGTGATATATTTGACAAAATTTTCACTTAACCGCTAATGGTACCGATTATGTCTCTCGAAAGATACCCTTACGTAGCCACTCCGCAAATTTTAGGGTGGTATCAATTATTTTGACATCGAAAGGTCGGTCAAGATCATATGGGTCGACGACAGCAGGAGATACAATCACGTGATATTAATTGATTACATGAATTGCTATAGAACGTGTTCCGGAATATTTTAGACTTAAGGGTTTTTATTTTGAAAATGTGGTCTGAGAGTTTGCTTCCCACGGGCGAGTAAATATGAAAATAGTAATTAATAATAGGCACACAAATAGCTATCGGGTGAGGGAACCGATTAACATAGACAATAGAAGGGAAAATTTTCTATACTCAAACCGTACGATAATCCTAGATGGGAACGAGGCATCTACATCTACATACTATCCTGGGAGCCGCCGCATTGGCGTGTGGCGTGGGGGTGTTAGGTCACCAACCGTGTAAAGATGTAAGGTTTTGGGAGGTGAGCTGGTGACTTGTATTATGGAAGTGTATTCAGTGGAGCTCAGTTCTTATTTTGGTAATTTATTGTGCGCGGAAAGAACGAGTTTTTCGAACCTATCTGTTCGCCAGTGTTGCTCTCTCATTTTATCTCTTCTGCCAGACCTAGAGATGTAGTATGGCGTCACGATGATAGTCTCTGTGCCGCTCTGAAACACACCAGTTCTGAATTAATCAAGCAACCTAAGCTAAGCGTGTAGCCTCCGAGTCTCTAGGGGTTCACTTTAAAAGTTGCGAGACCCTATATATTCGCTACTAGCAGCTTGTAGCTGGTTTTCTCTGTAATTAATTAATTGTTAATTTTTGGTTAAATCCTTATGACATCCCAAATGCTCGCGGAGTATTCGAGGTGTGGCCTTATCAGTGAGAAGTAGCGTCTCTCTTTTACTGTTTTATCCAAGGACCTTCCTATTATGCGCTTAACAAAACCTAGTTTCTTTAATCCTGTGCCGAATATGCTTTGTAGGTGTGCTCCCTACGATATATCAGAAGTTAAGGGAACCCCAAGATATTTTACTATATCTGAAATTTATACTCCACTCACAGTATAGATATGACTTCTATATGTAATAAAATAGCTATAAATAGGCATAATAATTAGACAAGAAAAATTTATATTCAACGTTATAGAAAAGCAGAAACAAGCTTTAAATACTGGGTCATGGGGGAGTACAGGTATTCGGCCAGGGGACGGCTATCCAAGTATTCGATCAGGAGACAATAATCAAGGTTGTCAGCTAGGAGACTGCTATCAATTCAGTCGACCAGGAGGTGGTTCTCAATGTTCAATTATTATCAGTGCGACGAATACCAGCTGAGAGGCAGATTTGTGTGCCGTAACTTCATCAACCCTGGGTAACCAACGCCCTGGGGAGAGGCTGAGCGAACTCTAACCTGAACAATTCACCAGTAGAACAATGCCCGTTACATTGGCATAAGGGTAGTGGCCTGATGCATGTGTGTCACTGGGACAGCTATAATTCATTGTTACTAGTTATAAAAGGGACATCGTTTATGAAAGGGAAAGGTGAAAATATAATATTGATAATATTGAAAACTGTTTTTCGGGTGTCCTTCCGCGTTGATCCATTTTTTATGGACAATATTTTGCTGGCTTCTTCAGCTGATCTGAAGAAGCCAGCTGGAATGCATGCGAAATATTGTTCATAAAAAAATGGATAAACGCGGAAAGAGACCCGAAAAACCATAATCTTCATCAAAAAACTCCGCGAAAGTCTCCACGGAAAATTGGATAGTATAATTGCATGTATACTCTCAGCTAATGATATTCAAATTTTAACTCTGTTACTGATAACGGTTACTGAATGTTATTAAGGCTGATTTATTTTGCTTCAGATAATTATTTTAGGTATTTCTTAATTGATTATGTTTTAGGTGTGTGTATTCAATACGTCTTGTGGAAAAACCTGTTTATTAAAGGATATTCATGTCTCTAGAATTTTGTATTTCAGCAACCGACGTTAGTTTTTTTTTTTTAGGTGTCCACGACGAGTCTTCAATTCCTCCACTCTGCAGGTAACAATAAAAAAGATTGCTCTCTCAAATAATAGTTAGCAGTTACGATAGGATAACCAAGAACAAATGTTATGATACAGGATTGAATGGTGTGAGAGAAAGAGGTGAGCCAAAAAGACTTGGCCAAATGTTGTGCGGGGAATACTACAAGGAGAATAAATATTAGGAGAGTGAAGAGGAAGAAGTGCACTATATAACGAGTAAGAGTGTAACTGAAGCATATTAAATACGCATGGATGGGGCAGCAATAAGGAAATCATGAAAACAGACTCAACTATACAGACCCCAACAAGTAACAGAGTCATAGATACGCATTTATAACCCGTAAAAACTGACATCCTGTGATGACGTTTTTTTTCGCGTTACATTGATACAGCCAGATAGATATACCAAGGTAATAAAGTCTTCTGTCAAAGCACATACATTGAAATATAAATCAGGATTACGTTCTCCAAGAAAGACCGTTAATGAGAAGGCACTTAATAAATACAAAGGTCAAATCTTTCTAAAACTTATCAATGTGTTGTTTGCAGCAACATTGTATCCAAGATAACTAATCATCACCTATTTCAGAGAATATTTATTTACGCATCCATATATTGAAAAGCATTGATAAAAACCATTTGAGTTAAAAATATAGATTGAGTGTAAAACGATTTCTTTGGGTTAGATTTATGATTTCGATTATGTATATTTTTAAAGACACACGTCATTCACACTTCTTGACATTGAATTCTCGATCGCAGCGTACCGGGAAGCATACAAACTGACAGAAATATCTAGGTTTTAAATTTAATTCCATGCAAATAAATTATAATCCCTTAATAATTTACATATCCCGTAGATGATATTCACGCTGCGTATTTTAGCATACATTAATTAAATTTTAAATGGAAAATTATTCCCGTTTCTCTCAATATATTCGACAGTGCTGAAGGAAGACTATGGGACGCCATGAAAGAGTCGGGCTGTAAATGTCGCTTCACACGGTACATTTTATTGTACAAACGAAGGTATGAATCCCCTCATGAAGAAAATGTGCCGTGTAAAACGGAAAATTGTATGATTGTCTGAATGGCTCAGGGGGAAATAGAACCCGCTCTAATTCCATTCATTTTCTTATGCAATCTGTGATACAGTTGATTGCTGAGCAACAAATAATTGTGAGAGAAGTGAGTTTTCCATAAGGTTGCAGTAAATTGCGCACATTTAAATATCTTGCTACTTAACCCTTTGTGTTCGGCATGACGTTATATCACGTCGTAGCTGTCTCTATGCTGGTGCTGATGACGTGATATCACGTCATGGGTACCATGAGTGTTCCAGCTTTCACTAGGGAACTTTCACTAGGCCCCCTAGTGAAAGCTGTAACACTCACGGAACCCTTGACGTGATATCACGTCATCAGTACCCGCGTAAAGACAACCATGACGTGATATCACGTCATGCCGCACTCAAAGGGTTAAGGTTAGAAAAATTGACCTGGGTCATAAGCTACAAGGGAAGAGGAGCGGAATTCTGATTGAAAGAGAAGCACAAAGAAGAATCTAAATATGAATGATTTCGGTTGAATTATCAGAAGTGTGAAATTATGCTTTGGGATCATAACCCGATTTAATGCTTATATAGTGCTTTCTAAATCATGAGAAATACTGTTCCTTTTTTCCTGTTTAGTTGCTAAATTTAAGGAAGTAAGATTGACTGTATACTTTAGGCGTATCCCTGACACAGACAAGTCTAATGAGAATGCGCATACGTTATGCTTATCACCATACAGAGAAAATCATGTGAACGAATTCTCATGAAAAATTATAAGCACTCGATGAAGATTAGACATGAAAGTTGTACTCACGCCAGCAGAAAACTCGAATTCACCAACCATTTTATTTTCCTTGTCCAAAGCCTCCCTACTCCATCTTGTACTAAGTAGGTTGCACCATTTTACATGGCGTTCTTTATGTGAGCACCACCTACTGTTCGGTATCGTTTCCCCGAAATCAATAAAGTTAATTAATGAGTACACAAGGCGTAATTCCACTGCAAACATCTTCATAAATATTTCTTGGATCAAGTATTGGAAGGTATTAACTATTCGTAAATCAGTTATGCATATATCCATAATTAATATTTATTTCCCTTCAATATATACATAACATTTAGCATTAAAACAGCGAAAGCAATGAGATGAGTGGAAAGGAAGAATAGGCGGAGGAAGGAAGAGGGCGCAAAGAGTTAAGGCGATGAAAGACGAGGAGACATAGCAAAAGAGCAATTCTCCCAACAACTGTAATGGATGACGCAACACGTGTGGAGGACAATCACGAACGCGGCCGGTTGGCTCACAACGCGATAGCGTCCCAGGATACAATCCTGTTGGATAAAATCTTTTTCTAGAAAAGGAAGCTGCGACCACTCACCGCATGGGAAGGATATCACGGAAAATGCATCAGTTGAACGACTACCCAGAGATTTTGGCACGAACTAAACCTGTTAACCACAGTCCGAAGTAATACAGTCGGACGTCAAGCAGTAATGGTTAAAAAGACCAAGGGTCACGCGTGATTAGTTTCCACGTACGAGACCCACGTGCGAGAACTATTCTCTCGTAGGCTTCATCTGTTTCATGAACATCTCATGGAATATTTTACCTAGAAAGACCGCTAGGTTTAGATTTCTTGTGTTTCTTTTAGTTTTATTCTTTCAAATATCAGATATGAGCACGAATTCGCAAAATTGTTGTATCATCCACACGATGAATCCCAGAAGAGAATAGTTTAGAATTGCAATGAATAATGTAGTGTATCTTTATGATTATTTTCACTTTGGGTTTAAATCGATGAATCATCACGTTGCCGCGATAACTCTGCTGCAATAAACTAAGCTTAAGATGTATTAACAGCACAACCTATCCATTTCAAATGGCCAATTGCGCCATTTAATATATTAAATAACCCATAGCGGTAACTTACCGTATTCAATCTCAATCATCAATCATCATTCAATCACTCCAATAGTCTACGGTAAAGTTTCTGATAGCGCGGTAAAACCAATAGTTGCAATTAAAGAGTTTGGTGTATCAAAGTTCACGATTCATTGCGCTTAGTTTTCTAAGTGCCTATGTCTGCAAGTCGATCTTTGATCGGATTGATCGGACGGATCCATTCGGAGTACGTTAGCAAACGGATTCATGAGAAATACGTTAGCAAATAAAGTTTTTAACTGTCCTTGTCAATCACATTGACGCTATAAAACTAAATGCTACCAGCTATGACTGTTATATAAATGAGTAACCATATAATCAGCAATGCGAAATCAGTGGTGACCGTAATTATATCTTGAGAAGTGGTGATAAGGTACTATAAAAAATTTCAGAAGCGTCTAAACACTAGAAGAATTAAGTTTTTACTTTCTGGCAAAATTCAATTGGAAGTCGAAGGGTACAATCTAAAATTTATTTCATTAAACCAGAAAGGCCTGAAATTAAATTTATATGCCTTAAAATTTCCCTCACATCTCATGCTTATAACGATTTGGGGCGGAATATTTTTCAGGAATCAATCTCAGTCGCTAAACGAATTTTTCCAAATATCATGCCTCGCTGAAAGAATTTATCTCAACTTAAATGGTCACGATATATTTGCCTGAGACTACAGAATATTATTTTGTCTGCATGACCTCTAGGAGACATTCCAAAGCAAAAATTAAATTGCCGTATTTGACAGTGAAAGCAATACATTGTTTGGTTTTATTTCACTTTTTGGGTAGATCCTCCCTCGTTTGAAAAAAGTAATACCTGGTTGTTTTTTTTAGTTTCCCATGAATGCAGCATAACTAAAAAAATATCATTATTTACCATTAAAGGGAGCAGTAAATATTATATAATTGACTGACCAACTCCATTAAATATTTATGAAACTGCCAATACATATTATTCCATGCAGATAAATGATGATCACATAATAATAATTTATTATTCATCGCAAGTAAAATTCACACTGCATATTTTAGTATATAATTATTCAATCTCATGCATGTGCATGAACTAGACCATGTAGTTACAATGGACGCGGCCCGGGAACAACTCCCAGCATCACAGGAGAAAGCACTATAAAACCGCGCCCGTGTGCTTTTACCGGTAGCAACCCTGGGCTGTACCAATGCCCTTTGCGTCGCTTCCACCGCACCTACGGAACTCCTGCATCTTCCTCCAAGATTCCAACTAGATTTTTAGTTGGGGGAGCATTCGATTGGAGCTCAGGCACCTAGACCTTGAGTGGTCCATTATGCCAACCCCATGGTTTACCTGCCTGCCACATGCAGACAGGGGATAAGTTCGCCACGGTGAAGGTATGAATGGTCACCCATCCAACCCTCGTCCGGGCCCAACATTAATTAACTTCAGTGATCTTACGGAAACTGATGTTTCAATGAGGCTAGGCCCTTGCCCAGAGAGATTCAAACTAACTCTAACCCAAACTAATCCACTCCTCCCTCAGGTGCAAAATAATCAGCCCTTTCGTCGAGCCCCCGCTGCCAGAGGCCGTGGCCGCGGGAGAGGACGTAACCGTGGTAACTGAGATTCCCGACAACCTCAAAACATCTTCAGGTGCTGAGGAGCTCCTCTGATGGGCCCAAAGCGGCGAACCTGATGACGTGGCAAGCATCCCAGACGCCTCTTCCGGGAGTTCAACTGATTACGACCACAACGACCGTGATCTCGAGGAGTACGAAGACTCACAATACGAATCCGTACCCGACGCAGAAGAGGCCAGAGTTTGATGCGTACCGCTGGAGAGTCAGCACCACACTGGATATGCCACCCTTACCAGACCTTCCAGACACCCCACAGGAGGTTTTGCCGCAAACGCCGCCAGAAGAGGAACAATTTACCTCATGAAATGTGCCCACAGTTCCCCGGATTAAGCCATTCCGGTACCCAAAACGAGTTAATGAGTTGATTTGCAGAGTAGGCGCCTCCCTTTCCAGCTCCCTTGGGCAAGGACCTAGCCTCATTGAAACACCAGTTCCCGTAGGATCACTGAAGTTAATAAATGTTGGGCTCGGAAGAGGGTTGGATGGGTGACCATTCATACCTTAACCGTGGCGCACTTATCCCCTGTTTGCATATGGCAGGCAGGTTAAAAATGGGGTTGGCACAATAAACCACTCAAGGACTAGGCGCCAAAGCTCCTGTCGAAGGCTCCCCCAACTAAACAATCTACAATCCCAGCTCCCTTCATTACCCAACGCACAACTCCATCCTCAGTGATGGACATATTTATCTCAGCCTTTCTGGAATCGGGCATTATTGTGCCCTGGCATACTAAGTGTTCTTTCCGCTGTTTTATGGTACCGAAAACGCACGGTTCCGCGAGATTCATCCAGGACCTGTTTCGATGAGACCCGCACTACAAAAAGCCCCATTTCTCCCTGTTAGGTCCAGCAAGATCCCTGGCTACAATACACCGAAATTCCCTGTTGCTAAATATCGATTTGTCCTCTGCATTTTATAAACTTCAAGTGCATCACCGCCACAGGCAATTTTATTGAATTCATTGACGGCAAAATAAATACGCCTTAACGCGCCTTCACATAGGGCATCTCCTCTCCCCATACATCCTTCAACGTTGGGCACAGGATGTTTAACTCCACAGAAGTGCTGATTTCAGTGTAAATGTTATATAATATCGAGATGATTGGCTTATATACAGCCAAAAACGCGTGTGTAGTTACGAGATAGTGCAATACCTTACAGATACGCTAGGAATCACAGTGAACATGAGAAAATCAGATCTAATCCCAAAACAAAAGACCAAATACTTAGGAGCGTTTATCGACACCCCAAACCTTTCTCTAGTGTTAATACCCAAAGCAAGAAATCGTGTGCGACAGTTAATTCCCCTAATTCTCCACTTACGTGCCTCGGATCAACCGAAAGCTATCGGTTACTTGACCCGGAACGCGTGGGTGTTGAGGCTTCCTGCATTCCTTATTTCAGAACTATTCGCCCGGGATATCCAATATTGTTCTAAATTAATTGAAGCGGACATCCTCGATAAAGAAGGCTTTGTATCATGTATATACATAATGGATTAAAATGTTTGGAATTGTTGCCTAGGCTACGTGTTGCCTAAATTTACACATTTAGTTCACCCAGTCCACGGCGCAAATTGGAAAAAAGTCTCTTCAATTGAGTCGTAAATGGCCGTTGTTAATTGCTGTTCACGTAAAAAGAGTGTAATTACATCCCGTGTTTGGTTCTACATTTGTATCCACTGCATTATGGATTGCTGGTAAGTATAATAGGTAAGACGTGTTTATTTACAATCTGTCGACTGCAATTACGTTTGAACTGCACTCTTTCATCACTAGGCGGCGCCACAATTCAAAAAGTTGTTTGTTTACGGAATTGTAGACAACAGATTTTGGCGGCTAGTCAAAAATCCATAATGTATATTCATGCTTTGTACCACGGGCTACCTCCACCCTACAAGAGTACACAGACGCGACATTAACTCAAGGTGCAGTAGTGGTCCCGAATTTGGACATTTCGAGACCATGTGACGTGCCTCTTTGGCACATAAATGCCATAGAAATGTATTCCACCCTTGTTGGCCTGAAATAAATTATCTTACTATGCAACGACCTTAACTTAACTTTACCCAAATTGAAATGTTACCTGATAATCAAGCGGCTTTATATACATCGAAGAAGGGAAACGTCATCATGTTTCGCCAACAACCAAAACTTGTAACTTTGTATATTGAAATAATAATAAATGTACATTCACAAGAGGTGGCATGGCCCTACGTCCCAACTCACCTGAATATGCCCGACGGGCCCTCTTGGGTGGTACGTTCCTAATATGCGCTCGCGGCCATATCGGTGGCCGTGTACATTACATGAACTGCGGCCCGGGAGGTTCAGCCGTTGAAATTCTGGTGAGCGGGGACGTGGGTCCAGAGCAGACCATAACAACAATATATCGGTATAAAGAAAAAAACTCTCTTACAACACCAAATACATGTGACACTCTCTCGAATCTTGTTGTTCAACTAGCGTTTCTCAATACTTAATATGTGAAATCGCATTCGTGAAAAATGACCAGAGAATGAGAGGTGGAATTATGGACCTATCCCATTTGATACACGCATGCATTTATTTCATTCGCGTGGTGAATTTTAACACAGGTACACGTAAAAACAGGAAAACATTGTGTTTTTGAAACGGCAAAAACCTCTCAGTTCATTTCCCGCAGTGCAACTGTGTAATTTCAATTAAGGATGAGTCGATTCCACTTTTTTTCCATTTCGATTCCGATTCTTTCAAATCAATTGCCGATTCTCGATTCCGATTCCATCGTTTCTTATTCCTAATAACAGGTGGGATATTGATATACCAGTAGCGTACGACTATTATACAGGGTGTCCCATGAATGTCACGCCACAGTGACACTGGAGCTAGGGCAGCCTAAGAGGAACCGAACCAGCCTAATATGACATCATTAAAAGTTGCACGGTTTTCGAGATATTGCCAAATTAAAGCTTTTTCAAAAATTTCACTTTTTTTACATTTCTAGTCCCAGAATTCACTTGAATAGCTCTCAATTTGGCTCTCTGATGGGGCTACTGCCACAAATTAACAAAGTACTTTACCCATCCCATTTTTTGAAAGCCGATAAAGTTAGACAGGTATAGCGGCTTTCGCGTTTCTTTTGTTTGTTCGGACCCCATGACCCCCCTCCCTCTCGGGCCTCTGTTCCAGGTAGAAGTCGGCACATGAGTCACAGTTGGAAGATTAAAAGAGCGGCCCAAATGAGAACGTTAACTTATACGATTGAATTCTGGGACTAGAATTATAAAAAAAGTGAAATTTTTGAAAAAGCTTTAATTTGGCAATATCTCGAAAACCGTGCAACTTTTACTGAGGTCATATTAGGCTGGTTCGGTTCCTCTTAGGCTGCCCTAGCTCCAGTGTCACTGTGGCGTGACATTTATGGGATGCCCTGTATAAATTCAAGTACTGGCTGATATAAAATAGCAAAGACAATTAAGTCGCTGAAAAAGTACATTTATTAACAAAAAACAAATATATCCTCAGCCTATTGAGGTAGATAAAAAGTACAAATTGATAGCCTACGCCCAAAATTTCTGGGACAAATATGATGTGATAAATGAAATTTGATTTGAATATTCATGTATCTGGAATCGATGGAATTGGAATCGACTTTAAGCGATTGATTATCGATACAGATTCTAATCCTGAGAATCGGTGGAATCGAGAATCGACATTTGGATTCGACTCATTCTTACTTTTAGGGAAGAAATTAAGAAATATTTTAGCCAGCAATGCTTACCGATGGTGATAAATTAATAATGCGGGCACACTAACCTAAAATGTTCTCAAATTATAACAGTATTCTACTTTTTGCTAGTCGAACCGTGACTTTCATCATGTTTCGTCTTCTCTCTGGTGGTTTTCACCCACCTTTTTACTCCACATCGTTTTCAACTTCGGATCACTTTCGGCCAGATTTATTTCTCTCTTTTCCCTCGTTATCCCTCAAATTTGGCACTTAGTCACCATACGGCATCTTTATCATTTATTTCCTTTGTTTTGTAGTCTTTATTTATCACTTGAAACCTGCTTTTTGCAATCTTCATTTATGAAAAATATATGATGAACCGCAAAATTGACCCTTTTTCAAGCATTCAGTAAGAATTGTCAAATTACTTTATGTCAGCCTATTTTTTAATGTTTCTTTTATGTTTTGACATGGTTTTCGCTACATTTGATGGTGGCTTACACCACTGAGTCTAAAGACATGTCATATAAATTATAAAATCAAATAAATTTATATTATTCACCTTTTAAGCACTGATGGATATTCAAGTTAACGGAAAAAATAGACAAGAAGTTAAACCACGCCTTTTTCCAATAGGGTTAATGGACTATAATGGTTGTCAATACTTTTACGTGTATATTTCTATACGCATGTCAAACTAAGAAGATATAGAGTACTCGAGAAAGCTAGGGATTACAAGCAAACCCGTCTTCATTTCCAGCAGGAAACTGAAGCCTCGGGAAACGTTCGCAGCATGTCTCAACAGACAGGTTACTTAAAATAAAAGAACCGTCCTGAAATAAGCTGCGAATGGCAAGGAAACGTCTCTCTAAAAGGGCTTCAGCTACATATATATGAGAATGAAATGGCGCACCACGGTGGTTTTCGATGGCCCTTGCGTCATTTCTCATAACTGAGTTACAATCGAGCATCCGCCCAGACAAATAAGACGACTTCCGAAATTGTACCGGGGAAAAAAACGGAAATCAAGAATAGGGACAAGGAAGCGAGCGGGGAGGACAAGAAACCGAAAGAGCTGAGTCACTGGTTCTTGAAGAAGTGCAGTTGAACATTTCTCATGACAGTGGCATCAAAAGCGTACTGAGCCAGCAGGCCGATATGATGGATGAAGTGTCAAAGATCTGAACCATGAGACTTCTGCAAGAAAAAAATCATTCGCATCTCAACCTTTTAAAGCATGTTTACTCAGCATTCGCACGTTATTAGAGTCAGGAAATCTACTAATAAAGCATCCCAAGCATTCTTGAATGCAGAACCCTAGTTTACCTTCTCAAAAAAGCTGAACTACTATCAAATTAATGCTTACTTGAACTACGAGCCTCCAATCTTCGTATAATAAGTTGTTTCCCACAGTAATAAAATGGTAGAAAGCTGTAGTTAACCATCTGAAAAAAGATGGACTACTATGAAATATATTTTTACTTGAGGTACTAGTCTCAAATATATTTTTACTTGAGGTACTAGTCTCAAATATGCATTTAAGAAGTTTTCTCCTCGGCACTTTAATGGTAGAAAGTTAACCAGTTAAGTTAAGTCGAAAAATGCTGAACTTCAATAAAATTAATTTTTACATGAGCTACCACATTAAATCTCCACATAAGAAGTTGTTCCTCTAGTTAATTTCATGGAATAAAGCTGTTGTTTACCTTCTTGGAAAAAGTGCATTACTATAAAAATTTATTTTATCTTGAGCTACTTACCTCCAATATGGACATAATAACTCAAGAAATTGTTACCAAAAGTAACTTATTGAAGGAAAAAACTAGTTTAACTTATTGAAAAAAGTTCGAATATCATCAGATTTATTTTTACTAGTTCTATCAGCTTAAAAATTTGTTCATATTGCAAAAAATGCTTCTTATCATTAGTAATTTATTGCAGGAAAAACTCGTATGGGTTCATAAAGGTGAAAAGTAAGAAATTGGGGTTGATGACTTTACCGAAATATCTTTTTTTAGATAATCTTCCCAAGCCAGCTAGTGCTTAAATCATTTCTACGTGAGTAAAATAATAGATGGAAACTTCTTCCGCCAGACAAGGGACCGCAGGGAATTGCAGGTCGAGGAACTCAGAGTCCCAGGAGTTTTATATATCTTATGGGAAGTAGAATTCCATTCTATCGACTCTCCAGAGGACTGAATTGGTAGGCTTTCCGGTGTACTGGCTTCCTACCCCTGGGGCTCTAATTAGAACCTCAGTAGTGGTGGATAATTTCAGTGGTATCCTTCTCCGTACAGAGTTCTGTATGGAATGCACACCAAAGTGTGGTAACCCTGTTAATCGGATGGGACCTTTCACAGTGGACGCTTTAGTAAATTTTGTTAAGAAACATATTTATAACAGCAGCGGGTTTCTTTACCATCTCCCTTTACTCCTAAGGCATTTTTCTCATCTACACTTCCATAGTGCTTTAGTGATTCGGTAACTATTGTAACTATTGTATTGAACATGTTACTGGCCAACAAACTCCACATAGGCTGGTGTACGTTAATTTTAATACTTAAGTCGAAGCTCGTTCTGAACAACGATTATTTAATGTACACAACGAATTACTGGAAAAGTTAGTATTTAGTAAATCAGGAAGTCTCATTATGGTTTTAGGAGCGCGTCATCAAGTAAATAAATTGATTCTTAAAGAATTAAAAAAACACAAATATTCTTGAGTCATTCCTGGTATTTTGTATAAAAATAGTAAACATATAGTTTCTATTTTATTTAAGACACCGAGCAAAATTTGTAAAACCATAATAGTCAACTTCCACTGGGTATGTGCTTTTTAATGGAGAAAAGAACTATGATATCCACATATGCAACATAAATGTGTCTACGTCGGCCCCGGTGGCGGCGGGGTAAAGTCCTCGCCGGCTAATTCGAAGGTCGCTATTTTTGGCTAATTATTCCCTAGAAATATCTATGTCAACATAGAAAAGAGATAATTAATGGATTTACGATGGCTTTGCAATAAAAAGATCGGAAATTATTAAAGGTGAAATAAATGTAATTTACGGTCCTCACGACGTTACCTTTGAGCTTCGTGTAGGTTAAAAAAATCTTCCGAATAAAAATTACGTCATTCCGCTGAGATCCAAAAAGTTTTCACATGATGTGATAATTATAATCACAGAAAACAAATCCCAAAATAATAATCCATGTTTATAGATTCTTCGGGAATAAATACGTTGCAAAGGAACATCTAAGAATTTTCTAATAAAAACATGTAATCAAAAATAAATGAAAAATTTTCTCGTAACCAAATTTTGAAATCTTAATTCTTTAATTTTTTATACAATGAGTCACCTTCGACTTTCTAGCGCATTTTTTGTCAAATTGTGTGTCTTTTAAAACTTCTTCAGGCCTTGTGTAGCATAAACATGTACTGCTTGGGCAAGTAAATTTCCGGAGATCAGCAGCAGTAGGTCTACAGAGGTCTACATATCTTATGTGCATATTCGGTCCCTTCACAAATTTTTATGAAAATATAATGAAGGCCAATGTATTTCTCGTGCCAAAAATACCTCAGAATTATGATATCTGAACAAAATCATTTGAGCCGTTTTCGAGGTAAAGTTAACATCATCAGTGGTCTTTCAATCCTAAGATTGGTTGACTGCAGCCCTCCACCTCTTCTATCTAATGTTAGTTCCCTTACCTCCTGGTATCTCTTCCTATGAATTTACCCCTTTAGAAATTACTTTTGAAAATAAAAGTCAAAAATATTAAACATCAAATATCAAATTTTCATCAAATTATCATCAAATATTAAATATCAAATTAAACATCAAATAAATAAATAAAATAAATGTTATAAAGCTAACTTACATTTACCGATATACGTGGATACATTCTTTACCTAATTACTGAAAGTTATCTCTCACTGCGGACGATACATTTCGCCTCAAGGGGAGGAAGCGATTCTACTACTTCTTTTATTATCAAAACTTCACGCACCTGCCACCGTTTCTATTACACTGCAGGACTGAAATAATGGGGTCGAGCTTCTTCGACCAGATGATCGACCGTTGGGATTTGGAGTCGACGAACTTGTGGTCCCCGATGGCCTCCTGCAACACATACGAATCCACTCACGATTTCACGGCAAGCGAGAAAAAAATTCGGAAATATAAAATATTGGGGAGACCCTCAGCGTTCAACTCTGTTCACGGAATATCCTCTGCGCGTATCCTCGCAGAATCCTCAAGAGGTGCAAGCTACTGAAGACCCGGAGGCTTCTGTGGCACAATTGCAACGTAAGGATTCACACCTGAGGGAACGCAGACTGAGAATAAAGAATAGCACTGTGGGTATCGAGAATCCAACCCACGACGTTGCTTAACGTTTCCTTTTTTCGGGGCAAAGTTATTTTGAAACTTTAACGAGAAGGATGAGGCGCGTTCTCTGATAGGGCCGAGTGGGGATTGCTGGAGTTATTCCGGGGCGTTAAAGATTGAAGTCCGGGATAAAGGTAGCGTGTGGGCTTAAGGGAAGTTTTCGGGAAATATTGGAAGCTGAATGGAGAGGTAAAGGGTTGGAGGAGAGGGGGATTTACAGATGTGAAGGACGGCGGAGGTTTAGAGGGGGGAGGTTGGAGTCTGAGATGCTTGGAATCGCTTCCGGGACGCCGCAGAGGTGAAGTAAGAGAATGAGATAAACAGTCGAAGAAACTGGTACTGGAGAGAAAATTGTGGCATAGAGGTAATAATGTGTTAGTTGGAGGTTAATGCACACCATACAGAAAATACGAAGCGAATTGACTAGGCATATTGCAAGATCATACGGCTCGCACATCCACTGCGGAGCTCTTTGAAAAGTACTCACCCGATCAGCTAATCTTTAGATAAAAGCGACCAAACCTAAACGAAACCCAATAAAAATACATTGCAATTCTCCTGAGATATGGAAAAGAAATGAAGAAAGTAATTTAATGTAATAAAATAAAATTTTGTAAAAAGGGCGGAAAAGGAAAAATATATAGAGTACGCCATCTATAGCCCTATGTCAACAAGTTAATATAATAAATGTTTTGAGAAAGTAAACTTCTAACAATTAATGTAACTATTCATGAAGTATATTATTATATCGCTCCATTTAAATGCGAGTATCCTGCACTAATGTCATTTCCTATACAAATTTGACTAAAACATTTAAAATATCTACATAATTGTTCTTCAACAAAGTTAATTGTATTTATTTAAAGGCATTAAGCTCCCAAATCTTAGAGTAATTATTAAATTTTTCCATCCTTATCAAATAGGGAAAAATAAATAACTTTGGCTGCTTACTAAGATTCAAATCGAGCAATTGTTGCCGACATATGATGGAGCTTATTTAACTTACTCAGGGTTAAAGTTAATGCATATAAAATCAGCATGGTACTAACAGTAGCATTCGTTTAAATAATAGATATTGCATATTAACTGTCATTGAACCCTTATGAAACCTAGTCAATTTCGCCTAACAGTTAGAAACGGTCACTTTAATTGTTGATTTATACCAACGCTCCATTACTTTACATGCACCTAAGGGTAGCAATATTACAAATTTCATTGGCCGTGATTCGAATCCAGATATTGCGGTTTTCCAGTTAGTTTCATTAGCCAGATACACTGCCTAATCATACTAACTAAAGATATCACAGGGAGTTGATGTAAATGAAATATTTTCGTCTTCAGAGCACAGTGTAGCAAAATGGACGTGTTCTTTCTCTCTGACCCATTTCTATGCTTTACATCGAGCATATTCTGACAGATTTACAATCGCCAGCATAGATGCTGAGATATCTCTGTACTCCTGCTTGACATTGCATAATGCGATATCACATAAAGAATTTCATTGATTGGGAAAAGACTAAAACTTCTTTGGCTATACAACTCATTAAGCTGAGGAGATTAAGTCAAAATAAGTATTGCCTTAATCTCCTCAAACAGACGCCTAAGTGGAAGAGATTATTCATAGAAGAGACACATGGTTTAAGTAGGATTTGGTACCACATTGGCAGTCAGGAGTCTGTAACACCACCAATCCAATATAACAAGTACGAATTTCAGTTAGGTCTTAAATGAATCATATGTCTTTTACTCCAATTCATTGTGGCATGTAACATGGTCGTAAATTATATCCCTCGGTCATGGGGATAGTTTGAACATTGTTGTTAAGAAACGAGGATCGTTTGACAAGAGTACAATATATGTGTGTGTACAGGCGATATGGTATTCAATCAAACGCATAGATGCAAAGAAAGGGTACTATAGTGTCATAAAACCAGACTCACGTCTCGTTTGAAAGACTCGTCTTAAACACGTCACATTTGGAAAACTAAAAGTCCGGGACAACATCGTGACAAACTTCGTACAACTTCAGGTTAATATGTGTACTTATTTGATTCTTTGATTGCAATTATGAAAAAAAGTGCCACTCGAAAGGCGGCTTCTTAAAATATCACACTCCATGTCTCTATACTCGTATATTTTACTTGAGCCAAACAATTATGGCCATGAAACTGCGAGAATAGTCTAAAACCGATTAATTTCCATTGTAATTTTTTCTACGCACTATAATGGACCATTATGGTTGCGACAGATCAGTTCTATGAAACTGTGGCCCTTGCCAAGTAGAGTAAATCCTGTACTTGTGCTTAATATCGTACCATCATTACTAAAAACTCACCCCGCACGGAATTTCCGGAAATATTCATTTTTCTGCATAGTTTAGTACCTTGTATGACAATTCATCAATCGCATTGGTAAATCTAACCATTATTTTTATCATTAGTTACATCATGACTAGTGTTGCACTAGTGGTAGATAGCATGTTCATCCACATAGCATTCTCGTAGTTTCTGGTCTGACCGCGCATTGTTGTCCTAGACTGCTTTTGGCCTGCGCCTAGCGGCCGGGGGAAAGTGCGCGGTTCTGTTTTGAACTGAGATGAATGCTGCATGCCAGATGTGAAATCATCCCGTACTACACATCTTAGTGGTGGATTGCACGGTAGATATCTCCTAGGCGTACATGCATCTCTTTATAGATAAGGTGGTCGGACCATTCTTGGACCTCACCGAGTATATCCTCTCGCTCCCGGGTAAAAGTAGAAGAAAACATTGCCCTGTTCGGCTTCTTTCATCGAGGTTCTTCCCTACATCAAAGTACCATACATTAAAAATATGTCTAAAGGCTTCGTGAATGTATTTTTTAAGTATTCTACCGGTTAAGGTAGGTTTTGCTGAATGTCAGAGTATCTCCTCCCGGTCATCTACACATCCTGGAGCCCATCCCCCTCCAGTATATCCTTTTCCACCTCAGCATACAATCTATCCTTCTTCATCCCGCCAATGAAATATATTCTCTTTCTTCCCCTTCCCCGCTTGCCCAACATACTTCCCTCTATCACACTCTTGAGCAACCCATCGCCCTTTATAACAACCTTCAGCTATCTACCCTATCACTCCCGGATCTCATGCAGAAGTTTCCGTTCCTCGCTCACCATCTCAAGCACTTCCTCGTTAGCCTTCCTGTCCGTCCACCTAATCTTCTTCGTCCTTCTCCACACCTACATCTCAAATGCCTGCAGCCTATTCTCGTCCTCCTTTCGGAGGGTCCACGTTCTTGCCCCATACAACGATACGCTCCATATCAAGCTTTTCACCAGCCTCTTCTTCACAACCTTATTTTTTTCAGGGTGAGGGAAATGCGTTTACGCAAACCTGGCTTAGGTGGATTGGCCAGGTACTTTGGCACTCGTCCTCGTAAGGAAATACCCACTAAAACCCCCCTTCCGTACTGCGCCGTGCGACGGCGGCTACCTTCCTACCTTCGGACATCCTCTCTTCTCAGCTCTTCATCCGACGCCGGTCTTTTTGCGCCAACTCCATCCGCTGGTTGATCGATTGAAGAATCTCCATTCTGCTACTCCCCCTATTATCACACGGCTAGAAATCACCTTCAAATCGCCTTTGTTCACGATCTTCTTTTCGATGAGCTCCCTCGCCGACTGTTAACTCCATATTACTCGATTGGTAATGGTTGCTGCTAGCGTGTGAAGTTCTTCCAGATGATTTTCTTCTTTGATCTTCCTCTTGAGTTCTTCATTGCTGTCATACTTCTTTTTCTTCGCGTAGTTGGCCTTGTCCGGTTCAACTAGTTCGCCGATTACCAGCGAATCAATTATGTATCCTACATTCTCTTTGTGAGCAATTAGATCTGGGACAAATCGCCCTGTCCCCATCATCAGCTCCCTTCTATAACTAAACGCCTCTTTAGCTACCGCTATTCTCTTCCGTATGTCTTTGCTACTATGCCCGTTTTTCTCTAGCGTACTACCTAAGTAATTAAATTCCTCTGCTCGCTCGCTCGTTTGTGTCCACCAATTTTAATCATAAGCCTAACTTACTTTGTCCTAGAGGATCTCATTACTTTTGTTTTCTTATCGTTTGTCTTCATTCTGAATATCTCGCACTTATATTTCTAAGTATCTATCAAGCTTGCAGTCCCTTTGAAGATCCACTACCCAATGCCTGGTCGTCCGCGAATCTAACTGACTTTATCAGATGTCCTCCTGCTTTGATTCCGACCTCAAGTTTATCCCATGTCTGTCTTACCATTTCCTCAGCATAAATGTTGAAAAGCAATGGCGACAACGGGCAGCCTTGCCTTACCCCGCGACCTATACTTGCCCACCCTGATTCACCATCAGCCACCCTCACCTGCGCCCTTTGCGTCATATATAAGTTTCGTATTAGTCTCCTTCCTCGCCAATCTATTCCCATTTTCAAAAGTATTTCCGTTAGTATTCCACTTTACCCTGTCAAAAGCTTATTCAAAACCAATAAAGCACAAACGTCCTGATAATACTCTATGTTCTTTCCATAAGTGTCCTCTTCACCGCAATCGCATCCCGAGTTGCCCTTCCCTTTCGGAACCCAAACTAGTCATCGCCTAAGTAGTAGTTGGCCTTACTCTCTAACCTTCTATTGATTATTCGAAGTAAAACTTTGGCTGCGTGTGAAATCAAACTGATTGTTCTATAGTTCTCTCATTCTGATGCATTCTTCATTTTCGGGATAGAAATCCAGACTGTTCGTGGATGTATAATATAAGTTAAAACTACACCTTCAAATACCTCGTCATACATTCATTGCTAAAAACTTTCCCGTACTACAGGAAATTTCAAGGTCAACCACGATAAATTACTCCACCGAACTGAACACTGGTAAACACCCTTCAAATTTTAGGAAACCATGGTAAGCCTACGTAAAGCTATCTCCGTTTGGCAATTTATGCAATGGTAATGCTAGCATCATTTCTGGACGTCTGAGATTAAAATATTCGAAAGGTGTCAATAAAAAAACAATTAAATCCGAAAAATTTATCGACTAAATGGCTCAATGATGAGACGAGTTGTCAGTTGGATGGAGAAACAATGACACAAAGACGTCCCATGCCAGAATACACGTTAAAAACTGAAAAGTGCGCTGCATGGCAAACTATTGTCGTAGATTTTTTTGTAACTACGATAGGCAACAACTAGCGACATACAATAGAAGGGACGTAAATGGGACTAATTCGGGGTAGCATTCATGCTTAAGAACGATGCTTAGATTGTAAATTCTCACCAATTGATTAAGTTTTGTAATAATTTTTTTTATTTATAATTATTAAATGAACAGCAAGCACAAAATAAGGGAACCTAAATACTCAAGAAAAATGATACATCCAAGGAAGACGTATATGTTTCTTCTTTTTGTAAAAAAAATTTGGATCTTTACCCTACTCAAGGTATACAATTTTCATGATTCTCAACGGGCAATTTTCATTGATTAACTGAATATGATCATGGATACTAAACGTACAGCTGGGCCTTAAAATATGTCGCATTTTTACGATACTAAAGTTAAATGACAAAGCCATGCTTAAGGTGGAGTTTAATTTGCAGCAGTAATAGGCTGGCGCAGATAATTGTTCCCCAGGTAATACGTAGGTACGCGTTGATTATAGAGGACATGCTCAAAACTGACGGGTCAATTAGCGTAATTGCTGAGGAGTAAGACACATACCCTCGATGGCATGGTATTGGATGGGGAACTGGAATATGTACAAGAATTTCAATTTCATTAATAGCATGGTAATCCTCGAAGAGCACGAACGATACACACCGTGGGTGTAAAACAACAATGAGCCATAAAAGCTAATATGTACCCATTTCTCCTTGCGTATGTATCTTTTGGCTCTACATGTCCGATATTTCAGACTGCCACATAAATCACTTGCCATTTTCATTTGCAGACACAGGAAATGTAGTAGCACAGGCAAAAAGATCACCCTTGTCTGCTAGAGTAATTGAAGCTACGACGTGTGAATGACCATTGACATATGCTCAAATATTCTAACAGATATTGGCAAAACTTTCTATCTTTCCCTTACTTTACAAATTGTTAACTCTCTAACTTCAAATCTATTCCTTAAACGTATTTATCTGTACAAAACAAAAATTTCCTTTCCTTAATTAAAATAATACCAATGCTAGTAAGTGCATTGTACCCTTGTATTTCTCAAAAACTCCCAGCCATCGGGCGAGTTTTCCTTCAAAACCTTAACTTTAACTAATAAAAACTCATTTCCACTATCACAATTCATCACCAGCAGTCAAAAAATCAAAGAGAGTTTGCTATACTCAAATTTCATTTCCTCTATTCCACCGGCTACATCTCTATATGATTATTTACTTTGAAATCCCTCAACATCAACCCGATGCATTACATTCTTAGTTTTTATTTGTCATTTTTCCCTGTCATTTACCCTTTTACAACTTTGTCACGAATTTAAATTTGAGTAATTGTAAAATAGTAAAATAATTATGTGTCTTACTTCTTCCCAAATTGATAATATTTACAGACGATCATTATCTCTGTTCTATTGGATTTACAAGTTAAATTAATCCCCGAAGCATTCTTAACGTTATCACTAGTTCTTCCTTGAGTACAAATTATTGCAGATTACGGCATCAGTTAGACATGAAAAAACTACACAGAGGAAATAGATTCGGCAATTAATATTATAACGAAAACATAAACTCTCATCAGAGGGCTGGCAAGAAGTCATTCACCATATTTCAAATTATATTTCAATAACAATGAAAAGGAAGTATTTATTATGATAAATATCTTGATAAAAAAAGCCTGAAATCATCACACCCATAGATAAAAATTCAGTAAGGATTAAAATTAGTAGTTTTCTCAGTATTTGCACAGATAATGAGAGGACAGGATTCTTTTCTCCGTTGAAAATAATATAAATTTTGAAGTCTACAACATTTTCACAGCAAACACGCCGTATAAACCTAACCCTGATGTTAAACTTCGGTCAAATCGCTAGTCCTTTTCATTATAAACAAGAGATGAAGTGATAAAATATATCAATGCTACTTTATAAAACACTTCTCGTAGAACATATTCACTGAAATGGTTTGCACCTGATGATGACGATGTAATCGTTGAAATGCGTATAAAAAACTAAGTGAACATAACAAAAATTCCTTTCATTATTCATATCTACTGAAAATTGCTCATTACTGACGCAGGTGAGGGATGGAATATACTAGGTACTTGGGCTTATGTAGTTGCGAGACCATTAACTAACAGTTAACATCGAGACAACAGCGAGACCATTAACTAACAGATATGAGTTTGCAGGTAGAGCAAATCTATTTGCGGACTGATGACCGCCAATTAGGATTGCAAAAAGTAATGCTTAAATAACCGCCATCTTACGCAATGAATAAGGACGCAAAATTCAATCGAAATTTGACATTCTGGGATAATTATCAATTCGTGGTTTTTTCAGCGGCGTAAAATAGCCATGGATAGTTGCGACTGTTTAGTATAATAGCATAAACTGTAAGGAGATATGAGAAGAGAGGTATAGCAAACCTATTTTCAGACTGATGTCTGCTGACTAGGAGAGCAAATAGTAATGCATAAATAAACAACAACTTATGTTCAATGAAGAAGGTCGCAAAATGCAATCAAAATTTGACATTATGGGATGATAATCAATTTGAAGTTCATAGCTAGAAGTAAAATAGCCACGGATAAAAGGCGCGGTAGATTGATCCATTATTCACAAACGTAACGCATTAGAAATTAATTCTTCCTCCCAAGTTTAGGGAAACGTCCGAACGCTGATTCGAACGCATGAAAGTTGGGAGCGGAGAAATGGAACATTGGGTAAACAAAAGGTATCCAACGAGGAAGAGCAAGTTTGAGGGCAGGGGTGGTGGAAGTCTTGCGGATGAATTCGGACGAACGATAACAGGGAGTGGGGAAAGAATAACAAGAGCGAGGAGAACTTTGCGACGACATAGATGCTTCCCACTGAAATAAAAATAGTCACAACTAGCTGAAAAAATAGAATCATTCCACCGGAGAGCGGAGAGGAAGAAGGTACAAATTATCATTTGAGAAAAATAAAATAATAGATGAAAAAACTCTACGTTCTACGTACTAATTCCAATTTCCACAGTTCCTCTAAATGGTTTCGAACGTTCTGAGTGACGACTGGTTGTTAATTTTTATCGCAGATGGGTAATAGATGAACTCCATGGTAACTTAGCTTTGATCGACGGACGGTCAGAGAGCGATGTATAGTAGCCTCAGTATGCTGTGGTTCACCCGGGCCATTTTGCTAAGTGACTTTCACGGGTACAAAAACATTAGACCCAGACCAATTCACTTCAACCGGGGAGCATTGCGTATCTCTTGAGAGTATATATAAGTATGAACATTCGTTATATAGAGCTCGTTCATGTAGAACTCAAGCCGAATACTAGTTTCTACCACTGGTGTCATGCCTATCAACACACTTATTAGCTGGAATCACAATGTAAACGTTATATACTATCCCAAATTACAATAATGTCAATATTTACCAGCTTAAGTAACACATTCACTTTAACCATCTGATAGAAGGATAGAAATTTAGACGAAATAAGAAGAATACAACACGGGGAATTTAAGGGATCTAAAGGCGGATCATCCACGGAGTGAACACGGAAAGATAAACAAAAAAATATGACTTTAAGATGAGTACTGTCCGAGTAAAGAGAATGGAAAATAGAATAAAAGCAAAAACAACTAATCAATTGATGCACGAAGTATATGAAAATCCAAAAGACCATGAAAAGGAATCCTAGGTAATAGCGAAGAAGAGCAGGCCGTTGACATAACATAGAATAAGGAAGAAGGCCTTTGAAAGTAAATTTTTCCCGTTTTTTAAAAAAAAACAACACACCATTCTCGCATATGTTCCATTTACGGAAAAAATAAAGAATGAGGCGGATGAAAAAATTTCCCCGAAACTTTTTCAACGAAGTGGTTTCCCCTTCATCGAGGATCGTTTATGAGAGGCCTTTACGCCCATCTTTCCCACTTTGAATCCTCCCTCTCTCCCCGTCTCTCAGCTCACTCCTTCCCCCACATCCTAATTCCACCCCTTACTTTGAAGAACACTCCTGAATTTTCTCATTCTCTCCAAGCAAGAGTTATTCAGTCACTCACCCCTCTCTGGCCCTTACGCCCACTCAGTCCGCGCGGGGTTAAATCCCAGCAGTCTGCCGCTTCCCACTAACACAGCCACCTGGCACCCTCAAAACCTTCAAGAACGTCGTTATGGAAACGGCTATGGGGTAAAATTCTAAACTCTCCTCTTATTTCTACCTGTTCTTCTACCACTCAAGTACACAAACTCAAATGATTTATTGGCTGATTTAGAGGAAAATTTTACTATATAATACTTTTTTCACACATTTAGTTGTACAATGCTATTTGTGAAATTAGGCATCCCTGAGGAGACATGTAATGGGATTTACCATGAATTCGTTAAGTTCTGTTAGGCAGCAGTTTAACAATAACGTATAAATTTATTTATAGACGTTGTAATTTTCACAAAAGTGTGCTCAATATAACAAATTACGATACATTGACTTTATGATTTTAATAACAGAACAATAAAAATCAAGTAAAAAATTAGGTAATGATGAATAATTATAACATAGTAATATTAATGACATGTTGTGGGTGGTTATAGATACTTTAGCATTAAAGAATATTGCCTATGTCTATTTGCGTAAATAACCATTTTCTTAGACGGCTAAGAAATCTGGCTTCAATTTGTACCTACAGAAGATATTTCTCTAGGCAAGTTAATACTTAATTTAAGTGCAATATCGAGACAAATTTTTAAGCAATATAAGATTTATTTAGCAAAATAATTGGCTATTTATGTTCAATAATCTTTTCCTCTAAAAAAAGTGGTAAAGCGTGAGAATGTTTGGAGTAGCAAGTCAAAATGGGAGCCAGAAAATGTATATATCTTTAACAATGACCTAGAATAACCATTAAAACATTGGCTGGTTGAACGGTTAGAAAACGGCTATAGATTTGTTCGAGATACATCCAAAAGAACTATTAGGTAACTATAATAATAAAATTAATACCAATTCTCGTATTCCTCAAAAACTCCCGCCATTGTGCGGGTTTCCATCCATCTTCAACTGTGTCAGTCTTTCTTTACATTTTCTGCCTCTTTAGAGCGGAAACACCTAGCGTTAGAAACCACGAAAGTGGCATCCTCCAAATATCCTATTTTCCCACGGAAAATGACATCACACACCGAAATGCAATCCTAACGGCACACCGTACACCTCATAATTCAAGCAATAAAAAAAGGACTCCATACACAGATATACAGTTTTGATCAAGATGGAAGTTCTCGCCGACTCCTATTAACGGCGGAAGAATGTGTACCTTGTCGATCCTGAGGTATAACGAGACTACTCACTACTCGAGATGGCAAAACAAAAGCCCAGTATACATGTATCGGAGATTCATCCGATCAGTCCAGGAGACGACACCTATTGTCCATCAGAATTATAATAATTCCTTTGTATTCATGCTCTTGTCGCATATCAAGTGATTTCAATTGATAGTGCAGATTTTCACTGCATTTGGCACTACAATAACGCAGTCTTCGCCTTAAAAGCTTGAATTTACCTCCGCATAATCATCAACAGATTTTTTTCAGTAAATCAGCAGAAAGGAAACCTTTTTTAAGTGTAAAATTAAATAAATATTACCGAAAAAATTGTACTACTCAGTCAACGAATGCCTCACAGATGAGGACTTATGATTGTATATCACAGTGGTTAAATGTTTCAGTGTGTATAAATGACGTGTCCTTTATCATGTATAACTATTCTTTGACAAATCAATACATTAAATCAAACAAAACTCTAAGATTGGTTTGACGCAGCTCTCCACTGCAGTCTCTCTTTTCTGTCTTCCGCTTCATTCCCACTAATTCTTTGATGAATTGTACTCAATATCTACCTCTAAAATTATGCCTATTTATTTCTCCTTTAATCACCGTTTTCAAGAGGTTATGTCCAAGACATTTCATCAATTATTTCTCTCTGTCTTAGACTTTCATAGTAGTAACGCAATCAGCGATAATTATCTGCGCGGCATAGTGAACATCGTGGGAAATACTAGGTGGATTATCAATTAATTCCATTCATTTCACAATTTGAGGCCTGAAACTTTGAATTATATTATTAGACTTTGACTTTTATTAAAAGGCAAATTAACTTTCTACATCCGAGCATCTAAAGAAAACTACCATTTGATAAGAACATTCGAAAAAATGCTACCTATGAGGAATGGTACTAATAGACATGAGGTTTGAACGAGTGTGAAAGGAGCTGATTCAATGGTTGCCCGTTTTTGAAACCTTATGGCTGGTACGAGGATCAAGAGATGTAGAGAGTCAAAGAGGGCAGGTGTAGTAGGGATTTGGATCAAAAGCTCTCCACTTCTCTCCTCAATACTCTACCTGAATAATAACCCTCTTCACTCGCTCTCATCCTCCCATAAGGACACCATCGGTCCTCGTCCAAACCTTCCTGCGCCTTACTTTTTTTCTGCCTGTCCCTCATTCCCCTATCGAGCACACTTTCAAGGGTACCTTCGCTTCGATGGTTCCCGTGGGATGGGCACTTTTCTTACGGCTCCACTCGTCTTAATACGATACTGCCACCAAAGGTGCTATTCGCTCACGATCTTAAAAATGATTGGCAATCGTTTGAAAGGGGTGTGCGCACCAAGGTTTTCCAAATGGACCATTCGGAATTTTAAAACTATCTCTGGGATGAAGTTTGTTTGATTATTAAAGTAGTGTGAGCGAGATGGTTTCATAGCCATGATGAAGATAACCGAGTTATACATTTTTAATTTAACCAACTGTAGGAAGTGTGAACTAAATATTGCATTACTAGCTGTACAACGATATACATTTATAAGACTGAAATCCTAGGTAACCTATAATTTGACTCATTTAGTTTCAATTATTGTAATAAATAGAATAATACATTTGAACTAAACTCTAATAATTTTTAATCTAGATGTTAAAAAATTCCTCACGCTTTAAAAAGGTTTATCTGGAGTGCTTTTACATACTACTTCCCATGTAAAATAGCTTTTATTTTTCGAAAAAAATCTTGGAAAGTAGTTCGGTAAGGGGGGGGGGTGATATTTTTGTATTTTTGGAAGGATGGGACATTTTCATTAAAATGAGACCAAAGTCCTTGATTTCTAGGTGAAATGATATTTTGCTAAAACTACCTCAGTAATTTTACGGGCTACGGTATGAGCTACTGGAAAAGAATAAATATTCTCCACATTTTTCACTTATATATCTTCCCGTATCGATATTTCTTTCTTCCTCTCACTGTACGTCCCACTCTTCTTCATTTATTAAACCAGACCATAAAATCGATTCCTTTACTTCCTCTACCCGTTTATCCAACATTCTTTCCTGCAACATGCCCTTTAGCGAACTTTCGACAATTACCGCCTCCAATCACTAATCCCCAAATGTCAACCAAAAGTTTCTATTCCTCACCAACCAAAAGAACGACTTCATCCTTTATTTTCTTTGCATTCCCAACCCACCTCTTCCATCTCCCACGCCCACGTTCCAAACGCCTTCAGCCTTTCCTCAAGGTCAATTCAATAGTGTCAGACGAAACATGATGGAACTCCTTCATGATGGTCCAGAAAGAAAAGCAATGACAGGTTCCATAATTATTTATTAAGGCGACCGGTTCCGATACAAGATATCATCATCAGGAACTAATACAATTGGTCCAATACCCCCCACCACTTATACAACTGGTCCAGTGCCCCCCACCGTCACCCAAACATCCCAACTTCCCCCTCTCGAGAGGCATCCCTCAAAACCCCTCTTATTTCACTCCACCCTTCCTTCCCCACCTACTCACTCCCTCTCCCCCCCACCCTCATCGGGTCGCTTACTATGACACTGTTGCCTCATCCCACTTAATCTCCCTCCACCCCTTCCCCTCTATCGTCTCACCCCTTCTTACCTATATATTGCAAATGACTTCTGTATAAGTGCCTGATGATGATACCTAGTGTCAAAACCGGTCACTTTAATAAATAAATGTGGAACCTGCCATTCCTTTTCCTTTCTGAACTATCCTCAAGGTCTCTAATTCTCGAGGACATTAAGTTTGGTTCACATTTTGCGCACTTTTCGTGAACTGAGAGTGAAAAATTTAGCTTGGGAGTGGTCAATAACACGAAGGGAAAGAATGAAGCAAAAACGGTCCGAGAATAAACTTTAATATTATCTCCGTCGGAAGAGAAGACACGTTACTTTTTACGGAAAGGATAGGAAACATTATCTAAAGTAAATTACACATCACGGTGATTTGAAGTAAACGACAAGCGTATGAAAATATTAGGGGCGTCAATTGTATAATAAAAAATGATTTTTTGAAGCTTTTGCTTTCCCTAATATTCTGGAAAATACTGTTCCGTTGAAATTGTGAGGTAATACCGCAATTATATCAATGTGACAAAACCGTACGGTTTCAGGGTGAATAATGTGAAATTTTTCCATGTTATAAAAGAAAAACTATGCAAATTCTACTTAGAGAAAATTTTATTTACACATTATGGTTATATGGGTTTCAACACATTATGTCATCTTCAGGTGACATAATGTGTTGAAACCCGGGTGGTGTATTAAATTTCTCTAAGTGGAATTTGCATTGTTTTTCTTTTCTAATATATGAATGTGGTGATAACTAAGAGTTTTCTGAAGTACGATTTTCTATTAGTTAACGGTAATTGGACCAAAAACAAATAAAGCTTATACTCACTCCTAGAAAAGCAATCTTCAGCTATAAACCTTGTTTTTTATTATTAATTTCCAATAACTTTCAAGTACAGGGCAAAGAAATTTGCATGCCTAACTCATAAGGGCACAAAAAATCAACTCAGCCAAGAACTTTAAATTGCAGGCATTTTATGAGATTCATGCCGTAAATATAGGGACTGCTTCCAATAATCCAAATATTTTGATAAGTATGAGAAAGTACGAGAAACCGTTGCTGATGAATCGTAGTGGAATTTTACCCTCCTTTAAATATAAGAGGCCTCCACCGTTTCGTTATATCCGCCTAACAATAATAATTCAATTATTTGAGACGTATTTCATTAAACTGTGAAAAATATTAGAATCATACTTCAACTTTAGAATCTTAAATTGCTCATATTTACCCTTTGCCAGTGCTTTATAACATCTATGCGTATTATCACCTCCAAAAAGGCAAGCAAAACCTCACTATTGTTTAAATTTGCGCATTTTATGGATCAAAGACATTGATTACTGGAAAAATGGATCACAAAAAAGGTTAATTGAAAACGTTAAATGAAACAGTTGGAGGTGGTCGCCGAAAGTTAACTGGAAGGACAAATAGATAACGGGGAATAATGCAGAAAGTAGTAGACAAGAAGATTATTTGTCACAACCTAAGAAAAAATGTTAAGAGATGAGAGTACTCCCGTGGATTTCTGGAAATATCTAAAAAACAACAAATTTGCACAAATATTAAAGAATTAGCAACCTAAATCCCATTCCTGCAGCATTCTATACTCCCCTGACCCGTTCGAAATTTTCAGAAAACGGAAAAGACAAACTTTAAATATTTAGAATTTACACAACTAATAGAATTGATGTAATGTTGCGTACATAGTTTAATCTGGTCAAAATATTATGAAATTCATTGAATAACACAATAAAACGTTGTTGTCGTCAATCATGACAACGAAACTGTCGTCAATCATGACAAGCAACGCGGCGAATACCCGAAAGATGGAGAAATCATCGCAACACAATAAAACATCAGAAGTTTAATAAATATGGATTAAAACTCTCAACTTTCCAAATATATGCATGCAATCATTCACGTTAGCGACTTAAACCCAGAAATTTAACACATCCTCCCGAAAATTTAAAGCTAGATGCTTATGAACAAGTAAAAATTATTTTAGACAGCCTAGCAACCTCTGCAATAAGCTAGTACTTCCGCACTTCTCCTCATTGCTTTTCGACAAAATTAATTTTATTATAACTTTTTCCACCTCAAAAGCCTATAATGAATGCTTTCTATCCCGAAATATTAAAAAACTTTTGAAACTTACGATGCAGTGCAGCAGCAAAATGCGTCGTACAAATTAAAAAATTCCTGAAGAGAATAAATTATTCTTTTCACCATGGATACTGAGGCAGTAAATTTTATGAACAAAAAACATTTCAAATCTAATATATTGTCTAAGTGAGCTAAAGAAGAACTGAACGAAGTGGCCGTGTGAATAGAATGAAATTACATCTATAGAGTTACAGCAGAATATTTTTTCATGCTTCATGTTCACACTTTGCCTACGCTTAATAACATCTCGGTGTATTACCACCCTTAAACAGAGGAGAATTCCATTGCCTCTCACCCCTCACTAAAAGCGAGTGTAAAACGG
This sequence comes from Ceriagrion tenellum, assembly GCA_963169105.1. Taxonomy (NCBI): domain Eukaryota; kingdom Metazoa; phylum Arthropoda; class Insecta; order Odonata; family Coenagrionidae; genus Ceriagrion; species Ceriagrion tenellum. The sequence goes on along the minus strand of OY720642.1, from coordinate 87,874,479 downwards.
CTCCATTTTTATTCCCTAGAAACCCTTCCCTCGCCCCTCCCTCACCTTCCTCCTTTCATCTTTTCCATTTATCTTCGTACACGATCTCCAGTCAGTTGTTGACGGGCGAACAACGGTGGCATGGGGATACCATAGGGCGCTCTCCTGTTTACAGTGAAAGGTTGGGAAGGGAAAAAATAGGAAAACCCACCAGATGATACGAGAAACAAATAGTTTTTCGGCTGTTATAACAGAAAAAAATTTCCGTTACTCGAACTAAAGGCCGTCTGATGGACCCATGTTCATGAAAAAAATTCTACCCATCGTCCACGTAAACAAGATTTTCGCAAACTAAATAAAGTGTTTCAAGCGAGGGGAAAAATGTAGAAAATTAAAGGAAATAAATATATTTCCTGTAGTGGGGTAGTATAAAGCAAACTGCTACGACATGGAAGGGAATGTACCATTGTTATGATCTCCATTCGGCTGACACTTTTAGCTCCAATAAAAAAATACTCTTACTCATAGGCATTTTTCGCCATGGCGCTATTTCCCATGGGTGTCGTAATGAAAGGTGGGCGTAGAATTCAGGACGGTTCATGCATTTTCAAGAGAAATAGTTCGGCCTTTGACACGCAACTGAACATGCTCGAATATGAATATGCTCTGGGACAGACCCCGAACGGAATGATCTGCAAATAGTCTAACGGCAAGGGAAGAAATTACAGACAACGCCAGTGAATTGGGGAAGGCCAATTCGGACCGAGCATTGTCAAATCATGCATGTAAAATAGTTGCAGATAAAACAGTATTTTCATGAAGTTAATAAAAAGTATATATAACAGCTATAGTTGGCTTATGAGAGCCGTTTCACAAAATAATAGCACCAGGTCTATTTTGTCAATGTCGTTAGGGAGGATAGAGGATTTGTATGCGATGATATTTACTCAATGGCATCAAGTCAAGAAAATGTCGATAGGAAGGGTGATAATTTGTCCTCCTGTTCATTGGCTTAACATTTTTACTTATGCCTACCTCCCTCACCACTAAAATTGATTTTCTGAATTGATTTTTAGCGTGATATACTACCTAGAGATAGGCATTAATCAGTAAAGTTGGTAGTACTGATCAATACCGGTGTCATGCCCTGCGTGTTAGCAGTTTCACCAAACGATGCACTTTTCAAGTTTAGGGATCCACATCTACATACTACCCTGCGAGCCGCCTCATGAGCGCGTGGGCGGGGGTGCTAGGAGACCAGCAGTGTAAAGAAGTAAGGGATAAGGTTTTGGGAGGTGAAATGGCGACGTGTGTAATGGGAGTGTATTTAGTGGAGCTCACTTGTTATTGTAGTCACTTAATGTGCGCGGAAAGAATGAGTTTTTGTATCTATCAGTTCGGCAATGTATCTCACTTATTTTATCGCTTCTGACAGACCTAGAGATGTAGTGAGGCGTTTTAATAATATTCTCTGTGTCGCTCTGAAACACACCAATTCTGAATTTCTCCATCAAGCTAAGCCTAGCGTGTAGCCTCCGACATTCTAGGGTCTTCCACCTTAATCCCTCTAAAAGTTGTGAAACACTTTCTGAACGCTCGTAAACTCGCGTACCTTGTTTTTGCATTTTGTATTCTCTTTAATGTTATTATATATTTACTGGTAGCAGTTTTTAACAAATAGTGCAGCCTTTCTTTGTATTTTATAATTATTTTCATTATTGATTGCCCTGATGTGAAATCACTCCAAGATTGGAACCGTCCACGTCCACGATAAGCGAATTTTTTTCTCCACTTCCTCGCTCTCTATGTTTTCTCCTGCGTAATCTTATGACTGCAAAACATTTGATCCGGTACATCAAAATGCAAAACGTCAGGTGCTCTTCCATCAAAATAGAAAGACTGGACAAAAAATATCGAGACAATCGTAGCTATCAATCGTAAAGAAAAGACAATGAGAGACGCTGCCCACTTGATAATGACATTCATGCATATACACGTGGTCCACAGTCATTTAACTTCTTCTTCTCTTCTAAAGGTTATCCTTGTTGTTGCAGCCACGACTTCCAACAGTCTCTTCTTTCAGCCTTCCTCTTCATTTCAATGTACGAGGTGCATCCCATTTCCATCGCCAATACTCTTAGATATGAAGTTCTCGGTCGTCCTCTCTGTCTTTTGCCTAGAATTTTTCCTTCCATTACATTTTTTACGAAGTTATCGTGCCTGAGTAAGTGTCCGATGAGCTTTGCTTGAGCTTAATTGTTCCCAATAGTTCTCTTTCTGTATGGACTTCATTTAGTACTTGCTCATTAGTTTTTCTGTCGGTCCACCTAGTTCTTGTAACTAGTTCATTTAACTATCGAGGGTAAATAAAGTGTTTCTATTGATTTCAACAACTTTATTCGGCGAAACCCTTCCTATCAACTGATCATCCCTAGTAACGACCATTTTCAGCGGAACCGCCGGTCGCTGCCTAACTCAGATTTCACTGTATTTATGGACACATCAAATTAATATTCATTGGAATTTCCCATTAGCAACTGAATTATGAGGGAATAAATAGCATCTGCCTAGGTTTTAACAAAATTGTCGCTTCAAGAGTTTTTCCAATTTTATCAAATTAGCCGCCCGTTCATTTGCATAATATGTACTCCTAGAAACTGAATCCATGTCGAACGACCACCCCGACCCTTAACGACCCTTTTTGAGCGGAACTATCGGTGGTCCCTTACTACAGGACCCACTGATATTGATCCAAATGATCAATTAGATTACGCATTATGTATGTATGTAGATCAATTAGATAGACATTAGATGCTGAGTCGGATTCCGGATGGCTGGTTAGCTGATGCTTGGATATTCTCATTTTTTCAGAAAGATTAATCGAAAATGGCTGAATATTCTTTCCTATATGAACCATAGTTCTCCTCGTCCCCCTCTTACACACGTTTGGCTACGCTCACTTCCTTTATTTAACCTTCGTCAAGATGTTTCTGACAGGTCCATTGTAGTGCTTTCAAAAGAACGCTGCTACCCTTCCCTTCATCTTCCCACAGAAGTAGGGATACATCTCATACAAATATTCAGTTAATCGCCGATTGTCTTCCTTTCTCGGATGTGATTTGTTTCCAATGCTACCTAAGGGTGTTTTTCTACTGTCTCTTTCATGTCTTCTTCCTCCTCGAATAACAAATTTCGGGAAAATTGCGAATGCGATGGAAGGATCTTCCAATTTTCTTAGTGACTCCATTCGTCTGGTCATGACTTTAATTCCAAATTTCTTTAGTTAGTCAATCTTAAGAATATGACGAGCCATTTTATTTCCAATTCACCATTCATCTCATTCTTAAGTCATCCAGGCCGATTTTTTGCTTGGAGACCGAGTCATTATTTTGGCAGATCCTCAGCGTGAGAGAAATTTCGTTTCTGTTCATGTCAATTTACCATTATCTCGCCCTTCTAGTATGAAAAGAGTTTATATTGAACAAGATAATGAGTTAAAACACAAAAAAAATTATTTGCACGTAGTTTCGTCATAAGAGGCCGTATCTCTTTCGCTAATTACCGTCCAAAAATCTACTAATCATCTGGTAGAGTACTCAAATAAATCAGCAAGCGAAAGATGATATGCAGTGATTGCAGTTGTAACACTACAATTGCTCGAGGTAAATGATTACAATACAATATTTGCTAGCTTTTAATTATTAATATAATGAGTTATGAGCCTATTCTCGTCCTTTCTTCTGAACGTGGTCCTTCAGAAAGGAGGACAAAAATAGGCTGCGGGCATTTGGGATGCGGGTAACGAGAAGGACGGAGGTGAGATGGACGGAAGATAGACCAAAGAGAAAGTGCTTTGTATGGTTGGCTTGGAAACTTCTGAACGTATTCCAGGAGAGGTATGGTCGGTGGCTGGAGGAAGTAATATGAGGCAATAGTTTGCTTTAGAGCGCGATAGAGGGAAGGATTTAGGGGAAGGGTAGAGGGAGCAGAAAGAGGATAGGTTTCATGGACGGAATGAAGAAGGTTGGATCGCATTCTTTGACGAAAATGGAAGTACTGGAGGTGGATAGGACCAGGAAAGTGTAGAAAACCCGGAGGATATTGTCTGAATTTTGTTAAAAACTACCCTTTTGGAAGAAAACTAAAAAAATTATGGCAGAATACTCAAAAAACAAATTAAAAAATAAATATTTTGATTAGTCAAACAAATCACAATAATACAAGGGTAATTAAAAAAAGTTTGTAACAAAAGTCAGTATTTCATCATCTGTATCATTGGGAACGCGAATAAACTTTCATTGGGAATGCTTGGGACATACACCGTACAGATACTACTTAGCCCCCAGTGGTTTTCATCAGTCACTTAAAAATCATTTGGGTGGCCGACGTTTTGAAAATGATGATGCCGTAGTCCAGAGGCTACTCGTTGACTTCGACATCAAACAAAGCACTTATTTGCTGCCGGTTATCAAGAATTTGTAAAGAGATGGGATGAGTGTGTGAATGTACTAGGTGAATATGCTGAAAAGTGAAATACATTTAAGGAAAGTGCTTTGATTAGTATTGCCTCCATCCAGTTTTGCGATTTATTTATTGTCTTACCCTCGTAAAAATTATTCCATTTAAATTTTCTTAATTTTAGGTTATCTATAGGTGAAATATAAATTGGGGGTAAAGCATGAATGATGAGGGGCACTCTCCTAAACTCCTTTAAACGAGATGAATGATATCCACCAATTCTCCTTCCAAGAATATTACCCCCAAATTGCATCCCCTAAGCCCAACTCACTCCTCCCAACTAGTCGTTCATCTCGACCGCATCTCTTCAAGTTCCATCCCATTTCTCCTCAAAGAGTTGCCTCGAATTCCATCTGCTCCCAACTCCCCCCCTATGCAAGCCCTCGCGGACGAAAGCTCTTCCATAACGTCCGCCTTGACAGCGAGCTTCCAGTACACTCTCGCACAAGGCATCACTTTATGCAAATTCCCGCTCCCTAAGCTTATCATCCGCAACAGCCATTGCAGTTAGCTGCCGTGTGCGTCATTTTATTCTATTTTTCCCCCTTTCATCATGCTCCATTCGACTGCCGCCGAGGGAATAGAATGGGGCCGCGCTAACTGAGACTAATTTTTTACCCACGGTAAAATGCGGCCGACTCTCGTAACGGGGAAAATGCATCCGCGGAGGGGCCCTGGCTCCGACATTCAGAGTGATCCGCACGCAGGGAGGCGGCAGGGCATTTAACTTTTGGTAGCGGGGCTCCGTACCATTCTACATATTTTTACCTCCTGAGGTCACCCGTCTAGGAGGTAAGGTGGAGAGAAATGGGAGCCTCTCAAGACTCAACCGACGGAGGGCGTCCGTCACCGTCTCGTCCTCAAATGCATTGCAATGGGAAGGCTTCCTGTTCCACCTTAAAAAGATTTTGCCCGAGCGCTGGAGTACGGTGAAAACCCTCTTGGAACTAATCCAGTTCCCCCGGCAAAGCGAATTTAGATTGCTTGGGCGATATAACCACTTCTCCATCTCATTTAAGTGCGAAGGTATTTTACCCTTCTCTACAATTTTCAAAATGGCACTGTACGGCTCTACTTCTTAATACTGCCACTCAAGAATTTTAGCAATTTTGCTGGATTTAATTTAAGTCTGGGCTACACCAGTAAAACATGACATGCATTTCCAAAGCATGCAGAAAAAAACCCATAGTAAAACATAAAACAAATGAAATCCATGCAGAAATAGAGTACATCATGGTTCTGATGAAATTTGATAAAACGTTTGATAAAATATTTGAATATGATATAGGTGCCACTAAGTTCTCCCATCGATGACGTCAACCAATCGAGAGTCTCTTTTGGTGAACAAAAGGATGGATGGTTCAAGGCCCTCAAGCTAATATCAAACCGGTTTCGTGGTACTCCTGTATAAATGATCTAGGATTTAAATTTTTTGGACCATAAGTATTTAACTAATGAATCAGCGTTCATTCGTGCGCATTATTGAGAGAGATATTTTTTTCATTTATTGCATACCTTCTATTTCATCTAAATTTTTATATACTTTTGGAATCGAAAATATGTTCCTACATTCTCTCATAAATTATGTCTCTTGAAGAGTAAGTCTACAATTGAATCTTTTACGTTTAACGAGGCAAATGGGCTGTACAAATGTACTTCTATAACTCTAGACTTTTTTACCATTAGCATGAAATGAAGAGAAAATATCAAGTTTTGCAACGCAAGAACCGCCGATCAAGATACCATTGTGAAAGTCAAAATGACATGATCTTGATAAAAAATAGGACTAAAACAAAATGAAATTGAGGTACACAGTCTTAGTTTACCCTTTCGTTGCTAGTGTACAGTACACTGTTCATAATATATGCAGCGTAACTTGAGCAATTTTAACTGTTAATATTATTTTTGAGAGTAAAAAATATTATTCACTGTTTTGTTTACTACACTTGGTCGTTGCTATGCCAACTATTTTATATTTATGGAACAGTAATTTAAAAAAAAAAGATTGCTAAGAGGATGAATTTGAGATCAGGTGAGTGCATTTTATGTTTTTAATTTTTTTTAAATCTAGTATTATATGCATTATTTTACTGATATAAAATAATTGGTATGGTGAAAAATAAAATTTGAACGAAATAAGACGTAAATATTCTATATCTTTTTTTATGAAATTTCGCAAGAAATATGCATGTGCAGTTTATGGTATACCAGGGCGCAAATGTTGTTGAGGCTGTAATTGTTTTGGGTACGAGATTTGACGAAAAATTTTATTTGGTACATTGTTCATCCTTCCGAATAATTTTACACATTATTACTTAAAATTTTTCCTCCTACATCTCAAAATTAATTACTATATATAACACAAAAAAGAAAAAATATAAAGACAATTGTTGGAAGTCACTTATTCGGAGTTAACCAGCGGTGAAATGGAATGGGAAATCTACATTTCATGCTTTCTGACTTCGCCAGAAAATATAATTTAAAAAATTCTGTCCACAATAACCTAATTAAATCCCAGGATTACAATGCGAAAGTATCAAACTTTTTTGTGCAATGTTTAAGCATTTGTATTCAATGGTTGTTCTGAGAGGTAATAAAAAATTAGAGTGGATGGTCAGTGCCCAGCATTAAATAAAGACTCAAAAACTTTAAACACTTTAAAAAGAGATTTAAGAAAAAGATGATATACTCAATTTCTTCAGAGTTGAAATACAGCAATTTCCATTAATAATAGACTACAGAACATTTATCTTTGGCATCCAAACAAAGAAATGACTCAAATCTTGGGTTACCTTTGGACGTTCTGTATTACTTGAATGCGAAATCGGCGTTGATTTTTAACTTATAATGCATGCATTAAGAAAGTTAATTATGGATTTCCGGAGGAAGATTGAAAGGGGGAAAATTAAATGTTTTGATACAATTGAGGTTCAGGGGAGTTGATTAAAACCATAATGGACTGAATGGAGTGAGTGACTCATTCCAATAACACCACATTCCACTTTAATATAAAAAGACAAGAAAATATTATTTAAATGGGTATAAACTCTTAGAACGCAAAAAGTGAATTAATTTTACATTAGCTCCTATTCTTTCAAAAGTAAATCTACCATTTTAATAATTAACAGCTAAAAGGGTATAATGCTTTAACTTACCTGTAAATCCCCTATAAAATTCTTATCATGTACAATTACACATTGACAAACATTAAGAGTATTGAAATGGCAATTGTCGGATTATGTGGACGAAAATCCGAAGACCCCGTGGTATCCATAGGAGTATTCCAAAGCGATTTACGCCTATTATTGCGTTGACACATTTTAGATTCTCCACCTATATCCACGCTGTACGGTCGGATTCAAATGTATTGCAAAGAATCGAGCGATGCACTTACACTTCTCAAGGAAATTGAGTTTCACTTACGGCGCTGTTATTCTTTGCTACGCAACGCTATCCATTCATCTGTTTATTTGCACGTATTCAAATGGTAATAGTTGAGCCTATTTTGTGCTAATTTGTCATTTCACTTTCGTTTCGGTTTGGATTTACGATTTGACTATGGATAATTGTTATTTATTAATCACAACTGTCACTCTAAATGATACATTATGTAGTATTTGACGTTGGTAAATTGTATGCCAGGAACGGTCTGTGTTTAATAATTAGGTTTGGTATTAATCAATACGTCGCAGCATGTCATTGTTATTCGAGCTGATCATATTATGTAATTACAAGTTAGCACAAAACAAGCAATTGCTCAACTGTTACAGTTTAAATACGTGCAAATAAACAGCTGAATAGATAGCGTTGCATAGCAAAGAATAACAGCTCCGTAAGTGAAACTCGATTTCCTTGAGAAGCGTAAGTGGCGCCGCTCGATTCTTTGCAATACATTTCAATCCGACTGTACATATTCTACACTTACTTCACCACACCTTCGTATAAATTTTGAATCCCGCGCAGAAAAATCTACTCAAAACATACATTAATAAAATATATATAATGATAGCAAAATTTCATGTACTGCCTATAGTGTGAGTTTTCAAACATAAGCAGACAGAATTAGATATAATGTGTCCCAAGATTATATTTAATTTAATTTAAAAAAATTACGAATGAGTTTAATCTACGACTACTGCTCTAGCCATACTTAGGTGGTCGAAGGGCGAAACGTAGATCATGAAGCGCACATTTTAGTAACTTTTCAAGCGAGTCGGAAAAATTGTTGAGTCATACTTCACAAGTAACATTTATACTTTATAAATAATCATACATGGCTACAAATAACTTATGCTGAAATCATATTTTAATTGAAGTAAACGCCATTAAAATTTTCGTCACAATAAAAGCAATGTGATGAAGTGTACAGAAAAATAGGAGAGGAAAGGACAATATGGAACACGACAGCAAAAGGAGGACTAGATGGATTGGACATACCCTGAGGAACAATGATTTTATGAAGAACACATGTGAAGACAAAATAGAGGCGGAAAATTCCCCAGAGGAAGACCAAGGAATAAGTTCATGGACCAAATAAAGAGGAAAGAACATGGGAAGAGATACCAAGAGGTAAGCGGTAAGCGAACAAGCTGTAGATAGAGGAGGATGGAGGGCTGGAGTCAACCAATCTTTGGATTGAACAACCAATGAATGGATGGGAAGCAATGTGGGGACTTGGATTTACGGCGCGGAATTAGAAGAGTAAGCAGAACCTACATTTGCATAAGTGTTATTTATTCAATATGATACCTCGATAAGTATTACGGACTGTTGCAATGATTTGAATCGTGTGTTTTTGGGTTTATGAAAAAATCTGATCAGAAATTATACTATTTTTCGAAATTTATGTCAAAAGCCATAAGGCTACGTGTAAAAATGCTCAATGCTCATGAAGAATTGTCTATTTGGCAGAAAACCCTTTCCAGGCAACTAAGTGCTAAGTGCTGTTGCCATACGCATATAAATACGCATAATATATTTTGATACTTTCTTATTGTAATAACAAAGTGCTAAGTAAATATTTCAGAATATACAGAAATTAAACATGACTAAATATTTCATGTGATGCTGGTGCTATAGATTCCTCTGTTTTTAATATTTATAATAGTGAAATGAATCGAATTGGGAAAATTGAAATAGGCCAAGAGGATGAGATGCAATATTTTAACTTCAATCTGTAGGTACACCTTACTATTAAATATAAGTACCCTAATGTTCACGTAAATATGTATATCAGTAATAAACTCTCCACCCATCAGGATTCAGTCGGTCAGCCTGTTTGTCTGTCTCCAAGTCGACATCGTTTATAACTTTAAGCGTTGCAATAGAGTTTTAAGCATTAAAGGAGATTGAGTTTTGACGAAAAATATGATGTGAATCATTTTTTACAACCATGAAATACAGACGATCAATATTCAAGCAAAATTTTCAAGGGTGACGGTGAAAGCCTAGAAAGGATATTATGCCAAATGGACTAGGCCTTTATGACACGGAACGTCGCACCGCCTGTGGGCTTCAACTTTCTTCTGACGAAAAAGCACAGACGACCTCGGGACACGTAATGCGGAGTCCTCGCTAAACTATTTCGACCTTAATGGCGGATTCAGCCTCAAGAAACATGTGAAATGTTGACTTGATTTCTCTTCTGACCAACGTGCAACCTATTAACTCTGCTATCAGAAGCAGAGCCGCAGCGAATAGCGCATGTAGCCTCACACAAAGCTAATCGACCGTGGCTACGAGAGAACTACCGCTAGAGGCTGTTTGCGTATTTGTGGGAGAAAATTGCCATTCTGTTTTCCACAAATTAAATAATTGAATCAACGAGATGAAATGAGTTTGAAGGCCTGGACTTTGATTCTTGGTGCAGAAGCCACTTCCACTCTGGTAACTCCAAAATCATTCTTTCCCACTCAACAATAAAAATGAAAAATATTTATGCCTAAATCTGCACACTAATCTACAAGCCACCAAATAGGCCTACTTTTGGGGCCAGGCGTGAAACGATGGGAATAAGGAAAAACGGATAGTATTACATTTGTCCGGTCAGTGGAGCTCAATTTTTATTGTGGTCGCTTATTGTGCGCGGAAAGAAAGAGATTGTACCTATCTGTTCGGCAGAGTATCTCTCTTATTTTATCGCATCTGTCAGACCTAGAGATGCAGTGAGGAGTCAAGACAATATTCTTCCGTGTCGATCGGAAAAATATCAGTTCTGAAGCACCATTGTGTTTGTTGATTTTATGTGTTCCTATTCACTTTCTTTCTACCTTTCTGTATAAACATTTATGTGTATATTTGCCGCTGAGCGGTCTGAGTGAATGGAAAAAGGAAGTAGAGAAAATCAACAAACACAACAGTGGTGTGAAGATTTAAAGGCGGTCGATTTCAAGCAGAAAAAATTCGCTAAAGACCGGAATTCGAACCACGGACCTTTGGATTTAGCGTCCAATGCTCAGACCACCAAGCTACCCAGTCTACTAAGAATCCACTGGAATCGGCGGGGGGTTTATTTGAACAAACACTCCCCAAGGCATGACCCACGAGAGCGGCCAATAGATGGCACCAGGGCTGTTCATCCACCGGCAGAGAGAGAATGACTCACACACAAGGCGAAATGAAAGAATAGCTCAAGACAGTGATAAAAGATAGAACAGGCGTTTCGGGGTATGCTAACCCAAGTAGGAAATGACCCGTTCAGGCCATACAATCGTTTGTTCATTCACTCAGACCGCTCAGCGGCAAATACACACATATAAATGTTTATACAGAAAGGTAGAAAGAAAGTGGATAGGAACATATAAAATCAACAAACACAATGGAGATATGAAGATGTAAAGGTGGCCGATTCCAAGCAGAAAAAAAATTCGACTGGACCGGTTTCTCTCGGAACTCGACCACGGTTTTGACACCGCGTGTCATCTTCAGGTAAATTTTTTGAGTCGCGTTCCCCTTATATATAAATTTCTCTTATATACATTCCCCTTATATATAAATAAATAAATTTACACCAGGTGAAGCCGGAAACGATCTTATATTCGTCATAATTATTCCTGTAGAAACAATGAAGGCTGGAGTTGGTATAATTACTGTTTGTCGTGACGTAGAAAAATATTCCGTTTAACGCTTTTCCCTTTACGATTTTACCCGAAGGAGCGTTTACATGACATTAAAATAGGATACAAGGCAGCAGTAAGCCTAAATTTAACCATTACAGCAAATGCTGTGTGTCTAAAGGAAACAATTCTCCAAAGCTAAGGTTTCTCCTTAAATGAGACGATAATCATTAATTTTTAGGAGACTTAATATATCTCTCATAGTACCAAAAGATGAGCTTAAGTTATTGCCACCCTGTTTTGGCCATAAACGTTAATAGCAAGGGAAAAGGCGCATCATATATTTTCATTCCTAAAGTGAACCTCTTGTTTTCTGTCGCTCCCATCAGTTCCGGAGATATAACGCAGTGTCAAAAAACTGATTAACATTAACTTCAGGAAAAATCTCTCCATCTTACTTTTTTTGTAATCTAAACCTAACGTGTAGCCTACGATTTTTTGGGCCAATCACTATTGTGCTATAAGCTATGCTACACATTATATTCTCCCGAGGGGATTTTCCAGGATCCATTATCCGCAGAAACCTTAGAGAGAACATCACTTGCATTTCTGTTTTGCTTATTAGTTAATCGAAACAAATTAATAGGGGATCGGGTTAGTGTGGTGGCTAGAGTTCAAATCCATTCAGAGGAGGATGTTTTTAGAGGAAATCTGATCTCTACTTGAATGTCTAGTGGAGGATATTTCAAGTACAGTGCTCCGTCTGTCGGATGAGATTTTTAACTGTGGTCTCCTTGGCGCCTACCACTAATAGCAAGGCTAATGCTGACGCCGGGTTTCTTCCACCCTTCCTTCCTTACCTGTCTTCTATGGCGCAAATAACCTTAGCTGTCGGTCACCCTCCCAAAACATCCAATCCAATCGAGCAAATTAAAATACAACTGACTCGGTTTTTACTGATTGAGTCGCTACTGATTGAGGGCGCTTTAAAAAAATCATTCCACCGATACTGAAACATGTAACTGAACGAAAGCGTACGGTATCTGTAAAAAATTAAAAGTCACTCAAAATTGCAAGGAGGCTCTGCTGATTTATTCCTAACATGTTTGGCAGAGGGACGGAGGAGATTTAAAAAAAATGAAGTAATTCTCAAAATATCGAATTCATTGCATGAAAATAACGCACGGACGTAATAAGGCCCTCCCATTCCGCCATCCTACACGCGGGACTATCAACTCCCTCCCATTCACACGGAATCCTCTCCTCATCTGCCGCTCCTGTCTGCATAAATCTCCATAACCATTTCCATAACCATTTAACACGTGTCCTAATTATCCCAACTCATCATTCGGAACCCATCCCCAACGGTCGTGGGACGGATGTCGGCGGGGGAAGGGTTTTGGGGACGTGGAGGGGGTGAAAAGTGGGTGGGCGGGGAAGAGTGGTACGTGTCGGAGGAGGGGAAGAATGTGTGGATCTGTGGACGCTCTGGTGTTTGCGGGGATGTGGTCCGTGAGTGCCGGGGCGAGCCCTGGGATCCTTTTCCCCCCGGTACGTCCGTCCCTAACCATCTCGCCTCTTCTTCTCCCGGCCTCCGCAGACATTCATCTTCGCCCGAGGACCTCCCATTCCGTGCTCACTGCGCCGAGACCACTCCCATGAGCCAGGTTATGCCTCTCCTTTCTCCGACCGCCCATACAAGTCCGTACCTCCTCTTACCTCGTAATCTCCCTCCTCCTCACCTCCCCTCTCAACGGCCCATCTGTTCCTGGAACGATCACTGATAAAGCTATTAACCTCAATTCGATATCGGATCGTACGTTATAAGCGAGGTTTGGTTCCGGAGGGTCGCATAGAGAGAGGGGGTCTTAAGTTTTCATCGTTCCTGTCGCGAGTCCAAAAGGGGATTATAAATAAAACATTCCGGGAATAAGCAAAAGGGTTCCCAAGCGGTTGGTCGGTTGCCGTCGGTACCCGTGTGTGGGAAGTTCCACACGCTCCCACAGACTAACGTGTTATTTGTGTCGTGGTCTCAACACGCTTGCCTTCTCCGGGAAAATTCGAGCTTTCCGTTCTCTGAATGACTGGTGCTCTGTACGAGAATTATTATCCATCGACGGAAGGCGTTTTATTCTCGGATGGGATGAGCCTGGGCCCCTTAAAGCCTCAAAATTTGACGCATCAGAAATCATTTCGTCTTTTAACTGAGTCGAACGAAAAGAATTGAAAGACTAAAACTAACTGCAGTTGTATTTTGTATCTTTTCTTTCGACAGAAAAAGCAAAATTAAATAAATGTCTTCTAATTGATTTGTTTTTACATATGAATTATCTATTCTTTCACTGCAAAAAACATCGAGGTATTTTCTTTAACTTGGCAAAAAATCATTTTATTAAACTACAGTTAAGTATTCGAAATACAACTTGAGCATTCAACTTTTTCCTTTTAACATTGATTCACAAAAATGGAGGTTTGCTGACGATATATGGAAAAAAATTGCTCAAGCGAGCAAGTACTCCTTTCAGTCAAATATTAATATGATTTACCTACAACAATCTTCGACTTTTAACCACAAATTATCGTATATTTTGTAAGCCTCCACTCAAATTTTAAAACTAGATACATTAAAATGAATGAATAAAGAAATGTGGAGTTTTTTTATATTATTAAAAGCTCAAATTTCACCTCATAAATTTCATGAAATCTAAATTCTTAATTTCCGAAAGAAACGATAATTTGGAAGTTGTATGAGACTATATAGCCACTATTTCTTGAAATTATTTTTTTCACGATACATTTAAATCTCAAGGTTCGTGTTTAACATAAAATCAAGGCAAGGCATATGGGCAGGATAACAGAACTCATTCTAACTTAATGCTAACAGTTTGAAACATATTCCTAATTTTCACTACATGAAAATTTTATTTTTTTAAAAGGTAATACTATTTATTAACGCCATATTTGTTTTGTACATGCATATATATTATGGATTTTAATGTTTGGAATCGTTGCCTAGGTAATGTTTTGCCTCAATTTCCACATTTAGTTCACTCAGTCCTTGGCGCCACCTAAAAAAACGTCTTCTCAGTCGACTCGTGAATACCCATTGTTAATTGTGGTTAACGTGAGACTGTGGTGAATATTCAATAACGCTTGAAGAGATATGAACTACTTGATTCTGTGAATAATAGCTGACTATTTTTTAGACCCAACAGTTAGTTTGTAAATGTTAGAGAGGGAATATCTACTACAGGAAGTGTGTAAGAGGCATATGAAACTTCCATCGGGAGCCTTTTCCTTGCTGTGTGGATCTTTGACTGTTAATTTACAGCTACATTTTTTTTTATTTATTACCGGTTGTGGGCCTTAGGAATCAGGAGATATGGTCTAGATATATTGATGTGTATGTTAGAGTGTAACCTACTATTCATGAGTGGCCTCTAAGTAGGTTCGAAAATCTCTTCTTTACTTGTTATTGAAATTATAGTTATTGGCGTAATTTCTCATCCATAGATGATATTGCCAGATTTAGTTTTGAAATCTTTATAGTATTTGTATCTGTCTTCTAATTAATTTCACTTTTTCACCTCGTATTATCATTAAATTGCCGTAGAACGATATTCACGAAGTGCTAAGAAGTTAATTGTACATTTGTGTAATTAAATTTGGAGAGGAATTAAATATATCTGTAGACCGGACAGTATTAAAAAAGAGTGTCATTACGTCCCGCTTGTATTACTACATTTTTGATCCACTGCATTATGATTACTGGTAAGTAAAACCGTGAAGACGTGATTATTTACAATCTTTAAACTGTATTTACATTTGAACTGCCTTCTTTAATCAATAGACAGCGACTCAATCAAAAACGTTGTTTGTATACGGAATTCTAGGCAACAGTTTTTGGCGACGAGTCGAGAATCTATAATGTATATTCCTGCTTTCGTACAAGACTGTTTTACCATGTGTTACGTATTTTACACTAGATGGTGGTAGTGAAAAATATCCGAGTGTAACTAAATTCAATTTTTTCGTTACATTAATACAACATTTTCTTATGAAATACGTGAACAGAAAATGAAAGAGGGCATCATACAATTTTTATGAGTGCTCATAGTTTTACAATGCTAGCTCGGACTCAATTAGCCTTTTGCATGCTAATCCATTACGTAGCAAAGATAAATATTTACCAGTAGGTTTATTTCATTTCAAAGAAATATAAAGACATTTTATTGGCATTTTCTGATTAAATCATGACTGATCAGAAGTAATTTAAACTGAAAACGGAAATAGACTTATGAGATCTTTCAATTTATACATTCCTATGAGTTATACGATTACTTGAATCCCAAATCAGGAAATTTTCTTACTACGTAACAATTTCCAAGTAGTTTAAAAATAGGCGTAAACCATTTACAAACATTCAATTGAAGTTATCAAAGATATATCCTATTCTTCAAAAACAGTTCTATATCATAGCTTTAAAATCGGCGTTACTGTTTTAATAATAATGTTTTAACGAATAAAAATTAAACACAATTTCTTCCTTCAAAATCTCGTGTCAAGAAATTCTTTTATTCCGGGAGTGTTACAAAGCGGGAAGGTTAGCCTCTTTGTTAGCGTTAACGAAGCTGTAAGGAATCAAGGAAAAATAAATGTAAGCGCGTCTGATCGGGAGTGGGTTTTGTTTTTAATTCCTTTGGGATGGTATCTGATGCACGATTTTTTTAAAAGTTCCCTCCCAGATCTTAAAAGGCATGTGTTGCTATAAATTAAAGCAGGTCTCTTCGTTTGGCTCGCGTACAATTAAAAGGAGAAGCGATTCGATGAGTTAATTGGAGCGTACATTTGTGCCGAGTGCCTGAGTTTGAATGCTTCAAAAGACCTGGCTCGATCGTTTCTCCACCTTCCCCGATCTACAACCCCCTTTTGAATTCACAATGGCGGCCTCTCTCATTGGTCCGCGCGAGTGGGTGGAAAGAAGGGCAGAGAGGATCACGTTTGGAAAATCGTCCATCGCAATGAACGCGTGGGAGAATGATAAAAGCTATTTTCCACACACAGGAGTCTCTCTGTCGTCGCGGGCAGGTATCAGAGAACACGGCTGAACTAGCTTCCTCGTTGCGTAAAGTAGGTTAGAGAAAATAGGGAGTTCAATTGAGAGGGAGACAAGAGGACACAGTCACCAATCGATAGGAGGGTTAGTCTGGTTCATCAAAGCTTTCTGGACACTCTCTGACCTTGGAGTAGTTCAGTCAATAGGTGAGGCGATCGACAGCTTAGGTCATTTAAGCCATCAACTCTAGACCCACAGCAAGGAGCCACACTGATCCCTCGGCGGTCACATTCGTTTCTGTCTCTATACGAATTAAATTATCAATCGCCAAATCTTCAATTGTATGAATTTCTATATGACACGAGATGAAATGGGTTAAATGTATGATGAGTCTTTTTTAATTACATAAAATCATATTAAATTAATGATTGAAGGCGTAACTTTGAGGAAGGTTACAGCAGACATGACAAAAAAGAAAAATCTCTAAGTAAATTCCACACTTAAAATTTGAACCTTTGACAATGACCTCTGAAATTAGTAGATAATAGTGACCTTTGAAAATGATTGCAAGGCAATTGAAACCTAGGTCGGTAATAAAAATTTTAAGTGTTGAATTTACGAAGAGATTTTTCTTTTCGCCATGTCTACATAAAATCAATTGAAGGGTAACTTTCATGAGACAGGTCCACCGATTTTTCATTCATAATTCGCTTCTCATACGTTCTGAAGAAGTTATATAAACTTTATTCAAAACCTAAAGCTTTCCTATTCGTAAAAATATATCTTTCTTTACCGTGCTTCCACAATAATAACGTACATAGGGAGAGATCTTACCCTGATCCCCATAAAAACTATCTGGACCATACGTTTTCTCCCCCTCCCCTTGTGTCTTTTTTGCTAGTACGTGTTCCCGTCACTGCATCTCTACTGGATTCCAAAGAACTCCGTGATAAAACTTCAGGGATCTGTGCTATCCGTCTTGAAGTGAAGGCCTGATGCGGAATAACTCCCGGTGAGTGCTTGTGCCTCCCCGCGTGAGGTACCAATAATTTACGGCCATTTGGTGTAATTTTTATCTTTTGCGGTTGTAATACTAGGGTTAAGGCAAGAATGTCAGGTTTACTGATGAGATAATTCATAGGTAATGGAGTATGAAGGGCATAGAAATTTTCCATCCCATAAGGAAACGCGTCAATGAAACCCCATATTAACGAACATTCCGACGGACTAAGTACTTCACCTGTGGTGCACTCCACACAGCAACTAAGTTGGGATCGGAACTTCACCATTAAACCTCCACTACTACCTGAATTTGAACCCGAGACATCAGGACAGAAGTCTAGATATAGTATAGCCACAGGACCAGCCCGATGAACTAACCATGCGTGCATTAAAACGTCAGAGTACCCCTTATTTACGATAAAAATACATCAGGCAACAACCAAATAATCAATGGAGCTGAGTTCACAAAAGAATGAGCGTGTGTTGGTACATTTTGTAAATACATATCCGGATATCGTATTGGAAAATAATAGTTTTCTTCTTTACTTTATCAACAGTGCCCTATGGGTTGTTTAGTTGTAGATTTCAACGGCGTTGATCCAAGAGCTAATTTATTTTCCAGGCAGTGACCACAATCTCTGTTGCTCAGGATAACATTTTCTTCCGAGTTTCAAAAACCATTTTAGGCTCCAAGTGGATTCGTCTTTGACCTGAAAACGCCCATAAATCACGGACAAAACTGTTGTCTGCAGATATAGCATGCGTGGTAAATATCTGGGAAATATATAAAAATATTTTTAGGTTATTATTGGGCTGAGAAAACCAACGAGGTGAATGGATTGGGAATTACATCATCAAAATGTAGCCTAAAAACCGTTATAGCAACCACATTAGTTATCACTACCCTTTCCTTGCTTCTATTTGAATAGCACAACGGAATGGAAGATTTTGTAGTAGTACAGCAAGAATATCCACCATCTGTTCAAAGTGTAAGGTAGTTTGAGCGAAATATCATTTAACCTAGAATTCAATGAATTTGGTCTCATTCTAAAGAAAAATATATTACCCATCCATTGACATCAAAAATTCAACCCCTTATCACATTACTTTCTGAGATATTTGACAAAAAATACCATCCCTTTTACATGGGAAATGGTACGTGTATGCACTTCGGAGAGAGACCTTACATTATAGATGAGGCACTTCCTACTCTTAGATCTTATCAAAAAATCAATCGTGTGTAGTTTGTGTGTTTTCTCAACTATTTTTGAAAATTAATCATATTGTCACCGCGGTAAATTCTACGGAATCACAATAAACCTTCCGTTTTGATGGAGTTTCAAACGTACCGCGTGAAAAAAATTAATCAAGGCTTGTTTAGATATTTTTATTTGATTACTGAAAATTTCTTGTCACGTAAAAATATTTTATTGCACCATTAATGATGCAATATATAATACGTGTGTTTCACAGTTGGTGAAATTAAACCGTATATTTGGAATATGGTCTCTAATATGATTAGGGAACAATCTCCCTCGCACTATCTTAAGCAAGTAACTCTTGAAATATATATTAGTTACATGGTGCCATGGATTTTACTCCATTTTAATGTATTCGCCAAGTTTTTTTACAAACTCGGTGAATTCAGGCGTGACTTCGTGGAAATTAATCATGGTGTAGAGAAAACTTGGTATTTTTCCACCATTTATTCAATACTTTAGATCATTCTGATATTCTTTCAAAATTTATTTAAATTGTGAAAAATTACCAAGTGTTCTTTGCATCATATTTGCCAGGAATGCGGATTATGATAAATTTAAATAAATTAAAAATATATGGAAGAAGATTCTATATTACTATGGATGAATGCTAATTTACAGCAAGTCATCGATGGAAAACATTGAAAAAATGCAAAATTTATTCGTCAGCTCGTAACCGCTTAAAGAAAATCGTCGTAAACAAAATTGCGGATACGCGCCACCCACGTTATAGCTTTTAGCATTGGTCACCAGAACAAGCGACCTCTCTACCTAACTCTATGGTTAAAACTAAAATCACCTGCGTTTTAAGTGATATTGGGAAAAATAATATTATATGTTACAGTAGCAAAGGAGGGGGATTCGAGTAATAACCGGGGTTATCGTTTGCCTTCTCTTAGAATAGAATAAAACAGAAAACAATCTTATTATCCTGGGACAAAATCCTTTAGAACATTAAATCAATTTACATGCCTTCATAAGGAATGAAATACAAAACAAAAATATTATAATCTGTGGCTATTTGTAAACTAAGTAAACTAAGCCTTACAAAAAAATAAAACAAACAAACAACTTTTAAGTCAGTAAAGAAAAACATCTAATGAGCGAAGTAAATGAAAAACATTCTCAATTGTCTAAAAAAACAGTCTCTTACAGTGGCTTTATGGTAATCTTGAGTCATATAGAGCGCATCTGAATGATTTTTTCAAGTAATTTGAAGTAGTTATACTAGCATATTTTATTTAAGCGTATCTTCTAAAAAAGAGAAGGCCTCTGAATCATCCCCGTGATTAACTTCACGACACTTTCTCAACACTCCTCAACACTCACAAAAATCCCACGCAAATCATTTTTTGTGGCTCAAATATGTTTCACCTTCAGCAGTTCAATTCAATTACTCAACCAAACTGGAAAATTCACGTAGTTTGTTCTGATGCTATCTTTGAAATAATTAGTGTTCAAACACCCCTAGCTACACGACCCTGCCGCGGCGCGTAGGGTAGCATGTACATGTAGAATGGTAAACTTACAATGTATGCAGTAATGGAAATAAAATTCGCGATTTTTTGGTATTTTGACTATGTTTATCCATCCAAAACTTATTTTCAAATAAGATTAATGTGATCTCGTGTATCAATGAAATCTTACACGAGTTGACCTCATTCAATTATCCCCCTAGGTAAGTTAATTTTAGCACATTAAATAAAAATCGTGCAACTTTCCTCAATATGAATACATATTCCTTCTATTTTAAACGTTTATTCATCATCGTCAGGAGACAATTCGCGATAAAAGCCCTTCGTTTAGGCATTAATGAGAGTTTAGAGAGTAAAGAAAAAGAACAGTTTTATTCCACCATTTTTCGAACACTCACTTTATTTCGCATGGATCTTCAGATAGGATAAGTATTAAAAGCCCAAACTACAATCCCCCCAAAAGGCGTCTGGCAACTGAAAGACCCAAATAGTCTGATTTAAAACATAAGGAAGCTAGAAATACGGTCGTGAGCAATAGCTTTTGAATAGAAATTACTGCCGGTGATTGATTCTGGGTTTGGCGAGGGACAAATGAAGGACGGGTCGCCCCACTCCGCTCCATTTTCGGACTACTAAAGGCACAGCTCCCTTGATGAACCAGGGCAAAAGACCCCTGGACTTCCCCGGAGAAGGTCTCGCGCAATCGAACGGGCCCTCGAGGACATTTGAACGCCCGTGTCCCCAACGGGACGAGCCCTCCCGTACGTGTGCTCTCAGGAACCCTTACGGGGAGGCGTCCGACAGGCAGAGAAGCCTGTCAGGAGCAGCGGTGGGTGGGGGGACGGGACACACGGATGGGAGAGTTTACCGGGAAAAAAAAGAACGGACCAACTTGACGAGGGTTCCTACAGGTTCGTGTAAGGGTGAGAGTTTGGTCCTTAATTTGCGTTCGGTACTGGTCCTCTGCGTCCTTTCCGAAATTTGCATCAAACAAATCCTTCCGTTTTTTTTCTGTTGAATTCTACCCGTTTTGTTCAAGTCTTAAGCACATCCCTCTTCCAATATCACCCGGGTGCTTCAATGCTCATTCGAAAACGGTGGAGTGCGTGATCTAATTCTTTTTTGATGTGTCAAGGATATCTTTCCTCATTTTGAAGAATTTAGGTGAGATTGTAAAAAAAGGACACTATTGCCACACAATTTTAATTTCGACAGATTCAGGCGATATATCGTGTAGTTTCGTCATACTAAAACACAAACAACAATTGTACTATTCCACAAGGTATTGCCTTGTGCAATAGTACAATTCACAATACAACTGCACTATTCCACAACGTGTTACCTTGTGGAATAGTGCAATTGTTGTTTCTGTTTTAACACTAGAACGCCCACGGTGGGTCATTTTGATCCAAACATGAATTTAAATTCATTTCTTTATTCCATTTTGAATGAGAGCAGGATTTCCTTCCGTGAATTTTATTCATTTCAACATGCTTTTATGTCCACAAATTTTCACCTCCCTGGAATAATCCATTAATTATTTTTTTTAAAGAATTTACCTTGAACGCCCATACGGGTCGTTTTGATCGAGACATATGTTTTCACTGTAGTGCACATTGCTTATTAATAGCAACCAAACTTTGAAATGTTATACATAAGTATAAAGTAATGTGAAAGGTCTTCGTAGTTTATTGAACTATGCCATTTCATGAAAGAAAAATAATAAATAAAATTGAAAGAATTATTAACTGATCCTAAAGCCGTAAGTAGATGCATCAATAAATCATCAATTTTGTCAAAATTATTAGTGTTCTAATATAAAAATACCAATATATGGAAATAAAAAGTGTTGTAGTTTGTAGAAAAGCTGTGAAAATGGAAACTTTATCGTGCAAATTGAGGAATTACTTCATTAATTACGATGGGTCAAAATGACCCGCTTAGGGCGATTGAATGAAGCTGAAAAGTACGGGCGTCCTAGTGTTAAATGCAGCAATGCATCGCATTTTCTCAAGATTTGTCTAACATCGTGTTTCATAAAATTTCACAATTTGTCTCGGTAATATCTTTGGTTCCATTCTTCTAATATGTCCGTAAAATTTCAGAACACGAACAACATGGCTAGACCCTAAAATACTAGCAATTTTTAGGCATACGCTCACTGACACATCATCTAAAGTGAATTTTATGGGCCATATATTGTAACCCTTCTGTATCAAAAAAATGATTGAGGTAAGAAGATTATCCTCATCGCTCTTCAATTACCTACAAAAAAGTACTTTTTGAATGACGAATAGAATGAAAAATATATTATAACGGTTATTTAGAAAACTATGTGGACAAAATGGTCTCTTAATCGATCAACAGATAAAATTAGGAGGGGCCGATGCAAAAATATTCCTATTGTTAAAATTAAGGAAATGAATAAATCAGAATTTTTTTTATTATTAAAAAACTATGAGGAAAAATATAGTAGTAAACAATTATCGGATAACTCGGGTATTTTCAGTCCTAAAATGATCAGGTCATAGACCGCTAAAATAAGGGCACCCCATTTTGCTACCTCCAAAATCCTAAATCTCCCCTCAATTTATACATGGATTAAAGTCTATTTTGTAAATATCAATTCCATGATCTTCCAAACCAACTCTTCGTATCACAACTACTCCACAAAATTCAGTACCTCTGTGCATATTCATCAGCACTCCTCATCCCTTCATTCACGTTATCAATACCATTTTACTTCCATAGAGTATAACATGTTACCACTACCAAACAAATCTATTTCTTTCCCATCTTATATATAAAAAAGACAAGTAAAACACAATATATTTTAAAAATGTTCGTACTGGGTAAATTAATTCATAAAGTCTAATGCTTTATGTAAAAACAAAACGGAGCTGAAAGAACATCTACATCTACATAATACCCTTCGAGTCACCGCATGGGCGTGTGGCAGGGGATGTTAGGTGACCAGCCGTGTAAAGATGTATGTTTTGGGATATGAAATGGTAACATGCATTATAGCAGCGTATTTTATGGAGCTCAATTTATATTGTGGTCGCTTATTGTTCACGGAAAGAAGGAGTTTTTGTAACTATCTGTTTGGCAGAGTATATTTCTTATTTTATCGCATCTGTCAGACCTAGAGATATAGTGAGTAGTCATGATACTATCCTCTATGTCGCTCTGAAAAATATCAGTTCTGAATTTTTTTCAAGCAACCTAATCATAGCGTGTATACTCCGAGTCTCTAGGGGCTACCACCTTAGCTCCTTTTAAAAGTTGTGAGACAGCATGTGTACGCTTGTTGTAGTTTTTAACAAAGCGCGCGGCTTTCCTTTGTATTTTGTGAATTTTTGGGTTAAACCTATTTGACCAGGGTTCCAAATACTCGCGGTATATTCGAGGCGTGGTCTATCCAGAGCAAGGTAGCATCTCTCTTTGACTTTTTCATCCGAAGACCTACCTATTATTCGTTTAACAAAACCTTGTTTCTTAAATGCTGTTTCACATATGTTTGTATATAAGAGTAGGAGAGCAAAAAATAGAGCAATTTCAGCAGTTTACGTATCGGGGTAGTATTTTGGAGAAGAGGTTTAGTAGTAGAAACATAGGAAAAAGAATTAATATGGCTAAAGAAGCATTTCCAAAAAGGAGGGAATTGATGTGATGGGTCGTATTAGAGGCGTAAAGAATAATCTGGTGATAACTCCAATTTGGATCATGACACTGTGTGGGTCGGAGACTTGGTAATTGCGAAGGGAGGATGTACGTAGACTCGAGGCGTTTGAGGCGCGGGTTTGTAGAAGAATGGCGATGGTGATCTGGGTAGCGAGAAAGACAAACAATAAGGTTTTGGACAAGGTTGGAGAGGATAAGAAACTAGTAGAGAAGGTCTGGAGGAGACAAAAGAGAAGGATGGAGGAAGTTTCAAAGGAGAGAAAATGTTAAAGAGGGTAATAGAGGGGAGAACAAATTGGAAGAGGGGAAGAGGAAGGAAAAGGATTAAATAAGAAGAGGCAGAGGATATTAGGTATTCAAGAGGGATCGAATGGCTAGCCATCAATAGGAGCAAAAATGAAACGATGTGCCAATAGGATAAAAACTGCCAAATAACCAGCCAATCAGCCGGTAGAATATTCAATTGAAATTGAACGGTTCAAACCAAAATTCATTTCGTAAATTTGTACAAGACAAACAAAGGCACATTCACAGTGAAAATTAATTGAATTACATTGAAAAAAATTGGATTTTATCGTTTTGCATTTGTTTGTCTTGGTAACATTCTGTGACACAACAATGCAGACATTTTCTACCTGACAGATAAAATATATTATTGCAGGCATCCAATGAATTTTGATCGCCCAATATTCAGCTTTTATGTCATTTTGCCGTTACGAATGAATGAGTAAATTGCTACCAAATTATCATTCCTAATTATATTATCCGATATCTTTCCCCTGCCTTTTTGGTCCATCAAAGTTATGCTTCTTTAACCATCACTTCTCTTTAATCTATGCCGCAGTTAGTGCGCAAAAGTAGTGGACGTCATACAAAAGCGGCTTTGGATTCCAACCCGAAAGCAATCGTTTAAGCATCTCTTTACCTGAACTAGGTTGAAAGTGCCAGAACTAATTGAATCACGTAAACATGCTACAGCCAATTACAGCGGAGCTTGGTTATTTAGATTGCCCATTTCCCTCTTTGTCTTCACCGGTCCCAGGCCTCAAAGGATGTACTCTACCCATTTCGAAAGCCTTGCCTATTTTACTTTGCGTCCAAATAAACCTTGAATTCAAAGGATGCGCTTACTGTTTCTGTTTCGAAAGCCTCATTTCCCCTTACCCGCTGAGTATGCCTTGACTCTGCGGCTTGTAATTTTGAAGGGAACGCATAGGACATTTCCACACCCATAGAGCACGCGAACAGGCATGAATCATAGCTGTGTAATGCAAACCTGCATAATGTGTGTCTGAGAATCTTTTTTTTTTTTGGACCACTAGCCTAATCAACTCTCTTTGCCGGAATTATTCTTACATGAGTGAATAAAAAACGGTTGGTTAAACACATAGCATGTATTTTTAATTTTTTTATGATAGCAAACTCCAATCTAACAATAGTAACTACCCTAGTCAAATATGACAGAATTTGAAAAAAAAATTCGACAGACTACGAATGCCATAATCATCCGACAACTCTCATTGTTTCATTTTGTATCACAGTGTAGGAGAGGTCGATAACAATTACGCAAAATTGTAATTGCGTGGCTGGTTTCGTGTACCGTCGAGCGCGTTTTTGGCAAGCTTTTTCCCAGGAGCTTTTTGGCAATCGATGAGTGAAGTTTTATTACCAAAACATACCTAACAATTCCTCGTGGATGTTTTCTATAACGCATAATATGTTTTAGTTTCGTATTTGAGAGTATTGGACAAAGACTGTGAGGTATAGAAAAATATAATACCCCCCAAAGTAGAAATACTTATATTGATGAACGATTCTCGTGTTCTGGCATATTGCGATTAGTCGTATTTCATGCAATAAACGGTGCGCAGGTTAAGGGTACTGACGAAAAGAAATTTGTGTGGTGTGGTTTTCATTGTCATAAAGGATACTCTAAACCAGCCAAACACTACTACCGTCTACCCGCTTGTTTACAGTATATCATCCAAATAAGCTATGCGTCACCTTCTAAGTGGCGTGCTAAACTAAGAAACCCATCCCTATCCTTTCAAGCATGATAGGATTTCATTATGCGAGTAGATTTTTAATGCAAAAATTTGTAAGTTTTATGAAGTAATAGCGGAAGGTACCCGTTGATATTCAACGGGTGTGAAAAACAGGCTAAGTAACAAATGATATCAATCGAAATATATTGATATATATCCTCACCCCTCCCGCATCACCACCCCCATCTGATATGTGCTTTTGTGTGTGTGTGTGTGTGTATGTATATATATATATATATATATATATATATATATATATATATATATATATATATATATATATATATATATATATATATATAATATATATACACACAGTGATAAACTTCGCCAAATGGCCACAAACACAATTAAAGAGGAAACTTACAGGGGGGTAAAAAGACGAAAGTAAAGAGAAAGTCTTACTTAGAGACGTTTCGGGTGTTAGCCCTTCCTCAGTCACCTAACCAAGTGACTGAGGAAGGGCTAACACCCGAAACGTCTCTAAGTAAGACTTTCTCTTTACTTTCGTCTTTTTACCCCCCTGTAAGTTTCCTCTTTAATTATATATATATATATATATATATATATATATATATATATAACCCCCCCAACCCCTTCAGCCAGGCCCAGCACTATTAACCTTCCCAGTCCCCCCTCTCATAACCTCCCCTCTCCTACCCTCATTGGAGCAGTGCATTCTCTGTGTGACTGAAGAAGGGATAACACCCGAAACGTCTCTAAGTAAGACTCTCTCTTTACTTTCGTCTTTTTACCCCCTGTAAGTTTCCTCTTTAATTGTGTTTGTGGCCATTTGGCGAAGTTTTCCATTGTGTATATATATATATATATATATATATATATATATATATATATATATATATATATATATATATATATATGTATATATATATGATGGATTTGTAGTCATTACCTGAAGATGACGTAGAACGTCGAAACCTTGGTCGTAGAAAATAAATATATGTGGAATAACAAAGTTAAGTGTTATCATTATACATGTTTTATATTTCTTCATCCAACTAAATTCCATGGCTCCATCAAAGAATATGTGAATCACGGTTTCATATTTTATAGGGAAAAAAGGCTTCATTTCCGTGAATATGCCGCAGATTTATCGTTAGCGTAAACATTTCAAAATAGATAAGGTTTGGATGCACATCAAAATTTCCTGTACAATTATTTAATGCTCTAAAGATAACCAATGATATTGCTGTTAATTTGATCATTGTTTTAGTATTATGAAACGTTGTTTTTATGTCCAGAGGCATTTTGATTACAAAAAAGTCCTGGTTTAATGTCGTCTCTATTTCTAGGTTTTCACTGGAACGCTGATTAAAAATCACTGCTTGTAGCATCCTAATTTTAACTTGATTTTTGCCGCTGGACTAAATGAAATCAGTGATATATTGCAGATTAACACATGGAATAATAAACTCAAGAAACTCCGCGAAATTGATGGTGCTTCGAGCCATTTCCCGGAACGACGGAGTAGAAAATTCAATTACAGATGTTTCGTTCTCGGTAAACGAATTCCAAGTATTTATGAATAGCCCTTTTTGATCCGGGGCAGCTCTTTCTCTTGTCTCGTTTTTACGACTCGAAAAACAGTGGCTTGGTATTTAATGATTTGATATCGCCGGGATCTGCCGCAACTCCAAGGTTAATAAGCGACGATGCGCCCTCTGAAATCCAAGTTTCCAGAATTAGGAAGCAGGGGAGGATTTATATTACGAGACAATTTTATTTTCTTTACGATAACCGCACTCGCTGCGAGCAGAAAGGATGATAAAGAAGACTGCGCAAGAAATTCATGTGTTTACGCAGGAGTATGCGGTATTGGCAAAAGTGTTATGCATTAAAAATAATAATTTTTCTTTTCCAGCGAAATTATTGTTTGGTTTACACATGTCGTTCAGTTTTTAGATGGTTTTACTGCATAATTCCTTCACAATATAATTTTATCCCTCCAATTGCCTAAGAGTTATTTTTTTTAACTTTATTGCGCTTTCCTCTTTATAAGGTCAATGAATTGATCCTTTGGCCACCCTCTGAGGACTATACCCTTTATTTTTTCTTCAACATTAGTCGTCACCAACCCATTGTGCTTCAGGGTGTACACAACCCATCTGATTCTTCTTTTTTAAACAGTGTTCTATATGGTCTTTTCCTCTTCGGCATATTTCAATCTTAGTTTATACTTATTCAATATTTCCTCCAACATGCATCTGCCTCCAATATCTGCCTCCGAATATTTTTGGTCTAACTTTCCAATAAAGATATTGCAACACATTTTACGGACTATAAGACGCACTTTTTTCTTTAAAAAATTGTCTCCAAAATTCAGGTGCATCTCATACTCGAAATTAATATAAAAAGGTCCAGTGTTTGATTTAAAATTCCCGCCAGTTTTAAAAATGGCTACATATTCATCATCATATATACATATTTCATAACATAGGATTCAACTGGCAGCAGCAGTGCACCGATGCGACGAACATGAGTTGCGGGGATTCTCAAACTTCCTAACACTGTCTCCCTCCCGCCCTGCCATCACAAACCCAGAACATTGTCTACCTTAAGATGCGTCATTGAAGCCAACGGCACCAGTGAACTTGAATTGGAAGTGATTTGTGTTATCGTTAATAGTACAATATTATACTGTTACTTAATTCCTATGTTCTGAAACTCACTCAGCGATATTTTACCAATGATACATAAAGAAAATGTTGCTCAGCCTAAGAAGTAATTTATATCACCCCTACTGAAGAATTAAGGTGCGTCTCGTAGTCCGTAAAATATGGTATATACCGTTTTCATATGGTAGACGTTAGTTCGGTTTCACATTCCATTCCGTAGAGGACGATTTCATTCATCAGATGATCGTACTAAGAGATTGAAAAATGTGCCAGCACACCTAAAAAGGTACCTAAATCCAACAGCTAAAAGGGATCGCGGTTTCATTTTAGCTGTATAAGCAGATTTTATAGCTGTAGAACAACGAAATAAGCTGCTCCAACGCATAGTCGGCTGCATATACATTTTTAGCAATGGCGTTTAGCTTTACAGAAATTTAGACATTAGCCATAGCTAAATATTTCCAGGTATTTAATGAAATCTTTCTGAGGCATTGGAAAGTTGTTTCCGCTTACTAAAGATTAGTTACTCCAATGCATATATTCTAAATATATATAAGAAATAAATTATTGGCAAAGTACCAATCTGGCTGTAAGGCTATGCGACCTAGCAAGCGATAAATGAAGTAACTGGTTCAGCAACATCATAAGGCATAGGAGCCACAGGGCATTTATGTCTCCTAGATGTAACTATTTAGGCATATATGTGATTCAACATAAAAGTTCTGGCTGTGAAGTAAGATTATAGCTGTAGAGCCAGATTTTTCCGTGTAGATCCATAATTTTTAAAAGCTTCAATTTTATTTTACGTTGTTCTTCAAACACTACGTTTACCAATCGAACTCAGATCGATATGAACTCGGACCGATATGAGCGTTCAAAGCCAGCCGACTCGGATCGCCTGGTTTACCAATGCGAAATCGATTGAAATATCCATTTAAATCGGTTCATATCGATTTAAAATTTCAGACTGGCAGAGAAAGCGGACTAAGTTAGCCCGCTTCTCATATCAATCCCACTAGCCCGTTGCATTTACCATACTGAGCTGAACCAGCCAAATTGATCTAAGTTCGATTGATGAACGTAGTGTAAGGGTCCGAGCCTATACACCAACGAAGAGATGTTTTTAATTTTGTAAACCAAGATCTAAATAGAATTATAGATTCTCTCCAGCCGCCTTCCTTTCCACTCTTTCCCTTCCTGTTAAGCGGTATATTGTACGAGCAAAAGCATTCGCAGGATAAGGCAAGGAAAAAGAAGTAAGAGAGACAGAAAGAGGGTTTCCCTCATGGGAATGGTGGTATGGGCGGAAAGTTGAAATGCTAAGGGAAGAATAGGAAGGAAAATAGCAGAAAAAGAGGAAGGAAGACAAATATAAAGCAAATGTGAAAGAGAGAGAGAGAGTACGAAAACTAGAATAGAGAAGGTGAGGGGTTGGAATAGCTGGGCGGAATGAGAAGCACGTGGAGACCTTTTTATGTTGTCCTTGTCCGAGACGTCAAAAGTTCCACGTTCATAAAATCATCCGCCAGGTGAGCGTTTCGCTTGGGACGGGGAATGGAAAACTACGGTCTCACGGGTGAAAGCAGAATAAAGTCCCTTTCATTCTTGAACACCCGGTGGCATTCCGTCTCTTTAATCACGCAATAAACTGTTAAAAGACTTGGCATAAAGACAGCATATTTAATACATTACCATATCCATATATATGTAGTTAAAGTTAACAATAAATTTCACGCTATGAAATGCATGCATCAAGAACATGTGTCTAATTTATGCGGGAAGGAATTCAAAGTTATGGCTTCGTGTTAAGTATCAGGGTGCAATAGCCTTGTTCAGCCTGGCATTTATTATGCCAGTTTCGGCGAAGTTAATTAAAAAAGGGCTTGAGTCTACTTTGGCACTGTATTTTTGGCAGATAGTATAAGTGAGGTTATTAGAGGAGCTACTTTCCATCTCCATTCGACCCGGGTTGAGTCATCGCAGTGACAATGATATTTTATTTTTATTATTCCGTATCATCACGAACCCGACTTGGATAAAGCTAAGGAAATGGAAATTATTTGAAGACTAGAGTAAGAACAACATTTGAATTTTCCGCAAGCGTGGCTTGACCATGAGAGGCAAGGCATATACTAAATTAAAAATTTTTATTTTTTCAGCTTAATGTATACTGCCTCCCAAGATGTAATGCGTTTTCCATTGAAAATTAAGGACCAAAATATGCAGATTATTCCATGATAATATGTTTAATGACCAGTTTAGTCCAGCCTTCCGTCTTCAGCGCTATTTTCATGGAAATACCGCATTTTGTCCTCAATTGTGACATTTTTCGCTAACTAATTTATGATGAATTTAGACAATATTCACGTCAGTAGTTAGAAAAACACTTTAATATATATGTATAAAAATGTCTTTATTCAACATTCATGGACTTTTCGCCTCTTAGAAACAGTTTTATTAATAGCTTGAATACGCTTATTCATAAAAAAATTGGCACGTGTCTTGCTAAAATCTGAGCAATCTCCATAAGAGTCCATGCTAAAATTTTTATTTACAAGGAGATTCAATGGCAGATAAACTAGTAGGAAAACTCCACATACTTAAGAAAGGGTTGCTAGATCTAATAAAGCCACTTCCTTTTTGAGGAGCCACTCAGGAAATATTTTTTTTAATGGAAGCACCTGTCAAATAGCAATCGACGAAAGGGTTGGACCGTATCAATCCCAAGAAGTGACCTTGAAGCGTAGTGGGACTTCAATATAGGCCTATCAGCTTCCAATAAAAGATGCAACTTTGTCACGTCACGATTTAAACAGATTGAATCAATATTTGGAGGTAAGAGAAGTACAGCAAATAGCATAATGCGATACCAATTGAAAAATTTACTTTTTTGCTGTTAACATACTTCATTATAGCCGTTTTTATCAAAAAGCTGTTTAACAAAATTATCATTAGAGGAGGCGTGTTATTATTTTAAATTAAATATTTCAGTTGCAGGCAATAACGTCACACATCGAAACTGACATCTATAAGCGAAGAAAAAAAGTTTTTTGTCTCAGTGTGAACGAATACCTTTTCTTTGAAGATCATAATTTGTTAGTGAATTCTTTTGAGGCATTGGCATATAAGTAGGAAAATCATTTTAAGTGATATACTCCTTCAAGCGAGTGGACATCAAAACTTTAGGCCAATCGTTACAGTGAGGGCTAAACGTATTTCTTAACCCTTCATAAGCTCAAGTGTTGCATTTTTCACGTTTAATGTTTGAGAGGAGTATTCTTCTTTTCTACTGCAAGCATTTACACACACTTTACTCTGCTTAAACAGCTTTTCATTAGAGATGTCAGCAATGCTAGAATCCATTCAGATTTAACCATTATAACTTTTATAAAAATAATGAAGGAATTTAGTCATGAATGTCATGTGAGGAACTCTCGTCAATAATTTCTTGTACGTAAAGAGAATGAGATAAATGTATAGGAGTGATAAAAGTTGAAATACATGGGAATCACTAGACTTCAAACCAAGCGTATGGATAGCACATTCAAAGCACTGGAAAGTATGCATATAGATCTGTGGCAGTAAAAAACAAGAGAGCTAACATAATTTGAGGGGTTTGATTTTAACCCTCAGTTGAAACACCTAAAGAAGGGAAACACCCGCACTAGATATAGGGTCTAGGAATTGGACGATGGTGACGGTATAACGCATGTGTACGTATTTTCCTCAATAGCTATTTACTAAATAGCTAAATAGTTAAAAGATAATTTTCAAATATTATTGCTAATAAGTTAAAGACTAAGTTATGTATTGACTCATTGGTCTTTGAGTCATGAGATCGGTTGACTGCAGCCCTCGATCCATTCCTATCTATCTCTATCACTATCTGGTATTCCTTCTAATGCAATTTCCCCTTTTGTCCTCTTTGTTTGGTCTATATATTTATCTCTTGGTCTTCCTTTGCGGACAATTTCCTCTATTTTTCCATCAATCACACTCCTCAAAAATCTAATGTACCTCATGGTGTGCTCAAATAATCTAGTACTTTCTTTCCTTATAACGGATCTTTAGGTTCTTTCCTCCTCGGCTTATTTATTTCATTACTCATTTATTTGTTTTATCCGTCTGACTGACCTTCAACATCCGTCTCCATCACCGAGTTTCGAAAGCTTCTAATCTTTACCAGTCATTTTTTCCAATGTTCATTACTTACAACCCATGGTGTGCCACCTGTGTAAAGTATTAGATGGGGATGAAATAGTAATAAAATGGAAATTTTCTCACAAACTTGGTACTGAGAGGTAGAAAGCCATAATACTTTTCAAACATTTTTACTCCAGATTCAGATAAAAATCGTTTCTTCTGCATACTTAACATCCGTCACGCGATGTCTCCGAGAAAAATACGTTTTATCTCCATGTATTAGACCTGAATAAACCTCCAACACCGTCTTAAAAAGAAGAATTTTCGGCCTATACTAAACGCAGCTCAATTTTCGGGTTCACCTTCGGCATCCCTACAAATTTTCCTCGACAGTTCTTCTGAGCAGGACGAGGGGTATATTTTTGCCACGTTATCTTGATAAAAGGCGAAAATGATGAAAATTGAGGCGAGACTTCATTTTGACAGGGAAGGTGGGGATGACACATGACATGATACTGAACACTTGTCCAAAGAAACATTTGAAAAATAAGAAGTAGCAACAATCTTGTGGGGTTATCGGAAATTCAGTCATCTTTGTCCTCTCAAATATTCATCTCTATGGAATTCCGAAAGGAATATGCGAAATCCAGCAAAAAAAATTATATGCTTAACCTCGAATATGAACCCACCCTTTTTGAGTAAACAACGGTTTCTTAACCCATTCGCTGCGGCCCGGAAATCCCGACCATGAGGCTTGCGATGTGGATGAAAGGAGTAGATATACGCGTAACTCTTCCTCGAGTTAGAAGTCCTCAAATCAGACAAAATCTAATCTAATTAGACAAATTCAAGACAGCCATATTTTTACATCTTTTTTATTTATTTATTCTTTATTTATTTAATTCACCACCAAAAACGGCACAAAGGCTATTACAATGGCTGATATAATCAATAAATAAATAAAAATTTCAAACAAAAAAATAATATTCATTAAATAAAACAATAATGCGGCAAGCGTAGGAAGGGACTTGGGGACTGGAGAGGGATGGATCATTTAAGTGGCGTTTCAGGGAGGATTTGAAAATGGTGGCAGAGGAGAAATGGTCCAAGGAAGGATATTTCGAAGCCAAGGAGTTAAACAAGGAGGGGATGATTCGGAAGAAGAGAGAGCGCTGGGAGATGGAAAGACGGAATCGGGGGGTATGCAGCAGACAGTTACTGCGTAATGGACGGGTAGGAACATGAATACTAAAGAGAGGGAGTATTTCATTGGTCCGAAGAGAGCCGCTGAAGATTCTTTGTAGGAACATCATATCTGATAGAACACGACGGTGAGTTAAATGAGGAATGCCAAGGGAGGAAAGGATGAGGTCACGGGATGAGCTTCTGAAGGTGGGGACTCGACGGCGAACTATGGCGAGAAAGAAGTTGACTGGACGGTTGAGCAAATCCTAGATAGTGGGGCAGGCGGTAGACCAAATTGGTGCACAGTATTCTAAAATGGGGAGAATACAAACGAAAAAGACTGTTTTCAGAGCCGTAGGGTCCTGAACGTCAGTGAGGCGGTAAAGCATGCCGACTATAGCCATCGCCTTCCGCACAATTTACTTGAGTAATAACATACATATAAAGAGTTTTAAGCGTAGGGTATATTTAAAAACATTCAAGGGCTGGCGAGATCCTACGACGCGTTTCCCGGAGCGCGGGAGTAAAAGTACGTTCATAGCAGCCTGCCGTGCTAACGAACAGGTACGTTTGCAGCAGTGAAATAGCTAAGGTGGCTCTGTTCTCAAGGTAAAATTTCCAAATTTTAAAGAAAACTTGAATGTAGCGGCTTTGAAGTGCGTTTTTTCAAATGATAGAGGCAGAAAGGATAGAAGTTGTTTATAATTAGGGAGAAGCATGTAAATATTATTGATAAAACTATTCCAAATTATAATAAAACTGTTTGTAGGGCATAACAACTCGAGGAAAATTGAAAAAAATAGAATGTAGTTCTCTTACCAACAATTTTTTAAAAAGTTGTTCACGAAATATTGCCGCAATTGAAGTCAAAATGGGCTGTTCCATGAAAATATCGAAGACTTTAGGGGCACTTTTTCAATTTTTCAAACTATGTTAAATTGAAGTGGATGAAACAGGAACATAGAAAAATATTTAAATTATCTGTCTTCATCTACAAAATATTATCAACTAAAACCCCGGATGAACTATAATTATATTATAAAAAACCAGAGTGCCACAGACACAGTATGAGGAAGAATATGATTTAAAGTTCCAAGGTTTAGAACTAATGTGTATCAGTTATCCACAATTAATTCTCACTTAAGAATATGGAAGGGTATTCCTGACAATATTATTAAATCAAACAATGTACTCAAATTTGAATAGAAAACGTTATCACACTCGTATAAATATATTATTGTAGCGCAGTCTGAATTTTATTTTAAACTTAATTTTTTGGTCAATTTCTATAAATAACCCTCAAAATCGTACTAATATGTATTTTATATATTACTGTATTAATGTATGTATGACTATTCATATCTGTGGGGACACCTGTTATATATGTTTATTGAATGTACATATTTGTAAACTGTAGTGTCCTGAAAAATATTTGTCTATTTTTCCCCAGAGTTTCTTCTGATTAACTATACTATGTTCCAAAGGAAGCGAAGTCCTTGAACAATTAAAATACATCATTATTATTAATTACGCCTGCCCTTGACAGTTTTTCCCTACGAGATGAAACATGTTCGGTTCGGAGGCTTCCGCGGTTATTTAATGACCGTATTCTCTTCGGGTTTTTGCCACGTCGATCCATTTTTGGGGGACAACAGTTTCGCCTGCCTTCCAGCTGGCTTCGTCAGGTCTTGGCTTTTAGGACCTGACGAAGCCAGCTGGAAGGCAGGCGAAACTGTTGTCCCCCAAAAATGGATCGAAGCGGCAAAAACCCGAAGAGAATACGGTCATGAAACATGTACATCGAAGCGGAGGTTAACAAAGAATCTGATGCACGTATTTTGGATACTCTGTAGTTTGTCATTAAGCCCCTCTGATATGCCATCGAAAACTAGAGAACGGTAATCTAAAAAGGATTTAAACTACACAGCATAGGTATGAGTTTAGCGAGAAAAATGAAGTAGAATATGACAACTCGACCAGACTCGAGGCGTTGGGGATGACGTTTTAAAAAAGAAGGCCCGTCATCCTAACCTTTAAGCACACTCGAAACTCATTATCCCTATTAAGGCGTGGGGGTGAATTAGCTCGGGAATTTGAACGGGTGTTAATGGGATGAAAGATGGAGGAGAGAGACGTATAAAAAGGGCAGAGACGTAGATAAACAGACAGACGCGGTGGACATCTTTATTCGAATGGGGGAGAGAACTCAGGGGTCAGCACTCCAGTACTCGCATTTATCCGTAAAAGGGAAAGAGGGAGAGAAAACGAAAGAATGGACTTGGACTGAGTTCTGGAATTGGAAAGGCGGGATGGCTGGTTTCGGAAGGGGAGATGGGGGGTAGTGGGGTAGAAGAAGAAAGAGAGGGTTGAGAGGAAATTTATTGACCCCAGGCCAAATGGTGACCATAAGGTCCTGCCTTAACATTAAAATTTGTTTCCCGGTGGAGAGGATGAGCGTAGAGGAGGGGAGAGGGGTGAGACGAGAGGAGTATGGCGTCAGAGGTCAGGGCAGCAGAAAGGGAGGAAGATTAAAGGGAGTGCGGTTGGAACCAGAGAGGAGGAAATGAAGAACTTAACGGATAAAAGGGGGAGGCGTGAGGGCGTGAAAAGAGAGAATTTATTCCTCATTTTCGTGTAGTGTCGGGGCATGACAGTAAACTTCCAAATTCCTCAACGTGGCTAGAGGGAGAATCACGGGCCACCGGCAGCGCATTTTAACAATTTTTCAAGTAATTAAAAAAATTCTGGCCCCACGATATGTACCTATATCTGCTTACCATACTTACGTCCATAAGTTAGAATACTCGTTAAATTGAAACTATAAAAGTCATACATTGCCAAACTTAAAGCTCGTTATTTTTTAAGCGTTTGTTAGTTTCCACTACTATTTTCCAAATAGAACAAAAATTATGTTTGGAGATGGTTTATCCAATCATTGGCTCTACGTCACACCTTGAAAAATGTTGGCAACCATCTAAGTTAAATAAAATAAAATATCTAACGTTTAAAAATATCTGCAACTTTAAATGAAATCAAATAATTACAAAATATATCTCAATTTCCCAAAACATAATTAAGAGAATGCATTTTTTCCACCGTTGACAGATGTCATCGATAAAAACACGTGTGAAAAGTTTCGTGTAAACGATGACGTCGGAATTCATCTTCATTTATATTTGCCAATTAAGTGAGGCACGAATGCATATTTTAAAAATTATTTGCTCAGTTTTCTGGCAGTGTTCAGACATGAATATATATTTACTAATGACTTTAACAACGATTCCCTAGACGCGTCAGGAGAGTATGGCCCTTTTCTATGGAGCTTTCAGTTGCATGGGGTTCCATGTTGGACGTGGAGTGGAAAGATTCCTATCCAGTTGTTTATCATTTTTATTGTTCGTATGAGACACGTATTTGTAAATGAAATCTCGAGGAATTTTTAGACTCATAGTAGACGTTAAAATCAAACTTACTCAAAGTCCGCTATGCCTTGCTTAAATTATGTGCGCGCAAGGATTACTCCATCAGTTTTTCACATAGATGGTTTGAGTCTAGAGTCATTGTTTTTATGCCAAAGAACAATGTATAAGTGTTCTACCTAAAGCCACATTTTAGACAAAAATGACATATTTGATCAGAAACATAATTCATATGATCTTCTTCATTCAATACCATCCATCACACGCTGTTACTCACTGGCCCGGGTCGCGTGTCACCAGACAATTTTGCCTTTCTATGTGAAAGATTTCTCGTAATGGTGGAGTTCGAAATTTATTGAACGCGAGGCAGCAAGATTTCTTAAGCAATTATGCTTGTCTAAGATCTTAGATATTAAGATCTAGTTGCCTTGTATCCACCAAAATTGCCATGGGAATTAGGAAGCCTGGATAGCGTAGTGGTCTGCGCATTGGTCCGGCAAACCGAACGTCCGTGGTTCGACTCCCGGTCCAGGCCGAATTTTTCTCGTGGCAATTTCTTCAAAATTATGCTGGTGTTAGGGGGTTCACAAAACGTCGAATAAACTGAGGATAAAAAATAGCCATTTGCTCATGTATCTTAAAGAAGGATAGCGGTATAAACTTAACACTGGTCCTCCGTGCCATTGCGGTATGACTGCGGCCAATACGAGAGGAATATATTTATGATGAGTCATTAAGTAAGGTGGCTTGAGCGATATATCATTTCACCTAAAAATACATTAATTTATATTGTTCATATAAATTCATAAAACATATATTCAAATATATATTAATTTATATTGTGGTCCATTCAAAAGACAAAATTTCACCCATCCAAAAATACTAAAATATCAGCTCCTTGCCGAATTATTTTCCGAGATTCTTGACGAAATGTACTAGCGCTTTTATATTTGAGTTCGTACGCGTTTGTGCTCCCGTGAGACCTTATTTTTGTAAAAAATGAACAATTTTTTAGCAACAAAATTTTGTAAATAAATAACCAGTGTGTATTTTTTTATGCTTTCTCAACTATTTTTGAAAATAAATCTTACACCACGACCGCGGTGCATCTTATGTTGTACCACGGGCGACCCAACAATGGGGAATGATGCGGGGACAGCAACACTATAGAGGAAGAGAGAGACGCTTTTGGTGTGGAGTGTGGGAAAGAAGGAGAGACTCGGGACGTGGATTACGTGGAATGCAGGAGTTTTTTTTCGCTATGGAAGGAACGCAGATCCCGAAGGAAAGAAGTTCACGGTGAGGAGAACGCTGGTTTTCCTTGCGGAACCCTTGGAACTGCAGAAAGCATCCAGCGGCCGAGGTGGCGAGTTGAGGAACACCCTGAACCACGCCTTGTGGATAACCCACGGGACGCATTGGATGAGTTAATACATTTTGGCGTACATTACTTTAAAACGAATATTTGATGGACTTCAATACGATTTTGTAATGAATGATATACGCCCACATATGTTTTGATATGTGTACGTTTATCCCATGAATATACACATGGATTCATATGTTTGGAATCGTTGCCAAGGCTACTTGTTGCCTAATTTTCCACTTTTCGTTCACCCAGTCCTTGGCGCTACTTAGAAAAACTTTGCACATGCTAGAGAGAAAATATTTACTGCGGGAAGTGCGTAAGAGGCATATGAAACTTCCATCGGGAGCCTTTTCCTTGCAGTGTGGATCTTTTACTGTTAATTTACAGCTACATTTTTTGGTTTATTACCTGTTGAGAGCCTTAGGAATCAGAAGGTATGGTCTAGATATATTGATGTAGATGTTAATGTGTAACCTACTATACATCTGTGGCCTCGGAGTAGGTTCATCAATCTCTCCTTTATTTGCTATTGATTTTTTATTCTTCCACTCTTCAGAGTTTGAAATTACTTACAACAAAGGCTAAAATGATAGTTATTGGCGCAATTTCCCATCCATTGATGATATTGTTGGATATTGAATTTGAAATCCTTATTGTACTTGTATCCGTCTTATAATCCATTCCACTTTTTTCACCTCGTATTATAATTGAATTGCCGTAGAACGATATTCGCGAAGTGCTAAGAAGTTAATTGTGCATTGGTGTAATTAAATTTGGAGAAGAATAAATATACCTGTAGACCGGACAGGATTAAAAAGGTGTGTAATTACGTCCCGCGTGTAGTACTACATTTTGTATCCACTGCATTATGATTAATTGTAAGTAAAACCGGTAAGATGTGATTAATTACGATCTGTAGACTGAATTTACAGTTGAACTGCTGTCTTCCATCACTAGACGGGGACTCAATCAAAAAAGTTGTTTGTTTATGGAATTCAAGGCAACAGTTCTTGGCGAAGAGTCAACAATACATAATATACATTCATGGTTTAGCCTTACCTCTTTTCTCCATTGAGCGCAAAATCCAACCCCATGTCGAAGCCAGCCGGAGCACCAACGCGGTAAGAGTGAAGTAATAACGTGATGAGAGGGTTCCCTGAAAATAAAACAAACAGTCAGTGTTACAACTGAATAATAAGTCAGAATAAACAATATGCATAGTTCAAAATATTGTCTGATCAAATTAAAGAATATTTTATGCAAGAATACATAGCTTTTAAAAAATAATGTTTGCTTCCCATTCATCAAGTAAGGGTCAGATGGCGTGACCTCCCTGGTGGAGGGGAGAGAAAATAAACGTGCAGAAGACCAGCGAGAGAAGTCAAAGCAAAGGAAAGGCGAGATTAAAGTGTGCATGTGTAAGAGCAGAGGAAATGAGGGACTTTACGGATGAAACGGGAGATGAGAGAATGTGGAGAGGGGATGGCAGATTTGGAAGGGGAAAAAATAAATGAAACCGCATGCTTCGCATGGAAATCCGCGTGTCTCGTGCGTCATGATAGAGGAATAAAAAAGGGCCACTGGCTACTTGGTAAGGGCTACTGGCGTAGGATGTGTCATCGTGAACTCACTCTTCAACAAAAAAGCTATATTGCCCGGAAAACGTTTTCTCTTCTCCAGCGTTTGTGCAATCTTCATGTAAGCGTATGTTAAAAACTTTTGTGTCACGCATTTATTTTTTTTAATTTTTATTTACTTTACTTTTCTTGTTTTACTTATTTCATTTTTTTATAAATAAAATAAATAAAAATTTAAAAGTTTTATTTACTTGGTCCTCTAATATTTGTAAACTATTCTACTCATACATAATACCCTGCAAGCTATCTCTAAGGTGTTTGGCAGCGGGTAATTTATTACAAATTAACAAACTACAGTGTAAAGATTGACTTTCACCAACATGCACCACACTATAGGTATGCTGCAAATGCTACAAAATACATACATACCAATTACGCCGATCCCTTCCGGGGTAGGCGCAGTCACAAAATGTCACCCATAAATACATATTAAACACCTAACTCTTCTTCAATACTTTCCTCCATACTGACCTATCCTTGCAAACCTCTTTTGCCTCATTTACCCCCATGCACTGCTTCATACACACCCTATTGTTTTTAA
Organism: Ceriagrion tenellum; assembly: GCA_963169105.1. NCBI lineage: Eukaryota > Metazoa > Arthropoda > Insecta > Odonata > Coenagrionidae > Ceriagrion > Ceriagrion tenellum. Next base: position 87,833,476 of record OY720642.1, on the reverse strand, counting down.
GACTCTAATATTCCTAATAATCCTCCTCCTAAGAATTTCCTCAACCACAACTTTCTCGGCTTACTTCTACCTCTCGCACCATTCATTTCACTCTTATATATGTGGACCCCAGAAGTCAAGGGGTCTAAGTGACATTTAATAAAAATTTAGTTAGGTACAGGAATGAGGATGTGAAAATATAAACCTTTTAGGTTGTAAAGGGATCCAAGTAATGTTCTTGACAGGTGCTGCTATCTAGGGTAATGCCTCTTCACTACTTAGTGAGTTGTACCAAACGTTTTCAACTTTGACTTAAGTTTTCTCAAAACAACGATTTTGTTACTTAGACCCCTTGACTTCTGGGGTCCTCATATCTGTTTCGTTATTCAACTCTCATCCATTCTCTCAACATGGCCAAACCAACGAAGCACTTTTGTTTCAATTATGTCCATTACTGGAGCATCTAATCCTCATTCATTTATTGCCCACTCATTCCTGACCCTATCCATCCTACTTTTGCCCAAAAATTTAAAAGATCGTTGTTCACGTGGTCGATAAGGGACCAAAAGGCTTTCAATTAGACTCAAAAGTAGACTGGTCAACAGGCGGTGAATCTGATTAGTTGATTTGCTCCATAATACTTATTTATTTAACTTCCATGTAGAATTAACATCACGGTTTGCATCTACCCTGCATGATCCTGTAACTCATTTACACTGCTGCATTGTAGATTTATTTGATAGTTTCAGTAGCATGGGTTAAGCATCAATCGTGTAGAGTATGTTGATAACATTATACTTGTTACTCTAATGTACATTCATTGGTTGCTCAATCTCACAGATTGATTGAATGCAGCCCTCCACCCTTCCCTATCTAATGCTAGTTCCTTTACCTCCTGGTATCTCTTCCGATGTACTTTCCTCTTAATTTGGTCCTTTAACTTATATCTGGGTCTTCCTCTGGGGACTTTTCCCTATATTCTACCTTCAATTATGTCCTTCACACACTCATTGTGTCTCATGGTGTGTCCGATCCATCTTGCTCTTCTTTTCTCTGTGGCGTTTCACATGGTCCTTTCCTCATCTACCTTTCTGTACACTTCATCATTTCTTGTTTTTCCCGTTCCTTATACCTTCAGCATCCTCCTCCAGTACCAGGATTCGAAGGCTTCTAGCCTTTTCTGGTCAGTATTTCCATTGATAAATACTTACAAACCATAGAGTTCCATTATTCACATGAATGTTTCAACATACTGGTCCCTGGTTAGTAGTCCTATATTCTTTGAGCACAGCAGTTGCTTTTCTCCCTTGAACGCCTTTGTAGTTTAGTATTCTCCGCTTGATGTCCGTTGTACTCCTTCCGTCGAATGTGATGGTACTTCCGAGATATGTGAACGAATCCACTGAGGTGGCTCGCAGAGCAATGTGTAGATGTATCATGAGTTTCTACAGCGCGAATTAAAGTACGGAATGCATAAATACAAAACAAGCGTGGCTCTTAACGCTACCATTTAAGACACCTCCCTTGTATATCAAACCGCACGAAACTCGCCCGGGGTTTTCCCAGCTACGCCTCAAATACAATCGAGGAGGTTAATTGGATGTGAAACTTCCCTTTTTGAAACCACCTCCTGTGCGCGAGAGAGGATTCCTCTTACTGGAGGCATGATGAGCGTTTATTCCTGGCGTAGGAAGCCCAAATCATTAAACTTCGTGTTAAGGCAAAGGAAAAATATGGCATTGAGATGGATGCGGTTCCTCAACTCAGCGTTTTCACATCTCTGCGCCATGATATTCCTAAAACGTGGCTAAATTCAACCACGCACAGCCATAATTCGCGGATATTTTCCCGTGTGGGCTCAACGCTGACCTCGCAAAAGGAGCGTTTTCACCCGTGAATTCTCGTTTTCTTCATTTTGTGAGGTAATATCCAAATGGTGCTATGGAATCGGCCTACTGTACCTCAAAAAAAATCCATTTGTTAACATTTGGTAGTACCCGTAAACTTTCATTGAGGCTGTATAATCAATTGGAAACAGCATGCAGATTTGCACTGATAAGAGTAACTTTTTAATTCTTCCTCAACTAGGAAATAACGTTCAATCAAAAATGTAGCAATTTTTCTATTAATTCTGCTTCTTTTATGTTGCAAAATTCTTTCGCTGGTCAATTTAAAATGTTCTGTGGCCATTACAAGAAATCATGACTAATTTGATGTTCCATTTTTATGAAGAAATTACTGTTTCATTCACCTTTAAATCGCATAATGAGGGATTTAAGCCAGTATTGTAAAGTAATGCATTATTTTAACACTTTTTCTAATGAATTCTACGCAGTTGTCACATCAAAAGTCAAATAGATATTTCCACTCTATGCTGTATTTACTTGATTTGCGTGGTTTTTCTAACTTTGATGATATTTCTTTATGTAATGCTTAATGGATTTGGTAATGTGTATTCTCATTAGGGACATTCTCAGCAAAAAATTTTTTCATGCTCCATGTTATTACACATGCTCCAGGGCAGAGGAGGGCCAGTTTATTTCTGCATGTTATTTCTGTTCTTCACCAAAAGGTATCAATCAATTGCACTTCTCCAATATATCCTGTTCCGACACTTTTTAAAGAACATTTAGAAAAGTCTTTAACAATAACAAATATTTTTTGGGGAGAGAAAAGCTTCATGGAAGCAAGATAAATTCTAAGCGACTTTCCAAATTTATGTACTCTTGTTCATAATAACTCTGAAAAAAAACTGACAACAACCCTTAACTGCTACCGTCAGGTCTTTTTTGACCCGACCTAATTTGTTATTATTTTTTGTATTGTTAAAACGGCTGAACGCAGCAACCTTGGCTACAATGTAATCCTAGGAGGAGAGGAGGGAGTGAGCCAGTTAAACTTGAGACTGTGCGGGTGACGGGTGTTGTTTACGAGCAAGACTAAAAATCGTGTCAAAAAAGAAACGAGGATAAGGTGTACATGGCCAAAAACCAAGATAGTAGTCAAGGTTAAACAAACTAGTAATTTCAAGTTGTCTTTAATGTAAAATTCCATAAATTAAATTAGATATCTATCTGCGAATTTCCACAGAGAAAAAATCAGCCGCCTTGACAGGGATTCGAACCCGGATCCCTCGATTTGCGGCCGAGTGCTTTAACCAGTTAAGCTACCGAGGATTTTACACAACTGTGCATTGCGGGTGACTCCGTAAAAGTGGAACTCCGTGGCTAGTCCCGGATAGCTTGAAATTTGTTAGATATCTATCAATTACACGTCTTAAATAGACCCTATTCCTAAACTCTTTTCAAACGAAATTTAGAAAAATGTTTGCCAATGCTAAATTTTTTATTTTGGGAGAGAAATAGATCACCAAGCGTTTGCCAATGTGAACAGGATTTATCGATGAACAGGTGCATGTTAGAGCGAATCTCCGAACACATCCCCGTCCGTTGACGCCCACTCTCTCCTTGTTGTCTTTACGTGAACAAGCACAGAAAAACTTTAATTTTGGATTTTTTAATGCCGTAATGTGATTTGGGACCAGAATAATATACATTGCCCTTGATCAGCTCTATTCATATAGGTTTTAACCTCGCCGGAAAGGTTGAAAAAATCCCTATTGTGTACTTCGATATTTAACATGGAAACAAAAGACTTTGTGCATTAGGTGATTTAAAGTTCTGCCTATCAATCAGGTTTCCCATAACCTTGGCTCATATATATATTTTCAAAGCGCGTTATAAATGAAACGTGATCAAGAAGAAGTAGCCTTTCATAGGTTTAACGATGTCCTGTAAACTTCGCGTGGCCCCTTAGCTTCCCTTTACCTAATAGCCGATTTCTCGGCTGTATATGTACACCTCTGAGCACCAAGATATCTACAGAAATCAACTTTATTCTTTTCAAAATTTTCTACTTTTAAACTACCTTAATTGGTGCTGGAGTAGGACGTTGAAGATAAAATGGACAGAGAAAATAAGAAATGATGAAGCGTACAGGAGAGAAGAAGAGGGAAGGACCATATGGAACACCATTCAGAAAAGAAGAACAAAATGAATTGGACACACCCTGAGACACAATGGATTTGTAAAGAACATAGTTGTAGGTAAAATAGAGGGAAAAGTCCCCAGAGGAAGACCCAGGAATTTGGAATTTTTATTTCCACGTCGATGATCGACTATGAGATAGTCAACAGTCCATTATTGCTTTTGTGACGTGACATCAGGTTGCCTGAGTCTCTTAGTAAATTAGGTATTACAGCATCGAATATGGACCACATAAAGAGGAAAGAACATAGAAAAAGATACCAAGAGGTAAAGGAAATAGCATCATATAGAGAAGGGTGGAGGGCTGTGGTCAACCAATCGTAGGGTTGAATAGCACAATATACTTTTAATGCGATGAAATGAAACGGATTATTTTTGTTTTATTTTAAATGCATGGCGACATATATTGACACAACGCTATCGCAATGTTACCTACACAACATGTTGACGGATTTGAGGATTATAGGTAGATATTGCTTTTTCACCTTTCAACTACGAATCTCCTCTTGAAATATCGCGTCATCGGACGATAGCCTTTCGATATGTCATTTTCATTGTAATTTTTAATATATTTTCATGAAAGGAAATATCTCCTTCGTTCAGAGCTTAGTGAGCCAAGTCAACTGTGGATTACTGACTCAAGTCGTGTTAGCATTGGGAAAGGCATTACCCTCAGACTGACGTTTTTAAAACTTTTTGCTACGGCGTACAATTTGGCATTTTATTTCCACGTCACTGAGCGGCTATGAGATAGTCAACATTCCATTATTGCTTCTGCGACGTGACATCCGGTCGCCTGAGTCTCTCTGTAAATTAGAAATTACAGCATCGAACATGCCAGAATGCATTTGTGAGAATATTCTCTCCGCCGGGTATCGTTATTTCCAGAATTTTTATTTCGTATCTATGCTCAGCTCCGCATCCTATCTACGGGCTGGAATAGTTTGAACATTGATCCTAGTTGAACGCCGCAAAAATTCACGCGTATTGCTTCCCGAAGTTTTGTTTGTCGCGCGGGACAGATACCTATAGGCCTAACGGAATGCGGATAATCCAGCTTTGTTGCCAGGCATGAATTATCCGAAGGAATGAGGCAATAGCTTCGTTGTTTTTACATTGAATGGGTTATGAAGTCAGCTTAACAGACCGTATAAAATCAAATGCAAACTGTTCCCGCCCGCAGATGCTTTCACAGACGTAGAATCATCAACGGTAAACTGTTAAATTAAATATATTACCGCTCCGGAATTCCATGGATTCAGCAACATTGAATTTGACACCGTCTGTTTCGTGTTTGGTTTTGACGACGAAATTGCGTGGAGGATATTCCACGAACGCATTAAATGTCATTATTTTATTTTTAAATTCGTGTGATTTTTTTCCGAGATAAATATGTACACTCGTTCGTTCCATCTCGAAACGTTGGATAAAAATCACACGCTCCGAGTAAAGTGCGGGAGTTGAGCTGTAAAACGCAAATATCACACTCACGTGACCTCCCGTGATCAAAACTAAATAAAGCGCTGATACGCATCTACATGAATCATTCAAAAATTGAATATTCTCCAAATCTTGTTTTATAAAAGGTACGCCCAAATGCGTTCAAACGAAGTAGCCTGGCAATAAAATTACGCATTTTCACTGACTCTTTCGCCGTGAAGAGTTGGAAGAGAGATGAGGCGCATATATATCCAATATTGAAACTAAACAAACATTTAATTGATTGCGATTGATGGAAATTTGAATAGTTTATACCGAAAAATCTTCCATCCAATAAAAATAAAACCGCCATCAGAAACGAAATCCACTTCGCTTGAGAAAAGTTGAATTCACGCATTGTTTACAGCGATTTTTTGAAGTATGCCTATTTTCGTAGCCTGGACTTAAATCATTCCTATTTTTATCCCTCTTGTTTTTAAGTACCATGATCTGATATATCGAATTCAGTCTTAGATTTTGAGAGCGGAATCTGAAAATCCGAGGGAGGACATTTCAATTCATGTATAATTTTTACTTTTCCATATTCACCTTGGTGAATATGGAATTTCCAACCAACCTAATCAGACTGGTACAGATGACCTTAAATAATACAACATGTAAGGTCAAAATAAAAGGGAACCTCACCAGAGAATTAGAAATTAATCAGGGCTTGTTACAAGGCGACGTGCTATCCAGCATTCTTTTCAATGTGGAACTGGAACGGGTGATGAAGAATGCAGAAGCCAGCAATCCAAGTGGTACATTGTTCAACCGTGTATCGCAAAATCTAGCCTACGCTGATGATGTCAATATGATATCAAGAAGACTAAAAGATCTCGAGGAAGGACTGGAGAGATTGGAGATGGAGGCAGAAAAAGTTGGGCTAAAAGTGAACTCTGCCAAAACATAGTACTTGTTTTCTTCCAGGAAAAGTACTACTGTTCGAGATAAATCTATAATATTAAATGGGAATAAGTATGAGAGATGTAACAACTTCAAGTATTTGGGAGTGCTGGTGACAAAAGATAATGAAATACATGAAGAAATAAAAGCCAGGATTGCAGCAGGCAATAGGGCTTATCGAGCTTTATTGAAAGTGCTCAAGCCACGCAACCTCAGTCGGAACTTGAAAACAAAGATTTACCGAACAGTGATTAAACCTGTGGTCATATATGGTTCAGAAACGTGGACCACGACCACGGCAGAAGAAGAGCTACTTAAAAGATGGGAAAGGAAAGTACTAAGAAAGATTTATGGTACTACAAAGGAGGGTGGACAGTGGAAAATACGGAGAAACAGAGAACTCGAGGAACTCCACAAACATCCTAACATAGTGACAGAAATTAAGAGCAATAGATTAAGGTGGTTAGAACATGTCGAGAGAATGCCTGAGGATAGGATGGTGAAAAAGATTTTTCGTGGTCATCCTGGTGGTAGAAGATTGAGAGGGAGACTCCGGAAAAGATCGTTGGATGATGTAGAGGGTCTGAGAAAGATGGGAATTTAAAGATGGAGAACGCATGCCGGGAATCGTGATATCTGGGCTAACATCGTCGGAGAGACCAAGGCCCTACAAGGGCTGTAGCGCCCAGGAGTTAGTAAGTAAGTAAGTAGGTATAATTTTTGCTATAAACACCTCTTCGTTAGTACGTAGTCACCTCAGTCATGGCTTATCCTACGTTTTTTCAATGATAAATTATATTTCTGTACTGGCAAATAACCAAATATTTAGAACATACATATCCATCATATCCATATTTCCTTTCGAATTAAGCACAATTAAAAATAAGAATCCATAATGAATTGTAAACTTAGTACTGTTCTACACAAGTTTCTCATTTTGCCAAATATATGTGTACTAGGAAACAATCATGTTTTCGATCTTAACCTCAATATTTAACACATCCCCCGAAAGTTTAACAGATGCGCAAATTGAATCGAAAACAAACTGAAATATTTAGACACCCTTGAGACCTTTGCATTGAACTACATTTTCCACACCCCTCCCCACTTCTTTCCGATGCAATTTCACCATGAAATGACAAACTTTCCCGCACCACAAGCCTTTAATCGAAGTTTCTCTGCCTTCCCTCACAAAATTTAATACTTCTTCACGCCTCTTCCCTCGTTAATAGCATAAAAATTTACAAAAAAGAGTATAAAGCCATCGGAATTTTAGAGCACGTATGAAGCATAACATGAGTATGAGAGAAATGGAAAGCGTGCGCAGGTATAGGACATTATGGGGGAAGTTTTTATAAGAGAGCCAGATTTCGAGGCTCAACAGCAATAAACTCACTCTGCCTTTGCTCCAACCTCGAAAGGGAATGACGAGAGGAGTACGTATGTATGGATAATGAATTCTGAGTGACTTTTCAAATGCATGTTCTCTTGCTCACAATAATTCCGTGAGAGAAAAGGTGGCTGTCTGGGCACAAACAACGAAAGTATAAACCCCAACCAATGAAATTCATTCATTGGTTCAAATTGGTTTTATAAATTTAGTGACCTCAAAAACTGAATTCATGAGTGTTCCCTGTCAGATTATAAAGCTGTCTATGCAGCAAACGAAATGATAAACAACTGATATTTAAAAAAATAACCCTAAATGTATGGCTCAGTTGTCAGTTTATCGAATTGGGCATACTCAAGGTGGAAAAATTACAGTTCCAGGTTATCTTTTATAAAGCATTAGATACTGCCGTCAAACTTAATGCTACTGCCTAGTTTCCCATATTGTTCATTAACGTATTCCACGTCTTTGATGTTACTAAGACTATCTTAAATTATTTTTCTATCGCTCAGGTTATGCTTCACTTATGGAAGAAGCTACTCATCACTCTCGTATAGTTCGTATTTTCTCTACTTTTTTGCTACAAATTTATGTGAAACTCAGCTTTATAAAGACTGCCAAATGTCAGAGGAACTGTTCACCAAAAACGTATAATTTTTAACAATTTTATGAAAAAACTTTTCATATGAATTCAAAGGAAAAATAAAATTTTATTATAAGAATAGGAATTTTATCATATTTTCTTTTGTATGGCGTTCGTCTTGACCTCGTGCGACCTGAGTTTCAAATTTAAGTAAGTAAAAGGAAAGAAAATGGAAGCGATAAAGTGTGATGCATTCCATTACTATCGCCATTTTCCTCATTCGTCTCCAAACAAAAATGCACGGTCGTGCCCGGCCAAAGAAGTAATAACTTCAAAAAGAGGAGGGTTCTGACATCTGTCCCATACCGCTCAAATCACATCTTTCTACTCATATCGATTGATCCACGTCAATGCTTATTACTCTGCCTAACGGAAAAATAAGAAGAAACAGTAGAGTATATTCCGGTTTGGAATCGAGCGGCCTAGATATAAAGCACTTCCTCGATCGTTAATTGAAAAAGGCAAACTTCCACTTTTTCCGAGAAATTCTCTCGAACCACTCACTCTATTCTCAACTTCTCCCAAACAACAACGGCACCTGCGAATCGCAGCGGGGAAACAAACCCACGCTGCAAAGCATCAATTTTTTAAAGACATTTCTCCCATTTACGCGCAGAATCGAGGCACGGAAATACTAAAATACAGAAGGGAAACCATGGGGCAATCTGGCGAGATCCGATAAATAATTGAAAGCGTATCCACAGTAATAGGGCCAACGAGACTTACTGAGCACGCGTGCGAATGAAACGCACTGCCACGTTCTCTCCACTGCAGTGCATCCGCAATCATACATCTACCTCATCCGTTTTTAGTTCATCAGTTTTTCAATATCGTAGTTGATATGGTGCTAGATCGTTATAGCAGAACGGTTGTATGCCGGCAGTCGAAAAAAGTAAAACATTTCGCTATGTTTATGTATGGGATTTTAAAAATTCAAAGACGAATATTTCTTTTACAATTCATTCGAAGCAAATAAAATGCTAATGAAAGCCCCACGCAACTCAAGAATTTGTCAGAATTTCGCTAGAATTTGCTAAAAAGAGCACATGAGAAATGTTATACTGGTAATTTGAATAATTCAGACGAAGCGAGTTTCAGTGAGACACAGAGAACTTATTTGGGCCTGCAAAATGTCTCTATAAATAATAAAATATGCGAAAAAATAAGTCTTAATCGCCGTCGAAATTAAAGGCAGAAGAATTCCTTATTTTACTATGAAAACGATCTCCAATACCCATAAGTCTTATTTCTGTCAGCCGGTTTCGACGGCTATAGCGTCATTCTCAAGACTAACAGGGGGGAAAATAAATACAAATGCGATCCTTTACAACCAAAAGAAGTAAGAGGGGGAGGGGGAAAGGAAAACAAGGGAGAGGAGGGGGTGCGAGAATGGAAGTTTGTTGCAGGCTACGGGCTAAGAGAAGGACGTAAAGGGAAGCAAAATGAAGGTCAGATTATGATGGATTCACGGGGGAGGGTGGGTTTGCAAGAAAGAAACCAGATTTTAAAACGATGACCAAAAATGGAGAATATTTAAATCCTGCATTATAATTTAAAACAGTAAAATCAAGCGAGAGGGAGAACATGTTGATTTTTGAAGATTTCTAGAACATCCAGTATAAAACCTTTGTCAAATATATGTAAAAAAATTATTGTGATATTACTGAAATGTCATTTTTGTCCCGTACATTGTTCTCATTGTGAAATATTTCTTCTCGTTCCAAAGCGTAAAGCCGCAATCAATTGATTTGAGAATAATTCTTCCTTTGTGTGCGCCATTAAAGTTTGTAGCCTCACAGCCAGGCTCTAACGAAAGGGGGTTGCTGCGTGTGTGACTAGAGTACTGGCTAACCATGCAGACTGAGTAGGCTACTACCGATGCCGAGTTTCTCTCCACCCTTTCTGCCTTACATGTACCCTATGTCGCAAATGACCGTAGCTGTTGGTCGCCTCCCCCAGAATCCAACCATAAATTTATACTAACACCGGCACATCTATAACTCACAGATCACTTGTTCTCTTCCCATTCATTATACTCATTAAAATCCAAAACGAAATGGTAAAGTTTAAATATTAAAATTTAAAGTAATCAAAGATAGTTTTAATTATGTTTTCCAACTCCCGCGGACATCAACGTGGACTGTATTGAGACAAATACCCCTCATCACGATCAAAGCTGCATTCTAAACCATCTCTTTTAAGTTTCATCCGCCCGCTATTTATATCCAAAATTTTAAGAGATGAAGTGGAATTGATGAGAATTTGCCACAACGTATGGCATCGTGTAACAGGTTTTCCTGCTTAACATCCCTGAAAGGTATTCTCCACGGTGTTCGGTCCTCCATTACGTCGCTTTTCATCTTCTCATCCAGTTTCTCCGCTTCTCAGGGGCGTCAACGCCCTTGCATCACGGCTATTAATCTCCTTTACACTCCCTTCCGAGTCAAACAGCCAACACCCACATCTCGCACACCCGCTGGCTAAAGTCACATTTTTCTTGTATCCCTATTTATCTCTTTTTGACGAAAAAAAATGTTCCATTGAGTTGGCGAATTTTTTTCATGAGTTTTCCCCTTTATTTGCTAAACTTACCTTGTTACATAAATCCACATTAGTTCATACCCAAAAGGTGAATGACCATTTCATAGCTGGATAGACAAAGTCAAAGAACAAACTTATGTACTGCGATTAGGCCTAGGATATTGGCTTTCTTTCCACTAAGCAACACGCTGTCATATCTCTTTCACTCGTCTTCCGGTAATGGTTAGTTTCACGCGTTCTCTAATTCCAAAGAGTCATCATTATCCACCTTATTACTGGTACCAGATAATGCAAAATACTACAGTGAACCTAATATTTAACAATACGTTTTTAAAGCACCTAAGCTCGTTTGACGCATCCCTACTTTATTTTCAATTATTGCTCCGAATTCATTGTTCACAAAGTTAAAGTACAAGTATTTTTAAAAAAATACTTTAAGCAATAAATGCTTAAATTCCTACTGGGTTATATGGATAGATTTTAAGTGCAAATGGATATATTTATTAATCGTTTTAGGCCATGTTTTGCGTAAAATGCTCTTCTTGCGATTTTAATGAGTCAATTTGTGTAAACAGAGTCGTTTTAGCACTGATTGGCATCATTTGCGATACCTTACGTCCGCTGAAAGGCATATATTATTGAATATTGAACAAAATTTATTGTCCTTGAGCAGCAGCTCCGTTAGAACAAAACACAGTGAATGAATGAAAGAACTCTCATGAGGACTGCAATATTGAAATTACACACAGATCTAAATAATAATACAAACAAATATATAGAAGAAACAAAGAAGAAATAGAAAAATGAATTTTCAATCAAACAAAACAATCATGATTATGATTATGACACTCATAACAACAAATGACAATTTACTCTCAAAATTATGAACCTAACAAATAGAGACATTCACATGTTATTTCATGAGATTTTGTTCCTCCATCAATAGATGGCAAAACTTGGTTTAAACAGACGAGGTTTGGAGGAATTTTTTAGTTTTACAGTTCGGGAATTCTACAAGGAAGTAGCCAATATGAAAATGAATTATGGTATGAAGTCGATCTATGCCCAGGATTATATTAATAATTGGGATCACATCTGGTACATGCATCAAGATTATTTGGTTTCGTTACAAATATAGCTGTGAGGTATTTTGGGCTCATTGCTTGAATAAAGTTATACAACAAAAAATTCCCAGAATATTTTTCTTCGGGATTCTGTTTTAAGCCATCCCAACTACCTGTAATAAGGAAAAATATAATTATAAGGTATAATTCTAGTATGTTGTGTTCATTTCTTATCATGTCCATTGTACCATTAGATGGCTTTCCCAGCGTACGCTGTCAGTGATGGCGGTTCGAGTCCTCAACTGCGTCAAACTCTGACTATATTCAAACTTTTAAAATACGAGTCACCCATTGTACTCAGAACTACATCAAGCCTTCGTGAAGACATACAACTTTTTCATAGTAATTTCGGAGAGTTTGACTCAATAGATAACCCAAAAAGTCATAAATCAATTTGAATTGTCTTACAGCTCAAGATTAGGGTTTACCACTTTTGAAATCTTACCCTAGACGAAAACTAAACAAAACCTCTTGCACTATGTTGTAGCTTGAAAGTTTTTAATCCAAAAGAGTTTAGCGGGGTAGTAAAAGAGGAAAGTGATGTACTAGATATTTTGTAGAGTATTTGTAGAGAAAAGATGTAGATGAGTTGTGATTTGGAACAAGTTGATCTAAGCTGTCCACGATTTGGTATAAGTTGTCCAAGAATCTACGAGTATTTTTTATAACTAACGAGGAGTACCTCATGAAACCTATGAAATCATCTAAATCAACATACATAAATGCTTTACCTATAACGATCATGAATTATCAGCGTTCCTCATCATATTTTATTCGAAAATAAAAAATGACTATTTTCTCCAGATAAGTTTAATGTCTTCATACCATTGATACGAACTGCAGTTGGCGAATGAAAAAATCCATACTTTGAACGGTGAAAGCCCAAATTTTAATCCGATCTACTGCATTTTCAATGATCCAAGGATCTCATTTGAGAGCACAGAAATCTGGCTATCTCGAACTGTGAGATTAAATGCAGTATTTTTTTTAAATTAACGACAGTAATTGATTTATATGATGAAAAAAGTCTAAAAGGTTTTAAGGAGCCGATAACTTACCGTCAATTTGATTGGCAAAACTAAAATTGATGAATATAGTCGCACAAACATTAAAACTGATCTGGCTCTAAGCCCTGGCACACGCGCACATTAAGGGGGATGATTGGGGGAATCGATGGATACACAAATTGAAAAACATGCGTATGGTAATCTAGATTTTGAATATGTCATTGGATCGGTTGAAACACATCCAATTACTCTAACGCACATAAAACATTCTCTTTTCCACAGATTTGAATAGCAAACTTCAACGCGGTCAAAATCATCCGCTATTTTCCTTCGAACTGTGCCATTTTCTATTCAACGCGTGCCCTATTTTCGTACGTTTCCTTACGTAGTTAATCCACGCTTTTATTCTAGCTTCTACTTCTTCAACTTGTATCGCGAGAGCTACTCTAAAAATTTAAATTGTTTCAACGTGAAATTGTACAACACAAAATTAGCTTCCAAGCGTCATATTAAAATGTTTCATTCTGCATGAGAAGGAATGGATTCATTCACGTTTGTATAAGGAGACAATCGATAGATTTTGTTATCTCTTTCTCTTTTTTTCAACTTGTATTTTCCCCTCATCCCTACTAATGACGCCCGTTTACGTGGAGAGATTTTACATTAACGCTTTAATGATTTCCGATTATTTTTTTAAATACAAGGAACTTGGAATGAAAATGATTCATGAAGCCCATGAAAGTCTACCGGTTGGGAGTGATTTGATTTCGCTTCAGAGCTGATTGAAATGGAAAAAAGGCCATTATATAAAATTTAAGTGGAGGGTGGGGTTCATTCGGCTGGAAATGACCGTAGGCAAAACGTCCAAGTGGTTGTTATGCTGACGTTGGAACACGATTATCACCGTGATTTTTTGCAATATCCGTGGAGTATTATCGCTGGGAATGTGGAATGAGTTTTACTATGAGTATACTGGAAAATGATGGGATTTTAAACGTTTTTGGAGGATTAAATTATAATTCCGGAATTTAAGATCATTGTAGAGCTATCAAAACCGAAATTTGTGCAAACGGTAATCTTTCGTGTCGGCAATGATTATTCATATTTGCATCAATTCTGTCGGTTTAAGAATAGAACCTTCTCCCTTAGAAACAAATTGAAATTTACTATGAAAATTTAATCCACGTTGCAGTTTTTACCACGTTCCTGCTAACTCAGTTTCTAGTCTGTGTGATTGGTAAAAATTTTGCAATCGATTTTAAGCGAACTTTCCGACGAGCTAGAGACTTAAAGCTTTAAACATAGCTTAGTACTGTATGACAATGCAATAACATAATGAGACACTTGAACTTAAATTTGCTGGTGTTTTATTCCAAGCCCTGATTTTGGAACACAGTATATTCCACAACGCAGGTATTGGAAACTAACATTTTAAATTTGACCTAAAATCTCGGCAATCATCATTAATAAGATTTGACGTTAAACCTTTTTTCCATCCATGAAGAATTATTTATTATTAATTCTCTCCGTATATTTCATCTTCACCATTCGTCGGCATATTTACATTTCCATTGCTTCTTGTAATTTTTTTGCGGCTACATTATCGAATTAGCTTACTATTGACTTAAAGAGAATCTTCCAATTAAACGAAGTGCTTATTTACAACAAATTTCTTTTCTATAAGTTAGCACGTTTTCTCAAATAATTCTTTCTCAGCAATGCACAACGCTCATAATGCTAATTATTTTAGCCCAAAAATATACCTCGTGAACTGGTAGAAGCGACAGAATAAGAGACATACACAGCCTGTCTGTCAGAAATGACAGGTACGAACATTCTCGTTTCCTAAGTTTTAATAAATTCATCAAGACATGAACATTAGGCACATTTGTAGCATCAAACCAATCTCTGTATCCTATTTCATTTACTTCTTCCCTCCCCTCAACATGGCTAATGCTATTGCACCCCAAATCACATTTTTTCGGCGGCTCGAGGATTAGTACATAAATATAATAGTACATAAGACATTCCTCTACGGGTTTGGATACGTCATTTTTCCATCACGTTAAACCAGCGTCACTCGAATCTTTACTCTGATGTTTAGTGACTCAATGCTTCGTCGTTGGATAAACAGGGAGAGTTACATCGTCTCCGGAACGTGACACGGCGGGCATAAAACATTCCATATGCGTAAACACGGTGATTACGTAAATTGTGATTAGCTATCGGACTCGTATAATAAAGGACATCATGCCATGATGATTCTCACAGTGGAAAATTAAAATGGACATTAACTATTATTTAAACCAGTGAAATTATGATGAAATGACAATTGCCAATTGAAATATAAAAACTCCTGGGTCGTACGACACAAAAACGTGTTCAACACCACAAATTGAGTCCTCGTTTGAAACAAAGCCAACAAAAAGCGATAGCAAAGCCGACAACAGTTCGGTAATATTCATTAGCCTTGTATATTAAACACTGCGAGGAGTGAAAAAGTCTTCAGTAACGTGTAAAATTGTATCAACTGATTGGAGTAAACCAAATCACCGCGATCTTCAGTTATGAAAGGATTAATCCAGAGTAGTATAGGGATCTGCACATTGTACAAAGAAATAGAATATCCGAGGTTTAACTCCTGGTCCAGTTACATTTTTGTGAGGCAGTGTCTATGTTCACCACCGCTATTTACGGCTGAGGAGACAAATTTTCGTGATTTCCATGAGTTAATATAATGGGTAGTTACGATAACAAGTTACATCATACTACGATACAGCCTGAAAGTAATAGTATGCAAACTATTTGTGCCACTTGATTTCGCGGACTCAAGGCACCTTACATGATTCTACGATCCTAGTAGGCGGCCGATTTAAATTAGCATATGATAAAGTAAAAACTTACGATAACGTGCGAAAAAGTACGACGCGGGGCACTTGTTACCCTATACTATTTTCTTTGATCATTTCACACCTGAAACATGATACATTGATGGTCAAATTTCGGTCGAAAAACTCAAATGAACTCACATTATGCGTTGTAATAAATTGTTCTTAAAATACTAATTGAAAATACTAAAACAAATATTATTCAAGGGTCATTTGAAAACATTTGATATTACGTGAAATGCTGTGCAAAAACGTCGCTAAAATAGCATCACTAGAAAATTGTGGCCTATAGTTATTTCGGGTATTTTAACTATTCTACTTTCATGCATTACGATCAAACGTTCATTCTTGATTTTAAAAGCTCAACAACAGCATGTCTATCTTGAAAAAAAGCGGTTTGCTTTTGAAAAACATAGAATAAATTATTCGAGTATCAACCTAACCCTCCCCATTGGGTGATTCGTATGCTTTTAATTGTTGTTCCTAATTTACATGATTCCGAATTTACAATTAATTCATGCTGTTTCAGCCCAATTAACGTACTTTGGTATAAATAATAATTTACAACAAGTTAAATGTAGACACAGCTTTCCTTCGCTCCATGTTTGAGGCTCAGAAACGTGGAACTTGATTTTCATAAATGAAAAAAAATAATTTTTTTCATTTTTGAAAATCAACGTCCACAAAGTTGACCATTAAACCATAGAACGTATCAAGATCACAAGTACAGCGAAAAAGGCCAAACTGCTCCGGACCGTGATAATCAAATGCTGAATAAAGTCTGTAAACACCTATTGCAACAGTAGATACCTCGCTTTGGGAGTAATTCCAAAATCAGAGGAAAAAACCAAGCTATTTTTTCATGTGTGACAGCTCTCCTTTTTTGAATGTACTCCCCCGGCAGGTGATAGATGGAGAGTTAATGAATATTGTGGACTACAGGCAAATTTATTTTTGACGCTTCACCTAGTTTAATAGATGAAATTCTTAAGATAGGAATAAAAGCTGAGTTACTCAGTATGTACGAACGCAGTATGTTTTAAATTAGAATCAATCTTTTGTGTAAACTCTAAACAGATTTATTTTCTGACGATGTAATTATGTAATACCTTACAAACTCCAGCATACTACGGTAGATTAGATCATGGAAATAAAGTCGTCAGAAGGCTGAAGAATTCAGTCATATTTCTGCCATCTGCTTTTTCGACTCTAAAAAAATACGCAGCAGTTGGTCCGGAAAAGTTTCAATTTTTTAAGTATTCTACCGTTTAAGTTAGGTTTTGCTGAATGTCAGATGATCTCCACCCGGTCTTCTACACATTCAGGGGCCCATCCAAAAAGCCAATTTAAGTACGATTATAAAAAACCATTATATCTGATACAATCTGGGGTTTTTTTTAACAAACGCATGTTTAATCTCTTCAAGTCTTATTATTTTCACAGGAAAAAATGCTTTCATTGCATGCATAAGGATTATCAACGGTATTAAGCAACCAGATAGGTAAAAAACTCATTCTTTCCGCGCACAATAAGCGACCACAATAAAAACTGAGCTCCTCCAAATACACTCCCATAGGACATGTCACCATTTCACCTCCAAAACTTTGACATCTTTACACGACTGGTGACCAACCACCCCCTGCCACACGCCCATGCGGCGGCTGGCGGGGTAGTATGTAGATGTAGATGAATCGCCAGCCGCGTCATCTCTACGTTACTCCTCTACTACGCCTCTGGGCGTTACCCGGCCTCTGTTGAAACTGACCGCGGACGAGAAGGGACCTGCTGGAGTGGAGACTAGTGATCGTCTTCTATATATCAAGTCTATGGTATTTAGCCCACGGGCTTCTTTTCAATTGTAATACTTGTTTGTTATATAACTGTTCTTACTTGAAGTTAATCAAACAGGCTACGGTTGTTGTTATTTCTGTCTTTGCCTACCATTCGCAGCCAATTCACTCGCGACGTCAAGTTATAGTAATATGCGTTGCATAGTTTGTGTGATTTCTCCAAAATTTTTGGAAATTAATCATGTTGTCACCGCAGTATCTCTTGCAGGATCACAAGAAACTTTCCGTTGTGAAGGTCTTTTAAACGTACTGCATGAAAAAATGAGTCAAGTTAGAGATTAATTCAGATATTTTTATAAAATCAAATAGAATTAATTTCATCATATTTAAGAACTAAATTGCACCATTTATTATGAAATGTGTATACCATGCTTCCAACCGCCTCTGAAATTAAAATGTATACTCAGAATACTGTATCCCATGTGACTGAGGAAATATCTCGCTCAAATTATCTTAATGAAATGTGTACAATATCCAACATTCGCAACTCTGGATGGTCAACACATGCATGCATTGGAAGGTGAAAATAACGGTGCAGGAAATATTTAGATCCTGACGTTGCTCATTGTAACGCCAAAAAAACGTTTGGTTATAATACCCTTGATGCTGACGCTCTTCCTGCAAAAGTCATCACATACATGCCATACCTATACTGTGGGTGGAGTAAACATAAAGTCTTCAGATACAGTAAAATATCTTGGAATTACCTTAACGTCTGACATATCGTGAGGATTGCACACACAGAGCATATGTGGCGCAGCATCAAAGATAACTAGGTTTTGTTAAACGCATAATAGAAAGGTCCTCGAATGAAAAAGTCAAAGAGACACTAATTCGCTCTGGTTAGGCCACATCTCGAATACGCCGCGAGCATTTGGAACCCTGGTCAAATAGATTTAACCAAAAACATAAATAAAATACAAATGAAATCAGCACGCTTCGTTAAAAACTGCTACGAGCGTACATATAGTGTCTCACAACTTATAGAGGAATTAAGGTAGGAGCCCCTAGAGATTCGGAGGCTACACGCTAGGCTTAGGTTGCTTGATAAACTCAAAACTGATATTTTTCAGAGCGACATAGAGAAGATTATCATGACTCCTCACTACATCTCTAGGTCTGACAGATGCTATCAAATAAGAGACATACGCTGCCGAACAGATAGGTGCAAGAACTCGTACTTTCCGCGAACAATAAGCGATCACAATAAAAATCGAGCTCCACTAAATACACTCCTATAATACATGTCACCTTTTCATCTCCAAAAAAGCGTACACCTTTACACGGCTGGTGACCTAACACCCCCTGCCACACGCCCAAGCGGCGGCTCGCGGGGTATAGTGTAGATGTATATGATGTACAAATACTCAGAAGCCACCTCAGCATCTATCAATAAAAAGAAAGCGGAAGACCTATATCGAAAGTCCTGCTTTCAAAAATTATGTAGAGCCTTTTTCATGTTTAACGATACATATTAGCATTAAATAATTCTCCTTCCCTAGAACCTCTTTCCCCAAGCTCATATTCGTTGAAGTAGAATGAATGCCATGATGGAAACGAAGTAGATGAAAATAACCTATTTCTTCCGCAGAGATTGAAACGAAAATCGAAATAGTAAACACGTTTTTTTTTTCCCGTATTAATCAACGCTTTGCTTTGAGGAGAATCCAAACACTCGGAACGGTTTAATTTTGAATGCAAATTCGTCTCAGGAGATAATTAAAAGTTTCCAAACGACCTGATTTGGTATCGACTGAACAACATTTCTCCTCGATTTCGTTCGTAGAGTTTGAAGGAGTCCCATTGGTTCACGGATGACGAGGAAAGGAATGAGTTTGCAAGAATTTGAATTGTGAGTGCGCGTTAATGTTCCATTCAACGTGTCGAGTATCGAGATCGTTAAGCAATGTTCCGAAGGACCAAGTGATCACTTACACTAGCGCATAATGAGAGAAAAGAGATTAAGTGATCACTAATTTAATGAAACACAAATGAAATATAACAAGTACAAATATAACACTTTTCACTGCGACACATCTAGAGAGTACTTAAGTTTCTGCTGCACGTTGAGGGCTCCTGAGCAGGGAAGGCCGGCCGGCGGGGGGAGGGCGGATTAACGACACACGCATACCCTGTTCCGGGAGCACTTAAACCTAACATGGGTTGCATCCGAGTCACCTTTTAGTTCTCACCGACTGACTGACTGCTCAGTCGAACAAGTTCCTTTGAATTGAATCACCAAAAAAAGGCGCCCTCCTGTGGCAATCTTACGGTACGCGTAACAAAAACGAAACGAAAAGAACGAAACACAACGAGTTCTGAAGTTTGTCAGTACCGTAGAATGAGATGGAGAGGACGTTACGTCATCAAAACTGTAGCCTGACAACTGTAATAACAACCATATTCCCTATTCCTACTCTTTCCTTACTTCCTTTTGGATATCATGACGGAATGGACGACTTTGCGGATGTATGGCAAGCTTAACCACCGCCCGTTAGAAATAATGGTTAGTAAGTGTTGAAACAATTGCTAGTTGTTATTGCTATGAATTTTACTCGATTTTACCGCAAATTTCACAGGAAATGGGAATTATTGCTAATTTTAATGTTGAAACAATTGCTGTGTTGTATTGTTGAAACAATTGCTAGTCGTTATTGCTACGAATTTTACTCGATTTGACCATAAATTTCACAGAAAATTGGAATTATTGCTAATTTTAATGTTGAAACAATTGCTGTGTTGTAGTGTTGAAACAATCGCTAGTTGTTATCGCTATGAATTTTACTCGATTTACCACAAATTTCACGGGAAATTGGAATTATTGCTAATTTTAATGTTGAAACAATTGCTGTTTTATAGTGTTGGAACATTTGCTAGTTATTATTGCTATGAATTTTACACGATTTTACCATAACTTTCACAGGCAATGGGAATTATTGCTAATTTTAATAAATTAAAAATAAATGTTAGGAGAACCCATGTTAAAGAAGTAAATGCATTGTGCACTTTAAATTTATAGAAGTATAGGTATACGCAGGTACAATCTTACTAATATATAAAAATCTAGTGGTGTCTGTCTGTCTGTCTGTCTGTTACTCAATCCCTCATAAACCACTGAATCGATTGAAACAAAATTTGGCAGGAAGATACTTGATATATCTGATTCACGCATAGGCTATAGAACAAGTGTCTTGGGATCCTAGAAGATCCTCAAGTGGGCCGTTTTATCGCCAAAAATTAGCCCTAGATTATAATTCATGCTTGTATTAGAAACACGTAAAATACACCTATATTGAATGTACGACAATCATGAGGTCGTAAAAAAAGAGAAGTTTCAGGCTTTATGTGGTGGAAGGATTCCATCATAAAGAATGAAAGTAATGCACGTATCCACTTTTATCGAAGTCCAATTAATTTATCTTATCCAATTTTATCGAAGTGGACACGTGGATTACATTCATTCTTTATGATGGGGTGTAAGCCACGCAGGCGCCCCAGAGGGCCCAAGGTCCCAAAAGAATGCTCTCTTAAAAGCCTTATAAGTATTGAACAAGAGAACCGATTTTAGTTAAATTTTCTCACATGGGATTAGTAACGCTTTTTTAATGAAATTAAGACCATAAGGAAGGCCCCTGGGCTCCAAGGGCAGCGTATTGGGCCGTCTGGTGTCTTATATGTTTGAAAAACTCAAGTCTAAACATTTTGGTTCAAGTGCAGAGGTTTCTCTTTTTGCATAATTTTATTAGTTCTACTAAACATAGAAGGCTGTAGTTAACTCCATTAGATGGATAAAATATTGCATTTCTTATTTTTTAATTCAATTATCTTATGCAAATAAAATTTCTCTAGAAATCGCGTTTTTATTGTCAAAATCATGAGTTTTACTTCTGTCAACAACGAATATTTCCTTGGTTACCGTGGAATTAGCATTTAGGGATTAGGGATAATTTTGCCTAAAATTAGCAAAGTTCATTTCAAGTGGACTAATTTAAGTTGGACACACGTAAAACAGGAGAATATTTATATCAATGCTAAAAGGCTTTGGAATGCAAATGGCCCCTGTAGTTTAGTTTCCACAGGTTACTGCAAAAGAATGTCGAAACTCGGTAAATATAATATAATGCAGTTTTCATCTGCTAAATTAAAAAATTAAACAAAAATTATAGCTGATTTGTCTAGAAAAAAATACACCTCATTAGTGGCTCTAACTTATAACCTATATGCCCTGTCTTTCTTTCAACCCCCGTTGAATTTCAATGGGTACCTCCGCTAGTAAAAGTAATATAATATAACACAACATAGCATGGCATAGCATAGCAGAGCATAGCATTGAATAGGATAGCAGAGTATATCATATCATATCAAAGCATAGTATAGTATAGCATAATATAGCATAACAACGCATAACAAAACATAACATAATATAATGTGATATAATATAATTAAAAATAACGTAATGCAACTTAACCCGGCAAAGCTCGCAATGTATCTGTCAGATAATTCTGGCCCGAAATTCGAATTATTACAATGTTGACTCAACCTTTAGGGCTGAGCTTCTTTGTATCCTAAAAGCGTTACATTGTGAGTAATGTTTTGTGACAATCACTCAGATGCCGCCACACTGTCACCTTTGAGCAGGGTGAGACCTGTCGAGTCCGCGTCTGGTATCTGAGAGATACAATGCGGGCTTTCACGTCAGTGCTTTTTGTGTCCAAGCGTGAGACGGAATGGCTTCAACTTCAAGGTGTGAGTTCAATGTGAGTGATCCTAATGACATCGAAATCGATAAGAAATATTATTTAGAGAAATGATTGTGATAATGACGAAGCGTGTGATTCATCGGATACGGATACGGAGGATCGCGTGGAAGTTTGAATTCTCGACTCTCGTCAGATACTGACGAGAGTACAGAAGAAAGTGAGGAGATCCCTTTATTAGATGATTTTATTTAGGTGAGTTATTTTTACAAATATTATACTAATATAATTTTCGCTTATTTCTTCGTATTCAAGCGTATAGTCACATTTACTATCAGATTTCCGTTGGTAAAGACGGTACGACAAAATGCTCCAAAAATGTTCCGACTAAGTTTTCTAAAAGAAAACCTCATAATATTGTTACTTGTCTGCCTGGTGTTAGGGGAGCTGCAAAAGATTGCAAAACAGGAATTGAATGCTGGAAGTTATTTTTTACGGACAATATGCTGGAACTTATTGTTGAGAAAAAAATAGGCATAGTATAGAGGCGGTGCGGGAATCATTCACTCGATAAAGGGATGCTAATAACTCAGACATTGCGGAAATCAAAGCATTCTTGGGCTTGCTATACATGGCCAGATTGCTCAAGTCCAACAGGCTAAATGTTCAAGATTTGTGGTCCACCGATGGAATGGGGGTTGAATTCTTTAGGCTGGTGATGTCAAAAAATCGCTTTGGTTTCCTTCTGCGCTACATTAGATTTGATAATAAAGCTACTCGCGCAGGAAGGAAGAGAACTGACAAACTTACCGCCATACGGGAAGTTTTTGATTACTTTGTGCAGCAGTGCAAAGGCTCATACTCTGTTGGTCATAATGTTACAATTGACGAGATGCTACCCAAATTTCGCGGAAGATGTAGTTTCCGGCGATATATACCATCCAAGTCATCTCGGTATGGCATAAAAATGTTCGCTATGGCAGATTCCAGAACGCATTACCTAAGTAACAATGAAATACACGTAGGAACGCAGCCAGTTGGGCCTCACTGTAAAAGTAACTCTCCTGCTGATGTAGTTTTACGATAATCGGAAGCAAACTGGAAGAAATGTATTAGCCGAAAATTGGTTCACAAGTATTCCATTAGTTCAAAGTCTAAAAAATCAACGTTCTCATACGTTCTGTGAAACTGTGAAAAAGAATAAAAGAGAGATTCCTCCTGAGTTCATATCTGGAAAGGATAGACAAGTATCTAGTTCCATTTTTGGATTCTACGATTGCGGAACGCTTCTATCATTCATCCCTAAAAAAGCAAAAGCGTAGTTTTAGTTTCCAGCATGCATTACGACAGCTCGATAGACGAGACAAGTGGGCAGGCTGAGAAACCAGAAATTATTACGCATTACTATACACACAAAGGTGGCGTCGACACGTTAGACGAGGTTATTGAAACTTACAGGGTGACGAGAAACATAAAGAGATGGCCTATGGTCATTTTTTATAGTGTGCTCAACAAAACGCTCAGGTTATGTACTTGGGAAACGGCCTCAAAGTAAGAAACAGAAGAGACTTTTTGAAGGAGCTAATACATTGTCTCGCGCTAGATGAAATGCAGAGGCGAGCAGTAAAGTCAATATGTATACCAACCTTGCTTCAAGTAAGTTATTCGTTGTTACTTTCACGCCGAATTCACTC
Organism: Ceriagrion tenellum; assembly: GCA_963169105.1. Classification (NCBI taxonomy): domain Eukaryota; kingdom Metazoa; phylum Arthropoda; class Insecta; order Odonata; family Coenagrionidae; genus Ceriagrion; species Ceriagrion tenellum. The sequence goes on along the minus strand of OY720642.1, from coordinate 87,809,235 downwards.
ATGAATTACGAGAGGGCAATTTTTTTCTCTTATTGTAGGAGAGATTGAGTGATTTCCGTCCTCGGAATGATTCTGAAAAAGAAGATCAACCCAGCGGAAGAAAGCGAAAGCACTGCCGACCCTGCAAAAATGGAAAGCAGAAGAAGTTGCGGCTCTCAAAACACCACTGTAAGAAGTGCAAAATTCATCTTTGCTTGCAACACGCAGAAATTGTCTGTCAAAATTGTGTGTGATTAAAAAAAAGCAAATTTGACCTTGTTAAGTATCAAAATTAAAAACCACCTGTAAAAAATAAAAAATGTCAACAAAGAATTGTTTTGCGAGTGGAAGATAAGTGCTGATTAAAAAAAAAACCTTGACGACACGTGTTTGTGCGCATAATTATTACTTACTTAAGAAAATGGTCTAGTGAAAATTTATTGTTCCAAGTTTTCAAAGCAGGAAAATTAAGCTTTAGCATGTAGAATGCAAAAAAAAGGGTCACAAACCCAAAAGAACTTGAAAGTAATTCCAGTAAGTGACATAAAAATGCGTCAATGTCTGACAGATATATTGCGGGCACTCCCGTCACACACCCTAGAGCGGGCACTGCCGGGTTAATATAACACAACACAGTATATCATAACTTAAGATAACATAGCATAGCATAACGTAGCACATAAAAACATAAGAAAGATAGGAAACTCAGCATCGGCGATAAACGTAGCACATAAAAACATAAGAAAGATAGGAAACTCAACATCGGCGATAAACGACCGAGAGAGATGACGTGAAATTGTTGGTGTGCCCAAAAACCTATAACGGTTTGAGTGTTCATGGCAGTAATTATTTTACTTTAGTTGGTATTTGGATCAAACTATGTCTTCTGAATGGCACACGATGAATACGAATTTAATGATGAAACATAGTTATGAAATAGTAAAAACATAGTTATGATGAAACATAGTTAAACAAGTGCAATGGTTAAAAATCAATCTGCTTAGCCGTATTGATTGATTATTTAGCAAGCGGCTAACGGCATTGTAGCGCACAAACTAGTTTCCAGCAAATAATATGGTATTCAGGGACCGCTACAAAGCTTGGCAGTGCAAAAAGAGCCACTGTTTATGTAGCTGGTTCTTAAACACTCTGCCGCCTGGGTCAGAAGCGCAACTAATTATAGAGGCCTGTCACCAGTGACCCACCTCTGGTGATGAATGAAGCCAGAACGGAGATGTTACAGAAAAATACCAAATATACTGGAAGAATTGTTCTCCTCAATTCAGGCAGATGTTTCGAGTGGTATTGCTCTTGGGTCAAACGCAACATTTAAATTATTTGATCTAAATATGCGACGCCACATTCTTGTACATAGCTGTGCTTCATGAGAATTTATTCAGCAAAATGAAAGGGTTTGTGAGGTGGATTCTGTGACCTCGAGTATCGGAAAGTGCTCTCCATCACTTTTCCCTCTCGTAAAATCAGGGCAATGCTGCGCAGCATAATTAAGTAAATTTATCAAAATATATTTATGATAACTGAGTCATTTTCATTTTTAAACTCTTTAGGGCATATTGTTGCTCATCAGAGAAATACTACAACGACTCCACGAGAATATAGCGATATTTTATAATATACATTGAGTAGGAAGCACTTCCTAGTACAAAGTAGTAAGCAGTCGTAGCGGATATGTTAACCGAGTTTTTTCAGAGTAATTTACTAGAGGAGCTTACTTTTGGACAGTCATGGAATATGTGTATTTTATTTGCTGTAAAGGCATATAACTGTTTTCTTATTGCATAGTAAACACTTTGCATAATCACTAATTATAATTGCATGTCTGTTTACGTGCAAAGGAGATCCGCTAAGTTTGTTAAAGGCCGTTATGATAATTGTATAAGTGTTACGAGTTTAATAGAAGAACTAGGATGGGAATTACTATCAGAACGCAGGTTAAAATTTAGGTTAAATCTTTTAAGTAAATTCGAAACCGATTTGTTCACAGATGACATTAGATGTATATTGAGAACCCCTGCGTATTATGCTAGGTTTGATCATATTAACAAGATTAGAGAGATAGATTGTCGTACCGATAGATTAAAAATGTCATTTTTCCCGCGTACCATAAGAGAGAACTATAGGCAGCGTAGGAAAGGGATAGGTAGGTGAAATATCGTTAGAGTAGTCTGTAGTACATGATGCGTGTAATAAAAACCAATAATCCCTTTCTTATTATGTAGATACTAATCATGTGACCCTATTATCTAGCATGCCTTCGTTAAATATCATAGTTGCATGTCAATAGTGCATGTTTGGTGATCTTCACTACCTGCCACACACCCTCGTGGTGGCTCGCAGGGTAGTATGTAGATGTAGATCAGAGCTCTGGCCTGCCTACATACGGTCGTGAATTTATATTCACTTCCGCTTTTGTTTTTGTTTAGGTCACAGCGCATTCATATGCTTCATTTGTTGTGAAGGAGGTACTATTTTAGTGATTCAACTTGCTTTAGCATTTTCTGTCGCGTTTCGTTCTCCCAGATGGGGCCGTGAAGTCAGTTTCGTTATATAAGATGCTCGAAAAGAATTCTTGAATGGACATATATCTTGATAAAATCCTGACATGGTCTGCTCTACTGCACACATGCTCACTTATCGTCTACAAAGCGAAAGAAAAGTCTGAGAATGTGGCAAGTATTATACTTTCTGGATAAATAATCTGGGTAAGTCGGCTAATATTTTCCTTTTTGACCGTATTTCTATCAGCAGAAAAGTGAATACCTTTAAGGAAGATCTGTGTATGCACGAATATAACAGATATCAACATTTCAGGTGACTGCGTGGAGTTAGCGAAAGTTTGGTACAGTAAGGCCATCCATTTCCGTCGGATAATGTGAAGTTCTATTTCCAAACTCCAAGACTTAGCATTACTTCAGCCTAACTTCTAAAAATATGTTAAACCAATCCTTTCTAGTTTTCTGATCGATCGTGCCCTGAACACTTCCCCATGGAGGCTAATTTATGAGCTCCTTTTTGTATACCGAGATATTACGAAAGAGAGGTACTTATAGCCAATATAAACCTTAAGAATAGATTTTAACAATAAATATTTAACCCATAGCGTAATACGAGGGAGTTTCAATCATAATCTCTGAATTTTCCGGGTTTTGGGTTATTCTTGTGAAGAAATTAATGCAAATATGCCATCGTAAGTCTTAAAAAGACTGAAATTAACTGTTCAGCAATATTTCTTTCTAAAAGAATTGATTGTAATGTTATCACCAAATTCAGTCCTCGGTAATTTTTTTTAAAATCACGCATTAACTACTTCAAATTTTTCGCTCAGAGATATTACAGAAGTTAGAGCCGTTCCTTTGAATCGAGTTAATCAGTCTCACTTTCCCTTAATGCTTAGAATTCACACGAGTTAAAAGCTAAAATTTAAAATTGTTTAAAGGAATAAATTTTAGCCAAAGAAATAAATTAATTTGCAAATTGGCTAAGAACCATTATGTGATTTTACGGAGGAGCGGTATATTTAGTTGGAAAACTTTCTGTTTTTAGTTTTATTTTTTGTTATTAGCCGTCATCAGGCTAACAATTTCTTTCCTTTGATGTAAACAATATATAGGTAAAAATTGAATTTAGCTTAGCTGGGATAACCCGTGCCACAGGGAGGCCAAAAGAGCAACTCTAAAAGGTAAAAAAATTACTCATTTGTACTAAATATTTATCGTAAATATAGATTAATTTTCCCTTTGGAAGTTAAATCCCTCTCTTTTGCAAAGCTAAAACATTAGTAAATTGAAATTATTATTATCAAATCAATAGTTTTAAAACAAAAATTAGCCTCCGGTCGCAAAGCAATACGCATAACATATTTCGTGTTCGTTAAATAATGCCGTATTCATTATCCTTCGCGTTTTACAGGTAGCGGATAAGCAATATTAAATACGAGAATCAAACAATCAAAATTAATGCAACTTTATCTTTGAATTAAAAGGAATAATTTCAAGGCACCTGACCATATATTTTCGAAGTTTCTAAAATTTGGAAGACACGAAAATCAGGTTAAAATACGCATTTAGGCCACTGTCATTTGTTTAGCCTCAAACTAGTCTTATTTGGCCATGTATGACATCAAGGGAATATCCTGTAGCCTAATGCCGGAGCGGATATTTTGCATACAATTAACATATCAGTTTAGGCACCGCGTGAATGAGGTTGAGTCCATCACTCACATCCCCGCAGTGTGGGGGGCGACAAAGCAAAGTTTTGCAGGAAAGCGTCCGCAGTACGTGCTAATTAATTTACTGGGAGAACATGGCTTTGGCGTGGTATAAATTAAGCCGAATTGTATGCAGCAAAACATCAATTTAACTTCCCACATTTGAGGCCACACTTGGATGAGGAGGTTCATTGCAACTCTTGGTAACGTAAAAATGAATTCTTCACATAAAAAGGTAAACTACAGGTAAGCTATGTTTTAACGGAAGTGAGTTAATATCCCTAAGGTTTTTACATGTGAAGAGCTCTATCTACCGACAAAAAATCTTATCTCAGCAGAGGTTTTACCATTCTTCATCCTGTCCAAAAAACATATACTCGTCCTTCCCCTCCTGTTGCTTATTTAACATCCTACCAACTTTTACAAGCTCAATAACCCTTTAATTCTTATTATATATTTCAACAGAAGAATGATCTATCTACTATACAAGACGCAAGTTGTCACAATGCGTATGAGGGACGGACGTCAGATAGAAGCTAAAATTAAAAATAGAGGGAGACAAGGATACAACCTCTCACCAGCACTGTTGAACATGTACCAGCTTGAGGCTCTTTGAGAAGCACAAGACATTGGACATAATGGAATAAAGATAAGCGGAAAAGAAATGAACGTACTCCGCTTTACAGATGATATCGCAGTCAAGCTGGAAATCGCCATGACATTCAAAGGTCACTAATTGTTGGCACCAAGATGTTTGTATTGCGCTCCTTTGCCTGCCATTTGATGGAGCGGACGTTTTTTCGTTTGTGTTTTGTTTTTGTTTGACTCCCGTTGGTGGTAACCAGGGAGACTGGGGAACGCTCAAATGGCTTTTGTTGAGCCAACTTGTTCTTTTTGTTTACGTTAACAAATACAGTCCACTAATTTACTTTGAAGTTGACTTTTTCTTAGTTTTTTGCCACTAAAAAACACTAAATATATTGAACCAAGTCCTCCAAGAATACGACATGAAAATAAATAAGAAAAATACTAAGGTCCTAGTATGCGGAAGAGAGAAGCTGAATGTAGAAGTCATCCAGAGAGAAGAAAAATTAGAGCAAGTGGTTCCCTTCACCTATCTCGGTGTACCATCACGTGGGACTGTAGACGTAAAACGGACATCAAGCGGAGAATAGCCCAAGCTAAAAAGGCGTTCATGGGAAAAAGACAACTGATGTGCTCAAAGAAGATAGGACTACAAACCAGGAAACAGTATGTGAAAACATTAATTAGGAGCGTGCCACTCTATGGTTCGGAATCATTGACCATAGGAAAAGAACCTGGTGCTGGAGGAAGATGCTGAAGATAAATGGACGGAAAAAATAAGAAATGCTGAACTGTACAAAAGCGTAGAAGAGAAAAGCACCTTATGAGACAGACGGCAGAATAGAGGAACCAGATGGTTTGGACACACCCTGAGACATATTGGTTTGCGAGAGACACAATTGAAGGTTAAGAGGAGAGAACGGTCTCCATAGGAAGACCCAGGAATAAGTTCATGGACCAAATAAAGAATAAAGTACATAGAAAGAGATACCAGGAAGTAAGGGAGCTAGCATTGGATAGGGAAGGGTGGAGGGCTTCAGTCGACCAATCTAAGGATTGAACGACTAATGAAAAATCTCTTTCAACCACTTGCTCTGCCTATCTACTAATCAGTACCATAGGTTTCCTCCCAACTTACACCATGCCAAGAACTTCTTAGTTTTCTCCATATCCTCAATCCTTCTCAGTTCACACATTTTGTATGGTCTTCCGTTCTAAAAATCGGGTGATAAACGACAGCAATGGGCAAGCACAAACACCCATGTTCTGAGTGGTTTAAAACCCGCCAATGCGGGACCCAAACCCGCAACCCTCCGATTAATAGGCGAGGACTTCACCCCGTAACCAGCAGGAAATATAATGAAGTCATAGTTACGAGAATTAAAACGTATAATTGTATCACTTAAGGAAATGGTGGAGGAAATCAGTAGAATATACATTTAGAACCGAGGTCAAAATTAACCATATTGATCTTGTAACCGCAAATTTGAACTTGGTAGAGCAATGGAACTTCATTTATTCTCCGTGAAAAATACGTACTTTATTTGTTAATTTGAGACTGGCCTGGTGTTAAGTGGTACACAAACGACACAGAATTTGCAGTGAATAGTTGGAATCACGGCTGAATAGAATAAACGCTGAGCCTATCAACAGTAGATTTGCAGCGAATGCATTTCCGTTGTAGATACCCGCGTGGATTCTTTACCATGCATAATTTAAAAAAGACGAGCAAAAAATGTGGTGGTCATGGTGTTTCCAACAAAAAGCTGGGAACATGGCAGGAAAAAAGACACCAGTTAAATGAAGCGTAAAATCAACCGTTTAAAGAAAAGTAAATTATGAGGTTTTAATTTGCAATTAACTGTGACGCATTCCGTCACAAGTCAGCCACCAGAACTCTTGATGCCTGCGGTTTTGATAAAACTCGGCTGCATGACTCACTATGGATAGTAGATAAACCGTGCGTAGCTGTAACCTCGGAAGTCACATGGTACCCGCACGGATGGGTGCGGAAGTTTAAACCACGCTCCTTTACTGTACACTTCATCACTTCTTATTTTGTCCGTCCATTTTATCTTCAGCATCCTCCTCCATCTCCAGATTTAAAGGCTTTGAGTCTGTTCTGGTCAGCTGGTCCGACGTATCATTCCTTTCGAGCCATTTACTGCCACGCACCATGCGAAGATTTTCACGTAATCTTTCCTGGTTTGTAGTCCCATCTTCTTTGAGCACAGACGTTGCCTTTTTCCCATGAACGCCTTATTAGCTTGGGCTCTCCTCTGCTTAATGACCATTGTACTTCATGCAGATACTAAAATTAGCAAACTAGTAACACATAAATATATATTTTCTACTTAAAAGTGGTTTAAATGCAAAATATCACTGAATTCGAGGCACCATTGTTAAAACAACTCTTTCACTCTGAATTTATCTATAATAAAACGATTTCATCGGCGAAAACTTTTACTCAACACTCTATGAATAGACTGATGTATTTATTTCTTCCTGAATTATTCTTGGCTTGCCAGATCATCCACGCAAAAACAAACATTTACCAGGAAGTGAAATTTATTTTTTTTCCTGCGAGGGATATTAATTATTTACGGCTTGTCTCTCTTGTGACATAGGCTTAATTAAAACGCCCCAGAAGGACAGTAGTCTGTCTCTTTCTCTCTCCACATCCAACACACATACACACACACAGCCCAGCGGATTCGATTGAAAAACGAGAACAGGGATTTCTCTTTCTACATTCCCCCCCAGAAGCAACGATTGCCATGCGATCGTCAAAATACCCGAGTCGCTTTTTCATTGTTTCGTGGGGAATAGCACGGCTGATGGGAGAAAAGAAATTTGAAAAAAAGCAGGAAGAAAATAAACTTCGAAACGAAAAGAGGCACGAAAAAATAAGGCAAAAAAAAAGACGAAAGATCCGAGTTTTTAAATTCCCCGCCTGCGCGATCGCGTCTCTGCAAGTTTTTTTATATCTTTTTTTTTCATGACATTCCTTTGTTTTTTTTTGCTCGAATTTTTTTATTCACAAAACCGAAACATCACGAATGCCACACGCCGACTTTTTTTTTACAGCGCTCTTGGTTTTAGCGGAGCACTGAGTCAGCCCTCCGTTTGTATCCGCGGAATGAGAACGATCCATTGTTGCCTCGTCCGGAACCAAAATCCACCACCGACAAACAATCCTGTTCGTCCCACCTGTATGCCAGCCCCATTCCTTTCTAACCCACCCCCACCCCATTTATCCACTTCTCAGAGCCAATCGTAATTTAGCTAATGAGTGCCTGCTTCCTCCAAACACAATCCCTCAACCCTCCAGTGACATCGTTCACTCCCTCACTTGTCACCCCCACTCCATATTCTTGGAAAGTCCACTTTTCCTGTTACCACATCCTGTGTTTACCCTACGCCACCATCACTCCACCCTTGAGTTATCCTTTTACCCGATATGCTAGCGTAATCATACGCCCAGCTGTAGGATGACATGTCCCACTTTGTCAGTTCTGGATCTCGCTCTCAAAAGGAATTGAAAACTTTAGGCTTCACCTTGGATCTCCCCAACCTTTTCTGTGACGTGGGCCTGGTCAGTGACTAAAATTCAAGCGTATCAGAAAGAGGAAAATAGGACAAAGGTCAAGAATTTCACTTTTAATCGCTAATACGTTGGAACTGACCAAAAGATCGGAACTAGTTATGTGCAACACCGGCTTGGATCAATTTTCTTATTAAGTGATACCGGTCATCAGGGTCTCAGAAAGTGTCAGAGCATTATACTTTCATTTTTCATCGAAAATGCGTTGGAATTGGCCAGAATCCCGAAATTGGTAGCGCAAAACACTGACTGGCCGAAATTTTCAAATTAATTGATACCTGTCATATTTACCATTTAAGAACTTTTCCATCGCAACAAAAATGAAATTGGCAAGATAAGTATTGAAATTAGCAATTATTTTTAGAAATTATCCTCATCGAACAACAGGATAAAAATTCGTTTACTTTCCATCTATGCATGTGACCCACATAATTTGATCAATAAGGAAACGCATTGGGAAAGTTCCACAGGGAAGATGCGTCGTATCGAAACCGTTCACACAAAATAAACCTCCAAGGAACTATGCGAGTGCATCTCCTCATTGAACAATCATGTGGAATCATATCATATTTCCCCTGATACCATTGAATGACATAAGTTGTCCGCAATAATACTGAATTACCCTCTCAATGACGAACTTAAAATTTAATGCATCAAGTCACCTTAATACTTGAAATTAAAAGGGTTTCTGACTCCAGAGAAGTTGATTACAGATTGTGAAGTCCGTTCTAAAAAAATGAAGTAATTTCTTAGATCAATTTAACATGTTTCTTAGTTTCCACCATAAAATTTCGTATTTAGTGACGTAGGGAACTAGGGTATTTTGCTGAAAAAATTATCTCAAGTTTAAAGTGCGTATTTGAGGTCAAAGGTTACCTTGTTCAAACCTGTGCTTATTCCTGGAGCCAGAAACTATGAGTATCAAGTACATAGCGTCCCTTCGACAAAGTGGCACTCAAATGAAAACAGTTATCGGTTTGTGGTGCTGAAGTTATGAAATTAAATGGCCTGAATATTTATTAAGCTAAAACTGTACCAAAATGTTTTTATTCAAAATTTTCCTTCTTAAAAACCGTAGAGCGAGCTGGACGTGGAGTATTCTTTGAAGCCAAAAAAGTCGGTACTTTGCATGTTTCAGAATATTAATTAATAATATTGACCGGTTTCAACGTCCTCTAAATGTTATCAAGTGGCCTAGGTATTTACCCAAGGTAACGGCCAACATTTGTCTTCAGCAGAGGTTACGAAATCAATGGTCGGGTTGAAGAACGAAATTGAAATAGATAATTGAATATTTTATTGGAAGAGGATAGATCAAACTAAAGGTCGCGGTTAAAAAAAGTGAAGAACTAATCTAACGAATCTACTAATCGTAATTTTTTAACAAGTTTCATTTTAATAGAGAGATAAATTGCCCAACTGTTAGATACAAATACTTGTCCTCCCCGCGCACGATAAGCGACCATTATAAACTGAGCTCCATTAAATACACTCCAATAATACAGGTCACCATTTCATCTCCAAAAACCTTATTTACACGGCTGGTGTCCTAACACCCTCTTGCCACACGCCCATGCAGCGGCTCTCATGGCATTGGATGCGGAATAGAAGGAAAACTAGTGGGAGTTAAATTTGGCTGCACAGGTAAACGTGGGTAATTGAGTGAAAATTTTATTAATTTTTCAAGTCGAAAAATCACTTACGACCTCGATATATTTAGGTGCAACTCATGAAGAAATAGAAGTTAAACTAGAATTATGTTTCATATTTGTGCCTTTGGTAATACATGTATATGCCTTTAGTCTGTGGTGTAGGATTCGAACTTGAAGCGGATATTATATAAAAAATATCTTTCCAGAATATCTGACTCGACACGACAGATTGATATTTGTTAGGAATTATGGTAAAAATATGAAATGTGTAATTACGCGTTCATATGGAAACCTGTGTAATGATAACCGAGTTTTTACGAAATATCTTAAGACTATGAGTTTTTAAATAAATTGCCAAAACAAAACAAATTCTATCGCTATTTTGATCACTTCCTCTAGAAGAATCACTGATAGTATCCAACAAATAATAGGATCCAACTTCTGGAATAATCTCACAGATGAGTTTAAAAAATTTCCCCACGATATATACATTTCAGTGAAAGATCTGTAGCTTATTACTAAATAACTCATAATTGATGTGCCACATAATCAAATGTGTCTTTCCATATTTATTTTATCCTGGATCTCCTGGATTTTTGGTACTGTTTGTTCATCATTGCCCCTATACCGATCGCTTCTCATAGTCTCTACATCATTTTTTTGTTCTTTATTGCATTTGTTTGTTGATAAAATTACAACTGTTGCCTAGATATTTTATATGTATAATGCATTGTCAAATAAATTATGTAATTATTCATGTAATGGAGGAATTCAACTACTTCGTGTTCATTTGGTGACCCCTCACAACAATTAACTGCGTAATGAAGCTCAAATGATTTCGTACTGTCTACTAATTTTATTTCCACCTCTTGCTACACGTGTTTCGACAGACTAGCAGTCATCATCAGGCAAGACTAATACAACATAAACAGATACGAGCTTATATAATACGTGAAACACCATATTTACGTCACACTGCGAAAGGATAGAAGGACAAGTGGGAGAAAATGGAAACGGGGGGTGTGAGGGGAGAGGGTGATTTGTTGGAGGAGGTAAAGTTATTTAACAATGGTGTCAGAAATAGGAGAATGACAAACAAATTCGTTCTCATTTAATAAGTTCATTTTCTTTCATTTCCTTTTGACTATTTCCCACTGTTCCGAATCATCTAAACGGCGTCCTTTATCCAGGGAACGGAGGATTTTCACAGTAAATGTGGAGTGGTGGGATTCTTCCATTAGATGTTTGGCGAAATAACTGAAAATAACTGCGTGTAGTGCAGTTTTTATGATTTACTCATTCTGTAATTTGTTTCCTGATCTTAGACGGCCTAGATCAATGAATTAGTTCCTATGTCAGTAAAGTCATATTCCTTCATTCATAAGAATTAAAAAAAAGAAAATTCCACGCATATTTGCGCTAAAATAGCAATATCTTGATCGGTAGATCAGATCATAAGAGTAAAATTAGGGAAGTAGATTTTAGAACAAAATGGTTTAAAATGTCGTTTTTCTCACGATCGAAAAGTAACCACATTGGCTGTGTTATGACTCTGAAGTAGGCTAGCTGAGAGGTAGTGAAGTTGATCAATGGATATGCCCCCTAATGCATGCTTCTAAATCTTCCTAGTAGTTCTAACACTATGTTTTTCATGTTCCCTGCATGACTCTTGTATCACGTTTACATAGTTGTAATTTAGATACTAGTTACTGTAGAATTTGTAGCATATCGATAGTGTGATGCTTGTTGGTGAAAGTATATTTCTTCACTAGTTCACGTTGGTGATTAGCCACCCCTGCAGAACACCCTCGTGGTGGCTTGCAGGGTAACGAGTAGATGTAGATGATAACAAGCTTGCCATTGAAACTACTAGAGAGGCATGGAAAGGTCCTTCATTGAAATCAAAGAGTGAGAACAGCAGATGAAGTCGGTTAAACTCGCAGCCGGCAGAAAATTAATTTCTTTACTGTAGTTCATGTTGGTGATAAGTCCGCATGTTCAACACCCTTTAAGGTGGCTTGCAGGGTAACAGGTAGACGTTTACCTAGAAGCGCCTTAATACGTATTGTCCGAATTTTATGAAGCTGTGAAGCCCAATTCCGACCAAGTCCAAGCTCGGAATTTCCGAGGCCTCCCGGAATGAGACGCACGGCAGCTAACTTTCTAACTGGACGCACGGCAGCTAACACTCCGGAACTCTCTTCCCTTTAACATATGTCCAAACCCACCAGTGTCACACTCTCCGTCCAGATGCCCTACGCATCCATCACACTGGCGTCCTTCTTGATCCTATCTGTCCTCCAGCGGCGGACCGCGTTCTGACATGCTATCCCATTCTCATGGCATATCCGTCTCTCTCCGCATTTCTCCCACTCCCTCATGCTCTCTTAGTGTCCTAAACCTGAAACGGGTAGACATTGACCTAAGAGGAGGCATTCAAGGTGATTCATAACAAAGCTACAATGCGTCAGAATGTATAAGGGGATGTGGTCTGATGAATTAGATTATCTACGCATGCATGGTCGTAATAGAAAAAGACGAATTATAAACGCCGAATGCTCCGTAATCGTCAGGAATGTCCGGAAAATACGAAACAATATCGAATTTTCAAAACTTTAGGCACGATGAGGCACGTCTTCCCCCTCTGCAATCGCAATAATCAAGAATTAAGAAATTTATTTACGGTAAACACCATTGATATAGAAAATACTTGAGTAATGTTTTGCATACTTTACTTTCTACCCAAATGCGACGAATTAAGTGATTGTCTCAAAATAAAATTCGAATTTTCGAATACAAAGGTCCACCCTAATGTACAGCCCATGACGAAAATTGGGATTAAACATAAATAAATCAATTTTACAAGTAAATATATGCAAATTATTACAATATAGTTGCAGGTATATGAAGGATATTTCGAGGAATGTTGTGCGTTTTGTTCATTTTTGTTTTTAAACTCAACGTTCCGCTCATCGTACTGGAAGCGTCTTCTAGAGAATGAGTGTTAACTATCTTCAGCTTGTTAATATTGCTCTTTTCAGGTATTCTCGTCGCGTGTTTAGTTTTTCTGACAACAGTTTCTCCCCTCTTCCTGGGGGCGTCTTCAGGTCCGTTGGACATTTTGTAATTATTGTTATTATTTATTTCCCGTTGTTATGTATTTCGTTGCTAGTTCATCTAGGGCCATAGGGTGTCTCCATTGCCCGCTCCTCGCTGTGGTTTCACCACTCTCTCCCAGGTTGAGGCAAGTGGGTATCCATCCTCCCGATTGAAATTTGATGGATATTTAACCAGTTCTACTGCTTCTCTGATCAACCTGGGAAAGTAACGATTTTCCCTTGAGAGTACTCTCACTTGGTCAAAGGCAATCTGATGTCCTGGCTCGGACCACGCATGCTCTGCAACTGCGGAGAGGCTGAATCTCCTCTTTTCGGTGGCCCTCTGGTGCTCTTAAATTCTACAAAGAAGTTCAAAGAAATATCTTCAGCTTGGTCTTATATAGAAGCATCGAAGTCCGTTGCACCATAGTTGGGCCGACTTAAACCTTGTGCGGGAGACGTTAGCCGTTGGGCTTTTGCCAGAGCCAAACTGTATGCGTCGAAGAGCTTCAGGTTATAATTTATTCGGATCACCCATCATCGGCACATGTATAAAACTACCAATAACTATTTTTGTTTGGAGGCCCTCGCAGCTTTACTTGTTTATTAAGGATGTACTCGGACAATGCTGTGTTTTGTTCATTTTTGTTTTTAAACTCAACGTTTTGCTCCTTGTACTGGAAGCGTCATCAAGAGAATGAGAGTTGACGCAGGGACACAATCAACGTGTACGTGTGACGCGAGACGTTAACGGAACAACGGGAGACGGGGAACGCAAGTCAGCGGACACAATCGACGTTAACGCGGCCCGGAGTAACAATTGACTAACGCAGGTGCAGCTAAGAGATCAGGTGTAAACGAGTGTGAAAGTAAATAGGTTGTCTTTGCCAAGAGCTATCTTCAGCAGTTGGATGAGTCTGCCGACAGATGGCTCCCATTCCCGGATTCTCAGGACTATTCTGATTGGTTTTCCGCGTACGGGACACGGGAAGAGATGAAAGTTGCCCATCTCTCACGTACACTTACTCCCCGTACACGTTGATTGTGTCCGTTCGCTATACTTTCCCGTCGGCCATCTTTTCTCGTATTCCCGTTAACGGCTCACGTTACACGTACACGTTGATTGTGTCCCAGCCTTTAACCGGACGTCACATAAGATAATGTTCGACCAAACATAGGTCTTGGCCAATACGTGAGAATAACATCCACGCATAATACGTGAGGTGATAGAAATAGCAAAAAGGCCATAAACTCCAAAAGGGAGGATGGATATAACCTGAGCCGGGTTTGGAAGAGGTTCATGGCTCCTGCAAAAGCCCAACGGTTAACGTTTCCCGCACAAGATTCAAATCGGCCCAACAATGGTGCAGCGGACATCGATGCTTCTATATAAGACCAATCTGAAGATAGTTAACACTCATTCTCTTGAAGACGCTTCCAGTACAAGGAGCGAAACGTTGAGTTCAAAAACAAAAATGAACAAAACGTAGCATTTCCCGAAAACATCCTTCATATACCTGTAACTATATTGTAGTCATTTGCATACCTTTACTTTGAAAATTGATTTATTTATGTGCAATCAGAATATTTGTCATAGGTTGCGCATTAGGGTAGACTTTATTCTTCGAAAATTGGAATTTCTTTTAAGACACCCTCTAAATTTGGCCAGAAAATGAATTTTGCAGAACATTATTGCGATTGCAGAAGGGGAAGACGTGCCGCATCGCGGAAAGTTTTGAAATTTCGATATGGTCTCGTATTTTCCGGACATTCCTGACGACTTCGGAGCATTAGAGCGTTTTTAATTCCTCTTTTGCTATTACAAACAATTTATCATACATCTGAGATATTTTATCTCGAATATTTTCAATTTCTGACCAATAGTTTCGGAGATATTGCTCTGAAAGTGAGCGCTTGCCTCCCAGGACGCTGGGTGCACCGAAATCGTCACGCAGCTGCGGACTAAATCCCGGCGTGACACTCGAAACCATAATTTCTTTCTTTTCCCATCATTTCGCAGCATAATAAATTTCTTGTTTGTTATTTCCACCAACGTATTTGTACACTGTGGTACAAAACACCATCTATATCCCTCAAATATCTTTACACAGGCAAATCAAACAACATGAGAATGTCCACAAGGAATTTTACAACGCCTGATTTCACCACAAGCATAAAAAAGACACTGGGGTTTACAAAGAAGCAGCAAAACTGACGTCACAGGTCATTCATTTGTTTTCGGATCGTGCTCGGTAAAAACTTCTAACCTCCTGCTTTCTTTATCCATCTAAATCGAAGTTCATACAATTTGATACGAGAATAGTTAACCGATAGGATAAGTTTTAGTAACAGAATCAGAATATCGAAAGATTAAATAACGTATAAAATACCCAATGTTTATAAGCATTGCAATGTTAACGCAAATATGTTGTTTGACACATTTTCCATCCACACATAAAACGCCAAAAACAGGAGAATGGCGAATAAAGCTATGAAGCAGAAGAAATCTACAATGCACTCAATTATTAGTTTCTTTTTTTCCTATTGAAATTTTTGCTAATTGCTTCCAAGAGTAAAGGAAGTCATTGAATTTGCACACACGTCGTATGCTTTGCTAATGGCTTGCTACACATTACTTGCTAACAAAAATGCGGCATCAGAAGTAATAGCCATCAATCTGTCATCAAAATTTATAATTATTCCTCTCGCATTTGGCCCATCTCGGCTCCTACTAATCTTGCCGCTCTTAACAGCGCAATTAGCTCTTTGCCAGATTTGTGAAATACAGAGTTTCCCACTTAGGCAAGATGCCTAATGATTCAATTTAATGTTCCCTGGTCATCCCTAATCTCAGCCATCGATGAACTAAAACTGATTTCAAATTAATTAACAGAATTCTTAACGCAAATATTGATTGTCCTGAATTTCTCTCCTTCATTAATTTCAGAGTCCTCCCTCACGAACACATTTTTTACTCCATATTCCTATCCCCAGATTTTCCCTAATCAAACGTTCTATTAGCTACCACCTATTTTCACTTCCTTATTCTCTACCTAATAATATTAATCCCTAGTTGCTCTCATCTAACTCCTACATCAACTTTGTCAAGACCTATATCTCGGGAAATAACAAAGAACTCCCTCCTCACCCCTTTCCTCCTATGTTTTATTTGTTTGTTTGTATTACTATAATAATCGACCTTTTTTTTTGTTTGCTTTTAGGTTTGCGTTAGGTTTGCGTTTAGGTTTACATTTCATGTATACATACATACATACTTTCAGCAACCAGACCGCGACCTTGGTTGCATACTCTCCTCAAGACTATTTCTCAAAGCCAAGTTTTAAGGTCACTAATCGCTGAGGTTTTTATAGCATATTAAAGCTCTTACTCACAAGGACATTTGTTGCCTCATTGTAATAGCAATAATTAAATTGTCATATCATCCCTATTATAAAAGATATAGATATTATTTTTGAAGCAATGCATTGACAAATGAATATACAAGTTTGATTTTGACAAATTTTATGACGTATCTGACATAAATATTGCTATCGTACATTATTTGTTTTTGAGGAATGAAATTTTGACAAATAATCGAGATCCATCTTTAAAATAAGAGGTCGTTAGCGTAAATGATAGCAGAAAAAGAACGATACATATCTTGTTGCACCACTGAGAAAATTTTCAAATCTCCTTCATCGATGCTATTGATTGAAATTGGCTTTTTTACTGAGACTGCGGAATACTTCCGAGAAAATGTTCACGTTGCTATAGCTCGGTAACCAAGGAGTTTCAATTCCATGTTGATGGGACAAAAAATCAAGGGCTAAAAATCACTCATACATCTTCAAGAGTTTTTTCGTTGTAATAGAAACAATCAAATTACAAATTCATCCCTATTATAAAAAAAATATCAATTTTTATAATATAATAAAAATAAATAAGATTTTTGCTGCAATTAATTCACAAATAAATATACTACAAGTTTTATTTTTTATTTTAACTTTTTTTATTAATAAGTATCACAGATTATTAATTTTTTTAAACATGTTATTCAGATTCTTGATATTGAGACTGTTTTTAATTTACTTCGCTCATTTGTTGTTTTTCTTTGCTGACTTGAAAGTTGTTTGTTTCTATTCTTTTTTTGTAAGACTTAGTTTTCAAATAGCCGCGGATTAAAATATTTTTTTTTGCATTCTATTCCTCATAAAAGCATGTAAACTGATTTAATGTTTTACGGGACTTTGTCTTAGGACAATAAAATTGTTTTCTAATCCATTTCTATTCTAGGTCTCGAACTCTCCTGAAACACCCAGTAAATTGGCAGAAATACTGTGCGTGAGCAACTGCTTAGATGAATAACTTTTCCACTAGGCAGTTCTCACGTTGGGGGTGGATTTACATCTTCTGTGTCATCTTGAGACTCGCATATTTGGAGATAATTGCGCAATTTAAGCCCAGTTGGTATCTTCTGAGTAGGTAGAGGATCCCTAACTTGTGATTTCTTTGACTATAGTAAAGTGATAGAGCAGAACAAACTTGTCGGCAGTCGACTGCCCGAAGCGCGAAGGCAGAGAACGGAGGATTCGCATGGGAAGGTGACGTAGGAGCTAGGAGGCCAATCTAATTATAGTCCACCTGAGAGTGCAGGAGAGTGACAGCAACACAACATAACACAGTACATACAGCATGTAGAAAGTTTCAATACTTGAGCCTAACAGTTCTTATATTCCCTTGAAAAAACCGTCATAATCTGGAGCAACAGAGAGACTTTTGGCTAATACAATCAGTAATAAAGGCATTCGGAAGCTGATGACAAAGGTTTGCGACCTTGAAAACCTTGGTGGACTAACGTTTAGATTCCTCCACATAAAGCTAGTTACCTATTCAATGAATCTTTCCACTTCAAAGCAGTTGCCTGCATATCTGTTTATATGTTTTGTTACCATATGTAACCTGTGTACCTGCATCCGTTTTTACTTATTTATGGCAACGTCTCCAAATTTCCAAGGAGTGCTTCTGCAGTATCTTAGAAATTATGAATTTACAATCAGTAAAAGGGATCGTAACAAATTTTTCAAATTTTCAAATTTTGTTTGTTCTCTATAGTACTCGCCATTCTTCTTTCTGAGGAATAGGTTTTATTTTATTAATGCGATTGGAGTTCGTCACGCATTTTGGAGAGGGTGCCGGTAGCCATATTAATGCGGCTTGAACGTATTGGCAAGTAGTTTGAGCTCAGATACCCATACTGCTCAGCATTAATGATACCTTGACTCATGAGTATTTATTATGGATTGTGATCTCGTCGCCAAAAACTGTTGTCTAGAATTCCGTAAACAAACAACTTTTTGGAAAGTGGTGCCGCCTAGTGATGAAAGACCGAAGTTCAAATGTAAATACAGTCGACAGATTGTAAATAAACACGTCTTACCGGTTTTACCATGAATATACATGGGTTTTACTTACAATTAATCATGATGCAGTGGGCAGTGGATAATAAATGTAGTACAACACGCGGGGCGTAATTATACACTTTTTAAAATATCATCCGGTCTACAGACATTTTATTCCTCTCCAAATTTAATTACAGAAATGTACAATTAAATTCTTAGTACTGTGTGAATATCGCTATACGGAAATTTAATAATGATGCGAGGTGATTTCATGAGTATTTCCAATGGCCACCATTGCAGTGTAGGTAAAAAGGAATGCACATACCGCCGCCTTGAACAGATTCTTATTTATCAATCCACATCTCCTATTTTGGCTTCTCGTAGACGCATAACCTGTTTTGCAGCCTGGTACGAATCAAGTTCTGTTTAAACAAAGCATTTTAAATTATTTATTTAAGCCGAACGTGCTCAATGCATTCAAATTAGAATCAGAGTCTGGAAAACATCGTCGTCGGCACACGATGGACGTTTTAAAAACCTCTTATACATTTTCTGTAATAGATATTTCCTCCCTAGCATTTACAAAGTAAATTTTAGATCACAAAAATAGCAAGATATTATTCAAAGCATCAAGTAATTCATATCTCCTCGATCATTATTGAATATTCACCACAGTCTCACGTTAGCAACAATTAACTACGTCTATTTACAATAACAACTGAAAAGACTAATCGAAGTGGCGCCAAGGACTGGGTGAACTAAAAGGGGAAATTTAGGCAACACGTAGCCTAGGCAATAATTCCAAGCATCTAAATCCATAATATATATTCATGCCGTGACTGAAGGAACGGCCAAGTCGAAACTGGACTTTGATCGTGACTGCTATAGTCTGTGACATACGTTTCTCAGAATATGTCAAGAGATTGGCAGGGATCAACTCTAGAAATTTGCGCACATCTCACTGTATCATTCATACCTCAGACTTCAGCGTCGGGTGATTTTTTTCGATCCCATAGATATTGGGATAAAAGAAACTCAGAAGGCTTCCTTTGTCCCATGTTCTGATGAATCCGGGAATCCGACGAAAGAGGACGGGGAGAGCCGGAGATCCACGCATGGGAGGAATACAAAACTAATGGGAGGAGAAGTATTACATGGAAACCACAGGCAGCATTGTGTGATTATCCTATAAAGAGTGCTATTACTACTGAATTGTAAAAGCAGATTTGAAAATAGATTTTCTGCGTAAGTTACTAAAAGAACGAAATACCCAAGGCTTTTTATGCCAAACAAAATAACAAGCACATTGATTGAAAAATTTATTTTAACAAAAAAATATTCAAATTACATTGTTTGTAGAAAAAATGGGCATAACCTATTCCTTTATCAACTTTTTCTTTTTCCTAAATTTAATTTGTATGGGAATTCGGATGGCCTGGAGCTCATTAACTACTGCGTTTTTCTCTCACTGGTAAGCGTAATGCAAATGGTCACATAAATTATAATACAATTCCTCTTTATTTCTAATTCTAATATATATGTAGAAGCAAATATACTGATTTTAATATCAATTTCATTAGCGTAAAGAGAACTCAAAAAATGTAAATTATCATCTGTCAATATTTTCAGTGCTACGTCTGGTCTCCACTACACACACCCCTAAGCAGCCAAATTTAAGGTTTTCTCTTAAAAGCCTGAGAATAAAAAAAAAATGACACCCATGTCACTGTGGGGTGATACCACCTTAGGTTACGTATTTTGATTCAGTATCTACATCTACATAATACCCTGCGAACCACCGCATGGGCGTGTGTTAGGTCACCAGCCGCGTAAAGAGAGATACATTGCCATGTTCGCCAGTGTATCCCTCTTACTTTGTCACATCTTTCAGGCCTAGAGATGTTGTGAGGAGTCATGATAATATTCTCTGTGTCGCTCTGAAAAATATCAGTTCTGAATTTCTCAAGCAACCTAAGCCTAGCGTGTAGCCTCCGAGCCTCTAGAGGCTCCCACCTTAATCCCTCTAAAAGTTGTGAGGCACTATGTGTACGCTCGTAGCAGTTTTCAACGAAATGCGATGCTTTCTTTTCTGTTTTATTGATTTTTTTGGTTACGTCTTTATGACCATGGTCCAAAATGCTCGCGGCATATTTGAGGTGTGGAATAATCAGAGCGAAGTAGCATCTCTTTGACTTTTTCATCCGAGGACCTTCCTATTATAGGTAGGCTTAACAAAACCTAGTTACTTTTTTTAATGCTGTTCCACGTATGTTTTCATTGTGCAATCCTCACGATATATCAGAAGTAAAGTACACCAAGATGTTTTACTGTAACTGAATATTGTATCTGTACTTCCCTCACAGTATAGGTATGATGCAGCTATTAGGCTCCAGGGAGCGACTCCACGGTCAGACCCTCACGGGTGAAGATGAGGGGCGTGGCCAGGCAACCGGAATTGATCGCTCGAGAGGGTTAATTGATACATCGTCAGGCCGCGTCGAAAATTCAGGTCGTGGTCTCCACCCGGGAAGTCAGTCGCTAACATACGCCCTAGGGCGCGCCCGGCGTTCAAAAGCGTCTTCCTTCGTTCGACCCGAACGTTCAGTGGGAGCGAACATCAACCCCTAAGGGTGGAAGGCGTTTTATGACCATAGATCTGATCTTCCACGAAGAAGGTTAGAGCTGAGAGGACAACTAACATTGACAGTTAAGGGATGTTCTATTAATTGTGAGATAAATATTGTAAAGCTTGATAAAAGTGTAAGAAATACTATTTTAAATGTGCAAACCTTCAATTAACCCTTTCCGGTCCTGTGATTCCAAATGGAATCACGTAGCTTTCCTGCGTCGAGCGTCCATTTTTTCATATTCATTTCACGTAGAAGATGATGATATCTACGTAAGGTGAAAATATGTGGTGAGATAAAATACATTTATGAATTAATGAAAGTCATTTGAAAAAATCGACGCTCGATGCAGGAAAGCGACGTGATTCCATTTGCAATCACAGGACCGGAAAGGGTTAAGACCTAATGATTCCGACTACAATGCCGGGGTAACAGTCTTCCACAAAAATGCTATAACGTAGGGAGAACCCGACCAATTCCGATGCATTAATTCCTTCCTTTGTTCTTTATCGGCCAGAAAACTTCACGTTTATAGTGATAGCAAATGGGATTCGCCATCCCTTCATTCTTCCGGAATTAGAATATTCTTCCGGCAGGTAGGCATATTTTTGGACAGTGCTTATCTTCATTGGTCGTTCAATCCTAAGATTGGTTGACTGCAGCCCTCCACCCTTCCCTATTTATTGTTAGTTCCCTTACCTCCTGGTATCTCTCCCTATGTATGTTTTGAATGTTTTACTTCGCATTCCTATGGTAATTTTTGTAAAATCAGGGCATCAAGTATTGTTGTCCTGTGACATATGGAATCACTCACCTGAGTATATTAAAAATGTAAAACTAGTAATAGATTTAAAAATAGGTTGACTGTTCCTTTTTTCTGGATTTATTCCGCTATCTATGTTTTAAGAAAACAAAAATATTTCGCTGGTCCTCCTGCCAGCTTCATCAGGTTAACTGAACTGACTTCTTAGTTTCGCTCGTCTTCATATATATGAGTCTGGACTCCCATTGTTGCCGGAATTTAAATTTGAAAACATTCATTTTAGACTGCTACTCAACTTGTAACCGTGTTCTCGGTTGACGTTCTCCGGTCTCTTCGCAATTTCTATAGCCTCCCGGATTAATCTTGGGTAACTGCGTATTTCCCTAGCTATTAATCTTGTCTCCTCAAAGTTGAAATTATGAGTGGGGCCGCTGAGATGGTGTTCGGCTATTGCAGAAATGCTTCGTCTTTCTATGTGGACCCTAGAAGTCAAGGGGTCTAAGTGACATTTTTGAAAAAAATAAGTTAGGTACAGGAATGGAATATGAAAATATTACTCTTTTAGTTGGTAAAGGGATCCAAGTGATTTTCTTGACAGGTGATGCTATCTGGGGTAATGCCTCTTAACTACTTAGTGGGTTGTACCAAACATTTTTAACTTTGACTTAAGTTTTCTCTAAACAATGGTTTTGTTACCTAGACCCCTTGACATCTGGGGTCCTCATATATGAGTGCAGACTCATATATATAAAGACGAGCGAGATTAAGAAGTCAGTTCAGTTAACCTGATGAAGCTGGCAGGAGGACCAGCGAAATATTGTTGTTTTCTTAAAATATATATTGCGGAATGAATCCCGAAAATAAGGAACAGTCAACACTGCATCCGCGGAAGCCTACGAGCTAACTTAAAAATAAGTTATTAATGTGAGGTATTACAAAATGTTATTTCAATTGTATTAATGAATGTGTTATCTTGTTTTAACATTTATATATACTAATGTTGTTGTTATTTAGAATGATTTACTTTGCAATCCAATGGTAGTTATTAAAAAATAGGGGCATCAAGTATTCTTGTTCATCAGTAACCTACAATGGAATTAATCATTTGACTCCAAAACAATGCATTCAAAATTTGTGTTCCTAAGGGACGTAATCGTCCCGGAATGATAAAATATTATTCTATTCCATTCTATGTATTATTTTTATTTTGGTCCATGCACTTGTTCCTAGGTCTTCCTCTGGGGACTTTTCCCTATATTTTTCCTTCGATTATGCTCCTTAAAAAATCATTGTGTCTCCGGGTGTATCCAATCCATCTAGTTCTTCTTTTACATATGATGTTTCATATAGTCCTCTCTTCTTCTACTCTTCAGTACACCTCATCATTTTTTATTTTGTCCGTCCATTTTATGTTCAGCATCCTCCTCCAGCACCAGGTTTTGAAGGTTTCAAGTCTCTTCTGGTTGGCATATCTAATGATCCATTCTTCTGATTCATATAGTACCACGCTCCGCACTAATGATTTATCATTATGTTTCCTCGTTTGTAGTCCGATCTTCTTTGAGCACAGCGGTTCCGTTTTTCTCATGAACGCCTTCTTAGCTTGGGCTATTCTCCGTATGTCCGATGCACTTATTTCATCCCACGTGATGGTTACTCTAAGACAGGTGAAGTATTCCACTTGCTTTTCTTTCTATCCTCTCCGTATGTCTTCTAATTTCAGCTTATTCAAGTGTTGTCATAGTACATATCCTAGCGTTTCTAATATCTGACATTTTGTTCCTTTCTCTCTCCTTAGATTACTCTTCAATTCCTCATATCGTCTACCTCTTTTTACATCATCTAGAATTCCTATCCACTTTCTTCCTTTTTTACGCTTCTCCGTTTTCCTCCCCTCTACTACCCTCTTCAACACTTCCTCTCTAGTCAAAACGTCCTCCATCTATATCTTTCGCCTCCTCTAAGACTCTGCCACCGGCTGTCTTTAACAACCACATCCAGAACCTCCTCGTTTGTCCTTCTCACCACATCATATATGAGGTAAGGAGAAACACTAAAGTTACAATTGTTATAACAAGCAATATAGGATTTCATAATAAGCAATTTCGCCGTTCCGCTGTTGAAATGCATGCCAGGTGAGATTCCGACCACATATTACATTTTAATAGAGCAAAATCATCACCAAGGAAAATCAATACTCGCCTTGACTGATACGGGAGGAAATTGAAATCGCTAATAATCCCAATAACTTTATCAGAGAAGATGGCTAAACGCTCTCCTCTTCTTCAAAACGGATTTTTAAAAATCCAAGAACAGCCAACCCTTCAGCCAATCAGAGTTCGCCGGGCTAGACCAAGCCCTATTAATAGCGGACTGAGTGTCCTATATATAGCGGCCTAAAATATCTCAAACTTGACGATGTCGATTAAATGGCCGGCAAAACGGTTGTCTAAAGGCTGGGACACAATCAACGTGTACGTGTGATGCGAGACGTTAACGGGACAACGGGAGACGGGGAACGCAAGTCAGCGGTCACAATCGACGTTAACGCGGCCCGGAGTAACAATTGACTAACGCAGGCGCAGCTAAGAGATCAGGTGTCAACAAGTGTGGAAGTAAATAAGTAGTCTTCGCCAAGATCAATCTTCAACAGTTGGATGTATCTTCCGACAGATGGCTCCCATTCCCAGATTCTCAGGGCTATTCTGATTGGTTTTCCATGTACGGGACACGGGAAGAGATGAAAGTTGCCCATCTCTCGCGTATACGTACTCCCCGTACACGTTGATTGTGTTCGTTCGCTATACCCTCGCGTCAGCCATCTTTTCGCGTATTCCCGATAACGGCAAACATTACACGTAGACGTTGATTGTGTCCAGGTCTTAACAATGTGCTGGAATGCGGGAATAACCCGAGAAAGTATGAATTACATGAAAGATACATTTTAGATCTGAAGAGGGCTGTGGCAATGGAATCGGAAATGCCGTCTTTGAGAGGATACAACGTGGAAGAAGTACATATGGTTCATTCAGACCATTCTGAGGAAGACCATCAAGTTGAGAGCCACGCCTCACTGAATCCCTTGAAAGCTTACTCCCTCCCATATGTTCGCTCTCTGTCTTTTCCTGACTTTTTTATCCTCCCCCCTTCTTTACTCCGTGCTTTTCCGCGCACACTTTATTCCAATTCCTCCCTCTTTAAGTGGGCCCGATGGGGGAAGGGTGGACAAGGAGGGGGGTGTCTTCCCTTCTGCTGTGTAGGACGATAAATTTCCTCCATCCTCTTTCTACTCTCAACATCCCACTCTCAAAAAAGTTAAGTCATTCAAAAACTCCCATTTCCCGCCTCTATTTAGAGGTATCCACCCATATGTTTAGCTCTCTGCGACCACGGCCTGCCTTTGCTCTTATCTCCTTCAATGGGCACGTTATTTATTTCTTATATTTAAGCGGTGTAAACGTCGAAATATTCCCTCAGGAAGTAAAATATACAATCTAAAAATCGGTATACTTCAAACACAAACATAAATCATTGCCTTCCATGAGTACTTGTAAATTTCACGTGCTCCAAAACAGCAAACTTGTCAATGACTTGACGACACTGCACGGTATCCATTTTCTAATTTACATGTTTTTCCATGTGCATGATCAAATTACACGAGTAACCCTTTTCCTCGAAGAAAATCAAAAGGATGATTTTGTGTAAATACAAGAAAAAGAACTTCGCGACGAAATATGTCGTTTAGCAGTAAAATTGACTTGCCTGAGACGTTATCTCCTGGGTTCCAGAAGACGCAGAGTTTCTACGCCGCTTATAGAGCATGACAAAAGGTTTTTCCGAGTTAATAGTCTCCAATTTGGCACACGTTATATTGCAGTAACAAATAACAATTATTTTTTTGAAGTAGGCGAGTTGACTATAATCATATATATTATTTCTCAAAGGTGGTTTTTGGTCGCAACGCCACAACTACCATAAATCTTCATCAAAATTAATGATTCAAACATCGTTTTAAAGCTTGTGTTCCCCGATATTGTTAAAAAATAGACAAATTTTAAAATTAAAGTTTTTTCGATAAAATATAAAAAATGATCAAAAATTAACAGTGCCATCTGTTGACAATATATTCAACTAATATGCTGGCCTAGATTACGTGCTTAAAAGACTGTATGAGGCGCCATCTATTGACACATCGTTCAGTTAGATTGTTTGCATTCTACATGCAATCAGTGTGACCGTTTACCGTTTACATTATGTAACTTTAACACACACATAAATAACATATAATTGTCCATGGGAAGAAACAGGTAGAAGAACAGGATGAAAGAAGGCAGAAACAAGAAGAAGCTGCATACTGCGCAAAATATTCGCTCCGGTCGGCTAGTTTAACGTTATTAGTCCTGATCTTAAGAGGTAGATGGCCACCTGCCTTTCCATCACTTCGATGGTTTTCCCATCCATCTCCTTCGATGAGACATGTTACCTCTTGCGATTCGAGGTAGCCTGTCTTCTGTCATTCTACCCACACGAAAATGGCAGCATTCTCTCAATTCTAATGTCCAGCTGACGACGTCATGTACGTTTTTCAGCTGCCTTGACCCTATGTAATTTTTTTTTGTATCCAAGGATGTGTTTCCCGTAGTGACTCTTCTCATCCGTATTTCAGCTGGTTTTTGTCTTCTTTATGCTTGCGTTGTTCCAGTTTAGTTGTTCCGCACTGAATGGGCCAATCTCACAGTTACTGTCCGAAGAACGCACTCCATCGTTAAAAAATATAGTACAATAATACCCGACATATTTTTTTAAAAGGGCGATCAATTTATCACTCCCTTACCCATTACTTCCGAGCTTCATTAACATGTACAAATATTTATATTAAAATATTTATCTAAAAACATGGATCTATCCCACAAAATGTTGAAATCTGCTATTAAAATATTTTTATTACAAGAAATCCACAGCTCTGCTATTTTATGGTGTATTATAGTATTATTGTGTTACATCACTGAACGCAATTGTCATTTTAGCTCGATGAGAAAAAAATTGTAATGGCTTTGTTATAACTTTTTAGCGGCGCAATTGAAATGCTATTATACTGTAAGATATGAAAGCTTTGTAAGGCTATTTTTTGACTCAGAAAACGGGAATGCAGGCAATTAACGGAACGCTGCCTCCCCTCAGGTCTGTGACTTTTGAGGCTGCCTAAAAATCCAGAAAAATTCTTTTAAAAATATTTTTTTACTTAGAACTGTAGAATAATACATGCGACATGATTATTCTTATTTTCTATCCACTGAACCATAGGTATCCATGCATCATACATGAGCGCAATTTTTATTATGTCTATATATATTTATTTTTCCAAAAATATATGGAGTGTGTGGACACTGATGCACCCATATTCCCGACATTGCATATATTTTTCTTCATTTCAGTATTCGCAGGTATAATTTGATGAAGACTTCTCGGGTATGGCAGCCGGTAATGCTTTCCGTGGTCGACGCTTCGTTGTGTTATTCGTTCATCGTCCTCCATTCGTTCCTCATCGATATGTCGGCCATAGAAAGCCTGACCCCGTGCCTCACACGAGAAGTCGTCATCAATATTATCTACCGGGAGAGACTACGATCTTATCTACGATTAGACTACGACGATAGATTTTGTTCCCGAGGTTGAAACTTCCAGGCATTTTGATGCGTAAAACGCTAACAATGCAATGAGCAATATCCTTCGGTAAAGGAAGTATGGAGAATCCGAAAAACATTGGAGAAATTTACCATTACCCAAAGCTTCATACAGCAGCATATGGTCAGAGTAGACTCGCCATGATTAAGGCCGAGTTTATGGATAGATACCGGGAGATTTCTAACAAGCTACGGTCAAATTGGATATTGGTAACCAGTGTAAGTCAGTCAATTAGTAAAAATAACGTTTACAATCCACTGGTCAGTTCACGGGTCAATTTATTGCACAAATTGGATTTTAAATGCTTGGTATCAACTTCGGGTACTCGCTGTCAAGTAAAGAAGGTATTTTGAAGGTATATTTAGTAATGAAAGGTGGATGGCGGATTCCTTTACTGTAAAAATCTTCGCAATACCTTCTTTACCAGTCAGTGAGCACCTGAAGATGATGCCAAGCATCGAAATCCGGATTGTGCAATGAATTGATCTGTGAACTGACCAGTGAGGTGTAAAAGTCATTTTTACTAATTGACCTGGAACTCCACAAAGGTGAACTAAGTTTTTTTTTCATTTAAAACTTGGTCAATAATTGTATCACTATATCCATTTTCAGAATGAGGTGGATGCGTGAAGAGGCACCATAATTAAATTATATCAAAGAGCCAACGGACTGATAAAATCATCTTAGTCCTCCAAAGAGTTGAAGAAGAAAGAAGCGAATATAATAAAAACTATGAACATAAGAAGAATCGAGCATATTGGGCACATTTTCTGACTTAACGTAGTTCGAGCGAAATATCATTTTACCTAGAGATCTATGAATTTGGTCTAATTTTAAAGAAAAATACGTCACCCTTTTATTGACACCAAATATTCATCCGCTTACTAGATTACTCTCCGAGATATTTGCCAGAAAATACCAGTCTTTTTTATGGGAAATGGTACGTGTATGCACTCCAGGGAGGCCTTGTATTAAAAAAGAGGCATTTCCTATACTTAGATCTCGTCAAAAAATCAACAGTGTGTAGTTAGTGTGTTTTCTCAACTGTCTTTGAAAATAAATCATATTGTCACCGCAATAATTCATCAGAATCACAATAAACCTTCTATTTTGATGGAGTTTCAAACGCACCGCGTGAAAAAAATTAGTCAAGTTAAAGACTAATTTAGATATTTTCGTTTGATGACTTACAATTTCTGTCATGTAAAACTATATTATTTCAAAATTAATAATGCAATGTTTAATTCGTGTTTCTCACAGCTGGTGATATTAAAGCGTATAATACGAATATGGTTTTTCAATTATGATTAGGGAACTATCTCGCTCGTACTACCTTAAGGTCGGTAGTTTGAGCGATTTAGTTTCCTAACCATATTGGAGACCGCATTCGAACTACACGTTTAAATTTCAGCAGCTCTAGGGAGCATGAAATAAATGTTGCATCATTAATGGGGCAATATTATACTTCAACACCACTAAAGTTAGAAAAAATTTTAGAAAAATATTTCTTTAACTTGACTGATTTTTTTCACGCGGCACGTTTTTAACTCCTTCACTACGGAAGGTTTTATGGGATTCTGAAAAAAAATACTCCGGTTGCAATATGATTTATTTTCAAATATGGTTGTAAAAACATACAAACATCACGCTGCTAGTTTTCTGACACTATCTTCTTCTTCTTAAGTCATCAACCCAAAGGTTGGTTGGCGGCAGTTCTCCATACTCTTCGGTCCTGTGCCATTCTTTTCAACTGCACATAAGTGGAGCAGCCTAACTCCTTCATTATTTGGCCCATAAACTCCAACCTAGGCCTGCCCCGGCAGTTGGCTCCCTCTACAGTGCCTTCTAAGATGGTGGCCAGCAATGTTTCGTGCCTTAGTTGGTGCCCGATCCAGATATTTCTTCTCTTTTTCAGTAGTTTCAGCAGACAAGGAGACTCCCCCACACGTTTGAGAACCTCCTCGTTACTGATTTTGTCCACCCAGGGAATCTTTAACATCCTTCTGAAACACCACATCTGGAATGCTTCATTCCTATCTACTATCTAAGAAACAACACTATCTAAGAGTTAAAAAGTCCGCGTTTTTTTTTAATTATGGGGTCTCAGGAGTGCATACACTTGCCATTTCCTGTATAAAAAAGCTAGTATTTTTCATCAGAAATCTCGGAAAGCAGTTCAGTACGGGGCTGAAATTTTGGTATCTTTGAAAGAACGAGATATTTTTCATTAAACTGACGGAATACATTGATTTCTAGTTGAAATAATATTTCGCTCAAACTACTTAAACAGTGTAAAAAAAAACAGTATTGGAGGGAGAAATGAAGGGGAAGAATCGCCGGGGTTGATCAAGAATGGAATACATAAAGACAGTGTGGCGTCGGGAATTACACTCACAAAGAAAATGCGTATAGACGTGACCATGGCGGTGTATTTTTTTATATCAACAACCAACAATCCGAGTTGCTTGTCGAGGCTGCTTGTTATTTATCTCAACACTTCACACAACATAAAAATCAATTAATAATTAAAAACATAAAGATGACTATACATCAAATTGCAAAATCGATGTGCCGCCACGACAGTATTAAATTTAGCGTATCAGGCGATATGTTGCGGAAATGGAGTACAGATGCCATGTTCTCACAATAAAAGGTTTTGTTCACTTTCCACAGAATTTTGATTTCACCGACCAAGATTTCAAAATTAAATATGTCATTTTCAAGGTCGTACTTATAAGACAGATTGGTTTATGCAAAGCATACTGCTGCAAAGACTGTAGAGCAAGAAACTGAGCGGGAATAAAGCGACTGAAAGACTGGAAAATGAAGTGGAGAGCCGCAGAAAACCAATTTCGCAATAACGACTACCGATTTTGGCATAAAATGGTTGACAAAGGAAGCCTGTCGAATAAGTTAAATCCCTATCGCCGGGAAGAATACACAAATACGATATGAAGATCCCGCCGGAGCGTCAAGGTTCACTCTTCGGTGTGGACATTTTAGAACACTGGTACGCCCAGGGCGTGACCATGATTCTATTACCGCGAATGGCAAAAGTTTCCAAATTTTTTAATTTATTTCGAATTGAATTGGTCTTGAATCTTCAATGCTATGCTTTGGATGCAAATAACTTACGCCACATTTGAAGTCAATCAACCCCTGGAAACCAGTGGTGCCAAATTTTTTATTTTTAAGGGTGAGAATTACTTTTAATTTCTAATCCGACACAAATGTATCAAAACATTTCCTCAGCGTAAGGTCACATACTACCACATTTCTAGTCTTATTATATTTTAGCTCTACCATCTTATTTACGTTTTATTCTCACAAAAAGTCCACCAAGAAAGCATATAACTATCACAAAGCAAAATGTATCTACATTTACCAAATGTTTCGGATTAGAAAGAGAAAAAAAACAGCTCTCGACCCAACACATTAAAACCTTGGCACCCATACGGCACGGGTTTCTGGGAGTCTATAGACTCCAAATTTCATATATTTTGTATTGGAAGTTATCGAAAAAAAAGTTTAACTTGAAGACCTAAAAATTTTCGAAATTTTGAAATTTTGTTCCATCCTAGAGTGCACATGTGATCGTTTTTTTTTCAATAGTGCTCAAAAGAGAAAAAAATGTGATCACCATAGAACTCAATCACTTTGCTTTGCTTTGCTTTGCTTTGCTTCGAGGAATGTGAAGCGAAAAAGAGGTAGAGGCTTAAATCTGGTATTCCTCAAATTCTGTCAAGAGCTTTACATGACTAGTTGTAATTGATAAAGAGCGTTCTCAAATAGTAAACCTAACATGGTGGATTGTCCGTAAATTGGACGAAGAAAATGCTCACCTGCACTACATCCAAAACAACATTCATTAAGTAATCACAAGCTTACGGCCCAGTGAAAATGATGAATTCAAACATCATGGAATATCTTATTTTTCTTCTTCCTTCCAGGGTTAGGCTATCAGTCTGTTCCAGCTTCACATCACCATCTCAACCTTGGCTTCCCTACACTCCTTTTCCCTAATGGCTTATATTCCAAATCCTGCTTTGGAAACCTCTCTTTAGGCATTCGCTGTACATGCTCTTTCCACTTATTTTTGTGGATTGGATATTTGGGGAGGCGACCGACGGCTAAGGTTATTTGAGCCATAGGGGATAGGTAAGGGAGGAAGGTTCGGCATTAACCTGCTCTTTACGAAAGGCGCCAAGGGGACCACGGCTTAACGTCTCATCCGACAGACGGAGTACTCTACTTGAAGTGCCCTCCACAAGACACACAAGTAAGGATCGGGTTTCCTCTGAAAAACATCCGCCTCTGCAGGGATTTGAACCCTGGCCGCCCGTGTGGTAGGCGAGTACTCTAGCCACCACACCAACCCGATCCCCCACTTATTTTTGTACTCCACCGACCTATCTGATATTGCCCGAATACCTAGTTCCTACTATACCTACTCGAATACTTACTCCTTAATTTCTCTCTTCTTGTACACCCCTTCACTGCTCGAATAAATTTCATTTCACATGACT
The DNA here is from genome assembly GCA_963169105.1 of Ceriagrion tenellum. NCBI lineage: Eukaryota > Metazoa > Arthropoda > Insecta > Odonata > Coenagrionidae > Ceriagrion > Ceriagrion tenellum. The sequence continues at coordinate 87,777,089 of OY720642.1, read as the reverse complement.
CTGTTTGTTTTGTTGTCCATCATTCTGACCCATACAACATTGTAGGGACTGCCAAGTGTGTGTGTCTCACCAATGCTTTTGTTCGGTTCCTGATGTTGAGGTTCTTTTCCTTCGTTTCCTCTGTTTTTATCTGTAAGTGTTCTTTATCTGCTTTGTTCTTCTCTGCAATGGCTTTTGCTATCTCGTCGTCCCAGACTTTTAAACCTCTTTTTCGTTTCTTTTTGGTTCTGGAGCATAAAACTTCCATGCATATTTGTTTGACAGCATTCTTAATGTTTTGTCTTTCTATATAGACATGGTGGTCATGGGATATATAGATATATGAGGACCCCAGAAGTCATGGGGTCTAAGAAACAAAACCATTGTTTAGAGAAAACTTAAGTCGAAGTTGAAAATGTTCAGTACAACCCACTAAGTAGTTAAGAGGCATTACCCTAGATAGCAGCACCTGTTAAGAAAATCACTTGGATCCATTTACCACCTAAGAGATTAATATTTTCACTTCCCATTCCTGTACCTAACTTATTTTTTTGAAAAATGTCACTTAGACCCCTTGACTTCTGGGGTCCACATATATCGACGGTACTTTGAAGCAAATTTACTGACAAAATTAAATCGTGTACCGCGCGCACCAACTATTTCCCACTATATTTTTCTCTCTATTTACTCCACTCCCTCTCTCTAACTCTCATCAAGCAATTCTATTGAAGGCTTGCCACTGCCTCTTCCCTCATCCTTTGTCTCTCTTTAACTCCTGCCCTCTCTCCCAATACCCTTTCTTGTGCCTTTCCCTCATCCCGTAGCTCTGTCATCAACGCACCCCACCCATCTCCCTCACACCAATTCCCTCGTCTCCCTGCCTCCTGGGTACGCTGTACTTAGTTGGCCGTTGTCCTCAAAGACTCGCGGAATAATGTAATTACGGTGGGTGGCTTCCACACCGTTAGAGGGAGGGTATTTCTCTCCACCCCATTCTCTCACTGTCTTTCCTCTCGTAACAGCGACCCCTATATAACCCCACCTCCCTCCCTCCTTCCCATTCTATCACCATATCAACGCCGTGGTGGCGTTAATTCGCGCTCAGGAAAGATAAAAAAAGGGGTAGTGGCAGGCGTGAGGAGGACAAAGCAGCCACGGAATAATAGAAGCCGGAGGGTAGGAGAAGGTTTCTGAAGTGGGGGTCGCAAAAAGATTCCGGCGAAGGGTTGATGCAAAGGGAAGGCGGTGACTGTCTTTTCCCCTTGCCCTTTCCCGTCCTTTCAGGCTACATTTGCATGTTTTTTTCCTCGTGTGTCGGTGGGACCTTCCTCTCTCTCTATCCCTAAGGGACCTATCCTTTCTCCCCTCAATTGGAGGAGAAAGATGTGACCCTGTTTCGCGAGGACGGCTAGCGGTAAACTTTGTCCGCCTTGAGGCGGCATCGGGGACTTATTATAAGGCCCACGAGCTTCCACTTCAACTTACAATGAATGACATCGCTCCTCGGGAATTTCCTTGAGGCGAGGAAGAAGGATAGCTTTTGTCTATTTTCTTTCGAGTCGGCAATGATAGGTTTTAGGGTGCAGAAGAGGAAGCGCGCCCGTCTCCTATTGTTCTTCCGATCCCTATCTGTTTCTCTTTGTTCCATTGTATTATCAAAAACGTCTCTTTACTCAAAACTTGTCTGAGGCTTCCAGTTTGCCGCAGTATATTAGCTGTCACCTTTATTAACTAAACCTAGTGTAAATGAGCCATGCAATTGTATCACACAAAAACTCATCGCGGAACGAAGAAGTTCCTTATATTTTTGCCAGGAGAGTCAGGTGAGAGACTCGGACGTGAGATACAGATAAACGATAGATTCGAAACTATAGGAAAAAAGACATGCTTTGGCTGAAGCCTTTATCAACTAGGCCTAGTCACAATGAACCGTGCAATTGTATCACACAAAGGTTCATCGTGGAACTAAGAAGTTAATTTAATATTTCAAAGTGAGTCAGGTGAGAAACTCGGAAATAAGTTATAGATAAACTTTACATTCGGAACTGTAAGAAAAGATGCATGCTTTAGCTGCCATTTGTATTAACTAAGCCTAGTGGAAATGAACCATGTAATAGAATCAAACAAAAAATCATTGCGGAACTAAGAAGTTAATTTAATTTTTCAAAGTGAGTCAGGTGAGAAACTCGGAAATGAGTTACAGATAAACTCTGGATTGGAACACCTAGGAAAAAATGTATGCTTTCACACAAAATATATCAAACCCTGCATTATACCGAGATCAACCGCAATACTAGGTTTAGCGATGTCCTGCATCAATTCCAATGTTGTATTACACAAGACGTAATTATGTGAATACTGTTTAGCCCTTACAGCGCTCAGCCTTTATGTGTTAAATTTTCGCTCTGACTGAATGTAATATTTTGCTTTTTTTTACTAATTACTCAATTAAAAAACATACATGCACTATTAATTTATAAAAAATATTGTAAAAAAGGGTAAAAGCGTTCGCTAGAGCATCATTTGTGTTACGCTGGATAGTATTCAGGCCCCTCAAGACTTTTCCCATTTTTTCTTTTCTCCTCATCACTTTCGGGACAAGTATATACGTTAAAACTTGTCATATTTTCCCCATTTACGAACTGATTTTTTTATATCCAACCCACTCATTACTATGGACCTAAGGATTTAAATTATAACATATTTTGTCCCTATGTATTAAGCATATTTTTCTACTGGCCGAGTGGATGCTACGCCAATGTGGTCAAAACATTTTAACGGCTTTCAAGATGGGCTTACAGGAACACCGGAAGATTTATCCTGACTACAAAAAAAAACAAACTTTGAAAAGAAAATTTAAAGAATAGTGTTTCTTTACATGTCAAACAGCAAATACACACGATTTGAGCATTTCGGTGTCTAATTTACTAAATAAGCATTAGGTTCTAGAATCCTTCCCTACTAACTTAGATTTTCATTTCACAACTACAAATTTTCATTTCTCATGTTTGGCATCAAATCGAAACGCGTAATCATATTTCAATCGCAATAATATTTATTAAGTGAGTTATTAAGGTCAACCAGAAAAATAGAGGATTAGCGTATTTGATTTCTGGAAAAGAAAAAATTCCCTTATGTCTTGGGACATCCTAATGTGTATATAGATCTTTTTTTTAATTTAATAATAATAATAAATTTATTCTCCATATAATTACAAGTATAGTCCTGCTAAGCCTATGGCTTGTCAGCAGGTGCTGTTATTAATTAACAAATATATTCACAGCATTTATCTGTCAAAAACATTTAAAAATTGCTAAAAACCTTAAATATATGAGAAACATATAAATTACTCAAAGACGCAATAAAATTATTAATTAAAATAGCAAAAGTACAAACGTTTTTTAAATGAAACAAATGTATACAAGAGTAAAAGAAAGTACGAATTTCTTTTAAAAATCAAAACACAACATGTATCTATCATAAATCATTTAAAATATCGACAAAAAACAAAAAGTAATTGAAACACATAAATATTGACAAAACACAATTTAAACTTTACTCACGAATCACAACTACCTCAGTATATGTACTATTTTTCATAATAAATAAGTGATCAACATTGATTAGTTAAAGACACTTTTAACATTATAAATGAAACAGATTTAACGGAATACCATATTAAGTCAACTGCATTACTTTGGATACAATTACCATTGTTTCTCGAATTTGCTGTGGCAATTTATTAAATATCTTTGGAACAATGTACCTTAATAATCTCTTATCATGGTTGTTGTAGTATTTTAGAACAGAATATTTTTCAATACAGCGGAGTCGAATATCATGATTTACATTTCTTGGTATCTTGAACTTGTTTTGAAAGAAATTGTCACATATTATGACGTACTGAAAAAGTTCAGTTATAGGTAATAAACCTAGTTTAATATGTATGTTTGATACATTGGATTCAGTTACATTCAGGCAGGATACTATTTTATTTTGAATTTTAATTACCTCATTCAAAAAACTTCGGTACGTTGTACCCCAGATTGTTAGTCCATATCGCATGATAGCTTCGGCTAAACCTTGGTAAAGCAATTTTTTCACCTCAGTTGGTAAGACATATTTCAAGGGTGATAGTTGAAAGAGAATGCATCGAAGCTTTCCACACAAATAATTCAAATGTAATCTGAAGTTGTATTTTTCGTCTAAAATTATGCCTAAATAATCTCCTTAAAAAATATACCTAAATAAATCTAATACAATATATGCCAGTTTTCACAGTTTACTGGCATTATTTTTGTCTTTCCTAGGTTTATTTTTATCCCATATTCCTTCATCCCTTCTTCCAAAACCTTTTCTGCAAGTTTTCGAGTGTGAAAATAAATGAAGGTGTAATAGGAAAAGTGAAAAGCTACCGGTACCTAGGAACAATCGTGACAGACGACTGGAGAAGTATTGCAGAAATAAAAGCAAGGATAGCAATGGCAAAAGAGGCCCTCAGTCAGAAGAAAAACTTGCTATGCAATAAAAGTCTGGATCTGGAGCTTAGAAAGAGACTAGTTAAATGCTATTCATGGAGCGTTTTCATGTATGGATGTGAAGCATGGACATTGGGTAAGAGGGAAAGGAATAGAATAGAAGCTTATGAAATGTGGGTGTGGAGAAGGATGGAATTTAGTAAGATGGGTAGAAAAGATGAGAAATGAAGAGGTTTTGGGCAAAGTAAAAGAAGGAAGATCGCTCCTAAAGGAAATTAGGAAAAGGAAAGGAAACTGGCTGGGCCATGTGATGAGAGGGAAAAGTATAATAACTGTGGCACTTGAAGGTTAAATTGAAGGAAAGAAAAAGAGAGGAAGGAGAAGAATTAAATTGGTGGATCAGGTGAAGAACATCAGCTACGATGAAGCAAAGAAGGAAGCTCGGGACAGAAGCGGATGGAGACGACAGTGGTGTACGGGACCTGTCAGCAGACAGAACACCAGATAATGATGATGCTAGTTTTGATGATTAGAACGGAAATCGCACATAATAATTTTGCGTCTTAATTTATTTTGTTTGAGTTTTTACGATGAATTGAATAATTAATAACATATCGCAACGAGATGTTTTTGATTGATTCTTCAATCTTTCACGTCATTCTGTCTTTGAATTCCGAAAACTAATTAATTGGACAATAGCGTTAAGATATGCCACGAGTAGCCGCATGAGATTCACGAGTAAGCCGAAGAGTGACATTACAATTAAAAGGATCGTTGTGACGCACTCATAGCCACTTTCTAATCATGCTCGACACATTTCAAATGCCAGTTACTTATAATGTCCGATTATTACATTTTTTTAATGTTCTCATATATGGGCTTACTTATGATGAAACTGAGACACTTCATAAAGGGAGGAGGGAACAAACGTGCATTTAGAATCGAATATCAGAGTTAGATCACGTACAGCGAAGAGGAGCTAGGTTTGTGAAACGATGCTACGATAAGTTGGCTAGTGTGTCTGGACTGTTAGAAGAATTAGGATGGGAATCGCTATCACAGCGTAGATTAAATTATAGGCAACCTCCTAACTAAATTTCAGGAAAATCATTTCACTGACGACGTAAAAACATACTATTAACCCCCTCGTACTACGGCAGATTAGATCGCGCCAATAAAATTAGAGAGCTAGATTTTAGAACCGATAGGTATAAAATGTCATTTTTTCCGCGTACCATTCGGGAACATAACAGCTGTGATCGTCGTCATGAATAGTTAGAATTGTGACAATAGGCAGACAGTATATCTTTCTCATTATATCCACTATATGATGTAAATATTGATGTTCGTTATGTATGATTTAACACTTTCCCGGCGAATAACATTAGCCTTGAGAATGGGTAACGAGTCGGAACCCGAAACGTCGGCTGCCTATGACAATCTTACCCGGTGGCTAGCCCGAGAAATGTACACTAATTGATGTTCGTATTTATGCATGATATTTTGAATATGTAGTAGTAGTCTTTGTATCCCTTGCATGTTGGAACGATTGACGATAGAATGTTTCTTGGTTAGTAGATTTTTAATTGGCCCTTTGGATGTGTGGTACGCGGGTTTCAATGTAATTTCGGTGTTCTACCGTATCATTCATGCATGCCTGGTGTGGAAGCACCCCCTGCCACACACCCTTGGGGTGGCTTGCAGGGTATGATGTAGATGTAGATGAATAGAGGTTGATTCCTTCTTTCGGGTTTTCCGCCGCGTTGGTACATGTTGGGGACGATATTTCGCCGGCCATGGTCACATGGACCTGAGGAAGCCAGCAGGACTGCCGGCGAAATATCGTCCCCAACATGTACCAACGCGGCGGAAAACCCGAAAGAAGGAATCAACCTCCATCAAAGCCCCGCGGAAGCCTTCAACAGAATGTAGTTGAATATTTTACCTAAATTTAACGTTAAAGGAAAGTGGGAATTGAAACGGGGACGTTGAAAGGAAAATTGCTTGGATAGTATTGGATACTTGGGGAGGCGACGGAAGGCTAAGGTGATTTGAGCCATATAGGATAGGTAAGGGAGGAAGGGTGGATAGAAACCCGGCGTCGGCATTAGCCTGCTCTTAACGAAAGGCGCCAAGTGGACCACGGCTTAACGTCTCATCCAACAGACGGAGTACTGCACTTGAAGTGTCCTCCACAAAACACTCGAGTAGAGATTGGGTTTCCTCTGAAAAATATCCTCCTCTGCAGGGATTTGAACCCTGGCCGTCCGTATGGCTAGCCATTTATCTAGCCACCACACCAACCCGATCCCCCAGGAAAATAGCGCTAATGGAAAAAGTGTTAAGCCAAACCCAGGAATTTAAAACGAGGAATTCCTAAAAAAGCACATAAAAAGAGGCAGTAAAGAGTCTACCATGAATTGAGGCAATGCATGGTGCAAAAACGTGAATTCTGAAAAAAGAAATTCGAAAATATGGTGAAGGAATTAAGAAGGAATGAGTAGAGGAGAATGGAGAAAGAAGAGGCTAAAAGCGATTTCCTATCCAAGTACAGCCCATACGTACCGCGTTCTATGGAGCGTTATGGAGCGTTCTATGGAACAGTTATGTTTCGGGTGTACAAACGAATTGGAACGTACACCTAGCGCCAGTAATTCCATTCTCAGACACGTACTTGGATACGCATACAAACTGAACTGAATAATGAACAATGTTACAAACTAATGAACTTCTACCAAATACATTAAATCAGAAATGCCAGAAATGCTCGCCATGAAATGATTGGATAAGGCTAAGAAAATAAATAACTGCTCACAATTAATCGGTAAATACGCGGTACAGTTTCAGCTCGAACTCGCCATAAAACGACTTACAAATAACTTTTCAATGTGATATGAATGACATTTAAAGATGCTATTTTATCTATTTATTCACCAAACTTTGAAGATTGAATCCAAAGTAAGTTGATTTAAGTAAATTTAAAAATTAACAACTGACATGGTCGGTTAATAAGCCTTTCCTCGTACCAGCCTGAGCTGACCCTGTTTCCCTTGTAGTTAAGACGTATTGCCAGACTTAGAGCTCAGTTTACCTATAGCTAATCACGAAAATAAATGTATCAGAAAGGCAGTGATATCTTAATGTGTATATATCATGGAAATACTCTGATAATACTATGTTATCATCTTATCTCACTTTTCAGAAACCGTTTAATACACGCTAAGTTGGTCCAAAGGTTGTAAACACGACGTCACTTACTGAATGTGGGTAAATTTAAGTACGGCAAGTACGCGTCAGAGTGATTACAAATGCGGCCAAAGAATGAGTTTAATATGAAGTGTAGCGTCACATGGCACAGAAACGTGGACTTAGAAAAAGTAAGACGGCTATGGGTTACCCGCATTTGACCTATGGAAATCGAAGAGGACAACGAAAGTGGGTTGGACAGGAAGGTTAACCAGGGAAGAGGTGCATGTGGTGGGTGGGAAGAGTGAACTGCTGGAAGAGATAGGCACAAGGATAAAAAGGTAATTGGGATGAGAACATGGGACGAAGAGATGCTGAGAATCGTGATAGAAGAGAGGATATCTACATCTACATTTACATAATACCCTGCGAGCCGCCGCATGGGTGTGTGGCAGGGGATGTTATGTAACCGGACGTGTAAAGATGTAAGTTTTTTGTAGATGAAATGGTGACATGTATTATAGGAGAGTATTTAGTGGAGCTCAATTTTTATTGTGTTCCCTTATTGTGCATGGAAAGAACAAGTTTTTGTACCTATCTGTTCGGCAGTGTATTTCTCTTATTGTATCGCACCTGTAAGACCTATGGATGTAGTGAGGAGTCATGATAATATTCTCTGTTGCACTAAAAATATCAGTTCTGAGTTTTTCAAGTAAGCTTAGACTAGCGCGTAGCCTCCGGGTCTCTACATTCTCCCACCTTAATCCCTCTAAAAGTTGTGACACACTATATGTACGCTCGTAGCAGTTTTTAACGAAGCGCGCTGCTTTCCTTTGTATTTAATTAATTATTTTGGTTAAATATTTATGACCAGTGTCCCAAATGCTCGCGGCGTATTCGAGGTGTGGCCTAACCAGAGCGAAGTAGAATCTCTCTTTGACTTTTTCACCCGAGGACCTTCCAATTATACGTTTAACAAAACCTAGTTTCTTCAATGCTGTGCCACATATGTTTTGTATGTGTATGGAGCAAGCCTTGAAGGGGAAGGTATCCATCACATGGACGGGATGACAAAAAGTACACTTGAGATGAAAAAAGAAATTGTCGGAACGGCCCAGTGCATGCAAAAACCTAGGAAATTTATACCTCTTCCATTTCAACAACTTTACCACGTAGATTGCGCTCGCAATACTAACTCTCTCTCCCCAGAAGTTTTCCTCACGATATGACTCACTGAAAATAATTCCTATTTCGAGTATTTTTTCATAAAGATCATTCATTTTCGTAGTCATCCTACTAATGACCCAGAGATAATGGTTCCAAGCACTGACATTTTCAATTCTTAGAAGCCGTTCGCCTCCTTAGATCCAATGGTTTTCATCGGGTTTAATGGATGAAAGCACTATTTGTTTTTGGTATCAGAGGGAATGGGGATTAAATGCAAGTTTCTCCTCGAGCATCAACAACTTCTCGGTGTTCGATATGCTAATGGTAGGTGCTGAGGGCATTGTTATTGTTTATTTTCCATTAATCACACGTATGCTTGTGGTGAAAAAACATCAACAAAGGTATTCTGGCTTGGACCATCAGTCATTTTGAAAACCATAATTTGTGGAATAAACTCATAAATGTTGAGTAATACGGTTTCTATGGAATTGATTTTAATTCTCCTTGTTCCTCATATGAATAAATGAGGGTAAGTCATAATTTTTAATAATTGTGAAATGTAATTGATGGATTTACTTAATATTTTCATGGAATAAAATTATTGCATTCGATTCCATATGTAAGGGAACTAAAGTGTGCCAAATCATTTTATTAGTTGTTCAATTCTAAGATTGGTTGACTGCAGCCCTCCACCCTTCCCAATCTAATGCTAGTTCCTTTACATCCTTGTATCTCTTCCTATGTACTTTCCTCTTTATTTGTTCCATAAACTCAATCCTTGGTCTTCCTTTGGGCACTTTTTCCTTTATTTCACCTTCTATTATGTTTTTCACAAATCCATTGTGATCCCACCGAAGGTAACAAACTGCGCGAGTTAAAACCGGTAGTGACAGCGTGGCCTTCGTCCGTCAGGAAGAGTCGCCGAGAGGAAGTCGTCATAACACGACTAAGGATAGGGCACAGCCCTCTGACCCACTCCTTTCTCTTCACCGAAGAGAAAATTCCACCGCGATGTGATGACTGCGACTGTCCTCTTAGCATTCGACATATCCTGACGGAGTGTGAGAGATAACGGGCGGTGCGTAACAGGCTGAAGCTAGTGGGAGACCTGGGGTACATTCTAGGCGATGACCCAGATGTTCTCAACCGCGTTGTGGAATTTTAAAATGAAACTGGCCTATTGAATAGTATTTTAAGGATGTAACATTATTTTTAATTTTGACTCAGCGTTTATATCAAGTACTTTATTATAATATCATAATATGCAGCGTATAATTATTTTTTTATAATTATGACGTGTAGTGGTGCAAAAAGACCATGTCGTCGACGCACCCTATCAACCCCACTACTACTACTACTCCATTGTGATCCAAATGGTGCCCAATCAATCTGGTTCTTCTTTTCTCTATAGAGTCACATACGGTCTTTTCCTCTTCCACTCTTCTCTACAATTCGTCACTTGTCATTTTGTCCGACCATTTTATCTTCAGCATCCTCCTCCAGCACCAGGCTTCGAAAGCTTCTAGTCTGTTCTGGTTTGCTAATCCAATATTCCATGCAACATTTATAAAAAAAGGCCTCGAGTTAGAAATCCCAGCGTCGGTTGTGGCCACTCGCATCCTGATTGTTTGTTTGAGCGTCGTCATGGAAACGAAGAGGGCTACATTTATCAGGGTCTCTGCAATCTCCCCCATTCCCTTCCTTGCCAAGGCACGCATCGTCTCTCATCACGCCTACTAAGCATACCTGAGTCCATTACTCGTGACGGCACGGTTGATATAGCGTGCGCCTCGGTCGGGATGAGAATCGCTTGCACCATAAGGGCACGCGTCACGCTTCTCCCAGTAGGCATCTAGTGAGGGAGGTTGTTATATCACTGGGATTCTGAAAATGTAGCACGTGCACGCTCGAACGGCGTAGGACATTTCAGAGGCAATTTTAGTAACTCTGGAGGTGATTGGAATGAAAAAGATCTCTGAAAACACTTTTCGTCTGACAGACAAGAAGTTGATACCCCTAAAGCCTTGTCCCCTGAAGCCCCCTGAGCTTGTAGCTCTGCTACTTGGATTTTTCTCGACCAGTATAAATATATCAATGAAGGTTCTTGAGTTCTCGTCAGTGTTTTTATGGTTCAATGCCGACGTTTTGCCAAACTTCTGGCTTCTAGGGTTTGAATTCAGCAAATTCGAAGCATAAACAGAGCAAATGTTGATAATAACAGAAGATATTGTAGTTAATTGAAACTGTACAGCTCATATCAACATTTTTTCTGGTTATTTTTGAACTTAGGTGAGTTCAAAAACTGGAAGATGTCAAAAACTTTGAATAGAACCATAAAGCAATTGACCTAAACCCAAGGAACTTCACTGATAGAACTTGTTACGTACTGGGGATATTTCGCTCGATTATTATAAGTAGAGACAAGCAGGTCATTGCATCCAAGACGGATGAATATGGCAAAAATATTTTGGGTCGCAAATGAAAACGTCTCAAAACTTGTATCGGACGCTGTTTCATAATCTGGTAAAGGCGAACAGGGTCGCTTGTGATGGGCGGATTTATATTTTGCTGTACAAGAAACTGATGGAGCTTTACCTCTATTTGGGACGAAGTGCGGCAAGCAACAGGGTTTTTACCTCACATGCCCGCCACTGGCAATGGGTAATTTTGCAATAGCCTATATTGCTCAGTAATCAATGCCTTCAATATATACGCAGCAGTGACGAATTAAATAATGACGAAGAATTGAATAAAGGTGATACTTCTCGTTTATGCTACGGTAGTCTGAGCAAAATATTATTTCACCTAGAAATCAATGACTTTGGTGTCATTTTTGAGAAAAATATCTCAATATTTCAAAGGCACAAAAACATCAGCCCCTTACCGTACTACGTTGAGAGATTTTTGTCGAAAAATGCCCGCCTTTTTACATTGAAGATTGTATGCACACCAGAGAAACAATTGTAAAAATGAGGAATTTCCAACACTTAAATCTCGTAAAAAACTGTAAAATTGTATTTTTTATGTTTTCTCAACTATATTTTTTAATAAAAAATATTTTCAACGCAGTAATTTTTTCAGGATCACAAACAAATCTTTCATCGTGAAGACGTTACATAACATACCGCGAGAAAAATAGTCAAATAAATAATTTGGCGGAAAGTTTAATTTATTAGGATTTGTCACATAAAAGTAAACTAATGCAATATATGAGTAACGCTTCCCACAGCTGCTGAAATTTGAACGTGTTCATAAAATATGGTCTCCATTATGACTAGGGAACTATCTCGCCCAAACTACCTTAAGGTAGTTTTGCGAAATATCATTTTACCTTGAAATCAATGAATTTGATCTCATTTCAAAGAAAAATACCACCCTTCCATTGACATAAAAAAATCATCTCGCCAGCAACTATGTCGCCCAAACTAACTTTAGGTAGTTCAAGCAAAAAATCATTTTACCTAAAAAGCAGTGAATTTGATCTCATTGTAAAGAAAAATATTACTTTTCCATTGACATCAAAAATTCAACCCCTTAACACATTCCTTTCCGAGATATTTGCCAAAAAATACCAGCCCTTTATGCATGGGAAACGGTGTGTATATGCACTCCAGAGAGACCTTGTATTAAAAATAAGGGATTCCCTAAACTGCGTCAAAAATCAACAGTGTGTAGTTTGTGTGCTTTCTCAACTATTTTTTTTTAATTAATCATATTGTCACCGCAGTAAATTCTTCGGGATTACAATAAACCTTCCGTTTTGGTGGAGTTTCAAACGTACCGCGCGAAAGAAATGAGTCGAGTTAAAGACTCATTTGCATATTCTCACTTGATTACTTACAATTTGTCACGTAAAACTATACTATTGCACCATTTATAATGCTATATTTAATTCGTATGTTACACAGCTGGTCAAATTAAAACGTATAATTCGAATATGGTCTCTATTATGATTAGGGAACTATCTCGCTCGCACTACCTTAAGAGGAGCACTCATCGTACCTAGAAAATAACTTGACTTCAGACCATTGAAGTATATGGAGAGAAAACTTGCTATGCTGGCTAATGCTAGAAGATGAAGTCAGTCCGCTATCTTCGTTGATTTTTTTCTTTCTTTCCTTCCTTTCCTGATCCTTGACTTCCTGATCATTTTCCTACAGCGCCGGAAGTATAACGCATAACTTTTGCAACCCTGCAATATTTTCTATCCAGAATTTACTAGCTATCGGCATGCACTTACTTTTTAACATAGTTACATCTTCCTCGCATATATTTTGTATTTATCTAAATTAGAAAAACCCTTAATTCCCAGTGAAACCCATGGTAAAATTTAGTATAATGCATAGCACTAAGTACTCAATGCATGCAACATGAGTTACTAGCTTCAAATTTTAAACATATGGTTGAAATTCTGGCTTTACATCCGCTAAATAGGCGTATTATCCATAGAAAAATAAGGAGAGAGCAGAGGTAAACAATATGACTGTTTGAGTCAGACGAAATTTTGTGGAACTTGCTTAACATTGTGAAATGAAAGCCGTAACTTTGTCATTTCACAAAAACTACTAAATTTTTAGCTTTAATTTTACCAAGTAAACAATATGGTTATTTGTATAGCCAGGCATTAGTTTGATGACGTAGTGCCCTCTCTCAACATAATCAATTTCGAACAGACGTTTGCTATTCTGGCTTTACATCCACTAAATAGGCGTCTTATCCATAGAAAAATAAGGAGAGAGTAGAGGTAAACAATATGACTGGTTTCAGGCGAAACTTTGTGGAACTTGCTTAACATTGTGAAATGAAAGCTATAACTTAGTTATTCCACATAAACCACTTGATTTTTAGCTATAATTTCAGCATGTAAGCAATATGGTTGTTATTTGGATATTCCGGCATTAGCAGTGCCCTCTTCATATAACAGGTAAAAATGTGATTGTTTTTTGGATAGTCGGGCTTTAGTTTGACGACGTAGTGCCCTCTCCATATAACTCAATACATATAAATAATCGAGGAGGACCATTTGTGGAGCAACATTGAAGTGGCTCCGCCGAGAAAGGACACAAATGTCAAATCATACATATACCCAATAATTATAGAAAAAGTTCCCTCTATTTGATATGAGCTACGAAATTTCACCTTTCCATGCGATTTTTATCGCAAGTTGAGCTTGAAATAACATGATGTTCTGCGGGATTATGGGAGAAACAACAGGAAAAACAGTATGTTTCTCTTTAATACAATCGCCATATTTTTAAACTGTTTTTAAGTAGCAAAGCCTCCCGGTAAATTGGATAAAATATAAAGAAGATGCACAATACTGTCTAACTTATTTTACTTACTAGCTATTTTAGATTGTTTACTCGATGTTAAATGGTAGATAAGAATAAAAAACTCAGGAAAAAAAAGTATTTTTCCTTCTAATAATATAGAGCCATTTTTATTGAGAACTGTTCTTTAAAAGTTCCAACTTCCTGAAAGAAATGGTAGAGTTTAAAACTAGAAAAGTAATAATCTTCGATATAGCCGACGCTTAAATACCCTAAACCATTTTTTAATTTCGTAAAAAAAGAAAAAAAAATGTAGTTTGGTCCGATTCAACCCATTTTAGAACTGTGTGAGGTCTGTGGACTACTAGAGGCTTATGACCCAAATATCAGCTCTATATCTCAATTTTTATGGCAGTTATTGTGCGAGGAGACAGACAGACAGACAAACACACGGACACACAGATGGAAATAGCTAGACTGACTCATAAGGTGATGCTGATCATTTCTCTATCTACCTTTCCATACCTGTCACGCCTCCTTCATTGCATTTAATTTCTGCTGTGACAATTTCAATATACCCTGCCCACATAGTGATGTAGGGTATCAAACATTTATATTTAGTGTTGAATAAAATATATGATAAAATAAAGTATCGGAGACGTCGAAAAGTGAAAACTAGCACTAAATTTTTAACACTTTAAACCCCTTGACGTACCCTAATTATTGTTGAAAAACTGTAGTACTTACTTATAGTTAGCATTTAAAACTTTTTATTAGAAGAAGTAATCCCTTAGGACATATTTAGTGACGCAAGAGTAACCTATTTTCGTAAAACCGAGGAGTGACTATGTCTCACGGGACGATTCAGCGCCACCAAGCGCTATTTACCCTAATTTAGTATTGACACGCCCTCGCCTCACCGGGCGCTAGACATAGATCAGGAATCAGTCAAGAGAGCAATGAAAGACCAAAACAATGACCAAAGGAGACACAACCCACAATTGTAAACAATTTTAAAAACTGAAATAAAAGGCTTGGATTATCGAGAGAGATCGAGGATGGAATACACACGTTCGTTCGTGCCTGGTTTGGAATAACCCCATGAAAAACACCCGTAAGGTGGTACACGTGTAATGGCGTAGATAATGATGTACATGAATCAAATTATAAGAGTCGTTAACCATACAGTAGTGCCGTGAATAATCGGGACATGGGGGGTGAAGTCTGTCTCTTGGTCCGATTAGGGCTTTGAAGTTTTAAAAAGATGGTTACATTTCTGCTGTGACATAATCAACATACCCTGACTATATAGTGGTGTAGGGCATAAAAAGAAGCATCTAACTGTCGCACAATTTTAGTAACTAGCTGGTGACTACCAAAATTGAAGTCAAACTGTGGTGGTACGATAGGAATGGCGCTGCAGTCGGCTCCTACAGCTATTAAAAAGTGTCCATTAAAAATATGTTGGTGAAATAATTGGAATCTTAAGGAAAAACTATTTAATTATTATTATAATGAGCATGAAGTTCTCTAACCTAAATTTGTATCCTACTATAGATTCTTCTGTATTTTCGTGATGGTCTGTGAAATTATTGTTTTCTTCTTGATGCCACATTTTAGATTTTTACATTTAGAGTCATTTATCGCTTGCTGACAATATGCGTTTTTTTAACTGCTGTTGGTGTAACGCCGCGAACCTTGAGTTATTGTTTGTTTTGTCTGTTTTAATGTTAAGTAAGTTTATTTTTTATTTTGTGTTTTCTCTTATTTCTTATTTTGTGTACGTTTAATTTGTTTATTTTCTTTGGTCGTTGTTGGTTGTGAAGGAGTTGTTGAACTTTGGAGAGGGGGGATTGTTGATGAGGAGATAGAAGGTGTACTAGAAAACCGAAAATAAAGCGCCACCAAAAGAAAACACCAAGGCGTAACATTGGTACGTTTTTCCGTCGTTTTCATTACAGACAAAATTTCATCGCATTTTCTGATTTGCTTTAATAACGACACCAAGGGCACAATAAAACGTCATTTTTTATTCCATTCTAATTCTATGAGGAATGTGTCTTGAATGATTCACCGTGCCTTACAGTTACACCCTGAAAGTGGAAATAAAAGCAGAAGACATGAAATAAAACATCCACAAAAGGACATAAGTGTAGGGAAAGTCCTTCGAAGGACTCGAATAGAGAGAACAATAGCTAAGATGGACAAGGAATAAGGGAAAGGAAGTTAAATGTAGGAGTCTAGGAACAGAGGACGGATCGCATATTCCTCAGCAAACGAGCGAATCAAGGCCCCAGCTGGGAGCTAGCTCTAGCAAAGGTGAGAAAGAGAGTCATCATTTCGACGCCGCAAACTCAAGAGGGGAGACATTTCCCTAACTGATCGCACGGAGCACGCGCTTGTCATTAAACAAGAACGTCGAAGTTCGGGACTAATTAAATTTATGCGGGAATCATATGGGGAAGGAAGGAGGGGAGAGAAGCGGTGACAAGGGCTCGACCTAATTAGAAGAATTATCATCTTGAACCCTTCCTCATACTCTGGATATTTCCTCTAAATACCCTTTCCAGCTTCCTTAATGAATATAACAGATTTCGCCTCCTTCATGCCAGCGACAAAATTGTCACACCTGGCTACAACTAGATCTAACTCCCCTTCCAGCGAGCCGCCACAAGGATGAGTGGCAAGGGAATGGGACATTTCGGCGCCGGAAATGCCGGCGTGAGGACGTTTTGGCGCCAAAGCTGTTAAATATTACGGATAACACTGCAATCCTATGCTTCCCTACGTTTTACGACTGTTTTCATTCAATAAATATGTTGAAACTGCGCTCCTGATGGCCGCGTCGAAATGTCCTAGACGCGCATTGCAGATGGCGTTAAAAACCAGACGTCAAAAAGATGATAAAGGGAAATGGTAAATGGTGGGGGACATGGTAAATAGATTTACGAATAAAACTCGTAACTCACGTGGGTGACAGAGGAATGGGACATTTTGGCGCGGCCACTTGGGCCCGGCTATTTCGGCGCCAGCCATGAAGGCGTGAAGACGTTCGGGCGCGAGAGCGGTTGAATATTACGGATGACGCTGCGGTTATATGCTTTCCCACATTTGACGACAGTTTTCATTCGATAAGTATGTTAAAATAGCGTTCCTGAAGTCCGCGTCGAAATGTCGTAGACGCGCATTGCATACGGCATTAGAAAACCAGACGTCAAAAAGATGATAAGGGTTTAACTAAATGGTGGAGGAAAATGCTAAATATATTTACGAATAAAAATCGCAATTCACGTGGGTGCCAGGCGAATGGAACATTTTGACGCGGCCACTTGGCCGCGGCCGTTTCGGTTACCCGTTTTGGCGCTGACCATGTAGGCGTGAAGACAGATTCCGCGGAAGAGCGAGTGGATATTACAAATGACGGTGCTAAGCTATGCTTTCCTACTTTTTCCGACTGTTTTCATTCGATAAGTATGTTAAAATAGCGCTCCTGATGTCCGCGTCGTAATGTCCTAGACGTGCATTGCATACAGCATTAGAAAACCAGACGTCAAACAGATGATAAGGGTTAAACTAAATGGTGGAGGAAAATGGGAACTATATTTACGAATAAAAATCGCAGTTCACGTGGGTGACAGGCAAATGGAACATTTTGGCGCGGCCACTTGGGCGCGGCCATTTCGGTTATCCGTTACGGCGCTGGCCACGTAGGCGTGAAGACGTTTCGGTGGAAGAGGGATTGGATATTACGAATGACGTTGCTAAGCTATGCTTGCCTACCTTTTATGACTGTTTCCATGCCCTAATTATGTTATAATAGCGCTATTGATGGCCGCGTCGAAATGTAGACTCACATTGCAAATGGCGTTCGAAAACCAGACGTCAAAAAGACGATAAGGGGTGCAAGTAAATGGTAGGGGAAAATGGTAAGTAGATATACGAACAAAAATGGCAATTCACCGTTAAAAACCCACCTCATTTCCACAAGCATTTAACTCTTGACCTCGAATAAAATCACTACGAACAGTTCAAAGTATTTCATGAATTATCAATGAGGTGTGTCCTTTCCAGAATAATTGACGATGATAAAAAGAAACCGAGGTCATGGCCATTTTTATCAAAAATAAAGTGGAATTTAATTGCGGGTTTTATTCTGTATCACGATCAGCCAACTCTGCACACTAACATTATTTTCACATTTTTTACAATACTTGCTGTGTCCACGTTAAACAGTCAAGAAATGAATTCCTGAAAGAGAAAATTATGATTTTACACTCAGGGAAGTACAAAACCAGGTATTTAGATTAACGCTTCACCCGGAGCTAGAAAATGGAGTAGATTGGAATAGATAATCGAAAATATTAATTTAGAGTCTCAGACTTCATATAGTAAAGAGAACTGTAAATATTATTTACTATAAGCGCTAGAAAATAGGTGTAATTGCAATATGTAACAAGAATATTTAGTTATAATGGATACACATAGTGACAAATTACATTTGTAACTCATTACGCAAAATCAAAAAATATTGATCTCGCAAGGATCTTTTCGTATTTTTTGTGCTTTATTCCAAACATACCATATGATTAACCAATAAATGACCTAAAAATAGATATTATGCTTCAATTAATTTAATAATCAGACCTCAACCAAATGTGCAGATAAATGTTCCGTTGAATATAGCATGGAGAATGCGTTATTCTTTCAGGAAGTGAGATTTAGAAAACGAAGAAGTGTTTGAACTGAAACAAGAAAACCGAACGCTCATTATTTCAAGAGCTCCGTGTGTTACCAGCATGAAATTCATTCACTCGTAACTAGGCAACATGCCGGCAGCGTGAAATACGCTCCCCTAATTAAGCTGATCATGAATCATTTTACGGATCGTAACGCAATTTGAAAACGATGAGAGTATATGACAAGCTTTCCCTACATTTAAAAAAATGTGTGTATATATATTTTGCTTAGCCTTCTTTATTTACCCATAAAGATAATTTATCTCTCGGCAGAAGGCAAATAAATTCTGAAAATTGCATTTTGATAACATCGTTTCCCGATTTCTCCGCGAGGAGTAATTTTCATACGCTGACGGCTCACACAAACCATCTTAAATGCTGCTGTTTATCACTTAAATGGGTCTCTTAAATAACTGTTGATTTGCGACCAATAAATTTTGTCTCACGTAAGAAATATGGTGTAGTGAAAACGATAAATCATTTTGAGAGTAAAAGTGTAAAAATTAGTATCCGACAATGGACTATCATCCATCCTGCTAGGCTTGTTTTTCACTCGTGAAAAAAGTAAGAATCCTCACGGCATAATATTAATTGACGTTACTCAAGGTAAAAAAATTTTTTAAGTATTAAAGAAAAAAAACTCTTTTTAAATTGAAATCGGTAGATAACGCAATCTCTTGTTTATCGACCGTGGCAAAAATATGGATCGTCGAAAGGTGCATTGCGTCAGATAAATTGTTGATCCTTGTCCAGAAAATCAATGTCGTGTAAACTGTCTCTTGGGTATCGACGGTCGTCAAAGTTTTTTCTCGTTATTATTCTCTTTTATTTCACTGCGTCCCGCTTTTAGAGGCGATATTTACAAGTTTGAGTGACATATAACTGGGAAAGATTTTTTGGAGCGTGTACATAGTTCAGAAGAGTAGGGGTAATCTTAGGATTTCAGTTAGCGGAAAATGGTAAATTGAAATAGAATATGGTATTCTAGATTACATACCTAGCTATTTAGAGGGTTAGAAGCCTAAGATATTGAGACTTTGTTCTATGAAGCTATCTTCTTCTGTTGGTTATAATCTTATGATTGGTTTCCAGTAGCCATTCTTCTCCATTCTTCTCTGTCCTGGGCCAACTCTTTCATTAGGTTGTATAAGGTACATCCCAGCTCTTCCAAAATCTTTCCAGTGTATTCCAGTCTAGGCCTGCCCCAATAGTTACTCCCTTTCACTGTGCCCTCCAGTATATTACCAATATACCCTGCATGTCGGAGAATATGGCCGATCCATGTTGCTTTCTTTCTTTTAATTGTCTCGAGCAACCGCGTCTCCTCCCCTATCCTTCTCATCACTTCACTGTTGACGTCTACCCAGGGAATCATCAGCATTCATCGGTAGCACCACATTTATAACGCATCCAACCTTCTCCTCACTAATTCCTCGAACGTCCACGTTTCACAGCCATAGAGCAGCATACTCCACACAAACGTCTTGAGAAGGTTTTATTCTCACTAACAATCTGATTTTGGTAGAGGTGAGATGTTTATTTTCTAGTTAAAAGATGTCTTGATCTGGCTGATACTACTCACTGTCTCTTTCTTGCACCGTCCATCTGATGCTATCTTGCTAGCTAGGTACATACACTCCTCTACGCTCTCTAAAGCAATATCTCCCGGTTTCAGGTCGGCAGACATGCCATCTCTGCTCACCACCATCACTTTTCCCTTGTTCCTGTTTATAACATTACATACCTACCAATCACGCCGTTCCCTTCTGGGGTAGGCACAGTCACAAAGTTTCACTAAAAAATTGATAATTGTACACCTAACTCTGCTGCAATAATTTCCTCCATACTGACCTATCCTTGCAAACCTTATATGTAATTATTTCACCATTCGCCCTCATGACACAGTCCTCCTCCCCATTCTCCTTATCAAAAACTATTACTTTAGTCTTGCACGCATTTACCCTCAATTCCACTCTCTCTGTTGATTTACAATATTTATCTAGGAGCTTCTGTAATCCTATTGGTTCTCTGAGATCAAAACAGCATCATCCGCTTATAGTAGAACTAGCACGTTTACCATCTTATAGTGGATTCGGATGACTCCTCCCATTGCTTCCAAAATCTCTCGCAGATTCACCTCACTCTCAGCCAGGATCGCTATGTTATCAAAGAATCTGATCATGGCAGTCTTTGTTCCCTGCACTTATACCCCTTTTCCATTTCCCATTCTTTCTCTCACCTGTTACTCTCACCGCTATCGTAACGGTGGTTTTTCACGGTAGAGGTCAGCACTAAAAATAAAACTGAAATCATTGACAAAAGCTTGATTTACTAATCAGATTGTATTCGATAACTATGCTGGTCCAAAGAGTGATTAATTAAAATACTACACAAATGAATATTGTGAAAGTTAATTTCTGTGATACTCATGAATGGTCATATATTATACAATAATCAGATAAAATAGTAGAATTGAATAATTAAATTACTATTAATAAGCACTAGAAAAGTCGTAAATCAAGAAAGAATCACAAATCAAAATAAAGAATAATAATTAAACACTAATAGGTGAAGTCAAAATTCTGAGTCCGAAGATATTTACACGATGCCAATATCAATGCAAAATGTCGTTCGGGCAACAGCTTAGCTACGCAGCATAAATAAACTGTGCCATATTTCCTTTCATAAGAAACATGCACATTACTAAAGTCAAACCAACTTCGTTGGAAAGAAATCTATTATTGATAGTCATAGTTACTCCACTATCTAAGAGCCTTTCATTAAAAATGGATATTTTTCACTCAAAACACTCGAATCATCCGCTTGATTTGGATTGGTTGTTTGGATTGAATGGGAAAAAATATATACTGTTTCTAATAAATAAAATGTTGTCTTTGCTGAGATTGTGGTAATCCATTTTTAATAAACAAGGCAAGAGATAAATTAGTTCAATCTTTTACTAAAACCACAGAGTTTGAAAACATAAGTTTGAAAACACGACCGGATTCCGCCTTTTATCGCCGGTCTTCGGAAGATGGTGCTTAGCGCCGAAACCCAGTCGTGTTTTTTAACCTGTGTTTTCAAAATCTGTAATTTAATTAAGCGTTTTAGCTAATTTATCCATTGTCTAATTTATTAAAACCTGTTTCTGTCTCAAGTACCAAAAATAGAAATTGATTCTTCAATGGGATAAGACAATACCCGACGCGAGGCACGACATTGAGCATAAGAGTTGATTTCAATTCCATTTTTATCACTGGATGGAAAACCTTCAGAAGATCAATCAGGAGATCAAGGTCTCTCGGTGATGAGCAGAATGCAATAATTCTGCGTGATTGCGTTTGCGATTTTGAGTTATTTTTATCAGTTCCGCCTTTAATTTCCGGTCTAGGTCTAGAAAAAGTTACCATTACGCCCACTGTACCCTTCTTACTTTGTAATTCCTGTATATATAACCTTGCACATCTGATAAGTGTCAGTATCGAGCTAACTCATAGAGAACTGCCGAGAATAAATCTCCCTATCAGTTGAATTAACCTTGTGGTACTGGTATAAGGATATTTTTGAACAATTGTTGCTTCTTTAGTACTTCAAATAAATAACTAATTAAATGAGCGGCAGAGGAAAATTAACTGTATCTATTTACACTTTTATTTTCAGTTCAACGGCACTTGGGACGCGTTAGGGTGAAAATATCTGCGTTAAGAACGCTCGTCATGAACATTTACATGATGGCTATAATATTTTATGTGAAGAGGGATGAATCTGCTCAATCGCAAAATATATGTCTTAAAAATTCACATGAGGTATCTTTTCAATTTATCAAAAAATTAATATGATCAAGTATATAATTTACATTCCAGGTGTTGCTTATGAGTGAATTTATTTGAAAGGGAAATCAATAATTAGATAAAATATATAATTTGAGTTATCCACGTTTTTGGAAATTTAATTAACGGAACGATTTCTCCCTTTGATTAAAATGCTATTTTTTTCTTTAAATTTGAATAAATGGGCAAAATTTATTAACCGGAAAATAAAAGTAGCAGAATGGGGAATGAAAGATATTGCAAGGTAAGGACTTCTTTAGAGACACATATCCTATTTAAAATAAAATAAAATTTACAGGCTCCTCTGTTGAGGGTGACGCCACTTCTAGATGAAAAGTTTTCACAGTCTCACCGGCTAATTAACTCTCGCACTGAAGAGAAGAGATTCTGAAACGATTTTACAGCACACTCAAAGTAAAAATATCCTTGACCTATTAGAAAGTTCAGCAGAAGTCATTGAATTTCCTACACGCTATGAGTTCTTTCGGATACTTTGAAGGCCAGAGCGTTTTTATGGTATCCTTAATTGAGCAAAAAGATATTCAAGGATACTTATTAAAGTTTATATCTGGAGTAATAAGTGTAGAGGATTTTACGGTAACATTCACAATACCACATACTTAAAAACACACACGACCCGGGTCGCGTGTGTTTTTAGGTATGTGGTTTTGTAAATGTTACCATAAAGTCCTCTGAAAAAATGGAATATCACAAAGTTACCAAGGAACTTGTAATAAGTATATGTGAAATCATAAAATCATGGTAAAGCAGCGCGATAGTAACAGGCATCACCATCCTGGTGAGTCGTCATGCTACGCATTTAAATATCGAAGGAACTTATTGAAGGGAAAAATAATAAAGAAAGTCGCTAAAATGGAAATAATGGAAAATTCGAGATTTAAAGAGATTTGTCCAACTGAAGTTTCACAGTAATTAAAACGAATTTGAATGATTTGACAACAGTTCCTCCGGATGAAATGAAATGCTTGACTGATAGATTTTCCGTTGTCCTGTTGTAAAGGATTTCGCACAGAAGCTAATATTACGACAATTTACACTAACTCAGGCACATGACTGCCAACTGAAAGGAATTGCTACACTTTTTTTGTAGTGAAAGCGTAGAAGATTAACTAGCAAAATACATAGATCATCAACTTTCCCTACAAAGGAAATGTATTCTTTGATTGAGGGAAAATAAATATGAAAGTTTTAAGCACTCGTTTTCAGAAACTATCTTGCAGGGTTTTCCAATAAAATGGCCAAATATTTTTTTTCTGATTAAATGCTTAGTGATGAATGATTAATGAGCAAGGAGGAATTCATATCTAGAATATCAGAACTATTCAGTCCTCGAGGAAATGACCACTAGTTCATCATAGTTCAAGGTGAAGGTCAAAATAACTGTATTTTTCTTGTTTCAGTGTCTTGTTGTTTTGTTTCTGATCAGTTTGTTTTTCTGTTCAGTTTTTGTTTCTAATCTCGCAGATTTTGCAGAATTGCAGCTAGTTTTTTAAATCCAGGAAAAAAGAACTAGAAACCATAGTTGACTGAAGGCGATATTCCTGCGCTCCGATTAATATTTAGCTTTACAATGCAAACCATTGTACTGAGGCATCGTAAAAACTTCTATTCTATGCTCACTCATGCACTTTATACGGGCTTCTGATGTAATGAAATACATTTGTTCGCCTTCAAATCCTTACGTCATGTTGATCAATTAATGATCAGTCTCCATAAAATGCTCTCAGTGTGAGATGATTCATGAAATCACAAATATCAACAATACAGTGTTCCGAATGCATTTCTAATTTTCAAAACCAAAATGCTATTCCGGCCACTTTACATGGTACATTTTATATTGGATATATGGGGAGGTGACCGACTGATAAGGTCATTTGCGCCATAGAGGATAGGTAAGGGAGGAAGGGTGGAAAGAAATCCGGCGTCGGCACTAGTCTACTCTTAACAAAAGGTGCCAAGGGGACCACGGTTTAATGTCTCATCCGAAGGGCGGAGTACTAACTCACAAGACACTCAAGTAGGGGTCGGGTTTTCTCTGAAAAACATCTTCCTATGCAAGGATTTTAACCCTGGCCGTCCGTATGGTTAGGAAGTGCTCTAGCCACCACACCAACCTGATCCCGGGACCTTTTATTGTACAAGCGAATGTATCATGGAATATACAAGAAAATGAATGGAAGGACAGCTGATTTTATTTCTCGTTTAATTATTCAGACAAGCATACAATGTTCCGCTTTACACGGTACAATTTTTCTCCTCCAAGAGCCCATACATTCGATTGTACAATTAAATGTGCCGTGTAAAGCGGTAATTACAAATGAGATACAAGTAATTGTGCTGATAAATTATAAAGAAGATAAAATAAATTTATTGGAAATGGCTGTTTGCAAATAAGGGATAGCAGAGTTAACCTAATCATAAGATTTCAACAGGGCCGAATTCGGGTCGTCCAAATACCGCAATGTATCTCAAAGTATGTACAATGACAGCATTTACAACGGTTTTAATTATTCCAGGTATTCATTTCCCTCACGGAACATTTGCTACGGCACCATTCATAATACATATATGCACAAACATTAGTGTCACAGAAGTTAATCTTCAAAATATTAATTTATATAGTAACCTAATTAATCACTCATAGGACCACTATGATTCTCAAATACCACCTGATTACTAAGCCTCGAAATAGGACCAACTGTCTAATCTCTGACACGTACTCATGGAAACAGTGTGGAAAATGTGTGAAAGTCTCTCAGGATTCACACCCGGTTAAAGTTTTGGCTGCTGCCAACATTTCGACGGATAACACTTCCATCGTCGACGATAACATTGACGATGGAAGTGTTATCCATCGAAACGTTGGCAGCAGCCAAAACTTTAACCCGGCGTGAATCCTGAGAGAATTTCACACATAATGTTCGCCAGGAAAGTACTAAATCATTTATTTAATTTGGAAAATGTAAATAAACACGACAATTTATGACAACCATCAAATATGTAGAGGAAGAGGCTACAGTTTAGATTCACAGGCTCCACTTAAACCAAAATAATACCTCAACGACACAAGAGATATCATTCAGTATTTTGCACTAATCAAGATAAAGCATAAGAACTAAAGCTGTATTCTGTTATCAATATAGCTCTCAGGAAAGTATTTGTGGAGAACTATTGATAGTGGATATGCAGGGGACGTAAAGCCATTCCCTACATAATTAGAGCCGAATAATATAAACCTTGTTAATAGACGGACGAACATTACTTTTTCCCTCGTCTTATGAACTAATCTCTTCTCCCATAATCAACAAACAAAAGGGACAAGCTTGTCTGAAAACGTACCGGAAAAGTAAGAAAAGTGCAGTGAGGAAACAAGATTGTTTCTAGTATTGATTACTTTGCTCTCCACAGCTCTTGCATGGAAGAACAATTTCAATTGATCTTAATCGCATAATGATGATGAATTTCAAGAAATTTTTAAAATTACCCTCACTTCCATCACCAAACAGATTTAGACAAAAAAGGAAATTTTGAATAAAAAATAAGAAAAATTTAAGCATACAATATTCGATGAAATGTGTTACAAGTATTTCTGAGCTATATACTATCAGCGGTGATGCCAAAACCCTGAAGAGTGCCAAAATAATTTTTGTAATTTCGCTGAAAGCTACAAACATGGACTAAAATTTTTCCATAAATTCTCCTTCAATCAAGAGGGTAAATAATACAATTACATAGGGAAAGATAAATTTTAAAGTATTTCTCCAGATGTTAGATATTCCTTTTAATCATTGTGGTTACATTGATATTCATTTTAAAAGAAACGCATGCAAAAGCCTGAATATATAAAGCAACATACACAATTAGAAGTAACTGGCCATATCTGGTAAACATTGTAGAATCGTTGAAAGCTAGTAATCATAACAATGAGGATTAACGGTTCTTTAA
Organism: Ceriagrion tenellum; assembly: GCA_963169105.1. NCBI lineage: Eukaryota > Metazoa > Arthropoda > Insecta > Odonata > Coenagrionidae > Ceriagrion > Ceriagrion tenellum. The sequence goes on along the minus strand of OY720642.1, from coordinate 87,750,477 downwards.
AAACCAAAAATATTTAACAACATCTATATAATGGTAAATATTAAATAGAGAAGATGGAAAAGTAAATGACATAAGTGTTCAAAGATAACTAAGGAATATTTGAATCAGAGAATACGTAATTATAGACGAAGTGTCTTTAACATGCATGCTTTTATAGAGCTAAAACAGTTCACTTAGATCAAGAAGCATTCGCAAGAGCTTACACGCTTGCTCTGCTCGGCAAAGCATTATGATAATTCCAGTACTGAATTCCAATGGACGATTCATTGACGACGCTGAATAAGAATGTTATAATGAAAACTGTTCCTCTTGCAAACGGATTTCAAAATCCATTTAAAATGGGCACTATACCGTTAACGCCTAACCGATATTAGCCCTTTTTCCTACTTTCACAAACGAAATAATTCGCGATTTGCAAGTCCGATAGTCAATTTCACAGCACACCGGTCCCGACAAGAATGGGCCCTTGAGGAGAACACAGAAGGGACGAGCAGTGAGCAAACTGGCTCGAGGATGCGGAAGGGTGAAGGATGAGACAGGTGAGGAAGAGGGTGCGGGAGGTGTGGCCACATGCCAGCGACAGGAGAGTCGAAAGAAGAGACGAGGATGTTCGGGAACAAAAGGGGAACGAAAAAGAGAGAGAAATGCTAAAGGCACCATTAGGTAAACACACACGCCAGGATAAGTGTTTGCAGATAACAGGGTGTTTCGCGGGGGAGACGAGCCATCATCCTGGCTGTGAAGGGGGCGAGATTTCATGCATTTTTCTCCATACAAAGGTGAACATCACCCTCCTACTTAGTATGCGCAGGGAAATATTTTATCGAACGCTCAACGGTGAGAGCATGAATACGATGATTGTACGGGAAAAAAATGTGAGAAACCATAACATAAAATTCGAGGGTCACGGTCGGCTCAATACTTGGGCTCACCAAGAGGCTGGGCTCCAAAGAAATGAATTAACACAGGGTATGGCATTTTAATCAAATTATCCCATGTTAAAACTAGACAGATATAAATCTTTAACCTGTTGTATCATGTCTAACGAGTCAGGTTGACTAGATGCAAAGCATTATTGTTTTTTAAAGAGAATGTTATTAAAATAAATGACATTTGTTGATATTGTTGAATAAATTGTTGAAAAGATGACAGAATAAATTACATGCCATGCCTAGGTCATACCTAAAGCCCTGAAGTCACTGAAACCCTGTTTTTTTCGACGGAGTGCCTTTCGATTAAAAAAAAAAGTGGCCATATTTTGGGTAGCCAAAAAAGGAGTAGGTGCGCTTTAGATACTCCCGTATTTTTCGAACAATCGTTGAAGTATAGAAGACGGAAGGCAGGATATCTAACTTATTTTGACATTTGTGGTACTGCATTGTCAATTAAAAAATTAATGAACCACCTAATTGTTTTCATTATGACTTTGACGTTTTTGTTCATACATCTTGAACATAGCTCTAAACATACGGTGATATTTTTACTCCTTGATGTCCTTGATATGTTTTCTGCTCTAATTGAATGCCCTTGCGATAATTTTTGACTACGAGGTAGTCAATCATATCAAATACAGATTTAGATGTGATGTGGTGAAAAATTTCCATAATTACAGAGAAAACACTTGCAGTTTCACTAATGAAAGATTTAACTCGACAAGTCCTGATATTAGGTCATCATCATATTACTATTAAAGATTAGGGTATAAAATGTTTATGAAAAATGTGGGTGACGGAAGAGATATGCGTCAAACAAAGCAGTTTCAGAAGGGCGTGGGCCTGGAAAACAGAAACCGTCCCGAGAAACCCTGGGAAAGGGGCGTGTGCTGGGGAGGTAAGGGGAAATCACAAACAAGAACACTGAATGTCCAAAAGGTTTAAATCGGATGTCAATAGAATCTACAAATAGATATCTGTAGAATCTACAGTGTAGATGGATCGTTCGCCGCTGCTGGTGAGGGGTGGGAAACAAAGACCGTAAATGCTTGGGAAATCCTGGGAGAGGGCGTATGATGGGGAGGAAGAGGGAGTTAAGAACAAACACATCATCAAAACCAAACGTCGTATCCTTGATGATGGGTCATCGGCCGCTGCCGAGTACACCCTGCAGAAGTGCAAGAAATCCCCTGGGCATGACGGTTTCTGCTAAAACCAGGTTGTCAATTGTTACATTTGTTATTCCTAATTTAATTGTTGTTCAATTTTTAGACTTCAATTGTCTTTTCACCATTCTCGAGCTATTTATAGGACGCGAATTAAGAGTAATGTTGAGAGTCCATCTCTTTGACTTACTCCTGTTTTAATTTCGAAGGGTTCCGAAATTTTTCCCCTGAATTTAACTTAACACTTTTTGTCAGTGAGCGTCTGTCTAATGGTTGCAAGTGTTTGTTTTAGGGTCGCACTCTTAACAGAATTTGATCATGAGATTCGCGATCGACTGAATCAAAGGCTTTTTTGAAGTCAACGAAGGTGCAGATAATATTCTTGCAGTATATCTTTTGGTGCCGAATTGTTGGTATTAGATTTCGAATTTGTTCCGGGAGTGACCTATCTGGCCTGACGCCTGCTTGATATTCGGCAATTTTGGATTTAAGTTGTTACTGAACGAGAAAGCATTGTGAGAGAATTTTATATGTGACAGGAAGGAGTGGAATTCCTCTGTTGTTGTTTACATCTGTTCTATCTCCATTTTTACTATAGTGGATGAATAAGGACATTTTCCCTGTCATTAGGGATTTAACCAGTTCGCCAAAATTTTGTATTTTTTGTTGTTTCTGCTACTGTTTTGGGTCCAGCTGCTATCACAAGTTCTGCTATGATTCCATCTTCACCTGATGCTTTATTGTTCAGGGGCTTTTTAATTTTCTTGTGGTTTCTTCTTTATCTGGTACTTGTGAATGAGGGTTGTTTTCATTGGGATCTTTTGGTGGGAATCTATCCTTGGGTTCTGGGCAGTATTTCGAAATAATTGACAAATTATCAGCCATTGTCTTGATTGTAAAGTTCCAGTTTCCCATTTTCTTTTCTAAAGCGATGGTTATGGGGTTGGTACCCCAATAGTTTCTTTTTTAGTGTTTTGTAAAAGTTTGTGTTGTTTTTCTGGAAGTCTCCTTCGAATTCCAAGAGTTAATTTTTTTTAATTGCCTTTTTTCGTCTGATTAATCCGGATATTAATCTATAACTATTAAATTTTTTATGAAAATCTAAAAAAACGGGAGGCCTTTTCCATAAAATCCTCCGCTCTCAACATTTTGCTATGTGGTACATAGATGAATGCAAGAGGCGATAAATACACATACAGGATAGTTTGAAGGGTATTTCATCATATTTAAAAAACTATAAATAAAATTATAAGAGTGAAATGGAAATATCTGTTTACAATGAAATTTTTCGCTCGCATTTGAGATAACAGGGAAATTAGTCATGAATTTGTCTTATAAAATTTAGTTATGAAAGGGTATAACATTAGGTTTGATAGAAGTTGTACGATACGATATTTGCTTAAATACTTAAAATTAAAAGAAATTTCTCGCATACGTTAATAAAAATGTAATAAAATAAGTTTTAACATGTAATAACCAATTTAACACATTAAATGATGAAAAACAATGAATAATTCATGCTATAACATGCTGAAATACTTGGTAATACATTATGGCTGGGTAATTACGCCGCCGCCGCTGGTAAGAACCATCGGCTCGGCGCGCCGGTCGCCGGTGCGCCGGCTGAAATTGGGAGGTATGTTTAAGAGAGGCAAAAGGCGAGAAGAGAATGGAGGATCACCTTTTAGAGGGAAAAACTGAATTATATGCTATAAATTAGGAGATTAGACTATGTACTGTCATAAAACTTAACAATCAGCCGGTAGAAAACTGAAATGAAATGAACAAGGCAAATTAAAAATGCACCTGTTCTCATCTAACATCCTCGTACTGCAACTGGCCGACATATCGTCTTTTGTATCTCGAGAAAAAAGTGCGGCAAACTCATGCGTCGAAAATGTTCAACTTTATAGAAATGAAATAATAGTATATACAATTTTTAGGAGATGAAAAAGAAAAGTATCATCGTTTACAAAATGAATTGATACGAAACTGAAAAAAACTGCAAATGGACCTCTAAAATAATAACTTTTATCCACTTTATTAACCTGTATCCACTACAGATTCACTCTTCACTTCGTGGGCGGTTATAGCATCCATACTTAAATGTTACAATTTTGTACTTATTTTGTATTGAAAATTTTATTGTAAAAATATTATTCCACAACATTATTGTACTATCCAACATAAATTCTGTAGAAAATGATACAATTGTATTATTTAAGTATTCGTAACTTGCTTCTCCCACACGTTATACACTTATTACATTAACCTTTAGATTTCTCGCTAGTGCCGGGAAAGAAAGTAGCGCTAAGAGGGTTAATCTAAGGTCCCAAACTACGATGGAGAGGGTAGACGAAGTAGGAATAAAAAAAGAGTAAAATACCGCGTGTGAGAGAAAAAAACACGCGGAGAGAGACAGGAGGTATGTTTAAGAGAGGCAAAAGGCGAGAAGAAAAGAGAATGGGTCGCCGGCTCACCAGCAGAAATTATTTCTTGAGGAGAATTGTACCGTGAAAAGCGGAAAATTGCATGATTGTCTAAGTGTCTGAACGGAAAATACAACCTGCTCTAATTTCATTCATTTTTTTGCACAATGTATGATATATTCGTTTATGAAATAAAATTTACCGCATAAAGCGGTCGTTTAACCTAACAGTCATAGTAGAATACTGAAACAAAGTGAACAAGGAATATTACAAATTGACCTGTTCTCATAACAAATCCTCGAAGTGTAATTGATCGACATGTCGGCTTATTCATTTCGAGCAAAATGAGCGGCAAACTCATGCGTTGATGTTGTTCAACTTTATAGGAATCAAAAAATAATATTCATTTTTCAGGTGATGTAAAAGAATAATACCTTCGTTTCCAAAAAGAACTGACACGAAATTAAAAAACTGAAAATGGACTTCTAAAATAATAATTTCGTAACTTGCATACACTCTACAGATTCAGGCTTCACTTCGTGGACGTTTATAGTATCCATACTTAAATAATACAATTTTGTACTTTTCCAGAGAATTTTATTGTACCATCCAAAATAAAATTCTCTGTATTAAATAAAAATAAAATTCTTTCAGTATTTAAAGATAGCAATTACTTGACTAATAACTACTTGTCTAACTTGACTACCAATTACTTGACTAATAACTTAAAGAATGCACTTTTTTACTTTTCCACAGAAATTAACGCTTAAGCGGGCGCGCCTCAAAGCGTAACACTAGCGGGCGCGTGGCGCACGGAGTGCGCCATTAGGTTTATTGTCCATTACTTGCTTTTCAGTTGTGCTGTTGGTCGTTATTACTATTTTTAATTATTTTCTCGATCTAATTTAATCATTACTAAATGAACATTAACTTATATTGACAAAAACATCATTTGTAAAAGCATTTATTGAAGATAACCATACTCGATGAGAAAAACAAAATATCATGCATCACTCTACGTTATTGCTGCATGAAATACAATGTATTTATGTCTTAGAATGTAATTTACACACAAAAAACATAACAAATGACACACCTTATGGTAGTATTTACATTTTACCCGCGACCACAGGTTACACATCTTCCACGATTTTTATTTGACTATTCAACTACCTCATCATTTTTTGGCCATTGGTATCTCGAGAGAAAACAGGTTTCATTCCTCGGTAGACTAAATTTTAGAACGCTCAACCAAGTGCTATTTCATTAAGCTCAAAGTCAGGTGATATAAAAAAAACTCTACTTTCAATTTTTGGATCGCCTTCATTGGCAAAGTCGAGCACTTGCGCATTAATTCCGCCAATATTCAACTCATAAAATAGAGCCAGCGGCCGTCTCCTAGTCCTGCGGGAAACGGAATATGTTCGGCATATTTGGTCTACTGTATCCACTCCACCTTTAGTACAGTTATAATCCATGACTGTATATGGTTTCCCTGTCATGTGATCTATTTCTCCTGTGTCGTGATTGTTGATAAAAGAAAATGACTTAATGTTTTTGGCTACGAGACGGGCCGCAAATTGCTATCGGATGGTTACAATGTGGAAATTGACCATGTATCCCTATGTCGCCAATATAACAAACCGTAAGTTTCGAAGAGTATGTGCTTTTTACATTAATTTGTATCAAAAGATTACAGAGAACCTCAGATTTGCCTACAGAAACCCGATACGCCTGAGTCGCCCGCGCAAAAAAATTTGGTATAATGTTTCGGCAGAGTGAAAGAAATACGAAGCAGTTGAGCAGAAGCAGTATCATCAAAGGAAAAAGAGAATACGAAACATAGGCAGGTAAAAATGTGCTACAAAAATGCCATTCTCAGCCCTTCTACTATAAACAAAATCGTCACAATAGCGGGCGCGCAGCGCACTTTGTGCGCCAAGCGTGGGCTTCCTCCAGTATAATTCTTTCCACAAGAATATAAATGGCTTTAAAGTTATAAAATCAGCGCTAATCGATGAACTATGAATGAATGCAGGAATACGTAGCCATTTAGTAACTTAAATACCTAAGCTCTTTAATTGTCGCAAAAATGTCATTCACTGGCGCACACAGTGCGCCAGCGCGCCCGCTTAAGGGTTAATTTTAGCATCCAACATAAAAGTCTGTGGAAAAGTACAAGATTGTATTCCTTTACGCATTAAAAGATAACAACTACTTGACTAATAAAAACTTGTCTAACTTGACTAATAACTTAAAGAATACAATTTTTACTTTTCCACAGAAATAAATTTTAGCATTCAACACAAAATTCGGTGGAAAATTACAAAATTGTATTCTGTAAGTATTATAAGATAACAATTACTTGTCTAATAACTACTTGTCTACCTTGACTAATAACTTAAAGAATACAATTGTTTAATTTTCCACATAATTTAATTGTACCATCCAACTAAAAATGCTGTGGAAAATAATAAATTGTATTCTTTAAGTATTCGTAAAATGTTTTTCCCTCAGATTCTACAATTAGTATATTGCCCTTTGAATTTATCGCTAAAGTCCGCGGTAGAAAGTAGAGCTAAGAGTGTTAATCTACGCCCCCAAACTACGAGAGAGAGGTGAAGGAAGTGGGAATAAAAAATGAGGAAAACACCGCGTGTGAGAGGGAAAATAAAACATGTGGAGAGAGACGGGAGGTATGTTTAAGAGCGAGCGAGAAAGGGAAAAGAGAATGGGTCGCCGGCTCGCCATCAGGTGCGTGTGGAAAATGGTATCGGAAGATAACAATGGGAAGAGAATTGGAGGGCGCACTGGGCCATCTGCTCAAGATGTTTTGGGCGTGCGAGGGAGAGAGCAAACGTGTCCGGGATGGGTAGGCGGGGGATGAAGGAGGAGGAGGTTCCGGGAGGAACGGCAGGGGGGAGGAAGGGCGGTATGGACGTGAAAGAGGGAAAGAATGAACTGTTCGGAGAACGAGGGTCTTTTCGGTAGGATGAGGAGGAGGTTTGAGGCCATAGGGGCCAAAAAGAGGGAGGGCCCCGCCCCAGAAGGTGGAGAAACGGGGGCTCTCGAAAAGAAGAGGAGGAAGTACAGAAAAAAAGATTCACTTTGAGAGAGGGCAGATGCCGGAATCGAAGAAGAGGAAGGAAGGGTCGTGGAGGCGAAAAAGAATGGCAAAGAGGTTTCCGACGGGGAGAGAGAAATAGAGAGAGAAAATGAGGATTGATAGATGGATAAATAAACGTCATTATCTGAGGCGAGGGAATCGGGATCCATGAATGAATTTCTCTCTTTTCGTCTCGGCCATGAAAAGAAAAAAACAATAAAAAAATACATCAATATAATATATATTTTAGCTCCGAAAGTTTCGGAGAACCCGCAAGCGTGGGGTTAGTTCTCGAAAGTTTTGAAGGGAAACAGGAAGGCTTGGTTTTGATCACGCACTTCCTGCGTTAAATCACGTCGATGGTTAAATAAATATACTTACTGAATCCTCATCTCTGCCAGGTCCTACCGCACCCCCAGGAGGGGAGGAGGAAACGAATGGGCCGATGAAAAATCAATTTATTCCACGGAGTATGAAACAATCAACGGCGCTGAAAAAACGTCGGCGTTTCATCTTCCGCAATTTGTGATCATCATGACAATATTATTGCAACACGAAAAGACAACTCTTCCGCCGGTTTGTTTAGTTTTCTGGTCGGAGTGTTATTTTTTCTTTCGATATACTGACGTGTAATGGATCGCTATAGTTAGGTATTTAAGGAGGCTCCATGGCGAATGCGTGAGGCAAAACAAACACTAAATTCCGACTTTTTTCAAAAGGTTTAAAAATTCCCAGCTTTCACTATTGATACATGTCAGTGATTGCAAACCCAAGCTAAGGCACAGAAAGCTAATGATTGCACTAATATTTTTTACGGACAGTTTTAACTATGGGCTGTATAGTATAGTTGCCATCTCTAAGGATGATAAAAAACTAATATAAATAGTTTAATCAAGCATTTGATTATTATAAAAAGTCCATTAATCATTCAATTAATTGTAAACTAATTATAATATGATTAATCAATTGATTGAGGCTTTAAGGTTATAGAGATGAGTTAAATTGAGTAAAGCCTGAAAACGTAGCTGAAAATGAATATTTTACGTACGACCTAAGCCAAAACCCAGTCCAATCAATTATTAAAATAACCAAAAATATTTACTTCCGTCGAATGATCAGTTCAAGTTTTTACAATACCATGTACTGTAATATTTTCTTTAAATACACGAGCTCTCACTATGCGAGTGATTGGCCCGAAGGTAGTTATATCACGGCCAAGTTTACTGATCATGTTGCCATTCCTTTTAGGCCTTCACAGTACCACTGAGGATGTACAGCATAGAGAGATGAAGCCAAAATTATAAATATTTTAAACAAAAAGAAAAGCTTTAAATAAGTTAATAAATTTGTTATTTAAGCCTTATATTTTATTTTAAATATTTAAGGGGTTTAAATAAATAGCTGTGGAATTTTACTGAAAAATTTTTCTTATCGCTGCGAGAATCCGTTTAGTCTAATTATTTGAGACAAAGGTATGTTTAAAAATAGTTATGCATCAACTCTATGAGACGTCTCTAAATACTCGTCTATTTTAAATACTCGTTTATTTTAAACTGAGAAAAATGCGGATAACTAGATCAGAATACATATCAAGAGAAGCGTGGGATATGGAGCCACAAAGAAGAAGTAGATAGCAACACAAAATTCGACGAAAAATGACAACCCTAACCCCTGCAAACAAATATGGAGAAAAAGCTGACCAAGATGACCGAGACATCTAAATATAATGGAGAAAAATAGATTTTCAAGAAATTTGTGGACAGAAAAAGTATTAGAGGAATAGAGGAGAAAAAAATTAGCAGAGGAATACGTCAAAAAGGTCTAATGCTGGCAACTCAAATGTAAAGAGAATGTAGAGAAGGAGAAAAAGAAGATGATATAAACCGGAAGTCGTGAAAGGAGTTCATCGATGCCCCGGCGCCAATGGCACATGGGAAAAAGAATAAACCGATCGAAGGTGATTTTTTTATCAGACATTAGTAGTACATAGCTCTACCTATATATGTTTTGGTGCACTTTGATGTCTCCCGATAATTTCCTTCTAGGTCGTTATTTTAGTAAACTGATGGAGATAAAGGAAAATCGAGTTTCACAGTAATTACAGCCTATTCTATCTACGATGCGGGTATCAAAATAGTTGTGATTGACGTATCAAATTGGAAGAGTTAAACGGTAGAGCTTCGGAAAGTACCGTCAACAGGGAATAATTGCCGGCGCGTGGAAGTTGCGTGCTCACCAAAGCCGTCGGCGATAATGAAATTTCAAGATTGAGAACAAACTGATTCCGCGTGAGCAAATCAAACGCTGCGGCTTTCAGACGAATCGGATGAGCACCTTTCATCCACTGAGGCTAGAAATTCCACGGATGGCTGAGTTAGAGACTTTCGATTGCTTGGGTTGTTCATTACAGACCACATTTTCCGAGATAATCACCTTTCTCTGAACACAATAGTTATATCCAAATCGCCTTGTTTTTAAACTCATTATTGTGGTACTGTAAGTATATATTTCCAGCTGCTACATAGTACCGTATTATTTGTAGTCCCTAAGTGGTTTTTTTTAACTTTCAATTACCATTATCGGAGAGAGAGCAAGAAAACTATCACCAGCAAGGCTGCCATGCCTTAATTTACTGAGATATTCATGCAATAATATTCCATTGGTATAATAAGCTACTCCCTCAAAAGCATGGTACACATACTAGGGTGTTAAAAATACTGAACATAGACCCCTGAAATACGAAATTAAAGGAATACATTTGCAAGGAAAAAGGACAATATCCATATCGAATAGTATTTCATAGGATCAAAGTGTATCCAAAGCTAATAAAAAAGAATATATCATTCAATTGTAAGAAGCATCATCACATATGGGAGTGAGATATGGCAGATGGAGAAACAATAAACAAATGCTTAATGTTACGGAGATGAATTACTGGAGACGACCTGCAGGTATGTCCATGCGGGAAAGAATCACGAATGAGAGAACAATAAATATAATGGGGTCACCCAAACAGTAGTCAATGACATTTTAAAAAAAGCCAGTGTGGCATGGTCACATGCAGCGTATCACGAACGAGAAATTATCCAAGCAAATTTTAATGTGGAATTCACAAGGTAGAAAAAAAAGAGGAAGCCCCAGAATTAGTTGGAGAAAAGGCATGGAAAAGGCTATAGGAGAAACGCAATTGCCAGAAGGCCTGTGAATGAATAGATAGCGACGGCGGTTGGGCATCGGATAGCGTTGTAGAACGTTAAAAAACCGAATATACATAAAATGTGCTAATGAATTAACAAGTATCTCATTCTTATGACGGGAGCATGTAGTTATATACCTACTGTCAGCATATTATGCAGGACAATTTTCTTCGAGCTTTCCATAAATATGCTGCAGGTATCCCGCTTTTTTAAAACTCAATCTAAACGAATATTTTAATACAAAAATTAAGGATAATCTCCCTTAATGAGGACACATGACAACTCTACTCATGGATATTATCAAAATAATAATACAGTGGTACTGACCTTTTTATGCCATATCTTTTGTGATTATCCAGTAATAAATACCACTATCAGTAAGCTTTCACTATAGAGAACAGAAAGCATGTCAATCAATAAAGAAATATGACGTATTTTAATAACGGCGAAGAAAAGTCTGCATGGCTGGGAATCAGCGCCATCGATGTCGATTGCCGAAGCAAAGCGAACCCATTTGCCTTCATCAGGGTGACACATTACCCTTCAGAAGAAAGTTTCCAGCAGGGAAACATGATCATGGACAGAGGAGATATACCCCAGCTTGGATAAAAGTAGCATCCTTTGGGATTCGAACTTGGTCCCACAGCTCGTAATGAAGGCATGTAACACCCATCAACCCCAGAAATCAGTAGAGAAAGGAAGTGGTGAACGGAGAGGCGGGAATGCTAAGGAGTGGCACAATTCAGAAACACCAGAACCAGACCACTCACAATATAGACGCGATGGAGTACAATATGTGCATTCTCCAGGGCATTTTCGGACGGGATGTCGCCAGGGATTCGTAAAGTATCCGTGGAATGCAGTCTGAGAACAAGACCGGACGGGAAACGACATATTTCTAACCACTGGGATCGCAAAGACTAATCCCCGAGGACATAGGACAACGAAGCAGCATCAGACTTTCTCATCCAATATATCTCACGCAAAATAAAAGGAGATTTAACTAAAATTCGACAAATCAGCACATTTATCGGATGTTAAATTCTCGTAATTTGATGCCGTATTGCAATAGGGCAAAGGTAAACGGATTACTGAATAAATAACAAAATGAAACGATCATATTTGCGGGGCTTGTAAATATGCATATCTTTGTGTGTGAATCTATGTTTCCCAAATTATGGTTACGCACATTCCCCTTAAATACCATCATCACCATTTGTCTTTCAATTCTAAAATTGGTTGACTTTAGCCCTCCACACTTTCCTATCTAATGCTCCCTTACTACCCATCAGTTCTTCTTACACAATTTCATCTTCACTTGGTTTATGCTAAGTATTTAAAACTAAGTATTTATCATTGACATGGAACTTCTCTCTGTATGCTAATTCCGATTCAAATTAATCAATATAAAACTTTTAATTATTAGGGATAAAATTGAGGGAAAATGCTAATGGAAAACGGGACATCTACGTACACATCTACGAAATACCGTGCAAGCTACCACTAGTGTGTGTGGCACGGGGAGATTCCACACCATGCATGAAGCCCTCATTCCAGAACCGCGCACGTTCCCCAAGATGCCAAGCGGAGGCCATAAGCAGTCATGATAACAATGCACGGTCTGAGTAGAAACCAGGAGAGAGCTACAAACAAGAACATGCTGCTACCATGCAGAACACTACATAAGAAATAATTACTGGTAAGAATTATCGAGGCAACAGATAAATAGCACTACAATGTACTAACTCATACGAGAAATTACATGCGAGGTAAGTGAAAAAAATGCTATTTAGATATTTAGCACAAGTGCAAAGACCTGTGTTACGTAGTCAGAGTCAAGTTATCCTAGAACCGATCCGTCACGACTATCATGGTCTCTTATTATACGTGGAAAAAAGGAAATTATAAATCTATCAATTCAGCAGTCTATTTTTATAATTTTATGCCTGTAATCGTTTCTACAATAATAGTTTAGCTCCAGTTAAGTAGGTTGAACGTCCAACAAAAAAACAGTCTACGTCAAAGTCTCGTAAAAGATTTAATCTACACTTTTTCCTTCGATAGGATAGAGGATCGGAGTTAAAGCCATTTAGTTTATTACTAGTCCTCACCCCTCTCCCGCTAAAAAATGTCATCTTTACCTCAGCATACATGCTACTTTACTCCCTTCATGCCAATTACAGATGCTTTCCTGTCATCTACTTGTTTTTTCCCTGCATTTACAAAGACTCGTTTTCTCCACCTTTCCCGCATATTCAGAATCCTCCCCTCCATGAAAGCCTAGATAGAAGGCAGTTTTCTGATCAAATGAACTTATTTAGGCAAATAATGGAAAATTTAACACGTGGAGAGGAAGCGAATTATTGGAATATCACTGAATATCACGCTCTCTCTCTACCTCTAGAGCACCATGCCTCACTTAAGGTGGCTCTGGGTTTACCACGTGAGTCAAGAAAACAAAAAAGTTACACATATATGTTATCCCTTTAAAAAAATCCAGCCTTCGCTAGCCTTCGAAATGGGTAACCTACGGAAAAACCAAGTTTAGACATAAAATATGCAGATTATTCCATGAATATTTTTAACGATCACATTCTTCCAGCAAAATGAGCAAGGTCGTTCAATATCGATTGTATTCTTCCCCCGATACATGTCTTCGCAACGCAAACAAGCTCGTCATCAATGTGCTTATTTTAGTTTTTTCCTATAAGCATAGCATAAGATGTTTAACATTTTTTAATGATTTGTCAGTGCATTTGCGTTCGAAATGATGGCTGGAACCGCATATTCGCAAATTTCCTTGGATTTGCAATAGTGGTAAATGCTTACATTAATATCATTAATGTCAAATAGCACATTAATGACGGTCGTGTGATGGAAATAGTTGCGAAGACGAATATCAATCGAGCTACGGATATATCTAATCAAACGACCGTGTCGTAGGAATAGACTGCTGCGCCATTTGTATGGAACTTAGGCATTTGGATTTAAATAACGGCAGTAATTCGCTGATACCTAAATAAATGGGTGCCTGCATTTTGGAAAGCCATCACAAAGATGGGGAGAGGCTAGACAATGAAATAATAGCGATAAAATCTCCAAAATCCGTAAACAATTGGCACCCTTCGTCAACAAACACCAAATTTACTGTGTTGGATTTCTGAGAAAACCACAGCAGGGACCAACCACAGCCTCTCAACCAAGAATACCCCCAATAAACCAACACAGGGGGGTATTCTTGGTTGAGAGGCTGTGGTTGGTCCCTGCTGTGGTTTTCCCAGCAATCCAACACAGTAAATTTGGTTTTTGTTGACGAAGGGTGCCAATTGTTTACGGCTTTTGTAGATTTTCTCGCAATTATTGCCTGCATTTTATTTATACCGCAGAACTTTTTGCTTCTTACACTCAGTTTTACTTAAAACCATGAAAATTAATTCTCATCCAAATTAGTGTTTTTTGGCTGTAATCACAGCAATCTCCATCAGAGTCCATGTTAAAACCTCCACTTTCAAGGCTGGAAAACGGGAAAAGTAGCCTGAAAACTCAATTTTTTCATCTCACTTTACAAAATTCTCTTCAAAGATGCTATATTCAAGTATCCAAGAAAAATCTGAAATTAGAGACCCTGACGCTAGAGCCACCTTAACACATGCCATGCGTAATTCGCAAATATACATGCCTTGATTACATTAACGTCCGCCACTGTAATAATTCAATGCAGTGTTTGACCTTCACTGTCAAAGAATATTTCAAGATTCACTTTCACTGTCAAAGAATATGTCAAAAGTACCACTTGGACTAATTTGGACCTTTAGAAATATAAAACTTTTCGAGAATTATGGTCAAAATCCCATTGCCTGTAGAGTAGTTTTTTATAAAATAATATATTTCATTCCTTACCTGATGAAAGTTTTCCCCGCATATCAGTTTCTAACCTCAATCGAAATTGATTGACATATTTTCCCAAAGGTCAGACTTGGTTAGATCGTTTATCGTAAATAAAATACTCAAGATATGATACTTTATCAACATCATTTAAATCCGTATTCAGGATAAACTTCACATGGCTACATGCTATTTTAAAATTCTTTGTATTACCACAAAATATTTGACGCACCACGTTGCACCATCAGCATTTAAAGGAAATTCAAATGCACGAAACAAATCATAGTAAATTTCAAAATATGCCCCAATTTCACGCTGAAATCTCGTCCTCTCATGTCAAACTTTCACCGTGTATTTTGATGGTGCACCCTAACTTCCGCTGCCCAAATGCAGCAAAGGGCTTTTGAAACAGTTTAAGGCTTAACGTTAGTTGCATTTCACCGCTCAGTGTCATCCTAAGGACTAGCCAAAGGTAAACTGGGAAATGATTTCGCACGGTGTAGCGGCTTACACGACCCAGTACATGCATCGTCACTTATAGGCACTGCCCGCTGTTCCATCAAGCCTTTTACATCCCTCTCAGTTCCCAGCAATGCTTCCCTACTCGGAGTAGCCAGCAGTTGGTGGATAACGCCGTTTCTGTCTGTGGCGACTCATGGACTTCATTTCCGCCGTCTGTCTGAGCTCGAAATTCAACACTAGACCTCTAAACTCTAAAATGTTAAACTCTCTCTCTCTCTCTCTCCAATGGCGCTACAGCCCTAGCTGAGACTTGGCCTCGTCAATTATCCGTCTCCATCCATCTCGGTCTCTTGACTGTTCTCTCCAGTTCCTGATCCTTAGCACGTCTCTTGCATCGTTGCTTATATTATCTTCCCACCTTGCCCTTGGTTTTCCCACTGGTCTATTTCCTCCCATACTCTCCAAGAAGACTTTTATTGCCATCCTTGTCCCTGGCATTCGCTGGACATGCCCTGCCCGTTGGAGCCTCATTAGCTTAATGCGAGTGAAAATATTAGGTTCTTTGTACAGTTCATATATTTCACGGTTCCACCGAATTCTCCATATCTCTTCACTGTTTACTGGCCCATAGATTCTCCTCAGAATTCTACTTTCTAGGCTATCCAGTAATTCAGCAGCTTTGGCCGTCGCTGTCCATGTTTCACTTCCGTATGACTGAACTGTACGTATAAGGGTTTTACAGAGTTTGACCTTTGTTTCCCTGTACAAATTGCTAGACTTAAAGACAGGAAGTAGGGAGTAGAAGGTACGGTTTGCTGCATCTATTCGCTTCCTTATTTCCTTGGTCTCATCGTTGTCCGAGGACATATTTGTACCCAAAAAAGTTACCCAAATTGTTACCTAAATAGAACTGTAAGCGTGCGCGCAGCAGTCAGCGCTCGCGTCTCCCGGTGTTGGCTTCGGCGGAAATGGTAGTTGCCGGAAGTGGAATCACATTTAGATGTGGCTCCTCTACCACCTTGCCGTGGGATCTTGCTCCGTGGGAAGATGCACGAGTAAGGTGAAAATCTGCTGCCATTGCCGGCCAATAGGAAGCCCTTAAGGGGGTCACGGGGTGACGCGGGTGCTGAGCGCGGCGTGGGGGCAAGGGAGACTCGGGGAGACTCGCGCTGGGTGACCGATGACAAACATGTATTTTGTGTGCGTGAATTAAAGTGTAAAAATAAAACGTCCGACTTGTTCCCTTACCGTGCCTCCTGCGGACCCAGTCCTTTTATTAAGCTAGGCGCTTACAGAACGTTAAAATCTAGAACGTGGAATTGCAAAGGCATCTTCGTGACTGAACAGTAATTCACAAAAATGGAAGAGAGATGTCAGGTATCAGTGCAACATGCGCTTTTATTAAGTTGACTGGATTTATCCCAACGAATGGCGCCTGAAAAATTCACTTCATCGACGCTCGAATGGAGCACGTTACATCTATACCTTTGAGTAATTTATTTTATGAATGATGGCAATTGAAAATACAATGACTTTTCTAAAATAATTCACACAAGAATATTAGTCATATGTATAGACATCAAAAGGAAACTGGGAAATGTTTCGGATTAAATTTTAGCCACTGATGAATTGTGGTGAATCTCAAATTTATTTCGCACAATTTAACCAAAGTTTCGAATACCATTCTCCATTCAGGTTAAATTATGAAATAAAAATGTAATTTCACAAGGTAAAATTGTGCGCATGTTTTCAAATCAGTTCATCAGTCTAAAGATCATAAATTAGCCCTATACGCCCTGGTTTATCAATGTCGTAAACCAGAACTAGAATTTTTGCCACAAATTTGCAAATAGAGTAAATATAGGTCAGCGAGCGACGAGTCAATACAGTGCCAATCGAGTTAGGCTATCTAGCTGCCACCCATTGACCAACTGACAGGGTAAATACAAAGCCTACATCAATATTGCACTACTATCTCTGAATGTTTATATGAATCAGATAATAGCTGCACAGCAAAAACGACCAGATACACTGCCCCTCTTGTGACTGTATTATGTTTGTATCATCAATTGGGTATCTCGCGCGCATTTAAAAAAAACGCGAGGGAACAACGGAGCTAGATTTTCGTCGTCAATGGATGAATGTCTTGATGAGGGTCTCGTGCTAAATTTTGTTTTTCATTCTGGACAAGTTTTAATAGAAAAGCAGTTAAAATGAACGAGCAAGAACTTAACAATTTCATCCGCTGTCAAACTTAAATTTCTAGATATCGACCGTATGTGAACGATGTAAATATATTGTCATTAAGTACTACATAAATTAATAGGAGCATAAATAATTAGATGAATGCAAACGACTAACTACTATGTCAACTACTAGACTTAAGTCAACAGAGTAACACAATAATAATTACATATATGAAAGCTGCTTTGACTTTGTTGTATATATATATTCTCAATAAATGATACGGTAGACTGCTATTAGTACCGATAAATAAGGCTTCAAATAGTCGCATTGAAATATTCTAAAGGAAATACTTTTGAATGATTATTAGCGTCAAAAATTCATTAATGTATGGCAGTTAAATTTAAAAATAAAACCATAATCTTATTGCAGATATATACTCTTGCACAACACTTTTCATCGGGGAAATATTTTCAAACAAACTTACACGAGAACATTACTCACATAAAGATCCATATTTTCTCATTCATATGCAAACGTTCAACTTAAAGTATATTGCCAGGGCATAGAGCAAAGAGGTATTCTGAAAGAGCATCCATGAAAAATTGAACGCGGTCTGGAAAAAACGAATCGAGAATAAGAAGAAGAGAAGAGAAAGAATGTATTTTGGTAAATTGGAGTGTCGATCAGTTCATCGGCAGTGAAACGTTTCTGAAGAGAAACGTACCCTTGAATCCACCTGTTCGATGGTTTGTCTGCGCCCAGGGAAGGAGCGACACCGCCGGGAAGGGAAAGTGAAGTAGCGGGGAATAAGGAGAGACAAGGATATTGGCTGACGCTGGAGAGCGGAACGGTGTGGAAATAGTAGACGACCGGGGATATAGAAGAAGGCTCTTCGCGTGGGATAGTATTGGGAATGATATGAAGAGGATATGAATTTGGTAGATATGCTGACTTCAAAAGGCATAGAAATGAAAACGGACAAAGGAAGAAATATGAAAAGGCATTCCAAAGGGCTGTCTAGATTTGAGGATTAACTATTGAATCAAATGTCATTCGCCGTCTTTTGGAATCGCTATGCTACCCCGGTCCATATACAATAGAAGTAGCTACAAATTTGTAAATTCCGCATTAGTTAAATAACACGGCATTTTCGATTTCACCCATTACAGGAATGATAAGAAAGGATATAAAATTGGTAAGTATGCTGACTTGAAAAAACAAGTAAATGAAAATTGACCAAGGCAGAAACATGAAGAGGCATACCAAAAGGCTGTCTAGCGTTGGAGATTTACTATTGAATCAAATGTCACTCGCCATCTTTTGGATTTGATATGCTACGCCGATCCATATAGAATGGAAGCAGTTACAAATATGTAAATTCCACTTAAGTTTAATAGCACGGCAAAACCGATCTTACCCATATAAGATACATAAAATGCAACTTTCTTTCATGGAAAACATGCACTTCTTGCTCGTATCTTTGTCAGGATTGATTTTTTCTTTGTCTTAATGGGACAAAAAAATGATCTCTTTCTTTCTCAATAGTCTAAAAACTTTTTTTTTAACTCTAAAAAATATTATTCCAATATCCGATTCCCTCAGTAAATTGTTGGTTGCTATGCTATGTACTAAAAAGTAATCCACATGCAATGAACACAATTCGTAAAAAAAATTACACACGTTTTTTTTTCTGATGCCTGGATTTTCAAAATGTATTTATTTGACTCAGCTGTCTTAATTGTGAACTTTAAATGTATGGCAGTTAATAAAATTACCGTAAGTCATAGACTAAAATATTAATTTATTAGATTCGGGTTTTTTTATTTAACTATTTTAAAAATGGATTTTAATGAGCTTATGCTGTCAATTGATGCTTTATCTCCTTACCCCGCTTTTCTAAGTGGTATTTTAAGAGTGATAGTTAGAACTAGAGATTCCGAAAAATGTTTGGAGAGGAACGAAATATTGAAGGAAAAGTAGAAAGTGAAATACGGTATCAAATATGTAACAAGAAGGACGACAATGAAATGCGGGAAAAGTGTTTGCACTGACGTTCTGCTCCGAGGTTTCCCGTCAACGTGAATGTCCCTCGAAAAAAAAAAGGAACGAACTCCGTAACCCACCAATCCCCCACTTCTCCAGCCTCCGAACTCATTTTCGACGAACAAGTTCATCCATTCCATTATCTGCACGTGATTCCGCGGCAGATGGATTTTTTTTTCAATTCCGTTCCTTCAAAAGATGAGCGGATGGATGTATGCCATACGCAAAATGATGAACCACATCGCATGTTTTTTTTTTCTACGAGGGAGTGGAAGGAGGACCTACTAAAAGTCTCACTGGTGATTTCGTTCACTTTTATTTCCCAAATCCTCTCCCGTTGCATTTACCGATCATTCAACTCCATCCGCTGATATGAGGGTTCCGATGAGTCGGATAGCCCCGCCGCTAATTAAGATTTTTTGAAAGGTTTCTCAAAAAGGTGACCCCCCCCCTCCTGCCACGAGGATTGGGTCACTCACTGGCCCGCAAAAATGTCACCGGTGCGGACGAAGTGGACCGGCCACGAACTTTTGTGGGGAAAAAAACATGAAAGTGGCTCAGCAGAACTCCTTGCCACTCAGTGGGAATTTCGTAGACGAGAGTGAATTTGAGGTGATGATTCACAACTCGGGCAATGATGAAAAAGGATGTGAGTCGAGATGTATATTCCCACCGGTCCTCATATGCGCTTTCATGGGACTACGAACGCAAGTACTTCCACCTTTCTGATTCACAATTATCCAGAATACTTTATTTCCAATAGGACTTTTTCAGACGGAGTTGGAGAGTAAAATCACTGACCTGCACCGACACGGGCTCGATTCAATAAGGGCCTCTCATCGGCGAATGTAGGTCCATGTACTAAGAATGCTAATATCTAAAATGGTGTTGTGTTTGATTTGACATTGTTCATTGTCAAGTTAATCCATCTATTATGTGAGGTTAATGATGGTTTAAAACATTGGTTTAAAACGTTTTTCTTGACAATTTATATAAAATTATTTATAAAGGACCAAAAACTCTTATAAGCGATTATTTTATTAAACAAAATTCAATTCCCGATGACTTCTCGTCACAAATTCATTGCAAAAGGCAGCAATTTCAATTGGGATTTAAAAGATGATCTGTTTTTTTGGTTCCTGAATGAAAGAGTTTTTGTTGAGTAGTCTAATTGATTTTCATCGCTCAAGTTATTGTAAAAACTCAAGTTATCGAGAACGCGTTCGCGTAAACGCGAGAACGAGTTTTTCTTTATGCATATGAATGCACAATAAGGTATAGAAGCACTAGATTATCCAGAGATAATGTGTTTGATAATTGCTCAGCTACAGCTCTGCCATAATAACATTCAGAATATGGTAATCCCAAATCAGGTAGTTCCTCTGGTTTACCTTTGTTCCTATACTTTGTATAAATAACCAAATGTACATACATATGAATGAAATAAAGAATATTATTCCATTTAATGTACGTACATTTCGTAGACTTTATTATTATTACTATTAAAAGCATTTTCAAAAGTAATACCCAAAGATTTTCATCAGTCAACGTAATGCCTTAAACATTTCACCTAGAAAGCAAATTATACTAAAAATCCTCAAACGGCTTGTGATGCGATAAGGATTCCACAATAAATTTTTGCGTTATCCTTGCTGTGATTCATAATCAGTCTACAAATCCTGTATCACCTTCAGCGCCCTCCGTATTTGCCTCCAAGGAAAATTATGCTCCAAGTCTCTCAATGCTATTATTTTGCATAACACATTAAAACTGAATAAATGATGAAACCATTTGACCGTTTTCTGAGGGTACCGACAGTTAAAAGCCACATCTTAAGTTCGCCTGCCAAGACTTTGGGACAGCAAACAAGCTTGCTCCTCTTTAATTCCTCCCTTTAAATAACATACGTAGATGTTGCCAATATTCTATAAAAATGAGTGTTACGAGAGCGCATCTACGAAATCAGAATATTTATGTACGTCATTTGTACTCTGTATTAAAATGCAGATAAAACAAAAAAATTAGTAATTTTCAGATTTAAATGTTTCATTCGAATATCATGTCTCAAATTTCATTCCGCCATTTATAAGGGCAACGTCTAATCACTAATTCATACGCATATTGCGCCTCATAAAATAAAGCATAAGTTCACTCACTAAAATATCTAGTTATTCCTATAAGAATTCTAAATATTAATAGAACTTTCTCTCCTAACCAACAAAATTGCAACATTGGTTTAAAACGTTTTTCTTGACAATTTATATAAAATTATTTATAAAGGACCAAAAACTCTTATAAGCGATTATTTTATTGAACAAAATTCAATTCCCGATGACTTCTCGTCACAAATTCATTGCAAAAGGCAGCAATTTCAATTGGGATTTAAAAGAAGATCTGTTTTAACACCGAGGCGTCCTCTTCCCCTGTGGAGTTTTGCGACCATTACCTACCGGTCACATTCCGGTCAAGGCGGATGATTTTTTTCTCTGTGGAATTTCGCACATTTGTGCATTGCGGGTGACTCCGTAAAAGTGGATCTCCGTGGCTAGTCTCGAATAGCTTAAAATTTGTAAGATCTGTTTTAGTATAACATAATTTTACCTTTACCGTCTTCTTTTCGGAGTTACATATTTAACCACGTCACCTCAATTTTCTGATAATCTAAGATACTATTCTAATTGGCAAATTAAACGAAATTCATTACTACCAATGTTTTTGAAAATGGGGAAGCAAAACGGATCCATTTCATACATCGCTCAACAGGGTATTAGGTCACCGTGCGTAATGAATAGATAAAAAACTGTTTATTCAATATTTGCTCATCATTTATTTGTACCATAGGCGACAGCTCCCTTGAACAAATATGATCGCGAATAATACACACGCATAGTTTAAGTGCATTCAAATATGCATGGAATTATAAAGCTAATAGGTATTTCAAAAATGTAGGCATAATCGCATTATTTCACAAAAATAATCCTCAATTAATAGTCACCTTACAGGGAAGGTATACAATGATCCCGAAATAAATTTTTAGATACCATTAAAAGTTCAAAATATAAAAAATGTCGTTTTCCTGATAGCTTTATGGAATTAAAAGCAAATGATTGTCAATACCCATCAGTAGCATTAAATACACACAAATAGCAAAGGAAGGGTATTAATTAAAATGGGTGTGCATAAAAAGTTTCTAGAACTAATGATACCGCATGTTGACACATGACAGGAAACTTGCGGTTTTATTTCTTTTATTTTCTTGCGTTCAAAAACTAGTGATTATCAGGTTTTTTCGATAATAAGAAATATTAATGGAAATATTACATTAGAAGGGCGTTTTGAGGCAGGTGTTCTAAACAATTGACGACGGTTTCTTTGTTTATGTATTCATACACACATTTTTTTAGCAAATGAAAAACGCAACAATTCCTTCATTTGAGGAAAAAAATATCATATTAATCGGAATTCCGAGTATAGGATCCCTAATTTTTACTTTCGATATGGCTGCGCATAGAGAGTTTGCCTAGCTTAAATCCCAGTTTACCAAATATATTGACATAAATCTCTGAATAAATAACTTCATTCGTTTATTTATCATTAAATTATTATTATTCATTGCATTATAAACATGTCACTGTCATTCATTCATATGCTAAAGCCCACACGCAATGGAGAAGAAGTGATATACATTTCATTTTATCAGTAGAGTCAAATTCGCCGAATCACATGTGTGTCTCCGCTGCTGTTTAATTCTCATAATTCTGCTTAAAACTCTGGTGTTGGCCAGTGACACATAAGAAAAGTCAAGCAATACACAGAAAATACTCCCATGCCATGATAATATGCGTAATCACAAGATAAAAGCAGAACCAAGGTACAAGGCGAATTAAAACGGATCCACATGGATAATCCCACTGCTCAGTTAATTCTTCAGCTATATTCTTTCCTTTCATTCAATGGTGAATAACATGAGCTAGATACTGCAACTGTGTCTCTAGAACCCACAACCAGTACTACTTCACTATGAGAAGTTAACCAAATTTCCAGCGTGATCATGCTTCTTCGCACAACATTATAAAATTGTCTATCTCTTTTCATACCTGTAAGCTGGATTAGATTGGATTGGATATTTGGAGAGGTGACCGACGGCTACGGTCATTTTCGCCATAGGGGCAAGGTAAGGAAGGGAGGTTCGACAGAAACCCGGCGTTAGCCTGCTCTTAACGAAAGGCGCCAAGAGGACCACGGTTTAACGTCTCATCCGACAAACGGAGTACCGTTAAAGTGCCCACTACAAGACACTTTAAAAGTCTAACTTGAAGACCTAAAAATTTTCGAAATTTTGAAATTTTGTTCCATCCTAGAGTGCACATGTGATCGTTTTTTTTTTCAATAGTGCTCAAAAGAGAAAAAAATGTGATCACCATAGAACTCAATCACTTAAGGGTTTGCTTCGAGGAATGTGAAGCGATAAAGACGTAGAGGCTTAAATCTGGTATTCCTCAAATTCTGTCAAGAGCTTTAAATGACTAGTTGTAGTTGATAAAGAGAGTTCTCAAATAATAAACCTAACATGGTGGATTGTCCGTGAATTGGACGAAGAAAATGCTCACCTGCACTGAATCCATAAAAACATTCATTAAGTGATCACAAGCTTTCGGCCCAGTAAAAATGATGAATTCAAACATCATGGAATATCTCATTCTTCTTCTTCCTTCCAGGGTTAGGCTTTCAGCCTGTTCCGGCTTCACATAGCCATCTCAACCTTGGCCTCCCAATACTCCTTTTCCCTAATGGTTTATATTCCAAATCCTGCTTTGGAAACCTATCTTTAGGCATTCGCTGTACATGCTCTTTCCACTTATTTTTGTGGATTGGATATTTGGGGAGGCGACCGACGGCTAAGGTCATTTGCGCCATAGAGGATAGTTAAGGGAGGAAGGGTGAATGGAAACCCGGCGTCGGCATTAGCCTGCTCTTTACGAAAGGCGCCAAGAGGACCACGGTTTAACGTCTCATCCGACAAACGGAGTACCGTTAAAGTGCCCACTACAAGACACTCAAGTAGGAATCGGGTTTCCTCTGAAAAACATCCTCCTCTGCAGGGATTTGAACCCTGGCCGCCCGTATGGTTAGCCAGTACTTCAGCCACCACACCAACCCGATCTTCTTACCTGTAAGCATGGAAAATCATCTATAAATATACCATATTATTACCTCTTATACCATAAGAGATATTGCTGCATCCTAAGATAATAATATTGATGCCTTTCTCTCTTATTCTCACGCTCTGCCATTTCATGTTCGCACGAGTCAAGAAGTAATCCGAACTACTGATGGAGTGGCGGGTTTCTCGTTTCCACTTCCAATTTCTGGCCCACGCTCGGAATCTCACACCCGTCCCTAATTCATCTGATCACCTTTTCAGAGCCCCTTCTTCGCTTTTCTCTCCCTTCCTACACGTTACCCCACCATCTATAAATTATATGGACTGAGATGGCAGGCGGGAAAATGAAAGCACATTTTAATAATGTTTCAAGTTAATTGGAAAATACTAGGGCGAATTTCTTAAAAATAACACTTGTTCATGCCATGGAAAAAATCATACATGCAGTCATGGAAAAGACACAAAAATTACAAATTACATTCATAACCTGAATTAATGCTATAATCTTCGATATTCTTCGGCTTGGCGCTAACAAAATTGCGGTAAGTTGTGCGTAAATGAATTTGTTCCAAATTTTTTACTCAAAGCGATAGCTTGATATCTGCTAGAAACCATGATAAAGGTATGAAACATATTGTTTTGCTTATACACACAGTAGATTCCGGTTATTTGGGACACATCGGGAGAGGCGCACTTTGCCCCAACTAAGCGGCTGCCCAAATTAAGCGAAGTATCCTGTAAGTATGCATAAACAAATATAGAAAGAATGATGTAGAAAGACGTAGAAAGAAATGCATAAGTAAGATTTATAACGCAAAAAAATTATAAAACTATTAATTAGTTTAACAAATAAGCGAAAATGATTTAAACATTTTTCAAACATTCTAAAAGTCCTGTTGAAAATAAGTCCTCTCAGCTTCAGGTGACGCTGGATGGATGCCTTTTACGACGTCCCATTAAAGAACAATGCAAGTTTTATTAGAAAAGAATACATGTACCTACGTACGTTAAATACACTTATCTCTTGACACATCGCCAACAGTCAAGCCATCGCCTCCAGAGTCCACTTCCCTAAAACGACACTACATTGGATGAAGTCTCGTGGTCCGGAAACGGAATCAGGTTCCCCTACAGGCTGGTCTAAGAGCTTTAAAGGCAGGAATGGGTACCAATATGGAAAATAAGATTAAATGGAAGAAGTAGAATGTTAAAAAAACCGTATTCTGATATGAAAAAAATAGGCACTTCCTTGCGAGTGAAGAGTCAATGTCGCTAACTCATGGCCCAATTAAGCGGCATGCCGTCTCGATTAAGCGGAGAAAACACAGAGATATTCTACAATTGGGTTCTGTTCTTCAAGACTTTCCCCAATTAAGCGGCTGGCCCAAATAACCGGTGGCCCAATTAACCGGAATCAACTGTAATAGGAACTTTTTCGAAAAAAATTCCATATATTTTTTTTTAAAAGAGACCTATTTAACCGCGATACTTTGAAATATGTTTCAAGTGCCGTCTATAGGTTTTAAACTAACCGAAATCCAAATTGAGGAAAGGTCAACGCCTCACTCACTCCGCTTTTGATAACATCGATAAAAACACGAAACAGAAGTTTTACACTAATCTGTTCATAGTAAACCACTTAAGTCATTTGAGCTCAAAGAAGTGATCGCTGTTTAGAAATTAATTCTGAAAACAAAGCTATTTAGTTTGGGCCGTAATGGTTGACCCATGTCATCTGATTGACTGACAATAGAGGTTATGCATTACGAAATAAGTATTTGTATGCAAACTTTAAATGACAATTTATGTTGCAGTAATTTTTTGCATGCAAGTTATTGTGCAGCCATTTTTGTGTGCAATTACTTTTGTAAATACACAAAGGAAAATTTTGACGGTAAAAATATTAATTAATGAGCATATCGATTACTAAAAACTATGTACGTCGAATTTACATTAACAATTCACTAAAACATAGCCTCTATTTTAATTCATGGTAAAGATGGCCCACTTCAACAACGTTTCCTTCTGAAGTACATAGCCTAAATAGTCTCTGGAAAGATTACAGTTCAAGTATGAATTCATGAGAATTTAACGGGTGACCAAATCCGTAGAAACTCACGAGCATTTGCAGTTAGATTCTGAGAGAAATCATGAATTTATTCATGAATTAAAATTACGAAAATATTTAGCTTGGTACATTGCATTTAGAAAGGAATAACTGAAGGTGGATGGAAGAAAGACCAGAGAAAGGCCAAGGAAAACATGGAGTAAGAGTGTGAAGAAGGCTAAGTTGGTGCCAAAGAGGACATGGCTTTAAATAGAGCACGCTGGAGGTTGAAAATTCAAAAAGCTGACCCCAAAATAATTGGAATTAAAGCTAAGAAGAAGAAGAATACTGTCCGTAGAAACTACATTATTCACAAAAACAATGTATCATAAAATTCCTCAATTTGAGTTACCACCTACTGCCGGTCTCGAACCTGAACCCACTAAGTAAATTTCTTGACTGATTTAAACTCGATAATTGTCGACTCGACCTTGTTAATAATACAATACATTCAACTTTGCTATTTGTTCCCGATTTTATATCGTAAGCACAAGAGAATTTGAAAGTTCAATAATGAATTGGAATTATTATTTCATCAGCGCCAGTTAAACTCAACTTTTTGGAATGAAAATGGAAAACAGTCCTTGGAATTCAAGCTACAATGATTAAATAAAAGAGTATTTCACCATTCTATGGCCAACACATTAAGCAAATAACCAAGAATCTAGCAGTTGTTGCAAACTGTTTATGGTACTACTGCCATTCACAGCAATCCAAATAAACAGCTGATTCGATGTTTTGAGAGACAAACGGGGTACGCAATTCCGAGGGATACATTTTTACAAGTCGATCACCGTGGTTTCCATAGCGTTGAATTGACAAGAATATTAAATTTACTGAGTAATTGCAGCGACGGCTATATTTCTGATATTTAAATGTCATATATGTTATTGTGAGAGAAATACGTGTATGATTAAATGCCTCAGGAGGATATAGAGGTAACTTTTGTGAGGAAATAACTAAGGAATTGTCCATTAATTTCTTCAAATTGTACGTTCAATAACATCAAGACAACTCCCAATCATTTCTTAAAATTCCAAACACCATAAAGTTTATTTACAGCAAATCAACAATTCTCTGTACAGTGTCAAGCCTTCAAATTCACTTCAACTTCAACTTCACACACTTAATCTACCATTTCATAAAGTTGGTTGTGAAACCAAATCACTGCTGACTCGAAGCAAAGGTCCACAGTGAATTCTCATAGTCATTGACTCCTAAATTTCAAAAAAATATAAAATAAACATTCTCTGGCGATAACGGAGGAATAAATTTGTTTTTCCGAAGGAAGAACTTCGCAATTTCCCGAAGCGCACTTCAGATTTACAGAACTCTCTCATTTACTGAAATATATTTTGTTAATGCCGCCAAAAAAGCACATATTCTAGGAATTAAGTTTTAAATGAACATTTCAAAAAATGAAACATCAGGCACCGCAACGAGAAAAACAGAATTCCAAATGTAATCCGAATAAAATGCTTCATATATAAACGAGCAGAAATATAGATTTTGGCAGGGATTATTACTCTCGTTGT
Organism: Ceriagrion tenellum; assembly: GCA_963169105.1. Taxonomy (NCBI): domain Eukaryota; kingdom Metazoa; phylum Arthropoda; class Insecta; order Odonata; family Coenagrionidae; genus Ceriagrion; species Ceriagrion tenellum. Next base: position 87,722,264 of record OY720642.1, on the reverse strand, counting down.
GGCAAGATTACTCGGTAAGAAAAAATGGAAGCGAGAGATAAAAGAGCGGACTAGCGTTTATAGCGTCCAAAAAAGGGATTTTAAAAAACTCATTGACAAGAATACGTATTTACATAAGTAGATATATATAAATATAATACCACGGCAATCGGAACTACCACATAAACCCGGGTAAGAGGATTAGTTCACGCATTTCGTAAATGAAAATGAATGTTGGTAATTAGAAAAGACGGGGGCTCTAGTATTTCCAGTAAGCTCCTTTGCAAAATCCTAACAAAAAGTGACATTACGTCGTCGCCATTCACCTAAATCCGCATGAGAATAGAGAAAACATCAGCAAAGAGCCTTGAAAAGGGATGTTGAGGTCACTGAAGCTGTGGTTTCTACACCACAGCAGACGATAAGAGACATCAAATCGAATCTTACCAGATAAGTACATCCTTGGTCACTGAGTGTGAGTGGTATACAACCCTGGTAAGGCATCGAGGGAAAGTTATCAGAAGTTCAATAAGACGAAGCACTATATCTAGCTCTAAAACGGATAGAAACATCGCAATTGTGTATGTATGACGCTAGGCGGAATGATGGAGTATAAGGTTCAAGAACGACAGACTGGTGCAATGTAAAAATGACAGAATCACATGCAGTGTCAAAAACTCTGACTTATGCCTACTTCATTTACGCTTGGTGAATATCTATTTAAAAAATTAGTCTCTCCCCATAAACTCCATTCCCACACGACTAGGACTAATTACCGCGCTACTTTACGACTATCAATCCGAAACTGTATCCACACGAGATATACGGAGAGTCCCATTGATCGTGTGTCATTTTTGACCTGTAATTTGAGACACTATATTTCATACCACATGGATGAAATCTCGTACCTGGGTAGAAAATGGTTGTAAGTTTTGTTGAGTATAAGCAAAATTTTATAAATTTGGCCTTTTGACCCCAGAAATAAGGTCCAACCAAAAATCCAAATTTTGCCTATTTGGGCTTTCAATGTTAAATTATTCGAAATACAAAAAAGACAGAATTATTTTTCAAAACTTTCAATTATTAGATTTTTGGGCACTAAAAACACATTAAAAGTGCTTTCGAGTTCGAAAATGCAACCGTGACCCCTGAAATGGCACAGTCAAGGTCACAGGAGTGACAAAAAGTGAATCGCCCCTACAAGCCAGTCAAACCACAGGTTTAAAAAGGTGCCAAGGTCAACGGTAAGTTCTTCAGATCCCTCTTGTCATCTCTTGACCTTATAGGGCTACTCAGGGGTCAAAGGTCACAGGGGTGACAGTTACAACGTGATGCAATTTTTTATCCAATGATTTATCCTTTAATCACTGGCCTAATAGAGATATACTAGAGATTATACATTTGTGATGTTATGAGCGCTCATATTTTGATGCAAAATCCTAGCCATTTCCTGCGCGGTAATCACATAAAGGTGAACGGGAGAGCTCTCTAATGAGGATAAATATCCACATCAAAATATATTTTAAAATACCAAGGATGTTAAGTCGCACGCATAATACTTTATTCCACAAATCTAACAAAGAGCTTTTAAGATGAAGTTCACATTACTAAAAATTATTATTATAAATATCATATTGTATTTACGGTTAATAAGTAGCTATTTAACGCTCAGGAAAATATAAACAAATGTTAGACTAGAAGTTATTGATTGCTTTCTCAAAAGCATAATTACGTATGATTTTTAAGTTGAAAACAAATTTAAAAAACGAAAATATTAATCAACAAATTCTTAATTTTATTGGAAAAAATCACTGTTTAATTCGTGATTCTATTCAAGCATTGACCGTATAAACGAAGAAAAATATATACCGTGATAATTCTTCTTTATTTACTTTTTGCTTTTAATTTTTGCTGCATAATTTTTGCTGCATAAGGTTGTGCAGATGATGTGCCTTTAGTGGTCAACAAATTAATAGAGTCAATTAGATTTTCCGCAAAAACTGACTAGATATCAAAACTGCTACTTAGTACGCCTAAGTTTAATAAACTTATTTTGCCATATCGTGGCTGTATTAATTTACAGTACGTACAAATCAATCGCGTTTTGGTAGAATATTTCGTTACAAGTAACCAATTTAATGTAAAACATTCAATCTATCAACGAATCCCTTAAAAAAGCAGTGAATTTTTTATAAATACATATGAAAAAGCAGACTAATGTGACTTGAGGTCGACATAACATAGGATTACTTGCATTGCAAACAGAAATTTCATTCGATAAACGTTTCTGACTCCTCTTCCCACAAACATTAAAGCGTTGGTACTGCCGTAGATGGTAACGCATGAGCCTTCTCTATTAGTTGGATAATTTTCCCCCTTTCCATGTTAAGAAATTTCTCTACAGTGAAACAATTATCGCACTAAGGCATAACATTTCTCAGGAAATTCGTCCTAAACTTACTCGTTTTCCGTAATGGGGTCAACGCATAATTAGTTCCCTTAGTACTCATTCATGATTAAATAGAATTTTTCTGTCCGTATATTTAAAGTTCCCAACGGAGATCCATATCAACTAAGTATATTTTTCAAACAATACTCTCCCTGAAGAGCAAGTTTCGGTGTTATTTAACTAAAACATACGAGATGAATGCCAACTTTTATCAAGCAGTCTTTTCGTACTCAAGGAGGCATCGTATAGTAAAACTAGTGTTTTAATAAATAGAGTGTAACTTGAGCATAAACCAGGAAGAAAAAATACAAAAAGCAGAAGCAACATAAAAATACGCTCATTGTCTTTGAAACGATAATTATGACCAGGGGCACAACGGTATTGGGTGGTGTTCATAAAGTTCAAAATCCGTACACTTAAAGGCTGCGGAGGGCGCCGAAGGCGTCCGTTTTAAATCTTAGACTTATAATTTCAAAATGCACCTTAAAAAGTTCCAAGTGGAGAAAAAAAACCTCAATTCAAAATGCGAAAAAAATTTTTTTTCAGAATTTTAGAAGATATTTCTTTTTTAGTTCAAAGGGAATAGTCGGCAGGTTGGGGTACAATGCGGCAAAGTGGTTGCTAAAGCGCAAACCTCATTCTGTGACCTTTTTTTCCGGCCGCAAGTATCTTGGGCCGTGAGTTCAGGAAGATGGGAGGAGAGTTGGGAACCAGTGCCAGTAAAATGGTGAGGAATCTTTCGCTCACTCTTGGATGAGTTTGGAAAAGGTATAACGGGAGGAGTCCAAAGGAAGAATCTTTGAATAGGTTTTGGTTTTGTACGAGGCGCATCCAGAAAGTAATTATCCCTATTAAAAAAAACATTGTTACATGAAAAACTTTATTGGCAACAGCTACAGTAATGTTTCAGCTATGTTTCGACATAGCCACCACCAGAATTGAGATAATTGTAGTACTGTGTCGTAGAAGTCTGCCACCTGTGCAGAACTACAGAACAGTTACTGTGCGCCGAGCCGTATGTGGACGATAATGTTCGGCTGGGATCTGTTTCATCATCCACCATACACCCCTGATCTTGTTCCCAGCGATTTTCATCTTTTCTTGCGACTCAAGAAATTCCTGTCCTCCGGTCAGTGTTTTGACAACGACGAAGAGCTGAAGACGACTGTCACACGCTGTTACCACTCACAGGCGGCAGACTTCTACGATACAGGAATGCAAAAGTGGATCCAACGATGCGATAAGTCTCTCAATTCTGGTGGTGGCTATGTCGAAAAATAGCTGAAACATTGCTGTACTTGTTGACAATAAAGTTTTTCATGTAACTATGTTTTCTTTTTTTTTAAATTGAGAACCTTACTTTCTGGATGCGCCTCGTAGTTCTCTCAGGATAAGCACCGACCATACACTACATCTACTTATTACCCTGCTTGCCATCGCAAGGGTGTTTGGCGGGGGTGATTTATCACCAACATGGACTACAGTGAAGAAAGTTTCCTCCACCAACAAGCACCACAGTATCGGATTGCTACAAATTCTATAAAAAATACGAAAATTATCTATACCTTAAGTATGTAAACGTGACAGAAGATTCATGCAAGGAAAATATAAGACAGAGAAGTACTAGGCAGATTTAAAGCAAGCATCAGGGGGCATATGAATTAATCAGCTTCACTACCTGTCAACTAGCCTTCTTCAGAGTCTAAACACAGCAATTACGGTCACTTATCGATCGCAGGAAAGACGACATTTTAAACCTTTCTGTTCTACGATGTTTTCCCTTATTTTATCCTCATTATCTAATTTTCAGTAGTATGTTGGAGTTCGTAAGATATTGAAAGCTTCGTCTAAAAATAAATCAGTTTTGAATTTACATAAAAGATTGAGTCTAATTTTCAATCGACGGTCTGAAAGCCATTCCCATCCAATTTGTAGCAAGCGGTCAGAAACACTAATTATAATATCATAACGGCCTTTCATGAACGATCAACTATGTGGTTTGAGCACAGGATAACCACAGATAATTCTAAGGGGAAGGAATAAAGGATGAAGAGCAAGGTAGAATGAAATACTATAAAGGAAAATAACAAGGCAGCCTAACTAAACTGAACGAGACCTAATCAGATCAGATCAGTCCAAGCCTATTACTAGTTTATATATCCTGCATGGGAGCGTAAAGCCAACTGACCGCTCTCTCCCAGCGGCCGGCCAAAGAAAACTTTTTACCCCTCATTAAAAGCTCCTTTAGGCAGTCAATAGTGGACTACTTTGCAGACTATTGCATAAAAAAAGGAAAGACAGCAGGCACTCTACGCTGAAGCATACGACCTTCACAATTCATCGTAATCAAGCAACCTTGTTACGTTGCTGCTTCTGTAGGTAGGGTATTACTACAATAGCTAATGTGCTTCCACGAAGGCTTCATCCCATTACGCCGCTGTCATGTGCGGCGAGTTCTTCGAAGATAGAAGCAACTTAAGGTGCTTGAAGCGATATTCGTTAATGTACAGATTGACGTGAAGCTTTTCATACGCGTACTCGATAGTAATATGTATAAATGAAAGCGAAAAAAGTGCAAGTTACCGATTTGGTTTCTGGGCATACAAATGCTAATTTAACACATACTCTTATGAAACTAGACCTATGTTTCAAAATAATTCGATTCCATTAGTACAAATTTTCTAATAAACGAAAAATAGTACGTCATATAAATATTTTTTCACGATAAACAAATGCCTCAGAAGTGCCTTATCTATATTCAATTTTATACGCAACAAATGTATATAAATGTATGTATATAAATGTATGGGACCAAAATTGTTTAATACACTACACACTGAAATTTAAAAAATGTAAATCCATAACCAATATACTAAAACTGACCAAAGACTGGCTATTTCCTATTGAAAATGTTGTATCTTTTTTAATCGTTCTTTTTTCATGATCGCGAATTGTAACTGTCACTAATAATACTGCACCTGCTTTTTTATTAATGGCTTACTTTCACTGTATCTGCTGGTGGCTCACTTCAGGTCTTAGGACATTCGAGACCACCTAAAGATCCCGTTATATTTTTGTATACATAAATATAAATATTATGCGGAGGTAAATAAAATATATCATATCATATTATTAAAATTGTTCCTTTTGAAATTTTTTGCATAGTGGCGAGTAAAAAACGGAATTGTACACGGTTTTTGCTCAAATTTCAAATTCCGCGCCGCATTCCCAAGTCATAGGAATACGACGAAATTTGTAATATATCATCTTTGCATCATATATGCAACAATATATATTATTATTACTGTTAATCATTATTTATATTATCATTTATACTAACTTTATGTAATTTCCAACATATAAATTGATGTGCATGATTGAAGAGTGTCCCAAGAATTGTTTTTCGACTTACTTAATAAGTTATTAAAATGCGCATTCAATGACTCACTGTCGGCGCTCCAACCACCTTAGAAGAACGATAGTCGAATTTCACAACTGTAACATACGAGCTATTCACAGAAAAATACGTGATTTTAAGGTAGTTTGAGCGAAATATCATTTTACCTAGAAATCAATGAATTTGGTCTCAATTTAAAGAAAAATACATCACCCTTCCATTGACACCAAAACTTCAACCCCTTACCACAATACTTTCCGAGATATTTGCCAAAAAAAATACCAGCCCTTTTACATGGGAAATGGCACGTGTATGCACTCCAGAGAGCTTATATTAAAACAGAGAGAGAGATTATATTAAATATGTAGTATTTCTCACACTTAGATGTCGTAATAAAACGAACAGCGAGTAGTTTCTATGTTTTCTCCACTTTTTTTTAAAATAATCATATTGCTACCTCAGTTAATTCTTCGGGATCACAATAAACCTTCCATTTTGAAGGAGTTTCAAACGTACCGGACGAGAAAAATGAGAGAAGTTAAAGACATATTTAGATATTTTCATTCTATTACTTAGAATTTCTGTCATGTAAAGCTATGTTATTGCAGCATTAATAATGCAATATTTAATTCGTGTGTCTCACAGCTGGTGGAATTAAAACGTATACAGTAGACCCCCGCTTTACGATGGGTTCGACTTACGATGGATTCGACTTACGGTCTTAGCTGATTTTGCGCGCGTTTGTTTTTTAATTTCAAAGTTCTCCGATTTTGTTTTAAATATTGATAGTGTTTTAAATATTGGTTTAATAATATTTTAAATAATTTTAATCCAGGACATTTTGTATGCATTGATGCTGACGCGCACACTGAATGGATTGGCATTGATGCTCTTTAAACCGATTCTTCGTCCGAAAATAACGCCGATTCAACATACGATGGAATTCGCTTTATGATCGGTCCTCCGGAACGGATTAATATCGTAAAGCGAGGGTTTACTGTATATCGAATATGGTATCTATTATGATTAGGAAACTATCTCACTCGCACTACCTTAAGTCAATTACTCGATAAAAATCTTTGTGGGCTATGTTTATTTGACACCCTGCATAATTGGATGACTTTCATGAATGTAAGTCACCACATACGCGTGGTCAACCGGGGACTTCCGTTAGCATGTCGACGTATGACGGCAGTACAACACAATGACCAGGGAATTCGTACTCGTTCGCACCCATGCCAATTAAGGAACATTTCTGCATGGCGACGGAGAGCGCGAAAAACGGAGATTCCCGTCCGCGAACTCGTAATCACACACTCTCGTAACTCTCGTCTCATAAGCACGACCTTGAGAGTGGAGCCCCATTCACTCGTGAAACTATTCTCTCCAAGTTGTGAGCGGCTGAAGTTTCCCTTCTGCCCGCGATTTCTACGTCTGCCTCTCTCTGCACACAGATTGTGAATCAATTTGCGTCGGTGGGCACCTCACAAGTGGAACTGCGCTGAACTATCCGCTAACTAGACGGGTCATTATTTCGATCCGAGTCGGACTCTTAATCGCTTCTTTAACAGTCTGTGCGTGACCATAAAAGACGTAGAGGGTTGACCTTTTGGGGAAGGGCTCACATGGGCCACATACTTGAGCTCGTCGTTTATGGATAGATTGCCCTGCCCGATAATCAGATAAGGAGGTCACACAAGGGTTGCGAGGTCGTGGGGAGTGAGGAGAAAGGTCTTATAGTTCACACATGGGACACTTGGTGCCGTTACCGCCTTGAGGTTGCCAAAGGGACATGGAAGGACGACCCGAGACAGAGGGAAAGGACCCTTAGCGGAGCTGGAAACAGATGGAACAGGTGTGCAGCACTTTGTACTCGGAAAGTTGTTCCTGGAAGTGATCTCTCGACTGAGGGGTAAGGACTAAGGAGGAAAAACAGTTTTTCGAGGATTGTGGAGAGGTCCCATCCAGAAAATGCCTAATGGTTTCTCTATATCCCTCACATTCTTCTCGTGAAATTAAACAATAAATAATAGATTTATTTAAATTAAAAACGCATGCATGGTAGTTAAACCGTAACATGAATATAAAATTTGAAAAAATAATAATATATTTTTTAGAACCTGGGATCTAATGTCCCCATGGTTCAAGTAGGCCATTTAAAAAGAATATGTAAATGATGACTGATAACATTACAATGTGAATTCCATGATTAAGGCCTTGACGATCATAAGGGTACTTTTTTGTTTAGAATTTCCTTTATTTAATCAAAAAAATGTATACTGTTTGATCCGAATTTACGGGCGTGAAATAAATTTATTTCGATCTCGTAAATGAAAAGACAACTTAGTTGTTCCATACAATATTAATTTTAAGACGATCCGGGTTACGACATGGTACGTCATCATCAGGTACAAATATCACAGAAGAAAAGAGAGCACAAACCTATTTGCGAAACATAAGCTACCATTTCATTCACAACGTCAAATAATTTTCACAAACCACAACTGAGGAAAAGGAGTATTGTGATTTGTTCGATGTAATGCGTGCATGTATTGCGTGCAAGAATTGTGATGACCGACGTAATTCGATGGAGAATAGCCTTCTGGATGATTAAAATGGATAGGTTTAAAAAATATTCCAGAAAAAATCGCTCAAAATTTGGGCATATCGTAAAATATTATCCGAAATTCCTTGGAATAGAGTTACCTGAGAGGTATTTTTACCGTCTAAAAGAGCAGATAATTAGTGTACATTTCTCGGGCTCTCCACCGGGTAAGACCATCTTACCCGGTGGCGAGCCCGAGAAATGTACACTAATTATCTGCTCTTTTAGACGATAAAAATACCTCTCAGATAACTCTAGTCCAAGGAATTTCGGATCTTATCCGGTGGCGAGCCCGAGAAATGTACACCAATGTTATTCGCCGGGAAAGTGTTAAATCATACAGAGCAGATATAGTGTAAAAATAAGATATTATGATGCAGTCTGTACAAAATAGTACTGCACATTTGTGTTATTGTTAATATTGTGAATTAAGTGAATAAAATCGGTCCTCAACGGCTCATTCATGGTCATAAAATGGTCGGGACACAATTGGTAAGAGATACATACACGAAATAAATGTGAATTGAGCGAAAGGAAGAGGTGTGCTGAGAATTGTGGGTAAATGATGTCAAGGGGTATCCAAAAATATGGTAATAAGTCAATTATAATCAATAAATTAATGATGGAAAAATTCTCAGCAAATTATTGGACGATCTTGTCGAACTTGAGAACTCTGGCTCAGACTATACTGAAAGATGAACCAATGCCTTTCCAAGCTAACTTACTTTCATATTTTCTCGCCGATTAATTTATTCTTAATATTTCCATTATATATTAATGACATTCAGCGAGAAATTTGCTGCAGTTTCAACAAAAAATTACATTAAAAAATTTTGCTGGAATCGACACGTTCGAGCACTCGCAACATGTAAATGAATGCAAGAAAATGTCAATTTTTATCAGAAAATGGAGAACGTCTTGTTTCACGAGTCAACTCGAGACTCAGACAAGTGACAAACGGGTTAGCGTGCCCGAGCGATGTGTGTATGAGAAAGCCTCCGTTGTAAACAAACAACCAGCGAGCGTTACCTCGCGTCATGAATGAGAGCTTGTTCCATCCTTCCGGCACTCTCCGCCCTTTCCTCCGCTTATAAAGTTCGGATTTTAATTGGCACGCGCCTCATGCACGTGGATGACGTGTGGCTGATTCTGACGTGCTCTCCCAACATTCAAGCTCCAGGAAAACATGCCGGGTTCTGTTCCGACCATGCGACGAAGATATATGGTGGCAAAGTTTGAGACGAGTTTGGCTGAGAACCACGGAGCATGGAACTGGTTGGAAGTGAGAATAACCACGACATAAATTTGCTTCCCACGTAAACCAAAGACGAGCTGATTCCTTTAAATAATATGGCTATGGCTATAGTGTGTATATATTTATGTTATAGTCATTGTAAATCCTGATGAACAGTGTTTTTGACCATGAATTGTATCAACATTGGTCCCAGTGGGAAACGATCTATATTTATATATATATACATTTACGTTTTTATGATTATAAGATGAGTGACAGAACCAGCAGCCACGGTTGTACGATAGCGGAAAAAGATCATCATTAGTTGGTTGTATTTTTTTATTTTATTACTTACTTTTTTAAGTATAGGTGAAATTTATATTTGTTAATAATATATTTATTTTTATTCTGTGAAACCTAAATTTTAAACAAGGATTAGACACCCTTTTATGCCAGGTGTTAATTTTTTTCACTTGGGTGTTATAAGTTATGTTCTTGAAACCCAAATAATTTGGCGCTATTTTATTCTTTCCACATGAGCCCGCTGTGTAATTGATAATCCACGATTTCATTTACTTACTCTTATATTCAGTTGTAATACGTCCGTCATTGGAGTATTTTTTTAGAATCAATTTTCGTAGTTATTTCATACAAAATGTCAGGTCAAGATAAAGCTAACGCTTATGTAGAAATGGGATGCAATAAATTTATTCATACGGATTATTAATTTTATAATTAATTTGAAGGTGGACTCGGAAGAAAAAAGATTTATTCAATATGTTGACCTTAGCTCTAAAATATGCACACATCGCCCGTCGCTCTCATGTTAGAGTGAGATAAGTCGTAACATTGCAGATGCACCGGAAGATGTATCTAGTTAGTCATTATGGAATTATAGTTCTGTTAGGGAATATTTCATTTACACTGATTTGAGGGCTGTGCAAATCAATTTAATTTGATTATGTATTGATTTAATTTTTTTGTTTTTGTTTTTTTCAGCTCTACAAGTTAACCATAATCAAAATGAATTAAAATATGTTGACCCCAGAAGTCAAGGGGTCTAAGTGACATTAAAAAAAAAAATTTAGGTACAGGAATGGGATGTGAATATATAAATCTTTTAGGAGGTAAAGGGATCCAAGTGGTCTTCTTGACAGATGATGCTATCTAGGGTAATGCCTCTTAACTACTTAGTGGGTTGTACCAAACATTTTCAACTTTGACTCAAGTTTTCTCAAAACAACGATTTTGTTACTTAGACCCCTTGACTTCTGGGGTTCTCATATAGTGTTCACTTTAAAAATATGATCTTGAATGCTCAAAAACATTTTATAAGCTCCAAAAGAGACTAAACTACAAAATGAAAATGGTTTAGTTCTACAGACTATTGAATAACTGTAGCAAAACTGTTGATAGAACCTATAAAAGTGAAATGATGATGTTAAAAGAAACTAAAAATCTCTAGAACCGGAAACATACAAATGCTACTGGTCAAAAGTTTTTCTCATTCATTGCAGTCAAATGCGAGGAACGTGTAGAAACACATAGGACAAGATCAGATATGGGAAAGAATCATCATTATAAATAAACTAATAGTTATCTTGTACACAGGAAGTTTACATGTCCGCTACGATTCATTGTCTTACAGGTTATTCAGTTTAAAAAAATATACGAAAAAGTAGGCAGTTGAATTTAAAAATACAAAAATACATAAAAAGATAAAAGACATTTCACAACATTCGCCCAGCAGTGTTATACTTTGCAAGATGAGTGTCCAAGGAATTAATGAGAAAAGAATTTCCACAAATAGGTATGAAAAAAGCTATTAAAAATGTATCTGAGAAATTAGAGTCCGATGGCTAAGCAGAAAAAAAGATTTATTCAATTTGTTGACCGACCTTTATTCTGTCTACCTGGTTGGAAGTTGATAGAACCTATAAAAGTGAAGTGATGATGTTAAAGGAACTAAAAACCTCTAGAACCCGGCCCTTCATTAAGTGATTGAATCTATTGGATCTATGAATATAAGAAAATCTATCGAATAATTTTCTTCAAATCAAATTCAAAATTAGCCCCCTATCCAGACAAAAATATAGTCATAGCCCGAATAAACAACAAATACCTTCAATAACCTGTTTCTACAATCAATGAATAAAAACGCACTATTAAGTATACGCTAGCAGAAACCAAAGTAGATGAATGAACTAAAGCAGAGACAGGGGTAGGGCCAGCCATGGCAGCTGGAAGCCATGAGGAAAAAGGGATCTGTTCACTCATAGTTATAGCAGCAAAAATCATTAAAAAACAATAACCTTTGCTTCCAAAAAAAAGTTAAATATATCAATATAAATGATATAATTCCAAGAACCAAAATTCCATATTCGAGCAAAAGAAATTAAAAAGGAAACATCTCGGAATCGACTAGATAAAAAGGTTAACATCCCAGCTCTGTAAGACTTAAAATTCGGTAAATAAATAACCAACGAATAAGAGATCAACCCCAATCCATCTCACCCCAATTAAATAAAAATAATACTAGGGCTAATAATTAATAACATCATAGATATTACAAATAAAATTACTAAAATAATAAAACGAACCAAATAAGGATCCCCTTCTATATAATCGTTTCTGTAAAAAATAACCATAGAAGAAATAAAAAGAACAAATCCCATAAAAATTAACGACATTCAATCACATAACAAAGTTACTACAATAGGAACTGAATTCAAATTTAACGCCCCCATTCAATAAAATAACAAAATTCAAATAAACAAAAATAAATACCGAAGAAAACAGCTAGTTAAACTAAATAACATCAAAACAACAAAACTAATTTCACAAATTCTTAAACGCCAATTAATTATGAAGAAATTGCCATGAGAAAAATTCGGCCTGGACCGGGAATCGAACCACGGACCTTTGGCTTGCCGGACCAATGCGCAGACCACTACGCTATCCAGGCTTCCTAATTCCCGTGGCAATTTTGGTCCGGCAAACCGAAGGTCCGTGGTTCGATTCCCGGTCCAGGCCGAATTTTTCTCATGGCAATTTCTTCAAAAATATTCACCCGCCATGTTTGAATGCCAATTAATTACTTAAGGTAAATACGATCACATCTGCTACACCACAAATTGCTATTTTAATATAAACTACTTAAGATTAAAACAAAGAAAAAAGCAAATTAACATGTAAAATATACAAATTAATAGGCAACGAATGTAAAAATTGCTACCATAATTATGATGAAGAGCCATCGAAACCAATCAGATTAAAGTAATAAGAAGTGATAAGAGTTTCGAAGAATTTCTTTATTATATTCTTTCGTTATGCGTTACATCCACGGTGTTGCGTCGTTGATAATTGCGTCTGTTGTTATCTATGTTTGTTTTAATAGTCCAAAAGTGTACATATATATATTTGTTTAGACTCATTAGCAAAAATGTTACACATGGAATACATGGCGATTCATTAAAAAATAATAGAATGAAGAAAAAACCTCTCAAGAGGGTACAATTGATCTATTCTCACAAATAAATTAAGGTTCGGCTTTTAGTACCAATTTTTCAGACACCGAGAACTAAATGAAAAACCACTTGATGCGGAGCTAATTCTTCATAAAATGTCATGATTAATTAACCGTCTTTCAGGGTATGTGCATGCAAAGGCGCGATAAGTTCAACGTTGACGGGAGGAGACAAAAAACATTTAAAAAATAGGGAATAGGGACTCCGGCACGAACCGAGCGGGAAAAACGAAGAGAAAGTTGGTGGGGGGGGGAGAGGTGCGATAGACTCTTAAAAAAAAGGAGTAGAAACTACGGTTACAAGCGGGCATACGGCTCCCTCCTGTTATGGAGAAGATTACGCTGATATTTATTCCCCGCCGGCTACACAAAAATCGTCGCCGTGCTAGGTCGTCGAAAAACCTCCCACGTGCTCATAATGCGAAGGCGGGGCAGCGCCGTATTGGCAGGATGAGGCCTGCCGGGGAGAAATCTCTCCGCTCAGCTGGCGCGTCGGCGCGAGCGGATCCCGAGGAAAAACCTCAATTTCTACGCCGAGCCGTATAGGACGTCGGGGAGCGAAAGCGGAAAACATCGGTGTGGGAAATGTGCGAGTTGGAGGAGAGAGAGAGAGAGGGAGAGAGAGGGAGAGAGAGAGAGGGAGAGAAAGCAGAAGTGGGGATGGAATAGTGGCGTCGATGTGATGGGACGGCGCTAAATGCATTGGAGCGGATGAGGAAGCGAAGGAACGACGGTAAAAGCGGAAACTGCGGGAAGGGTAGAGATGGAGAAGAGGGCGGTGACGAACGGTGTGAGCTGATGTGTTCGGAAAAGCGAAAAAGGTTCAAGTGAAGGATAGACGGGGAAGGGGAGGGGCTGAGGGAAAGGGGCAGGGGGTAGAAGAGAGTGTTCTGCAGGACTGGAAATTCCTGGATCCTCGCTCCGCCACGGCTCTTGAAGACTATCCGAAAACGCACGAATATCCTTGAATCATAGGAACAACGACGAAATAGTTCACTCAAATTTGGGTAAATTCACTTGCGTAAGCGAAAAAGAACAATTTTTTATATTCCACAGTGCTCTGCAGGACTGAGAATTCGTGAATCCTCGCTCTCTTATACGGCATTTCTAGACTACCGCAAAAACATACGAAAATCCTTAAACCCGTTCTGACGTTTTACGCTCAATATTGGGTAAATTCATTCAGACGAGCAAAAGATAACACTTTTATTTTATCTTGTTCTGCAGGACAATAAAAACCAACAATTTGTTTAATTCTAATTGTAAGCATTAATTATCAGACGCGATTAGTATTCACACAGTTTAGCTCTTGATGACGGCACCATTTTAACACTTTGTTTTATTGCATGGGTTTCCGCACGACTGGAAATTCTTGAATCATACTTTTTACACGGGTTAGTTCATTATGAGACAAAATAGGAAATTGTGAAGTTTACAGAAGAGTAGAAGAGAAATGGACTACGTAGGATACCATAGGCTAAAGAACAACTAAAGAGATTGGACACACCCTGAGACAGAGTGGGTTTGTCAAGATCATGATTGAAGGTAAAAAAGAGGCAATAGTCCGCAGAGGATGACTCAGGAATAAGTTTATGGACGAAAAAAAAGAGCAAATTGCATAGAAAGGGATACCAGGAGGTAAGGGAACTAGCATTAGATAGGAAAAGGTTAAGATTGAACAATTAAGCCAATCAGAAACCAATCTTAAGATTGAACGACCAATGATAATGATAATGAATGACTCTCTGATGATGGCACCAGCGTCGTAACTTGTCGTGCCTGAATAAAAATTGATTGAATTGTCCTGTTGAAATAAATAGAATTGGTTGAATAAAATGACCTGTTTCAAGAACGTTTAGAGATGGAATTAATAGTTATCAGATTCATTAAGTTATGGACCTCCTAAAAATATTTGAGAAGCAGGAACTCGTCCGCTAATTTCATAACTTATCAACCAATAGTAGATTTCCTTGAATTTTTTATCTATTCTGGAGTAGATGGAGAAGAGAGCGGTGACAAACGCTGTGAGCTGATGTGTTTGAAAAAGCAAAAAATGTTCATTTGGAGGATAGGCAGAGGAATGTAGGTGCAGATGGAAAAGGGGAAGAGAGTAGACGAGAGTGTTCTGCAGTACTGGAAATTCCTGAATTCTCACTCTTCTACGGTTCTTCAAAACTACGCAAAAACATATGAAAATAGTTATACGTACCAAAATTGCGTATTATACACTTTTTGCAATTCACCATGGAAGAAAAAATATAATGGTTCAACTGATATTCATTCAACTTTGGGTAAATTCATTTAGATTAGCGAAAAATAACTATTTGCTTCATTTCACGAATTTATGATCAGATGCGACTAGTTTTTACACAAGCTAGTACCTGATGATGACAAAAGTGTAGCAACTTGTAGTATCTGCATAATATTGGTTGAAATGAACTGATGGATTGAAATGAATTGTATCAAATTTTCAGGCTTAACTTGGTGGAATCACTTTGCGATAGTTTTAAAATAATTTCACTTTGTAATATTACACAGAAATTAAAATTATTTCTAAACCATTGAATTAAATTGGTTGAATAAAATAACCTGTTGCTAAAACGTTCAGTAATGGAATCAATAGTGATCAGATTCATGAAGTTATGAACCTCATAAAAATATTATGGTGGCAGGAACACATCCAATAGTCTCAACCAACATAAATTATGAACCAATTGTCAACCACTCCGAATGTTGAATCCAATCTGGGGGAGAAGGAGAAGAGGCGGTGACGACCGGTGTGAACTCATGTGTTCGGAAAAGCGAAAAAGATTCGAGTGAAGGGTAGGCGGGGAAAGAAGTGACAGAAGGAAAGATGGGTAGACGAGGGTGTTCTGCAGGACTGAAAATTACTGAATCCTCGCTCTCCTACGTCTCTTCAAGATTACGCAAATACATACAATAATCCTAATACGTACAAATATGCGTATTGTAAATTTTTCGCAAATTACCATAGAAGTAACGACACAATGGTTCAAACGTTTTTTACTCAACTTTGGTTAAATTTAATTAGGCCAGCAAAAATTTTCAATTTTTTGATCCATCTTGCTAAACACTAAATAACTTTTTATTCCACTGTATTCTGAAGGACTGGAAATTCCTGAATTCTTACTCTTCTACGGCTCTTCAAGGCTACGCAAAAACATACGAAAAGATAAACCATAGTAGAAAAGACAAAAATGGTTCAAATATTTCTCACTCAACTTGGGGTAAATTCATTCAGATGAGCAAAAAATAACAATTTGCTTTATTCCACGCATTTATAATCTGATACGACTAGTTTTTACACAGGTTAGTACCTGATGATGATAACAGTGTCGTAACTAGTCGTATCGGAATTAAAACTGGAATAATATAAGAAGTTTTCTTTTTCATTCTCTTAAAGCAAAAGCAACTACTGTGTATTACAAATTTGTAATACACGGTTAGCCAATTCAGTTTGTGAATTTAGAAAACGATATATTTTATAAAGTTACCATACTAAAAGGCATATTTACGTAAAACAGCCCTTAGGTATTTTTTTTTTTATAAGTCATCACCTATTAGGACTACACTCGAGACATCATATCACCAATCGTTACTTTATCTTACGCCTACTCGAAAGTAAAACATATATTTTATTATACCATGATTTGATAAATTTCAAGATTTTAAGATATTTTATGATAAAAAATATTTTTAGATATATTTTACGATCAAATACATACTGTGAATTACGAAAAAATTGACAAAATATACAAGAACCCTTTAAAAAGATTTACGTTTGAAATTGATAGGAACATTGATTATGTGTCAGAAAAGTACAGTATATACTTCCCGGAACGTTCACATGAATTAGTCATCTTCTCACTAAAGAGAAATTCCAACCTGCATTGTGTCCTCATGTCTCACAAAGCTTTAGGCAGGTCATATCATCACTGACGTACAAAAATATTTAAAGATATTATGCATCAATGTGCACAAGAAATTTCAGAGACACTTATAATGGCATGATTATAAGTTTGTCAAACTCCTGAATATTACTTAACCTTCATTATAAAGATAAAGATTCTGGCATCAGACACTACTGTTTTGGTGTGCTGGATTTGATTTTGATTATTCACCAGATATCAAGGGTTTAAATACCAAGCATATAATATCAGTACGCAAGGTTTGCAAACACAGTCTCAGCCATCATTTTAGAGTACATTTCATTCAATGTTATTTCAATTTTAAACTGCTAGCAATCAGTCAGCAGCAGCAGATTACTATCTTAAATTGGTTTGGTTCGTCAAAATAGTACCTTTACGAACAGTACCGCCATTTGATATGTTCAAGCCGGGCGACTGCCCCGGGGCCCGGCGCCCTACATTTTTGATGGAGTCAAAAATCTGGGATTACAAAATACAGCGATAAAAACCTGGTGCTATCCCAAAATTACCGTAACTGATATAGACTACTCAGTATTATAATGTACCACTGTGCAAGTCACTCTTTGTATCTGACGCTGACATTTGCGTACCATTGTAGACACGCACTCCATTTTTTAAATTAAAAATCTATAATTTTTGATTGAAAAGTAAGGATCATACAACATTAAAAAATAAATTGAATGTGAGAATTAATCATAATACGTATCAGTTTAATGATTTGGGGGTCCAATTTCTTCATTTAAGGACCCGTCAAGAACAGTTGCCTAGGGCCAAACAAATCAAAGCAACCTTTGCCCCCACAAGAAACAGTTGCCTGGGGCTCCACAACTTCTAGGGCTGGGCGTGTATATGAATCATCAATATATAATGAGGTGTAGTTTCACAAGTTTGATGCCACACGTAACTCAATATACTTGTATTCAAGGTTCATTAAATAGGCGCCAATCTGAGTCAGTCGAAACATGGAATAGAGAGGAATTGGAATAACCATTGGAATTGGCAGTTCCATTTTTGGATTTTTAAATTTATTATTTCGATTGAAAAGTAAGATTAATGTAAAATTCACAGATAAATTGAAAGCAGTAATTAATCAGAATACGTATTGGTTTCATGATTTGGGGGTCCAATATCTACATTTAAGGGCATGCAAGCAATTTTTGCCCAGGGCCACACACATCAACCTAAGCCCCCACAAGGGACAGTTGCCTGTGGCCCCGCAACTTATAGAAGCAGGCATGTGTATGAGTTACCAATGTATAATGAGAAGTAGTTTCACAAGTTTGACGGCATACATTTCTCAAGATACTAATTTTCAAGGTTCAATGAAGAGGCGTCCATCTCGGCAAGTCGCAAGATGGAATAGAGAGGGATGTGGGGAAGAAACGCGTAAACGACGATATAGAATGGTAGATGGAGTTCAGGAGAAAAACGACGGCAAAATGAGAGAATTAGCACTGCGTGGGAAGAGCTCAAAGCTGTACCGCCGTCTTGCTCTGACGCTGGTTGAAGTTTCCACGTGACGAGGGTAAATGCCGAATGCGTTCCCGAAACTCTTCGCTAACGAGAACTGGCGTGCCCGTAAAAACAGACTATAAATTCATGAATATTGAGGCGACAACGGAGTTGAGCAGGTCCTTGAAACCTTTAGAGAGAGGGGGTCTTAACCCCCTGGGAGCAATGAATTATGCCAGATTGGTCCTTCCGTGCAAGGGGTGACTTATGGCATTACTTTGCTCGTTGTGAAATGAAAGCTTGAGCACGAAACCGAGCATTCAAATGAATCCATTTTCATGAAATCGAGGACGATGATAACATTTATAAATGATCAAAGTGAATGCGGATTTATTTTACCGTACTACATGGATCTGCAGCTTGAAAATTTCACTAGTTATTACGCCGAGATTTAGGAAGCTTTGTACAATTTAATGAGAAGCTATGACCTCCAACTTTAACATAGAATTGACTAATACCCGGCAATTAACCATTAAAAGTATATAAAAATATAGCAAAATAGCAGATTACTTTTTACTAAAAGCATTAAAATATCCAAAATTTAAAATATTTTTCTTTTCGAAACTCCCCATTCTCCGCAAAATTAACAATTTTAGCAAATTTTTTCACAGCAAATTCTATTCAGCGTAGCTGTCGTTAACTGCTAGTGATGTCATTTACGCCCCTGTCGCTCGGCTAGTACGAAAATGAATGTTAAGGCACTTCTTAGCCATACCAGATTATTCAAGAAGTAATAATGAAACTGAGAGTTAAACTATTTCATACAACGAGTAGTCTGAGATTAAAATTTAGGAACGATTTACCGCGTGGTTGGCGCGGTATTGCTCATTAAAATGGATTTTTCTTACTATATAAAAAATGGCAAACAACGAGGTACGAGTATTAAATTTATTATAACTATAGAGTAATATTGAAAAACCTTCAGAAACTTCATAAAAGAGTTTTGACATTTAAAAGCAAATCCCGCAATTTCTGGACGATTTACCCCGCATTAATTTAGTATGAGTAAAAATATAATTAAACTGAAGCGTAAAGATAGGTACATATCAAAGTTCAAAAAAGGCTATCCTCCATGAAAAAATCGAAATATGATTTTTATGAGTTTTAAAAATCGATATTTTTCATCTAATTCCAAAATAAATTATCCTCTCAAAATGGATAATTTATTTATAATTTATAAATAGATATTTTAGGTTCAGATATTTGCATTTCATTGTTTTCTTTGGTAAGCTAAGTACTAACAACAGACATGTATCGTTGAATCCATTGCTTCTGGCCAGCACACAATGTTCGAAAGTAATTGTTTCAGGCGTCCTAGGTCTTTAAGCTACGTTGATGCAAGATTTGGTTTAGTTTTTATTAATTCTGCTTTATATGATACAACTAATGACACAAACGCATGCATGAACTCTTTCATGAGGAAAATAGTACCGTGAAAAGCAACAAATTGTCGGAATGACTAAACGAAAAATGCTCCAAGTCTATTCATTTTCTTGTACAACCTATCATACAATTGTTTGTACAGTCATATGCACCATGTAAAGCGGCCATAAGGCTTTCAAAACATTCTTGTGATCTTTTCATCACATATGGCTCCGATGAATGAGACGTCGATATGTCTATACATGGCATTCTTATTCTGAGGAATATCCGAGGAAAAATTTGACCACGTATTTAACGCATAACATCAGTACAGTCATTGTAAGCAAAATTACACGACGTATTATTTTTCATGATACAGGAAATGAGAGAAAGTCTTACCACAAAGAAAAAGTGTGAATTGGGCATATTTGATCTTTAAATGCGTATCTGAGTATCAAGTTTGAGTTGGTATTGTACGCCAGGTCATACACGATAACCAATTTATCTTATTGATTCTTTTCTAAAAATTTTTCTATGGACACAGTTATGGGTTTCAAGAGAGGAGACCAATTAGAGAGGTAAATTAAGTGACCGTTTCCACGGACGACTGAATACAGTGCTTTTCCGGGGCTTCAAGTTAAAATAGAAACTTGGGAGTAAGTTCTCATTTTGGAAGTACGGCTTATAAAAGTCGATACAAATAAAGTTTGCATAGATCGTTAGTGAAATACTTCTTTAAGGTGTATTGGAACGGCACTCACTTAGGTACTCATTTTTAGACATGAAGAACCTGATCTTGAATCAGAGATTTTTTTATACTGATACAGCATAAAATCTCATTGCTCTCGAACTTCCCCACACCTGAGATTACTCAGCACTATTATCCACTGACATAACGCAGTTTATATCACAGTCATAACCATAATGATACGTGAGAGCAATAGAAGAGACAATGAATAATTATAATTTTAAAATGTCACTCTAATTGTAACTCTACGAGCGACCAGAAGAAAAAAAAATAATTATAAAAAAACTCTTTCAGGTGAATAAAGTTGTCTCGGGATGAAAGGAGAAGAGATACTTCCACTTACGTGATGATAATAAAACGATTCAAAGTTGCTCATATAAACTTAACCATTCACGCTTATGCCGCTTCCAAAGGAATGCATTCTCATTAAATGGGAGAATACAAACTAAATCAACAAGACTTCCACAGATGGATAAAAACGTAAGGCTTTTTTATCCTACCTTTCTGATGGTTCACGTTTCGCTGCATAGCGCCAGGACCGGATGAGGATGCATTCATGAGATAGTTCACCATTACTCCATCTTGATTCTTTTTGGGGTTCTGTCATGCGTATGGCGAAAGGAACCTTTAAAAGGGTACAAGAAAGAGAACAAAATAAGATTTCTTTCCGTTATATTGAGTCTTTAACACTGGAAGGCATGGCATTCCGGACTACCATCGCTGTCTGAAGGGGCCATTTTAACCCTACCTTCTGCCGGGTTTAATATCACCTCGGTGCGCACGTTTCTTTTATATTTTCATGGTCTCTAGTTACACTTTTTATATGGCTAGCGTTGGTTCAGCTGGATCTTATGATGACTGTTGGTTACCGGAAAAGTATGAATTAGATATGTAACCAGCATTATTTAATTTATTCTGTCAGGTACTCTACATTTTTTTACATTTGATGCTAGTTGAATAGGACAATATGAGAAATGATCAACAGTAAGCGCCTTTTTCGTGTATTTATACAATTTATATTATAAGCATAAAAGAACACCTGAAAACTTAGGTAATTAAACGGAAGGGGTCAAAATGACCCCTTCAGAAAGCGATAGTATAATGCCACGTATCATCCACAAATTATGAGCTAGGAGACTAAACATTTTTGGGAAATTACTTTTAGAAAATCATGAAAAGTCAAGAGTCCTGGCCGTGAAACAGTGATAAAAGTATGGAACAATTGAAATGCAATTTTAATGAGGGTCAAAATTACCCCTCCCGGCCTTCTAGTGTTAAACATGGGGAAAAATATGCAACTATTTCAGCAAGGAGGAGATGAAATAAATAAATGGATAATTGAATCTTTTACAAAATTTTCTTTGAGAATAAAAAATAAGTATGGGTTGTGTTTGAGAATTCATGAGCAAAAAAGCAAGTGTATAAAATTACATTTGAGGAATTATAAAGGTGGTAGGTGGTAGGGCAAGAGGAAGGATGATTGAGAGACCAAATAAGATTAATTAGAGAAAGATAGTTATATTGTGAGAACAGAGCTAATATTACAATAAAATTTAACAAACGTATAACTTCTTTGAGCAGTCAAGTACGTAAGTGGAAACGTATTTGGAGAAATGAGCACATAAATAGACCCAGTAAAGTATAGATGTGTGAATGCAATATCAGATGTATGATTCAAAAAGTATGAGTACCATATTTTGCATGGCTATGTTGAAATGGAAAAGTATAATAGAAGAAAAAATTGAGGCGTAAAGAAGATAAGTATATGTACCAAAACCCTAAAGTACACCCGATGGAGTAAATATAAAATACTGTAGAGTGGTGAGAATTGAGAAAAAGAGTAGAGTAACAATTTAAAAACAAATTTGTTAAAATTTTAACGGAGACGTGTATATTTCAGACGTCGACAATAGGTAGAAAACTGTAGTTAAATAATTGTGAGAAGAAATTGTAATTAAAACATTTTACGTAGAAATTCATTACCTTAAATTTTCCAAAAAGACTACTTCATTGAGTAGATATGCAGGGATGTTTTACGATGGCAATTTTTTTTTTCAACCTCCGATCGCACCACATAAACGCCAGACAAGCGATAGGCGGGTGGTGTGCGCAGTAGGCGACTGCGCATCTCCCACACTACACGCTCTGTCACTAACGAGTCGTCAGTCAGTGCTAAGCAGCAGTTACATAAACATGGCCGCCTTTCTCCCGCCAAATCCGAAGTGCGAAGCGTCATTCGTTTCTTGTGAGCAAGAGGGAACAGTGCAGCAAAAATTCATCGAAGAATAAGCAGAGTGTATTGATAAAACTTTAAGAGTGGTGGTGTTGTACGGTAATGGTGTCCTAAATGTAAAGATGGCCGAACTGATGCGAATGATTAAGGGGGTCAATGTCGCAAGTCTGTCCCTACTGACAGTCTTGTCCAACGAGTTGACGAAGTGGTTTCAGAAAACCGTAGGTTCACCATAAGTGCTTTGTCTTTGGAATTCAAAAGTTTTAAGATCTTCCCTGTATTCTTTCGTTACAGAACATTCAAGTTTTAAAAACTTTGTGCTCGCTGGGTAGCAAAAATGTCGGCTGACAACGCCCTGATCCATGGCCACATCCGGACGTTTCTTTTGAAACATATAGTAAAGATTCAGCTCTTTCTTGCCATAAATATTTTTCGATCGAGTCTCGTCGCCCTCATAAAGATTTTTTCCCACTTTATGAAAAAATTGTCCAAAAATAGTGAACTTTTGAATGTTTAATTATTATATGAAAAATTAATAAAAACAAATAAATTTTTCCGTATAATTCTTAGGAAACGTTTATCCTTTCAGAAAATATGCTTTGAAATTTATGGAAAACCAGCTTAACGACTCACGAGCGAAAGTAAAAACTCGATTTTTGCGGAAATTCCGATTTGAAATTTTTATTATTTTTTCTAATTTTTAACAGCTTCTGATGGTTTTATGGATAAACTAAATATTTAAATAGCCATAGTTCCTTAATCCTTAGACATTATATTATCAGAATGTACCATTTTTGCTTTCCAAAAAAATAGTAAAAATTCAGGGTTTGGGGAAGTTTTTTTTTATTTCCGCCCACTGTGCGTCCGTCCTTACAGTGGTGGTGCAACCCAACGGCTCCTTGAGCAATTTCAATGGGACATTTTCGATTACCCGCCATACAGTCCCGACCTAGCGCCAAGTGATTTCCATCTGTACCCTGAACTGAAGAAGTGGCTGGGAGGGCAGTTTATGTCAAAAAGTAGCCATATGTGAACATAACTTTTAGTAATAAAAAATTTTTTTAATATTCACTTGTCTTTTGTATACGGCCTATCGGAGGTTGAAAAAAAACTGCTCTCGTATATTATGGAAGGGTATGCATACACTGACACGTTAACAGAATCTTGGGTGGCAATTACTTCACTCAAATGGGAAAAAAATATAGATACTTGGCAATGTACTAGAAAATAAAATGAATAAATATTTTTAATGATTCCCAAGCAATACGGAGAGCAACATAAAATTTTTCTTACTAAGCTCAGACCATCAGAAAATGAGAAACATGGGTAGCATTTACTCCACTCAACGGGGACAAAAAGGTACTGAGTTATTGGGAAATGTATTCAAACGTTTTAGAAAAAATATTTTTAACAATTCCTAAACAACACAGAGTAATATAAAATATTTCTCATCAGGCAAAGACCCTGAAAATGAAAAATACCCACGGTAATAAAAATTAAATGGTTCACCACCTGAGGTTACGCTGAATCCATGTTTCACCTCCTCTATTCGCAAAATAAATTCAGGAGAGAAAGGAAAAATTACAGTACTAATGAGGGAGTTAGAGAAATTGTAAACCTAATCTCAAAACAATGTCACAAACAATTGGTGTGGACGTCTTGGAGACCAAATGGAATAACTCGACAGAACTAGCTGAATTGATGTTCCAGCGATGTAGGTACACTGTTAGTAGTTTCATGGCGCTCGCTTCGACGGCAATGTATCTCTCATTTCGTAGCTAATTGTAGCTCAGGCAATCGTTTCCGACTCAGTGCTAAACATATTCATTTTTAAAATGATCTCCAATAAGTATCTTCTCATTCATGCATTACTTTTTCAAATAACCACACTCCACCGAATATATTGGGCTGCGACGAAAACTTTACCATACTACGGAAAATAGCGAGGCCGCATTACAACTATTTCATTTTCATCAAACCGAGCATTTAAAATACTCAGGACAAAAAGTGACATTAAGGCTATTGCGTTTTAAGTCGAGAAACAAAAAACATGCATACGTCCATCTACTTCCGATATTTAACTGTTAGTTTGAAAACTCTGCAACAAATTAGAAGCTTATCTATGAAGTATCTGGAGAGAATTTTGAACTTAAATTATTCTAATATTGGCAACTTGTAACGTAGCTAAAAACCATTATTTCATCGTAATTTTAAGATAATTTGGATATTGATTCGTACGCAACAGTTATAATATGAGCTATGTCATGAGAAGTCCCCTAACTGTTACTTTCAGTTTTTTTGTCATTTTCACTGACGAAGTACTAACAATGTAAGTATCGTAATTAAAATCACCATTAAACTTATAATGACGAGGAATACTTCCTTCAAATACACGACGGTAGACGGAAATTCAATAAACTCAAATACTATTAGTATGACAATTATGAGATGAGAATTTGAGCTACATCAATAAGATATGAAGACATTGAAAAAATAAGTAAGATGGACATGAAAACAGAAGAGGGAGAGTTTGATTTGATAGGAAAGAGAAAGGGATTGAATGACGTAACAGGAGTGAGGGGGCTGAAATGACGTAACAAGAGGGGGGGGAAAGAGAGGAGGGGGGTGGGAAAGAGAGGAGGAGGGTTTGCTTGGATGCAAGTCGTCACGCGATGGATGAGTCAAGGTTAAGGCACCTGAATGTTGTTGGGGAGGAGTGGGCAGCAGTATAAATTATTTTTTAAATGGGTACACTTCAGTTTTTTACAAGTCAAAGTCATTTCATAATTCTTCAAGTAATTGAATTTTCCGTTTACCCTGATTGTACAGAGAAGTCTCCTTGAAATAACTATGATGAATCAAGAAGATATTTTTAAAAACTTGGATTTTTGGAGAGTCACCTTAGTGTCAGTACTGTATGCGTTCATTTCTACGAGTGTATATTGCACGCATTTTTCGGTCTACATACAACTCATTGCAAGTAGTCGTGTTACAACAAGCAAGTGAAGAGGACGCAATTAAAAACATTTTCTAGAACATACCGCATTGTGTCCCTATCCGTTAAATGCGAAACCTCGTGGTAAATTTACATGAATAACTGTCAAAACTGATTTTAATATTTATTATTGCTTATTGCGTGATTATTAAATGCTCTTCATCCTTGAACTAAATCTTCTCTCCATCGGTCCGCAAAAACATTTGCTTACATTCGGATTTCTTTCGTAGCAAGTATCATAAAAGTAAAAATATAATTATTAGGAAAATTTAATTTACGATATAAGGGATATAAGCACTCCATTTCTATAAGTCAACTTCTCAAAGCAAACCGCCATGCAATTTGAATTTTTCTTGCAAAATGCCATTTACATTAAGTGAAAAAAACACAAAATGAAGTCTGAATGTAATATTTTTACAGCACGATGACATGTTTGTTAGCTTCTAGAAAAGAAAGTTTTGGTTCAAGATGTAAAACAATATCTAAGATTGTTCTTCTACTTTATCACTAAAAGTTTAAATACACTAATCTGAGAATTTCTCTCTCCGTATAGTTTTCTCGAGTCGAGAACCATTTTTTAGGGGGAAATTATGTTAATTTCATGTTGTATTTCATCAATGAATAAATGTAAAGGGAAAAAAATTAATAAAATATTTTGAATATTTTGTGTAATCTTTAAATTGTTTTTTTACAGTATTTTCTCTAAGCCTTTGTTATATCTTGCGACATTAAGGATAGAGCAAGCACCGATTTTATCAAAAACGATTCGCAAGCGTCATGTTTAAAAAAAATTCTGCAGCGCAAAAAAACAAAATGAGATGAAACTTAAAAAGACATGTCGTATTTATCAACCGATACAAAAGGGTATATGAGAAAAAACGGATGTTTTTCATAAACTGTCATGCATGAAATTTAATTTTTATTGCATCATTTGACATAAAATAACCCCGCCTTCCATGCTTTTACAAACCTCTTTGGGGTAGCGTATATATTGGTTATCAATACGACAGTAGAATGAGGTAGAAAACACGTCATATAGCTGGAGGGAGATAAGTAAGAAACGGGACGGGGAAGAGGAACAATAATAAGAAAAGAGAAAAAACGGGAGGGAGGGATTTCAAGTTCTATTTCATGAATGGTTAAATATATGACTAATAAAAACGAAGGAAATATGTTCTACCATGTTTAAATAGTGTGTCTTCAAGTTCTCTCCCAGGTTGTTGTTAGATCTTGAGACAATACGGATACAGCAACCATCAACAGTTATTATCAACAATTCGCATTCGTCATCTTGGAAAAATGACTGCAGCATAATAAACAAAGAGAGATAAAATCTTTAAAAAATGACACATTTATCAGCTAACACTCGTGGGTGTATGGGTAAAAGTTAACAAAAAACGTTTTTTTTATTGGATGGTCCTGCAAACAATTTAATTTTTATTGCACCATTTGACAATGAATGACCCCGCCTTCATTGCTTTTACTAACCACCTAGAGGTAGTTTATATTTCAGTGATCGATATGACAGAGAGTGAGCTAGAAAACACACATTGGATAGCTGGACGGAGAGAAGGAAGAAACGGGGCCAGGAAGAGGGACAAGAATAGGCAAAGAAAAAAACAGGAGAACGGGATTTTATGTTCTATTTCGTGAATCAAGAAATATATGACTAAAAAACTGAGAAAATCTTATCCATTATGTTAAAATAGTTTGTTTTCAATATCTCTACCATGTTCTTGTTACATCTTCAGACATTAAAAATAGAGCAAATATCAATATTATCAACAATTCGCAAGCGTCACCTTGGAAAAATGACTGCTGCGTAAAAACGAAGAGACATATACCTTTGAAAACCATCCTATTTATTACACCAATACGCGTGGGTGTATGTGTACAAAAATGTACTTTTTTTAATGGATTGTCATGCAAGCAACTTAATTTTAATTGCGTCATTTGACATGGAATGACCCCACCTCCATTGCTTGTACTAACCTTCTTGAGGTAGCTAATATATTGGTGCTCATAACGACAGAGGGTGAGGTAGAAAACACACGTCGGAAAGCTGGACTGACAGAGGAAAGAAACTGAACGAGGAAGAGGAACAATAATAGAAAGAGAGTAAGAACGGGATTTCAAGTTCTATTTCATGATTGAAGTAATATATGACTAAAAATCTAAGAAAATACTTTCTATTATGTTTAAATAGCTTGTTTTCAGTCTCTCTCCTAGGTCCTTGTCACATCTTGAGATGGTGAGGATAGAGCAAACACCGATATTATCAATAATTTGCAAGTATCACCTTCGAAAAATGGCATCAGCGAAAATACTAGGAGAAATAAATTTTTTTAAACTGTCGAATTTTACAGCAAATGCACGTGGGTATATGTGTACAAAAAATAGATTTTTAAAAAATGGATGGTCATTGAAGAAATTTAGTTTTTACTGCATCATTTGCCATGTAATGACCCCGCCTCCATTGCTTGTACTAACCTCCTTGAGGTAGCTTATATATTGGTGATCAATACGACAGAGGGTGAGGTAGAGAACACACGTCGGATAGCTGGACTGAGAGAAGAAAGAAACGGGACGAGGAAGAGAAACAATAATAGAAAGAGAGAAAGAACGGAATTTCAAGTTCTATTTTATAAATGAAGTAATATATGACTCAAAAACGAAGAAAATATTTTCTATTATGTTTAAATAGTTAGTTTTCAGTCTCTCCTATGTTGTATTTACATCTTCAGACTTTAAGGGTAGAGCAAACACTGAATTTATCAACAATTCGCAAGCGTCATCTTGGAAAAATGACTGCAGCGTAAAAACAGAGAGATAAACATTTAAAACCGTCGTATTTATTATCCAATACACGTGGGTATGTGTGTGAGAAAACGGATTTTTTTCGTGGATGGTCATACAAGCAATTAAATTTTATATTGCATCATTTGACATGGTATGACCCCGTCTCCATTGCTTGTACTAACCTCCTAGGGGTAACTTATATATTGGTGATCGATACGACAGATGGTGAGGTAGAAAACACACGTCGGATAGCTGGACGGAGAGAAGGAAGAAACGGGAAAAGGAAGAGAAACAAGAATAGGGAGAAAGAAATAACGGGAAAACGTTCCCCCCGGTTGACGTTCGGAGGACGAGAGGAGAGGCGAGGTGTGGGTGGGAGAGGGAGAGAAAGGAGGGTCACTGGACGTGGGGTGTGGGCTTGGATTGAGACGCGTAGAGAGGTTGGAGAGAAGATAGCCCGGAGGCAAGTGTGGCGGAAAAGCGAGAAATGAATAAGGATGACAAGGGCGCGGTGGGAGAAACGTGGGGTGTGGCGTTGGAGGGGGGGAGGAAAGACACGCCGGGACGAGGGCAGCATTCAGAAGGGGAAAGCTTTGAAAGATTGGGCGGGAGGGGGATGGACGCGTGAATTCCGCGCAGTGGGCGTCGCACAGTCGAGGAACGGCTGCGAGATGGACGTACCGCTCGAGGACACTATCGTGCAAAAACCGGCACGACTTAAATTCCCACGAAAAATGGCGCGTAAAAGTAGAAGGATTCGTGTTGCAATTCATCTACATTTATATATTACCGAGTGCTTTGGCTAGTTAAGCTACCGAGGCGTCCTCCTCCCCTATGGATTTTATTGACCTTTACGGACGCTTCGGCAGCCTCGGCTGGAGGATCGAGGGATCCAGGTTGGAATGGTTCGAATCCCGGTCAAGGCGGATGATTTTTTCCCTATGGAATTCCGTACAATTGTCCACTGCGGGTGACTCCGTAAAAGCGGAACTCCGTGGCTAGTCCCGGACAGCTTAAACTTGTATTTTGTATCTTCTATGGAATTTGTCCATAATTTTTTAAATTTAAGCTGATATTGTAATACCAATAAGACAGAGTATGAAGAAATACGCAAGGGTCTACACCTACATATTACCCTGAAAGCCACTCCAAGGTAGTTTGGCAGGGGGTGAGTAATCATCAACATGCCCCATTATGTACATCTATATTTAACCAACATGCACTGCACTACAGGTATGCTACACATGTTTAAAATTTACTGAACAAATGTGTAATGATCACGTGAAACGTGATGTTAATACTAAGTGAAAGATGGAAAAAACAAGCAGTAGAGAGCAAATTAACAATCAACTGCACTACCAGTCTAAAACGTACATCTAAGTCTCATTGGTAACCAATACGTTCTCTTTTCGATAGCGGGAAAAAAGGTATTTTAAACTTGCCTATTCTGCGGTCTAAATCCCATATTTTATTCTATTGATCTGATTTACCGTAGCTAATCAAAGTAAATATATTATACTAAAATAAGTCTCTAACAGGGATCCATTTTGAGAAATAAGATGGTATGGTTAGAAATGGATTCTTAAAGATTATGCTGGATGGACAAAATAAGAAATAATGAAGACTACAGATGGGTTGAAGAGGAAAGGACTATATGAAACACCATTGAGAAAAGAAGAACGAGTTGGATTGGACAAATCCTGAGTCATATCGGGCTTGCGAAGATTATAATTGAAGGCAAAATAGAGGAAAGAGTCCCCAAAAGAATACCCAAGACCAAATAAAGAAGAAAGCACATAGGAAGATATACCAGGAGGTAAGGGAACTAGCATTTGATATAGAAGGGTGGAGGACTGAAGTCGACCAGTTTTAGGGTTGAACAATCTATGATGAAGGATTATATATGATTGTACCCATATGAGATAACGATGGGCTGAGTTGAATAGCCGTAAATTAAATGCATTTATATAGAGAATGTGGGTAATTTATCCTCTCATCCCAGACAAAAAAACATCAGACGACATGTTATGTTAAGGTGCATGCCTCTACGAAGTCGGTAGTTAAATAATTAAAAGCCTACCCTTGTGATCCTTATTACTACGTAAAATGTACAATACGTGGCATTTATTTATGAATGTTTTAAAGGGTATTATAATTATTTTTAGAGCAGAAAGAAAGCAAAAAATGTACATACAAACAATAATGTACTTTTCTCTAACTTTGCAGCAAATCTACAGACATTCCGTTTACTCATTATTGGTAACACTAGCATCAAATAAATTGTTCATAAGTAGGAATACATAAAATGTAATGTGCATGCTTGCAGGTAAATGTAAATTAATGACTTGAGTCAATGCAAGGTTTCCAGGATTTTTTCAATAGTATCCAACTTGACCACACATTTCTTCCGCTCACAATATTTTTATCGATGTAATCGGTGGCAACTGAAAGCACAAGCAATCGAAGATTAAATTTTAATAACTGACCAAAAAGAATTCGTAATCAAAGAAGATATGTCATTATTTCTCTACTTTGTTCAGAAGTTCGTTTTCGACGCTACGATTCATATCTTAACTTACCATTCATAATTAGTGGATTTGTACAAATGAAATCATACACATCATTAAAGCATGAAAGATCTGGGCTTTCCCGGTGAGTGAAATCTGTGAATTGTTCTCGAGATTCCCACAGTGTCAAGAGCACGGCTGTTTTTGACATATCGATGCATCAAAATTTCATTGTTTCTACGCTTCGACCCCAATGGCAGTGTCATTCATTGAAACCTCAACAATAAACAAACACCTGACCCCTTGAGAATCGGAAAAAAACACCTCAAAATCAACTAAATGAACAGCAATAATGAAAGCATTTGATATCAGAAAATGTCTACGATTCATAAGCATACTCCATAAGGTAAAGCGTTAAATCAGGAACAATATCAAAACATTAACACGAGACGCAGAAATGAATTACACTCAAAATACTCATTTCTATGTATAAGAAGTCAAATGATCATAAAGCCAGTCGGTCATTGAGTGTACGTCCTCAAGAAATGAGGGGAAAAAAATACACAATAAAGCCGAATAAATTCTCAACTAAATGGTTTCATAATAATGGACCTGAAAATATTTTATCTAGTTTTAAAGAAAAAATGACAGGTTTCGTTAGGCAGAGGTTAACTTTAAACTGAGTATGGGTTAGGTTATGTGTTACCTGATCCCAAGGGACAAATTATCCATTTATATTCTATAAAGATGTAGGTATATAAACATTTTCGCTCCTTACTTAAACTTGCAATCATTTCTTAAAAACCAATCCTTGCCATCTTTTATGCGAACCACATGAGTACCTTCAATTTATAAAAGCTACGTAGAGCACCCCAGGAATTATGAGGTAATCAAACATGAAAAAAATTAACATGCCAGTAACTATTATCAGTATTTTTTAGGAGTGTTGGGCGCGCTATATTTACAGTTGTGCATACTAAAAAGCCGAATTTCATCCAGAAAAATCCTCAGAATATTCCGAAAGGAGAAATTCGTTCATCTGATAGCAACCTGTTTTTTTCACATTTTCAATGCATGTAAGCTAGAAGAGATAATATGAAGGATAAGTAGTGTAGAAGGTGAAAGGAGACGGAATGAAGGCTGCGGACGAAAGGCGAATGTAATGGAAAATGGGAGGATTGAGTGGAAGGGGGCGAATGAATATGGGAAGGGAATTGGAGAGGCAGTGGAGAGGGTTTTCTGGGGGAAAGGGCGACAGGAGGCGCCCTACAGAGGGTATAACCTCGGTCAGGGCCGAGCTAGGCCCGGGGGTCCCCTCGGAACGTGGAAGCAGCGTTTTCAACCGTGGGGGAGAGAAAAATCTTTGATATGCTGCAGCCCGGAGGGAACACCCAATACGGTAATTCCCATTCCGATACTCATCGACCGTGGGGGTTGGTTGCCTTCCCACCACCCACAGAAGGGGTGGACCATTCGACGCGGCACTAGAGGTCGGGTACATTAAACGCAAGAACGTAACTTAGGAAGAGTGCAGGATTTAGGGTAGTTTGGGCGAGATATCACGACACAAGAACATAATGATCCCGCTACAGTGCAGTCTCAACCCGTAACCACAGAGGCCCGCTTATATAGCGTTAACAAAGACATGCGGTGTCACTAATAGCTTTCATTTATTTTCTAACATTTCGTCAAATAAATACATTTTCCTTACTTCTTCCACGTACTTTATTGTTACTTGTGTTGTAACACATTCAAATTATTTCTGTTATTTAAGAACGAGTCGGTAACCTAAAACGGAGTTTCTCCAAAGGAATACTTGTATGCCCTATATTTAGCATAAATGTCACTGGAAAATGTATATAGTGTTGTGGAATAATCTTTATTATTATTTTTAAAATTACCATGTTTAAACTAAAATAAATTATTTCATAATGCCAAATTTATACGAACTATTATACGAATTAACGATGCAATGTTTTTCTCTAAATACGTTGTCCAGTTTACCGAACGTGGACATACAAGTATTCATAAATTTGAAAGAAATATTATAGCAATAGAAGATATTCATTAAATATCTTACTGTTTTCCAAACTCTGATGGTTCAATTAAATACTTAAAAGAGAAAGCAATTTATATTTTTGCCTTAAGGAATGGGGAGTGACATACATAATCACAGCGTGATTGGCTGCGGAAAACTTTTAAAAACTCCAAATTTGATTTACAAGAAAATCAGTCGCAGTTAACACCATTTTTGGTGCTTAACTTTCTTATATATTATTTAAATTGATGATAATAAACTTTCTAAGAATTACAAGTAAATCAGAGATGAAAAAAATCAATGTTAAAAATCGAACCGGTATGAGGTCTGTTGTTACGGGGTAATTTTCAGAGCAACTGCGGCATAAATAGAAGTCAGTGGAACCAAGAAAGAAGCAAATATAAGAAGTGGTGTTAGACAAGGTTGTCCAATATCGCCTTACTTCTTTAACTTATACATAGAAGAAGCAATGTCTGAAATGAAAACAAAGACGAGAGGAATTAAAATAAATGGCAAAGAAATTCATTGCATTCGATTTGCAGACAACATAGATCAAGTAGCTGACTCAGAGAAGGAATTAAGTCGAATGCTCAAGATTCTAAATAATATTTTATTCAAACTGAAACTTACAATAAACAACAAATAAAGAAAAAACATGGTGGTAGAAAGAAAGAGAAGAGAAAAGATAACGAATATACGTATAGACGGAGTGAGACTGGAGGAAGTGACAGAGTTCTGCTACTTGGGTAGCATATTAGAGAATTATAACAACTGCTCCTCTGAGGTCAAAAGAAGAATAACGTTAGCCAAGAAAGCCTTTCAATTAAAGATAAGTCTCCTAGTAAATAACAGTATTAGTATTGAGACTAGGAAGAAATTCCTGCAAAGCTTTGTATAGTGTGTGCTAACATATGGATGCGAGGCATGGACACTAAGGAAGAGTGAAATGATCAAACTTGAAGCTGCAGAAATGTGGTTTTGGAGGAGGATTACAAAAACTAGGTGGACCGACAGGAAAACCAATGAACAAGTGCTAAATGAAGTACATACAGAAAGAGAATTATTGGGAACAATTAAAACAAGAAAAGCAAAGCTCATCGGACAGTTACTTAGGCACGACAACTTCATACAAAATATTATGGAAGGAAAAATTCTAGGCAAAAGACAGAGAGGACGACTGAGAACTTCGTCCCTAAAAGTATTGGCGATGGAAATGGGATGCACCTCGTACAATGAAATAAAAGGGAAGGCAGAAAGAAGAGATTTTTGGAAGTCGTGGCTGCAACAACAAAGATAACCTTTAGAAGAGAAGAGAAGAAGAAGACTGCGGCATGAAGGGTAAATCGGATACTCTCCAACACAGAGAAAACGGAGGATTAAAAAGCCAACATTAGCGATGAGAAATAATACAGTTTATTCAATTTTTATTTTGCCATGACATTAAAATGGTTCTCAAAGGCACAACCGGCATGCGAAGAAAGAGTTAACCTAGTGGGACACTCGAATAGTCAATGTCAATTGAATACGCCGGAAAATTTTCAAACCTTATTCGAGAAATGAGTTTTTCTTGCAATAATGCAATTTTCGTGCAATAATGCAAAGTTTCAATAGCTTTCCCGATGAAATTCCTAAATAGGCCGTTGGATGGGAATCTACAAAATTCTTCATGGAAATACGTTTGCGATGAAATAGTTAACCCTTGAACATCTGAATAATTATACACGCCGGAAAAATTTCAAATCCATATTTAGCGAGAAAGGAGATTTTTCTTTTACAATAATGCAAATTTTGAAAAATTTTCCCGATGAACAACCTAAATAGGCCGTCAGATCTAAATCTACAAAATTTTTATTGCAAATGCGTTTGCTTCTGCATCGTCTTATTTTGAAGACGTTCCATAGGAAACAATGTTTTCGCTTCTGTTCCTCGGTTTACCATCCCTACCATGGCAATGGCCTGTTCATCAGGGTAGATTAAAATTGGTTAGTAGAAAAACCCACTCTTCGTAATTTATCTATAAAATTTCATAATTCACGCGACGAACGGGAGACTTTTTGAGAGAAATGCATACGGACTTGCATGCTACAGTATATCCGTCTCAATACATGCTGTCGAGTAACTGTCTAAGATTAGAGTTAAGCATAAATCTTTATCCTGAGTAAATTCAAATTATTCGACGTGAAATGGAGGTACGTTAACCAGTGTTGAGATATCAATTCGCTTCTTTTATGTAATGCGAGGATGGTTTATACAATTATTGAATTACGTGAACCATAATTCCAGGACTATCATTTACATTTGTAATGAAATTAAGTATTGTTAACATAAAATTGATATATCGAATTCAAAGTAAATAAATATATTAGAATATACAAGTTCGTTGGTCTTTGATTCTTTAGAAAAGATAGTTTTGCAACGGAAATATCAATACATATTGGTGAATACTAATCTACATATACATACTACCCTGCGTTCCGCCACATGGGCGAGTAGCAGGGGGTGTTAGGACACAAGCCCTGTAAAGATGTAAGGTTTTAGGAGGTGAAACGGAGACGTGTATTATGGGAGTGTATTTAGTGGACCTCTGTTTTTATTGTGGTCGCTTATTGTGCGCAGTTTTTGCAATTATCTGTTCGGTAATGCATCTCTCTTACTTTATCGCTTCTGTCAGACCTAGAGATGTAATGAGGAATCATGATAATATTCTCTGTGTTGCTTTGAAAAATGTCAGTTCTGAATTTCTCAAGCAAGCTAAGCCTTCCGAGTAGCCTCCGAGTCTCCGGTGGCTCCCACCATAAACCCTCTTAAAGTTGTGATACATTACATGTTCGCTGGTAGCACTGATGAAAACATAGAAATGAAAGTGAAAATGAAATATGAATATGAGTACGACATAATGATGGCCGAAAAAAAATAATTCGATGAATTTTTCAACATCGCAAGTGGGAAAAGGCCTCTTTTCTGTCTCCTCATAAGCATAAAAATTAGATTGAGAGAGCCGGTTGAGTAAATTTACGAATACAGAAGTATGAAAGCAAATAATTAAATAGTAAAATGCTCACAGAACTAACATCAGCTCACAAAATGTAAGTGAAAGCATAAAAAAACTGGAAAAGTAAATTAGCTATTACTGTCAAATGACTGTACCACACGGGTGTATATGTATGTTACACAAAGATAACAATCAAAAGCATAAACATAGTCCAAGAAACATGAATGCCAATGTAATGGCTTGGCGATTCCAAATAGTCTGTCACATATTAAGATTTCCATATTTGAAAATCTCCACTTTCATTTTCGTCACCCACCATGGTTTCAGCTGAATGTGCCATCATCAGAGAATATGATGACGGCATAATATCATGAAACCATTGTCGATTCCAATAATAAATGTGTGGAAATTGCACAAGTGTTTATTTTCAAATATGGAGAACTACAGGATCCACAAAATTTGTGGAAATACGCTCTCTTAAAAATTAAGATGTTAATATATCATACTCATCTCTAAATACTAGTGTTTTCACAATAAAATATTACAATGTTTTCCTGACTTACAGCACTATACCATAAGTTGACGAAACGTGATGTACACATTACTGAGTATTTTAGACAAACATAAGTTTCTCATGTCAATTGACAATACTAAATCTATAGATTTTTACTATAATTAATAACAATAACGGCCAGTTTTACAATGTCTGGTTCAACTTCACGTTAGGTAACATGGACGTTAAGTTAATCTTCACGTTAACGAGAGATTGGGTTTTATGAAGCAAATGCAACCTCCGGTTAGTTGACGCGAGCTCTAACGACTAGACTAACAATAGTTCTCATAACGAGAAAAATGGAAAATATGAGTAATGACACGAAAAATATCGCAACAAAGGTATTTTCAAGTTTTTATATGCTTAGAAAGGAACCATTCTGCGAAATGGACGAGAAGAGGTGATCAAATCTAAGCAGTGAGTAACATATGCTGTTGATAGAATTTATTTTGGATGAAAAAACCATCATTCTATGTTAACCATCGATTGTAAAACCGACTTTGGAGCTTAACCGGCCGTTAACACTAACGTGAAGCTAAACTAGACGTTGTAAAACTGGCCCTAAATTGTTTTATGAAACGGAGACTTATTCACTCAAGTTCATACGTCCTTAAGTTATGAAATTACGTTCAATGCGAACCAGCCTCAGTATCCGTTCCGTAACTCCTCGATGGAGGCTGCTATACCTTCGCCCAGAGGATTCCTTCTATGCGGTACTAATAGGGGAGCTGCTTTTTGCTTGTCGCAGTCAAACATGTCCACATGGATGGGACCCTAACTCTTTTTCCCTCTACATTCGATTAGAACAAACAGGAGACACAGTTTGCACGATATGGAAAAGGTCTCCTTCAGTAGTCCAAGAAAACATCGCATAACAGAGAGAGGGAGAGGGAAATCCTACGCAATTTTCCGTGGGATCCGGAAATACCATTGGGAGTGCGTGGAGAGCTGAGCAAATATGTGCCCTGGTCGACGATGGCCGAACCGTTTGATATGTCCTCGCGATCGGAATGTTGTCTGCCTTTCGATTCATCGTCCTGACGTCTGACACGCAATCGGCACCGCGCATAGAGTATTTCCCCAAAAAATAGCCACAATTATATAGTAAAAATGGCCACGTTCTACTGCACTAACATTGAAGGTAGACCTAGTATGAAAGAGTTGAAAAATGTAAGACCTTGCCCAGAAAGCTCTTTTCAGGAGAAAATTCCATAATCTACTGAATATTTGCAATTGAGTTTTATTTTCTTAATGTATCGCCATTACCTAAAAAATCATGGACATTCAAATAATTTTGCTTATTTAATCTGGTATTAGTAAAGCCAGCTTTAAGGTAGGTTGAGCGAAATATTATTTATCACAAAAAAATCAACGCATTTTGTTACCCTTAAAAGAAACATATCAGACCATTCCAAAAATGTCTAAATATTAGCTCTTAACCGGACATCTTTTTTATATCTTTAACGAAAAAAGCCGCCCATTTACGTGGAAAATATTCCATGTATGCAGTCCAGTGAGATATCATTTTAAAAAATGAGACGTTTTTAAGGTTGTGCGAGCGAGATAGTTCCCTAATCATAAAAGAGACCATATTCGAATTATACGTTTTAATTCCACCAGCTGTTAGACACACGAATTAAATATTGCATTATTAATGATACAATAATATAGTTTTACATGACTGAAATTCTAAGTAATTAAATGAAAATATCTACATCAGTCTTTGACTTGACTCATTTTTTTCATGTGGTACGTTTGAAACTCCATCAAAACGGAAAGTTTATAGTGATCCCGAAGAATTTACTGATGTGACAATATGATTAATTTTCAAAAATAGTGAAGAAAGCACACAAATCTAAACACTGTTGATTTTTTCACGAGGTCTAAGCGTAGAAAATGCCCTATTTTTTATATGAGGTCTCTGTACACATACCATTTCCCATATAAAAGGGCTTGTATTTTTTGGCAAATATATATCGCAAAGTAATGTGGTAAGGGGTTGAATTTTTGGTGTCATTGGAAAGGTAAGATATTTTTCTTTTAAACGAGACCAAATTCGTTGATTTATAGGTACAATGATATTTTGCACAAACTACCTTAATACCTCCATCTGTTTAAAAAATTAATAAAGAGTAGTTTGGATATTTTATTGACTATTTTGTAGAATAAATCACATAGTTACCGCAGTATTTTTTTTCAGTATCGCAAAAAACCTTTTGTTTAGATGGAGTTTAAAACTTATCGCGTGAAGAAAATGAGACATGCTAAAGACATTGAGATATTTTTATTTAATCACCAAAGAGTTTAAATCGTGTAAAAGTATATGTCGCACAATTAACAATACAAAATTTAATTCAATCTTCCTACAGCTCCTGAAATTAAAGCGTGTACTTTGAATGCGATCTCGATTATTTCTAAGGGACTATCTCGCTCAAACTACCTTAAGAGAGCAACGCAATCAATTTGAAGTAGGTAAAGTCAGTAATAAGATAGGGATTAATTGGGAACTTGAGGAATGATGTAAAGAGAATCGGTGTCTGTACGAGCCTACGTATCTTAGCCAATACCGGGATTCGATCCAGAGCCGTAAAGATGACAATCCAGAACTCTATCCACCACACCAACCCTACTTCAATGGTACTGCCAAATCAAAACATGAAATAGACTTTTCTTGGACAAATTTTGGTCTTTGCCAGTACATATGAAATAAATAAAGATATTTATTTTTATCCATAGAGTTTCTTTCTGTTTGTTAGCAAACACCCGTAATATATTTCGCGTCTTTACGTACTCGGTAGGCTTAGAAATTCTAGGTCAGCTTAAGTCATCTCAAATTTAAAAGAAACATAACTTATGAATACCGATTACTGAATTCTGAATATATTTGGAACCCAAACGTATAAAGGGAGGAAATTAAAGAAAGACGACCTTTATATTCCAAATGTAGTAGTATTTTCAACAGATTATAGTCAACTCCAATTCTTTTATTGTATAAAAAAAGAAGTCATTTACTGTAATAAATTAATGCGATTGCTGCAGGTACTTCATACATTATACCCACAGTTGAACGAGAGTTAAAAGTAAAAAAGTAAAAATGGGCCTAAGCAGTTACTTTCAATTTATAACTGAACCGTGCCATTACATAAATATCGTACTGATCAAGCAAATTATCTCAATAAAATGTATGAATTTGCATTCCAATTTCATTGAAACAATTATTTTGGAATATAATATGTAGCAATACGATGTAATACGTTGCAGTGTACCTACGCAAATTCTCGTAAGTTAACATATTAGCTTCAAAGAATCAAAACATTTGTGGCAAATTAGTACAAATAGGTATTTGTTAAACACCGTTTCCATTTTCTTTAATGTTTGAGAGAACAATTTGAGAACCGTTTCACTTCGCCATCAAAACTTTTAAAGCTTAGTCGGCCCCGGTGGCGGCGGGGTAAAGTCCTCGCCTGACAACCCGAGGGTCGCGGGTTCGAGTTCGTACTGATCAAGCAAATTAGCTCAATAAAATGTATGAATTTGCATTCCAATTTCATTGAAACAATTATTTTGGAATATAATAAATAAAATATCGCCTGGGTAAAATATTTTCTGCCCAGGACATGGGTGTTTGTGTCTCGTACGTTGTTACTGTTATCCACCCGACGTAAATTGGCCCAATGTGTTGTATTGGGGGTAGTGAAGATAAATAAAAAATAAAAAAAGGAGTGTTTTTATTTAACTGTGCTCGATATGTAAAATTTACGAATAAATGTAAGGGTAACATCGTAAATAATTAATACATTTCATCTTTCAAATTAAGTCAAAATAGTTTTTCAGACAATAGCATACCTAAACGTCACAATACACCACGTCAATGAACCAGGAACTTGCGTCGCAAGAAATAGTCCGGTAAAGTTGTAATTAATGCAAATGCGACGAGCAGAGATTTCTGCTGAAAATGACAACGGCCGCACAAATACCCACAGAAAACGACGACACACTCCCACGAGTGTTTAAAATTCATGCATGCAAGGAAAACATCACATCATGATAAGGGTAATTCAAAAAAAGGAGGGAAATAAAACGAATTGAATCGCGTGAAAAAGCAAATTAGATGAAATTGTCCCGACTAGAAGAGAAGTGGAATAAATGTAACGACATAAGCGGAAAGGGAGAAGTAAAATATGGAAAAGTGAAGGATGAGAAGAATAAAGAGGCGAGAAAAAGAATTGCAGGGGCCGAGGAGAATAGCGTTTGTCAAAAAAAAGAGAAACAAGGGATACCGCAAGACTGAAAAGGGGACGGAGGAAAACTTAATGTGACCAACCGGGGTCGTGAGAGAGAAAGAAGTGTTCGGATACCACCGTGGACGATGGAGAGAGATGGAGGAATACAAAAAGTTGAAGAACGCGGGGAGAAACTGAAAAGAAACACAAAAACCGATGAAAAAGTATTGGCGTGCGGTGGTTATCATTCGTCAGCAACTTCAAAATCAAACGTCAACCTTCAATAAACTTAGGTGGAAAGGTGACTTGAATACGTAGGCCGTTAAAAATGTAAGTGACAACATGGACTATGAAGTTCTTTCTACTTTCCCACTGGGATACGAAGGATGTTGCTGCCATACCCCGACTGCTGTCTCTGTTATCGTCTTCAGAGCTGATGTCAAACCGTGGATTTTTCCAGGATAATATGCCCATGGGTAAAGTCCAGATGCATCCGGATTGGTCGGGGTTTTGGCGTCTTTATTTCCACCTTTCTAACTTTTTTTTATTTTGCGAAGGATCAGATTCCAAGTGTTGCAAGAGTTTATCCTGTGTCCCTTTGAATATTTTTTCTCCTGGCCTCATTTCTGTGATGCTATTTATTTGTGTTTCTAGTTGTAAAAGTGAAGTGACGTCAGTGTTGGGTGGCCGGTAGTACGAGCACACAAATATTTTTTTTGGATTTAGGGCATTTAATTGAACGCCATACAGATTTAAGGTTGGTCTCTGGAAGGCTAGTCGCTTGGCTGATGAATGCATTTTTTACAGCTAAAAATTATCCGCCGCCGGCTCGGTTAATTCTATATATTTTATAAATGGTGAACAATTTTGGGAAGACGTCACTCTCTGATATATTGTCCGCTAGCGAACTTTCTTTGCCAATAATAACGTTAAACTCCGAGCTGCGAACTAAATGGCAGAATTACTTTCTTTAAACTACGGCAACTAACTACTGCTATGAGAATTCTCATTACCGCATTCCGGGACTCTTTTCAATTTGCTGTCATCTATGAAGCTCTTCCTGGGCTCTACACTATGAATACTCTTCATTATTTGACTTACCGGAAATACACAAATTTATATCCCACCAGCTGACCTATTCTCTTATCTCCCGTCTACGCTAAATGTAGATGTAGCACTTGTGCTAAATATTTTAGCAACATTATTAGTAACTACCTTCGCATGTAATCGCCGGCATTCACACCCCTTGAATGATTTAGTACTTTGTAGTGCTATTTTTGTTGCATTATGAATATTAACCAGTAGTTGTACCTTAAGTTATGCACTTCAAGGCAGCATGTTCGTCTTCGTAGCACTTTCCTCGTTGTTTCTGGTCTGACCGCGTGGTGTCATCCTGACTGCTTTTGGCCTGCGCCTGGAATCCGATGAAACGTGCGCGGTTCTGATTTCATCTGGAATGAGGGCTTCATGCCTGATGTGGAATCACCCCGTGCCACATACCCTAGTGGTGGCTTGCATGGTATTTCGTAGATGGAGGGGATCGGATTAGTGTGGTGGCTAGAGTACTCGCCTACCACACGGGTGGCCAGGGTTAAAATCCCCGCAGAGGCGGATGTTTTTCAGAACTAACCCGATTCCTAATTGAGTGTATTGTGGAGGGCACTTCAAGTATGGTACTCCGTATGTCAGATGAGACGTTAAACCGTGGTCCCCTTGGCGCCTTTCGTTTAGAGGAGGCTGATGCCGACGCTGGGTTTCTATCCACCCTTCCTCCCTTACCTATCCCCTATGGCGCAAATG
Organism: Ceriagrion tenellum; assembly: GCA_963169105.1. Lineage (NCBI taxonomy): Eukaryota > Metazoa > Arthropoda > Insecta > Odonata > Coenagrionidae > Ceriagrion > Ceriagrion tenellum. The sequence goes on along the minus strand of OY720642.1, from coordinate 87,679,362 downwards.
ACCTAAGCCGTCGGTCGCATCCCCAAATATCCAATCCAATCCGTAGATGTAGATTACAATAGCCATCATCTTATGAAGATTTACACCATCAGCCACTCCCAACCACGATTGCCCATGCTGATTTTCTAGGCTTAATCTAACGATGTGGTGAGATCCTAGTTGAGGCTAAGGTTCGCGACTGCCGATTTATACTAGATAGCCCATTCTGGCAAAACGCTAGGATTCTTTAACCCATATCTCTCTTTTGTGGCAGAACTTCCCGATGTAGCCATCTCCTTATTTGTATAGATAGATACCAGAGACCAGAGCCAATCCTTCCAGTTGATATGAACGCAATTCTACAGAGGAAAAACATCATCCCACTTGACCGGAACTCGAAGCCGGGTCCCACAATTTCCAGCCGAGTGCTTCCACCAGTGCTTTGGATTTTTTTGGGCATTAAAGGACAAGATGTTCCTGACTGCCGGAAATCCAATGCAATATGCAGTCGCAAGTCGTGCGCTGAACGTCGAGGTGGACAATTTTTCCTCAGTGGGTATCCGAACAAATGTGTATTGCGACTAACTCCGTAAAGTTGATTCGTGGTTAGTCCCAGTACGCTCAAATTTAGTCCTAGTTGAAGTTAAACTGTTGTAGGTTTTCTTCTTACTTTCCGCGGTAGTTTGCGTATCTTCTCAATGGTGTATCCCCTGGGAATTAGTGAGGTGAGAATGGATCTTTACGGATATTAGATTACAGTGTGAATCTTCATAAGTACGGCAGCGAAATATTACTCATATTTTTAAATAGTGTTCTAACCGTTAAGGTAGGTTTTGTTGAATGTCAGAGAATATACTACAGATTTTCTATACTTTCAGGGGCCTATCTTGCTCTAGTGTATCCTTTTTTGCCTCAGCATAACGGTTGGCTCTGTGATATGTATTTAACCTCATCATGCCAAATATTCACTCCAAAACCAGTCCTTTCACTGCTACAAATATTGTGAAATCTACACCTAATTGCAATAACATTAAAGGAAAAAACTGGTAACTCCTTTTTAAAGGAAATTTCTGCATGTTAGATTCGTGCCGAGCTTGTGCTCAAGGTTTTTTTTAAGCATTCTACCGATATAGTAGGTCTTGCTGAATGTCAGAGAATCTCCTCCCGGTCCTCAACACATTCAGGGGCCCATCGCCTTCCATTGTATCCTTTTCCGCCTCAGCATACGATCTACCCTTCTTTATCATGTCCATGAAACCTATTCTCTATCTTCCCCTTCCCCGCTTGCCCAAAATTTTTCCCTCTAACACATCTTGAGCAAAGCCTAGCCCCTCATTAAATCCTCCAGTCACCTACTCTGCCGATCTGGAATTTCATTCATAATTTCCTTTCCTTACCCACCATATCAAGCATTTCATCATTAGTATCAATAGGAAAAACATCATATTCCTATGTATTATATGTAATAGATATACCCTCGGGTCTTTGAATCTATGCATTAAAAAAGAAAATTCTGCTTATTTAGATTTAGGCTTCTAAATCCCCACAAGGAAACCCCTTGTTCCCTAGACTCAGTTCTAAGGTCTTGTTCGAAAGACTCATTGAGCCCAGAATCCCCATGTTGGGTACTTCTGTACTAGGCATTACTTCTATAGGAAAATCATTGGAATCGGTTTCTTTTCTTGCTTTTTTGAATTACTTAAGACCGCTTACCACGGTACATTTTATTGTATTAACGAATGTATCACAGGATGTACAAGAAACTGAACGGAATTAGAGCACCTTCTATTTCCCGTTAAGTCATTTAGACAATCATACAATTTTCCGCTTCACACGGTACAATTTTCCACATGCAAGAGTTCATAAAATCGTTTGTACAATACATTGTACCGTGTAAAGCGGCCTTTACACACCTTAAAAGCTTGGAATATTTCTTGTATTTGATGACTGAAAGGCGCAGACGCAGACTTTGTAAGCCGCTTGCACCCATTCACGTCAAAGATATCTTCCAGCATATGCTATAAACCGGCCAGTGAAAATTCCACCAAAACAATCCGTCTTTGATTAGCATCATTGGATTTTCCTATGACTAATAATGGAGCGTAAATTGAAGGAAGTTTCTTTCGGCTGTTCAGTTCGGGAGTTTTGTCAATAACAAGACTATTTTCACGCTAGGCTTTAGAATTAAGGACAAATCTTTGAGGCCACACCAATATTCTTACTTACCAACGGTTTTCAATTCAATACTGCACAAACTAATACCCACCATTAACTTCCCCCACTTAAGAGATACGGTTACTGACATGTCCAGCCACCGCAAAATACATAGAAAACGTTTATTAAACGACTAGCCCAAATCAAAATAGAACATGTCACAGACGTGCTGTCGGCAAAATTCAAACCATTCTCACTTCATCTGCCGCAAGCGTCTCCGACCGCCATCGCAACTCAATCAAAAATCCTCCATTCCACTGCTCGTGGCACATGCAATTTTTTGGGCGAGGGATGCCTGCGACGGGAAAATCAGCCTCGTGAAATAAATATAACTGGCTAGGGAAAGGAGAGCAAATGCGTGTGAAATAACGAAAGGAGCGACGATGCGGAAGAATGATACGGAACCATGGAAGACGTGGGGACGTGGGAAGAGGGAGAAATGGGAAGGAAGGACGGAATAGGATACGAGGCGTGGAAAGAAGTGCCGGCATTGCGAAGGGGAGATAAGGAATGGAAAGATGCGAGGGAGGAAGTGGAAGAGCGGGCATGGAAAAATGAGGGAGATGAAGGGAAAGTCGAAGACCTCGATGGATCAGGAGTGGATCAATTTGAATGAGAAAGTGTAGTCAAGCTTTTAAAGTAAAAATTTTAAAGGTTGCGGAATGTATTGAAAAAAATTGATAAAAAACTTAGGCGTCTAACAATATATATTTTTTAAAGTTTTTTGCCAAATACTCTTGTAATTTAGGTCAAAAATGCGATAGGCTCATGCAAATAGGGCTTCAAGGGCTTCTCCTATTACAGTACGAATGTGGACACTAACCCTCTATGGACGGAATCATGAAACATCAGCATGAAAAAATTCTACTTCTATATTAGTTATTTTAAAGTTCAATTTAAGTATTCAAAATTTAATTTGATTCGATAATAACATTTTTTAAATACGAAGTATTTGTACTGAATATATTTCATTCAAAATAATACTTTACATCATTATATTTACACAGGGTCTTCCTCAACATTACCTTCACAACGTACCTTTTCAAACTTTCCCAATTATTTCTTCACATGACAGCTGAAACAATTTATTTCAGAGATCCACCAGACACGCCATCGTCAGTGAATAGCGTCACATATTCATCTATTCAAATAGCTTGACAAACCGCCGAAAGAGACGCAACTTTCCACACAAGCTTGATCCGAAGGGTTACAATTCCGTCTTGTGTAGCAACTAAATGGAAAAGTCTCTTAGAAAGCAGATATTTCAATGATTTTGTAACGTAACAAATTTGACTCGCTCGTCCATAGAGGGTAAAAAATATATCCGTTGAATAATCAACATATTATGAACCATAATTTTGGTTTCAAATAGGTAACCAATTTCATCATCAGAAGTTTAACCCTCATTTGGATTCTCTGCGCCTTAGTGGCGCTCGTGGTTTTAAAAATGATTTTAAAATTTTCCATTCCCATGGATCTTTCTGAAACTTTCAATAGTCTACTTTTTCTGCTTTCTTAGGCTACAAATATATTTTTGTATGCACAGTGCGTATTGTTTTCATTTTATTGGCCTCTAATGAAAAAAGTAACGTCGTTGGATTTACGCCGCCGCTGCGGCGCCGAGAGTTCCCTCGTCGCAATGTCGGGGACTGCACTCTCAATACTAATTTAAAAGGTATTATGTTTGGTATGAAATGGCATATTTTATTTATACTCATAATATTTAAATGTTTAAACTTTATAAACAAAATTTAATTGTTTAACAAAGGAAAAATTTTACTATGCCAATTTTGCTTCGATTTTTATCTACTAATCATAATTTTTGCCTGTTTATAATTTTCACTGACAAAACTTCATGTATTTGCAAGAATAATTCTTAAAAACTCATGAGTAGCCTAAGGGTGTTTTTTCCGTGGCCTCCGGCATTATTCTGTTTGGGTACCTTCTCCGCTCCTATAGGCGACTATACAAAAATGTGTAGCTTAGTATTTGTATTGACTCACATAGTCAAGCCAGAGCTATTGCTGTCTGAGGCTTTCGCAGCGCTGGATTGCAGTTATCTCCATTGTTTTCGGGTTAGCTGCGTCAAGTTTTATTCAGATGACGTTTCGTGGCCTATGCTGGCCACATCTTCAGATCAGGTCTGAGTCCTGATCTGAAGATATGGCCAGCATAGGCCACGAAACGTCATCTGAATAAAACTTGACGCAGCTAACACCAAAACAATGGAGAGAACTGCAAGCCAGAGCTATCTTAAGCTTCGACACGTTGTGGTGGGTTGGGTCGGTGAAATTTGTCGCGTAAGCTCATTTTCGTTGTAGAAGGCACGACATTTGTTTTTTAAATCTCCATCAACTTGATACCCCGCAAGTAACCTAATTGATCTAAGGCATGAGATTCCCTCCAAGAATTCACTATCAATGATATATCGTCATATAAAAATTATGGTTTGTAGGTAAATAATTAAATGAGGATAAAAGATGGGCGCTGTCTTAGAAAAAAAAGGAAGTAGTTCTGCAAAAGGTTCTTTTCAGTAAAAAGAATAATTTTTTTAAGTGGCTCTTGCGTCAGGGTCAATTTTTCAAGAAATTCTGAAAACTCAAATATAGCACTTTTGAAGTACGTTTTAGTAATTGAAGTTAATAATAAAAGATGGGCACTGTCTTAGATAAAACAAGGAAGTAGTACTGCAGAAACCTCTTTTCAGTAAATAGAATAATTTTTTTCAGGTGGCTCTTGCGTCAGGGTCAATTTTTCAAGAAATTCTGAAAACTGAAATATAGCAATTTTGAAGTACGTTTTAGTAATTAAAGTTAATAATAATGGAGCTGCCCGGCGCGATTTACAGTAATTCAACACTGAAAGTGGAGATTTTATCAGAGACTCTTACAGAGATTGCTTGGATAAGAACGTCAATTTTGTCAAGAAAGCATATCTAGGCTTTTTATTAAAATCGTAAGTAAGACATGACACGTCGTCAAAATCGAAATCGAAGAAATATACCGTAGGAATATTTCCACAATTAAGTTATCGGTGAAATATTTCCGTAATTGATGTCACAACGCGGTAGTTCCGTACAAATGGCGCTGGCTCCCACGGCTAGAAAAATGAGGTTATTAAATATATTAATGGGAAAATCAGCACAAATTGCGCCTTAGTTATAGTTATCAATAGGTTACTATTTTTTCAGCGATAGCAGTATGTTTAAAGCAAAAAAAATAATAATTTAGCTTTCATTTAACTCGCATAGTCAGTCCAAAAACACCTTAGATAGTCCGAGCGAGATCGTTCCCTAGTCATAATAGAGACCATATTCGAATCATACGTTTTAATTTCACTAGCTGTAGGACACATGAATTAAATATTGCATTATTAACGGTGCAATAGTATAGTTTTATATGACATAATAGTAATTTAATTAAATGAAAATATCTAAATAAGTCTTTAAGTTGACTCATTTTTTTCGCGCGGTATGTTTGAAACTCCTTCGAAACGGAAGGTGTGATACCAAAGAACCTACTGCGGTGACAATATGATTAATTTAAAAAAAATAGTTGAAAAAACACACAAACTACTAACTGTTGATATTTTTGACGTGATCTAAGTGTTAGGAATTCCTCGTTTTGTAAATAATGTCTCTCTGGAGTGCATTTACGTACGATTTTCCATGCATAAGGGCTAGTATTTTTTGGAAAATTACTAAGAAAGGAATGTGGTAAGGGGTTGAATTTTTGGTATCATTAGAAGGGTGAGATATTTTTCTAAAAAATGAGAACAAATTCATTGATTTCTAGGTAAAATGCTATTTCGCTCAAACTACCTTAAGCTACCTTTGCATGGGGTATGCTCAGAAAAAAATGTAACTTAAAGAAAACTTTACACATTACTTATATCGCTTAATGACCAATAAGAAACTAAATAATAAATCCCCATAGATATGCTGACATAGGTTATACAAAAAAATATGGCGTAAAACATAATTCCTGGGAAGTTTGAGAAAAAGAGAAATCGAAATTAACAACAGGAAGTACGAAAAAAATTAATAAAAATAGAGATTAGGAGAGCGAACGGTAGATGTGAAATGGAAGAAAGTACCGATTTAAAAAAAATGTTCATTCTTCAGCAGGACTTTTGGAGATTGGAACACACTTCCTGCATAACTGTTTAAACCCATTTGTCGTAGCATAAAATTATTTAATAAAAAAGTTCCGAAAACATATTTTGGATATGTATGATTTCGCACTTTCCCGGCGAATAACATTTGTGTAAATTTCTCGGGCTCGCCACCGGGTAAGAAATTCATAGGCAGCCGACGTTTCGGATTCCGACTCGTTACCCATTCTCAAGGCTAATCGGAAACCGAACCCGAAAACGGAACCCAAAACGTCGGCTGCCTATGAATTTCTTACCCGGTGGCGAGCCCGATAAATTTACACAAATATTTTGAATAGTTTTTATTTTCATTTTTATACGAATTAATTTTATTTTGTTTGCGATAGGCCATTTAAACTTCTGTACTGTACCATTTTATTGTTACCACTTAGCAGAAGCCAACTGGTTAATAACAATCCAGAATAGAACAGTGTTACAGAGCGATATAGAAAATATTATCATGACACCTCACTATATTTATAAACTCTTCTCGGGCTCTGCACCAGTTGATTGGCATCATGTTTGAAAAATGTTTCGGAAAACGACTTGCTTTCCATCTTCAAGGCGTGTTACTCTGTCCGTGTCAGATTGTAAACAGAATGGAGTTGACCGTTGGTGGGGCCCAGCAATTGAGCTCAGGTGCCATCTGATTGGCTGAGGTTTGACTTTTGCTCTTGAATTATTTTCTTGTTTTTCCTTATGTATAATTAAGGAAGCCATTGAAATACGCCTTAATCCAATAAATTTCAATTGTGACTCTGGCTTTCATCTGAGTGGAATCTTTCATCAACTGGTGCAGAGCCCGAGAAGAGTTTATAAATGTAATTCACCAGGAGAAACTTAAATCTTTTACCTCACTATATCTCTAAATCTGACAGAAGCGATAAAAGAGGCACACATTACCGAACAGATAGGTGAAAAAACTCGTTCTCTCCCCGCACAATTAGCGGCCACAATAAAAACTGTGCCTCACTTAATACACTTCCATAAAATACGTCACCATTTATCGTTCCAAAAATCTTATCCCTTTTACCTTTACACGGCTGGTGTCCTTATAGCTCCCTGTAAAATGCCCATGCGGTGACTTGCAGGGTAGTATGCAGATTTAAATGTAGACGTAATAATAAATTTATCACTACGACGACTTAGTGTGTTGATATGGGAAGTAATACACGTCCTTCTGGTTGAAGAAAGTATTCTTTCCTCCTCGTAGGCAAAAGCTGAGACGTGTTCTCTCGATGGTAGACGAAAGAAGACGGAGGAGTAACACGCTGGATGAAAAATTGATGCAAATCACTGCGAAAATTGGTTTCTGCGAGAGGAACTAGACGAGACGTTGTGTAGGGCAGGATGGAAGAGGGAGAGGAAAAACGTATGAAAATAATAATTCAAGGAGAAACGGGGCAGGCGGGCAACATACACCTTCCGGAGTTTTCCCATCCTCTGGCCATCTTGAAGCCATAGCCTTCAGCATCTGCGCCAGCGAGAGGGATGTGAGGCACAAGGTTATATAGGGGCAAGAATAATGGCCGTACGTAAAATACAGTTTCAGGTGTGATGCGATGAAACCGTTCCATAATGACGGAAGAACAACGCTCGCACTTTTCCTCTAATAAAAGATTAAATTTTACTTGTTCTGGTGTCAAAACATCATCATCAAGTGTTCCCTTTAATGTAAAGACTTGTAGATAATGTTTCAGCATTAAAACTAGTCAAATTAACTTTTTTATCAGAGGAAATCTGCGTGAGTTTTGCTACGGTTAGAATGATGGCTATTTTACTATAAAACATATAGTTACAAGGACACCTGTAATATCTTTCCCTTTATTGATCCTTTAAGTGCCATCGAATTTCACTGGTTCAAGCGAGACGTGCCAAGGGGATTTTCAGTAAAGAATAACATATTTGAAAAAAAACATTGTGAATTTTAAATGAAGATATCAGCCTGCTTGTTATTATTTTATTAAAATTAAGAGTAATTAGGCATAATATTCTTTACATTTTTTACAAGATTTTTAAACATAACTTCTACAAAGCTGTAATTTCGTAAAAAGTAGTCCACGCATGAACCGATATATCGGCCCGCGGCACCTTTCTCCGGAGAAGCAAAATCCGATATATCGCCTCACGGCACTGAAAGGGTTAAATCAGCAAATTATGCTGCCGCACCCTATACAGTAGCGAAATTATATGTTTAACAATTGATATAAATTTTTTTGCCGGAGAGCTTCATATTAATGGCAGAATTTCGTTTAAAAGTAATAAAGGGACTATAATACTAAAAGTATTGATTTCCGATAAAATATGTTTCGACGCTGAGGCCACTTTTTATTTTAGCAATACACTTGCATAAATAATTGTTGACCGCGACCGTATGCCTTAATGGGCTAGCCTTAATGGGGAAAGGGACTTGGATTATCTCCTGCCGGTGACCGAATAAAAGGTCCGGCACCACTCTGGGCCCCGTCACAAGTTACAACTTTTACCTGAGCAAGTGCTCGTCGAGTGAAAGCTCCGCACTAGAATCGCAAAAGAGTTGAGAGGCATTCGTGAGGGTAGCGGCATTTTTCGACTTGTGGCGCCGTCGCGAGAGGGAACACTGCTCACGTGCTCTAAGCGTACTTTTTATCTCATTATTTAGACTACTTCACCGACCTTACTACGGACCATTTATTTTTCATTGACTCTTATGCGAGGATAATCATGGGTCCACTTCTATTCCGTCTGTATCTTAACGATATTGGTGAAATAGTAGACAGTATACTTCGACTATTTGCAGAAGATGCCGTAGTGTACAGGGAAATCCGCAACGATAATGATAAGGAAGCGTTAACGAAGAACCTCAAGGCAATTCAAGCGTGGTGCGATACGTGATAACTAGAGTTGAATTTGAAAAAAATGTGCTGTAATGAACTTCTGGAAGAGAAAAACCTCCCCTCAGTACAGTATTACGTACAAAATACCCCTCACTTTCCTCAGTCTCACTTGGTGGTATTCCATCATTAAAAAAAATTTCAGATGTCAACTTTTGCTAAAACCACTCGATTTATTAAACAACGACCCAGGTTTCGATGTGCATTCACATCATCTTCAGGTAAATGGAGGCCGATGTGCAGGCCTTATATAGTAAACATTACCAGGTGGGGAAAGGGGGGGGGTAAAGAACAATGCAGGAAGAGGGTGGTCACGGGAGGGTAGTGAGGGGGGCTAGGAGGACGAAGTGGAGGGGATTAAAGCTTTGAGGATGGGGGAATAGGCAGGGAGCATACATTTATTAACAAGAAATTTATCACAGTAAGCTTGGTTTTTAAAAATTTCTAGTTGTTATAAAGCATTCAGCTTACGTCTGTCAGTTGCAAAATGGAGAGGTGTCATAGTAAAATCACTTTTATGTCCGTGGATTAAAAGAGGTCGGGCGAAGTTGCTTCCGTTAAAATTAAAATTTCTAAAATCCCTTTTATGCTCCTTTTGTCTAATTTCAAAATTTCTACAGGTCTGTCCAACACACTGTTCACCACATTCATTACATTTCATTAAGTATACACCACTTAATTTCTGAGGTTCAATGGGGTCGTTGCAGTTCACTAACAGTTTTTTCACACTGTACGGTGTTTTAAATGCCACTTTGTAACGGTCCTTTGGAAACCCTCCCGTGACCACCCTCTTCCTGCATTGTTCTTTCCACCCCTCTTTCTCCACCTGGTAATGTTTACTATATAAGGCCTGCACATCGTCCTCCATTTACCTGAAGATGATGTGAATGCACATCGAAACCTGGGTCGTTGTTTAATAAATCGAGTGGCTTTAGTAAAAGTTGACATCTTAAAATTATTTTACAAAATACCCAACTAGTGACTGGAGAATCTGTAAAATATCTTGGAGTAAAACTAACTAATGATCTCTCGCTGAGTGAACACATTTGGGAAATAACTGGTCAGGGTAATCGTAAATTGGGATTTGTTAAAAGAATACTAGGAAAGTGCGACGAAATAAGCTACTTCTCCCTTGTTACACCCCACTTAGAATGCGCTGCTAGTGTTTGGGTTCGCGCGGACCCTCATGAGGTAGGCTTAAAATCAGAGTTAGAACGCAAGCAGAGAAGAGCAGCAAGATTTGTGAAAGGCTGTTATGATATTCTCGTTAGTGTAGATGACCTCTTGTAAAAACTAGGATGGAAATCTCTATCAGACCGGCGATTGAAAATCAGACTCAATATTTTAAGTAAATTCAAAACCAATTTATTTGCAGAATAAATTTTCAATATCTTACAAACTCCATCATACTACGGTAGATCAGATCATGAAAATAAAATAAGGGAAATAGATTGTAGAACAGATAGGTTTAAAATGTCGTTTTTCTCGCGATCGATAAGAGACCATAATGGCTGCGTTAGCACTCAGAATTGGGTTAATTAACAGGTATTGTAGCTGATTTATTCGTTTACTCCCTAACACATGTTTCTAAATGTGCCGAGTAATTCTAACACCATGATTTGCATGTTCCCTGCAACACTCTTGTTTCACGTTCACGTAGTTACTTAATGGAATAATTTTGTAGTTTCTGTAGCATTTGTAGCATACCTATTATGTGGTGCATGATGGTGAAAGTAATTTTTTTCCCTGTAGTTCATGTTGGTGATAAGTCACCCCCTGCCAAACACCCCTGTGGTGGAAAATAAGTAGATGTAGATAGTACTAATGTTTTGAATTTATAACCAAAATCCCCGGCATTTTTACTTCCTTATTCATTCCTGTTATTAAACTTTTAGTACTCTACCTTACTCTCAGCTTCCTCTTCTCAGAAATCCTCAGAAGGTATTAACGGTCAATTATTCATAAACTTATGATTTTTTCTTTTTAAAATATTGGGGAGAGGGTGCGGGGTGAAATGTTGGGGTTATGGTACCAACACCATCTACCACCTCGAGAGGGCGACGGGCTTCTCGATTTAGACCACCAACGAGCGCGCGATCGATATTGGCATCGACTAACAGTGGCAGCCGAACATGGAGGAATCATACAGGTTGTGTATAACAGGTTTTGTTGTGTGGAATGCATAGCGAGGTTTAGGGCACCCTTATTCCTTTAGGTCATTTCACGACATTTTTACACTCCCTTGTGTGTCCCCACGACCCATTTAACAAGGAATTGGCATCGACTAATAGTGGCATCCAAACATGGTGGCATGAGAGGAGTGAGGCGGGCTGAGGAAGATGTCGGCTATGAATATATCGACAATGATACAGCGGAAAGAGCTGTACAATTAGTAACTAATTTCTAAAGGGCAATAATTAAACTAATGATGAAGAGCAACGTCTATGGCTCCTCTCAAGAGTTGCAAATGGTAGAAAAGTAAATAAACTTTGAACTTGTTTTCGCTGTGAATTACTGGCGGGCAATTGTATTGGCCCCTATAAAACAGGCAACGCTTTTGTTTTTTTTTATATAATTTAATTTTACTTCTATTTTTTTTTAGATACGAACTTGGTTTATTTTTCCCCCCTTAAACAAGACCATTCTGCACGTATTCTGTCCGATGAAATTTTCTGTCCGACCGATATTTCGGTCCCTGACAGCGCATCATCGCTCTCATTTATATGATTAATTAGGCTAAATATTCAAGCGCCGTGCGGGACCTTTTCCCGTGGTCTGATCGGGTCAACCCGGGTATCAAAATTCTTGTCTCGTAGCACCGAATAAGACTTACCCGACTCGAAAATTTTCACTTTCACTTTTTTCGGTCCGCTCTCACGGCACGTGAATCATGCCTAAAAGCAGTGCAAGAGGAGAAAATGCTCACTTTGGCTTCATCACTAAAAGTACTATTATTCTTCATTATTATGGTTAATTCCGAAAAAGTTTGGAATTAGGAAACATTTTGGAGTTGTTTTTTGTTGTCATTGCAAGTTGTGTGTTGTCTTGAGGAGACTAATGACTCGGGGTGGAGTGAAAAATTATCATGAAACCATTAACTATATCAATGAGTCATAGGTCATCTCCAGTTGCTGCATGTACATTAAATGGTAGCTATGTAAAGGATTTCTAATGTATGCATTTGTTGGGGCCAAACCCCACATTTCAATCCATCTTAGAGGTAGAACCTTGTCTTACAAGTATTTCATGTTTATTCCAACACCATATTTTGTAGAGAGAGTACACTATTAGAACCAGTGGACATAACTGTGTCTTATGACTATGGGTGGCAGAAAAGAGGAAATGGTATATCTTATGACAGAAAAACATGTAAATTAAAATGAATCATAATTAAAATCTCAACTTAACTTTACCATCTGCTTTTTTGAAGGGCTAAATTGTCTCCCTACTTGGTTTTTTTTCGGGCATGGGTCAGTAATTGGTTTTAAATCAAAAAAAGTTCTTGCTTATGTTATAAAAGTAATTATAGTCCTTAATTGAATAATTCCATCAATATTTGATCCATTCCAAGTGGGTCAATCTTCTCCTTTGTTCTCTGTAACAGTGACTTTTCAACTTCTCAAATCAGTCAACAATGCTTCCCTGGTTTTTTATTTCTTGAATCTCATTTGGATAATCTAAATTAGCTTGAGAACTTAAGTTCATTGGGTGAGTACAGTTACATTCATAAGTCGAACCATTTTGCAGGTCTATTTAAATAAGCATATAAATGGACATCAACAAGTGCATCTTATTAAAATGCAGGAAAAAGTGACAGAATCGTTTATTAGCAACGAGTATGTCATGTTTGGGAAATGTTGACAATTTCGTGTAAACAGGAGAAGTGACGGTAGAGGTTCCTGGATTTGGGGTTGCATTTGTGTAAAAATGTGCGTTGGTGCGAAAAGGCATCTACTCATGTATGGTGTGTTTTACACTGAATTAAAAACCAGGTTTGTTTTGATATAACCTCTTCAAGCTGTGAGCTGTACTTTTGGCACATCAATTGATGATACTGTAAACCTAGGAAGATTACACTGATGAGTGAAAGAATGAAATTAAGGAAGATTTATCTTTATTCCTTGAAGACATTGCTATGGAGTACATTTCAATGCAAGTGTGAAGTACTTATGTATTGGGAGGAGTAGGATAACTTAGTTATTCCTAATTACAATAATCATCCTGCATTGGTGTGTGATGTTGAGCGATGGATAAGTGTCATACCGCAAACAATGTTTGGCATGAATACGCGGATTTGTAAAGAGTATTAGTACGAACTTACGAGTGGATGATGGAATTAGGAATTTGGGTTGTGCTGTATAGCAGTCAACGTGGACTGATTCTATGAGGTGATCTGTGAATCAATTGACAAGGTGCTCCGTATATCCATGAAAAGCAGGTATATGTGAATATTGGTTATCTAATGTGGAAGATTAGGTCTAAAAATAGGCAAGATTGTGAATGCAAGGGAGTATCGTGTAAGCATTATATTCGCTTTAAGTTGACATAATACTAAAACAAAAGTTCTGAGGGGTCTAATTAGTAGTAACAGAAATACCTTTTTGGGAACTGACGGTCTAGTCGAAATCAGCTGATTTCAGTCCCTGCTTAAAAAGCAGTTTTAGCGGTTATTTTCTCGATTATTGTAATCCTACAGTGTCGATTAGCCCACAATTCCCTTCCTTCCAATGCAGGATTACTTTAAAGGACGTAACAATTCGCATTACGTAAGCCATAATTTGATACGAACTTCTAATTTAGATCAGGTTGTTTGACGACAGATTTATAGCTTACCCACTTTCAATGAATAAGCAAGTTTCGTGAAAAAGGAAACCAAAATCGTTATCGAAGTGATATTAAAATTTCAGAAAAAATACTTGAAAAACTACCCCAAGGCTTACGTCAAAATCAACGACCAACATCTATCTTTCACGGCTAATATTCCTTTCAAACACCTTTTGCCGTATGTGAATCCATTCTTAACTAAGGGTACAGTATTTATTTTGGAATTCCAAAGAGTAATGACAATATCGTCTGCTGACAGTCCCAATTTCCATATCTCGTGGACTGTGGGCTAAGGTAGCGCGACTGTGGGCCAAGTTACGCGCGGTGTTGCCAGAGTTCGTGGCATGTTTTCCTCCATTACGGCGATCTTGACTAAAATACCATCACTTTTTTTTAAAATATTACATAGCTAACTATTCGGTGACATGCTGTTTTTATGTCACATTTACGTTTACTGCATCATGGGCTTTCTCAGACTAGTTTTTGAACAAAACCTTAGCATCAGAAAATTTTTAATCTTTAAATAAGATGCCATGGAAAGCTGTAGTCGTATTAAACTCATGTAAATTGGCCTCTTCGTTTTTGTTACTATCTCTAAAACGAGTTCAGTAAGGTACTAATTTTATGGTACCATTAGAAAAATGAAACTTTTTAATTTCTAATATGATTAAAATGATTCATATCCTAACAACGAAATTTTGCTCAAACTACCTTAGGGCGTGTTACAAAGAGCAGACCATGTGTGAAGTAGGCTTTCATAATTGACATGGAAACCAGAGATCAATATCATTCAAATTACGCGCGGCGTCTTTATCACCATTGGACTCCTAGTTATACATGCCGTACATATTTCATCTCTGCAAGACTCTACCCCTTGACCTCGGTTCACATTAATGAAATTTTTGCAAAGCTTGCGCACAGCTTCGAGCAAAACCCCACAAACAGATTCACATGCAAACAGTGGCGACGTCGTCCGTTGCGACGACTCCAAAGTGCTGACATCTATTGGTGAGAAAGAAGTGTGACCGGCTCTCTTTCATTCATTATTTATATAAATGACATAATTTCTAGAGTATGCAGCAAAATAAGATTATTTGCAGACGACATAGTTATCTACCGTGAAATGAGCGAAGGTGCGTACTTTGAAGCTCTGTCATCGGACCTCAACAACGTTCATTCGTGGTGCACGGAGTGAGGAGCAGCGTACAAAAACACGTTCTTTCCACGCACAATAAGTGACTACAATAAAAATTGAGCTGCTCTAAATACACTCCAATAATGCATTTCACCATTTCATCTCCCTAAAACTTACAACTTTACACTGCTGGTGACCTAACACCCCATGCCACACGCCCACGCGGCGGCTCGCAATGTATTTCGTAGATGTAGATATAGAAAGAGTGAGAATTATGAGTTAAGATATAGGAAAAGTTGAGGCTCTGCGTGCGCATGGCATTACAACCTTGGGTACCTAAATCGGCGTTCGGTGGTAAAGTCGATAGGAAATAATGAGTCACGATAGTCATTTCCGTTACTTGATGACGTCAAACAGTGAGAAATGATTTATTTATTTAGGAAGTAACCTAGAAGGGAAGGGTAATTTCATGCTCGACAACGGGAAAATGAAAGTGTCTCTCAGAGGAAACCCAGAGGCGTGAATCGTCTCAGCGAAATCGGTCAATGGTAACCCTTGTGGGTGTAGCGTCCGGTAAAGCAACCTCTCTACTTGGCTATAATTGCCTAGTCAGTTACTGCCCCCGCTTCACATCATGAAAATACAGAAGTAGAGTCCGACAACTTAAGAAGTTAAAGGTGACACATGCCGGATGAGGACGGATCGACATATTACCGAGTATCTATTCCTATACTCGGCCAGTCGAGTCTCAGTTTTGCTACAATTACGGCTCTCGCAGATTTGGATTACATCTACATCTTCATACAAACCTGCGAGTCACTACATAGGCATGTAGCAGGGGGTGTTAGGACACCAGTCGTTTAAAAATGTAAGGGATAGGGTTTTGGTAGATGAAATGGTAACGTGTATCATGGAATTGCATTAAGTGGAGGTCAATTTTTACTGTGGTCGATTATTGCACGCAGAATAAACGAGATTTTATGCTTCTCTGTTCGACAATGTATCTCTCTTATTTTATTGCTTCAATCAGACCTATAAATTCAGTGTGACATCATGATAAAATTCTCTGTGTCGCTCTGAAACACAACAGTTCTGAGTTTCTCAAGTAAGCTAAGACTAGCGCGTAGCCTCTGAGTCTCTACATTCTCCCACCTTAATCCCTCTTAAAAGTTGTGAGACACTATATGTACGCTCGAAGCAGTTTTAAACGATGCGCGCTGCTTTCCTTTGTATTTTATTAATTTTTTTGATTAACACTATTTGTACAGGGTCCCAAATGTTCGCGGCGTATTCGAGGTGTGGCCTGACCACAGCGAAGTAACATCTTTCTTTGACTTTTTCATCCAAGGACCTTCCTATTATATGTTTAGCAAAACCTAGTTTCTTTAATGCTGTGCATGTGCAAAAGTAATTCCAAGGTATTTTACTGTATCTGAAGATTTTATGTTTACTCCACCACAGTATAGGTATGGCATTTGTGTGATAACTTTTGCAGGAAGTGAACTGTGGTACATTTTCTGATACTTAATTCCAACCCCCAATCCTGGCACCACGAATGAATGTTGTTAAGGTCCGATGACAGAGCTTCAATGTCCGCTTCTTCGCTCATTTCTCGGCAGATAACTGTTTCGTCTGACAAAAGCCTTAATTTACTGCTAACCCGAGAACTTTGGTAATTAATATAAATTATGAATATAAGAGGGCCGATCATGCTTCCTTGAAGAACACCGGATGTGACTCCAATCATATGAGAGCTAAAACCATCAAAAACTACTTTAGTTTTTGGTCACTGAGAAAGTCCCTCATCTAATTTACTTTTCTTTTTATTAAATCCGCACGATTGCAATTTATAGACGAGTTTCTTGTAGGGAACACTGTCAAGGCCTTCTTGAAATCAAGGAATATCGCGTCGACTTGCGTTTTCGATTCACATGATGTTATGCTGTGTTTCGCAGGACCTCCCCTAACGATACCCATGCTTACGGCTATAATTAGGTGATACTCAGTTGTCTTATTTGATATGTTGCGAATTAATGTGGTTATAACGCAATGAGAGACTTTTATCCAGAAGGAAAATATGAAGACTTCCAGCATTCCCTCGACTTTCCTCAGGTCCATGTCATGTATGACTTATTCAGAGCGCAACGCTTTCCACGTTGGTGGTCAACTTGCCCCGATCACAAAATGATGATAAAACACTTTACCTGAATAAAAGTTGAGCGGGCAACATCGATATTCAGGCGTGAGAGAGATAAATGCTGAGGGACATTTTACACAAGGTATTACACAGCATGTTTTGGAGCAGCAGTTAAGTCGCTTATTCAAGGGTAAAATAATGAGGCACCGGAGCAAATGAAAGCTTAAATGATTCTATCAACAAATAATGTAACTTAAAGAGCAAATTTTAAACTGTGAATATTATTGTGTGACTTACCAACCAGGAATTTATAAAATAGTTTGAGTCAACCAATGCCATTGGTAAAGCTACGCCTTTGACATCAAACAAATTATCGGTAGCCAAGGAAATTCTTTGTGAGAAAAAAGACAGACCTTATTGATAAACGTTTTAATATTTTGTAAAAATCGGGAGTTTAAATCGAAAAGCATAGAATACACATAAGAGGCTCTCGAGTCAAACTTGAAAAGCTGTGCTAAAATTAAACAACTGTCAAGTGGATTTAAAAACTAGCCAGTAACCGTTCAAAAAGGACTTGCAAAATACCTATCAATGCAAATTTTGTTAGTATGAAGTCTATCATAAATTTTTCATGTAGATTTTTTCGCTGTTAATAGTCAAATACCTGAAATCCGTTTCTTAATTTTGCAAAAAAAAATTACTTTTTAAGAACCAAGATGTAGCAAAGCAATTAAATGCAACTCTGACATAGAGCTAATAAGTTTAAGTTCAATTTACAACTTTTGTTGATTTGATTGATTGAATTTTGATTGAACAATTTGAAAATTCGGTGATTTTTCCATATTTTTATGTGATCCCGTTAAGTGAAACCAAAGCCAAATAAATCCGTTCAGTCGTTTTCTCTATCATTAACGTCGTCCTCAACCGCAGGCATAGCCTGTTAATCATATAGGAGTGCTTAGTTAAAAAGTTGGCAGCAAAAATAGCGTGACAGAAAACATTGCAGGAAAAAGAGGCAGTCTTACGCTATGTTTTTATTTAAGTAGGATTTACAGTAAACACCAAATATGGATAAGCAGGACATTGTGCAGCCCACCATCGAGTTCTTCGATATAGCCGAGCAGTCTTTCCTCATCGAAACAGCGGTCAACTTCCCATTCCCGGGTGGCTACTGATATCAAATTTTCAATTTCCCTCACCTTTCCCTGACTATTCCCTGATGGATGTACCAATTTCCCTGACCGATCGCCAAAAGGTCACCTATTGTTGGAATATGTTTTTCTGTTGAATTAAATTTTCTACGGCAGCTTTAAATTTTCCTAATCATTGTCTCGTTTTTTAGAACTGCAAGGATGTATTTACTAGAGTACTCCAGCTACTTCTCGACCAGAGTTTCGGAAGTTAAAAAAAATACGAGGTAAAAGTTTCCGAGCGACATAGCCTCGGATTCCTCGTAATACATTGTGATCATGTATGTAACACAGCTAGGCAAATATCGCAATAAGGATATACAAAAGTGATACATTGTACATGAGATTCATATCTAAATAACTAAGATTGAAAACAAATAAGATTCCCAACTGAATACTCCACGATTTGATGGAGCTTATTCCATGCACGTCAGCGACGGACGTTAGTTTTGGTTGGTGAAACAAAGGGCGAGAAAGATTGGTCGATAAATATAATGTTACAAAAATAACAAGGATTCCTATTCCAGTTTCTCCCTGACTGTTACGAGAATTCCCTGACTTATCCCTGACTTTTCCAGAAATTCAAAATTCCCTGACAATTTTAGGTTTTCCCAGACGATCGCCACCCTGCATCCTCCCTCCTAGGAAATGTCCCCGGAGCGACATCGTATCTTCTTCTACCCCAACCTCATCCCACGCCAACCCCCACGTGGTCCACATAAATGGACGTTGGGCAAGTGGAGATAAACATCGCCCTTTAATCGACCTGCGCGACACGCACGGCTGGCCTCGGTTGCGTCCCGACCACGGCGAGCAACGGTGCACGGCCGTCGTTTATCCCCGCACTCCGATGGACGGGCGGATACCCAGTTACTTGGTGGTGTACTTCTTCAGAAAAGAGATCACGGTGCAATCCATGGACGAGGGAGTATTTATCAGAGTTACTCGGAGATTAAAGCAAGTGGACTTGAGGTTCAATGCGGTTTTAAAATCTTTCAAACAAGATTCGAAATATATGATTTCAAATTTTTCTGGCGAATCGTATTAATAAAGTTCTCTCGGGCTTCAAACCAAGTTAAACAATGTTTAACTGCCAACGTTTCTGTGGCTGAGTCCACCACCGTCTTCAGGGCACAAACTGACATTTTTTAAAGTAACTTACTCAAGGAAAAGAGAAAGAAAACAACAATCGGAGTAAACAGCAACGTTTAGTAAACACCGAAAAATTTAATTTACTGGTATTTAAAATAATATCAGTTTGAGCCCTGAAGACGGTGGCGGAGAAACGTTGGCAGTCCTTAGAACTTTCTGCGGCAACTCAGCGACATAAACGTAGGCAGTTAAATACTGTTTAACCTGGTGTGAAGCCCGAGAGAACTTCATAAAGAAGATTCGGAATTTTCATCGTTATATCGGACGCTCATAGGTGGGTAATTCCATGTTGAAACGATCCAAAAAGACCGAAAATGCCCTTTCAACATTCCGAATTGGGACAAACATGCAGGGTGTGTTTCATTTTACTACGCTGTTGACTACGTCCATTTGTTTTGCAAAATATGTACTCGTCCCTAAGTTATCGGTGAATGAAAAACGTGATGAATGAAAATGTGCATGAAATTTTCGTAAACTTGTGTTTGGTTTGTCTTCGATATATCTGGACATAAATTATTTATGTCATAGCAAAAATGCTCATTTTAAAGATAAAATAACAGCACATGACATTGCGGCGTCATTATTTTGATATTTTGCATTTTCATGCGTGGATTTTTATATTAAAAACTTCGAAACGCGTTATCTCTAAAAACCCGTCTCCTCCTAAATTCCACACATTGTTGTGCAATTAGAACAAAAAACGTGATGGTGATTTTCGTTTCAAGAAAATTTGATTTTTTAGCGTCTTCATGTACGCTTTTTACGTCAATGTTTTGCGACATATTAAGATGCGAGGACGGTGTTTTTACACCAACGTGCAAAACTAACACCACTTACCTCTTATTTACATTCACGAGGCTAATTTACAGCTCAAAAATCCAAAAATTAGAAAGTTTTTATTCGCATCAATGCTGTTTTAATATATTTTTTTCAAGCGTTGACTCAAATACTTAGCCACCAATGCTACGAATATAACATAATAACTATTAATTCACTCGTTGGCTATTCTGTGGCTATTGGATATATGGCGTTTGTTTACTCTTGCAGAGAGTGAAATTGAGATCAAGAATGAAGACCTTTATTGCAAAATTCACAGAGTGAATTAATTAAACAGGTAAAAACTGTTTCAACTGCGTATACCGATTGAATTAATAATCATATATATTAACTTCGAGATCACACAAACACAGTGAAACCATGATTTCCAATTTTAATTAAAAGATTTCATTGTACACTTCTCATCTGAAATGCAATCACAGATGAAAAATGGACGATGCAAGCCATTAAGTTGCGTGAAACGACAGTATACAAAAAAGGCAAAAGCAAAATTTGGGAACATGGATTAATTAAATTACGGTCACCTAATTTTGTTGACAGCATAAGAGGCTATGTAAACTAGAAGTATTGTGCAGCAATATGATGGCAATGACGAGAGATACGCAACTTCAACAACAAGTGTAAAACGCTTTTCCATTTCAGCCATTTCTATCCCTTTCTAACCATTATCATCCATTTCTGGATATTTCCGACCATTTCAATTCATTTCTGTCCAATATTATGCATTTCCGTTCATTCTATCCATTTCTGTCTAATTCTATTAATTTCTGTTCATTTCTATTCATTTTTATCCATTTCTGTTCACGTTTAACCATTTCTGTTCATTTCAATCCATTTATGTACATAGCTAACCATTTCTGTCCATTTCCAACCATTTCTGTCTATTTCTAACCATTTCTGTCCATTTCTAACCATTTCTGACCATTTCTATCCATTTCTGTCCATTTCGCGACCATTTATCAACAAGCGTACACCATTTCTCAGCGTTACATACCCCTCGGGCAATGATGTTCACCAATGAAAGGGTCTCTGTTCTCCAAGTCTTTAATTTTTCATCAAATCTGAAACAGATATGAACTGAAATTTTACTGTTTAGGAATAGTTCCATCTATAAGTAACGGCATATGCTCATAAATATTCTAAGTCGATAAATAAGTATCTTATTCGTCATCTTCAATTTATCTTCCAGTATTGATAGTTCATTTCCAATTAGGTGCAAGATACAATAAAGTAAAAGCATTTTTTCTGGAATTTCCAATTTTTCTTGGGATTTTAAGGGCATAACATGTAATCTCGTCAAATTTGAATTCCACTAGAAAATTTTACTGTGATTTGTGATGCATATAAATGAGTTTGAAAACTAATGCAAGTTCATTTACAAAAATACAAACCGGGGGAAATCACAATGCCGTACGATTCACGCAGCGAGTTACCATAATGGTGAAACAGTTTATAAGGAGATCTCAAACTATAAAGAATACCTTTCAGTTAACCTATTTATTTTATAAAATCATCACTACAGGAAATAATACATCATTTTCATTTGTAACTTCAATTTCTAATGATACCTTCATACATTTAACAAGGAAAAATTAAAGTTGGAGAACATGGATTCAGTCCTTTCACTCGTAACCTTGTGGCAGTCTGTTTAATTAATTAATAATGACAATACAACCATTTTTCAATCCACAGAGAGTTTAATTTGTACAACTAGATTCAACGCAACTGTATCAGCTTCAGATACGTCAGGTACTTCACGTACCTGATGATTACGCAGTAGCGTTGAAACTAGTTGTACCGATGAAAAACTCTGTTGATTGAAGCATACATGGTATTGTCATAACTAATTGACAAACATGCTATCACATCAATCTTTAATTCTTCATCAACTCTAAAACAGATATGAACTGAAATTTTACTGTTTAGGAATAGTTCCATCTATAAGTAACGGCATATGCTCATAAATATTCTAAGTCGATAAATAAGTATCTTATTCGTCATCTTCAATTTATCTTTATTTTATGTAATCTCGTCAAATTTGAATTACACTAGAAATTTGACAGTGATTTGCGATGCATATAAATGAGTTTTAAAACTAATGCAAGTTCATTTACAAAAATAAAAACCGGGGGAAATCACAATGCATGCATTTCTAACCATTGCTATCATTTCGGCGGACCAGCCACGAGGACACACCTTCCCAGCAAAATTCCTACAAAATCCCCAAGGTCTGCACTTTAAAAAAATTTGGCATCCCATGGAGTCACCCTCTAGCCTTACTATTACATGAAATTCCTCTCCTTATATATCGAATACTCCTCGCTTTCAGAAGACAGTAGAATATACTGGTATTAGGCAGTTAATATCCATGGGAATTTGCATGAAGAAATTCAGCACTGTTTCTTATCATTCTAACCAATACACCCTTTAATAAAATAATAACAATTTTTTTAAAATGTTATTCTATAACTAGACAAATTCAAAAAACAGTTTAGTCCATAGATGTTATACAACAGAACTTAAAATTGTATCGGCGGACGTCTGAATATCGACCATTAAGACGTGCGCAGCATCTACTCGCCTCTGTTGTGCATAAAGCTTCATTTCCTGGCTTTAATATGCATGCCTTTGTGGGTCATGAAGTTACTGTCGCGAGCATTTGCAATTCTGAGCGCAGAGCTCTGGAACAGTCTCGCCTATCCACCGCCAGTTGACTATTAAAAAGAAACAGAAGGAGATCGGAGCGCGGAGGAGAGAAAAAATGAGAATCGGCCGCTTTGGGCCAATGGCGATTGATTGCGGCCCACTTATTATGCATATCGGAGCGTTCGCTTGATTGGCGGACGCAGTATTCCATTAATCACCGATCATTCCTCGGCCAATTAATTCCCTAGCGCTATCAGCTCATCCGTTGAATTATGAGAGTCCGCCGTTTAGCGCGCACCTGGCTCTGCAGTCATCTCGCAAAGGGGGACAGTAGCCACCGCGGGGGGGAGGGGCTTCCGCCCGACCCCATCCTTTCTGTACTCCGACGTCCTGCCGTGCTTCCACCCACCAATTCATCAGCCACGAGGATACACCTTCCCAGCAAAATTCCTAAAAAATCCCAAAGGTCTGCTTTTTTTAAAAATTCGGCATCCCATGGAGTCACCCTCCAGCCTTACTATTACATGAAATTCCTCTCCTTATATATCGAATACTCCTCGCTTTCAGAAGACAGTAGAATATACTGGTATTAGGCAGTTAATATCCATGGGAATTTGCATGAAGAAATTCAGCACTGATTCTTATCATTCTAAATCTAGACGGAATATCATTACATGGTTTCAATTTAGGTACCCATAGGAATCATAAAAATCAGGTAATCAATCGTTATAATGGCTTGCCGGAGCCCTGTATTATACCTTGTGCCATGTTTACTCCGAATTATCCTCAGGGCTTTTATTTTTTTCCTGTTTAAGGCAGGTCTGCACTTATTTTAAAATTCGGCATCCAAAGGAGACTCCCTCCAGCCTTGTTGTTACATTATATTCCTCTCCTTATATATCAAATACTCCTCACTTTCAGAATACTGTTGAATACTATGGTAGAAGGCAGTTTGTATTCATGGGGAAAAGTTCAACAGTGACTCCCACCATTTAAAATTTAGACGAAACATCATTACATGATTTCAATTTAAGTAACTTGTAATAATCATTAACAACAGATAATCTATTCTGAGATCGGCTGAGAGCTACCCTGTATTACACCCTGCTTTTTGCTAAGTCCTTTTTATACTAGTGTCTTTTCATGTCCTGTTCAAGGCGATTGAAGGCCTAATCGTGAGTCGTTCAGTGCTCATTTCATGTTTTTTCAGCAAATATGTAAGTCAAAAAATTCTTAGAGCACACTTTACTACAACTCAGGGCATCAATCTGACGTAGTACCAATGCACCCTTCAAGAAAAATATAACCTACTTTTCTAAAAAATATTTATTAAATTTTACACTTATGACTAGACAAATGAAAAAATTGTTTGCTCCACAGATGTTTAACAATAGAACGTACAATTGTATCGGCGGATGTCTGAACATCGACCATTAAGAAGTGTGCAGCATCTACTCGCCTCTGTTATGCATAAAGTTACATTTCCTGGTTTAAATATGAATACCTTTGTAGGCTCATCTTAAACCGATGTACATATGCTCCTTTTTTTATCCCATCATGTGGAATATCAACCAAAAGTCTCAAAATCTCTCCCAAATAAAATTCCCCAAATGCCCATCCTTTCCAATTTTTTAAACTAGAACAGCCGAAGAATATTTAATCGATCCCTTACCCTCTAATTTTATTCTGCATTAATTTTTCCGCAAATATTGGTCAAAGGATAACTTTCAGATAAGGCTCTTTCTGATAATAAAACTTTCAGAAAAGGCTCAATCAATGTAAACGCATGTATGTGGTCGCTTGGGATACCGCGATATCCCATGGTCATATATTATAGAATTTCTGCATTGTATTACAATGTATCCTTCTCATCATGTACCTTCAAGCAAAGGTTTCTTATCCAGCGACTGTCGTTTCAACCATGATACTTCGTATACACCGTCAGAGTCTCGTTGTAAAGTAGTTTGGGACACCTGAGAATCCCACGCGACATCTTACGTGATAGTTTTGTACAGACAACATGAAGCTTTTCTATTCTTCGGTAATAGGTAAGTTTGTTGTGCAGTGTTATTTTTCCAGATGATTACTTTGGACAATTTTATACGCTTTCAATTATTGATATCTTTTCAATATTCATCTAATTGTATTCATTTGTTCTAATGGTTATCGCACAGCAAACGCATAGGAGTTACCTGAGTGTCATATGTGATACTTTTTTCACTGACCTCTTACACCAACCAAGATTTACTCTTCATTATTGCCTGGTTAGTTAACAAAACAAAACATATGGTAATTAATGAGAAGGCAAAGAATCTGGAAATAGAAGGAAATGCCATCGAAGTCTGTAGTGAGTATAACTACTTAGATGTAACGATTGGAAAAGAAGGAACCAGTAAAAAAGAGATAGCAAATAGAATACATCAGTCAAAACTCGCCATAAATAAAATGAATAGCATATTATGGTCAAAAGACATAAGTAGGAAAACAAAATTGCAAATATATAAAACAATTATTCAGAGTATACTCCTTTACGGAGCAGAGACATGGGAAATGACCAAAAGGGATAGGAAGAGACTGGAGGTCGTAGAAATGGATTTTCTAAGAAGAAGCAGCAGAAAATCTAAACTACAAAGAATAAGAAATTAAAATATAAGAAAAATTATGCTAGCAGAAGAAAACATCATACAGGAAATAGAGAACAGATGGCTAAAATGGTATGGACATGCAAAAAGAATGGAGGAGAAACGTTGGCAAAAAAAGATATTAAATTGGCAACCACCCGGAAGGAGGAAGAGAGGACGATCACCAGAAGACTGGACAAAGCAAGTCACCCAAGATATGAAAAGGAGACAATTAGAGAATGAAGACTGGAGAGACAAGGAGGCTTGGAGAAGAGGATGCGAGAGACGGCCGACGGCTGTATAGAACTCGCTTATATATATATAGTACATGGCATTCATTTGTTGTTTGAAGGGGATGTCGATTTGAAAAACAGGCCAAGAGCCGGCAGGCCTCGATGCACGGCCGCTGACCAAGACTTGGAAGTAAGAGGCCACGTAGAGGGGCACCCGATCATGAAACGTGGATTGGTCTCACTTTCACAAGAATTTGGGTATGTGTGCAGCTATTCGACCTACCGGAGTCGGGTCATCGACGGTGGAATACGCCATTATAAGCCCCGCCTGAATGGCCAGCAGATGCAATCCCAACTCTCCTTCGCAGAGACTTACGTGCATTTAGACCAGGCCTTCTGGGGTATCACCATCTTCGCTGATAAGAATACCTTCAAAAGTGACGAGAATGGCAGAGAGGACCCGTGGTTTCCTCGAGGCCAAATGTTAGTATTAAAAAGGGATGTGTGTTTCGTCCTCTTTTCTTAATTTAGTACTACTCTAGATATCCCTAATTTTTTTCAAGCAACAAATTGCTATAAAATATGCTCTCTTTACAGGTACCAACCGCAAAATATGATCAGGAGCGACAGGTCTGGTCGAATCAGCATTGGATTTTGGGGTGCAATGACTGACCGTTGATTCGGACCTCTCGCTGAATTACAGCCAGAGGGTATGTGGATATCTTTCGGGAAAACTTGATTCCCTACACCAGGGTTGAAATTCGCTATGAAAAAATCATTTGACTTGACCGGGATACGAACCCGGATCTCCCAATTGCCGGTCAGGTGTGTTAGCCAGTTACACCACCAAGCCATCTTCCTTCAAGGCGAATTTCGAGGGGGGTTTATGCGAACTAGATGTTCAGGCCTCAAGTCTACATTGTAGCACATGAGACGAAGTCGTGCTTACAAAGCCACTGTCGCGGTGGATAAACCCAACATTGTCGTTATTAAAACGACGAAATTGACAAATTTCCAAACATTGCATTCAACAATTGAATTTGTTAAATGCAATGTTTGGAAATTAATTCCCTACGCTCGCCAAGGAGTTCCGGAATGAGAAGTTGTATTTGCCCAGGACAATAAGGCCTCATTTGTGAGGGAATATTTGGGCACCTGTCCAGAAATCAGAATCCTTCCCTGGCCATCACGTTCGCCGGATTTAAATCCCATTGAGAATCGGTAGGGACTCATGGTCCTGGAGTGGTCCACTGAGCGTGTTCGCACTTTTGAGGTTCTAGAAGACCACGTGATGAAGATGTGGACTTCCCTTGGAAGGCGTCCACAGTTGTGTCAAAAACTTGTATGATCAATGGAACGCAGTTTACAAGATACAATCAATTACTATAGGGAAATGGCCAATTATAAAAAAAGTATTTGAAAATAATTGTGTTTTATAATACCATAAACCTATAATATCATCAGGAAACGACATATTCCCTGCATAAATGAATAACCTATCTGCCCTACGGAATAATGTTAATCTGAGAGGTAAGGAATTTCACATTGACTATTTACAATCGAAACAGGTCTTTCTCTACTGACATAATGGATTAGACAGTATTGCCAGTTACGGAAACCATCTTAACCTCGGACGTCTAATTCTTGGTTGTCCCCTAGGTTTGTGATATTGAATCTGTTTTACTTGCGAGATTATGATGATAAATCTCGCCGTTTCTCAATAAATTTACACCACTGTTTGCACTCAACCGGATTTTAGTTGAAGAATCCATGCTGTAAATTTTCTCATTTAAAGTCACATTTTACATTATCTTCCTCTCCTAGCAATCTATCGGTTTTTCTAGTTTGTATTAGTGTCATGATTTGATCAATGTGCATTGTGCTATAAACATTTATCTGACGAAAGCTTTAAACACCTTTTTGAAACGCGACTTCAAGGAAAAATCCTATGAGAATCACAGAAGTGCTCTGTAATTCAACTTTCATATCTTATTTGAAGGGAGAAAGAGGTCTCTGCAGTTGGGATGCGATCAATATTCTGAGCTTGAATAACGCAGAAAGTCATATTATTGAAAATATCATATCTTTGGTGAATTTTTTTCCCAATGTCGCCAAAGATATCCTCTGTTTATGGATTTAAAGACACAAAAAACTAAGCCGGCACTTGGGATTAAAACTCACTAAATAATTTCGTTCAAACGTCCAGTATGGATTGAAATATTTAGGATTTATACGCGATTGATTCTAAATGAACTTTCGTAACTGTGTAGGTTTAGTAAATAAATAAAATTTATCAAGTAAAGTATTTTCAAATCGACATCCCCTTCTCTACTTCTCTTCACCCACCCATACAGGCAGTTCTGATGAACCCCGAACTCGCGGGCAAAATCGGCGACTGAATGCCTAGCTGCCTGATTTCCCATCGTTTGTCCTCTTACGACAGGGGAAGTCAGTGACAAAGGAGGACGTTCCATGTCTGTTGCTTGTTGTATATTCAGATTTGAGTCATGAGATGGCCATGGTGAAAGCCAGAGAGGCAAACATTTAGAGGACAACAAGGAACATAGTTGAGAGAGAGACTGAGATGAAATATCGGAAAAAATCTAAGTAAGAAAACTATATTACAATAAATGACTCAGGAGAACATTGCTGACGTACCTCCTACTGATAGAAAAACACTACTTGCGATAGCAGTAACCCAGGAGTTAAGCAATTGTCGGCCCCGGTGGTGGCGGGGTAAAGTCCTCGCCTGCTACCCTGAAGGTCGCGGGTTCGAGTCCCGCCTGGGTAGAATATTATCTGCCCAGGACATAAGTGTTTGTGTCTCGTCCGTTGTTACTGTTATCCACCCGGCGTAAATTGGCACATTGTGCTGTATTCGGGATGGTGAAGATAAAATAAAAATAAAAAATAAAACAAAATTGAATTGGCATAAATATTAATAACGATATTAGTATACCTGCCCCTCAATATTAACACTATAAAAGATTCATATTCGACCTCCATTCAAACAAATATTCGAACATTTCAAACAGAATGGAATTGAATTATTCATCTCTCTTCTTCAAATTCTACTTTACATAAATGTCTTAATCTCTACCTGAAGAGAAAATGTGCGATTAGTCTGGCGAGCTCAGTCTTGACGAGTCTACCTATACGACTGTGGTTCGAGTCTCTTAGTGATTATAACTTTCATTTTTTTTTAATGATACGACCTATTACGGGAATATCTTTAAAAAAATAAAAATGCCGGCATTTGGGATTGATACTCACTAAATAATTTCGCTCAAACGTCCTGTATGGTTTAAAATATTTAGGATTTTTAACGGATTGACTGCAAATACACTTTCGTAACTGCGTACGGTTAATAAATAAATTAAATATGTCAAGTAAAGTATTTTCAAGAAGACGAAATATGCAGTTTACAAATTTGAGAGTATAATCGTGCCACTTACTTATTACTTCATTTCCATATTGGAAATTCACATCGACGAGAAGGATTGTACTCTACACAATAAAAAATGAAATTGAAGCCACTTAAAGTCCTAGGTACCGGTAGCTTTTCACTTTTCCTTATACACCTTCATTTATTTTCAAACTCGTATAATTTTCACAGTTTACTGGCATCACCATTGTCTTTCCTAGGTTCATCTTCAACCCATATTCCTTCATGTTCGTCATATAATAACATTATTTTCGAATGTCACAAATCTTTTCTTGTACTTTTAACTGAACTCCACATAGTAAAACCGAAATTATGGCAGGAAAACATAATATTTGTATAGCTCAATCGGTAACACCACTCACAATCATATAAATGTAAGGATCGGTGGATTTTTATAAGTCTGTACAGTTTTTATTTTTTTATCTTATTCGTTCATTAAAATTTGTTGAGTAAGATGTATTGAAGTGGATTCTAAAGCATGCACATTGTTTTTATTCGCGTAGTAAAATTCTCGACTCATTTTTCATATTAGTGCGGAGGAATGAATTTCGGAATTATGCTGAAAGATGGGAAATAAGAATAAAAAGTTTTCAGAGCCACCAGGCAAAACTAAGCAAAATAAAGCATCATCACCAAAGCGAAAAGCCCTGTTCTCCATATCATTCTCATCACTCACTACCCCTTATTTTTCTACTTTCCATGTTACTTTTTTTTATTCCATTAGCTCTTTTTGCATCGAGCATTTCTTCCCCGCGTCTCGTTTCCGCTAGCAACGATGATTCAATATTCGTTTCCCGAGAGAACTCCCGAAAAACACCGCCGTCTTCTGTTCCCATCCCATTTATCCACTGAAGTGGAATTTCGACCACGCCCTTCAACCTGTCAATTCATCTCTCATCCAAAAGTGGAGAGCTCAAATATCGACGGGTTATCTAAAAAAACTGATCTGACTGCTGAGTTACCATTAACGCTATTTTCACGAGACTGTGGTGTCCTAGGGCCTACACACCTGCCAGGGTCGGTTTCCTCATTTTGTCCGATTTTGTCAATTAGCAGCACGAGCTATTTAGTTAGCTGCATGCCTATAATAATTATTGATAAGTTATATTCTATATAACAATTTGCACCAGAATAGCCTAGTACATTTGGATACACATGAGTCATTCCTCGTTCAATCTTAAGATTGGTTGACTGCAGTCCTCCATCCTTCCCTCTTCTAGTTCTAATGCTAGTTCTCTTAAATCCTGGTACATTTTTCTCTGTGCTCTCCTCTTTATTTGGTCCATGAACTTATTCCTAGGTCTTCCTCTGGGGACTTTTCCCTCTATTTTCTCCTCAATTGTGTTCTTCACAAACCCATTGTGTCTCAGGGTGTGTCCAATTCATCTGATTCTTATTTTCTCTAAGGTGTTCAATATGGTCTTTTCCTCTTTAACTCTTCTGTGCACTTCATTTCTTATATTTTCCGTCCATTTCATCTTCAGCATCCTCCTCCAGCACTATGTTTCGAAGGCTTCTAGTCTTTTCTGGTCTGTTTTTTCAATGGTCCATACTTCCGATCCATAGAGTGCTACGCTCCATACGAATGTTTTCACACATCAGAAGAATACCAGAATCCAAGACAAAAAGCCTGTGTTATGATCTTTAAACTATATGTATACTTACAAAGAGGCAGATCACTGATGTATAACCATATTTTCACAATTTTGCTCATTAAGCATGAATCATCTGTTATATGCCCGGTTGCGTTTACACCAAATACTATCTACCATGTACTAACTGTCCTCTCTGTGAGTGACAATAAGAGTTCCGTGAATTTTTGTGGCAGATAAAGCCCTCACAGTTAGATGTACGGGTGATGATTTTATACAAAAGAGCTTAAAAGCATCATGTATTACAGTAAAACTGATGCTGGATTGCATAAATAAGTGGGCACTTCGGTTAACCAGGGCATCTTTCGCCAAAAGTGTATTTTACACGCAAAACAGACAACATTTAACATATTTGAAACAAACCAAATAATTCTTTCTCCGAATTCAATTTCTCCCGGCGAATGACTGCTGTGAATTCTTCTCGGACGGAAACCCGAGAAGTATTCACAGCAATTCTTTCTCCTTTTCTCATTTGGCGCTTAAATTATGCCAGTGTATTCACATACTGTAATGAAAACGTTAACCAATGCAGGTATATAAAAAATTCGAGTTACACGGGAAGTCCGAAGGAGAACTAAGGTTTAAAAAGACTGCACCTCTTGAAAACTATGATGCATAATCAAAGACCGTTAAAATTATATGAAAAATGTCTTACACCCTTGGACTGAAAGAAAAAATTACTGCCATCTTGCCTTGCGCGAATAAAACAGTTAATGGAAGAGCTCTTCTTCAAGAGTACTAATCCAACATCAACGGCGAATTGAGTTGGTCGTGTGGGGGGAGGAGGCTAACCTCCCCTCCGAAATACCTGGTACAATTGGAAAAATAGTAATCATAAGGTATCACACTCCCCCTAGACTCCCGGAAAATAGCTTTCCCCCTCCCTCCAAGACAGCATTCTTCATCCACTCCTGTCCTTTATTTATGGCAGCAAGTTGGTCGACAGAATCGTAACTAGTTACTCTAGCGACACCTTTTTTTTAGCACTTACAGATAACACCCAGTCATGTAGCATATTTTTACATTGAGATAGCAGAGCTTTTAATGAAATATGTGGCAATTATAAAAAGTTTTGAGTAAAATTACCAAAAAAAAACAAATAAGTTTTTTAAGCAGGTTGTAACGTTGTTTAGAGAGAGAAGCCATTATTTCAAGTTCCGTAGATAATTCTATTGTTGTAGGTAAGTCTACCAGAGCTTGATTATGATCATCGCGACTCTAAATTACTACCATTAGTTTCACTATCATGATACAGTTTAATTAGATTAACTTTGGCCTTATTCCCAACTGTCAAATTTGATTCTGCGGTGATTATTTACGCTAATTATCCCTAGCGGGTATTAATAATCCTCGCAGGATTGGATACCCAGCCGATCATTTACTCCCTCAGCAAAGATTAATGGTCCGCGATTGATTATGTGCGATGTTTTTACCCATTCATTGGAGGTAAGGCTCACTTAACCTGGATTTACATTTTGTAATTAAGATAGTACCCCATTAATCCTTTTCAAGCCAATCGATAATCATCAGTCGGGAATGTGTCTTCGGTGGAGATGTGATTACTCCCATTAGATTAGAGTGCATAGTTGCATCATTACGATAAACTGCAATACTGCAACCCACGTATTTCGTCATTTTCCGGAACATTTTATTTCCCTTAACTAATTTTGTCAAACCTTCTGGTACCTTCCTTATATTGGAGGTAAATTGTATTATTTATATTCATTCTACCAATAAGTTACAGTAGTCATTGTTAACAAAAAATACTATAATAAGTATTGTTACTAAGGCTTTCGCGGTTTCCTTGTTTATCGATATTTTTCGGGTTCTCCCCGCGTTGACCCATTTCCAATGTTTCTACACGGGTAGAACCGAAAAAATACGAATAAAATATGAAAAGTAACTGCTAAAAAAGGAGAAAAAAGTCCATACCCCACATTTGTACTTAAGAGTACGTTTAGATAAAAAACTTCGACCCAAAAATAACAAAACAGACCTATTTTATTACTGAAAAATATAAAAATTTCTATAGGCTCTTTTATTTATGTTCTTGGACGACATAATCACGGCCTAATGAGGTAGTATCAACACCTAAACGCCCATTCAGATGCAACCCAGAGTGAAGGAAATATAATAGAACAAGCCATTGCGTTAAAATATTAATAAATTGATGCATTAAGCCATGTTGATATCGAAAAAAATGTTGGACACCGAGTTAATAAAACAAACAAGGAAGCCAAATAACTGAATGAAACTCTCGGAAAAATAAAATATGATACAAACGTCAAAAATATATCAATTACCGGACGCTAATTAACGAAATGTGAAAAATCAAATATTATAGGTACAGTCAATAAAAGAACCGAGGCCAATTATCACATATAAAAATGAAAGGAGACCTATATACGTAAAAAAAGAGAATACTAATGCAGGGAAGTGAATGAGAGCAAGTAGGATGAAATACGAAATGGAGGCGCTTGTGGTCGTGAACTTTTATTCCCGATAGAGATGCAATTACTGGGCTTTGTGGAGATGATATTGTGCCAAAAAAACGCGCCTAAACAGTCTCAAAACAATGCAATACCAGAGGATTTAAAGTCAGATTAGACGAAAAACAAACGCGACCTCCAGAATAGTAAGCCTGTGAGAGGCCTGAACTCGTCCGCATGATACGGCGTAACTGGCTCGAAGAATCAAGCGGAACCACCAACCACCTTGGATGTGAGTTTCTACTCAATGAAGTAATTAAAAAGCCCTAATTAGACGGTAAAAAGAAGCGACAGAATGAGAAGTGCACGTCCAACCGGATATATTGCTCACTGGGACAGAAAAAGAAAATTGTGGAGCGACCACGAAAGTATGCTTTCTTAAAAAATGTAACTCGAAAGATCTCTCGAGAAAACTTACCGATTGGTATACAAAACATGCATGAAAGGTCCAAAATACGACGAAGCAAGAGTCTAGGAATCGGCAAAGAAGAGTAGACCAATCACCTGGTAAAGAGTAAGAAAGAAGAATTAATTTAAAAAGAAAAAAGTTATTGAGACGATTGCGAGCTTCAGGCTCCCCTCTAAATCGAGAATAGCGATTATAAGTCAAAATTAATGTATTCATATAAGTATACAATAACTACGTAAGAGTATAGTATCAGTATTCTGTTCTACACTACGTAATCCACAAAGCAAATCGCCATATTGCATCTCTTGCATTTTGATTTAAATGATTCTTCACAAACGAAATGAATGTGCATAATATTACGCTTACATATCCGCGGTAATTAAAGCAAGACCGATCGTGCTCCGACAAGTAGAAGTTGATTTACTTAAGTCATCGGGTTAGTTACATTCGTATTAGTCGATATTAAATAGTTTTAGAAATTACACAGGGTTGCAGTAATGGATCAACGAGTCTTAACTCGCAACACTATCTCCTTACAGAGTTCCAACAAGAGGTAACGCTATACCCCATACCAGCTCTTCGCCAATCTTTTCTCCGCATTCTTACGCAGTAAATGCTCTCTACTCATGCTGAAGGGTACTACAGCAATCCTTCCTCTAATATCGATGTGAGTTTCTACTCAATATTATGTCGTAATTTTTTAAACCCACTTTTCAGCATAACATTAACATGGCTTGTGGGTAGATGTTCAATTCGGTTTTAAAGGCTAATGTGACGTTGGTGGTTTACGTCGATACCTTATGGAATTTACTAAACATTTTGAATGAATAGAGTAAACTTTGTTTTTCCACAATGAATTTTAATAACTTACGACCAAGATTTCGACGGTTGACCACCTGATGATGACGTTAATCGTCGACACCATGGTTGTAAGTTGTTAAAATTCATAGTGGAAAACAAAATTTACTCTATTCTTTAAAAAAAAGACCAATGTAACTATAGGGTACAATCTTAAAGTAAAATATGAGCACACATCTCAATATAGAATAGAAAACAATTTTATTGTCCTGGGACAACGTCCCTTAGGACATTGAATTAGTTTACATGCCTTCATGAGGAGTGGAATACAAAGACAAAATACAAAGCCTTACAAAAAAAGGAAAACAACAAACAACTTTCAAGTCAGCAAAAATGTACAATCTGTAATATCTATTAATAAGAAATAATGAAAAGCAAACAAACGAATATTTTATAAGACAGAAAAACAGCAAATGATTATAGTGCACAAGTAACATGTAACAATATCATCACATATCATTTTGTCTTCTTATATAGAGGAATATATGTACATTTTTCCATCACATATTGTTTCCGGATGAAAAAAGTAAACATTTCCCTGAGTTCAGAAATGTTAGAAATAAAATCCTATGATAAATCTCTTACAAATTACATCAGAACCCCGAATATCACGTGTAATAAAACTTAATGGCAGTTTTTCCAATGACAGTAGCCAATGTTTCAGGGGCGAATGTAACGAGACAAGGAGAAATAATGCAAAAGTTAGAGAGAGAACGAACACGGGAATTAATTCCCGGCGTAAATAACATGCTATACAGAAAACCACTTAAAAGGGCCTAGCAACGCGAGTTTTTTTGTGTCTACGGCATAGCCCAATTAAAATGAGTCCCAGGACTTGAAAATTTCACACTATACTGACGATGAATGGAAGAATACATCTGCTGAAGTTAACTATTCGTTTTATAGCTCTGGTGACGAATATAGTACGGGGCAGACGGCAGTGGTTATGTTCCTTCACATAGTCTAAAATCACAATTTTTCGCATTTTCTTGAAGTATCGAACTCATAAATCAAAATGTCATGACTCGTGGCATTTATCTCGTTACAGCAAA
Source organism: Ceriagrion tenellum (assembly GCA_963169105.1). Classification (NCBI taxonomy): domain Eukaryota; kingdom Metazoa; phylum Arthropoda; class Insecta; order Odonata; family Coenagrionidae; genus Ceriagrion; species Ceriagrion tenellum. The sequence goes on along the minus strand of OY720642.1, from coordinate 87,643,464 downwards.
AATTGGCTCTGGGAGAAAGTATTCTTTTCGTTATTTTTCTTCAGACCTCGTAACACAAATTAACCCGCTAAAAGTGGCAAATATGATCATCTGCTACGTCTGATATGGCTGTTTTATCTGGACAAAAAACCGTCTGAACCAAATTACACAGAGCTCTAAAGAGACATAAAGCACTGGAGTTGTAGTATCGTATATACTATCAAAACTGATGACTACTGTGGGGTAAATGATCTTCAAGGTTCTCCAGTGGACTAGATTCAACTCCCAAATCTGATTGAAGCTAAATCAAAATAACAATTATATGTTTATCATCAATCTTGCCAGTTGATAAATTAAACAAATATGTTCTTATTGTAAATAATTACTTTATGAACAAATATAAAATACCAGATCTAAGTAAACAAGGCATTGCACTGAGAGATAATAATAAATTCAAAATGAAAAGATACTACACTAGTCAGGGAAGTAAAATTCTGGATATATCCATACCAACACTTTTTAATCAATTACCAACTAGTCTTTAAGTACTGACCTTAGTCAGTGAAGTAAAAAAAGCAACCAAATCATGGTTACTAGATATGGAGAAGTAGTTGTAAACTTATGTAACAGACCAAATTGTGTAATTTTAGCGGAATAAAAAGGTAACTGTGGATAAATCTTATAGACTGAATACCAGAATATATTATGTTAACAAATAGATAGTAAAAATGTTTTCAAATATAACGAGGCACCTGCTGGCAAGCCAAATTATTATTGGCTTAGCAGGACCAAAATGAGTTTCTTTTAATGTTAAAGATAACCGATTTTTATGTACAATTTTGATGTAATTAATCATTTTATGTAAAATATTGATTAAAACTTATTTCTTTAAAAAAATAATTTGATATCAAAAAAATAATAATGTTGGTTCTGAAGATATAGGGTAGACCCGGCAGTGGACGAGCACAGAGAAGCGACAAGGGGCAGAGGATGGATGCAGCGAGGTAAGGAAAGACAAAACACCACAGCACATGGGAGAAACGTTGTACTATCTCCTTTGTTTATATGACCACTGAGAATTGACTGCTAATGAGGAGTGAACGAGAAGCAACTGACCGATCAAGAGTAAAAGAGGATGTTTGTACACCAGCACGTCCACTCGATACGGCAGCAGCTTGTCTAGACGACCGAAACAAAAACTTTTAAAAAGCTAGATTCCAGTGCCGAATAGAATAGAATATTGAACAATTATCACATGAGCAAAAGTCATCATCAACATCTACATCTACGTAATACCCTGCGAGCCACCACGAGGGTGTGTGGCAGGGGGTGAAGATCACCAAACATGCACTATTGACATGCAACTAGGATATTTAAGAGAGATATGCTAGAGAACAGGGTCACATGCAGCTAGATGGTTAGTATCTACATAATAAGAAAGGGATTATTGGTTGTTATTACATGCATCATGCACAACAGACTACTCTTACTATATTTCACCTACCTATCCCTTTGCTACGCTGCCTATTGTTCTCTCTTATAGTACGCGGGAAAAATGACATTTTAAATCTATCGGTACGACAATCTATGTCTCTAATCTTGTTAATATGATCAAACCTAGCATAATACGCAGGGGTTCTTAATGTATATCTAACGTCATATGTGAACAAATCGGTTTCGAATTTACTTTAATGGTTTAACCTAAACTTTAACCTGCGTTCTGATAGTAATTCCCATCCTAGTTCTTCTATTAACCTCGTAACACTTATACAATTATCATAATGGCCTTTAACCAATCTAGCGGATCTCCTTTGCACACGCTCTAATTCTTTTATCATACCTTCCTCATACGGATCCCATATACTAGCGGCATATTCTAAATGAGGCCTGACAAGTGTGAAATAGCTTATATCTCGTACTCTCTCATCTCATTTGCCTAGAACCCTTTTTACGAATCCTAATCTACGCTTTGCTACACAAGTTAGTTCCCTGATGTGTTTCCCCCATGACATGTCTTCAGTGATGGTGACGCCTAAGTATTTAATAGATTATACCTAACATATTTTCTTTTCTTTGATGAAATAATTATTCCAGGGAAAGCCATTCTTTTTCCAAAAGTTTAATATCGCGCATTTCTCAAAAATTTAATTCTAGCTGCCAACTATCACACCAATATCATCAGTCACGTCATCAATGAGGACGCTAAACGAAAAGGAGATTACGAAAAAAGCATGACGAAATATCGAGCGGAATGTCCCCTTAATTTCTTTCCCAACCACTTTAAATGTGAGTTTCTACTCTATGAAGTAACGTAAAATCCCTTACTACACCGCAAATTTCCAAAATTTTCTCAAAAGGAAAAGACTTTTTGAGAACATTTTGGAATTAGTAGAACATTTGCAAAACAAAAGCGGCAGAATAAATTAATGGAGAGAATTGAAGAGGGAGACCAAGAATTAGTATACAACAGTAAAATAATAAATGATGTCTAAGTTAAGATTAAAGCATGAAGAAAGCGGCTGTGTGAAAGGATTATGACCTGGAGAGCTGCAGCATCACAACTTTCAGTTTGAAAACTGCCGGTCGTGAGAGTGTAATGCGACTTAGGTGCAGATATTAGAGAAGAAACAAAGTGCTCCAGGACAAATATAGTGCAATTAAATTACTATTTTCGTATATTTAAATATTAATTGTACACTTTGAAAATCTATAGATAAAATCGAACGTGCAGAAATATTAGCGAAAGCGTACTCCTTTGGAAAATTAATATATCAAGTACGAAAACAATAGTATGCGCAATTGTTCTGGTGGATTGATTTCTGTTGTCTGAATATATTACGAACACTTTAACAGCTAAAACGGCAACATAACAACAATAAAAACTGTTTTCGCCCATTTATTATATTCAACTCAGCCTGCTATCCATCACAAGCCTTGAGGAAGCAGAAATAAATCTGAGAAACGTAGGTGGAAAGAGGTGTTTGAATCCATTTATAAAACCGAGATCGATCCTTCAGAACAATGCGGATAGGAATAAAATGGTGCAAATCGGCAAGCCAAAATTATATTACATCATATAGCAACATTTTTCATCAAACTACCCAGAAAGCCACTCGCCAAATAATTACAAAAACCTATGCTCCTTGTCCGATAAACTGAATCTACGTTATACTATGTTGAGAGCTATAGGCAAGTTAAACACGCTGTGTTTTAGCACAACTCTATCTGCTCCCATTTATACAGATAATGAACAAATCATTCGATGTCCCTTTTGATTGCCGCGGGTGATAAATTTAAGTTTATTGACTTAAAACCACACAAGTAGACACCTTGTGCAGCGGAAAAGGACTTAGACGGATGACAATATTTGATGAGAATGGCATTAAAACATCCCATTCGATGAGTTGACTTCTTGTTGTGGTGTTAGTAAGCGACTCTAATTTACCTCCATTCCAGTTCCCCTTCCACTTTTCCCATTCGAATCCACCGTTACTCCTTTTACGACCTTTTCAACCTTGCTCTACGTGGCGTAACTGTCTTTCCCCTGCAGAAGGCTTCCACGAGAGAGGATACTAGCCATCCTGAGACTTTAATTACGGCCTATCCACTTAAGCTCAATATTTTCCCTAGTTAAACGAATTCATCCCAGCCAACTCCGGAGCAAATACCCACCAGGCACGCAGAAGGGGAACCCACAATGTGATTTGACCCCGCGCGCAACTGAGTTAATTTCTCCTCGAATACAGGCAGCTGTGTCCAGAGGGAGTGTCCCTTTCTACGCACATGAGGAAATCAACAATTAGCAATAACGAAAAGGACGTCGGTATAGCGGAGAGAAGTGTTCAACTCACCGCAATGGCTAGACTAGATATACTTAAAGGTCAGATTACGATTGGCCTCGTATACAGCAACAGCGAGTCAAAGCATAGGAGTTAAAGGTTATTACGACCTAATGTCCGTCAAATTCAGACGCCATCGTATGCGCAGAACGTGGTTGAACTGGGATGTCCTATTGCGAGACATGTATATTTGAATTGCTCATATTTCCTCAACTAGGAGCCTACAAATAATAGAACATAGATATGGTACAATCAAAGAACCGAATTTATTTTAGCCCCTTAGTCCTTACGAACGCACGCCGTATCTTAGGAATACGAGTAACCTCCCTTTTCTTCAAATTATCAGCGGCAGATATTCACTTGATGGACAACGATGGCCGAAGCAAATTCTAGTAAATACCCGATCATAAAACTGAAATTGTGAACAACCTTATTCAAGCTTAATGCTTCCACTGGGAGCCGGGCTTAAATTATAATGAACCAGGCTAATTTAGGGAGGAGTTAGCCTCAACTCTCGTGAGTTTAATAACGTAGCCTCGACACATCTCGACTTTCCAGTTTTAATTATTTGAATTATTCAAAGTTGAGACGTCAGAAGCTCCAACATTATCACGACTGAAATATCTCAGACTTCCTAAACGTGGTATAGTAGCAGTCAAACACGATGGTAGTCTACGAAAAGCATGACGTCTAAGATGGAAAGGCTTGTTAGACAGCTGCCAGAAAAGAATATGGAAGGAGAGGACATCACATGGTAGTCAGTGCTGCGAATAGTATGTCATTCAACTTGAAAAGGCTAGAAAATGTCAGTTGTGCGTTTCACGGTATTGTTAAAAATATGACCAAAGCTGGATCAAAACACGCCAAAAGTGTCCTCAACCATTGGATTCAATGCCATAGGAAGCTAGAAGGTGGATGTCTATAACAGAGAAGAGAAAGTTTGCTACGCAAGTATGAGACTTCGTCGTCATGTGCGGAGAATACCATACTTCCCCGCGCGGGGCCATTTCGTGGTTAATGGACTACTCCACTGAAAATGGCGTTCAGCACTGTGATTCATTTTATCATGTTAAAAATCATTGTAATTATGATAAAATAGGGGTCATCAGGATTTTTCAAAATTTATAAAATAAAACACAAGTTACATATAAATTATAAATCTCGGTAAATACTAATCAGTGAATCGATGAGATACTATATAATGTCATTTTTAACGCTCAAAACCCATAGAAAATGTTTTTTTCCTGAAGAAAAAAGGAAAATAAACGTCCCTAATTATAGAAAATGTAATCAATAACATTTTAAGAGGCTCTCTACATACATCATATTTATTCCACATCAAAAAGTATGAATAAATGGTCTAATCAAAAACATATTCATTTTCATGGAAAACACAAGTCACAGGCATGCATTCTATAAAACTTTATTTGAAAGCAAATTTCGATTTTAGCGCTAAAAACCGGATTAAATTTTACAATAATCAAAAAGTAACAATTTTGAATCGAACCGACTGGCAGCACATATCCGTCAATCAGGGGCAATGAGGTATTGCTAGTGGACAACGACATACCGGGTGGGTCCCGTAGTTGAACCACAACTTATAATCCCAGTAGTACAAAAGATTAAATCTGTAGTTCATTTTTCGCAGCTATAAATGTGTTATCATTTTCGTGTTCCCATAATCATACCCAAATAATGGCACACTTGGCCGATGGGCTTTATCCCAGAAAAGGACGATTTTTTACAAAACTAAATACATATTTGAAAAAGGTTTTCATCATTATAAATTGAAAAAGAAATCTTGTAGCAATAATAAGTCATTTTTACGACGGTGTAATTCCTTTTTAACAACTTTTCTCTCCACTTTTTGCACTACTTTCGCCTAATTTATTTTTCAAAGAAATGAAGCAGGTACAGGAAAAAAGAACGAGACGTTCTTTTCTTACAATAATTCGTGTGAATGATATGTCAATTTGATTCCTAGACTTGAGGTGTCCATAAAGAACGAATGGAGACATATTGTCTATGAGTTGAATATGCTCGATGATTCTGACACTTGAGAAAAGGAGTCCGATTTTCATGAATACTTTGCGTGAAAATGTTGCGGTTGTAGAGTTAAATCTTTAAAAGCAATTAAGAATATGAAGTAAAAATGGCATATATGAAAATATTAATTACAAATGAGCTAAAACTATTGAAACAGCCTAATCTTAAGATAAAGCTAAAAAAAAGTCAATAACTCAGCCAAAAACAAAATTCTGTTAGTAAAAAGAAGAGGCATATCCAATCTAAGCACCCTTATAACGGTTTAATCATGTAAAATTGGCCTCGGTGGCGACTAGCATTCTGAGGAGAAAAATGTTATATTATTTAAAAATATTGTACATCTCTAACATGAAGCATTGCAAGCATTTTTTCAAACAAGCTAAGTTACCTTAAAAAATTGTGTGACGTTAAGTGATTTGTACTAACCTGTTTAACTTAACCTAAATAGTCCACGGTATCATCATCTTTCCATTAATAGTATGTGTGACTGAACTGTTGTAATCATTTTCTAATCCCGGTTTGGTAATAAATCTGGTTCTGATTATGTCAAACGCATGTGAGGAAATGTCGGCAGAGGCTGAGTTTATTTCAAACAAGCGACCAAATGTATACAGAAACAAAATGTCCTCACTTATCCGTGACACAACGAAATGAAAAATATTTCGGAAACAGTGTCGAGCTACTTAATCGAGGCAAACAAAACTGAGGAGTAATTTTTGAATTACGGTAGAGAGCCTTCACTGAGGCCAGACAGATCCCGGGCAACCTTTGCCAATTAACCCTTCACTTACGCCTCAACCGCCAAGCGCAGTGACACATTAAATTCCTTCGTCCACTCTGTATCACCGAGGAGCGGGAACGTTAAAGTCACGGTCTTTTTCGATGATCCAGGCGAGGTCATGTAGGTCAGGAATCGTCAAACAAAAAGCTTCCATACTCCACTGTAGAAAAAAAACGAAAAACAGACAAACACATAACTCGGGATAATGCCACACAGTTTTATGATGAAGCATTCTCTCTACCGTTTAATATTTTTTTCACACGTTCCCGCTTACCCACATGCCCCCGACAGGCTTGTTCCGCCTCTTCCCCACCTAAACGATTGTCTCCTCTGACTAAAGTGATTTTTCGACCGTGTTTTTTTTACTTCTTTCAATTTGCAACTCCCAGCGCGACGCCGACACAGGCTTGAAAGCACCGCCAGGCCTGGGGAAGCCGTGGACATCACAATATAAGGGGGGGGAGGTCGGCAAAAATAACACCGCGGATGGCGGGAGAGTAATTAATGGGGAGATAATTGGTGAAATAAAGGGCGCTAAATGGATTGACAGGAGGTTGCGGTTTGACGAGCGGCGGGAGACTTTAATTGGCGGTCGCGGCGGGTCTCTTGTGTGCAGAACCGGGAGAGTTTTATTTTTTTTTTTTGACGGGGAGCAGTTGGCGCGGAGCGGTAGCGCGGGAAAGGGAAGCGATGCGATGATTGGTGGAAGGTGGGCTTCGCGTGCGGCGGGGGGGGGAGGAGAGTGAGGGAGACAGAAGTTTAGCACGAAATGGCATGGGCAGCAAACCAGGTCCGCGAGTCTGTCGGACGATAAAACGAATTTAATGGAAGGTGGGGTCGAGATAAATCCTCACTCTCCACCTCATGCCAACTCGTTGCCACTGCGTTTGAGTAATTAACTAGTTGAAATACCCTCATTCGTTTGGTTGCTTGTATCGTTTTTGGAGAGAGGCGAAGGCGCGCAAAACACGCAGGAGAATTTATTTTTCTCTAAAATGGACAAATTAAGCATTCAAGTAGACGTGAAGCCGTTATCCATAAATCGAGTGTAAACTTTGCCCTGTCGGGACAGTTGTTGACCTCGTTTTCGGAGCGGTGATTGCAGTGCATTGGCAAATTTTTGTGCCGACACGGATTTTAAGGACAAACGCTTCCACTTTCAATGGGTGTACCGCAATGCCTTTTTCCTCATTTCATCGCATTCAATCAACATGGATTTCTGCATGGCTTGATAATTTTCTACTGAGCGAAATCCATGTGAATTCCACGCCCCTTCACAGACTCGTTATTATTCTTGAAATATGTACACGATGGCACATTGATATCACTGACTATTTTTTTCACAATGTAGAAACTATCTTTTGAAAAACATAAATTAACCCTTTGAGTGCGGCATGACGTGATATTACGTCATGATTTTTATACGCTGGTGCTGATGACGTGATATCCCGTCAAAGGTACCGTGAGTGTTCCAGCTTTCACTTGGGGGTCTAGTGAAAGTGCACTAGTGAAAGCTGAAACACCTACGGTACCCTTGACGGGATATCACGTCATCAGTACCAGCGCAGAGACAACCATGACGTGATATCACGTCATGCCGCACTCAAAGGGTTAAGCAAAAAATATTTAATTTAACACTTTCTTTCAGAAATAAGGCCAGAGACAAAACCGTATTCGTGGTGTTAAATATTCTGGCAAAGCATTATTAAGCTTTTTACGCCGTTTTACCTCCTTCGATACATCCTTCGATATTAAGGTTATATACCGACCCTGACGTAGTTAGAAGTAAATTAATCCCGGTAAGCAATAACCATCGAAACATCAATCATGTACCCAAAAATTTCAACAAATCAAATGATTGAGATAATCAAAATAATAAACACTGAAGATGATAGATCAAAAAGCAATTAGTTACAAAAAATTGACGCAACTTCAAATTATTGAAAAAGATAAAACACCAGCGTATTTTTAGTCTTACCCCTTCATTTATAGGAAAAAATAATAACTTAAATCTTAATAAATGAATAAGGTGCATTCCCAAGATGCAAAAAACAAGAGAATTGTTTCGTTATTCACCTTGCAACAAATGATTAATTGTTGACCAGAAGTTTATAGCGATGTTCTCACCACCGCAATCTTGCTACCGCACTCGTAGTTACATTATACCGAGTCTAGGACCGAACCACAGATTGAACTCATAAGACTAAGTCCAGGGCCGGACCACAGATTGAACTTCAAATCTATAAATACTTCGGTCAACAGAGGTAGCGTGAAGAACTTCATCTGAAGCCAAGTCCACCATATTCCATAGTATTGTACCCTCTAAAATATACACCACCCTCGTACAAACACTAATTTTCTCATACCTGGATTACTGCTCTTCACTATTAACAACCCTCGACGAAGAAAACAACAACAAACTGAAAGTGACTACAAAATTTACGATTTGCTTTATTTTTCACTTCAAAAATTGGATCGGATTAGTGGCTAATTTGCCCGATAAAATTTATTGAAAGATTAACAACGTCGCCTGTATCATATCACTTGCCTTTCTTGTAAATGGTATCCTCTTGTAACCCATCATATCTGTTCAAAAGATTCACTTGGAAATTAAACATTCATTAAATATATACCAGGAATTACTCTGTTGACATAAATTTCCCCCAACACAGAAATCCTCACCTCAAGAAATCTTTTATGGAGACAGATGTTAGAATATGGAATTCATTACCGTCAGAAATAAGAAACTTACAATCAAACAGAGTGCTTAAGTCCAAAATGTAGAAGCCATTTCTTAATGATGCATAGCAGTTCCCTGTATGACTTATAAGACTGCTCAAATCATTTACGTGCACTGGAAAAGAACGATTATGTGTAGTTTGTTTCTTTGACATATTTTCGAACTGTGTTACCTATTAAAATTACGAATTACTGTTCAACCTAACTTGGAAAATATTGTGTAAATATGTAAGAAGGTTCTTCTAAATGCGTTATATGCAAGTACATTTTGAAGCTGAATACTGGCAAATTCTCAACTAACAGAATTCAAATATATACTTTTTGTTTATTTATGTATATTTTTTAATTTTTTTATTTTTACTCTTTTCTTACTTATCTCCTTTTCGTAATAAGTTCGAATGTGATATCAAAGTAAAAATATCTAATTGGCCAGAAAGGCATACGATAATAAATGAATTGAAGTGAATATTCAGAGTCCCAAGAAGGACAGTATGGTTGCTGACCGAACCCACTCGGGGCCACCGGCAGCTCAATCAAATGGCCGAAGAAGTAGACTTTTGCGAGGGGGAACTTTATCACCGGTGAGAAAAATTATAGATGATGAGAGAGAAAACAAAATAAAAACTTCGGAAGAACGGGTGGAGGGAAGGGAAGGGCGCTCACCTGGTCCTCCCCTAGCTGAAGGAAGACGACGGGCCCGTCCGACCGTGATAGCATGAAAAAAATCCCGACCACACCCCGAGGCCTGGCGAAGGAGGAATCCCCCCCTCTCCGCTTGCTCGTGAAATAACGTGAGCCTGAATGAAACAAAACACTTGCGAAATGCGCGCAAAGAAGGAAAGGAGGTAGATTTAAAATGGGCAGGTATGGAACATACAAAGGCCTACCTCCCGAGGTGGCAACAGTTGCCATATGATATCATGCGACGGGACGGATATTTTAACAAATTTTCGTGTTTCCTCTTCCAAAACGAAATAATTGAGGAACGCAATATTATAGTTTCTTTCCAAGCCTGTTGTAAATCGCCTTTGGAAGCTCCTGGCCCCTATATGCGCAGAAAGGTGGCGAGTGTAGGGGAGAGCGCGCTTTGGGGAGGATACTTGGAAGGGGAAAGAAAAATTGCCCAACTTGTTCGGTTGCTTAGGGAGGAAAGAGAAGGGAAAGAAGTTTAAAAGGCTGGCCAACAAATCAAATATGCCACTCAGCGTGAGAAGCGGAAGTAAAAGTAATTTTAAGAGCATAAGGAAACAGGAAAATCAGTAAGCCTGGGCCAAAATTTCAGTATAGCCTTCTCGTGACTCTTTAAGGCCGCTTTACACGGTACAATTGATTGTACAAACGAATGAATGAACTCTTGCATGAGGAAAATTGAACCGTGTGAAGTGGCAAATTGCATGATTGTCTGAATGACTTAATGGTAAATAGAACCTGCTTTATTTCCATTCAGTTTCTTGTACATTCTATGATACATTCGTTTGTACAATAAAATGTACCGTGTAAAGCGGCCTTTACAGATATTACACTCCGGAAACGTGGTTTTCGGCCGCAGCCATCATGAAATTAATGGAAACGGACACCAGAAGGCGCAGTGGTAGTGTGAATTTCACATCTAACCGAGAAGTAAAATATATCAGGAATATTCGATATTTTTTTTATTGTTTTAAGGTGTTATTGCGCGAACAATGTGAAATTTAGCATAGAAAAAAAAACCCTTTTGCCCCCCGTTACCAAACCCGCCCCCTAGGGGAGACCTCGCCAGTTGTTAATTTATAATATAACTAGCGGACCAGATAAACTTTGTCCTGCCCAAACGTTGTCTTGCCTGCTATTTGCGGGTTCAACTAACGTATTTTCGTTATTGGAATTATCGACAAACTATATACTAAGTGACATTTGACATTGAGTCAATTTTCGCAATGTATGTGTTTAAGTACACTTCATTAAGAATTTAAAATGTTATTTCAATATGCTTTGTTGATGAATAATACATTCAATATGCACGCAATTGTGATACATGGAATATCGGAAAACAGCGAACATAAATTTAAATGTCAAAACCACGCCAAGCTACGACACAAGTGCCACGACTTGCACATGTACTGATGCGTACGTCTAATACCACAGAATTCGACAAAAGCACCACCTAAGGCACACAAACATAACTATAAATTATTCTCAGCTGGTCAATTATTCATGAACTTCTAAGAAGGTTTTAACGGTCAATTATTCATGAACTAATGATTTTTTTCATTTTAAAAATATTTGGAGGTGGTGGTGTGGGGGGGGGGGGTAGCAATTTTGGGGTTATATGTTCTGATATGCGAAAAATCAAATAATTTTTAATAAATATCGTACAAAAAATTCCTAGAACGCGATCGCAGCGCCACCTGCCGGGTCAAATTCGGAATCTAAACCATCCAGGGACCCACTCAAACACACACTAAAAATTTCATCAAAATCGGTTCAGTCGTTTAGGAGGAGTTCAGTGACATACAAACGTACAGAAGAATTATATATATATATATATACTCACATAAATATTTATACAGAAAGGTAGAAAGAAAGTGGATAGGAACACATAAAATTTACAAAGACAATGGTGGTGTGAAGATGAAATGATGGCCGATTCCAAGCAGAAAAAATTCGACTGGACCGGGAATCGAACCACGGACCTTTGGATGTCGCGTCCACTGCTCAGACCACCGAGCTACCCAGTCTACAAAGAAACCACTGGAATCGGCGGGGGTTTATAAGAACAAACACTCCCTCCCTCAAACACTCTTTATATATATATATATATATATATATATATATATATATATATATATATATAAAGATTACACGGGTATATATCTAATTAGAAGTAAAACATTGAGGTATCCCTCAGGTGGATAAAGTTGGAACTCGGAAATATGGCGCGAAGGGCAGAGGATTCGGGTCTCCCCGCAGGGTAACGGCCTCCCGCTCGGCCGGAAGCTCTCGCTTATCGCCAAGTCAAGGTGGCAGAGGGAAAAAGGGAAAAGGAAAGGGAAGGGAAAGTTAGCGAGCCACAACCCCTTTCGAGGCCGACACCAATGAGGAGGATTGAGGTCAAAAGGACCTCAATTGGGCCTCCGCCTCCCCGAAGTACTCGTATTAGATAGGTTACCCAAACAACGTAAGACGAGTAGCCGTTAGTCTCGCTTATGCGAAAACTTTCCGTACATCTGGGCAGTTGAAATGCGTGAGAGAAACGAGGAGTTGTAAACGGTTGGGAAAAAACGTATTTCACTCTAATTTTGTCTACATTTAAATTTATAGCCAAAAACTCGGGGCAGAAAATGCTAGAAATAAGGAAAATGATTTGAAATACAGTTCCTGTATTGTCATTACTGCTTTTTTTGGTGATTTATAGCGAATAGACTAAAATATTTTTAACAAATTCATTCTGGCTAACTTTTATAAAATATAAAAAGGTGTACTCAATGACGGTTTATTACCCCCTTTAGCCACTTCAAATAACTCTGAGACTACGGTACACAGTCCATGTTTCTCCGTCGCCTTATATGTCCACGTAGAATGTCTCATTTTGCCCTCCGTCGGCCTTGCTGAGAAGGTCCCGGGGCGCGTGATGTGCAAGGAACCGAATGTACACATAAATCTCCATATCCGAGGAGTGTCGGACTCTCTACGTGAGGCAATACCCCGTGATGAATGGTATAAGCATCGGTGACGGTTGAAGAAGGGGGCGTGGCGAAGGAAAACACTGCTCTCAGAGTTCTGCATCGCGACACAGTGGTTTCCATGACGACCAGCGGGCTCTGGATTTTTGTTTTTAGTTAAGAAAATTTCCAAATAATTCACATTAAGTCATGCAGACGACTCACGATAGCTCCTTATAGGTCAAATAAAGGCTCAGCTTAAAGTGTGACGCGTATCTTGAATAAACATACGACAAATGGTGAGCTTTCCTGCAGTAAAGTCACAGTAACTTTCTAAATTTCACACCTACGGTATATTTCAACAGTAGAACTAACAACGCATCAAAGTTTATGATTTTACTGGCCATTTTTTAAAACTTATTTCTAGTTATCGTGTGAAGGGAAGGCGAAATTTCTGCCGCGACCTATCATCAATCCTTCAACTTTTTGGTGCTGAGTGAATTCACCCTTATCCAGTACAGTTATCCGGGTGTTTTGATTTGATATTCGCTCGGCAGGGGAAGGCTATCTCGCGTAGCCAACCTTTCCAGCGCTCCTCCATCATTTAGATCTAACATACAAAACATACGTGACACAGCATCAAAGAAGCTAAGTTTTAATAAAAGTATAATATGAAGGTCCTCCAATGAAAAAGTCAAAGAGAGATGCTACTTTTGGTTAGGCCACACCTCAAATACGCCGCGAGCATTCGGGACTCTGGCCATAAAGATTTAACCAGAGAAATTAATAAAATACAAATGAAAGCAGCGTGTTTTGTTAAAAACTGCCACGAGCGTACATATAGTGTCTCGCAACTTTTAGAGGGATTATGGTAGGAGCCCCTAGAGACTCAGAGGCTACACGCTAGGCTTAGGTTGCTTGAGAAATTCAGAACTGATATTTTTCAGAGCGAAACAGAGAATATTATCATAACTCCTCACTACATCTCTAGGTCTGACAGATGCGACCAAATAAGAGAGATACACTGCCGAACAGATAGGTACAAAAACTCGTTCTTTCCGCGCACAATAAGCGGCCACAGTAAAAATTGAGCTCCAATAAATACACTCCTATAATACATGTCACCATTTCATCTCCAAAAACTTACATCTTTACACGGCTGGTGACCTAGCATCCCCTGCCACGTGCCAACGCGGTGGCTCGCAGGGTATTATGTACATGTAGATGTAGAAACCCAAAACGAGGTGGTGAAAAGTGCCATATTGCTGGGATGATTAAATGTTTTACATGAAGAAAAAAGTTCAGGATATTTTGTTATTTTTTTTTTACCTTCCCAATAGACTAGACACAAACACCAATGCCCTGAGTGGTGATAATTCCACACAAACCAGCGAACTTTGTGTTAGCAGGCGAGGAATTCACCATCGCCAACGGAGCCGACTTATTTAGCCGATAAATATAGTTTTTATTTTACGATAAACAACTAATTTGTCTCATATCAGTAGTACAAAATATTTTTAAGCAAAAGTATCTTAGATTTCAAGAAATGCATCAACTCATTTTCAAATAAATTCTCTGTTTCTGTGGCACACTTAAGACTTTCTAATAGAATGGCATAGTCCGAAGGAATTTCATCGTCCTCGATATGTGGGAGGAGATGGCTATCAAAGGGGTGTACTGTTAGCGGTTACACTTCCATTACAAACCTCCAATTCCGTCCCGTAACAAAAATGCTTCATTTACCAAAAACATGCAATTTAACGAATAGACCAAAATGCAATATTCACATATTTGAAGTATCAAATTGTTTCTAAGCGATTATTTGTATTTACATCTACCGCCAGGATCCAATGGGTCCATTTGTAATCATTATCATATTCATGCATGCCCTATCTAATTGTACTGGGGCCAGAGGTATCGTTACATACTCTTAAATGGTGGACTTCCTTTGGAGGATGACTCTGCATTACTGATTATTAGTCTATTTAAACACTGGCAACTGTATGTCTTCCCCTAGATTCAGTGCCGACAACTTAGCTCTGATGAACACTAACTTAACGTTTTGATTCACCATCTGAGCGCATACCATGTGGGTTTGTGAAGCTCCAACAATACTGCATTATTTTAGTCTTAATTCCCCAAAAGGCTAAAATGGAACCCAAGAGCTAAAATGGAATGTCTTCGAAACACGCTTCCTTAAATTATGGAAAATCTCTCCAATGTCTTCTAAAATTGGTCTTCCCTGATCAAAAGTTTGGTTTTTATTTACGATTGCGCTTACATAAACTTTAACGCTATGTATTCTGTGTTGTATAAGGAACAATGAATAAATTATGTACGTCAGAGTTGTCTGTCTCTTCACCGAAGAGAGAAAATTTCGACGGAAGGACTTTACTTGAAGGAAGCCCGATATTTTCGCGTTTTTCACAATTCATCTATCAGAGAGATAAGCTATTTCATCAATTTTTCCTTTAACTATCTTTTGCTTAACAAATTTCTTTTGCTGTTGCTGGGGATGTTCTGATCTCGGATAGATTCCGGATACTTGTTTCTAGGACTGATTTCAGGAGTGAGTACGTGGCAACATCGCTCTCCTCTTTGGTGTCGTTTACACAACTGGAGCTGATCGAGGGTTGGAACACCTGATCTTATAGGATTACAAATCAGTGACAATCAGACAGAATGCGACAAAATATGTTTATGTCTACAGATACGAGCTCGTTTGAAATGCCTTATTCAGTAATGCAAAGCTTGACGATAATTTAATGAAAGCATATAAAAATATTGCAATAGTTTTGAACTGGAGATATGAGCGAGATTTTTCAAGTTGAAAAAATATAGCTCCATACTAAAATGAATGCGATATATTTAAAAACTAAAAAGTTATTTAGGTACGTTCAGATTGTGAAAAAGTTATGGCCGATTCTGAGATGAAGTATTTGAGAAAAGATGCACAACTTTTAAAACATTAAAATAGAAAAAAAGTTTAGAGTATACGGCGATATTTTGTGGAAATGGACTAAAGATATCATGATCTCAAAATGAAAAGGTTTTTGTTCACTTTCCAGAGAAATAATTTTATCATCCGACCTGGTTTAAAAATTAGCCATGTCATTTTCAATCTATAAAATGACATAGTTTATGTCGAAACCAGGTCGGGATATTATATTGTTTCTGTGGTAAATGAACAAAACCTTTTCATTTTGAGATCGTGATATCGAAAAAAGGAAATTGAATTTAATCTATTTCTAATGGTATCAGAATCTTAACAAAAGAATAAACTGAAAAACGAGGCATATATGGTTTCTCTACGATGATTAAAAGCCGAGATATAATTAAAAACATGATTTTGGTCACACATTTCTTTAAAAAATGTGATAAAATTTAAAAACACTCAAATCATGCAACAATTTTTTTTCTCCCTACGGTTTCAGTTAACTTCGTTTGAGGTCATATGCTACTCATACAAATATTTTGAGCAAAAACTGAGACCCTAAGGGGCAATCGCTCTTTGACTTGAAGTGGAATGTCCCTTAAATAGATGTATTGAAGATGTAAGGAATTAATGAACAGCAAACACAGACCTTAGTCAAAGTAACTACGTTGATAGTTTTAGTAGTGCCAAAATTTCCGTAATTCCTGAGTCCAGGCGACGTATCACACTACAAGATTCGGTAAGCAATTCTATGTAGTGATTAATTTTTTATAGATGTACGCGTTCTAATAGTTGAGAAAAAGGGATGCTGACATCTGAGAGAGTACACAAATTATTACTTCGTTAATCCTCAAGTCACTTCTTCCAACCCCAACTTTACATCTGGTCGCATAACCTCAATAGACAGAACATACATCGTTCGAAAAAAATCTAATTGTATCTTCAATGCATTCCTCTCAGGAAAGCGAAAGAACCGTCGTTTTCCTACTACGAATAAACTTTTTCCTGAATTTGTGAGCTTTTTCTCAAATGTTTTAATTAAAATTACAAATAGTAGATTCTTCCGAATTGGTAAAGTTATATTAATTAGACTTATTTCACAAACGTTTCAAATATCTAAAGATTTGCAGCTTCACCTTTTCGTGACGATGGAAGCATTAGGGCATGGCTTTTGATTTGGCATTCTGCCTCCTCGTGGGAACTAGGGCAGCGATAAGTGCGGAGTCGCGTGATTTCTGCGGGCGGTCGCCAAACCGGCAGGATGATTCGATTGACGAATCCCTCCCAGGGGAATGGCCACCGTAGCTGTTGTCCCGCTAGGGGGTTAGAAGGACCAGAGACCGCACTTCCAGGTCTACCTCACGCAGAACAGGTGAGGCGGTGGGTCCAGACCCCACGGGAAAGTCCGCCGAGTACTCCTCGTATCGCGCTCGTATATCTACGTACAAGAGGGACCTTTGTGGAACTAAAGGCTTCCTCATGAATGGATGACGGCTCCCTTCTCATATTCCAGAGGAGTACCCTTCTTTTGGTGGAGGCAGAAAGCTTAGTACTTATGTATGTACAGGGAGCTCTATGAGTTATTAAAGTCTATTCTAACTGGGTGACGACTGCATCCTCTCAGTCGTATAAAGTGATCTTCTTTGTGAGGGGAGGACGAGTTAGGGCGCGTATAGAAGGAAGACCTTCTATAGAGAGACCGATAATAAAGTCTCCTTCACATGCGAAGAAGGAGCCCTCCTTATTCGAGTAGTGTGTCCCCATTTGCTGGAGACAGGGCAGTTAGTGCAGGTGTAGATCAAGGGAGACATTCGCAAAATAAGGTCATCTCCATCAAAACCACATAGAATATAATTAAGAATCCCAATTAAGAATCCGTTTTTGGCCGCATGTGTTGTCCCCCATAGAGGGAAGAAGGTGAGTTAGTGCAGGTGTATGCAGAGGGAGACCTCTAGAGAAAAAGTGGCGATTAAGGCTCCATTTTCATTCATGCGGAATGTGACTTTCATGCAACGAAGGAAGCTGGGTTAGTGCACTTGCATGTAGAGGAAGAACTCCTGAGAACCATAGGTCCCCTCTACAAGATAAGATGAAGGTTCCCTTTTCAACTGTGTAGACGCCCATCTTTTGGAAGGAAAGGTGGATTAGTGCAGTAAAAACTATATTAAACCAAAAGACGAATGCCAACTCTCAGTCGTGTAGAGTGATCTTCTTTGAGAGTGGAAGGTGGGTTAGTACATATGTGAAGGGAGACCTTCCGATAACAGTCATCTCCACAAGCAAAGAAGGAACCATTATCATTCGAAGGGTAGCGTCTCCATTTTCTGGAGACAAGGGGAATTGGTACAGGGGTAGATGGAGGGAGATTTTGGCAAAATTAAGGTCTCCTCCATCAAAACTACCTAGAATACATTCGAAGTGGCTCTTCTTCAACATGCAATTAAGAATACATTTTCAACCGTATGGGTTGTCTCCATTAGAGGGAAGAAGACGAGTTAGTGCAGGTGTGTGCGGAGGGGGACCTACAGAGAACAAGTGGTCTCCTCCATATGCGATTAAGGATCCATTTTCAGCCATGCGAGGTGTCATCTTAGGCGAGGAAGGAAGCTGGGTTAGTGCACTTGCATGTAGTGGAACAATTTCTGAGAATAAAAGGTCCCCACTACATGAGATGAAGGTTCCCTTTTCAATTGTGTAGACGCCCAATTTTTGGGAGTAAAGGCGGATCAGTGCACGTTCATGAGGAGAAATACCGCAAAATAAAGGTCCCCTCCACCCGCGATGAAGGCTCACTTCTCCCAGTCGCATGGAGTGTCCTCCTTTGGGGAAGGAAGTTGGGTTGGTGCGCCAGTAGACCCTTACATATACATATAAGGACATTCTAATTCCTTGTCCCTTGAGTGGATTTTCGCGGAAGGATTTCCTTAATATGCCCCTATTGTGCCACACATCCAGGCAGTCGACTAATTAATCTTAATAAAAACTTTGACTCTCCCTCTCTCAGTGAGTTAAATGACTGCTTTTCTCGTTACGGAGAAGTTTGCGCATGGGAAAGGAGGGGGGGGGAAAAGGGTCACCGAGAAAGTTTTAATTGCGGCTGATGCATGAGAACCTTAATAAGGCTGATGACGGAATAGGAATCGTCTGCGTGTTGGGGGAGGGGCGGAACTTGTCGTTGGAGAGTAGTAGTCGAATTCTAGATCAAAAGCGCCGACTCTCCTATTTATTTTGAGCCGCTCGCTGTAAGTTTTACATTCAGCTCGGCGGAATATCTAGACGGCGACAGACGACTCGGGAGCTCATTTTCCTTTGCCTTTTCATACTCGTTAATTTAAAGGAAATTTGACGAACGAAATATATATAGGGGGTATTGGAATTGTGCCAATGAGAACAACATACGTGTTAATAGAAAAAAAATTTCATATACACAGATATTTTATCTGATGACGACCGGTTTCTTGGCAAAGGCCACTTCTTTACGTACAGTTCTGAGTCATTAACGGAAATGACCATGACTGAGATGGGAAAATGGCTCCTTGGACATCTACTCAGACCAGTAGGTTAATTTTCTTCTTTTTTTATTCACACAATGCATATGAAAGAGTAATAAAATAAGAAAAATTATCAATTACCCGTAGTTTCGCGATTTATTTATCGCACTAATTTTTTTTTTAAATTGCACTATGCATTTAGTTTCAATAGAACTGTAACTGTACCTATGATAACTGCAAAAAAACGATTTTTAAGTTTATTTTTATCGACTATCGTCACTGTGCTTACGATTAATTACTCTGTTACTTTGATACCAGGTAAAAAAACAGTCTTCCGGGGCTTGTGTAGAAAGGGCATAAAATTATATTTTTCCAACTCATAAGGATGAGTAGTTACCTCTTTTGCACGGATGGATTATTTCTTTATGAATATTTAGTAAATGGAGTTTTGGTCATGGAAGGGGGAACATTGCACACATACCAAATTTATTTGACATCTGAGAAGGTGGGGTAGCATAATTTCATGATTTAAATGGAATAAACCGGAAGTCATTCACGCTATTACTTCAGGTGGGTTAGTAAAACCCGGCATTGTTATTTGCCTGCTCTCTCGAAATGGCGTCGGGGAGGGTATCGCTCACATATGGGATCCAATCACCGGATAACAGCCTTTTAACTGCCATCCATACAGAAGAAAACTGTAGAGATCAAGATGCTCGCAATGAAACAAATTCCGAGATTCCTGTACGCGATCTCAATTCGAACGACTCTTTGGGTTAAAGATTTATATGTGAAAAAAACTCATCGGTAGTTTGCTATCGTAATTAAGTCTCGAGTTAAAATTATATAGAAAATCATTTTCAAGCAAAGAGACTCATATTTCAACATTTTTATAAGAAAATATGTTTAGAAAGAAGTTCTTTGAATAATTTACAATTCATGCAAATAAAAGTATCATTTGTCTCATCCTTAGCATGTGTGGCGGCGAAGCGAGCAAAGCAAAGACAAAGAATTCAAATGCAATATGGTACTTTTTTCACAGTTTTTATTTCAGGTCGACCGGTTTCGTCACATAGGCGACATCATCAGGTACAAAATTTTAAAATGCTGCAGAATATATACAAAAATTTAGAAGGGGGAGGGGGTGGGGGAAGAGGCAGGCCTTCCCGTCACCCTTTTCCTGCCTCTTCCCCCCCTCCCCCTTCCAAATTTTTGTATATATTCTGCAGCATTTTAAAATTTTGTACCTGATGATGTCACCTATGTGACGAAATCGGTCGACCTGAAATAAAAACTGTGAAAAAAGTACCATATCGCATTTGAATTCTTTAGAATGGATTTTCACAAAGTTAAGCCAGAATTAATCGAGTTTAAAAGCAAAGACAGGTTAGTGGACTGATTATTCAAGTAAAGGATACAGAAATCAATCTCTTCGATTTCAAGTATATATGAAAAAATAATGAGATTATAAAAAAATACTAAATTTAATGAATGAAAGCATTATCTGGATAAACGAGAAAGATGTACTATAATTCTTTCATCCCCGAAAAATATGGCCAAAATGGCTGGGCATGTGTATGCATCAGAACTAGTTTGGACAATAATGATAAGGGAACAGAAAATAGTTGCATTTTGTAAACCAGTGTAGTTTTAAATCACTTCTGTGTAGCACGTTAGCTGAATATAAAGTAAAACCTGCCTCCACAGCCACCTCTAGTGTGCTCGCGCTGTGAAATACCCCTTGAGCGCTCGCGCGGGACACACATGTCACCCATTAAAATATAGGGTTTCGCTCTAAAGTTAAGATGAAGTAAGAAAAAAAAGTAATAATATTATAAATCTGATATATTTCTGAAAGACAAACATAAAAACAACTCATCAATTGTGGTATTTTTTTTAATATGAACAAAATGTAAACTTCTAGAAAAATTGACAAATTATGGACTTCTAGGAATCAAATCTAATTTACCTGCTGTTTACAGAGTATTTCAACTATTTACTAACTTATTATTAAGTTTACACATACATTGTCGCTGTTCATTCTCATTGTTATAGGAGTTAGTGCATACGATGACTTGTTGGTACGGAGATAACGCCAATTGTTCCGGCCTCTGGCTCTCCTGCAAAAGTCACATCGCCCTTTTATCGGTCATATTTGTTTTTGTGGATACTATTATATCCGAAAAAAATGCGTAGCTTTTAATGTTATCATCCTGGGTATATTGTCTCGTGTAATAAGAGGTCTCACAAGTTCAAGCCCAGCCTCCTGTAAATTTTTGCGGCGAACAGATTTTTTTCCTAGCGGGTTTGCTTGACATTTGTTCCTATTATAAGGTCGCAGTGACCCTTGAAAGCTACTAGCAGATCATTCTAAGACCCATATACCTTGAAGTATTGTAATTGTAACAGTTAGAGGGTCATCTTCAAACCTCCTACTTATTGTCTTATTGCTCAAATTTGACGTCATTATCACCTAAAATACATAAATTTTCAATTTCACTTCGAATGGTACATTAAAATATAACAATTTAGTTCAAAAACTAAACTATCAAAAGAAATAAACAATTAAATACTTAAGTGCTTTAGAGTAGATGTACGCGTTTCCTACTTGCAATATTTCGATTCCATTAACTTCGAGTGCTCGCGCCGGATACATGAGTCGTTCACGAATTTTTTATATACGCAGTACAGACGAAGAAGAACTGTGCCGACTGGCGCGATACCAACGGGGAGGATGGTTAATACTCGAGGAATATCTGAAAGGGAATCACTTTGGTTCACTGCATTCAGAAAATTTGTAACAATTTTATATCCCGGGTGACAAATGTCACCGACGCGATCACAAAAGGATTAAGCAGTGATCTCTCTAAGCAGCCGATATTTTCGGGAACGTAATGAAAATCCCATTCATAAGTGTAAAGTAAATTTTCACTCTTATCTGCGGTAATCTCCTTAAGCGGCCATTATCTCATTGGTCCAGTGGACTGCGTTGAATAAGGTTTCACCGTATGCCTATTAGCGGAATATACTGGAAGTTAATCACCGATGATGTGGAAACCTTTGATGCACCAGGCTCAACGGCGTTAATTGCCAGCAAAAATTAGAGGACTTAACCGACAACAGCAATTCTTTTATCCTACTCATCTCATAGGAGGCTCTTGAAAAGTAGGCCATGGTAGGCTTCAGCGTTTTATTTTTAAATACAGGACGAGGCGCAAATATCTACCATAATCGAGAGCATCAATGCGCAACACACCATACGATTTCCATGTTTATCACAAGAGCCACGAAGCACAGTTCTATCATGAACCCGGCCTCTCAGGCTGCGGCAGATGTAATTTAGCGGGATTTATTCATAAATGGAGCATGGAGGACTCTTTAGCTCTCAATGTTCAGTGATAATAAGCCATTGATTGAGTGTATGTTTTTCAGAGTCAGTTTTGCAAAAGGATGCCTGGAATTCATCGCTTAGGTGAGTTCTTTCAACAACCTCTTTCTTTTGCAAGACCTCTCCACTAATACGTGTTGATGTACTCCTAAGCGTGACTGAAAAATATACGCGACTAGCCATTCTAGTAAATAATTTTCTTCATTTGCTTAAGCACCCCGGGGAGTGAGATAAAAGCACCGCTAGATTTTTTTGTGATTCCTGCTTCCATCATGAATTTTCTAGTTCAATTCTATGGAAGATGTACGCAATGAAGAGTGACAAAACAGCGTCAAGAACTCTCCTGAACTACAAATTACGTGACCGGAAATTAAAACTAAAAGAATTAAAATTGTTTACCATGCGCTGGATCAAGAGCTACTACACTCTATGCCATCTCACCTGCAGGCAGCTTAGCTCGGCACATTTTTTTATCGATTTCCGATCGGGACTCAAGCCAAGGGAAGGCCTCACAGAGACGTGATTACATATATACGTTACCTTTAAAATGTCAATCTTTCGCGTAGCCAAGTCCTGCATGCGGTTCGTAACATGAATTGCATACTACCTATCCGTAGGTGAAAATTACCGCATCGCAATCCCCACTGTAATTAATTTCCATCCTGGTCTTTTCATTCCAGTATTTTCTGAGGATCTCAGTCATTTTAGACGTCCGTAATATAAAACCTTCCATAGCATTTGTAATGGAATATCTATTCTTCCTTTTCGTTAGCACGCGGATTTTCTCACGTCGCCTTCAGGATACACATTGCGCTGTTTTGGGAGCATTATACTGTAATTATTTATCTCACCAATAATGCTCTATAAATATATTCATTATTATGTTCTAAATAATATTATGAAACGGAGTTTAGGAAGCTGATTCTTCTAAAAGAGTCAAGCCAACTTTTATGAACAGCAAAGTTAATGATAGAAAGCTCACTATCACATTTTCCATCCAGTTTTCTCTTTTCCTCCGCATAGCTGTAACTTTACGATAGCTGATTAAAACTTATGTAGACCACGTTACCAATTGAAATAGAGGTTTTGAGACATTTCACAGCCCATGGTTTGGCTAAAACCAGAAGTATATCCTTCACTGACGGAGACGTTGTAAAAGGTTAATGATCGATTATGACCTTAAAAAAAACCCTACAGTATGGGATAACATCATTGGATTTTAACCAAATCTTGATAACTTGAATGCTGATAACGTCCTTACATAATAATATATTTTTACAATACTTAATTGGTTAAAATATATGCTTTTTAGCTAAAAAACAAGGGTTTCAACCTTTTACAGCTGCTTATCTATCACTCTTCAGGGCAGTACCATGCAATTGTTGCATGATTGTCTGTGAAATATTTAATGAATCAGTTTTGATTATCAGTTTATATTGAAACAGATGACAGGGTAAATATAAAAATTTTATGAATGTTTAAGAATTATGCATCACAAAGTTGACGTAAGGACGATAGTGATTGAAATATTTAGTGGTGCAAACGGGGGTCAATTTCACGTTCGGACCGAGGCAGCTCCATCAAGCGATTACGTCACACTGAGTCACTATTCAACAAAATCAGTTACCAATGGATCAATCACAAGGTCAAGTCCGGGCCATGCGTTCAGGTCAATACGTACGCCTCACTCCCAAGAGATGACCTGGAATTCAATTTGCCTTCCGCGGGGAAATGAAAGTGCTGCCCGAACTTTGGGTCACTCAAAAGGTCACTAGATCGTTGCTTGTCCAAATGTCCGGCTATTAAAGTCGACGGATCAGAACACGAACGTACAGCTAATTTTTTTTGGAAAATTAAATATTTTAACTGAATTATGACATCGAAAATTCGAATTCCAAGCGCAAAATAAATGCAAACAAATTAAAAAATTTGCAATGAGGATGATTATATTGTGAGTTTGAAAACTTTCTTCTCTTTACAATAGAATTTCTTGAACGGCTATGATCATACTCCAGTTCTACTTAGTTTCAAATTACATACTTGACTCAACCCAAAAATTACTTAAAGCACAGCACACCTTCATTTAAAACAAGTAATTTTTTCGCTGTATTTTAGTTTATAATTATCTACTTGAGCAAAAAGCCGGTTTTCAAGAGCCAAATTTGTCGGCCAATTCAAATAGGCCATCCTACGACTGTATGCAGCCATTTCAAATGAAGTCAACGAATAGGACGAATAAATTTTGGTAATATTGCATTAAGGTCAAATTCGACACACCGCGTGACATTTTAATATTTTGTCATGGTTTTGATATAGACCTGGTGCCATAAAAAAACGGAAGATTATGACAAACCATCAGTGTTTATTTAATAAATGAAATTATTTTATCAGCTGCTTTTTAAGAAAAAAATTGCCGAATGAGTAAAATGTAGGCAATAATAATTTAATCCAAGAGCACTAAAATTTTTATTAGCTCCAGCCTGCAAGCATACCCAAATTCATGGGACACCAAGGTCAGACGGTAAAATTTAATTACTCTCGGAGAATGCAATTGCGACTGACAGAAATACGAGTTAAGAGTGGTCAGTCCAAGTAGTTGATCGGTGGGACAAGTTTGTTGCTAAACTCAAGAGGCATACCGTGAGGACCGCAGCACAAACTTCCACTACACTCCCACTCACCCTGACACCCTGACAGTCCAAAAAGAGCACGAGCGATGTTGAGAACAATTGACCGCTTCCTCCCATTTACGGAAGGGATTCTTTGATAGATTAAAATGACGCTTGGTAATCCTTATACTTACTGATGTATAAAAATGAGCCTGTTGCTCCATCACGCAAAAACTACCAGACCGATTGAGCAGAAATTTGGCAAGTAGATAGAAAATATATCTGGTTGTAACATAAGTTAGATAAAAAATTCTCAGGTCCCCCACAGGCCCCCCCTGGTGGTCCATGCTAAGCTTTGATTTCTGTGCAGTGGTTTTATTCTTTGCTTATAATAAGTACTTACACTAAAAGAAGAGTGCTGGGATTTTTTTATCTGATGGCTTAATACATGGTGTTTCTAATTCTTTTAATCGATGTTCTTTCACGCTTCGTATTTGTCTGAAAATCATGATTTTTACCAAAAAATCTCACCTTTTCACTGAAATAAACAAGAGCATATTTCCTTGACAACCATAGATTAGGATTTCGAAAGATATTCCCGCATCTAAAATCTACCTATCACGTTTTTCCTGCAGGCCCAAGATAGCACAAAAAGAGAAACCTGTATAAGAAAGGCCCTGAGTATAGATTGCTTCGGGGTGTAATCGATAAATTCAATGCAAAATTACAACAAGTATAATATTCAATGTACACGGTAAGCGTGTCTACTACAACGAACACAACGTGCAAGATAGGTTACGAACTCCTAAAATTACCATGCTTACAGTGTTGTTCAAGCTTTGTGGTTTTCTTATAAAATAAGTTCGTCATTCACACCCGTTGAATTCCAATGGGTACCTTTCGCTAGTCACTGGATAAAAATACACAACGTAATTACCCAAAATACCCAAATCCACAGTTCCGCGCAAAAAGCAAAGTTCTCCGAACTCTTTAACAACTGTATCAAGCCATCTTTCTCCTATATTTCTTTCGTGTTTCCTTCTACTCCGGTAAATGTTCCTGGCACTGCTAAGTGGACGATTTGGGACATGGACTACAGAACTTTCAAAGCTTCCAAATGCTGGTGAAGAAATTTGCCAAGCAACGAAATCGGATAGATGTAAACGGAAGAACCACCCGCCATATGTAAATTCATTTGGCCTGGACGACGTGCTGACATAAAAAGGCCAATCAGCCACAGTATTTGATTTTTATTTCACGTTTATTTGGTTGTCTTACCTCCACATGAATTTTTTTAAATACTTATTTCTTTTCCACTGCGGCAATAAAGCATTAAACGCAGATCGCGGACGTTTTTTTTAATATTGGGCCCTTTAATAGTGGCGGAATGCTAAATATATTTCCAACATTTTCTTACGTACATACATACCAATCACGCCGTTCCCTTCCAGGGTAGGCAGAGTCACAAGGTCTCACTCATAAATACATATTTGTATACCTAACTTTGCTTCAATAATTTCCTCCATACTGACCTATCCTTGCAAACCTCTTTTGCTTCAATTACCCCCATACACTGCTTCATACACGCCCTCCTGTTTTTGAGACTCCTAATATTCCTCCTCCTAAGAATTTCCTTAACCACATTCAACCACAAATTTCTCGGCCTACCTCTACCTCTCACACTATTCATTTCACTCTCATATATCTGTTTCGTTATTCGACTGTCATCCATTCTCTCAACATGACCAAATCAACAAAGCACACTCCATTCATACATGTCCATTACTGGAGCATTTAACCCACATTCATTCATGACCCACTCATTCCTGACCGTATCCATCCTACTTTTGCCGCAAATACTCCTTAGATAACTCATACCCACGGCGTTTAGTCTAATCTTATGTCTATCTTGAAATATTCATGTTTCACTTCCATGCAACAAAGCGGGGAGAAGTAAACTTTTGTACACGGCGATTTTCGCTTCCTTAGACAAGCACTCATTCCTTGATATGCTCCACATGCTACCTACCACTTTCCTTCCAGCATTCGCACGTCTCTTTATCTCCTCATCTATTCTTCCATCTTTCGAATACATCTTACCTAAGTGTACAAAATCATCTACTCGTTCAATAACTTCAATATTCGCCATCATCACACAGTTACTCTCCCCATTCTCCTTATCAAAAACTACTACTTTAGTCTTGCACGGACATTTTCTTCTTCGCTAAAACCGATTATCCATCCTTAACTTGGTTACAAAATCAGTATCAACATTCTTCAGGTAAAGTTTTGACTGCGCTAATTTAGTTGAACTTACAAATATTCATTTACCGGGTAAAACCAGGCTACATACTAGAGTGAAAACTTTACCAGTGATCATTTACAGTTGACTAAGCCAAGTTCCCTGAACAATAACTTCCGGAAGAAAATGAATTTGATGAATGTTTTTTCCTGCATTGATCACTCTGAAGTGCCAGTCCAAATTATCTTACAGCAAACCGACTCACAAAATTCAATTATTGATGTGAGAATTTCCACAGAGAAAAAGTTATCCGCCTTGACCAGGATTCGAACCCGGATCCCTCAATTTCCGACCGAGTGCTTTAGCCAGTTAAGTTACCGAGGCGTCCTATTCCCCTGTGGATTTTTTAATTATTTTTATTATTTTATTTTGTTAATTTATTTTTAAGTTAAGTTATATAAAGTTATGAAATATTAATTTAATTAAGGAAGAGGTAGCTTAAATGGCTAAAGCACTCGGCCGGAAATCGAGGGATCCGGGTTCGAATCCCGGTCAAGGCGGATGATTTTTTTTCTGTGGAAATTCGCACATTTGTGCATTGCGGGTGACTCCGTAAAAGTGGAACTCCATGGCTAGTCCCGGATAGCTTAAAATTTGTCAATTATTGATCTTTATTTCATTGATAGATACTATAGTGAAATTGCATACAGACAATCACAGGCCGCCTAAGAAGTCGACACTAAGTAACATCTTTCGAGTATTGAAAAATACCCATGTTTACAAGTAAAAGAATTAGAGAAAAGTATTTTTTTGCAATGAAAACAAATTTGTAATTCGATCATTTGCATCACTTCATTGCTTGGCTTTTTCTGTAATATCAGCCTTTAGTTTACTTGAAATAAGTTTGAGAGAACTGTTGTCCGGACGATTGTTACGGGCCTCAAGGCTTCCCTTGCTGTGATAAGGCTTATGTCCTGGCCGGGTTTCTCTCTATCTTTTATTTGACCTTCACAAAATAATTTCTTACATATCCTTCTCGCTTATAATGCGTAAATTCCAACACTGAGTTTCCATTTACATTCCTATGCTCCCAAAAAATCATCCCCCAACTAGCATGCTTCTTAAGAGAAATCCCAGGTTGATAACGGGTTTCGATTTATTCTTCCTCTGTTCTTTATAAAATAATATCCCTAGAAATTTACTTGCTTGTTAGGGTGGTTTGAGCAAAATATCACTTTACCTAAAGATCAATGAATATCGTCTCATTTCATAGAAAAGTATACCACCCTTCCATTGACACCAAAAATTCAACCCCTTATCACATTACTTTTCGAGATATTTGCCATAAAATACCAGCCCTTGTACATGGGAAATGGTACGTGTATGCACTCCAGAAAGACCTTATATTAAACATGAGGCATTTCCTACACTTAGATCTCGTCAAAAATCAACAGTATGTAGTTTTTGTGTTTTCTCAACTATTTTTTTAAATTAATCATACTATCACTGCAGTAAATTCTTCGGCATCAGAATAAACCTTCCGTTCTGATGGAGTGTCAAACGTAGCGCGTGAAAAAAATGGGTCAATTCAAAGACTTATTTAGATATTTACATTTGATTACTTACAAATTATATCATGTAAAACTATATTATTCCACCATTAATAATGCAACATTTTACCCGTGTGTCTCTCAGCTGGTGAAATTGATATGTTTAATTTGAATACAGTTTCTATTGTGATCAGGGAACTATCTCGCTCGCACTACCGTAAGAGAAATCCAATGCCGGCACCATGTTTTTCTCAACCCTTCTTCCGTTGCAATAAAATCCTTCCCTAACAACCTATTCACATATCCTTCATTGGTCAAATGTCCTTGGCTATCGTTCGCCTCCCCCCCCACCCAAATAACCAGCTGCGCAGGGAGTGAATACACGTTGAGATTTAGGATGAGAGAGAAGGAAGAGTGTGGGATGGCTCCAGTGATGATGCTGAGGATGATCTCTCGTCCCCTTCCCCCTGCTCTGCGAGCGGTGGCAACGGCCCGATTTCCGTCAGACCACACCCTTCCCCTTCGAACTTTCCTCCCTCCATCCCCCCGGTATTCTCGGTAACCTCAACCATAGCCTCCTCCCCACAGAAATCCCCTCTAACGGAGAAGCGCACCCCCATCCGCCCGTTTGTCCAAGGGGGATGAAATGGAGAAGTGGAGTAGAGAGGGTAGAGGAGATATCGAGACATGGGAACAAGAGGGAGGAGGAGACTCTGCGCGTCGACAACCGTATTATCTCGTGTTTCGGCAATCCCCTTCCCCCCTCAGAACCCCGGCGAAGAGCGACGTGCTATACGGTACGCTTTTGGGGTGGATATATGCGCCCGATCGCAGCGCTTGAAAAGACCGCCTGGAGGGGATGAGGACTGGTTGGGGTTTTTTGGAGACCAAAAGGAGCAAGCTATGAGTGGAGTGGATGGGGATGTACAGGAACGGGAGGGAAGGCATTCGGTAAACAGAAAATGAAAGAAAAAAAAAGAGGAGCCTATAGGATTGGGGAGGAACCGGTGGACAGTGAGGTAAAGGATCCGTGGAAAGCCGCAGCAGGACAATGGGCTCTATTCCCACGCACCCAGAACACCTCCTGCCAACAGTTCGCTCTAAAAAGGATAGAACGGAGTGGCGCCAGCAGGGGTGGGAGTGTCAGCAATATACGAGTCCGAAAAATATAACGTTAAGAGACGACACCAGAAAAATGGCCCTAGGTTGTACTTTGAGATAACCTATTCCCTTCAGAAACATAGGCCATAGGTATGAGAATATGAGGGACAGGCAAATGTCGTAAAATTTGAGCCATATATAATGCTAATAGGGTAACATAAAATGTAAAACAAAAAAGCCATATACTCGACTTAAGACGGAGCCGATGTTGATTAACTAGCTACTCGCTGGAGAAACAATGCAGTTTTTACGTAGATGCACCAACGTTATACCATAGTGTCGCCACGCGATGTTGACCAATATGCCAATGTAATATATCGCATTCCAGTCAGAGAAAAAGACGGAAAACTCCCAAGAGGAAGGCCAAGAAGGTAATAAATGGAAAAACAAAGAAGAAAATTTATAATTGGTGCTACTAGGAAGTAATGAAACTAGAATTATACTGGAAAAAAAGGAGGGTCGTAGGCAACAGATTTCAGCAATGAAGGGCCAAAGATGATGATATCATATTTCTGTAGACTTTTGAGTGAAGGCTCGATATTTACTTGTGTAAATACAAAATCATGTAAAAAATACATCACATAAATCAACCAGCCATATGAATACATGTCTAAATATAAAGGAGTGAGATAGAGTTAATACTTTGACATTACCTTGACTTCAAGCCTAGCAAAGCTAAGAAATATTTGCGGGTCCCCATTGAAGAATATTAAATTATATAGCGGGAATGACATGAGGGATTTGAAGGGTTTTCGGCTATCCTTCACCTTGGCACCCAGAAGATTAGATTTCATCAATTCTCCTCTAGGCATCGTCCGACCAAATGACCACCTGATCTAGCCTACCAATCGGCGTATACAGACGACCCTTCACCAGTCACGGCATTCGCCTCTGCCCTGAGGACGATAATCGAGTCGGGTATCGAAACTTCGGCCAGCAAAGACCCACTCGTCAGGATGGAATCTCGAGAAAACTTAGAGAAAAATAGCATCTGATGTTGAGATATAAGTCTTATTTACTGTTGTCATTATTAATGGCGAAGAAAAAAATGATCAGCAGAAGGAAATACAGTGAAGAGCTATAAAAATCGAATTCTTAAATTCCCGACTCCAAATTATAATGCTGGTTACGCGTATGCGTCAATAAATATACTCCATGAGGTAGCATTACATTATGAATGACACCATCTCGCCTTGTCAGGATAGTTTTATTCCTATGATTTCGTAAATTTTGATACTGGCATTTATTTTTCACATTAGGACTGTTATTCCACTTCTTATTAAGGCAATCCCTTTCCCTTATTATCTTAATGATATCTCCAGTTTTACGGGTCTACATTGAAGAAAATTATATCATATCATATCATCATATCATATCATATCATCATATCATATCATATTATATCATATTATATCATATTATATCATATTATCATATCATATCATATTATCATATCATATCATATCATATTATATCATATCATATCATATCATATCATATCATATCATATTATATTATATTTAGCGGGTATAGCCTCCTGTCTCATCCGCAAAATAGCTTTGTTCCCCTACACCCCCCCTCTCTCTCGTCGCCTTCCCCTTACCCCCGCCCTTCTTCCCATCAATTCCTCTAATTCCACCTCCCGACTGAGCCAAGAACTTTAGCCGGGCAAATATTTCGGGTTTCCTGCAAATCTTGCATAGTTATTCACATACGTTTCATCTTATTCGGATGGTGGAAAATGCACCAAGTCCAGTGCATCTTTTCCTCTTACTCCAGCATTTTTTTTAGCATTTCAGTGATTATTACTTCCATTACAAAGCTGCTATATTGTCACGAATATATGAAATAAATGTCAAAATTTAGTATTCGACTGCTATTTTTAAACTATCATATTTTTTTAATGATGGCATTGGGACGTTAATGTCACCGTGGCAATTGAATTAAATACTTTTGTGTATAAATGCGAGTGAGATGCGAACAGGGATTACGTCGGCGTAACGATTGGAAATTTATATGAGAAAGTTCAATTGAATGCTGATGATACAATGCTGTTATCTGAGAGTCCACTGAAGTTCCAGAGGCTCCTGGATAACTTCTTCTTTTTTCTTGGATTTAACTTAAGGCCAGTTTCGACTTCACTTTACCATCTCGTCCGAGGTCTTCTGACACAACTTCCTCCCACAGGCTTATGCTTCAAACCCTGCTTTGGATACCACTCCTCAGGAATTCGAAATACAGGGTGCAGTATTATAATTCCATTTTTTCAAAACGCAATAAAACTCATTTTATGAATCAGAATTTTTTTATTTTTTAATAATGTAGGTACATATCTAAAGTTTTGTTTTGCTGTGTTTGGAAAATCATATCAGGTAGCTGACGCTCATCATTGTCCATCCACTGAATGAGCCGATTTCTGGCGTTTGTCATGACCCTTACCAGCATAGCAGCGGGTATGTTGGCAATTTCTGCCAGGATGTTGGCCTTCAGTTGGTTTTTTGTGGAATTTTTTTTGAAATCCCGTGTCTATGTCAACCGTCCAAGAACCCTACAAGACCTGAAGGCCAATATCTAGGCAGAAATTGCCAATATATCCGCTGCTATGCTGGTAATTGTCATGAAAAACGCCAGAAACGGCTTATTTAGTGCATGGACAATAGGGAATGTCACCTACCTGATATGATTTTCAAAACGGAGTAAAAAAATACTTTAGATATGTAGCTACGTAATAAAAAATAAAAAAATTCAGATTCATGAAATGAGTTTTATTACGTTTTGAAAAAAGGAAGATATAATGCCGCACCCTGGACAAGTTCTCTCCACCATTTTCGGAACTCGACAAGCCTATATATTACAGACTGAAACCCTACGCCTTCTCTTACGGATGTATATCTTATTTTATCTAATTTTGTACAACCATTCGTAGCTCAAAAAAAAATCATTTAACGATGTTTTTTATCAATAACTTACTAGAAATCATCATGAAATTTACTTCAATAATACGCACTCTCCTTGCATATCTTTTTTTCATTTTTTCAAATCACAATGATCCGCATTACTGGAGAATGCTTGGTAAAATCAAGCAGAATACGTAACACTAAGAAGCCAATATATGTTTTCAGAGTTACTTGCCTTGTATTTTGAACATATGGTGGATATCCTTGCTTTACATCTGCCAATTCTTCTATTCCATCGTGCTATCCATAGAATAGTATAGAATGAGTTTTATTATGCTCTGGGTAACCCTGTAAGAGCAAAAAAGAAAAAAAATCAAATTCTGCTTTGAACGAAAAAATTACAAAAAATATATAACTGGCTAACATTTCACAGTGATGGAAAACAAGAAATTTCACTGCCACAGATATTTAACACTAAATACAATGGAAAATATAATGTATAAAAATGGAAAATTTAATATCAGTCACAGAGAGAGAACAAACAAATATTTCTCAGATCATTTTAGAGACACGCTATTGTATAACAGAATACAAATTTCAATTAATGGCATATATGCTGCTTATGGTAATAATTGAATAAATTTTCCTTAAAAACAAACGGATAGCAAGAATGTTTTATGGATAGTGGCAAGGAATTCCAGAGATTAGAACCAGAGATGAGAAACGATTTGAGGTATGTATTTGTCCGAGGTATAGGGCGTAAGAGATAGGAGGGGTCAGCTCTAGTGGTTCTAAGAACAGAGAGCGATTTGGATTTGAACATGGAAAAAAGATAGACTGGAAATTTATTGCAGAAGAGAGTGAAGAGAAATGACCCAAGTAAATATTTCCTCCAAGAAGAGGGTTTTAAGCCATGGCATGTTGTGAAGGTGGTGGGACACATAGTAAAGTAAGGAAAGATCGGGGACAAGAGCAGCAAAGAATATAATACAAAGTTTCAAACTCAACTAAGGCAAAGAACTTGAATATTTAGTAGTTGACTGGTATCACATTGTTATCAATAATAACTACGAAGGAGAGAGAGAGGTATGGCCTTATCCACTGATATAGACGGAGCTGGCGCTTGCTTTAGCGGTCAATGCTAAAAAAAGCAGTAATGCGATCGCTGTTTATCAGCCATCTTTTTTAAGCTTTCAGCGCATACGGTTTGACGCGCTAATTTTGCAGTTATTTCCATTTTACCAACGATAAATTTATGTAAATCGGCATGCATTTACTTCTATAACATGCATTCTTCTTACATATAATTTTTATTTATTAAAATTAATAATAATTCCCATTCCCGGTGAAAAATTGTTGGAATGTGATGGTAAAATCCAGTAGATTTTATAGCAATAAGTAACCGTTGTATGTCTCAAGATTTACAAACCATTATTTTGATCGGATGGTGAATATTCTTGCTTAAAATTTGCGAATTCTTCCATTCAGTTGTGCTATACATAGGAAAGTAAGTAAAGAGCGGGAATTGCCAATACAGTTGTTATTTCGGCTGTCGGGCTACATTTTGACGACTAAATATCCTCTCTTTCTACCTCGATGGTATGAGCGTACGCATAAAACAATGGATTTTTACAAAATATCGACGTCGACGTGTCATCCACATGAAAAATACTCATCGTGATGCCATACTGAAATCCAAATACAGGATTACCAATAAGAAAAGGGCAGGGTTTACCAATATTATTGTTATTTATAAATAAATAAATAAATTTATTTACAAATTTATTTCGGTTGTCAGGCAACAATATGATGACGTAATACCTTCTCCATCTACCAAGATGTTATGTTTGTACGCACGTCACAATGGAGTTTTTACAAAATATCGTCAGCATGCATATAAACATGAAAAATACTCATCGGGATGCCATACTGAAATCCGAATACATCGCAAGCTCCTAGACTGGGAGATGGGTTGCCATGGGAAGCGCCGGATGAGTGGAGAGATGGGGATGGGAGGGACAGGGAAGGAAGCACAGACCTGACGGCAGCGACGGAGGTTTACTTGCGGCTGAGCGGAAACCTTGTCCAAACAAAAGAAGCGAGACGCCCCGCACACGCCAATTCTCTCCATCCCTTTCTCTCCATCTCTCGTCACCAATACAGCCTTTCCTCTTCCGTCATCTCCATCACCGCTACCCTCCTGCATCATCCCCGGACTCATACCAAAAAAAAATACCTTCCCTTTTCTCATCCTCTGCCTTTTCCCACCCTCCGGCCAACTCTTCGATTCGGTCCATCAGCACATCCCCCATCCCTCCCCGTATTCCCTTTCCTCGCCTCTTTCCTATCCATTATCTCCTCTCTACTCTTCTTTCCACTCTCTCTTTCTCCCTTTCAATCTCTGGCCCTCCATTTCACCGTTCTCACGTCACGAGCACGAAGCTAAACAGCACGTACGCAAGATACTCTACATAGACAGATAGATAAAAGTTCATCGATCTAGGGCACACACTGTAAAACCATTTACATTTAGTGAAAAACTATGCTTAGTTTTTACAATAGTTGTCACTTAAATTACAAAATGAATGAAAAAACATCTGGTTATGATTCCACGCTTTATGCCCTTTCCACATCTACATACTATTCTGCAAGCCGCGGCACGGCAATGTAGCAGGGGGTGTTAGGCTACCAGCCGTGTAAAGATGTAAGAACAAACGAAACAGTTTCAGGCGTTACTTTGTGGAAGTTTTTAATATTCAAATTGAAAAGATAAAACTTGGTTAATTCCACACTAGTTACTTGGTTAATGGAATTACTTTTTATTGTGGTCGCTTATTGTACGCGGAAAGAACTAACTGTCATACCTATCGGTTCGGCAATGTACCTCTCTTATTTTATTGCTCACTCACAATTCGAGATTTAGTAAAGCGTTATGATAATATTCTCCGGGTCGCTCTGAAAGGCTTTGGCTCTTTGTAATTAAGTGTGGAACCATAACCATGCGTTTTTTCATTCATTATGAAGGAGTTCCACCGAGTAATGCCGGAGACAGTGTCTTACATTAATTACGTACGTTCAAAACTACAAGTCAGTATTCGCCGATGCCATTTAACATACATATTTTTGATTCATCGATTGCATACATAATTTTGGTCGACTTTAGTGCACGTTTTTCATGATTATTTTACATTAATAACTAATATTCAGCGATATCCAAACACCCAACTAAAAGTGCTCTGTTGTTGCAGACGATATTCGCATAATTTCGTTTTCATAGATTTAATGTTTAAATTCAAGGATTTAAGGTTTTAGTTTTTCAGAAAGCGTATTTATGATTGAAAAACTTTGCAAGCCCAAACTAGAGAAATATGTGTATCCATGCTCTAGGTGTCCAAGGGCCGAAACCAATATGACGTATGCGATACGCATGCAATTCTTATCTTCTCATTAGGACGTACAACAAACTCAATTGTCCGCGGTAATTTGTACAAAGTTGAGCGCTACTAATCGAAAAAAACAGAGAACTGAAATGTTCAAGGGCATGCGAAAAACACGGAAAATATGTCCCTATAATAGTTGGATTAGGTAATCAAATCGCACAAAGAGAGCCAATTACAATTACTGAAGGTAAACAAATGAAGGCCAAAATAAATCCCCTGGAATATTTAAAAAAAGTAACGATTTTTCGAATGGTTTACTTGGCCTTCGACATTGGAATACGGAAATTTATATGCGAAGAGCATAGAGATTTGCACGGATAATCCGAAAACCAGATGACAAAACAAATGGAAACTACAGTTAATAAAAAACGGTCCACCGTGGATAATAATGATAAACCAAGTTATATTTAAAGCTCTTACGCACCGAATGTGATGCTAAGCCATCAGATTTCGCCACTTGTAGATATTAAATCTCACATGCCGCACTCCCAATATTATGGCTGCATTGCATCCTATAGTGCGCTTAGCTTTGTATTCAGTGTGAAGCGCCCTTATGTATTTTCACGCTATGCACAAGGCTACATGTTTCTATGGTTGCATTATTAACCCATATTTTACCAGCGTGTGTTTAAAGAGACGCTAAGCAAGTCAAAATTTTAAAAATTCTCCTGGCGTTTCCTTGATAAGATAAACTTTTTTAATATTATTTTATTTCTTTGGAACCTTTCAAGGCATTAATATCTCTAACATTGCCACCAACTCGCTCCACGCTGGTCATCATCAAACCTAAATCACTGCATTTTTGCATTTATTGCCTCAAGTTAAATTCCTAATTTATTTGTGAACAATTCATAACAAATTAAAATTTTACTATAATTCATGCATTTCAATGTTTAGGAAATGTGAAAAATCCCAAATAATTCACTCGGAGGCAAATGGAACAAATCAGTAAGTGAGTTAACTTTGTGCGTGTTTTAACACACGGGATAATCCACGTCTATTTCTCTCGCCGAGTATATTATTGCCTGCACATCAGTAGGCGTCTTCTACATGTTACAAAATAGGCATTCCTTGGCTACAATGTGCTTCAACCTCCTTATAGGTTGATGCGAGGGGAAATGATACGGTCGAAAGGCTAAAATGTCTTTCTCTACCTTTGAAAGCCTAGGCTAAAATGTATTTCACAACCCTAGGGAGTGGACGCTCTACATAAAGGATCAAATGAATTGTACAAATATGTTGGTACATGATTGCTCTCTGGCTACTATTATGTGCCGTTAAGACGTATTTATTGGGAAACAAAATATTCCACCCACTAGTTGCTAGATCACTGAGTCTGAATAAATTTTATTTGATTCACAAATTTCTTCATTTTGATGATAATGCAAGATACAGACAGATGGTGAGATTTGCAAAATTAGACCTGTTGTTGATCAAATGAACAAACAATTTACCGAGATGATAAAGTGTTTTGGCAATGATTTTTCTCTTGATGAAGGTATGAAATCATTCTATGGGCGACATTCAATGAAAAAGTTTATTATAGGAAAGCCTATCCGTTTTGCTTATAAAATATGGTGTATAGCCACTTCGAGAGGTTACCTTCTTAAATTTAGAGTTTATGCGAGAAAAACAGGTAGACCTAGAGGTGTCTCTCTTGCTGCCTCAGTGTATATGTGTACTCTGTGTATATGTGTATTAATTTTCTCTCTCCTGGTTCAAACTAGTTTGTTGATAAATTTTTACATCACTCACCTTGATAGAGAAGTTGAAAGAAAATAATAATAACTGTATAATAACCATTATAAAAGATTGTGTTGACGGTGCTTCTGTTGCAAATGTGAGCAAATAGGATCGGGGTGCATTCTCAGCTCTCACTGATAAGAACAGTGCAATTTCTCCAGTTCGCTGGCATGACAAATCGCAAGTTACCATTGCAGCTAACAAGACGTCAGAATCTGTTTCCAGCCTGAGAACGTGCACCCGTTGGAATTCAAAGTACAAAAAAACGTGAAATTAAGCCAACCACAAGTAGTAAAAATGTACAACCATGGCATGTCAGGTGTGTCTGATAGGCAATGTGCTCTGTAACGTACATAAGGTCTAACTAGTGGTACTAACTTTTATGCAGATTTTGTCTAACAACATTATTGTGAATTTGTGGCATATTTTCCGAATCAATAACCACAAAACCAACCAAATTGATTTTTTAAGAAAGATTGTAATTGGCTTATTGTCAACCGATTCACTGCCAAAATCACTCTCACAAAAAACAATGAGGCGGGCAATCATAGATGGAAGATACGATGAGTATGATCACTGGTTATGTAAAATAAAAACCCATCGACGGTGCGGTTACTTTGGTAAAAGCTCCACGTTTATCTGTGAAAAGTGTAACGTTGGTGTTCATCCTGATGTGTACTTCGAAGAATATCATATGAGATATAAATCTAATTAGAAAAAATATATTAAACTAATTAATAAAGAATTAATGTAAATACACGGTTGGCTCTTAATTTTACTGCCAGAAAAAAGTTTTTAATTTTCAAGAAAAAGTTACTTAAATGCAAATGTATTCATTAACAATGTAAGCAATACAGCCTCCTAATTATTCGATGTTTACATAAATTAGTTTGAATTAAGTACGAATTTTTTTTAGTCATGCTACCCTTTCAATCTTTTTCGTTTAGATTGATATGGACTTAATTTTTGAAACACACGGCCTCTGCAACAGAAACTACAAAGCACAGATTTTTAAAACAATTTTTCCAGTAACTAATGATTCAAAGAGAGCAACATATTCAAAAAACAGCCTTAAAATCGATAACAAATATCTTCGGGAAAGAATGGGTTAATTGAAACAGTAAATAGTATACTTTATCAACCCTTAACTAATTGAAGTTTTCGCAAAAAAACTACAAAATTGTTTGAACCACAGAAACGACTGAGATGATTTAAGGATTAATCATAGAAATGGTGACCACACATTCCGGCTTGGTCGCACGGGTGGTCGCGCAACAAAATTATACCAAAGAATAGAGCCCCTTGTCGTGAGATGTGTGAAGGACCTAACGAAGTAATAAGAAGAAGTATAACCTGAATGATTGGACACACCCATAGGCACAGAGGGTTTGTGAAGACAATGATTTAATATAAAATAGTAGGAACAGTCGCAAGAGGAAGACCCAGGAATACGTTCATGGACCAAATAAGGAGGTACCAGGAAGAAACCAGCATTTGATAAGGAAGGGTGGAGGGCTGCAGTCAACCATTTTTAGAATTGAACGACCCATGATGAAATGTTACAACAATAGAGAGACATTTCTTTGAAGGCTTTCGCGACTCATATACTTGTTAATATTGCTGTTTTCAGGTATTCTCGTCTCGTGTTTAGTTTTTTTGACTACAGTTTCTCCCCTCTCCCCGGGGGCGTCTTCAGGTCCGTCGGGCATTTTGTAATTATTGCTATTATTTATTTCCCATTGTTATGTATTTCGTTGCTAGTTCAGTTGACCATTATGTGTATAATGGTCAACTGCAGAGAGGTTCCAGCCCCTGTGCGTTGAAAAAGTGAACGCTAGCTAGCTAGTTATGTACATAATGGTCAACTGAACTAGCAACGAAACTGATCTAATAATAAACAAAACCAAAGAAAGACCTAAAGAAAAGCCAGCTGCATATGCCACAATTCCACACATCGCAGGGACGGCAAAAAAGATTAGTTGGCTCCCTCGGAAGCATGGTATAGTGACGAGGTTCTCAAACTCGAAGAAAATTGGAGATATCATCCCAAAACCCAAGGACAAAATTCCCGCTGTAACGTATGAAGGAGTCTATGAAATAAAATGTAGATGTGGTAAATCCTACATCGGCCAAACGGGGAGAGGAATTCAATGTAGAATTGAAGAGCACCAGAGGGCCACCGAAAAGAAGAGATTCAGCCTCTCCGCAGTTGCAGAGCATTCGTGGTTCGAGCCAGGACATCAGATTGCCTTTGACCAAGTGAGAGTACTCTCAAGGGAAAATCGTTATTTTCCCAGGCTGATCAGAGAAGCAGTAGAACTGGTCAAATATCCATCAAATTTCAATCGGGAGGATGGATACCCACTTGCCTCAACCTGGGAGAGAGTGGTCAAACCACAGCGAGGAGCGGGCAATGGAGACACATTTTAAATCTATGTCCAGCAGATGAACATAATGGTCAACTGAACTAGCAACGAAATACATAACAACGGGAAATAAACAATGACAATAATTACAAAATGTCCAACGGACCTGAAGACGCCCCCAGGAAGAGGGGAGAAACTGTAGTCAGAAAAACTAAACACGCGACGAGAATACCTAAAAACAGCAATATTAATAGAGATACATTATTTCGCTCCATCTACACTACATTTATCTGAAGCAAGTGGTTAACTATTAGGACCCAGTATGAAAATACTGCACTCGCAAATTAGGGCCCCCGCGCACTGGCAACTTTAATCACCGGCAACCAAACAGTTTACTCACCCGTGAGTTGCCCGCCACCGCGCACTGGCGATTAAATAGTTGCCTCTCAGCTCAGTTTACAATGGATCTCGTGGAAGCTACTTGTATCGTTGCGCTCATTCTGAGACAGCGAAAAATTAAGCAAAGGAACAAAGAGTTTTGGGTACATCCAATAATTAGTTTCAGACTTCTTGATGGGCAATTTTATAAGCTGTTTGATAGATTGAAAGAACATCCAAATAAGTTCTTTTATTATTTTAGAATGAGCATAGAAACTTTTGATCAAATGCTGGTTACCCTTGGACCTCGAATAACTTACCAAAATACATCATTACGACAGGCACCTCATACCTCAGGCATACACCTCAAGAAAGATTGGCAGTGACTCTAAAGCAAGGAAAATATTAAATATTAATACCACCAATAGTTTACATTATTTATTGCAAAAAAATGGAAATAAAACGTTTTTATTGCTTTATATTAGTAGTTATTGAAGTACTCCGAAAAGCGCTCCGAACAAGGGCCGTCAAGCAACTGAATAGTTGACAGTGCGCGGGGCTGGG
The DNA here is from genome assembly GCA_963169105.1 of Ceriagrion tenellum. NCBI lineage: Eukaryota > Metazoa > Arthropoda > Insecta > Odonata > Coenagrionidae > Ceriagrion > Ceriagrion tenellum. Next base: position 87,601,675 of record OY720642.1, on the reverse strand, counting down.
CAAAAACCTACGTGGTCTATTCCTGCCGGCAACAGTTTACTCACCCTCGGAATAGGTTCGGACGCAATTATTTAGTTGCGGCAACTAAAAAGTCGCCCGTGCGCGGGGCCACAGTCAATACCGTGTGTTTCATTGGAACTTCTTCAAAGTAACTAAATAGTTGCTTTGAAAAAGTTGCCATTGCGCGGGGGCCCTTAAAGAGACCAGACAAATGGCAACAAAGGCGGGCGCTCCGTCATTAGAAAGTGACAACAAAATGTGGAATGTAGCGAATGAAACGGCAGACCACTCCAGTAACCAGTAACACTCCAGTAGATTAAACAAAAAGATAAAAGTTTTTTTGCGGTGTCATGATGGCCACGGTAGGTTTTAAAGGATGAAATCATTGATCTACCCCTATACTAGAACCGCATTACTACCTTAAGTGATCTCTAACTCTCTTTAGTTCAGCTGCAAGCCCAATTCCTCTCATTAAATTCAAGCATGTCCATTGTTTTCTCCTTATTTCCCAGCGTTATTTACCCAGCGCAGCCATAAATATTCCATATCCCTAACTTTATAACTTTAACAAGAAAGAGATATATACATAGGTATGTGGGTAATAAACCGTTCGGTTTCCCACGTCAAGTTAGTAGCTAATACTTGAACAGAGCGGGATGTTAATTATGTAGAGCTTTTTCTCTTCCATTTTCATACCCGGCTTTCATCATGGCTCCTTCATAATGCGTACTGCCCATTGATGCAGTGTGTATACAGATTAGCATGAAAGTTTGTGCGTTTACTTGTTTCTATGATTTATAGATAAAAGAGATAAATTTAACCGTAACCGATTTTGTTCTTGGCAACTTAATGCTATTTTAACACGTAGCCTTGAAATAATTGATATATATTTCGAAATTATTCGATGACATACGTACAGATTTTCTCCTAAAACTAAAAACATATTATTATAGTGGTTTCTAATTAATATAATGGCTTCATGCTCAATAAAAATACGTTTTTCCATAAAATTTTGGATTAAATTTCAAATTCCGCACCGTAACCCCATATAGTAGCATTGCTTTAATGGATATAAATGTAGAAAAATATACCTGTGGCATAGTTAATAATACGTGGTAATTTCAAACGTATAAATGGATGCAATTACGTAGAGTAGGGTCCATGATTTTGTTAACGACTTTATTGAAAATATATTGAAATATGTACTCAATGACTCACGATTATCTATCCAAACACCTTAAAGAGAAGCAATGCCAACGTGCGCGATTACGCATAATTCGTGACAATTGTAGGAAGAGAAGGAAAAACTTGCCAATTGAGGCACTTAACACTCATAAAACTTCACTTGTACAAAGTCTGTTTTTTAACTATCGCCATTTGTATCATCGATTCTATAGAGATCTCTGCGAAAAATCAAAATACAATAATACACAGATATGTCTGAAAACACCTTTCCTGGCGTGTGGTGATATTGAGAAATGTTCGGGGTTCCCAACCAGGTGAAGCACTCCATCTTTGCCGACGTTTCGTAGTGCGAGTGATGGTGATGTTGGGAGGACGACTTGTACATCAAAGCGTCGGCAGAGATGGAGACTTTAGAAGCGGTGGTGAACCCGAATATCCTTCAATATTGAGAACAGCTATTTTCCATGCTACATGCACACAAAGAAAGAGATCATCACTGTTCGTTTGATCCTAGGATTGGTTGACTGCAGCCCTCCACCCTTCCCTATCTAATGCTAGTTCCCCCTACTTTCTGGTAGCTCTCCTTTACTTTTTGCACTTTAATGTACTTTCCTTTTCACTAGGTCCTTGAGATTATTCCTGGGTCTTCCTCTTGGTACTTCTCCCTTTATTTAACCTTCAATCATGTTCTTCACAAACCAATTCTGTATCATGCTGTGTCCAATCCATCTGGTGCTTCTTCCCTCTAGGGTGCTCCATATGGTCCTTTCCTCTTCTACTCTTCTGTACACCTAATCATTTGTTATGTTGTCCATCCATTTCATCTACAGCATCCTTCTCCAGCACCACGTTTAGAAGGCTTCTAACCTTTTCTGGTCAGCTTGTCCAATCAGTCTGATACATAGAGTGCCACGTTCCACACGAATGTTTTCACACACTATTTCCTGGTTTGTATAGTTCTATCTTTTTTGAGCACAGAAGTTGTATTTTTCCCATGAAAGCCCTCTTAGCTTTCACTATTCTCCGCTTGATGTCCGTTGCACTTCTTCCGTCCCACGTGATGGTAATTCCGAGATTGGTGAGGAATCCACTTGCTCTAATTTATGTCCTTCAAAGTTGACTTCTGCATTCAGCTTCTCTCTTTGCATACTAGGATTTTAATATTCGTCTTATTTATTTCCATGTTGTATTCCCGGACAATGAGACCCTAATCAACCAAAATAACTCACACTTCATTAACGTCCCTTCCACACATTCGGGAAGAGTAGAATGCGTCTTGATCTACGCAATAGAACCGCATAATAGTTGACAATACATGGCTACTGAAATCAATACTTTTATATCTTGGATTTTTATTGACAAGTTATTGTGGTACCACGAAAACTTTTAAACCAACCATTTTCTTTTTTTTAAATGATTACATATACGGATCCAAGCAGCAAGGCTGACTGCATTTTTACAAAATTCGATATTCCCCAGCAAGATATTCTATTCCACATATAAAGTTCATTAGTGCAAAGTGAATTAAAGTACTGTAGACAGACTGCTGCAAATACATAGTGCATCACCTGAATTTATTGCTAATACAAAAAATGAATGCATATATTGTAGAAGTGTAAAAATGGTTACTTGCTTTTGATGATTTATCAACTTTATTTTATGTGCGAATTGGTATAGCTCACAACAGTGTTAATTCTCTTTGTTTGGTATGCTTTTTATTATTGATATGAAAATTTTTATAAAGTTTAATTCTCTATGCTACTCCCTTTATCAGCAGATTTGTAACTATACCAGCACAAAAACCACGTTACATTTACGTATGTTGGAACACATTCAAATTATTTTTGTTAATTAAGAACGAGTAGGTAACCCCAAAACGGAGTTTCTCCAAAGGGGTACCTGTATTCCCTATGTTTAGGATAAATGCCACTGTATGATGTATACGATGTTGTGGGGAAAACTTTATTATTATTACTATTTATACAGCACCCTTTGCTTAAATTTACTCTTTTTCTTCTCACGATCCCTCTTTCTGACTGTCCATCTTCAAAAGACACATCCAAATACTCCATCCCACTCGACTTACAAGTGAGTGACGGGGTAATACATACTCACTCACATTATTTTCGACGTAGATGTTGAGAAAAAGATGTAAGAGGCTACGTAGTGAATAAAAAAAACATTCTCAGTGGTTAAAAGTTTCAGTTTTAGGCTGAACTTAGTGGAAACGCCACGCATGAAATAATTTTTTCAGTTTTGTACATTCCCTTTAACCTTGAAACAACAACCCCCAAACTTTTGAATGACCCTCCCAACCCCTTCCCTCCTAACGACGGTAATGTAAAAAGGTCAAAAAGTACTACCCTGGTGATAAAGTAGTTTATCGCACTGGTAACCCCCTTTCCTCCTAACGAACCAATGGCCTCTTTCCCCCATTCCCACCTCTATTTCACTTTCCCCACCCACCTCCCGGTTTGAGTATATAAGGACACTAAAATAAGGGATAGGGACTATTCAAGTATTACGTAAGACGTTTATGGGGATCATCTCACATTGTCTTATGAAGGGGGGGCAGGGGGTCTGGAACCAATTTCCATTGTGGTCCGTCTTGATGCATTGTATAGTTTCCAAATATCCTGTGTTTTTTTTTCAATTGCCCTATGTTTTTTTACAAATGTCCTGCAATCGTTCACAACTTCACCTGCTGTGGCACTGTTTCGCTCTTAATTTTAATGAACGTGGTACTCCAACACTGCATAATTATACGATATCCTGTGCTCAAAGCTGTACAATGGCTTCTATGGAAAGATAAAACAGCAGAATGCGAGCATTTAACGAAGAGTAGATATAAATATCTAACGTCTTACGTATGAATTATAGGGATGGGGGGAGATGTTTGGAAAATCTTACATTGTCTTACATAGGAGGGATGGGGAGGTCAAAAATGGTATAAATCGTCTTACGTAATATTTGATCGGCCCCATATCTCCCTTGAAAATGACATTGTACGTCGAAAGCATGGTCGGTAAAAAATAAAAGGGTGGAATGTACAAAGTGAGAAATTATTTCATTCTTAGCGGTGACCACAACAGACGGTAAAATAGAGTATTCTCCAACGGTCGCAAACTCCCGGAGACCGAAGCGTTCTTGCGCAAGACAGCGTACCTCCACAGCAACGCCAAATTCACTCCTTAAGACGCCGGATTCAACGAGAGAGAAACGTCGAATCGCGTATGCTCACGAAGTAGCAACACTCGGAAACCACATCAGCATCTATCAACAGCTTTGAAATCTCACTCTACACGCTTCTGCTCTCCTTTTTGTTCATCATTTTCTATATATCCACCTCTTCATCCCTTCCTCATTTCCTTTTTCCCTTCCCTTTCGCTCACATCCAGGCTTGTTCATTTCCATCGCCACTCCGCCATTCTCCGGCTTCAGCCAAACCCATCCTGTCAAAACCTTCTCCTTTCTCTTCGGACTTGTTCCCCACCCTTTCACCCGTTCCCAAACCCTTACGGCCCTTTTCCCTCTTCTTTTTTTTCAACTCTCTCTCTCACCGTCTCCTTCTCGCTTCCCTTATTTCACTCCCTAATTACTTCCCACAATCCCTTGGAGGCTATTACCACCAACGCTTCCTCCCAACCCAACACTCTTCGCTTCGTCTCGACCTCAACGTTTACTAGGGGGTTCCTACCTTGGGATGCTGCGAAACAACCTGCGTGGAGATTTTCTGATAAAATGATTACCGCGAGAGCTAAAAGCACACAGCAACAGCGATTCGGTATCGGTCTTCTCGGAAAGAAGGGGGCGAGCTTAAAAAAAGAAAGAGAGAAGGGTCACATCATCGTGTTACCCATGGCATCAAATCTTACAAAATGAGCCGTGTTCACATTGGATTTATTCTTAGTAGCTCCTGATAAAAGGAATAGAAAAGCTCTCACTTTAAGTTAAAACCAGAAAAACGAAGGAGTTCGCTTCTCGAAACAAAAATTATCAATAAATATTTATACATTCTCTATAAAAACATTCTCTAAATAAATAAATTCTCTTTCGTCACTTGGTGATATTTAATGGTTAACACATTTTATTCACAGTATTTTAAAAGTTAAGTGAATATAATTTGTTGAATTTTCCCTGATTCCAGGCAAATAAGTACCAAAGAACATTTTTCAGAGGGGAAATTATGAGTGTGAGGTGCAGGCTCAAACCTTCAATTTTAGGCCAAAACATTATGTGAGGAAGAACTTCTTAGAGAGGAAAACGTAGATGTAAAGCTTTTAGTCAGATCATGTATCTCAGATAAAAGACGTTATCTTTGCAATATCCAAAATGTGTTTTCCATAAAAATGATACGAACGATCATAAAAAATTAAGTTATTTCCAACCCGACTGGACATAAGCGGTTACTCTGTATTAATTATGATAAATAGAAAATTTAAACATGAGTAACGCTCTAAAAATACGTGTTTATTTAACACTATTCTTGCTACAGCATATCAGGAATGATTCAATACCTTCATAAATTTAGAATCAAGAGGTTCTACGACATGTCTGCCCATGGGAGGTGAAAAAAACGAGTCATGTACAAAATTTTCCGAGTACATATATTCATTCATAAAACTCTATGGGACGTGACTTACCTTATTAGCGAAGTTTGCACGCTAGATCAGAAATATAGGTCGAAATTAAACTTTTGAGTAACTGGGGAGGATTCAATCTTAAGTTCAATTTTTAGGGAATGAAATAAAAATACTCCTAAAACACCTTTCTCAGTACGTTGTGGAAAAAAGCCACATATTTAGAAATAAAAAATTATTTTCAGGCATTTCAGATCCTTCGTTTTAATACTCTACACCACTACCTGGGTAGGGTATATTGATTTTGTCACTGCAGAAATGAAACGCATTGAAGGAGGCGTGGTAGGTGTGGAAAAGTATATAGGTAAGTACAAATGATCAACATCACCTCACCAGTCCATCTAGCTACGTCCGTGTCTCTGTCCGTCTGTCTGTCTGTCTGTCTGTCCGTATTTCTGTCCGTCTGTCTGTCCGTATACCTGTCCGTCTGTCTGTCCGTCTCTTTGCACGATTACTGCCGTAAAAATTGAGATATCGAGCTGAAATTTGAGTCATAAGCCTCTAGTAGTTCACAGAGGTCACAAAGTTCTCAAATGGGTTGGATAGGACAAAAACCACGCCTTTTATAATGACAAAATTGAAAGTGGTGTAGGGTATTTAAGCTTGTACCAAGGCCAAAGATAATTTCTTTCCTAGTTTTTAACATAATAATGACTGGCGGTCTTAGCCGTACCCGCCAGATGCTCTAATAGCCAGTTGCAGGAACGTAACATATGTATTTCATAAAGTTATGGGACCCATAAGCCATGGCAACCATTCAATAAGTGTTGCACAAACATTCAATAAATTCATTGGTCTCATAACTTATGGCATGGAGTTATGAGTTCCATAAGGAGACAAGATGGCGGATGCGCAATGAACTGCTAGAAGACTTAATTACTTGATAAAAGAGTTGTTTTCAGACAAGTGGCCAGTTTTTTTACTCTTACTGACTAATTATAATGTGCATTATCAATTATTCATAGGCTAAACTTTCATAACTTTTATCCGGCGGTGGAAGATTAGATCAAATATTCGAAGCTAGTAACTATTGGTAAATAAGTTAAGTAACTAATAGATGTGTTCATGCAACCCGAATATATTTATGAGTTCTATAACTTTATGGATCTCATAACGATTGATTCCATAACTAAATTTTCTTGCAACCGGCCATAAGAGTATCCATGAAAACATCGTCGCCTCCGACGAAAGACCATTTTTCGTCGGCTTAAGACGGAAAGAACGAGATTTTTCCGAGCAAATTAAGTCACACGCCAGGCTTTCAAATTTCTTCCTCCGTCACTGCCGTCCCGTCCCATCTTGACCCCAGATTTACTTCAATCATTCTTCCTTTCATGGACACGCTTGACGGTAATCTTCACTTTCTTCTCCTCCACTATTCTTCTATCTATTTTTTACCCTATTCCTGCACTTTCACCATGTCGTTTTTTTATGTACCCCTTTATCTGCGACGCTTCATCCATCAAAAAAATTATTTTCCTTCAATAACTTCTTCCCACTCTACAATATTAAGAGCAAATAGCAGGCCACAATACTAGCTTGGATTTAATGAAACACTTCGTTAAACAGTTCTTCTATGGAAGAAAAGCCTAAGCAATAACAGTCGCTGACCGATATGAGAAAACAAAGAAAAGCATTGTTGTACAAGATTAGTCTCGAGGTAATCCCAATTAGATGACTAGTATCAGGTGAATGACACTTTCAGGATGTCGCGATAATATTCAGGTTAAAAAAAAGTTTTTGATTAAATTCCTCACTCCATTACCAAAAAAGATGTTAAGTCTCAATATAAACATTAATGACTGATTAACAAATAAGTATTGAAAATTGGGATTGGTATTTCAGTTTCAAAAAGGTACAATTCTGGAGACGTGAAGAGCAGGAGTAACAAAGATAATTTTCGCATGTTAACGCACATTATTTATTTTTTAATCACTGTATTACCACCAAAAAGTATTAGTAAAATGTATCTTGAGGTGTTACTTTGTGAAAATGAGTGGTGTTCATAATGAGCAACTTTTAATATTGTACCAGTTTAAAGCATATACCTACCTATCTAGCTTTAACTCACAAGGGTATTACATGCCACAGAATCCTCTATAATGAAACTAATTAGTAGAGACCTTGGTTGGTAAGTAAAGACAGCATTAAAGCAGTCGAAAACTTTTCACTAGGGCCATTACTTTATTCAATATTTGTTCCAGGAAAGCGTCTGTGATTTAAATATCAGTGATCTAAGTCTCGGAAGAAAATAAGTTTAACTCATGAATATACATAATGGATTCAAATGTTTGGAATCGTTGCCTAGGTTACGTGTTGCCTAAAATTCCGCATTTAGTTCACCCAGTCCTTGGCGCTACTTAGAAAAAAGTCTTCTCAGTCGACTCGTAAATGGCCTTTGTTGATTGTTGTTAACATGAGACTGTGGTGAATATCCAATAACGATTGAAGAGATATGAACAACTTGATGCTGCAAATAATAGCTGGCTATTTTTGAGACCTAACAGTTACTTTTTAAATTTCTTCTAATTTATTCCACGTTTTTCACCTCGTATTATAAAGAAATTTCCGTATAACGATATTAAATAAGTGCTAAGAGGTAGGTTGTGCATTTTTGTAATTAAATTTGGAGAGGAATTAAATATATCTGTAGACCGGAAGATATTAAAAAAAGTGTAATTACGTCCAACGTGTAGTACTGCATTTTTTATCCACTGCATTATGATTACTGGTAAGTAAAACCGGTAAGACGTGATTATTCACGCTATGTAGACTATTTACATTTGAACTTCCATCTTTCATTACTAGACGGCGCCATAATCGACAAAGTTGTTTGTTTACAGAATTCTAGGCAACAGTTTTTGGTGACGAGACAACACTCCATAAGTATATTCAGGGTTTAACCATATGTTTAAAGTACTTAAAAACTGATGTTGAGTCACCCTGGACTAGCCGCGGATTAAACCTTAAGGAGTCACCCGCAATGCACACTTGTGCGGAATTCCACACATGAAAAATCACCCACCTTGACCGAGACTCGAACCCGGATCCCCGGAGCAAGCCAGAAAACGGGGGAACCGGATTCGAGTCCCGGTCAAGGCGGATGATTTTTCCTCTTTAGAATTTCGCACATTAATTCAATTCAGTTCAGGAGGAGTTCAATTTGAAATGCCTTTATTTTTGCATGGAATAGCCCTTTTAGTAACCCGAATAAATGGATAAATTTGCCTGAAAATGTTTCCAAAGTTATGACATTTTATCTTTTTATTTAATAAAGTGAGATACCGCACACGGAGGGCTTGGTCGGGTTACTTTGCAGGTTTCTCTTCATGAAGGCACCCATCGTTCCTTCACGTCACTTACAGCGGCCAATATTTTACATTTCAGCGGAGCAAATTTTCTCCGGCGTCACCAATTCGGGAGTTCAATAACCCGTCACTCCCTCAGACCTCATCCTTCATCCCCGCGTGTGCCTCACTCCCTCGGGGCAAAACACAAGCCGCCTTTCCTCACATCGTAGACATACCGACACCATCCTTAATATGCAAGTCTACTCCATTCGCCGCTTTCTTCGGCCTTCCGTACCCCATGCACTGCTACTCTCCACCCTCTTCTTCAGGCTTACCGCCTCTTTATCACTGATACATCACCCTGGTAACCCCACACCAGCCAGATCTCCCAGCCTTCCGACAAGAATTCAATTTCTTCCACTCATTGTCTCCCACATTAAAAGGAAATTAGAAGCGAAATACCGTGCAGACATCCCAACATCTTGTGTGACTCGGGGTTATTTCTAATTTGATGCTGGGTGGTCACTTACGTTACATAAAATATCCATATGAAATGCCAGGCTTACGGTTTTCGCTCCTTAAAAAAAGATATCCGTAAAAATGGCATTAATTTCAGATAGAAACATGGGCGTAACCAGGATTTTTGCTTTGGGGGTAGGGGCAGGATATCTATCTGTAGCAGAATATGTACTCCAGGGGGGAAGGAAATCATCCTGTCCGGCTCCGTATAACAGATTTGGTATGAAATGTGCCGTCAAAGGGGGGGAAATCAGCTGCCCCCCCTGCCTCTTCATGGCTACACCCATGGATAGAAATATGCTTTATGAATATAAGGGTTATACTTAGTTTTTCCACGATAAATTATAATATCACAGGACCAAGAAGGACGGTTAACGTCATCTTCAGTTAACTGGAGATAGATGAAGTTACCTGAAGACGAGTAATATAAAAAATTACTGTGGAAAAACAAAAAATAACCCTTTATTAAAAATGTATAGAAAATTTAAGTGGTTCACTCCGGAAGCAACCAACTGTAGAAAAAAACCGTTATTTCACATGTTTTTTCCCGATCTCCCAATGGATACCAAGCGATTTCTAGTCCATCTTGCAAAAAAATAGCGCAAAATGGTGAAGTGTTTCGTTATTCATACATTTTGCAGAGGAAATATTTAACTACAGGTATGCAGGATGTGAATAAAATGACATTAATGCCCTTTCTTGGATGAACGATCTAAAAATTCTACGTAAAAGTTACAATCTATCCTACTGCCTTGAATATTAATCCATTGGCACAGTATGAGAACACAATTTTAGCGCTCAGAAAAAAAAACAACAGTAAGTTTACCCTCGAGGAAAAATACGCGATTTCCTATTGAGGAATAAATTTTGCCTAATTATAATGTTACAAATTCGATAAATATTTGAAAAAGTCGACCTCTTTCTCTCCCTCTCAGTTCATTATTTACTGCTTGAGGGCGAATTATATTAGTATTAAAATTTTTGCTTTAGGTTAAACTCCTGCGTCAAAGTTACAATAGTGAGCGATTAAATATTGACTCCTTCAACTGTACGAACTTATTGGTTTCCTTTCTTCTTCAACTAATCGGCTCGAAGTCTCTGTTAGTGCCAAACCTCAAATACGCCCCAAGTATTTGGGACCCTGCTCATAAAGATTTAACCAAAAAACTAATAAAGCACAGAGAAAAGCTGCGCCCTTCGTTCAAAACTGCTACGAGCAAACATACAGTGTTTCACAGCGTTTAGAGGGATTATGGAGGGTGCCCTTAGAGATTCGGAGGCTACTCGCTAATCTTAGCTTGCTTCAGAACTGGTATCTTTCAGGGCAACACAGAGAATATTACCATGACGGTTCGCTACATTTCTAGGTCTGACAGAAGCGATAAAATAATAGAGATACATTGCCGGACGGATATGTACAAAATCTCTTTCTTTCCGCGCACAATAAGCGACCACAACAAAAAATGTGCTCTACTAAATATACTCTCATTATTCACGTCACCATTTAGCCTCCCAACACCTTATTCCTTACGTCCTTACGCGGCTGGTGCCTTAAAACCCCCTGCCACACGCCCATGTGGCGGCTCGCTTGGGAGTATGTAGCTGTAGATGCCTAATTGTCTCATCCCCATCTTTCCCCTTTCTCGTTCCACATTAATTTCAATATCATCTCCTTGGCAGGTTTTACCACGTTGCTTTCCCCCACCGCGATTCTCTTCGAAGAGCGTATCCCACGTAGTATCTACAATTTTCCATCGATGATTTGTGTAAAATTTTCGACATCTCATTATCGAGTCTTTGGCCTGAATTCTCCACGACCGCCAACCCTTCCCGCTTTTGCTCCCTCATATTCTTTGGTTTTTCTAAAATCCCTCCAGGCTTTTGGAAGAAATTAATCTGTCAAAGCCATCGCAGAGGGCAAGGACACAATTTTTGCACTCAAAAACAGAAGCACTTAGTTCACCGTCGATGACGAATACGCGATTTTCTGATAGAGGGATTAAGTTCGGCTGATTATAATGCTACAAATTCGATAAATAATGAAAATTATAAGGCTCTCTCTCTCATTATCAGTTTAACTGTTACTCGTCGAGGTGATTTTATTTAATATTACAAAGTGCTGTTTTCGGATTTAAAAAATGCCTGAAATTTGCCGACAAAACACTTTCATTAATGAGTGGTACGCTCTCATACACCAACTTTTCCTAGCATTTCAATACATTACGCATACAACCAGAGCTTAATAAAAGAAAATGCTATTCCCATTTATATTAGTTGGTTCCTACAGGCTGACGACAATTTCCATCGACCTTCATCAGAATTACATACGCAGTTTTCGAGAAAAATGTATTGAATATTCTTAATAACTTTTGTGCGCACCCCAAATAAAGGGTAAACTAAGAGTATAGATATTACTTACTGAATCAACGTCGATTTGACGGCAAAACTCGATATATCCCAATGCAATATTATTTAAAGTGAAAAAGGTTGTCAGTATCATGTAGAAGATGCAACCATTAAGCTTATTCATTGAAACTCAATGTAATAATAGTCAATAAATACAAGCATACACTGGAAAAATACACCTACATGGCATAAAAATATTGGACGAAATGTACATCAATAGTGGACGGTATACTGCGATCTTTCACCGCAAATAATAGGACAGGTAGAGAATGCATGTTGGAAAAGTTAAAAAATTATCCAAGGATGAATGACCACTGAAAGCTAGAGAACATGTAAAGATAGACAATTTCTGTTAACAGCAAGACTTTTTGAAGGCAGGCATTCAACACTCGTCCCTATCTAATTCAGAACCTCGCACGTTCCTCCTGTCGCTAGGTTCAAATCAAAAAGTAGTCAGGAGAACAATGCATTGCCAGACCAGAAGAAGGAAGAATGTTTCGTGGATGAATGCGCTAACTTGTAGCTCACTCGTTAGAATCAACTAACTGTTTAGCATTATGAACTCGATAAATACATAGTTCTACAATATAATATATCATGCAGGAACACCAGGGTTGAAATTCGCTCTGAAAAAATCATTTGACTTGACCGGGATTCGAACCCGGATCTCCCAATTGCCGGTCAGGAGTGTTAGCCGTTTACACTGACCGGCAATTGGGAGATCCGGGTTCGAATCCCGGTCAAGTCAAATGATATTTTCAGAGCGAATTTCAACCCTGGTGTATATGCACCCGTGCGAGTGACTTAGTACCACATCATTTGTTAAATGCAATGTTTGGAAATCATGCAGGAAGTTAAATCACGCTGGAAAACTCATGCGGAGTGGGTTGTTAATAGCGATGGCACGTAATCATGCACAAGAGCAAAGTCTACTCTACCTAAAGAGGGTCATAGTTTCATAATACTGATCTATCGCCTCTATTATGGGGCTTGATGTACAGTATTTTTCTCATCCCTAGGTTTTAAAAAGGAAGTACAAAAGAATCAAAGTGGTCCCATGCATAAAAGCATACTCAAATTTCAATATGGACCGGGCCAAAATACACGATTAAAAATTATTCAAGCAACGACCATCACCAAAGTAGAGGAACATCATCACCTGGAATATATTTTATGTGGAAAAAAATGACATTTAACATCTATCAGTTTGCTGTTTCCTCGCGCCTTTGATCGTTACTACCGTAATATTTTGGCTCTAGGAGAATATGTTCAACGTCCGGCAGACAGTAAAAACTTGCGTGTTCTGCCAAAAAAAACTGCGTAAAAGATTTAACCTTTTATATTCCCTTCGATCAGAGAGAGGTTCCTATCCCAATTTCTGCAACAATTTACTGACACAGTCTTGCGCCTTTGATCGTTACTACCGTAATATTTCGGCTCTAGAAAAATATGTTCAACGTCCGGCAGATAACAAAAAACTTGCGTATTCTTCAAAAAACTTGCGTAAAAGATTTAACCTTTAGAATTCCCTTCGATTAGAGAGAGGTCTCTATCCCAATTTCTACAACCTACTTACACTGCTAAGTTTATCGTTCATGATGAAAAGGTACAACTTGGTTAATTCCACACTAATTTCCTGAATTAAAACCGACCCGGTTTTCAGCAACTGAATGCCATTTTCAAGGTACAACTGACTTGAGTGGCTGAGAATATATTTATTAGCCACTCAAGTCAGTTGTACCTTGAAAATGGCACTCAGTTACGGAAACCCGGGTCGGTTTTAATTTAATAAATTAGTGTGAAATTAACCAAGTTGTATCTTTTCATCATGAATATCCAAAACTTCCACAAAGTAACGCCCGAAACAGTTTCGTTTGTTTGTAAGTTTATCGCGAAAAATTTTAACAAATTCTGATTCTCTTCACTGTATTCGATCTATTTCCGAAACAAAGCCTAATTCGTACCCATATGATGTCGGCATACTCCAAGAGAAGTCTAGCAAGAACAAACTTTCTTGTAAAACAACCTCGAGGTGTATTTCAGGACGAAACGAAGATGTAGGTGTATTTGCTTCGCATGCACGTTGAGTCTAGCAACCTTTTGTCTTGTACACTAATAGGTACGTCATGCAATACCTGTTGTACTAATGACTGAGTTACTGATCCACGTGATGTCAAACGTTTTGTGAGACATAGAGAGCTAGCGATCTCATGTCAGCAGATAATGGATTGCAAGCAATAGGGGTCACCATCACCTGCACTGGGCAGCGAAGGGAGGAATTACATTTAGACGCTAATGAGAGTCACTCAATATGCGTCGACGTTAATGAAGCGCTCAACTCTAATGAGCGAAAATAAAGTTAGACACATGATCCACTAATAAAGACTGCTATCGGACAAGGTGACGTTACAATTTTCTAGGTCTGAAGAAGTGGACCAGAATGACGAAATCGTTATCGACGTTACGTTAAGACGTTACCGTTTCTCTCCATTTCCTAAGTGCGTCCTTCGATTTACTTTTACTGCTTGCATCTCCATTTAAAATTGCCACTACTGACGTTTATCCGAATAATTTGGCCAAAACACACGCTCTGGGGTAGTCCAAATTACACGTGGAGGAGTACAAGCACAAATGGTTTGATATTAGAGCAGCAGTTTCTTAGGTATAGAAATGAGAATTTCTACACACATACCTCGATAATTTGCGATTAGGGAGCAGAAATTCCTATATGTCAACCAGAGAATGTGAGTAAATTCGACGAAGTCCGGCGAGATGTCGTGGAACATTATGAATAAAATGAATAAAACTGTATAAAACTTAGCAATGTCCACTGGATTTTTATTAGAACAACGCGTTTCTGATATCTGATGATGGCGAAATAGCGTCAAAACGCGTTGTTCTAATAAAATCCAATGGATTTTGCTAAGTTTTATTCATTTTTATTCATTTCAGAGAAAGTGACTTCATAGTACGTCATCACCCTAGGAAAAACAAATACATAAAAGACGGACAATTCCGTTCATTTCGCCTTCAAGGATCAAGCACTCGAGCCTTGTTGTTGAAATTTGCAGCTAAGACGTTTAATAGGAACACAAAAACGACATTCTATCAAGTGTGTTGTCAGCTTTGTGGAATTTAAAGAAAAGCTATCGGTCAGAATTATACGCTGGCCCAAATAACACGGACTTCACCCATCCTCATTCGAGTCCTGATCTCTCAATACAGTCTAATCAGGTATCAGAAACGCGTTGTTCTAATAAAAATCCAGTGGACACTGCTAAGTTTGATACAGTTTTATTCATTTTATTAATAATGTTCCACAACATCTCGCCGAACTTCGTTGAATTTATTCACTTTATCTGGTTGACATACAGGAATTGCTGCTCCCTAAGTTATCGAGGTATGTGAGTAGAAATTCTCTCCCACTATCATAATAAATTTTTTGCTTACTTATTGAAAACATTTTTAGCGACTCGTGGCTACCAGTGCTTCCTAGAATAAATAATAACATCCATAAGGCTCTTAACCCGCTCCGATCCCCTCCTCCGCTAGTGCCACTCTGAAAACAGAAATATGTTCTGATGCGCTGAAAGGCAACATTCATCAGTCTCAGCGAAGTCTCCGGCAAGGGAAAAGAATTTTTTTTCAATCCTTACGCGATTAACCCTGGAAATAAGTGCCAAATTTCAAAATAGCATGCATTTTTGTACAAAATTCGAATAGGAAAATCGTATTAGAGCGAATGAAAAGCCTCCAATAGCATGTATATATTTTTTAAGTGTTCTACCGGTTGAGGCAGGTTTTATTGAATGTCAGAGAACTTCCTCCCGGTTTTCTACACTTTCCGGTGCCTATCTAGCTCTTGCATATCCTTTTTCGCCTCAGCATACGATTTACCCTTCTTCATCCTGTTCATGAAACCTATTCTCTCTTTTCCTCTTCCCCGCCTGCCTAACATCCTTCCCTCTATCACATTCTTAAACAACCCATCGCCCCTTATCACATCCTCCAGCCACCTACTCTGCCGATCTCGAATTTCATTAAGATGTTCACTTTCCTCACCCACCATCTCCAGAACTTCCTCGTTAGTCTTCCTTTCCGTCCACCTAACCTTCTCCATCCTTCTCCACACCCACATCTCAAATGCCTGCCGCCTATTCTCGTCCTCCTTTCTGAGGGTCCACGTTTCTGCCCCATACGACGCTACGCTCCAAATCAAGCTCTTCACCAGCCTCTTCTTCACATCCTTACCCAATGTCCCCGTCACGAGCTCCCTTCTACTTCTAAACGCCTCGTTAGCTAGCACTATTCCCTTCCGTGTCTCTGCTACCATGTCCGTTTTCTTCTAGCGTACTACCTAAAACGTTAATTTATTTATACTCACTGATAGATACTAACCATCTAGCTGCATGTGACCATATTATCTAGCATGTCTCCATTAAATATCCCAGTTGCATTTCAATAGTGCATGTTTGGTGATCTTCACCCCGTGCCACACACCCTCGTGGTGGCTCGCAGGGTATCACGTAGATGTAGATGTAGATAGATATTTACAATCGGCATTTGAACTGCTAACAGCGAATCTGTTCTCTCATCTTTTACCTCAAACGCGACTCTACTCACGGGTATTTTGGAGGAGAACCCAGCAGATGGCAGTAACACTCAACACATTTTCAGGGAACATCCTCCAGACTCGCGAAACGCGACCGATCCAATTACACTTTTAAGCGCGTTGAAAGAAGATTTTGGGGCGAGCGAAGCGTTCGGAGGGAGTTTATGTCTAAGAACGGAATGGAACGGATAAGCCGGAGGTCGGAAGCGCGGGAAATGAAGGCCTAAACCCCGAGGCCAATCAGGATGTTCCTAACCTTCTTTATTTTAGTACGGGAGAATTCCGTCCTTCCGGGACGGCAGAGCGCGCGTCGCCTCGGGGCGTACATGACATCACATTAAACGACGACACTTGATGGCGCCGCATTTGCATTTAAGTGTTACACTGCGAGGCTCCTAAAAGGAGAGTTGCAGGGGACGACACTTCACGAAGCGAGCACAAGCCGTTTAACACAATACCATAATGTTTTTCGCCATCGTGCGAAATTCGCAGTTTCTTAACGTGCGCGTTTCGGGGTTTCATATTCAAAACGATGCTTCATTTTACTCATGTGAGATAAAAAATTTTCGCATATCACGGAGATTTTTGGTAATATTTCATTAAGGGTAATATATAAAAGGCCAGAGCAGACTAGAAGCCTTCAAAACCTAGTGCTGTTGGAGGATGCTGAAGATTAGATGGACGGACAAAATAAGAAATGGCAAAGTGTACAGAAGAGTAGAAGAGGAATGGGCCATATGCAACACCATACAGAAAAGAACAAGATGGTTTGGACACACCCTGAGACACAATGGGCTCGTGAAGAACATAATTGAAGGTAAAATAGAGGAAAAAGTCCCCCGTGACCCAGGAATAAGTAAATGGACCAAATAAAGAGGAAAGTACATAGAAAGGATACCAGGATGTATTTGCATTAGATAGAGAAGGTAGAAGGGCTGCAGTCAACCAGTCTAATGATTAAACGGCCAATGAATGAAATACATAAAAGTACTAAAAAATTAGTATTCTAGGCATTATTGCAATACTAACATGAAAATCAGAATTCTGAATGACTAAAACATAAAACATTAAATTAATTACCGTCCCCTATAAAAATTGAAAGTAGCACAAAAAGAGAAAAGGAAGTCATTGTTATGATCATAAGTAGTGCCAGATACATAGACTACCCAAGAAACTACCCGACAACAAAATGTAAATTCTTTTTTGGAGTTCTACCGGGTGAAATAGGCCAAGTGTACCAACGTTTATGGTGTGCGTCGTTGAATTAAATAATGGCCTCATATTTTCTTCTACTGTTCTGTAAAGTCAATTTTGTCTTCAGCATCCTACTCAAGCACCAGGTTTCGAAGGCTCCTAGTCTGTTCTGCTTTGCTTTTCCAAAGGTCCACGCTTCAACTAAAGTTATAGTCCGGGTCCAACAATCAGGTGACACCTGAATTGCCAGAGGGCATTAATTGAAAATTACGAAAACGAAAAGGAGGAGTATTTGTTCCGGAATACATAGTTATTTTTAAAATTCTCCTTTCCATAAATACTTGGCTCCAAGAATAACTGATATTAAAACCCATCGTCACAATGAAAGTTATCTCTTTCCAACCGGATCTTAATGGCCTTCTTTGCGAGATATTCGAATAACTGTTTGAACGGTAAACTATCTTAGCGCAACCTTATTTAATATTGTGATCATGACTAGTGATTTGTTCAGCAATAGCAGACATTTTGGGTTACCAAGCCTGTAATGCCTACGATGCTCTAATTTAGAGCATCGTAGCTATAGTTCTCACTCTCTCCACAATGTTCAGTTGGCTACATTTACGTAGAATCGGATAGACAACAGGAGGCATATGTCCAATATGGTCTTTCACTATAAAGAGTTGATTCATGTACTCGTTCAAGGTTGGCGTCGGCATTGTATCTGCCAAGAGTTATGGGAATTTTTCCTAAAACCGTGGTATGCATCGTGATTCGTTGTTAAATTCTACAATTCTTTCTGGAAGCCATTTCTATGCACTTTTCCTTTTTGATGCATGAACTTATTCCTAGGTCTTCCTCTGGGAATTTTTCCGCTATTTTTCCGTTTATTGTCCTTAACAAACCTATTGTGTCTCAGGTTGGGTCCAATCCATCTGGTTCTTCTCTCCCGTATAGTATTTAATATAGCCTTTTTTATTCTATTCATCTGTAAAGTGATTTTATTTTCAGTATCCAGCTACAGTACCAGGTTTCGAAGGCTTCTTGTCTGCTCTGATTTGCATTTCCAAAGGTCCATGCTTACGACTCATATGCCACGCTCCTCAATAATGTTTTCACGTATTTTTTTCCAGTTTTTAATCCAATCTTCTCTTAACTCAGCAATTGCCTTATTGCCATGAAGGCGTTTTTCGCTTGGGCTATTCTTTATTGAATTTCAGATGTATTTCCTATGTCCCACATCATGGTACTTCCGAGAAAGTCGAATGAATTCACTTGCTCCAGTTTCTCTCTTCCCAGTGAGACTTCTGTATTCAGCTTATCTCTAACGCCTATCAGGATATCCGTACTCGACTGATATTATTTTCATGCTGTACTCTAGAAGAACTTGGTCCATTGAGTATTGTGACATTTGAAGCTTATCGGAGAAAATCGTGGTCATATACGGCAAATTGGACGTGGCGGTCGACATAAGTAGTCTACCTTCGGTGGTAATCAATGGCAGGAGTTGTAAGTTCTTTTTAGAGCCGATATCTGGGGGTTCGTTGCATCCATTAGGTGGAACGGCACCGCATGTTCCCGTCACGTTAGGAAACGTAGATAGTAATCCTGCCGAGAGCGAGTAAGTGAATAACACCACTGGACATGTGTCGTGAAGAGAAGGTTGATGCTTACTCCGGGCTTCCCTCAATATTTCCTCCATTCCACTATTATTAATGGTGCAAATGACCAAAGTTGCCAATAGACTTCTCAAAAAGTCACCCAACCAATTCCAAATACGACTTTTACCGTCTTCTGCCCTAGGTTTAAAGCCTAATCATCATTTTTGTTGGAGGGATAATCCACATTTAATGATGGGAGTACGAAGTGCTACCTAGAAACCCAAGCTCCTTTGAAGGTTAAAAAAACGGCGTGAATACGAAAACCACTTCCGCATGAGGGCTGACAATGAGGGCGCTTGTTTCTCGTCCCCGTCAAATTGACGTCCGTGGCTTGGCTTAAGGAAATGTCTTTTGAAATTTGACGACTCGGGTAATTGCCGAAGCTGGGGGAGGGGGGGGGGACCCAATTTAAAAAAAGAGAAGCATCATCCGTCCTCATTGTTCCTTTTTAATGTTTCGTCCAGCCCGACGTCGCGATCAATACCGACCAGCTCGCGAAGAAGCCGCAGGCTTTAATCTCTCTCCCAAAAAACGAAGTTGAGAAAGCGGAATGTTACAGAAAATCACCTTTTTGGGGAGTTATCGTGATGCGCACGAATTTCAGTAAATTAAACCTGGTCTATTCACTCACGAATGTATGACTAGGTTTCTTTCCGACGTTATAATGCACTTACATCATAAGAAAGTAAATCTTAAATGCTAAAATTCAATAAATTGAGCGTTAATCCTTAGGCATTGCAATCTAGTAAATGTATTTGATTTCACCAACGACAGAAATATCCTTGATTGCCTTTCCTATAACAATTCCACCTAAGATATTTTAGATGCATCTGCCAAATATTAAAATATAATCTTTGAAATAATAGATATAACATTTTCGAATCTTTGTCTCATTTTTACGGATTAATTAGCATAGTAGTCAGCAGATATTGTTTACTTAACTACTAGATACATACATAAAATCTATTAGCACATTATGTATACGTAAAGTTGCTAAGTAAATCCGCTTCATTTGTTACTCCTAAAATGACTACGTTATATCTCTCATTATCATATACATATACCCAGTTTCATTTCCTTCCCTTCTCATTCTATGGAATATCTTCCTCTCTATGACAGCCATCAGGATTCATTCAACCCTTAAAATCTGTATCCAGCACCTCTTTCGAAACAAATACGAATGAGGAAGTGCTTGATGCAGTGGGTGAGGAGTGAAAAATGCTGCAGTTTAAGAGGCAATGAGGGGGAAGCCGATGCTGAGGGCCATGGTGCAATGAATAACGTTGGGCAAGAATGGAAGGGAAAAAGAGAATATGCTCTTTCGACAAGATTAAGAATAGTGGGGCGTATGCTATGAAGATATGAATCGTGTAAAATATTGGAGAACTGTGATTTTAAAATTTATTTACTTTATTTGTTTATTATTGAAAAAAATGAAATCAGCTTTGATTAACAAACATTTCAGTTTACGTTCTCGGGATAAAAAAGAATGACTATATATCAACAATATTTCGGTGTATTAAGTTTAAATTTATAAGTAATAGATGAAAGATATGGTTCAATTTGAACAACTGCCTTAATGAAAGTTAATGAAGAAGATAAATTATGAGAACTGTAGACAGATAGGGTATTAAAACATACCTAAGGGCGTTACAAGCGCTAAGACATATCTTTATAAGAGCAATATTTTTACGATTAATGCAGCAGAAATCAACTATGAAATTTCAGCACGTAATTAAGATAACTAACTCACAGTACAGTATCTTATATGGGGATAAGAGTTGGCTCACACATTAATAAAGATAACTTTTACGGAATACAATGCCTTCTGGATCTATCGCCTATAATAATCTCTAAAACTGGTCAAAATTAACTCTATCAACTATAAGTTTTACGAATTGGAGCATAGCATAAGACTTTCTACCCCTGGATCTTTATTTCGAGTTACCTTTCCGGAATGAAATATGAACACCCACCATGCAGTTGGGCTATTACATACGCGTATTATAATAGTCCATAAAAATAACAGTGCTACAATTATTGACTATATGGTCTATTTCATTAAATTCTGATAAATTTCATAAACAACGATAAAAATGCATTAATTCATCCACGGTCTTTTACAATTCACCGTACACTTCTTGGACACAAAGAAACAGCGGCAGGAGAGGCGGGCGGACGTGATCACAATGAGGAAGCGAGTACCCGTTCAAGTACAGTCGAGATAGACTAACACGCACCGCTCTCCTGGAAAAGCCGTGGTCGAAACACTCGTTCTTTCCAAATCAGTCCAGACATGAGTTGTCAAAGAGCATGGTTTTTTTGGAACGAGTAAACAAGAGATGAGGGTTGGTGCGAAGGCTTCCGCGGTGCTG
The DNA here is from genome assembly GCA_963169105.1 of Ceriagrion tenellum. NCBI lineage: Eukaryota > Metazoa > Arthropoda > Insecta > Odonata > Coenagrionidae > Ceriagrion > Ceriagrion tenellum. The sequence continues at coordinate 87,579,796 of OY720642.1, read as the reverse complement.
TGATGATAAGGGCAGAATTATTCTGGGGTTAAGTCATGGAAGCAGGGTATAAATATAGTAACTTTCGCCCAAACAAGATAGTAACCTGAATATAAGACACTGTGACTGGCGTTACTCCGTGAAACTCCACCATGATGAATGAAAAAAAAGTACTCGGTTATGATTCCACACTTCATTTAAAGTTTTACAAGACGAAAACCATTGGTGTAATTTTGAATCTCAGATTTAACGTTGTATGAACGAAGGGCGTGAAATGGACTTATAAGAATAGTTTGTAATTGCGAATTGCCCCACAAACCTTTGTAATGGCCATATTTTCCCCTCCCAATCACCTCTCCTTTACGTGAAACTACCATATCTCTATGATTCTCAGCCTTAATGCCTTTCAACTTAAATCTCCTCATGACTTTAACGGTAGTCTATTCTAGTCTACCCCCCACATGGTTTTATTTTTTTTCCTGACGCAAAAACTCCGAAGTTTACCCTCTTTCACGAACAGATTTGTCCGTTACACATACGCTCCCCCTCCTTCTTGTATTCAAATTTCCCCTTCCCCTACGGGTACCTCTATAAGTGTAAGCCACTCAACTGCTTGTACCTGATGATGGCATGATATGCCGAGACCTTGGTCGAATTGCTTAAAATAAAGTGCGCAATCACAACCAAGAACTCGTTTTTCATTCATAATAACCTGAGTATCGACTATTAAGGTTTCTGGCAGGGGGTGAATATCCAGGTAAAAACACTTTGCTAGTTGATAAAAAAGGCATGAAACAACGTTTATCTGCGTGCATAATGCAAATGCGAGCAAATAATTAGGTAGCAGAGGGTGTATTTTTGCGAGCATGCATCAAGCGAAGAATAACTTGAATCGAAAAAGCATTTATCATGAAAGAAATAACTGTAATAAAAGTAAAGTAAAAGAAAATAATCTTAACAATAAGGAAAACGCGCTTAAAAACATTCTTACGGAAAGTTTCACACTTTGAAATAAAGACAAATTATTGGAAATTTAAATAGCAAAGGCTTTCCAATCTTGATGCTAAGTGATTTTTTTGGAGCACAGGGTGTGAAAATTGGGAGTAACATGAAAATAAAAGGAGATGGATATATTGAGTAGCATAAGGAATACAAGGTCCAGATTGGTTGATCACACATTGAGGTACAACGAATCTGTAAGGGAAAATAATTGAAGACAAAGTCTCACAGGGAAGACCGGGGAGGAAATATTGGCAACAGCAGACAAAAAACGGGATACGAAACAGATGAGCTCATCATCAGCAGGCATCAATTCCACGATTGGTTAGCAGAAGCTCTCCACTACACTCTTTTCTCTGCAAGCCACTTCAACACTCCCTCTTTATTCAATCTGACATTTGTCATGATTTTTCTAATGTATTCCATTCTTGGTCTCCTTCTAATTCCTTCTATTTAAATCATCTCTATTAAACTTTATAACTTCAGGTGTCAATTCGTGGAAGTATTGGACATTCGATTCCATATTGAAAATACGTAACTGTGTAAAATTATAATACTTATTTTCAATATGAATTCGATTATAACATCTTCTTCCGATCCCGTCATTTTAGGCAGCTTTGTTGCAAAATGTGTCCACTGATGAACTACATTCAAACCCATCACGCCGGTCCCATTTGGCGCTGATGTCGTTTTAAAGGCTAAGCCTTGTCACCAACGTTATATCCATTCATCTCTGTTAGCAGCCGTTATTTTAATCTCATTTTAGGAGCTACACCTAATGATAGACTTTACTCTCTTAAAGAAGGACATTTTCGATCACCCCCCTTCATTTTTACCTACAAAGCATTTGGTTTCTCTGGAGAGAATTGTTTTGGAAAATTTAACAGAATTGTTGGGTTCTTCTTTCACCTATGTCTTCCAAAATTTGTTAATTTCCTTTTGGTGTAAGCAAAGAATTTAGTTATTTCCGTATGTTTTAAAATTAAAGGCTCCATTTTCCATAGTACCTGCATAATCCCCTATCAATATTTCCCGATTTAGCATCCATAATACTCATGAATTACTACAAATAGGTTCTCCTATTGTCAAGACTTGATATTCCTCTCCTTTAGAGTCACTTGCTCCACATGAACCTATGACTTAAGTGGTCTCACTCTTCCTACCATTAGGGCATAAATGAGCACGAGACAGAACTATAAGTCTGCAGAGACTAATTTAAGTGACTGACATGATAGGGTGGGGCAAAACTAAAAAAAATGAGTTCTTGAGGCTTAGGCATTTTCCTTTTAACGCATGCATAACACACTCGTAATTTTGATTAAATAAACCCCCAGCAACCTGCGCCGAAGGGGTGTCAAACTTTCAAATTTTAAGGATAAGAATTGTTTTTTTAATAATGCGATGTAAATGGTGAATTTCATTATGTTTTTTCTGAGATAGGTATATGCTTCCTCTATGGACATTTGGTGAGACTAAAACGTAAACAAATCCCGTTAATATCACTTAAACAATGGTTATAAAAATTTGATAGCCCCTAGTGGTTAGATCAGTAGCGAGAAACTTATAACTAACCTTAAAGTTCCACGGCTAATCCCTAAGTTAATCATACCTTCGGGTTTTCCAACCATCGGAAATTTTTGTGTACCCTAGGGTATTGACTAAGGTGTTGACTAAGGACAGTGACGCTTCACGTGTGACGAAATTAGGCAATGAAGCTAAAAGAACTGTAGAATGTTATAAAAATTAAACATGACCAAGGCAAATGAGTTGTATTACACATTCGGTTTCTATGTTTCCACTAATAATTCCTAAAACTGGAGCATTGTCTAATATACTTTAGTAAAATTTCACCACTAGGTACGTACGCGTGGATAAAAGGAACCGAGGCAAGTAGAGTTATGAATAAAGAGAAGGGAAAATGCCGGTTTTAATTGACCTCTTAAGGGACCAATTTACGGACGGAATGGCAAAAAGGGTTCGGAGGAAGGGCAAATGAGCACGTGAGGTAGGGATGCTAAGGGATAACGGACGTGGGAAGGGTTTCGAGAGGGCGTTTGGGGAAAGGGTTTGGGTGAAAGGCGGGAAAAAAGAGGGGAAGCGGTGATGAGGGGTCAAACAGAGAAAAAAACTACGGATGGAATGCGACGGCGGCTGTTAGATGAGGTATATTTGTCTGACTATTAAAAGCCTTTTTTTCTAGTCGTTCCCTTAAGCGTAGTCTGATGCCGCATCAGTTCACGCAATTTAAGCTGAAAGTACACATTGGGTGATATCAGGAATGCAAATTTTTAAGGCTGCTTAACGCGAGGACTTGTAGAACAATCTGATGCATATGATCATATGATATGGATGCTCATAAAAAATGTAGTCACTTCAAATATTGTCCATTAAGACTATTTACCTATAATTTGATTTTTTCGATGAAGTTAGATGCAATGAAAAAATAGTTGATAAAATGTTTTAAGAATTAATGAAGAGCCTCCTCCAAGAATACAACATGAAAGTAAATAACGCAAAGACTAAAATCCTAGTATGCGGAAGAGAGAAGCTAGATGTGGAAGTCCCCCAGAGAGGAGAGAAATTAGAGCAAGAAGATTCCTTTAACTCTTTCGGAAGTACCATCACTTGGGATGGATAAAGTACCACGGACATAAAGCGGAGAAAAACCCAAGTGAAGAAAGCATTCACGGGAAAAAGACAACTGCTATTCTCCAAGAAGATAGGACTACAAACCAGGAAACAGTATGTGAAAACATCCGTGTGGAGCTTGGCACTCTATGGATCGGAAGCATGGACCACTAGAAAAGCTGACCAGAACAGACTAGAAGCCTTCGATACCTGGTGCTAGACGAGGATGCTGAAGATAAATTAGGTGGACAAAAAAATAAATTATGAAATGTACAGAAGAACAGAAGAGGAAAGTACCATAAGGAACACCATACAGAAAAGAAGAGCAAGATGGATTCCACACACCCTGAGACAAAATGTGTTAGTGAAGAACATAACTAAAGGTAAAATAGTTAAAAGTCTCCAGAGGAAGATTCAGAAATAAGTTGAAGGACCGAATAAAGAGGAAAGTATATACATAGGAAGAGATACCAGGAGATAAGGGAACTAGCATTAGATAGGGAAGGGTGGAGGGCTGCAGTCAACCAATATTAGGATTAAACGACCAATGATGATGAAGAGCATCATGATACTGGCTCCTGAAGAAATCATGATGACAGAACCGACGCCCATCTTGAGCAGAAAAATCTTGCGATAGTGGAATGAATTTGCAACTTCAGAAGCTGGATCACCATTGATGGAAGGAAAAAGATATTAAGCAGATTATATGAAGCAGATAAGTCACCATATCGGATGAGGAATCTTTCGACAGCAAGCTTCACAAAACTGCATAAAAGAAATAATTTTTTTTAAATATATATTTGAAGGGTGCTATTATGCGGAGATGAACCATCGATATTAACAGCTGCATAGCAAAAGAGATTGAAAATGACGAGTAAGTGATTACATCAACAATGATGAAGATCAAATGACCGAAAACAGTTGCCAAGGCAAGAAAAATAATCTTACAACGCATGGAATGAGACAAAAGAGTCTCTTTAACTACTGATAGGAGAAATATACGCGGGAGATGGTGTTGGTGGGTTGGCTAGAGTACTGGCTAACCAGACGGAAACAGTTCAAATCCCAGCAAAGGATGATGCTTCCCATAGAAAACCCGATCCCAACTTACATGTCTCGTGGAGGGCACTTCAATTACAGTAATCCGTACGTTGGACGAGACGTTAACCTGTGGTCCCCTACGCGCTGTCGTAAGAGTAGGCTAATGCCGACGCCGGGTTTCTCCTTACCTCCCTAATGACTTGCTAATGACCTATGTTGTCGGTTGCCTCCCAAAATATCCAATCCAATACATCCAGAATTAAATGTAAAGAACTGTCAACTTATGATGAAACATTTCATGCAAATAATAAAATACTTCAAATGAAGAACTGTGATAAATATATAACTTTATAATATGCATAAAGTTATACATCTCACAAATATATTCGTAATACAGGAACACATCTAGTTGTTACTTCACATATCAACCAATAGTTAACAGCTTTGAATATTTGATCAAATCTTCCATCACCGGATGTATTTCATGAAATTTTGGCCTATTATTAGTTGATAATACAGATAATAATTAGTCAGAAAGAGAGAACATACAGGCCATTTGTCTCAAAACAAGTCTTTTATCACATAAATAATTCACCAATTGGTTTACTGCGCATCCGCCATATTGGCTACTTGTGGGACTCATAATTCCATGCCAAGCAAGCAGGCCATGCAAGTTATGATGCCAATTCTGCTTGCAATGCAACTAATGTTTCTGCAACACTTATGGAATGGTTGCTATGCCGTATGCCGTATGGGTCCTATAACTTTATGAAATACATGTGTGTCGTTCCCGCAACTAGCCATTAGTATTGTTTAATTATAAGCTTTCTATAAATAACAATTTCGGCCTGATTTTGTTTATATTTACTGTAAAGTGAACACAGTCTCAGCTCCTTTCCTATCGTCAGTCTAAAAATACACAGCACGAAAAACTCCATTCAGTCAGATGGGTAACGTAGGTTCAATTGTTGGAAAAGTGGACCAGAAACAACTGTCTCCCGTGCAGTATTCAAATTCCTGTGTTTTTTTGGGGAGTATCTTAAGGAGTTAGCTCATGCATCTGGAGTGGACAGCAAGTCAGAGAAAGGTTGGGATAAACGAGAAGCAAGTTTAAACGCTGGGGAGTCTGTTAGCAATTTGAGGACCATGTTAAAGAGCGGTTGAGAAAACCGACAGAAGCCTTGAGGTCAGCTGGAGAGTCGTTGACGGATAGGGAAAGGAGAGGGAAGACCTTTACAGTATGGGGGTTGAAAAAAAAATTGGTGGGTTTGGAAAGGCGTAGATTATAGAGCTAAAAGGAATCGTTGACCCGTGGGCCTATTTCGGCGAGGGCAAGAAGTCAACGGGGTGTGAGTGGCAGGGGGGGGTGTGAAGTGGGAGAGCTCTTTAATGCAGTAGGGGGGATGAATGGGGATTGGAGCGAGTGGCAGGGGGGCGAGAGTACCACGGGGAAGGACGATGTGGGATGGATATTAAAGGAGAACTGGGACGACAAGGTAAGGGTCGGAAACCCTTAACACCTTTACCTGATGATAAAGTTTTCAGCATATGACCATCAGCAATGACATGGCAGGAAGTAGAGCCTGCTAACGTGGTTTTCACAATTAATTGAAATATTTAGAAGGCAAAATATCAATATAATTTAGATACTAAAAATTAATTTATCCTTTTTTTTAAGTTTCAAAATTATTGATATGCATTAATTACCTCCATTTTTTTTAAACTTGAAGCAATAATATTTCAATGTATTCATGCAGTATAGCCATGCTTTGAAGTTGGCTCCGAATTTTTACGCTAACGCATAATTCTATATTCACTCAGTAAAAAACAAATATGCAGTCGATTGCCTTAAAAATGCAAATTTCGCTTTCAATATATCTGACCTCTTGTAAGTAGGTTTTTGTAGGTAGCTTGAACTCTTTAATTATTGGAGACATAGTTCTTTCATTTCACTGTCAGCCATATAACTGAGTGTAAAAACCGTCAATTTTAATAAGAAAGGCCTCGCCAACCATGCGGTGAATTGATCCCAAATTTAGCTTAGAAACTTTTGGTTATGTGAAGTATTTTTGCTTTCAGTTTCATTAATTTTTCATATAAAATCAATACGCCTAAATGTATCCTAATGCGCCAATCTGGTAAAAAAAATATTCAGGGTTCGAACTATCTCTAGGACACACGTTCTCAGCCTGTGGGGAAACTTCTCTTAATGAGACATTGGTATCTATATTTTTTTCATTTTCCATAGGTTATATTGGCGCTGGCGATGATAAATATTTATCTCAGATTAAAAAAAAACCTTCTGCCCTCCCATACCACCGAAACTACACTACCAATAGCCATTTTTTCGTATATTTACGCTTGATTATTATATTAACAGTGAAACAATGAGGTGTCCCTGTGGTGGATGGCGTTGAAACTCGTCAACAACGGCGTCAAATAGCAGAAGAAATATGTGAAAAACGTGATTTTCAAACGCATTGAAACAGTACAATTGTGAAAGGACGGAAATTAAAGAGTCACGCTAAGTAAATGCAAAGTTTACGGTTTAGAAAGGGAAATAAATGATATCCATAAAATGCCTGGGCATCTAGTTATGAAGGAAAATCAATGGACATGTTTCACAAACATTTACGAATGAAAACATTGGTCACCAGAGAATTCGGGGAGGAATTCACTCGAATAATGCACTGAAAAACCTCAAACCTTATAAGAACTGCTACATTATTTAAACTGTAATGTAAGATTGAATTTGAGATGCATTGAAGTCACTAAATGCTAATTTTTTTCGATACATCGCCACGCCGCGGCGGTCTTTCAAAACAGCGCTGCGTAGTATTTATATCTCGATCATCTCAATCCGAGGTGTAGGTATGCAACTCTGATAAATAGAGTACGCTTGTTGAGAAATGGTCACGAAATGGACAGATATGGACAGAAATGGTTATAAATGGACAGAAATGGACAGAAACGGTTATAAATGAACAGAAAGGTTAAACAAAATGGACAGAAATGGTTGGAAATGGACATAAATGGTAATTAATGGATAGAAATGGGCAGAAATGGACAGAAATGGCTAGAAATGGACAAAAAAAGTTATAGATGGACTGAAATGGTTAGAAATGGACAGAAATAGTTGGAAATGGAACGAAATGGACATAAATGGACCGAAATTGTTAGAAAAGAATAGAAATGGACAGAAATGGCTAGAAATGGACAAAAAGGTTATAAATAGACAGAAACGGTTAGAAATGGACAGAAATGGTTCGAAATGGAACGAAATGGACATAAATGGAACAAAATTGTTAGGAAAGAATAGAAATGGACAGAAATGGATAGAAATGAACAGAAATGGATAGAAATGGATGGAAATGGGCAGAAATGGATGGAAATGGGCAGACATGGAAATGCGGTGTGCACTTGTTTTTGAAGTTGCGTACCCCTCGTCTCACTCTTTCCCCCGCGCAGATGGCAAAAATCTCCCCTTTTCTCACCTCTTTATGTCCTCTCATCCGGATCGCTCCACCCGTTATAAAAATCGATGGGACGCTTTCCCCACTCGCAAATGTTTTCCCTGATGAGAGTCTTAGTTTACTCTCTCCTGTGGGGTCGAATAAAAAAATAAGTAAATGCGGCTAAGAAAGAGATTGGATAAGAATTTAATTAAGAAAAGGATGTATCAAGAACGTCCACTATGTTAAATTACTCTCGTTGGTCGTTCAATCCTAAGATTCGTTGCCTGCAGTCCTCCATCCTTCCCTATCTAATGCTAGTTTCCTAGCCTCCTTGCAGCTCTTTATATGTACTTTCCATTATATTTGGTCCACGAACTTATTCCTAGGTCTTCCTCTTTTTCGCTCTGTTCCTCACAAACCCATTGAGTTTCAGGGTTTCAGGAAATTCATCTGATTCTTCATTTCTCTAAGGTATTTTCCCAAAGGATCCTTTCCTCTTCTACTCTTTTGTACACTTCATCATTTCTTATTTTGTCCATCCATTTTATCTTCAGCATCTCCCTCCAGCACCAGGTTTTTAAGTTTTCCAAACTTTTTCGGTCAGCTTTCGCAATGGTTCAAACTTCCGATCCATAGAGTGCCACTCTCCACGACAATGCTTTAACATACTGTTTTTCCTGGTTTTTAGTCCTATCGTTTTTGAGCACAGCAGATATCACTCTCTCATAATCGCCTTCTTAGCTTGGGATATTCTCCCCTTCATCTGCGTTGCATTTCTTCCGTCCTACGTGATGTTGCTTCCGAGATAGGAAACAGATCCACTTTCTCGAATTTCTTTCCTCTCAGGGTGGCTTCAACATTCAGCTTCTCTTTTCCGCATACTAGGATTTAAGTCTTTGCCTCACTTATTTTCATGCTGTATTTTTGGATAACTTGGTCCATTGCGTTCAGTGACCTTTGATGTTCATTGCGATTCCATCTATGACTGCGATTTTATCTGCGAAGTGGAGCATGTTTATTTCTTCTCCGTTTATCTTTACTCCGTTTATTCCAATTGCTTGTGCTTCTCGATTGGCCTCCTCCAAGTACACGTTGAACAGTGTTAGTGAAAGGTTGCGTCCTTGTCTTACTCCTATGTGAATTTTAGCTTCCTACTGACTTCCGTCTCTGATTTGCACTGTGACGTTTAATTTATAGTTTCATTATTATTTCCCAAAGTACAACACAAAGCAGTCATTGTAGAAACATCAGCTAGATAAAACCACGAGCCACCTATTGTTTCGCCTCACTTACGTCTTCCTATGCTCATTAATGAAGTGGAACATTCAATATACGTGTTAGAGAAATCTCGCAAAAGCCTAGCATCACGAGACTCTTAAATCCGAATGTGGAGTCGTTGCACGGTCAAGCATACACAAGCGCTTTTAAATAATCCACAATAATGTCGCTTGAGGGGCATGAGTGATCATTCGTTTGATGTTGATATGATTGTCAGATGACTGCGTACCAATAAGGAGATTGTATTCGCGTCACTGAATGGACAGTTTTCAATGCAGTTATTCCAATGAGCACGAAGAAGCAATCGTTATCCACATCTACATACAACCCTACGAGCCACTGCATGGGCGTGTGGCAAGGGGGTGTTGGGACACCAGCCGTGTAAATATGTAAAGGAGAAGGTATTGGGAGGTGGAATAGTGAAGGTGAATTATGGGAGTGTATTTATTCGAGCTCAGTATTTATTCTGGTCGCTTATTGTGCGCGGAGAGAACGAGTTTTTGTTGCTATCTGTTTGGCAATTTATTTCTCTTAATTTATCACTTCTGTCAGACCTAGAAATGTAGTGAGTCGTCACGATAATATTCTCTGTCACTCTGAGACATACCAGTTCCGAATTTCTCAAACAACCTAAGCCTAGCGTGTAGCCTACGAGTCTCTGGGGGCTCCCACCTAAATCCATCAAAAAGTTGTGAAACACTATATGTACGCTCGTAGCAGTTTTTAACGAAGCTTTCAGCTTTTCCTTGTATTTTATTAATTTTTGTGGTTAAATTGTTAAGACCAGGGTCCCAAATGCTCGAGGCGTATTCTAGGTGTGGCCTAAACAGAGCGAAGTAGCATCTATCACTTACATTTTCACACGAGGACATTCACATACATGCTAATATAGATTAATTTGAAATATTCCGCTTCAAGAAGAAAAAATAAATAATTTAGCATGCAATCAATTTATTAAGTAAGTCGCCTATTTAACATATATAATTCACTTCTGTCGGCCCTTCCGTGAGAGCCATGCCTTTTTTCATCAAAAGTTTTTTGAAATTACCTTTGTTTCTCTATGCTTCACACTTTATCATATCTTGTATATATCTTATGCTACATTCAATATTAGTAAATTTTTCATGTCTTTACAACCCATTCTTGTGCGTTTGCCCCTCCCACCCCCCCTCCAAACTCCCAGTGAAATTTGTACTGGAGGATTAGAGCCAAATCTCTCATTTTTAGAACAAATTCCTCAATTTTTCTCAGAGAGTATTACATCTTTCTTAGGATGGGTAATATTTTCTAAACAACCAATTCGTTATGTAAATGTCGAACTTCATGATGCGCAAGAAACTATATTGAGCAAATGCATGTCTTTCCTGCCAGAAAATATATGTACTCAGGAAAATAAAGCTGCTGTATTTTATTTAAAATTGAGAAATACTGGTTTATTTTAAGTTAACATTTTAAACCTTCATTATATCAGTTTAATTGAACGTTTATATTTCTAACTATTTTGTAACAAAGGGCTGCGTAAAAGAGGGAACTGTTAAGCAGCAATCGGCATATAAATGCCTTATGCCCTCTTCTTTAAGCTCCTTACAGAAGGAATAGGAGAGATGTACCTTTATATTAAAGAATCCGAAAACAGAGCTGAGGATCCATTGTTAAGCCACGATAAGGACAAATTTTCCAGTTATTGGAAAATATTTTTATGTTTCGGATGAAACATTTTCTGAAGGCTATAAAATGGGACACCTAAAAAATTATTCCCACGACTTTACCATGCAGAGGATCGGTCCGGTATCAGATGCCGAAGTTGAGGGTCAGAATAAAGTTCAGATAACCAGCCAAAGTACAGTTGTGGAGAAGAGAAGGAGACGGGAAGCCACCACATTATATCTACATCTGCATACTACCATATGAGCCGCAGCATGGGCGCGTGGCAGGGGGTTTTAGAACAACATCCGTGTAAAGATGTAAGGGATAAGGTTTTGGTAGGTGAAATGGTGAAGTGTATTAAGGGAGTGTATTTAGCGGAGCTAAGCTTTTATTGTGGGCGGAAATAATGAGTTTTTGTACCTGTTGGGAAATTTATCTTTCGTATTTTATCGCGTCTGTCAGACCTAGAGATGTAGTTAGGTGTCATGATAATATACTTTGTGTCGCTCTGAAACACGCCAGTTCTGAATTTCTCCAGCAACCTAAGCCTAGTGTGCAGTCTCCAAGTCTCTAGGGGCTCCCACCTTAATCCCTCTACAAGTTGTGAAACACTATATGCTCACTTGTAACAGTTTTAAACGAAGCGTGCAGTTTCTCTTTGTATTTTATTTATTTCTCCATAAACCTTCATGACCAGGGTTTCAAATGCTCACGGCGTATTCAACGTGCAGCCTAACCAGAGAAAAGTAGCATCTCTCTTTCACTTTTTCATCGGAGGACCTTCCAATTTTACGGTTAACAAAACCTTGTAGAAATAAAGTAATAAAGAATTGAGCTCTTAGGATGTAGCCACGCGTTCAACATTGCGTGATAGGATTTCTCCTGGTGAAATATCCCGGAGGTAAAATAGCCCCCTTATCGGATCTCCAGATGGGGTCTACTAGGCAGAAAGTACAATGGTAAGCGTTAGCATTTGTAAGTTGGGTCGGTATGAGAAAAGGCTCTATCAAATTACAACTTGAGGCAAAAAAACTGAAACAAAACATAAAACGCGGATTATTCCTCTGCAATTTACCTATGCAGCCAAAGCCAAATAGAGCTGCTTTTGGGGAAATAAGTCAGCACCGCTCACTGAGATGATAGCAATCAAAAAGGTTTCGTGAATGTGGCACGCGCAGTCACGTGCTTGAAGCAGTACATCGGCTCCTAGTTCCTAATCTAGCCCTACGCAGAATAGCTTATTATTTCCCCATGTAAAGTCTGCCTCTTTCTGCACATAGAAAAGGGATAAACGTCTCTCTCTCTCTCATCAAATCCCACGATTAGTTCCACAGAAACGCTCGGGCTTAATAATCTTCATCGTAAACATCGTCATTACGTATTTTTTTCGCTTGCCTCATCCGTTTTTTCCGACCAGGCATCCCCGGCGGAAAAGGTCGGAGATAAAATATTTCAAGAGGGATGTTTAGTTTCCGTGGGGATGACCATTAAAGTCAAGTGCTTCCCTTCGAGTCGACCCGAAAGAGGCTACCTCTGGAATGCGCGCTCGAGACGATTTTGAGCGGTTGAGGTGGAAATCCGAACCACGGTTTTTTCTTCACTAAATGCGCATTAGATCACTCATCGTTTTCGTGCAAATTTTTGTCCCCAAATTTTCCGATGTCAGTGCACTCTACTAGCTAATATTAGCTAATTCCTTCTTTAAAAGTTCTCATCTCTAATTTATAAACAGTTCTAACTCTCTTAAGGTAGTTTGAGCGAAATGCCATTTTACCTAGAAATCAATGAATTTGGTCTCATTTTTAAGGAAAATATATCACCCTTCAATTGATATACAAAATCAACCCCTTACCACATTACTTTCCGAGATATTTGCCAAAAATACCAGCCCATTTACATGGAAAAAAGTACGTGTAGGTATGCACAACAGACAGACATTATATTACAAACGAGGCATTTCCGGCACTTACATCTCGTCAAAAATCAAGTGTGTAGTTTGTGTGTTTTCTCAACTATTTTTGAAAACTAATCATAGTGTCACCGAAGTTAATTCTTTGGGATCACAATAAACCTTCCGTTTTGATGAAGTTTCAAACGTACCATGTGAACAAAATGAGTCGAGGTAAAGGCTTACTTAGATATGTTCATTTGATTACTTACAAATTCTGTCATGTAACACTATTTTATTTCACCATTAATAATGCGCTATTTCGTTCGTGTGACTCATAGTTGGTGAAATTAAAACGTATATATATTGAATATGGCCTCTATTATGATTGGGGAACTATCTCGCTCGCACTACCTTAAACCTTCATGTTTCAACTCCCCTGCGAAGTATTCTGTCCACCTTGTATACTTTTTAATCCCCAACTCCACAGGAAATGTAGTTTCCGTAAACCGGGGCTAATTAGTCAGCTTTTTACTTAAGTTTAAATTTCCTAAGTATATATATGAATATTAGAAAATATATTTTATTATTGGTCATAATCATCACTCATCTCATAGTACTCTCACCTGATACCTAATTATTATTTGAACAGATAATGTTCCACAAATATAATATTGAATAAAAACCATATGGAACATCACACAGAAAAGAAGAACCAGATGGATTGGACACACCCTGCAACAAAATGGGTTTGTGAAGAACGTAATTGAGCGAAATTCCACAGAGAAGAAAATCAACCGCCTTGACCGGGAATCGAGCCCGGATCCCTCGATCCCTCCGGCCGAGTTCTCTAGCCAGTTAAGCTACAAATTATCTGTCTAAAGCACTCGGCCGGACATCGAGAGATCCGGGCTCGAATCTCGGTCAAGGCGGAATAAAAATTTTGCATTGCGGGTGACTCCGTGAAAGTGGAACTCCGTGGCTAGTCCCAGATAGCTTAAAATCTGTCAACATAATTTAGCGTAAAATAGGGGGAAAAGTTCCAAGAGGAAGACCCAAAACTATCTACATAGACCAAATAAAGAGTGCATAGGATGAGATACCAGGAAGTTAGGGAACTACCATTAGATAGGGAAGGGTGGAGGGCTGCAGTCAACCAATCTTAGGATTGAACGACCAATGAATAATATAAAATAGCTGGCACAAAGTTACATCCGCTTACTTTTCAACTTTGAGACCGTCAAATTTCCCATTACTATTGTCTATACCTTGAAATTTGTCACAAATTTTAACTTAAATGTGCTTACTTAAGGACTCTGGATGACTAAAGAGTACACATCTCCATTAATTTTGACGTAATTTGGGTTTAGTTGCCCTCTTTGCTAAGTATCACTTTGCTCACTATTCCTCTGTCCAAGAATCAGATTTTCTCCTTCTCATTAGCCCAACTCCAGTGATTGCCTTATCGCTCCATCAAATTCAATGAATTAAATTGTTCGCCAATGTTGGTGATCCTACAATATTAATATATACCCTCAAAACTACGACACAGAAGAAGAGAAATATTACGAGTCTTACTACCGATAGAGCATGTACAATGCTATGTACGAATTTAGCAAAATTAATGAGGTATGCTAAGATTTATAGTTATATCAAATAATAATGATACAAAATCATTAAATTTCAAAGATTGTTTTGAAGAAAACACGGTTGGTGAAGCAGACGGAATTGATATTAAGCAGTTTCCCTTTATTTTACACGTATTTTGAATAATGCGTACGCTCCCGCCATTTGTCAATTAGCGGTTAAGATATTCGGCAGGGTCGTTCGATTCGAAAACTCCGTAGCTCATTGAATGAAGAACACAATCAATATTGAATGGCTTCGTGTATAAGAAGAGTCGTTCGATTCGACATATCCGCTGCTCTTTCGATTTGGGTCTTCACAATCATTTTCATCACTTGGCCGTAATTTAAGCGCTTAAGGAGTATTTCCTGCCAAACCACGCCAAAAGGAATGAGCAAATATGCGACACAAGACGTCATTTTAAATACAAATGCTGTGCCCAATATATAAATACGCTGAACAAAGTATGCTACGCTTATGGAGAATACACCAATAAAACACATTGATTGCGGACTTGTTTACGTAGCGAAGTCCTGTAACAAGGGATGCATACAATCGACATGAAATGACCTCGGCGAATAAAGATGGGTTAACACGTGAAGTCTCTTCCATGACGGTAGCCTTGGAAGTCACTTGCGAGCGACAATTCAATATGTTAGCACGTCCTCTCATGGCAGTAGTAGTCGATAGTAGTGGTAATCGACCGCGATTGTTACTTGAAAGTAAAATAGACTGGTTTACATTTTGCATGCAAGTAGCACATCTATTCTGCGATATAATCGCATCGCATCCGGTGGAAGCAGCCAATCGATGCACGGATAGATGACAGCAAACGAAGTTCTAAAATGTAAACAACGAAAAACTTATTAGGAGTAGGACTCATTGTTCCATATTTAAATATTGATTTGTGCTTGAAAGTATTTAAAATGCTAAAGAATCCCTGAGGTAAGCTATATCAATTATCTATTATTAGATAAAAGATAAATACTGTATGATGAGGGCAAATGGTGAAGTAATTGAACAGGTGGATGATTTTGTGTACTTAGGTAAGATGTATGCAAAACATGGAAGAATAGATGAGGAGTTAAAGAGACGTGCGAATGCTGGAAGGAAAGTGGTAGGTAACACGTGGAGCATATCAAGGAATGAGTGCTTGTCTAAGGAAGCGAAAATTGCCGTGTACAAAAGTGTACTTCTTTCCACTTTGCTATAGTAGTGAAACATGGGTATGACAGGATAGACATAAGAGTAGACTAAACGCCGTGGGTATGAGTTATATGAGGAGTATTTGCGGCAAAAGTAGGATGGATAGGGTCAGAAATGAGTGGGTTATGAATGAATGTGGGTTAAATTCTCCAGTAATGGACGTGTATGAAAGGAGTGAGCTTCGTTGGTTTGGACATGTTGAGAGAATGGATGAGAGTCGAATAACGAAACAGATATACGCGAGTAGAATAAATGGTGTGAGAGGTAGTGGTAGGCCGAGAAAGTTGTGGTTGAATGTGGTTGAGAAAATTCTTAGGAGGAGGAATATGAGGAGTCTTAAAAACAGGAGGGCGTGTATGAAACAGTGTATGGGGGTGAATGAGGCAAAAGAGGTTTGCAAGGATAGGTGAGTATGGAGGAAATTATTGAAGCAGAGTTAGGTGTACAATTATGTATTAATGAGTGAAACATTTTGACTGTGCCTACCCCGAAAGGGAACGGCGTGATGGGTATGTATGTATGTATGTATGTAGATGAAAACGATTATTATCACAATTGACACACGTGATTTGACGTAATTAAACATAATAATTGTAGTTCATACAAATTTATTAAAACTACGAATACCTCTGGGACTTAAGCAGTGATATACGTACGCCATTTTTGCCCAATTTGGGCGATTTTCGTAATTACCATATTCATTGTCTACTTCCGTGATCCATTCGTTTGGAAAAAAACCGGAATTACTGTGTAAGCAGAACGATTCCCTACAAGTGGCAATACGATTCGAGATATCACTACACTCGCTACCTCCACAGAAGTCAAATTCCATGCGTAAACCCGCCTTAAGGAAGGGCATTAGCCATCTATTCTATATCTACATCTACATAATACCCTGCGAGCCGCCACACGGGCGTGTGGCAGGGGGTGTTACGTTATCAGCCGTGTAAAGATTAAGTTTTTTGGAGATGAAATGGTGACATGTATTATAGGAGTGTATTTAGTGGAGCTCAATTTTTATTTAGGTCGCTTATTGTGCGCGCAAAGAACGAGTTTTTGTACCTATATTTTCGGCTGAGTATCCCTCTTACTTTGTAGCATCTGTCAGATCTAGAGATGTAGTGAGTAGTCATGATAATATTTTCTGTGTCGCTCTTAAGCACACAAGTTCTGAATTTCTCAAGCAGTCTAAGCCTAGCGTGTAGCCTCCGAGTATCTAGGGACCCCCACCTTAATCCCTATAAAAGTTGTGAGACAGTATATGTTTGCTCGTAGCAGTTTTAAACGAAACGCGCTGCTTCCCTTTGTATTTTATTATTTTTTTCGGTTAAATCTATTTGACCAGGGTCCCAAATGCTCACGGCGTATTCGAGTATTGGCCTATCCAGAGGGAAGTAGCATCTCTCCTTGACTTTTTCATCCGGAGACCTTCCTATTATACGTTTAACAAAACCTAGGTTTATTAACGCTGTTCCACATAGTTTTAGCATGCGTAATCCCACGATGTATCAGAAGTAAAAGTTATTTCAAGATATTTTACTGTATCTGAAAATTTTATGATTTTATATTTATTTTTTATTTTATGACTTTCGCAAGAAATGGACAGTGGTGCATTTGCTGATACTTAATTCTAATCCCCACTCCTGGCACCACGAATGAACGTTGTTAGGGTCCAGAGCTTTAAAGTCCGTTTCTTCGCTCATTTCACGGTATTGGCGCCCAGGTGAATCACTAAGCCGAGCAACTGAATCATACATACGTACGCAGAGTCTTTTTATGTAGAAGACAGCGATTAAGTGAGGAATTGGAGAGAAATTAGAACGGTCAAAGCACCATGAACATGAGGGAAGTAAACCCCACCTGGTCCAGGCGAGGTAGTCGTCTCGACCGCCGTCGGCTGCTGAGGGTGACCTCGCCCCAACGAGCCCCTTTCTCTCGCGCTCACGGAAAGCTGCCCCGGTTAAACGTCGAGTGGTCAAAGGAAGGGAGGGCGGGTCGGTGGGGAGGAGCTGGGAGTCTGGGAACCTCGTTTCTACCCCCTCATCTCTCCTTTTTTCCTCCGAAAAAAAACTAGTCCCTCCATTTCAGAGCACTGAAAAGTTCTTCCCTCGACTACCACCACCACGAACACGACGGCGGAGATCTACTGCTTGCCTTTTCACGCGCAACAATGAGGCTGTTTCCATTTTTAGCCCCGGCCTAATTTCGTCGCCGACGAAGTGTGCTGCTGCTGCTCCGCCAGCGGGAAGTTTAGGGCCCGACCCGGAAATAATAGCGGGAAGCCTCGGAGCGCATTTCCGCATGTGGACGACGAGTTAGCCCGCCGAAACAGGAGCAAACAATAACGCCCTCGAGAAGGAACGGCCGCAGATATACCACAGGAATCTGAGGCTGTAAAGGAAAAACTGAGGCTTGGCGTCACGCGGATAAATGTCGCACAGTTTAGCTTTCAGGTGCCGCAACTGCAGAAGGCTTACATCACACTGTCTGACCTAAATGGAACGTGATGACATTAAAGATGGCAACCTTAAACAAATACGATATAAATGCCAATCACTGGCATCAAACCCACGATCATTACGCTGTCGTGCCAGAATTTCTCCCACCTGTCGACTGCGGTCGTACTAACATTTGCAACGCAACAGGGAGCTAGTTCAATACCTTGGCATAATACTAAATCCCACAGAAGAAGCTGACCACCTATCGCCAAACAATGGACCATTCTAACCGAATTTCAAAGATATCTTAGCCTCGAACACAAATCAGCTTGCCCAATGAAAATGCAATCATTTAGAAAGAAAGTTATGAAAGTTAAGATGCTGGTTATCTCGATGATTGAAAATAGCTAATGGCATACGACATAATCTTCTACAGAAATTCTTTGGCTCTCAAATAAACTTTGGGATCAGCCAAAGGTTTCTCTTCGAAATCAGAAAGTAATTAACTTTAGGGCTAGACAAAAGTATACAAGAAGGTATAAGTAAAGGATAAAGGACTATTGTTTAAGAGTAGAAGAGGAGAGGAACATATGTACTCCAAACAGAAAAGTAGAATCAGATGGATTGGTCACACTTTGAGGCACAATGGGTTTGTGAAGAAAAATTACGGAATCAGCGGGAAAAGTCCCCAGAGGAAGACCCAGGAATGAGTTCGTGGACAAATTTAAGAGAAAAGTACATTGGAAGAACTACCAGGAAGTAAGGTACCTAACATTTGATAGAGACGGGTGGAGGACTGCAGTCAGCCAATCTTAAGATTAAACAACCAATGATGAGGAAAAGAAAGGGTGTCGATGGAGAATCGGCTGACAGACAGCGGGAAGTATGCCTAGTCTCTACAGTGTGCAGCAGTTAGCTTCATGGACACCCGGACAGTGCTCCACAGAAGTGAAATAAGTCCTCAAATGAAAGAAACATAAAACTTGTCGCTGTGTTAATGTATACGTTATACACAATCATTTCATGCCTCAAATCAAATGAACAATCGGTATCTATACTGTTGTTCTTTAACTGAAAGTTTTTCCTAACCACACACTATAACCTCAGACCTGAGGATGATGAACCAGAACTTGAGTTAAGTCTCAGACCAAAAGTATCCATAACTACCCATAAGACCACGTTTTGGCATATTTATTACACACAGAGCACAATACTTTTATTCAACCCTAAAGTATTTTTATTAAAAATAGTAGTTAAGTCCATAATATATTTATTTATTTTTACGATCCCGAAAACAGCACTTCAGGGCCTTTTGCATCGGGTGATCAACATTAAAAACAGACGAAACACCATCAACCATGTCCTTAGCGGTGAAAATCTACTCAGGGGGGACTGGAACCCGCAACTCCGGGATGGGCATGCGAGGACTTTACCCCATTACCACTTAGGCCACCTGGGCCGACGACATATTTGCTTCAGGTAATTTGCCCAATTACTGAAGGTAGCTCTTCAACTGGCAATTTAATTGAGTACAACTTAGTGCGATATGGAAGGTAATCGTATGCTTTGGTTTCTCATTTTATGAAACTAAACATGATGCTGATAAGTATGCTATATTCAAAGGCGAGAAACGCCTCACGTGACACGATAAAATTGATTGATATTCCGATTTTATTCGGTGACATTAAACATAAGAGGAAAACTAATAAGCGATAAAGGGACAAACGTGCGTTTTCTTCTCTGCGGAAATATGTTACCAA
Organism: Ceriagrion tenellum; assembly: GCA_963169105.1. NCBI lineage: Eukaryota > Metazoa > Arthropoda > Insecta > Odonata > Coenagrionidae > Ceriagrion > Ceriagrion tenellum. The sequence goes on along the minus strand of OY720642.1, from coordinate 87,559,851 downwards.
ACTAACGGTTAATCGAGGGGATTGTAGCAAAAATAAAGCAAAATATGCCACCAATACACATTCATCATCTTGTTCTGGCTAGAAGAATATCAAAGGCCAATGCCGCCGAAAATCAATGGTGGGGCACGAAATTAGTGATGTAGAATTGAAACAATATGTGTGAATGCACTATATCACGCAATATGTTAGGAAATAAATTTATCCTCACTCCGGCCAGGAGATTTAATTTGCTATCTCTAACTTATTTCGGTTGAACTCAAGCTCAACTCAACTCAAGCCTCAGCTACACTACGAATGATTCTAACCCTCGCAGTACAGTGCAGTGCCAAACAAAATATATTTGGAATTTCCACAGAGAAAAAATCATCCGCCTTCGCCGGGATTCGAACCCGGATCCCTCGATTTCCGGCCGAGTGCTTTATCCATTTCAGCTACCGAGGCTACCGAGCTACCTGTGGATTTTGGTGACCTTGACGGGACTAGATGTTCTCGACTGCCGGACATACAATGTAAGAATCAGTCGCTACTGAGCGCTTAGCGCCACTGCCCACGAGGAAAGATCGAACTTTGAACACAGAGAGGCGTTCACTCTTATTTGACAAATTTCAAGCTATCCGGGTGACTACGTAAAAGTGGAACTCCGCAGCTAGTCCTCGGTAGCTTGACTGGCTAAATCACTCGGCAGGAAATCGAGGGATCCGGGTTCGAATCCTTGTGGAGGCGGATGATTTTTTCTCCGTGGAAATTCGCACATGTGTGCATTGCGGGTGACTCCGTAAAGTGGAACTCCGTGGCTAGTCCCGGATAGCTTGAAATTTGTCAAAATATATTTCTTTCTAAAAACTCTTAATGACACAGTTTTACTTAAACTTAAAGGCAAAATAAATTGAAAAGAGAAAACCAGGTCGCATTCAAAATAAATCTCGGAAAAAAATTACCATAAGCGGACCCACAAATAAGGAAAGCTACGAGCGAATTCAGAATATTCAGGCAATATTGAGTGGAAAAAAAATCGCTGACGATTTCCAGCAAAATGGGTAGCTTTCCACGAATACGATATTTGTTTGGACCAAATATTCGATAATAACAGCATCAACAGGTAGGAAACTTGACTATTTTTAGAATTCCCCAATGAGATCTCTCATAATTTTTCAGTGAATGCAATGATCACATTCTAAATTCCTCTTTGCTTTAAACAATATTTTCCAAAGGCGCTCGCTCTCTTCATTTTGACACTGCTTACAGAATATTCAGAATCATTTAATGAGACGGATCACAGATGAAAGCCAACCAAAGCGAGAACCGGCTAAATATAAATATTTGATTACCCACTTAAGTACAAAGGGAGACACTTCTCTAGGGACGATATTCCTCTTTAATTCTATCTTTAGACATAAATTCCGATAATTTTCATCAGCCAGCCCTCAGCTTGGTTATTTCCAGCAATCATTACAAGACCCCAGCGTTTCGATCGCCTTTCTAAAAACTGGACGTACAATCGAAATATTCCACTCACCAACGTACTCGAGGCATGGAAAAAAAGCACTTCTTGCTGACAAGAAAATGATGCACATCAAATATCCAGTCTGAAGTAGTACCTCTTCCCCTCATCTATGATGCCCCTCAGCCTATTTAATGACGGAGGCTGTGGAAGGTCAGCCGAGTTACCCAGACGCCTGTAAAATATTTTTCTTTTAGAAGAGAAGATTCCCTTTAAAGAGCAGAGACGGCATTTGATTATTCAATATGAAAGGAGGCATTTCTCGTGGGACGATATTTCTCTTTGATTCCATCTTCAGACAGCAATACCGATAATTTTCATCAGCCAGCTTTCATGAGAATAGAAATTAGCTAGCGTGGTAGAGCTAGCGTGGTAGCATAGGAATTGGGCAAGAACACCTGCGTACCAAACGTTCAAAGATACATACATACATCCAATCACACCATTCCCTTCCGGGGTAGGCACAATCACTACGTTTCACTCAGAAATACATATTTGTACACCTAACTCTGCTTCAATAATTTCCTCCATACTGACATATCCTTGCAAACTTCTTTTACTTCATTTACCCCAATACACTGCTTCATACACGCCCTCCTGTTTTTAAAACTCCTAACATTCCTCCTCCTAAGAATTTCCTCAACCACATTCAACCACAACTTTCTCGGCCTACCTCTACCTCTCGCACCATTCATTTCACTTTTATACATCTGCTTCGTTATTCGACTGTCATCCATTCTCTCAACATGGCCGAACCAACGAAGCACACTCCTTTCATACACGTCCATTACTAGAGCATTTAACCCACATTCATTCATGATCCACTCATTCCTGACCCTATCCATTCTACTTTTTCCGCAAAAACACTCCTCAGATAACTCATATCCACAGCGTTTAGTCTACTCTTATGTTTATCCTGATATACCCATGTTTCACTAACCATACAACAAAGTGGGGAGAAGTACACTTTTGTACACGGCGATTTTCGCATTAAACAGGCACTCATTCCTTGATATGCTCCACATGCTACTTACCACTTTCCTTCCAGCATTCGTACGTTTCTTTATCTCCTCATCTATCCGTCCATCTTTCGCAACCATATGCCATTTATAATCTACATAAAAAATAAATGTCAATTAAATAAGTAATGCTGCCGTCAAATATTGTTAGGATTTGGATTTAAGGGATGTAAACAGCCGTGCATTACACTGCATGTGGGGCCGGAGTAATTGTGGAATAACGATGGAAGTTATTTGACATGACGAAAAGGGACGGTGGCTTTCGGAACGCGTAAACTAAACTATCTTTCTTGGTGTGATTTACATGTTTCCATAGATTTTTATAATGTTTTTCTTCACATGTTCCAAAGACTTTGTGAACTGAATTTCTCTTATGATCAAGGGTATGGTTAAATCTTACATCTTATGAAACACTCACAAAGACTTCAAACAATGAAATAATTCGTATCTTATATATAATTACAGAAAGATCTTTTTCTGTCATTCCGTATACGCTCCGTTAATACTGCACCTACAGTGATAAATGAGGTATCATTTTAAACATTGAATCACCGGCTTCTGACGAAAAATACAATTTCTATCTCAAATTTCACTATTTACCCATTAATTTGACTTAAAAGTTTCGATTTTTCCATGCCGATTACTCGCTCGAGGTATATCGACTCCACACATTTTTTTATTCTAAACTTCAAAAAAAGGTTTAAAATGAAAATAGTACGAAATGCACATAGTGATTGTACATGGGTGAATGGTCATCTGGTAAGTCAATGCTATTAAAACTTTTTGATTTCATATATATTATTTCTCAAAGGTGTATTTTTGTCGCAACGCCATAACTCCGATAATTCATCAAAATTAATGATTCCAACATCGTTTTAAAGCTTATGTTCCCCGCTATTGACAAAAATTGAGAAACGGTTTTAAATTAAAGTTTATGTTAAAAAATTTCAAATTAAAGTTTTGGTCAAATAATTTATATTTAATGTTTATGTTAAAAACGGTACAGTGCCATCTGTTTACAATATAATCAACTAATATGTTGGCTACGGTTACGGGCTTAAAAGACTGTAGGAGGCGCCATCTATTAACACATCGCTGAGTTAGATTGTTTACATTCTTCATGCAATCAGTGTGACCCTTTACCGTTTACGTTTACCGTCGACCCCGGTGGCGGCGTTGTAAAGCCCTCGCCTGATAACCCGAGGGTCGCGGGTTCGAATCCCACCTGGGTAGATTATTCACTGCCCAGGACATGGATGTTTGTGTTCGTCTATGAGTTAATTTTAAGAAAGGAAAACAGTCCTAAATTCGCTCGAAAGACATGTTATTATCATTGATTACGTTTACGTTATGTATCTTTAACACAAACATAAATAACATATAATTGTCCATGGGAAGAAACAGGTACAAGAACAGGAAGAAAGAAGGAAGAAGCTGCATACTGTGCGAAATATTTGACAGGTAGAAGAACAGGAAGGAAGAGGGAAGAAACAGGAAGAAGACGGGAGAAAGCTGCATACTGTAGAAATATTCGAAAGGTAGAAGAACAGGAAGAAAGAAGGAAGAAACGGGTAGAAACTGCATACTGTGCGATATATTCGCACGGGTCAGCTAGTAAAACAATATTATTGCACAATTAATAATTCAATATTAAATTCATGTGTCCTACAGCTGGTGAAATTAAAACGTATAATTCGAATATGGTCTCTACAATGACTAGGGAACTATCTCGCTCGGTCAACCGTGTCGCGGGTGAGTGACGAGAAAATTGAAGGAGACCACATCATCTGGGTCAATTTCCACACGCGTCATAAATGGTAGATCAATGCTGATGACATAACCGTGGTTCAGCAGAAGCGTATTGTGGAACATATCCTGAATCGTAAATTTAGCCCGACGTGCATCGTGCTCACCCATAATTTCAAAAATTACCTCAGCGTGCGCCAAACTCCACTGGAGGAGCACACACAAAAAGCTAAATGATGAAAGCGAACGGCCTGACTTTAGCCGCCAGCCAGTGGGCAGAGTTCCAAGGAGTGAAAGGGCCACGGGTAATAGATTTAACGCCGCGGAGGATGATCCATCAACTTTAACCCCTTCACTTTTCCACGCCGCCTTATAGAATCGCCTTTTGCGAGAAATGATTTTTTTCTCTCCTTCGTCCCTCCCCCCCTTTGGCTGGCTTTTTTTTATATATTTATCCTCTCCTCGAAAAGTTCCACGACTCCCATTTTTTTCTCTCTTCCCTCCACCCCCATCTCACTCTGACACACACCACTCCCACCCCTTCTAAACACCAGCTGAAACATCCCGGCGCGTGCGATGCCAACGCCCCTGGCGACGAAGCGTGTAATTGGCGTCCCCGGTGACGCGAAGCAAAGAGGGCTGTCGGAGTGAGTCGGACACCGCAAAGGGCGAAGAAGGAAGCGGAGATAAGGATACGGGCCCCCTCTTGAGTGGAGATGATACTATGCGCCAGTATGGGATTCGAATGGGGGAGATAATGAAGGAAAAGTGGGAGAGGATGGGTGTTTGGAGAGGAACGCGATGGAGAAGCGAGAGAGGCTAATGAGCGAAAGTTTACATTTTTTTTCCTCGCGCACCATTGTGTAATGGCGGACGCATGCATAGGACCTCCGGCCTTCCAGCATGATTTCGCTCGAGTTAGGGGAATCCAAACCGTGTTCCACGAAGCCTTACAAAAGGGTTCCACGAATTGTGGTTTTAATTTTTTTGTATTTATTTGTTGAACCCTTCTGCGCTGAGATGTTCCTGATTAACGACAGGTCATCTTTAGGTCAGAAATGAGATCAATTCTGGCCTGAAAACGCTTGCAGGATGGCTGGTGATACTAAATATCTAAAACCTGGGACATGCAAAACTGAGGAAAACCCAAGTGTTTAACGAAAGAAAACATTCGGTAGCGGTGGATAAACCCAACAGTATCGTTATTAAGACGACAAAATTGACAAATTTCCAAATAACATAACGACAATGTTGGGTTTGTCCACCGCGACAGTGGCTTTGTAAGCATGACTTCGTCTCATGTGCTACAATGTAGACTTGAGGCCTGAACATCTAGTTCGCATAAACCCCCCTCGAAATTCGCCTTAAAGGAAGATGGCTTGGTAGTGTAACTGGCTAACACACCTGACAGGCAATTGGGAGATCCGGGTTCGAATCCCGGTCAAGTCAAATGATTTTTTTCATAGCGAATTTCAACCCTGGTGCAAATTTGTTAAGTTTCCAAATCGCTGACATAGCTGCTTTCTAAGAGGCTTCGCCATTTAGTTGCTGCGCTAAACAGAGTTGTAACGTTTCAGATAATTTGTGTGGAAAGTTGTGTCTCTTTTGGCGGTTTGTCAAATAATTTGAATAAATGAATGCGTGACGCTATTCACTGACGATGGCGTGACTGGTGGAGCTCAGAAATAAATAGTTTCAGCTATCATGCGAAGAAAAAATTGGGAAAGTAAAAAAAATGTACGTTTTGAAGGTTGTTGAAGTATAGCTTGTGTAAATATTATTATGGAAAGTATTATTTTTAATTAAATATATACAATACAAATACGTCACATTTCAGAATAAATGTTATCATCAAATATAATGCAATTATTTTGATAAATGCTTAAATGACACTTTTAAAAAACTTATATAATCAGTATTTTTTTCATGCTGATGTTTCATAATTCCGTCCGTAGAGGGTTGAGATGAGAGGCATGGTTATACGTGTAAACACCTAAAAAGGTTTTGTGAACCAAACTAATTCGAATGGCACTATCGTTAATTGCGCAAAGCAAAAGCCATGCATTTTACTGCATGTGGGGCCAGAGTAATGGCGGAATTACGATAGACGTTATATGACATGACGAAAACGGACGGTGGCTTTCGGAATTTGTAAACTAAACTATCCTTCATGATAGGATTTAGTTGTTTCCACAGATATTTGAAAAGTTTTTCTTCACCAGCTCCAAAGACTTTATGAACTGAATTTCTCCGATGATCAAGATTATGGTTAAATCGTACATATTATGAAACACTCAAATGAAAGATTTCAAACATCGAAATAATTCGTATAACACTAATGTAAATTTCGCGTACTAAAGCCGCAGAGTAAATTCCTCATGGGGTGGGAGTGATTCAGGGATTACGGTCGATGTTATCAGAAGTGATGGAAACTGAGAGTGGCTTTCAAGAAATTATCTTTCTTGAAGCTATTTTCATCAAAATTAAAAAATAATATTCATAAGCTGTAGAGCCGATACGCTTGAAACTCGCAGTTTACTTCTCTCCGAAGGGAAAGAGATTTGGTCCGATTTTATCGCGACAGGGAACGTCAGTCTTACTCGCATCTTAATGCGAATTGATCAGATTCTTTGGCTTTCTGTCGACCTTATCGTCCCAGTTGATTTTACAGGTGTTTTTTTCAGTTTTGCTATTGTTTGAAATAAAAATTTAACCCATAGTGTAAATATTTGACAGCAATATTTGCCACTGTATTAAATATTCAAAAAATAAAAGAGTAGGAAAACAATATAAATGCAAATTGATTAGCCTCTAGATGATTTAATGGTAACTTTTACAAAAACCACAACTTAAAAAAACACACACACATACGACCCGGGTTTCGACGCTTGAGCGTCATCTTCAGTTGTCGAGCGTTTCGAGCGTCGAGGAGCAGGGTTTCAAGCGTCGAAACCCGGGTCGTGTGTGTGTGTTTTTTAAGTTGTGGTTTATGTAAAAGTTTTTTTTTTAGTATATGAATGCTTTTATTTGCATTAAAAAAAAACTTGGCCCTTCTAAGCCATAAGGCTTGTCAGAAGGTTCCATTATTATATTACATAGTGGCATATTACAAGCATAACATTTAATAGTCTAAATAAAAATTACCCTACTGGTATATTGCTTACATTGCATTTATATTACATTATAATTTTAATTTCATAAAAATAATTCAATGACAATAACATAACATTTAAATTTATAAGGAATATTGAAACCAAAATAGGAAAAATTATTATTACTTATAAATATCAGGTTGTTATAAGCTATTACATATTCACAATTTCGCTAATTAACCATTGTTTCACTTTTGTTTTAATTTCGGCCAAGGATTTTAGATTATGCAGAGTCTTAGGCATACAATTACCATTTATATATTTACCATTAAATCATCTAAAAATGGAATACCACAAAGATAAAAAAGAACTTGTATTATTGATTAGCCTCTATTTACCTTGCGGGTTTTTATATACCAAATAATTTATATGGCCAAAACTCATAGGCTAAGTGCTTGAATTAATTAGTTTATTTATGATTTTATGGCGTTTTTCGTTCCATTTTCAATCATTACATAGTGTTTAGCGTAAAAAATCGTTTTTCATTTTACACTATGAAGAGAGCAAAACCACGGATAGTAGCCAGGATTAAAATAAAACTACCATCATGATTTTAAATTGCGGATATGAGTGTGTAATATAACACCACTTTATTGCACATTTTATTGTTGAAAAAGGTAATAGAGAGAAAATAAAAACCGTTTTTCGTATCTGTGAAACATTGTACTTATTTCGGCTTGCATGAGAACATCATTCTCTTCTTTCGAATGCCCATGATCTGACAAAACTCACAAAAAGGGATGCGTCACCTCCACTAAAAAGATAGCAATTGGGAACAAACGCTTTTAGGACTATATTATTTGTCTGATGTAAGTATTATCACAGATTCTAGTGCGGAGGGAACCTTAGCCGGTCCGACATTGCGTGATCAAAGCCCCCGTAAGGTCAATATCGAGAGGGGGGAGCGAAGCTTCTTCACCGTGCAGCTAGATATTCGGACTGGATTGCGTATAAAAGCATCTGAAAATCAACCATCACAGAAATAGCATGAATAGACACAAAGGTTTTCAGATCATTAGTGCATTTGTCGGCCCCGGTGGCGGCGGGGTAAAGTCCTCGCCTGCTAACCCGAGGGTCGCGGGTTCGAGTACCGCCTGGGTAGAATATTATCTGCCCAGGACATGGGTGTCTGTGTCTCGTCCGTTGTTACAGTTCTTCACCCGACGTAAAATGGCCTAATATGCTGTATTTGGGGCAGTGAAAATAAATAAATAAATAAATTAATTAAACCAATCCTGAGACAGACAAGAAAAAAGAGCATAACAAAAGGGCGACAGAGAGAATATTGTTATGATACCTCACTACATCTCTCGGTCAGAGAGATGCGATAAAACAAGAATCTATTTTAGGGACCTCCGATAATAACAAACTTCTTTGACTTCGCCTACCCCGAAAGGAAATGTGGTAATCGTACATACAGCATGTTTACAAATCGTTATAACATGTACAGATTACGAGGTAAGAAGTCCGGCGCCGAGAAGTAAATATTTACACCAAAGAACATAATATTAAAAATTAAATAAATTATTGATTTCACAGGGTTCTTTAAAAGTATCTAACGAATACCAGATAGATGTAATAACCACTTACCCCTTACCTCGGATATAATGGTTACATATTAAAACGAAAAATTGGTTATTTTTTCTTGTTATGTTGAACAAAGATAGTATTTGTTTTCACTCGCACTATGGCAACGGACTCTCCTTAATCCTTATACACCTAGAGCCCCTAGAGACTCGGAAGCTGCACGCTAGGCTTAGGCTGCTTCAAATACTCAGAACTGGCGTGTTTCAGAGCGACACAGAGAATATTATCATGACGCCTGCCTACAACTCTAGGTCTGACAGATGCGATAAAATAAGAAAGGTACACTGCCGAACAGATAGGTACAAAAACTCGTTCTTTCCGCGCACAATACGCGACCACAGTAAAAATTGAGCCCCACAAAATACACTCCTATAATACATGTCACCATTTGATCTAACAAAAACTGACATCTTTACACGGCTGGTGACGTAACACCCCCTGCCACACGCCCATGTGGCGGCTCATAGGTTTATATGTAAATGTATAAAAGAGCCATTCACGATCAAATTGGCCCCAATGATAGAATACAAACAAGTGACAATCTACTAGTCAAAATATTCACCCTGAGGACAACGGCAGACTGCGCTTTCAAATCGTCGCTTTCACAAACCGCCATCACCTGGTTGGGAATCCAAGAACTCTACATTCAAACCATTCGGCCGGAAAACCTGAAATCTTACTTCCGCAGGAGGCTGACACATACTAGAGAGGGAATCACTGGTCCCCACGTGTGGAAGAGGAGAGTGGCAGGAATTGAGTACACTGGATACGAAGGCCACGCTATTAAAACACATACCTAGATATAACAATCCATTTCTATATAACTTCAAACGCTCGAATTCTGGGTAATTTTTGGCATTAACATACAGTTAAATGATGAATTAATTTAATAACGACTCATCAAAAGAAATGAGTTTACGGTAAGGTATTTTCGTTTATTTTACAACATGAAAGAGCCAAATCCAAAGTTTAAATTTCGTAAATTCGTCTAAATGTCAATGAATTTTGTGAGAACAACCAGCATAACAGATTTACGGATGGACTACGCAGAATTTTTTACGTTATTTCCTCAAAACTCACTTCGATTGACTGTGCCCACTTAAATACTCTGCCTTCAAATTACTAAGGCCAAATTTTAATTACAGGTCATGGTTAATTAAAAATTTTCAAAATTATTTCAACAATTTGATATTTTTGATGTTAAGATAGTTATCATGTTCTAATCATGTCTTTTTTATGGAAAACTACTTTCAAAAATGAAAATAAAACTTCAATGAGAGGAATTCGGAAAAAAATTGTGGATTTCAGGCCTCACATACATCTCCTTTTAATTCTGCCAGAGTACTTAAAACTACTTGAAGCCTTAAAAGACAATTCAACATTGTTGTTTCGACGGATACTTACGTGTTTTCGAGGAATAAAAACATCTTTTTTGTTTTGTTTTTGATTTCGTTCAGTAATCTTCTTTTTAAGGACAAAAATCCATAGAATATGCATTCAAGGCTGAGAAAGCAACTTCAACAAGCTGCATTTTCAATGTAAAATGCGATGAAGTACCCAAAACAAACGTCTCCCACGAGTGAGACAAACATTTTACGCTTTGTAGCGTAGTGTATCTAAAATCTCTCAGTATCTTAAAATATATATTTCATAACTATGCGACACTTACGTAGTTAGAGCGAAATATCATTTTACTTAGAAATCAATGAATTTGTTCATCTTTTTTAAAAAAACAATCTTACCTATCCAACGACATCAAAAATTCTACCCCTTACCACATTACTTTCGGAGATATTTGCCAAAAAAAATATCAGTCCTTTTACATGGGAGATGTTACGTGCATGCACTCCAGAGAGACATTATTTACAAAATGAGACATTTCTAACACTGAGTAAAAAACCAACAGTGTAGTTTGTATGTTTTCTAAACTATATTTGAAAATTTATAATATTGTCACCGCAGTAGGTTCTTGGGTATCACAAAAAAAAACATTCCGTTTTGAAGGAGTTTCAAACTCACTCAAACATGAGTCAAGTTTAAGACTTATTTAGATATTTTCATTTAATTACTTACAATTTCTTTCGTATAAAACTATATTATTTCACCATAAATAATGCAATATTTAATTGATGTGTCCTACAGCTGGTGAAATTAAAACGAAAAATTCGAATATTATCTCCATTATGATTAGGAAACTATCTCGCTCGGACTACCCCACCGGACGGTTGGCTATATAGAAAAGGAGAAAATATTAAGCACAGAATCCTGAAGCAAAGCAAATTTTTTCGAATTTGTAAATAAGTTCTTTTAGGAAAATAATTCATCGTTCTCTAAGAATTTTTAAAAAAATTCTCCAAATTTCATGATCAAATCATTTATATGATCAAAAATTAAAGAGCCACATCCATACATTATAATGGATAGGAGCTATAGATTTCCTCTACTACTATTCTTCTTCAATAGGAATATAGTATGTTTCTTTCTATTGATCGAGCCTTTAATCACAACATCGCAATGGCTCGGTAATTTCACTGTTCCAGTAAAATCTGTGTTTGTGAGCAGCTTGGGATGGAATACACACAGTTTCATGCTAAAAAAACTAATCATAGGGGGATCTAGGTTATTAGATTAGATTAGATTAGACTCTATGTACGGGCAAGTAGATAAAATTGACGAGAAAATACCAATGAAATATGTGATACCACTTGAACTTGAGACAGTGAAATTGTCAGTAATGTAAAAAATATGTACAAAAATGTCACATCAGACTTCCCAAAGTCAGTGTGGGATAGAAATGGATTATTTAGATCCTTTAGATTTTCACTACAAACAAATCTCGTTTTACAAAGCCATTTAATATTCCGCACATGGAGATTTCACCTGGTTCAACAAACTGTAATCATCTCGTGACAAGTTTGTCCACCTCTGGTTCTCTCGAAGTTGCAAATTACTTTGCTTCATCCACCACAATCGAAAATGGTACCTTTAATTATTTTGATTAGGATTCAACCTTGTAGGATGATCATTTTTCAGAAATGAGGCCCACAATACACAACCAGGAACCTGGTCAAGTCAAATTTTCATGGCGCATTACACCCTTGGTTGTTATTCCTTTGTTCGTCAGCTGCTAGCGAGGCTACATCTACAGGTCCCGAGTGGAGGCGTTGGCATTCAGTCACCCTGTTTCGTATTCTTCGACACTTGACCGAGGCTACCAGTCGTTCACTAATCTCCCATGAGTAGCAGTCTCTCTTAGTTACACTTAGTCGGCAGATGAACTTAGCAGCACCTGTTTTGAGTCACCTCTCTAGGGTTAAAAGCTAACCCCTCCCCCACCCCCCTAGATGGTCTAGAAGCTCGACGCTTATAGCCTGGGAATAGGTAGGCAGTGGGAAAATGGTAACGGGAGTGGGAAGGGTTAGCGAAGCACAACCATTTGGAGGCCGACACCATGAGGCGGATTGACGTCAAAAGGACGACAACGGGCCCCCGCCTCCCCCTGGTCCTCGTAGCTGTTGGATTACCCCAACAATGTTGGTCGAGTCACCGCCAGCAGTGTGACATTCCTCCCATGTGCTGAGTTGTTCTCAATCTTCTCTCCGCAAGTTGGTCTCCCTCTTGGAGACTCACCGAGCTACAGCCATCCCCTTCTGCCTGCTATTCTACTGGGCCCGTCCACTGCCGGTGTATTCCAGATCCAGCTTTTTTGCATTCTAATTCATTTCATTTGCCATATGACACCTTGTAAGCTAAGTCCCAATCAAATGCAATAGTTATATACACTTCACTTTCGATCATTTAGCCCCAAAATACGCATGTGGCTTGCTGTTATAAAGCGGAGAAGGAAAGTAGTAGCCGCAGAGAAAAATAGACTGGATACAATGGAGAATTGATGTAACCATAGAATGATGAAGATCAATCGGACTAGGAGAATCACTAGCAAATATATCTAACGATAAGTAAAAATATAAAGATATAAAAAGAAAATTCTTCAAACGCAAGACAAAATTTTTGAAAAATATTGTGGAACAATAGCCTTATTCAAAAAAATACAGGAAATAAGAAACCAATAGGAAAATTAACCTTATGAGAACAAGACTCAAATACATAAGGTTATGTTCGGAGAAGATTAAAGTAAAAAATCAACTGGGAAATGAAGCGGGTAGATAAGGGGAGAGTGTTCCCTCAACAGACCAATCTACGAATTTACGGCAGCTGATGTTTCATTTAATCATAAAATTATCGAACTAATTTCCTCGAGATTACTAGGCACAAATACTCAATGGACAGAGTTAAGTAACAAACTCGGTAGGATAATATGCGGCGCATTACAATTTTGCATGGCTTTCAGCAGATATTAATTTCAGTCATTTCGCAGTAATCGGGTTTTTCTTCACTTAAAAGGCACAATATGGTTTTAAAAAACGGGAGTATATCCCGTGTCTCGAAGCATAAAAAGCGTATTAATCAGATTTGACCGGACCACTTTAATTCTCCCCATAACACACGACGATATATTTGGCGCTGTACGTAAAGCCACAACGGACAAATACACAGACGTATTAGCACCTGTACGTGGGATTCGTTTTAATTTCATCTCTCTCCTACTCCCCAATTTCGCAAAAAGCTTTTCCAACCATACTGGCTGGACGTGAGGTTTTTTCTGGTAAGTGGCGTGTGCAGGAGGCCAATTTAATATATAAAACAAACTTTTTTAAACAAAAAATTATCCAGTTACCTCTGAATATTTCTTCATTGCAGGCTGAAAGGACTCGTGATTAATTAAAGCAGTTACATTAAGGTCGCTATATAAACCTATCCATTTTTGTGATACAGCAAATGGGCATTGTTAATACTAATTAGAAATATTCATCGCAATAGATGAGGACGAGCTGGTATGAATGTAAATTCCTTTTTTTCCCAAAATTAAACATTCTCATCATGTCGCAATAGGTCAGCAATGAAATTTTAATCTCTTCCTCTATTATCATTCATCACCATAGATTAAGAGTTCCGCATCAATCCTACCTCAATTATAACGCATTAATATTATTAGAATAATTAACGAAAGCAAAAAGAGACAACAAAGTAAATATAACAGCAAATATTTTGCTAATAAAGCATATGGGATTAAACTAAACATTTGCACATAAATTTAAATACATTAATGCGAGTGATAATTTTTTCCAAATAATTTTGATCTAATAAATAAAGTCTAAAAACGCCAAGGTTAATTGAGCCATCGAGTTTAGTATTGATGTTCATATTTTATGGCTTTTTAAGTTGCATATGATTATAAAACCACTTTAATTCTATGTTTTCATTAGCTTAATCGATTAAAATATAATTTAATCAAAATAAAGGTCGAATAATTGCAAATACTCATCGTTAAATTCATTTAAAATGATAAAAATATAATGGTGGTAGGATTTTTGGACTGTCCAATTATAAAAAAGCACCTGTATCAAGGGTCACACAACTGTTTAAGAGATGATTTTTACCTCTGTTTTGGATTTTGCCTCTGTTTTGGATTTTACCTCTGTTTGGACTTTGGATTTACCTGTGTTTCCAAGCACAATTTCAACCTACACTAACACTTTTCAGCGAATGTTGTCTCCAAAAACATTTGTTGCTTGAAATATTCACAAATCCCAATAAGTCTTCATAAGGGTGGAACTCTTGCTGAGCAACAAAATGTTAATGTTTTAAATGTTACAAAACCGGTTAATTCAGTACTAACAATTCGTTGACAGCTATAAAACATAGTGTAAAAACGGTCGACTTATATGAGTAAACCTCGCCAACGAAGCGGTAAACCGTTTCCAGATATGACTCATGGACTTCTAATTACATGATTATTTCCTAATCCACAGTTTTATCAATTTCTTGAATAAAACATCAATTAAAGTCATGTCAGTTTCAATAATTTTCCGGACCCGGTGGCGACGGGGCAAAGTCCTCACCTAACCCGAGGGTCGTGGGTTCGACTCACGAGTGGGTGGAATTATCGCCACTTAGGGCATGAGTGTTAGAGTTTGTCAGCCGCTATCGTTATTCACCCGAGATAAATTTTAAAAATAAAGAATAAAATTAAAGAGACCCAATTTCGGATATAGGAAAATATTCGGAGATATATGGATAAACGAGGATGCATGAGAATGTATGGATGACTTAAAATAATTAATTTCAATCATTTAAAATTGATTTGGCTAAGAATGACTTTAACTCGGAAATATAGCTCTGAAGCTAGGTAGTTCAAGAGACAAAATCAGAGAAATATCTCTCTGAAGTAAGAATTTAAAAATAATTAATACGTCCACATGAATGCTTTCACGAAATTATGCGACTATGACATAAATAGGGTAATGCTCTAAAGAACATCGTAAACATACAATGCACCTTCATCCTTTCCTCTTCTAACCCATAGCTGACGAGGTTTTGTTCATTAAATTCAACCGCTTTCTCACAACATAAATGGACAATCAACGAAATAGTAGTACTAAACTTCTCATGAGCATAGTGTTTTACTCAAGATAATTCCAAACAACTCGACAAAAATAGTAAACATATGAGGGTAAGTCAATAAGTACATCGCAAAACTGGATAGAGGTAGTAATAATCAAAGTAAGTTCATGAATTTTATTTCACTTTTCTGTATATTCACCTCGTACATTCAAATACGTATCCAACCTCTTTACATGTCCTTGATAGCCGGAAGCAAAGAAGTCTTTTGTTTAACGCCGCAGCCAACGAGTAACCTCTTGGACTATGGAATCATCATTTTCGGCGGCCACCAAAATGATTTTTTTTTAGGGGCCCGAACAGATGGAAATCACGGGTGGCTGAGTCGGGACTGTACGGTTGACCTTTTTAAGCGTTCCCAATGAAATTTTTACCACTAATGCTGATGATTAGAGTCTGTTGTTAGCGACTTACTTATTGAATTACCCTCGTTTTTAAAGCAAACCTAGCTATTTCCCTTTCCTTTCAGTTTTATCGGCTACAAATGATACATCCCGCTCACTTACCTGCGGCTCACAAAGTATAGTGCGGATTGAAATCGAATCGTTAAAGAAATTCAGTTCTGACACAGAGGGCAAAAATGTAGCCTTTGAACAGAAACCATGGACCGTAGAGTGACATTTAAGTCGACGGGAGAGTTCGTCACGAGCTCCGGAGTGAGAATGTCCAGCTTCATTCCGTCATCCACCCACAAAAGCAAACAATGGGCTACGCTTGTGGAACGTTAAGGAATTGAGAACGAAACTGAGATTGTTTTGTCACTTCATACGTGAGATTAGACCGGTGAACGTCTATCTGCATGGTATGGTCAGCACGAAATACTAGCTCAACTAGTTTAAGCAGAAATGTGGTGACCAAGGGAGACGAATGAATGAACCTTTTAAAATAGCTTTGAAGATAAACGGTGATGACTCTCCACGAAGCAGGCCAAATTCTTTCACATAAGAAAGCGATTGCATCTATTAATGTAGGCTTGCCTTTTGAAAGTCATCCACTATGTAAACTAAGAAAGAAAAGTTAAATAGAAAAGATCATCTGAAGATGAAACAATGTGTCGAAACGCGGATCTTGAAAATAACTTCTCAAAAGATGAGTTAACAAAGCTATTCCCTTTTTTGTTAAATAATTTACTTTTTTAATTATATTATTTTAATTGGAATCAGATTGGTGTGGTGGCTAGAGTAATGGCTAACCATACAGACGGCCAGGGTTCAAATTCCTGCAGAGGAGGAATTCTTCAGAGGAAACCCGATCCCTACTAGAGTGTCATGTGGAGGGTACTTCAAGTGCAGTACTCCGTCTGTCAGATGGGAACTTAAACCGTGGTCCCCTTGGCGCAATTCGTTAAGAGCAGGCTAATGCCGACGCCAGGTTTCTATCCACCCTTCATCCCTTACCTGTCCCCTATGGCGGAAATGACCTTAGCTGTCGGTCGCCTCCCCAAATATCCAAACGAATAAAATAGACAAAAAGAAAATGTGGGAAACGCATTGTATATTTTCCCCGCTAACTGACGGCCAGTCAAGATAACAAACACCTGAAAAACTAGGCATTAATCCAACAAAAGGATACAAGTAAAATACCAGCAGAATAATGACTTCCATATATTTTGTGTTTGGAAATGAATTAGCAATTAGTCAGCGCTGAAAAAAGTTTCGCTTTTTTCTGACCTCTGTTTACTGCACGTACAGATTATCAAGAGAGCAAACAGGAATAAAAATGTTCATTCTATTTTAAATTAGTGCATAAAACACATCCTTTAAAGTATTAACAATCTCCAGTTTAAAATATCTCCACTACTCCAAGCGCTTAGCATTCACTTGTTTCAATAAAAAGTAGATTAAAAACCAAAACTGAGCCTCATGCATTAAACTTTGCTAATCAATGATTAAAAAATATTTCATTTTTAAAACAACTTAAACTTAACGTAAATTAACTAGAATGAAAACAGTTTTTAACATACCAATTATATTAAATTATATGACTCCAACCACAAAATATCCCATCGGGAGCGATCAAAGCTCATGATGGCATTATTAATGGGAATAGTCCCTCTTGTAGACGGAAACCTTGAAATATAAGTAAATTATGAGCTACTTTTCCACTCCGTAAGCGCCAAAAAAGCTGGCATCAGTGCACAAAATTTGAGCTATCAAATGAAAAGCCTTCTAGGTAAGTTGTATGGGCAAAACCTGGCAATTTGATGTGTGACACAAAAATGAGAACATAACTCGGCAAATTGGTTGAAAAATACTGCTCCATTCAAGAATATAACATAAGATTCTTCTTTTTAATGTTTTTCAAGTCATTTGAGACATATATAATATCCAAAAGTAATTATTCGGTAGCCAAATGACCATTCGCGGATAAAATTTAATTCCGAGGTCGTGATACTAACTTCCTTATTTCTACAAGACAGAATTTTGCTACATGTATTTATATTCCAGTGAGGGAAGTGTTGAAGAGAATAATAGAGGTTAGAACGATAGGGACGAGGGGAAGAGGAAGGATTATGGACGGAATAAGAATAGGGAGACGATATGAGTAATTCAAGAGGGATCTACTAGTGAGTCATCCTCAGGAACCAAAATGGAAGGATGTGCAAGTAGAAACAGTAGAAGTGTGCAAAGTCCCACCAGTTATCTGTTACAGTACTCAAATGAAAAATCTCGGCGTGGTATACTGTGGCATTTTTTCAAATTTTTTTCGTAAAGCAAGCAATGTATCAATATCGTGTTATTATTGATATAAAATTCTTTTCTTTTGGTTTTTCACGCCATTTAAGGCATTTATGAGATCGGAAAGCAATTTTCTGTAACCTAATGACCATTTGGCGAAATACTTGCGGGAAAAACACGTACAAAACATATGCGGCACAGCACTAACGAAACTTAGTTTTGTTAAGCGTGTAATATGGAGGTCTTCGCATGAAAAAGTAAAAGAAAGATGGCACCTCGCTCTGGTTAGGCCATACGTCGAATACGCCGCGAGCGTTTGGGACCCTGGTCATAAAGACTTAACCAAAAAATCAATACAAGACAAGGAAAGCAGCATACTTCGTTAAAAACTGCTAAGAGCGAACATATATTGTTTCACAACTTTTAGAGGGTATAAGGTGGGAGCCCCTAGAGACTCGGAAGATACACGCTAGGCTCAGCATGCTTGGGAAATTCAGAGCTGATGTGTTTCAGAGCGACTCAGAGAATATTATCATGACGCCTCGCTACATCTCTAGGTCTGAAACGACGCTATAAAATAAGAGAGATACACTGCTGAACATATAGGTACAAAAACTCGTTCTTTCCGCGAACAATAAGCGACCACAATAAAAATTGAGCTCCACAAAATACACTCCCATAATACACGTCACCATTTCGGCTTACGTCTTTACACGGCTGGTGTCCTAACACCCCCTGCCACACGCCAATGCGGCAGCTCGCAGGGGATAATTGAAATAGAAAACAATGTTATTGTCCTGGGACACTTGGTACAGTCCCGTAGAACATTACATCAATTTACATCCCTCGATGAGGAAAAGAATACAAAAGAAAAACACAATATCTGTGGCTATTTGGAAACTAAGTTTTACAAAAAAAAAGAAAACAAACAAACAACTTTTAAGTAGCAAAGAAAAACATCAACTAAGGGAAGTGAATGAAAAACAGTCTCAATATCAAGAATCTAAACGATATTTCGCTTGAAGGTTTTCGAAGCTTTTTTTTTCAATGTATGGAATTCCTTTCGGGAAATGCTGCGCGGTGCAATGAAAGAGAGGCAACCGCTTCAGAGTGACGGTGACCTTAAGAAGAAGCCATGGGCGTACGCAAAACTCTCATACATCTCCGGAGTCACTGACAGACTCGCTTAAATCCTTCAGCGAGGGAACATCACAACTTGCTTCTGTACGGAGAAGAAAATATAAAACATCTTCCCCTCGCCGAAGGATAAACATCCTCCCCTTCAATCTATGGGAGTGTATGAGGTTCCCTGCTGCTGCGGCAGAAGGTGCGTGGGACAGAACAGGTGAGCTATCTCTCAAAGGATTAAAGAGCACAAGAGAGCGATGCAGTTACTTCAATGTGACGCGTCAGCGGTCGCCGAACGCTTCCAGCCTTGGGCATAAAATATTGTTCGAAGAAACACTGGTGTTGGCGAAGACGGAGGATTATCATCCGCGCCTAATACGAGAGGCCATTGAAATGGGAAAAAGGCCGAATAACTTCAACAGGGAGGATGGCTACAATCTCAGCCGGGTTTGGAAAGGGTTCCTGGCCCCTTCAAATGTCCAACGGCTAACGTCTTCCGCCCTGTATTTATTGTCATATCAAGTCTCCCTGACAAAAGAAAGAGACGGGAACAGACTCTCCAGAGGATTCACTACACCCAGCGCGGGGAGAGTGAAGGAGAAGTTGTTAAACGCTTTTGTTTATGTAGGATTCGTTTCCTGCTGGAGATTCGAGGGTTATTTCCGCGAGAGGCACATGTATAGGAGGTTTCACTGTGGTGTGGATGCCGCGTTTGCTGTCGGCTAAAAGAGAGATGGATCGGTCGGGTTTGTAGCGCCCTCACGCGGGACACCTGCGTCCAATTGCCTTCGTTTTCACGCGGAAACCCTCCAGCCGGTTTCTTCGTTCTAATGTGGATTTCTAGGGTAGTCACTTACGAAAACTGCTCACCTTTAGATACTTTGTGTGGAATATCAATTCGCATAATATTCAATGAATTTAGTCTCAGTATAAAGACTTGGATATCATCTCTCCATTCATAATATAATATCAGCCAAATACCGTTCTTTCGAAATATTTCCTAAAAAAAATACGAGTGATTTTCCATTTGAAACAGCTCAAGTATGCTTCCCAGAGGATAGGACATTTAAACGAGAGAAAATATTAGCGGAAATATCTCGTAAGTACTTGAACAGCTTGCAGCTTTATGCTCTTTAACCTATTTAAAAAAATAAAAAAATACTCACTGAAGTTATTTACACTGAATAGCAAAAAAAAATACCTTCGGAATTTTCGACGTTTCCCAGGAACGGCTTAAAAAAATGAAGGTAGTTAACTCCTTGCGCATGAACATTGAGATAATTAGGGTGAATTCAGGTATCTTCGAACAAGTTTTTTGCTTAATAAATGCAACTAAGTTTTTCCTATGCTTCTTACAGGTATTTAAATTTGACAATGAAATTTAATTATGGTCTCTATTATGCCGTGGGAGAGATCTCGCTCAAATCACCTCAACAAGAGTAATTCAGCGAACAGAGGTTGAAAATTCATAGCATGCTCTAAGAGCGAAGCATTTATTGAAAGTATTCCTCGGTGACTTAAGTTACTCAAAATCAAGTGAAAATGCCACTCTAGTTTTAAAAAAAAATTTATATTAGAGGGAAATCTTTTCTTCTTCACAGAAAATGAAAATGGTATCAGTAGAGTATAACTCTCTTAAGGGTACGTATATAATTGTTGGAATATGGCTGAACTTAGTGAACAGGTGGAATCTCCATATTAAATAGGACAAACTTTTTTGTTTTAAATTTATCAATCGATAAATGTATAATTTAAATGACTTACTAATTAAATTAAGAGTCACAAACTCTATTGAAAATACATTTGTGTAGGCATATCTAGGTTTTGATTAGGTGCTATGAATACATTTGGATTTTATGGAAATCGGTATGCTTTACTCTATTTGGTTGTACTCTACCATCTATTTCACGCGAATCAAGCATTAAACAGGGATTAATTCCAAGATATACGACTTTTGTTTGTGAAATTTCTGCACATTGAAGTTGATTAATCCAGGCACTTCGTATTTTCTCTTGCTCGTTAATAATAGTTCAACGCCACCTAAGAGCAAGAGCTATATTATGAAGATCACCTGATGACGATAAAAATTATTTTAAAAACGTCCTTTCAAATAGACCGAGGTGCAATATCATTGAATAACATGTAAAAGTGAAAATAAATAGTTTTATATTGGATGATTAAAATATCAGGAAAGAGCTTTACCTTGGAAGAAATATTTACAATGACTTTGATACATGGGAAACTTGTCAGGAAAATATAAATAATGACCTCACATGAGCCGTAAGTCAGGATCACGATATTTCAATAACTTATATTAACTTCGTTGTCTCGGGCGTGACTTCATGGAATCGACTTAACATAATGAAAAGTAAAGAAAACTTTGTAATTCCACATAAATGTTTATGATTTATGTGGAGTTACAAAGTTTTCTTTACTTTTCATTAACTTATATTAAACTGGATTGGGCTTATCGAAATAGCTTTAAACAAAACATTTTCGCGTATAAACGACTGTTTATGCGCGATTTTGTCTTCGTTCTCCGCTTTTGTCCGCTTCCTTTAAAGTATTAAAGGAAGCATGGAGGATTTCTTCCAGTACAGTCAAATCCAATTTTTATTTAAAATTTGCTAAGAAAGTGTCGTTACTCTAAAAAATTATCACAATCTTAATTAAATATCACATTAATATTAGGACAACTTTTTCATTACCGGCAGCATTTCAATTTGCCGTTTTATGTCTCTATTCTGAATTATGGCCTGATATTCCTTTCGTGTTTTCTTTTTGAAATGCTGAAAAGATCAGACGAACTTCTTGAATTTAAATTCAAGAAGCTCAGGGATGGATCTTTGACCTCGGTGCCTAGCAATTACTCGAGGAAGAAGAAAATCTTTGGTCCCGTCTTTTGTGAGGAAGAAAGAACGCCAGGTCCTAAGATGTTGAAGGCCTTAAAACGTGCCTGAGGGAAGAGCTGATGATCTCTCGAAAGCAAATGAACTATCACGCTCCTCAAAAGTTGAAATCGCTAAATTATGGGTGGTTCGAACCATCTGCGGCTCTCATTTTGGTCTTATGGGTTAATTTTTTTTTCTCTCCTTCTTTTCATAGCCGACTGCCAACTTAATTTCGTTCCTCCATGTCTGTGTTAGTCAGACCATGGAAGAAATTTTGAACTTTGCGTTCATATCGTTAAAGACTACCTTCTGTACTAATTGCAAATACCTTGACTAGGCAATCAGGTATTTGAAGTTTGCCACAAATTTCTCGACTACCCCTTAAATTTATTTATAAATGGATATTTTTGCAGCCTCAGGTTACTGAGGTCCTACTTGATTTGAACTGACAAAGACCACAAAAACAGCTGCAGTTTATTAATTGATTGGGTTTCTTTGCCTTAGGCAACTGACATCCAGTTTTGTATTCTTATATTAAGTTATATATTAAGAGTCATTATTATTGTTAAGCGATATCATGCGGACTGAATACATACACAGAATATCTCCCAATTTTCCAACGTAGAGCAACCCTTGCACTTGTGGCATAGGAATCCAATGATATTAACATGACGCGGCAGCTGACGTTACTTGGGTAATTTTTTACTACCTGAATGTCGCTACTCGTAATGACGTAATTTTTGGCAGCATTCAAAATCTTCATCTTTGGACTCTGAGTAACAAAGTTCAGCACATCAAAAGAAGTGGTACGAATTGACTTTGACTCTAGTCTTCAGGGTAAGTAGAATTATTTTTTTTTAAATCCCAAATATACCGATATACTAAAATCATTGGAAGAGATTGATCTACGAAGGTTTTTTCGAGGAAGGATGGAGAGAAACCCGACGTCGGTGACAGCCCGCTCTAAGCAATCGATACTACTTTACTTATAGTTTTTAGTAATCACTTGTTTTTCAGTATTCCGCGTAAATGCTGTCTGATGATAAAAGTTTTCCTTCTGTTTTCCTGAGAAGTAATTTGTGGACAAAGGCATTATTCGACCCATTTTTTACTTTGCCACAACCATAAGGGTTCGTAAAACTGCTTTCTAAAACAGGAGGACTTTTGTTTTCTAGTTTAATTGTATATTTAAACTTGCATTTTATTTTACATTCTATACATCTTTTTAATATTTTGATGAATTTTGCCACCACTTATTTTTTCTAATTGCATTTTTTGGGGCATGCGTAGTTTGTTTTTGGTTAGATTATCGTTTTTTATCAGTTTATTAAATTGTTAAATTAAGAACTTATTGAATAAGTCGACATTTTTTGTTGCCTATCGCTTGCTTGTCCCTCTTTCGCAGTGCTCTCAATAAATAAATAAGCATTCAGAATCACCTTTTAAGCCATGTCATTTTGAGTTCATTTAGTGGCAAAAAATTGCATCGAACGAGAATTTTGTCGGCGTTAAAAACAGCACGTGCAAGTGACTTGATTATGACGAAAAAAACATTGTCTTCTTTTCAAATCGGAATCATCTTAAGTGTTATGTATTGGGGATCGACGTAAAATTTATTCGATAGTGAAGACGATCAAGGGAAGGACAAGAGGAGAGAGAAATTAGTCGGAATCACCTGTATTTTTTTTCCTAACCATAGTTCCTCCTGGCTGCCAGGAGAACGATATTCTCGGTGGTGATGGTCCCGGCCTTCCCACCCGTGATTGCCGGCGATTTCCACGAGCGGCATCTAGGGAGCTAGCCGGGGGAGGTAATTTTTTTTATTATAAATATCGCATCAGTATGCAACGTTTAACTCGCTTCAACTTTGAAGTCACATCACACCACACATGCACATGGACAGGGGCTCACGCGAGAGGAAAAGAAACCTTGCGGAAAGTCGAGCGTTTTGAGCGCTCAGAGCGTCGGGGCCGCTCTTCTGGATAAACGCTGAATACTGATGAGTGTTGAGTCCTCCCGGTCACGATATTTCTCGTAAGTGGAAATTGCTAGAGGGAGATGGAGAGAGAGAGAGATGTGGTTGAGAGAGGGAAGGTTTAGATTCACGGCGTGGCCTACGCCACCAATCACGGACATCGCGAAGGTTTGAGCGCGGTCGTGCCCCTGCTCGCATTGGCGCCCAGGTGCATTCACGAACGTATAAACACGAGAAAGCACCTCCTCTCGGAACATCCCTCCGCGTTGAGAGTGATTTTGGGGAGACCAACTATGGGTTGCCCATTGGGAGCGCGGAGCGTTTGCCCTTCAACCTCACGCGGTGTGCGGGGCTCGACGCTCATCTCCAGATCGCACCTGGATGCTCATGCTGCGGAATGATTGGTGGTCATGGCAGTGAGCACACAAACGCAAACATGTAGCATTTCTCTCGTATCTCGGGGGGTACGGATCTAGGCGTGGGCCTTCTCCAAGATGGCTCGTGTCCACGCCAAGGTTTTCCAAAAATGCTCGGTTACATTAATGAACGATTTACATCTACACACGACCCCAATTATATGAGAAGACCAAATTGAATGAGATGATATTGTTTCTAGTTTACTTTTATCATTTGCTGTTTTTCTGTCTAATATAAAATATCTGTTCGTTTGATTTTTCATTTTTTTTACTATTAAGTATTACAGATTGTAAATTGTTGTTTAAACATATTGCTTAGATTTATGTATGGAATTCCTTTCGGGAAATTCTGCGTGGTGCTGATCATTTTTTCTCGAAGTTTGACTCCTCCTACTGGGAGCGCTTTCTAGGGAATGAGTGTGTCGTGCCTCGTCTCAATCTTATATAGCGTCCGTTGCCCGATTGTTGGGCCGATTTGAATTGTTTTTGTTTGATTGACTAGATGTCACTTGATGTGACAATAAATACGAAGGTATACGCATATATACACAGAAATATGTAGGAAATAGCACAACGAACCCTATCAGCAGTGTGGCTTAAGCTTATAAACGTCCATGAAGAGACCATTAAAAGCACCGCAGAGAACGAGGAGACCATTAATAAGACCGCAAAGAGGATACAGTTGGCAACAAAAAAGCATTCAGTGAATACCTTTATATGAACTAGGGCATTCAAAGGGGTATAAATTTGGACTATGGAAAAAAATTTAATAGAATAGAACCGTAATCTACGACACCTGGTGTCGCAGACGGACGATGAAGATAAATTGAACCGAAAAAATTTAGAAAACCACGAAAAAGTGAGTAGAAGAGCCAAGGAAGGGAAGAGTACGTGAAGGGTAGCCAGATAAATATGCAGGTGAATAAGTCTTACTGTTAAGGATACAGTTTACTTATCAAGAGCATAAACTAGCGAAAGTTTAAGAAAGAAAGATAGAAAGAAAGGAAGAACTCCACAAGAAAGACCCTAGGATGAGCACACGGGCCAGATACCTAAAAGTAGGCAATAATTAGATAAATAATCAAGGACTGGTAATTCATAACTTATTTTTTGCATTAAAAACAAGTTGTTTAAGGGAAAAATATCCCTTTAGGTGAAGAATGTGAAAAAAGCATTTCTACACTCATAATGTATTGTAGCTAAATATTTGCAGCTAATTATTTCCGCATCGATGCAATTAACCCCTTTAGCTAAACAAAAATGTTCACGATAGGTGATAATCGTGGGAAAAATTCTCTTTAACGTTGTGTGAAAAAGATTTTTTTAAAATTATTGCCTGAGAACTTTAGTTCCACTTTTAAATGCATAAGGTAGGATAGTTAGGTTGAAAGATATTAAAGTACGCTTTAGAAAAACGAATCCAAAATTCTTAATTTGAGTTTGGAGTCACGACTGAATCCCCCTTAAGTTATACCAATCCCCTGTGGTGAATATCAAGGAAAGACGAAACGCAAAGGGGATGACGAGAAAAGAAAATTGGGAATATTCTCCAAAGTATTGGTTTTCACGCTCCGCCGAGCGAATTTTTCCCCAGGTCCCGTTGGAGTAGCATGGGTATTCACGTATTTCGCCGGAATACCTGATTAGCAGGGTCTTTACACGTATAAGCTCCCAAGGCCAGAATTTTTTTTTCTTAGCTCCTAGAGGAAACAGCGTTACCTACGCTTTGGTCTAATTGTTCAAGATTTTTTTTTCAAAGTTCTTTAATCCGACTGAGCACCCAATGCCCTCTGAAACATCATTGGCGGCTCGTTCGGAACGATACCAGGCAAATGCCTTCGGTATTACAATAGTCTCTCTTTCCACGGCGTAACTTGATCTTACCACATTTTTGTACTTTTTACCTGGAGAAAATTATGTTTTTACAGCATCTCCTTAAAACGGATGCAGTGCTGACGGCACCTTTGATCACTGCTCACACATTATCTTCCGCGGCACAATCTTTTTTTCAGATTCACTTCTTTTTTTACCTCCTAAATTTCTCATCGACTCTTGGAATTTCCACAACCGTTTCTAATACTGAGTAATACAACTTTCTACTCATTTTTTAACGAATTTCCCACTTCTTCATAGGAATAAGTCTCGAGAAATTTCCTCCGATTAGACGCCAAAATCTTATGTTAATATTTAACCTATCTAAATATTTCAATTAATATTGGAGCGACATTTAGTTGAAAGTATAATTCATGGAAATGAACCTCTTAGGTATTTAAGAGAAATAAAAAGCAACTAGGAAAGTTGTGGCTTGAAATGATCTAGCATGGAAGGAATTAATGGCACTGATGCGGAAGTATAAGTAATTTTTACAGATCTCTGAACATATGGAGGAAAGAAAAAATTTATCTCACCAGACTTTATTTTAATTTCCATCACTAAAAATAAATTTTAAAGGCCTTACAGTTATTTATGAAGAACACGTTCGTATTTTTACGGAAATGAGAAATTAATCACATAAGTTTAATCAGAGATAAAAGTCCTGTACAGTTCCTTGAAATTGAAAATCTTCCCTTATACTTTGGTTGAGTGTCCTCATGTGAATAACAGACGTTCAAAATGAAGGCTTGAAGAAGTTTTAAGTTAAGCAGAAGTTTGGGATAGGAACGTACTACAAAAATTATACATTGGCGGATTAGATATAATTTCTTTAGTATTTATAATTTTAACAATATTAAAAAAGGGCTGGTGTCGAAAAATTGTGATGAAAAATCAAAGGTTAGCACACTTAGACAAATTTAGACAGTTTTTAAGTTTTATAATAACGAGAGGAAACTAATAAAATACCACAGAAATAAAAACACACTCCACCATCAACCAGTTATTGATGTCTTAAGCATTATAATCAGATAATTGAAAAAGGCACAGCAGTCCTTTGTTTAATGACAGGTCGTGGAAAGGGGATGAAAAAGAGGGAGGACGAAATTTCGGAGAAGGGGAATCCTCATAATGCAATAGCGGATAAGATGGAGGAATGGGCGGGTATTAGTCGATCGTTAGTGAAGTAAAAATTAGAGTCATTATTTTAAATTTTCAAGCGTTTTTTGTTGTAATTTTGCGCCTTTGGAAAAGATTTCTCGAATTCATAAATATAGGTGATGGAAAACCATAAAGTTTGTGAATATCGAGTTTTATTCTTTGTTCTTAGCTTGCCAATTATTTCAATTTCCAGCCAGTTATATGCGCTCTATTACTTTGAAACTATGATTATTTTGTAAAAAGGCCAACGAGAACGCTACACGTTGTAATAAGTCCGTATGCAACATCAATAAACAAGATTTTATAATACACTCTTTGTCCACGTAGCTGTCAGGCATTGTTTTATTGTTGAATATCAGTGATTATGATGAATGAATGCTTAATAATATGAAAATGCATTTCGGAGCCGATATGTTTTGTTAAATAACAATAATGCGTCCTTATTGGGGTAAAATTAAGACAGTCCCTTCTTCCATCTAAGCCTTCATCAGATACATTAATGAAACAGAAGAAAATATCTACATTAATGGGAAAACGTAGGAAATAAGGCCTTAATATACTTGACGGAGATACCTAATGCAGGAATGCATACGAATGTGATAAACTTGCAAAACCTATAGGTTTAGGGTACATTTAAAAAGAATAGTGCATGAAATATATACATGAAAAGAGAAAATGGTAACATAAGCATAAATGCAATATAAAAAACAAAGAAGTGAATACAAATAAAATAATAAAAAAATCTTGACAAAAATTGTAAAAAATAAATTAGTAATTTATGAAAGGAAAAACCAAAATAAATTATAAATAAATTTTTTAAATTACAATGATTGTTATTACTAGAAAATAAAGCAAATAAACACATCCAAATCACAAAATTAAGGACAATATCCAATATAATCCATTGCAAAATATGAAATTAAAGACAAGTTCTGTGATATGGAGACTAAATTTTCATTTCCGCTCCAGTCAATTACAATATTTTGTGGTCCACACCTGAGGCAATCCTTTCATTATTGAGACGTTAAAATTTACTCCGCTTATTGAAGCACATTCATATTTTATGAATAGCTTCGTGAATATTAAGATAAGGTAAACTACCACCTATATCAATTCCTTAATGATAACACACGATTTTAAAACTATATTTCCAATCTTTGAGAGAATCCAACACGAAATGAATTAATAAAAAATGGATATTTCTGCAGTAATGTATTCAAAGCTGACTGACTCACCTCAGGCATGAAATAAACAATTCAGATGTGAAATTCTTAGACAAATAACCACCACTGACTTGACCCCAGTGAAACTGACTGACTTGACCCCAGTGAAAATGACCAAGGTTTATGTATTTCAGTTTGTGCTCCGCATTTAAATAGTCCGCCAGGTACGCGGAGGATAGGCACCTAAGGCAGAATAGCGATTAAGAAATGCGAAAAGTAATGGGACGGGAAGGAAACTAAACAAACACGGTGCAGCACTATAAATTTTCTCAGCCGACAAAGTATAAAGGGAAGTAAAACAGGGTATGGAGATTGCTCAGTGTATTGCCAGATTAGAACTACCTTATTAATATCAAATTAGGAACTTCAAAGACCAACGCCGTCAACAAGTCATTACTAAATTGCGGTAAAAGATATTGGAACTGAATGCAGAGAACTCCCTGAGTCCTTTACTAAATCTCTAAAGTCTTTTAGTGGTTGAGTGTTAAAAAACATTACATGAAATAAGTAATTCTCGTCTAATTATATGTTTCCATTCATTAATATTACTAATATGTTCTTTTGTTTTTACTTCTCATTGCTGAATCTCCCGAATATCTGAATGAATGAACATCACCACAGTAGATGCCCATTTGCTATAATTATCATAATTAAAAATAATAACATTATGTTTTGTAGCAAGTATTTTGTTACCTTTATCTGGTTAAGTAGGGAGTAACCTTCTCTGTCAGGTACTGGGCTCATTAGCCCCTGTAAGTATAATTCCAAAAATCTACGAAAAGGGGGAGAAGTTTGTTATGCGTAAGGGGTCAGTCAAAAATCCTCTCGTCAAATTATGCTTCAATTCATTTCACTACTACTATCGTCTTTTGTTTCTTTAATTTCATTGCCACCTGAATAGATTTTCATTCGCTGTGTACCTTCTAAATTTAAAAAATAAATATAATATTTTGTAGCGAGCGGGAAAAGGGTACTAATTTGGGAACTGTTGAAAGTTACTCTATATTCTCAAACATTTCAATCGTTGAATTAACAGAGAGCCATGAACGCAATTTTTAGCGGCCGCCGAGAAAAAACACAGCGCTTTCGGAACTTCCCGCGGTTGGAATGAAAAACCTTGGGGACGATTTTCCTCGGCAACACAGCTCGAAAACAACCTCAACCGACGCCTCAATTCTTCCGCCTGAATTTTATATTGGATGAAAGAAAAAGCGGAGGTAATCTCTTCCCCATTCGTGTCACGGGTCGTCCAATATTAAACTTCCATTCGCCACGGTCGGTTCGCCCTTTTATCGCCTCGGAGAAGAGAGAATGAGAGGGGGAGATGAATGTTCCATAACAACGCCACGAGACGGATGAGAGGGGAGAAAGGAGAAGACAGGCAAGCGGGGTGGGTGGAGGTCTGCAGAGGGCGCGCGTAACGCGATTTACCCGAACTCCGTGAACGTTTGCCCCTCTGCGCCCGGGGGCCTTGCGTCTCCCTTCAATTCTTTAAATCCGTCTCCCAATCTCGCAGTTCATCCCTCAAAGGAATGAAAGACACTCGCGGATAGAAAGAAAGAAGAGGAATGAGAAAGAGTGGGAAGGGCAGACGAATTCATTCACACAATTCTCGTCCCATTTCTTTTTTTATCTGTATTCTTTGCGTTCTGTCAGTAAAATAGAGCTCTCGCAAAAATTCATGGTACAGCACAGAGAGGAACGTTTGTTCTAACCAGTAAATTAACATGCGGATGCACTCTCGGACATTAACTTATGTTAGAAGTACGCCACTTGTTAGCAGCCATTGATTGCAATGACAGGCATACGTCAGGAAACCGTGTTTCTGTAATATATTTAGTCGATGTTCGATTCTTGTTCCCATATTAGTATTCCTTTCAATAAGGAAAATTCATGCAACAAATCAGCTAAATTTATTTATGAACTGAGCATAAGTATCCGAGCTATATATTATGATATAGGCACATCTGTATCCACACACTAAGCTGCAAGTTGCCACATGGGCGTGTGACAAGGGGTATTAGGACACCACCCGTGCATAGAATAAGGTTTTGGGTGGTGAAGTGAAATAATGTATTTTGGCAGACCATTGACTGGAGCTCAATTTTTGTTACACTCGCTTATTTTGTATGGAAAGATCGAATTTTTGTACCTATCTGTTCAGTAATGCGTCTCTCTTGTGATATAGCTTCTAGCGGAAGAAGAGACGAAGTGGGTCAAAATCCTGGTTCTCTGTGTCATACCGAAACACAGCTTTTCTGAATTTTTAAAGCGAACTAAGCCTGGCGAGTAGCCTCCTAGTCTCTTGCGGCTCCCAGCTTAATCCCTCTAAAGGCTACGTAACACTCTATGCTCGCTTTTTGCAGCTTTTAACGAATCACGCAGCTTTACATTGTTTTTTATTATTCATTTATTCATTTCTTTCCTTTTTATTTGGAGGAAAGATTAAAGGTATAGCTCTCATTATTGTATCAGCGTTCCGTATTGGAAGATTTTGGGAACATGGACATCGGAGCTTTCAATCTCTACGAAACGTAGGAGAAGTATGTCTTGCGTAAGAGGTCAGTCTAGAGCCCCCTCTATTTGCTGCCACCACAAGCACTTCAAGAACTGGGATGATTCACATATACCCGCCGTCTACTTTCGACTCGTCTCACAGTAAAACCTCAAGTTCCCTGGAAAAAAAGTATCTTGTCCTTAACCCTAAAATCTATCTGAACTCCTAATCTGTGAATGTGGATAGCTGCACTCTGTGTATCGATAAATTTAGGCGTCACCTTGAGGTTGTCCACGTTGTCAACCATTGATAAGAAAAAAATCGTATTCCACTCTATTAATTTTTGGCTGTGATATTGTATGGACACAAAAACGTTGGAATCGATCGGAAAAACAGAAACAAGGGGAGATGCACTAAGTGTTCTGTATAATCTATTCATTCACTGGTCGTTCAATCGTAATATTGGTTGACTGCAAACCTCCACCCTTTCCTATCTAATGCTAGTTCCCTTACCTCCTGGTATAACCTATGTAATTTCCTGTTTATTTGGTCCATGAACATATTCCTGTGTCTTCCTCTGGGGACTTTTCCCTCTATTTAGCCTTCAATTATGTTCTTCACAACCTCATTGTGTCTCCGGATGGATCCAGAGCATTTGGTTCTTCCATTCTGCACACCTATCATTTATTCTTCTGTACACCGTCTTCCCGCTCCCCATATTCCATGCCCCAACCCTGCATTTGTCTTTCCAAACTGATGTATCCCTCCTAATAGTCCCCACCCGGAGATCCAGTTGCGGGACTATTTTACCACCGGAATATTTTACTAGGTAGAACACCACTACGTCATATTTACTTCCAATGCAGGGCTGCCTCTTCTAGGGAGGCTATAGTGGTGGTTTCCCCGTAGCATTTCACATTTCAATACCCCGGCCGATTCTATGAACTTCCCTCTCGCGCAAAGCTGTGGACGTTGATTCCGGTCCGATCTTCTAGGTTTGCGCCATAATAACCTCCTACTGAGACTACTGCCTTTCAGTAGCAGAGTCAAATTCGGGTAGCGTGCAAAAGCTGGTTGGCCATACAAGAATTTTTCCGTCTCTTGATCTCGAACGTGCGGCCTTCTGAACGGGAGTTGAACACGCTACCACTGGTCCAAAAAGGGCCATCTGCTATTTCCCTTACCTCCTGGTATAACCTATGTACTTTCGTGTTTATTTGGTCCATGAACTTATTCCTGTGTTTTCCTCTGGGGACTTTTCCCTCTATTTAGCCTTCAATTATGATCTTCACAAACTCATTGTGTCTCCGGGTGGATCCAGTGCATTTGGTCCTTCCATTCTGTACACCTATCATCTAATCTTCTATACACCTATCATCTACTCTTCTGTACACCTTCTTCCCACTCTCCACTGTTTACTCCACTGTTTACAGTCTATGGATTTGCGGCACCTATCCATTTTCCAAAGTTTACCGTAATTGAAAAACTTAGTATGGTTTTCACTACTTTTTGTAAGAAATCTAACTTTCAGATAATACCAGCGCTCCGAGGAGTGGGATGACTGAGCACTATCTGTTGTCCCCACTTTCGTTCTTGCATGGTCAGTAAGAGGGATGGAATTGAGTCTGGAACGCAAGAGAATGTGTAAGGCTGAGAATACAATGTGGATGGAGATGGAGGTAGGCATGGCTGGACATTGTTTCACATAACATTGGAGCCCTAGAGCAATAAAATTATTATGGCTTTCATCCACAGTTGAAGCATTTTTTGTTTCTCCCTCCAGTAAGGGGATTCTCAACACAGCACACCATCCTATCACGGGAGGAATCCGGGGAGCGAGGAAAAAGGATGAGTAGAGTGAAAGGGAGGAAGATGAAGTGAAATATATACGATTTCCTCCTCAGGAAATGGTTTTATTTAATTTTTGACGCAGGCCCTCTTCTCCTCATCCCTCCGGGACACCAAACCAGGAACAGAAGCTCCCCCGCGCTCACCCCCATCCATTCACATTGTGTTCTCAGCCCAACACATTCTCTTGCGGCCCAGACTCAATTTCAGCCCCCTTTACTCCCTCCCTTCCCGGCTCCCCCAAAACCGCCCGCATCGCGCCCTTCATATTCCTTTTGATTGCCCCGCGGCCTCCTCTTTCCTACAGAAAGAGGTATCCCGTAGCGCCACCCGCGATATCATAGCAACATTCCCTTTTTCCAAATCCTCCCACAACACTCCCTCCCCCAAAAAGGATACACCCCCTGCCGCTAC
Source organism: Ceriagrion tenellum (assembly GCA_963169105.1). Lineage (NCBI taxonomy): Eukaryota > Metazoa > Arthropoda > Insecta > Odonata > Coenagrionidae > Ceriagrion > Ceriagrion tenellum. The sequence goes on along the minus strand of OY720642.1, from coordinate 87,526,221 downwards.
CCCCATAGCGCCAAGGGTTTTTGAGGATACCTTCACATCTCACGGTACTTCATCCTCCCAACTAAGTGAACCCGCGTTAGTTCTTAAGAGACTCGGCGGGGAGACACCATGGGACAAATGATGATTCGTTCTGAGCTCTTTCGCATACTACCCTCCATTTAATCCCAACACCATAAGCACTTCCGCACGAAATTGCAGTACTTGACACAAACGATTAAAAACAAAAACATTCTTCCTACATTTTTCAGCCGTATTTAGATAATTATTTAAAAAAAACAAGAAACGTCAGAAAAAAAAACAAATTAATTGTACCCTGTCATAGAACCACTATGTACCATAATTCTATTTATGTGAAATCATGTATTGTATGGAATTCGATTCCGCAAGAGTTGAAAAATATCAAGTATACAGAAATATATTTAAAATGTCGGCTGTCTTTTTACCTCAATGAAACTTAATATTTTGGTAAACGTCTTGAATTTATTTCACGAATACACTGTCTCTATGATTGCTTAAGTGTATTGAGCATGAAATTGGAAAAATTTGTTGTGAACAAGTACCGTAATTTGATAACATTTTTTTTAATGAGTGACATGGTTTGAATGTAACTTTTATTATTTTTGTCTGAGTTGTAATTACTTATTCCTGCTCCAAAGGAAATCATTCCTAGAGCTAATGAATGTTATAATTATTTTTATTGTTACTTGAGGATGAAAAAAGGAAACTTTTCAAAGTTCCATTTGAGAGCATTAGAGAAAATCTCAGGCGAATTTGATGGAAACATGTAGATTCGGCATGGGAGAACCGAAAAAATTGCCAATACACTCGCTGGATTAGAATAATGTCTTGATCAGTTTGACATACATATTTTCCAGAATATAAAGGTAATTTTATTTGAATATAATGGCCGTTTTCTTCGAAACACTTGTGAATCCAGGTGGGAATTCCCTGGCGATAGTCAGGAAAGTGCAACTTCGCTCTGGTTAGGCCACACCTCGAATACGCCGCTAGTATTTGGGATCCTGGTCATTAAGGTTTAATCAAAAAAATTAATGAAATTCATAGAAAAGTTGTACGATTCGTTTTGCAATCTGCTGCAAGCAAACATTTAGTGGTTCACATCTTTCACAGGGATTAAGGTGGAAGTCCCTAGACACTCGGAGACTGCACGCTTGGCTTAGGCTGCTTGAGAAATTCAGAGCGACACAGATAATATTAATAAGACGCCTCACTACATTTCTAGGCCTGAAAGATGCGATAAAATAAAGTAGATACACTGCCGAACAGATAGGTACGTAAACTCGTTCTTTACGCGCACAATAAGCGGCCACAATAAAAGCTGAGCTCTTATAAATACACTCCCATAACACATGTCATTATTACACCTCCCAAAAACTTACATCTTTACACGGCCTGTGACCTACCACCCCCTGCCACACGCCCATGTGGCGGCTCGTAGGGTAGTATGTAGATGTAGATATAGGAGGCACTTGGCTGGCTAAGCAATAATATTACACAATTAGCAAGCACCGTTGATGTGTTTTGAAAATTAACGCCCAATCACAAAAATTAATTGCTCGTATAGAGCGGATTATAAAAATTATTGACCCATAATCATCGCTTTAGCATAAATTAAAGCCTGCCAGAAGAGGATTCCGATAAGAGCCGGTAATACAAGGCTGCAAACAAGAAAGAGATTTCCTAATACGTATGCATGAAGCATCCTCAAAATTAAACAAGAAAGCCTGGGCAATAACAAGTACAGATCAAAATAAATTTGTAACAATGTCAATGGGGGTGAAGAGTACCTCGAACTAACAAGCCAACTCAAATAGCAAGGGTTAACTATTTTCCTTTTTTGAGATATGTAAATTAATATTGGAAAACAGACGGATTCATACATAATGAAGTTGAAGGCACTCTGGATTACGTTTTTTTAACACGACCGAAAATTATTAAAATCAACACAAAAAACTAAACTCAACCGTGAATCTGGAAGCCGTCTGAGACAACCCCGGGAGACCTTCCCGCGGCGATAGGCTACGAAAATCCTGAGCGCCTCAAAAATTATTCAGTGCCTCCTACCAGCCATAAAAAAAAATCGTGATTTGAAAGTGCCACACTGTTGGACACAACTGCACAGGGATTACTCAAAAATGATGAAAATCAATTGGACGGAGAGGATCACGACAATAAAGTCCTTAGAAGAGTTGGATAGCATAAAAGTTTAATGAAAACTGTGCAAAGAAAGAGACAAACGTGTCGGTCACAATTTGTGACACAAAGGTCCGTTGAAAATAATACAATTGGAAGGGATGAATGGGAAGAAGTGGAGGAAAGAATTAACGAAAAGAATAAACGAAGAAAAGAATGAACGAAACTGTTTCAGGCGTTACATTGTGGAAGTGTTGTATATTCATGATGAAAAATACAACTTGGTTAATTCCACACAAACTTATTAAACTGAAACCGACCCGGGTTTCAGCATCCGAGTGCCACTTTCAAGATACAACTGACTTGAGTGGCTGAGTACATATACAGTAAAGATGGGGGAGAGGGAGGAAAATACGGAAGATGAGAAGGGGGACGTATAGGTATAATGGTAGAGGTGACGTAAAGGCGGTGGAAAGGATGAGTGGGTGAAAACTGAGTAATTTGTAACTGGTAATCAAGATCAGATTGGATGACTAGGACGGTTTTCTGTTGTGGAAAGAGGGAATTTTTATGTTAAGGAGGGGAAGAAAGGAATGGGTGGGGTTGCAGGCTATTTACAATTTCTATTTGCTCTAAAATATCCAACTTAGAACCCTAGTCATTGACATGTAAAATCTCAGGGTCAAAATCACTAAAATGGTTATCTGTGCATAAACGTTCACTAAACTTATCCATCACCATGCACAAAGTAGTTCCTATGTCCTTTCACTGTCTTTAACTTTCCGTCCTGTTTGACCAATGTATGAGATTCCACAGTCATCACATTTGAGTTTATACACTCCACTTTTGTTCAACCTTGTACATATATTTGTCTATCGCGTTAAAAAGCATTTTTCCAATAGTGCGAGGGTTGCGGTTAAACAAACAATTGTAATCCAGAGTGCCTTCAACTTCATTATGTATGTATCCATCTGTTTTCCAATATTAATTTACATGTCTCAAGAAGGGAAGTTAGTTAACCTTTGCTTTACAAGTTGTCTGTTAGTTTCGAGGTATGCTTCACCCTCATTGCCATCGCTACAAATTTCAAACACCGCGTATTTCGTCTGGTATAAGTTTATGCAATTTACAAGAAACACTCTGAATGATAGGCAAAGTATACCACTTCTTTTTACGTTTAACTGGGGGGTGAACAGTTAACAATCGCACTGCCTTCTTTTCCTCCGATTTTTTTATCAGATTAGAAACACACGCCTCGTTATATCCGTTCCTTGTGGCAATTAATTTTATCGAGGAAAGTTCCCTATCATTATGTAGCATTACGCAGTACATCACTTATGTAGCATTTCTCTAATACTGTAGTCATCTGCCGGCCCCGGTGGCGGCGGGGTAAAGTCCTCGCCTGCTAAACCGAGGGTCGCGGATTCAAGTCCCGCCTGGGTGGGTTTATCACCACCCAGGGCATGCATGTATGTCAAGTTCTGTTGGTCCGGTCCCTGGAAAACCCGATGACAGGCACAGCAGCCTATCGGGATTCCGGGACATACGGGCCAACAGAATCGTCCGGCAAGCAAAAAAAAAAAGAAATCATCATCATCTTCAGCACTACAGCCCGGGCCTTCTTCACAACTTCCTTACATTCTTCTTTGTCCTCCGCTACTTGTCTCCTACTCTGAACCCCCAGCTTCCTCATATCCTCTTCTACATCCTCCACCCATCTTTTCTTAGGTCTTCCTCTACTTCTTCTTCCCTCTGGTTTTCCTTCTAAAACTTTTTTCACTCATCTCTCCCCACCCATTCTTTGTACATTCCCTGCCCATCTATTTATCGATATCTTAATCTCTGTTAATATTCCATCTTCCCCATAAAGCTGCTCTAAGTCCTCATTCTTTCTAATCCTCCATTGTCCTTCTTCATTGACTGGTCCATAGATCTTTCAAAGAATTTTTCTTTCTCACCTCTGTAACTATTTCTCTTTTCTCACCGTCAACGTCCATGCCTCCGAACCATAGGTGACTATTAGCCTGATGACAGTTTTATAGATTCTTTCCTTTGTATTTCTGCTAACGGTTTTTGCTTTGAATACTTTTTGCAAAGAATAGTATGCTTGATTTCCTGATGCAATTCTTGCTTCAATCTCTTTTGCAATAGAGCTATAATTCGTGACTATTGTCCCCAAATATTTAAATACCCGGTTAAACAATCTGATACTGTAGTTAAGTAAAGTAAATTTAAAATTAAAAAAAAGGATGGACTCTTTAAGGAAACTCATGAAAGACGACAAAAGTGAAAATTATTTACTATGTTCCAAATTCAATACAGTAGAGATTGACAGCTAACCAATCTTCAAATAGATGACTTCTGATGATGAGTGAATAATTGCTAAATACCCGAACGCACCCCTTCAATACTCGTCTGTCCCCTTGCCCCAAATCCCAGAAGTTGAAGAAACATAGCCACAGTTACCACCCATTAAATTCTTCCCATGTCCGCGACCTTTCTTCCCTAATCCAACCACGCTGTTCAACACCTTCTCCCGTCTTGTGTTTGATACACATACATAGGCCTGCTATTTCATAAGAAAAAACTGATTATGCAGCATTGCTCTAATACTGTAGTAAGAAAAGTAAATAAAAGCATTAAGAATATAAATTTGTTTTCCACTCTATTTTTCTCTCACTTGAAGTTTGTAACCATTCTGCCACGGTATGAAATAAACCGGTGCAGTGTGCACATATAGTATTAAATTTAAATTAAACTTACATACGTAGTTGAGTGTGGGCGAAATCACGCGATTTAAAAATTTTAATACCGTAATTTAAAGCCACTAATCTGGTGACAAAACTATTATGGAGCGTGGCACTGCATGGGTCGGAGACTTGGTCATTGGGAAGAGAGTCTGTACGAAGGCTTGAGGCGTTTGAGATGTGGGGGTGGAGAAGGATGGAGAGGGTAAGCTGGGAGGCGAGGACGGACGAGGAGGTACCGGATGTGGTTGGAGATGAGAGGAAGCAAGTAGCGGATGTTCGCAGCGGGCATAAGAGATGAATAGAGGACGTATTGGAAGGAGAGAGAATAATTTAGAGAGTAATGGAAGGGAAAACATTGGGAAACCGCGAAAGAGGATATAAATAATGGACGAAATTAGAAAAGGAAAAAGATACCAAGAATTTAAGAGGGATCTGAAGGCGGATCACGTATGAGAGTGACAACAGAACGGCATACCAGAAATAAGGACGTTATAATTAGTACTGTCCAAAAACCTACCAATCAGCTAGTGATATACTCAAACGAATAGACATTAATGGCGCGCGGTAGAGGGATTTATATTCTTCTCTTTTATGATCAACATTTTTAGCTGTCATTAACGTGGAGATCGGTTTGCGGAAACCCTCCACTCAACTTTACTCTCTGCTAATTGCCTCATTCTTGCACAAGTCTCAACTTTGGCCTACATCGTATTTTGGTAATTTACTGAAGTTAAGGAGGAAGAAACATCCATATTACTAAGCTTGTTGCTCAAGATTCAGTGTATTTTCCAGATCTTATTATGTCTCGGGCAGTTGACGTTCACACACAAAAAATCAACAGTTCCACTCAGTAGCAGAAATGAATCATCGCAGACCTGGGCTTGAATTCGGATAGGGGTGTTGCTGTTGCTCATGTCAGTCATAGAATGAAGTTAAAGATGGATCCATACAGTAAGATAAAACACTTGAATATCGACCCCATTAAAATGAGTTATTGCCCATCTTTAAAGAATCAATTGATGAGTTTATGCAAAAAAACCTGTATTTAATTGGGATGTAATCTCGGAACCGTTTTGATTTGGTAAGAAAATTATATAATGGAAAAAATTCCAAAATACACAGGATTATTCATAAACTGTACGGACAGGTTGCCGTGATGCATTAGATACGTTGGAATTGCTGTCAGATGGACCATTTGTAGCAAAAAATAATAAGATTCACTTTCCTGTGGTAAGAATCCATCGACTATGTGCCGTCTGCCTCCGTCAGCAAATTCAGCAAAGAGAGTAAGTGCAAAATTGTCTTAACCGTTAAAAAACATTTAATTTAAGAACTACTGCTATCTGTAAAACTTCAAATTACAATTGAACGTAGCGTAGGCGAAATTCCGCGAGCATCCAATAATGAAAATCATGTGGCAAGCTGTGGCTGAGCAGGATAGGCGTTTAGGTTCAGATTCAGCCTGGAGATGAAGGCCCACCGCCGTGTTTCAATTTTTGTTCTCTCGTCTCATCCTCTTTTTCTCGCTCCTCGGTTTGCAATCCTCTCCATCCACCCCCGCTTCATTTCCTCGTCCCTTTTCAGCCCTTAAAATCTTCATTAAGCTCTTTAACGCCCACCTCCCTCCACGACCGTGAGCCAACGCCTTCATTTTCATCCCCACTCCACCCTCAAATTCTAATTTCCTCTTTCTCCCTCCGCACCCTTCTGTCCGCCCTGTGCTTGGCTTCACAAACCCACCCACCGCTTGGCTAAAAAATACCACGCGCAACAAATCTCTGGTCACATTCTCCGAACCGAGGAGGTCCAGATTCCAAATAAGAGCAGATAAAAATTATCAAAGACTTTATTAGAGCTTTTTGCGTGTAAATACTTTATTCACTTCGTAAATTCTATGATATTTGCAGTTCCTACACAAATTCTCTCAAAATATTGTCACGATTTCCCCACCTGCAATCAGTTTTAACCCAGTGTTTCAACATTCCGCTAGCTTTCCATTTAGCTAATTTACAGTCCATCAAAGTTACGAGGGATATCACGACCATTACGGCGGCTTAGGGTTAATTTGTAGCAATTTTTATCTGAATCATATTTTAGCAAGGATTGTGCACGTGTTTTCAAATAGCGCTCTGCTAGTTCACGATGTACCGACTGGTTGAGTGTTGTTTAAAGATCAGACACTTCATGTAGCAGCAAGATTGCGTATTGATGACTTCAAACCATAACACAGATGTATAGAGGTGTTTCAATTTTTAGCTTATTGTCTAAAACAGCACCTATGAATCGGTTTGATATGGTATATGGACTTCAGAGTAATGTTTCAGTCCGCTTTATTTTTTTTCAAAATAAAAGAGCTAATAGTAAATAATAACCTTAATAATAAATTAAATTTCTTCTAAATTCTTATAAAATAGGAACATATGTTAACAAATGAAGCATTTATATTGCCCACACGTTGTATTTGCTGTGTAGCTACCATTAGTTTAACCACGCATTAGCTATAATTATAATAAATAAGCTTGTGATGCTGTCACTAGTTTGGTAAGTCTCACCAACAACAGAGTAAGTTCCGAAAACCCGAAATTTTCGGGGCCGTGTTCAGTTGGATATGATATCTGGACAACAGTACCAGGCAGGTCAACACCCCGCTCATATTTCATTCATTCGCGCACTCTTGCGGGACTTCGTTCCGGGGAGATTCGCGCCTCGTACTCGGTGACTTCATGACCTCAACCCCTCCGCATCGCGTAAATTTATGACCCTCGGGGCGCACGTCTTCTCGCGTGTTTATGTGTCTCACTCCCGGGCTCTTTTTATGTCCTCCTTTAATTTTAACCGTGTTACTCCGTTCGTCCTAACCATTACTGTCCCGCCATCCAATCTCGCGTCCACCTTATGCATAGCCCATTAAATGGCGTTTTTTTTTCTTTTTCAAGTTCAAAAAATCAGTTTTACTGATCCATTCGAATGCATCAATAGTTGACAATTGATGGTTTTTCCGATCTCTTTCGTATCTGATTATGATTATTATACAAGATGTTGTTTTCCTGGAGATTGTAGGTAATAATTCATGTATAAACTTTTACTCTTTCACCAATGCTTCGCATCTTTACTTTTGCCTCATCACGGCTAAAATGAAAACTAATAGCATTATTGTACATCAAATGAATCCAGTTTGCAATTTAGGTATTTAGATTTCTAAAAATATGTATACATGTGATTTTTGTTATTACTTCAGAGAGAGTACCTTTTGAATTACATTCAAAATCAAAGTTTAAATGCAATCAAAAATAACCACTCATGTAATTTCCGTGAAACAAAAGTAATCGAAATAGAAACCAACATATCCAAAAGATTATTTAAAGAAATGACACACATCACAAAAAACAAAACATCCTGCAACAAAAAAAAAACAGACATCACCATATTAAGTAAAATTTATTATAACTTAATATTCTTTAAAAACGCTTAATTTTATTTCGATTTTTTAAACTCCTAAATTTATAACAATTGACAAAACAATAAATAGCAACGAAGGTATCAACAAAAAGTAATTCAAAAGGAACTCTCTCTGAGGTAATAACAAAAAACACATGTATACATATTTAAAAAAAAACTAAATACCTAAACTGTGAACTGGATTCATTTGATGTGCAATACAACCATGAATATACATTCTGGATTCGAATGTTTGGCATTGTTGCCTAGGCTACGTGTTGCCTAAATTTCCACTTTTAGTTCACCCAGTTCTTGGCGCCACTTCGATTAGAGTATTTTCTGTCGTTATTGTAAATAGACAAAGTTCATTGTTGCTAACGTGATACTGGTGAATATTCAATAACGATCGAGGAGCTATGAATACTTGATGCTTTCCATAATATCTTGCTATTTTTTTTACCTAAAAGTAAGTTTGTAAATGCCAGGGAGGAAATATCTATTACAGGAAATCAGAAAGATGTTAATGAAACATCCATCGTTTGCCGACGCCAATTCTTTCCAGACTCTGATTATAATTTGAATGCATTAAGACCGTTCGGCTTAAATAAAGAATTTATAATGCCTTGTTTAAACAAAATTTGCTTCGTACCAGGCTGCAAAACAGGGCATGTCCATGCATGGACCCAAAATAGGAGACTTAGATTAAAAACTAAGAAACGGTTAAAGGCAGCGGTAAATGCATTCCTTTTTACCTACACTGCAATGATGGCCATTGGGAATACTCATGAAGTCACCTCGCATTATTATTGACTATCCGTATAGCGATATTCACGAAGTGCTAAGAAGTTAATTGCGCATTAACTTAATTAAATTTTTGAGAGGAATTAAATATATCTGTAGACCGGACGATATTAAAAAAGTGTATAATTACGTCCCGCGTGTATTAATACCTTTTTTATCTACTGCCTTATGCTTAGTTGTAAATAAAACCCATGCATGTTCATGGTAAAACCAGTACGACGTGTTTATTTACAAACTATCGACTGTATTTACATTTGAACTTCCGTCTTTCATCACTAGGTGGCACCACTTTCCAAAAAGTTGTTTGTTTACGGAATTCTGGACATCAGGTTTGGCAACGAGATCCCAATCCATAATATTTATTCATGAATACAACTATTTATTCCAATGTAGCCCTGATGAAGCATAAATAAAGATGCAAATTGTTGGCGAATGAGTATAAGTTTTTACATGAATGATCACCCACATTCTCCAGAAAAATAACTTCATATTTAAAATAAAAAAGGTCACAAAGAAGAATCAACTTCATATCATGATTTTTTCTTCAAGGCACGAAAGTTATGGAATTCTTAACATTAAAAATTCACGTGCATTTCTCGTTCGTAAGAATGGGTCAAAATTATAGCGTCCAAAATTTAAGATCTTGAAACTTTAATTCCCTCCTTTTGATTCAAACATGGCATGTACGAAATTCGAAGTCAATCAAACCCCGGAAACCCGAGTGACAACATGAATGCCAACATTTCAATTTATTAGGGTAAGAATTGTTTTATTTCTTCTTTCTAATCCAATAAAAATGGTAAATGTCGACATGTTCCCCTTTTTATAGACATATACTTCCTAAAGGGACATTTTTCGAGACATAAAATTTATAAATTACCTTTTATATTACGTAAATAATGGATAGAGAAATACTGATTGGCCACAAGTGGACAACATTCATTTCGTGTCCACTAGTTCTTTGAGTTTCGCGGTTATTCCCTAAATTACTCACAATCCTTCGGGTTCTACATCTTGTTAATATACACAAATACTTTATTAAATTGAATATCACATAAACTGAATATGTAAAAATCTGGTAATTTTTATCCATTTTATTGATCGTAATCTCATATTATCAATTTGCACCGAGCATAGACAGTTTAGCACCACATGGGGCAGTGGTTTCACCTCCATTTTTGAACACCAATGTATTCAAGGTCTCGAACCTTCGTTTTCCAGCTTTAGTCAAGTTTTCGGATTCAATGCTCAATCTGTAACTTAAATCCACTCGTCTTATTTCAAAGTCTTTTACCGCACTCGTCATTTTTCGTTCGCATCAGCCCTCTAAAATACGCTCAAACCCACCATTATGACTCGCAGATAAATATTAAAGGAACATTAACCCCTAAACCATTTGCCATTTATGAAATACACACCGATCCCCAAATCCTTAGGAATTTTCCCTTCCTGGGATCGTATTCATTTCCTCCCCCTGCGCTAAAACCCGCTAATTTCGCGCAACATCTTCAAACTAATCATTTTCCCGCGAATTCCTCAATTAATCCGGGCGTACCTTCAGCGTGATGATGCAAAATTCAGAAACGAAGAGGACGCGGAGGAGACGGAACAATCACAAAACTCCCGGCGCTATAAACGGGTACCGTAAATATTTATTCTGTCAAAGGAAGCAAAAACTACTTGGACCGTGAAAACTCCGCTCCTTAAAGCAGCAGCCTAGATACGGCAACTCCGCATAATTTTCAGCAGCGTTTGCACGCATCGAATCCTTTTTGCCAAACTTGATGAGTCTCGGAATACTGATGGATTCAAATGAACTGCTTAAAGCGCCAAAGCGTTTATGTTAAGAGCCTTCAACTTTCCCCACTAAACAGCCTCTTGAGAATTTCTAAAGCGAAAGATGCAACATCCTGAATGGAGAGTTTATAGAAAGGCAGTGAACGCCTAGCTTTACAAATGTTACAATGACGATCACAAAATTCCTGCACCAAGAAAATCAAATGAGAAAAACAGATGAATTACATGAAAATTTGTGTATTTTTGGTACACTAGTGCAAGTACAGCAGTGTATTCTGAGTACATAAGCTCATTTAGGGCAGATTTTACGACACCTGGTTAAACTGGTGACGATGACCATCTGTATCGCATCATGTGATCACATTCGAATGTTCAGGTAGAGAAGAAAATAAGATTACATGTGTCCGAGTGAGTTAAATAATTGAGAACATTCACTAACGCAATTCATTCAATTTACCGTACTGTGCTCGTGGCGTACGTTGTGTTCGTTCCTTACATAAATACAGCTGTAATTGAACTCCTAGAAACGTGATGTGTCATGAAATTTTTGCCACCATAGAAATTTGATGTAATGCACGAGTCTCACGTTGAGGAATACTACACTGTTGTGAAAATACCATGAAATTTAAAGATTTTAAATGATCGCCTGGTGGCAGAATTGTGATACAGAGATGTACCTATTCTTTCATGTACTAGTTATGCCCATTTATAATGCGATGTTACTACTATATTAATTATACAATGGAAGTTCACGATCACTGGAACCCCGAGTAGTCAGAGGCAGATACCACCTTATTGAACCGTGCGGAGTCAAATCGCAAGTATCCATCATTAGAAAGAGCCTTCTGCACAACAACCTCCAAGTTCCGCCACCATCATTCTCTTGCTAATTTTTATACGTGCGAAATTCGCAAACCAAGATATTTTTTCCACTCAACAACCGATACCTATTCACTAACTCGAGCACCGTTCTACGAACGTGAAGAAGGGTTCGATAATATCCCGCGGGTAGATTTAAGCTCGCGTTACCATAACTTTTCCGATGACATGTAGACGCAGATGTAAGTCGCACAGAGCAACTTTTCGTTTTAATCCAACATAGAGATTTATTCAACAAAATTATTTGAGCCCACGGTTTAAAAAGACGGCGCCAGGAAGATGCAAAATCCCATCTCCATCTTCCTCGGATTTTCTCCAACCCCACTCCTCCCCACGGAGAGACAAGCAAAAATCCACTTGTTTTCGATAACGCCTTTTTTTTGCGTGGGCTAATGGCGGCGCCGCTCTTTCCCATGATTCACCACGGGCGCCAACCCTTCCTCTCCCACCCTTCTTCCCCCCACTTTACCCTCCCACTCCTCCCTCTCAGCAGAAAAAAAATCCTTCAAGTCTCTTCAAGAATTTCTACCTCGGCGGTGCGAGAAGTGACAAACTTTGAATTCCAACTATTCAGATAGCATTGTTTAGCATTTAACCCTTCAGTGGGCGCTTGAGAATTTGTTACACGATTAGGCGCGTGGGCCACGCCGGTGACCCAAACTCAATTTTTTTACCGAATAAAATTTTCATATTTTTGTAAAATGTTACAAGGAATGCATGTAGACTATTATCTATCATTTAGGTTTTTTCAATATGGAACATATTTATAGTCATTAGTGGAACAAAACCCAAAGTCATTGAAAAATCATGAAATATTTTGAGCATTAAACAGCCATGATGGTAAAGTTTATGTAAAATATCCAACAATTTTAATATAACTGATTTTAATACTATAATGTATAAATACCCTTTAAATGATATATAATATTTATGCCGGCAGAAAAAGGTTACACAGTTAGTCACGTGGGCTATATTTGTGGCCCAGTCATGCAGGCTTCCTTTCGCATGCTATTTCATGCCAGCCCTGCGACAATTTGTTACTAACGGCCATGTGAGACTTTTGCGGACATAATGATGTGCAGCTACTGAAACTTACAATTATATTATGCCATCCTATGAGAAACAGCACACAAATGAAACACTGTAGGCCACCCCTGTTAGGTTAAATACCGCAACTTGAAGACTTCCCGATCCTTCCAGAACCAATTTTTTCAACCAGTTTCTCAGATTTCTTTCGTTGGTTTATCCATGTCGAGAGAATAAGAGAGTTAAAGAACCAAAGAGACATATGATTGTCGAGTTAATGGAATGAAAGTAAGGGGCGGACTGTGAAAGCAATGGATAGTGAATATGGTGTGGAGAAACTAGAGAGATGAGGAATATTAGTAGTCTTTGAATAATAGGAGAGCGTGCATGAAGCAATGCACGAGTGCGAGAGGATTGAATGTGATTTTCAAGGATACGGTACTATTGGAGATCATTCAAACTGAGAAAGTTTTCTACCACTGACGGAAATAATTAAACTCTTGGACTATACCTAAGCTAAAATAGAATGGCGTGACGGGTAATTGAGCATGAATATATGTAAGTAATAGCTCTGATTAAGCACCGAAATCCCTATCACCCTCCTCACCTGGATAGATACGGTTGCCCTCGTAAAATCAACAAGATGATGAAATCTGCATCTATATAATACCCTGAGAGCTGCCGCATGGGGGTGTGGCAGGATGTGTTTGGACACCAGCCGTGTAAAGAGGTAAGGGATAAGTTATTGAGAGACGAAATTGTGACGAGTATACTGGGAAAGCATTTAATGGAGTAATTTCAAGCTATCCGGGACTAGCCACGAAGTTCCACTTTTACGAAGTCACCCGCAATGCACGCATGTGCGAATACCCACAGAGAAAAAATCATCCGCCTTGACCGGGATCCCGGTCAAGGCGGGTGATTTTTTCTCTGTGGGTATTCGCACATTTAATGGTGCTCATTTTTTATTGTGGTCGCTTATTGTGCGTGGAAAGAACGAGTTCGAGTGTCTCTCTTACTTTATTGCTTTTACCAGACCTATTACATCTACACAATTATGGAACGAATCGAGTTGTGGCTAAATTAGTGGCATGGCCATGGGTTATTTGGATTCATGAGTCTTGTTTTATGAGGTAATAGTATTAGGTAGATGGGAATAAATAGGCTTTATGATTATGATAAAAGTTTTCACTGATTATAAGCAGCATAAAAAAATTAATCATCTTTATAATATGTGCGAATTTCCACCCTCATTCCATCCCGGTCAAGGCGGATGAATTTTTCTCTGTGGAAATTCGCACATGTGTACATTGCGGGTGACTTCGTAAAAGTGGAACTCCGTGGCTAGTCCCTGATAGCTTAAAATTTGTCTCTTTATAATATCCTAAGTACTGAGTCTACCAGTTCCGACCAAAACGAAGCACTGAAAATACTACGGAAAATCGGATCATGTGAGTCAAATTAGAGAATTAGACTGCAGAACATAGAGGTTTTAAATGTCGTATTTTCACGATCATTACGAGACCAAGGCTGCTATTCTGAATGAAATAGCGTTAACGCAATCTGGCAGAAATATCATTCGTTATGCTTTTGTTTATAAGAATAGCGTGTTGTTCTTCGAAATATAAGCGTAACGAAAGCTATTTCTGGGATATAACGCTAACGCTATTTCATTCAGAATAGCAGCCCATAATGGCTGCTAGTGAGAATTTGAAGTAGGCTAGCGATAGGCAGTGCAGCTTATTAGTTGATTTGTCCCTTAATGCTTGTTTTTTTCAATCTGCCGCGAAGTACTACCATCACGTTTAGCATGATCCTTGCATGATTATTGACCCTCGTTTACGTATTTTTTCATTATATTAGTTGTTCAATCCGAAGATTATTTGACTGCAGCCCTCCGCCCTTCCCTGTCTAATGCTAGTTCCCTTTCCTCCTGGTACCTCTTCCTATGTATTTTCCTCAATGAACTTTGGCCAATGAACTTATTCCTGGGTCTACCTCTGGGGAATTTTCCCTCCATTTTACCTTCAATTATGTTTTTCACAAATCCATTGCGTCTCAGGGTGTGACCAATCCATCTTGTTATTGATTTCTGTATGGTGTTCTATATTGCCATTTCCTCTTCCATTCCTCTGTACACTTCATAATTTCTTAATGTGTGTAATGTAATTGTATAGCACCTTAACTCAAAATGTTTTGCGTCATTGGTGGCGTACTTATAGCGTAGTGATATACGTGAAAGTTTCGTGAACATTATAGTACATGTTGTTGATAACTTACCCCCTGCCAAACATCACTGAGATGGCTTGGAGGATAAACACGAAGATGAAGATGTATATGCAGATGAAGTCTCCTAACGTGAAGAAGAAAAGCCAGCACATGTCTCCATTCACATAAAATATTCGATGAAATAGTCCGGGGAAGATATGAAAAAATGATGGAATGAATGGTTTGAGAGGAAGAGGAGAACCGCGAGAGTCATGCAAATATGTGGTTTAAGCTACTGTAAAGAGGAGAAGTATAAGGAATCTTAAGCAATGAAGAGTGTGCATGAAGCAATGCATGAGTGAAAGAGAAGTGAAAGAACATAGGAATATACGATACAGTGCACAGTTAGACAGGTTATTCAGAAGCAAATGATTTTGAGAGAGCCAATTACTGTTTTAGGGGCCTCTGATAATAATTAACTTCTTTGACTTCGCCTATCCCGAAAGAGAATGTGGTAATCGTACATACGGCATGTTTACAAATCGTTATAACATGTACAAATTACGTGGTAAGAAGTCCGGCGCCGGGAAGAAAATATTTACACCAAAGAACATAATATTAAAAATTAAATAAATTATTGATTTGACAGGGTTCTTGACCAGGATCTAACAATTACCAGATAGATGTAATAACCACTTACCCCTTACCTCGGGTATAATGGTTAAAAAATAAAATGAACAAATTGGTTATTTTTTCTTGTTATGTTGAACAAAGATTCTCCTTAGAGACGGACTCTCCTTAATCCTTATACCCCTAGAGCCCCTTGAGACTCGGAGGCTGCACGCTAGGCTTAGGCTGCTTCAGATATTCAGAACTGGTGTGTTTCAGAGCGACACAGAGAATATTATCATGACGCCTGCCTACAATTCTAGGTCTGACAAATGCGACAAAATAAGAGAGATACTCTGCCGAACACATAGGTACAAAATCTCGTTCTTTCCGCGCACAATAAGCGACCACAATAAGAACTGAGCTCCACAAAATACACTCCTATAGTATATGTCACCATTTCACCTCCAAAAATTGTACATCTTTACACGGCTGGTGAACTAACACCCCCTCCCACACGCCCAAATGGGGGCTCGCGGGGTAGTATGTAGATGTAGATGTAGCTACATTATCCTAATGGTTAAGGGCACTCATCAGGGAAAGCTATAATTATTTTTAATGGTAAAAGAACAGTGGAATTTATTCTTTCTTTAGATTAACCCGGTCGCAGAAAACTCTCCGTCATTTTCCGTCTCAAACCCTGTTCTATCCATACATCATCCATCGCAATCCTATGCTAATGGAAAAATACTCAAGGCTGACATTCATTCTTACTATTCCTTTACGTCTCCCTTTCCATTTCCTCTGCGGTATTCTGGTGAATCAAAAAAATTCACGTAATTTATCATACGTTCATTGTAAACAATCCAGAATAATAGTTGAAATAACTTCCATTATTATGCGGTTTCCCTATCTGGTATGAGTCGTTTATCAGATTATTAATCACTCTATGAAAAATTAAAATATTTGGTGAGAGTGAGTGTTTACTGAATTCTTATTGTGTACTTCCGCTTATATTCAGTATGAACGTTTTTGCTGCAAAGGTACGTGGTTTCAGAAACGTTCACTTTCTATTAATATCTCAGCAACCAAATGGCGACCAAAATATTCCATTTCGAATATAGGAGAAAAGGAATAAAAATAAATTAATACACATTATTTCAAAAAAATACTATCTGGCCTATGCCTTCAGCATATGTGTATTTCCGACAAAACATTGATCCAAATAGTATCTTCGGATTCCTTATCAATTAATTACGACTATAATGAAGAGAAATACATTGATTAAGAGAGAAAAATGAATCTGCAATACTTAGATTTTTCTTGTCAACACCTATCTTTTTCCGAAAGAAGCAAAATAATTTGCGAATAAAGCGTAGATTATTTGGTAATTCTAGGAAATATTCTCACCATTGAATCGAGTTTTTTGATGAACTTTTGTAGCCCCACTATCATGCAGCGTATTTATTTCGACAGCGAGCATTCGTACGCATTATCAAAATATTACCTTCATAATATTGCCCTCTGAAAAGAGGGTGGGTACCATTTTCCCGTGCATTTGGCATGTCGTATACTAAGGTATTTCTTATCGAAAAACAGGTGTTAATCTTCCAATCAAGGAGAGTTTGGTAGTGATTTCCCGGCAGATTTAGAATTAAAGTCTATAATGGAAAATAAAAGAAATCGTCGAACTTGTTGCGAAACTGAATTTGTTTCCTTTTGGTGTATTACTTACTTTCTATTGGTAACTGAGAAAACAAATCCACCGTTTCCACAATAGATTTTGTTGAGTTTCACCTCTTTGTCTGGGTCAAATCTTATACTTAATTGAAATTTTTCCAACTTCCTGATGGCAGCTCTAAAATATCGTCTGTTGATCCATATCCAGTGACAATACAGAATTCAATTTGAATAATTTGAATAGAATAATGACTCTATTAATCACGCCTACACTAAAAGGTTTTCTTGAGTATGTACTGTTTGTCTGCATAAAATCTTGGGAACTAAATTTAACCATTTCCCGATAATTAGTAACTATGACATTTTCTTCCTCTCACGGAGACAATACAGTAATCAAATAATGCTAATACTATTTAATTTATCACGCGCTTATATCCAAGATATGATCCGCCAATGACGGCTTCCCACTTCTCAACGAACGAGTTGTTCTCCTTGATTAATGCTCTCATTTATGGACTGATCCGCTTCTAGATCCGCCCATCCGCTCAACGAAAAGGCGTAGCGTTACAAACACTGTCGAAAACAAATAACCAATGACCAAAAAGCATTAGGGTCGAACGAATTATGAGTTATGTTCATTAAATTATTCAAGATTTTATTCATTTAATGGCCAAATTCAGTAATAAATGTATGCATTAAAAATAATTTCTAATGCGTTAAGGGTAAAAATTACCAAACTTAGGTTTAAACAGCAGCTCTAAAATTGAACATTAAACCTAAGGTTTTATCATGATTAGGGTCAACTTTCATATGATGGCATAAAAATTTTCGGTATATGATATTAAGTGGCCTGGTAAGTAATTCCTGCCATTGTAAATAATGCCATGAATGCCAGGTGACCAAGAAAAATTCAATAGTTATTATGAGATAAGAACAATGAAAGAACTCGGGACGCTATTTTAAGAGAGAAAAACGATACCAGAAAACAGAGTTAACGAAAAATATTTAAATTCTTAATTCCATGTTATGATAAAATATACCGTACCTATACAGTGTGGAGTGCTACCAACAGAATAAAATTCGTCTTCGAGAAATTTCTTGCCAAGTGAATCCTTGCACTATAATTGAACAATGCCCTAAAAATGTCATTTTTTGCTCGCCAGGAACTTGACTTCATAGTGCTGACAGCAGATCTCTCTGTATCCTCCCAAAATTCTAATAATAACCACCCATCGAGAATTAAAAGTACTTGAAAACTAAAATGCTGGAAAGCGATTAAACCTTTTTTTAAGAGATATGTTATAATTATGTATGATCCAATAATTACGCTATGGCCGAATTTCCCCGGTTGACCTTCACTTTTAGCTTTTACGCAAGGAAACAAGCAGTGATATTACGACACACGGCATTGTGCGAAGGAATATGTACGGTGAATTGAGAGTCTACGAGCGGGAGAGGAAAGTTTCATTCTTGGAAATTTCACGATAGGTCGGCTGCATTTAAGTCGTTAAGTCCTTGCCTAGAGGAGATATTTCAGCCTTAGTACATGACGCATCGTGAGGTACTTTAATGCTTCAACTACCTTGGCCCGATCTCCGTGTTTATGCTTCCGCTGACGTCGCATTTATCCCACTCCAGGGCACCTCTCCGGTGAACTTCGCTTTTCCTAATTACCCTAGCAATACAAGGCAATCTAAATTACTTGATCTCGGCAAAGCTTTTACCTAATGGATTGAACTCCGAACTAAGCCTACTCATGATGCAAGGTTAACTGTGGTCACAAAAAGTTGAAAAATTACTAAAATATTTTTCTTTCTCTAACCTGCTCTAAAATGGATTTCTCCTCCACCATTTGTGCTGCATCTTGGCTGAGGATCTAATTGGGGAATTTCGAATTTCATTCAATCATTACTGATAGATTTCTCAATACCGCGTGATAAAGAATGAAAGGCAAAGAGAAAATTATTAGAGGATTATAAATTGGGATATTAGAGGAAATATGAATAACGATCGAAAAACCGTCATGCCTATGAAAACATGATTTTTTTTGCTTACTCTAAATGTGACTGAATTATTACTGAGTACAATCAAAGCTTACATTTTTCTTTTGGTGAATGCTTCATCACCGACAAGTCCATGAAACTACACGGTTCTCAACTACCTAAATGTGTTTTGATATTGCGCAGTTTCGGCTGAAACAGTTAATATTTTAGCGCTCATATTAAATTGCTAAATAACTGATAAAATATAAAGCCAAAACTTAAATATCGACGCTCAGGGATTAATTTTTAAATATATTTTACTAAAATGTAATGGCTGCAAATGCATACATCACATTCATACCAAAAACCCTTTGTCATAAAATAAAATTATGAACATTTTCAGTGTTAATTTAGGCTAGGCACTTAAGTTACATCGAAAGAAGGAATATGAAGTACATATTCCTATACTTGGTAACAGCAATATTGTAGGATATTTTCAATATAAAAATCAGACCCGAAGCAAAAAGATAAATAATATCATCCGAACAAGCTTTTATGAAGACGAGGGTGTTTGCTTAAGCCTCAGGGAGAGATAAAGATGAGTGTTTTAAAGGCTTTACCAAGGAACATTCCACTGTATGGTTCAGAAACTCGAGCTCTGAAGAAAGATAATAAGAGTGGATTAGAGACTTTTGCTACGAAGTAGCTCCAAAGAAAGGAGAATATAAGCTTTACAGGGATGAAAACATACAACCATTCGTGAAGAATGAGGAGGAGAAGTGGTTGCTGATTCCGGAAAAATTGTTGTTCGGGATATTTAAGTTAAGAAAAGACAAATAAATAAGAGATGATCGATTATGACGAGAAGTTTTCCTGGAAATACTGAGAGAGATGAAGTACGAAGGGCTTTAAACTTGCTAAGAACGCTAATGGAAAATCTATTTGTTTCCTGGAAGTACTTTAAGAAAACTGTATAATGAACGAAGCATACTACTTTTCAGTCCATTGTCTGTATTATGCTTCACTGCGCAAAATTTCTCCATCGAAGACATAGGAATTACAAAGAGAAATTGCTTAAAAGACATTTATCTTTCAAGATCCATGCTTTAACACAGCGACCTAAACAAATATAAGCCTTGCACTATGCGTTCAAAGCTAGGACAAGAGTAATCAAACTTTAAGCGTAATTGAGCAGAACTGTCCCGGTTCATACCGTTACTCTATTCCCGAAATTATGGCTGATAAAATACGCTGATTATCCTCATAAACAGCATAAATATGGGTTTCCATATGCATTAGCAGCAAAAGCCATGGCTATGAGAGCAGAATCAACAACTCATGCTTAATGTTATTCAAATTCCCAAGCCTGATGCATTCCGATTATATACTGGTGGGAGGATAAAGAATTCAATATTCGCTCGGTAAACGAAAAAAAACATATCCTCTGCAAATGTCCTCCAGAGAAGACTCTGCTACAATTTAATAACGATGACAAATGCCTCCCAAGGCCTCCACTAGCAGTGAAAAACTTTATAAAGATAGCCCTCTGACAAAAAAATATTGGAAGATTATTCCTTTGGCCGTTCGCCAATCAGCTTCGTAGCCTTGGGTCTTCTTTCATATCTTACGCCTGCAATAGGGAAGGGTAGGGCTGCTCTTCTCCCAAGTCCTTCGCTTTATCCTTTTATTTCTTCTTCAAACACTCTTCCACTCTGCTCCTCCATCCTCCTCCCTTCTCAGTCGTCGGGGACTTGAAAATTTTAAGCGCCTTATATCTGCGGACTTGAGGATTCCACTGGGTGTGAAACGCCCAGGCAAAAAGGAAAATGGCTTTTGACCGCTGCTGTGAATCAATTTGGAATGCTCAGAACTACACTTCACGGATGCTTTACCCTCTCAAAAAAAAGGGTGAGAAAACATTCGCAAGAAGCTGGTACTTGATTCGCTTTTTCTACGTCTGTATTCATTACACTTAATCCAAATCTTTCAAACAGCTATGAATGCTCCAACATGATTTTTATTAATGCTACATGATGATCATTAAGTGCTTAATTTTTCTTACTATTGAATCCTTTACGAAAACCATCAAAAATTCATTAGGCTCTGAATCAATCAGTAGATCTCTAGTTTTTTAAAGTGAGAGTTAGAAAAGGAGTATATTCAGATTAAGTAGAGAATTTTACTTACCTAGGTAGTAGGCTAAAAGAAAACGCACATAGCAACAAAGACATACGGAAGAAAATAGTGCTAGATAAGGAGGCGTTTAGTCATAAAAAGGAGCCGATGACGGTGATCTTGGGGAAGGATATGAAGAAAAGGCTGGTGAAGAGCTTGATATGGAGCGTGGCGTTGTATGGGGTAGAAACGTGGACCCTCTGAATGGAGGACGAGAACCGATGCTGCGAGCATTTGAGATGTGGGTGTGGAGAAGGATGGAGAAGGTGAGGTGGACGGAGGGGAAGACTAACGAAAAAGTACTTGAGATGGTGGGCGAGGAAAGGAAGCTTTTGAATGTATTTCGAGATCGGCAGAGTAGGTGGCTGGAGGATGTAATAAGGGGCGATGAGTGGCTCAATAAAGTGATAGAGGAAGCTACTTGAAGGAAAAAATGATGCATATCAGAAAACAGAGAAATTTTTTTAAAAATTCATATCTTTATCCCGTCTAATAATGGACTATACCATGTACAACGTAGGGAGATACCTATATCATAACATATGTTTTCAATAAATTGCTTGCTTAGTGTATCCTTAAACAATAACCGTAGAATGTCCTAAAAATATCATGTTTTTCTTTCCAGTAACTTGGCTTCACAATGTTGACACCAGTTTTCTCTATATCCTCCCACTATTCTAATTTTTACCATTCATCAAGCATTTCATGTATTTTGAGGAACGCAAATAACTAAAAATCACGGTTGCTTCCCCTTTATTACTTAGAGTAGTCCTGAACGGAATCCAAATGATTTCATTCGCAGAAATAGCCATAAGGGAGGTGTATGTAAATGCTAACTTAATCTCTGATATCTCCTATTATCTATCTTTCTCTCGCTCTGTTTAAACAACCTGTCAAAAGTTTAACACTGGCGCAGAAACATCCCGTCAACCTACACCCAATATTCAGGTCAATTGAAGGTTCTTCCCCAATCGGCTTTAATTGCGAATAAGAGAAATTTCAGCCAATAAACAGCGAGGGATTAAACTTGGATTCAGTGTAACAAGAGAAAATCTCGAGATTAAACGTTCATTCTAGTGCTATACATGGCCAGCGAATTGGTATCACAATGAGTTATTTTATGATATATTTGGGCATTTTTACCCGCAAGGTTGCTTTGTATAATCATGGTAAAGGTCAGAGTGTCCTATAACGTCCTCACTCCTAATGATGCGATTGAAAAACTTGCAAGCATTCCGTCGCAAATATGTTGCTTAATTCATCTCACCCGAGAGATTTCATGACTGCTCCTTTTTAAGCAGAAACCTTTCTTTCAGGCTTGCCCGGTAACCTACCTTGATTTTAATATACGTACATTATAAGTAAGATTGAGACCATCCATTATTAAACGAACGTATACTGGTTATACAATTACTTATAAAGTTTATAATTATATAATTATATCGTCGAATTTCTCCGAATAATTTTCTCTGTTTTCTGATATTCATATTATATAATATAAATTTTAAAATTACTTCAAATTTTTTTAAATAAATGAACTGCGTAAATGGCAGTGAGACGGTATCTTTTCACAAAACTTTTTATGCCGATTCTCGCCCAAATAATATTGCCCAAAAACTTGTACTAGATGCACAAGATATTAATTTACCTAATATTAATATCTTGCGAAAGTTAAAAGAAACATGCAAGGCAACATAAATCCTTAAATTTACTCCTGATACAAAAGTTTATACACCTAGGAAAATAGTACTTCGAAGCGCAACTTCCTCCTTAAGCTTTTTCCGACACATTGTTATAGGCTATAGTCTCTGATTTTATGGCCACATTAATATGCAGTCGCATAATCACAGAGCGATTACAATAGTCTTGGGATAGTTTGTAAAATATTTGAGTTTTTTGAAAGGACAAGGAGTCATAAGCCGAATTATGGAGTTACATTTCTCGTGGTAATTGAGCAAATTTTAGTAACAAAACAATTAAAATACAACGTAAATTAATAAAACAGACTCGACCCGGGTTTTGACGAATGATCGTCATCATCACGTCACCATTATTTATCGAAAGGCGGAAAATTCTGTCATTGTTGGAGACTAATACGGAATTTCAAATTTTCGCTTGTTTATTTTTAGAAATCCTGCTTTGCTGACGACCGAAGTTTGCCAACGATAACATAAAATATGTAAAAAAACTTGCATATTTCTCCTAAAATATTTTTAACAAACATTTTCTAATTGAAATAGAAGCAGAAGGCGGAGTAATATTAATATATAAATGATATTTTGACTTCAATCGTTGAAGTTATAACCTTAATTGGAGTCATGTAGCATAAATATTTATCATGTTGGAGCATTTATTTGTGAATTAATGATTTGGATTCAGTATTATGAAAACAGAAGTGGAAAAAGCGAATCAAGTACCAGACAACTCCCTGCGAATGTTTCATCACCCTTTTTTTTTAAAAGGGTAAAGCATCGGGTCTTAATGGTTGAAGGCGTTAACTTTGTGGAATGACTCTACTGACATGAGTAAAAAGAGAGAACTCTTAGTATTTTCCACACTTAAAACTTTAATTCCCGACCCAGGTTTCGACTGCCTTGCAATCATTTTCAAGATAAGTAAAAATGTAACCTTGAAGATGATTGCAAGGCAGTCGAAACCTGGAAAGTCGGGAATTAAAGTTTTAAGTGTGGAAAATGCTAAGAGTTCTCTCTTTTTAGTCATCTCATCGGGTCTTGTTTCTTTTATCCATTGACGTGGTATTGTAAAAGTTTTTGAATAAAATTTGTTAACCATAGATTACCACCAAGTGACAAAAATAAGAGTATTAATTGTAAGTAGTAATAGAAACACATTTTAGGTAGTTTGAGCGAAATATCATTATACCTACAAATCAATGAATTTGGTCTCATTTTAAAGACAAAATATATCACTCCTCCATTGACATAAAAAATTCAACTCCTTACCACATTACTTTCGGAGATATTTTCCAAAAAATACCAGCCCTTTTATATGGGTAATGGTGCGTGTATGCACTCCAGAGAGACGCTATAATAAAAAACGAGGCATTTCCTACACATAGATCTCGTCAAAAAATCAGTAGTGTGCAAATTTTGTTTCCTCAACTATTTTTGAAAATTAACCATATTATCACCCCAATAAGTTCTTCGGGATCGCAATAAACCTTCCTTATGATGGAGTATAAAACGTACTGTGTGAAAAAAAGAGTCAAGTTAAAGACTTATTTAGATATTTTCATTTGAATACTTACAATTTCTGTAATGTAAACCTATTTTATAGCACCCTTAGTGATGCAATGTTAAATTCGTGTGTCTCACAGATGATGAAATAAAAACTTATTATTCGAATAAGCACTCTATTATGATTAGGGAACTATCTCGCTCGCAATACCTTAAGGAAAAGCATACTCAACGCATAGTTATTTGCTAACTTTTGGCTAAAATTACCTCATAAATGTCACATATCATTTTCGTTCTTATGCTGAGTATCCCTTTCAACCAGTAACTCTGAATTGAACCTTCACTAACCATTTACTCTAAAATGAAATGAAGTGAATGATGTATCTTCTTTGGGTATTCTAGAATCTGTTTACCATTGGTTCTACATATTTTCTCTATTTCAAATCTCTCTTTAATACCTCATACCCTACATTTATTGCCCAATATTCCATTCCTTTTTCCAGTTTCCCATGCTTTCCACGCGTTTTCCCACCTAAAATCTTCATCACACGATCTCATATCTCGACGTCTTCCATCCACTCTTCCCAACATCTCTGAGCTTCCGGAAGTATCTTCCTTTCAACTCCCAGAATATCCAAAACTTCCTCGTTCGTCATGATTGCCGCCCGGCCCACCTATCTCAATTCTTCTATAGAACCATATCCCAAATTCCTCCGATCTTTGCACGGTCTCCATCCAAAAGGATAAAGTTTTCGTCTCATAGAGCGCCAAATTTCATATTTAAGTTTCCATCAATCTTTTCTGTCTACATGTCCTCAGACCAATCTCCTATCAATTTTCTTCTCATTGGAAATGTTTTCTTCGACAGGGCATACCTGCATCTAAAACCACTACTGCTGAAGCCATATTCATTCTAAAATACGCCTAAAATACGTAAACTGTGCCACCTTCTTTATATTTGTAATTGTTGGTTAAAGATAATTCTGCACTGTAGTGCATGTTGGTTAAAAGTCACCCCATGCCAAACATCATTGAGGTGGACTGCAGAGTAATTGGTCGATGTATTTTGCCCATTTGCCCACTCAACCTCAGTTACCTCTAAAATGTCATTATTTTGCACCAGGGTTGAAATTCGCTATGAAAAAATCATTTGACTTGACCGGGATTCGAACCCGGATCTCCCAATTGCCGGTCAGGAGTGGTAGCCAGTTACACAATGAGTCAATGATTTTTTCAGAGCGAATTTCAACCCTGGTGTATATGCACCCGTGCGAGTGACTTCGTACCACATCATTTGTTAAATACAATATTTGGAAATTTGTCATTACTTGGGTTATAAAATATATTTTTCTAAATTTTATATACCCAATTAAAGTTATTGCTGGCGAGATAGTTCCCTAATCATTATAAAGACCATGTTCGAACTATAAGTTTTAATTTCACCAGCTTTGAGACACACGAATTAAATATTGTAATATTAATGGCGCAACAATATAGTTTTGCATAACAGAAATTGTAAGTAATCAAATAAAATACCTAGAAGTCTTTAACTTGACTCATGTTTATCACGCGGTGCGTTTTAAACTTCATCAAATCGGAAAGCTTATTGTGATCCCGAAGAATATACTGCGGTGACAATATGAATAATTTTCAAAAAAAGTTGAGAAAACACACAAACTATACACTGTTATTATTTGACGAGATCTAAGTGTAGCGAATGCCTCATTTTTTAATATAAGGTCTCTCTGGAGTGCACACACGTACCTACCATTTCCCATGTAAAAGGGCTGGTATTTTCTGGCAGATATCTCGGAAAGTAATGAGGTAAGGGGTTGAATTTTTTGTGTCAATGGAAGGGCGATAAATTTTTCTTTAAAATGAGACCAAACATTGATTTCTAGGAGAAATAATATTTCTCCTATTACCTTAAGCCCTACTTGATTACACTCGGTGGGACATTTGCGGTTTTTCATTTTTAACCCGGACATATCAGCCACAGAGAGAGTGTGGTAAATTCTTCTTAAATATTTTCTTCCATCAGATAAACCTTGACAATTTTAATGCAAGCAGTATCTGACCAGCAGTGAACTAAAACCATTATAATTTCATTTAAAGCATACCCTCAAGGTGCTATGTGACACCGGCTTCTTTATTCTCTCCACATATATCGGCATAAACCCGGGATATGAGTCCCAACGTTCATTTGATTTAAATCCAACCTTTTGGCACAGCATCTTCATTTTCAAAGAGTTAAAAAGTAGGCGCTGAAAGCCTAATTTTGCATAAATAACGTCCGGCCGTTTCATTGTTATGTCATACGCTGGCTCAGTGTTCGCTTGCTGTATAAGCTGATGGATCGTTCTGCGTCCTTGAAAAGTATGAAAATAAACACATCCCATGCGTACCTTTATTTAAAAATCCGTAAAACTAATATTTAGTATAATGAAATCAAAATAATCAACACCTTGTAAAATTTCTCAGACACATTGTTTGCATGCAAGCATGCAATCCTACATAATTCATGATTCAAGCCGAATATTGGGACAAGAAACGCGCATTTCCCATTATAACGTGTTGTTTCATATTGATATGCGTAAATACACGAATCGCACCGCATTATATTAACATAACAGGAAAATTCAATTCGCGTTTCGAAAAATAACTCGAGAAATTGAACGAGGAGACCAGCGTCAAATATCAACCCATCTCCGATCGGGTTCAATTATTTTCCGGTTAAACGAGGAGCATTTGCTATCGTGGAGGCTACACTGTTTGGTTAGTTCATGTTAACAGACCTATTGAGATATATGACCCAACCAATTATGCTTAAAGAGCCAATTTGGAATAATTAACCTTTTGCTAATTTGCTGCAGGTGAATCCTTATTGAGAACTACCAAGTGCTCGTAATGCAACGCAAATCGCTAAAACTTGACATCGCGAGTGAATTGACTGCAAATGGTAGGCGGAGACGAGAGAAAACACCAACAACTTTAGCCAATTTGATTAACTTCAAGTAGGAACATTTATATAACAAACAAGTATTACAATTGAAAACAAGCCCGTAGGCTAAACACCGTAAACTTAATATACAAAAGACGATCAAATGTCATCACTCCAGTAGGTCCCTTCTCGTCCGCGGTCAGTTTCAAAAGAGGCCGGGTCCAGCGTAGAGACGACGCGACTAGCGATTGAGGGGAGTCGGATGACCAACGCAGGAGTTGGGGGAGTAGGAGAATCCTTGTCGGGTCGTTGATTGGAGGAGGAAATGGCGCTAGCATTGAGTCGGTAAGAATAGAGTGCGCCACTATCACTTTCAGTATAAAAGTGAGCTGATTTTTCCTTGGCGGACAGCGAACGCGAGACAGTGAATCGCGCGAGGGATAGTCGCGAACGGCGTTTGCGAGTTTTTGGCGTTCGCGTTTTTTTTGGCATTGAGTGGTTTTTGCAAAGTGGGAGGGGAGGAAATATTGGCACAGTATATGGATACAAAACATACGGTGGAAGACGGTAACAATGAATGGCCTCATATATTTTTTACTATATAAAGTGGGACTGATAGGTGACATCAAAGTGAAGGATGACACACAGTTTAAAATAAATACTCACGAAGTGTCTCCAGACGATTTCCATCAAATATAGCAGGATGGAATTTTAGTGCAACAAAATTTTCCGAACCACGATGCCTTGTGAGCCAAGATTTATGCTCACGAAATACCACGCCGTCCACTCATTTTTACCAAGGGACCATTCGCTGACGTTCCCGTAGTTATAGGCAACCGTCGCCCGGAGCGAAAGCGGATGTCGGGTCCGGCAGCGCGCGTGGGAAGGAGCCCTTCAAGTTAAATGGAGTTCCATACAAAATAACGGACGGAGGGGACACCTATCCGTCCGTTTCTTGGACGTCTAATTGTGAAGGACTATTTGATGCCTGCTCCTGTATCCCTCCACCTCTACTTGCGATATCACCACAGCAGACGTTGGTCCGCATCGACACGGGGAACGTGTGATCAGGCGCTTTCGCTATATTCTGTCAAATATACTAATTTCCATCAATGGCTGTGTTATATCTGCATTGTACTCGACGCTTCGAAAAATTTACCCTGCCGTCTATTATCAGAAGTGGGATGACAACCAACACTCCTGACGCAGATTCTTCAAAGGTGTTCATCAAGAGTTCGACTACGATACTCACTGGGATGAGACACCGCGTGACGAGTTCTGTTCCTCCTGCTGTATACTTACTTCTAGCCCCTGCTATCCATTGCCCTGACTAGAGTCACAAGGACATGTTAACTGTCGCATGAGAAACAGAATAATAACAAAGCCAGTTGGTAATAGAATGCCTTTGTCTGGCCGTAACATTCTGGCAAGAGTGTCGCCTCAATTTGTGGGTTCCCGAAAGAAGCTAGTTAAAGTGGTGGATGCATAGTGATTATCCGCATTACGTGGATGGCAAATTATTTTGGGAAACTAGTATATTTAACAATATACAGCGATAATTCCAACGTTCCACGAATGATTGCGGGCCCACGTCTTCTGTGGCGATATCGCAAGTAGTGGTCTATATACATGAGCAAGCATAAAATATTATCAGGAAGTTGGACATGATCAGTTGTCAACATTTACTAAGAAGAGGAAACTTTGTCATTAACTATGAGCGATTTTTTATGAAAATGGCTACCTAAGAAAAATGGAATATTAAATTTAATAAAAATGTTCGATAATAAGACTTAAGTAGATATTCTTATGAATTTAAGTTGTGCGAATGGCCGGCGAGAAAATAAATTTGAAAACGATAGTGGGACTTGGAAAAATCCAACCGAATTAAAGGAATCGAGCAGAGAGAGTCAGAAGCTTGACTGAAGAAGCAATAAGAAAGTCACAAAGGAAAGAGGACCACCCACATATCCTCTTGAGCCGGAGAAGGGAAGAGGCGAAGAAGAAGCCAAAAGATTGGGAGGATAAGTGACTTCCAAAAGAGAGAAGAAGAAAATGAGAAAAACTTGAGCAGATAGACGGATCAAAGGAAAGAAAATACGGAATCAAACTCCTCTAAGAGTCCAGGACGAACGGAGGCAAAGAAGAAAGCAAAAGGGTTCGCGACGGAACGAGAGGTGTGTAAGAAACGACGGAAAGACTGAGAGGACTGAGAGAGGAGAGGTCAAAGAGAGAAATAAGGAAGCTTCTCACACGGCGGAGAAACGTGTGGCGCATTGATTATCAGAATGATTAGGTAAAGCCTTCAAGGCGGACGTTGAGGCGAGTGTTCTAAAATTCTGGACTCCTCCTCTCATCTCGCCCGACCCCGAGCTTATAAAAAACATAAAAGTCCCGGCGCACCTGCCTAATTAATAATCCAAAGAAGATAAATGTGATTATTAGATGGAATAAACTTAAAGACATGAAGACTTTGAAGTTACCACGTAAAGCTGACGTGACTGAGGAGTAAGAGTAGCAACGACACGATCGGCATACAAGAACACAGAAAGCTGAGTATAAAACGTTCTCTTTCAGGTCACAGTATGGGCTCTGTTGCAAAAATTACGCTCACCCCTAGGGCACGTACGCAACCATGTCCAACACTGTGTGAAAGGTAAGATGGTATCTCTCGGGAAGAATATTTGTACTCTGAAGGACCTCTAGCTTTATAGTTAGCGTGATATACGGTACTCCGTTAACTTTCTACCACCTAAAGGCAACATCAAAGCTCAATTATTTGGAATACGTAAACAGCTAACCAATATCCATGAAGCATTATACTGTAAATAAATGAGGAATTAACGAGAGAAACAAATATAACAGGAAATTTGCTTACAATGCGAAGAATTAGCACGACAGACGCATATTAGAAAGTTAAAAGAACCTCAAGAAGGAGCGAAACAAAGATTAAATCTTAGAATAGAACATCAAAGTTGAGAGGGTGTTACAATACCGGAATGCTATTACAGTTATTGGTATAATATATAAGGGGAAAACGGGCAACTGAATTTAACAAAATTTTGCATGAAGGTGATAGAGGTTAAAGAGGTAAGCAATGATGGGACAGCGTGAAAGTAGTTTTTATAGTAGAATCAGCTTAACGGACCGAGGTTTCAACTTTTTTCACTATTAAACCGTCAAATTGTCTAGCAGCGCTACAGTTATGCAGTGAGAAAACAACCTAACGCGTAAGAGGTATTCATCTCCAGGGGTTCAAAGAGAGTTGACTAAATGTATATTGATATATATAGAGCTGGTTGAGGTGGGGAAAAGATTTTATGTTATGGCCGGTCTCTGTAGAGAACCTCAAGATGCAAGGCCGTTACGAAGACGGACTACCCATTATTCCTAAACAGTTTTATGCATCCACAACATGCATGGGAACCTTCTGTTATTGAGTCTCTATTCTAAGGCTGAGAATATTTTACGAGATATCACTCCTTAGATGAGAGACAAACGATAAGAGATAACATCTCATGCTAATAAAAAACATAGATATCCACCCTACGTCGAGTATAGTTCCAGTGTGTTGAAAATTTCTTATCGTTTTACGGTAAATACTCACCCATTCTCAGGGAACAATTTGGAGCACAAAAATATTACTCAAGGCTAATTTTGAGTTCCAAGACTGTTTTTATTTCTTTGTTGCTGATTTACAACAGTTTGTTCTAAATCACAAAAAAAATGTATTCCCGATGAAACTTACATATAACGAAACAATAAGGGAATTGTCACATAAAAAATACTAGCTATTGCTCACTTAAATCTCCGAACTGTATTTTAGAGCCCCGAAATATCAACTACTTAAAATAATTTATTTCATTGCACTTTCTAAGCATTCGCTTGTTGATCAGGTTTGGGAATTTTCCAACTCTTCACTCACATAAGTTTAAAGCAACCTAGGAATTAAGTAATAAGGAAGTACAAAGCAACCGCAGAGAAAGGCCATAAAAAAAGCTAAAATCGGGCCTCACATTTTAGGAAGAGCCAAATTTAGACCCATTCACAAGCCCATGCGACACAAAAATAATACGCACGGATGCTTCTTGTTACCCTCCCGAAAACGAGCCGCAGCTACCACGAATATTGCGATGAGGTGGCCGTTTCGAGGCATTCCATTTCAAGAATACAACTACCAGTTTTTTTTATTTTCGTAGTGCCGACTCCTGCTATCGGTTCAAGCGAAAAACGCAGAGGGTTATTTAATGAAATGTATTATTTTTGTAAAAAAATATTATGAGGTTATTGTTTCAAATATCCATATACGGTTTTTCTATTGTGTATAAAATGAATTAGTTAATAAATACCGTAGACTTTTCCATCGTCTAAAAATAATTGTAACTATATTATTGCACTAAAGTTGAACAATTTTGGCATAAGAGCCAATATATCGGCCCGTCGCAGTAAGAGTGTTGAAAACTACATAAGTATATAAATTGGTGGAGAACGTTCAACTGAATAAAATAGAAGTAAAATTTAAAAAAAATTAGTCTAAAGATATCTTATATTACTTTCCCTTTGATGCTGTTAAAAATCTACTCAAAATTTCCAGGTAGAGAGGGGACTTGGATAACATATACCAACCCCACGACTATTTGCCGACCAAATTGTCATTAGCATTGAGGTGCATGGAGACGGCACTTGTTATGCTGGGCAATGCTAGAAGCCGAAGCCAGTCAGCCATCTTTGTTGGCCTTCATTTTTTCTATTAGCTTTTGAGCTAGCGTACTAATTTTGGCTGTTTTACTATGCAAATAATTACTTATTATAAATCATCATGAACTTCCACTACTCTCCATGCATTTATTTGTTATTTATTTAATTAAAAAATAATCTGTATTCCTGCCGAAAAATAGGGGAAAATCGGCTACATTCCACTATAAAATCGACTAGAATAAAGCACTATGTAATTAACTATGTGTTTGATAAGTTACTTGTATTATATTTCAATAACTTTGCCAAAATTTCAGCCATAATTTCATAGCGTATATTTGACTTCGCCGTACTTTTCATACTACCTCTATGATGTCCACGACTATATGACCACGACTGATGTGTACGTAGCGTACTTAATATTTTCCACAACTGGCAATCCTAAAGTATACAAAAAGGGATGCGGAGACGGCTGAACGTGAGAAATTGCGGTGCGGGAGGGTAATGCGATGTGGCGAACATGAGGAAGAAGAGACGAAGATAAGAGGAAGAGGGCCGACGGCCTGCGGAAGTGTGAGTCGAGGGCAAAGGGAAGTTGGGGCGAGGGGGGGAGAGAGAGAGGCCGGAGACGGGGATTAAGTGGGATTGGATCGGGTTCGTTGTTGCTCGGTTGGTTGTTAAGGATAAGAGTGGGGATTAGGGACAGGAAGAGACGGGGGAAGGGATGGAGGGGGAGAGAGAGAGGGGTGTGGTTACGTAGGTGGGAGGCCCAGGGCGGGGAGGAAGTGGGCAGCGCGCGCTCCCTTACGGAGAGGAGGCGAATTACGCCACCGATCGGGGAAATTCTAATATTATCTCACCCATGCGAATGTATGCGGCATGTGCGATTTACGGGCCCGCATTAATGCTGGGAGCGGAATTTTTGGGCCGGGTCTTGAAAAAAAATCAGACGCACTTCTAATAGACGCGAGGAGCAGGGTCGCATGCGTATCCCATCGATGCGGACACAAGCCACGTGCCCATGGAAAGGCTGTTAATGCAAAACCGAGTGAGATCGCAGCTGAAAGCATCCGACTCAAACTCAGAACATCATAGAGGTATTATGAAAAGTACGGCGAAGTCAAATATACGCTATGAAATTATGGCTGAAATTTTGGCAAAGATATTGAAATATAATACAAGTAACTTATCAAACACATAGTTAATTACATAGTGCTTTATTCTAGTCGATTTTATAGTGAAATCTGGCCGATCTTCCCCTAGTTTTCGGCAGGAATGCGGATTATTTTTTAAATAAATAAATAAAAAATAAATGTATGGAGAATAATAGAAGTTCATGATGATTTATAATAAGTAATTATTTGCATAGTAAAACGGCCAAAATTAGTACGCTAGATGAAAAGCTAATAGAAAAAATGAAGGCCAACAAAGATGGCTGACTGGCCTCGGCTTCTAGCATTGCCCAGCATAACAAGTGCCGTCTCCATACACCTCAATGCTAATGACAATTTGGTCGGCAAATCGCTTAACTCTTTGTTTCTATCACCTTAAACAAAGGTCAAATATTACCAGAATCCATACGGTTTAAGTTTTTTTCCAGAAATAAGAAGACATAGTCACATATTCATCTACATCTACAGACTACGCTGCAAACTGCCACATGGGCGTGAAGCAAAAGGTGTTTGGACACAGTCGTGTAAAGTTTAGGTTTCGAGAGGTGAAATGGTCAAGTGTATCATGAACGTGTTTGAAGTAAAGCTCAGATTCAATTATGGTCGCTTATTATGCTTGAAAAGAATACATTTTTGTACCTATCTATTAAGTAATGAATATCTCTTATTTTATCGCTTCTGTTAGACCTATAAATGCATTGTTCGTATACCATCTCATAACAAACAGTTTCGGAAAGATGGTAGGTTTCCTCCGTACGCGCCGCGCCGGACGTGCTTTAAGCAAATTCAATCGGTCCCTGATCTGAGCCTGGTGCGAAAGAGATACCAACTAATCCGACTGGATCACAACTTTACCGTACGAGTCTTGTCCTAGCCTGCGATGATATAATTGCCTTTCACGAGCTCTGTCAACGATGGATTTTGCACTGATCCTAATCGTGAATAACTTTCGCTAGTTTACTATTTTGCAGTGTAATCGCGCACCAGAAAAAAACTCAGGCCAATTACTGAGGTCACATCTTTTAAATGTATGTTATTAAACACGAAATATCGATCCCAATACAAAAACAGATATAAACACAGAAAAGATGGCTACCACTGACATGAATGTGAATCCAAAATTAGGTTTAACTAGATTAAATTACGTATGAAGAAGACTTTGTACAGTCCACCGCTTATTTGAATCAAAAAGGTGCAAGCAAAAAGTTTTAACGATTTATACTATTTTCAACTGTTTTTTCATCTTGAAATTGGCATATTTCGCTGGAACACATAGTGCAAATATTTATATAAGCGGGGAATACAAATGTATGCCTTTTAACTTGAGCAATGATGAAACTGTTCCCCGAAATCTCACCACAAACCGCTGATAATATTTATAACCAACGTTTTTGTTAAATGTATCCACCTGATAGTGTATGTTATGTTAAGGTAAGAGAGGATTTATTTCCTCTGTGGAACATGAACAATAGTGCATGAAAAAAGCATGAAAAAGGTGCAGACTACTTCTCTGTCAAGTATTAAATTAAAATGAGCAGTTTGTTCGTAAGAATAAGAAAATTAAGATTGTAAGATGTAATTTATTTAATATGTATCAGGAATTAAGTATAAATTAAATATACAATATACCAAATAAACATGCATTAACTGAAGATAAATTACATTAATAAAAAGTTTTAAAAGAGGAATATACCATAGGTGATCAATAAACAATGAAGTATCACCAATAAATGAGAAAACAACTGAAGAAAAATGATCAAAAATATTACTCATTTTGAACATTTCGGAGGTATTTGAAGCATTCAATTTTGAAAGATGATAAAGTTTTGGTGTTTTTTAGATCATGTGGTAAAGCATTCCATAGTTAGGAACCGGATATAAGAAAATAATCTGAAAAGACTTTTGTTCGTGGAGTTTGAGAAATTCGGGCATCTTCAATAGACCATTACGTCATGACGTGCACGCAAAAGTGTAAATTTACGGCATAAAATAATATCAGTGCGACAATGCAGTATGTACATCAAAGTGATCAACATTTACTTGCGGATACTAACCATACGTTGAGCTGTCTTGGGGCAATGCTGTATGATGGGTGGGTTTTTGACAGCGAATCTTTCGAATGGGAAGGAAATAAAATCGGAAATGGGCGATAACAGAAGTGCATGCATGTAGTGCATGTTGAGACCCTCAAGAGAAGAAACAATTTCGCTGCAAAAGAACCAACGAGGAAAAGTATTCATGGATTGTTATGATGGTAATTTTTCCAGTGCGCTATTCAGGCAGGCGTCGATATTTCCTATTCTTGAAAATGATGTAACTTAGACATCACAACCTGATAATATAAATAATTACTTCAGGCTTGACTATGTGGCACCTCTCCATATCGGAAATTAAAATATTCTACTAATGGTCCACTAAATAGTTTTATTCCTTACGACCCAGATTTCGTCACATAATGTGACGGCACCCCTTAACTGGCAGCCAAAAGGCCTATTTTTTTTTGTATTGAAATGAATGTGTGTTTGAATGAATGAGTGGATAAGTGAAAGGCGAATAAGTAGTTCGCCTTGCTCACACCCTGTCACTGCTGTCAATGCCCTGAGCAGACGACTTCAGCGCAGGGAATGATGGATAGGCAGTAAGACATAAAAGGGAGTGCACCCGCTCAAGAAAGAGAGAAATTATAGTGAACGGTTGGAGGACACAGAGAGCAGTGAACACGCCAAAGTCTTCCGACAAAAGGAAGAGTGGGGACGGCCTTTGCTAAGGACGACGCGACGCCCGTTCCTGGATGCCTGAGAATCGAATAACGGAAAGAAGTACCTGCCGTAACCCTTTAGACGCTATCTACCGTCTGCTGGACAGCGAATCTTCCTCTGCTGATTCTTGCCTGAAGGACCGCGTAAGCAAACCACGCAAAGTAGCCCTGTCCCTTATTTCCCCGTGTGAAGCTTTGAGAAGCTTGAAAGAAGTGCTTTGGTGCGTGCCTCGTGTTCTCTCGAACGTGAACGTGAAGAAGAAGAACCGTTTATTAATCTCTCACTGTGAACTACCAATTTAAATTTCAATGTCAATTATGTTGCCATTTAAGGTATTGCTCAAGGGTGTTTAAATTTCAATGTCAATTATTTGCCATTTGTGTATTATTCAAGGGTGTTTAAATTTCATTATTGCGATTTCTTTAGTGTAATACAATTGAAAGGGTATTATTGTGTTTTTCTAGGGTTTATTTCATGTTCTTGTGATTGGCTAATTAAATTTGTGAATGTTAAAAGGAAATTGGCCTGGTATTCTGTCATTTGAGGGGGGAGATCCGTCACCTTCGTCGGCGATTCTTTCTAGTACCTTCATTTTCAAAGCCTTAAGCGAATCAAACGGCGCTGGTCGCCTGAAATCTCACGTTCCCGCATCTGGATCGGAGGGGGAGTGGTGGAAGCAGGTTTGTGGTTCCTCTGACTCAGATAAAAATAATTACGTGTGTGCCGCCCCACTTGCTAACTTCGCTTGTGCTGACGTCTTCGGAAGTTGCTGGGGTGGGGGGGAAAGCTTTCTAGGG
Source organism: Ceriagrion tenellum (assembly GCA_963169105.1). Taxonomy (NCBI): domain Eukaryota; kingdom Metazoa; phylum Arthropoda; class Insecta; order Odonata; family Coenagrionidae; genus Ceriagrion; species Ceriagrion tenellum. Next base: position 87,489,164 of record OY720642.1, on the reverse strand, counting down.
AGGTGGGACATCTTCAGGTGTCATTTCTCTGAGAGCTTCATCTCGATAGGGCTTTCTCAAATCAGAAATCAAGAACAAATTCAGGGCTTCTTGTCGACATACCTGAAGATGTCATTATGTGACGAAACCCGTGTCGTAAGGAATAAATCTATGTAGTGGATCTTTACTAGAATATTTTAATTTCCGACAACCACATAAACTTGAAAAATGCGCATTAAAAACTTAGATATATCGAGGCTACGACATCATACCCATGATATTGCCGAGTAAGAGGCATTCATAAGGAGTCCTTATAAGGAGCCTTTATTTATAAGAAGTCACTGATAAAGCTTAATTAGCAAAATTATTTTATATATGACACAAAAGTTAAAGCTAAGTAGACCAACAATTTTTAATGTCCACATCGCACTCTGATTTGATATTCCAAAAAGAAAGGAAGTATTATCCTCTTTTGTGGTAGATACTTTTACTAAAAAACATTATATTGTTGAAATCTTCTCCAGTAGGTGGTGTGAGGCAGAATAGATAAAGTATAATCATTTCTATTTCAATTGTTACAACTTAAACTATAATGACAGACGTAAATGATATTTGTGAAATTCGGAAATTTTTTTTTTTGAACTTTTGCTGTTATCGAAATGAAAACATGTAGCAGAGTTATCACATTATTACTTTACAGCAAATTACGCAATTTACAGCAATTACGTAGTAATTGAAATTTACAGCAGAGACTAAGGGTGTATGAAATTAAAAATGAAAAATAAAATACTATATTAGTCACGTGATATAATTATTTACCATTATCATGGAGAGCAAGTACTAAAAATTACCCAAAAGCAAATAACCTGTAAATAAAATGCCATGCCTTTCCTATGGGAATGGAAGTTTACAAATCCTAGGTAAATCGATCCATTTAAAATGATACCCTTCTATTATACTATTAAAGGCTTCATTTACAGACTAAGAGACCTCAAGGCCTATCATATTTGGTACAATTATTTGTTGTGCCAACATATAGAGATATGCAATATTTCGAACTATTAAGCTTATTACTTCATCCATCACGAGATAAAATTAGTGACTGCTATGGGATCTATCGGGGTCTTACCCATTTTGATCTCTAGAGCGCTTTATGGCTACAGAGTTAGAGCACATATATCTCTGGTTGAACGCTAAATTCGAGTATTGTGATAATAAATAACCACTTTAGAACCCTAACGGTTCTGGAAGCATTGTTAAACAGAATGTATACCTTCTGCGTCCTAAGGAACGTGATTGGCAAATTTTGACCGCATTTGTCCAGGAATATGGATACGTATAGCACTTTGGAACCCTAACGTTTCTGTAAGCATTCTTAAACAGAATTTATACCTTCTGCGTCCTTAGGAACGTGATTAGCAAACTTGGACAAATTTTTGTCTAGGGGTATGGATACGTTTAGCACTTTGGAACCCTAACGCTTTTGGAAGTATTCTTAAGCAGAATTTACACCTTCTGAGTTCTTAGCGACATGAGTGGCAAATTTTGACCGCATTTGTCCAGGGGTATAGATATGTACAGCAATTTAGATCCCTAACGTTTATGGAAGCATTGTTAAACAGAATTTACACCTTCTGCGTTCTTAGGAACGTGAGTGGCAAATTTGGACCGCATTTTCCTAGGGGTATGGATATGTATAGAATTAAAATGAGCGAATTTTCATTCATATACATGTAGATTGATTTATTTTCTTGTCCACAATGCGGGCCAATCGAGAACAAAGTGGCATCTTAATTTCATTTTTTCATTCGCTTGACGAATCCTGGTTTGTTTTTCTGTCAATCTTCCACGTGAAAACCTTTTTAGCCCTTTGAGTGCGGCATGACGTGTTATCACGTCATGGTTGTCTTTACGCTGGTGCTGAAGATGTCATATCACGTCATGGGTACTGTGAGTGTTCCAGCTTTCATTATGGGTAGATAAAAATAAAATTCTCCAATAGCCGTAAAAATAACGGCTATTGGAGAATTTTATTTTTATCTATCTAGAGAGGCCGTAGAGCTCAATTTCCTTTGATTTAATTTCATTATGGGGCCTATTGAAAGTTTCAAAGTGATAGCTGGAACACTCATGGTACCCTTGATGTGATATAACGTCATCAGCACCAGCTCAAAGAAAACCATGACGTGATGTGACGTCATGCCGCACTCAAAGGGTTAGTATTCTATTCATAAACTCTATTCTCTTTAATACAGCGCCGAGAATGTTTTCAATGCGTTTATCCAACGGTAAACAAGATACCGCGACAGTTCTGCAACCGGATTTTAACCTAGTCCTTGCATATGCTGTGTTACACTCCCTGTTTTGAATACCAAACAGTTTCTCGACAAAAAGTACGACTTTCTATTTTATTGCCTAAATATCATGCATAAACATCATTTGTAGGGTCACAAATGCTTCCCATGTAATTTCGATGAGGCTTAACTGGAGTGAATTAGCACGTCTCTCTCAATTTTCCATTCGAGGAACTTTCTACTATATCTACATCTACTATTTATCCTGCGAGCCACCACAAAGGTGTTCGGCAGGGGGTGACTTATCATCATCATGAGCTAAGGAATTTACTTTCACCAACAAACACCACACTCTCGATATACTACACATGCTACAGAAACCACTAAAATAATCTATTATGTAACCACGAAAACGTGACCCAAGAGTCATGAAAGGAACATGCAAAACATGGTGTTAGCACTACTCGGCAGGTTTAGAAACAAGAATAAGGATGCATATGAATTAATCAGCTACACTACCTGTCAACTAACCTGATTCGAAGTCTTAATGCGGTCATTAAGATCTCTTAATTATTCCGGGATAAACGATATTTTAAGCCTTTCTGTTCTATATCTACTTCCCTAATTTTATTATCATGATCTGATCTAATGCAGTATGTTGGTGTTCGTAAGACATTGAAAACATCGTCGGAAAATAAATTGGTTTTAAACTTACATAAAAGATTGAGTATAATTTTCAATCAAAGGTCTGAAATCGATAAACTCGCTATCGAAAAGCGACACTACTCGTTTTACAAATCATTTTGGATTTAATTCGGTTCAAAAATGTTATGTCAGTGTTTGCTCAATGACTACCACGTGAGTGTAATAATTCATCCAGTACCATCACAGAGTTCGGCGCATTGCCTCCTTTCAATACGGCCGTTTACGCCTCTTTATGGCTCGAATATTTCCCTGTGTTATCGTGCCGAGTGGCCATATCTATTCTCTCCTTTAATCTACGGTGAAATCAATAGTGGCGTTCAAGTCTGCGGGGCATAAAATTAAGAAGAGAGGCGGGTAGTTGCGGGGTTGAATTCTCCGGATGTACCGAGATGCAACAAGCTGAGATTTAATCCACGTGAGTTTCTGAAAACAAGAACTTTCCTCGAAATTGCAGTCACCACAGGCAGAGGAAACTACCGAACCAATCTGAATTAGAGCATTTCCCAAGCCTAGCTAAGCAAAAGACCAGGTTAAATGAACGCCAAGGTTTTCCTCAATTCACATTTGCACTAGAAATTTTCCACGATAACTTATTACTTCTAATTGAATGTGCAAGTAGTAGAGAAAGTTTATCCGCTACGGTATGTTTAGATCGTGAAAACTAATCTTCCTATAATCGCCTGACAGACTTCCTTATGGGATTTAAACTTCGCTTTTGTCTCCCATTATATCTAGCACTTCTTCATCCATCCGTTCTCTACATCCATCGCATCTTCTAAGAAAACCACCACACACTCATCTTAAACTTCCGCAGTTTTTTCTCGTCATCATATCTTTAGAGCTGTGGTTGCTGCAATACGCAATGCAAACCTAATGTTAGGGCCGCTTGCTCTTCTTTTACTCACATTTTGCCGTTACTTTCGGGAATAAAAACTTTGCCAACGGTATTCTCTTCAGAAAACTATTAATTCAGTTTCTTTCAAGTTATATCCCTGACAAAAAATGTGTACTCCCTCTCTATTCTCGCTTTCTGTTAACGTAGACAACCGGAGGAAATGGGTCGAATTTTAGCCCATAGTAAATTTATCTTGTATTACCTGCATTTTTCTTTAATATTTTGCATCTGTGAATTAAAGCAGAAATTTTGATGCTAATGAAAGAATAATAAAATCAATGAGACGCACTCTTTTAATTCAATTTTTGAGTTGCATGTAACACAGTTAACTCGTATATACTGTCAGTTTATGTCAGGGGCTTAGGGAATATAAATGGTTTTCCTAGAAAATGCGTATGGTTAAGGTAAAACTATTTACACAACAGGGTTAACCTGGGACGAAAACTTTTACGCTTGCTTAGTTCTAAAATGTAGTAATTCCAATTAAAAACAACAAAATACGTTAAGCTGATTTAACATTATCTCTGTGGTTCATTTTGCGGACAGCAAACTCATAAAACGGCTTTTCAACATTTCATGAAATGACAAAATAAAAATGAACATTTAAAAAAGAAAATTCTACAGCCTGTCTGCCTCCCTCTGGCTTTTTTATATCTATATGTCATCACTCGAGTGTTACTCCATGATTTTATACACTATATATAATGCTGCATAAAGGAAGATCATGTTTCTGATACCTACTTAGGGAAAAAAATACTCTCAAAATGCTAACAAGCCATTCTTATTAACATAACTGATTTTCACTGAATATTCATTGCAACTATATATCCTTAAATACATAAGATAGAGGAGGTTGTTAATTCTTATAAGACATTACTAAAAAAATATTAAACACAGGAAAGAGATTAACATGAGAGACTTTGAGACTAAAAATGATAGCAATATACAGGCATAAGCCCTATCTCCGTAGAGAGATTAACAAAATGAAATGAGTAAAGCGCGAATCAATTTTTTTCTACGCTTACGGTACGAACGGAACTGTGCAAAATTTTTAAGAATGGTATATTTGAGACATTTCAAATTTTTGTTTTCAGTGCTACTCGAGCATTAAAAAAATGACCCATTTGTTTTCCTAGCTATGATCTGAATTCTAGAATACTGCATAAAACTGTTAAATTTACAATTAATATCCTAAAAATATTTTTGAAAGGGACTTTCATTTCATTTTTCAGCGTCATACTCATTTAACCAAACATTAAACCATCTTAAGAGGATTTTATGGAGATATTATCATAGGTGTATAGTTCTTCCATAGAAATTGTATTCAACTGACATGAAATAAAACTGACCAAACTGACTGAAATAAAACTCATATTCTTGGATGTTATCAAGGAAAACTTATTGATGAAACATCATAATAGAGTATTATGGGACGTTTTTAGGTTTTTATTATAGAAATTTATAATTTATTGTATCCTTTTTCTATCTATTTTCATTCACTCCAACCTCAGGACGAATAATCCAGGATATAATATGAAGGATACGAGCCAACAGCCTTCCATTCACAAGACTGGAGCTAGGTAGAAAGCTCGACTACAAGATTATGAGTCCAATAATTACGCTATAAATATTTCAAACTTTAATCGAGCTTCAATAAATAACTGACTACCTAATTAAGCTCTCAATGCCAATGAAATTACACCGAATGCATTAAAAATCGGTGAATAGAAGGTAAAGTTTGTGACAGAGGTAGCATTAAAGACACTGGGTTTTGTAAAGCGCGTAATAGGAAGGTCTTCGGATGAAAAACTCAAAGAGATGGGCTCCTTCGCTCCAATTAGGCCACACCTCGAATACATCGCATTTAGGACCCTGGGCATAAATATTTAACCAAAAAATAAATAAAATACAAAAAATGCTGCACGGTTTGTTAAAAACTGCTACGAGCGAACATATATTGTATCAACAATTTTAGAGGGATTAAGGTGGGGGCCCCCTAGAGACTTGGAGGCTACAAGCTAGGCTTAGCTTGCTTGAAACATTCAGAACTAGTGTGTTTCAGAGAGACACACAGAATTTATCATGACGCCTCACTACATCCCTAGGTCTGACAGAAGCGATATAATGAGAGAGATACATTGTCGAACAGAACGCTACAAAACCGGTATCTTTTCATGCGTATGAGCCACCACAATAAAAACTGAGATCCACTAAATACACTCTCATAATACACGTCACCATTTGTCCTCCCAAAAAACTTATCCCTTACATATTTACACGGATGGTGTCCTAGGGTAGTATGTAGATGTCGAATAACACTACATTTTTGTAATTTTTTGACTCAACATTAGCAGTCATCGTATGAAAGAACAGTTGGACACAGAGGCATACAAGGCATTCCTGCTTATAGGTAAGTTATGAAGTCATTAATTTTATATGGTACTAGCTGTGCCCGGCATGCGTTGCATTGCCTCTTTTTCTTTCTTAGCAGGCACACACATAAAAAGTACACACTCAACAAATTCAATAGTTTTAGCCTTAAATTTGTAAACTGAACCGGTTGTGCAATAAATATTCTGAGTAAAACTTACAAAGTATGCTGATTCCTGAACATGAAAAAAGTACACACATTGACATGTACAAAATTCCTCCAATTGCCTACTTTTATAGCCCATAATTTACTTCAAAACCTCATTGATTTCAGTACATATGATCATATTCTAAATTTGAAAAATAAAATACTCCATCCTGAATTCCCCACTGATTTTAATACTTTTCATGGTTTGACCCACAAATCTTTTCCGGAATCAAAATTGGTCCCTAAACGACTTTTAGACTCAGTCCAATGAATTCCTCGTACCTACACATAAATATGTAACGTACAAACGATGCCATGAGTTTCCATTCCATGCCTATGCTGGGGCTTCCAAGTAAATAAAATATTCTTTTGCTGAAGCAGTACAAACATTAAATAATTTCGAGCAAAAATGTACAATTTTAGGAAAAAGCGAGGGTTGTACGAAAATCGAATGCAAGAATTAAAAATAATCAAACAAAGAGACCACTGCACCAAAACATATATAAAGCAAAAATAAATTACGCACCTTTTAAAACAAATTATGTCTCACTAATATGATTCTGATGCACGTGATTGAGCAACTCGTAAACGATCTGCTTCGCTTGCTTGATTGCCACGCCTCGCTTTTTTGCGAAGCTCGCGTGCCAACAGAAATATTTTGAAACTACTGGTGCTCCACCTAATGTAAAATGGATTTAATAATTCAGAAACCTTCAGGGGCGAGCGCACTACAATTCAATGGTTTCTCAATGTCTATTGGTTAAAATAAGAACCTCTCTCATTGGTTAAAATAAAGATCGTATTTTTAAATTTAATAGTATTTGAAAAATTAGGTTAGGATTATTAGCTTACCCGTCGGGCGTTGTTGCACGAAAATTATTCGAAAGATTAAGAGGGCCTTTAAAAAATTTTTATACATTCAACCTTCGAAACAATCGCAAGAGTGTACTCAACAACTTCTTAAAGTTTCTTGGCGATTCGTAAATTAAGATTTTATTTTTGTTTATTTATTTGGTTGTCAAGGAAAATGCTTATAAGAAAATCGATTGAAAAAGAGAGAAACTTCATTCTTTCGGGCATGATACCACTAATTTTAGTAGTATCATGCTTTCGGATATGAGATAAAATGAATTTCAACTCTCTATCTTTAGTTAAAGTTGTTTTAAAAAGCGAAATAATTAACCGATGCACAAATTCCAATGCTTAGAATTCCTAATCAGCTCAACTAAGCAATATGAATTCCAAGAGAAATCTGGTTGTCAAGCGAATATGGTATTGTTGATTTCACGGAAAAATATGTGTTTCTGCAACTAAAAACGCAATTTTCCGTCAATTACGAAGTGAAAAGGATAATTAATTGAAAGAATTAAAAACTTCATTCTTTCAGACATTTAATTAAAAAAATACCAACTCTCTATCTTGAGCGGAAATAATTTTAAAAAGTAAAAAATGAAACCACTGCACAAAACCCGATACGTACCGCGAACCACCTAAGGGCCCTGAGACTCCCGCCTAAAGGGCCCACCTAAGGGCCATGGGACTTTTATGGACCCTGAAATCATTTTAAAGTAGCCGATAACTTTCCTCCTGCCTTGAACTATTACTCGGCAAAATTTCAGCACGATAGGATTAAAACTGAGGTAAGGATTATTAGCTTACCCGTCGGGCGTTGTTGCGCAAAAACTATTCAAAAGATTGAGAGGGCCTTGGGGGGCGAAATTTAAAAAAAATTTATACTTAAAACCTTCGAAACCTTCGCGGAAGTGTACTCAACAACTTCTTAAAGTTTCATGGCGATCGGATCAACGGTGTAGTAATGCATACAGGACACACAGACATACCTTCGTTTTTATATATATAGATAGAGTATATGAGCAAACAATTGACTTTAGCACTCTTCATTAAGCGCTTTAGATGCATTGGTTCAGAGAATATATGTGGACCCCAGAAGTCAAGGGGTCTATTTGACATTTTTGAAAAAATTAAGGAAGGCGCAGGAATGGGATGTGAAAATATTAATCTTTTAGGTGGTTAAGGGATCGAAGTGATTTTCTTGACATGTGCTGCTATCTAGGGTAATTCCTCTTAACTACTCAGTGGGTTGTGCCAAACATTGTCAACTTTGAGTTAAGTTTTCTCTAAACAAAGGTTTTGTTACTTAGACCCCTTGACTTCTGGGGTCCTCATATAATATAACAATGTTAATTGGTAGAATGTATGATTGGAAATGTAAAAGAAAAGTAATTAGTTAATTAATACCCACATCAATATTTATCATGGTCAAAATGATCAGAATGTGTCACCGTTCTAAGGATCTCAAAATTTACCTGTTCTCAAGGCTGGTGATTGAATATTTTTTCAAATTTTCTGGCCAATACATCCAATCTTTTTCCTTATCATAATATGTGACCAGTCTTAATCCTCCAGGAAAAATAATCACCGATAAAACTTAAGTGAAACTAAAGGGAAGATAACAACATTCCGACTAAGCATTTCCAGTGAGATAAGTACTCCTTGGGGGACACTAACTCGCGAGAAAAGACCAAGAATCTCAAAGCTGAAATAATTTTCAGCCAAGGAAGGAAGGGACTCTTGGCGTAATCGCACATTCACTCCTCGGATGGGCCCCTGGGATTTGTAAGATAATGAAACTGTCTCCTCTTTCCTTATTCTCGGCTATTTTTCAGCCGTGGTTCCTTCGCCGTTTGGGGATGGGGGAGGCGAGATCATTGCTTGGGAAACGGGGCGTTGAGGATTGTTCCAACGAGTGCGGAATGCGCTTTGTCACCTCTTTAAATGGGCGAAGGGGGTCACGGATTGCTGAGCTCGGCTTGTCCTACTTACGACAAGTAGGAAAAGGAGAGGTCTCAAGCTTAGGGCGGAAATTTCGCATCGGCGGGACATTCAGGAACCTAACCGCCTGTGCGACTGGCATTTGACTTCGCCCATGCATCCTACACGTCTGTCTACCAGGAATACAGAAAAACGGATGCAACACAAAAACAACGAAGGATCACGCAAAGGATGGAAGGAAAACTGCTCGAGTAGGCAAGAATACGAAATGGCGCGACGTGAATTGGGATTAACTTCCCATGAAAAGAAATGTTACCTAGAGGAGGTATCACGCATTAACTTCGTGAAACACAAATATCCAACAAGTTGCCCCTAATATAGATAGATATAATGATAGAAAGAGTTATAGAAAAGTTCGACACTCGGTAGTAGGCGTGCGAACCTGATTCCAATATCTAATTTATTCTACTATACACGTTATGATTAAATTTAGATCGGAAAGACATCACAGTATTTCAAAGATAGAATAAACCATCACAGATCATCAATAAAATTAGCAAAACAAACGTATGCCTTTGCGGACCTTGCAATCACAAGTTGTCATTATTTTGATTTTTTAAATGCTAGAATTATTGATTATGAACGGTTCTTCCAAAAAAAACTGTTCAATGAAATGATACCGATTGTAAAAAGAAACGGTAATGCCTGTAACAGGAGAACAGACATTGACAAGCTCAGCAGAGTGTACATTTCTCGGGCTCGCCACCGGGTAAGATACTCATAGGCAGCCGACGTTTTGGGTTCCGACTCGTTGCCCATTCTCAAGGCTACTGATGCGAGCTTGAAAAGACTGTTTACTTTGGCGCTAGGCGGGGCGGTATTGGTCGAGCCCCGATTGTTGTGGTGGAGGACCGTTGACCAGCGGGGACTTAGCTCTGGCGTTCTGAATTCTTCTCAGAATTCTATTCCAAGAGTTGCTGATCGTGTAACCAGTATCCCTCTCCAACCTTATCTCTATCGCCTCTTTGGTTAAGTGATCCTAAAATTGGCCGGATCGCCAAAGAACAGTCGTGTCATCCCAAATGATCTTATGGTCCCGACTCAGGCTATGCTCAACTACTGCTGATTTTTCCGGTTGACCAAGCCGGAAATGCACCACCGCTCAGCCCGCTCAGCGGCTCAGCAGAATTTAAAGTGGCTTGATAGGATAGCCCTTACTGATTTCTGTGTTTCTTATTTTGTTTTTTTTAATAAAAAACAAACATTAACGGTGCTATAATACGGTGCTAATGTTAACATTGCTTTTATATATGTTTCAAGTGTGGTAAATTGTAAATTTTTACTTTAATCTGTATTTTTTTTTGCAAAATTTGAAAATTATTTTTTGTTTACTTGATTGATGGTTGTCTACATATTTCTTTGGTGTTTGGAGTTCATGTTAACTTTGGCGGCACTCAATACCAAGCTCAATGGTAGATAAATTCTTGATGCCTCAACTTAAGTATTAACATTTATGTAAATACCTGGCTGTATGTCTAAACTGTCTTGTTGCAAAGCCTAAAGAATGCAAATATATTTGTAAAAACGATGACAGTGAGAAATATACATGAATGACCACATATTCAAGAATCTTGTTGTCATCTATATTGTATATTGGTCGAGACAGTTAAAATCTACATCTACATAATACCCCGCGAGCCGCCGCATGGGCGAAAGGCAGGGGGTGTTAGGTCACCAGCCGTTCAAAGGTGTAAGTTTTTTGGAATGAAATAGTGACATAAATTACAGGATTGTATTTAGTGAGCTTAATTTTTATTATGCTCGCTTATTGTTCGCGGAAAGAACGCGTTCTTGTAACTACCTGTTCGGCCGTGTATCTCTCTTATTTCATCGCATCTGTCAGAATTAGAGATGTAGTGAGGAGTCATGATACTATTCTCTATGACGCTCTGAAAAATATCAGTTCGGAATTTATCAAGCAAACAAAGCCTAGCGTGTAGCCTCCGAGTCTCTAGGGGCTCCCACCTTAATCCCTCCAAAAGTTGTGAGACACTATATGTACGCTCGTAGCAGTTTTTAACGAAGCGCGCTGCTTTCCTTTCTATTTTATTAATTTTTTGGTTAAATCTATTTGACCAGGGTCCCAAATGCTCGCGGCGTATTCGAGGTGTGGCCTAACCAGAGCGAAGTGGCACCTCTCATTGACTTTCTCATCCAAGGACCTTCCTTTTATACGTTTTACAAAACCTAGTTTCTTTTATGCTGCGCCAAATATGTTCTTTATATGTAATCCCCACGATATATCAGACGTTATGGTAATTCCAAGATAAGAAATTCGATTCTCACAATGTCCTCCATGTTTTCTTATTTTTGCAAAGCTCTTAAGTTTACTAATGACACATTTCTTCCCATAAGCCCTCTAAGTCATAATAGATAATAGATAAATTTTATTGCTCCTCTTGAAATACAAGTACAAATCTCTTAGGTACAAATAAATTGGAGCTTTAGGCAGCCTCAAAGGTACAAGCACCTGTATCGAGGCTGCCCTCCGTAAATAAATACATGCAATTGCTGGTTAATGTAACACAAAAAAAAGGAAACTAAATTTCTCCGAATATATGTACAAATAAGAACCATATCATTTATGCCAATTTGTTAACAAAGAAAAATACACGCCTCTTTTTTACAATACACCAAGCTATATTTTATAAACACTTAACATGGTTAGTTACAATTTGGAACATAATACGAATTATCAATCTAATACAAAACTTTGATTTTATTTATGGATAGTATCCATTCCTTAAGCAGCTTTAGATTTCTTCTTTTGATTTTTGAAATTTTTAAATACTCTGGTATATCATTTAATAGTTTGGGTCCTAAGTAAACAAAGGACCTCTTAAATAATGTTAAGTTTGGTTTTGGAGTAATTGCACATCGCTTCCTTCTTAAATGGTATTCATCACTACCGGTACTAGCGGGAATATTGCCGCTCTTTAAATAAAATAATTTTAGTACTTTAAAAATATACCGTTGTTTAATTGGCAGAATCCGCACCGTACAAATATGGGATATGTATGTTATGTATTCATAAAAAACTACTATATTCTCATCTATACTTCATATCATCCATTCTTACAACATGGCAACGCAAACAAAGTTCACTCCTTTACATGTCAATTAACGGAGCATTCAACGAATTTTCTTTGATGACACACTGATTTCTAAGTCATTACATTCTCCTTTCACCATTAACACTTCTCAGGTTCCCCATTCTCATCGCATTTAGTCCACTCATGTGGTTATCCTGACATACCCAGGTTAGAACAACCACATATCGACGTTCGGAGGACAAATTATTTCACATTCCTAATTCCGCAATCTAGACAATGATTCATTCCCTAATATGATTTCAATATTCCCGGCGAACTTCGCACCGGAATTCTCACTCCTTTAAATACCTTCATTTATCCTTCCGTTTCTCCCAAAGAGTCGGCCGAAATACAAAATACTGTCAACTTTTTCAATTATTACATTTTATCGAACTCTCATCATTCAGACTTACAAACCATTTTATCTGCCAAGAATATTCTCACCTCACATATTTAATTCATTTAGATGCTTCCAAGTTGTTCTTATCATTTTTGTATTAACTCATCGGCCCAGATAAACCCCTTAATTCAACAGCATGAATTTTCACTCGGCTCAGCTGACAAAACGGCAGCAAAAACAAGGATTCAGGGTTAGACACGTTCCAGGAACGAGGAAAAGCGGAAAAAATACCCTTTTCGCCTCACGTGACCGTTAAAAAAGCAGTCCCAAGGAGCATCATTGCCAATGAAGTTGAAAAACACTAACAAGCAATGAAAAGTTAATGTATTTTTAATGGATACGCCGAAGAAAATGAGAAAATGTTAACTGAAATCTAGCGAGGTTCGAGACGACCAATGAACAACGGGAACGAGTGATATCGATATACAGCTGAGCTGCTTATCTGGCCATAATATTTCGCAGGGATGGCTGGTGATTTATTGAGAAAGGCTAGAGAAAATGACACGGGAGACTATTCATCACTGCACGGACGTCGACCTCAGCCTATTCTTTTTATGTAACAGGACAACGTGAAATTGATTATCTCAGATGGAAATCGAAATTAGAGGAAATAGGAAAAAAGAATATATATGACATTTTTCTTTGAGTCTTGTATTTTCTTGTTCGCTACAACATTTCCAAATAGCTAATAATAAGAACGAGATAAAGTAAGAAATAGTATTATTTTTCGTCTGATAATCTGTTCTGTATTTGTCATGGATACTGACGTTTAATAGATCTTATCATTTCATTTTCAACACTATATAGCTCCAATTAGTCATTCCATGTCTTGAATGAGCAAAGAGGCAATATCAATTGTATTTAATTCCTTCAATTGTCATAGAACAGGTTAAAATCATTCCGTGGAAAACTCCTTTGACTGTGTGCTTTAAAGTATTTCAAGATAAATTCAGAATGAATAATAAAATTTTTAGATATTTGAATATTAAAACTTGAAGGCAATGAAATTCTCAGAAGCACAATTAATGTATTTGAGGTCTCAACTTTAAATTCTAGTTTTTCAACTATGAAGCAGTCACTTCATAGTATTATGAGCAATCTATAACCTGTAACTCAAAATACATTCAATCAATGCACAGAAATAACGCCGATTGGATTTTCATCTCATTATAATGTTTTCCGGACCTTCCCGGAGTTTTCGAACCGTCTAAATTTCGCTGCAAAAAGAATCTTCCGATATATTTCATTGATATGATTGGTGCAGCCCGTTTTTTATTTTGAACGAGAATCCTTTGATGTATTGAATTTTCTGTCCCATTATCCTCCTCGTTTAGTCTACTATTCAGCCCGAATCTTATTCTTGATAGCTCGAAATTTATAAGAGATATTCCAAGAGGCCTTCCCGTACTAAAAAGAAGAAAGCTGAGAAAAGAATGTAAACGGCCATCTTGGACTTGCTGTCGTCATATTAAATTAATATGACCGCCATATAATGGCATAAAATCAACCATCACAAACAGCATATGATTTATGTAGCTCGACCCAGAATAGCCCAAGAAATACGAAAAATAATTCATATGAAACCGTTTAAGTTCTTCCACAGATAAAAAGGAAACTACTCTCCATTAAAAAAGTCGAGTACGTTGAGTTTAGGACGCTGTATCTTCAAGTAAATTCAACCGATTTTAACGAAATAAAATGCATACGATAGAACAATCATTTCTACGTGTACTAAGTTTTGTAAAAAAATTTTCGTATCCTTATCTACACTTTTAAGATATTTTTTTTAATGACCTGTTTTCGGCGCTCAAAACCCGGTGTTCCGACTCTACGCTATCGCCATTCTCTTAACATTTATTCTATAGATGAGATGTTTCTGTATAAGTTAGCCATACATGTTTTCAACATATCAAAGGAAAAAAATTGTTTCTATGTTGAGTTTTGCACGAGCTGTTGTAAAAGTTGTAAACCTCGGCTAATTCCGAAACTAACGATGCGATAGAGGTTTGAGCTGTACCGTTGCACCCGCAAAGACGCTAGCTTTATAAATATGTACATAGTCATTGGTCAAATATCCTGAGATTTCCAATAACGATTTTTATATATTTTCCCTTTCTGCCCACCCGATGTCTCGACGTTCCTTCTGCAGAAAGCCTTGCTTTCTCTGCGTGTAAAATACATATAATTAAAAATAATCGCGCCATTATCATTTGTTACAGGATGTAATACATTTGGAACAATGATTAAGCAGAAAACCTGCCGACCAAATCCAAGAAAGTTACTACGATCATTTTATTGCGATACACTCGTTCACCTTTTTCTTTGTATTAGCGGTAGACTCTCCTATTTTGTAGGCGATTGAAGTCACATTCTACATGTTCTGCATGCCTTTTGAAGCAAGCTCTAGCACATTTCTGGTGATAATTTTTCAGCATGTGATTTTATTGTGAAAATAATAACCTTATAGAAACAGTAGTTTTTAATGTTCATTATCACCTTCCCTCTATTAGCAGCATGGGATCCATTTTGATCAATACTATTTCTCCCCTGTTTTACTCGAGTTCTGTCATTGTGGAACGCCAATGTCTTCCATTGGAATATTTTTCTTAGCAGCTTTTAGGTTATTCAGATAAATGGTGACAATATACATATATACTCAACATTCGAATTCACATACGAAACATGTATCCACAAAAGAAGTGTTGGATCCTAGGTCCCATACGAAGCCCCACACCAGATAACTTAAAATGGAAAATTTCAGTACGTTTATATGAATCACTATTCTCTCAAAATAGTGTAAAAAATAGGTATAACATATTTCCGAAACAATTAACACGTTGATCAAATGAAAATCGTCAATTGTCACAATCGTGTGAAATTCACAGAGGAAAAATCATCCGCCTGCACTGGGAAACGAGCACAGATCCCTCGATTTCACGCCGAGCGCTCTAACCAATTAAGCTACCCAATCGTTCTCTTCCACTGTGAATCTAATTAGGGCTTTAAGAAGCAAGTTGTCCTCACAGGCATAAGTTTCTGAAAGGTTTTTATTTTTATACCAAAATCACGTGCTAAAATAATTATCTCGAGAAATGTGCTATATCTTGCATCAAAAGGCATACAAAGGTTCCCAGTACAGGCGAATGATTTTTTCACTGTGAATTCCACTCAATTGTGTGATCACTAGCGGGTGACTTCGTTGAAGTAACTGCGTGGCTAGTTCCGTGGTTCTTTGAAAATCGTCAATTGTCCTCCAAAAATGAAAACAATTCTTTTAATTAGGCGTCATATTTACCCCTGAAGGTACTAGCAGGCAAAGTCGATTGATATCGATTGTATTTTTTCTTCGATATAGGACTTCGCAACCATTTCCACCCCTTGTCCGCCATTAATGTGCTATTTGAGAGTTAACTGTCATAACGCACCCTTGAGGAAATCTACGAATATGTGGCACAAGTTATCATTTCGAATACAAATGCACAACCAAATCACCAAAAACGTTGAGCAACCTATTCTTATGGAGAATACAGAACAATAAGCACATTAATGGCGGATTTATGTACGTTGCGAAGACCTATATAGAAGGAAAAACACAGTCGTTATTGAACGACCTTGCAAGTAGGTATGGCGCAAAGTCCGGAACTTCTAGTGCTAATACTATTTCATTATCTTGGGTTTGTGACACAAATCATGTTAAAGGGTAAAGCTGTGCTTACTTTTTTTAAAGTTGGCTACGCATGGAGGTCGGTAGGTTGGCAGTGTGGACGGGCATTGAAGGAATGAGGACAGGAGGAGGGGCAGGAGATAAAAAAAACGAGAAAGAAGTCACCATTGCCACCCCCCTCCTATCCAACAAGAAGCACAGCCGAAAAAGGTAAGAGAAGCCAAAAGAATTATAACCCTTTCCCCTCCGCATTCAGGATTCCCACATCTGCGTCTCCCGTTCTCATCTCCCAAACCCCCCTAGGATTGCAGGGACTCTTTGTGTTTCTCCTCCGACCGCCACCTTCTAAATCTTCTTCTCCTCCCACTCCCCCTTAACTTCTACCCACGCAACCCCCCCTCTCCCACCCTTCCTCTCGCCCCCTCCCTTCAAGGCGTTGGTTTAAACGTCCCCGAAGCATTCTTCGTCTCCATCTCGTGGGATGAGCGCTCTGGGGGAGACTCTGTTAGCCTTTGAAGACTCCCCTGCGGCCATTGGAAGGGTGTAGGGCGGGCGGAGGGGTGGAAGAGCCGCAGGACGCGAGGGGTGGGACAGCAACATGGGCAGCTTGCAGGGGGAAGAGGGGTGGGCGGATGGCGCCTAAAGAAAAGAAGCCCTTCCGGGCCTGGCAACTCCCCTTCCCAGATCTCTCCACTTCACCTCCTTGACTCCTGTACATCTTTTCTATAGTTTCATTCGTTTTTAAACTTAGTTGACTCAACCATAGGTTTCTTAAGGTAGCCAAAGTGTTGATTACTAGTATATCGTGATATACCGTGGGGATTACACATATAGAACAAATGTTGCGCAGCATTAAAGAAACTAGGTTTCGTTAACCGTATTAGAGAAAGTCCTCGGATGAAAAATTCAAAGAGAGATGCCACTTCGCTCTGGTAAGGCCACACCTCGAATACGCCACGAGCATTTGAGACCCTGGTCAAATAGATTTTGCCAAAAAATTCATAAAATAAAAAGGAAAGCAGCGAGCTTAATCGAAAACTGCTAC
Source organism: Ceriagrion tenellum (assembly GCA_963169105.1). NCBI lineage: Eukaryota > Metazoa > Arthropoda > Insecta > Odonata > Coenagrionidae > Ceriagrion > Ceriagrion tenellum. Next base: position 87,471,659 of record OY720642.1, on the reverse strand, counting down.
GAGCGTACATATAGCGTCTTACAACTTTTAGAGGGATCAAGGTGGGAGCCCCTAGAGACTCGGAGGCTACACGCTAGGCTTAGGTTGCTTGAGAAATTCAGAACTGTTATTTTTCAGAGCGACACAGAATATTATCATGACTTCTCACTACATCTCTAGGTCTGACCTTGCGATAAAATAAGAGAAGTACTCTGCCGAATAGACAGGTACAAAAACTAGTTCTTTCCGCGAACAATAGGCGACCACTATAACAATTGAGCTCCACTAAATACACCCCTATAATACATGTCACCATTTCATTTCCAAAAAACTTACTCCTTTACACGGCTGGTGAGCTAACACTCCCTGCCACACGCCAATGCGGCGGCTCGCGGGGTATTATTTAGATGTAGATGTATATGTGCTTACACTTTAATAATGGATATAGTTTTTGGAGAAATTATCTTCAAATAATCAATTTAATTAAACCATGCCGACGTTTTGTAAGCTATTTTTGCGGAATCATGGCTAAAATGTACATAGCTTTCATTATGAGTTATACCCTCTCCTTTCAAAAAGTATCGCCAAAATCATTTCATTTGATGTATCCGCAAGATTGTAATACATGTTGATTAAGAAGAAATAGGAAATAAGGGGCTGTGAAAATCGGATAATGAGTCTGCTTTTGAGTATCTATTCCGTAAGTAGGGTTTTCCAAATCAAATCGAACGAAATTCAGGAAATGCAATCAAAGAAAATATTTCAGTATTCTTAATGTACTCTGCTCAGGCGTTCATCCACGAGATAAGCTTTTTCAAAATATCGTTATTTCATTTTAAAACCATTCAAAATATCATTCTCGCGTTTAAAACCATTCAAAATACTATTTCATTTTAAATATCTCCCTTCACCCTTATTTACTTTAAAGTAGGAAACACAAAAACTCGTGGGTAGAACATCCATTCCGTTTATTTATCTCATTTGGCAATCTCAGTTACCTAGAGCAGGGCTTCCCAAACTGTGGTCAGTTTATTAGAGTTTTTCCCGCGTTGATTCGTGTTAACGGAAAATAGTTTCGCTAACGTTAGAGCTAGCGTCGTCAGGTCCTGAGTGAGCTGCAGAGATTCATGTTCCTTTATATACCTAACAGCCCTCGGAAAGCAAGATTGCCGTATGACGTTGCAAGTTTGCATTAGTTCCTGAGGAGGCTTAGTTCAGGGTAAAAAAACGAGAGCGCTACAATCGCGAGAAATCAGTCATTGCTAAATGCACCATTTCGCACTTTTAATGCATTTTTGGAATAATAAGAATGTTGTAATTTAACCAATGATGATAAATTTACATAATATCCGCATTTAGTGCAAAGTTTCGGCCCAGATTCACGGTTTTGAGTAAAACAAGTCTCTCAGTAATACCAACTTTACTCTTTCAAGTGTAAATTCAAAAGAAAAACATCAATTCAACCCTATCACTCAAAAATTGATTACATATAAGATATTTTACGGAATAAAATGATTAATTTTTTTAACTAGAATATATCAGAATTAAGGAGAAACCCATCCCATCGTCTAAATTAAATGTATGTAGTTTCCTCTCACTGATTTCTTCGGAACAATTGGTTGTTATGGTAAATAACAAAGACTATAATACACGTAGATAATGACAGAGCACTGCAGATTCGAATACTTTTTGAATGATATTAATTGCCCTGACAAGAATTTTCAAGGATGAATGAAGCAATAAATGGAAAGAAGTGAATGTAAGTATTATTGTTTTTAATTCCATGAAATATTTCCGTTCTTACCTTGGATGCTTACATCTGACTGTTGACCCATTTCAGAAAATTGTTGCAAGCATGAGTTTGCTTTAAAATGTTTTCATTGAAGAATGGAGGGGTAAATCAATGATACAAATCCATTACTTAACTTTAATGGTTCTCAAGAGTGCTTTCTACTGCAATGTACTTCAATATCTTTGTGTTGTTGTTAATTTTTGTTTTTTACGTTAAGTTATTAACACATAGTACTTGATCATTCTGTGATCTTGTTAGCAAATGTTGAAGTGAATGGTGAAACAGTAGACTTGTAAACGCAATCTAAATAAACCGTTGCTAAATTAATTCTTTTCTGTTTGTGTTGTGAGTCTGAGCGAAAGGGAAACACCTGCAAAAATTGTTTTTTTAAGTATGAAATTTTCTTCTGATGGTTAACTGAATCACTGTAATAAGATTTTTCTGATTTATGTGTGAATTTTCATCCGGTATCGCCGCAAGAATATGTTGTTGCTATATGTAAGATGAAACTTGCATATTGATAGAAATAATTAAAGCTTGCGGCAGTGATTCAGCTACCATACAGCAAAAAAAATCTGGGAAGAGAGTCAAATTTCCCGCCTCTCAGATATGTAGTTCTCTCTCTGACCGTTTCAAGGAATTGAGGTCGCCACCATAGCCATGAAGAACTTAGTACGCCATTTTTAACACACAGATTACTATCTTTCCTGTGTATATAATCTTTGATACCTAATGCCTGAGCTAGTCAGGCGAACGTTGATTGGCCGGCTGGATCTTTGAATTAAATTGTTGTAAAAGACGTTTGAACGTAGAGGAGAGAGGATAACCGTCTTTCCTGTTGAAATTTTCAGACAGGAAACGTATTGTGCCCATGATGAGAATCGGGGAAGCCGAAATACAGGAGAAGGCAAAGGCATACGTTCTCTTACCATACGTCGCCCGGACTTCACAGAGATTCGCAAGAGTTCTAGCCAAGCACGACGTCTTGACGAGATTCAAAAGCGATAAGACTACTGTCCTCCTTCAAACCGAAAAAGATCGACATCCGTCTGACATTTACGAAGGAGTGTACGAAGTAACGTGTAGCTGCAGGAAATCATACATCGGCCAAACATCGAGATTCCTAAAATGTAGAATGGAGAAACACCAAAGGGCGACCAAAATGGAAAATTTTTCGCCATTCCGCGGTGGCATAGCACGCCTGGTCAGGACCCGGCCTCGTCATAAACTTTGAAAAATGTAACATAATTGACAGAGAAAATAATTATTTCTCTCGGCTAATAAGAGAGGCGATTGAAACAGCCATAAACAAAGAAAATGTCAGCAGGGAAGACGGTTATCCTCTCTCTCCTCTACGTTCAAACGTCTCTCACAACAATTGAATTCAAAGGTCCAGTCGGCCAATCAACGTTCGCCTGACTAGCTCAGGCGATAGGTATATAAAGGAACATGAATCTCTGCAGCTCACTCAGGACCTGATGACGCTAGCTGTAACGTTAGCGAAACTGTTGTCCGTTTACATGAATCAACGCGAGAAAAACCCGAATAAACTGAACTCAATAAATCACCATAGAAGCCTCCGTACCAACTTCCCAAACTGTTTTCTGCGATGCCCTAAGGACTCCACGAGTGATTCTCGGGAGCTCCCCGTCCTCAGCAGTTACGAAGATGAAAAAATTAAGCCAAAATTAATTAGTTACTTCTACCTAGATTCTAAAATTATAACTGCTGATTCATAATTCCAATTTTTACTTCTGTTAATTCTTCCCATGCAATTTTACTTGTTTTATCCATTAATTATTTATAATTCGTAAAATAATTGAAATAATTACAAAAATATTGTTCAATAATTTTGCATTAATTTATACTGCATTATTCATACTTCCGTACCCGCGTAATATGTAATAATCCTCATTGAACTTAGAATTAATAACCAAAGCACTTTATATTCCTTGAGGCTCTACGAGAAACTTCTGCTACCAATAGGCTTCGTGGGTCAAAAAGCTTGGGAATCGCTGAAGTAGAGACTTACAGTAACGCAGTAAATACTTTACCTGATGTTTGTCGCACCAACTCTGTTAAACTCTACAATGAAAGGACCTCAATCCTTACTCTAGACATTTAGCCAATAATTTTAGGTCACGTGGCTCTTTTCCGAGAAGTTTGAGAGTCATCTTCTAATCTATAGCAAAATTTGAACTAATGCGTTCAACCAATTGCTGATACCCCTCAATAATGTCTTTGTTTTTCTTTAGAAACACTCAATAGCAGATAATACAGCCACAACGGAAAGGAGTGATAAGAAAGACAGAACGTGCAACAGTATTCCACTGTCTCCTGTTTTCATACGATGATGCCGTCGCCATGAAACGAGTCATAAGTGTGACGCACAACACTCTGGCAAAACGACGCTCAGATGGCACCGTAAAAACGTGTGTTGCGCACCCCACATTTCTTCTTCCATGTTGACCACTTTCTCACTTTTTTCAAGTTAGCTTTTCGTATTGAGTAGTCGTAATCTACACATGTGAATTAACTTCATTTTGTACGCCTTCGGCCTTAATGCACGCTAAGTCATGCAACTTGAGGTTCCTTGAGCCCATCTCAGTAGCTTATTATACGGCGAATCACGACGCTTAAGACGCGTTAAGCAAGATGAACATAGGCTTTGTCGTACAGGAGACCAGCACTTTAATACTTAGTTGGATGCCTCCTTTCAGGACCCTCCGATAGCATTTTCTTATAAACTTGGTGAGTATGGTAAGACACAAAAAATATGTTTTCAATCACATCAACAGATTTTCATTCAAAAACAATTAGCGTTTATCTATGAAAAGAAGGGAAAAAAACTATTCAATTCAATTGTTGTATATTTGTAGTTTTTTTTGTTTTGCGCACGTCCATTAACTTACTTAATCGAAATATTTTACGAAAAAGATGCAGACAAACTCACAAGGGGTTTAGTTACGATGTATCAAGAGAAGAATTTAAACTATTAGTAAATATTTGTCAATTCTGCACGAAGCATTGTGAAGATATTCCAATTGAGGTAAAATTAAATGAGAGAGATTGCTAGACCTCTTAATTTCCACGAGCTATGTTATCTCCTTTTGTGTACACTTCATCATTTCTCTACAGAAGAGTGAAAGGGGAGAGGACCTCATGGAACACCATAGAAAAAAGAAGAACAAAGTGGACTACGTTCTGGAGTTTCTATTAAATACCAATGCTGGGTTTGCCAATGTAACGTCAGACCTTTGTTTTATTCCAAAATCATCTTTATTTTCTTAAATATACACTTTCTTTTTCCTCACTACTTCCGAGCCACTTCCCCTTTTCTCCTCTCTCTCAACAATCCCCTCTCTCCTCCCATCACCAACTCCCTAACAACATAAACATCGATAATCAATAAACATCAAAACAACAAGATAAGTAAATATCAAACGTTACACCATAGAGTGATAAAGTCAGTTTCTAGTAAATCAATACTTTCAACAACAAACTACACCGGAGAAATGGCGCCTTGATATATAAATTTACTTTACCTCACCAGCTTAGCTACACACACGGGCCTAAAATTACATTCACATATTTTGCCATTCATTCCGTTATGCATCCATGGCATATTAGTTCAAGCAGTCCCTCGTTCAGTTGAACGCGAGGAATCACTAACGAAACACACAGCAACGAAATTGCACAGGTAAAAATTTTTTAAAGAACGCATACACTCCTTCAAATAACAATTTCCACTCACTTTCACCAAAATTGGTCAAACACCAAAAGCACCTCTCATTAACTCAACCATTTGGTCCGAATTCATGTCGTTAAATTTAAACAGCAGAAATCCGAGTAAACGTTATTGATAATATCTTGGGGATGAGAGGCTCTTTTTTAAGGTAAATATGGTGTTTTATTGCGTTTCATGAATGCGTCCACCGAAGTAGTACATTACCATTACCAGAAGGCTATATTACTCGTTATAATTGGACGATATAATTCAGTTTTTATTCGCACTATCGGAAACGATAAACACTTGCAGGAATTTCACAGTTGTTAACGCTTGATTATCTCATCATAACACCGATAATCGAAATAATTGCTTTGAATCATGTTGTCTGAAGGCAAATAATTTACTCCGCCACCAAAGGACTCCATTAGTGTGCACGCATACTCTCCATTTATACCGTTTTATTTAGATTAATGAATGATCATCAAAGGGTATTTACAAATTTTTAAGGGATTTTTATTCACGACTGCTCCACAAAAACAAGCATTTTCGATTATCAAATCGTTTCAAAATATCGAGGGGTGCCAAATGTTTTATTCCCACGGCGCAAAAATCGTAGCAATGCTTTTTTACAAAAAAATGTAATTATCGGCAAATCGTCGCTCGCCGTTATCATTCAAATGTAACCAAGGCTTGTTTACAGTAGATGATGGGTCCGTGAAATTTTCACGCTTGACCAGATATAATAAGATATGGATCCCATATGGGCAGAGATGAATACACTTGCAGCGTTTTAAAATTGTCATAACCAAAACGACAAGCTTTTGCATGTGGTATAAATTCATAAATTTACCAAAAAATAAATAAGTGCAATATACTATTTAGTAGAAATTTCTCCCGTATAACAAGGTGAAGTCGTTTTGAGGTTATAAGGTCTTCAGTACCAACTTTCTTTTCAATTTAATTTTTACTAATGAGACTTTATTTCTCTACTTATCTACCAACTAATCGTTTCAAATTTGAATATTAGGAATCCAACCTCAAAAACCTGAGTAAAAGATTAGTGTACATTTCTCGGGCTCGCCACCGGGTAAGATAGTCATAGGCAGCCGACGTTTCGGGTTCCGACTCGTTACCCATTCTCAAGGGTAACGAGTCGGAACCCGAAACGTCGGCTGCCTATGACTATCTTACCCGGTGGCGAGCCCGAGAAATGTACACTAATGTTATTCGCCGGGAAAGTGTTAAATCATACTGAGTAAAAGACTTAATATTATACCAGTAAATGTACCAGCACTGTACACTAAATTTTTTCTTTAAAAATTCTAACATACTGCCTTCTTTTTCAACTTTACCCCGTTACTTTCATGCTCCGATACCTGCTACAAATTCTGTGCACTTGAAAAACGCCTTACCATCCTACTAGGTTAATCGAACTTTCCATGGCTAAGCGTTGGCCATTTCTCAAAACGATATTGATCTTCATTAAATCTTATGGCGGCGATTGTCTTGAATACCTCCTCAAGGTTTTATGGAGGATTCTCCGGCCATCGTGCAATTTGAGTTTTTTCATGGGGGGCAAGTGCGGAAATTTCCGGGGGGTCCTAGTAGATAGGTAGACTTTAAGCCTTTTGAAAACAATTTCCAACCGCAGAATCATTGCTAATATCACCGATTCCCCCTTCAATGTTCTGTTAAATCGCATTAGATAATAAAATTCATTGAGATGAATCGTCAACATCATTTTAACAAAAAATGTCTCGGTAAACTTAATATTTCTAAGTTCGTAACATTACGGTAATGATTCCCCTTCAAACTATAGGGGGAAACTGCCACCCCTTCCAACCCCGAATTATATGCCTCCGGCCTCTAGGTTTTCTTGGTAAGTACGTCGCATCCAGAAAAATTGTACCTAGAACGAAGGAAAATTAATCACACAATACTTCGACGTACCATATTCACCCCGTTCACTGCACACTAAAATTTCTAATTGCCGGTTGCAGGAACGATACATATGTGTTCAATAAAGTTATGAGAGTCATCTACATCAACATATTACCCCACGAGCCGCCGCATGGACGTGCGGCAGGGGGTGGTAGGTCACCAGCCGTGTAAAGATGTAAAATTTTTGTAGGTGAACTGGTAACATTGTCTTATGGGAGTGTATTTGGAGTAGCTCAGTTTTTATTGTAGTTGCTTATTGTGCGCTGAAAGAACGAGTGTTTGTACCTATCTGTTCGGCTGTGTATCGCTCATATTTTATCGCATCTGTCAGACCTATAAATCTAGTGAGGCGTCATGATAATATTCTCTGTGTCGCCCTGAAACACACCAGTTCTGAATATCTCAAGCAGCCTAAGCCTAGCGCGCAGCCTCCGAGTCTCTAGGTGCTCCCACCTAAATCCCTCTAACAGTTGTATAACACTATATGCTCGTTCGTAGCAGTTTTTAACGAAGCGTACCGCATTTCCTTGTATTTTATTAATTTCTTTGGTTAAATATTTATGACCAGGGTTCCAAATACTCACGGCGTATTCGAGGTGTGGCCTATCCAGAGCGAATTAGCGTCTCTCTTTTACTTTTTCACACGAGAACCTTCCCATTATACGCTTAACAAAACCTAGTTTCTTAAATGCTGTGCCGCATATGTTTTATATGTTTGTTACCCATGATATATCTTAAGTTAAGGTAATTCCAAGTTATAAACCCTAGCAACTACTCAATAAGAAATGCACGATCTTTTAATAGCCATATGAGTTCCACATACTACCTCATAAGTCATTGGATCGAATCAGCGGGTAAAATTGGTTATTTCCAATCATTGTATAAACAAATTATGTGGCACGAAGTCACTCGCACGGGTGCATATACACCAGGGTTGGAATACGCCTTGAAAAAATTAATTTGACTTGACCAATATTCGAACCCGGATCTCCCAATTGCCGGTCAGGTGTGTTAGCCAGTTACACCCCCAAGCTACCTTCCTTCAATGCGACATTCTAGGGGGTTATGCGAACTAGATGTTCACGCCTCAAGTCTACATTGTTGCACATGAGACGAAGTCGTGCTTGCAAAGCCACTGTCGCGGTGGATAAACCCAAAATTGTCGTTCTGTCGTCAATTACGTCGTTTTAAAAACGACAATGTTGGGTTTATCCACCGCTACAGTGGCTTTGTTAGCACGACTTCGTCTCATGTGCTACAATGTAGACTTGAGGTAAGGCGTGAACATCTAGTTCGCATAACCCCCTCGAATGTCGCATTGAAGGAAGGTAGCTTGGCGGTGTAACTGGCTAACACACTAGAGATGGGCAACATCGTTCAATACAATGATCGAGTCTTGAATCGGTCGTTCAATCTAAAGAATCGATTCTTGGATCTCGTTCTCGTTCAATTTTTTTCATTATAGTGGTTCATTGAAATAAATTTTAACTTTAATTTAAACATATAGTGAAACCTGTATTTAGCGGCCAACAGCAGGCCTTTGAAATAACTCCCGCAAGAGAGAAAGTGTCCGCTGATAGGAGGTAAAATTTTAATTGATAATATCATAAATTCATTTTCCGAAAATTTTTATCGCACACAGATGAGACCGCCCTAGTGAGGTGGCCTCTGAGGCAGGTTTCACTATGCAGTGCTTCTGTAAGCATGCCTTAAAAACTACTGCGGACGAGAAAAAGTATATTTGTTGCTGAAACATGTACGACTTCTAAAAATGGTGAAAAACCTACAAAAATGTTAGAGTCATATCACTCGCTATAAAAAATGGTATACACCGCCGAAAATAACCGAGAAATCGAGTTTTTTAATTATACACCATCTTTTTGAGTGTGTAAGAAATGCATCGAAGTATATAAAAAATGGAGGAGCTAAAATCTGCTAATGCAAGTTTGGGTGGATGAAGTACAGCGCGTTCATCGAAATATTCGTAGGCTACTGTTCCTGAAAGTTGCGGAAGCATACGCCTAAAGTGCAGCGAAAATCTTTTGGAACATTTTTTCAATGCTATTCTTTTGAAAAAAGTTTCTTTTCCGTCATTAATGGAACAAACTCAAAAATGTTAAAAAAATATTTCTGGTAAAATTTATAATTTTGATTAAATATTTGCCTCAGTAGGTTTGCAGATAAAGGAATTATGAATTTATTTATTCAAAGATCGAGGAAAGTTTTTGGAAGTTTGCGAACAAACGCAAACGGACAAGATTTTAATAGTCAAGAATTCATTATTCCACCGCGATCACTAATTCCTTGAGTATAATTTGATTCTCAGGCCAGCGACTCCTCAAGGAATCACTGAATCCGAGTCCTCATCTGAATCTGAGTCCTAATCTGAATCCGAGTCCTCAACTGAATCCGAATCCTAATCTGAATCCGAGTCCTCAACTGAATCTGAATCCTAATCTGAATCCGAGTCCTCAACTGCATCTGAATCCGAATCCTAATCTGAATCCGAGTCCTTAACTGAATCTGAATCCGAATCCTAATCTGAATACGAGTCCTTAACTGAATCTGAATCCTAATCCGAATCTGACTCCTCGAGGACTCATGAGTCCTCCCTCTCCGCGGGCTCTACGAGAACACAGGTCCCCCTCCCTCAGACTTCAAATTTCAAGAGTGGGGGGACTCGTTTCTTCCTGTCGTTCACTTGATTCTCTGCTTTGCCGAGTGGTGCGCCCATTTCCATTCCCAAACTTCCAAGGGTGGGGGGGACTCGTGGCCTCGCCTGTCAGTTAGTTCGCATCTTTGCCGGGTGTTGCGCCTATTTTCATTACGATTCGTAAGGAACGACGGTTCATTGCCGCGAACGACTCCCTTCGTCAACTCACTTCAAAGAGTCGTTCGAATTGATTCGTTCGTTCGCGACCGATCCATCTCTATAACACACTTGACCGGCAATTGGGAGATCCGGGTTCGAATCCCGGTCAAGTCAAATGATTTTTTTCATGGCGTATTCCAACCATGGTGTTATTGCTTATGACGTAACAAGCGCCTTCTCCATGCACCTCAACGGTCGGAACGCGTCAGACAAAATGCGGAGGAAGACAAAGCGAGACGAAAATTCGTGACGGGAAGAAACGAATAGCAGCGAAGATTGGATGGGGCTACAGCATATTAATCTGCGGATTTAAAATTGCCAAAGATGAATTCCATACACCAACACAAAGAAGCGAGTGAGGCCAAATTTCTCTTCGGCTTTGAGACTAGGCACTTCCCGACTTCCAGATTTCCCAATTTCTTCCCCGCCGCATTTATTTTCCCGCGTCCAAATCTTCCGACTTATCCAACCTCTCCCGTCAGTTCTTATTCCCAACTCCTAACCTCCCCTCTGTCCCCACCCCTCCTCCTCAATTCCACCCTTCCCTTATAAACCCTCAAGCTCCCTCCGTCATTACAGTGTTCCTTTGATGCCCATACACGCCTTTAATTCCCTTCGCTTCCAGATTAAATCTTTATAGAATTACCGTCCAACAACCTCCGGTCCCTTCCACTGGAGAGCCTCAAGGAGGAACACTATGGGATTTGAGGAGTGGTTTCGGAGATGAGGGAAATAGGGGGCGGGGAGTCCAGTGACGGGGTGGGTCGTAAGAGAAAAGAAAGACCAGTGGACTTTGTTTTGGTCGGGGCTTCTCATCCATCGCTTGTCGTTATGGCCGGAGAAGGGCTGACCCCTTTCTCCGTCACAGGGAAAGGGATTTTAAAAGACAGAGGCTTGGTGACCGCACGTCATCCCCGCTACATAAGGCCCCAAAGCCATTATTTCCCCCTTCTGACTTCCTTATCCTCAGTCCTTTCTAAGTTTGTTAGCTATCCAGCAATAATAGCTCTCGCAAAAGTTCCTGGCGCAGACCTGTGCAGCATGGAGGGGAGGTACCAGGGAGTAGAGGGGGCGAATAGAAAGGAAAAGGGGAAGACAGATGGACAACATATGAGATTTTGGCAGGGGAACCGAATTACTTCGCGAAATATGCAGGAAGCCTAAGCACTCATAAAAAGTGGTTAAAATCCACAAGCACTATGACAAAACTCTATAAAATCCACCGCTTTTTTACAAAAAAGAATCTTGTTATCTTTTAAATCTTAAAAAAAAAAGAAGTTAGTGATCTTAAAAAAAAACTCGCTTTAACCGTTCCTTCCCTCTATTTTGTTGTCTTGGGTTGCTCCCATTAAGACATTTATTCGTTCATAAATTTTTACGTCGTTTTCACCTAAAAGGTGGTAATACTGGTTTATTATTGAATACCCTACCCCCTATGTAGGGCACGTATTTCCTTGCCTAAGCCAAGCATGGCGTTCTTCAAACGAAGTTTCTTGTATATAGGACCTAAAGTGCATAATTTATTACCTGTTTATTGTTTTGATAAAAAAATTGTAGGCACAAAAATGAAGAACATACAATCTTGGTTATTTACTAAAGAAAGTGTAGATGAAGTTTTCTTGTAACTGCAATATTATCTGATACATGTACTGTAATTTCAAAATGATGTAATATGGTTGTATATATACATGCATAACCTATTTTGTAAACTATGGTAGTCATAATTCAGGTTTACCTTCACGGCTACCTAAAGGTACTCTTAATTTAATAAAATATATTACGTTGAACGCATTCTCTATAGGAGTAATAAACAAAAAACAAAAAACTTGATAAGGGGACTGCATCTCGGAGTGGTCCGATTTGGACCAAAGGTAGCGTCTTTCTGCAGTGTTGCTGCTAACTGCTGCTGCTGTGTTATGTGATTCCAGGACAGAGTACACACAGAAAGGCCCATGGCGACAAAGGGTGTATTGATGATTTTGTGATTCGCCACGTATCTAATTCCAAACCAGCCATTTGCTAATTCAGTCTGGACATCAGAGGGAAAAAATGTTTTAAAGGACAGAAGATTTTTTTCCCAAGTATTTCCAACGTGAGCATCATGTCCTACTTCAATATAGTGGAGATTTTTGCAAAAATAAATGACTGCAAAACAAGTTTAGCAAAGGAAAAAGTTGCATAATTTCTGCTTGAACAGATTCTTAGTTACTGCAATAGTCCTGAATTGTTTTATGGAAACTCGAAACTTCTTTTCCAACCCTGTCTCGGACCATATAATTTTATTTGACTAATGGTCGGTTGCAAGAACATTTATATATGGAATCAATAGTTATGAGATCCATAAAGTTATAGATCTCACAAAAATATTCGGGTTGCAAAAACACATCTACTAGTTACATAAGAAATTTACCAATAGCCAATAGGTTCGAATATAAGATATTAAGTTTTACAGACGGATAAAAATTTGTGAAACCTCAGCCTATTAATGATTGCAAATGCACATAATAGTTAGTTAGTAAGAGTAAATTAACTCTTCATCTGTCTCAAAAAAAACTCTTTTATCTAGTCATTTAGTCTCCAAGTGGCTCACTGCACATTCGCCATCTTGGTTACGTATGGAACTCATGACAACATCCCATAATTTATGAAACCAATAAATTTATCGAATGCTAGTACAACATTTATTTAATGGTTGCCATGGCTTATGGGTCCTATAACATTATAGAATACATGTGTGTCGTTCCTGCTACTGGCCATAAGTCAACGACATTTTACGTTATCTGTTTCGTAGTGTAATAGAAAAATCTCATTCCAATTCAATTCAATCAACAGAACTTCCGGTAACTGCATAATTTTGTCCTCACCTTCGTAAGAACAACCAAAAAGTATGTTTGAAACCCGAAACTTTACCAACTGCTAAATGTTTTTTTTGGAAGTGTTTGTATTGTATTGGAATAATTCAAAGTATAAAAGTGCAGTTTAGTTCAACGGGAAAAATTTGTATGAACGCCCAGGAAAATCAATTAAAATTTACACAAAGTTTAGAACCTTTAAATTCATTTGAAATATTTGAACGGAACAAAAGCGTATCAAGTCCACCATAATATTTAGTTTACCCACGGTTGCGACCGAAACATTTGCCCAGGCGCAGCGAAGATTTGGCTGCCCTCAGATCCCAGTAACTACATTCAACTACTTATTTCCTCCACCTTTGCTGACTCCTACTCGGGCCTAAACAAAGATAATTTTAAGAAATAAGGGCTCCTTTGGGAGAGGGAAAGAGATTGTGGGGGGCTTTAGTAAGGATAACGGAGAAGGAAGAGGTGTTGGGGAATCGGAGACGCGTACACAAGATGCTACCCGGTCCAGAGCAGTCCCCGGGGAAATGAAAAACAATTGCTCTGTCTTCATTGTCCTCAGCGGAGCTCTATCCATTGTCATTCATTTCTTTTGCCACCAACACATTTCGTTCCGGGACGTCCCGCTATCTCTCAGCCTTGTCCCCATTTACTTTAGTTCTTATAAAGCCGTCGCACATAAACGTTAATTGCCTCTCCTTAAACCCTCCCAGAGTAATTTTAGCCTTCAGAAGGCTTTTATAGATCCCCAGAAGGGATAACCTCATCCGAGTAGACGGTCAATTATGAGGACGATGGATGCGCGAGAGATCAAACATGGGTCGTACCATCAAATTAAACATAACTTTTGACTCGAGAGCAATAGATGAAAAGCTTTTAACCAGGAGCTGGAGATAATGATAACCGCTCGAACTGCAATCACACATTTCACAAATGCTAAATAAGACTGTTAAAACATTCGTGTGGAGCGTAGCACTCTATGAATCGGAAGCATGAATCATTGGAAAAGCTGACCAGAAAAGACTAAAAGCCATCGAAACATGATGCTGGAGAGGGATTCTGAAGGTAAAATGAAAGCACAAAATGAGAAACTATGAAGTGTACAGAAGAATATTAGAGGAAAGGACCATATAGAATGCCATAGAAAAAAGATCATGATGGATTGGATAAATCTTGAGACACAATGTATTTGTGAAGAACATAATCAAAGGCAAAATATAGGGAAGCGTCTCCCGAGAAAGTCCCAGGAATTAGTTCATGGATTAAACATGGAAGAAAGTTCGTAGGAAAAGATAACGGGACTGGAACGACCTACCAGCAAAAATATTTGAGCCCTTCCCAAAAAAATTATGTATTTTTAAAAATAGGCTAAAGAAGTAGAGAGTTTCAATGTATATTCTTTTACTCGGCTGTTTTTAATGTTACCAACAGGCCAATGGCCTACTTGTAACTGATTCATTGTAGTAGAAGAACAGGAGGTAAGGGAACTAGCATTAGATAGGGATGGGTGGAGGGCTCTAGTCAACCAATCTTAGGATTAAACGACCAATGAACGAAATAAGACCCTTCACTCTAGTCAACACTACCTCCGACTCTAATTCCGACCATGTTATCGGTACTTTTCCCATATCACAGGTTTTTTTCTTTTGTGGGGCGTATTCAAAATCGGAAGGTATGGTTCGGCGAGGTCCGCTCCTGGAAAGTCTGTGAAAATGAAGGGATTATACAAAGTTGGCTCAAAGTTTGGTAACACCTTCAGGAAACTGGACGGGGGGAGTGGCAGAAGGTTACGGGCAGACAAACGTTCAGGAGACGAGTGTGGGTTTTCAAGACCGTTCCAGTCATCATTATAGGTCGTGCAGTCCTAAGATTGGTTGACTGCAAATCTCCACCTTTCCCTATCTAATGGTAGTTCCCATACCTCCTGGTATCTCTTCCCATGTACATTTCTCTTTATTTGGTCAATGAACTTATTCCTGGGGGCTTTTCCTTGCCTATGTGAGGGATAAGGTTTTGGGAGGTGAAATGGTGACGTGTATTATGAGAGTGAACTTAGTGGAGCTCAGATTTTAATGGCGTCGCTTATTATTGTCGCTTATTGTACGCGGAAAGAACGATTTTTTTAGCAATCTGTTCGGCAATATATGTCTCTTCTTTTATCGCTTCTGTCAGACCTAGAGATATAGTGAGGAGTCATGATATATTCTGTGTCGCTCCGAGACATGCCAGTTCTAAATTATGGAGCGATTGGGAATAGTAAGGAGCCATTGAAGTATTTTTGGTGCCTTACATGCAATTGTACGTACAACTAGATGATTTCTGAAACTCTTTAACCTCAACTCTACCACATGCAAGACGACGAAAGGTTTCATTATCTATCCCCCAAATCCTAATCGCACCTAAGGTGATGGACCGATTTTTGGATGGTTGCACATTGATAAACTTTAACATGTAAGTCACTTCGCGCAGTTAATTCAAATTATGCACAGACATGGAATATGATATATTTGCCATATAGTAATGAAGGATTTTGTTAGTGCCAACCATGTAAAACATGCAATTGGAATTTTTGACCTTGAGTGATAAAAATCGAATCACTCATCGACACGCCTGTATTTATGCGCAAATATCGTTAAACGATAGGCCAATAATAATCACAGCTTTTTGTTTAACTTCCCTGAAATCAAATTGGTTAGCTTTGCGACACCTTTTCTTATGTAAGCTTTCATGATAATTATTGCATTACTTAACACAACGTTTTTTGTCCAACGATCATAAAAGTGGTGTATGTAAGATCTTATAAGTGAATGAAATTTTGAGTAAAACGACCTCTTACCATCCAAACCTCCGAAGTAATTCAATGTTACACGAAAGTTACACATTACTCTCCCGAAAAAGTATTACGTATCCACTGCAGTAAAGGCAAAATGTACAACCATGTTGTTCCAGAAATAAATTAGGGTGCAAAATGCATTTTGTCTTTACAACAGTAACAATGGATTTCCAGATAATTCATTCTAAATCACGCAAAATGTGAATGACCACTAGAACACTAGCTATCTGAATCTAAATGGTCAAAAATAAATTCCACTCAGTCAGGCAAGATTTTGAGGAACAGGATCTTGAATGGCAAACGAAAGATTTTGTACTGATCACTCAATTACCACTTGGTATTGATTTACTTCGGAACTTTATTGTAAATGATGATAACTGCATGACAGTTGAAACTTGTGAGGTGCCAAGTCGTATTGAGGTGCAGAGTGTGAAGTCTTTCGTTTGTCATATCAAAACGGTATTCGTAGAGCAATACTTATCTTCGCACAATCAATTGCTTTAACATCTTGGTGGCAGTTCTGATATTTAATATAATTTGACCATGATTGTTTAGTAAATAACAAATCAATTGAATAATAAGGTATTTGTTGGAAGTGATCAACAATGTTGCAGAGCAATATTTCTTTTGGGACAGTGGCTACCTGATAGTGGCAATAAAAGGACCATAAGTTAGTTGCTCTTCTTGGATAGCAAAAAAAATCTACGAAAACTATTTTTTTTTAGTAAATGAATGATTGCTCTCCGTATTCAAGTAAGTTAATCGCCTATAAAAACGCGTTTTGACAGAAATCAAAGAACGAGGCTACGAGCCAAATTATCGACTCCAGGTTTCCCAGCAAAAAGCTCCGAGAGACGATACATCACTTCCACAAAGCATCAATGACATCTTTAAAACTCATCAAGGTTTTTCTTTTTAAGTCTTCCTGATTAAATTACGACAGTATCCATTATTTCCAGTCGATTAAGCGTTCATATAAGTAAACTGCTCACTGACTTTTCAAAGAACTCTTGCCAAAATCTGTACTTTTCATAAGGGTATCCTATTATCAACGTCAACACCGGCATTTCAGCTCGGTTTCAAAGAAGATTTACGACACTTAGAGTCAATGAATTCATTCTATTACCCCCATAACAGACTTCACAGATATTTTTAAATACATGTAAAATTTTAAAATACATCGTTTCCAACTCATTAACTAAAATTATTTGCAAATACATCAATACCATGATTGGAAGGAGCCAACAATCCTTTCCCCGACGGCTTTCCCAAAATAATTGCATTTGCACAAGGCAGATACAATTGATATATTTCCTATGCTATGCGTATCTCACAAAAAAATTAAATTTGCTTCAACCTTATTAAAAATCAATTGGGTATGGTAGGCTTATTACAGATCCAAATAATTCGATACCTCTTTAGGAAGCATGTCTTTCAATAAATGGTATTAATATAATTTTAATAGCATGATAATCACACTCTTCCCAGCCACTTTTTAGTTCCACATGGTACTTTCATACTCAGTCTAGATATAATTTAGCTATTCAAGTAAATTCATTCTATATATAACTGAAAATTAGGTTTCACTGATAAAATTCATCATAACACAGGACATGAATTCATTCGATAGTGAAAAATGAAAATCAATTTTTCATGGCATCTACCTGGTAAAAAAATATAATGCAGGCCGAAATTTAATTAGGCGATGAACTCACAGTGTAACATTTCAAAAGAACTTCAAAAACAATCGTGCGTCACAGTGCTGCTGATCAAGCGGTGGCTCTGGTAAATGAAAGACACGTCTGGGGTGAAAATGCACAGAGGTAAGGAATGAGCCTTGGGTATCGGTATAGATGGAGGTTTCAAGAAAAAAGCAATAATAGGAACCTGAAACATGCAGACGCCACGGAGTTCCTCCCACGAATTGAAGGCTGCATAATGAAGGAGGTCAAGATAAGGACGCGGCGAACCTTTTAAGTAATTGATGCGATAATCACCGCACCCCCGCACAATTTTAGAGCGGGCGGAAATGAAGATACAAGGCAGGCGTGAAACATTAATTTTGGGAAGTGTATACAAGAGACACAGAGAGTGGAAGTGAAGCAGAACAAGGACTAGTTAGACAAGGGTTGTGAGAGAAACACCAGCTTTGGAGTGATGAAATTGGGTGTACCGCAAGGAAGTGACACAGGACCACTTTCATTATCTATTAGTGTCCAAAGTTGCAGCTACTATTTCAGCTGGGAATTACATATCAGCTTCATGATTCAATAAAATAGTGAGTTGATATGTGTTAAACCATCTATAATCAGATATTTATTAAAAAACTAATCGATAGATAAATAATTAATTAAATGATTATACAAAATCAAAACCTTTTACATGCCTACATCTACATAATAACCTGTCAGACACCTCAATGGTCTGCGGCTTGGGATATTTCCATCTAATAATATAAACAGTACATCAACACACCGGTTGAAAATAATACTTAATACAGCGCTAATTATGTTTGTAGTACCAATTAACTAAGTTTATCAAAATAATTCCAGAAGTCACGAGTTCCTCTAGCTCTCAAAACTGCCTTGAGAATCTAAAATTAGATTGTGCGGATAAGCTACGGAGAAACTTGGCTGTGCGTATAAGTAAGTAGCCCAGTTATTTCGACGGTTAGAAGCTCACTGAAATGAGATAATTAGGGAAAGGTAATTGCTAATGCAGATTACGAAGCACGTGATATGAGATTGTGGCTCATCTGTGGGATGGATGAGCAGATATGGAGTGAGATAGAGTTTATTGGAAACACCAAGGATGCATTCATTACAGTCAATATGGCGGCAAGAGAATGCAGGAGAAGAAAACAAAAAATGTTTGAGCTTAATTACGACGTCAAGGTTAGTTTGACCCTCACTTCTTGTGATTTGAGTACTCGATTCTGGTACTCTGAGTATCTTCTCTCCATAAACTACAAACATACCGATTCAGTGCCTTAGACGTAAGTCCTTCTATGTGTAAAACTCCCTTTTATAGATAGGAATAATTTAAATGGGAGCGAGGAATCGCCTATCAATTGATCATCCTTTGTTCCACTTTATTTGGGTACTAAAACATCAGAATCATTCATTTATTTTATCAGTTTTACAATGTTATTTATTCCAATATTTCCACACACAATTTATTCCTTAACAATCATTTACAATGCTTTTTAAACTTTACTCTCGGTCAAATGTTATATTCTTCGAACAAATTTTATCTAGTAAAAACACCATCCATTATAGGTTAATTTTCCCCATTATGGTACCGTAACGTACTCATGTTTTCTTCTCCAACCGCGGACCTTCATTTATAGTTTTTATACAACTTTTTAGGAGTTATATTTTCTCATAAACTAGGTAGCTATTTTGTTGCTACATTCAGAAAATAAATAAATAATTCATACCTCATAAACATTTTGTACCATCGTCCAAAGTGACTCACAGAAAGTGTTTACCTTCACCTTCAGCAGTTGGAATACAAATAACGTTGCAAGAAAGTATGTGGTTACCAAATTTAAATATATCCAGAGAATTACAATGGAGGTGTATTAGTTTTATCTCGGGTATTGAATGAAAAGTTTCATCAGCAATTTAAGTCCCTTCTAATGGTCATTACTTCCTTGTCGTTTGTTGTCGTACTTAGCAGTCGTCGCGTTCTTCACAGTAGCCTCCGCATGGTCTCAACATTTTTGCCCTTACATGAACCCTCTAAATGATTGACATTCAGAGTATAGGATGCGATACCTTTAATTTTTTATTCCTTTGCGTCTTAATTTCCTAACCTAGTGCTGGAGGAGGAAGCTAAAGATATAATGGACGGACAAAATAAGAGACGATGAAGTACGGACGAATAGAAGGGGAAAGGACCATATAGAAAAGAAGAACAAGGTAGACTGGGCACATCCTAAGACAAAATGGATTTGTGAAGAACATAACTGAAGGCAAAATAGAGGGAAAAACTTCCAGAAGAATAACATGGAATAATTTTATGGACCAAATATATAAATATTATTAATATATACTACAAATACGACCAAATATAAAAATACAAAAAGGGGGAGATACTAGGAGGTAAATGAACTAGGTGAAGGGCTGCAGTCAACCAATCCTAGGATTGAACGATCAATGAATGATTGCATCTTAATTGAAATGGACACGCCTAATGTCTTGGCTCGGTCTGTATGACCTTACCTCGTCGCCATAGCCTTCCCTCCTACACGACCTTGTGTCCCCATGTTTATGTCTCTCATACACCCCATTCGTTGCCTATCATCCTCGTTCTAATTTCACACCTCTTCCTCCTCCCTTAACGGTCCTTAACCCTCCCATCCTCCCGCCATAAATTTATTTACAGGGATGGCATTAGCACTCCCATGCTTCCCCGACACCCTCACACCACTCCTATCTCTCTCAATAAATTATCGCCGACACTCTCCAAGTTGGTATCGATTGCTATCGCACCCAGCACCCGTTACGTTCCACCCCCAACCCCTCCATCCGCCCTCAATCCCCCTCTCCTCCTTATGCCCACACCTCTTGCTATACCTAATTCCCCTTCACCTGCTCCAGCTGCTCTCTCCTATCATCTCCCTCAACTCTTCCGTCTCCTTAAGGTGGTCGGAGAGATTTTTGTTCAAGGGAAAATCCGCGAGAGAGTTTGCACACGTGTGCTCATTAGTGGCATTTATAGTTTAAGGTAGTTAGACTGAGCTATCATTTCACTTGAATATCAATGATTGTTATCTCATTTAAAAGAAAATATCCCAACCTTCCAAAAATATATAAAAATATTACGCCCTCACTAACCTACTTTCCGAGTAATTTGCCCAACAAATACCAGCACATTTACAAGGGAAATTGTTCGTTTGTGCACTCCAGCGAGAACATTTTATAAACTGAGGAATGTATAACACCTACTACTCGTTTTTAAATTAATAAAGCGTAGTTTGTATGTTAACTCAATAAATTACATACATACCGATCACGCTGTTCCCTTCTGGAGAGGGCAGAGTCACCAAGTTTCACTTATTTGTACACCTAACTCTGCTTCAATAATTTTCTCCATACTGACCTATCCTTGCAAACCTCTATTGCTTCATTTACCCCCATACACTGATTCATACACGCCCTCCTGTTCCTAATATTCCTCCTCCTAAGAATTTTCTCAACCACATTCAACCACAACTTTCTCAGCCTACCTCTACCTCTCGCACCTTTCATTTCACTCTTATGAATCTGTTTCGCTATTCGACTCTCATCCATTCTCTTAACATGGCCAAACCGACGAATCACACTCTTTCATATAGGTATGGCCATTACTGGAGCATCTAACCCACATTCATTTATTACTCACTCAGTCCTCACGCTATCTATCCTACTTTTACCTCCAACACTCCTCAGATAACTCATAGCTACGAAGTTTAGTCTACTCTTATGTTTATCCTGACATACTTATGTTTCACTATCATACAACAAAATGGGGAAAAGTACACTTTTGTATACGGCAATTTTCCTTCCTTAGACAGGCTCTCATTCCTTGATATGCTCCACATGCTACCTACAAATCAATAAATTTGTGATGATAATTCATATTCTAACTGCAAAAATTATTTTAGGATCACGAAAAAACATCTGCTATGAAGGAGTTATTCTAAACGTAAAATAACATGCAATTCTACAGAGGTGACGATCACCAAACATGCACTATTGCCATGTAAGTAGGATATTTAAGGGAGACATGCTAGAGAACATGGTCACATGCAGATAGATGTTTAGTATATACATAATAAGAAAGGGATTATTGGTTGTTATTAGATGCATCATGCACAACAGACTACTCTTACTATATTTCACCTACCTATCCCTTTGCTACGCTGCCTATTGTTCTCTCTTATGGTACGCGGGAAAAATGACATTTTAAATCTATTGGTACGACAATCTATCTCTCTAATCTTGTTAATCTGATCAAACCTAGCATAATACGCAGGGGTTCTCAATATATATCTAACGTCATCTGTGAACAAATCGGTTTCAAATTTACTTAAAAGATTTAACCTAAATTTTAACCTGCGTTCTGATAGTAATTCCCATCCTAGTTCTTCTATTAAATTCGTAACACTTCTACAATTATCATAACGGCCTTTAACAAATCTAGCGATCTCCTTTGTACACGCTCTAATTCTTTTATCAAACCTTCCTCGTGCGGATCCCATATACTAGCGGCATATTCTAAATGAGGCCTGATAAGTGTAAAATAGCTTCTTTCTCGTACTCTCTCATAGCATTTGCCCAGAACCCTTTTTACGAATCCTAATCTACGGTTTGCTACACTAGTTATTTCCCTGATGTGTTTCCCCCTTAACATGTCTTCAGTGATGGTGACGCCTAAGTATTTAATAGATTCTACATTAGATATTTTCTTTTCTTTGATGCAATAATTATTCCGGGGAAAGCCATTCTTTTTCCAAAAGTTCATAACTTTAAACTGAGAAAATCAAGCGACATGTGCGAATTTCCACAGAGAAAAAATCATCCGCCTTGACTGGGATTCGAACCCGGATCCCTCGATTTCCGGCCGAGTGCATTTTCCTGTTAAGCTACCGATGCCTCGGTAGCTTAAAGCACTCGGCCGGAAATCGAGGGATCCGGGTTCGAATCCCGGTCAAGGCGGATGATTTTTTTCTCTGTGGAAATTCGCACATGCGTGCATTGAGGGTGACTCCGTAAAAGTGGAACTCCGTGGCTAGTCCCGGATAGCTTGAAATTTGTCAAATCTAGCGACGTTGATCGCACAAGTAAAGACACAGCTGAAAGAAATGACCATAACAGAGGGAGAAATGAGAAACGACAATGAACTCGGGAAAAGTTTAATAACATTCAGCGTTCGGGGAGAAGATGAAAGAGAAAGAGGTGAGATATAGACATTAAGGATAAGAGCAACAGAGAAAATGAAATATAAGTCACCGTAGAATAGATAGGAAAGACAAAGCGGAAATAATGGAAAAACTGTTCAACGTGGTCAACAGAAGGCCATAGTTGAAGAAAGAAGAACGCTAAATGCCAAGCCAAAAATAAAGGAAATCTCCTGAGTTTTTTTAATGAATCAGCAGTTTCAAGATGTTTATCCGTTTTCCAAACAAATTCAAACGATTTCACGACGCGTAGCCTCCCTCTACACCTCTTCGGCATTAGAATCACTAGTGTTAGCCTAATACTCGACACGTATCACGGCTTCAGAGACAGCAAGACTCCATTATACTCCCCATCAACTCGTAATTATCCTACCAGTTAACCTACACATTTTATTCTTCCCTGATTCCAATGGGTTGCACTGCTGTCTGAATTTGCACGTGGATTAACCCCTATTTATAATTCACCTGCTCTCGAGGAACACACCGCAGTGACCACGAAAACAAACGGTTTTTATTTTCTCACGGGGTTAAAGAGCGTGATTAAACGCGGCTGAAAATTTCCCTCTTTACCCCCAAACATTGCGGGAAGAACCCATAGAACAAAGGCGGGTAGGCTCGTTAAAAAAAGGCCCCTCATTTTAACGAGCAAATGAAAAACGTGCGTGGGAGTCTTCTCGCTGGACATACTAAAAAAAAGACAATAATCTCTCATGCATAATCCTTATATCATCTTAGTGCCATAATAAACAGAATGGCCACGCCTCTGACCCTCTGCAGTTAAAAGAATAAAATATTAAGCAATGGTGAAATCCTCGGAAAAATTCCGCGGCTAAGTATTTAAAAAAATGTATATAGAAATGGATAAAACAACGGCGAGTGATATAAACGCGGGGAAAGGCTTTCTTTGAAATTCACGCGTACCCTAGTTTGCATTCCCATAATTCCTAGTTTAATGAACGCATTGTTGTTGGGGCGTCGTGGGCGTTTTCTACGGATGGGGAGAGAGTAGAGGATTAGAGAGTGGGATAAAGGGTTCGGAGGGGGGGGGGAATACGGGGTGATGGGCGGGGGTTGTTTTAATGGAGATTCAAAAGGAGTAGTGGTAGGTTGGAGAATGTATTTTTGGGACATCGTCTACCCTTCCTCATTCAGCCGCTACCTCAAGATGTGAAGGCGGATGCGAAAATACGGTCGTTAGGCTGGCGGTATTGAATGTGGGCGGAGCAGTTTTAATAGCACATTAGAATCAAAGAAAACAATCAGTTGTATCATTGAAAATTCTTGATATTCATGATAAACAATTAATTCATTTAACTTCCACACAACATGTATTTAAACCGACCCAGGTTTCGACACACCATGTGTCAATATCAAGGCCAAGGTCGGTTTAAACAAACCTTGTGTGGAAGTTACAATTAGTATATTCTTTAACATGGATATTAAGAATTTCCAAAATGTTACGCCTTCTGTCCTCAGTGAAAATTCGTGAGACGTGGTCAAATGTTTTACATGCCAATGCTGATGTTTTGCATAAACTTTTGGCATCTTCAGGTCTCTTCAGAGCTTCCGTTCTGAAACTTTTACTCTTAGAGTTGACATTTACTCTGGTTAATTTTTGACGTTTGCAAATAATTTTAAAAGCCTTCAGAATGCAAAAGAATTGGCGAAAAATTGTCATAGAAATATAAAACAATTAACCACTACTCGAGAGAATTCATTGATATATACATATATTGGTGGAGACAAGTCCAGATTGATGTATAGCAGTTGAAGTAGATTTAATGAAAAATTTATAAAAATCCTACATATTTTTACGTATGCAGCGTCCAATCTACTTACAATTTATGCTTCTTCACCCTGGTATGCGTTATACCTTCCTTCATCCACTGCATAAATTTGATTATTTTCTCTCTTTAACTAACATCCAATCAACTATCATGGGCTTCAATAACCCTAAGCCCTCCTCATCCTTTCCAACCAACTCCTTTGCTGCCTCCCGATCTACTCCAAAAGTTTACATTCCTCACCAGACATACCAACCAATTAATCATTTATCATCTTTTCTGTCCAACAAACCTTGTCTCTCATCCTCCACATCTATTACTTGAACGCCTGAAGCCAATTCTCGTATTTTTTCTCTGAGTCCAAATTTTCGTCCCACATAAAGCTTAACTACATAATATTTAAAAACTTAACACCTTCAGGCATTACTTCGAGGAATTTTTTTATACTCGATTTCACCTTGAAAATAAGTATTTTACTTTTTACAGTTGTTTATTGCTAACGTACAACGAGTTTTGCAGCTGCTTCATCTTAAGTTTCAATTTTTATGCTGCTTGTTAAATGTTTGATGTATGTGTCAGAATTTGACTGCGACGATTCTTCCAAATGCAAAATTTCTACCTTGAAGTATGAATTGCTATTGAATTAGCATAAAAAACCAAGAGTCGGCACAAGAAAAAGCCATTATTTTCTGTTCCCAAGATAAAAAAATGTTAATATTGGCACACCCCCAACAATCTTTAAATTCAATTATCAAATTTTCTAAGTATTCTAAAGTTAACTAAAATAGCATTGTTTTTAGAATTGACCCAGACTTGAATATTATTAGCAACATAAATTTGCCCTCACGCTGGCTTAAGTCGCGGAAACAGCATTTCCACCTAAAAAAGTCCCTCTTGTCAAGGGGTAAAGACCGTTCTAAATTGAAACCTTTCGGGTGCAGCTGAAAGTCTGAGGAGATGGAGAAATAAACCCTCAGTCCACTCCGTTATTCCTCTTTTTACGCGAAGAAATTTCCTCTCAGCGACGTCCAAGATTTTCCCTTCCCCTTCCTCCAAACGCCGCGGTCCATTTTCTTTGCCCGAGAACCTTCAGTGAAGGGAACGAGAGCAACGCCCGGGTCAGAAATGCCAAACGGAAAGGACTCTCATGGTGGACAACTGTTAAATCCCGCATTCAAGAGGACCGCAAGGGAAATAAACGCTAAGATGTCGACTAGCCTCGTCTGTCTATAAATTTCTGCTGACCTGCATATATGCCTTATTGAATAGTGTGATGAGTTTTATGACAAACGATCACTCGCGCTTCCGTCAAACGCAATCAATTAATTCTTATTTAAAACAAGGAAAAGAATGGCTATTTGAACACGATGATATTGAAATATTATTTGCAAATATCCATGAAATTGTTTGATTTGAAAGGAAATTATTAAAATTACGTAAATTGTGATTAGTACCATTTAAAACTGAAATATTTTGTCGTATTCCTTTGCATGAAATTCTATGTTATCCCCATTAAAGTTTATAACTTTTGGGGATAACAAAAGCTTCCAAATGTTTTTGTTAAATTTTAATGTACTTTGCATTTATGAAGGCAATAAATCATTCTTATTCTATATTCTTATTCAATCTATTCAATCAATTTGAAGTCTAGATGTTGCAAATAGTTTTGCAACATCTAGACATGGAGACAAAGATGTAAAAACATCTGAAAGGCAATTCTGACAAAGAAATGCTGGCTATAATAGGACCAACTAAAAGGATTTAGCAATATACGGCAAGAACTAGGCGCAGCAGCAGCATCACGACATAGATACGGATATCCAAACAAATATAGAGGGAGAGGCAGAATAACTCTGGTGGTTCCAGGTCGGTTTGGAAAGATCAAGACAAAGGACTGTCGCAATAGACCGAAATTCCTAGTAGTCAACAAATTTCAACAATTACGAAGCTTAGCAGTAAACATATTTGACACTTATCATTAAATGAAAAAAAATCGCCCCAAAATAATAAATGTTGAACAAAAAATGCCTGGTAAACACATCAACGCATGGTAATGCCGACAACGTGGTGAATATTTCACGTAGCAGCCATGGAAAACTTTTAAAATGGTTGAGAAACACATTTCGCTTCAAAAATACCACTATATCACATAAGAGTCTCAACAAACGCGTTAAAAGTCTTGAAAACGTCTTATTTTCAACGCCGAGGGATTTATGACGAATGACTTCCTAGTGTTAACTGCGTTAGCATTAATACCCGTTAGTTTAACATCGATGAGTAAAATGAAGGAATGACAAAAACTCGCATTAGTGAACACAATTTTAGCAGCAATACGAGAGTAAGTGCTATTACTGCTAAATATTACTATCATAACTAGGTCATTCTCTCCTTAGCATATACCTCTCTTTTTTCTTAGTAATGTCTAATATTTGTCAAACAATCTCGCGCCTCACTCCAACGAGATCATCCATATGAAAGAGTTTCAGGCTTAACTTTGCGGAAATATTCAATATCCATACTGGTAAGACTGAAATGACGATAGTAAATTTTCACACTGTTTTAATAAGCACCGACCATCGTTTCGACATTCTAGTCATTCTCAAGGTACAAGAATTTAATTTCCGATTCTATGTATACCACTTAGAAAAAAAATAATTAGGTGGAGGGGGGGTTAGGTTCTGACGTTTAACAGGGTAAGGGATGGAATATACAGAGGTGGGGTAGTTCAAAGTGACATAATAACCAGTAAACAATAGTGGGGAAACCAGAAAAAGGGGGCAAAGAGAACAGGTGGAGTTCCCAGAACGTGTAGGGAGACTAAAATTCAAAAGAGGTGATTGAGTCATAAAAACTAACGTCATTTAAAATATAATCCGGACTATTCACAATTTCATATTTCTCGTAGAAATCTAGTTTTGGCTCTTGGTCATTGAAATGTAAAAAATCCAGGTCAAAATTGCTAAAATGGAAAAAAACTAAAGAAATATTTGGTAAAGTAAGATTTTTCGTCGTTATTTTTAACACTTCTTCTATTTTATACAACTCTATCTCTGAATTCTCTACCAGTTTGACCGATACACGTAATGTCACAGTCCTCACATTTTAACAAGTAAACTCCACTTCTATCCATATCGTCACACTGGTGTTTTGAATCACATAAAAGCTTTCTAAGTGTAGCAGGGTTATACAGCGAAATCTTGAATGTGTCACTTGGGACAATTTTCATATTCAATTTTCATTCACTAGGTATTTGAGAGAAATCCTAGTATACAAATGATTTTTTTTGGGATTTTGAAAAAAAACTGGGAAAATTAATTTCTCTAATTCTTGTAGGTAATATCTTTGTGTTTGCAGAGTGAAACAATTTTGGAGTGTTTGGGAGTCATTGGCAAAACCCATTCTTTCCTAAATGTGCTCTGGTCACTAGATTTTCAGGAAATATTTGGACACTTACAGCTAGGAAAGTTCATTCCTCTGATGTTTTCATGCTTAACTCCCCCAAAGGCAGCCAAAATCTCCTTCTGGCTGTTGATATTACGAGACCATTAGCGTTGAGAGAACTCCTCTCCAAAGCTATGCCTAGGGATAAATAATTGAGAACATACACATAAGAATATTTTATAGTGGTTAAAGTTAATTCTTTAATATTATATCACACAATAAATGTGACTGAGGCCAAAAGATATAGCTTTGATGACAAGGATTTGGAAAAAAACAATTATGGTCCAATCTTATCTTCATTGATGAAAATGACTAAGCAGCCTTTCCAGATAGCAAGCTGGAAGTATATATTTTTAATCAAGCTTGATTCAATTGGAATTCAAGTCTGAAACCCAACTTGTGAGATCCAGTGGGGTTCCAGCTTACTCGGCTATCTGCCTGTGCTTAGGTGTTCTCGTCAAAAGAACTTACTTCGCAATTCTCTCCCCAGGTGATACAAATTTCACAAGGTTGTGAATATATTAAGAGATTGTTTTAAATACGCCATAACTGCAGTTCTTTACAGAATATCCGACTTCTCGAAAGCAGCGTGCTAGGCTGAAGCTGTTATCTCTGTTAGAGTAACGTTATTTTTCTCACTTAATTCCCACCAAAAGTGATTATACAAAGTCACTGACACCTTTTAATGATTTAACATATTTTTCTTTGCTGCAGAAGTTTATAAACAACTCAACATATTATCGTCACTGCTGTTCCGGCAATCAGGAATCACCCCTCTGTTCCCATTTTTGGGTTTGTTCCCATATCTTCGTGAATAACATTTTCTTGCAAACGCCTGCTTTACATGTGTAAGCAAGCAACAGTGAGGTTGAATCATCCCTTTTTGCTAAAATATATAAATTTTAATGCATTCTACACTATTGAAAGAAAGTAAAAAATATCAATTAACTTTCACTATAAAACTAATGCGGAATATAATAGAGTTATTTTACTACTTACTTCCAGGTGTATTAACTAATATTATCCACTTAATATATAAGCCTAGTTATAAATTCCAGAAACCAATAGATTGATACATTCATTTACTAGCAATTCCAGTTATAAGGTACTGAAAATATTTTATGTAAAGGGTGGCAATGTGCCGGAAACCATGGACAGTCACAAAATGCTTAATCTTCGATGAGGCTACTGAGCCCCTGTGGCTAAAGCGTATTAAACTCTATTTAAAGGATCTATTTTATACATCGGACCGAAATCATTTAATCGGTTATATAAAAAATAAAAGGGGAAACAAATTGTAAACATTTCCTTAGATTAGGCAAACAATGGTTTATGTTTTGTTATGATATCGAAATTGTGCTTTGTTGAGATTAATTATTTTATTTTCCACCAAAGTCAAAGTTGTTTGTGAGTAAAAAAAGAGAATTTTGTCTTCCTGTTGATAAAATTGTTTCCTCATATACGCTCATGTATCTATTTGTACATCATATTTTTTATGTACTACTCAGCAATTCATGTTAAATAAAATATTGGCTTGTAGGGTACCTAACTCCTGTCTTTGTTGATGAATCCATCAATCTATTTGTTTCTGGAATATTAAATTATTATTATAGCCAGAAGAGTCATTTGACGACATAAGGAGAATCAACAATCAAACATCGCATTGATTACATACGGTCGTCATGCGGAATAAACTAAAGCCAGAAAAGGAATACTAGGTGTTATTCCTCTCATTGTCTTCATTAGGTATAAATAAATCGCGAAAGTCGAATTAAACGGCAGCAGAGACGCGCCAAAAGTACTCTTCGGCTGCGAAACGCAGAGAGAACTCTGAGGAAGTATTTTCTCCCACCGCTCGCTTGGAAATCAGCCATCTTCTCACCTCTCTCCACTCCCTGGCTTCGTAAATAAATCTCACATTCTTCCCCGCGAAACTAATTTCACGAGACGGAGGAATTATCAAAGATGACCTAAATTCAATCCTTTCCTCCCCAGCATCCGAGCTTTGCAGGTACATTTAAGTTGGCTTCCAATGACTTGTAATGGGGAGAGACGAGGACGTAGAAAACTCGAGAGTAGGTGAGCGAACTTGAGCGAGTGCAACATCCAGGGCATTGGAAAATGAAGGCTGTAAGAAGACGGGGGTGGGGGCTCGAGGGGGGGGGGGGTAGCAATTAAGGCTGAATGAGTATGAATGGCAACCTCAGCTGGGTCTGCCTGCCTGCTTGCTTTTATGACTCAACCGAAGGGAGAAAGCTGCCACGACGAAGTTCCCCGGGGATCGTAGGAAGGGTCGACTAGAAAGTGTACCCGAAAGGAAGAGAGAGTTGAGGAAGTGATAGAAATTATATGGGTCCCCGAGGGAAGGACAGGAAAAGGGTTAGACGAGGGAGGCGTGAGGTCGGGAGATCGTTTGAGGGAAAGGGCGTGAGCGTAGGTGACAAGTGACGGGCGGGGACGCGACATCGGATAGCGTCGACGTGGGGGGATATAATGGCTTCGGATGGTTTTAAGTTGGGATAGAATAGGGAGGAGAGACATAAAGAGAAGATCGGTGAATACGTCGGTGATGGTGCCCGACAGCAGATTCAACTAAATACCATGCCCCAGCTCATAAGTTTCCTTCAGATTTCCATATCATTTAACACATTGAGGTAAGTAGAGAAGATATTACGTCGTCAAACTGTAGCCTGGCAACAGAAATAACAAACATATTGGTTATCCCTGCTTTTTTCTTCCTCATTATTGAACAGTTATTTATTGAAATCGTACCACGTGTTTTGCACATAGCTGCATCTTCATGTACAATTTTTTTAATTTGTTTGAACAATTGTACATGAAGATGCAGCAAGCTGCGAAACGCGTTTTACACTACACGCGTTTACAATAAATAACTGTGGAATAGTAGAAGGCTTATTTTGAATATGGATACAAATACTTAATTCTTCCAATAAGTGACGCCTGATGGTCTCAAGTTTAAACTAGATCATTATTACACTATTTTATACTTCTTTGGAAACGAAAGTATTTTCCATTTCAACCTACCAACACATTTTCATTGTAAAACCTTGGAAAGTGACAAACTGCAATTACGAATTTCATAATATTATAATGCACGACAAGGTTTTAACCTTGCGCGTACACATAATTCAATTTTTCCACTTGCCTGTGGATTATATTCCTTCCACATCGCTCGAATTATCTTACTCAACGCAAGGCGAAAAAAATTTATGTTCTTTAAAGTGGATGAGCACTGAATCACATAAAAGATGGCGCATGCATACATCTCGGAAACGACTCTGCACTGCAGCGCAATACAAACAAGGGCATGAATTATTCTTCAAAAAGGAAACGCAAAGTATTCTTTTAATCACCAGAGCAACACTGAAAATGCTTCGCTCCGTCTTTCATCTTTCCCTAGGGTTAAAAGCTCATTCGGCGGTCTAATCCTCGAGAAAGTTCCTTGCTCTTTCCACTGGGATTCAGAAATTACTCTGGCGTGCGGCCTAATGCACCACTTTTTTTTCTATTATGACTCGCTCAAAAGAGAGCTTCCTTCATCCTCTTGTAAAGTCAGTGTTCAAAAGAAGGAAAGTGATAATAAGTCGGAAAGAAAATATTTTCATGCCCAACCAAAATGGGCATCGAAATATGCCAGATTCCATTTAATGATTTCACGGCATAAGCCTATCGTACTTTTAAAGTTTTGTACATATGCCACTAAGATGATGGCAATATCCAAGTAGCATTTTCATGATTATTTGGGATTAAACCTAACCCACGCTATTAGCTAAATCATTGATGTTGGCGCATGCGTGCACACCGTTTTTCAAATCCCCAAAGCCTTTCGAAGAGATAATTTCTGAAGATTTCTGAGAAAAATTCGGCCTGGACCGGGAATCGAACCACGGACCTTTGGTTTGCCGGACCAATGCGCAGACCACTACGCTATCCAGGCTTCCTAATTGCCATGGCAATTTTGGTGGATACAAGGCAACTAGATCTTGAGATAATTTCTATCGAAATTTCTTCAACACAAACTTGTTCATTTGGAGCACATTTTTCGGATAAATTTAATGAGCAGATTGGTTTAAAAAATGAATAACTTTCCTAGTATTGGAGTTGAAAACATAAACAAAATTTAATGTAATTGATGATTAAAAATTTAGATAGATACTAACATTTCCATTTTTTATTTAAGGTTATTTGACCAGAAGCACAATGAGCTGTCAATCAGTTGAAATTAGGAGGGCACTCGGTGAGGCGTTGCACTTTATACCAAATGGAAATTATAAACATCGCATCAATTCCAGGTTACATGCTTTATAATTTTTACCTCATGTTTGTTACAGGACGGGAAAATGATGTTTAATAGCAATCAAAAACTAGTGTAAGCATTAACTCCGACATAGTTAGGGTGAATTTCGGCTCCCCACAAGGATATTTCATCGGTCACCTGTTATTCCCTTGGGAATATAAATGACATAAACCAAATATAGCGTCAGTGCTAGCAACAAAATAAGATGGGTAACTAAAAATGTCATTATTTCCACAGCAACTGCCACCAAAATTGGTAAAGAGGCCTTCTCACTGAACCTTAAAATTTAGAACACGAGGTGTATTCAGTTTGGGCTAGACTTTAATCTTATTAAAAGCCTCGCAGTAAACTTAATACAAAAGAAGTCTCTCTGACGCTATAGAATTAACTGGGAGGAGTTAATATAAAGGCGTACCGCAGTGCAGCAACTCAAGTCTGTTAAGCTAATAGTACCTATATATTTCACATGATAAAAAAGGTGGAAGTCGAGGGATTGCTGGAAGAAGTGAAAACTTAAATTAATGGATCCAAATCAATGGTTAATATTGGTTAAATCAATGAACTGATATCAAAAACTGAATTATCGGGTATTCATTGTTGGATTTTATTATTCAAATTATATAACCCATCTTGCAGCAAATATAATGCGAAAAACTGACTGAAAAATAAACTTCTGCCTAAGTTTTCAGTAATAGATTATGCTATAATTCCAGGCGTAAAAAATGCAACTCTATGTCGCATTTAACAAAAAATTGTATACTGCAGTCTTTAACCTGATGTTACTTCCCAGTAGCCTATAGCATTATGGTTCACTCAATCCCAGTCATTCACCACGCGCTCTATCTCCGGTGCTGGTGCAAGCGACAAAATATGAAATCTACGCTACCCAAATGATAGGAATAAGTGTTTTCTCTTTTACAGGACCATTATTTATTAACGGTTATGACAAAAACAGAGCAAGGAACTACTTAATGTAGTGCGAGCAAGATAGTTTCCCAATCAATACAGAGATCATATTCGATATATAAGTTTTAATTTTCCCAACTGTGAAATGTATAAAATGTTGCATTATTAATGGTGCAATCAAAGAGTTTACCACGACAGAAATTGTAAGTAAGTAATCAATAGAAATATACACTGATTAGTAACTGTTTATACTTGAGTAACACTTAGTAAAGTAGAAATATACACTGAAAGTAACACTTTAACTTGACTCATTTTTTCACGTAGTACGCTTGAAACTCCATCAAAACGGAAGGTTTATTGTGATCCCGAAGAATTTACTGCGGTGACAATATGATTAATTTGCAAAAAAAGCAGAAAAAACACACAAACTACACACTGTTGATTTTTTGACGAGATCTAAGTTTAGGAAATGCCTCATTTTCAATATAAGCCCTCACTGGAGTGCATACACGTACCATTTCCCATATAAAAGGGCTGGTATTTTTTGGAAAATATCTCGGAAAGTAATGTCTTAAGGGGTTAAATTTATGATGTCAATGGAAGGATAACATATTTTTCTTTAAAATGAGACCAAATTCATTGATTTCTAGGTAAAATGATATTTCGCTCAAGCTACCTTAATAACACACCGTTTACATGAAATTCACCAAATTCCTCTCATAACTCTCTTCCTTATTTCCTCTGGATTTGACGTTGATGTCCTGACACGCCCTGCAACACGCTTCTTCGTCAGAGTTGTAAGTAGAAGCTAATGATATGCCACAATTTAAGTAGACTACATTTTCGACCTACGAGCTGGGAAAATATAGTTGTTTTAACACGTAATTTAATGATAAACTACATACGATTGCAATACATTGATACATAGAGTTATCAGAGTTCCTCTAGTATTAAAAATACTGCAAAGATTTCAGTTCTCAATGCTTCAAATATGCTTTGTGCACTTTGTCATCCTCTCCCTGTATTTACGAGACCCATCTCTCCTACCCAATTATTTTTCCAACCCCATCTATCGTGCTTCACCGACTATCCTAAAATTGCAACTTAGAACAGGTAAAAGATACCGATTTATGGAAACCTAGGTTTTGATAAGGTAGATTATCAGCAGGCCAGAGTAAGTCTCCTTTCATTCCACGCATCATCAGTGATTTTTTACAAAACAGAGCAAGACATTTACATAAAACACACCGTAATAATGACAGCTAGTAACGCTGTTATTTCACGTTTTTTTATTTGAATCGACCTTGGTTTCGATGTTCATCTTCACTTAAATGTTCTACTCAAACATCACTATACGTACACAGTCCAGTATTGTTATATTTGCGTAGAATCTTTACCTCAAGATGGCGTTAAACACAGAAACCCAGGATGTTTCAATTGAAAATATAGGGAATAACAAATTACAAGTTATCATTATTATGCTGACAAAATCTATAATGTTACGCCTAAACCCGCCAATTATAAAACACACTATTATCATGCAACTCACATGAGTCCTCTTCTCCTCCTCAAACACCTATTCCCTCCGCATTTGTGGCAAAAACAATACAGCATGAAAATCGTATCCTCTGCTTTAATTATGTCGAAAGTCCCCCACATAAAGCCAGCTACTACTCTTTCTGTCCAACGGATCCTCCCTTCTGTTCTTCTCTTGCCAAAAATATTTTAAACTCTTCGTCCTCCTAATGTCTTCATCCGAGCGTTAAAGCTTGCCATTCTAGGAGCTGACTGATAAACAGAGACCATATAAATGAGTGAGAGTGACACAGCAGGACTGATAGGTACAAATATCCTATCTTTCCTACTAGAGGCTGTAACCAAAAAGGAGCATTATATTAAGACACTCAATTTGCATGTAAAATCTCTTCACTGTCTTCCCCTTCTCTACACTCTTCACTTCTCTCAGATCCTAACACCTCCAGCGACGGGTCTCAGCGGTAGCTTGCAGATACATATTTAAACGTAGATGCATAAGGTTAGAGCTACACCAGAGAGCTAATCAAGATTTACTCCACACTATAAAGCAAATTTAGTAAGACCAAGGGTGACATTTAGCTCTGAAGTCTAGACAATGACTCTGGCGGACGAGAGTACGCCATCACAACCGAAAGACGGGTCATCCGCTCAATAATGAAGTGGAAGGACAGCTGATGGAAGGGAAAAATAAAGTTAGGCTTATCAAGTAGCAGAGAGTTCGCTGGTTGGGACTCGTGGAGAGAATTATTGAGGTAGATGGAGAGGGTGGTGGCTGTTGTAGTCAATACTAGAAGCTGTAATTTGCACGTGGCCTGTCTGCCATCTTTTTTTAGCCCCGACTTAACTTCAGCGCTTACATTCTGATGCACAATTTTGCAATCTCACAATGTTACCCATAGATAACTTACGGTAAATCAGCATGTACTTACTTTTTTAATTATCATTGTTCTTAGATATTGTTCGAGCCGGGATGCAGTGCTCCCCATTGAAATTTTATTATTTTTAAAATTTCCCTCTTTTTTCCTTTTGGGCGTTCACCTTGCCTAATTTTTGCGCATGCCACCAGTTGGCGTAGCTTTCTCTTTTTGTTATATGCGCACCTGAGTTGTCAGAAGGCCCCACATCGACTACGATTGTAGCCTACGTTATACGTAACCTACACTATACGTAACCTACGCTGTACGTAACCTACCTAAGGCTACGCTACGATTCACCTTCGCTACGGATCTCGGGCCCAGGAACATCGTCGGAGGCATGAAAGTTTAGATAAGTGAGCGCCTTCCCTCAACCAGATTTACGTCCCCGTAGTATTTCCCTTTATGATTTTATTTTTCGAGTCACGTACCACCAATTCCCCCAAAGTAATTCATTTCTCCTTCGAGTAGACTCAGTCCCGTGACGAAACAGATATATTGTTCATTTATTTAAATTACTAATAATACCCATACCCTGAGAAAACTATGATGACATTAAGTAGAATCGAAATAACTACTATCCGTTGCAAAATTCCGTCCCCCGAGTTTGAAGAGTAATATCTCAAAGACGGCTATATCGATTTTAAAATGAAGTACATCAAATCAAAGCTTGACTGAGCAACAGCGCGTGCCTCTCCCTATCTTTTCCGGGAATGTTCCTGGCAGTTAAGCGCACTCTTTTTCCAAGATAAATGTTAATCGATATTGATTAACCAACGAATTCCTTTAACATTTTATAAGTGGAATCATGATGATGAACTCGATAGAATGAAGAAGGTAGAAACGGCGGTTTTCAGGGATGGACGGAACGGAAAATGACGCAGGCTTGCAATTCCATAATTAACTACAATACTTATACATTAAATAATCTAAAACTTCGCATAATTGTTAAAAACAATTTTGGCTATAATATTTGACAAGAAAATTCCTATATCTTGATCCATGTTGTTATTACGGAGCCGTAAATTCGATGCATTCGTCCGGTACCTGAAAAAATGCGCTAAAATTGTTCTTAAGCACAAACTGAAACCAATATACACAGTAAAAAGATTTTTAAACTATTGCTTAACACAAAAATAAACAAACTTTGATTTGATGTACTTCATTGTAAAATCGATAAAGCCGTCTTTGAGAGATTGGTCTTCAAACTTGGGTGATGGAATTTTGCAACGGATGGTAGGCAATCAACGCTTCTTTCAAAGGGTAACTTGCGTAAGATTTCGAAGAGATGGTGGATATTCTTGCTTTGCATCCTCTACCATCCTTTGAATTCCTTTCGTCCAAATATTCAAAGGAATGTACGGATAGAGCAGGGATAACCCATACGGTTGTCAGGCTACAGTTTGATGACGCAATGTGCAAGATTTATACTTGATCTAAGAAAATATGATCATGTTAGCCCTCACCTTCGTGAACTTAGCTGGCTCACAGCCTCTCATTCGAGAAACTATTTTCTGGGTGTGCTTTCGCTTGGTATGTTCAAAATTAGGCGACCGGCCTAATCATATGTTTATAAAAAGACAACCTACTGACAAAAATTTCGAGACAGAATTAGCTTTATTAGGCTCCCTTCTTCAAGAATAAGGTGTATGAACATTTATTTTTAGTTTCTTCCGTAAAGTTGTGGAATAATACGTCAAATAATTTGATCAAAAATAATAGCTCACCATTGTTCAGAATGAACTATTATAATAACTTTTTTAGTGATACCTAATGTCAATTGTTTATTTTATAATTAACACTGCAATACATTGTCAAATGTCTTGTCCTTAATTATTAAAGGAAAATTGTGTATCATTATAATTATATGAATTAAAACAATAGTCTGGTATTTTTGTCCCGACTGTGTTTTATTTTGAACTTTTTTTGTGAACTACTGTATTCGCTCTTAGGTGGCTTGCCACTGAACATTAATAAATGTTATAATTATTATTATGTCATCTCCATCATCCTCACTATGCACGAAATTCTAAAACGGATACTGACAGGAAGGTTCTACAATGGAAGAAGGCAGGTTCGTACTAGGAACAGATGTTTATACCAGGTGTAGTGCGACATTGAGAAGATGTCTGTATGGCAGTATCAAAGCAGATGTTGGCGAGCCAGGACCGTACTAGGAACAAATTCTTTTACCAAGTTCAGTGCGACCTTGAGAAGATGGTGGTATGGCAGTATCGATGAAGAGGTTGGCGAGCCAGGACCGTACTAGGAACGAATTCTTTTACCAAGTTCAGTGCGACCTTGAGAAGATGGTGGTATGGCAGTATCGATGAAGAGGTTGGCGAGCCAGGACCGTACTAGGAACAAATTCTTTTACCAAGTTCAGTGCGACCTTGAGAAGATGGTGGTATGGCAGTATCGATGAAGAGGTTGGCGAGCCAGGACCGTACTAGGAACAAATGCTTTTACCAAGTTCAGTGCGACCTTGAGAAGATGGTGGTATGGCAGTATCGATGAAGAGGTTGGCGAGCCAGGACCGTACTAGGAACAAATTCTTTTACCAAGTTCAGTGCGACCTTGAGAAGATGGTGGTATGGCAGTATCGATGAAGAGGTTGGCGAGCCAGGACCGTACTAGGAACAAATGCTTTTACCAAGTTCAGTGCGACCTTGAGAAGATGGTGGTATGGCAGTATCGATGAAGAGGTTGGCGAGCCAGGACCGTACTAGGAACAAATTCTTTTACCAAGTTCAGTGCGACCTTGAGAAGATGGTGGTATGGCAGTATCGATGAAGAGGTTGGCGAGCCAGGACCGTACCAGGAACAAATGCTTTTACCAAGTTCAGTGCGACCTTGAGAAGATGGTGGTATGGCAGTATCGATGAAGAGGTTGGCGAGCCAGGACCGTACTAGGAACAAATTCTTTTACCAAGTTCAGTGCGACCTTGAGAAGATGGTGGTATGACAGTATCGATGAAGAGGTTGGCGAGCCAGGACCGCCCACCGGTAGAGCCTGGAGAGCGATTGGGCATCAGGATAAGCCCCACCCCAGGCTGTGGAGCCACCAGAGACAGAAAAGGAGACATTAAGCAAGGTATAAGATAATTAGTTCGAGATACACCACGCGGGCTTAACATACTTATTCCTATAACATTTTCCGACACCATACACACTCGTGTGAATCCACGGAGTTTACGGAGCTCACTCGACGCTACATAACGCCCCTAAGCGGTGATTACATTGAAAAGCATCACTTTCGTATAAACAGCAGAGGTCGCGTCATTCCATTTTTGTTTTTAATACCCGGGGATTAATCGCGGTGAAATTAAGCTAAAATGAATATTTAGTGTCACGTCCATTTCTTTATTCGCGGTGGAAATTTTTAAATAATTAATGGAACCCGTTCACAATGTTAATGTCTCTCGGCATGGGGCATTCACAACGTCCGCGACTTTCCCTCCGTCGCACCACGCACGTCACAGTAATTTTATTCCGGGAGGGAAGAGATAATAACAAAGGGGGAGAGGAGGGAAATTCCGGCTTTCCGTTTCCATGAAAAACGTCTTTATTTGCATTCGTGCCTAAATGGCTTGAGCGTGCGAGCTGCGAGTGTGTTTTATTTTATACATAGTCGCGAAATTATGCGAAATGAAACCCACCTAAGTAAATTGGCAGTGAAGACACGGACGATGAAGGGAGTATATAATACGCAAATTCTTCGAATTCACATTGGGGGTTCGGATGGCTGCGTCAGATAGAGGGGTCTCCATACATGGTGGCTGCAGAGTCATAGACTAGGCATTCCAGTGGAAGAGTCAAAGGCTAAAACCTTGCTCCGCCCGGGGGGTTGGTTAGTATGGCGATTATAGTGTAGTGGTATAGATGCACGGTGGCTGCAGCGCAGATGATTTTAATGGAAGGATCTATTGTCTACACAAATACTCCGCGTGGGTGTTGGGTTAGAGTAGTGGCCACAGTATAGCGGTAGCGATACATGGTGATTACTACTCAGCTAATTTCAATGGAAAGGCCCATTTGCCTACATGCTCCGCACGAGAGTTGGATTAGCGTGGCGGCTGTTGTATAGTGGTAGAGATACATGGTGGTTGATAATCAGACTATTACAGTGCAAGATTCCATTGCCAACACACCTGCTCCGCGCGAGGTGCGATTTGTGAGGTGATTCTATTATAATAGCAGCGTAAAGTGGTTGCACACTGAATGGATTTTCCATTTGCAGTGCACAAGATTTGGTGAGAGCCAAAAACACATGTACAAGGTTGCTATTTTTGCCATACTAACACGCAAGACGATAAGGAAAATCAAAGACTACCAATCCCTAAACCAACAAGTATGTCAATTCCCTCCTAAGGGGAGGGCATTAACATGCTTGAATACATTCCCACTGCCTTACATCCAAGCCTTATGTCTCAAATTTGTGTCTCCTGAGTGACGGAAAAAGACTGTTTTAGGGAAAAAGATAACCAAAAGCCTACTCTTTCACTTTCAAACTTGATTTCAAAGAAGAAATCCAATAAAGCAATACTTTAATAATATTTTCAATATGGGGTGAGAAATTCAACAATGTTGAGAAATCATGGAAGAGTTTACCAAATACTAGTGCTTTATTTTGCTGTGAGACAACCGGGAAACAGAACACTACTAACTTAGGAATTAGGTTCAAAGCCTCTAGAGACTCGGAGGCAACACGCTAGATTTATTTCGCTTGAAAAATTCAGAACAGGCTGCAATTCAAATCTGTTACTGACCAGTTACTACAGTGAACAAGAGAGAAAGTAAAATTATAGATAAAAAATTAGTAGTTATTTAGCCAATATTCAAGTTTAAAAAAAATAGATATTGTGTGGGCGTAAGATACGTAAATACTGTCCAGTTCTGATTCAAATAAACAATAAATACCTCATTAACATTTATGCACAATAAGTATATTTTAGATCTGCATTAAAATACTACGCGTCACTGCTAAAGAACTTTTTCATTTAAATTCAGCAGCCAAAAATATGATGAACATTGTCTTTTTCTCATTATTGTTGTAGAAAAAAATCGATGACCAGTTTTACCAACATCTCCTCTTGGCGTAAACTTCTCTTGTTACTTAATATATCCAATCATTGTTTAGGACAAGAAAGTAATATAAATTGAGTCAACCAAGAGAAACAGCAATTTTAAAACAAAACTCCAAACACATTTACGAAAACAATTCACATGAAACAAATGATTACAATTGAAATAATTAACCATGGATAAATGTTTCACGGACCAAAAAACAATAAAACAAATCTAAAATTTATATACAATCGTTGTGAAGGATAAGAATGTGATATAAATTGCGTCAGTGAATAGATACAGGATTTTAAAAAACTCCAAAATCATGCATGAAACCAATTCTGATGAAACCAATGATTGCAACGAAAAAAAATAACCATAAATAAATTTTTCACGAGCCAAATAAAAACCATGCAAATACTCACCGACGTGTAAGGATTAGCACTATAAAATTAGGAAACACACATCATAATATGTTTCAAAGTAAATGTTTACAATACATTTTTGGGACTAATTGCAGCTTCTCTAAATTAACGATTTTTTATGAGAACTAAGAATTGATAATCTACATTTACATCTTCACACTATCATGCGAGCCGCCGCATACGCGGGTGGCAGAGGGTGTAGGACACCAGCCGTGTTAAGACGTACCTAATTTTTTGGGAGATGATTTTGAGACGTGCATTATGGGAGTATACTGAGTTGAACTCAGTTTTAATTGTGGTCGCTTATTGTG
The DNA here is from genome assembly GCA_963169105.1 of Ceriagrion tenellum. NCBI lineage: Eukaryota > Metazoa > Arthropoda > Insecta > Odonata > Coenagrionidae > Ceriagrion > Ceriagrion tenellum. The sequence continues at coordinate 87,430,006 of OY720642.1, read as the reverse complement.
CGCGGAAATAACAAGTTCTAGTTCCTGTCTGTTCGGCAAAGTATCTCTCTTACTTTATCGCTTCTATCACACCTAGAAATATAGTGAGGCGTCATGGTAATATTCTTTCTGCGTTAATATTAGCCTCCATTGAAATAATAATAATAGTCCCGATAGAGTTTAATTTAGTACGTCAGAAGTCACAGCATAGTTTTAACAACTTTATATTTCACTTATGTCTATCATCTTCAAAACAAATACAAAAAACAAATTATGAATAAAGTGTAATTCAGGTTTTAGCCTTAATTTGTAGTAGGTATGGTTAAATACCATGAATAGTTCCCTTATTCTGTTCATGACGTTCCATAACCAGAATCGCATACGAGACTCACGACTGGGCTCTTCCTCGCCCCAAAAGCAGAGGGCGTCCTAAATAATAAAAGTGAAGCGAGTGAACTCAGAGAGACGCCCATTCGTAAAGTCGCGCTAATGTAATTCATGAAGCGAGCGTCATTTTTTTCATTAATGTTTCTTTTTTTACCGCCGTTAACTCCCGCATCCCGTCCTTTTCACTCCGGAATACATAAAGCCTATTAAATCTTGGCTCCAGGGCGTGCATACAAATAATATTACTCCTCGTTGGTATTAAGCCTTTTCAAAAGGGCGTGGCTTGCCCTGGACCCACGAGGGCGATTGTGCGGTTTGAAATTACCCCGCGTGAACGAGGAAGTTCCACAGAAACAAGTGACTGAATTGAAAAATCCTTACGGAAATAAACTGCCGAAGCCCACTGAAATTAGTGCCGAATGGGGATTTCGGTTAACGCATTTTCCCTGAGTATTCAATGGGTAATCAAACCACAGCAACTTAGTGACAAAATAAATTGTAATGACATTTATGAATATGCGAAGTTTATGAGATCTGGATTTCCCAGCGAATGGAACGTGACTCAAAAAAACTATATTGAAATAAATAAACAGTCGACAGTCAAGTTCCCACAGATATAAGAGCTTAATAAGGCCCATAGCTATAGCAGCAGTCTTCCGGGTGAATAAGTATGGTTTAAAGTTATTAGGCCGCTGTATTCGGTACATTTTATTGTACAAACGAATTTATGTAGAATTTACTTGAAAATAAATGTAATAAAAGCATGTTCTATTTACCCTTTCACCATTCAGGCAATCCCACAATTTGCCGCTTTACACTGTAAAGTTTTCGTCATGAAATAGTTAATGGATTCCATTGTATACAATCAAATATACCGAGTAAAACGGCCGTACAAGTTATCAGTCTTCAAGTGAATTGCCCTTTGAATGGCATATTTCTCCATACCGATTACTCCAGGTTTTTCTGGAAGAAGAAAATGCATTCAATGGACAACGAATGCGAAAATTTCTTAATTCACCATACTAGAGTGCGTAGAAAATAATTGGCTTAATTTCTTCAAAGCCAAGAATCATCGGAATACATATATTTATTTCATATTCCAAGGGTGTATTAAATGTAAAGGAGCATTTAGGGAAGCAACGAGAGAGATTGAGGCAGGGGAACCAAAACACTTCCTACATAAGGCTAGCAGGCACACACACGCAAGACAAGTGGTTAACATCACCCACTGCTATGACTTTTTCAGCGTCTTTTTATTGAGGGATCATTGAGAGACGAGTCGAAATGGGACATAAATTAGTAACGAGTCACCTAAATTTTCAATGCGCTTGCTTTAGCGGAAATTTTTCTGACTGACTGCCATGGGCAAAACAACTTCCTTCCTCAATTTCGCAGAATTATAGACATTTCGTAATCTGTCCTGAAAAGGTTCACTGTGTAGTCCATGGACCTCATACGAGAACTGTACCCTTTAGTTTTCTTTCTCATTTATCAAAGTATATTCATCGGTTAAATATGTTCAGTTAACTGATAAGAGTTGGTGCTTCGTCGAATTAATTTCCTCGAGTGGAAGGAAAATCTGATATAGAAACAAACAAATGACTCCAACTGAAAACAATGACGCAAATGGATTTGAAAGCGTATTCTTTTCAATGTCATCAAGGACTTATTATGAGTGGCGTATTTCAATAACACAGGTAAGTAAAAGCACTTCCTTATGCCAATCTCATCGCGTGAAAGAAAATTTCAACCAAGCAACAGAATTAAGACGGAGAGGAGAAATATTGAAGCTGTTTATTTTTACCTAGCTTCTCACGGGGCTATTCATGGAGTTATCCTTGTAACTACAGCAGAATTGTATTGACACCGAGGGCACTTCCTATTATCTTTTTATTCTATAGAAGGAATGGGACGCGTTTTAGCCGACGGTTGCACATTAGTAAGAAATATGTTCAGAGGAAGGAATTTATCATGTACTTCTCCGAATGCTACTCACAGATGCCGATTATACATTTCAAATGAAAAAAAAAGTCAAAAAAGTAGAAACTGACGAAGCAATGAAAGCAAAGATTTTACGGTGTAAATTAAAGAACATATACTCGCTAAATAATTTCATTTGATTATCGGAGGCATGTTTATCTCCCATTTTCATAATTGCCGATCACGGAGTTATAATTTGGAGATGGCACGAAAGTTATTTATTTTTTTATCCGCGAAGGGAAATATTTTTCAGTGAAATACATTGAATTACAACTCAGAGCACTGACGAAAATGCCATTGTAGAATTGAATCATAGGCTATCATTAAACAGGCAATCGGAAAGGAAAGAATACATTAAGGAATGGAAGGATTCCTCATTCAATTTTTCATGATGCAAGAATAAACAAGTCTATAAAAATAATGACTGTATCCCGAAGGAAAATATTGGTTAAGCAATTTTAAAGGAATACTAGCTGACCCGTGCGAATATTTCGCACTATATGCAGCTTCTTCGTTTCTTCCTTCTTTCTTCCTGTTCTTCTACCTGTCGAATATTTCGCACAGTATGCAGCTTCTTCCTGTTTCTTCCCATGGACAATTATATGTTATTTATGTTGTATTAAAGATACATAACCTAAACGGTCACACTGATTGTATGTAGAATGTAAACAATCTGACTAAACGTGTTGATAAAATCCTTCAGTCTTTTAAGCACGTAGCCATAGCCAACATATTAGTTGATTATATTTTCAACAGATGGCATTATCATTTTTTAAGAAAAACTTCAATTCTAAATCATTTGTCTTTTTTTCGTCAATAGCGGGGAACATACACTTTAAAACGATGTTGAACCATTAATTTAGATGAAGAATTATGTGAGTTATGGCGTTGCGACAAAAAAACACCTTTGAGAAATAATATATATGATGATGTGTGGAGTCGATATACCTCGAGCGAGTAATCGACATGGAAAAATCGAAACTTCTAAGTCAAATTAGTGGGTAAATAGTGAAATTTGAGATTGAGATTGTATTTTTCGTCAGATGCCGGTGATTGAACGTTTAAAATGATACCTCATTTATCACTGTAGGTGCAGTATTAACGGAGCATATACGGAATGACAGAAAAAGACCTTTCTGTAATATTATATATGATATTCCACGTCTATGATGGGTCATTTATCGTACACCCAAATGAATGTCATTACATGCATGAAACTTCCCACCTTCTCCCGAGTGGAGGAGGGAAGTTTTTTATTGCCCAACACACAACATCTCAGCTCCCGATCACCTATAAAATGTCCTACTCAATGTGTAGGGCATGAAATAAATGGAAAGAAAATACACTAACGTGTTGCAAAGTTGGCAGCACACTTAAGTAAATAATAATTTCATTTCATCAACGCTAAATAAAAAATAAATACATCAAATACGATCGCGTTAAACATTTGTCTGAAAAAACTGGGTTCTTTTCTCGCTCATTAGCAATAACGTCCATCACTCGTAAATAGTTTCCTTACAGCCAAATAATTCTGAGCCGTACATAAGTCTGGTTTTACATTTTGTATGATACTAACAAATCCTGAAATGCATATTACTTCGTACAAAGAAAAAGTGCAGCTCAACTGATTTAAAAATCTGATGACTCCACAATTTTGCTCCCTAACGCTGTATGATACAGTACAGTGAGACAGTTTTAGATTACAGTTTTGCATTCACCTTACGCCTGAATAACTGCATGCATGGTAACGGATTCGGTAAAACAAACCCACATTTGGTAACAAAATATTCATTCATCACGATGATCATGAATAAAATTTATCTCTCATATTTGAATAATGCACTTGAAAAAAAAATACCCCAGAATGACATGTACAATTCAAAATCCCTACATCACGGCCGGCATTAATAAATGCCTTACAGAGGTGTATAAAAATTTGAAAAAAATATCATAGGTTTCTAGATAGCGTAACGTCACCTTACGGTGACATGTATTCCAACCAAAAGGATTATACTGTAATAGCTCACTGTCTTTAGTTAAGGAAATTAAAGTAATTACTTTGTCAAATCAAGAAAAAAAAATCAAAATTTTATAATCAACTACGCCACGATGCAGTTCACTACCGTCACCCCCGGGATGCTGTCGACATAGTTTTCCACACATACAAGCGCAGGCAATTTTGCAGAGTCCTCGCCAAGTAAAACGTAGTGAGGGGGTTTTAAATCGACAAGAAGATCCCTGACCTCCTTCTGACTGAAAAAGATCTTAGGCCAAAGGATATTCATGAAGGAGTGTACGAGGTGAAATGTAGCAGCGGGAAATCGTATATCGGCCAAACTTCGAGATCCCTCCAATGTAGGCTAGAAGAACTCCAGGGGGCGACCAAAAAGGAGCGATTCCGCCATTACGCTGTTGCTGAACATGCCTGGTCAGCACCCGAACATGAAATAAATATTGAAAGTGAAATCATCGCCAAGGAAAATGAGCACTTTCCTCAGCTGATACGGAAGGTAATCGAAATCGCTATAAATACGAATAACTTAAACAGGGCAGACGACTGTCCGCTCTCCTGTACTTTTAAACGGATAGGGGACAATCCAAGAACATTCGGCTCCTGAGCCAATCAGAGCGCTCCGGTCTGGACGCTAAAGAATATTTAACGGATCATAGCCCTGTATATCTAGCCAATTTGACCAGAACCAACTACATATTAATTTAATTACAATTAATCTTGCAGAGTCCACGCGACGCGCTATTAGTCTTGAAAAACAAGAAGAACTTGAAAGACGGTGTCTTTGCCAGGAATGACAAAACCCCCCGGGAACGGCAATTCTATAGCAAGTTATCAGAAGAACTTGAAGAAAGGAAAAAGAATGGCGAAACGGACATTGTTATAAAATATTTCAACTCTGTTCCTTCGATCGTCAAAATTACGCCAAAAAACAGGTAATCTCGTCCTCTGGTCTCAATATATATTACCAAAATGTGAGAAGTCTGAGGACGAAATTCAACCTAATAATGCGCTCTACGTACCAATTGTATGATGTATTAGTCTTAACCGAAACGTGGCTCTCGCCGGACATTGTATCTTCGGAGTTGGGGTTAAAAGGCTTCATTATTATTAGATCAGATAGATCTAGCTTGACGAGCAGTAAATCAAGAGGGGGTGGTGTCTTGATCGCCATTCGTTCATCATTGTACTATAAGCGTCTGGTTACCCCATCTCAAGTCGTCGAGCATTTGTTTGTGCAAATTTCGCTAGATAAAACTGTATTACTAATTGGTGCTGTTTATCTTCCCCCGAATTCAAATACTGCTGTTTTTGAGGATTATTGCAATACAGTTGAAGGTATCATGACTACTACGCAATACACCGATGTACTATTGCTTGGTGATTTTAATGTCCCTGATTTTAACTGTGATTTTTCTAACTCTAGTCATACTAGTCAACTAAGCTCTCCCCAAGGTAAATTATTACTTGAGACCATCAACTTTCTTGAATTATTTCAAGTTAACAACTCTCTTAACTCCATCCATAGGAGACTGGACTTAGCCTTTTGTGATAAAATGAATGTTACCCCTTGTATTGTTACCGACTCTCTTGTACCCCCGGATGTTTATCATCCAGCACTACATTTCTTCATTCCTCGAAAGAATTTTTCTCACCCTGAAAACACAGGTCATATTGATTATAACTTCAGTAAGTGCGATTTTACATCTATTAGTGCCATACTTGAGAACATTAACTGGCCTGGGCTGCTGAGAAATAAATCTGTAAATGAAGCCTTTGACACTTTTTACTCTGCTCTCTATGATGCTATTGATCAGTGCACACCTAAATCATATTTTCATGTCTCCTCCTATCCGAAATGGTACTCTAAGCAGCTTAAGACATTAATTAATCAAAAGCGATTTAATCACTCTGTTTACAAGGCTACAGGCTCTGCTGAGGATTACACTTGCTTTTCCAAGACTAGAGCAGAATGCAAAAAACTTGCTAATGATTGTTACCGCTCTTACATGAATAATTTGTCTTCCAATCTCTCCAGTAATATTAAACCATTTTGGAATCATGTGAAAACCATGCGAAATGATACTTCATTTCCTCAAAATATGTACCTTGACGATGCTGTTGCTGATAGCCACCACTCAATTGCTGAGCTTTTTGCTAAATATTTCTCTGGGGTCTTTTCTACTGACCAAGTCGACGTACTTCCTTCTTGTACCTTTCCTGTTAATATTACCATTAATTCTATTTCAGTTACAGTTAATGAAATAATAACCAAGCTAAAAGGTTTGAATACAAGTAAAAGCAGTGGCACAGATAGAATCCACCCTATCATTCTCAAATCTTGTTATTCAGCTCTTTCTTACCCGCTTTTCATCCTCTTTAATTTATCCTTTAAATGTGGTACTTTCCCTGATGTTCTGAAAACAAGTTATGTCATTCCTATTCATAAGTCTAATGACAAATGTGACATATCAAACTATCGTCCCATTATAATTCAATCTGTTATAGCCAAAGTGATGGAAAGCATTGTTGTTGACAAACTTGAACCCTTGCTTAGAAATGTCATTGTACCTGAGCAGCATGGATTCAGACAGGGTATGTCTACTTTGTCTAACCTATTGGTTTTTACTAACTACTTAATTAATGGCCTTGAGGAAGGTCGTCAAATTGATGTGGTCTACACAGACTTCTCCAAAGCTTTTGATAAGGTTAATCATATTATTCTGTTACATAAAATGAAATCTCTTGGTATCAGTGGGAGTGGACTGGATTGGTTTCATAGTTATCTCATGGGCCGACATCTTCAAGTAAAAATTGAGCACACCTTCTCAAATCCTTTTCCGGTCAACTCTGGAGTTCCACAGGGGTCGCATCTCGGGCCCATACTATTTCTCATCTTTATCAATGACCTTAGTTATCTAATCTCTCCACTGCCACATTTGATGTATGCAGATGACCTAAAAGTTTTCAATGCTATAAACAACATTAATGACTGCCAGCTAATCAATAATTGTCTGAAAAAGATCTCAGAGTGGTGTAGAAAAAACCTGATGGTCATTAATACTAAGAAATGTAACTGTATTTCCTTTTATCGGAAAAAATTAACTATTAACTTCAAATATTCTATTGGTGATGAACATATTCCTCGTGCTTCCATGATTAAAGATCTTGGTGTACTGTTTGATAAGTCTCTGACTTTTGACCAGCATGTATCAAACATCGTAGCTAAAGCCCTACGTATGCTGGGTTTTTGTATCAGACTTAATAAGGACTTAAGAGATATTTACACATTAAGATGCCTTTACACCTCCCTAGTCCGTCCCATTTTGGAGTACAATTCTGTCATCTGATCTCCTTATTACAATTGCCATGTTGATGCATTGGAACGTGTACAAAGAAAATTCCTGAGATTAATCAACTTCTATGCCGGATTCCATACTCCACACACACCTTACATTGAAACAATGGTTATATTAAATCTGCATACTTTATCAGTAAGAAGAAAACTTGCAGGGTTGTTGTATTTGTACAATTTATGTAATAATATTGTCAAGTGCTCGCCTTTACTTGCATTATTGCATTTCGATGCATCATTCACGAGCACCAGGAGATCTAAACTATATCATATTAAATATTGTCGAAGAAATTATTCTTTTAACGAACCTATTGTTCGCATATTAAGACTGTATAATTCACTCATATCATACATTGATATACACCATGATTCCCCGGTTGTCTATAGGAGAAGGTGTTTACAAGGTCTATCTGAATAAGTCTAGTCAATTATGATGCTAAAGAATTTCGTAAGTTTGTTAATTTTTTGGGTACATATTTTACTTCCTGTAAGTCTACTTATGACTTGTTTAGAAAGCTTAGGACTTTCTTTTTAATTATTAATTTTTACATGGATATTTATTTTATATTGTGCACCAAAGTGTTTGACTTTTTTCTTATTACTTTCATATTGGATGTCTATTTGTTTACTCTGTATCTACTTGATATTGTATCTATTTTTTTAAATTACTTCCTTTAAGGTTAATTATTACTTGTTCTGAATGTTTCTGAATTTTCTTACGTTTTTTTTTATATATTTGATATCTATTTTTATACTGTGTATCTATTTTATATTGTGTAAATATTTTTTCCTTTCTGTTGTGTATTAACATATTATTCATTATTAGAATCACACTTATTAAAAGTTACATGTACTACTCATGCTCTGGAAATTGGGCACCTGCCCGTAATAAAGGATTATTATTATTATATCTGTCCAACAAATATTTTGATCATTCGGACCTGATGATACCGACTGGAATGCCAGCAAAGCGGTTGCATACTGACATGCCGCAACGCGGGAAGAACCCAAAAAATTATAAATTACCAGTAACAAGTAACGCCTTCGTAACAATTTTCAAGAGGAACAATTTCTATAATGAAACATTTTATCCGAAAATATCCATGCCCATCACAAAAGGGAACACACACTTCAAATACGTTGTGCATGAAAAAGCGACATGTTTGTTAACTTCAACGTCCACCCATTTATGTTTCTTCCCACCACCAAACTGAGCTTAGGAATGCTGACCTTGTCATCTTGTACGTCCATCGTAATATGGATACCTAAGTGGTGTATATATTTCGACATCTCAATAGCAGAGCGTGGTAAAAGAACATCTCACCACATTTTTACGCAGCGTGTGACAGGAAATTTATGACGTGCCGCGAAATATCCCGGCTCCCTCCCACGCTAATGCACATCAATCATCCCACTTTTAAGGGACCCGTCTTTTCCGTTGCCAAGGACCGGGACAAATAAAAAAGAAAGAAATCGGGAGTACATCCAATGACACAAACGCTTGGATCCGCGAATTCCGAATTGTTTAATTACGAATAACGTGAGGTAGACGACGGGAGAAACTCGTTCCTCGCTTAAAAAAAAATCTTCTTCATTTGTCGCGATGAGCACACTTTACGAGCTGTTCGAGAGGCTTTCGAGAGAGGGGAGGGGAAGAGAAGAAATACGCCCTTCTCACGATCTCCCTGTGTGCCTACATCAATCTTCGGCGGCGAAAAAGGAGCAAACTTGTCCCTTGAAAGAGAGGTTAAGTGGAAAGGAAGATGGAACAACCTTCGGGGAACGGCGAAGGAGGAAAGTAAAGGCTTTGCGCGACAGATAGATGCAAGGTAGGGATGGAATGACAGAAGAGAGACGACGAAGTAAAGTCGGAAAAGATGGTGACAAGACGAAAAGTAAAATAAGAACCGTATCCTGGTAAAATCTGAGACGCCATTGGGACCGTTTAACCCCTAGCACTCAACCCTAGGCCATAAGTCAAAACCTATGGCTCATATAAAATAAGACGTCAACGGTGGAGAAGGATGTATAAAAATACTACGCAAAAGAGTCGGGTAAGTTTGTCTTCCCTGAAGGGGAATGATAAATGCAAAACTGAACGGGCCCGAATTGGATGATGCTTGCTACAAATCGTTTTTCATTGAAAATCGGATACGAAATAAGCAGAGGGAGCTTGCCACCTATTGTACTAAAGAAAGCGTAGACTGTAACACATCACCTCACTTAAGCGCTCATGCGTTACAAATGAATAGAATGATAGGCGCTAGAGAAACTTGCGGTAATCCACGGTAAGTAACATTCTAGATTTGTTATCGAGGCCGCACCAAAAAAACATTATTTTTACCACACAGTATTTTTTAACTCTACATTACACACAGTTAATGCTTTTATGGAAAAGTTAACACATCCATCAATTTAATGCACTGCACTCATCAAAGTTTTTTTTACTATTTCTTGGCTATCGCTACAATCCTCCTTCCAAACACTATCTATTCAAATCCTATCTACACTATCCAAACACTTTTAAGGTGCACTATCTAGGGCATAATAATTTGAATTGAATATAAACGTGGGCACTGATGCCTTGTGAAGTTAGATACGTGCAAGAAAAATATCAATCATGCAATTATTGACAAGATGGCTTCAATTTATGTTACTAATGAGCAAATAAAAATGCATAGCTGATCATTAGATAAATTTTAACGCTAAAGATGATTTATCTTAGGAAACATCAGAGTGTGTAATCACTTTCATCAAGCTAGTTAACATGGAAAATACGAATAAAAATAACGGGAGATGCAATTTAATTTCTCTTAACTAATAAGTATTATCACTGATGATGCGAGGAGGAAAAGGTTTTGGCTTAATTTATCGTGAACAATTTTTTTCTCTGGATATGCAAAGGGGAGAAAACCCCGGCCCAACCCATCATTGAAAGTTAAGTCTGTTAAATTACCAACCATATTCAGTGGTCACAGGAAGGTGGATATGCATAATTGCTAGAGGCAATTGAAACCCAGGAGCTTCTCACAGAATATCGTACGGATCTGTATTATGGAACATAATCCAGAGAATCGATTGATAAAATCGATAGGATATTAGATTAGCCCTCAGTTGCCCTTATAATTGGAAAGGGTCAGGCAATATAGATATTGGGTGATCTTCTGAGGATCTGTTTCCTCGTTTGTCTGCAATTGATACGTATTTACTAGCTCTAAAAATGATACAAGAAGTTAGGTTAAGGAAAAGTGATTGATCCATTATACAAGGGAAGACACAACACTAACCAATTCCTGCCATTGATAATGGTACAATTATTGATAGCATCCATTTACATATCCTAATATTCATGCTAATATGTGGATATAAATTACATGTACTTCAGTATGAATTTAGAAAATAGGTTAAAATATTTACCAATTAACTCAAACACAAAAGCGTTAGCCTTTCTCTTTTCCTTGTCACCAAAGTTTAAATGCTTAAATTTTCAAATGCAATGGACAAGTCTCTCTAAAAATTCAACCTAAGCTTTCACTGAAAACATAAGAGTTACAATGTTTTTTTCCATCATCAAGAGGCGTAAAATGTTTTTCGCGTAATTTTAATCAGATTTAACATCAAATGGGCTTGATACCTGATAAAATATTAACAGTTTTTGTATTTAATCAATGGTAGAGTTAAAAACATCAAATGGACGCGTAAGATTTCACAGAGAACAAAATATGCACAAGGGCATATTAAAATCAATAAACGGACAGGTTCTTCCTCCCACTGCAAAGGTTTAGCTTGAGAAAGATAGCCAGTTCAGATTTTATTTCGGTACTAAAAAGAGCACACTGAATGTGCTTCCATGCTTCATAAAATGGTAAGATTTCTCACTTGTAGCAGAGGAAGTAACCGGGATGACTTCAATTCAGTAAGTGGAAGTAACTACAAATGATTAGAGAATGAAAACGTTGAGAAAATGAGATAAGTAACTAAGTAAGATCTAGCAACGGATGAAAACACTAAACGAGACCTGTGCTGCCTCATAAGATGCACGATTGCATTGTCTGATAATGTTAAGTTGGGAAGCCAAGACGAGGGACCTAGCTGGGTCTAAAAGGAAAACTGACTCAGGGTATGAAAGAGGAGGAAAGTCACAAAAGGCCAAACATAAACGCGTGGACGGAAAAGGTCCAAATGAAATGACGTGAGGAACACAGTGAAATGCGAGCGATAAACTTAAACTACTGCTTCAACTCTTGAGAGTTATCTTTTAAAACTGAATTTCACAAGCAGTCTAGTCTATTAAGAGACAGAAAGAGAGCTTCAGGAGAGAAAATAGAGTGAGAGACTTTGTTGCAGCTAAACATAGTTATTTTCTCTGAAGTCTAATTAGCTGGTTGCTAGAGAAGAGAAGTAGAAATACATGGTGCCAGTTGAAATTAAACCATGCTTTGATCTTTCCACGGTGATCAATTAATATAAGACATAGTTTCCGGCTTCACATGGTGGAAATTTATGATGTCACTAATAAAAAAAGATATTTGGTTTTATTCCACTCTATTTGAGTGGAATAAAACCAAGTATCTTTTATTATGAGTTGATCAATTAATACCAACCATGGCTTCGACAAATGATGCCATTATTTACGAACCATTTCAAGGTGCTAATATACCAGGGAGGAAAGCACAGAGCAAGATTTCATTTCATACATCGGTTTTACACAAAGTTAACTCTGAAACTTTAAATTGCATGGAGACAGTTGTGCAGAAGACCCCTTTTAGTTACAGAGTACCTGACAAACTATCTTCGTACTTCTCCGCTTCTGACTATCTTGTCTCTCAAGGTCGTAAATCCCCATTGCTAACTTCTAAATGCTCTTTATATTATACATACATCATGTCTTACTCAATCTGGCCACCGAGCTATTTATTAAGATGGGCTTCTCAAGAGCGTTGCGAATAATAAGAGCGTGTTTCCACGCCGCTTCGATTTGATCTAAAATATAGTTGTGATATATTTCCTGTCCACTCAATTTAAATAGAGTAATTTGAGTAGCGTTGCCTCTAATAAGCTGTTCTTTCTCTTCCGCTATAGGATTGATTACTTTCACCTGTGCCTTTTCCTCCTTCACTGTCACCAATTTTCGCTATAGCCGCCACAGAAGTTCCTGGGAAAGACCTGTGAGACAAAAAGGCAAGGTAGAAATGAATGGTGGGAAGGAAAAGGACATAGTGGAGCAAGGGAGGCAAAGAGGGAGGGTGTGAGGCATCGGAACAAACAAAACAAAAAACAAAATCTCCTCCTCAAACAAGCTAGGACGCAAGGCAATTAAGTACTTTGTGCAATTCACCCATCGCCGCGGACTGAAATGGAGAGCCTATCTTGATGTTTCGTAATGACACCAGTCAAAACAGGACTGCAGGTAATTGCAAGTCATCCCAATTCTCGAAGCACTTGTGATGGCAGCAATTAGAAAGGCTACACACTGAACAGCCTTCCACCCACGTTCCGCAGTACTCTCAAAATTACGTAGCTGATGTCTCAAAATCAAGAGTGCACAGCGTCATGTAATTTTGCTAGATCTAGACCAACAGCAATTTTGGTAAGGTAGCTTACAAAGCCGGATCTCAGCAAGCAAAAAATATAAAAGTTAAGATTTTTCCAAAAAAACTGTATCATAGATTGGTGATCTTCGAGTAGGTATTCCTTCACATTTCCGTTTGGGAGACAATTTATTCCGAAAAGCCTAACAGAAAAAAAGCTACAATTTTGGTTCCCGCAAAGCACAGATCACGGATTCTCATAACACGTAGGCTAGCTATAGTTATTTGATGGAAAGCATTTTTATAGAGGTATTTCTGGGCACTGCACTTCTGAAGCGGTTAGAGTTTTAGATGACGATGAAACCAACACAGGTCGTTCAAACGTAAAACTTTTGGACTGAAGCCCTCCATTCTTCCCTATCTAATACTAGTAATCTTACTCATTGGAGGATCTTATTTTGTATTTTTCTCTTCACATAGCCAATGTATTTATCCCTTGTCCTTCCCCTAAGGACTCTTTCTTATATTTTTCTTTCAATTACGTTCTTTACAAACCCAAAAACATCCAGAGATATACCCCATCCATCCGTTTTTCCTTTATTTTATAGCATTCTATATGGTTCTTTTCTCTTCGACTCTTTTGGATACTTCTTTTTATTTTATCCGTCCATTTGATTTTCAGGGTCATTGGCAATTCAGGTGTAAAGCTATGATCTTATCCCAGGTAGCCTCTTTTGGACTCTTTTGGACATTGGACTTGGGAATTCTAATTAACCCTGGTACTTCCCCATATGACCTTTCCCTTTATTTTTCTTTCAATTATGTTCTTCACAAACCCAAAAACACCTCAAGATGTACCCTGTCCATCTGTATTTCTTTATTTTTGAGTGTTACATATGATTCTTTCCTCTTGTACTTTTCTGGCAAGTTGTTTTACTATATTCGTCTATTTGATTTGCAGCATCATTGAGAATTCAAGTGAAAAAACCATGATCCTATCCCAAGCTAACCTTTTTTGAACTATAATTTTATTGGGCATGATAAATTTATATTATTCCATCCTAATCGGTTCCCATATTTTTATTTGAGAAGATGAAGCAAGAAACTTTCTCACTGTAGCAAACTACTGTGAGAAAATGAGTTTCTTACCGTAAACATATTCTCCAACGATTACCCAATAGCTTTCCTTGCCGTCACGATTCACGTTGATGATAGCCACCATGTTTCTCTGCAACTAGCACGGTGCAAGAATAATGTGTTCGAGATTCCGCGAAAACCATTTTTGGGAAAAGACAGAGTGAGAGAGAGGGATGCGGCATATTTTCCGGGGTTAGGGCTACAGAAAGGTTTCTCTGAAGGGACTTTTGGAGCGTGGGTGTGCGGGGAAGGAGGAGGTGGAGAAAATGAGGAAAGCAGAACGAGCAATGATGGGCACTCTCATTCCAACGGAACTCATTTCCCGACCACCCGAGTGGTGGCACTGCATTCCACACAAACACACACACACACACGCTGTGTGTGTATACACATGTGTGTCCACGTACACAGCGTGTTGGTGTAAAACACTCGGACACTCCATCTGGTGGATGAAGTTTCGTCCTCATTCATCACCGACGGACGAAACTGACATGTTCCGCGGGGCAAAAATGGCCGCATTCCCCGCCTCTTTACAAAGACGGCGAGAGCGCGCGCTTGCTGACGTTCTTTTTTTCTCTCTTCACTCCCCGTCTCTCTCTCTCTCTATATATTCTCTGCGTGCCTCACGTTCTCCGCAGGGCGTATGGCGAGGTGTGTTTGTGTGCGAGTGCGCGCGGACATCGTTGTGTCACTTAATGATATCCATATTTACCTTGCAGATGGCGCCTCGCCTTTCCTGCCCTAGTTCTTAGTTGTTGTTTTATTTTTTTCATCCCGGACTCGCGAAGCGTATAAACTCCACTTAGGCACAGTACGAAATTTAATTCTCATGAAATTACTCGAAAATATTTTAGTTCCTCTTAAGTTCCTTGCGCTCTTCCTATAAGCTGCGGAAAAACCATCAAATGTCGTTTAAATGAAATGTGTCCATAATAATTCATGTTTATTATGACCTGAAGATGTTTTGCCAATGAAATTATTGACAATCATTACGGTAGTGGACATAAGAATACCTCAAACAGTTTATTTCTGTGAGCTAATGTTTCCTATAGACTACAGAGATGTAAATATTTTTCTCAAAATGTCCAATCTAAAGATGTTTTTAGCTCTACTTGCTAAATTAGTTGTATCAGGTTTAAAGTAAAAGAAGGAAAGCATATTCATTATATCTTTCAGACAAAAATTTTCACCTACCATCTATCTCCCTTGATACTGACTTTCATCCCCGTTTTCCATGAATAACTTCCGATGGCCCCTAACTACCCGTTGAAAGAGTCGAGTACCTCCTTGGAAACATTTGAAGACAGCATAATACATCATCCGCTTACACAACAATTCACTGACCCTAAGGGGTAACGCAGCTCGCAATCATGCTACTCGTATGTCATAACGCTTGGATTTTAAAAAAATATAATAGGGCTAAAGGTTAAAAAAACCAGATTATTTTGCCTTTTACGCACAAACTACGACTTGGAGAGCTCAGACCACGCTTCGCGAATTTTTATTGGCTCCTTTCCGCCGATATATGATCATTTCAATGTGTAGGTCTAATTTTCTTCTTGCATTATTGCACAAAAGAATCAAAGTTAATGTCAATTATTTCTCTTTAATTATGTCTTAAATCAGCATCATTTAAGATAAATGTTAACTTTTATAAACAAAAACCTTAATTAAATCACGAGTAAAAGGACAAAAATTAGTGTGAAACGAAATAGATAAACTTCCTCCAAGATATTGATCAATAATATGCGGGTCTTTTGCACGATGAAGGGATACTAATACTGAGAAAAAAGTGTAAAAAACTAAATAGTCCTCTGTGGATCCATTGAGGTAATTCATGTATTATGATGTATTATTTCAATATTTTGAGTATAATACGTGTTATAACGTACGAACAAACATTTGGCTGATTTTTTTTAGCTAAATGACACCAGAATTTATGGAGGCGTCTGTCTTTGTTTTTTCCCAGGTTTTTCATTAAGCATACATTTCAATGGGGAATGAAAACGTAGAGTAATGTTTTTAACGCAATGGGTATTGTGCAGCGTAATTAAAATGATTTAACACATAGAAATACGGTATTTAGCATAAAATGTTTCCTAATGATAATTTTTTTAGAATAATTGACAATTGTAACGAAGTCATTATATTTCAAGACGATGGACCTTGTAATTTGTACGTCCAATCTTAAAAAAAAGCAATTCCAAGCATCCACAATTAACGATAGATTTTGAAAATATAAATATGTTGTTTAGCAAAATATCAGCTCACGACAGTTCTCTTAAAATATTTTATTATTGCGATGAATGCTTAGACTTCTAAATAATGGTTCTTGTAATTTCTAATCCAATTTTTCCAAAAAAAATCGGAAAACACTTCAAAGTATCTGTGGTTAGCGGTGGGTCATCAGCATAAGGGTTGGTAAGTTACGAAAACAATAAGATATCACTGGAATGAGAAAAATATCAACCGTCACTGCATCTTGCGTCTTGAAACTGACCCCTATTTTTCATCGTCAATTACTAGGACGTTAATCTTTTTGATGAGAAGAGGCAGCCCTTTATTGAGTCGAAAAAAATAAATTAATTGTCTCACAAATAAATTTCCACCTACCCTCCAAACAGTACAGAGGAATATTTAAGGAATAAATGACCATGACGTTCTTGAGTATGATGGGGACTTTTCCGTTTTACCTCATCATGATTCGACCTCTCTTATTTTCATGTTGAGGACTTTTATTTCACTAAGTTTTGAATTTAAACATTGAAGGCATAGAATGGCCTCCTCTTATTCTCATTCAAACTGAAACTCACAGCCTGTTGGGATGTGAGAGCAATTACTCAAGAACGGTGTTACTGCTTCCGAGGCATCTTCACTAAACGTGCGGGATGAAAATAATAGAAAAAACAAACCCTCCCATTTCCACACCGTACTATTTGATGATGCACGCGAAGCGTCCTCGTGGTTGAGTAATCTTTCTATCGTCAACCTGGACAGAATGCATTAAGGAGAGTTTTCTGCTAAAAAAAAGATGAGCTTCGGGTTGCATTCAAGTGAGTAATATATCTCGAAGCTCCAACATTTCAGCGGTATTAAGAAAAATCTTGTTTTCATCAATGAAATACATATATGGTTGCATATATACCAAGTTGAGCGGGAAGTCTAAAGATAACAAAAACTTAACCATATAAATTGCAAAAGACACATCCTTGTCCAGTTCAGTATCATGTCTACGCATAATGTAATGGGATTTAGGATGAATAACTTAGGTATGTCCACCGTAGAAGATTAATTACTAAATTAGTAGGACTTTTGAGACCAATGAAGATTTTTCATCATCCAGTAAGTATCCATTATATGAAAATATTTAATTAAAATGTGAAGGATGTAAATTTGACTATTCCTGAAGGTGACATAAAAATGGCGGCGAGAAGTGATGCAGCAATAAACTTCTCAGACTTGTGATGAAGGGAGTATCATGCCGAGAAAATTAAATTGAGCAATAGGATTCATTTCAAAGAAAGATGAAAATACACAGCCGTGGTGAGTTGGCGGACCTAGCCAAGCAAATGGTAATCGTTTCGCATTTCGTGGAAGATAAAAGATTTAGTATTTTTTAGATTTTCGCAGCTCATGATGTATTCTGGTAATTGAGTATTTTTTGTATTACAAACGTCGCAAAAACAATACAAAAAAATACTCGCAGAACCCAAAGATTACCAGATATATGAGTTCGTTGTATCCTTAAAATTATGTGACGTACTAATCTTTGGTGTATGAACTGCTGCATAATTGCGCAGGATAGAAAAATAATCGAGATGTGAACACTCCCCCCTTCAGCCCACAGGAAGACTATTTCATGGCTATGGCACGAATTTCCACGGCGATAGTGTGGCACAGACTTCCAATAATAGAATAGATATTTACTAGCGGATTCTGGATTACTTTTTGAGCCTTCAGATAGCACTTAGATCTAAGAATTCGATCATCCTGATATGACGTTAAATTGCACACCTTCCGGCTTCTATCTTCAGCTGTCGTGTATCTCTACACCATACTTCCCACATTCCTATCCACTCCTCAGATCATACACAGGCCAAACTTCGCACCTATACTCCAAGGCAAAAATTATATGGGAGAATAGGTCTTAAAGCTTAAGGGCATTATTTAGGCGGACGTTAGAATTTATTAATTCGAATTTTTTTCGGATTCCCATCACGCTTATAAAATTAATCCTTACTCACGAATCATTTTTCTCCTCAAATTCGTTTCTCGCTAGTACTTGTCCCATATTTCTTTATTCAATGTATTCAGATAATCACCTTATCCGTAAGTCATAACATTTGACTAAAAGACGCCAATTTAATATCGAAATTTTTAAATTTATCAGCACAATCAGAGACGCAGGATTAGCTTTTTAGGATCAATTTGCTAATAAACTAATTATTTCCGGGTATTATATTAGATTCTCCATTCCATTACTTTATAAATGTCCCTTGTTGACTGATTTGAAGATTAGAATCATAATTTCCCTGTTTCATTTTCAGCCTTTTGTGTTTCAGCATTTTGCGCTGTCGCGAACCTCTGATAGATAAACTTAGGGTAAACAAAATTTACATATGTGAATAAACAGTTATTCACAAAGTTTCCCAGCCACCTGCGTTCCTCCCAGTTCCTGTAGGTTCTGTCAGAATTTTCTGGCATATATAATGCATGCAGAAATTTTTCAATATGTATTAAAAATTTCTAGCTCTGCCTAACTAATACATGAGTATGATATATAATAATAATTCAAACTACTTAATGTTACAACTGTCCTACACATTGAAGCTTTGCTCCAGATCGCTCTACCGAGATCAAGTTGGATAATTAAATCTCAATTTAAATCTTTTTTATGGATCTCTGAAGACTGCGAATGTCGAACAGGTGCATTCGTCCTCAGAGTACTCAGAAAGCCAGGTTTATATGATATAATTGAAAACATCACTTAACGTGACGTATTCTGAGATAACTGCCATTAATAAGAAAATGAACTTGCACTTACATCCAAGAGCACTAAGCATTATCAAAAAACGTAGCATCAGGTAAAATATCGATGATTTATAATGAAACGAATGCGGATTATTTTACAAATTAAATGTTATTTTCCGTTAAAGTAATAATTATTTCATGGAATTGAATAGAAAAATAGTCTTGACTTATAGTAAAAACCGATACTTCAGAATTGGCATGAAGAAAATAAAACTACTACAATTTTTTAATTACACATTTAAGGGCATGATAACATATTAAAATATTGACCTCAGGGTTATGTCATAACCGAACTGATTAAGAGAGACTTACTTCTCATCACATGCACAAATAAATGAAGCAAAGTTAGATATTAATATGAATGAGTACCTTATGAAAAGCTTCATAAAGTTCGCCAGCACGAGGGCAAATTACGAGATTTAATCCGTTAAATTCACTATGATCCTCAAAATATTTAACAAAAGTTCAAAATACAGATGAAGTTTTCTGGACAGCCATAATATTTTGCATCAAAGCACTATTGAGGTAAATTAAAACTCTCATGGACTGAATTATGGGGATTCATAAGAGGGAGGCCACGATGAAATTAAGGAAAAATTACACAAAATATACGCTATAAATGCACATTTAAATCGTAAAACGAATTAAAACTCCCAAAGCTGCATCTTAGGGTCGAAACAACTACATACTACAACTACCTAGAATTTTTTCTTTAAACACATCTTATGCCTCCAAGTAATGAAAATACGCAACGCGAGATATTCTAGAAAGACTTTGCAAATAATATTACATCTTTGTACTACAAAATCAATCACAAAAATGCAATGTAGAACCCAAAAATATAAAACAGAGAAAACAAAATATATAAAATCTTTTTGGCCCATAATAAAATCAATTTCAATGAAAATGATGTTGAAAACAGGCACCCCAAGTATTTTTAAAGTTTATAAATTAGGCATTGGAAATGTAAACTTCAACCATATGCATTTTAGGATTCATGTTTATTTGACTAAAAAGTGATACCTACTAAAATCTGAATATCGCTAGCTTGCAGAAATATTTAGAAGAACTTTGAATGCATGCTCCTTTTAACCATGTCAATGACTTTCCAGGAGTCTCTCTGTAAGCGAAAGATATTTCTTATCTATATATCCAATTTGGGTAAAAAGTATCATTTTTTAATAATTTCCAATACATCGTTTCAATATGTATCCGATTCAATCATTATTTTTCATACGCTAATTTTCCTTGATATAGCTTCCCTCTCACCTCTAATTACCACAGCCGCCTCCAAAATTTTCTTAAAATGAATTTCTACATCCATTTCTAGCACAGCAATTCAGGGCTGTACGCAATCTTTGATTAGCGTCATCCACAATTCATATCTCTCTAATCTACTTTTAGGTTAGATAAGCGTGAGGACGTAATTATACTAACTCCGCAGAATCAAAATCACGTTATCCACTGACCACTGCCTTAAAACTGCAATTATGTAAAAATCTAGTTATTCTCATGATTTGAAGTACAATGTTATAGGCAGTTAATTTAATTTTAATATCGAGCTATTTTAAGATGATGGAATGAAAGTTATCAATTTAGGAGCTAATGCTGGTTTATTTACCCAAACTCAGCATTAAAATCTTCAAGGAATGGCCATAATACATGGATAAATTTATGATTCTGGATATACAATATAAATATACAACAGCTCTATCCTATTCTAAAAACATGGTTGTAACATGCTAACCTAGATGCTTAAATAGGGCAATATAAGCGATTTTTACTATTCATTGCAGGAATGATTTTTTATCCGTCGGATTTCAGCAACCATAATCAAAATAACGGCTTTACTTCCCCGGTATAGAATTCAGAAATAGCGAATGCATCAACAAAAGAGCGACAATGAACCGCTTGAATGCATTTATTGTAACCTGGCCACGGGATAGTAAATGAAACCATTTTGGAGGAAGAATGAAAACGGTGACGAATAAAAAAAAAGCCGAAACCCGAAAAATAATAGAAGATTCGAGCGATTTGAGGAAAAAAAGCAAAAAGGTGCCAAGCCGACGAATAAAAAAAAAGACTGGGCGACTGATTGAAGATTTAAGGGGTGTGTGTGAGGGGAGCCAGGGTTGAAGATTAACTGCAGTACCCTAGAAGGGTGTGAGGGGGAACGGATTAGGGGTTTGGAGGCCGGCAGAAGTGTTTTGGGGCGCGGGATGTAGGGATAAGGGAGCGGGGAGACGAAGAGGAGGCAGAGGAAGGACCGTATAAAGGGTTTGTATGGGACGGACGAGGGGTGGGATAGGCGAGGGGGTTTAGAGTTGGACGGACGCCGTGAAGGGTATGAGCTTGGATGGGCGGGTGGAGAGTTTTTTTGAGAGTGGGTTAAAAATAAGGAGGAAGAGAGAAATGAGACGAGATCCAATTGGAGTGGAGAGATGCTGAGGCGGCGTCGGGACGGAGAGAGAGGAACTCCGGCTGATTAAAGTCTGGGGTACGGTGGGTGGGTCCACCATATATATATGTACGCATATAAAAAAAGAGGAGGGAATAAAAATAATAGGGGGTGGGTTACGGAATGAATTCAGCATAAGGTGTTGCCGGGGTCGAGTAGAGGTTGGGGAAGGGACACACTTTAAAGGGCCATTCTCTTCCCCCCCGAAGCCCTTCCCGGACGAAATTGACGGAGTGGCGTTGAGAGGTCCCACGGATTGGAGGACGTATAAGGGGAAGCTTTCCCTACGTCTGAGACTGGAAGAGTTTTGAGATGGGCACCTTGAATGATAGGATACAGTTTTATCCGGGGCTTTCGGAGCCGAGGTCTTGGCGTAGTGGCTCACGCTCCGCCTCTGGCCTCGGTCAATTTCTAGTCATGCTCTTTCCTCCATGCAACGAATATAATTTTAATAATTTACCAAAGTCAATATCTATAAAAACAAATAAAAATGTACCGATTAAGTCTTATTGAATCAACTTAAAATTTGGATGGATATTCTCCATTCGAAAACGTTAAGAATTTTCTGAAGAATAAACCCAAGATTTTTAAAAATACATTTTTGGGCGATTAATTCAAAGGTCATAAAAATCCACAGGGAAAGAGGACGCCTCGGTAGCTTAACTGGCTAAAGCACTCGGCCGGAAATCGAGGGATCCGGGTTCGAATCCCGGTCAAGGCGGATGATTCTTTCTCTGTGGAAATTCGCACATTTGTGCATTGCGGGTGACTCCGTAAAAGTGGAACTCCGTGGCTAGTCCCGGATAGCTTAAAATTTGTCAAATAAGAGTGAACGCCTCTCTGTGTTCAAAGTTCGATCTTTCCTCGTGGGCAGTGGCGCTAAGCGCTCAGTGCGACTGGTTATTACATTGTATGTCCTGCAGTCGAGAACATCTAGTCCCGTAAAGGTCATAAAAATCCACAGGGAAAGAGGACGCCTCGGTAGCTTAACTGGCTAAAGCACTCGGCCGGAAATCGAGGGATCCGGGTTCGAATCCCGGTCAAGGCGGATGATTCTTTCCCTGCGGAAATTCGCACATTTGTGCATTGCGGGTGACTCCATAAAAGTGAAACTCCGTGGCTAGTCCCGGATAGCTTAAAATTTGTCAATCTGATGAAGAAAGAAGCACAAACGATGAAGACGAACAGTTAATATCATTCGTAAAACTCATGAAACATCCACTGATCATATACACAAGAATATTTCCTAGAATCCTTATTAATATTATTTTAACCGCCCTTCACAAGTTATTTATTATTTCCTCAAAACATTCAAGGATCCATAAAATGTACATTCTTAAGTTTTCAAGTACGCTCATGCAGATAGAGCAACTACCGGTAATTTATTATTTTTGGAGCAGATGAAGAATTACGAGTTAATTTTCTTTGATAATTTCACTTTTTTAAGTACATAAACAGCAAAAACTACAATATTTAATGTAACTCCGGTGATAGCATAGTCAATGTAACAAAACGTTTATTGTAACAATGGTCAAGGTAAAATATTAATGAGCAAAGGTACTTAGTAGGGCATTAAAATATTTCTACCCTGACAATTTTTTTTAAAGACGATAAATTTAATCCCTACATAAGTACGTATATTTTTATCACGACCCATAGAAGATTGAGAAAAGGATTAATTTAAGGAATTACAAGAAGCGTACGACTCATTTCACTTATATCAAGTTACAATATTCCGTGACAAAGTTTAATTGATATCAGAACAGGGAATCACTAAATCATATTGGCCGTGTTACACTAGTCCGTGTAGTCAAGCAAAGCAGTAATTAGTGTGATTGGCCAAGCGAGAAACGTACCATTACACGCATTAACAGCCAGCGGTAATACACCGGATTTGATTCACCTAAATTTATGCAAGATAAGATTTATTACGCACCGCGCGGAAATAGGGAAGTAAAGCCAATGTAACGTTTTGCAGTGATGAGATCCAAGCGAGAGATATCCCGACAAAGGATTAGCCTTCCCAAACGAAGATGTTAAGTCAACCTCCCCAACAGTTACCGCGCTTCGCTGGAAAATTCGGCCTCCGGCACTTCCGGGAAACGCGGCTGGAAATCTCTTTTCCGCGCTAATAGACGCAACATATCTGTCGCGAACCGTAACACAGCTCCGAGTATAATTAGTCCATTAGCAGCATTTACAATGGGTCGATGCCGTCTACCCGACCTGGAGAAGCAAATTCGAGTTCGGGAGTGACACGCGAACAGACACGGAAGCCTTTCCCGGGAAAGTCTCTTCGAAGAGGCATCACGCGTTTCGGGACGGGACGCTAAAAGCACTAAATTGCGCACTCACTTCCGTTCCATTTAACTAAGGAACCAAAGCTTACACGCCATCTGATTATTTTTTTCCGGGCGCTTCTACTGAAATTTCAACCGGAGATTAGAAGAGCGAGAAAAACTTTCCAGAGTCCCAATTTAAAGCCGCCACTGCATCCGCCCACATTGTAGTTTTGTTTCAAGGAGATGGGACCGAATTTCATGCTATTATGTAGGATATGACTCTTCATCCATATACACCCGAGAATTCTTCATTCTTTCATGCTATTAGTTAAATGACTAATCCTTCAATAGCAAAGACATTTAACTAAGAAACCAAAGCTTACACGCCATCTGATTATTTTTTTTCGGGCGCTTCTACTGAAATTTCACCGAAGATTTTGTTTGTGAGAAAAACTTTCGAGAGTCCCAATTTAAAGCAGCCACTGCATCCGCCCAAATTGAAGTTTTGTTTCAAGTAGATGGGACCAAATTTCATGCTATTATGTAGGATATGGCTCTTTATTCATATATACCCGAGAAATCTTCATTCTTTCATGCTATTAGTTATACGACTAATCCTTCAATAGCAAAGACTTTACATCAGTCAAATTACTATTCTGACTTTGAATCACTTAAGTAACATCAATAAACTATATTATAGTTTGTTCCAACTAAGTCGAATTAGAAAAGTCCATTATGCTGCGGTAAATTATCATATTTTAACGTTAGCGGGAGTAAATAATTAATTAAAATTGACAAAATGTTTTATTAAATAACTTTTAATACAAAATAACTATGTATTGGTTTTTGACAAGCAGCAAGATTATTTGAAAACACTTTTCTAAGGATAAACAGGAATTGTGCGAAGAGTCAAAGACGTCAAAGATAAGTATAAAAATCTGGAACGTGAAAGATATCACCGGGACACTCTCTCTTTGATGACGATTTTTAGCGAAATCCCGACTGATATTGATGTATCTGGCATTTTTAATTTAAAGAATTAAATTTATTGAATGCAAATTTCATTTTGGCAGAGGATCGTCAAGGAAATAATATTCTCGCAAAGAAAAATGCTTTTCTACTAGTATATTATTGTCATAAAGTTGAAACTTGTGGTAAATGAAGCACTTAAGGCAGGTGGTAGATTGAAGAAACGTATGAATTAGAGCAAGTGGGGATTCTTGCAATAAAAAAATC
Organism: Ceriagrion tenellum; assembly: GCA_963169105.1. Lineage (NCBI taxonomy): Eukaryota > Metazoa > Arthropoda > Insecta > Odonata > Coenagrionidae > Ceriagrion > Ceriagrion tenellum. The sequence goes on along the minus strand of OY720642.1, from coordinate 87,404,619 downwards.
TCCTGAAAATTAAGTCGGTGATTTCACCGAAACTTTGATGTTAGATTCTTCCTGGCTCTCTAGCTGTATAAGTACCCTGTTTGGGCGAAGAATGCTAGTAATGTATGAGAAAACGGATATTAAGAGTGTGACATACAACTGAGGATCTATTAAACGGCATCTTCTGCTAATATGAGAAACAAGGTTTCGAGTTTCACCTCAGAACACAGAAAGCTTTGCTTCCTCGTTATTACTCTCTTTTTTCCAAATGTTTATATTTTTATTTTCCCAATTTGTTCCTTGTATAAGAACATATATGTAAAGGTGTATACTACGAAATTTCAAATGAGGGACACAGGTTCACCTTAGGATAACACCCTGTTTGGGGTTAATCGACTCTTCTTTGTCTAACAAAATCACATAGAAATACAAATATAGAAAACAACAAAAATCAGTCACAGTGCAACATATTTACTAATCAATTTAAAAAATTATCAGTGGACACAAAAACTATAAGCAATAAGAAAATGAAAATGGAAAAAAACATTGAAAATCCCGGAACACACAACAGAATCTGATCAGGATCATTGAAATTTACAGAGTAGTTTTGTAAGATTATGACACATAAATTACGTAAGAAGAATTTTATTGCTGGAAAATAATCTAAAGTGAATTAAGTACAAGCGAGAATAACATGTACAATACAAAATAAAATAACGCAAGCATCACCAATATGAATTATTAACACGAAGAATCATCAATTTTCCCTGTTCATAATTTTCCAATTTTCCCTTCAATTTCATTTGACATTTATTCGCAAAAATTCTCAAGAGTGACAGATATTGTGAATGCAAATAATACAAATCATCGTATTATATTTTGAGCTCATTGCAAGGCCTTATTTCCCAAGCCTCGTTTATTTCTTATAAAGTTTTCAAGGACTTAAGACATATTTCGGTAAGATACGAAAAATTTAGCTGAGAATGAGAGCAGAAAGAATCTAAAGACCATGAACAGTGAGGATAAAATACGGCCACGTCTCCTAGATTCCAACAATCACTTCTCCAAACGGTGGTACAATTTTACCTAGGCTTGTACTGAAAATATTGCACGGGATTCTCGACGCATTTTCAGAGCACGGCGAGCGAAATGCCTTTTACTCCCGGCTTACATCAGGGATTAAATGAGGTGCAAGGGGAATTCTGGGAGGCGACGTTCAAGAATGAAAAGTTCTCAGGGGTGTTAACACAACATTCACCTCAGGGAATTTGGTGGGCGATTTCCGTAGAGATTTACGCTTCAACGAAGAATACGCTTACCATAGGGAAAGGCTCTTCTAAATGAGCCAAAACTAATGCGACGCAATGGGATGACTCCTGCACAACTAAACGGTGCTCTATCATTGCCAAAGATTCCTTCCGTTGTGAGAGAACTCCAAAGCAATTTAATGGGTTTGTCAAGGACAATATGAAAGCACAACCGTCATCTTAAGGCCGCTTTACACGGTACATTTTATTATACAAACGAGTGTACAAATTCCTTCATGGAGGAAATTGTACCATGTAAAGCGGAAAATTGTATGATTGTTTGAATGACTTAACGGGATATAGAACCTGCTCTAATTCCATTCAATTTCTTGTATATTCTATGATACACTAGTTTGTACAATAAAATGTTCCGTGTAAAGTGGCCTTTATACGGGGGCTGAGAGGTAGTAATGCATGTTTTAAAATTCAAAGCAAAATCGTCAAATTTATTTATCTCCTTCGGACAATTGCAAAGCGAAGCTATAGCGAAGTATTCTGCAAAACAACTGAGCTTTAAGATATTAGATTTTTCGTAATCATGAATTTTATTAGAGAAATTCACTATCACAAATTCACGTGCGGGAAATAGAAGCCGATATTTTTTTTTTGTTATATCAATCTTTGCGACGACATGCTTTCGCAGAGTAATCTTTAGTTCATGAATAAAAGTATGATTTCAATACTATCATATGAAATTAGCCACACACATAATAAATATTCTTTTTTTTTTTGAAATTCAACACTACAAACTCCCAAAGGATGTGAATACGTACATTATCTGCCAAAAAATATAGTACATTCACGCCTGTTAAGATAATTATTGAGCTTAATTCCTGATCCTGGAGTTTAAGATCTACACAAACTCTATATAAATTCATCAAGCAAAACCACTGACATACCAGTAAGAGCAAATACCTGCTATCATCTTTGAAGGCAGAAAATCTCGGCATGTAATGATTTTTACATAAGAGGAAAACAAAAACCGCTCAGTATGTAATGCAAAATTGTAATATGCATTCTCACGGTAGTGCTTGATAAACTGAATTGGCCTAGATGGTGAGCTTTCCACCAGAGTAGATTTATTTTAGTATTGGAATTCCAGACTCGCGCGCGCCAGGAAAATTATCTTTGGAGAAGTTCAATACATCGAAACCTAATAAATCAGAAGGATCCCTTAAGGGAGCAGCGAATTCTTTCACGAAACGATATAGCGGTACAACCCTCTTGGCGCTGAGATGCTCTCCCAAATGCTCCTTCATCTATTTTTAATGGAAATATTTACTGCACCCGACTGGATACCAACAAAATTAAAGTATCTCATCTTAAGAGTGACGAAAAATCAATAGATACCACACATGGATTTCGCTATTCATCAAGGGCTAGTATCGTAATACTCACTAGTAGAAACAGAAAGGTTTTTAAAGTATAAGACGGATAAGAGATTACCGAATAGTGAAAAATAGCCTAGGATTGACCACGTAAATTACAGTCAGGGCAAAAAAGCGGAACTATTGCCTTTTTTGAGAGAATTTAAATAGTTATGAATAGGAAATGTTCCCAGAAGAGTAAGGCGTAGACTAGTCCATCAACGGCAATCATCTTATCACGGCTCATGAGGAAAATGATGATTCTGGCCTGATGGTCTTGCCCTACAATGTCTGATTACTGTAAACTATAAGGTGACATGAACTGAGGTCAAATTCATTCCGTTTCATTGCGGGGAGAAACTCAGAATTTATGCCAATAAGTCGATCGACGATTGGTCAATCCTTTCCATCCAATTGACCAATACGTCTGACACACTCTCAGCAACCTCTAGAAACAATAATAAGGAGTATCCAAGAAAAGAGAATAATGCGAGAAGCTCTATTCCTTTACAGGCCACATACGTGCTTCTCATTTCTTGAAGTAATTTTCTCTATCTCAGTGAACCAATGATCACAGTCTCCTAAAATTGTTGAGAACCACCTCACCGGCCCACCCTTCGCTAGATCTCTCCATTTCTTCCTCTCTGTCTATTTTTAAGGAAAAACAAATAAACTATTACTACAATGAGCATATATGTCTAATGATTACATTATTATTCTATTTACATAATGACCTGAGATATCATTGTTTGTTTCTTATATCTTTCTGATTGATATATTTTCCACAGTGCTCATCATCTGTGGCTGTGTAATTTTTGTTTTTATCATTTTGAGATGTTGGTTGGTACATTTTTTGTTCTTTTTTTTCGAAAAAAGCAGAATTTGATATGTAATTTCTGTTTTTCTCTTATGGATAACCCGAGAACATAAAAACACTTATCCTATACTATTCTATCCTTTCAAATACATCAAAATTACATTTAAAAACATTTTCCAACATTTCCCTCCTTTTACCGCAATCCTTTCCTTTACTTATTTAAGCTGTTATTTTATGTTTTGTGTTTCGTAATAACTTCATCATTTTCTATGCGTGTTTAACATTTTATCTTTGTTAGTTTTGCAGATTGTATGTTTCAAACTTCCGCCGTAAAGCCCGTGCGCTGCCTATTTGTGAACATCTATAAATAAATTCAATGTCATTACACACGTATTTGGATCCCGCTACAGGCAATAGTGGCGTTATTTTCTCTCCGAAAAGTTTACCCTTTAGCGTTCGGACAGAATTAAATTGGTCAATTTCCACCCACGACTATGAGCGAAAAAGCAAACGCTGAATTCCACCTTCCATTAAATGAGAAAAACACGAGGGATGCAATAAAAGCAAAATAATACTACTTGTCAATTGTTACATTACACAAAATTATACAATGTTTTACTTTATTTTTGCAAAAATACCAATTAAACTTCAATGTGCAATCAACGGTGTGGTAACTTAGGTTTTACTTATTTACATCAATAAAATACCAGTTTATTTGTTAGGTGCGTAGGATATGTTATACAATGAAATTCTGTCATATTATGAAGGAACTACCTCCTCAATCAGAAAAGTCACAGTAACTTCCACATGATTTTTTTTAAGTTTTCTACCGGTAGAGTAGGTTTTGTTAAATGCCAGAGAATCTCCTCCGGGTCCTCTACAAATTCAGGGGCCTATCCCCCTCCAGAGTATCCATATTCGCCTCAACATAAGGCTTCATCTTCATTACTTCATCCCGCCCATGAAACGTATTCTCTTTCTTCCACTTCCCCTCTTGCCCAAAATCCTTCCCTCTACGACATTCTTGAGCAACCCATCGCCCTTTACAACATCCCTCAGCCATCTACCCTGCCTATCCCGGATTTCATTCAGAAGCTTCCTTTCCTCGCCCGCCATTTCAAGCACTTCCTCGTTAGTCTTACCTTACGCCCACCTAGCCTTCTCCATCCTTCTTCAAAACCACATCTCAAATGGCTGCAGCGTATTCTCGATCTCCCTCCTGAGGGTCAACGTTTATGATACATAGATAGAAGAATAATAATTATCCTAGTATTTCTCCCATTCTTCTATTGGAATCCGAATAATTTCAAGTTCAATTTAAAATAATGATAACAAGGAAAGTAACGTTAGGTTGTTTAAATGGGGAACATTTTTTTTTTAAGTTTCCAAAATATGAGTTCAAATCCCGGAGGAGCTATCATCACTGACTTAAGCTTTCGGCGTGACATCTAGGGACCCGGGATCGAGTTCGAGTAAAGAATATACCTTGGCTAATCCTGGTGTCCTCAGAATCAGATGGCGTGACGTACTGAACCGTTCAATTTAATTTAACTTGTGTTCATTTGTACAAAATACCCCACGATTTTTTCATTAAATATCCCATACACTTTATTACATGAAGTGACTCCAATTTTAATCTAGACAGAACTAGGATTTTCATGTCTCAGTGGTATTATAACAGGTTTTAGCGTCGATTAGACCATGGTTTACTCAATATTGTAAATTCAACGGATCCCATTGCGAATTAAACGGCTCAGCGCGGGAGGAAGCAGAGGATTAAGTGTTCCGTTTTACATTGGCTTCCTGAGAGGGCGTTGTTCTCACTTTGTGCGAAGACAGACTCGGTGAGGAATTGATTCGAAGACCTCCATACCTACCTCCTAAGATAAAAGAACTGTTTACTTTAAGTGTACGAACTTGGTCCTATCAACTCTACGTGACTTACATGCCTTAAGACCAACTATTCGAATATTCCTTACTAATAGTTAATAATCTCTTGATCTATTTATGGAATTTAATGGAAAAATCGGCAAAAATATCGTCAATTTAAAATGTTTAAGTTGTTAATAAGTTGTAAGTTCATGTTAAGTCTTTCGACAAGTTTAGCTAAAACTTAAATTTTTATCGGTACATAAAATTTTGTTCCCATGGTAAATATCCACTGTCACTAGATATTTATCAGAGCCCACACTATATAACCCATAGCAAATTTTGTAATGGGTTACCTAATGTAAAAAGGGAAGGTATAAAAAATGAAAGATGGTTTTGACGAGCTATTGAAAACAAATATTGGGAAGAAACAGCCAGAGGACCACGAATTAAAGAAAGTGCCGGAATAACCATTCTATCTCTGCATTGGGCTTAGAACATTTTTAAGCAATAAGGAAATATAAGCAATGATCACAAAGCAATTTTTCATCCCATAATGGAGAAGGCATATGAAGTTCGAGCTCAATACAATAAAAACATTTGATTTTCAGCATTCATCTTCACGAATCATTAGATTAAACAAAAGCATACACTCCGCTTTAGTTTAAAGATGAATAGATAAATTTATAATTCCTGATAAAAGCGGAGTTTCAGTTATAAATTAAAATTCAAGTTATACTTGGTACATTGGCCAAGCAGAAAGGAAATTTGCTATCAAAATAAAGGAATACAGAAAGTGCTGAATAACCAGTGATGCTTCATCCAAGTTTGTTAAACATTTAGCTGAGAGTGATATAAGCAGTGACCTTTAACACCTGCTGTATTACAAGAACGAGTAAAGGTAAAAAACAAGATTTTCTACAGTAGTGTGAGATCGCAAAAGCAGTAAAGAATGATTTTAATTATAAATTCAAAAATCTCACCGCTACCTCGCATACACCAATGACGTCAGAAATATTTCAACGTTTAATTTTGGTAACATCATGAGCTACGTCGTGTTAACTTTTTGTGCCTTCCATTTCTTCCATCCCCCCTACTGCCAATTACTTATGAAAAATAACCTTTCCGAAGCGTTGAATGACCTTTCTCCCCATCACTTCCATCCCAACTAACCCTCTTTCTTCCCGGACTCCCCACAGCCCACCCCCGGTTTGAGAATGTATGGACAGAAACAAGACGAGATTTGTACCATAATAATGGCATTGTCAAGGCCATGTAGATAATGGACAGTATAGAATATAAGGCCAGCAACAAGACGAGATACGTACCTTATGAATGGAATTCTCGCAACCAAGGTCGGTAGAAATAGTGGTGATTGAAAAAGCAAGAATATATTTCACGAATTGCGTTTTTACAAAGACAATCCTCAAACTTTGACTTGTACATTTTTAACTTTACCCGCAGAACATTTTTAGGGAATATGAAGAAACTTAAAAATCTTTTTAGGGAATATGAAAAAACTTAAGGATGACATTAAAATTATATTTAATACAAATATTGGAAAGACACATCGAGAGGACCACATATTATAGAGGGTGCCGGAAAAACCTTTCTATCTCTGCATTAGGCTTAGAGAATTTTTAAGCAATAAAAAAAATATAAGAAATGATCTCAAGTTACTTATCATTCACATTTTGGGAGAGTAAAATGAAGTTCAAACTCAATAACATAGTAACATAAAAAAATATCAACAAAGTCGGCCATGTATTCGTAAAAAAAACTGGTCTTGTCAAAGCAATGAGAGGGTCTCTGGAGTAGAGATCTCGCAAGGCGAAACGGATGATTACCGCACTAGATTAATACCTAAGCTATAACTACGAGGGAAATACAAAAATATCAAATACACCTTAATACTTAGGTATGACAGATTACAGCAATGAAATGAAAGTGCAGTCAAAAATATCCGCCATTGTATAGCTTGTTTCTCGTACTTGTTACATACCGAATAAATTAAAGAATAAAATCATTCACCTTGAGGTTATGTTAAGATCTATCCTGATATTAAAATGCTTGGGGCAGATGATTTTTTTAAATTACTTGTTAAAGATATTTTATGCTTCATTTTCAGTCTATCATTTTACTTTCTGTAGCAGGACAACTCGACAAAATTATAGCGAGTATTAATTTATAAAAAAAGCACAGCTTTTCCAAACTGAAGGGAAAGCCTCTTGAAGTATTTTCATTTGAACCTCTCCAGCTGAAATAGATCTTTCGTGGCCACAACCTTAAAAAATATGTTTTAAAATCCTTTCTTCAGAACATCAAAAAACATCATTATCACCATCATCTTCCTTTGATAAACTCACAATGTCGTCCACACTTCTCGGAAGAAATATTAAAAAGCCTCGTTGTGCGTATATTTCCGCTCCAAGCCGTCAGCAACGTGTTGCGGGTGCCATTTTATCAAAGGCGATATTGGATATTCATGTGGCGAAGGTTGGCTGAGTTTTTAAGAGGATTTCTCAAGGGAATAAAAAGGAGAAGTGGGAGAGACGTGTCCTCTTTTATAAAAGGGGCCCCATCAAGGGAACGGCCCCTCGCTTCACTCTTCATCTCTTTCCTCCTCTTCTTATTTCGCTCCCAATAATAGCATGGAGGCTCGGAAAGCGGGCAAGAACCTTCAAATACGCTACAAGGAGACGTAACCAGGTCACCATATTTTTTCGTCAACTTTGCGTTGAAATTTGCCCGAAGAAAAAATGGGTATCCAGGACCAAGGAATTCAGAAAAAAAACGGACTCCCTCCGGATATCTCGACCAGGATTGAAGAAGGGCTAACCCGTTCATTTTTGGGAACTCGTTCACTCTGGACCAGTCTTTTTAGGGATCCGTTCATTTTCACTCGTTCACAGTTCCATTTTTATTAGCGGTCACGTATTTTTATTTTGAACATGTTCTTGGAGCTAAAATAATGTAAATAAAACTTACTATACCGTAATAGTGGCGCTTAAGAATGTTGGATGAAATAAAAGATGGAAATTGATATTACCAAACTTTTTACATGATTTCGTAAAACTGTTTAATTTAAATAAAGAAAAAATATTACTGCTATTTACACCGCTAGCATCAGCAGATGATTTTTTAAGGGATTATAAAGAACCTTTTATCTCTTAAAGAGAGGAGCGAAAGTAATAACCGACCAAAAGAAACGATGGATCGATTAGAACGAAGTAACGAAAGGAACAAAGGACCGAATGGAACGCAGACCGAAAGGACTGACTGACCGAAAGGAACGAAGGACGAATGGAATGATGGACCGAGAGGAATGAATGACCGAAAGGAACAGTCATTCCGTAGAAAATTGTCCTCCTGTTCAATCCATGTTCAACATGTTCTTGGTGTAAAAATGATGTGAAAAAACAAAGAAATACTTAGAATACTGTAAGAAAGGCGTTTAAGAATGTTGGATGAAATAAAAGATGGAAGGTGACATTACCAAATGTTTAATTGGTTTCCTTGAAAGGTTTAATATAAATAAAGAAAAAGTACGGCTAATTACACCACTAGCATCAGCAGAAAATGTTTTTGGGGATTTAAATAACATCCTATCTCTTTAAGATAGCGAAAGTTATGACGTACCGAAAGGAACGATGGACCGAAAAGAATGGAGAACGAAAAGGACCGAAGGACTAAAAGGACCGGCTGGCCGAAAGGAACGAAGGACCGACTGACTGAAATGGCTGACTGCCCTAAAGGACCGATGGACCGGAACGGTCGTTCCATAGAAGTCGGTCCTCGGTACTACCGTTCAATCCATGGACTCATTCCGTCGGATTTATTCGTTCACGAACGATCCACCTCTGGTGAGGATTGCTACCATACGCTGAGCTACTCCTAGACTACGCTAGGTGTCACAAGTACCTGCATGTACTCCTTGCATAGTCCTAAAACAGGATAAGTAGAAGGTCCTTTAAAAAGAATCCGTATGTGAAATTGAATCATCTGTAGAACGACAGAGTTAAATTTTTAAGACAAAAGTTGCTTTTACTCTAACTCCAGCATTCACATTTGCGGTCCACAATTGAATAAACTTACTCATTAATTAGTACTTATAGAAAAGTTTGACTCCTTCCGGGACAGCACACACCATCTATATGCCGCGAATATTCGGGACCCTGGTCATTTAACCACAAAAATGAATAAACTACAAAGAAAAGCTGCACGCTTCTTTTAAAACTGCTACGAACGAATATAAAGTGTTTCACAACTTATAGAGGGATTATGGTGGGAGCCCCTAGAGACTCGCAGGCTACACGATAGTCTTAGCTTGCGTGAGAAATTCAGAACTGGTGTATTACAGAGCGACACAGAGAATATTATCATGACGCCCCACTACATCTCTAGGTCTGACAAAAGCGATAAAATTAAAGTATAAAAACTCGTTCTTTCCCAGAACAATAAGCAACCACAATACAAAACGATCACCACTAAATACACTCCCATAATACACGTCACCATCTCACCTCCTAAAATCTTATTCCTAACATATTTACTCGGTGGTGTCCTAACACCCCCTGCCTCACGCCCATACGGCGGCTCGCAGGGTAGTATATAGATGTAGATGTACGTTAGAGATAGGTCGTGAAGTATTAAATCCTTTATATCACTTCACCTTACGATTCAATCTTTAAACTCCTCATGGCAAGGTCATAAGCAACCCCCAACTTGCATTCTGTGTTTCTCAATTTTACCAATCCGATTACATTTTTTCACGTTACTGTTTATGCTCGTTTAGGTGTTTAATGTTTAGAAGTATAGCACCTAAAGAGAAGAGTTTGATTATATCTTATAAGTTCTTAAGTTAATCTTTGATTATATCTTAGAGTGATATAATGGAATTTAATTTGGTCCCCAAACTTTCGTTCGCCGCACTTTAAACTGGGTTCGGTTCCTTCCTATCAGTGCAATTCCTTTCTGCACAACGGAGCATTAAGTTTGCTATTCATTGATTCGGATCCGGGCATACGAGATGGGCAGCTATTACTACAGTCACATCATCAACCGAATCTCTGAAAACTCGAATCCCTATGGAGGATGTCATAAGTACAAGACTCTTTCTTGAGGTCTTGCAGTGAAATGAGTCGAAACAGGATTTAAGGTAGTGACGAGCCATCCCACTTCGAAAAGAGCAACTATCGGTGACAGTTAGAGAGCTTTTCTGACTGATCCTCCAGAATTGATCTCCTTCCTCCACCGTTTATCACGTTCACCCCTTCTCCATGAAAGTTCTGTTGCCCATTTCCCAAACTATAGCGGTATTTTGGTGACAAAATCTCTTTTTGCTACCAAAATACCGCTCAGGTGTGCGAATTGGAATGATCAGTCCAAGACTTCTTTTAATAACTGTATTCACATAGGCAGTGTAGGGCGGGGACGGCCGGAAGTCATCTGAGGAGTCAACGAGAGGCGCATACCTTTTTTAAAGAGATAAAAAGGATTATAGGGCGCAGGTAAACATACATTAGTAGTACATTCTAGAATAATTCAAAAGATGAACAATCAGGATGTTTCGGTCTATGGAGGCACTCCGGGAGGCCGATCGATAACCTAGCCGCCAATTGTTTGAAATTTTTCTTAAATGCTTATAATTAAGACTTTTTTCACGAGGAGTTTAGATGAGCATTCCGCCAAGCATAAGGGCACAAAGTTTAAGCGATTCTTGCGGACCGTAAAGCAGTGAGCTATCTCCAACAATAGGGAGACAAATGAGTGAATGCGAAGAAAAGTAATGCCCTCGCACTGCATAAATCCATTCATCTGTGTAAATGTGAATTCTCATATTCTTTCATACTGTTAACTGGTAACTCAGAATGCAAGGAAAGTCATTGCTATACTGATAATAGTTAAATAACTAACTTATCGCGTCCCGATCATGTCCATATCACATGAATCGAAATGTTCCAGCTTTAGGATGACTGCTGGAGTTGCTTAGGGGATACTTCAAAGCAAAGGAGTATAATGGGGGTGTCAAAGATTAGTATTGGAATAGCCCGAAAAAAGGCATATCAACAGCTGAAAATAGACAGATAATCAATTATTACGAATACTCTCTTACAAGAATTTAAACACGAATTCCGTAACCAAAAAAGGTAAACGATCATTGCAAAGGATAAAAATCACCCATTAATTTGACTCTACCAAGGACCCTATCTTGTGGTCTTGCGGAGAGATAATTCGAACCAGGAATTAAGGTAGTGGTGAGTCATCCCATTTCGCAAAGAACTATTATAGGTACCAATAAGAAAACTTTTCCAACTGATCATCTGCGTAAAAACTCCTTTCTCCACGTTTTTATACACCATGAAAGTTCTGTAGCCCATTTCCTAAAAACCATCCGCGGCGCAGCGTCAAGAACTTTTGAGGTAATCACGTCACGTACATAAATCTAAACGGGGATTCCGTTACCAAAAGAGGTGTAAACAATCGACGCAAGGGGAAAAAAATCACCCATTGCTATAACTTTCCCAGGGACTCTTTCTTGAGGTCTTGCAGTGAAATGAGACGAAACAGGAATTGAGGAAGTGGCGAGTCATCCCACTTCACAAAGAGCTTCTATAGGCGGCAATCAGAAATATTTCTGACTGATCCTCCACGCTGAACCTCCTCCCTCCCCAGTTTTTCTCTACCGTGAAAGTTCCGTAGCTCATTTTCCAAAATCATCCGCTGCTCAGCGTCGAGAATTTTCGAGAGAGCCACGTCACCCGAGAGCTCCTGTAAACTCATCTCCGAGATCCTCGTCGATAGAAAAGTAATTCATGCGTCAATCATACTTCCAACGGATCACACAATAAGTTTCGACTCTTTTTTTTCTCTCCTTCCTCGACGTCCTCTCCGATATCGAGGGCCAAAGAAGGACGATTTTATCCGATATCAATTTCATCCGATCGTCAACGCGGATCCCCGCTCCACGAAAATACCCTTGAAGGGCTCTTTTCGTTTGGGTCGACAACGATGTCTTCTTGTCCCTCCACAGAAACCTCCTACAGTTGTCTTCTTCCGCTTGCATAGATCCGAATCATTCCTTTACAACAGCTGAGACATCGCAGGACTGGAGAGATGATGGGGATTTTTCTCCATCAAATCGTTCAAAAGACCACATTCAATTCTCACCCAGCTTACTTCTTCCCTCCGTAGAGAAAGCATAATGGATAGGTACTTTTTGGGGAGATAACTAGAAAACTATTTGTAACGCCGCATGGCCGCGTGACAAGGGTTGTTAGGACACCAGCCGCGTAAAGATGTAAGGGATAAGGTTTTGGGAGGTGAAATGGTGACGTGTATTTTGAGAGTGTATTTACTGGAGCTCAGTTTTTATTGTAGTCGCTTATTGTGCGGGAAAGAACGAGTTTTTCTACTTTCATTTTATTGCTTCTGTCAGAACTAGAGATGCAGTGGGGCGTCACGAAAATATTCTCTGTGTCGCTCTGAAACACACCAGTTCTGAATTTCTCAAGCAACCTAAGCCTAGCGTGTAGCCTCCAAGTCTTTAAGGCCTCCCCCACCTCAATTTCTCTAAAACTTGTAAAGTTGTGAAGTGTTGTTGTATGCTATGGTAAAAGATGAAGAAGAAACGATGGAGAAAGAAGGTTAAAAATTAGGAGTTATTGAGGCTGGTTAGGGAGGACCTCACTAAATTGAAGAAATAACTCATAAAAAACTTTGTGCAGTTCTACTATGTTTTAACGCTGTCTACCGGCTTTGACGTCTTTAGCGTCATTTTCACGTCTATTTTGTTTTGAAAATGACGCTATAGACGTTGAGAGCGGTAAACAGTGGTGCTTGAAAGTAGAAATGAGTAATATTTTTTTCAGAAAACGAGCAAGAAAGTTCATTGAAGTACTTGGGAAGTAAAATCACTTGGAATAATAATATTAATGCTTTTATGTGTCCTGTGAACAAGATATTTAAAGCAGGATTGCTGAGAGATTACTAGTATTCGGAAAATTTTGGGAACTCCCGAAAGCTATGAGTAAGAGATAAATCCAGATACCTTTGAGGAGTAGCTATGGTGAAAGATGGAGAGGACGTGATGTAGAGATAAGGTTAAAAATGAGGAGGTATGGTAAAGGTTTGTGGAGAAGCTAACTATATTGGAGAGGTTTAATAAGATAGGAAAAGTAGCCGGGCCGCATATTACGGAGGTTGTTTACAGCAATTCGTAGAAGAAAAGATAAATGAAAAGAGAGAAAGAGTAAGGAAGAGATTCGGTGTGATGAAAGACGAGATGAGAGGAGGGATCTACATGAAGAACCTCTCGCAAAACAGAAATGCCTGGAGAATTCACTTTCAATAGACGGGCACATTGAATGAAGAGGAATTTGTATTAGGTGGTATTTATGTAATGAAAGGATCAAGTAAAAATTCTTTGAAATTTTTCTTGATACAAGGTCAAAAATATTTGAAACGCAATTTTAAAATATTAAAAAATTCTAAACCATTTCCACCGTCTGTGATAGATCGTCACCAAACCCGGACATTGACTTATATCATTAAGTGCAATTATTTTATGGTTACTCATCTCATAATCCTTCCACAAAGATTCCCACCGCAATCATTATTTCCTAAACAAGCGCATTCAAAGCCCATATTTCTCCTCCTCACAAAACCCCGTATCCTCTCTCAGCTGCCTTCTTCGCTTTGACTCTGCCGCGCGGCTAAGAGCGATTCGCGCACGATGGTCCTTTGATCATCTCATCCGACGGCAAATAACCCCTATACCCATCCATCTCACGCAGCCTTCCTAGCACCACCACCATGCTTCCCCGTACCCCATAACCCTCCATCGCGCACTCACACACACGCCGTTCTACTCGGCAGTTCCGCCCTTTCCCTTTGACACCGAAGACGGAAACACTCGGCGATGGTGGAGTCCCACAGAGCATATTTTTCGCACCGCCGGCCTTCACTCGCTCGCCAGGCCCTCCTCCGCCTGTTGTTTACGGCGATCGCGCATTCAACCGGGGAAATCCCTCACCCTAGAGTCGGGCTTCAGGAATATTGATATGGGCAAATGAAATCTTCCGTTTAACCGTCTACGCATTGGGAATTCCAATGTACGGCGAGGGGAAAACAGCCGGCCACCGCCGATGAATCACGGTGCCGATCGTGAGGATTTTTCCCACAGAGTCGTTACTTGCCAAACCCACCGATAAAAGTCATAATCATAGCATGAAAATTTTATTGGGCGAAAAATAGCGGTGTGGACCTAGTTTAAAGATATTCCTTACGTTAAATCGACCATAAACATAATTCTCGCGATATTAATTGGAATTTATGCATGATGCAGAAATACTAAATTTGGCAACTATCCACAGAAATAAATTTTACTGCGACCTAGGTTTCGATGTTTTTGCATCATCAACAGATGATGATGTAAATCACCATGTCGATGTTTTTGCATCATCATCAGGTGATAATGACGCAAAAACATCGACCCCTAGGCCATAGTAAAATTTATTTGTGGATAATTATATTTTTATATTTCTGCATCATAAAATTCTGAGCCCAAGTATTTCTTCCAAGTGTGCAGTTGATGATTTTCACAAAATTTGGATCAGGTCATAAATTACAAAAAAATAATTCGCCCCGTAAAACGGCCTTAATACGGTCTCGTACCGTTAAAATTTTCTTTTTCAAACAGAAGTTGACGCTGAAAAATAAATATTTATGAAAATCGGTCAAAATATTTAAAATATAAAGTTAACAATAGAACAATTGTAAGCAAGCAACAAATATGGGCATAATTTGACTCGGAAAAGAACGGCAAACTGGCATATTGGCTTTGATTTTGACAGAATTAGGCAGTGATCACCGTAATTGAGTCGCTAAAAATATGCATCAATTTCTCAGTACGACTCGTTTCCATACAAAAAGCAGGGATATTTATGGCTATAATTATTCCTACCGATTGCTACTTCACTTCTTTTATCTCAAAAACTTTCAGAGTTACCCTTAATTTCAGTAACACCGTTGCCTGCAGTTGAATTTTGGACTATAATTGCAATAGGGCCTTTTCCAAACACATTTCACTTTCCTTTACGCCATTACCAAAACGAACAATGTTAACTATTTCCTTTAGCCTGTCATCAAGTAGCTAGTAATGTTATCAAGCACGATAATCTTTATTTTGGGCGAGTTTCTTCAGAAAAGCTGCGCTTTAATAATGGCATATCTAACATTCCAGAGTTGTAAATTACTCTTGATAGAGTATAATTTTATTTTCAACTTACACCCTCAATTTCCAGCCAATTAATTACTCGCTCCAACCTTTCCAGTCAACGGAGGAAAGGCAAGACGAGTTAATGGCGCCTTACAAATTGTTTGGGCTCACTAAGGGAGACGAACTCAGGAGATGACCCTCCCAGAATGGAGAACTATCATATGGCTAATATAAAAACATTGTAAGTAAACAATGTGTGTCCAACAGTCTTTTGGACTAATACATATACATATATATTTCTGGGGATCGAATGCTGATGAAGGAGTAATCGGGTGAAGAGATACATGTAGTTAGTGTTTTCTTCATATAGCATCGCAAGTGTACAAAAAATCCATTTCTCAAACTTGCATTTCCGATCCGGGTAAAATTAAAACTGAAAAAATTAATACGCCCTTGTTCAAATTTCATTACCCCCATGCTTAACAGGTTCCTGTACTATCAAAATAAAAAAGAAGTATATATAATATCCGGTCGAAATATTTAAATTCAAAAGTTATACTTAAAACCAATGTGAACAAGCAACAAAGACAGAATAATCCGAAAACTAAAAAACACATGTAAACAAATAACAAGACGCTTAGCAACCACGCAGCAACTTTCTACGTTTCGACAAAGTCAGATGTTCACATTATGTAAACATTAGTAGCAATTTCCAGGTAATAGACTGCTAATCGCGAACTAATGTGCACAAAACACATAAAATATACCCTACGTTCATAATTTTCCATTTTTCAAAATTTGGTCATATTTGTGAAGGGTTATCAGCCAGTAGACAACGATTATACAACAGAAAAAACAATGTATTTAACAGATGGTACTACTCGACCATTTAGCCCTAAGCCATCAATAACATAGCTCAGGAACGCAAAGAGCTTCAACATCCTCTTTTCCCTCCCAATAGTTTCCCGTCAATTTCATCGCCGACTGCGCACAGCGTCCGAAATGCTTTGAACTCCCTGGGCAGGGAGATGCCGTTCCGTTTTCGCACTCTTGCTTCAGAGCGAGCTCATCGGTCTTTGGGTGCGACCGCGTGCCGCAATTGATGCGAATATGCATAGAGCTGCTTGCTCAGGGGTCACGTCACTTTAACCTTTGAAAGCGCGATGACGCGAGCAACGCAACTGTTAGGAAGCTGATTGAAGCTTAAAAGCATAAAATTGAATTAAATAGCTGACGTCATGAGGAAACGAAATAAACTCATAAATTACACCCAAAACATTTGCAAGAATTAGTTCAATTAGACAATGTTATTCTGGCTTTTCGAGAAATATTTTAAGGAAGTTAGAGCGAGATTTGCCCTAGTCATAATGGAGACTATATTCGAATGTGACGTGTTAATTTCAGCAGCTTTAGAAATCAGGAAGAAAATATTGTCACATTAAGGGTGCAAATAAACGTTTAAATGACCAAAATTCTTAATACTTAAATGAATATATGCATATAGATCTCCAATCTGTCTTACGTTTTCACGCAATACGTTTAAAACTCCTTTACAATGAATTTTTTTTTTTTAATTCTCAAAAAAATTATTGCAGTGAGCAACATATTATTTTATAAAATTTATTGAGAATCTTACAAACTACGCACTGTTAAATTTCTGACCAGATATAAAGTTATAATATAATGAGAATTGCACAGCCTCCTTATCAGTGTAAATGAAATGTTCTCTTATAGAACTATAATTTGATAATTACTAACTAGATACATCCTCCGATATATCTACTACGTTGCGACTTAACTCACTTTATTTTGAGAGCGACGGGCGATGTGTGTATATTTTCGAGCTAAAATCAATAAATTTGATTGAAGGACTCTGTAATTGATGATCTGCAAAAAAGAGTCATCAGACTGGAACAAAAACAATTAGAAATAACAGGAATCTATACTGATGGTGACGACAGTGAAGTGATGACCAAAAAAGTCATTGACCTTGTTAATAACATTGATGTTTCTGTTGATAAGAATAGCATCTCTGCCTGTTCTCCCTAAATCTACCATAAAACCAAGAAAAGTTATAGTTGAGTTTACAAACAAGGCTGTGAAACAATCAATTCTTGCTGATAAAAAGAGGTTAAAAAATGCTAAAATAAGTAAACAATATCCTTACTCAAAAGTGTTTATAAATGAAAGCCAAACTTTGTTTTATCGTCAGCTCTTGTGGCAAGCTAAGACTAAAGCACATGAAATAAATTTTAAGTTTGTATCGTATAAAAATGGCAAAATATTAGTTAGGAGGAGTGAAGGCACTAAAATTATTGAAATACTCAGTGAGAGAGATCTAAGCAAATTGGAATAATATATTGTACCAATAACCATATTGCAAAGGTGGAGTAAAAATATCCATGCATTAATTTGGAAATCAGGAAATAGTAAAGTGATCAAGGTTGGTTCTGAAAAAGTCCTAAGGATTTGAGATTACTCTAAAACAGAAAGAAATAAGTTAGCTAAATGGATTCCTATTCTGTAGTTTCTATCACCCCTAAGTGCAGATCTTAAGACAACATAAATAACTTGTGTAACAAAATAACATCCTTAAAAGGCTATCTTATTATATTAATAAACGTAAGGCCTTTAAAGAAACATTTGGATGAACTTTATGTGCTGCACAATCAGTTCAAAAACTTTTGCCCTGTCCTTGGCTTTGCCCTAACTGAGGTCAATGTCAAATCGTCAGAAATACATCCCTTTCATGTACTTGGATTCACCTCCTACCATAAGTTAAGGCAAAATCAAAAAAGGAGGGGAAATTATGTTCTACCTAAGGGAAAATTTTCCTGGTCAGGTGATTGATATTGAAATAAAAAAGTTCGAGTAACTGACAAAATGTCATCATTAAAGAAAGAAGTGAAACGATGGTTATTGTATCAAAAGTAATGCAGTTGACTTAATATGGTATTCTGTTAAATCTGTTTCATTTATAATTTAAAAATGCCGTTAACTAATCAATGCTGTTCACTTGTTTATAGTGAAAAATTGTACATATACTGAGGTATTTATCATTTAAGAGTAAGTTTAAATTGTGTTTTGTGAATATTTGTGTGTTTCAATTACTTTTTATGTTCTTCGTCGATATTTTAAATGATTTCTGATGAATAAATGTTGTGATTTGATTGAAAAAAAATTCGTACTTTCGCTTACTCTTGTATAGATTTATTTCATAAAAAAAACCTTTGTACTTTTGCTATTTGAATTAATGATTTTATTGCGTCTTTCAGTAATTTATATGAATTTATCATATTTTAGGTTTTTAGCAATTTTTAAACGTTTTTGACAGATCAAAGCTATGACTATATTTTTTAATAAATTAACAGCACCTGCTGACAAGCCATAGGCTTAGCAGGACTAAACTTGTAATTATATTGAGAATAAATTCTGATTGAGCACCATTTGAGATGTGGGTTTGGAGAAGTCTAGGTGGACGGAAAGTAAGACGAACGAGGAAGTGCTTGAGATGGTGGGCGAGGAAAGGAAGCTTCTGAGTGAAATCCGGGATAGGCAGGGTAGATGGCTGAGGGATGTTGTAAAGGGCGATGGGTTGCTCAAGAATGTCGTAGAGGGAAGGATGTTGGGCAAGAGGGGAAGTGGAAGAAAGAGAATACGTTTCATGGGCGGGATGAAGTAATGAAGATGAAGCCGTATGCTGAGGCAAATAAGGATACTCTGGAGGGGGATGGGTCCCTGAATTTGTAGAGGACCCGGAGGGGATTCTCTGGCATTTAACAAAACCTACCCTAACTAAAAATACTACAACAACCACGGTAAGAGCTTATTAAGGTACATTGTTCCAAAGATAGTCAATAAATTGCCACAGCCAATTCGAGAAACTGACAAAATGTCATAATTAAAGAAAGAAGTGAAACAGTGGTTAATGTATCAAAAGTAATGCAGTTGACTATGGTATTCTGTTAAATGTGTTTCATTTATAATTTTAAAATGTCTTTAACTAATCAATGTTCTTCACTTGGGCCTACATATACTGAGGTAGTTATGATTTAACAGTAAAGATTAAATTGTGATTTGTGAATATTTACGTGTTTCAATTACTATTTATGTTTTTCGTCGATATTTCAAATGATTAATGATGGATAGGTGTTGTGTTTTGACTAAAAAAGTTTCGTACTTTTGTTTAGTCTTGTATACATTTGTTTTATTTAAAAAAAATGTTTGTACTTTTGCTGTTTGACTTAATGAGTTTATTGCGTCTTTGAGTAATACATATGATTTTATTATATTTTAGGTTTTTAACAATTTTTAAATGTTTTTGACGGATCAATGTTTTGAATATATTTGTTAATTAATAACAGCACCTGCTGACAAGCCATAGGCTTAGCAGGACTATACTTGTAATTATATTGAGAATGAATTTATGTTTAAAAAATACGATAAATTAATCAATTTATTTCCAAAAACCCCTTCAAATCAATTATAAAATTAATGATCCATATAAATAAATATATTGTAACCCATTTCTACTTGAGCATTAGCATTACCTTGCCCTGATATTTTTATATTAAATAACTAATGAAATTCATTCTAAAAAAATATTCTTACGACGAAGGTAAAAAAACTGAATACAAGAGTAAGTAAATAAAATCTTGGATTATCAATTACACAGCAGGATCCGGTGGAAAGAATAAATTACCGTCAAATTCTTTGGGATTCAAGAACATACCCAAGTGCAAATATAAACACCTAGTATACAAGGGATTAGATATTTGGGGAGGCGACCGACGGCTAAGGTCATTTGCACCATAGGGGATAGGTAAGGGAGGAAGGGTGAATAGAAACCCGGCGTCGGCATTAGCCTGCTATTTACGAAAGGTGCCAAGGGGACCACGGCTTAACGTCTCATCTGACAGACGCAGTACTCTACTTGAAGTGTCCTCCACAAGACACTCAAGTAGGGATCGGGTTCCTTTGAAAAACATCCACCTCGGCAGGGATTTGAACCCTGGCCGCCCGTGTGGTATGCGAGTACTCATCACACCAACCCGATTCTCCAGTATAAAAGGGTATCTAATCCTTGTTTGCAGTTTAGGTTTCATAGAATTCCTCATAAAAATTCCCCATTTAATGAAAAATGTTTTCTGAAAGACACACTCGTTATATTTCCTATGTAAAATGACATTAATTTCTTGAAAATTAGTGCGCTAAGAAGCATATATTTTGGTATCTAAGGAAAGGTGAGATACTGTTCTTTAAAACCGGACAAAATTCGTTGATCTCTACGAAAAATGACATTTCGCTCGAATTTCCTTATTTTGTGATGAACAGCAAAGATTATGACAGCTAGAGTATAAAAATACACAAATACAAAGAAACTGGCCTGAAAAATCAATATTAAAATCATTATCAATACGGATCATATTTATATTTCTTCATCAATTTTTAAATTATTCATAAAAATGCTGAAAAATATCGTTTCCAGAAGGTTACTGTGTGTGTTGTTCCATTTTTAATAGTGGATTGAAAATAGTAAGAAGAGGAATCTACAAGTGAATTTTTTCAAAAGAAAAGAAGACTATTTCCGGCCGATTTGGCTGCAGCTGACGCAGCGTGACGAAAAATAGGACTCCGGCAAGGTACGCAAATCGTCCGTTAAATATTGTTGTAGGGCCACCGTATCCTTAACCCGTCAACGCCAATGTAGACACATATGGAACGCTCTGCCTTTCAGAAAAAAATAGGGACTAATTGTTGGAAATTGATACGAAAGGGAAATCGGTGTAAATGTGCCGGAGACTATTGCAAATCTACTAATCAGAACTTTGAGTACAAAATGCAAAATTAGACTAAGTGTTAAATGTTTTGATGCTTATAGTTTGAATCCAACATATTTCAGTTTACATAAGAAGAAGATTGAATAAAGGATTTTTTTAACGAAATCACAGTACTCCTTCTCCAAATCAAAATGTACCATTGAAATCGAAAAGACTCCGTCACCGCATAGCGTTGCCCTAAGGCGTCGGGGAGTATGTAATTCCGATCATAATAAACACCATGCGGAATAAAATTCAGACGTGATCTGTAGACGCATTGATATCATTTTCGAAAAGAAATCATAAACATTTGGACAAAAAATACTTCGGGCGCTCGCGGGATATACCACAATCACCAAACTTCACGATCGCCACCGCCCGCTAGTTGCTTGGTTAATTGAGGTGGCGACTGACTGCTGATGTCATTTCCGCCAATAAGAACCGATGGGTAGGGGGTAAGAGAATGGTATTGTGGGAATAGAGAAAGGTTGGTTAGAGACCTGGCGGCAGCATCATTCTGCTCTGAACAAAAGGAGCCAAGGGGACCACGCTTTCATGCCATACGCGGGACAGAGAAATGTACATACTAGAAAAGTTGCCCATATATCACCCAACAGCATAGCAAGTATAGATGCGGATTCCACTAAAAGATATCCATCGGGATTTATACCCAGGCCTTCGGGACCGGAAGCCATTGCTTTGGCCACTGGACCTACGCATTTTTCGCCAGCAACATTTTCTACATCTATATAATACCCAGCAAGCCGCCACATGGGCGGGTGGCATGGGGTGTTAGGTAACCAGCCGTGTAAAGGTGTAAGTTTTTTAGAGATGAAATAGTATCATGAATCATAGGAGTGTATTTAGTGGAGCATAATTTCTATTGTGGTTGCTTATTGTTCGGGTAAAGACGGAGTCTTTCTACCTATCTGTTTGGCAGTGCATCTCTCTCAATTAATCGCCTAAATCGGTGTCAGACCTAAAGAAGAGGTGGAGTCATGATAATATTCTCTATGTCACTCTGAAAAATATCAGTTCTGAATTTATCAAGCAAACTAAGCCTAGCGTGAAGCCTCCGAATCTCTGGGGGCTCTCACCTTAATCCATCAAAAATTTCTGAAACACCATATGTTCGCTCGTAGCAGTTTTTAACAAAGCGTGCTGCTTTTCTTGGTATTGTATTAATTTCATTGTATGACCATGGTCCCAAATGCTCGCAGCACATTCGAGATGTGGCCAAACCAGAGCAAAGTAGCATCTCTCTTTGACTTTTTCATCCGAACACCTTCCTATTTTACACTTAACTAAACCTAGTTTCTTTAATGCTGCGCCACATATGTTCTGTATGTGTAATCCCCACGATATATCAGATGTTACGAAAATTCCAAGATATTTTACTGTAACTGAAGATTTTATATTTACTCCATCCACAGTATAGGTATGGTATTTTTGTGATGAATTTCGCAGGAAGTGAACTGTGGTGCATTTGTTGATATTTACTTGTAACTCCCACTCCTGGCACCACTAATGAACGTTATTAAGGTGCGATGACAGAACTTCAAAGTCCGCGTCTTCGCTCATTTAACGGTAGATAGCTGTATCATGTGAAAATAATCTTATTTTACTGCGAACTCTATAATTTTGGTCATTAATATAAATAATGAATAAAAGAGGGCCGATCACACGTCCCTGAGAAACACCGGATGTGTCTTTGACCATTTCACAGCTAAAACCATCAATAACTACTTTTTGTTTTGGATCACCGAGAAAGTCACTTATCCAATTCACTATATAATTAACTCCACATGATTGCAAGATACATATGAATTTTTTGAGAGGAACCTTGTCGAATGCCTTCTTGAAATCAAGGAATATCGCGTCGACTTGCTAAATCGAGTCACCTGATTTTAGTATATCATGAAGGAAGAGCGCAAGCTGTGTTTCGCAGGACCTGCCCTTACGGAAGCCGTGCTGACTGCTATGTAAGGAGTCATGATCATCCAGGAATTTCATAATATTATTATGTGTTATATGACAATGTGTTCAAGGAGTTTGCATAAAAGTGATGTTATCGATATAGGCCGGTAATTTCCTGGGTCACTTTTATTTCCTTTTTTGAATATCGGAGTGACGTCGGCTATTTTTCAGTCTTGGGGCACCTTGCCTTTGGATAGTGTTTTTTTAAATATAATTTCTAAGAATGGTGAAATCTGTGGCGCTAACTCATTGAGCATGCGTGCAGGTATTTTTTCTGGACCTGGAGACTTGTTACTTTTATTCGAACGCAGTTGTTTAATTATTCTATCACGCTGAATTATTACGTCAGGCATTGGCTCGTCAAAGTCAGGAAAGTCTACATTGAGAATTGTGCCATCGTTAGTGAATACACTTTCGAAGTAGTGGTTTAATAAATTGGCTTTGTCGACACTGTTGATGACCACTTTGCCGTTTGTATCCAGTAAAGACTCTACTGTCGAAGATTCGCCCAAGAGTAAGACCAGAATGACTTGGGCTTTTCATCTAGCAATTCACCGAGGATTTTTTTCTTGAAGTTTCGTAGAGTAGCGCGCATTATATTCTTAGTTTTTGAGCTTTGAGCGATGTAAATTTCTCTCACCGCAAGTTTCAATGTTTTTTATCGTAAGTTAAAAGTTTTTGTACAGATTGTGTAGTTGTCTTTGTCTCCTGAGCTCCCGCCTTATTTCGTGGTTATACCAACGAGGTTCTTCACTCTCCATTTTGAATTTGTATGGAATAAATTAATCGATTCCTTCGCGTAGTATTTTCAAAAAATATCTCAATAATACCTCGGTGCTCTCGTTCTTCATTGTGGCTACGAATACCGTGTATGAAGCTTCTAACCTCTCCCTGAATTTTACGTAGTCGCATTTTTTAAATTAGTAGACTTTACGTTTGGGTTTTAAAGTGGAATCTACTGTTGTTTTCAAAGTCGTAAAAATTACTTCTACTTTATGATCACTTATGCCTTCGAGGATATCGACGTATTTAATTATTGCAGGGTGACTAACAGCTAAAAGGTCTAATATTTTATTACCTCTCGTAGGTTTGTTTACTAATTGAGTAAGAGAGTGGTGTTAAAATGTATAAAGTAAGGCCTCGCTTATATCACGCTTCCTTGAATTTGGTTTAATGGTGTAGTTATCCAGTTTATAGCCGGGACGTTGAAATTCCCACCGATAATTATCACGTTTTGTTATCTTTCCAGGTAAATTATGTTAATTGAGTTTATAAATGGTAAAAAAGGTCGATTTTGGAGTCTGGTGGCCTGTAAAATGAGCAAATTTGCATATTTCTTTTGTTTTGTTGCTTAATGATACACCAACGCTCTTTATTCCATTGTCGTCTAATGTTTGTGCGGTACTATTTAAATACAATTTAACTGATATGAATACTCCGCCGCCATTCCTATCGGGTCGATCACGTCTATAAATTTAATATCCTGTTGGAAAAATTTCGCTACCGTTAATATCCTCTGCAAGCCAGCTCTCCGTTCCAATTACTATATCTGCGTTTTCAAATATATTCTCAACTTTGGCACGTTTGTCCTTAACGCTACGGTATTTTACTATCACTAAATTTAATTCGCATTTTGCTTGACGACTGTCGGTTAGAGGTTTTGCTAATTCTGTGTGCTATCATTTTTATGTTCTCTGAAACCACTGAGAAGGGAATTCTTCTTTGAAGTTTCGCAGTTATCTAGAGAGCGCGTGTTAATTGTAGCTATAGAAGTAACATTTATTTATTAGTGCTTCCCCTAAGATTTTTCGGCAACGAAGGCCTACATTATACGGATTTACTCGGAGGCTGTTATCGGGTCAATGCTTTTGAATCCCACTGATTGACGAACTCTCTACCCTAAAAAATACCTACAATGCTCAAAAATCCTATGAGCCACCCGTTCTGACGCCTGGGCGGAGTACTGCACCCCAGCTCACCCCTGGACGGTTGAGGGGAGCACGGCACGATCCGAGCACCGATCGAAAATCTACGCATTCTGCTCCTATGCCTACACAGAATTCCTACAGCCTCCTGTTCAGGCAGTCAATTCTGCTCCAAACATGGTGACCGTGGTCGGTTCGAGGAACAACACTGCAAATGGTCAGCCGAAAATCGGCACCAGATGCCCTCCGGACGCGTTCCACCTCTGAGTTTAAACCCCTGAAGGAATATAATATCTCATCAGCTCCACGCTCGGACGCATCGTTGGTGCCGATATGGGCCACCACCCGCAGCCTTGAGCAGCCGGTTCTCCGGATTCACACACACACAACGATAATACTAAAAATAGTGATAGATAAACACTAGGTAAAACTAAACTACAGCTACAATCACTATTAACACAACACTATGGGTGGAAGCTTTTACGCAGTTCCAGAACGCTGAAGGTCAGTGACGTCACCGTTCCGGTTCCAAGAGCGGTCAGCTGGCACAACCTCACCCTCCGAGAGCAGGTGCAAGATATGGTCAGAAAACGTCAAACGTTAACCCGTCTTAATTTGCAAGAGAAACTATCGGCAACATAGCAAAAGTAAAGGTTGTGGGACGTACCAAAAGCAAATATCATTCCAGTCATTGTCTATCATAAACATTAACGTTGGGGGATCGGGTTGGTGTGATGGTTAGAGTACTGGCTACCCATACGGACGGCTAGGGTTCAAATCACTGCAAAGAGGTTTTTCCGAGGAAACCCGATGCCTTCTTGAGTTCATTGTGGAGGACGCTTACGAGCAGTACTCCGTCTGTCGGATGAGACGTTAAACCGTGGTCCCCACAGTGCCTTTCGTTAAGAGCAGGCTAATGCAGACGCCGAGTTTCTATCCACCCTTCCTCCCTTACCTGTCCGCTACGGCGCAAATGACCTTAGCCGTCGGTCGCCTCCCCAAACGTCCAATCCCAATCCCAAAGTTTACGTTGGACGAGTTTCCAAGAGCGCATTATTCAACTCGTTAATGGGAAAGCTCCAATAGCATCCAAAATCAGTCAATTTTTTTGTCGTGAAGTAACTACAAAAACGAATATTTTACGTCATTTTAATGTGGTGGAATGCCTAGAAAAACTAATCAATTTCTGGGAAAATAAATTTTCCACATGAATCACCTACATAATCCTCTCGCTTTTTAACTGTAATTTTTTTCTTGTCTGGGAGAAGGAGTCAATTGTAAAAACCAGAATGGTCATCGACTATCCAATCACCCCACATTTTAGAACGGCCACTTACGAAAGGTCACTCTGTGTTGCTGGGTGAAGTTTATTTAAGAGTATTCCTAAGGACATAAAACTTTCCACCTCCCTGTGTATTTTCAAGAAAAAAAATCTTTTACCATCTTTATATCCTAGAAAAGGAACTATAAGAAATATTGACCCCATGAATTATTGTGCGATAATTTATTTTTCTCTATTTAAAATGTTCCCTCTTTTCATTATTTAATACGTGATATATGAGCTCCATTACTATGTTGCATTTTATATACGTTCTTATTGGACGATTAATGTCCAAGAACAATAAATATTCCTTCACTTTACTTTCATCCAAACTACGCTTTTTTTCGTACGTCATCGACCTACATTGTTCACCCAATCTGTTCTTTCCCCCTCCCACTCCCCCCCCCCCACGCCTCTTCCATATACCCCCTCCTCCTACCTTAGCTCTGGTCGCTCTGGTATAAATACATGTGAGAGTGTCTGTCCCATCACCTTGAAAATGACATAGTATGTCGAAACCATGGTCGGTGTTGAAGTAGTATATTAAAGTGTGGATATTACTATTGTTGTGTTATATTTTATCATGGATACGCTTTTTTTTCCAAAAATCTGCTTTCAAAAACTGCCGTGTTTACTTGACATTGGTGCGTTCTCGATGCAGGAAAATACGGCACGAACGTAAATAAAACCAGATCCTAAAATTACTTTTCGACTTACTTAGGAAAATATTAAAATTTCATTTTAAATTATTACATTTTCCAAATATTATACTTCACCATCATGGCCACACAAGCCCAAGATGGTTTTTGGCCTCGCCAACGATTCGCCTCCACTCTTGTCTATCTTCGGCAGCATCCATCCATACTTCTAGCCGTCTCATATCATTTCCCACCTGGCCTTCCCATCGGAGTCTGGGTCTTCCCAAAGGTCTTCTCCCGTCAGGTTTACCTTTCCAAACTAGTTTTACTATACTGCCATTGCCTCTTCTTAGCACATGGCCAAGCAAAGTTGAACGCTGGCTTTTCATAATGGCTATTATGACCGGATCAGTATAGATTTCTCTCAGCTCTCTAGTTTTTCTCACCCTCCAACCTTCTTCTTCATGGATTGGTCCAAAGATCTTTCTTAGGATTTTGTTTTCGAATTTTATGAGTTTCCTTTCTGATGAACTTGCTAGGGACCACACTTCCAAAAATTATAAATTTAAATATTTCCAAATATTATATTTCCCAACACTCAATGTTTGCGCCACTTCCCGAAACTTTTCTTCTCCAGCATTACTTAGAAACACTAATACGAACGCAACTCACAGTAATTCCTCCTCAACAAATCCTTCATATTTTGTACCCCCGGTCAATTACCAACGCATAATTTACATTAAAGGACTAGCAAAATTGATTGCGAAAAAGTTCAAAAATTATAAATTTAAAAATAAATTTTTAATCATAATGCACATTAAAAAATCATGATACACAGTCGAGTCGAAAATACCTCCAAATCATAAGTGTAACATAGTATATTCTATTCATTTTACAGACTGTGACTGTATTTAGATCGGAAAGACATCACAGTATTTCAATGACAGATTAAACCAGCACAGATCTTCAATAAAATTATCTAAACTAACTTGTGCCCTGGCGGACCATTCACTTATAAATAATTATAGTTTTGATTTAAAAATGCCAAAATTATCGATTATGAACCGTGCTTGCAGAAAAGGCTGTTCAACGAATTGGTACAGATCATAAAAAAAATTTAAAGCTTGTAATTGGAGAGCTGACATTGACAAGCTCAGTAGAATTTTTATAGGTGTGGTAGGATTGTTTGACAGAACCCTTATTGGATTCTGTGCATTTTGTTTTTATAAACAACAATTAAAATCAATGATAATATTTGATTTTTAAAATATAATTTTTATCTGTTTAAATTGTGAATAATTAAATTTATCTCTATTTGTGTTATGTTAAATTAATTTTTTGTTGTTTACAAATTTCTTTACGGTTTGGAGTTGTTATTTACTATGAAAGCGAATGAATTACGATCCGCGGAAACTTTGTGGAATTCCATTTTAAATGGATTTATCATAATAATTACTTTTACAATCCACTGTGGTCAAAAGCAACATGCACGATCCGGATTTCGAATGCTAAAACATAATCATCAAGTGCTAAATGACAAAGGAACAAAGAGTATTGCATCCTTATATATGGTAGGGGAGCGATGATAGGGGAGGGGATAAGGATTTCGCGAGGCAGGTCGGAGGCAGGTTGGAGGCTAGTTGAACTGGGGTGGATTCAAGGTCTGTCATGGTGTGTTTATGCGAAGAGCTGCTGGAAGTCAGGAGAGGGGTGTGGGAGGAAAGAACATTCTTGAATGGGGGCTTTTGCTTGGGAAAGTTCGGTCAAGATTTTTCAGGATGGGGAAGTGGTAGGAAACAAACATTCATTGATGACAATAAAGTTCGGGTTACGCAATCTTTTTAAAAATTACAAGTAGCTCCAAGGAGCCCAACTCACGTCTATTGTTACTGAAAGCTAACAATTTTACATTAAAATCGCATTTATGTTCATGGATTAAGAGATGTTTTGTAAAATTACTCCCGTCTTCTTGATTATTTCTAAAAGCACTGAAGTGTTCTTTGGTCCGTAAGTTGAAGTTCCTGCAGGTCTGACCCACATGTTCCCCGGCACAGTCACCACACTGAAGAGCATAGATACCAATTCTCATCTTTGGTGGTACACTATCTTTACATTTTATAAAAATGGATTTAAGATTCGTCGTTGATTTAAAAGAAATCCTTTCCCCCCCTCCTCTATCCAAAACCATTTAAAAAGGCACAATACTTTTTGTTGCTTTGTCATTTAGCACCTGATGATTATGCTTTAGCAATCGAAATCCGGATCGTGCATCTTGCTTTTGACCACAGTGGATTGTAAAAGTAATTACTATAATAAACCCGTTATTTGCTATGTTATTGTTAAGCTCAATGGTAGGTAAATTTTCGATTCCTCAACTTTTGTACAAATATCAGTAATATTAACTGGCTATATGTCTCTTTATTGCGCGTTTCAAAGCCCTGAGGATGCCAAAGTATTTGGCAAAACGTTGGATGTGAGTTAAATTTATTAATGACCAAATATTCAAGAGTCTTATTATTATCTATGGGTGTAATTTTAAATTGAATTTATCAAAATACTGGGATGCCTCCTTCACACTGGTGCGTCTTCGACGCCGGCAATTACGGTACGAGTCCAAATGAAATCAGATCCTAGAATTAATTATCGCTAAGACTTGAGAAATTATTTAAATGTGCACAGAATGATCTACGCTCACCGCTTCACCTAACTCAACGTGAGGGTGAATTATTTCATAGGGGCGCTCGCTGATAAAGGATCCAGGGAAGTGAGAGCGTGAAGATTTACGACGATAAAAAAGTAGACAAGGACCGTTCATCCGGGATGACGCTTAGAAAATCATTTAATAAAGTGCAATCAGGACTTGATCCTCAGATTCGATTACCCACAGGAAAAAAAAACTAAGTTATATAAGAAGCACAAGCAGACGGCAAAGTTTTGGCAGCTTGTTTTATCGCCTCTCTTCCTTCTTCGGGAACTGCGTACGGCAAGAAATAGGATAAGGATGGAGAAGAAAGGCTAAGATATATTTAGTGCCATTAATCTTTGGCTTAGCCGTTCGATTTCTTCAATCACAGGCGCTTCCTCAGATTCCTGTGTAAAAACGCTTTCCGCTCAAGCCCAACGTTAGTCCACCATTTCCGCGAATAGCAGTAATGGTGGGTAAAAAGTGAATCTGGATGAGTGATGTTACATACTCAACGTTGACCGACCTAAATAATCAAGGTCAGGGATACTGTAATCAATCTTACGCAACATCTATTTTTTTGAAATCATTTTGAGTTATATAAAAATGAACCAATTTTCATTAAATCCACCACTATTTACGCGGGAAAAGCATTTCAAGCGACATTTCAAATAATTTTTTAGGTGTACCGGGGTTTACTAGCCTACCTAGAAGGAAGGCGAGGGTCAAAATGACCCATACGTATTTTTTGCTCATAAATGCGTCATTTAAAGCCTTCTAAGAGATTAATGCGTTCCTCTCTTGAAGAAAAGGACTAGTTTAAAAATAGTCAGGGTTGAAATACTAGCATCACGAATAAACTTAATTGTTGAAGGCGTAACTTTGTGGAATGGCTCTACCGACACGACTAAAAAGAGAGAACTCTTAGTATTTTCCACACTTACAACTTTAATTCCCGACCCAGGTTTCGACTGCCTTGCAATCATTTTCAAAGGTGATTGAACCTTTGAAAATGATTGCAAGGCAGTCGAAACCTGGGTCGGGAATTAAAGTTTTAAGTGTGGAAAATACTAAGAGTTCTCTATTTTTAGTCATGTCGGTTGAAATACTCTTAATGCACCGTCAATAATATTTGTTAAAACATGATGAAAATATACTTCACGTTTTCACTGCTTTCACTACTATTGTGGGGTCGTTGAAAAGATCCAA
The DNA here is from genome assembly GCA_963169105.1 of Ceriagrion tenellum. Lineage (NCBI taxonomy): Eukaryota > Metazoa > Arthropoda > Insecta > Odonata > Coenagrionidae > Ceriagrion > Ceriagrion tenellum. Next base: position 87,373,489 of record OY720642.1, on the reverse strand, counting down.
TTGGAAAAACAAATAATATATTCAAACATTTTCATGTATTGAAATTTAAGTCGGAGTAGATTTGCATGGTATAGTCATAAAGTGAACAAATTATAAATTTATTTACACTGATATTGATTATTGGTTCACTTTTTAATGATTTATAACTAATGAAATAATGGAAAAATAATGTGTTGATTATTGAATGAAGCGTTATTAATACTTATACTTTTTTAGTTTACAGCGATTTTTCAAGAGACAGCACAATTCATGTTTATTCAGCACAATTCATGATCCTATTAAAATATTCATAAATATGATTACATAAAAGTATTATCGAACCTCAAATACTACGTTTTAATCTCATAATAACATCGTTCTCGGTTACAACCTTTCCTCAGATATATTATCTCATTCATAGTGATATTTTTCAAACAGTAGGTACCTACATAATTAACTACGCTCACCATTGATATAATTTTTAAAATTTTTGATGAATATCCCCATTGATTCATGCATGATATCATTTTCTGAAAGAACTCACAATGCGTAGAGAATTTATAATTAGAAAATAGTTAAATAATAATTCAATTAACACTCCTACACTTCGTGTTTATGATGGTGTTTTTTCCGAGTTGATTAAATTCCGTCGCTATTCCTTCATTCGGCCCACATAGTAAGCACGGAGACGCGTAGGACGAAAATATTCTCCAAGCTTAAGCACAACGTCAATAAAAATGCAACGATTCCAGGAAATTTGTTAGTTAAATTTTCTCATCGTTTCCGAGAAGCTGTATCACGCTCAATTATTCCCCGAAAGCACATGCATTTCAAATCACTGTGAATTTGTAAAAAAAAATATAAGCTCGAATTATTTCAACGACCTCCATTTATTTAATCGCATTCTACTGTGAAACACTCCATCTGAATTGGAAATTCTGGATGAGAGCCTGAATTAATTACATAAAAAAACGGTTCCATCGTTGGAATGATTTTACTGCATAAATAGATCGTAACGCATGAAAGTGTGGCACCCTTCTGGAAATTAGATAAGAAAGTCAAAGCTCATGCACCAAATTTGAACCCGTAACAACTCAGAACCTATCCCGATGTAATAATTTAAATATGATTCGGTCAGTATAATGAAACTAAGAGCTTATTCACTTCAAGTACTTAATAAATTCGTATATTTGGAGAGTTTCTACCGTAATTGTTTCATTTAACGATTAAATAAAGAACCACTAATAAATTCAACAGATTCAGGCGAGATATCGTGGAAGTTCTTCATAATGTAAGAGAAACAATTGCACTTTTCCACAAAATTGTTTTAATGCGTACAACGCGTTTCGGCTCACAGAGCCATCATCAGGTACAAGACCTGTACCTGTACCTCTTGTACCTGATGATGGCTCTGTGAGCCGAAACGCGTTGTACGCATTAAAAAAATTTTGTGGAAAAGTGCAATTGTTTCTCTTGCATTAAATAAAGTACTTTGTGAATCTTATGAGTAAGTTGTAATCAAGTATGCAAGGTTACCAGCCTTTGCAGTACACTCCCCATTTTGTTGTCTGGTAGTGAAACATGGGTATGTCAGGATAGACATAAGAGTAGACTGAACGCCGTGTGTATGAGTTATCTGAGGAGTTTTTGCGGCAAAAGTAGGATGGATAGGGTCAGGAATGACTGGTTAATGACTGAATGTGAGTAAGATGCTCCAGTAATGGACATATATGAAAGAAGTGTGCTTCGTTGGTCTGGACATGGTGAGAGAATGGATGAAATTCGAATAACGAAACAGATATGTATGATTGAAATGAATGGTGCGAGAGGTAGAGGTAGGCCGAGAAAGTTGTGGTTGAATGCGGTTGAGGAAATTCTTAGGAGGTCGAATATTAGGAGCCTAAAAAACAGGAGGGCGTGTATGAAGCAGTGTATGGGGGTAAATGAAGCAAAAGAGGTGTGCAAGGATAGGTCAGTATGGAGGAAATTATAAAAGCAGTGATAGATGTACAAATATGTATTTATGAGTGAAACTTTGTGACTGTGCCTACCCCGGCAAGGAACGGCGTGATTGGTATGTATGTATTGAATAAAGGTCCAGTTATTCATTAAAAAAACCCAACATTTATACAATTAGTTGCAAACTAATGAGAAAAAAACAAGTTAATAACTTAATCATGTACATCAATAAATCATAAAAGACTTAAATCAATTAAACCAAACAGACAAATGCCATTATTTCCAAATCCACAATATTATATTCAGTTATTAAGTATATCTGATCTAATATCCAATCATATTTGACAGCCAGTTCCCAAATATCTCTTCAGATACTTGGTTACATTTCACAGCAGTATTACGCCTACACAAACAATAATGAAGTTTCTGCCCTTGGAATTTAATTTCCAATAAGTGGTCAGTTATTCCCAAAAAAAAATGGTTACCAATCAGTTCTTTATGTCTCAAAAAGTATAATCCATGCACAATATGACCTAAATTTGTTAAAAAAGAAGATGATGTCAAATATTTGAACGACTATTGATATAATATAAAAAGAATGTGGTCTCCCAGTATGGGTGTTAAATCAGGAGTCGTCGCCAACGCAAATTTCGTGTTGAATGTATGAATATTGAAAAATTAGTTCTTAACATGAAAAGTCTAGTAATATCTCCACAGAAAGAATATAAACACATGGAAGAAATATGCTGGGGCATGGTAAAACATCGAAATCAATGCCTTAGTTCCCCAGAAATCTTATTCACTATGCTTAATTAGATTCTGTAAATAAACTGACATATCGCATGTGATAAACTTGAAAGGTATTCATAAATGTGATCGCCTTTTTAATTCATTTAGTACCCAAGCAAATCCCTGGTCGCACGAAAATACCTCACAAGATGAACACCTACCATTATGTCGCTAACAATGCCGGGGACAATAATTTTCACACCACCGACGAGAACAGAAAGTATCAAGATAGTTCTGACTTAGCACTATTGAAGTTCTGTAGAAACAGGATAAATAACGATGCTTAATTTGAATGCGCATTTTCCGCAAAAATCCAATTATTTTATCTTAAATGAAGAACATTTAAGAATTGTAATGCTCACACATCTATCGGAAAACCACATTCCCCCTAACCCAAACTCTCAATCCTAATTTTTATGGTTAATAATAAGTGTTCTTATATTGTTCCAAAGAAATGGACATTGGAATTAGTTCCAACACAAAAAAAATTATACTGATTTCCAAGAAAACCAGAGATAATTTTAAGAAGTTGCATCCATTATATTAACGTCATTCTATTATCCTTCTTCTTTGGAAGCCATAATTTACATTTTCCCACAAACAAGTCAGTACACGTTTCTGAATGTCACATTAAATTGTATCGCAAGTAATCGTGTGTCCGTTTGTTATTTTTATTTTAAGAATTAATTACCTCGGATTCAAAAATCGTAATAATTCACGTGAAAGAATAGAAGCGGTTGTCAAGGAGAAACAAACGGAGGGAAATTCACAGGGCTTTCCTATTCAAGCAGAAGCGTGACAGGTTATGAATTTTTCATGTTTCTTTTTGGTTTGCAAATAGCGCTTTGGTATGGTCCGTATTAATTTCTCACTTTCATGCGTCGCACAATCGTTAATTAGTGTCTCCGCATCTCTCTCGTGAAGCAAATGTAATGAATTACAATTTTGACGAGAAGGAATATGAAATCCCCAGCTAATATTTGTCTTTTTCAGCAAATGAAGTCTGAGTTTCTTGGAATTCTGCCGCATTATAATAAAAACAAGTTTTCACCAACAGTTTCCGATTGAAAAAATGAAACTTTTCCAAATTTTATAATGTGTGTACACAGAGACCAACGAAAATGAAGAGACTATTTTACGTAATCGACTTTCACATGTTCAGTAACCCGGTGATCTGGACATAACTTCACTTGAAATTAAACAGATTAGCAGGAAATCTTGAAAAAATAGTAGTGTCCACAGAGATAAATACAGTGAGGGGATACGACCCAGAAACTATTGATAACCATCTCCACCCTTCAAGAAGCATAGTTTGTGCATTTCACTGGAGTAACATTACGCGTGAAGCCAATAAGTGCCGAGGTTAGTTGATTTATAGGGAATATTATGAGCCTTTTTAAATATTTAAGTTCATAGAGTGATCACAGCACAATGTTAACATTTTTTAATTGCTTTTATCCGAAATAATAGTTATTTATATTCATCAAAAAAAAATTCAAATCGCGGACTCATAACAACAATTATGCTCTATCAATTAAAAAATATAACCAAATATATATGGAATATCATCATTATGAAGCAAAGTACACCAGCATCAGCAATTACTTTATTCATTTGTAATTATTACGCTTTATCGGAGGATTTTTGGCACTTATATTATTCATAGAGTAACAAAAAACGCGAGTAAACGCGAGTAAACGCGAGTAAACGCTATGTCAGTCTGGGGTGAGGGGAGGCATTTTATTCCGGACCGTATAAGTTAACATATATATGTATTATAGAAAACGACCCTAAAGAAAAATTAACAATGTAGCTCAAATACATAACTTAAAGCCTTAAATCACACTGATTTGTGTAACTGTTATCATATTATGCTTCATGGAATAGTTTTAATTTCCGAACCATTTGTATGCAAATTTGAAAATAACATTAAACTGTTGGAGTACTAGTGTTGGAGAATGAGTATGGAGGCTTAATTTTGGAGCAAAATGCTTAAAAATAGGTAAAATCTCTAAAGGGTTAGTAAAGAATAGGTTTGCAATGAATTATGCCATTGAGACAGTAAAAGGAGAAGGTATAATATTATCTAATACTTCATTGAAGGAGCTCTATATGTATTCAGATGTGAAGTTGGAGAACTCTTTTGTTCGTTTCGATAATTTTTCATGAGGAAAAAATCACGAATATCAGTCATAATTCGGCGGTATCTCTAATATGGTTGCGGAAGTGTCATCTACACATTACCGCCAAAATATTACGTTACCATCTATATTTGCAAGAAAAACATAAAACAAAAAAAAACGATGTTATCTGAAACACTAAAAGTTAAAGTTGTGATTATGGGAGGGTATCTAATACCTGAAAATCATGGTTAAATCTTATTTTCCCCTTGTCTTATTTTTGTCTAGCCTGAATCTACTTTTAACATTAGAAACCACCGACAGGTGAGTGTAGCAAGGACAATTTGAACTGCGAATATTCTGGGAATGTAAATGGATAAAGATCGGGTAAAATGAAGGACAACAACCTTTAAAGATTAGACATAAGGTCCGTTTCAAAAGCAGACCAGAAAAACTAGACCACTCCCAAACCTGTTGTTAGAGGCGAATGATGAAGATAAAGGGGAGAGATAAAAGAGGAAAATGGAGAAGAATATTGAAGAGTAAAAAGAAAATAAATTAACATGGAACACAATCAGGAAATAAAAAACAGGTCGTTTGGGTATATCATCTTGCAAAATGGGTTTCCGAGGAATAGAAGAAACGGAAAAATTGAGGGGAAAGTTGAAACAGGAAATACAAAGGAAGGACATAAATGAACACGAAATGAAGAGGAAAGAAAACAGGAAGAAACACCACGGAAGGAAGAAAACTAGAATTGTTTAGGGAATAATAGATGGCGTCTGTCTACAAATTTTAGGAATGAACGGCCGACTATTATTTAAGACAGACAATAAATGAGAAATAATTGATGCTAACAGATGCCAACTTGGTGGGCGTGAACGGTCACTAAAATTTCTTAGTAATGTAATAAAGGGGGAAAATTTAATCAAATATGCATTAGAGTTCTCTTAGAATCTACGAAAATATTCCTACTTATTATTTGATAATTGCTAGGGAAGCGCTTCTTTTATTGGTTTTTTACCCCAAAATTTCTAACTCGAAAAACGGCTCTTGGAATCACAGTAATCAAGGCAACAGAAAAATACCCGCTCACACTCAAATGGCCACGTGCGGTTGCGATCGAAACATTCGAGATAACCCCGATCACGTAACTGTGAAGTCACGTGGTACAACAAGGAACTGTCGGAGATTTTTGTGATTTTAGTCCACTCGAACGGATAACTGAAGAGTGTGCAATGCGGTCTATCGCATCTCTCATTGCCAATATCAACTCCAACAGCAATAATACTGCGAGAAAAACTCGATGGGGATGTCTGCGTGAGATTAAAGTTTGATTTAAATTCGCCAAAATCTATAACCTTACGTGATTGTACCACATGACTCCTTAGTTACGTGATCGGAATTTTCTCGAACATATCAAACACAAATGGCCTGGGTGAAGTCTCCACTCTGGCGGGATTCGATTCCTTTTTAGGCAGGGCTTTGCCACGCTACCACCGAAGCCGGCCGATGGTCAATCGTAATAATGCAAGGTTAGTTTCGATGCAGTTTTTGCTTCGGGAAAACGGGTCAGTAAAACTAGACTACAATTCTCATTCCCCAATACTTAATGCGACGAGCAGAGGAGTATTCCTGAGTCCAAACTGCACATGAGTGATGATTGACTCAATCAAAAAATATAAATTGAATTGGTCAACTCGCATGTGTAATTTAAAAGACAAAAATTAATTAACAATATAACTAGTAAAAATAAAACAATTTTTGAAAAATATTTTATGGTTTGCATCTGAATTAGTTAGCACACAAATTTCGGTACAAATTCTCCTAAAAAAACTCTTTACTTCTGTTTCATACCTGATGTAACCTGATGCGTCAATCAACACCATTAAACAGCATTTCATTAAAAATTAGTGATAGGAATAACAGGAAAATGAATTTCGATTTCAGTAACTTTTGCGATAATTTCCGAATGTTAACTTTCAAGAGGTATTTTTGATTATAAATTATTTTAAAACAAATGTATTTTATCTTTATAATATTCAAAAGACGTTAAATAATTGACATAACGAACATAATATAACAAATGAAATAATGGTGTGAAATGATTAAAAAAAACTCTCTTAGGATTTCTGCTCGACCCCAGTGCTATTATGGTTCTTCCAGGATGTGTGTCTTTCAAGATTTTGAAAAAATGTCAGCTTTATTAGCATTGTTTAAATAGTCAGTATGAGTTTTGTGATTTTGGGTGAGAAGCGCATTCTTCCACAAAATCAACAGCTGCACTGATCTCGTTCCCATGAACCAATACGAGTATTTATCGAGTAAAAAATAAGTAAGCCTATTTTACTTTAAAAAATTCTTGTATCATCAAATCTTAACCGTTTTTTTTTCAAAGGTGTGCGCCACTTCATCATCATTTCGGCCCAATGAGTATTTTTTTATCATTCATGTTCTAGTCGTTACCAACCAATTTTCCGCCATTGAACTCCTTCGACAGGAGTCTTAGGCCATCAAGGTTTTGATGCACCACGCAGTTACGAAGCAATCGAGTTTCAGATGCGCTAACGGGCTGGGGTCATACAACGCCCTTCGGTAATATTCTTCGGAGACCATAAAATTGCACTTTAACATTTTATCACTCCGGGAAATAGGCATGAGTTATAGGCGAAGTGAAAAATAGTAAAAATATAGGACCTAACTCGAGGGAGAATGTATCTCAATTTTCCAAAGAATTATTCCTATAGGACATCATCGAGTATTTCTACAATCATTCATAGTGTATACATTCAAATATAGCAGAATTACATCACGTACTTCAACTGAAAGTTATATTGCCACACAAATTATTGAGTATTCACTAAGACCGCATGATTCCAAACAAATATTGAACCTCTATATACAACTATATAACTAAACGAGTAAATGGGTGCTTGCAATTTGCAAGCAGGAGGGGGAAGTGTTATATGATGATACTCTTTAAATATGGAAAAATAACAATGAAAGCTCTCAAGTATGCGTGCTACATGCAAGTAAAGAAAAGTATATATCTCAAAAATGAAATACGCGCCCCAAGAGGTATGGATACCAGACAGTTCTAGTACAAACTTATATTGCATGTTATCCGGTTATTAACGACTTTTCAAAATACTATATTCAGTGTACCGAAACGAACGTGGAACCACTGGAAGATCATCATAACCTCATTTGACGGCATTTGACGCTCTTCTACGTTAGATATTTCATTTCAGTAGAGCATACTTAATAAGAGCTCACATGAAGTATTTTACTATGTAAATTAGATCGGAATCGAGATTTTTAACGTACTAATTTTCATATTCAATCGTTCTCTTCCAATCTTCTACATGGACTGCATGTTTTTTTAATGAAAACAACAATATCATGAAGCTTGGTTGGTTGAAATTGGTCTTCAAAGCTACGGTAGAGACCAGGAAAAAGTTGAAGAAATTATACCCAGTATTTAGCAGTGCGAGAAATTGTATAAAGAAGACTAAATAACATGCACTTAGTGTACCTAACTCATATATGTAAAGCTATCGATTGCAATATCTCTAAGCCTAATCGACTTTTTTTTTTAACTTTTTCGACTTTTTCCCAACTCGACACATGACTCTAACTCTATCCTGAAAATTTCACCCACCTAGCTCCTTTAGAAATGCCCTAGGAGTTTTGATGAGTCAGTCAGTCAGTCAGTCAGTTTTGTAGCTTTATATATATTAATATTGAACTCTACCATTTTTATGAAGAGGATATAGGTCATACAAGTCAGATTCATCAGCAACCTAAAAATATGATATTGATGGCTACAATAGGCTGGACAAGTTAGGACATCAAGAGGAGAATAGCACAAGCTAAGAAGGTGTTCATTGGAAAAGACAACTGCTATGCTCGAAAAAGATAGAACTACAAACCATGAAACAGTATGTGAATATATTCGTGAGGAGCGTGGTACTCGTGGTAAAAGCCGACCAGAAAAGACTAGAGGCCTTAGAGACCTGGTACTGGAGGAGGATGATGAATCAAAATGAACTGAAAAAATAAGAAATGAAGAAGTGTACAGAAGAGTAGGAGAAAAAAGGTCCATATGGAACACTATACCGAAAAGAAGAACCAGATGGATTGGACACACCTTGAGGCTAAATAGGTTTGTGAAGAACATAATAGAAGGCAAAATAGGGGGATAGTCCCCAGAGGAAGAACCAAGAATAAGTTCAAGGACCAAATAACGAGGATAACATAAATGAAGAGATACGAGGACGTAAGGGAACTAGCATTAGATAGGGAAGGGTGGAGGGCAGCAGTCAACCGATCTTAGGGTTGAACAACTAATTATGTTGTTAGGGTGAGTGACGAAAGACGTGCAAAAATTGTAATGTAATGGACCCCGGGGGAAAGAAGACTAGCTGGTAGATTCCTGAAGAGAAAGAAGGAGTGAAAGAGGATAAAATCAAATCTATGTCAGGTAAAACAGGAAAGGAACGATAATGTCTGGAATAGATTGGAGAGCCATGAAACGACATTTTGCGGCCCCATGGACCTTATCCCAACATGATGCTGAAGACCGTCCGTATATATTGTTTAAAAAAATATCAATTTCACTGCTTACAAGTCTAAATTACTCTCAAAATACACAACTATGACGAAAATCATCAAACGAATATATTTTTAATAAACAATTTTCTAGTCACATGGGCTGACTGAAGAGTCATTTCCATTTCCAGCATTTTGTTCTATATCACTACAGTTAACTATCAATAACTCAACAAATAAGGAGAAAAACAGCTAACATTTAATTTATACTCAATTTCCAAACATTTTCCGCTTTTTAAAAACTGATATGAAGTAAAATGGCACTTAAATTGGATAGAGAAATACCATTTTTCCTCATGCTCACCCATTCTCGGACTCGACAACATGACTCTTCAATTTCAATTTGAGGAAAAACTGCGTTTGGAGGGTGACTTGTCTTTTTCATCTGTATAACGTGGCTTTCATTAATATGTCATCTGATAAATAAAACTGAATTTAGATCTTTATATAGTGAACGCCGTAAATAATGTGAACATTAAATAACTGATATTGGCTTAATTTTTTTGGGCGCCTAGCAAAAATCAACAGAATATCAAAAAAGATGATATAAAGGTTACTGATATTTTTTCCTCTGCTTTGTTAACTGAATTTACTTTTCTATGAGCGTGAAAAATAGTCAGTGAAACAATCATAATAAGAAAAACACCATACGGTGTTTGCGAATGAAGATCATTTTCAAAACTGAAAATTATACATTTTAGCTTGTACTTTGGCCAGGGCAATATAAGGTATTTGAAAAAAGAAAAATGCGATTTGTATTTATAAACGAAGTGTTTAGACAAATTATAGCCTGAAGTTGTTCAATTAAACAATTTTTTATATAAATCTTAATTTCTTAAGCCTAAAATAAGAAAATATGTTTAACTGTTATTAATTAGGCATGCATAGTTCTGCATTTCAGGCACATACATTCCAGGTTATACCATTCTCCGGTAAAACATTCTGATACTGTACTTCATAGGTAATGTTAAAAATCTACATACATGGGATAACAAAGAACTGGAATATGTGTTATAAAACATTGGTATATTTCACAAATTAATACAACTCTCCATTACACTCTCCTCTCCACCAAAAGTATAGCCATGTTTTTCATTCTAAGGTCTTCCTATGAAACCCTTACAATAAATTTCTCTACGGACCATTATTTTGTGTAGGATTTTGTGTCTTTTTAAACACATTTTCTCATTCCCAGGTAAGTTTTCATTAATAATTCTTTTATACCCCTGTTTGCAGGTCGTCTACGCTGCCCATCTTGTGTATTTAGCCATCAACTTTCTACCTTAACACCACCATTGCTTCATAACCATCTCCATTGTTTTCAATATATATTTTGCACGATAGTTTTTACTGTTTACACTTTACTGGAATTCGAGGGCATGCTCGCAATACATGTATTAAGGTGATTGGAGCGAGAATCGTGAGTTGCTGAGTGCGCATTTCATTTACTTTTCAAACGAGTCGGAAGAAAATTTTGAACCACACTCCACGTAAGTATATCCATTTGTTTGTTCAAAAAAACCATACATGTTGTAATACAAATGATGCAATAACTATATTTAAAAATTTTTGTCTTTGATTGATTTTTGTCAAGCGTTGTTATGACTTGGGTTTAGGGCGCGGAATCCGAACTTTAAGCACATGTCATTAATTATTGCCTAAAATGTCATTAAGCATAAAAATTCGTGTTTCCTATTCTGCATGACATCTTGATATTTTTAAGGAGCCATCATTATAATACGAAAGATAACTTTTCTCTTTTGGAAGAAAACGTGTACATATATCGTCAAGTTATTTCTAGATGCATGCCAAGAGCCATAAGATTACGTATTTAAATGGCATGTAACGTGCTCTAAAAAAAGTGAATGCATTGATTTGTTTAACATTCGTGGCTTACCTATTTTTTATAGTTGTTCTTCATTATGTTGATGGTTGTTTCGTTTCTTTTCATACACTAATTACAATATTCTTGATATTTAGATTATTTTTATGTGTTTGGCTTTTGGAAGTTGTAATTGCTAAGATGCTGTTGATCAAAGGAAGAAAGTTGAGATTCCACGTAAGTATAGTATATCCATTGAAAGTGAGAAAGAAGATTGTTGTGAGAAAGGCTGCTGAGAGAAATGCTGAAACTGAAACTGATGCCGAAAGGTGAGAAAAAAAAGAAGCGCTGCAGAGAGACGATGGGATATGACTGGGGTCTCAAATAAAAAAGTTGTCTGAAACTTAAAAGGTTTCTGGTATTTTGTAATATAAATAATTAATTGAAAAAAAGTGTCACAAAATCACAAGCATTAATTTTCCAAGAAACCAATTCTATGGATTCTATTCGTTTTATCAATACATATTACCAGAAATTTCATTTATGATAGTTTCAAATAAATGTGTTCATAAAAAGATCACTCTAACCACCTTAATGAGGTGGTGTCTTACTTTCAGGCTTCTGTAGGCTTCTGTCAGCAGCTGTCTACGGGGTAAAAAGAAAATAATGACGACGTCATAGAGAATTCACGATGTCATCGTTTGCTCCCTTGATTAAAATCCAAGGAAGGGAAACTTTTTTACAGTCAAACTAGTTCGCATATAATTCGGAAGGAAACGATTCTCCACTCAGATGCTAAAAGCAAATCTCCTCTACGATAAAAACCATCGCAACGATTTCTCAGTTCGTGATTTCGCTCGTCGAAAATGAGATTCGTCAAGTTAATGATTCGCCGTATGAATCTTCCCATTACCGGTGGATGGCATGTTTGCTCGCGTAAAACCCAGTATTGCCTCACGTCTCATCCAGACAGAAGAGAACAAAAACGGTCGCGATGAGCCCATCTCTGCGAGCAGTTTACCGAGAGAGACCATCATCAGTTGTCGAGAGCTGAATTCACAAGTTCAGAGAGGAATATTGGAATATTGGATCCTAGGAAATTACCACAGACAACAAGTTTGGTCGGTTTCCGCAAGATCACTGGAACACAAAAACTAATAATTTGCGAATACTAGATGAAAGGTCAAACCTATATTAATGATTGAAATTTCAGGGAGCTGAGATTAAGATTTGATTTGAACCCAGACTCACATTCGACATCCAATTCAAACAATATCGACCGTCCTCCTCGTTCGTCAATATGTATTTCTCAGTTGAATATGAAGCAACGCCTGGAAACGATACATATAGCCCAAAAATATGCCACAACTGCCAAATATTATGACACATAAGAAACTTTATTTGAACAGCATTAGTAGAATCGACATCAGGCAAAAATAGCTTTAAAAAAACCCTACTGAGCGTAGGAACATAAGCCTAAAATTGTTGAGTTAATAGGCAAGCAAGCAATCAATGCGCATTTTTACCGAATTAAAGGTTGAATGACATCCAAAATTTGCGCTATATTAAAGTGCCACTCAAATGGTGGGCGAGGAAAGGATTCATTTGAATGAATTCCGAGATAGGCAGGGTAGATCCTTCTCCCTACTCCCAACGTATTTCCTTACCTAAGTCAAACATGTCATTATTTAAACGATTCTTCTTGTACAATAGGGCTGAAAGTGTCAAATTTATTACCTGTTTATTGTTTTAATTACAAAATTGTAAGCACAACAATGAAGAACATACGATCTTGGTTATTCACTAAAGAAAGTCTAGAGATGTTTTCTTGTAACTGCAATATTATCTGATATATGTACTGTAATTAATTATTGAATATATATATATATATATATATATATATATATATATATATATATATATATATATATATATATATATATATATATATATATATATAGACCGAAGTCTCAAAGGTGTTATTATTCGTGATGGAAATTTCTACGTCGAGAAAGGTGATTTGAGAAGGAGAAGTGCCCGATGTGAAGCGAATGGATGAGAACTGATTCAGAGAATTAAGGAATTTCGCCAGGATATCCTCGCCGTGGGTCCATAAGATGAAAATATCATCAATGAATCTCACCCAGAGCTCCGGTTTTAATTCCTGGGTGGCGAGGAAATCACTTTCGAGGAAATCACTTTCGAGCTTTCCATGAAGGGATTGGCATAAGAAGGGGCCATTCTTGTACCCATAGCCGTTCCCTTGGCTTGAAGAAAGAAACGGCCATTAAAAGTGAAGGCGTTGCGTTTCAGAATGAATTCTACTAGCTTGAAAAGGAAGTTGGTGGAGGGATTGTGAGGGTGATTTCTTCTCGACGCAAAAAAGGATAAACTAGAGACAGATAGGCCCCTGAGTATGTAGAAAACCAGGAGGAGATTCTCTGGCATTCAACAAAACCTACTTTTACCGGTAGAATAATTTTTTTTTTGACTGCCACTAAACTTAACTTTATCACTGCACATGTAGAAGACTACTTGTGCAGTGATAAAGTTAAGTTTAGTTTGTCTAAACTTGCCCAAGCTTCAGCTTCATTTAAAATAAGACTCAATTCAAATTATACAATCAAGGTAAATTATCAGATTTGCTGAGTAATAATTAATAAAATACTTGGCTCTGCAACAGTTATTCCCCTGTGTTGGTTCGTTCAATTTATCTATGCGGGGACAATTCTCCTTGGCAGCGGATGATGTTCCAATCCTATCCTTTATTTAAACATCAGGGCTCTCACTGCTCTATCTTCACTCGTTCTGCTGCCATTCAAGCTAAGGAAGAAAATAGCTGAACTCTTGCACTGCCAAACGACTCTTATGTGTAAGACCTGCAATCTCGTAATGCAATATTTGCAACAACTTTTTGCAAAAGAAACCAATGCTATGGTCTTTTAAGTAGATTTCTTCACTCTACATGTACATAGTATTCTACAAGCAGAAGTGTATCGCAGGGGCCTAAGGGCACCAGCCATGAAATGAGGGGGATAGGTTTACAGGAAAAAGAGGAGAGTTTGATTGAAGTTTATTACTTCCAACAAGATAAGAAAAATGTATATACTTATGTTAAACATAAAAAATGGAAGATTTAACGCCTTAAAATACCTATGTAAAGGCTACCTTCAATTTACCTAGGCAAGCGTGGCCAACATAGAAAATCAACAAATGGTCATAAACTAATACCTATCAAAAAACACCAACGATCTCCAAAAATAGTCTTACTATTCTTGTAAACGTAAAAAACTGAATTTGAATTTTTGGTGTCATTAGAAGGGTGAGATGTTTTTCTTTGAAATGAGACAAAATTCATTGATTTCTTGGTAAAATGATACTTCGCCCAAACTACCTTGATATAGGTTTCATTGTACATTCTTCAGCCACTATACTTGGCATCTTTTCTCCCAATGTAATAAAATACATGTAAATACCAGCATTATGGTCAAAGTCATCGAAATATAATCAATCAGTGCATATACGCCCTCCTCCGATAAAAACTTTCTCATATATTCCTACATATTTCTCCTGTTTTAAAGATTTAGCCCATTGTCAAGCATAGACTAATCATGATATTATTTGAAGCGATTGTGAGATACCCGTGCATTCATGCCCCAAAGCTACAATTCCCTGATGAAATGAAAAAGATCATTTTATAAAGTGCATTCCCCGGAGGCTCTTTCCTTGATAGCTGCATCTAACACCTTGCAATGGATTGCTCAATTTCCAAAAACAAATATGACTCCCAGCAAATACGGAAATAATTATCGAAAGTGTCAAAATAAAAACTAATATCCAAAACGTTTGTGCCAAGACAAGTTTTCAATATTACTCACGTGAATTCATGCATATTATCATCTACCAATTCAATCAAGCGTGGTTCATCGAAATAACGAAGAAAATGACTTATCTATAAAATCCATTATTTTGCATTTTGTACTAATCCTGCATAAATTACAAGATACTTCCCTCAAGGAATGTATTAAAGGTCAAACTTGGGAATATTTTGGTTGTAAACGTGATAATCCTTCTCCTCTGTTCCAATAACCTGAGAATCAAAACGATTCCGTTTTTAACAAATACACTCTTAATTTCCCCAGCACATTAGACGACATTAATGTATCCTGATCAAGATAATAGCGTAATTAAAAAAAACGCATCCAATCAATTAACACATCGAATACCCATTGGGCAACGGTATCACGTGACCATGGAGTCCATGACGGTGGCGTTAAATGGCTGGTGGTTAAATGACTGGTTAAATCGTACGACTAGGACACACATTGTCAACTTTTTATTTACTTCCATTACAAATGAGTTCTGCCCTGTTTTCTTGGTATGCTATATAATTATTTATTCATTGGTACCAAAAGGTGATTAATTAACATATTAATATATTGGCATTATTCTCATTTCATATTAATTTTGAATTTTTTTACAACAGAAATGCATTACATTCAAGAAAGAAAGTCATATTTCGATCTATAATAACCCCTGCAGTGAAATTGCATTCAAAATTAAGAGCTGAAATTACGACTTGATTTGCACCTAGACACATTCAACATCCAATCCAAACGCTATCTATCGTCCTCCTCCATTATTAATTTTCTCTCGTTCATTTAATATGAAGCAATGCCTAGAATCAACGCATATAGGCCAAAAATATGACAAAACTTCGACATAGCGTGACGCATAAGAATCCTTTTATGAACTCAATAGTTGAAACTGACAAGTAAAAATAAGTCAAAAAATCTTACTGCGCAGTAGAAGATAAGCCCATATCGGCAATATTTATCAGCAAGGAAGCAGCAATCCGTGTTTTTTTTACCGAATCAGAGGTTGAGTGGCAATCAAAATTTGCACTGTATTTAACTCTACCACTCCTTAGGTTAGAGTCTGCATTAGTTTATGCTTCACTTCCATGTATAAAATATTTCAATTAAAATTTATGCTCCAAATACTCCAAAATGCTCCAAATTCATGTAACTTTTATTGTTTTCAACCACGAGGCATAATTATAATAAACGTAAATTATAGATTAGTCTAAAATTGAAAGAAATCCGCCGTGCATAGACGAATCGTTTCTCCAAATGCAGTAACGAATTAGAGAAGACGATGACGGACTGATATTGAGATGCACCTTTTTTTTAAGGTGGTGCTTTACGACGCATACTATGCATTCCCGCATGTATAACTCGGATACTAAGCCGTAAAAACGGTGTTTTTGCGCGGGATATTCCTCGATCCACGGCATAAACTTCCACGTTTTGCTTAGGGTGGAAACCTGCCTTTGGGGCCGGCGATAAAATGGTGTGCAGAGACGGGACGCGGCGCGGGAAGGGGAATTTTGAAAGCTTTGCCTACCAAGGTCGTCCCTCCTGCGGCGTCGGGAGTGGAGTGAGCGAAGGCATGACGCTACGGCTTTACATAAAATCGCCTGGCTAAAAAGATAGGCAGGAGGCAGGGGGGGAAAAACTAAAAAGGGAAACGTGCTTAACATTAAACGGCTTGGATGCCATCAACATCGGAGGAAAGGCGTCACATGCCACGCTATTCATAAGTAAACCTTCGCCCGGGGCAGTCAAGTCACACATTGCATTACGCGGAGCTGGTAGCGGATGACATCACGAGACATTTAGTGGAGTTCCCAGTTCCATAGTTCAACCACTACCGATTGCCAATATAAATATACACGTTATGTTAAGAGCAAAATAATATGGAGTAGATATACATCTGTAAATAACATGTATATATATACATTTGTTTACATAAGAGAGCGTATTGGCATAAACTTAGTAGAACCTACAGGTTTCTATAATTGATAATAAACACTTGTACAATTTCTACTCTTTTATTTAAGTCACTACCAACGGAGATACTAGGAATATGGGAAAATATTGGCGAGACAGAGACTAATTCGAAACTTTTATATGTATGACGCAAAGTACCCAGGTGAGGGTGGCTGATGGTGAATCAGGTATGGGCAACTGTAGGTCGCGGTTTAAGGCAAGGGTGTCTGTTGTCACCAATGCTTTCGAACATTTATTCTGAGAAAATGGTAATACAGGCATGGGAAGAACTTGAGGTTGGATTCAAAGTAGGAGGGCATCTGATAAAAACAGATTCGCGGATATCAGGCGTTGGTTAGTGGATCTTCGAAGGGACTGCAAGCTTTGGTAGATGCTTTAGAAATACATTGTGGGATATTCAGAATGGAGATAAATCAATTGAAAACAAAGGTAGTGAGATTCTCTGGAACAAGGAAAGCGAAGCTAGTGATTGAAGTTGGAGGACACAAACTCGAGCAAGTAGATACTATTCTCTGTGTCGCTCTGAAAAATATCAGTTCTGAATCAGCATGCAGCCTCCGAGCCACTGGGGGCTCCCAAATTAATCCCTTAAACAGTTGTGTAACACTATATGTTCGTTTGTAGCAGTTATTAATGAAGCGCGCTAATTTCCTTTGTAGTTTATTAATTTGTTTGCTTAAATATTTATGATCAGGGTCCCAAATGCTCGCGCCGTATTCGAGGTGTGGCCTAACCAGAGCGAAGTAGCATCTCTCTTTTACTTATTCATCCGAGGTCCTTCCTATTATACGGTTAACAAAACCTAGTTTCTTTAATGCTGCGCGACATATGTTCTGTATGTGTAATCCCCACGATATATCAGATGTTAAGGTAATTCAAAGATATTTTACTGTATCTGAAGATTTTGTTTACTCCATCCACAGTATAGGTATGGCATTTTTGTGATGACCACCGCAGGAAGTTAACTGTGGTGCATTTGTTGATATTTAATTCTAACCCCCACCCCTGGCACCACGAATGAACGTTGTTAAGGTCAGATGACAGAACTTCAAAGTCCACGTCCTCGCTTATTTCACGGTAGATTACTGTATCGTCTGCAAATAATCGTGATTTACCACTAATTCGAGAACTTAGGTCATTAATATAAATAATGAATAAAAGAGGGCCAATCATGCTTCATTGCGGAACACCTGATGTGACTTCGACCATATCATAAGTTAAACCATCAATAACTACTTTTTGTTTTCGATCACTGAGAAAGTCCCTTATCCAGTTCACTATTTTTTTATTAATTCCGCATGAATACAATTTATAAACTATAACGAGAAAATATGGTTGAAAAACGCCTCAAGTTTGGGGGTATTTATTCAATTTTAAATAAAAATTACTTCAAGAATTCAAATTTTCAACATGACCCTTACAGTAAACCAACGATGAAACGCAAGAAACAATAAAGGTAAACAAAAATCGGATGATACAGTATGCACAGAGCAACAAGTGCTTTTGACTGAGATTCAGATTGGAGAGTTACACTGAGTAATGTATAGTTATATATTGAAGGCTTTCATACGGCTGTTTCAAACGTTTCTTCACCTTCAACCGAGAAAACGAAATCTCAACTTTACCAGGTAATCTCAGGTACAGTTAGAAGGGAAACTTCGTCTGGAGCAGCGGCTAATACTCCGCTTGGTTTATGTAACAAAAATTACTTTATACTCCAGCAAAAGTCAGCTCAAGTTCACTATTCAAAAGCATCAATTTCCTGCAAGAGCGGCTGTAGAGGTACCAACGTGAATCGGTTGGCCATTACTAACAACGGCTTTCATACACGACAGGTTGTACGTAGAATTTTCCAGCTTAAAGTCCTTTTACCACTATCACCAGATAATCCTCGCCATACAATAAACGTAGTATGGAAAGAATCAACAAATAATTTCAATCCCAATAATTATCCTAGACCAGTGAATAACGAAGACATCTAAAATATCGATTTTACTGGTGACTCCGAAGATTTCAATATTAAATTCTTTTAGAATTTATTTTCTCTATTCGAATGCGTCAGTTTGCTATACATGCATTATGACTGTTTCATTTTTAAGTAAATATTGATTAGTCAACGAAATTTCGATCACCTGATACTATATTTTCCAAAAGTAATAATTATGTGTTTGTTAACTTGCAATTATAGCCAGTGGATTCCTTTACCTTTCTCGAAATACCAGCACATCGGACAAAAGAAGTACAACAGACATGTGAAGAATAGCCCAAGCAATGAAGACACGGGAAAAGGACAATTTCTGTGCTCAAAAAAAGATGGAAGTACAATTCAGGAAACACATAGAAACAGATAGAAGTATAATCTAGGAACCCGGGAAACAGGAAAGTATATGAAAGCATTCATGTGAAGTATGGCGCTCTATGAAGCGGCAGGATGGACCATTGGAAAAACTGACTAGAATAAACTAAAATCCTTCGAAACCTGTTGCTGGAGGAGGATGCTGAGGATAAAATGGACGGACAAAATAAGAAATGATGAATTTTACAGAAGAATAGGAGAGGAAAGAACCATTTGGAACACCATAAACAGAAAAGAACGATATGGATTGGACACCCTGAGACACAATGGATTTGTGAAGAACATAATTGAAGGTAAAATAGAGGGAAAAGCCTCCATACGAAGAACAAGGAATAAGTTCATTACGAGGAATTACATAGGAAGAGATACCAAGAGGTAAGGTGACTAGCATTACATAGGGAAGGGTGGAGGGCTGCAGTCGACCAATCTTAGGATTGAACGACCAATGATGATGTTAACTTTACCTCGAAAACGGCTCAAATGATTTTGTTCAGATATCATAATTCTGGGGTATTTTTGGTACGAGAAGTACATTGGCCTTTATAATATTTTCATGAAAATTTGAGAAGGGACCGAATATGAGACCTCTATAGACCTGCTGCAGGTGCTGATCTCCGGAAATTTACTTTCACAAGCCGTACATGTTTATGCTACACAAGGTCTGAAGAAGTTTTAAAAGACACACAATTTGACAAAAACTGCGCTAGAAAGTCGCAGGTGACTCATTGTATAAAAAAATAAAGAATTAGGATTTCAAAATTTTCCAAAAAATAACTAAAAAATGTTGATAAGGTTTTTTTAAACCCTTTACGAGCTAAGCTTCACGGGCATTGCTCTGCAATTTGCTTACTCTGTAACAACTGTTCCCAAACTTTTTCAGCCACTGAACCCTTGTCAAAGTGACAGTTTCCTTTGGAGCCCCAAGAAATATTTATAGATCAGGCCTATTCATTTTCTATGAGAAATATTACTCAATATACGGATGGAGAAGCATGAATTATAAGGTAGATGTGTAAAAAGAGAAAACATTTTTTTTAAATGTTAGATGTAAGGAGCAATTTAATTTTAGGGTTTTTTGTTATATTCATCACTGCCGCGGACGGAGTCCCTGCGATTCGCATGCGGAGCCCCAATTACTTCGCGGAGTACAGCTAGGGAAAAGCTGCTTAGGAATAAGAACGACACATGCCATAATATTCGGTGAAGAGTTGAACAGCTGATGACCTTACGATTACGACTCTTTCCAAGGCATCCCTAAAGTGATATTTCTACGTTCGTGTGAATTTCTTTTTGAATTCACCTTAAAAAAACATTTTTCCCAATCAACCGACGATCAGATAACAGATATTTACACACTACACATCTTATGTGAAATAAAGTGTAATGCGACCAATAAATGAACAGCCATGCGTAACTTTTGTGTAAATATTACGTCAGAAGGTTGTGTAGCCGAAGTCGTTGTTAAGTAAGGTTGAGCAAGATATTTCCCTAGTATTAATGGAGACCACATTTTATAAGTTAACGATAAATTGACGGCAGTCTTTGTGAACATGAAATAATTATGCATTATTAATAGTGTAATAACATGCTTTTATAATACTCAAATTCTTGATGATAAAAATATTAGTAAATGTAATTAACTAGACTCATTGTTTCACGCGGAACGATAAAAACTTCTTCGCAACGGAAGGTTTTTTAGCGATACTTAAGGAATTACTGCTATGAGTATGTGGTTTATTTTTTTAAATAGATGATGAAATATTTTAACTTCACACTTTGGCAATATTAACGCAATTCAGGACTTGTAAATACCTCATTTTTTTAATGAGGTCTCTCTGGAGTGCATGCACGTGCCTTTTCTCATGTAAAATGGCTAGTGTTTTCTGGCGAATATCTCGAAAAGTAGTGGCAGAAGGTGATGATATCTAGGTATCTTCGAAAGGGTGAGATATTTTTCTTTAAAATGAGACCAAATTCATTGATTTCTAGGTAAAGTGATATCTCCCTTAAACTACCTTAAGAGCGCCATCGATTGGGAAAACGCATTACCTTCGCTTTCCACATCGAGGAAATATTTATCCAGAAACTAAAGAACTGGGTCAATGCAAGAATTCAGCAACATAAATATATAAAGTTATCTCATTAAAGTACAAAGGAAAAGCTTAAGATATTGCCTCAAGAAAAAGTCCTTCATATCCCATGTTTTTCCCCGTTAACTGGCAGCGCGGGCATCCTGTCTACATCAAATCCATGGCATCAGGTCATACCACTACATGCCGCATCACGTTTTCAACAAATCAGCCCCGTCATTTAATACATTATTTGGATCCCACAAGCGGCAAACATTACGACACCATTACCACGACAAATATTTCGTCTCCACGTCGACAGCTTTTGACATAAATTCCTCTCAACACGATGAGGATCTCTCCCTGTCTGTACCCTCATTATGTCATATTTTTTTATACTTTTATAAGGTATATAGGTTTACGGCAGTTACCATATTACCATCATACAGGCTCAGAGCTGAGGAAGCACTTCGTTAAAAGATACATGCAATACATAAAGTGTGCATCTGGCAGCGAAGCTGGGTCGTTATCGGACAGGCAGACAATACTGGAAGCAATGGAAATACGGGGTAGAGCTCTCGCAATAGTTCATGGCGAGGGACTGCGTGGCAAGCAGGGGGAGAAAAAGTGGAAAAGGGGTAAAAGACAGGAAGTGAGGGAAAGACATTAAGATAATGGATTTAACCCCTTGGCAAAACCACGAGGTACGCACATGAATGGCTTAGATAAGTCGTTAAAAATCACCTATCGGAAGGTCTCAGAGTTTTACGAGTCGCAAGAGAACGGCAGGTAGAAAAACTTCATCTACATATACATCTACGTCATACCCTGCAAGCCACCCAAAGGGTGTGTGGCAGGGGGTGCTTTCACACCAGGCATGCATGAATGATACGGTAGAACACCGTAATTACATTGAAATCCGCGTACCACACATGCAAAGCGCCAATTAAAAATCTAATTACCAAGAAACATTCTATCGTCAATCGTTCCAACATGCAAGGGATACAAAGACTACTACTACAGATTCAAAATATCATGCATAAATAAGAACATCAATATTTACATCACGCACAAATAAGAAAGAGGAGAATATAAAGAAAAAGATTTACTGTCTGCCTATTGTCACAATTCGAACTATTCATGACGACGATCACAGCTGTTATGGTCCCGAATGATACGCGGAAAAAATGACATTTTATACCTATCGGTTCTACAATCTAGCTCTCTAATTTTATTGGCGCGATCTAATCTGCCGTAGTACGAGGGGGTTAATAGTATGTTTTTTACGTCGTCAGAGAAATAATTTTCCTGAAATTTATTTAGGAGGTTAAGCCTATAATTTAATCTACGCTGTGATAGCGATTCCCATCATAATTCTTCTAACAGTCCAGACACACTAGCCAACTTATCGTAGCATCGTTTCACAAACCTAGCTCCTCTCTACTGTACGCGATCTAACTCTGATATCAACCCCGAAACTTCATATCATCCCTCTAAACGCTTGTGTGGGCAGCATTAAGCCAGGTTTTCTGAACCTCGTCACAAAGCAACCACTCTCCACCGTCTCGCATAGTTAAGGTTCCGAATCCCATACCCCAAATTCGTCCATTACGCAGCGATAGTAAATTTTGCGAGAGCTATTCTGGCTTCCTAGTTTGGTTACCCGGCTTCAAATCTTCTCAGCGGGAGAAGGTTTCGTTTCTCAAAGGAATCTCCATACCCGGCTGGGTATCTTGCGTAAGGGCACTTCAGGTTTAGTAGAAGGCACTCTGTTCGCTTCCAATGTTTCCCACCAAACGGCTTTCAAGTGATACACGGGCGCTCGCTTCACGACGAACCATTTTTCACAAGTGAGAACCCAAGTTGCTCTTCTAAGTGCCCCGAGATTGAACACGATTCGCCCCGGACACTCCCTTTAGGGCGCAACGCGATGCCCGTGACTTCACTGCAATATCACACGGCAATTGAGCCGGGGGAAGAGGTCGAGGGTTTAAAAATAAGACCTTCGTCGCCCAGATGGAGTCCTTCAGTCCTCACCTTGCTCGACCTTATTCTCACTCACCAGCGGGCCTAGCCTCTCCTACAGTCTCCCCAAACACGCAAACACACACACATACTCTCGCCCATGACAAAAGCGCATCGGTAGCAAGTATGTGTGCATACATAGTTAGCGCCTGAACAGGAACCTCGCAGAGGTCAGGGAGCCAAAAGGGTTCGGGTTCGCCCGTGCACCCAAAAGGACGTCTGCGGGGAGGACATGGGATACGGGAGAGACCAAAGTCACACGAAGGTGCGAGTCGGCCGAAAGGGAGGCTGACAAAGGAGAAATAGGAGATGAAGTTTCAGCTGGACACTGCTACATCCCGGAGTGCTCACACAAGAAGTTTGCCCCTGAATAGAGGTAAAGGCGACGGAGTTGGCCAGAAGGGTAGGCGGCAGAGATTACCATGCAGGACTAAGCTGGAGCGTAAATATCTACATACTACCCTCCAAGCCGTCGCATGGGCGTGTAGGAGGGGGTGTTAGGACACCAGTCGTATAAAAATGTAAGGTTTTGGGAGGTGAAATTGTGACGTGAATTATGAGAGTGTATAGAATGGTGCTCAATATTCATGAAGATCGTTTATTTTACCCTGACAAAAACGAGTTTATCTGTAGAGAATGGTTTTTCGGGTCTCCTCCCGCGTTTATCCATTTTTGAAGGACAATATTTCGCCAGCGTCCCAGCTGGCTTCTTCAGGTCCGCTAAAAAGTGGATGCAGAGTTTATAATCAATAATGAAAGTGACTTAGTAACTTTTCACAGATACTTTTATTTGTACTTCGTGCAAATATAAATATACTTTGAACTGCAAATAAAATAATACTCCGTACAAATAAAAATATCTGCGAAAAGTCACTAAGTCATTTTCATTATTGATTTCATAATGGATTTTCACAAAGTTAAGCCCGAAACCATCGAATTTATGATACAGAGTTTGGTCCGTCTTTCATGTTATTCCGTTTTCGCGCCTTCGGGTGGAGGTGTGTCGTGATTGGTCCGTACTGTCGAAGAGCCGTTTTTAAGCCGTGGCGAGGGTGTAGCCGGCTTCTCGGTTGAAATGTTTTGCTGTCTTCGCTATCTCTATCGATTTCCGTATTATTCTAGGGAAATAGCGGACTTCTTTTTTGTTTCAATAATATGGTGCTGTCAAAATCCTAAATGCTGCATCCACACTTCAGCGGACCAGAAGAAGCAAGATGGAACGCTGGTGAAATATTGTCCATCAAAAACGTATACCTGGAAGGAGACCCGAAACACCATTCTCTACATAAAAAAAACTCCGCGGAAGCCTTCACTAAAACGAGTTTTTCTACCTATCTGTATGGAAATGTTTCTCTTCTATTCGCTTCTGTACGGCGTAAAAATTATATTCTCTCCGTCGCTCTAAAATACATTAGTTCTGGATTTCTTAAGCAAATTATGCCTAGCGTGTAGCCTCCGAGTCTCTTGGAGTTTCTACCTTAATCTCTCTGAAACCTGTGAAACACTGTATGTTCGCCCGCAACAGTTTTTAATGAATCGCAAAGCTATTCTTTGTATTTTGCTAACATTCCTCAAACTTAAATAAATTGGCTTAAATTAAAGGGAATTAGGATTCCTTTTTTTTACCACAAAGACATTAAAAACTTTACATTATCCATGTATGACGTTTTTCATAAGACCGCACTCGGGAAACATCCACGGATGCGATACGTTTTGTTGATTAGCACGCAAACATTCGGCTCCCGATGTGTTTAGAAGTTAGCTGGATTTACAAAAAAGGAAAGGCAAATGCGCACATGCGATTCTTAGAGAACAAGAATAAGTAAATGGAAAGCCCCCACTGCTATATCCCACAGACTTGTTTCAGGTATAAGAAGACGAGGGTCGATGATGAAATCGAGAAGAAAATGGGTGGTAAAAAGCAAGTGGTGTTAGAGGAAGGGGTGTTTTGAAGTGAACGAAGAGAGAGAAGGTGAGGAGTAAAGAGAAGAGGAAAGAAGAAGATCTGAAGAAGGTGAACTTGGTGGTGGAGCGAGAGACAGGATGGGAAAAAGGGATATATAGTTTTGGTGATCGGTTTGTAGTGTCTCCTTTACCCCGCCAATTGGCCAATTATCCTAATTCTTCGCTCAAGTAAATATAGCTTCCCTTAAGTACGTTTTAGTAAGTTTTTAGTGTTACTACGGCAATTTTTAATCTCATGGGCAGCGGATAACATTGTATTCATAGAGGTAAGTAATTCGTATGCTTTTTTATCTGAAGATGTATTGTTAGCGGCAAGAGGAGGATTTCCACTATCGCGACGTAACGACATAGCTCAACAGATGAAGTTTGAGTGGCCGAACGGACGCTATGAGTATTTGTGATAAGATTATCCCGCTTCCGGTCCGAAGGAGTCAAATAGCAAAGATACCACTTGCTATACTGGCCTCATAAACCATGGGTTGACGAGGACTACTGAGAGAAGGGATGTACCTACGCTTTGGCCAAAATTGATCCGAATTGACCCTGAATGACCCTGAATGACTCGAGGACGTACTCCGGCAGACCGCACGGCGTTAACCCTGAAAGGGAGCCAGGGAGATACCTAATCCCAAATTTTTGGACAACGGGCTATTCCGGTTCTCAAAGATGTGCGGTAGGTTTTTTCGCGAAAGCGAGACCGACGGCTACTCGTCTCAGTTGTTTGGGTAACCAAACTAATACGAGCACTTCGGGGAGGCGGAGGCCCAATTGAGGTCCTTTTGACCTCAATCCGCCTCATAGGTGTCATAATCGAAGGGGCTGTGGCTCGCTTACTTTCCCTTCCCATCCCTATCCCCTTCTCCCACTACCATCCACGCTCGGATATAAGCGAGGGCTTCCTGCCGAGTGGGAGGTAGTTACCCCGCGGGTGTAGATACCCGAAACCGCTGGCCTCATAAACCGATAAATTTTTCACGGAGGGGAGACCGAGGCTTTTTTCACCTTCACAGCTACCCTCTTCTCCCTCTGGAGAAATAATAATATAATTTTTTATTTTACTATGTATAAACATTAAATACCACAGCGTACTCCATTTATAGGTTTTCGTCGCAATATATGGTGGCGCCTGTTTCTCGCCACTTTTCATCTATTTCCTCGACGCACGAAGAAAGCACGAGCGTCACAGCAGGAGACTGGAAGTTACGGCTCGACATAGAGGGACGTTGGTGACACCCAAACTATTTTTACGCTGGATATATCTCGGCCTCCCATCGTAATCGTAATTTCACATTTATTTGAGAAAGTATAATTATTTACTAACTTTTTCAGGTTTTACTGTTATCGTTTACTGTGGTTGTCAGGTTTTATTGTGTACCAACAATGTACCCCTCCGCCGCCGTAAGCACAGAGAGAGCCGTGCGTCGAAGTAACATATTTAGGTGCTGTTGCCAAAAATGCAGATATAGGCAGAAGATGTTTACATAATAACTCAAAAGAGACAATTTCCTTTCCATGTAACTATATCGTAACGCGGTGATAGATAGTGCTTGTTTTTGTTTACTTTGTTGCAGTTTGATTAGTTTTAGATAGTTTGGGCTTGTTTTTAAAATCGCAACAGACTTTCCGTCAGTGTCTTATTGAACAACCACCCCAATCGACCTAGTGGCAATATAACAAAATGTATGAAGAAAACTCAATGAATAGGAAGTAAAAATGCTATTAAAACAAAAAAACCCAACAATTATACAGAAACTCATTTTATGGACAGAACAAAAACTTCAAAATCACAATTAATTTCCCTCGAATTCAGGTGTGTGTATTAAAAAATAAATTAGGTACAGAGGAAAAAATTCCCGCACATTGTGAAATGGTCATTTATCATTTAAGTTACATTTTGGAGTAATATGGACAAATTCGAAAACTTTTCTTCGACTTCGGACCGGAAATCAGGGGTTTCTAGACCACTGTGCGCCCTTCGGTGAACCTTTAGCCTTTGAGAGGTTATATTGCAAGTGGTTGGAGGTTAACATTATGACAAGAGGTTAGGAGAAAACCTTAAGCCTCAGCCTCGACCTTCAAATAAAAGGAAAATATCTTACCACTTATTATGAAGAAATTCCAGCAAATTAAACCATAGAGAGTCACTCCCACATACCACACGGTAACCACTAGAATGAGATGAAAAGGACGATGAAAACGAGAAGGAAAAGGGAGGTTAAAAGGATGTGGCGTGAGAGGAAGCGGCACTTTTGTAGAGAAGGAAGAGAAAGGGTGAGACGTGATGAGACGAGGAGACAAGGACGAAGCAGAGAGCTCGGCAGGAGAGCGTAAACTTGGGCGAGAATTGAGAGGGTGAAAGAGGGAAAAAGTTTTGGTGGTCGGAAAAGGAAATTTTGTGTCCCGTGTGTTCCAATCTCCCTCACTCTCTCTCTCCCCCCCTTCCGACTGTGTACTGTGACCTCGGCTCAGTGACCTGCTCCTTCACCCTCACTCACCTTCCTTCCACCTCTCCCTCCGGGAATATTACAATCCTTTCTTCCCCCCCCCACCTTATTCGGACCAGTTATCCACTCTCCACCAATTAGCTGCTTTCCCATCCTGACATTCCCAGCTGTTCTTCCTCTCCCCTACATCCTGACAATGTACGTAAGTGGCTCGTGATGTAATATTGTCACCTTGATAATGACTCAACTTTAGTCGAAACCTAGGTCGAAGTAATAAAAACCATTGTGGAATATTTCAAAGTGAACTCAATAACAAATCATAGTATAATAACTTTGTAATTTTCCACATCATTTTATTCTTCAAGGAGCCTGATCGGTTTCCATGTTAACACATAATCTTCAGAGGCAGAATGCCAAGTAAAGAGATGGTGGATTAACATATAAACAGGGTACCATACGAGGAAGGAAATAGGGAGGGGGTTAAGGGATTGTGGACGTTAGGGGGGGGAGGATCCTTGTGGAAGGGGGGAAGGGGATTAGCAAAGCGAGGATACGGGAAACATAAAAAGTAACCGCGTCAAAAGTTAAAAGATGAGGGGAGAGGCACAGTAAAAAAAGGGGGACAATTTATCAGGGATAAAATCATTTTCAACCCTACGACTAGATTTTTTCAAAGCTAAAACAGTTTCAAAGTATTCTAAAAAAATCCAAATCAGCACCTTAGTTACAAATGTATAAAATTTTGGGATTAAAATAAGATGTGCGATTACATTCAAACAGCATTCTGCCTCTAAAGATAATGTGTTAAAATTGAAA
Source organism: Ceriagrion tenellum (assembly GCA_963169105.1). Lineage (NCBI taxonomy): Eukaryota > Metazoa > Arthropoda > Insecta > Odonata > Coenagrionidae > Ceriagrion > Ceriagrion tenellum. The sequence continues at coordinate 87,344,682 of OY720642.1, read as the reverse complement.
CTAGTCAGGCTCCTTGAACAATAAAATAGTGTGAAAAATTATAATTATAAAAAGTTATAATTATTATACTACCGGGTTTATATGTCTTAGCGTCATTATCAGGAGGTTAGCGAAGATATAGCACACCCTTGTATGTACTTATACTTGTGTGATAGAGTTTCAGGGGTTATTCGGTGGAAATATCCTATATACTTAATGGCAAGTAGAAAATGACAAAGTGTCGAAACAATGGTCGGACAACAATGGCCTGTGACCAAAGTGTCGAAAAAATGGACAACAATGACCTGTTTCTAAAAGAGAATGATTATTGCTATTGAGTTACAGTATTCTTTCCATCATGAATCGTAAACTTATATTTTTCATATTTTAATTCTTGTAATACTCATCATTATTTAAAAATAAGCATAAAACATATTTATCAGCGACAAATTTTTTTAACCTATTTAAAGACTTTATAACGGTAAATAAATCCAAAAAAGAACAGAAATATTTGAAAAAGAGAAAAAGAGAATAAATACTTTTTAGTCTCTTGGGTCGCCTGCCTTCTCCTGTGTATCCTAATAATCCAAAAGGTAAGCCCAAAAGCCAAAAATCATCAATACTTCAATGGAGAAACCAAAATCATGCAAAAGAGGGAGAAAAAAGAGACAAACAAACACGTGTAGAAATAAGACCCACCGCCGGAAACGGTATAAGAAAAAGATCGCGATTACAAAATTTGTCTTTCTCTCTTTCCACTTACAGTTAGTAAGTGACTGCTTATTTCACAACAGTGGATAAGATGGGTGAATTGGCGGGTTACAAACATTCGCAAATGAGATAAAAATAAGGGACATCGTTTTGAAAATTCAAGCTCTTTAGAAAAAGAGGCTTGAGGGTGTATTTTCAATTAAGTCCAGGTTTATAAAGCCTATAGAAAAAAAACAGGTTTTGCGGGTCAATACGTGATCAACCTAATTGTCACTGGGTTTTAACACTAGAAGGCCTGGCATACCAGGCTACCATCGCTGCCTGAAGGGGTCATTTTGACCCCTACCTTATGCCGGGTTTAACATCACCTCGGAGCGCATTGTTTGACACGTTTCTTTTTTATTTTCACGATTTAAAGTCACGCTTTTTATATGACTAGCGTTGGTTCAGCTGGACCTTATAGTGACTGTTTTTTCCGGAATAGTATTAGATAGGTAACCAGCATTAATTTAAATTATTCTTTCAGGTACTCTTCATTGCTTGTCATTTGTTGCTGGTTACACAGGTAAATATGAGAAATGATCAAAAGTAAGCGCTATTTTCGTGTATTCATACAATTTTTATTATAAGCTCAAAACAACACCCAAAAACTATGGTAATTTAACGGCAGGGGTCAAAATGAACCCTTCACGCAGCGATGGTGAAACGCCGTGCAACTTTCACAAATTATGAGCTAGGACAGCGGTCCCCAACTTTTTTTGCCTACGGGACACTTATTGATCCACGTATTTTTGGCGGAACCCTATCTCGAGAGTTGCAAATTAACTCGAATATGATTTATTTTAAGGTGCGGTAGGTACATACTGTATGAAATAGAGTTTTGGATTGTAATATTTTAAATTAAGAAAATTAAACATGCGTGTAAATGCCTGTTTTCTAAGACAGTAGGGCCTTATTCGCGGAACCCCTGTGACCCTTTCACGGAATCCCAGGGTTCCGTGGAACACCATTCGGGAACCGCTGAGCTAGGGGACCAAAATTTTGTGGGGTAATACTTCAAGTCAAATCATGAAAAGTCAAAAAGTCCCGGCCGTGAAATAGTAATAAAAGTATGGAAAAATAGAAATTAAGTTTTAAAAAGGGTCAAAATGAGCCCTTCCGGCCTCCTAGTGTTAATTTAATACCTTTCCCAATTTCTTTCACCCCTCTCTTTTACCCGAGGGTTCGGAACCCTTCCTTTTAATTGCCAATGGCTGATCTTTTGGGATTTAACGCAAATCGTACGTTCCCAGAGATCCGTCGGGCAATGGCACTCTACCATTTACACGGCTTCTAACTGTTCTAAAATATTGAGTTCACGTTGTTCATCAACGAAAAGTAGAAATTTACAGATAAATGTTTATTGCAACCATGTACGTCGCGACCTGATTTTAATCTCTTAAACGAATGTCAATCACCCGTCAATTCCCCTATTCTGTCCACTAGTGCATGATGAGAATTCACCCTCTTCCAAATTTTGCCCTTCTCCTCCCCCTCCCCTTACTGATAATTAGTCTTGACCCTCCTCCCCTTGAGCCTTTCAAACCACATGATGACCCTTATGCATTGAAACCCAGGTCATGGCGGAGTGTTTAGTATCCTATGCTTTTGTAATAGTTAACCCACGGCAATAAATATTAGCGATGGACTGCCAAAAGGTGTGAGATGATCTTTTTTATGAAAATATTCTAAATTTAATAAAACAAGCATGGAAATCTAGTAAAATGTAGGCCTTATCCGTGACCGTATTGAGTCCGTTCTGCCAACGTCGTCAATTGTTTATTATCCTGTGCTTTAGGGAAAGTTACCCCACGGTAAAAAATATTAGTGACGGACTACCATAAGGTTTGAGATGATCTTTTTTATGAAAATATTTTAGATCTAATAAAAAAACATGGAACATCTAATAAAATGTATGACTTTTCCGTGACCATATTGAGTCTTAAAAACAATTTGTAAAACAACTAAGCAGAAAATATTCATAAATACTACAGGCATACCACTTTTAAAAGGACAAAAAATAAGTTATGTTATCAATTAAAACGAAAATTATTAATGATCGGGTGATTGCAAGAAAAGAGAAAGAGGATGGACAACCAAACAGTAGAGAGACGACTGATTTGTAGAAGAATCATCGGTCGGGCAAGTATAAGGTGGCGCACCAAGCAAAAAGTACTGAGGGTTGTTACCGAAAATCAAATGGTTCACAGAAGCCTACATCAAAGTGTGAAGCGAAGAATACTAAGGTATGGCAGGCACAAAATGTAGCAAAAATAGGTCGACACAGGTCCAATATTTCGTTGGCCTTCGGGCGAAGGTGAAATCACTCGGGTTGAATTAACTTCATTTTTGTGTATAGTTGGCTCATGTTGGCGTTCATAGGGCATTATGATTATTAGGCTTTTGGGTACTTTTTTTCAATAACTAGGTCTTAAAAATGAAATATTTAGGGAAAAAGCTATTTACCAAAAACATAGACATCTATAGTGTATAAAATTAGGAAAAAAGTCTTCGTTCAGAGATGAAAAACACCTGGGTTTTACTGTCACAGCGACCTCTTTTTTGTTTGATTGGCTGTAGTTGGTTTCCATTGGGCTTTTTGTTCTTCTTAATTCTATTTAGTTCTTTTTAATTTTAATTCTTTTTATTTTAAAAAGTAGGTGGTTTTATCAAATTTAAGACATGGCTACGGCTAAAAAAATATTTATAAATTTAACCTCCAAGGTTTTTATTTGGCAATGCACTCATTAAAAAAAGGATTTTGTAAAAATTAAGTACCTGATAATTTGGCGTCGACTATGTAGATCAATGGCATAAATTAACTTTTAGGCTATGAAAATTAAAAGATTATGTGATTGTGCGAGAAGAAGTGCTAAATTTTTATTATTATTTGTGTCCTGATAAATAAAATGACTGGTATTTAAAATAGGTGATTGGGCATTCTTTTCATCACTGACTGAGTGCGAAGTAGGTCACAAAAATTAACATGACCAAACCAGTAAGTAATCGTTTATATCTGATTATTCAAAAAATGACTTTTGAACATTTACTTTGGAGCTTTTGTGATATGCGCTTTCTAATTTTTAGTGGTAATCTTCACACGTCGTGCCTCATTAAATGAGTATTACGTCATGCCACTCCCATTTCCATGACATACGTCAGTGCACACAGTTTTCGTAAGTTTTTACGGTGCCTCACCAACTCGTGGCTTCAAACTTTTCATTATTCAAATGAATGAAGTTAAAAAACACACAAACATAAATATTCAAGTACTCTACGCAAAAAAACGAATAACAAGATATAAAATAACAGAAATGAATCATCTGGGATATCTATCACAATAACAAACTCCGAAAATTCGCATTTGTTTCACATAACCTTGAAACCCGTTTACAAAAGTTCTAAAATTTTACAAGAAACTCCAAGAATAACGACTTCGTGAAATGAAGAATGTTCACACTATTTATCTTAGGTCAAATATCTCCAACGGAATTGAAACACATGCAAAAATGCGCAAAAATTAAAACTTGTCGCTTTATATTCAAGATATTGTATTACCTTATTATTACTTTGAAGTTAATTTTGGTAATGCGACAAAACAATATAATCACGAAAATGTGGTTAACTTTATTGAAGGATAAGAAGCAGGAAATATTTTACGAAAATTCAATATTTTCTAAAACTAGTAAAATTCACAGCCTGTTTATCCACAGTTTAAGCCCTGGTTGTACAAATTCGACCATCCTCTTAGGTGACTATATTTTCTTAAAATTTGAAGCGATGCGGAGGACGGAGCAAACTTGAAGAATAAGTGATGTTGGTACATATTATATATACTGAACTATAAACTTCGGGCCTCGAGGGCATTAATTATCTTTTTAAAAAAAACTGCGAACTGAGACACTTAGTATACACTCGGTTGTCTCAGGCGTGATTTCGTGATAATTAATATACATTGTAAATGAAGTAACTTTGTTATCACTCTCGCTGCTGGGCACTTCTCGCTGCCGGACAGGTAGAATGCTGCGTATTTTAAGCTTTATTCATGCTATCACAGAAAAATAACTGTATTACTTAAAAAATGCTGTTTATATTGATTTAAAGCTAGATTCTTCTATATTTTTTAATTGAAAGTTGGTTGGAATATGTTTCTCAGCAGCTAAACACCTCAAATGACGGGATTAGCAGCGAAAGTGTTAGTCCACATAAATTTTATTTAATACAAACCGAGTTTCGACGCGGCACCATCATATCTAAGTTTTAATCACAACAATCAATCTATACATATTATACAAACAATTGAACCGGACGATGGAGTAAAGCATGATGAAACGCACGTAGGAATTATTATTTTTTTCTAGAAAAGTGCGAAGTATTCCTTTCAGTATGGATACCGGATAGAATAAGGTAGTCTTTGTGAAGGAAAAATTTCATGGATAATCGCCATAATAATGCAGAATAAAAGCAATCAATTTGGTTTTTATGATCAGTTTACCATTGGGAAAGTGATTTTCAATGCTAATGACAGTTTTGCTGCTGGTGATAAGATTAGTGTGAACGTGTTAAGGTATGACGCTTGGGACGGCAATTATTTTTGTGGGACAAACATGCAGGTCTGGTAATTGAAAAAAAGAGACTTTTAAATTACTTTTTGATTTTTAAATGAGCCAAGATTGCACATTATTTACGCATATTCAACCACGCCTGGTGTTTATTTCTAAGGTTTTACATGTGACTGACAAAGGCAAGAGGCTGGCTCTGTTAAGTGATGGTGATGTGCCACGTAAAACCATGCCACGCCAACACCTGATAATGACGTGCCACTTTGAAACTCGAGATGTCTCAAATAAAATTCATGAGGCATAACAAAGCTACTTCATTTACAACCTAATATACAAAATGACAACCGGAAAAACTGTTGTGACATGCAGACACTGGTTCAAAAACTACCTCCACTGATACAACGCCATTAGAATTTTTCTGAGGTACTTGATTCACCGAAGAGGATGAAGATAGCCTTGAAAAAAAAACATTTAAATCGATTGGGATTCAAACTTGAATCTCTTAAATACCTGACAGATGCGTTAGTTACACCACCAATTGGTGCATGTCTTTATAAAAGGTAAAAAGAGAGGTACTTTTTTAGATTTAAATATGTAAATGGATCAATTGAATAATTTTTATGCAAAAACAAAGCTCTACATGAAATATGTGAGCGAAATTAAAGTAAGCAAAATTATTTCGTTTGTTTTTTTCAATTTTTACGAGAAAATGAGGAGAAATTTAGAATTTTTTTTACCACTAAGGCTTCAGTCAAAGCTACTTAAGCCATTTATTAAAAACTCTGCATGTAACACGAAAGCAATACTATGAAAAAAAGGAAAATATATAATTTTGTTTGTATTTTTTTACAAATGTTACGAACGATAAAAGGGAATTTTCGAACTGTTTAGACTACACATTAGGTCTGCAATCAAACCAACTTAAGCAATTTCTTAAAAACCCAACATAAAACACGAAGGCAATATAATGAAAGAAAGAACAGTGTATGATTTCGTTTGTATTTTTTGTCTAAACGTTACAATAGAGAAAAGGCAAATTTAGAAATTTTTTAAGACCACCACGGCCGCAGTCAAACCTCCTAGAGCCATTTCCCGGTCTCCGAAGAAATTCCCCCAGTGCCTCTATTCGTTACTACGCTTTCACAAAACAAACTCTCTCGCGGGGACGTATGAACGCACTCCAACGCATAACCCACCACCTTCGATGAGGAAGGGGGCGTGGCATCCCCCGCTCCCTCCGGTCATAACACGTCCCCGTCCGTTCCATCATCTCGAAACGGCACCCGGGGCGTGCATCCTCGCGCGCTCGGGCGGGACAGCTCGTCTGAGCCGCACCTCTCCGCGAACGGCCTCCACCTCCGTCCATATATATACACCACACACATCATTCCCAGCCCAACACTTCAAAAAACCACACAACGTCGCCGCACTTCATGGAGGAGAGTCGAAAGAAAACTATCGATATTTAAAGTAGATATAACTACGAGTCTAAACTATCGATACTGATAATATATCGATACTAAATCGTCGATATTAAAACAATCGATGCTAAAACGGCGTTGAATGCCAAATTTCTCTTTCCGCGTACGCAGCTATAAAAATTCTGCGCCGAATGCGTTCGCCGCGAAAAGGTTTCGGCACAAGTTGAAAATTATTTTCACAGAAATATAGACACGGTGCGGTGTGAATTTCGATACTGAATCATCGATACCAAAAGTCGACAGTAAATTGGTGTCGAATGCCAAATTTCTCTTTCCGCGTACGCACCTATAAAAATTCTGTGCCGAATGCGTTCGCCACGAAAAGTTTCGGCGCAAATTGAAAATTATTTTCACACAAATATAGACACCGTGCGGTGTGAATTTCGATACTGAATGGTTGGTTTCAAACAATCGATGCTACAACTACGTTGAATGGCAAATTTATCGAGCCGCTTACACACCTACGAAACTTTTGTGCCGAATGCGTTCGCCGGGAGAAGTGTCAACGCAAATTGATTATTATTTTCACACAAACATTTACGCCGTAGGGCGATTATCAGTGCTCAAGTCGGGCTGACAGGGTACGCAGATAGGCATTCGTGCGACAGCAGCGTCCACATTGAGAATCATTGTTGTTCGTCGATGTACCAACTCTGTCCGGAGCTTGTGCGTTGGATGTGGAATAAATTGTCACGCGCGTGGCCACGTTCAAATTTACACCATTTCCCACGCACGCGCAAAAATCAATTCTGTGCGTCGTATTCGGCGCAAATTTTTATGGTTGCGTAAGCGGCATTAGAAATCTTTACCTAAAGGTACTGAGACTCGTGCTCAATCATGATTCTATTTGGGAAAGACCAATGACATTCCATAAGGGGCATAAGGTTGTTTACTGAAGCTTAGTGGAGAGGATTGAAGGGTGTGAAGAGGGCATTACGTCATCAAACTGAAACCTGACAACCAAAATAACAACCATATAGTTCAACCCTGTTCTCTCCTAACTTTCCTGTGGAAAGCCAAACGGAACTGACGAATTAGCGGATGAAAAGCTAGTATATCAACCATCTGTTTGATATTTAAGGCAAATTAACTCATCAAACATATAGTTGGTTACTTAGTGCTATGGATTCTACTCAACTTTACTAAAATTTTCACTGAGAATATGGAATATTTTTAACTAAATAAATAAAACATAAATGCAAGGAGAATTCATATTAAAGAAGTAAGTACATGATTAATTTCGGCGTATCAGGCGATGTTTTCTGGAGACAAGGTACAGATGCCATGATCTCACAATAGAAGTTTTTTGTTGACTTTCCACAGAATTTTATTTAACCGACCAAAATTTCGACATGAACTACGCCCTAAACCTTGAAAATGACGTGGTTCATGTCAAAACATGGTCGTTCAAATAAAATTCTTTGGGAAATAATGAAAAAACTTTAATTGTGAGATCATGGCAAAAGTGCATGATGATTTCTAGAAATTTATTAATTGAAAACACAGTAAAACTGAAAATATTAGTGCGTAATCCCTCAAGCGCTATAGGAAAATGAGGGTCAACGAAGATTGTGGACTGACTTCAGCTTCTAGCATTGACTAGCACAGTAAGTGCCCTCTCCGCCTGTTTCAATGGTGGAGACAATTATAACCACCCAAACATTGACGGCACCGTCGACGGACGATGTGTGAACGCTGACAATATCTACCTTTCCCGACACGTTACGTAACCATCAGTTATAATCATAGAAGACCTTTCATTCAGTAATCACTAAAAACTAGCTGAGTATTTAGCTTCTTCCTCTTTCTTCCTTCTTTCTTCTTGTTCTTATACCCGTTTCTTCTCATGGACAATTATATGTTATTTATGTTTGTGGTAAAGATACATAATGTAAACGTCAACGGTAAACGGTCACACTGATTCCATGTAGAATACAAGCAATCTAACTAAACGATGTGTTAATAGATAGCGCCGCCTACAATCTTTTATGCACGTAACCTTGGCCAATATTAGTTGATTATACCGTCAACAGATGACACTGTAACATTTTTTAACAAAAACTTTAACTTAAACCTTTTTAAGAAAAAACTTTAATTTTAAACCATTTTTCTATTATTTGTCAATAGCGGGGAACATAAGCTTTAAAATGATGTTTGAATCATTAATTTTGATGAAGAATTATGGGAGTTATGGCGTTGCGACAAAAAAAACACATTTGAGAAATAATATATACGATCATTCCAGCTTAATTGAAATATTAAGTGCCAGAACTGAGAGCAGTTGCTGCACATTTTGCTTTTTAATTGTGAAATTTAACATTCACTTCAAAATCGTTAGAAACACAGTGTGCAAAGATAATATAATGAAATATTGGCGTCGATGCACCCTTTAATTGTTATAATGCCCACCAGTGCGAAAAATCAACGATAACACTCAAAATTGGCTATGAGTCTGTTTTAAACAATCCTCGACCAGCAAATCCTTGGACAGGCTTTGGGATGTTACAGTCATCAACCGATGACAGTAAAATTCCGATAATTGAGGATCAGTTGCGCACCAGCTCCGTTTTCTGACTCTCGGAGAACTTACTGGAGAGTTTAAACAATCGAGGGTAAATGTCCGCTTCCGTCTCACACCTTTCAAACACTTATTCCAGGAAATTGGTGATATTAAGGATTATGACTGTGACATAGTTTAGTTCATGAAGAATCACAGTACAAAACAAAAGATACAGCAAAGTGGTTAAGCCACAGATTTTTGAGATATTCACGTTAGAAAATGACCAATTTTCGTCATTTTTCCGACTTTTTCGACGCCATTTCCTCAATTTCGCGAAAGCTCCGACAGAGGGATATTTGTAACTTCTCCTCTACAATATACGTCTCTACATGCCTACACCACCTATTTCCACCCTTCCAATAACTAACCGCCTCGAGGGAGATTTTTTTCTAGTAAATATACGTCTCTACATGTCTACACCACCTATTTCCACCCTTCTAATCACCAATCGTCTCGAGGGAGATTTTTTTCTAGAAAATACGTCTCATTTACATGGAACGGAAGATTTTAGTGCATAAACGCAACTCAGCGCCTACGCGCCACGCTGCGGTCAAAAGTGGTAACAGTGCAATGGCGGCCGGGAAAAACGTCACCTCAAGCTTTGAAAATTTCCTATTTATCGTAAATTACTTATTCCCCCAAAATAAAATTATTACTAGATACCGGCATCTTTCTAGTTTTTGTCACAAAAATTTTGCGGTGATACGCTATGTGAAAAGGGTCGAAAACAATTTTTGAAAGGTGTGTGACGGAAGCGGACATTTACCCAATCGAGATTTTGTCATATAGGGACGTTTTGACCGAAAACATTGATCAATCGTCGGGTTGCAGCAGCGTTTGCGTCTCGCTTGGTAACAGCAGACTAAAATGAAAATGCTTCAATTCTCGCCAGCGTTTCCACGGCGTTGTCCAATTGTGATCCCGAAAATGCGGAACACTGACCATCCTTCGAGAGGATTCCGACGTCCACGTTCATACCAAGCATTGATACATCACCAGAGACGGGAAAAAGTCATAAACGTCATAGTCATAGATTTTTATCATTAAAATAGCAGGTTTTTTGCCAAATTCATGAAATGCGACATTGCGCAATAATCGTCTTAAAATGGTAGTAATCACTTCAGGCTCAACTACGTGGATCCTCTCCATATCGGAAAATAAAAATTACACTTTTTAATGGTCCAATAAATTGATTTATTTCTTACGACCCAGGTTTCATCACGTATGGACATCTTCAGGTATATTGATCATTTTTACATCCTTATCTATACAGAAATCCAGGTGCTAATGGGGTAAGAGGGGAAGAGAGGGGTAAGGGACGGGAGATGGAGTGTGGTGTTGAGGGTAGGAGGCACAGGGGGAAGGGTGGGTGAAAAAAGGACAGTTTTAGGCTGGGTAGGGATTTTCCGGCGTTGATGGGTCTCCGGGCAGAGGGGGGTGTAGCGAGTGAGGAGACAGAAGGGAAGGATCAGTAGGGAATCCGAGAAAACATACCTCTGTATTTATAAAGGTAGTCCGAGCGAGATAGTTCCCTAGTCATAATAGAGACCATATTCGAATTATACCTTGTTATCTCACTAGCCGTAGGGCATATTAATTAAATATTGCATTATTGAATAATATAGTTTTATATGACAGAAAATTTAAGTAATTAAATGAAAATATCTAAATAAGGCTTTAGCTCGACTCATTTTTTTTGCGCGGTGTGTTTGAAACTCCTTCAAAACGGAAGGTTTATTGTGATGCCGAAGAATTTACTGCGGTGACAATATGACTAATATTCAAATATAGTCGAGAAAACATACAAACTATACCCTATTAGTTTTTTTACGACATCTTAGTGTTAGAAATGCCTCATTTTGTAAATAATGTCTCTCTGGGGTGCATGCACGTACCGTTTCCCATGTAAAAGGGCTGATGTTTTTTGGCAAATATCTCCGAAAGTAATATGGTAAGGGGTAGAATTTTTGGTGTCATTGGATAGGTGAGTATTTTTTCTTTAAAATGAGACCAAATTCATTGATTTTTAAGTATTATGATATTTTGCTCGGACTACCTTATGCATTGAATACTTTCTTTTGAACCACTTACCCTACAGTAATTACTCGGATCATAATATTAGTTAAAATTTTACCGTAAAAGAAACGTCATACTTTTAGATTAAGAGTCATGAAATGACCGAATTCCAAAAATTAGACGTCATGAAACAGAAAAATAAAAGTCATGAAAGTCATAGAATAAAGGTCATGAAATGGAAAATTTAAAGTCACTAACTCTCATGAGCCATGAGTCTCTGCTCATCACTAACCACGCCGCTTTCCCTAAAATGGTGTTCCTGAATCCGTGCGTCAAAGTAGTATATTTAGGTGCTGTTGGCGAAAAGGCAGCTAAAGACAGAAGATTTTTACATCGTAACTTAATAGAGATAATTTTATTTCTATCCTACTGTGTGGTAACACGGTGGTAGAGCGTGGTTTTTATTGGTTTAGCCATCTTTACAATTCATAGCAGGTTTTCCGTCAGTGGGTAATTGAAAGTCTACTCCAGTCGTTCCAATGACAATGTAACTTAACAAAAGATAAGAACTCAATGAGTATGAAGAAAAAGTGCTATTTAAAATAAAAAAAACGCTATAAACAATGCGCAAACTCATCTTATAGCTGGACGAAAAGCCAAGCGAAAATTTGATTCGCAATTAATTTCCTTTTAATTCAGGCGTGTGTATTGGAAAATAGCTGTATTGTAGAGGAAAAAAGTCCTGTACATTGTGGAATGATCATTTGCCTTCATTAAAGTCAGATATTTGAGTAATTTGAGCAAAGTCGGAAAAATCAATTTTTGACCGGAAAACCGGAGTTTTTAGACCACTGTGCGTCGATACTTACACCAAACATCGATACTCATCGCTAACCACGCACACACACGTGGACCATCTCACATCTCCTCTCGCCCTATTTCCCCCGAAGCATTTCTCTCCCCTTCACTCCTTTATACCTTGGCTTTTACGTCCCTCTCTCCGGAGTTTATGCGTTCGCCGAGACATCCGGAGGCGGGCCAGGAAAAGGTTTGAGTGGCGGAGAGGGTGGCTGGAAAAAAAGTGACACGAGAGACATAACGGTCCCGAAAGAGGCTGAGAGACCGATACAGGAATGGCCAACCCGCAGGAATATGGCCGTCGGAAATTATCTCCCGACGTGTGGATCTCATAAGAATGCTGTGAGCGAAGCAAATAGAGTTAGGGGCTTCAGCCGCGCGGGGCTCTGCTTTTAAAAGACTAATCTTTATCTGTCTTCGGGACATAAAAGAAGAGACTACCCCAGTTTTTATGCGACTTCCGGAATGAAACAAATTGTTTCCCCTTTTGAAGAGGGATATTTACGAATAAAAAGGCTCATCCACTTTCCACACTATAATTTTGCGGTTAAGTATAGTGGCTAGGGAACCCAACTGTCGTCTTATACATAGGGCTCGAGTTTGAATCTCAGCAGCGACGGAGTGTAGATACCTTCCACCATCCTCAAAATGATCTTCAAGAATTTAATACTTCTACCTACTTATTTATAACACTGACTCTTTAAGGCAGTTTTTAGCCCACTACGCCATTCATAATAACCTGAAAATATCAGTAGCAAAAATATAAACTGTATTTATTGATTATATATCAATTTGTTGATTTCAGAGTGCAATATATTCTAGAGAAAGACCTACGGTTTTCCCGGGATATAATGATGTTGAAGGTTACTCGGGTTTCCCACCGGATCAAACACTATCTCTACCGACGTTTCGATGTACGAGTCGTCGTCATCAGGATGTGGCCTGATGACACCCTGATATCAATGCCCTGATAACAATGGAAGACTTGTATATGAAAACATCGTACGTCAGGGCGTGCCCTGATGACACCCTGAAGACGATGCTCTGATGACCAAGCCCTGATGACTATTGACGACTCGTACATCGAAACGTCGTACACGAGGGCATGCCCTGATGACGATGAACGACATTTTCATTAAAGCCTCAGTAGAGAAGAAGAGTTTGATCCACTGCAAAACCCGAGTAAACTTCAACAATATATTCTGTCCTTAAATGTAATACATTGATTCATTAGAACAGAAAAATAATATTTCGATTGGCTCATGAAACAAAGAGGTATTTTTAACATGACTGCGTATTTTTACGCTAACACTAAATTTTAAATTCACTCGTCCGAAGTAAATATGCAGTCAAACGTCCAGAATGAATGTCCGCTTTTTATAGGTATAAACAAACTTTTTATTCAATTTTTTTCCGTCATCTTGAATACATCTCTTTAGTTAGAAAATATTTATTGTTTTTATTTCGCTGTTGCCCAATAACGTAGTTCTTAAGAGGTCGATTTCAATGAGAAACACTTCGCCAACCATGCGATATACCCATCCCAAAAATAACTCACAGACTAATAATTATATAATATAGTTTCACCCACAGTTTATTTACTTCTTGAATAAAACTTCTATTACTAAGTTGTACCTTCAAGTTTAACGTCTGTTTGATAACTTTCCAAGAGACCAAGGAAGACATATTTGGAAGTAATTCAGGTCAGGATGAAAAACCAGTCGGGAAAAGCATAACACCGCTCAACACTTACTGAATAAACCTGGAAAAAAAATCAAAAGTGGTTGATTGTACCCTATATTCGGTAAATTTTAGCCTAAAAGGAATATTGCTTTAATTGGAGGAGGGTTGATTTTCATTTGCTTTTCTAAAAATGTTGTACACAAGATTTACGAAGAAATTGAACACAGGAACATTCTAGTCAAATTGTTAAAAGAATTAGGTTAACAGTTCTTGGATTCAAAAGCGATTACATGTACTTTTACTTTATTTACATATTGGGTTTTTGACTCAAGAATATACTATTTCTCCCAAAACTTGAAATTTAATATTTATAAACTCCTCAACAAGCAGGTATCACGGGAATCTTTCCAACTTATTGAATAGCTAAAATGATTTTCTTCTAAGCTTTAAATTTCAGTAGAAACCCTTTCTTATGGATAAAATAAATATCCACAATTTTCCACCTATAACTGAATAAAAGAATAATTGCAACGTACGTTTCGAAGTTAGTACATCATATTCAGAAATATTTGATATTCTCATGATATGTATGTTTCACCATAGTTACACCAATTGTTTTCATTGAAAATAAACAAAGGGAGCTTTTTAATTACTTAATTTATTCGTTACTAACTGGGTATTTCGCTAATACCATTTTAGTCTCTTTTCGGAGGATTTTCTTCTAGTCCTGAAACAAATGTTGTCGTAGCATGAGCATGCTAGAATAAGCATAAATGCAGTTCATTTAAGAGCATATGGAGTACTTGGTCACAATATGCAGTAAAAGTAAGAATAATGGGATACAGAATGAATCGGTAACAACATGATACGAATGAGTTTCTACAATGATGACGCATTGGTAGATTAAAGGAGCGAGCTTCCCGATTTGATCATGATGAGAAAATGAATGAATGTGGAATAACGAAACATAAACATGTTGAAGGAGTACACTGTATAAGAAGAAGGTACCGATGGAAAAATTCACGGGTGTACGTGGAGGAAGAGACTCAAAAGAGGAGTAACAGTAGGAGCCTATAGAACTGGAGAGCTTGAATGAAGTGATACATGAATACATGAGCTGCGTTTAAACGACGCATATACCCGCGCGGGTAGATGCATGAACACATTCATCATTAAAATTGCGCCGAGATAACACGCAAAATTGTGCAAATGTGTGAACGAGTGGCCATAAAATTACGCCTGTTCAAATTTGGAGCATTTATCCAGACATTGGTCAAGCCACGAGCTTGCGTGGGTACATGGTTGTTGAGCATGAGCACTGGCTCGGCGTTTCTTCAATTGTGAAGGAAATAAGTGAGTTGGTAATATAAGCCTCATTCATGGAAATCTCGGACATGCCATGAATGATGTTGATCAGGGCGCTGATATGGATGGGAATTTTTAGAGTTTGTGTACCAGGTTATGAATATAATGTGATAATTGGTTCAGGTGCAGTCAGAGTGAAGACACATGGCTAAGGTGAGCGGAAATGGGTAAATGAGAAAGACACCTCCACAGACTGAATCGTTTTTATAAAACAAATGCGGGAGTTACAACAAAGAGATGAGAAGTAAATATTGCGTAATAAATAAAGAGATTTTTTTATTTTTTTTTGCTGCCGGACGATTCTGTTGGCCCATATGTCCCCGGAATCCCGATAGGTTGCCTGAGCCTGTCATCAGGTTTTCCAGGGACCGGACCAACAAAACTTGACATACATCCATTACTAACATAACATTAATGGATAACATTAATACAAACTTAAATAAAATACGATAATAATTTCCAGCATTTTCTCCGATAATAATTACATTAGATTTGATCACAGTGAAAAACACTCCAGAGCAGACCACAACGAATCATACCACGTTACCGATCCAAGTAAGTGATAGAAAACAAATACTGTAACAGGTACCAGGACTATCCCATTATCAAAGCAAATAAATAGTAGCAACCAGGCCAGAAATTAAATTATTTCATAATCCAAGTTCAGGGACATTTTCATAAGGTACACTAAACCTAATATATCATTATATAAAAGATGATTTGTGTATTTAGGACCAATAATCTACAACTAGTTACCAAGTGATATTATAGAAGTGTATAATCGCTGCAGGTTACTTAAAAGGATAATGAAATGGTTGTTGGAAATGGTGCGCAGATGCATCGAGTAAACAATCCTTTATGCACCCATATTACTAGAACAGCCGTTACATCATTTATGGATCACCTCTTACATTACGAAGAAATACCAACGGAAAAAAATCTACCTCAACCGGGAATCATAGTGAATTAGGTAATCAGGATTGCGAGTACATCTTTCTGGAATAAAATTAAAAGAAGTTAGGAAAGATAAAGAAACGACAGGTGAAGTGAAAGCTGTATACAAGTTATAGGGCATCATGGAGGAAATTATTAAAGGCGCGGGTTTCGTCGGTCACTCAGTAATAATAATCAGCACTAAGAATGTGCCCACACAGAAAGGTATAGGCATGATAGTTACAAAATAATGTACAATAACAGTCTCTACACATGCGACACGATGAGAGCACTTCAAGTTCAGTACTCCGTCCGCTGGATGGGACGTTAAACAGCGGATGTCAGGACGCCTTTTGATTTTTGAGCAAGCGAATGCAGACACCAGGATTCACTTCACCCTTCCCCTACTCCAAAAGTAATCTTTCGCATATTCCCGGGCCCACTTGAAAATTTACTTCACAAATCACATAGGGAAGTTTGCATAAAGTTTATTTTGTCGAAAAAAACCTTACTTTCTTTACTATTACCATGAATATACATTCTGGATTCTCAACTCGTCGCCAAAAACTGTTGCCTAGAATTTCGTAAACAAGCAACTTTTTCGATTGAGTCGCCGTCTAGTGATGGAAGACGGCAGTTAAAGTGTAAATACAGTCTACAGATCGTAAATAATCACGTCTAGCCGGTTTTACTTACCAGAAATTATAATGCAGCGGATCAAAAATGTAGTACCACACGCGGGACGTAACTCTTTTTTAAATATTTTCCGGTCTACAGATATATTTGATTCCTCTCCAAATTTAATTATACAAGTGCACAACTTACTTCTTAGCGCTTCAGGAATATCTTTCTACGGCAATTCAATAATGATACGAGGTGAAAAAAGTGGAATGAATCAGAAGACGGATACAAGTACTGTAAGGATTTCAAAACCAAGATCCGACAATTTCATCTAAGGATGAGAAATTGCGCCAATGACTACCATTTTAATAACAGATAAAGGAGAGATTGTTAAACCTACTCCGAGGCCACATATGAATAGCAGCTTACACATTAACACCCACATCAATCTATCTAGAGCATACCTTCTGATTCCTAAGGCTCTCAACAGGTAATAAACAAAAAAAATGAAGCTGTAAATTAACAGTAAAAGAAGATCCACAAAGCAGAGAAAAGACTCACGATAGAAGTTTCATATGCCTCTAAGACACTTCTTGTATTAGATATTTCCTCTCTAGAATTTACAAAGTAACTGTTATGTCTCAAAAATAGTCAGCTATTATTCACAGCATCAAGAAGTTCATATCTCTTCAATCGTTATTGAATATTCACCACAGTCTCCCGTTAACAACAGTCATCAACGGCTATTTACGATTCGACTGATAAGACTTTTTTCCAACTGTAAGTGGCGCCAAGGACTGAGTGAACTAAATGTGGAAATTGAGACAACGCATTACCTAGGCAACGATTCCAAACATTTAAATCCATAACATATATTCATTTATATTACCTCCTTACCTATTTTACCCTAGTTTTCATCGGAAATGCGGATTATTGTCAATTTTAATAAATAAACAATTTATTTACGCATACTGCATATGAAAGAAGTAAATGCATGCTGGTTTCCACTAAGTTACGTTAAATTTGAGGACAGGCAAGTGATTCTTGAAGCATACATTAGTCAATAGGTGCTATGGATTCCACTCGATTCCACCATATTTTTCGCCTGCAATGTAGAATACTATTAATTTGAATAAATAAACAATGTAACGGTAATGTATATTAAAGAAGTAAAAGAATGCTAATCTTTAGTCTGTTATCGTAGAAAAACATCGTAAAATTGCCAAATTAGCGCGCGAGCGCGAGCTATGGAGGAAGATCAGGGTTAACAAAGATGGAAGACAGGCTGCTCCAAGGTTACGGCCTCTAGCACCGGCCTCTATAGCAAGTGCCCATTCCATCTACCTAAATATTCCGCACTTAGCACCATTTTTGCCTGAAGATGATGAATCAGGATTGAAACTTGGGTCGGAAATAAGTTTTATTTTAGAATGTATAACTCTCGGGTTTCCAACCGGGTGATGGTGGTTTTTGGCACCGACGCGACCACCATCATCCGGTTGGAAACCCGAGAGCTATACATTCTAAGCATTCGCCGGGAAAGCCTTTGCGTCTTACACAAGTTTTATTTTCACGGTAAATTGCACGCTTTATAATTAAAGCACATATTAATGCTGTAACATTTAAAAATGAAAAATCTCATGAACACCGAAGATACCAGCCGAACGAGATTTGCTTGGTGACGTCATTTACCCGTATCCAATGCGGCAAGCACTAGGCACACACATAAGTAATGCGATATTTTACGGTGAGGAATATCTAAGTATACGGGTAAATGACGCCATGAGCCGTTCAAGGACGGCCATACTGAAAGCTATCTTTCACCACCTATAAATACTGCAAATAATCCCATATTTTATAAAAATACATTTTAGTCTTCAGAACATGTTGCTGTTTTTTTCAGCGATTGATGTCGTGAAAAAATACGCAAAAGACCCACTGTTGGTCAGCCCTGCCGATAATCAGCAAGAGTTGCGATTCAATAATAGCAGTGTGATGTCACAGGGAGGACTTTTCTCAGCAATTTTTCCTCTGTTTTTTAGAGATTAAAAACGACAGTCTTGTCCCAAGAGCTTTCCGTTCAAACCATTTGTTTCTGTCCTCAGACGGGAAACATTTTGATAAAAAAATTTCCAATCCACTGTCGCTTTGTTTTTCTTGAGATTGAATCTTTGGCAAGGAGGACAATTCGGAACCTTAAAGGAAGACGAAAATGTAACATTTTGGCTTACTACGTCCTCAGGACGGAAGAAAAACTGAAGCTAAATTAAAAAAAAAAAATTGAGCAAGACAAGTGACAACCTTTCATGGGCGCCATTCAACGTTTTTCATGAAGAAGCAGTCGAGAAAGACGAGGAAAGTAGAATCAAAAGAAACAAGAGCTAAGGAGAAGAAATCAGCTTGCTTTGTTTTGCTTATGACATCCATCCGGAGGAGATATAGACGCAGTTTGGAAATATTCCACGTCTATCATACATGCTCGGATAAGAAGAGATTAAATACAAGTGTATACCTGATTTCCTAGTTTCAAGTATAGTATCGGAGAAAGTAGTTTCGCTCAGTATACCGACTGTAATAATAATAATTAAAATAAAAAAAATTATGTTATTTACCAAAGCGTTTAAAAAAAAATATTTTATCAAAAATAAAAATGAGATTAATGATGACTGAAATAGTTTTTCCTCGAAAAAAAAGTTGCGAGATTTACAGCTCTTAAATCCCCTCATTAACCTCTCTTTGAGGAATTGGTTCGGTAGTTTTAGAGAAAATGTTTGCAAACCCATACGGTCATTTATGAGATAAAGCATTAAACGCCGGGGCCGAATTTCTTGTTTATAGCCATCGCTTCAGTTGACAAAAACACATATTATTGCTGAAATCGAAGATAAACTCGCAGTTTTTTTCGTTGAAAGCGTAATTTGAAGCGAAAACGAAGAGTATAACAAAATAGATTGCAAGAATTAAATACTTCATTCTTTTTTCCATCCGATGGTGAAAATTTATCCATGATGAAAACAACTTTGTTTCAATTCACACAATTTTGTGTGGATTGTGTGGATTGAAACAAAGTTGTTTTCATCATGGATATTACTCACTTCCACAAAGTTAAGCCGGAGACGATTACTTTAGTAAAAATTTAAACCCTATATCTCCTATCCCCTATATCTTTTTTTTAATAATAATAATTCTTTATTAATCTCATATTGAAGTACATTGGTCACAAAATAAAAGAAATAAAAATACAGTAAAGACATACGGACTATCCATTGTACAAAAGATGTAATACACTTCACTCTATATGACAAATACACCTTTGCATTAAAACACATGAAAACAAAGAAGAAAACCTCAAGCAGAGTAGACAGTTTCATGAATATTTTTAAACCTTAGGAGACACTCTGAGCCACAACAGGCTCATCAGAAGGTACTCTCTAATGTCAATGTAAAAAATTAAAATAAAACAAATAAAACAATAAAACATTGCCATATTCGCACCGAGCGGTATAAATATGTTGCCACACAATGTCTCTCAACCTCCCTAGATATCAGTCCTCCAACAAATACTCCCTAAGTTTCCGTTTAACCTCTGTATACGTATTTAATCCATGCATGTCCCTTGGTAATTGGTTAAACAATCTAGGTACACTTACCACCATTCTGTTTGCACCACATTGATTAAAATACTTAGAGACTTCATAGTGGTCCACATTCCGTTTCCCCATTTTATGTTCATTTTGTTTCAATTTCTAATATTTACTAGAGAAATAATTATCTAAAACTAAAATGTATGTCAAAAGCTTTTCAAGCGGTAGTATTTTCAGTATTTTGTATGCATTGTTTGTATCATAAGAATCTGGTTTCGATAACACGTTATTATCACTTTCTTTGTTGTATGTAATCATTTTGACAATCCGGTTTTGTATGCTACATAGTTTCATTTTGTGTGTTTTACCCCAAACAGTAATGCCATATCTCAGAATGGATTCAGCTATAGCAAAGTACATCATCTTTTTAACTTTGACAGGTAATAAATCTCTAACGTGATACATTTGATAACTAACCTTTCGTAATTTACTACATATCTTATCACAGTGTTCCCTAAATTTGAATGTTTGATCAACTATGATACCCAGATATCTATATTGTGACACTTGTTCTATACTACTGCTTTTATCCTCTTTAAGAAGCATAGGTTCTGTAGTTTTCAACAAAATGTTTGCATACGTATACGCTCATTAATGAGATTAAGCGTTGAACGCCCGGGCTGGATTTTCCGTTTATAGCCATTGCTAAAGTTCCCAAGGAAATGTGCTATTGTTGAAATAGAAGAAAAGTTTGTAGTTTCTTCATTGAAAACGTAATTTTTAAGCAAAAAAAGAGTAGTATAACAAAATAGATTGCAAGAATTAAATTTTCCATTCTTTTTGCCATCAGACAGTGAAAATTAAAACCCTATATCATAATTTCATGTGATATAAAAAAGCAAATAAATAACCTCTGCGTTGATTCAGAGTAAAATAGAGGCCCAATTTGGGGGCCTTGGGGACTTTACAGCCATGAAGCATTTAGTCCAATGGATTCCTTGTACCTGAAATCCCTGTAACACCAACTTTCAGTAGAATCAGTTACGTAATTTTTGTGAAAATAATTATTTTTACGTAAAAATTTACATCCCAATATGAATACAAACACACTAGCTGTGCCCGGCATGCGTTGCAAAGCCTTTATCTGTGTTCAAAATCGATCCCTAACCGAATTTGAGACCGAGTCCAATTAATTCCTCATACCTACACAGGAATTCGTAACGCACAAATGATGGGATGAGTTTCCATTCCATTCCCATGCTGCAGTTTCCAAGTAAAAAAAATCATCTATTGTTGAACAAGTGCAAAAAGTTAAGATTTTCGAGCTTGAAAATAAAATTTTAGATCATAGCGAAGAGTATACGAAAATCGAATGCAAGAATTCAAAAAAAGCACATACTGAGGCCACTGCACCAAATCTTATTCTACGTACAAGTAAATTACGTACCTTTTAACACAAATTATGCCTCATTAATATGATTCTGAAGCACGCGATTGAGCAACTAGTCAATGATCTGCTGCTTGCTTGTTGTTCCTCGCTTGTTCGAGATGCTCGCGTGCCAACATTCATTTGTTGCAACTACTCGCGCTCCACCTATTATACAATGGATTTAATGATTCAGAATCCTTTGCGGGCGCGCGCACAAAAACTCACTAAAGTTTCATCGTAATCTCATGAATGGCATAGGAAAGCATAGAAGACGAATAGACATACATTTTTGTATATTAAATTAACAAGAATTGCTCATTTAATAGTGTAAGATATGCAGATCTTTTACAAAATAGTTCCAGAAATAGTTGAAGGAAACTTCACATATTGTTGTAAAATATTCTTGATACAAACATGGACTCCATTTCTTGATGCCCTGAGAAGGCAAGCAATGGACTCCGTGAGTGATGAAACCCGTTTCATACATATTTCTTGGAAAGAAACGTGAAAGTTTGCATAATTGGAAAATGCCCATACACATCAGCGATCTTTCAACGTCGCGCGATAAGGATTTCGTCCCAAACTCGAAGCAAGGATCTGTGACAAACTCTGGCAGGCGGGAGGAAAAACGGCAGTGACATTTGAAACCACAAACGTTTGCGGTCGGAACGGAGCGGCCTACAGATAGACAGCGACCCGAAAAGATGGAATGATGAAAGGTATGCTGAATATCATGCATCAACCATGATCGCCTGAATAAAATATCAACATCGGCGAACCTCGAATGAAAGATACGAGACGCGAAGAATATCAGTCTCGAGCGGGAACGCAATAACCGTGACAGGCATCGGAATGTGGCGACAGCAGACGCGTTCGTGCGACTTTTGAGTACCGTTATGAAAATGAATAAGGAGGCCCGAAATCCCCTTTTTCCCAGACAGACACGGCACTTATTCAAGCGCCGAGGCGTTTACTGTTCGCGACCGCAACCCGAAAAGGACCGGCTACATGAATTGGGACGACAGAATAAGCAGAAGGAGTACAAGGTAAATGCAAGGTAATAATGCACAGAATATATGAGAATGAGTTCTATTTCATAACTCTCTCCCAGGATACTTAATGCTAGATTCAAATTAAAGTCGTTTCCTGTTTTGCTTTAATTATAATTAAAATGACTACTTAATGAGATAGACACCTCCATTGACCGAAAAGATTTTTGCACCCAAGTATTAAACATTTTTCGCTACGAACGACGTTTTTAAACGGCGTAGATTTTCATACGCAAGCGAACGAACGACGTTTAAACACGGCGTAAATTTTTCGATGCAAACGAACGAACGACGTGTTTAAACGTCGCTGCCGCTCAGCTAGTTCTAAACAGGCCTACAGAGGTTTTGTGAGCCATAAAAGACCTCTTCTCGGGACGCCTTACCCTTTCTCGGTCCGAGGGAGAATATTATCTCGACCCTTCGTCGCAATGCGAGCCCCACTCACAGCATGAATCCGCGATCAGTTGTTTGTTTACGCAAAGGAAAAACAAATATTTCAAAAGTCGTCCACACTACCGCTCAAAACTAACACATCTATTAAAAATATTACCATAAACATTGACTCCTTAGCTACATCTCAAGTCTGCGCCCAGCCAACCACCAAAAATTATTATGTAAAAAGGTAAATACTAAAAATTATTGTTAACTGACATAAAATATCATAAGAAATACCTCAAATAATAATTTAACATGAATTTATGACAGTGAAAGACACTCTTAAGCAGACCCGATAAAAAAAATGAAAATTCCTCCATAATCTATTTGCCCAAAAAATGTTTTTGCTTGCGATTTTGATGAATTTTTGGTATTTTCCTTATATGGCCACCTAAAGTACTGATGCAAAATATTTTGTTGATCATGACTTTGAACGACGCAGTGTTGACAAGTTCATTGCGCTAAAGTTTGCGATTCCTCCTACAGAACGCCATACACTTGGCGCGCGTCAGGGTGAAGACTTATGGCTACGGTGAGCGGAAATGGGTGAATGAGAAAGACACCTCCACAGACTGAATCGTTTTTATAAAACAAATGCGGGAGTTACAACAAAGAAATGAAGTAAATATTGCGTAATAAATAAAGAGATAACATTAATACTAACTTAAATGAAATACGATAATAATTTCCAGCATTTTCTCCGATAATAATTACATTAGATTTGATCACAGTGAAAAACACTCCACAGCAGACCACAACGAATCATACCACTTTACCAATCCAAGTAAGTGATAGAAAACAAAAACTGGAAAAAGGAAAAGGACAACCCCATCACCAAAGCAAACAAAAAATAGTAGCAACCAGGCCAGAAATAAAATTATTTCATAACCCACGTACAGGCGCATTTTTATAATGTACACAAAACCTAATATATCATTGTATAAAAGATCATTTGTGTATTTAGGACCTAAAATCTATAACTTGTTGCCACATATTATAGAAGTAAATATTTGCTATGGGTTTCTTAAAAGGATAATGAAATGGTTGTTGGGAAATGATGTGTTAAACGCATATTTTTGTTGAACTACGTACTGATTCGTTTATTTTATTTTTCTAAAAAAGTCGATTTTTGTATTTTTGTTTGTGTATTTAGGAATATATATAGGAGCCCCTGAACTTGAAATTTTCTCTGAAGAATTTAGCTCATGCACTTAGTCACATTATTCACTGCAGATAGTTTATGCAATAAATCATCTTTACTGAAAATATTGAAACAGAATGCTTGAATCTGATGTATCATGAAAAATAGGCTCCACGCATTAAAGTCAGCAGTCGAGGATACCAGGCGGCCCATCCGGGGGCGTTTGTATCGTCTTGACGTCTTACGCTGTTACCAACGCTGCCAAAAGGCTACCAAGTGCCGACTGGATTCATAGTTTTGGCTCATGCCAGTCTTGAGACTGTCTTTTCTCGTAAATTCCATTGAAAAATCTTATTCTTACTACATCAAGGAAGATTGTGATCTCTTTGATGAATTACACCATATATTTTATGATATCAACGGTCATATAAATCTTATATGATGCAATAAGAAATTCTTGTCGAAGAAAAATGTATTAGTCCCCGCTTTCATCCCATACGGACGAGTTAAATAATGAAAATCTCACAGGGAGCCTACTGACAATTAAAATCAATGACTCTTGAATATGGCCACATATGGAAATAACTAATGTTATTTACATGTGTGGCCGTTGTTTTAGTGACTGCTCATGGAAAAAAATCATGAGCGTCCAAAACTTTTTGTTTGGGAATACAATGGCCAGACATTTGAGGGTGTGAAGTCTGCTTACCACTAAATGCAGCGGTGCTGTCCGAGTCTTTTATGTACAGAGCAGTTTAGGCTATGTGCATGAGGGATAACTCCTCTATGAGCAATATAGTCTCTTATGATGGTAAAAAAAACATTAAAATCAATCCTAGGTAAACCAATCATATCGAAGAGTTATTAATAGCAATAGTTACTACGGCAATAAATAGCTTTTAAATTGAAAAGGGTAGGTTTCAGCTTCACTGCAAATATTGTTTAAAAACATTGCACTAACTCGTTTTTTTATTATTTGCTGGGTCCAAGAATCATTTATTAAATAATTTCCAAAAGAACTTCGATTTTATTTCACTGACGTTCAAATTTGATTATCATATCGAATACTACCACAAGCGTTCCACAGAAAGATTTTGTGCCATCTGAATTTAGTTCTATATTCAACAATAAAAATAGCATTTTAAAGGGGTTTTACGGATTTTTTTAAACGGAAAAAGTTTCACAGCCGGCTATTTTATTTATGTAAAACAGACCATGTAAAATATTAAAAGACATCCATGGTAAAAAATAGCGTTTTTAGTGGGAAGTATGATCAGCGTCTTACATTTCCAGCATGCAAAAAGTACGGTCTATCGACCTGAGTGCAAGGAGAAATGTAGTGAAAATAATAGACTTACATTTGGAATGGCCTGGTCAGGAGACCATATGGGTGTATCCGTTCCGCTGACCGTTTTTAGAGAGGATAATCCCCAGTGCAACGGGTCAAAAACGTCGCAATATCTGAAAATAAGTGGAGAGGACATTAACTTCTTGATATTTACAACTTGCGAAAATTTGGGGAAAATTGTTGACGAATACTTAAAATTCAAAAAATGATTTAGTAAGTGCACTGAATTACTACAAAACTTAATACCTAATGCAGGTTTGTAGGCAGGTTTTTTAGGTAGGCATAAGTCATGAGAAATAATAACCATAAGTGAAATTATTATTTTTCCCACCTTTTATTGTTAAATTGCAGAAAAGATTATTAATTTCCAATCAGTCTAGTCTGAGAGTTTATCATAAGTTAGATCATCGTTACCAGGATAAATGTATCGTATATATTTAATAATCTAAATTCCAAAAAAACGCGACATGAACTTCAAAAATAATTAAAGACAAACAGAATAGTCATCGTTGCAATATAGCAGGACGGAGAAAGCATTGCAGTATGGCCAATGCATATTCGCCTTTCACTCTTCATTGGCGCAGTTTCTCTGCCGGAGAGAAATAACGACGATTTCAATTGGACATATCGCAGGCAATTGCGTCCATAGACGTAATAGCAGGAATTCTCGACTGACTGTGCAATTACCCTCATTAGATCCTTCCAAATTAAATAATATTTCAAGGGTAGGATATGATTATCTCCTAGCAGATGATTGAAGTACATTCTTCTCGGATTTCCATCCGGGTTAGGCGCCCTATCTTCAGCTCAGCCACGAGACGCTTAAAATTATTATCACAGATGAAGATGGAGCACCTGATGCGGACGGAAACTTGCGAGGAATTTAATTTAATTTCTCTTAGTTAAGCCATACAGTAAAACCCTTTTTAATGCGAGCTCCTCATATTTCGGCAACATTTTTATAAACGAAATAATTATACATTATTTCTATTTTAAAATAGAATGACTCATTCATTCATTCTCAGAGCTTAGTTAAATAGAATTGACTTCATTTGGGCTAAAGTTACAACAAAAACATGAATTTCAGGTGTTTATCAATAAAAATGTTCGTTAATTTGATCATGAACCAAAAAATTAACAGTATTTGCGTTAACGAGGTATAATTATTGTTTCAACTCAAATGAAAGCCAATGGTTCATTGACGCTTAGATGTTTAATAAATGAAATGAACGAGCTAAAACATTTAGTAATGACCGGGTTTTTCAAATAATTTACAGCATATTATAAAAAAAAACCACCAGAATGGCATTTTTTATTAGTTATTTTAACAATTAACAGTGGGAAAACATATTAAATCATACCCTGGGAGATTAATATCCTACCTAGAGGGATCTTTTGTTGGAAAAGATCCCTCTAGGTAGTTAGGTAGCTATCAAGAAAATTTTGACCGGCAGGCAAGGAAATTACGAGGCTCAATTTTCAACAAATGTTGTATTTTTAGCCCTGAGGAAGTCAAATGCGTGTTAATAAAAATTGGTATTTTTCAAAATATCAACACTCTTTGGCTGCTTAGTTACTAACGGAATTACACAAGTATAAATAACGAGAATTCGTTAAATCAAACAGCTATCAAGAAAATTTCCCCTGATGAGGACAAGAAACGCTACGGCACAGTTAGCAGGTCCACAAATGATTCAAGTACAACGAGGAAGAAAGCATGGCAAGGGAGCGTAAAAAAAAACTCATAGCATTTCATCACGGCTCCGCCGCCTCGCCTTCCCCACCGATTGGACGCCTCATTTTCTCCACGCTTGAAAAGAAACCCTGGCTCGAGCCACATAAGCGAACCACACGCTCCATCTGCGAGCGAAGGAGGAAAGCTCGCACGACTTTCCCTCCGAGCAAGGAAAAGGAGAAAGCAAAAATAAAATAAATATGTAACGTCGCATTCAGAATTTTGCTCACCGCACGAGGAAAAGTCATGTGCTCTACGAATCGGAGCCATCATCATATCCTTCCATCTTTCCCGCAGACGTCGTTTCCAAGAGTTTCCCACGCGACGTCGCACTTTCTCGCTTTTCATCTCATTTAGCATCCCCACTCCTCCCAACTATTCTCCCCCGTTAGCGAGGCACCGGCTTGCTTGAGTTTTCCAACAATTTTCAGCGACATGCCGAGTAACTCTTTGAAAAAAATCTCAGAATAAATAATGCTACTGAATAAAAAACATAGCGCTTTATTTTAAATTGAATATATAACATAAAAAATTACTATGGACGGCCGAGAAAAGTAAAAACTTTATATAAATGAAGTTAATTCATTGCTTTTTATAGGTTTCCTAAATTAAGTGATCTTAAAACTTGAATTAATGAGTGTTCCAAACATTGCATGTAACAAATGATGTGGTACGAAGTCACTTGCACGGGTGCATATACACCAGGGTTGAAATTCGCTATGAAAAAATCATTTGACTTGACCGGGATTCGAACCCGGATCTCCCAATTGCCGGTCAGGTGTGTAACTGGCTAACACACCTGACCGGCAATTGGGAGATCCGGGTTCGAATCCCGGTCAAGTCAAACGATTTTTCATAGGGAATTTCAACCCTGGTGTAATGAGTGTTCATTGGTGGTATATATTTTCAAGACTGTGCGACTAATTTTACATCAAATATGATGAGAAACAACGGATATTTAAATAAATCTCCGCCTCAGTGTGTATTAGATCAATCAAACCATGATTACAGGAGTAAAAGTTAAAATTCGTCTTTGTATTTAAAATAATTTTAGATTATATAGTCCAACTAAATGATAATACCCAATTGCCTATTTAAATATCATTCATTCAACAACATTACTCGCATTTGTTTAGCCTGTAAGCGTCGTAAATTATTTTCCCATCGCTCAGGTTATCGCATACTTAGATTGTATCAGAAGGTACTCTTAATTCACGATTAATTCATTGTTGGCCAATTTTTTCCCTATTTATTTATGAGACTCGGCTTCAACAACAAATTGACGGCTGTCAAGGGGACAGTGAACCATGAGCCTTTACTTTGGAGTAAATTTTCGATTGTTTCGTCAAATGTTTCATGAATTTGAACATAAAACGCAAGTCAGTTGATAAAATTTGTATCTTTCATATAGGTTTATTTTTTTAGCATTCGTCTCTCCTTCATGTGACCAACATTTTTAATTTACTTTAATCAAAGAGAAGAATAATGCATGGGAACAGGGGGTGACTCATTCCAATGCTATCGCTAGTTTTTACATCTTTCTCCATAACAAAGCTTTTGGCCAAGCCCTGTTTAAGGAGCTCACACTTAAAAAACGCCTAAATTTTGCTTCTTCAAAAGCGTTACTACAATGATTACAAAGGAAATGAGAATAACTTGAGGTGAAATGACAACTGAAATAATTTCATAGCACTAGGATCCTTCAAAACGGCAATGAAAATTAACCATAATTCCTATATTAGAATATGGAATTCTTCGTCACTATCTTCAGAACTTTTCGATGAACTCATGTTATGATTTAGTTCTCCCTTTATAAACAATTCCAATCTGACGTTTCAATGTATCTATTTCAATGTGGTAAGACTTTTAGTAGTGCAAATAAGTCGTTGCTAGGCTGAATAACTGCAATGTAACGTGAACACAACAGGTATGATAAATGCCACTTCCCTCCCGCCAAAAAGGTGGAGAATCTTCAATTTCAGATGCGTAAAAAATATTTGTTTTTGGGATTTTGTCACAGATATTGATGTGAAAAATGATGAAAAATGACGATGTCATAATGCTGAAATCCAGGTCGGAAGAAATAAATTTTTTGAGTAAAATAGCACGTTTCATTTCCTCGTTAGGTACAAATTCCACTCCACTTTACAAGAATCTTCGGACCTCTTATACGAATCTCATCACCAGGACTTTCATCCACAGCTATGAAACACCGTGCAAGCAACCACTAGAGTGAGAGGTAACGAGTGATTCCACACCAGACATCCAGCACTCATCCCAGCTGTAATCCGAACCGCGCACGCTCGCCCGGATGACAGGAGCAGGCCATAAGCAGTCTGGACACGGACAATACACGGTCAGACCACAAAGTAGGATAGTGCTACGTAAACGAACATACTACCATGCAGTATACCATTAACAACTACTGTTTGGATACCAGTCCTGGTTAGTATTACTAATGCGACTAAAGAATGGTAATACTAATGAAAAATAATAAAGAATAGTAGAGGTATTGAGTCATGCAGGAGCTATATCTTCCCGGATATGTCATGCGGAGTTAGTCGCTAATAATGATGTTCAGACATTTAGCACAAATGCAAAACCTACTTTACCCAGTGAGGGTAAAAGTTTCCCCGAACAGATCCATCGCAACTATTTCAAATAAATTCAATTTCAAATGTATTCCTCGTATACAAAAATTCGTCGCCCGCATTCAATGAAGCAGTGGGAATTCATCAATACAAAAAGGGGAAAGTAAAATTGCTACATTACGTTGGTTTTGCAAATAATTCCTTCTGTTCTCCTCTCAAAATTTGACCAGAATCTTATCATGTGACCTCAACTTCCACACTTTATCTCCGTAATCGCTCCATCCTTTCCGCATCCCCAAGACGCACGGAGGCAAGACGATTGGAGGGAGACTACAACGACCTGGATCACCCCACCATTGTCTTGACCTCTATCTACCTTCCCCATCTTCCATGTAGATTTCTCAAAAATCATTTCCCTATAATTTCAAAATTAATATAAATAGCCATAGTATCCTGGAATTAGGACAATTGTACCTCATGAAGGCTATGAAACAAGCCGAAACACGTGTCGCAATTGTAAAAAGATTTGGAAAGCACGATATAAGTTCATGTACGTTTTGGATATAAATATAGTTCCTAAAATAATATAAATATAATTTGGATATAAATGGGAACAAGGGAGAGGAAGCAGAGGTCCAGAAAGGCGTGAGATAGGGCTGTGCCTTATCACCAGTTCTATTTAACTTGTACATAGATAAAAGCAATTCAAAAGATACGACAAAAGAAAAGCGGTGGGGTCAAGATACAAGGAATTTAAGTGGACATACTAAGATTTGCGGTTGACATAGTGATCTTAGCAGAAAGTGAAGAAGATTTTCAGAGTATAGTGAAAAATATGGAAAATATGGAAAGGAATACAATATGAGAATTGACAATAAAAAACAAAGGGTATGGTTTGCAGTAAAGAGGGATATGTCAATAGAAAAATAAGTATAAATGGCAAAAGCATACCAATGGTCAAGGAATTCAAATACCTGGGGGCAATAATAACAAGTGATGCAAAAAGCAAAAGAGAAATTAGAAATAGGATATCCATGGCTAAAAGAGCTTTCAACAAGAAAAAAAAACTTTTTACTGCAAGAAACATCAGCATAGACATATGAAAAAAATTGAAAGTTTTCGTAAGGAGCACTGCTCTATACGGATGTGAAACCTGGACCGTTGCAAATGAAAAGAGAAGGAGATTGGATGCTTTAAAAGTATGGTGTTATCGACGAATGCTGGGAATCAGTTGGATGGACAGAGTTAAAAATGAAGAGGTGTTCAAGGGAGCGAGAGAGAAGGGAAATGAACTAAGGATGAGTTTGTGTAAAGAAGAGCAGAATTGGTGGGGCATATACTGAGACACGAGAGTCTAGTAAAGAGTGTGTTAGAGGGAATGGTGGAGGGGGTACAGTACAGAGGGAGGCCAAGTGAACAACATCTGGCGCACGTGAGGAAGGTTGCCGGGGCAACATCCTACGAAGAAATGAAAAGCAAAGCAAAGCTCAGAAAAGAGATGAATGGAGGTCTATATTCAAACCAATCTAAGGACTGATAACTGCAAGAAGAAGATAATTCTCTCTGCTATCGCCAATGTTGTCTGAACATCATCCATTTCAACGTCGCACTCCAAAGCACGCCGTCAAACCCAACTTGCCAACGTTACACGCCAAACCAGTCACGCTCGCGAACGTTTGCATTTCCGACTTGATAACTGTCTGTAGCGTCTTGCGCGTGTTAGATGGAGTTCTTTAAGTTACATGAAGTTCAATGAATGACAATGGGCAAAGGGATATATATCCATTCGACCGTCTACCGCAGTGCTCGTCCGCATTGGACGTCTAATTGTGTAGCACTATTTGATGCCTGCTCATGTACACCCGCCCGTCCGTGGCTTCATGTTCACCTATATCCGCGATATCACCTCATCAGAAGTTGGCCCGCATTGGAACGGGGAACGTGCGATCTGGTTCTCTCGCTGAAATAGTTCGCTGAATTCAAGTGCTTCCTCTAATGTCCGATTTTTATCTTCATTGTACTAGACGCTTCATGAATTTACCGTTTCTGACACGAGCACTGAGGCAAATACAGATTGAGATATTTATTGCATCCAAAAACGGTACAAAAATATTGGCAACAACATGAATTGGGATGTTTAGGTAACCTTAAAAGGTTATTACCTGATTAAATATTACCTTATTACATGCATACATACATACCAATCACGCCGTTCCCTTCCGGGGAAGGAACAGTCGCAAATTTTCACTCAAAAATATATCATTTTACACCTATCTCTGCTTCAATAATTTCCTCCATACTGACCTATCCTTGCAAACCTCTCATGCCTCATTTACCCCCATACACTGCTTCATACACACCCCTCCTGTTGTTTTTAAGACTTAATGTTTCTCCTCCTAAGAATTTCCTCAACCACAACTTTCTCGGCCTACCTCTACCTTTCGCACCACTACTTTCACTCTCATATATCTGTTTCGTTATCCGACTCTCATCCATTCTTAAACAACAAAAACACACATTGCTCTAGAAAAGAATAAAACTAAAAATATGCATTGGCCAAAGAAATTAACCTTGAAACCCCGACTTACAAACTAGTGAAGTCATCAATAATATTGACAAACTATCGGTTTACGCAACTGAGGTAAATGGAGAGGGCGTTTGCTATGGTTTTATAAATGCTATAAGGTGGGCGGGGCCTGTCCAAGATCAATATTTACAAATATTTTCCTTAAGCGCTAACGGGGTGACGCGCTGATTTTGCAAGTTTACTATGTTTTTCATTGAGAACTTGCAAGAAATATGCATGCATTTACTTCAAATGCTGAAGCATTCACTTGGTGGAAGTTCGACATGAATCTGTGGAAGGCACAGAGGTTGCCTTAGTACAAAGCATTGACTTCATCAATAAGCCTTGGATACATTTTTATTTATATCGACTAACAATAATCTACGCTACAGGTGAAAACTATGGTACAGTCCAGTTAAATCCATTGCACTAAGTAACCAAACCATGTTTTCAACTAGAATACTGACTAACCACGCGGACGGCCAGGGTTCAAATCCCTGCAGAGGAGGATGTTTTTCAGCGGAAACTCAATCGCTACCTGAGTGTCTTGTGGAGGACACTTCAAGTATAGTACTCCGTCTGTCGGATGAGACGTTAAGCCGTGGTCCCCTTGGCGCCTTTCGTTAAGAGCAGGCTAATGCCGACGCCGGGTTTCTATCCACCCTTCCTCCCTTACCTATTCCCCATGGCGCAAATGACCTTAGACGTCGGTCGCCTCCCAAAATATCCAATCCAATCCCATGTTTTCAATTCAATTCAATTCATTTATTATTGTGGACCTTTCTGGAACATGAGATATTTTACATGATTATTACAAAAGTAAGCAAAGTATAAAAATAAATAAAGAAAAATAGGAATAAATGAAGTACAAAAAATAATGCACATTTCAATCCCATTAAATTTTAATTAGCCGGTTTTCAGTTTCACAATGTATATACAGATCAGGAATGTTGAAGACATCCTTGTTCGGTAGATGTTACTACATTCATAACCATAATAGAGATCACAATTCGAAAAAGTAGCAAAGAACAATATGAAATGTATACACTCTTTCCCACTTCACATAAGTTAACAGAGCAGCGCTATAACTTATTCAGGAAACTGCCATGCGTCATTTAGAAGTAACCTGTACACTTTTGAACACACGTATTGATTGTGGGTTTCTTATTTAAAATGGTAATGAGTTCCATATTTTAGCAGCTGTCACTATAACAGATTATATTTTAAGAGTTATTTGTCTAAAATTTCGAACATATGGCGAATATAATTGCATCACATCAGCTAATTCATCCAATCTGTCGTGCTATTCAAAGGAAAGTATGGAAACAGCAGGGATGACCAATATGGTTGTGATTTATGTTGCCAGGCAACAGTATTATGATGTAATGCTTTCTTCATCAACCTCAACGTTTGATGCCATCACATGCGACGGCTTAACAAATGTTTCTGAGTGAACAGGTCTTTTAACCGCAGCACGTCGAGCGCAACGCAGCAAGAAATTCGGGGTGGAGGGAGGAAACGCCTTCCCTCAGTGACGCTGGCTTTATACTAAAAAAATAGGACCTCATCCTCTAGCCATATCTCTTATCCATTTCCCAGAATTCCCGTCGCCAGACGCTTTTCCTCGTATCCTTTCCACTTTTGCTTACCATACGGCAGATGTGCCGCCTTCGTGACGTCTGCGTCCCCCCTTAAGCTATATATTTCCGACCCGCAAAAGACGCCAACGCTCCCTCCTCTCACAAACACGCCCTTACTCTTCAGCTCTTCGCATCCTCCACGCTGGAAAACCACTTTCACCCTTTCCAGCACTTCCCACTCCTTGACAGCGCCTAAACTCAATCCCGTCTGCTTTCTCCTGTTTAGCATATAATGCCGTCTTATAAGGAGAGGAGTTCTCGACCTCTGGAACGAACTGAGATGTATTTACGCATCCAATACAGCGTCGTATCATTTCATTTCTGAGCGAAAAATTAAAAGAATTTAGGTATGTATTTATTGCAAGGCATTTATTGCATCACCGAATTCAACTGAAACATTTTAGAAGAATTAGTTCATTGAACATCCGAGAACAGAGTTGGGCTAAATACAGGGTGCCTCATTATAACTTCCTTTTTTCAAAACGCAATAAAAGCCATTTTATGAAGGAGAGTTTTTTTTATTTTCCTATGATGTTTTAGGCACATATCTAAAGTTTTGCGTTACACAGTTTTAAAAATCATATCAGGTAGGTGACGCCCCTCACTGTCTATACACTGCATAAGCCGATTTCTGGCGTTTGTCATGACCCTTACCAGCATAGCAACGGGTTGGTTGGCAATTTCTACCCCAATTTGTGTCAACCCACGACAAAACCTAATTTGTGATTTTTTTTAATCTCGTGTTTATGTCAACCGTCCAAGGACCCTACAAGACCTGAAGGCCAACATCCGGGCAGAATTGCCAACAAACCCGCTGCTGTGCTGGTAAGGTTCATGACGAACGCCAGAAATCGGCTTATTCAGTGTATGGACAAATGGGGGCGTCACCTACCTGATATGATTTTCAAATATTTGTAACGCAAAACTATTGATGTGTGCCTAAAATATCCTATGAAAATAAAAAAATTCTCCTTCATAAAATGGGTTTTATTGCGTTTTGAAAAAAGGAAGTTATAATGTCGCACCATGTACCAATCGAAAAATTGCAGGAGATTGCTGTTGACGGAAGAGAAGTTGTACTGAGTGCGTTTATGCCTAGTAATCATCTGTTCTCACTTTATCATGTGCAAGAAAAAAACGAATCGAAGTCCAAATCAACTTATCTACATCTACGTACTACCCCGCGAGCCACCGCAAACTCGTGTGGCAGGGAGTGTTAGGACACCAGCCGTGTAAAGATGTAAGGGATACGGTTTTGGGAGAGAAATGGTGACGTGTATAATGGGAGTGTATATTGTGGAGCTCAGTTTTTATTGTGGTCGCTTATTGTGTGCGGAAATAACGATTTTTTGTACCTATCTGTTCGGCAGTGTATCTCTCTTATTTTATCGCATCTGGCAGACCTATTAATATAGTGAGGCTTCATGATAATATTCTCTGTGTCGCTCTGAAAAACATCAGTTCTGAATTTATCAAGCAACCAAACTCGTGTGGCAGGGATTGTTAGGACACCAGCCGTCTAAAGATGTAAGGTATAAGGTTTTGGGAGAGAAATGGTGACATGTATAATAGGAGTGTATTTAGTGGAGCTCAGTTTTTATTGTGCGCGGAAAGAACGATTTTTTGTACCTATTTGTTCGGCAGTGTATCTCTCTTATTTTATCGCATCTGGCAGACCTAGAAATGTAGTGAGTCGTAATGATAATATTCTCTGTGTCGCTCTGAAAAATATCAGTTCTGAATTTATCAAGCAACCAAAGCCTAGCGTGTAGCCTCTGAGTCTCTAGGGGCTCCCACCTTAATCCCTCTAAAAGTAGTGAGACACTATCTGTTCGGCAATGTATCTCCCTTATTTTGTGGCTTCAGTCAGACCTAGAGATGTAGTGTGGCGTCACGATAATGCTATATATTTTGCTCTGAAACATATCAGTTCTGAATTTCTCAGGCAAGCTAAGCCTAGCGTGTACCCTCCGAGTCTCTAGGGGCTCCCAACTCAGTCTCTCCAAGCATGTAGCCATTGGGAGGATTCAAGGTGTTGAAAAAAGAAAAGATCTGTTGACATTAAAGTGGTTGAAACACAAATAGTGGGTCAACGACTACTTAGTTTAATAACTCTATAAATTAGTCGAAAAAAATATTGTGTCACACTATTCCTAAGTATATTCATTTGAAAATTGGAAAGAATCATAGATTTTGTAGCGTTAAGGATTCAAGAATTATGTTTTAAAATATTTGTCTCAATTTAATCATTACTACGACTTGGATTTCATCAACATCTGTTCGGCAATGTATATCCCGTATGTTGTGGCTTCAGTCAGATGGCTAGAGATGCAGTGAGGCGTCATGATAATATTCTCTCTGTCGCTCCTAAACAAACTAGTTCAGGATTTCTTGCTTAGCATACAATGCCGTCATGTAAGGAGAGGAGTTTTGGACCTCCGGAACTAACTGAGATATATGGACATCGCCATGAAACATCATATCATCTCATTTCTGTACGAAAAATTGAAAAAAAATTAGGCATTTATTTATTATGAGGCATTTATTGCATCATGAATTCAACTGTAAAATTTTGGAAGCATTACTTAATTGAGCATCCGAGAAAAGTGTTGGGGAAAATTCTAATCGAAAAGTTGTACGAGATTAGTGAAGACGGATTTTAATGCATACAGTGCGCGTTTATGCGTAGTGATAATCTGTTTCACTTCCGTAGGTGCTAGAAAAAAACATACCGACGTCAAGAGAAAACTTGCGCATTTAAAGAAGGCATGTGAGGCTGTGGAAGTTTAAATAGGCGTTTGGAATGAAGGGTCAGGAAAGTAAAGTTTTGTAGGTGACGCATGATCATAGAAAAGCCAGAGAAAAAATTAGGCTTAGTACGTGTTCACTAGCAATAATCATGTAGAAGTTGTTACGTTAGTACTATTTATTATATCTCAATACTAAGATCTTATACACACAACGGACATCAAGTGGAGAATAGTCAATGGTAAGAAGGCGTTCATGGGAAAAAGACAGCTGTTTTGCTCAAAGAAGATAGGACTACAAACTAGGGAAAAGAATGTGTAAACATTCCTGTGGATCAGAAGTGTGGACCACTGGAAAAGCTGACCAGAAAAGACTAGAGTCCTTCAAAACTTGGTGCTGGAGGAGGATGCTGAAGATAAAATGGACGAACAAATAAAGAAATTATGACGTGTATGGAAGAGAAGTAGAAGAAAGGACCTTAATGAACACCATACGGAATAGAATAACCAGATGGATTTGACACACCAAGGGACACAATGGGTTTGTGAAGAACATAATTGAAGGTAAAATAGAGTGAAGAGTCTCCAGATGAAGACTAAGGAATCAGATCATGGACCAAATAAACAGGAAAATACAAAGGAAGAGATACCAGGGGGTAAGGGAACTGACATTAAATAGGGAAGGTTTGAGGGCTAGAGTCAACCAATCTTAAGATTGAACGGCCAATGATGGTCATATTGAGGAAAATAACTATGCTATAAAAAGCGAATAGAATTTCACCATTTCTATCGCTTCCACGCATGACTGAGGAAGATTACATCATAACAGCAAGGACTGATTGTGATATCAACAAGGGTGCGGATTTAAGCCCTAATCATTTTTTCAATGTGTTATAAAACCACCACGGTGCAACTCAATTTAACTTTTTTCGATAAAATGCTTATATATATATATACGTTCATAAAACTGACTTATAAAAATTCTCAATGCCACTATGATAAGGTTAATTTGATTTTAAAAACGTCTGTGTCACGGAATATACAAGAAATTGAAAGGAATTAGAGCAGATTCTATTTCCCGTCCATTCACTTTAATAATAATACAATAACACTTTTTCGTTACTCCGACAGAGAATGCTCACAATATAATATCGTTGGTTAAATCTGGAAGTAACTTTAGGTAGCCATGAAGATAAACCTGAATTATGGCTACCCTCGTTTACAGAATGGGTTATGCACGCATGTGTAAAGTAACAGCATTTTGAAATTACAGTACATAAATCAAAAAATATTGCAGCTATAAGAAAACATTCCCTCTACTTTCTTTAGTAAACAACCTAGATCGTATTTGTTCATTGCTGTGTATAGAAATTTTTAATTACAACATGAAACAGGCAGTAAATTATACTTTTAAGGTCCTATGTACAAGAAACATCGTCTGATTAACCTTAGGTTTGGCTTGGGTAAGGAAATAGATGCTTATGTACGGTATAGGGAGAAGGACTGTATAATAAAAACCCAGTATTACCACTTTTTATGTAAAAGCAATGTAAAACTTTATAAGTAAATAGATCTCTTAAAGGTCCTCATTCATATAATCATACAATTTTATGCTTTGGGACGGTTCAGTTTTCTTTTTGAAAGAGTTCGCTCATTCGTATGCGCAATAAATTTTACCGTTTAAAGAAGCCTTGAAATCTAATGTGATATATCAATTCAACTTCACACTATAAAACATCACACAAAATTATGGATCAAATTTCGAAAAAAAAGGAGGGAATGAGGGGAAGAATGCCTGAGATTTTAAATGTTGGTACCCAAACCTCGCCAGTTTTTGATATTTCCGTGCACGCTCGATCGACGTTACGTCATGAATGTAATGGTTAATCGTGAGTTCAACCGATATAATTGCCTTATTCGCAGCGGAGTCCGTGCTTGGCAGACTGAAGCCCGATCGACGCGGCCCCCAGTGTTACAGTTCACTTCGTTATGAGACACTCGCCCTATTATTCCCCGCGCAATACTCCAATTTGCTTTATGTCAGCCCAGCCGGCGTGCCTTGTTCTCATAAGCGGATTACGCAGGCGTGGATCCAGTTATTGAAAATTGGTGCACATGAGAGAGGAAGGGGGGGAAAAAGATGTTATCACAAAGCTACGAGAGTGAATACGGGATGGAAATAAATCAAAATTTTGAAAAATCATTGTGAAGAGATTTCAGACGGTTAGCTATTTGAAGAGGCGGCAGGTGAAACTGAAATCTTACGTCCACACAGTACACTGTTAGCCACATCAAGGGTTTTTGGTAAGGGGGTGAGTCACCATCAACATATTCTGCACAAAAATAAAATTAAATGTAAACACAACCTTTTTTTCTCCTGGGTAACTTAATTGGTTAGAGCACTCAGCGCGAAATCGAGGGATCTGGGTTCGATTCCTAGTCTAGGCGAATGATTTTTCCACTCTGAATGTCACCAATTATGTAACTACGACCATTAATGCATTGACAAATATGCTCCTGATAATACCCGTCTAGAGGTAGGTATACCACGATTTTATAGAATTAATTAACACAAATTTATCTTGCAACACCACAATTACAGAAAAATTCAAGAGTAATTATGGAAACATGCACAATAGGCTACTTGTATTATGTATCACTTTAGGAGACGAGCAAATGTGAGTATATCAATTATTTTTCCGCGCCACAGACAAACAGCAGAATCTCAGTGACAGCTTTCATATTCCCTCATATTTCGCGGTAAGAGTGAAATTTAAAAAATATCCTATATGCATTCTTTTCCCACTGTCTTTCTCATGTATTTCATACGGAATGCATCTCTTCACACAAAGTGCATAGGTAATGTCACTCCATTTTCCGCTCGAAAAATATAAGCATCAAGTATGACACATTTTCAAATGAATATATGACTGAATTTGTCTGTTGATTTATGGTGATTGAAAAGTTAACCTCAAAGGTAAAAGTTAATGAAAGCAACAGGAGTAATAGATTAGAGACGTCTGACGAGTTGCCACAATGTGTTCCTGAGGCACTAGGAACCAAATTGGTCCATTTTGCCAGCTACCCTATCGGTGGTTACCCGTAGAGTCTGAGTGCTTTGCTGAAGGCAAGCAGGTCCCCTGCAGGAATTACCCCTACTTCATCGGGCTTCAAGAAAGGTGAGCCCACATGTCTGTTCCGAGTCATAAGTGTGGTTGAACATTTGCAGAGTATATAGGAAGTGGTTTCGTCCATATCCTCTCACCACCTGCATGAAAGAGAATTTGAAATCTTCAAGAGATGGAGATGTCTCATCACTTGATAGTGTCCCGTGATTAGTCCCACTACCGTTCGTATTTGACTCCTATTTGATAGGAGGAGACTCCTTGCGAAGCTAGGCCTTGGTTCCCCCAAGCTTGGCTTGCCGTAGCTTTGATGCAGTGTTGAGCAGTGAGCTACCTTGAAGTGATTACCTTGCTTTCCGTCCATGGGATCGAAAATTCCGAAACTCAATAATGGCGTAGTTAAATTTCGACATCAACATTCTACCAATCAATTTTAAGGTAGCACGAAGCCGGAAAAGTCCTAAAAACACTTTAAATGAATGCTTTAAATGTTTAGACATACAAAACGGAGTAAAATATGGAGGAAAACGTTTTCGGAACTATTTTTTGGCGTCAAAGTGCTTCACTGGAGGGGGCAGTATATTTTAATTCCAACTATTTTTCCTAAGTACACGCTGTTTAACAAATATACAGAAACTTTCCATTACGCCGGCAGAAAATAAAAATGCATTGATACAATCTGAGATCTATCAACAGCATGTAAGTCAGTGGAATACGGTGGAACAAAATAAAACACTTCTAGTCTATCAAGACTCCACAAGTGCACCAACGCATGCGAGAGTTACTAAGTAATATATCGATGTTTTAGCCTTGCAAATTCCATTAAAAATGACCCCTTTCTAACGACCATTCTCGCTTTTCTTCCCCCTCACTCCCCTTCTTATTCTTTCTCCCTTTTTGCCTTTCCGTTTCTCTAGTCTTCCTCGTTCCTTTATTCCCCGAGGATTCACTGGATTCCCCCTCCTATCATTGGTGCTCCCTGAAGTTCCATGTTTTTTCCGTTCACCCGCCGCTTCCCCATCTTATTTCTGTTTCTCACCCCCTCCTTCTCAAACTTGTTAAATGTATAAATGTGATGTGCTCTCTACCAAATCTATCTTGTACCTGATATTGGCCCTGTGAGCTAAAACGCGTCGTACGCATCAAAATGCCTTGTGCAATTGTCGTTTCTGTATAAATATGCCGAAATTCCACGATATCTTGCCTGAGTCTGTTGAAATTATTGCATATTCCACTTTGCAGCCAACTGGTCAGAGGAAACAAAATACTTCTGGCCGATATTTCCAGCGGTAACTGATTTTGAAAGAGATTTATTTAAGGAAAAGAGGTTAACGTGTCAACATCTCTTCATTAGATGCGATTCCCTTGATGAGAGATACATGGAACAATGTATCACTGAAAGCAATCTCTTTCATCAAAAGTCATGTTTATCATCGGAAAAATGGCTGATCAATGAAGATAATTTTATTAAAATCGTCTACCTCCGTCATAATGGCTGAAGCATTGTGAAGTTGTGGATTCCGATCATTTAAATGACCTTTAAACAGTTTTTAGGCTGATGACAATAAATTACCAGTTAAATTTCATCTGATAATGAAAAAAATTGAGGGCCAGGATAAATAACAACACAGAATTGAAGACAATGCTGAATGAACTGAAAAAACAATCCCGACAAAAGCATACCCAGAAACTAAGTAGGTAGCGAAAACTTTTTAAAAAATCGAAAAAGAATTTTTTATGCTGACTGACATTTCCAAAGATATCTCTAGTGCAACAAGTGATTTTAGAAGGAATTTGAGAGACTTAAGGAAATTATTAAAAGTTTTTTGGAAAATTGGGAACGAATAAGTTTGAAGTCGTGAGTAATTTTTGCGAGCAAGTTTCATCGCATGAAACTTTCTTTTTAATTTTCATTTTATGAAACAAACTTTCTTCAATTGAGTTCATTTTTACTACTTAGGCACATCCTTGTGGTCCACTGTATCCAGAGACAGACTCCCCACCCGCATCTCTGAGGACGCACATTTTGCTAGTAATTAATGAGTTTACGCAGACCAGAAACATAAGAACACGACAATATGCTATACAAATCTCTATTTTCCGTCCCGCATTTTGCATATTTTGCCTGACCTTTTTGCAAGAGACGGAAAGAAAAAGGATAATGATTAAAAGGTTGGGAAAGCTTTTGAAGGAAGTTTTAAAGCAAAACGCAGAAAATATCACGGGATACGCGTTTTTAAAAATAAGTAGGTATAGGAGTGCATACATTTGTTTCCCTCCGTCGCTAGTCCTTAGCAGCGGCACCTGATTATGTCATTTTAAGCACTAAATTAGGCTAAATGCAGAGGAAACGGGGTAACTGATTGGTGTTGAGAGGTGAGAACAGAGGGGTGAGAAAAGAAGCGCTGAAGAAATAATTCGGTTTAGATGATCCTAAAACGGATATATAAGAAACATGTGTATTACATTGTTTTGAAAAGGAAAGAATGGATGATATTGGGTTAGAAACAACATATATATATATATATATATATATATATATATATATATATATATATACACGATGTGGATAGGATGGAGGAGATAGACACACAAAAAAAGAGACGATCACACTTACATAGCTAGCTTTCGGAACTAGTCCGTCTTCAAGGCGTATCACGGATTGTTCCGTGATACGCCTTGAAGACGGACTAGTTCCGAAAGCTAGCTATGTAAGTGTGATCGTCTCTTTTTTTGTGTGTCTATCTCCTCCATCCTATCCACATCGTGTGTTCATCGCCGCATGGCTGACTCCAATCCATCAACGTATATATATATATATATATATATATATATATATATATATATATATATATATATATATATATATATATATATATATATATATATATATATAAAATAGAGACTTAAAAAGAGTATGAAGAAGGAATAGACCAATAAAATAAACGATTGACATTGGTGGAAGAGTCTATTACAAGGGAAATACATTAAAGGAGACAAAAGAGTATTTAGTGCATCAACACAATTCATTTAAAGAAATACACCTTCTACTTCTAGTCCACCGTATCTAGAGGTAAACTCAAAACCCCATCCCAGAAGATGCAGATCACAACATATAAGTCCATCAATCATAATAAAATAATATTCATAATCATAGTTCATCATAGCAATCATATCATATAAATCATAGTTCATCTTTATAGAATGAAAAATTTATGCAATGTTATGAGAGTATAGATGAAATCAATAAAGCTGTATCAGCATTTGAGCTTATCAATTTTTAATAGTGCCTCCCCTAAAAGGAAATAGCGCTACTGGAAAATAAGAATGAATTTTTCGTATCTTATCCCTCCGTAATCGTATAATCTTCGTTTTTTTAAGGATCTCTTCCAAACCCACCCAGTCCAAATTGGTCTTACAATGCCACTTAGGAATTATCTGGGGGCATCTTTAGAGCATGAAAAAATGATAAATTAATGAAAAGGGACATTTACGATGAAAAATCAAAAGCCAAAATCATAGTGAGCCGTCTTTTATATTTCTCATTCTACGGAACGAAATTCGAGTAGTTTCACGAGAAGCGATGACCTCCTCATAAAGGTAAGAACACTGAATCCCCAGAATCCAGGAAAAAAATGTCCGTATCATGTAAACAAACAAGATTTTGAGCGTTTTCCCGGAATGTAGTTTTAGAACGCATAATTAATGATCATCTTATCCTTCGATCGCATGTCAACAAAGAGCCCTCCATCAATAACAGAAAATCATTTATTTGTATGATTTTTTTTCTTCTCCGAATTTTTTGGAAAACATTTTTCGATAACCGCTTTGAAACATGATGATCAAACTTTTAAACGATGAAATTTAAAATGCGTATCATTATCGAAAGTCAAAATTGCTAACCTGATTCCTCATTTCGCTGACAACCGTTATTTCGCAAATATAATAAAAGCACGAAATAAACACTGATATGAAATAATCAAAAATTATGATCAAGATTTTTTTTTGTTAATTTGCATAAAAGTTGACCATCTCTACTCCACTTATATTTATCACCCTGCAAGCCTCCACAAGAGTGTTTACGGGGTCAACTTATCACCAACATGAACCACAGTGTAGAAATTGCCTTCACCACACTATCTGAAGGCTACAAATGTCACATAAACCACTAAAAGTAAACATAGATGAACGTGTTAGGAATTAATATTTTATCTTTCACAGGTGCCGTGAGTATGAGTTATCGGAGGAGTGTTTGCGCCAAAAGTAGGATGGATAGGGTCAGGAATGAGCGGGTAATAAATGAATGTGGGTTAGATGCTCCGGTGATGGACATATATGAAAGGAGTGTGCTTCGTTGGTTTAGTCATGTTGAGAGAATGGATGAGAGTCGAATGACGAAACAGATGTATGAGAGTAGAATGAATGGTGCGAGAGGTAGAGGTAGGCCGAGAAAGTTGTGATTGAATGTGGCTGAGGAAATTCTCAGGAGGAGGAATATTAGGAGTCTTAAAAACAAGAGGGCGTGTATGAAGCATTGTATGGGGGTAAATGAGGAATAAGAGGTTTGCAAGAATAGGTCAGTATGGAGGAAATTATTGAAGCAGAGTTAGGTGTACAAATATGTATTTATGAGTGAAACTTTGTGACTGTGCCTACCCCGGAAGAGAACGACGTGATTG
Organism: Ceriagrion tenellum; assembly: GCA_963169105.1. Lineage (NCBI taxonomy): Eukaryota > Metazoa > Arthropoda > Insecta > Odonata > Coenagrionidae > Ceriagrion > Ceriagrion tenellum. The sequence goes on along the minus strand of OY720642.1, from coordinate 87,299,805 downwards.
GTATGGATATATCTTTCACAAGTACCCTGATTCATTGTTTTTTAAACTGCTGCTTGAAATATAGATATCGTTCAGCATGTGGTAACAATGGCAGTAAACTTTAAATGGTGTTAACTTCACAAATTTGTTCCAAAACATATATCAACAACCTAAATCAGACATTTGGTAATTGAAAACCAAAACTCCTTGTATCAATAAAAAATTCTAGTTGGGAAAAAATTGATACATTTGAATTTGACCTTAATTCTTTCGTAGCTATTCTTTTTTCTCTATCTGTCAATGATCTCAACGGTGAATGTGATAAATCAGCTATCTACTATATTAATGCTGTTTCGCAAATTTAAACAAATCAGCTTCTTGCCTACTTCTGAATATATAATCAACCTCCTTCCTGAGTATTTCAAACCATTTCCTTGGTGATTTAGATGAATTACGACGGCGATAAGGAAAAGTAATTCCTTTCACTTATATACGTTACTCTATATTGGCTATGAAATTTTACGCCGTATTATTTAGCCTCCACTGAGTCGTCATTCTCCTCAGTCCTAATTTTACATATCTTTTGCTATCACAAAAGAAAACATAACAAAGGATAATAATGGATAGAGAAAAGCAGCTGCTTCAGAAGTCGATAAAACGTCGAGAATTTAACACATTTTTGGAGATATTTCTGCCCCTATCTTCTTATATGAAAATACAATGCCTGTTAAATTTCGAGTTTCAATGGCAAGTTTCTCGGTTTGTATTGAGTTTCTATTTTTCTACGAATTATGGTTCTGTTATGATTTTTCCGTGTTGATTTTGCTACTATGATGGACAAAGATGAATTAATTATATACTTCGTATGATTGAAACCAATACGTTTATCGAATGTTTCTGCATCACTTGTTGAATGGTTACCATAGCATATGGGTCCCATAACTTAACTTTATACATATAGATATCGTTCCTCCAACTGGACAGAAGCATGGGGAATTAAAGGAGCTTCATTATATATAGATCATGATGTGTTCACTTTGAATGATAAATTAGCATAGCCCAACTATATTTGAGGTACCTAAGATACGACTAGTTTTGGATCGTAGTCAACTAAATCGCTGAGATATAATGTATACATCGGATATGACACTACACATGGTAGTTACTAACATAAATAAAAGTCTCTCAAGCGAATTTTATTTTGCTAATGCCATCATAATTCAAAAAAATTAAAAAATACAACCCACGTCCAATTGTTTACTCGCCAAATAGCCCTGAGATGCGCACTCGATCAAGAAAAGTGCATTAGCGACGATCAAATAAATGCATACGATGCTCTATCAAATGCATAACTGAAAAATTTCAATATTTGCCGGCGCCTCCGTGTATGAGCGGAAATAAAACGCATTCCATTAATGCCCATTTCCCAGACACTCGGTGGAAAATGTTCAAGCCGCAATGAAAAATAATAAGATTTTTTTATTTTTTTTTAAAACGAGCCACTCTCATGCTTATTGCATCCGATGCAAGCGCTGCGTCCCCATGGAGACCATACGAGGCCGTTGGCAACGCCACATATTACATTTGCAAGAGCAACCCATTAGTACGAACGGAGAGGGCATCCAGAGAAGCGTTGCGGAGGTCGTTTTCATTATAGGTCACCGATCCTTCCTCACTTCACTTCGTCCGTTTGACCTTTCCCCTCTCCCCTCGCCTTCCTCTGCACGACCTCCCTCTAGGGCACAACCCAGTCACTCAATCTCTACGACCTCGTATGAGGATAAAAGTAGAGTATTCATTAAGCCATAAAAGGCATCATTCGTGATTAAACCTTCTGCTCTTAAACTCTGGATTCAAGGGCATTTTTAATCTGGAAAATGATCAGTCACACAGACTCGTAATTTTATTTTCCTCTACCATCACACGAAAAAGGCAGCACGGATGTTTTTGGATACATTTATCAGCAAAGACTAGACGAGGACTGTTAAAAAAGTCCATTTCAAAATGAAACATAATGGTAACTTTCCACACAAATTTTAATAAAACCGACAATGGTTACAGCACATAGTGCCACTATCAAGGTACACATTTTTCTAAAAACCTCTACCATATATTCCCAGGAATAAAGGGGAGAGGGGTAGTATATCAGAAGAGAGGGGGGTTGGTTAGCGGGACGGAAGTAAAACAAAGAAAAGCTGTTGATGGTGAAGCACAGGCAGCAGGATCATGGGGTTGTGGGACGCAAGGTAGAACAAGGTTCAAAAGAGGAGATGTCATCCACTAATAGGAGTAGTCCTCCTATTATCTTAAACAAGACCACAGAATACCAACAAAGACATGGACGGAGTATATTCCAGATTGTGATCTTAAGCAACGTTGCCGGTCATCATCGTTGGACTCGGAAGTTAATGTAGTAAATATGTCATGAAATTGATTTTAGTTATTTTCAATTATCACTGATACAAAACACAGATGAAAATCATAACTAACCCCTAAGTCAAAATATATTCCATGTCTCACAATTTAAGGTGCATGTTATCATAGTTATTATACAATATTAACTACCTTGAAGTGATTACTTTGCTTTCCGTCCATGGGATCGAAAATTCCGAAACTTAATAAACGCGTAGTTTTATTTGGACAAAACCAAATCATTGCATAACCCAGCCGGGCTATGAGCAATTACACATTGCTCAAAGAAATCCAACTTAGCCCGTGTCAAAATGGCGTAACACAGCCGCGTCAAAATTACTAAAATGATTAAAATCACTCAAGTGTTTTGCAAAACAAGATTTGTCACCACAATTAGAATACTTTACCTATGCTCCTTCACTCTGTCCTTAAATTTTCTGCCTATTTCACCAATGTAACTAATACCACAATCATCACACTTTAATCTATAAACACCACTCCTGTCGGTTAAAAAAGTAATGATAATTATGACCTTGACAAAAGATGTGTCCCGAAGTGTAGCAATACTACATACCATCGTGTAGCCCATACTATTAGCCATGTATGCATAACGACCAGTTTCATGTTGAATGGTGCAGTGAGTGGACGTATGTGACAATTCGTGTAACGTGTGTTACATATTCGCATGTCATGTCCAGAAAGAAGTAAAAGTTAATTTTGAGTGAAACTCGGGAAGAACCGAAAAGACGCGTGTGAATTACTAACTACGGTGTGTGGTGAGGATGTTACGAATCGGATGACCTTCTACAGGAGGTATAGAGCGTTTCATGAGGGTAGTGTGTGTATTGCCGACGAGCCGCGAGAGGGACGCGACCCAACGTCACTCACACGGTAGTGGATTTCTTGAACGCTCGCGGCATTGCAAATATACCCCACCCATCGTAAAATCCAGAATTGGCCCCTTCAGACTTTTAGCTGTTCCCTGGAGTCAAGTTTTCGCTCATGGGATGGATATCAAGACCAAATCACTTGTTCATCAAAGCTGTGGAGGCGTGGTGCAAGGAGATCGAGAAAGATCCTGGCCTGGCTCTCGTGCTTCAAAAGTGGCAGGAACGGTGGCAGAAGTGCGTTAGAACCGAAAGGGTTTTTTCGAAAAAAAAACGCATGTCGATTCGGAAGACTAAGTGAATATTTACTTCAGTAGAGCGTTTTAATCATTACTCTTTGCACAGCTCTCACATCTTTCTTTGTAGTGGAAGGAGAAGGCGCTGGCTTGCCATGGTGACCAATGCTAAAAGCTGTAACAAGGGCGTCGCCGGTCTACCAACTTTGTAAATCCCTGTCCTTTAGCGCTAGCACACAAATTTAGAAATTGGATTTTTGGGGAGGCGACCGACATTTAAGGTCATTTGCGCCTTATAGGATAGGTAAGGGTGGAAGGGTAGATGGAAACCCGGCGTCGGCATTAGCCTGCTCTAAACGAAAGGCGCCAAGGGGACCACGGTTTAACGTCTCATCCGACAGACGGAGTAGTGTACTTGAAGTGTCCTCCACAAGACACTCAAGTAGGGATCGGGTTTCCGCTGAAAAAAATCCTCTTCTGTAGAGATTTGAACCCTGGCCGCCCATTTTGCAACTTTACGATGTTTCTCATCAATAACTTACAAGAAATCAGCATGTATTAAATTCTTTTTAATGTATTCTCCTGGCATAAATCTTTCAATTATTTTAATATATCAATCTCAAGTCACATGATCATTTAATCTATACGAGTTCATATAAGTATAAGAGTATCCTTTCATAATTCATATATCTTTCATTATAATTTCGATTTCAATAATTCATTAATCTATTAAAATAATCATCCTTGTTTAAATCTTTAACTCCAACACTTGAGAATCAAGAGATTTCGTAACCTAGGGCATTGCTAATCTGATAATTGAGAAGACTTGTTGACCCGTCATTTTTTTCACTATTATTCCACGATTGAGGTAGGACAGATTTTTGCGAAAAACTATATCAGCAAAGAGTATATTTTTAATTGACGCTATTTTAGAGGGTGCTTGCTTTTGAGACCAACGCTAAAAGATTTATCGTGGGCGTGGTCTGCCCGCCAACTTTGCTAACCCCTATGTTCCTTTAGCGCTCACGCAATTATTTGCGACTTAACGATTTTTTCCATCAATAACTTAATTAGAAATCAGAATACAATCACATTTTAAACCTGTATTCTTCTTGCATAAGGATTTTGATCATATAAATCAATAAAAAATACTAATTCCTGGTAAAACCTTTAGCAAAATTATGCTGAATTCTTGAGCGCCTACGGACTGACGCACGAATTTTGAAATTTCACGATGTTTTCCAACGATAACTTCTTAGAAATCAGCATGCATTAGCTTTTTAATATATGAATTCTCTCTGTCTTTATTATTTATTCATTTGAATTGCTGATAATCCGGCATTTCCGGTGTAAACCTTGATAAAAACGAGTATAATCCATAGCACTAAGTAACCAATACATTTTCCAAGAGTTACTTCCCTCAAATTTCAAACAGATGACGGGGAATTCTTGCATAATATACGCTAATTCACTCAATCCATCGTTTTTAACCCAAAGGAAAGTATGCAAGAGTAGAGTTAAGCAATATAGACGTTATTTCGGGTGTCAGGCAACTGTTTGATGACGTAATTCGCTCTCCATCTATCTTAATGATCTCTTTCATCGATTCGGGTTAAAATGATCATTGTATTTACCATTGAACTTGAAAGCAATGAAACATTATTACCATAAAATGATAGAAATAGCAATGGTAAAATGGACTTCAGAAAGTTTTTTTTAAGGTACGCTGGTGCGTCTAGCGTATCTTTTTCACCGGTATTGATTAGTATATTTAAGATCTATGTAAAAATGCTTATCATAAGTCCATCACAACACAGCGTAGTATTTCTGATAATATTAAAATAATTAAATTCATTTCAGGAATTACAGAGCAGTATAAAACAGATAACCCCTTAGGATTAGCTTGTATTGGGGCTACTAAAAGTTAATACATGCTAAAAGCAATTGCAACAAACAAAAATAATTTAAAATTTTCAATAAAATGTTTAACCATACAGTGAAGAATTATAAACTCATAAAAAATGACTCAGAGATATACAGAATGATATACAGTACCTACTAAAATGAGACACATAAATGCATGATCAGGTATACTTACTATAACAATGTTAATACGATAACACTTCATTTTTTTCGTTTAATTCAACAAATATTACATGCAAATTACAGAACTGAACCTCGTTGTTTTTTTATAAATAATGACCATATTTTTCATATCCTTGTGTTAAATGGAATTTCAAGCTTCGTACGAGTGCGCGAGATCGATTGAGGAAAAGGAAGGAAAAAAATAATTCTTCTTCGATAATTGTCTCCGGAAATAGGACTGCAAGGTCATGACCCACAGGAGAGGAGAAAGGTAGGGCACCAAGTATGTCTATTCTATTTTTTTGTGAGACAAAACTATAGCTTTGAATATAAAAACGTATGATTTGGAATGTTTTGTTCATATATCCAAAAACAGTAATTGAATAATGAGTGTTAACTGTAGATGACATTGGGAAAAATTTTATGAAAGAGTCACTGCAGATCTTTGAGAAGCCTAACTGAAAGATGGTGACGTCCTGGAGCAAAAAAAAGAAGCTGGTATTTTGCTTTCGATTTGACTCAGTTCGAAGTAATTTTATTTCATTGGCATTGGTTAGTATATTTGGATCCATGTTGAAATGTCTGCCATACGTTCATCACAAGACGACCCACTGCGGATTTTTATCTGTAGTGTTCTTCATTGCCGGCCCACCAATGCCATTGCAGGACCCAAATTTGGTGCTACGTTTTCCAAAGCCAAGGAAAAAGGGTCGACGTTGAAAGCATGCGATGTGGCTCAAATTCAGGTGCCCTTGAACAGTAGATCTGATAGGCACTAGCGCGGCCAGATCCGCAGTCCTTTGGAAAAACTATAGGTTTATTAAGCTCTTTTTTCCCCCAAAATCGCTCCAACATTAATGGAATGTAATTTAGAGAGGCCAAGTTTTGGATGGATTACGGCTCCCTGATGCCACCACTCTTTAGGAGACCAGGTGAAAGTGATGATATTCGGGAATGGTAAGTCTTGGATGTCTCCCAAGCAGCTTTGGCCCAGACAGAAAGCTGTTCAATATCACAAGTGGCTAATTCAATGGGGTGAGGTCACGTCAAAATTACTTTCGCGCGAGAGATGATGAAAAAACTTCAAAATTAAACAACGAAGGAGACATATGACGCCTGGAAAAGTACCTATATGTTTCAATCCAGTCAACTTACCAACAGGATGGGGATTAAGGGAACGTTAAGGTGGTGCCAGCTGTTGGGAATTAGTGTTTTCATAAGCTGCGGGGAAAAATGCGCATAGATACTAGAATTTCCTCCGTCGTGCGCAAATGAGCTCCGTTTCATCATTCCTGTTAAAATATTATCTCCAAATGACAAATGATACAAAAACGTTCTCATCTCAATTAAACTCATTTTAACTATACTATAAGGCTCTCCTTAAGTCTCAGAGGATATACAGCAAACGTAAAAGTTTCGTATTCTTGGGGTTCACTCCGACCAGAATCACAAATGTGGACCTCTACAATTATTGCCGAATGTGATACATAACTCGATGAATTTCTCCCACCAAAAAAATCCTTCGGGATATGGAGCATGATCAAAATCGTAAGATACGTTTACTTACATAAATATTAACTCGAGTGCGCCCAACGTCACCTCTGAGTCACATGACTATATTAACTATTTACGTCTGTCTATATAATCTCCAAGGGGTATTACAATGGTCAATTGCACTTTTGTACCCTTTACCATCTTGTGTACGTTTTTTTATAGACGAGGATCTTTGAAAACTTCAAGCATGGCTCAGAAAACAATTCTAAAAGGTTGTTTCTTAGTTTCGGTGACTAGATCAACAATCATGACCCAAAGAATAGGGGAGAGGTACGAAAACAAGGGGTATTTTTTCTATTTTTCCTCAGACATAATCATTGTTTTTAATATCAATAACACATATAAGGAATGTATTTTTCTATAAATTTAAAAACTGTGGTTGAATTTTCATTTTCCAGGGTCATCAGAAGATGACGTTGAGAACCTTGCCAACATCATAATGGTGCCATGTTTTCCATAGAGCAAATCATAAGGAACATTTATAGGAGAATCCGTAAGTAGAAATATAAACATACACTCTTTTTATTAAATATGTGAAAGACTATGAGCTCTCAAATAAATTGATCAATGTTGAATATCTCAATATATGTTTATTTGAAACAGCGTAATTAAATTGGTTTACGCACATGGCTGCAGCATTGCATTCAATATTACGATTACCGCTCCAGCCATCTTAAGTCATGGGACGTGTCTCAAACTCCTGGTATCATCGTAAATTTAGCGATTTTCTTTTTTGTGCTACGGCATTGCTACACATTTTACTACACAAATACTTTTCATAATCCTCATGGAATACTCAGTACGTTGGTGAAGTTTTTTCGAGGTAAATATTTTAATATAGTCATCTCATTTTCATTTTCAAACCAGATCAATTTTAAACTGAAAAACATTTACATGCCTCAACTCAAATTAACAAGCCTCACGATAAATTTTCGTAGAAATGACGCAGACGCCGTCTACAACGTTAAACTTCGGCAAGGATATTTATAATTTCTGATCAATAGCAAAAGCCTCCAGATATTAGTGTATTAAAAATGAAGATAACGACGCAAAGCATTGTACAATTAAAATCTACATTGATATGACTTACATGATTGGTTGTTTTTCCCGTCATTTTTAACGAAATGTCAGCTTGGTTAAAAATATTATTCCACCATTCATTAGTATTGATAAAGATACTCCAGTAATTAGAACGTTAGCATAAGTACTGTCCAAAGATCTAACAATCAGCTGGTAGTATTCTTAAATGAGCTAATTTGTCGTGACTTGGAGTAAAAATATATAGGCAAAAACAGGGACAGGATATAATTTAATATTGATAAAATACTTCTTAACACTATCTGATATTAGCAAATAGTGTTTATATACTACAGACTTATAGACTACAAAAAGTGATTAAACACACAAAACATCTCTAGTAATGTATGCATACATTAAATGTCTACAACTTAGTTTGAACCACAGTCTTATTTCAGTCAATTTTGTCGACTAATCCGCTAGTAAAATAATTATAACGCAGTCATTCCTAAAAATTCCTCAAACCCATACTCAAGGACACGTAACTCCCCATTCAGGATCATCCTTTTGGAAAACGAAGGATTAATAGCTGGAAGCCTCTAAAAAGCCTCGTGTACGTAACCTTAAAAGAAACCCACAGCATCAAAATGCCAGTAAAGGGGAAGTGAAAAACCTGAAAAAACTGAAGATAAGCACGCTGCATCATACCCTATTATCATTGTATGAAATTATAAAAAAATTCAATTGTAATAGAATAATCACGCAATATAAAACAAATAAGTACGGCGAAGATAATAATGCCACTTCCCAGCACACATAATTTGACCTTTAAGAAAAACCCCTAGGGGTCTTGCACCACATAAAATAAACTTCAGGGTTGCAGAGGAGCCGTTAAAGAAAGGTGAATAAAAGGTTATAATAATGACGGCATACCTGACCCTAGATGCTCCCTCTGGCTCAACTATAACGTTTGGAAATTAGGTCACTGCGAGGCAAAGCATCGTTCAATTGTTTTTTTTCAAAATCACGCGGGATTAATTCAAAGGGATTTGATGGGGGAGGGGAATAAATCATTGAGCCAACAGAAGCGAACGATCGAACTATACGTGATGGGGACAGAGGAGAGTCCGTAAGTCCATCGTTTGATCTCATTAGTCGCCAGGGTTCGCGGAAGCAGGTGATATTGACTCCAATTGAATTATTTGGGATTGGGGTATGCGCCCAGCGCGGAATTCTGGGAAGAAGAAAAAGTTTAAAAAAAAAAATCTCTCTGCTGTTCGTCAAACCGGTGGAGATCCGCTTTCGGTGAATATGCCCGGGTGCTCACGCACTTGGAAGCGAGTCCATATACGCGAGAGACCCGGAAAAATATATTCACCCACCCCATTCAACTGTAGAATGAAACTCAAAATGTGGAATGTCGAATGGGGCAAAAACGAATACGAGAGTAGATTATTTCGAAACGTTGATAGCGATTGGTGTTTGCGACAAATACAATATGCTGCACGATCTATGGAGGAGTTTCAAAGCAAACAACCAGGCGTACACAGTCTATAAATTAATTAAATGAGGAGTGAGTAGATGAGCACTCGGAATTTGACCTTCGACCTAATTCCACGATATAACACGTCAAACGTCACGTAAAAATACGACCATTTTGTACTTGAACTATGGAAGACAAATGAGTGACAAAGCAAAATAAATTGCTTCATTCCGAATAATTTGCGATCATGTTTCACCCAGTACCTACAATTAAAGTTTCATATCCTCACCATGCAAGTTTAAGGCTTCAAAGTTCGATATTTATTGAAAGCAAAATTGCCACGAAGGGCGATAGAACCTAAAATTCTGAAAGGATAAATAACCTCGATGAGTGAGAAATTCACAGTTGAAATTCCAAAGTCATAATCTGATAAATCCACAACCTTTTTCCTAAAAGTAATGTTTTATATTCGCGTCATAATTTGGTATAAATATTATATGATGTGAATTGCCCAAAGATTCGAATTATGGAATACAACTTTTTGTGGAATACTACAATTGTGGATTATTTGTCTAACTCTGTAACATATGATCAATACTGGAATATTTTATGCCGTATCATCGCCTAACGGACGGTTTATTACGATTGCAGTACTTACACGGGACATCCAAGTGGTTTTGGAGTTTCACTGAAAGAAAGCTGTCTCTTACATCAACCAAAGGGACTTTAGAGCTAAATCCCCAGGGAAGCAAGGCCGTAACTTCTGTCGCTCGCTGTCTCTCTGGAAACGTTAAAGCGATATTGATGACTGAAATGCAAACCTCATTTTCGACAATGTGGCCAAAGCTCAGCTCAGCACACCGTTGTAATACATTTTGGCGAAGTAAGGACTGACAGCTTTAAATATGACTTAAATTAAAACATGCCCCAAGTGTGATAGAATGGCTATGAAGGATTTTGCGAAGTTCGAAGTTAAACTTATATCGCCCCAGGGAAAATAATCTTGACGAACTCTATGCGCAACATCATCCAAGTTTCACCAACAGTCATAATTTTTAGCATCTAAATAAGCGGATTCACATAAAGCCGGATTTAATCATAGAAGTGGACTTTTATGGACGATACGATGTACCGATGTACATTGCTACTTGATAGACAATCTGCTTCCATGCTATTTTCGGTATTTTATCATATAAATGAATGTATCTACCTTATGTATTTCACTATCTATCTCAGGCGCACTGATTTGGCAGTCCCTGGCATTCTAGTCGGTCAATTGAGCCAATCGGTTGTGTTCTTTGCAACACTTTGTCGTTTTTGTTCTTTCAAATAATTATAACTGATGACCTGTTAATTTTTGTGCATGTAAATTTGACCTATCAACAGAGCTGAAAATATTTCAATCGGATTCAATTTTTACTTCAACTTATGATATTTTTAATTTGTTAGAAATGCTCGAAAGTAGATGTACTCTAATAAAAACAGACAGACAAACGGATAGACAACAGATGGACCGACAAAACAACCATTTTCAATGAGTTTCGCTGTCAAGAGGTAAACAATTTTGGTTAAACAGCGTTAAATTACGCATTGCTAAGCGAATGAACGGTTTTTTTCAAATTTCGAATACATCAGGATGGGCCATTTTGTCACATTCACGGGGACTCCCGCAGATGAGCAAATGTGAGAAATTCTTCAGATGAAAAATCAATATCATTAATCAATTTCCACTTGTCAACATGGGAAGTCCGACTCTTAAATGTTTTACTAAACTACCTTCATATTTCTTGTCCTTATCCATCCCGTTGAGAATTACAAAGCAGTCCTGCCAGTTGGTGATAATTGAAAATGAAGTAACTATGTTATGCTGCATACATTTTATTTTAGACGACCCGGATTTTGACGGGGCACGTCATCATCATGTCCACGTCGTAAAACTTACAAAAAATTTATGCAGGATGACAAAGTTACCCCATTTGCAATGTATAGTAAATTCCATGAAGTCACACCTGAGACAACTGAGTATAGTTAGTGATATAATTCCTGCAAATGCCTAAATCAATAAATGCACAAAAATCAAATAGCGAAATTAAGTTAGAGTTAAGACCCTTAAAACTTAATTAGAAATTTTAGAAAGTTAATCGTCATTAAAATCACTGAGTCTGTTGCTGAGGTAAATCGAGTAGATACACTGAGAGAATTCGAACACTGAGGGAACTCGAACAAGTTTTTGGTTATGGATAGATGGCACAAGCATGATACACTGAAAGGTTTAACTTAATCACTCTGCCATAAGATCGTGAGTAATGTTAAACGTAAAACGAGCAACAAATTCAATAGCTTCAGCCTTAATTTCGTGAATATTTTCCATGAGGTTCAGGAATTAACAAACACTTCGTAAGTTTTGCGTAGAATATTTATTGGACGAAAGTCGACGATTCGAAGGATGTCGACTATTTGATGAAACCGCTGGTCCAATAAATATCTATGTAAAACTACATAGTTTTTGATATTTCCTGAACATTATTGTAAAACTCGCAAAAAAGCGTAAAAAGTTACAAACACGCGTGAAATCAGAGCACACGTGCTTATGGTACATTGCCAAATTCCGCTTTCCGAATCGATCAAAAAACTTCGAAGGACGAAGAAAAATGCTAACGTCATTCCTTAGGCACCTTGAAAAAACAGAAAATAAAACAAGAAATGCATCGAGAATAGGAAATGTTGCATTCTAAATTGGACGAGCGCTTCTTCCCCCCACGTGGAATCAGATCAGATCAATTTCGCCACGCGGTGCAACGGAAAAAGAAACATGGAATCCTCTTCTTTTTGGGCACCCGTGATGAAATTCACGCTCCACCTAGATATTCAAGGTAACCCATGGCAACCGTCGAATTTTGCCACATCAGAAGGAATAAGAAAATCCATTCCGCAAGCGAACTTCTCCGCCACTTGGTTATGCAGATCTGAAACATTGCATTCCGGACATGAGCAGAAGTGGTGACGAAAGGAGATATGACAGGTTGCGACGTTCACCGGGTCCTCCTTAACGACAAGCAGGATTGGTAGAGACCGTAGATTCAGCCAGATTTTTCAAACATAAGAGAAGATGGATTGCGGTTCAATATAACACAAACGCTGGATTAGTAAAATATAGAAAATAATGAAAATGAATGAAAAAGTGATATTATTTAATAAAATAATATATAATAAAAATAATGAATAAAAATATAATAAAAATAATAAATGAAGAACAATGAAGAACAATTGAGAACAATATGAACCCCCAATAATGAAATTGGAGGAGAGAAGCTAGATGTAATAGAGGAATTTGCCTACTTGGGAATCAGAATAACAAGAGATGGTAGAAGCTAGAAAGAAATTGTAAGGAGAATACAACAGGCCAAAATTGCATTCTATCTTAGAAAGAACCTACTCACCAGCAAGAACATTAGTTTGGAAATAAGGAAATGGATGTTGAAAGCATTTGTTTGGAGTGTGGCCCTATACGGGAGCGAAACATGGGTAATAAGAAAACAAGAGAGAAGGCGGCTAGAAGCCCTGGAGATGTGGCTCTACAGAAAAATGTTAAAGCTCAGTTGAAAAGATAAGAGTCACGAATGAAGAGGTACTGAAAAGAGTTCAAGAAACCAGATCCCTGTGGAGGCATATCCAAACGAGAAGAGACAAACTCGTAGGGCACATTCTAAGACACGAGAACATCGTTATAACAATAGCATAAGGAGCTATAGAGGGAAGGAATCGCCGGGGACGACCAAGGATGCCATTCATGCAGCAGATTGTGAATAATATGGGTTGCACCACATACACAGAAATGAAGAGAAAAGCAGACAGAAGAGAGGAATGGCGTACTGCTGCAAACCACTGAAGAAGAAGAATGAAAATGCCGAGGAACATTAGGCAGAGTAGGCTTTACGTGGTGCTGAATACCCAAGCGTGATACTTCTCCACGAGATGAGACCTTTTCGTGAAAAAAAGTCCTAAAAAGACTATCCATCTTGACATATATCTTTTATACCTACCCTAAAACAAAAAATAACCGTAGAATAGAACAGAAGGGAATTTATTTCAAGAACCTAGTCCTTTGGACTAAAGGTTCAAAAAAATTACATTTTTAGAAATGAACACACTCTCCCAGACACTTTTGCGTAAATCACAGAAAACTAATTACAAAAATTTAAGAACATTAACACTGTGGATAATCTACCGAATGAAAACACAACAATGGCAAAAAAGAAAGAAAAAAATAAAAAATAATAGTTTCACTCTCCAAGGTGCTACATTACATAAAAACAAATAATGATAAGCATAATAATATTGGGCAATATATATAACCAGTAGGCATGTGTGCCAACACATTATTTTTTAAATAGTTATTCTTCAAACTTTTGTCCGTATGGTTATTTAGACCGTGCGCAACCACTGACATGCCAGTAGCCCTCTCGGCTTACTAAATTTTAAATACTTGAGAAGGATAATATTTTATTAGTGCAAAAAATAAACGAATGCTACCGTCCTAATTTCACATTTTTTGCTGGGAAACAAATTTTCTTTGTTTATAATTTCTAACTTACCCTCAGTTTATAACCTCACCGAATCATGTTATCCTGAGGATCAAACGCACGTCAGTAGACATAAAACCGCTCTAGTCCCAAGAAATCGAGCGAAATGTAATTTACATGGAAATATACCCATCCATTCGGCAATATTCTTTTTGAGTTCGCACCTATTTCTTCCTGCGTACTCTGTGACTCTCCACTATGCCTCACCTACGTTCTTTTTTTTGTTGGGCCAAACTCTGGTGCAAAATAAAGCCTATCGAAACCTCGTATGTCCGCTCAGCCAGGCAGCTGAGCGGATACACGATACTTGCAGTGGGAAGGGAGAGGAAAGGTTGACAAGACGACCTAGCGTGACAGCGGAAATCAATCCAAAACGCATCTTCTCGAGCAAGTTGTCAGTACTTTTTCGACTGTAGGACTTGCTATTAAAAAAGTCTCGCCGCGCCGCCGCCGTTAAAATGACCGGCGGCGGCGCGCCGTAGTTTTTCTCTCGGCGGTGGCGGTGTGCCTTGCATTGGCCGGCGGCGCGGCGTAACCGGCGCGGCGACCATCTCTAGTATCGACTCAAGTTAAGACATTATCAAGGTATAATAAAAATGAGTTACCTTGTGTCAAAATCTAGGTCTGAATAATAAAAACCATTGTGGAATATTACTAAGTGAATTTATTTACAAATCATCGCTTCAACGCACTTCATTTCAACATATATTCAACGTAGAAGTGTTTTCGCCTCTTTAATTTGCCCTAAATTTTATCTTCGGCTATTAAATCTGCCTCAACCAACGTGATTTTGCATCTCTCCCTACATTTTTAAAACACATTTTGGGGCACGGCCCCCTTCTAATGAAGCCAATTTCCTTCTAGGCGCCCCCGCAAATTCTTCCCCTTGTGTGCGGTCTGAGATGCTTAAGGTGCGTGCGTTGAGTGGGGGAAATGGTGGGCGTTGCTCGGGTCGTGGGACTGGAATTTGGAGCGGAGGGATGAAAGGGGGATTTTAGGCGTGTGAGAGGTGTCCGTCCGCTTGAGGTCCTCGCACATCAGGAGACTCGCGCCTATTTCTCCCTCTGCATTCCCCTCCTCCACAAAACTCGATTTTCCGTCTTGTCCCCCCGTGCACACTACGTTCTTCTCAACGCACCCTTACCCCGTCAAGCCAATATCGCCGAGCTGTGAGACCACCGCACCGGTCGGTCCCATGGTCCGGGAAAGGACCGAATTTGGGGGGGGGGGGGGGGGGGGTGAGAGGATAGTTTGTGGGGAGAACTTACGGTCCTGAAAAGGGCCGAATAGGGGAATAGGACCTTATGGTCCTGGAAATGCCCTGGGAAGAGAAAATCCCGGAGGGGGCGGGTTTGTCGAAAGAATTCACCTCCCTAGCCGTTGCTTGACCCGCGTTTATTCCCCGTCGCCAACCCACGCAGCTATCAACAATTGCTGGTTGGGGAGAAAATTAGGCAGGGTTGGATAACTGATAAATAAAAGTGAATGGGCTATGGTTTTGGGGCGTCTGTCGGTGGAACTACTTTTCCTTGATGATTTTAAATTGTGAAGAGATCTCTTGCCCCACTCTACGAAGATTGCCCAAAAATTAACGCCCCACTTCTTCTTAAACTCCGTCACGAGAGAAATCAGGGCGTTGAAACTGTCACCTAGAGCCGATCATCCATTGGTCGCAAAGCCTTTTCAGGGGTGACATTCTGTTTCCTCATAACGCTATAGCACCGCGGCTATAGGGTACTACAACGACTAGCATCGTGACACTGATATTCTGTTTATCGAATCTCACGCCATTTTAGCGCACTCAACGCTTATTTATCGTGTCTTCGCAATGGTCGTAACGTCAGAAGAATCAGAATCGCGCTTGGCGCTTGGCTAGCATATGCAAACGGTAATTTATCACGGCGTTATAATTACGCACGCAGAAACAGAATAGCCCCATAGGTTACCATGACGCTACCGTACCTGACATATGAGTGCTCTGGCCAACTTTATGGACTCTACAGAGGACAGACTGAGAGATTGGGCTCGCAAATGCCAATCTGGCACAAACTAAAGACGTAAAAAATATAAATTATTTCGTATTTTCTCCACTTTTTAAAACCAATTTTGAATAATGACGCAAAACACTTTTCACACCACTACATTGGACGACAAAGAGGCGATTAGCGCAGTGAAAATCAGGCTCCGTAACCAGGTCGAGGACTGGTAAAGACACGCCAGAGTGATTCGCTGGAAGAAGGCAATAGAACTTAAAGGAGACTATATAAAAAATAGAGTGAGTTGATTATCCCCCATTCTTACTCCTATCTTTATCTCCTCTTCGGGGACATCTCAAGCCTCTCCTACTTTTCTCGTATCCCTAACGTTAGACCTCACCAAAGCACCGAGTAAAAGCACAAGATATTCACACATTTCTACATCTAATTCTACATAATACCTCGCGAACCGCCGTATGGGCGTGTGACAGGGGGTGTTAGGTCACCAGCCCTGTAAAGGTGTAAGGTAAAGGTTTTTTGGAGATAAAATGGTGACATGCATTATAGGAGTGTATTTAGTGGAGCTCAATTCGTATTGTAATCACTTACTGTGCGCCAAAAGAACAAGTTTTGGCACCTATCAGTTCGGCAGTGTATCTCTCTTATGTTAACGCATCCGTCAGACGTAGAGACGTAGTGAGGGGTCATGATTATATTCTCTGTCGCTCTGAAGAATATCAGTTCTGAATTTCTCAAGCAATCTAAGCCATGCGTGTAGCCTCCGAGTCTCTAGGGGCTCCCACCCTTATCCCTCTGAAAGTGGTGAGACACTATATGTTCCCTAGCAGCAGTTTTTAACGAAGCGCGCTGCTTTCAATTATATTTTATTAATTTTTTTGGTTAAATCTTTAAGACCAGGGTCCCAAAAGCTCGCGGCGTATTCGAGGTGTGGCCTAACTAGAGCGAAGTATCATCTCTCTTTGACTTTCTCATCCGAGGACCTTCCTTTAAGACGTTTAAGAAAACCTAGTTATCTTTGATGCTGCGCCACATATGTTCTGTATGTGTAATCCCCACAATATTTAAGAAATTATGGTAATTTCAAGATATTTTACTGTATCTGAAGATTTTATGTTTACTCCACCCACAGTAAAGGTAAGGCATTTTGGTGATGACTTTTGACATAGAGGTAAATATAGGTAATACGTAATCAAACTGCAGGCTGAAACCCGAAATAACAGCCATATTGTTTAACCCTGCTTTTTCCTTACTTTTCAACGGATAGCATGACAGAATGGACGACTTAGCGGATGTGACGCAAGAATACCCACCATCTGCTAAAAATCTAAGGCAAGTAACTCTTGAAACATATATTGGTTCTAGAGTTCAATGGATCTTACTCGTTTCTACCAAAGTCCTCTCCGGGAATGACGATAATTACTAATTATAATAAATTAATTGTAAAAATGAGGATAATTCATATGTTTAAAAGAAATACATACTTATTTCCGTTAAGTTATCGATTGAAATTATCGTAAAGTTGCTGAGTTAGTGAGTCGCCTTGTAAGCATCAATCGAAAATTTGGGTTAACAAAGATGGCAGACGGGCCACGCACACCTTAAAGCTTTTAGCATTGGCAATCATAGCAAGCGCCCATTGCATACACTTCAACGGTTGAAACACAATCCCTCAGGTGTAGAAGAACCCCGTGCCACACACTCTAGCGGTAGCTTGCACTGCGCGAGGTAGATGTAGATGTACCCAGGCGGGTGTAAACGATGACTGCTGCACGATGATTGGCTGCACGCTAGGCTTAGGCTGCTTGAGATATTCAGAACTGGTTTGTTTCAGAGCGACACACAGAATACTATCATGACTCCTCACTACATCTCTAGGTCTGACAGATGCGGAAAAATTAGAGAGATACACTGCCGAACAGATAGGTGCCAATACTCGTTCTTTTCGCGAACGATAAGCGACTACAATAAAAATTGAGCTCCACTAAATACACTCCTGTAATACATGTCACCATTTCATCTCCAAAAAACTTACACCTTTACACGGCTGGTAACCTAACACCCCCTGCCACACGCCTATATGGCGGCTGGGGAGGTATTATGTAGAATTAGATGTAGAAATGTGTGAAATTCTTGTGCTTATACTCGGTGCTTGGTGAGGTCTAACGTTAGGGATACGAGAAAAGTAGGAGAGGCTTGAGGTGTCCCCGAAGAGGAGATAAAAAAAGGAGAAAGAATGGAGGGTAATCAACTCACTCTAATTTTTTGTGTAGTCTACTTTAAGTTCTATTGCCTTCTTCCAGCGAATCACCATGGCGTGTCTTTACCAGTCCTCGCCCTGGTTACGGAGCCTGATTTTCACTGCGCTAATCACCTCTTCGTCGTCCAATGTAGTAGTGTCAAAAGTGTTTTGCGTCATTATTCAAAATTGTTTTTTAAAAGTGGAGAAAATACGAAATAATTTATATTTTTTACGTCTTTAGTTTGTACCAGATTGGCATTTGCGAGCCCAATCTCTCAGTCTGTCCTCTGTAGAGTCCATAAAGTTGGCCAGAGCACTCATATGTCAGGTACGGTAGCGTCATGGTAACCTATGGGGCTATTCTGTTTCTGCGTGCGTAATTATAACGCCGTGATATAATACCGTTTGCTAATGCTAGCCAAGCGCCACGCGAGATTCTGATTCTTCTGACGTTACGACCATTGCGAAAATACGATAAATAAGCGTTGAGTGCGCTAAAATGGCGTGAGATTCGATAAACAGAATATCAGTGTCACGATGCTAGTCGTTGTAGTACCCTATAGCCGCGGTGCTATAGCGTTATGAGGAAACAGAATCTCGCCCCTGAAAAGGCTTTGCGACCAATGGATGATCGGCTCTAGGAGACAGTTTTTGGGCAATCTTCGTAGAGTGGGGCAAAAGATCTCTTCACAATTTAAAATCATCAAGGAAAAGTTCCACCGACAGACGCCCCAAAACATAGCCCATTCACTTTTTCTTAATCAGTTATCCAACCCTGCCAAATTTTCTCCCCAACCAGCGATTGTTGATAGCTCCGTGGGTTGGCGACGGGGAATAAACGCGGGTCAAGCAACGGCTGACCAAGCACCTTTACACGGCTGGTAACGTAACACCCCCTGCCACACGCCCATGCGGCGGCTCGCGAGGTATTATGTAGATGTAGATGCAGAAATGTGTGAAATTCTTGTATATACTCGGTGCTTCGGTTACGTCTAAGGATAGATGTAGGGGAATTCACTCCGTCTCTACGTCTTTACAAGGATGGACTCCTCACTACGTCTCTAGATCTGACAGATGCGATATAATAAGAGATATACACTGCCGAACAGACAGGTAGAAAAACTCGTTCTTTCCGCGCACAATGAGTGACCATAATAAAAACTGAGCTCCACCAAATACACTCCCATTATACACGTCACCATTTCACCTCCCAAAAAATTACATCTTTACACGACTAGTAACCTGCCACCCCCTGCCACAAGCCCATACGGCGGCTCGCGGGGTAGTATGTAAATGTAGATGTAGACGAGTGGGAGGTTTTTGCGTGTTTCAACGAGAGCGGGGGAGGAGGAAATTGACGTCACGCCTACCCTAAGCAAATGTTGAAAATCCCTTGACACAGGTGATGGCCACGTCTTTCTTGCCGTCAACTTTCACTCCCTCCACGTCGTCCCTACTACCCTCCATCCCCTCATCTTTCCCCCCACCCTGGTGTCTGCATATCTCCGGACGTTGACCGCAAGAGCCATTCCTTTTCGCCGTGGATCTTTGTCCCCCTTCTCCCCCCCCCCTCTGGACCACACTCCCCTCTGCTTTCTTGTCATCTTCAGCCGGAAACCGTCGCCCCCTCACTTACCTCCCAGCCTCCTCTAACCCTCCCTCCCCCTCACACTCTCCACTGGACCAACCTTCATTCTTCTCACTCACATACACACGCTCCTCGCATCTCGTGATGTGCGACGCATTCCTCTTCCGAAAGGACCATTTCCCTCTACCACGCCGCGAGAGAGAGAGAGAGGGAAAAAGACAGTTTTCGTCCCACTCCTGTGTCCTCCCGTCTCTTTTTCCTTACGCTCCTCGTTCCTACGGCCGCTTTTGCTTCCTCTCTCCCACGTAGAGGAAACTGCTTCCATCTAACATTTTTGCCCGTGGAGGAATCCGTGGAATTCCTTTCTGTGCCTGCGTGTACCGAATATATTCCGTTAAAGATAGTTAAGGACACCATTACGAAGAAAGGAAACTAACATTATTCAGTGACGGGGATGGACTGGTTAAGTTGCGATGTGAAATTACTTTCCAAACTGTATTTATTAGGAATATTTAGCTTTGATATCGCTTTTATTTGATTTGACTAAGTAGGTAAATAATAGTTAGTTACGTCATGATCCACCAGTACATTTATAAACAAATATGTCAGGCAATGGCAATTAGGTCAGGCATTCCAGGCATCAGGAAAAAGTTAGGTCAGGCATTCCAGGCATCAGGCAAATAGTTAGGTCAGGCATTATGGCAATTACAACTTCCAAAATATATCACAATGAGACACGGAGACTACACGCTAGGCATAGCTTGCTTCAGAACTGTTGTTTCCTAGCGACACAGAGAATATTATCGTGACGCGTACATTCCATCAAACATACTTGAGGACACATTTACGAAGATAGCAATCTAAATTCATCCAGTGACGAGGATTGACTATTTAGGTTGCGACGTGATAAATATATTCCAAACAGTGTTCTTATTATATTGAACTTCGATATAGCTTTTATTTGGTTTGAATAAGTAGGTAGAAAACAGTTAATATCGTCATTATTTACCAATGCATCAATTAATCATTCTGTTGCCGTCAACACTTATAAAGTTTTTTCCGGAATTTGAAAATGGTACACTTTCTTTCTGATTTTAAACTATTTCTCTCCCAAAAAACAAACAATTACCAGCATCGACATCTATCACGATTAGAAAAAAAATGACGGGAGTTATAGGTTTCCCTATGCGCGCCAAAATACGTCACACTTTGCATCAGCGAAATTAAACATGATAGCAAGCAAGGATAATTAATATGAAATAGTTTAACAATATAAACAGTCCGGTAGTGTTCTGAGTTATGAGGACAAATGTCTTCGTTCACAACGTGCACATAATTCCAGAGATAAAGTATTTATTCACAGCGTGGGCATATGACTTTCCCACGCCACTAGAGAGGGAAAAAGGCAGTCTTCGTCCTTCGTCTTGTGTCCTCCCGTCCCTTTCTCCTTTCGCTCCTCGTTCCTTAGGACGCTTTTGACTTCTCTCTTCCTCCCGCCGTGGAAACTGTTTCCGTCTAACACTTTGCCCGCGGACGAATCCGAGAAATTCCTTTCTAAGCCTGCGTGTACCGAATATGTTCCGCTAAAGATAATTAAGGACACCATTACGAATAAAGAAAACTAACATTATTCAGTGACGGGGATGGACTGGTTAAGTTGCGATGCGAAAGCATGAATAATACACAATCAAGACTATAATAAAACCATTGCGGAATATTACAAAGTAAATTTATTTACAAATCATCGCAATGTTGTTCCACCAAGTTAAGCCTGAGAATTTATTATACATACGTTGAAGCGATTTTAATATTCAGGTTTTCAAAGCTAGGGTATTTCAATAGAGATTCAGCGCAGAAAGAATACATCCAGTGAGACGGATTCCATTCTGCGTATCATACAATTACATTAGATTATTTTTGGCAGAAAATGCGCTGATTTTACAGCAAATCGTTAAAAGGCAAGACTGAAAATGATGTATCCATTAAATATATTAACATGAGATTCAATCACAACGATTAAATAGAGCTGGAGCTAATGAGGAAGGTAAAAGGAGAAATTGCATCTGATTTATTTAGCAGAGAATCCGCTCAATAAACGCTATTGATACATGGTTATAACACATACAAAAGTTACAAAACATTCGCAAAAGGTATTATACAGCAAATAAATGAGTACCAATCATAAAAGTAGTTTGATTTAAATATCATTTCCGCTAGAAATCAATGAATTTAGTCTCATTTAAAAGAAAACTATCTCACCCTTCCAAAGATATCAAAATACCAGCTCCTTAACGAACTACTTGATGAGATTTTTGACGAAAGATAACAGCCATTTTACATGGTAAATCGTAAACGTATGCACCCAATAAAAACCATATTTAAAAAAATGAGGAATAATTAACACCTAGATCTCGTCAATAAATTAACAGCGCGTTCGTTGTACGTTTTCTCAACTAATTTTGAAAATAAGCCATATTGTCTCCGCAGTAATTATTTCAAAATCTCAAAACACCTTCCGTTCTGAAGGAATTTTCAACGTACCTTGTGAAATGTATACGTCAAATTATAGACTTGTGTAGATTTTTTATTTTACTAATAATAATTTCAGTTGCATAAAATTATACTTTTGCACCGTTAAAGAAGCAGTATTTAATTCATACTTCCTACAGCTGCTGATACTAAAACTTATAATTGGAATATGGTCTCCGTTGTGATTAGGAAACTTTCTCGCTCTCACTACCTTAAGCTACTCCGGTGCCCCATCGAGTGGGAAATTCCGGACATATGCGCAACCCGTAGATGGTGATAACAATGATGTTACTGCGAGAGATAGTCCAGTGTTACTTAAATACGTAGTTCTCGTTTATTGCTACGCTTCTGCATGCTAGGGAATCAACGGTATTACATACAGTTACACAGGCCAAACGTTTGGAATGAGTAAAACAATGTTAACAATTAATTTCCTTGAAAAACATACATTGGCCACCAAGTTTTATCATCTTGGCATATACGGGGAGGATGACAAGGGGACACTTGGGAATAAATTATGACCATTAGAATCGCTCTACCAAAATTTGCTTTAAAATATAATGACTGATGGCATATCACGTTGCTAGGAGCCCGTTTATTGGCTAAAGAAAACATTTAGAGCTAATTGAAGGTAGTTCCGCGTTTAGCACATATCAAATTCAAGTACCGAAGAATAAATTACTGGTAGTATTCGTCTAGCAAGGGAATCACTGGGATACCACAAAATTGAGGTAACAATGGACTAAACCGTAAGAATGAGAAGCACAGCATTTGACAGTGCTACCACGTACATTTCCTGCTGAGCGACTTAAAACTGCCATAACTATCATCTTCTTCATTGTCATTCCGGACTGATATACCACTCCCAGTAGTCCCCACCCGGAGATCCGATTGGGGGACTATTTTACCGGGAGGAATGCCATTATTTCCTGTTTAGTTAGAATGCAGGGCTGCATCTTCCAGGGAGGTTGATTTGGTGATTTTCCTGCGGTCTTCCACATCGCAGTATGTACAGTAGCACGATTCCGTGAACTTCAATCTCACCCGAAGCTGTGGCTGTTGACACCGGTCCGATCTTCTTGATCTGTGCCATCAATGCCTTCTGCTGAGACTGCCTACTGCCTCTCAGTAGTGGGGTCAGTTCGGGTGACGTGTAACAGTTGGTTACCACTGCCAGTAAAAATATTGGGTTGGACTGAATTTTGGAGACGCGACCGACAGCTAAGGTCATTTGCACCATAGGGGATAGGTAAGGGAGGAAGGGTGGATAGAAACCCGGCGTCGGCATTAGCCTGCTCATTACGAAAAGCGCCAAGGGGACCATGCTTTAACGTCTCATCCGACAGACGGAGTACTGTACTTGAAGTGCCCTCCACAAGACACTCAAGCAGGGATCGGGTTTTCTCTGAAAAACATCGTCCACCGCAGGGATTTGAACCCTGGCCGCCCGTATGGTCAGCCACTACTCTAGCCACCACACCAACCCGACACCCGGAAAAATATTCTCCGTTCCCCGGTCTCGTAGATGCGGCCCTCGATACGAGAGTCGACAGGCCACCACTGGTCCAAACAGGAGCCCTTTATTTATGATAATTGATAAATCTTGTCGACATCATCCATGCTGATGGCATAAGTTTCGCATTTACTCCCGAGTTGATAAAATTAAAAATGCGTGTTACAAAACCCCATTTTTCAGCCCGGCCCCCCGTTTTGGTCCCCTCGGGATAAATGTGTACGACTCACCCCAACGTGAAAGAGTAGAGATGAGATCCGCAAGAGAAATATGATAAAGGGGAGGGTTGAGGAGGGAAGGGGAGTGCTCTGACCTCTATTCTCAGGTCCTCGAACATAATGGCATGGATGCCAAAGGCGAGGCGCGATCGATGAGGCGGCCACTCGGGCGACCTAATGAATAATAATTCCATCACATATCCCGGGTTGAACTTCCATTTATTCCGAAGATGACGCAATTTACTCGGGTTTATAGACTAAATGCACCGATTTTCAAAAATATATAGTAGCAAACGACAGAGTAATATTTGTGCGGTGAGCATTCAGTTCGGGAATTAGGGCGTAGAACCAAGCCAAGATCTCATATTCTACCTTCATTTTATCATCAGTGGTTGTTCAATCCTAATATTGGTTGACTGCAGCCCTCCACCCAATCCAATATCCCGATGTATCTAGTTCCCTTACCTCCTGGCATCTCTGCCTATGTATATAATCACCCCTAAATTGGGTCCATGAACTCTTTTCTGGATCTTCTTCTAGTGACTTTTCCCTCTAGTTTACCTTCAACTATGTTCCTCACAAACCCATCGTCGTGTGTCAGGGTGTCTAATCCATCAGGTTCTTCATTTCTGTATGGTGTTCCATATGATACTTTCCTCTTCTACTATTCTGTACACTTCAACATTTCTTATTTTGTCCGTCCATTTTTCTTCACCATCCTCCTCCAGCACCAGGTTCCTAAGGTTTCTAGTCCTCACTGGTCAGTTTTTCCAATGTTCCATGCTTCCGATTCATTTTATGGCAGAAAGCTCCCCTTTATATGTCATAATAATCAAAGGTTGGCAGAACAATCAAAATTATATAAAAGAAAAAATTCTTGCTTTATGCCTAAGAAGTGTATGTTGTGATGAAGTACTTGTAAAAATGGAAAAATATATGAGAAACCGCGTAGGTTGAGTCACAATAAATGGTAGCAGGAGAAGTTCAGGTTAAATTAAATGGTTAACCAACATCGAAGATGTTGGTTAACCAAGTTTTCAACCAAGTACAAACAAATGACTTTAATGCTTAAGGCTCAGGTTTAGGTCAAGATTAAACCAATCCCAAAAAGGATAATAAGTGGCGATCCAAAAAAGATAGTAATACAGGCTTGAGGAAGGGGATTTGTGAAATTGGGACATTATTGAGGAAGTTATTCAAATAGATATGAGTTTTTAGAGCTAACGCAATAATAACTATTTACTAATTGTGCTCACCCCGAAAGGGAATGGCGTAGTGGTGATGTACGAATGCAAAGTCGTTCCATATCGATTGCATGCAAGGTTCGGTAAGGGTATTCGCAACGTAATCAAGTTAAGCATGGACGTGCTTACTTTAGTGTATTCTTAATGAGAACGCCATCAAGTTATCGACGTTGTTGTTGATTTGGCAGAGCATTTGCATTCGAAATGATCACTTGCACTGCATATTCAGCGATTTCATTGTGTGTAAAATAGCATAAATTACTCAGAAAGGACTAAGGACATAGTTGAGGATTGTGGTGAGAAAATAGTTGCAAAAGCCCATATAGATAAATCGACGATCGACGGTTATATCAAATCGAACGACCATCGTTTTAATGAGTGAAGTATTTGCCAACGATAGAGTCAAATGAGGCGTACATGGGAAAAAGACCACTGCCATGCTCAAAAATGATAGGACTGCAAATCAGGAAACAGTATGTGAAAGCATTCGTGTGGAGCATACTAGTCTATGAATCGGAGGTACGAACCATTGGAAAAGCTGACCAGAACAGACTTAGGCCTTATAAATCTGATGCTGGAGGAGGATTCTGAAGACGGACCGACAAAATAGGAAATGGTGAAGTATACAGACGAGTAGAAGAGAACAGGACCATATGGACCACCTTACAGAAAAGAAGAACCAAATGAATTGGACACACTCTGAGGCGCAATGGATTTGTGGAGAACATAACTGAAGGCAAAATAGAGGGAAAAGTCCTCAAATATGTTCACATTCAAATAAAGAGGAAAGTACGTAGGAGGAGATACCAGGAGTTGAGGGAACTAGCATTTGATAAGGAAGGGTGGAGGGCTGCAGTCCACAAATCATGGGATTCTACGACCAATGATGATGAGGGTGTAATGGAATCAGAAATCGGAAAAAATGTATAAGATGATTAATGATAGCCCAAGAGTATAAAAAGACATCGTAATACTCAAAACCAAGCCAAATAAGAAACAAACATATATTCGAATTAATGTTGAAAAGATGCTTCGTAATTTTTCCCTAATATAAGATAATTCTACGAAGTGATGCCTGATGTTGTAAAGTCGAAGCAA
This sequence comes from Ceriagrion tenellum, assembly GCA_963169105.1. NCBI lineage: Eukaryota > Metazoa > Arthropoda > Insecta > Odonata > Coenagrionidae > Ceriagrion > Ceriagrion tenellum. The sequence continues at coordinate 87,273,143 of OY720642.1, read as the reverse complement.
GCAATTACACTGCGGATAAAGGTTTCTCGGGTTTTTCACCGGGTAAGCAGGTCCATGGGGCCCAACGTTTCGGAGAACGACTTGTCCTCCATCATCAGGGGGGGAAGAGGTTTCAGCTTTCGGAAGCTGAAACCTCCCCCTGATGATGGAGGACAAGTCGTTCTCCGAAACGTTTGGCTCCATGGACCTGCTCACCCGGTGGAAGATCCGAGAAACCTTTATCCATCAGATACGCCGGGAAAATCTGAGATCCTTCAATTGAACTGCGTATACCAATCGAACTCAGGTCGATTTGGCCGGTTTATCTCGGTATGATAAACACAACGGGCTAGCGAGAACGATATGAGAAGCGGGATAATTCGGCCCGCTTTCTCTGCCAGTCTGAGATTTCAAATCGCTATGAACCGATTCAAATCGATACTTGGATGGATTTCTCATTGATAAATCATGCGATCCAAGTCGGCTGGCTTAGAATGTTCAGATCGGTCTGAGTTCATATTTATCTGAGTTTCATTGGTAAACATAGTGTTAGCTGACACAATAAGGGAGTCAGTCAACCAAGGAGAGGAAAGAAAAGGTTTCGATAGAAAGCAATACGTACTTACCTTCAATTCAAGTTACCCGTTTTCGGTGACAAAAGTACTTCACACACATAAATATGACCCGTTTGAATCGATTGAGCCATATATAATATTTTACATTGATACAAATTTCGATCGCACATAAAAAAGAAAAAGCCAACCTGATTTTGAGAAGATTGCATATCCATCCTCAAACAATTGATAGTTCTCTCCTCAAAATTTTATGTGAGCCTCTCCTACCCTTCATATTACAAAACTGACTCTTTTTACGGTCCTAAATTCAAAAAACTATATTTTTGATGGGAAAAGGGCAGTAAATTTTTGACGATCACTCACCTTAACTATAAATCGTTAAAAAAAAACAGAAAATACATTTCGTCTTCTTTTGAGCAGCAAATCCTAGAGGAAGGAGCCCTTTACTTCTTCAACCTTATAAAAAATTCTATATTTTTTTGTCTTCCGACTTAAAAATTATCTGTAAAATATCAATACGCATCCAATTACATCAAGAGAGGCAATATTATGGTCTTGCAAGACAATAATTCCAACGGCGATGGTAGAAAAATCTAAAATAACTATCTACTTATTGGTATTTTTCGGGTTCTACCCGCGTCGCAGCATTTTTCAGGACGACCGTTCGCTAGCATTGTAGTCAGCTTCATCAGGTCCTAATGAACAAGAGAATCGTCAGCCGCTATCTATAGGGCTCTGTTCCGTTAAATGTCCGTTTGGGTCTAGTCTTACTTCCTTAAAAATTTATGTCGTGGTCGGGAGCTGACTAGGCGTGTTCAGTCAATCACAGAGCTCCAGACTAGACCAAAACGGACATTTAACCAACCAGAGTCCTTATTATGGCGGCAGACAGTTCTCTTGTTCATCAGGACCTGATGAAGCCGACTGGAATGCGGGAAAAATGGTCGTCCAAAAAAATGGTACCGCGCGAGGAGAACCAGAAAAATACCAATAAGCAATTAGTTCTTTTAGATTTTTCTATCCTCACCGTTAGAATTATTGCCTTGGAAGACCATATTGCCTCTCATAAACTCATTTGATGCGTACTGATACAACTTGGGGTGGACCTGAAAAATACCAGTGGGTAGACCAGAAAAATACCATTAATAACTAGTGTAGCAAACCGTAGATTAGGATTCGTAAAAAGGGTTCTAAGCAAATGCGATAATAGAGTACAAGAAAGAAGCTATTTTGCACTTGTCAGGCCTCATTTAGAATATGCCGCTAGTATATGGGATCCGTACGAGGAAGGTATGATTAAAGAATTAGAGCGCGTGCAAAGGAGATCCGCTAGGTTTGTTAAAGGCCGTTATGATATTTGTATAAGTGTTACGAGCTTAATAGAAGATCTAGGATGGGAATTACTATCAGAACGCAGGTTAAAATTCAGGTTAAACCTTTTAAGTAAATTCGAAACAGATTACTTCACAGATGACGTTAGATATATATTAAGAACCCCTGCGTATTAAGCTAGGTTTGATCATATTAACAAGATTAGAGAGATAGATTGTCGTACCGATAAATTTAAAATGTCATTTTTCCCGCGTACTATAAGAGAGAACAATAGGCAGCGTAGCAAAGGGATAGGTAGGTGAAATATAGTTAGAGTATTCTGTAGCGCATGATGCATGTAATAACAACCAATAATCCCTTCCTTATTATGTAGATACTAACCATCTAGCTCCATGTGACCCTATTATCTAGCATATCTCCCTTAAATATCCTACTTGCATGTCAATAGTGAATGTTTGGTGATCTTCACCCCGTGCCACACACCCTCGTGGTGGCTCGCAGGGTATCACGTAGATGTAGATGTAGATGTACCAACAAACAGGAAAACCGCGAAATACTTTGTAATAAATAACTAGTTATTTGCAAGTCAAGCTTTTTCTTCGGAATCACTAAACTCATCCATGATAAGAACAATTTTCAAGGTGTTTATTTCATTGCAGCAGTCACTGCCCAGCACATTAACCTGTAAAAAAATGGATACAACCTGATAACTGATGGATCAAATGTCTATGAAAATGGTTTTCTATTATTGTTTATATCGTGCAAACGAAAAAAAGCGGAGGTCAATGATAGTTGAATTATCACTGCCACATCAATTCGTGATGGTGGAATAAGTTCGCATTTTACTCTTACTTTATAAGTATTATCAAGACCGCGTTAAATTTAAGTAACTTAGTTCAGGGTTAAGTCTTAGGATTGAACGATGAACTGACATATATTCGGAATTGAAAAATATATTAACTAACGTGATCATTATACACTCTAGGAGTTATTCACGGAATATTCAAGGAAATTTGGAAGTAATATATGTTCTGATTTTCTTTTTTTTATTTCTTACTCAGGACCTCCCAGGCTAAAGACACTGTATGCACTGACAATGTGGTGCCATCTTATCGGCTTATATATAATAAGGAGGAGATAGGATACAATAAGTAAGATCCAGGGTGGGTCTATTTGGGGTTCTAAGGAAAACGCTATTCAGATGAAAATTCATTAAGTCGACTTCAATGGTAAGTACTGTACTTTTTTCCTCCTTACAGTCGCTAGCGGGACGTTCTGGATGTATGGAAACAGTCTCATACGTTTCTTTTGTGTAAAGTCCTGTACACACGAAGAGATTTCTGTTGCCGGGCATTGCTTACGATACTGTCGGCGACAGATGTCGCCGTGTGTACGCCCATATCGCAAGACATCTGGTGGCATGCAAGGCAATCGCAAGCAAGTTGCCAGCGATATAGCGTGTACCATTTTCCCTGCCATATCGCTACCTACATCCATAGCAACCACCACTTGAAAAAGTAAACAGCCGCGAGAGAAAGTAAAATACCAGCGATTTTCATCCACCTGAACAAATTATTTACAGCCAGAGAGTGAGTGTATGTCTAAATATGCTTTGTAATTTGTCTAAATATACTTATAATTTGGCGGGTTCTCTTGAAAGAGTAACCAATATCGAAACCGGTCGTGAAAGTGCAACTACAAACAGTGACCAGTCGTGTCGGATCTCTAGAACTAGAAGTGTGTGATTTTGTTTAGAAAACTTTTAGCTACCGTATTCGGTTTATGACATTGGTGAAGTATATTTAGAAAGGTGCAGAGTAGTAGATTTTGGATATGATTTTCTGTTTTTGATGAATTATTTAAATATACTCTCAGTGAGTCATGTGTGATTTCATTTCATTTTCGAACGTATACTTACGTTCAATTGTTTCAACACCGTCTCGTGGCCTCGTGTGTACACAGAAGCGGAAGATAATGCTACCATAAATGTCGCCGTCCAATCATACCGGATCTGGCGCCAGAATATGCGCCACAGACCACACAATCTAAGGCGCCGTGTGTACAGGCCTTAAGACAACGATCTGTTATGGTTTGAGTGTCGAAATATACGTAGAGCGGATATTCGTTGCCCTGCAGTGATTTTAGATATTGGGATGCTGTGTTGACTCAGGTTACTTTATAAAAATTTTATGCCAATTTTAATGGCTGTTGTTAATGCCGGTGGTTGACGCGTATGCATAGGAATGAGTTTGTGGTAAAATGTTTCTCTCGTGCGCTCTGCTGATATAATTTGGATGAGTTTTAATTCACCTACCGGGTGTGTATGGAGAATTATTCATTTTTCTCGACCCACAAGTTGATAGTGAATGTTTATAACGAGTTGTGACAATTCGTACACGGGGAAGGTAGGTCGGTGGTTAGTCTTAACTAATATTTAAGCCCGTGGTCTTAAGGCATTGCGTTGAGGTGAACCCACCATACAATCATTGATGGCGCAAGACAGGAAGGCTGTACTTTATTTATTTATTTCATTACCCCGAACAAACAGCACAAAGTGCCAATTTACGTCGAGTGAATAACAGTAACAACGGACGAGATACAAACACCCATGTCCTGGGCAGATAATATTCTACCCAGACGGGACTCGAACCCGCGACCCTAGGGTTAGCTGGCGAGGACTTTACCCCTCCGCCACCGGGGCCGACTTTCGTGTACTTAAAAACATCTCTCTTCATGGCTCAAATAGTGCATTGGCGAAGTACCTCGGTGTGCAATGTACAAGTACAATGGTGTACGTACTCACTAACTTAAGGGTATTTAAGTTAGGCATACAAATGTTAAACTGCGCATTCCGAGAAATAATTTGCCTTGAGTCCGGGTAAAGGTGAATTGTCGTGGAAGTTACAAATCAATACCTACCAAAAGGTAGCAACTTAAATTAGTTTGCCCGTGTCAGAGGTACGTAAAGGGAAAATGAAGGTTTAACTTAAAGAGGACAAATTTCAATGTTCAAATTCCTAAAGAAAAGAGTGCCCTCACTGTTTCCTTAGTCGCTGAGTCTGTTTGTTTTTGATCCCTGTAAAATAAACACCGGCGGTAGAGCTCCGTGTTTGCGAACGGTTCCTTAAATACGAGATGAGGATCTGGTCACACGATAACAAGCTTTAAGATCATTCCCAAGTCTTTTTTCCTATTTTGTATCAAGCTCTTCAATTAGTTTACTGTCTAACCATTCTTTAACCAGCATTTAGGCAGTCATGACGCTACAATTTACATCTAAATACTGCCCGGCGAGCCGCCGCGTGGGTATGTGGCAGGGGGTATTAGGACACCAGCCGTGTAAAAATGTAAGAGATAAGGATTTGGAGGTGAAAAGGTGACGTATATTGTGGGAGTGTATTTAGCGGAGCTCGGTTTTTATTGTACTCGCCTATTGTGCGCGAAAATAACTATTTTTTGTACCTATCAATTCGGCAATGTATCTCTCTTTGTCATTGCCGAACAGTTAGGTACCAAAACTCGTACTTTAAGCGCACAATAAGCGACCACAATAAATACCGTGCTCCACTAAACACACTTTGAAAAAAATATTTTTTTTCAAAATTTTATCGCTTCTCTCCGACCTAAAGATGTACTGAGGCGCCATGAATATACTCTCTACGTCGATCTGAAACACACAAGTTCTGAATGTCTCAAGCAAGCGAAGCCTATAGTGTAGTCTACGAGTCTCTAGGGGCTCCCGCCTTAGTCCCTCTAAAAGTTGAGAGACACTATATGTACGCTCTTAGCAGTTTTTAACGAAGCCTGCTGCTTTTCTTTGTATTTTATCGGTTTTTGTTTTGTTAAATCTTTATGAACAGTGTACCAAATTCTCGCGGCGTATTCGAGGTGTGGCCTAACCAGAGCGAAGTGGCATCTCTCTTTTACTTTTTTCATCCGAGGGCCTTCCTATTATACGCTTAACAAAACCTAGTTTCTTTAATGCTGAGCCGCATACGTTTTGTATTATTTATCGACAATTATTCATCTAGATGGATTAGCAATCGATAAAAATTGATATGATCAGAAGCCAAATCCAGAGACACATAATCACTTAATAAAGCCCGCTTCACACGGGACACGAAAATGCACAATTTGAGACTACATTTGTTCTCGCTCTTGCGTCTATTATTAATTGAATTGGAGTAGAAGCTATTTTTCTACCTCGTGTCAATGCGTTCATGCCATTCGACGCTTTACGCAATTTGAAATAAATGTAAGAATAAATTGTAAGTAACCAAATGAAAATTCTAAAATAAGTCTTTAACTTCGCTAATTTTTTCACGGGGTAAGTTTGAAACTCCATCAAAACGGAAGGTTTATTGTGATCCAGAAGAATTTACTGCGGTGACAATATGATCAATTTTCAAAAATTGTTGAGAAAACTAATGAACTACATATTGCTGATTTTTTGACGAGATCTAAGAGTACTGAATGTCTCATTTTTAATATAAGCTCTCTCTGGAGTGGATACACGTACCATTTGCCATATGAAAGGGCTGGAATTCCCCATATGAAAGGGCGGGTCATTCCACGTCAGATCAGCAGTGAGTTGACCTTTAGTGTCTCCAATTCGAACCAAAATTTTTGTGTTGGTTTCATCTGGCGTTAAATAAAAAAATGAAGAGGCATTTTTGGAAGAAAAAATTTTGCAGATCTAGGGACAATCAAAGTTTCGATCATTTTGCGCTTAGACCTTTATTCCTTATGCTATATCTCCTAAAGAAAAATAGCTAGAGAAACGGTTGACGTCTTATTTTCTTTACAAGAGAATGCAAAACAACAGCGTGTTATCAGTTTTGTAAATGAAGTAAATTTTATTGAAAATGTTTAAATTTTAAATGTTTAAATTTTAAAAACAAAACTACAGCCATTTTAAAATTTGAATTTTGTTCTAGTTTGACACGTTAGTCTTATGTCTTACCTCAGAAACAAGTTTGGTCGTGGGCAGTTCATAAAGAACGGAGATATTTAACTTCAAAGATTGGACTACGCCCTCGTTCGCCACGAGGGTCGGCGTTAAAATGATGTACCACTGTATTTGGGAATTTATATCTTGGTCCGAGTAAATGCTTGTGCAATAGTTTGTACATCACTTTTAAGATAATTATATTTTAATTTCATCAATATTTTTATTGTATAATATAATAAAAAATGGAGACACGTAACTGCAAAAATCGACACCACACTACCTAAACTTAGCAAGTTTTGTCAACATCATGAACTTTGTAACTCAGCCTAGGAAAACTGCATTTTCTCACTGAAAACGTGATTTTTAAACTTAAACTAAAGGTAAAACCAAATCGATTGCTCGAATTAAATATAATAATCTTTCTTCCAACCTATGGTGAGAATTTTAACCCTACATCGAGACTGCAAGTAATTTAAAAAAGCAAAAAAACAAAACTTCACCCTGATTTCAATGCTTTTATTATGGGAGAAAAATAGAGGCGCACTTAGGGATCCCTGAGTACTTTGCTCCAATGGACCTGTCGCACTCTCTTTACCTTAAGTATCAAATCGCAGAAGAAACAGTTCGGTGGTGTTCGATACAACACCAATATAAAGAGGTATGAGGAATACAGATGCGCGAGCGTATAATTCAGTATCGCATGCAGTGCATAATTGACCATTTGGCATACGGAAAGCCCTCACGCTATTTGGCATTGCTCCAGCACCATTATGAATATCACATACAAATTCATCGTAATCACAAAACGTGATTGCTATATCCTTGTTTGTATTGTCACATAAAAAAGCGCACATTTCCGACGCTAAATAAATTCTTCGTCGCCTTAAAATGCACAGCCTCTTCTATTTATGATACACTCCTTTAAAAATTTTACATTCAATCCGTTGCACACCAATCATCGATTAAAAATCGAAAAAAAATGACAAACAGCGTTGTGACTCGATGATTTATTAGTTGCAGATTAGTTAAAGTCGAAGAAAATAGTGTCTAAATTATCAAATACCGACAGTCAGTCATTTATTCATTAATGGACGATTGTTTTCCCATTAATTTAGACTACTAAATAATAGCTGAGTTTTTCAATGAATCACAAACTGTAAATAAAAAAATCACAAGGATCCACTCTGCTGAATAGAGGTTGCGAGGACGTGCGGAAGAAGCAAAATTCAGCACTCTTTATAAAGCATTACCAGGCTAGCCGTAACGATTTCTACGCCGTCCATCTTTCGCGATAGCGGCACTTGCATTAATTACTCAGCCATGCGATTAAGAATAATGTATTAGAAACGCATAATGCCAATATAGGATTTGGAGATATCAGCATTCAATATGAATCACAACTCTTAGAAACTTATCCACTTAAATAAGGCATCTCCAAGCTGGAAGATGCCTTATCTTAGGTGAAGCCAGTAACAGCCTTAAATTAAGTGTGGAAAAGTACTCAGTGAAACTATTCAAAACGTCTATCTTTCACTTTCACGAAGTCAAGGCTAATGCACTCAAATTTGTCATTGGAGCTCTGAATTTCCATAAGAAAAATAGCAATACCACACTTGCGGGGTAATTACGCGACCGTTCACAGGCACATGAGTTGAGTGCGAGGAAGCGTATAGAATGATGTTAAAAGAGAAATAATATTGATCACTATTGGAAAGACATGGTACAGATGGATGAGCTACACATTGAGAATCGGGGAATTCGCTAAGAATATGATAGATGGAAAACTGAAGGGAGTGCTCCACGATGAAGACTAATGGATGTAAACTAAAGCCAGCGAGAAATAAAATTAAACGGAAGAGCTATAACTGCATAAAACAGTTTTTAGCGGACTAGGTTGGATGGAGTTCCGCTGTCAATCAATCTTGGGATTGAACGACAGGAATGGGTAACATCCGCGGCGCTGTATTAAAGAGACTATGATTTGTCGAGCGAGTGGTTATCAGGCTTCCGGTTGAAAAATTGAAAGAGAAATCCTACTTTGCTCTAGTTATGACATATCTCAAAAAGCAACAAACGTTAGAAATCCATCATATAAAGACTAAATATGCAAAGTAAGTTTAACATAAAGAACGCCGCACGTTTCGTTACAAAGTGCTGTGACCAAACAGAAAGTGTTACACAGCTGATGTAAAATCTAGTTTTTGAACCATTGCATATTCGGCAGCTGCATGCTAAGTTCTGATTCTGTGAATAATTTTGATTACGAAACGGACAATGCCAACTAAAATATGGTCCAAAATAGACCCTAAAACCGATAAGAGGGACGTAATAAATGAGATACAGCGCCGAGATGATACACAAACGTTTCTTCTAACGTTTCTTCTCATTTCTTCGTAAATATAACTTTCACATCATTATAATGGTTTATTTTAAATAGCAATGTATCATGCAGAATAAAAAACACAATACTGTGCTAACTATTTTGACAGTGAAGAAGTTTACCTTACTTGGATTTTAATCACGGGAGCAAACGATGACATTGTGTATTCTCTATGGCGTCGGCATTACCGTAATATCACACTGAAAACGGAAGCCTGTATGCATAAAAACCGTTCTATCTATGTGCATAAAGCGATTTTCTTTTATGTACAGATTTTTGTGAAACTATTAGAAATAAAATTTTTGATAAAAGCTAAATCAAGTACTTATTAGCTGACCCGTGCGAATATTTCGCACAGTATGCAGCTTCTTCCTGTTTTTTCCTTCTTTCTTCCACCTGTCGAAAATTTCGCACAGTATGCAGCTTCTTCCTGTTTCTTCCCATGGACAATTATATGTTATTTATGTTTGTGTTAAAGATACATAACGCAAATGTAAACGGGAAACGGTCAGACTGATTGCATGTAGAATGTAAACAATCTAACTAAACGAAGTGTTAATAGATGGCGCCTCCCACAGTCCTTTAAGCACGTAACTATAGCCAACATATTTGTTGATTATATCGTCAACAGATGGCACTGTATCATTTTTTAACAAAAAGTTTAATTTTAAATATTTTAACAAAAACTTCTATTTTAAATTTTTCAACATAAACTTTGATCTGAAATCATTCCTCTATTTTTCTTCAATAGCTGGGAACATAAACTTTAAAACGATGTTTGAATCAATAATTTTGGTGAAGAATTATGGGAGTTATGGCGTTGCGAAAAAAAACACCTTTGAGAAATAATAAGTGCTATTATTAATGCTATAATTAATGCTATTTATGCAATTAATGCTATTTTAACGCGTATCTCCATGGATTTTGAACCATATCTCTAAATAATTCGACGATGAACGTACATATTTTCTCCCTAAAGGGAAATATCAACTTTTCTCCCCACATTGTTGTATGGGAGTGAAACATGGGTATGTCAGGATAGACATAAGAGTAGACTAAACACCGTGAGTTAGGTATAAGAAAATATATACATTGGTATGATCTACAGTAGATCTGGGATTTTTGATTCATTTCGATGATTCGATTCATGCGATTTGGTCATGCGAATGAGTCGTTCTTTCAAATGGTTCATAATGAACCAAACGACTTCAATGAACCAAATGACTTCGTGAACCACTAGCGATTGAACCGACTGAATACAAGGAATGAAAACGACATCCACCGAAGATGTGATTACTCGGATATGTCGGGGACAAAGTAATGGTTGCGAAGTATGGAAGTTTTACTTTGTCCTTGAAGCATCCAAAATAGAGAAAGTATGAAATTCCCTTCGGGCAATCTATAAAGACGAAATTTAATAAAAATATCTTAGTTGCTTGCTCAGGAATTTTCAATTTTCCACCGAAGATATTACAACATGTTAACTATTAGATCTGTCGTAATTTCTCGTCCACACTCCGATTCAAGCAATTCTTGATTCTTTTCAATTCCTTTGGTTCTTGCGATTCTTTACGAACTACTAGATTGAAGAACGTGATTCAATTCATTCGGTTCATACCATTGAATAGTTCATAAAGAACGATTCACTCATGAACGACACAGCTCTAAACTACAGAGCGCTTAGTCGATAGAAAATTACCATGACCTGAAAAGAATTGATGAGTTAATGCATGACGAACTTTCTCAGAATAGCCTTTCATGAAAGCATCATTTGCGTTGGACAAATATTTAGACCCTTATCACGTAGAACTGGAGAACAAGCGTAGTTTTTAATCATATTTTTGTGTAAAATTTAAAATATTAAATACGGAGGATAAAATTTTTTTGTTAACAGACGACGTTTTATTAACACATTTCTTGATATAAAATGCCGCACACTCACCGGCTACGAAAATAAACTTGCCTAATCCTCTATAATTGATAGTAATAATTTACATGGTTCCTTGGAAAATCTTTAGAAGTGTGTACCAATTAATTACAAGATGTATATGTAATAAACTTTTCCCAATCCAAACATACAATGTTCAAACCAAATGTACAGTGGCGGAAAAAATTAACGCAAAACTCATTGGCGTTTGAATTCGGCGTAAACGGGAACTAATTGAAATCGCTTTTGCTTCGACAACTTGACAACAATGAGACAGCATATGGAAACCGGGAATATTCAAACTCTCTATGAATGGATATCGATTTTACGCGTCATGTAAATAGTCATACTAATAAGGTTTATGTTCGCGAGATCGTCTAGGAGTTATAAACGTGATGAGCTTGCTTCGACCCTCACCCAGTTGAGGTTCCGAAGTCGTAGTTGATTATGTAGAGATGCTAACCATATTTTTTTTAAGCTTTGGACCGTTTAAAAAAAAATTCTTGATTGAAACTTAAGAAACAATACGATGAAAGCATTATTTGTTGGGATATAAAAATGTTTTACTCTCCAGATCAAATTCACTGACAATAAAACGTATTTCCTCGTGCAGGGAATAGCTGTGGATGAACATCGTTTTTATAGGCCTCAAACTACTTCCGAGAAATATGATGCATTACAATTAACATTTTGGCGTAATATCCTGTGAATTTCAAGTAAAAGTATGGGAAATCTGGTTGAATAGAATGGTTGTCATGTGGAGAAAAATTTTCTTTACAAGTATTTCCAATGCCTAAAACCCTACGTAAGTTTCCGCCGTCGTGCATACAGGTCGTCTCAAATACTTAAATTTCTCAATTCCTCCTAACGTAATATTATTTACATTCTGAAAACTACTTTCAAAAATCCAGAACATTTTATTTGGTCCAGTTTTTAAAGGAAACATTAAAATTCCCTTTTTTCGTTGCATAGTAAGAACCACTGGACGCGGAATTCGCTTGATCGATGAAGTGGCCTAGAGGGAGAGTGTTCGTCTGCGACCAAGAATGCCTGGGGTTCAAATCCTGGCGTGGCCTCTTTTAGTGCCTTTATAATTAATCTACGCGATGTGACTTTATTGCAGCCAAAACTTCGCAGGAATCCGCGGAAGGCCCAGGGAATGGATATTGACCTCAACCATGAGCGTGTGAGTTTTACGCATATTCGGTCTTAGTAAAAGAATCAGAGCGGTCTCCTTGGTCGTCGAATGAGACGTTTACTTCCCATTCTAGGGTACTCTGCCCCACTTGATTTCTACGTCCTGTCTGTCGTGTGATGCTCATACCTACCCATTCGCCAATTTACCACTCAATGAAAAGCTATTCATGAAGGAGGGAATAGACCGGATCTCTGATTGTGTCAGTTACTCGATTTAGTGACCTTACCTGATGCTACATTCACCTTTAAATTACTTTGAAATGATTTAGTAAAGAGGGCAATTATTTTTATTAGGAATTAGAATTTGGTTCTATCTGCCGAACTTGTAAATACCGATTACTTATCTGAGTGAGAGACCAAACAAGTGTGGAATTTTCTTCAAAATATCTTTAAAACGGTATTTGAAGCTTTCCCAGCATTGTTTTCTAGGTTTGCTATGAGCAATACATTAACCGTGTAGTTCAACAGTTCAACTTAGAAGATGGAGGATAATACTTAGAGGAGAAGGTAAATTAATGAATCACTTAAATACCTTTTGACATATTCGCAGTGAAAAATGTTTGGCTAAAATTACGCAGTTAAATTTTATGAGGAGTATTTTTATACCCACGCGTTAGTAATACTCCGACAAAAATGCATCGCCTATCTTCCCCTGTGAAAGTGATAAAATACTCAAAATCATCTTTTCCATGTAGCGACTAAGCAATAATTAGATATTCTTCCTATGGTCATTTGTATACTCCTCATAAATCCGCAGAGTAGTCAATGGAGTGCAAATTAGGAATGTGCACCATCAAAGATTATACGATTGATACGTTCCTAAAGAATCTATTCCTCTTCAAATGCGTCGTAATATTATTCCTTCAATGGAAGTTAAAGTTGTGAGTGCCCCCACATGAAGATATTTGCAGGCTTTTTACAGAGTCATAAATTTCATCTCTTAGTGGTAATGTATTTTAACGGATGTTGAAAAGGGACACTGTAATGCTTTATTTAGAACGAGTGGAAAAGGTTAAAATGAATGCGTAATTCTCTCAATTTGAGCTATGTGTGCTCATAATCACAGCAAAGGATCATCGAGAAATATGCTGGTATTTACATAAAGAATGTGGATGTTTATTAGCCTTATAATCAATCAATCCCCCTCCATTTTCGATTTCCTGACCAAGTATTTGTGACATGGAGTTGCCCTCATTTCGGTATCATTTTACTGGGTTCATTTCCCATTCTTCCCCCACGATTTTCCTCACTGCATCTTAATTTGGGGTTGTTTCGTTTGAGGGGGTAGAAAAGCGTTTGTTTCTTGCATCTTTCTCATAATGAACGCTGCGCTCCGTACAGCCCGCTCCATCTATGTTTCATGATTGATTTTGAACCATCGCCTAGAATTTTGACATTTGTGAACTCGTAAGTATTCCTAGTTGCGGACGAAAAATGAATATTGATAAAAATTTGAATAAACATAGTTCTTATTATAGCGGACATGAATTTAATGAATTTCGTTTGATAGTAATAAGATATTTTTTTTTTTTAACTTTTAAACACCAAATAAAAGTTCAGTGGGTGAAAGTCAAAGGCGGAACACCTCTTCGGGTAATTTTTCGACAGATGTTTTTGCCTTTTACAAACCTACTATCCGATTCCTCCGCCTGGGAGAAAAATGAGGCATACTCAAAGGCTATTAAGATCTTTTTTTCCTCCAAGAATTGTGGGAGAGGCCGCTAAAACTTTGAACTGTATGTCTGCTTGCGCTGTCCGCTCTGCTTGTTCGTCCATCGACGCTCGTCTCAATGAAGTAGTCGTCAGTAAACTTTGGCCAAGTTCCGGGTGGTGATGGTCGGGGTGGTTTGTTGTTGTGAATAACGCACAGGTTTCAAATACTTGCTGCGCCAGAAAGAAAAGGCTCGTCGCGCTTCGAAAAAATTGGAAGCCCCCGTCGAATACTTTTAAGGGCGTAAGAGAAGTCAAATACCACTTCTTTCCTGTGAGCTAAACGCCTGGCGTTCAAGACATTATCTATGGCAGAAAAGGTATCCCCCGCAACACAAGGGGAAAGTAAGCTCTTATTAAAGGCATACTATTTTCCAAATCAATATAATGCGCCCTTCATACATTCCGATTTTTTATGGATTAGTATTGGTGGAGCTTTGCATCGACACGGGGAAACCTCTAGGGATCCTCAAGAGTCCTCCACGATTGCTCGTTGCTTTAACTCAGACTTAAGGAGCTGGCCTCCAAACCCATGCATGAGGGGAACTTATGGCGTTTGATTGGAATGGTCTGGGCTGATGAGGTAAAATCGAGAACTACTTCTTTCTGTTTGTATTCCCGGGAGAGTAGTATGCTTTTTCCTATCCTTTAGTTATTTTTAACGTTCGTAGACAATACCACCACTCATTTAAAAGTAACTTAGTTCACATTAACGCATTCGGACGCAAATAAATTCACCGAAAGGATACGAAACATCATCATAAATTCGCCTTGTCATGAGAAAGTCTAGTAGTTGTTATTGGGTAGCAAAACTGAATCGCAATCATGGTTCTTCATAATAACATTGTTCGAGTACGCTCATGATTTCGAAAACGTGATCGTCATTAAGAAAGATCGGGTGCTACATAGCAATGGAGTGCGCTTCCAGGACCTTGTGCATTGCCCTACCAATGCGGCTTGCCTTTTGGATGACAATAACGACCATAAGAAGAAAAGAACCGAAATCCCACCCCTGGTCGAGACATTTTTGGGTTTCTCGTTCTATTTCTGGTCGAGCAAAATTATTTTTATTCGGCAAATTTTATCTCTTTTGTATTTAAAAAATTTCATATTATCAGCCAGTCATTGCAGCTACACACTACATTCATTCATATCGCCAATATGAGGAAATTTATATAAACACTCTTTTGCGTTCATTAAAAATCGAACACGGACCACTCTTTAGCTAGCCAAATACATCTGCCAGCTACAACATTAACCGTTACCTATTAATTTATCTCATTGATGATATTTTACTCCAAACTGAAGTCATTTAAAAGGCTTTTTGTTAATTTTATACGTGCGGCGAATTTATAGCTAAGCATATAAGATAGTATGCAATCAGACGTAATAGAGTTGTTTATCCATAACTACACCTAATTTGGGTAAACTTTTCTGAATGTTTATTCGTATATCCTGCATTTACTAGATAAAACTTAACAGTGGACAGCTCGTCACCAAGCTTCCTGTGATAAGATGAAAGAAATATCGGGAAAATATGCCTAGATTATTCAGTATCGATGTGAGCACATTTATTTTTATTTCGTGAAATCATATATGTTTACGTATGTTTTCATAGTTCAATCCCATTCTGACGAACTAAAGATGGATTTATATTGGGTCAAGAATGATTCATTAATAAATATCAGTTTTCAATTTATTCAATATCCGTTTAAGGGACTTCGTCAATTAACAAATAGAAAATCATGAAAAATTACATTACGTAGACAATACGTATTTTAATTAAATCTTTTTTGTATCGACATTTGGTGAGGATAAATCTCGATTTATATTATTTCGGTGAAACAGACACAGTACGCATCATTCTAAAAGATCCTCGGAAAGTCGACCACAATAAATATCCCTTGGTGGTAGAAGATGAATATTTTTGCATATAGTATACTGAATTGGGGGGGATAGTGAATATTTTTTTATCATCAGTCTTTCTGTATAAATGATACCATTCGACCTAAGAACCACGTTGAAACAAACAGCGATGCGCTGCGACTGAATGTGCAAGTAAAATGAGACGAAAGCTCAAAAATGAGGCGATTGATGACCAAGTTCTAGGCTCCGACAAATGTGAGTTCCATTGCGGATTTCAAATATTTGCGGTAGACGATGTTTTCCTCAGTGTTGCCAGTCTTTCGAGTGTGTACTGCTCCTAGAAGTTCCCAAAAATGCCGCATTCTGGCGCGCGAAAAATTTTGCGTTAATTTCTTCCGCCACTGTACATACAATACGGATTGATTTGCAAATAAAACAAACAGGATTAATTGCGCGAATTATAGCCGCACTGTATAGTAAAAGCATATTGATTGGCAATTATAGACACAATGTAACTTTTGCAATTCGAGTTTGATCCAATAACTTTTAATACGTCAGATAATAGGACAATGTACGAGGAAGACTTAGGCAAACCGGTAGAAAAATAAAGAGGTCAAATTGTTGACGTAATAAGCTCAAAGTGTGGCTCACTCAAATCCTAATTCATCGAGGACCTACTATTTCTGTTCTAATGCCTGAAATTACTAGTTTCGTGGAGCTGATTGAAATTTAAACCCAGAAAAATACTAAGTGAAATCCGATTTTGAATGGATTAATTAACGTACTAATATAAGCTAACAGAAATCAACGAGCGGAATTTGGTCAGAAATTTTCGAACATATGGTTGATAAAACAATCAAACACAATTAGTACAAATAATTCACAGAATAGTCACTCAGAATGAATAATTCGACACATAGAGCATCTACATAACAGAGCATATATATTTTTTTAGCGAGGAAGAGGCGTGGAGAAACTTCGAGACAGGAGTATCACATCGACTATTTCAAAATTAATTCTGACAAATCAACTCGGCCATTACAGATCGAAGTGCACACCATTTAATTTACAACCGATGAAAGTGCCACACGATGCAGGATGCCGTTTTAAAAAAAATAACTCGATTCCAAAACTGACTAGGGGATAGCATTCTCGCCGAATAAAAAGAGTGACATGATATGAAAAAAAAAACGCTCTCATAGCCTCAAGGGTTAGCTACGTGAGTTAGGAAGCCAAGGAAAACAGAAAATGACGGGAGAGTACAATTTATCAGAAAGGATCCCGGAGAACGTAGGCAAACACATCATCTCGGGCGGCTGGAGAAATCGTAGTTTCGGCCGCAAACTGGGCCACCGCTCCTCGCTATGCCATTGTTTTGAGATAGATAAGCGAGCTAGGCAGTGACGTCGACTTTCGCGCGTGGGTAGCGGGGCGGGAGTGCGGGGAGACGGGCGCCTCACACGATGTTTGATTGTTTCCAAAAGGCTGAGCTTAGTTACTTCGGCGGGCTTTCCCCCAAGGGGACGGAATTAACCAAGCCAAGAGCCCTCCGACGATCTCGGACGAGGAAAATTCTCAGTCATTAAACCTGCGTAAATAAACGTCCCGGGAATCGTTTATCTTATCAATGTTCCTGGTCTTGCACCGCTAACATGAGAAAGCAATTTGCTACTACAAGCCAGCTTGAAGGGCGGTAAACTGCTTGATAAATAAGTGCGCCTTCGGTCTCACTGCGGAGAAACGTGAACCCGAATAGATAATGGGCGAGCGTGGTGCCTACGTAATATCTGCCGCTGTTCCTGACCGCATGAATTTTTTTTTGAGTGGGATAAAATATTTTTCGCAGCAGCGGCAGGGAAATGTCAAACCAAGATTGGTCAAAAACGACTACGGTTGTATTAATGTTTGCACCATACAGGGAGATGGGAAAGGCATTACGTCATCAAGCGAGACCCTCAAACCAGAGACTGTAAACCGGCCATTTTGGATGGGCCACGCTGGGTGCTTAATTAAATCGAATACTTAATTAACCACTTAAATATTTTATAATTAAATTATGAACTTCATTAATTTAATATTTGAAATATTCCATTTAATATTCGATAGTAAATAACACTCGTGAAAAAGCAGAGGTTACTTCGTTGCTGTTGTTACTAAGCAATGTTTACAAATAGTGGTGCAAGACTTCATTCAAAATGTGCGATTCTCATTGGTTCCGCCATATTATTAAATAATAACAATACGGCGTCTTTATTGGGGCAAGATTGAGACTAAGGCAGTCCCTTCTTCCATCTAACCCCTCGTCAAGTAAATACATGAAATAAGTGTGAAGAAAGATATATACCTTTGTGGGAAAAACGTGAGGAAGTAAAGAGGTGATATCTTTGACGAAAAAACCCACTGCATGAAAACACCCACACATGAGGGGGAGTGTGAAAAACCTACGAAAACCTACAACAGATTAAGGAAAAGTAACACAAACAACAAAAAAATAATGAAAGTAACACAAACAACAAAAATGAATGAAATACACATGAATGATAACAACAATAAAAAGTGTAAATCGTATATATTATTTCTCAAAGGTCTTTTTCTGTCATTCCGTATATGCTCCGTTAATACTGCACCTACAGTGATAAATGAGGTATCGTTTTAAACGTTGAATCACCGGCTTCTGACGAAAAATACAATCTCAACCTCAAATTTCACTATTTACCCATTAAATTGACTTAAAAGGTTCGATTTTTCCATGTCGATTACTCGCTCGAGGTATATCGACTCCATACATTTTTTTTATTCTAAACTTCAAAAAATAGGTTTGAAATGAAAATAGTACGAAACGCACATAGTGATTGTATATGGGTGAATGGTCATCTGGTAAGTCAATGCAATTAAAACTTTTTGATTTCATATTTATCATCGTACATATAATTTCTCAAAGGTGTTTTTTTGTCGCAACGCCATAACTCCCATGATTCTTCATCAAAATTAATGATTTAAACATCGTTTTAAAGCTTATGTTCCCCGCTATTGACGAAAAATAGACAAATGGTTTGAAATTAAAGTGTTTGTGAAAAACATTCAGAATTAAAGTTATTGATAAAAATGATCGCAAATTAACAGTTCCATCTGTTGTCAATTAATCAACTAATATGTTGGCTATGGTTACGTGCTTAAAAGACGGTAGAAGACGCCATCTATTAATACATCGTTTAGTTAGATTGATTACATTCTACATGCATTTAGTGTGACCGTTTAACGTTTACGTTATGTACCTTAAACACGAAAATAAATTACATATAATTGTCCATGGGAAGGAACAGGTAGAAGAACAGGAAGAAAGAAGGAAGAAACAGGAAGAAGCTGCATACAGTGCAAAATATTCGACAGGTAGAAGAACAGGAAGAGAGAAGGAAGAAACAGGAAGAAGCCGCATACTGTGCAAAATATTCGACAGGTAGAAGAACAGGAAGAAAGAAGAATGAAACAGGAAGAAGCTGCATATTGTGCGAAATATTCGCACGGGTCAGCTAGTTATACATAACTGCCAAGTTAAAAGTAACTAAATAAGTAATAAGAGAATAAAAATAAATATATTAAAATAAATAAAAAGAAATGAAAAATATATAAATGAACAAATTAAATAATGACGAATAAATAAATATTACAAAGATAACAAAATAAAATATAAATTAATAACAATAAATGAATCATAAACAGTAAATCGACAATTTAAAGAAGTTATTCAGAGGCCAAACAATCAAAAGTGGAACCAAGGTTTCCAGTCTCTGACTTCAGAGTCTTCAGTCAACAATCAGTAGCCGGACAACCAAAATTACAATCATACTGTTTAATCCTGGGGTTATAGAAGGGTATTATCATTTCGCCAGTTTTACCACCAAATTTAGGATTCATCCCATTATTTTACATTCTTAACGATACTAGATATGGGCGAAAGCGCTGCGATGACAATTAATATATAATAAATACGTTACTTGTCTTGATTAAGGATGGATACCGCGTCTGCTTCAGCAGTCATAACATACGACAATAGACGATCGAAAAAACAAGCGGCTAGGCGACATCTCAGTTAGTTGCACTATTAACTATAAACAAGCGGGAGGTTTTTCCCTTCTGAAAGAAGCAACATAATTTAAAATAGAAGGGGGAATTCTTGTCGCCCAGCTGCTTGCTGTTTATGATTCATTTATTATAACTAATTCATGTTTATTTTTTAGTAATCTTTGTAATATTTATTTATAGTTCATTATTTAATTTGTTCATTTATTTATTTTTCATTTCTCTTTATTTATTTATTTTTATTCTCTTATTACTTATTTAGTTGCTTTTAACTTGGCAGTTATGTATAATTTACACTTTTTATTATTGTAATCATTCATGTGTATTTCATTCATTGTTTTTTTGTTGTTTGTGTTACATTTCCTTAATCTGTTGTAGGTTTTTGCAGGTTTTTCACACTCCCCTTCATGTGTGGGTGTTTTCATGCTGTGGATTTTTTCGTCAAAGATATCACCTCTTTACTTCCTCACGTTTTTCCCCACAAAGGTATATATCTTTCTTCACACTTATTTCATATATTTACCTGACGAGGGGTTAGATGGAAGAAGGGACTTCCTTAGTCTCAATCTTGCCCCAATAAAGACGCCTTATGGTTATTATTTGATAATATGGCGGAACCAATGAGAATCGCACATTTTGAATGAAGTCTTGCACCACTATTTGTAAACATTGCTTAGTAACAACAGCAACGACGTAACCTCTGCTTTTACACGAGTGTTATTTATTATCGAATATTACATGGAATATTTAAAATATTAAATTAATGAAGTTAATAATTTAATTATAAAATATGTAAGTGGTTAATCTAACAAACAAACGGCTAGGCGACATCTCAGTTAGTTGCGCTACTAACTGTAAACATGCGGGAGGTTTTTTCCTTCTGGAAGAAGCAAAATAATTTAAAATAGAAGGGGGAATTATTCTCGCCCAGCCGCTTGCTGATTCGATCGTCTATTGTCGTCTGATATGGCTACTGAAGCAGACGAGGTACCCAATCGTAATCAAGATAAATACCGTATTTATTATATATTGACTGTCGTCGCAGCGCTTTCGTTCATATCTAGTATTGTTTACAATGTAAAATAAGTGATAAATCCTAAATTTGGTGACCATCGGGCCAAAACTGGCGAAATGATAATACCCTACTGTAACCAATCCTGTAATCTCTCCTTAATATTCCACGCATGGCACAACGGAATGGAGAAATGGGCGGATGTAATGCAAGAAAATCTAACATCTGTTTGAATTTTAAGGCAAATAACTCTTCAAAACGCTGCTTCTCGTCTGCTTAAAGCTATGGATTCCAAGAAACAAGATGAAATTTGCGACTACCGACGTCTTTCCACCAAGTGAAAGCTTATAGTTTCCATATTACTATGGATTCCATCCAATTTCACTATAATTTTCATCGGGAACGCGGATGATTGTTGATTTAAATAAATGGGAAAAATATGCAAGGAGAATGCTAGAAAAAGAATTCATTGCATACTGACTTCTAGTTAGGTATCGATGGAAAACATACAAAAACTGCAACATTCTCCCACCTGTGGGTTGGTCATGCCATCGTGCATCGTGTTGCACTTTTACCGCTCATAAATTGACTCGTATTTTCTACGATCTATGATGGCCGAGCAATGTGTAAAAATTGATGTTAATGTGGTCGATATAATACTTCTGGGGCGGAATTTTGCCATGCCTGTCCCTCGTTAAAAAAAGCATGCCATTTTATGAAAATTCTCAGAATCGCACAAATACAAAAAGGCGTTAGTCGGTAAACACTTTAGGAAAATGAGGATTAACGAACATAGCGTACTAGCTTTAGTTTCTAGCAATGGCCAGCATAGCAAGCGCTCTCTCCTTACACCTCAATGGTTGCCGGAGTCCGAAATGTTCTTCACAAATTCCACCCAGTTCAATCAATAGTTTAGTAGAGACGAAGAGTAGGTTCAACGGTAAAATGATGGGAAACGTGAATAAAGTTAATTTCTCACATTTGAATAGTGTATACGGTAGAAAATTTCCAATCTTATACCATGAAATGGGCTATTACTGGACGATTGCTTGGTTTTTTTCTCGAAAACTGCACAATCGATTTGAATGAAGTTTTGGATGCATTAAATATGGACGAGACAGACCGAGAATGGTATCATATTTGGGAAAGTTCACTTAATATTTTAAAAAGTTCAAGTGAAAAGTAAGAGTAAATAGCTACTTTTTATTGGGCTTGTGAGAAACAATGCGGCAACGCTTCAAATATTATAAGTAAACAAAAAAATGATGTATCAGCATGTATGCCGAGCAACGTGAGTTGTTGATTATAGACTGTAAAGTTACAATGAGTATTGAATCCATTGAAATGTATCATACAGCAATTTAAAACGTTTCCTGGTGGACCTCCGGAAAAAAATCAGAATTTCCACTATGCCAGGTATTCCAAGGCTCAGTAATAAGGAGAACGACGTTTTTATGTCAATAGAACCAGCAGCTAATACTTCTTTTAGTATACCTCTATCACCATTGCATTATGTACGTATCTCACAAATAGGTATTTCATAAGTAAAGTAGGCTTTTTTATGGTATTATGGAGCTAACAGTTTGGTAACAACATTATAAAACCTATATAATCAAAGGAGATAATTCCGGCCGCAAAGTTCATTACAGGAGTTATAATTAGATTCTAGTTAAAGTCAGATCAGAAATACTCTACCCGTCTAAGCTAAAAACACAATAGCTTACAAAATTACTCATTTTGAGATTAGAATTGATTGTGTACTCTTTAACCTTGAGGATTTCAAAAAACTAAATAAAAAAACGTCCAGCTTTCACCGTACCTACAGCAAAAATAACAGTTTTCTAGGTTAGGTAACAGTAACTACAAGTCTTCCTCCCTGAGAATATCATAACATTTGTTCCTTTATGATTTATCTTCATTCAGCACTAGCAATCTAAGCAACAACAACATATTAATCTCTTCGAAGATAGACTAGATGAAGAGTCGAAAACTCGAAGGAGAAAACTTGCATACAATACCTCAGAACCAACGATGAGACAGTCACTCTCTTTGCGCTTAGCGAAACACTATTCATCTACATCTACATATACATAATACCCTGCGAGTCACCGCATGGGCGTGTGGCAGAGGGTATTATGTCACCAACCGTGTAAAGGTGTAAGTTTTTGGAGATGAAATGGTGACATGTATTATAGGAGTGTATTTAGTGGAGCTCAGCTTTTATTGTGGTCCCTTATTGTGCGCGGAAAGAACGATTTTTTGTACCTATCTGTTCGGCAGTGTATCTCTCTTATTTTATCGCATCTGTCAGACCTAGAGATGTAGTGAGGAGTCATGATAATATTCTCTGTGTCGCTCTGAAAAATATCAGTTCTGAATTTATCAAGCGAGCTAAGCCTAGCGTGTAGCCTCTGAGTCTCTAGGGGCTCCCACCTCAAACCCTCTAAAAGTAGTGAGACACTATATGTACCCTCGTAGCAGTTTTTAACGAAGCGCGCTGCTTTCCTTTGTATTTTATTAATTTTTTTTGGTTAAATATTCATGACCAAGGTCCCAAATGCTCGCGGCTTATTCGAGGAATGGCCTAACCAGAGCGAAGTAGCATCTCTCTTTGACTTTTTCATTAGAATAGAATAGAAAAAGGTCTTTATTGTTCTGGGACTTTAAGTCCCCTGGAACATAGAAAAGAAATCAATACATGCCATAACATAAAAGATTACAAAACACTAAGCAATTTTACATAGGTAATCAGTCATGTTTCTCTTAGAGGACCTTCGTATTATACGTTTGACAAAACCTAGTTTCTATAATGCTGCACCACATATGTTTTGTACGTGTAGTCCCCACGACGTATCAGAATTAAAGGTGATTCCAAGATATTTTACTGTATCTGAAGATTTTATCTGTTGTATTTTGAAGTATTGTGCAAAGGCATCAAATTCCAATAGGAGCAGCTTTTGCTATGAGCATTCATAAGGCTCTAGGCCTAACATTTGAATTGGTTGGAATTCACTTTCTTAAAAAAAAGCATTGCATGTGGTACAGATATAAACCTTGCTTGCAATTTTAAATAACTCGCACTCAGGGCATAGGGCTGTGGTTCTAAGTAACCGATCACTGGAAGAATTAATTTTTCAATTTCAGCAGTTAATTCCGGTATTCGACTTTTTGAAACACAAATTCTCGATTTGAGCTTAAAATAAAATTTCTATTTAGTTGGAAATCGCAGCATTAGCGTGAAATGGGAACGGGGTGATTTTATCAGGTAAAATGATCAATGTGATGGACCTACAGGGAAAATTCAGGTGGAGAACATTTCACCTCAACCTCTCAATGTATGGATAATGACTGTAAAATAATAGGAGTATGTATTTCGCAAGTCATTTCGACAGCAATGCGAAATCTTACGGAAACAAAATAGCTAAAAAGGTAACGAAAAATTCCAGTTTCTTTTTAACACTCTCTTGGCTCATTCGAATGGCGACGAAAATTTTAATATCAGCAAAAAAATGTTTGTGGCCATTCACCGGGAAGCTCACTCCAAAAGCTGCCAAAACGCTAATTCACCATTACAAGTAGAATGGTAACGAATACCTGTTTATGCTCCAAAGGAGCTATTTAAGATTAAATAACTACGTTCCACACGAAATACCTGAAAATTTTCCCGGGAAAAATGACATGTAAGCAGTAGGGGATTCAAAAGAGGAAATCAGCAATGAAACGAAATATGACAAAAAAGGAGGAGAACTAACAGACCTGGGATAAAAAAATTCCCCTTATTTCCAAAATTAATTAAAAGGTGTTTTGACTCGGGAAAGAGAAAAAGCGCGTGGAGGAAACTTAAATTGAAAAACGAGAGCTGCAAAGCGACCCAACAATAAATTTTTTTTAAATAAATAATGAAAGGATATTCGTAAAGTGTTACGAGCCGAGCATAACGGTTCCGGAGAAGAGAGAACAAAACGGAAAAACCGAGAGGAGAGAACGGCCGATGAAAAAGCACCTTTGAGATGGCGCTACTTTACCAAGTTTATTGCGCAAGTTACTTGTATTAAGCGAATTTTGAGGCAATCAGCACGTGTGAATGACTCTGATTCCGCAAACAGAATTATGGCTTTTAGAAGCTTATAGTTGCCCAAGTAAACAGCAACCAAATTTGTCCATCTCTGCTCTAGCTTGCTTAAAATTTTTCACTGGAGTGAATAAAATTCTCCGCAGGTTCCAGCAAAAAAAAGAAACTTTGAGAAGTAACTTGCTTGTGTAAACCCAACCTAACACATGAAAGTTGAATTCAATACGATTAGCGATTGTGGTATGTCTCAATAAGTATCGCTACTTACAGGGAATTGTTCTCATTATAGCTCATGCAAAATAGTTGCCGAGGTGCGAAATGTACGGTTTTGAGACGTATGCTCCGGAACTTTCAAAATAGTACAAAGCCTGAGAGGAAGGTTATTTAGTGTGGAGGGTCGGTCAGATTTCCTTTACTAACTGCTGCTAGCACAAGCACATCGAGAGATAGCATAACTGATCTCTAACTATCGTCCAGTTTCGATTCATCATACAATGAGATCTCTGGAGAGGATTGATGGGTTGGGATCGCGTCAACTTTATTCGTGTATTCATCCAACACACAAAAAGGACTGAGCAACCCTAACATGACAAACGCTCACATTTGCTATCCATTATAACGCACTCCATCAATCTAAAATAGTGTTGAAAATTCACAGAAAACTTAATGAATGGTACTTTCACGTTTTCGAACTCATGAGAATCAACTAAAAATTTGACCACTCGCTTAGAGTATCTACGCCTCGTGACATTATCTCGAATAACTCCTGTTCTCCTGTCTCATTATTTCTCGTTGATAGTGGCTCCACAAGTCAAAACCTTAGTCAAGGGAAATCAGAAATAATAAATACGAACATAGTAAAGTGATAATCAAGTCTTTAATATTGACTTCATAAGTCAAACCCTTGATCAGCAAGTGGAATAAAATATTCTTTTAAACCATACAATGCTTCCTTCAGTTCATGTGACTGGTAGTATATATGCTAAAATAGGGGTTCGGCCTTGAATTAAATATCTATTTTCCCTTTGCCTACAGAGTTAGCTGTAAATCATTTTACACTAAAGGTCGTAGTTTAAGATCAACTTAACATTATCAGTAGTCGTGGAAATAGACATCGAGCGATGATCCTACGACGCTTTTCGCGATAACTGAATTCCCACAATTCCCTCATACAAAGATTTAGCCCTTCTCGTGTTTATACCGAAAAATAATAACCAAGGTAGACAAATTATATGGTTAGCTCAACCCTAGTTGAGTGGGAGACTCCATACCTTTTGAATACAGGCTTTGCGGAGGCAGATATTTACCATTCTGAGAATATCAGAAAAGGAAACCTGAGGTTAAGCTGCAGTTTTGCCACTTCCATGACTACGGCCATAGAGCAACTTAAAGGGGAGAGGACAGAGAAAGAGACTAGAATTAAAGATAAAGAAAGATCGAAAAGCAAGAAACGAGAAATGAGACTGGAAATAAGAGCTGAATAGTAGGGAGCTGTTGAGGGTGATAGAAGGAAGGCTTGGCTTTCGGGCAAAGCGAAGGGAGAGCAAGGGCAAATGAAAACCGGCTCTCTACCACCCCCCTCTCACCCGCCACCCAACAGGTACCCAAGAATTCGTGATTGTTGAACTTAATGCGGGACCCCATTGTTGCTACAACCGACTGCCATTGTGACGCGGGCATTGTTGTCGGAGGAGAGTGGTTGGGTAGGCCGGAAGTGTATGTGAACGTGTGGCTTTTTGTGTGTGAGTAGGCTCAAGGGGGGGGAAGTGAGAGTGGGGGGAGGGCAGCAGTACGGGGGTGGGCAAGAGGTTGGTTTTCTCAAGGAAAGGGGTGGAGGGGTTTGAAAGATGTGGTCGGGCGAGATGAGGCCCCAGGAGAACGCTGGGAAAATGGAGGGGGGGAGAAGGGATTTGTTTCGTCATATAAGGGCGGGCGAGGAGAGATTTCACAAATAAACGGCAACTTAAGCACCGACAATGCCCGGTGTTTTATTGGCATATGGAAAGGGCACATTAAGCTACTTATAAACAATCACAGCGACTCTAGTAAGGTAGTGCCAGCGAGATATTTCCCTAATCATAACAAAGACCATTTTACAAATTAATTTCACCAGCTGTGGGACACACGATTTAAATATTTCATTATTAATGGCGCAATTATATAGTTTTACATGAGAGAAGTTGTAAGTAAACAAATGAAAATATCTAAATAATTCTTTAACTTGACTCATTTTTCAAGCTTTCTACGTTTGGTTTGAAACTCCATCAAACCGGAAGTTGCATTTTTTCATCATTCATTTATCCATCCCGAATTTTTTATTACGGTGATAATATGATAAAATTTAAAAAAAATAGTCGAGAAAACATACAAACACTATTGATTTTTTATCAGATCTAAGTTTTAGAAATTCCTCAATTGTTGAGTAAGCTCTCTCTGGAGTGCGTACACGCAACAATTCACATGTATAAGGGCTGGTATTTTCTAGCAAATATCTCGGAAAGTAATGCAAAAAGAGGTTAAAATTTTGATGTTAATGGAAGAGTGATATATTTTTATTTAAAATGAGACCAAATTCATTGATTTATAGGTAAAATGAAATTCCACTAAAACTACCTAAAGCGAGACAGTTTCCCGGTCATAATGGAGACGAATAATATTGAATGGATATTAAAATTATACGTTTACATTTCAGCAGCTCTAGGAAGCATGAATTAAATACTGCATTACTTACATACATACCCAACGAACCGTTCCCTTCCGCGGTAGGCACAGTCAAAATGTTTCACTCATAATTACATATTTGTACACCTAACTCTGCTTAAATAATTTCCTCCATACTGACCTATCCTTGCAAACCTCTTTTGCCTCATTTACCCCCATACACTGTTTCATACACGCCCTCTTGTTTTTAATACTCCTAATATTCCTCCTCCTAAGAATTTCCTCAACCAAATTTAACCACAACTTTCTCAGCCTACCTCAACCTCTCACACCATTCATTCTACTCTCATATCTGTTTCGTTATTCGTCACTCATCCATTCCCTCAACATGGCCAACCAAAGAAGTACACTGCTTTCATACAGGTCCATTACTAACCCACATTCATTCATGACCCACTCATTCCTGACCCTATCCATCCTACTTTCGCCGCAAATACTCCTCAGAGAACTCATACCCACGGCGTTTAGTCTACTCTTATGTCCATCCTGAAATACCCATGTTTCACTGCCATATAGCAAAGTGGGAAGAAGTACGCTTTTGTACACGGCAATTTTCGCTTCCTTAGACAAGCACTCATTCCTTGCTCCACATGCTACCTACCACTTTCCTTCCAGCATTCGCACGTCTCTTTATCTCTTCCGCATACATCTTACCTAAGTACACAAAATCATCCACCTGTACAATTACTTCACCATTCGCCCTCATCTGCCGTGTACATTATCTTCAACTCCTGACCACAATGCCAGACTACCGCCATCTAATGTAACAGCATCCCGCCCCTTATGCTTAGTTTCACATACACACAAAACATCCATTCGTCTCACTTTCATTTCATTCAACAACTCATGCTCCTTTCCATACACTGCTCTCACATTCCAAGTACCGAGAGTCCAGTTCGTTTCCAGTCCGTATCCTTTCCCTTATCCTATCCTGTCCTTATCCTATCACTTAAGGTGTAATAATATATTTTATACGACTGAATTTCTATCTAATTAACTAAAAATATCACAATAAGCTTTTGAATTGACTAATTTATTTAACACGGAATGCTTAAAATACCTTAACACCGGAAGGTTTTCTGTGATCCTGAATGAAATGACTGTGGTGTCAATATGATATATTTTCAAAAATAGTTTTAAAAACTTATATACTACCTACACACTAAATTTTTTGACGAGATCTTCGTGGTAGATATTCCTCATTTTTTAAATTATATCTTCATGGAGTGCATACACGTACCATTTCCCATACATAAGGGCTGGTATTTTTCGTCGAAAATCTCGGAAAGTATACCGGTAAAGGGCTCACATGTTGGTATCTTTGGAAGGGTCAGTTTTTTTCTTAAAAATGAGACAAAACTAATTGATTTATAGGTGAAATGATATGTCGCTCAAACTACCTTAACCCTTTCCCAGTGTGT
The DNA here is from genome assembly GCA_963169105.1 of Ceriagrion tenellum. Classification (NCBI taxonomy): domain Eukaryota; kingdom Metazoa; phylum Arthropoda; class Insecta; order Odonata; family Coenagrionidae; genus Ceriagrion; species Ceriagrion tenellum. Next base: position 87,243,920 of record OY720642.1, on the reverse strand, counting down.
TTGGTTTTCAACAAGCGTTCTTAAAAAATGTCATTTTACGATGAGAAAAACGAAAGTCATATTCGTATTATTTTCTTCGTATTCACATTCTTCATGTGTTCCCCTGGTTCATTTATATCGCACCAAGGATCGCCACTGCCGCGTTTAAATTCGGGGACGTAGGATGAGAGACTTCGGGCGTCTGTCGCGGCTAAAGAATAAGAAATTCCAGGGTCGCGGACTAAAGTCGATCATCGCGGCGAAGCACAAATATTTGCGGATCGACTTTTGTCGACTGTCGCGGAGAAAGGGTTAAGGTTGTTCTTAGCCCACAACGCAAATCATGTTGAAATACTAAAATCGGTAGACAAAAAAATTATAAAATTTATCAACTATGAATAAATTTATTACATTGAAGTATAATTACTGCTGAAATCAATGAATTATACTGAACTAGTAAAACGTAGAAAAATAAAAATTCGATTGATTTGAAAAAAGCGAATATAACCGAAAGCGAATGGGGGGAATACATAAGTCTTTCTTCTCACTTTCAGAGTTGCAGTATCACCTAAGATCTAATCTCTTTTCTGATTGATCAACATATTTAAATTTTCATTGACCGGGATTCGATTATTTAGTTACATTCATTTGTAGACACAAGAACTGGTCGCATGCAACCTTAGATCAAAGACAATACTGACTACTTTATAGCAATAACAATAATATAAATGGCCATGAAAGTCAAAAATTACTCTCCAAGATCGCCAAAATTAAAGCATAGAGCGACAAATGTTTTTCTTGCCATAGAACTGATTCATGCAGACCTGTGAAAGATGAAACATCTGCCGCTTTCCGGCATAATGAACGTGGGAGTCGGCCGTAAAATAAGTCCGAAGACGGTTAAATTTTCTGCAAACTCTGGAAATAGGGATGGGGGCAGTGAGATCAGACGGGATGCCATAAAGGTGTCGCGAATCGAATAGCGGCGGTCAGTTTATAGTTACAAGTTTAGGTCATTCGCGCCACCGACTAGTTGCTTGGTAAGGACAGCTGTATTTGGGAATGGAAAGATTTATTTGGGACAATTTGTTTTTTTATGTAGACGCGTCAACTGCTCAATGTCCACTTCAATGACTTTACGAAACGAAATAATAAACGTAAAACTAATTGACCAAGTTAACTGAAGAGGGGAGAGGATGCATATTGCAGGCAGAGTCCTCTGGATTGCCATTTAATAACCACGAGGTAAGGTAGTAGTGTTGAGAATTCGCACCAGAGGTCTTTAATGACAAAGAGAGCACAAAATATATCGCCAAAATTTCTTAAGTGCGTGATTTATTTCCTGCCAGTAAGAGTTTAAGCAGTAGGCATTTTGCGAGTACCTGAAAAATTCAGTTGCACGTCCATATTGGCTATTTGGTTTACAAGTCCTTCAAGAGGAGACTGATTTGGCCCATAATAGATTATGTAATGTAATATTTCAGGGGTCTGAAACCACAGAATACTTTCACATTTACCGCGAGAAATATTTTAATGACTAATTTTTCGCAGAGAATAAGATTTTTATGTTCAGCATTTTAATGTTAAGGATGAAATTCAAACTTGAGTACAACCAGCTAATTTAACGAGAGAATTTTCCCCTTAAAAGCTTGGATAAAAATATCTTATTTCTCAATGCATTCCAAATAATTTCTAAAATGTTCCATGTAAGTGAAAATACGTTGCAAATAATTTAATTATTTTGACCGAAGTTAATTATTCTGCTTCATACTCTGTTGTTTGGAGAAATATTTTATCCATCGATCTTACTTTCCTTTATCTTGTTGCTTAAAAATTCGTTGTATGTAAAAAAAGTTGCCATTCTTTTGGGATTATGTCCCCCTAGAATTGCTTTAAATAATTTTCGCTAATTCTACTATTGTACACACTTCCTTGTTCCTCATTCTACCAGTCCTTATATATTCACCAAAGGCCTCCTTCAAGAAGTATCGGAAGCTCTCTCCTCTTCTACTAATACTTTCGAATTATTAATGCTTCTGAGCGCAGTCACTACTTCCTTGTTGGTTTCTTGGAACGCGACTGTTGTTTCAAGAACTTGAACACAGCGGATAGAGAATTTTTAAACTGCTGCTAAACTACAACTGAATTTCAATTCGGATGTTATGACGTTTTGCTTGATGATGAAAGTAAAATTTTAAGGCGGCCCTAGCCTCCAGGAAATTTGTTACAGAATTTGTAAAATCTTGAATATAGCATCTTTGAAGTGCGCATCATAATCTCAAGTGCAAATGATACAGGGTTTCAGGCAAATTTTACGGTAATACAACCTTGGATGTGGAGATTATAATATGGGCTCTAGTAGAGATTGCTCGGATTACAGCAGATACATGTTATTATGAACAAGATATAATACTCCAGATTTTAAATAAAACCGTATATAAGACGAGAAAAATTCTTGAGAACTGAATGAAAATAAAATATTGGCATCCTAATACCTTTTTCTTAAAGTTATTAGATAATTATTGACGTAATTGAAGTCAAATGCGGTAGTTCCATGAAAATGGCGCTGCAGTCGGCCCCTATGGTTGGACAAATGTAGTCATAAAAAATATAATCATGGAATTATCTGGATGTTTGTCACCTAGATTTTGATTTTCAATAGAAAATCAATTCAATCAGCGCAGTCAGGATTTTTTTAACAGCATATAAAAAATGTGTAACTTAGTATCATTCTTGACTCGCATAGTAAAGTCTGGGTCACCTTAAGGAGTTTTCTCCGGGACTGTGCGAGTGAAAACTAATATTAAATTCTAACTTCTTATGAACGGCTATAAAAATACTGCTTTCGCTGGTGGAATGCGCTAGCTATTTATAACAAAAATTAAGGCACAAATAATGACAATTATTCCACGAATTTATTTTCTAATTATCATTTTTTATTGGCACGGGCGACGACTGCAGCGCCATTTCCATAAAATTACCAGATTTTGACTTCGATATTCGCGGCGATCAGGTAATAACTAAAAAAATGAAGCGGAAAGATGTATTTAATAATTTTTTACCAAATTGTTGCTTCTTCAAAATAGTTTTCAATGAATGTGCTATTTAAAGCGGATAGAAAATTATCATTTTTTCACATATTTTTTCAATTCTCCCAATGCACATCACGTCATTCCGATTGCAATTCGAGAAAACTAGCAAGGAGTGGAAACATTTTGATCTCCATGTGTATTACATACTACATAGAGGACGTATGTTTCCATAAGCAGCCATAAAATGACATCTATGTCCTTTCTCGGCGAGACCACCTAAAGCGGACGGAGAGAATAATTTAAGAAGAAGTCTTAATATGAGATGCAGTGAACATAAGTACGATGAAAACTTTGAGAAGAGTAAGAGACAGACTTATTGGAACCATCTGCTACACATTTACCTCATAAATACGGTAGGGGAAGGAGAAATGAATGGCAAAATTGTAGATAAAGAGCATGAATGGATTCGTTCCATGGTTTGGTGCTCAACTATGTGGAAGTTGATTTTCACTAATGAAGAAATAACTTGATTTTCTTCCACTGATTTATTTTCTTGGTACACCATGTTTCAACACAACGGTGTCGTCATCAGGTGCTAATTCAAAAAAGGTGAGGAAACATGTTGTACGGAGCGGTACGAAATATCTTGAACAGAAAAGTCACCTGATGACGACACCGTTGTGTCGAATCATGTTGTACCAAGAAAATAAATCAGTAGTGGAAAATCAAGTTATTTCTTCCTTTGTGAGCATGAATGGAATACGTCAGCGCATTAATGTAGAACACATAAGTGAAAAATAATGAAGGTAAGCACAGGCCCGGGGCCGGGCCCCGGGCCCATGTTGTAGCTCAGGCTCCGGGCCACACACTAGGTTTCGGGCTCGGGTCCGATCGTCAAGTTCACTGTCAAGAGTTTTATTATAGTGATATGTGCATAAGACACGTTTTAGTACATAAGACTACTGTTTAAAATTTTAATTCTAGTCGTTTACCTTGCTGCTACCCTGTACCTGTTTAGATTATATACAGCACATGAATACATTATTGTTCTGCTTAATTTTCACGTATATAAAATAAGCCGTTAATCGCTTCGAAAGTTTTTACATCGTTTAGACATCATTTGCAAACCTTTTGTCCGTAACGACCTGAAACGCGTTTTTAACGCACACATTTATCAGAAGGGGGCAGGGGGGTCACAAAACGGGGCCCCTCTGGACATGCAGCGGCCCGGGCCCCTGAGCACCCACGCCGCCCCTGGGTAAGCAGGGGTCATCCAAAAGGAGCGTTGATTGGAGAGATAAAGCAATGCAATGTTTTTGGATTGATGACAGCTGAAGACTAATCGCTTTCTTCCTCATTCTCATTCCACCAGTAAAGTGGGCGAGGTCAAACAAATTTTTGAGCGACATCATTCGGACGATGGGTTTTCCAGTGGAGAGTGAGAGGGGAGGAGTTGAACGCGAAGGGATGCCGAGTAAGGGGTGGCTCCGTAGGGAGGGGGTTGAGTAATGGGAGAGACAGCTTGTGGGAGCGTGGCTACATACCTAAACACTCAGGGGTCGGCAGTTCTGGGGCGCCTGTTCTCCTCTGTCCGTGACGCAGGGAACACGCATGAAGAACCGACCTTCTGCGATTAATAAAAACCCTTGCTCTTCCCTTCTGCCAAGTTTGCATGCCCAGGATTTCATAATGGCTCGATGTGACAGCGTTAAAGACCGCTGGGACACCAGGAACACTATGAAGAAAAGAAGACAGAGATATATTTTACACACCCTGGAGCACAATGCGTTTGTGAAGAATGAAGTTTAAGGAAAAAAATACTTAAAAAGCCCCAAGATGAAGCCAGAGAGTTAAAAAAAGACCATATAAAGAAAGATGAACACAAAAAGAGCTCGGAAACAACTAGCATTATCATTCAAATTAAAAACCACCAACAAATCTCAGGTTTGAACGACTGACAATGATGATTACGCCAGGCACATTGATGTGTAATGAGATGCACAGATGGCTGTGCGGTTAAAAAAACGCGTACTCATAAACGGAGACTTGCTAGAATGGTAGCGCTTATGCATGAAAAAAAGACAGAAATATGGCCCCCTACTCTGATCCAGAGCCCGTGTAATCGTAATTTCTGGGCATCAAACTGCGCAATGAAGTTCCTGATGTTAGGTGGTGTTTACACCATGCGAGTGGATATATGAATACATTCACCGTAAACGTTGCATCGAGTAAACAACCAAAAATTGCAAAAATACATCAATGCAAAGTCAAAAATTGACTCCTGATTTAATTTAAAGCATTTGTCCACGCATATGTCTAGCCACAAACTTGTGCGGGCAAATATCGGGGAAAGTTAAGACACTGTTATTCATAGCTTTAATGAGAGGTGATTTTGACCATATCTATCTACACACAATTATTTTGGACGGTTGGTCTTAAATTGATAAAGTTAATCACCTCCTGGCAACCATTTTGAAGTCTAATTTCTGCATCATTAGGACTTGTGGTTAAACAACTGAAATACGTTCAAGGATATGGAAGGCCAAATGAAAGCCTGCTGCAATAAGTACATTGTATTTAGCTTGCCCACGCCAGGAACTCTTTTCAAGAGTTTAATCTCAATCCACGTTGATGCAAAAATTAAATTGTGACACATTAACAAGGGGGGATTAAATTGATAACTTCAAAACTAACCCTTCAAAATAACTGAGTGTTGTTCATATCTAAAAATAGTACATTTTTATATAAGCAGCCACAGTATGTATTAAATGACATTCTAGGTATTTCACTAGTTAGTTAGCTAGTTTACTATTTATTTCACCTAGACTGTGAGATTACTCTGTACCTATAGGTTGAGCAAAATACGTCAATACCCATAGCTCCCATAAAATTGGTTTCATAGTGTGCCGTGCATATTGGCGGAATTTCACATCCTGTAACATATCTGTATTTGCTAGTTTTTGCTAAACCATCCGTAACCGTAGTTTTATTGACTTATATAGGACAAAATGCAGTGATTCTTGGTGAAAACTCACCCCTCGCCACAAACCCTTTTAATGTCTATAAAAGTTTCATGTAGAAGTCCATTAATCTATAAATTACAATTAGTGCCATCATGCGGTCGATCGAAGCAAGTTTCGCAAGTAAGTGGGAGATAAACGTATAATTATAGCCGTTTTTTCGGGGACTGAAAACGGGCAGTACTGAAGAGTATTGCAATCACTGAAGACAATAAGAAGCTAATAATTTGTTTTTGAAGAAACAGAAAAAATATATTAGCTTCTCTTAGTGGTACAGTAATAAAATACAGCATACAGATAACTTTCACAAAGAGTGCCGAAAAGATAAAAACTTTTTTTTTTAATTTTTTGATATTGCTATTTAGGTAGTCCGAGCGAGATAGTTCCCTAGTCATAATAGAGACCATATTCGAATTATACGCTTTAATTTCATCAGCTGCTGGACACTTCAGTTAAATATTGCATTATTAATGGTGCAATACTATAGTTTTATATGACAGAAGTTGTAAGCAGTAATTTAATGAAAATATCTAAATAAGTCTATCACTTGACTCATTTTTTTCCGCGCGGTGAGTTTGAGACTCCTTCAAAATGGGAGGTTTTTTTGTGATACTCAAGAACCAGTTGCGATGGCAATATGATTAATTTTCACACATAGTTAAGAAAACATAAAAACTACCTGCTGTTAGTTTTTTTTACGACATCTACGCGTTAGACATACCTCATTTTGTAAATAATGGTCTCTCTGGAGTGCATACACGTGCCATTTCCCATGTAAAAGCGCTGGTATTTTTTGGCAAACATCTCCGAAAGTAATGCAGTGAGGGGTAAAGTTTTTGGTGTCATTGGAAAGGTGAGATATTTTTCTTTAAAATGAGACCAAATTCATCAATTTCTAAGTAAAATAATACTTCGCTCAAACTACCTTAATTAAAGTGAATCTTCTGAAAATAAATTGTGAAAGCTTCAAAACATATTCATAACATAAACGTCGTCGAAATTGCTTTCGAATAAAGTCGAAACGCGCACATGAGTAGCCTGCGTAGATTTATAGTAATGTAAACGGGGAGCGTAAAACCCTCTGCCACGCCCACTCGTATGCCGCCAACCCAACCCACCCCCCACGAATCCTTTCAAGGCACATCACCCGAGAACAGTCCAAAACCGCCCTCCGACCTTCCCTTTCCTAGCTATCTCCCTCCATTGTCCAAAAGCGTTTCCTCTTACTCCCGTTCCCTCTCTTTCCCCATTTCTCTTCTTGTTCCTCCCCTTTCCTTCCTGTCCCATTCTACCCTTCTTTCCATCCCCATTCATCCTGCTCCCTTTATACTCTGCTATTCTTCGCGCCAGCACCCAGCAGTGTTGTTGTTAACCCATACACGCCCAAATGTATTCTCTTCAACTGAATTATGCTCAAGTTTCCCTGCCCTCACACATATCAACCATTTTTAATTTATGAATTGTAACAGTATTAAGCGTCATTTTTAGTTTATAATAGGCTACCAGCCATATCTATACTGCTCAATGCTTTCTCTCAGTGGTAAAGTAATCAGATATAGCATACAGAAAACATTTACAAAGAGTGAGGAAAAGATAAACACGCAATAATAAAAAGGTGTAATTTTTTAAATTTGTTTATTAAACAGCTTCAAATCACACTTTCGATGATATCGTAAGGTTGCATCCATAAGCGTACCTCTACAGGGATACAATCTCATGTTTCACTAAAATACCCACGAATTTTCTAAAAAAAACGACTTAAAATAACAAAAAAACAGACTATACGTCCATAATAAAGGAGGTATTCTCAACAATACATGGAACTTATACACTCTGTGGTTTCAGGCTTGATGGAGTGGAATCGGAATATAACTATGTATGAAAAATAGGCAACTTCCAATGTGATTATAGTGGAAGTTGCCTATTTTTCATACATCGACATGGAACTTAACATAAACTTGATAAAAAAGTCATTGACATGAATAGATTAAAGAATTCGTCGGTGGACGAGGACAGACTGAATCTCATGGAAACATTTTATCATTAATATCATTGGCTAGGATTTAAATTTTTTTAAATGAGGCTTAAATTCAATTCGGCCTTCACACAGCTTTATGAAACAAAACTTTAAAGCATGATTTATTTAATGACAGTAAATAATTTTATTAAGGCGTGTTAATGAAAGCTATAAAAACATTTTCCATTTTCACTGGAAGAGTATTTTTTGGGGCAATTCTTTTCGAGTTTCTTTTTAATGGTGAAAGTAATCATTAGGAAAGAAAGTATTATATTTTAATGAATAAGATAGTTAATAAATGGTCGCTGGTACATTTTTCAGAACCTAAATAATCATCACCAAAATTATAATCACGAAAATAATAACTATAAATAATTTAAATCCACCAATGGATACGAAATCAATAAATATATATCCATCATATATTCTAGCAACCTTCCAAAGTGGAATTAGGTACCCCAAATAGATAAAAATCTGTTTTTTTGGGGTTACCATCTCAACATCAAAAGAGATCATAATCTCAACATTTGATACCAATCACCACAATCGCAATTCCTAGGAACTCACTTTTTCAAAAATATATGCGTACACGCAATCGAGAAAGAAGTTCAGCGACTCAATCAGTATAAATATTCAAGCAAATAAAACAATATTTTACAACACAAACCTATTCAACAATACTTTACAACATATGCATATGCAAGAGTTATATACTACCTACACTTTCTTAAGCCTAAGCTAGAGGGACGTCCTATACCCTAGCTCCTAAAATAGCACAGTATCATGTGTTTTTTACCGTTAAAACGTGAATGTATTCGTCCAACCCAACTTTTCATACTATACCCGTGCACTTGGGAATAGCATTCACGTTTACACAGAATAATACTTTTATTACACAGAATAGAACTTTTCCTCGTGTTACTCCTATTTTCCCATTGAACGCAACGAAATTTCAAGTTCGATATGCGAGAAAAATAGCGCGGAAAGGTAAACTTTTGTCCATAGCTAATAGGCAATAGCAAGAAACGCCAAATTTTCTCGTTAACATCTGATGGAGGACTGGCAGCCGGCAATACAAGTGTTGTCTATTATCTCTTCTTCATGTCAGTAGCAGTGAATCGTCTCACGTTTTCTGAGGAGGTTTAGCCTTTTCTGTGACTTCTCCTTAAATTCTAGGCTGTTTATTATTGCATGCTTGATTCATCTGATATCGAGTCTGCTTCATAGGTATCCAAGTACAAGATGCTTATCGTGGGGGGCTTTAATTAGGGTCGGTGCTAAGGTTGCCACAGAAACTATTGAATTAACGTATATTGCAGCGACGTGAACAAAAGACAATAGTCGCAGGGATCATGCGAAACGGAATGTTAGTACTGCGTGGCATATTAAGAAACGATTATTTGGGACAAACTCAACTAATCAGCTAAACTACTTGTTGACTACACTTTGGGAGGCTATCGAGACTTCAAAACACCCGAAAATTTTCTATCGGGAAGACGTGTATCACCGCCACAGGTCATGGAAGAACAGGTGACATAATGGCAAGACCTAACGATCGGATAACTCCGTCACACGAAGGAGTCTACGATACTGACTCCAGCTTTGGCATGGCGCACATCGGGCAGACGGGCAGAACTGTAAGATGCCGACTGCAGGAACTTAGACGGGCGATGGAATGTAAGCAATTCCACGTTTACACAGTAGCAGAAAAAGTCCATTCCGAGCTGGGGCACTCAGTCAACTTGGAGGAGGCCACCGTAATCGCCAGGGATTCTCGATATTTCCCATGAAATATTCGGGAGGCTATTGAGATATCAAAACACCCCAAGAATTTCAACCCGAAGGACGGGTATCCATAGCTCGTGGAAGAAGCTATTCAAACTAACGGACAAATCACAACGAAGGGGGAATATTGGGGTCCAAAAGTGAAAGGTGGCCAGGCAGTCAGGAGCAGTTGACGGGCCTATGTGTATATCTACATCTACATAACACCCTGCGAGCCGCCGTATTGGCGTGTGGCAAGGGGTGTTAGGTCACCAGCTGAGTAAAGATGTAAGTTTTTGGGAGATGAAATGGTGACATGCATTATAGGAGTGTACTTAGTGGAAGACCAAGAGATGTAGTAATGAGTCATGATAATATTCTCTGTGTCGCTCTGAAAATATAAGTTCTGAATTTTTCAAGCAACCTAAGCCTAGCGAGTAGCGTCCAAGTCTCTAGGGTCTCCCATCTTAATCCCTCTAAAAGTTATGAGACACTATATGTACGCACGTAGCAGTTTTTAACGAAACGCGCTTCCCTTTGTATTTTATTAATTATTTTGCTAAATCTTTACGAACAGGGTCCCAAATTCTCACTGCGTATTTGAGGTGTGGCCTAACCAGAGCGAAGTAGCATCTCTCTTTGACTTTTTCATTAGAGGACCTTCCTATTATAAGTTTAACAAAACCTAGTTTCTTTAATGCTGTAACACATATGTTTTGTGCGTGTAAACCCCACGATATATCAGAATTTAAGGCAATTCCAAGATATTTTACTGTATCTGCAGATTTTATTTAAAGCCGTCCTCCCACTGGTACCAGCACGTCGACCTGAAGACGCCTGCCGGAACGTAGATGAAACTGCTGTCGTCGTCATGAAACAACAACCCGGGATAACATCCAATAATGTAGTCTTTAATCACGGTTGTTCCATCCCATTTATCCGTAGCCTCTTCAACGTGGGACTACTCAATCAATCTCGCAACACGGCCGCATTTAATGCGCTTTTTGAGCACATAGCGCTACAATGCACCACAGGGAATCTGCGAAATCAAGGCGCAAGTCGTCATTTCGAATACTAATGCACTGACAAATCAAGAAAAACGTTGAACCACCTCAGCTCTGCTTATGGAGAACACGCCAAAATCAGAGCATTTATGGTGAACTTGTCTGCGTCGCGAATAATCTGTACCGAAGGAAGAATACAATCGATTTTGAACCACCTTGAGCTTTATGGTGGTTGAAGCGATATTTATTTATGTACAGATTATTTTGGAGAGACTCTTCAATCACGTCTTTACAAGTAAAAATATAGCTAAAAGTGAAACAAATTACACGCTACCTACTTGCATTCCTGGCGATAAAATATTATTTTAGCCCGTAGACTCATGGCTCTTGCCATATATTTCAAAATATATGACTTATATTGAGACAGATTTTCTCCTAAACGCATAAACATAACTACAATATAATGAAAATACCAATGATGGCTCCTATTCAATATCATGGTATTTTGTCGGATAAATAAAAAAAATATTTTTTAAACATTCTTTTCTAAAGACTATTTAAAAAGTCTAAGAACAGAAATATCTTAACATCGCACTAAAAAAAGAAAAAATAATATTTTTTCTAGCGGATGAAAATTTAGCTTAGTACTGGAATTTATTAAATTCAATTCGATTAAATTATTCACACAATGACAAGACCACAAAGAAAAGCGTGGGGCGCTCTCTCGTATTCGCTATCAACATAAATTCATTAAATATGAAGTTTTTGGTATTCAATGGAGTAGAGAGCTTCAATATGTAATTTCTAGAAAATCATTAAATGAACTTAAGTTAAGGTGAAAAATATAAATGAGGTGTCGCCCCATGCTTTTCGTTGTGGTCTTATAATTGTGTGGCTTATTTCCTTGAATTGAATTTAATTATTTCCAGTACTAGGTTAAATATTCATTCACTCGAGTAAATTTTTTTTTTCTTTTTTAGTACGATGTTAAGGTATTTCTTTTTTTAAGTATTTTTAATGATTTTTTTAGAAAAGCATGCTCAAAAATTCTTTTTTCATTTATTTTACTCTATATTTTTTACTTTTTAGTCCTAGTTAATAAAATTTTTAAAAATAATAATATCTTTTTAAACATTTTATTAACAACAAGTTGTTTTATAAACATTTTATAACCAACTAGCGCTAAAAAATCTACGACTGTTTACTAGCAAAAAAATTCGCTTGGATGTAGAATCGATGCTGCGCCTCTGAATGACTTACCGGACGAAAGTTGGACACTTTACTATTGTAACTAATTATCAACATTAGGTAACTATTTAGGGTAAAATGAAGTGGTAACCATGAACCTATGAATAGAGGGAAAAATGAGCTAAAGAAGAACATGTAAAAACACGGTTCTATGTACGGTTTTCGCTTAAATTTTGAATTACCGCCGTTGACCCAAGTCATGACATGACATTTGAGATGAGATTAAATGTTCATATATAATTACTGCATCCGATATGTTACAACATTTATGTTTATTTTCGACGAAGAATTAGATGTACATAAGCTAAGTGCGGTCCAAAAAGTTCTTTTCGGCTTACTTGAAAAGTTATTAAGATATGTACTCAATGACCCACGACTCGCGCTCCAACCACCGTAACTAGACCTGAAACCTTGCGAACCCTTGTGTCCGCTATATTGGTTCCTCTCCAATAGTCAATTGATAGCTTGTAGATGGCGCTGGCCGTATCCGTCGTTAGCCTTCGCCCTGATTACGCCCTGTCCACTCTCCCACAAGTGTAGGGCCGGCCCTCGGAAAACGTATCCGACTATCACTTCGAGACTTCTTTGGATGGAGCACTCTACTACCGGTGTTATCCGCGGAACATTGATTGAGAGGATGTTTGAGTATCGGTAATATCGGGGATTGGAATGAAGATTTAATGAGTTTCATGCGTATATGCCCTGTATATACGGCACTTGTGAATCCTCCAGTGGTGACAATGTAGCATAAATAAGTTGCGACAATTTTAGGATATATATATTAGATAGTGGGTATTTTATAAACTTCAAGAAAACAAAGAGTAATTTACCCACTCCGTTTAAAAAAAACTGATTCTCCCATGCACGATCTTGTCCTTTCTCGGCGAATTATATGAATAAATGATTCTCGGGCTTCTAGCCGAGTAAGAATTTTTGTGGCTGACGTTTCGATGGATAACACTTCCATCGTCCTCAGAGCAGTAATGAGATGCTGTCGGCCCTGATCATTTTTTTTGAGCTTTGATTTGCCAGTAACTTCGGCCATTTTTTTATGTCATCAAGTATTCCCACTCTTCTTCTCCTCTTCCTAGATTTTCTTCTATTTTCCTTCAATAATTCTTCTAAAAAGACAATTGTGGCGTAATATACGTCCCATCCAACCTGTCTTCCTCTTTTTGATTTCCCTCAGCAGTTTTATTTCTTCTCCTATTTTCATTAGTACTTCCTCATTTCTCATTCTATCCGTCCACTTCACTATAAGCATTTTTCTCCACAACCACATTTCGAAATTGATTCTCCCATGTTTATTTCGCCGTATCCAGTTTCAGCGGTAAATACTTGGACGCAGTCATGAATGCTAATTTTTAGTCTACCTATTTCTAAAGGCAACATCCTGTCGCTGCAGTCAAATGTCTCCAGAGTGCTCTAGATTGTATTATTAACACTACTCCCTCACCAAGTGCAGTTAGTGTTCACTTCGTAGTCATTATACGGCAATCTAGAAGACTCTGGATGTCTCTGTCCTATGCTGGGCTTTTAAATTCCACATAACTTCGGAACTCATACGGCTGTATATTTTTTCATAGATTGTTTCCTCTGTTACCCTTTCCAAGTCATTCCCATTAACTTACATTTTGAAATTCCGGTAAAAAAAATGGGTTGTCTTTTCCCATATGACCAACGAATGTCAACTTCCTTCTGTACAAAATATCCCAATCTTCTCCGTTCACCGATATCCTGCATGTTTCACCATTCGTTTTTCTGTTTCAATCTCGCACATGTCAATCTTCTCCACATCTCTACCGCTTCTAGGGTATTATCTGTCCCTATTACCAATGGTTCACCTCTCACTTCCATTAAGTAGCGTGCTCCATAAAAATGGTTATGTCAAATGCTTTCCTTACATCTTTCTTTAAATGTTTGCATGCTAATATAAGTTGGCTAGTGTGTCTGGACTGTTAGAAGAATTAGGATGGGAATCGCTATCGCAGCGTAGATTAAATTATAGGCTTAACCTCCTAAATAAATTTCAGGAAAATCATTTTACTGACGACGTAAAAAACATACTATTAACCCCTTCGTACTACGGCAGATTAGATCGCGCCAATAAAATTAGAGAGCTAGATTGTAGAACCGATAGGTATAAAATGTCATTTTTTCCGCGTACCATTCGGGACCATCACAGCTGTGATCGTCGTCATGAATAGTTCGAGTATTGACAATAGGCAGGCAGTTAATCTTTCTCATTATATTCTCCTCTTTCTTATTTATGCATGATGTAAATATTGATGCTATTATTTATGCATGATATTTTGAATCTGTAGTAGTAGTCTTTGTATCCCTTGCATGTTGGAACGATTGAAGATAGAATGTTTCTTGGGTATTAGATTTTTAATTGGCGCTTTGCATGTGTGGTACGCGGGTTTTAATGTAATGTCGGTGTTCTACCATATCATTCATGCATGCCTGGTGCGAAAGCACCCCCTGCCACACACCCTTTGGGTGGCTTGCAGGGTATGACGTAGATGTAGATGTAATATATATGTTCGGTGTTACGCTGTTCTCCTCATTTCACAGTTACATCTGTTGTTTTGATTACTCATGCTTCTCAGCAGACAAAACGTCTTCTGCACTGCTTATGAAGATCCTATCATTTTATGTGCATCAGTTCTTCTATTTTATGAACTTAAAATTTAGTATTTGCTTTTATGAATATTGATTTTTAATTTTAAAGTACTTGGCTGCTACGAAAATTGCAAATGTTTTATTCATGACCTTTCCAGTTTCAGCCATTACCACTATATCGTAAACTTAACGTACGCAATGTATCATTGGTCCATTCACTTTAATACATTTCTTTTTTGCTTTCATAGTCCCAAACGCTTCCTCAATAAACACATAAAACAGATATGGCGACAACTGGGCATCCCTGTCCCACTCCCTTCCTATTCCTTGACACTTTTTTCATCTCATGGATGGTCTTATGACCTTCATAGACCTGGATGATGAGTCTCCTATCTTTCCAGTGATTACCAGCGTTTTGCATCGCTAGGAACAAGAGTTTCTAGTCCATTGTATGATTCAAACAAACTTTATAGCAGAATCAGAGACTACTTTGAAGTAATGCTCGCCTCTCGATGATTCTCAAAGCCATTGATTTCAACTAAAAATGTGTTTTTCGTAAACATTTCTGAGAATGCCACAATAAGGACATAACAAGGTTTTCGCGAATAAAAATTTTAACTTTCCTTCAGAAATTCCAGTACTTTATACGCGAAGGAGTATAAACACTTGATATTGAAAGGATGAAAAAACTATTCTCATAAATATTTTTGGTGATTATTTATTCTTTTTAAATGAGAAATCATAACTAATTGCACCGAAAATGTGAGCTGTTTCCAACACTTCTTCGAGCCAAGTAACTGGAAAATGTAATTCAATGAAAGGAATGTTTCTACAAGAGTGAAACTTTCCGAAATATTTCTTTTACCTCGTTTACTGAATATTTTTAGTTAATAATAGAGTGTGTTGTATTTCTGGAGGGTCCCTCCGTAGTAATGAAATATCAATAATAATCTGTTAGCGTCATGCCTGTGGAAATTTAATTTATTTTTCTCTCGTTTCGAGCTCTCGAGCTCGAGTCGAGTCTCGAGCAGCCATATGGAGATCAAATCAATTTTTTTTGTTTCTCTTGACACTTTATGTTTAACGGTCGTTTTATTAAGATGATCATTATTATGTGTTGCGACCCATAATTGGCCTCGCGAGGATAATTTTATGTTAGTTTTTCGGTAAAGTGAAAATTTTTTTTTGAAGGCGTAGGGTAACCTGAATCAATCTCGGTCCCTAGCTCCCCTCCTACTAGGGAGTAGCCGCCCAGAAGTGCGGATGAACTTACGGGTCCTCGTGCTTAAGGTAGCGCAAGCAAGATAGTTCCCTAATCATAGAGACCATATTCGAAATTTACGTATTAACTTCTCCAGCTGTAGGACACATAAATAAAATACTGCATCATTAATGGTGCAATAATATAGTTTTACATGACAGAAATTGTAAGTAATCAAATGAAAATATCCAAATAAGTCTTTAACTTGACTCATTTTTTTACGCGGTTCGTTTGAAAATCCATCAAAACGGAATACAGGTGGTAATTGCGATCCTGAAGAATTTACAGCGGTAACAATATGATTTACTTTCAAAAATAGTTGAGAAAACACACAAACTAAACACTGTTGATTTTTTGACGAGATATAAGTGTAGGGAGGTCCTCATTTTTAATATAAGGTCTCTCTGGAGTGAATACACGTACTATTTTCCATATAAAAGGGATGGTATTTTCTGAAAATATCTCGGAAAGTAATATGGTACGAAGTTGAATTGTTGGTGCCAATGGAAGGGTGATATTTTTTTCTTTAAAATTAGACCAAATTCATTGCTTTCTAGGAAAAATGGAATTTCGCTCAAACTATCTTAACGGCCATTCAGAGTACTATCACATGTGTACACCTTGAAATATTTTACTGAAGAAATAGAAGCTTAACATACACGCCTCCCTTTCATAATCATTGCAGTGTCCTCTAGATTGCCAAACAATAACTATTAAGTGGTACATTTGGTGAGGGAGTAGTGTTGATAATGTAATGTAGAGGACTCTGAATCATTGCATCATGCGCTGCCGTCTTGTCTGGTTAAACGTAAGTTCTTTCACCGGTCTCAACCCTCAGACTACCAACGGGAGTAACGAGATTATCCCAGGTAACATTTTAAATCGCAGAACCTTATAATTTCTGTTGGTTAGGAAATGCCTCAAAATAATTGTTCTTAATATGAACAAATATTTAGTTAATTAACAAAAATATGTTCGGAGAAAATTACTTTTTCTGGCTTCACATAAGCTTTGTTGTGTGCCTTAATCCTCAGGCTAGATTATCTCAGGTCAAATTTAGAATCGAAGAGGCTTTTATTTTCTTAGTAATGTGATACTCATGAGTAATTGTTGTTGGATGATTTTAAAACTTAATAACAAAGAAAAATATTTTATTTCCAATAGTTTGTTCGGAGAAAATTCCCTTGCGGTAACCAGAATACCCCCATTGTTAACGGAAGTATCGAAGCAGCTTCGTAAGTGAATCCGTTGAAAAAAGACAATATGCGTTCAGTTCAATTTACATAAATGAGTAACATTCACTGATTCCTGAATGAGGGTTCATTAACTTTTGAATGTTTTTCAGTAATTGTAATGACATTTCTGTGGTTTATTGTATCGATTATTTCATAATGGAATATATATTGTTATAATGTTTCTTTTCATTGAAATACTGTGTGCAACGGAAAACAAATATTCTTATCCGTAAGAGAGGTATTAAGGATCGTATAAACATGGTATTAACGGCACGGTATTATGGCCCTGTAACCGGTATACCGGTACACTGAAATTGCAGATCCCAGAGCATTACATACATATGTCTCATCTCTTGTTCTTCCTCCTCTCTCCTACTGTTCCATATATGGTCGATGTCAGCCCCAACTAATGTTAAATGCCTACAACATATTCCTAACTTCTTCGCACGTATTGTTAAAAATAGAGTGTCAAATCTACACAACCTACCCTTTAATGATATATTGTCCTCACTCTCCGTTTTTCTGTTAACTTCATAATATCTTCCTTAAACACTATTTTAAACTTATCCATAGCACACTGAACTCAACCATTGACTGCCCCGACCTTGTTTCACTGATAAATTTCAGAATACCCTCCCGACACACCAGGATTCACCCATTGCTCCATATCCCTACTCCCAGATTATCACTTATCAAACGCTCCCTCACTTTTCGCCTCTCTTCTCTTGCGAATTTCTTCCTGTGAACATTGACCCTTTCACTCTATCCTCCACCGTCTTCGCTAACCTTTCCATTTGCCATTCCCAAAAAAAGTAATTCGCACCATCTCCCAATGTTGCATTATTATAAGTAACCTTTTTCTTGTTAATTTTTTATGTTTGTCCTTTTTTGTTTGTCATACGTTCACCGTAAAATGGCTTTATGCTGCATGTGATCTTTTTGCCAAATAAATGAATTAAGGATAAATATTGAATCGCATACATTTTACTTTACATAATATATGAGTTAATCAAGAAACCCTACATGGTATTGAAAAGGTATCAAATCACCTTCGTAGTATGAGGATTAAGGAGGACTCCCCATTTTAGGGATGCCCGTTAAAATACCTTAATTTTAATATGTATTGTAAAGCAAGACATATAGTATGGAATGATGTACAAATATTTCCAGGTCATCGGATTTTTAACGAAGATACACTGTCTTAAATAACATTAAGTTTGACGCTGGAATACATTGCCTCAATGGCATTGTGATACTATCTCTTCACATAACTTTTTCTTCGTCTCAATTTCCACATTAATAATGCTGTTCAAAAACTTGTATAACATTCAAAACATATTTAGACACTTTATTTTTGCATCTTATGTCCATGATGATATAACAAGATTATTTAGGTTTAAATGAAAGACTTCCGATTTCATCGGGAAACATGGTGTCGTATTTTGATGAATGTGGCAATGTTACCTGCGAAAACTTCTTCTGTTTACCTAGCTTATCAAATTTACTTTTAAACAAAAATCATTATTAGGGTTTATATATATATATATATATATATATATATATATATATATATATATATATATATTATTAAATATTTCAAGCCTGAAGGTTAACCATAACCATCCCTTAGTTTGTTAAGAAAATATTATATCAAACCCTAGAAACTGGAAATAGCGATGGAGTTTGGAGTCAGTACAATTATTGGTTTTCGTGACGCAGTTAAAGCTTGGGGTTAAGTTTTGTCCATGAATATATATTATGGATTTAAATGTTTGGAATGTTGCTTAGGTAACGTGTTGCCTAAATTTCCACATTTAGTTCACTCGATCCTTGGCGCCATTTAAAAAAAGTCTTCTCAGTGGAATCGTAAATAGCCGTTGTTAATTGTTGTCAACGTGAGACTGTGGTGAATATTCAATAACGATTGAAGAGATATGAACTACTTCATGATTTGAATAATAGCTGACTATTTTTGAGACCTAACAGTTACTTTGTAAATGCTGGAGAGGAAATATCTACTATAGGAAGTGTGTAAGAGGCATATGAAACTTCCATCGTGAGCCTTTTCTCTGCTGCGTGGATCTTTTACTGATAATTTAAAGCAACAATGTTTTGGTTTATTACCTGTTGAGAGCCATAGGAATTAGAAGGTATGATCTATATAGATTGATGTGGATGTTAATGTGTAACCTACTATTCTTGTGTGGTGTGGTAATAGTTATTGGCGCAATTTCCCATCCATAGATGATATTGTCGGATCTTGGTCTTGAAATCCCTATAGTATTTGTATCTGTCTTCTAATTCATTCCAATTTTTTTCACCTCATATTATTATTAAATTGCCGTAGAACGATATTCACGAAGTGCTAAGAAGTTAATTGTGCATTCGTGTAAATAAATTTGAAGATGAATTAAATACATCTGTAGACCAGACAGTATTAAAAAAGAGTGTAATTATCTACGTCCCGCGTGTAGTACTACATTTTTATCCACTGCATTATGATTACTGGTAAGTAAAACCGGTAAGACGTGATTATTTACCATCTGTAGACTGAATTTACATTTGAACTGCCGTCTTTCATCAATAGATGGCGACTCAATCGAAAAAAGTTGCTCTTTTACGGAATTTTAGGCAACAGTTTTTGACGACGGGACGAGAATCCATAATGTATATTCATGGTTTTGTCCTGTAAAATTTAGGAGTATTTAGATGTAATTTGAATGATGTAAAAGCTAGTCTTTTGACTAAAAAAATCCAGTCACCCAAGGTGGCAGCTAAACACGGTGCATTTTATTCGCGTAACCCGGATTGAACTACATCGCAGACTAATAACCAGCAATAATGGGGTTATCATCCTTTCCGCTATCAGCGGCTGCGTTGCCAACGGTAGATTATTGTGCCTATATGCCGAAAAACCGCCTTCCCCACAACACGTGCCAATTTTCCCGTGCCGAGCTCACAACTTTTACCAACTCTCGCCGTATCTGGCGTCCTTTTTCCCTCTTCCCTCGAGTCATTCCACGGCCGCCCCACTCACCCAAACAGATACCTACGGACTGCATAACATATCCTCCTCCGCAAAGTATTTTTCCCACGCCTCTCCACTTACCCCTTGTGTCTCTCCATTAGCGCCAGCTGGCCACCTCTACATCGAGCTCGGGGTGGGAGTAGGAAATGGGGAGGGGCACAAGCTCCACCCTTGTGATGCGTTACAGCGAACAGATACCCCACACTCACTGAATTCTCCCCAAACCCGCCCTCTAACCCATCATTCTCCAACTCACCCCCTATCTCCCTTGCTTTTTCCTTCCTCCAGCTCCGGTAAAGCACTGGTTTCATTCTCTCCCTCGATAATGTCCCACTCAGCCAAGGAGTTCCAAGAACTGGCGAGCAATTTAGTTGAGGCTCTCAACATCCAGAGGAGAGCATGTATTTGCTAATTTACCGTTCGTGGACCTAATTTTTTTATCCAATTAGATGAGAGTACCTGTCAGCATCCAACGGGAAGAAAATTGACCTTGTTGAGTAGGACTAAAAGAATTATTTAAGTGTTATGTGCAGAATGCGCACACCAGGTACCACTGTGTATAATTACATTATATCATTTAAAACGCAGCTCGGATAACTGTGGTGGCTAAAGTACTGTCAAACCATATGGGCAGCCAGGGTTCAAATCCCTGCAGAGGAGGATGTTTTTCAGAGGAAACCCGAGTGTCTTGTGAAGGGAACTTCAAGTACAATACTCCGTCTGTCGGATGAGACGTTAAACCGTGGTCCCATTGGCCCCTTACGTTAATAGCAGGCTAATGCCGACGCTCGGTTTCTATTCACCCTTCCTCCCTTACCTATTCCCCATGGCGCATATGACCTTAGCTGTCGGTCGCCTCACCAAAATCGAATCCATTCGTTAAAAACGTAGGACAGGGGTTTCGTAAACACAGGTTGTTGCCAGAGTACCCCTGTATAATATCCGAAAAATCAGAATTTTTTTGTTCTATCCCCTTATGTTACCTACGTAACATGAAATTGATATTTTTTGGAATACTTTCAGATTCCCGGTTATTCGTCTGCGCTTTGCGTTTTCCGACGTAAAAGGTTAGTTCACAAGATGGTTGGAGTGATTTATTCTTGAGCACCTATTCGCGTGGCACTATTTACATATGTGATAGCTCCCAAAAAATGTGAAAAAATTACACCAAACGGATTTGTTTCATATGCTGAGGAATCCAAGCCTATTACTATATAGCCATATGGCACAGGGCATATTGTTTCGTTATAACTCCACAAAAAATGTACAAACTTTTTCTACACATAAAACCATACATACCATAAAATTAAAATGCGTTTCTTATAAAAATCATGGTGTTGATACAAAAAAACGTTCAATTGCGGCTAAATCACAAAGCCTATCCCTAAACTTACGACAAAAACTGCTATAACTAAAGGAAAAAAAGGGAACTATAATTTTAGTTTGAAGATTCTCGTGGCCTTTCTTGTCTTTGAAGGATGAATTTTTCACTAAATTCTTAAAGAGCACAGGATAGTGATGGTACTGTATAAATGGGACACATCAGCGGTCGCCGAACATTCCGCCTCGAGCCCTGGACATAAGATAATGTTCGACAAAACACGGGTCTTGACCAATACGGAAGAATAGCATCCGCTCTTAATACATAAGGCAATAGAAATTACCAAAAGGCCAAAATACTTCAAAAGGGAGGATGGATATAACCTGAGCCGGGTTAGGAAGAGGTTCCTGGCTCCTGCAAAAGCCCAACGGCTAAAGGCTGGGACACAATCAACGTGTACGTGTAACGTGAGCCGTTAACGGGAATACGCGAAAAGATGGCTGACGGGAAAGTATAGCGAACGGACACAATCAACGTGTACGGGGAGTACGTGTACGCGAGAGATGGGCAACATTCATCTCTTCCCGTGTCCCGTACACGGAAAACCAATCAGAATAGTCCTGAGAATCCGGGAATGGGAGCCATCTGTCGGCAGATTCATCCTACTGCTGAAGATAGCTCTTGGCGAAGACAAATTATTTACTTTCACACTTGTTTACACCTGATCTCTTAGCTGCGCCTGCGTTAGTCAACTGTTACTCCGGGCCGCGTTACCGTCGACTGTGTCCGCTGACTTGCGTTCCCAGTCTCCCGTTGTCCCGTTAACGTCTCGCGTCACACGTACACGTTGATTTGGCCCCTGACTTAACGTCTCACGCACAAGATTCAAATCAGCCCAACAATGGTGCAACGGACATCGACGCTTCTCGTGGTGTGCGAATCAGGGATTTTCATTTCGAATCGAATCTCCCAAAAGATATTTCGAATCGAATCGAAACGATTTTTTTTATTTTGGTAGTGAATCAAAGCAATCTGAAAATTTCGCTTGCGAATCGAATTATAATCTAAATATTCTCCTCTTTCTTATTTATGCATGATGTAAATAATGATGTTCTTATTTATGCATGATATTTTGAATCTGTAGTAGTAGTCTTTGTATCCCTTGCATGTTAGAACGATTGGAGATACAATGTTTCTTGGGTATTAGATTTGTAATTGGCGCTTTGCATGTGTGGTACGCGGGTTTTTAATGTAATGTCGGTGTTCTACCATATCATTCATGCATGCCTGGTGCGAAAGCACCCCCTGCCACACACCCTTTGGGTGGCTTGCAGGGTATGACGTAGATGTAGATGTAGATGTAAATAAAATGCGAAAGCTTAAGCGCAGTTAAAGTAATAAAAATTTTCAAAATATTTCAGGGCCTCACATTAGCTTATATATCTATAGTGGCACAAATAATAGCACAGAAAAACATGTGATCGTTTGAATTTTCGTTTCGCGAGAGGAAAACATCGTCTAAACGGACGGCGCGCCATTTTTGGAATGAGCGCCATGTTTGAATGCATGCAACGATTCGAAGACGAATCTATCAGATTCGAATATTTCGAATCACACGGTTTCGAAGCATCCCGATTCGCAGGCGAATCGAATCGAATTAAGCCCGATTCGAGTCGATTCGTATCGATTTCGAAGCATTCGCACAGCTCTAGATGCTTCTATATAAGACCAAGCTGAGTCTGGTTAACACTCATTCTCTTGAAGAAGCCTCAAGTACGAGGAGCGAAACATTGAGTTTAACAAATTAACAAAACGCAGCATTGCCTGAAAAAATCATCCGTCGAAAACTATATATCTGTTGAACCATTTCCATGGCTAAGAGCTTGGTGAGTTCTTCAGCAAAAATACAAGTAGTTAAATATGTGGTCGCAGAATTTTTATTCAATTAACTTGAGACGTTATAAAAATATGCAATCAATGACCAACAATCACCACTCTGACCACTTTTAGATCATCCCCCTCGACATAAGGAATGACTTGACAGAGACAGACACATTTCCTCCCCACCCGGCAATTGTTTCCGCCAGTAATGGTCGCTTAAGTGGCCGCTTCCTCGGATACGGATTGCAGGCAGAGCGCCTGGGGAGCACACCCCCTGCCCATTGCCACGCCCACAAACCACCCACTCAGCTACATATGCATCAACCCCTTTCACTTCATCTCCTCTCTCCAACCAACCCCTCCGTCTCCATTAGTGTCTTCCCCCTTAGTGCTTCACTTGTGCGGCGAGCGGGATTAAGACTGGCGAGGATACTAGGCTGGATTCACAGAACTGGCTTCCTACACTGTTTTCTCTTGTATCAATCCTGGCTGATGAGGAGAGAATTTTGTATGCAGTTTTCTAAGGCCAACAAATCAGAAAAGACGAAGCAATATTTCCCTATGCACAGATCTGCGTGAAACCTTTCACACATTTTCCTTATAAGTGATTTCACAAAATTTTTGTGAAAAAATATCATTGAACAGATCAGGTTGTTTATCAAACATATACTACTGCCTTAAAAATTACTGAAAATTATTTCAAAAGATAAGGTCCCAATCTCTTTTTTATAATCCTGTGGCATTTGGCAAAATCTTTTATAACTCAAAAGACAAATATAACAACTTTGATAACCGAGGTGTTTAATGACTGGTGCGTGATGAATATGTTGTACAACACATATGAAAAACAACTCGCAGCATAAAAACTGGGGTGAAATTCATCGACTTTGTTACATAAACAATAAGAATGCATCATATTTTGCCAATCACATGCGCAATGTTAACCATTTTTAATGATTTGGACGCGTAAGTCACACATTGTATGTACAAAGGTTACAAATTAGACTTTTTTGATGTGTGAAATATATAAAAGCGAATCTCAATTATGTACTGATATTGCTATTGCACATTCACTTCTACAGTTAGCCTCGGTAAGCGTCGTTTTGATTTACGTCTGACTCGATTTTACATTCATACTGACAAGGGTCGTCGGAAAATTTTTCCCTTTTTCATTGTAAGAAAATAGACCGAATATGCATATGCTTGCGTTTTATGGTAACTGAGACATTATCATCCTACCTGAAATAGCTATTTTCTACTAGATGGAGGCATTTTTTTATAAACGCCTTGATTTATCTTCGGATTAAAGTGTACACGAATATCTGGATCCGTTTTGCGTTGTTTCGACTTATGTTGCTCTTCTTAAACACGCATCATCATCATCTGGTGTTCTGTCTGCTGACAGGTCCCGTACACCACTGCTGTCTCCATCCGCTTCTGTCCCGAGCTTCCTTCTTTGCTTCATCATAGCTGATGTTCATCACCTGATCCACCAATTTAATTCTTCTCCTTCCTCTCTTTTTCTTTCCTTCATTTGAACCCTCAAGTGCCACAGTTATTATACTTTTCCCTCTCATCACATGGCCCAACCAGTTTCCTTTCCTTTTCCTTATTTCCTTTAGGTGCGATCTTCCTTCTTTTACTTTGCTCAAAACCTCTTCATCTCTCATCTTATCTACCCATCTTACTTTTTCCATCCTTCTCCACACCCACATTTCATAAGCTTCTATTCTATTTCCTTCATTCTTACCTAATGTCCATGCTTCACATCCATACATGAAAACGCTCCATGGATAGCATTTAGCTAGTCTCTTTCTCAGCTCCAGATCCAGGCTTTTATTGCATAGCAAGTTTTTCTTCTGACTAAAGGCCTCTTTTGCCATTTCTATCCTTGCTTTTATTTACACGCATATCCGACATAAATCGAGAACTTACTGTAAGTACTAAACTTTCTAGCCAGTAACATAAGGAATGTGCCCCTAACCCAATGCCAAGCACTCTTCCGGCGACACCCCCCGCTCCCCCTCACCAATTTTCAACCTTTCCCAAGGTCTCCCCCTTCTCCCCTCTCTGTTCCAACCTTCACATGTGGGGGGGGGGGGGGAATTTAAACCAGGATAGAAAGTGACGCGTAACTTGCTATTCTGGTTTAAATCCCTCCCCCTTTTCCCTCTCTTCCTCACACCACTCTGTAAATGCAAGTCTGAGATATTTGGAGTAATGTACCCTCATGATGGCATAATGTGCTGAAACCATGGTTAGTGACGAAAATAAAAGTGTGGAAATCATAAAAGTGCTCATTTTCAAATACGGATATCCATATGCTCCACCAAATTGGTGAAATTACGCTCTCTTGAAAAAATGTATACTATTTTAAACATAAAATTATGACAGATAAGAAATACTTCGCGATATTTCTGATTTTAAATGTCAATATTTAATTCAAAAATACTCCAAATACTGCACAGAAAGTTACTAATAATTGTTGCTGATAAACACTGGGGAGTCGCATTGAGTCGAAGATCCGAATAAATTATCCATTTTAACTAAATTTGTCTTAAATTCCCAGTCATTGGCTTACGAACTGTCTTTCTCCTCAGTATGTTCTTGGCATGCATTACTTCATCATAGACCGTTCCATCCTAAGATTGGTTCACTGCAGCCCTCCACTCATTCCCATTCTAATCCTAGTTCTCGTATCATATGTCATCTCTTCCTATGTACTCTCCTCTTTATTTGGTCCATGAACTTATTTCTGTGTCTTCCCTTGGGGACTTTACCCTCTATTTTACATTTAGCTATGTTCTTCAAAAGCCCATTGTGTCTCAGGGTGTGTCCAATCCATCAAGTTCTTCTTTTCTCTATGGTGTTCAGTATGGTACTTACCTCTTATACTCTTCTTTTCTTCATTGGCCATTCAATCCTAAGATTGATTGACTGCAGCCCTTCACTTTTCCCTATCTAATGCTAGTTCCCTTACCTCCTGGCATCTCTTCCTGTGTACTTTCCTCTTTATTTGGTCCATGACCTTATTCCTGGGTCTTCCTCTGGGGACTTTTCGCCCTATATTACCTTCAATTATGTTCTTCACAAATCCATCGTGTCTCAGGTTGTGTCCAATCAATCTGGTTCTTCTTTTCTCTATTGTATTCCATTTAGTAATTTCCTGTTCGACTCTTCTCTACGCTTCGTCATTTTTTATTTTTCTTGTGCATTTTACCTTCAGCATCCTCCTCCAGTATCAGGTTTCAAAGTTGATGTTTGTTCTGGTCCACTTTTCCAATGATCCATTCTTCCGAACCATATAGTTTCACGCTCCACACGAATTATTTCACTTACTTTTTCCTGGTTTGAAGTCCTATCTTCTTTGAATACAGCAATTATCTTTTTCCAATGAACGCCTTTTTATCTGCTTGATGTCCGCTGAACTCCTTTCGTCCCACGTGATGGTACTTCCGAGATAGGTAAGGAATCCACTCCAGTCATAACAATTTAATGAAGGCAAAAATGTAAAATATAATTCTCATGTCTCTTCCCTAACTCCATGGGTAATGATTTTTCTAAGCGAAAGCAAATGAATTCAAAATGAATGCGGTCTTTGTATTGTATTAATTACTCAATAAATCATCGACATGTGCTACTATTACCGCTATGGCCACTTAATTTCACTTAAAACCTCTTAGAATAAGTCCGGGAGTGTTTCAACATTGTTTTGCTGGGCCTAACCACCCGTCTATCGACGACTAAACATGCTCAATCTCCCATCTCTAACGCCCGGTTGCCAGGACATTTAGTTTTGGAATCAACAGTCACATTATCCACGAAGTAATGGACCACAGCGAAATATTCATGTAACAAGGACACTTTCAAGGGTTTATAAAATTGGGCAAGAAAGTTCACAGTGAGTGTATGCAAATGTATCCCAGTAAATGGCCAAAGTCAACACGAAAAGAATCCTAGAAACGTATTTACACAACCGCTAATTAACATCTTTTATTTCTTTCTCTAAGGCTATTTGATGAATGACAGTCTAATTAATTTGAGGATGCATCAATTAGTTTTAAAAATGCTTGTCATTATTAGGCCGTATAGGAAGTATATTTGGTATATTAAGGCCCTATCAAATGGAATATTTCGTGAAATAAGACCGCGAGACGAAAAACTTTGCGCGACCAAGGTTTGTTACATCATACCCCTGGTGCTGTGCGAGGGAGAACGACGGTGTCCCCACCTGTAGGCGGTTCGTAGGAAGTCCGCTCAATCTCGGGGACAGAACTGCAGCTTGGGAGACAGCAAATTAGGTGAAGGGGATGCAACGTCTCTTTGAGGCGAATATATAGAGCAATGAGGATATGAGTAGATTCCGGAGCAACCAAGGGTAAATCACGATATGCATTTCCTGGTCCTGATAACTCCCTCCCCTTCTAAACCTACACTGTGGGTGGAGTAAACATAAACTTTTCAGATACAGTTAAATATCTTGGAATTACCTTAACTTCTAATATATCGTGGCAAACACAATACAACACATATGCGCCACAGCACTAAAGAAACTAGGTTTAGTCAAGAGTATATGAAGAAGGTCCTCGGATGAAAAATTAAAAGGGAGATGCTACTTGGCTCTGGTTGGGCCCCACCTCTAATACACCGCGAGCATTTGGGACCCTGGTCATAATGATTATACCAAAAAAATGATAAAATACAAAGGAAAGCAGCACGCTTTGTTAAAAATCGTAACGAGCGAATGGCGTATAGCGGTTCGCAACTTTTAGAGGGATTAAGGTGGGAGCTACCAGAGACTCGGAGGCAACAAGCTAGGCTTTGCATGCTTGAGAAATTTAGAAGTGAGCTCTTTTAGAGCGACACAGAGAATATTGTTATGATGCCTTACTACATCAATAGGTCTGACAGAATCGAAAAATTAAGAGATATATATTGCCGAACAGATAAGTACAAAACTCTTTCTATCCGCGCAGAATAAACGACCACAATAAATAATGAGCACCACTAAATACATCCCCATATTACACGTCACCAGTTCACCTCCCAAAACCATATCCCTTACATTTTTACACGGCTGGTGTCCTAATACCCTATGCCACACGCCAATACGGCGGCTAGCAGGGTAGTACGTAAATGTAGAAGATACGGCCGCTTAAATAAAATCAACATTATTACCAATATTTAAATCAGAATATATAATAAATTCTCAGGCTTCACTTCGTGGACCAACATTGCAATTGTTTGTAAATAAACTTACTTAGTAATATTCCTCAATGGTTTTTATTATTCCGACCTAGGTTTCGACTCAATTCATTATCAAGGTAACCTTGGTAACCAAGGTAACCCTAACAAGGTACCATGATGATGTAACTTGAGTCGAAATCTAGGTCGGAATAATAAAAACCATTGAGGAATATTACTAAGCGAGTTTATTTACATCCATTTAATTCAGAGTTTGTCCATCTGTTTGTGCACAAATTCGCTTCCCACTAGGAAGCACATAAAAGTTTCCAAGTCACAAATCAACGAAACACTCGTCCCTCAGTTAGCTGATATACCAGTGCATACTGTCACAGGTGTACGTACTTGATAAGGATATAGCTGCCCGTCTACTGCCAAATTTGCTGTGGGCCAACATAACCGACCGCAATTAGCGTTGTGCATATCCTAAATATTGCTTACTGGAGCTGATTTATCTACTAGGGTAAGCCAATAAGTAAATCCCAAACGTAGGCCTTTCATTATCAGCATCAGTTGTAAAACTTTCCATGGGAAACGCTTGAAACTTCCTCCGAACAGTAGCAACTTATCATCCAGTGATTAGTCAATAGTAGACTATAAAATATTAACGACTCCACTAAACTGAATCAGAGGAAATTTGGGGCATTATGTATACATTATGTATATAATTCATACACACAAGTCGTAGACAGTTCGATTTACGAGAATATAATCGTTCAGGATTTGGACTATTGAAAAAAAGCCGTTTTCATATTTAAGGAATTTCATATTTTTTCCTATTAAAACATTGTAGTACAAATATCACAATTTAAGACAATTTTATATTTTGGCATCATACAATACAAACATTCGGAAATTACACGTATCTTTCTATGCATTCAATAAAATTCCGTCACGCATGACTAGATGAGAGTGCATCTTTTAATTAAAAATCAGTTTTTTTGACCGTTATAGACGTTCGATTCCGTTGATAGATAAGAGCACATTTTGGCACGCATGTTTTTCTAAGGAACTATACAGATTAATCAGCTATTTAAAAGGGCCAAATGATCCCAAAGACAAACAACAGGAACCCTTTTTAAGCATATTTTACTTACACAAGAAAAGCATTAGATTTGGTGCAGAGGTTCCTAATTTTGCCTTTTCAAGTTAATGAATAAATAATGAAAATACCAACTATGTTTAATTTCACATATTCTTTTATTGGCACAACTAGTTTCAATGAAACTGTTGTATTAGTTGTGCCAGTAAAAATTCTGTGGATTTAAACATAGTTGGTATTGTCATAATTTATTCTATAATGGACTACCCCACAGTTACGCCTGAAAGGATTGAATTCACGTTTCAAGTTATATATTGAAGTCTGTAGTGCAGGGTCTCTGAAAGGACAAATCTTTCATTCTTTTACCTCGACAAATGGAGGAATATACATACATTTTTTTTAGTCAAGAAAAATTCAAGCATTCTTATTCAAATAAGAATTAGGGGTCATCTATGCAGGAGAATTATTTAGTTCTTTGGCAGCATCTAGTGAAAAAGGAAAGTTCTCTCCTCCATTAGGGCAGAAAGAGAGAAAATCTACACCCAAAACTCATATTTCAGCGGTTGATGTACAAAAAGACGCGGGATTTCCCAACTGACGAACCCTGAGGACGATGGCGGAGGTAGGCATCGAGGTGCCGGCCAACAATCACACGCACCTTACCTTCGAGGAAACCCCGCGAAGACTTCATATATGCAGGTGGTGTACAAAAGATACTTGATTTGCATCAGGGGGTAAATGCGATTTTACAGTTTCTATCTTCGAAGTATAGCTTTCTTTAATCAAATTTCTACCTCCACCAATGGCGACGTCAATTCAGCTTCCCAGGACGAAAAATATAGCTTTTCTCGAGGAGAGCCAAGTGCACTACACACGCATGTCGCATGGTAATTTACGGTCAATTTCTTACCATTCCGAAAGACGTTTAACTCTTTCCAGTACTTTAAAGCGTCGTAAGTTTAGGGTCGGTTCATTATTCCGCTCCGACGTCTGCAATTGGCGAGTGAAGCGCCAGAGAAGGCCATCTCCCTAAGCTCTGTCCCTCATCGGAAAACCCCTGCATCGGAAAACGTTTAGAATGCGATCACTGTAAATAAAAAGGAGAAGGGAAGGTCTCGGCAATTTCCCGTCTCCTGAATTGGTGAAACATGTCCGTCAAAATCATATTAATTGTCTAGTTATTTAGGCGAAACGATCCCTTTCGCGGTTTAATTCATCACAATTAAATTTCGTGGTTTAATTCGAGATGACAGGAGGGTGATCTGGATTCTTTTGTCGAACGAAAATGTTTATACTAATGAATAAAATTCGCCGAGAAAAAAAATCACTCGATTGAACCGATAATAGAACTGGTTTCTCCAAAATTCCAGTCAAACGTGTTCATCCTGACCGGCAAATGGGAGATTCGGGTTCGATTCCCGATCAAGTCAATTGATTTTTCCCACGACGAATTTCATTTGACCGGGAACCGACCTCAGATCTCCCAATCAGTGGTATGTGTGTTAGCCAGGTTACACCACCAAGACTTGATGATGTGAATGACGAACACACCTGAGCGGCAATTGGGACCTCCGGGTTCGATTCCAAGTTAATTAAAATGGTTCTATCACGGCAAATTTCATGCCTTGGTGTAAATGCACCCGTGCGGGTGACTTGGTACCTTTCATGTGTACATGAAAGAATGAATTGGAAAAAGAAAATGTTTACTGCCGAGATTTGACTTGGGCAATTTCAAGAGATTTCCTTCCAGATATAGGCAAAAAAGCTTCTAATCCTAGAAGTACCGGACTTCGTAGCGTACCTATTAGGACAGACAGGGTTCAATCTGATCCCTTCTAAATTGTTGTTTACTTAAATGACATGGTAATTGTTACAAAAATCTCTTTTATTTATTGATAAGCATTATTTTGCAAGGAGATAGGTTTATATCAACATACCACAGTTGGCCACTTCAACATATAGGATGTGATGAATGAGGATTTCGACCCGGGACTTTTGCCCCTGGTCCAAGTCCTCGAGCGAAGTCTGGGTTTGTCACGTCTTCGTTTGGTTATTCACCCTAAGGCATTCACAACCGGCTATCGAGCTGTTAATAATACTTCAATGAATGAAAATTTAACTATATTTTTTAACGACAAAACTCGGTTTAAAGAGTGGTAGGTGAAGATGACTCGATTAAAAGATAACCACGGGTCGAAATGACCCCTGGTACAAATAGGTACAAGGTAATGTGCATGAAAAATTGTTGATGCTAAGAGGTTCTTATTTTTCCATTATATTCTCCTGCTAAAAATAAACAAAAGTTAAGTAATATGGAAGAACTTATGCGTATCAGTCTAGAGTAATGGATTTTCGACAAAAGAGGAGGAGTCTAAATGACCCCCGTGGCTCTTCTACTGTCAGCAAAAAAAGGAAAGTGCATATCACGGCTTTTCTTCATTGACTGGTAACATTCACACAAATCCATCATGCCACTCCCTTACGGGATGGACACCGTCAATGAATAAATTGAATCTCCTGTCATAATTTTCTCCATGATGTCCTACACTCGCATGCATTCTCCGCTTACATTACTTGCATGCATCGCTTTAAAGTTTAAACTGTGTATATAATCTTTGGTTTTAAACATGGCCTCATAATTTTCCGTATACTTTTCAGTACCTATCTTCCACAAAAATTTAACGATGACTTTATCTGTCCATCCCTTCCTCTTAACCCATCTCCCTCTTATCTAACATCTCGTTTCATTTACGCATATCTATTACTTGAGCACCAAACACCCAACTACAGCATTTCGACTTGACTAGATAACCAAACTACAGTGAAACCTAAATTAAGCGGCCACCATCGGATCTGTGAGATAGTGGCTGCTAAGGAGGTGACCGCTGAAGGGAGGGAAATTTCACGTAGCTCACGAGCATGAATGTACATAATGGATTCAAATGTTTGGAACGTGTTGTCAAAATTTCCACATGTAGTTCACCCAGTCCTCGGCGCTACTTAGAACAACGTCTTCTCAGTCGACGCGTAAATGGCCGTTGTTAATTGTTGTTAACGTGAGACTGCTGGATATTCAATGACAATCGAGTAGATATGAACTATTTGATGCTGTGAATAATAGCTGGCTATTTTTGAGACCTAACAGTTACTTTGTACATGATAGAGAGGAAATATCTACTACTTGAAGTGTGTAAGAGGCATATGAAACTTCCATCATGAACAGAAGCCGACGGTTGCCATACTCTGATTCGAATTTGAATGCATTAGGCCCGTTCGGCTTAATTAAAGAATTTAGAATGCCTTGTATAAACAGGACTTGCTTCGTACCAGGCTGCAAAACAGGGTATGCGTCTACGAGGACCCAAAATAGGAGACCGGACGATATTCAAAAATTGTGTAATTACATCCCGCTTACGGTATTACATTTTAATCAACCGCATGTCGATTACTGGTAAGTAAAACCAGTAAGACGTGTTAATTTGCTATCTGTAGACTGAATTCACATTTAAACTGCCGTCTTTTAATCAGCCACAATCCACAAAGTAGTTTGTTTACAGAATTCTAGGCAAAAGTTTTAAGCGACGAGTCAACAAACCATATGTATATTCATGCTCACGAGAATGTATGGGAAATTTATTGTGTCCGAAAAAATCAGCCGGTTTTCGAGGTAACTGTTGAACGATAGCCGACGATCAGGTTTCACTGTAAATTGATTAAAAGGTATAGTTGGTTCGGAAATAAATCTCCAGGTTATTTCAAGATGCCTATTCCAATTCACAAAATATATAAACGCACTTAGGCATAACATTTTTTACCGTTAAATTTTTCAAAGTAAACACTTCGTACGAAAATTTTTAACAATAAAAAAGATTTAAAGATGTCCGACGAAACTTATCGGAAGGTTTCTAACCTGTTTCTTATTTTGCTACCCATATTTTTACGATACAGGTATTGCTCAGCAGGTTTAATACGTGTGATACTGATTGTCATTATTTTTCTCTATCTTGATCATTTTTTTATGGTCATCGGTATGTGGCACTGTCTATAAACACCCACTCAGACTTTGCGCCAATTGTTTGCTTTTCTTACATTCTCATAGGTATATCCAAAATCTATCTTAGATCACTATCAAGCGATTAAATTATCTTGGGGACCCTATATCCTTTTCTAAACCCTTGGCCTAAAAACCACTGTTCCTTCTGTTTTTTTGCTCCATTCGTTTTTTTTATATTTTTGCATAGATCCTCATCATCATCAACTGGTGTTCTGCCAACCGGCAGGTGCTAAACACCTAAGCCGTCTCCAATTTGTCCAGTCCCGGGCCTCTTCCTTGGTCTCCTCGTAACTTCTTTTTATGTTCACTTCGCCTGTCATCTTCAGCCTTCTCCTTCTTTCTCTTCTCCTTTCTCCCTCCGCTATTCCCTCGACTGCTTTATTTAAAATCCCCTTCGCTCTTAAAATATGTCCAATCCAGTTTCTCTTTCTATTCTGTATTGTTTTCAGTAGTGATCTTTCCTCCCTAACTCTTCCCATCACCTCCTAATTTCTCACTCTATCCAACAAGTGCACTCTCTCGTTTGTCGTGGCCGCCTCACAACTTTTGAATTCCATTCCAATTGATGTGAGGAAATCTCGCTCGATGGAAATATTATAATCTAAATTGTACGAAATTTTATTGAATGAATGTTTTCCTGAATAGTTTAGCCTGATCGGGACTCGGTTCGCAATGCCAATTTTCTTTTCTTTATTGCTATTATTTTTACAATTTTTTTATTAGACAAAAATTGTTTTTTTCCTCATGGTCTGTTTATGTTTTTTTATCTTGCACCATATATTTATATATTGATTGTATTTTTACCAATCTCCGAGTTCAGCTGTTTAACATGTAAAATTATTGTTTTTCAATGAGAATAGCTGTTTTTGTCTTTTTTATACATTGTATATTATTAAGCTGTATTTATTTTTTATTTGATTTAGGTTTTATGTTATTATTTATATGTTTTATATATATATATATATATATATATATATATATATATATATATATATATATATATATATATATATATATATATATATATTTATTATATGCTTTAATTTGATGACTGCTACAATGTAGCCATTCTGGCTTCCCTCCCGCCCACAGCCACTATCATTAGTCTGAAGACATTAGAACAATGTTGCATCAGATTTTTTAACGCCCTCTGTCCACCTGGCCTCAACCGTTCCCATTAATTTTATCCCCCACTTTTCGCTACATTGTTTCTTTCTCCCGAATAGGTCTTTGGCTCCTTCCCTCCCCGCCCTTCCCCACCCCTCCTACCTGCTCCTTCCCCTCACCGCCCCTCCTATACGATTCTTCCTCCTCAATCCTCATTCTATCACTGACGAAGGTGCGGGCGACCCACCGAAAATTTTAAACTCGTGAGTTTGCTTTTTTTATGTTTTATGTTTAGTGTCACCCTGTGACGAAGATTTATATTGTTTGCCACGTTCGTGGAATCTTCGCAAGAACTATATATATATATATATATATATATATATATATATATATATATATATATATATATATATATATATATATATATATATATTTAGCGTCTTCGCTCTTGCGACCAAGGTGCTTGTGGCACCGAAATATCGAGAAACTTTGTAAGTGTGTTCATCATTTTTTGTTTTCTGTGTTTGTCGTCTGCCTTCCTCTGGCAAACTTTTATATATTCGTCACTTAAGTGATCCTAAGTGCATATTATATATATATATATATATATATATATATATATATATATATATATATATATATATATATATATATATATATATATATATATTTATATATATATATAACTACACTTAGGATCACTCATGTGACGAATATATAAACAGTTTGTCAGAGAAAGGCAGACGCTAAACACAGAAAAACAAAACAAAATGAACACACAGAGTTTCTTAATATTTCGGTGCCACTAGCACCTTGTTCGTCTTCTACGCTCTTGCGAACAAGGTGCTAGTGGAACCCGAAATATTAAGAAACTCTGTGTGTTCATTTTTTTTTGTTTTTCTGTGTTTAGCGTCTGCCTTTCTTTGGCAAACTGTTTATATATATATGTATATATATAATTTATATGTTAATTTTTTCATTACCTCGCTGCTATTTTATTTTATTATTTTGTATTCTTGCTCTAAGGGAACTGTCCCAGAGTAAAGTAAACGATTATTCTATTCTCTCTAGCCTCCTCCACGCCCACATGTCAAAAGCATTAATCCTATTCTTCTCTCATCTTCCCAAGGTTCACGTTCCGCATCCATACAGCATAACATTCAGCACACAACATTTCACTGGTCTCTTCCCCAGTTCTAGGTCCACACCAATGCAAGACATATTTCTCTTCTTATTAAAAGTTTCCTTTCCCATAGCTATTCTTGAATTAATCTCTACCTCGCTCTTCCAATCTTTCGTCAGCATGCTCCCAACATGCCTATGCCTTCTAACCTACTCTATTCTTCCCTCATTTGACATAACATTCATATTTCCTCCATCACTCACTATAATAACTTTTGTTTCCCAACATTTATAAACATAGACCCTGTGGAAGTGAAATTGTCCAAATAAACCATCTAATCCCCTCGCAAAGGTCGAACTTTTACATTCTTTAATATATTTCAAGCATCATCTTAAGTCCGCGTGAGCTATCCCCAAAAGCTCTTCAAAGTCCCATCGCTTCCTCTTAAAGATAGATCATTCAAAATTTATCTGCTTTTTCAGCATTAAAACTTGACTAGGAGGGAAGAATTCCGAGAAAAAGTTTGTTCGTGCCTCGTTCTCGGCTAATTAATTGCCCGGAAAGTAACTTACCCTTAAAATTTGACTTTCACTTCTCGCACAGGTGTTTTGAAATGTTGCTGTTATGATGAAAAGGAGTTATTCTTTTTACTAGAAAAATCCCCTGCGCGTAAATCTTTTCCTTAAGAACCCTCTATGAAGAAAAGTCCTTGATTTCCCCCACGCGTACACAGATAATCCTTTAAGTATTACTTATTACCTGTATTAGTCCACGATGACGAAGCACGTTAACGGCGGATTATATTACTACGTGCATCCAGAAAGTTAGTTTCGTTTGACAGGTGAAAGAAGACAAGTATATGTCCAGAGAAAAAAGAGGCACTCCGGTAGTGCCGACAGAAGTGAAAACTTGAAATAACGTGAGCATTTTTGACTGTAGTGAATAATTTCTAATGAAGTGTTTTATTAATCAGTAGAAAGTAGTTTCATGTATATAATAAATTAAATATTCATTTATTGCGCTATTGTACACAATTATTTTACATAAAAATTGTACACTTCAGAATAATCAACTTTCATCCATTATTTCAACAACTCTTTCATCATCACCGCCATCATCATCGGCAATATCTAAAACTGATACAACAGGCTTATGGTAACTAAAGTATGAAACGAATAATTTTGATTCGAATTTGCTTAAATGTCTTGTAAATACTGCATCAATAGTAGTTTTATATTTCGTTGTGCCAAGATTGCGATCATTAGACATCGTTAAACCAAACTCACTATTTAAAAATTCAATCAATGGTAGATTTTTATCGTCTGCAAAGTTTATGTTGAAATCTCCACTCAAAATCATTGGCAAATCATCAAATCTTTTCCCAATTTTTGGTTCAAGCAATCCAGATGCATCATGAGAATAAATGAATAAATTTTCATACAAGAAGTCTCGTATCGCCCTCAATGACTTATCCGGAGAAATATAAATGGCAACCATAATAATGAACTGATTATTCTCAGAGTGGCAACGACATAAACGTATTAAAAGAAATTGAGTTATATTGTTCTAATCTTCACTATTCTTGTATCGAGTACACTCTCCTGCACGAGTATGGACTATTATATTATCCGGCACAATATTTGTAGCAACCCAAATTGAATGAACTAAACCGTATATTAGATATATATAATGTAATATGAATAAAATTATAATATAGTTTATTTGACGGTGACAGTGACGCGAGTCCAATGGTTTTTACCCATCCACAAGTACTGTGTATATAGCGAGTATACTGTGTATATACAGAATATACAATCATACATATATTTAGCAGCAGTGACGGTGACGGTAACGCGAGTCTAATGGCTTTTACCCATCCACAAAAGTGTATATACAGAATATACAATTACACATATATTTAGTAGCGGTGATGGTGACGGTGACGGTGATGCGAGTCCAATGGTTTGTACCCATCCACAAGTACTGTGTATATAGCGAGTATACTGTGTATATACAGAATATACATAATTATACATATATGTAGTAGCGGTGACGCGAGTCCAATGTCTTTTACCCATCTACAAAAGTGCTCAACGCGACATAAGAAGTTTTCACTTCAAAAACTGCCTGTCGGACAACAGAGGGCAACACTCTAGCATGCATTCCCTCTGTGGTCAAAATAGGGTACTAAAGTAAGGTGGGAATACAAAACACAGCTAATGAATGTAACAGCATAAAAACTATCCTCAGGAAAATTCCCCGAAATTTTAAATTATTTGAAAACCTTTTCAGAGTTTTAATATTTTGCCATGTAGCATGGCCTCATTTAAAAACATGCGAGATTGAAGGAAATATCTCCCTCTGAAGAAATAAAAAAAGATGAGGTTGAAAGAAAATAGGATTGCTTAATGAATATATTTTAAATTCAGCTCATACACGTCATGGGATCAAGTAAATTTTGAAATGGCTAACGAACAGATTTCAATTGAATTTGATAATAGTTTATCAGTAGGAAAACGAATTTTTGCGATCCTCTTAACATCGCGGTAGGGAAAACAATGTATTATGACTACACAAGTATATTTTAGGTCACCTACTAATGTTCCAAATGCACGAAGTACGTAGTTTTAGTAAAGTAGTTACTATTAAATGATGAATGAAAGTTATATTATTAACTCCAACAGAATAATTAAGAAAGCCTTTGATCGCTACAAACAAGGAGAAGGAAGCCTTAATGACACTAAGTAACTGCTAAGAGTTGTACCGTGAACTTTTTACATAGGCATAGCATGTTATTTTAACATGGTTTGTCATACAAATTAGATCCTTAAGTGCTGTAAAATCCATATCTAATAAATATAATATAGTTTATTTGACGGTGACAGTGACGCGAGTCCAATGGTTTTTACCCATCCACAAGTACTGTGTATATAGCGAGTATACTGTGTATATACAGAATATACAATCATACATATATTTAGCAGCAGTGACGGTGACGGTGACGCGAGTCCAATGGCTTTTACCCATCCACAAAAGTGTATATACAGAATATACAATTACACATATATTTAGTAGCGGTGATGGTGACGGTGACGGTGATGCGAGTCCAATGGTTTTTACCCATCCACAAGTACTGTGTATATAGCGAGTATACTGTGTATATACAGAATATACATAATTATACACATATGTAGTAGCGGTGACGGTGACGGTGACGCGAGTCCAATGTCTTTTACCCATCTACAAAAGTGCTCAACGCGACATAAGAAGTTTTCACTTCAAAAATTCACTGCGAAAAAATCTTTAGACCCTAAACTATTTTCCTACCCAACTCACAGCATTTTATAGGCACTTCACATGGCGCCGCACATGCTTTTATGTTCCCTCTTCATAAAAAGTTGCGGCGTTCGTGGTCAGCCAAGTAACACGTTTGATCTCGTCGTCATTGTTGAACTGCTTGCCACCAATGCTCGATTTCAGGTGCAAATTTCAGGTGGCAGTCACTAGGAGCGAGGTCCGGGCTGTATGGAGAGTGGTTGAACTGTTCCCAAACCAAAGTTCTGTAAAAGTTGAGTCGCTTGCGCAGTGGGAGGGCGGGAAATGCCATGAATCAAGACAATATCGCTTGTGAGCATATCCCTGCGGGGGAACTTTCAATTTTATTCGCCATTTCAAACAAACACCACAAAGCGTACACATCAATGGGCTAACTCAAAATAGCATCAACTCCCCAATAGGTCAATATGAGTACCGCGCATGTACGAAACTGCGATCACAGCGCTGCGGGGGCAAAAAAAAAGCAAACGGAACTTTATATCTGGATGTGCCTCGTAATTGCATTTCGTGTTTTACATTTTTACAAATTACTTTATGCCTTTTATCTATACCTTGTACACTTTGATGCTTAAAACAGTGGTGGTCTGGCAATGGGGGTCTGCCAAAAATTTTTTTTCCAAAAACGCATCTACACTTTTTCATATATAATGCTAGAAGGAACCCACACAAAAATTTTGGTTTGTATCGGAGATACCAAGGGTCAACTCACTGCTGATTTGACGTGGAATGACCCAGGTTCATTCTTCTGATTTTCGGGTTTTCCGCCGCGTCGTTCCGTCTTGAGGACAATACTTAGCCGACTATCCTGCAAGTTTCCTTAGTTTGGTCATTTGAATCTGAGGAAGCCGGATAGCCGGCGAAATATTGCCTACAAGATGGTACGTCGCGGAGGAAATCCCGAAAACCGGTAAAATCAACCTCTATCCACCTATGACCCAGATAATAAAATATCTTGAAATTACCTTAACTTCAGATATACCGTGGGGAACACACATACAAAGCATATGCAGCACAGCAGTAAAGAAACTAGGTTTTGTTAAGCGTATGACAGGAAGGTCCTCGGATGAAAAAGTAAAAGAGAGATGCTACTTCGCTCTGGTTAGGCCACACCTCGAATACGCCGCGAGCATTTAGGACCCTGGTCATTGAGATATAACAAAATAAATTAACTAAGTACAAATAAAAGCAGCACGCTTCGTTAAAAGCTGCTACGAACGAAAATATAGTATCCCACAACTTTTACAGGGACTAAGGTGGGAGCCCCTAGAGACTCGGAGACTGCACGCTAGGCTTGGGCTGCTTGATAAATTCAGAACTGATATTTTTCAGAGCGACACAGAGAATATTATCATGACGCCTCACTACATTTTTAGGTCTGACAGATGCGATAAAATAAGAGAGGTGCTCTGCCGAACAGTTAGGTACAAAAACTCGTTCCTTCCGCGCACAATAAGCAACCACAATAAAATCTGAGCTCCTCCAAATGCACTCTCATAGGACATGCCACCATTTCACCACCAAAACATTTACATCTTTACACGACTGGTGACCTACCAACCCCTGCCACACGCCCAAGCGGCGGCTCGCGGGGTAGTACGTAGATGTAGATTACATAACTAACTTGATTAAATATCGGAACACATGCAACATGAAAGAATTACTTGTGCGAGAGTTTGCGGGACAGCGTTCATGATGAGCCCTGAGAAACTTTAATGCAGCCGAGGGCTTTTGTTTAGCTTTAGAGCCAAGTCGCTAATTTGGACAACTAAGTGATTGTGGTGCGTGTTTGGGATGTTAATTCACGCCCTCTAAGATGCTTTAAATGGACTGAATGAGAAGATCACGCAGTTAAAAACTATGACATATACAGGCAAGTCTACACCTTAGGTCCCTACCAGAAAACCCGCTCTCCTCCAAATTACTCCACAGATACAAACTGCTTGACTTGCTCTATTTTGTGTCCTCCGAACGTTTAAATTCAACCTTGCCTTCTTGCTTCCAGAGAATCTCTTCACTTTCGTCATCCCAGGGTTTCTCTTCATCTCATACCTCTCACACTGCGCTTCTGGCGGATTGATATTTTATTGTAACCCCTAGGCCGACCTACATACATCTACATAATACCCTGCCAGCCGCCGCAGGGGCGTGTGGCCGGGGGTGTTAGGTCACCAGCCGTGTAAAGGTGCACGTTTTTTGGAAATGAAATGGTGACATGAATTATAGGAGTGTAATAAGTGGAGCTCAATTTTTACTGTGGTCGCGTATTGTGCGCGGAAAGAACGAGTTTTTGTACTTACCTGTTCGGCAGTGTACCTCTCTTATTTAATCGCATGTGTCAGACCTAGACATGTAGCAAGGAGTCATG
This sequence comes from Ceriagrion tenellum, assembly GCA_963169105.1. Taxonomy (NCBI): domain Eukaryota; kingdom Metazoa; phylum Arthropoda; class Insecta; order Odonata; family Coenagrionidae; genus Ceriagrion; species Ceriagrion tenellum. The sequence goes on along the minus strand of OY720642.1, from coordinate 87,202,234 downwards.
ATAATATTCTCTGTGTCTCTCTGAAATATATCAGTTCTGAATTGTTCAAGCAACCTACACCTAGCGTGTAGCCTTCGAGTCTCTAGGGGCTCCCATCTTAATTCCTCAACAAGTTGAGAGACACTATATGTACGCTCGTAGCAGTTTTGAGCGTAGCGCGCTGCTTTCCTTTGTATTTCATTAATCTTTTTGGTAAAATCAATTTAACCAGAGTGCCAAATGCTCGCGGCGTATTCCAGGTGTGGCTTAGCCACCATGCTTGATCATCTGCAAACCTCACTGACTCTATCAGATCCCCTCCAATCTTTATTCCAACTTTCCATCTCTCCCCATGCCTCAACCAACCGACGAAAAATGCCGCCCATTGTAAAAATACCGTCCCATTTACGTTATTTAAGTTATCTTATTACACCCATATCCGCTCACAAGTTCTGCATAATAGGGCGGGAAGAGAGAGACGAGACAAGTTGTTCATTTTTTGCTTGAAGGTATTCGCAGCTTCTTTCGTCAATTTAAGGAATTCCTTTCGGGAAATGCTGCGTTGTGCTAATAATTTATCTCGGCGTTTCACTCCTCCTACTGGGAGCGTTTTCAAGATAAAAGAGTGTGCCGTGCCTTGTCTCAATCTTATATAGTGTCCGTTGCCCGATTGTTGGGCCGATGTGAATTCCGGGCGGAAGACGTTAGCCGTTGGAAATTTCTCAAAGGGTTAAGGAGCACAAGAGAGCGATGCAGTTACGTCAATGTGACGCGTCAGCGGTCGCCGAACATTACGCTTCCAGCCCTGGGCATAAAATATTGTTCAAAGAAACACTGGTGTTGGCGAAGACGGAGGATTATCATCCGTGCTTAGTTGGTGACGCCATTGAAATAGCAAAAAGGCCGAATAACTTCAACAGGGAGGATGGCTACAACCTCAGCCGGGTTTGGAAAGGGTTCCTGGCCCCTTCAAATGTCCAACGACTAACGTCTTCCTCCCGGAATTCAAATCGTCCCAACAATCGGGCAACGGACGCTATATAAGATTGAGAAGCGGCACGACACACTCATTCTCTTGAAAAACGCACCCAGTAGGAGGAGTGAAACGTCGAGACAAAATGATTAGCACAACGCAGCATTTCCCGAAAGGAATTCCTTTAATCAAGTTGTTCATTCTTCCACGAAATCTTACTCGCGGGTAATTTTGAAAGCGAGAGGAAGGAAAAGGCGGTCGAAAATACCCTGGGGAGGAAGTGGGCGTTAAAATTTTTAAACGTCGTCGGGCATCCCGAGATGAGAGACGGGCGCCATCAAAGTGAATTTATAATTGGCTTCATCTTTCAGAGATTCGAAGGGTGTGAGGGGAGAGAGGACCCTTGAAGGGAACTCGGCGTTGTTTTTCTCGGGGTGGGAATGGATCTCGGGAAGGAAAGTGGACTGTTTGAAAGGAGAGCTCCTGATGATCTTTAGAGGGGTTGTCTGTGAGGTAGAGCGAATTGAGAGTTTGCGGGAAACGTAAACTTATACATATTCATTATTTATGTTAATCACCTAAGTTCTAGAGTTAGCAGTAAATTAAGATTAAGATTAAATACACTTCACCATCTCACCTCCCTATAACCTTATCATCTATAAATTTATTAACCTCAATAAATAACCTTATCATATACAAATTGCAATCTTGCGGAGCTAATAGAAAAATAGTGAATTGGATAGGGACTTTCTCAGTGATCGAAAAAAATAATTATTGATGGTTTTAGCTCTATTATGGTCGAATTCACATCCTGTGTTCCTCAAGGAAGTGTGATGGGCCCTCTTCTATGCATTATTTATGTTAATGACCTAAGTTCTAGAGTTAGCAGTAAATTAACATTATTTGCAGACGAAACTATTATCTACCGTGAAATAAGCGAAGACGAGGACTTTGAAGCTATGTCATCGGACCTGAACAACGTTCATTCATGTTGCCGGGAGTGGGGGGTTAGAATTAAATATCGGCAAATGAAACACATTTCACTATCTGTAAGAGTCATCACAAAACTGCCCCACCTATACTGTGGGTGGAGTAAACATAAAATGTTCAGATACTGTAAAATATCGTGAAATTACTAACTTCTGATATATCCTGGGGATTACACGTACAAAACATATGTGACGCAGCATTATAGAAACTAGGTTTTGTTAAACGTACAATAGAAAGGTGCACGGATGAGAAAGTCATAAAAAGATTCTACTTCAATCTGGTAAGGTAACACCTCGAATACTCCGCGAGCATTTTGGACCCTGGTCATAAAGATTTAACTAAAATAATTAATAAAATACAAAGGAAAGCAGCGCGCTTCGTTAAAATTGCTACGAGCGAACATATAGTGTCTCACAACTTTTAGAGAGATTAAGGTGGGAGCCCCTAGAGACTCGGAGACTGCACGCTAGGCTTGGGCTGCTTGATAAATTCAGAACTGATATTTTTCAGAGCGACACAGAGAATATTATCATGACGCCTCACTACATTTTTAGGTCTGACAGATGCGATAAAATAAGAGAGGTGCTCTGCCGAACAGTTAGGTACAAAAACTCGTTCCTTCCGCGCACAATAAGCAACCACAATAAAATCTGAGCTCCTCCAAATGCACTCTCATAGGACATGCCACCATTTCACCACCAAAACATTTACATCTTTACACGACTGGTGACCTAACACTCCATGCCACACGCCCATGCGGCGGCTCGTAGGGTATTATATAGATACAGATGTACATGTATGGTGGGGAAATGGATTAGTTGAGGGATTAGTTGAGAAGTATGGGATCGTACTTTTTGGGAGAAGGGAACAAAATAAAAAGAATCATTAGGGAAAGGAATACTTGGATTATGGCGTAAGGAAAGGGAAGGTTATCTCTATTTCAGGGAAGTTAAGAGAGTATATGAAGCCGTAGGGCAACCTAATTCAATCTTGTTCCCATGCTTAACAGCATGCAGAATGAGGTATGTATCCTACACCAACTCAAAATCCGCGCTTGAGTAAGTATTCAAGCCTGCCAGGAATACGGCGGTGAAATACAATGAAATTGCAATGAAAAAAAATCGGCCTGGACCGGGTATCGAACTACGGACCTTAGACTTCCCTCGTGCAGTGGCTTTCTTGAAGTCCAATCCCCTTTGCGTCATCATCTTTGATGGACCATTTCAAATTTTCGCCGCCATCTATCTTTAAATTCCCGGTCCAGACCGATTTTTTCACATGGCAATTTCATTGTTTACCTTTGGCGTTTGGCGAATGTAGCAGTAAATCAATTTTATATTTTTGTAACTGAGGAGTTTTCATCAATGTTTACAGGATAAAAATCTCTTAAAGTACCAACCAGAAGTTATCTCCTCCAGAAGTTGGACAGATTTCTCCTGAGTCACCCTGAATACGATAGCTGGCCGAGAGGTCGAGCCTTTAAAGGTGTAGGCGGGGAACAGTGGGAATTGGTACGGAATCAGCCGGCGCGGCGCAGTTACACATAGGGCGCGTTCCATTTTGCATGTCAACATTAATGTCCGTTCCCCATCCGCACCCAAATACACCCCCCTGGTGGGAGGCTGAGAAAGCTCGTTTGGTGAGGGAGAGGGTCGAAGCAATGTTAATACACACAGTGTTCTCGGCTGAAGGAGCCGCTGTTTGGTGGGTTAACCAGTCAACGACCGCTTGCTTGCTTGCTTTCGGAGGCAAAGGGAAGAGAACGCAGGAAGAGGATCGAGAGGTGAAGGGACAGTTTAAAGCAACGGAGAAACTTTAGTGGGAAGTTCTAATGTCTTATGGCCGGTTGCAAGAACACTTCAAAACTAGCATGTGTTCCATTTAGACAGAGGCGGAATGACTTCTTCCAGCTCTCTTGATTTAAGGTGGCGTGGGCGACAAAAGATCGGGACTATTTGTCGAGAAGAGTAGATACAAATATCTAACGTCTTATGTGAGACAGAGGGGGAGGGGGTGGTTCGGCAAATCTTACATTGTCCTACATAGAGGGTAGGGGGGAGGTCAAAAATGGCAAATATCGTCTTACGTAATAAAGGGTTGCTACCGATATCCAATTTTCAAATTCCCTGACCTTTCCCTGACTTTTCCATTATGGATTTCCCTGACCGATCGCCAAAAGGGCACCTATTATTGGAATATTTTTTTCTGCTGAATTAAATTTTCTACGGCAGCTTTAAATTTTTTTATCATCGTATTGTATTTTTAGAACTGCAAGCATTTATTTACTATCAGCTAGTGTGCTCCAGCTACTTCTCGACCTGAGTTTCGGAAGTTAAAAAAGAATACGCCAGGTAAAATTTTCCGAACAACATTCTCGGATTCCTTGTAATGAGCGTAATACATTATGATCAGGACTTTTAATACCACTAGGCAAATATCGCAATAAGGATATGCAAAAGGGATACATTGTACGTCTAATTTACAACTAAATAACTATGATTCACTACTAATAAGATTCACAAATGAATACACCACGAATTGATGGGGCTTATTCCATGCACGTCAGCGAAGGACGTTAGTTGTAGTTGGTGAAATAAAGGGCGGGAAAGACTGGCCGATAAACGTAATGGTAGAAAAATAACGAGGATTACCTATCCCAGTTTCTCCCCGACTGTTACGAGAATTCCCTGACTTTTCCCTGACCTTTCCAGAAATTGAAAATTCCCTGACAATACCAGGTTTTCCCGGTTTTTCCTGACGACCGCCACCCTGTAATACTTCTTGAACGGCCCCTAATCACATACTTCTTAATCGAGAGAAAAAAAGGACCATAAAGGACTAAACTCTTAAGAAACAAGGAAACACGTCCTCGAGGTGGCTTCCACGGTATTATATAGAAGAAGATGAATGCAGAATAGATAAAGCAAGAATCGACAGCATGATAAATTGGCAGTTGTACGATGGGCAAAAGGAATGAGGCGAGAGAAAAATGTTCAATTAAGAATTAAGAGAGACGAAGAGAGGAGAACGGGAGGAGAAGATGAAAGAGGTAATGTAGGAAAGTGAAAACAGATGAATGGGAAATAATGAGTTCGCCAGGCGGAGTCTAGAGACGCGGGTAGGAATTCCTTTTTTTTTTTTTTAACGGCAGGCACGGAGTGGGAGTTTCCCGCAGAACATTATGCTTGCCACGAATGATTTAGATTCTTTTCCAGTCTTTTGTTTTTTTGAGTAATTTCTCTTTTTTGTATTTAACCGAGGCGAGGCTCATGGCCTTTCTGTTTCACCCCGGGACTTAGATTAAACGCCTCCCTTTGTTTTAAAAGGCTTTAATGACGAAAAAGAAAATGCCAACCATTCGGTTCCCAGCTTATTGGCCCGTCCGGTAGGAGTATGTAGTTGTATATATTTATATATTTCTCATGAAAGGGAAAGGTCGTGCTCCGCACAATAATTAAAGTCTCGGCTACAGGTTCGGATGTCATGCGTACCTCCCTCTCACTCGGTCGAGAAGTCAAACGAAATGTGCTACTATTGTGCCTGGTGAACTTCAATGTCAATGTCTCTCGGTCGAAATTCTCGACAAAAGTTTTCACCGGAAGTGTTTTGAGAACCGAGTCAAGGGTAAAACTATAGAAAGATTTAATCTGGTTCTAAAACCCGCTTCATACGATACTTCATCGGATTGGATGAGATTTTGTGGAGGCGACCGACAGCTAAGATCATTCGCCCCACAGGGGACAGTTAAGGGAGGAAGGGTAGAGAAAAACCCGGCGTCGGCATTAGCCTGCTCTAAACGAAAGACGCCAAGGGGATCACGGTTCAACGTCTCATCCGATAGGTGGAGTACTGCACTAAAAGTGTCCTCCACAAGACACTCAATTAGGGATCGATTTTCCCCTGAAAATTATCCTCCTCTTAATCCAGGATTTGAACCCTGATCGCCCGTATGGTTAGTCAGTACTCTAGCCACAACACCAACCCGATCCCCTGGTACTTCATTCAACAAAAGTTTAAGGACACTCGCCAGCATTATAGCTTTCCTGCAGCCTGCCATAAATACGAGGGCTGTTAAAAAAAATAATCATAATTATTATAAAGAAATTACTTTAGAGAACTTTCTGAGAGTTCTTTCAAGAGAACTTGTGGGTCCTTTTTTCCTAAAAATGTAACTCTCCTTGTCTATAAATACACTTATTCCGGGGTTTTTTCCACCGCGCCATACCGTCCTGGAGTGCTTCTCTGGGTATCATCACCCATTCCCGTGGAGAATTCTCTTTAACGTCGTCAATGGCGTCAAAACGGCGCGGTTTCTTAGAAGCATTGATTTTAAATGAGGGAATTTTTAAAAACGTCGCGCAAAGGTAGTCCAGGTGAATAGGGAGGCTAAGATTTGACAGTTATTTGGCTTTTTGCACAAATCTCACGAATTTACAAGGATGAGTGGCGGGCACGTTATCGTTGTCGATGAAGGTCGTTCTGATCTGCTGCTTTCTAAATAGTGGAAAATTTTGTTGCCCCCCGATTCAGGTTCAATTTTTCAGGCAAAATGTTATGATTTGACCAAATAATGATTTTTAACTTTCCAGAAAGTTCTCTATCAGTCCAGAAAAGGTTGGTGCGCTACAGATCCTCGATTTTCTGAGTGATACTACCATCAATTGACGTATAAAGCATTTCCGGTTGAGGATCGTCTTGAACTGACTGATGATCAATTAAGAGTCGGTAAAACCATTTATAACACTGCATACGACGAAGAGCAATGCCATTCTAAGACTGCTTCTAAGTTTCTAAGGTATTTGTAAAATATTTCCGATATTACATGCAAAATTTCACGCAGCAACGTTGATCCCTGATACTCGGGCATTGAAAAAATCGTCACGGAGAATAAAACAGCTTTCTGTCATAGAAGTATATGACTACAAAACTACTAAACAAGATTTAAACTTAAGGGAAACTTAGGCTACTCGAGGGGAAGTGAATAATTCAGCGCTGCCAAACAAACGTCGCTAGAACTATCCGCTACCGCGCGATAAAAAATTTCTCGTTACTTTTTGAACCGCCCTTGTAACCAGTACGCAGGCTAACAAGGATAACCGCTATCATACTGGCCGATATACTGGGAGGAAAACGACCAATGAATACGTTCGCAAAGCAAAAAGGGAGAAAGGGAGCGAGGAAAGAACATTCACGATCGTTTTTTTTGTTATTTTCACTAATATTCCATTGTCTGTTCCTCTTCCTATCCCGGTAAAAATATTTGGCCTATAACTGCTCTGAAAGTGGATGTAACTGCTACGAAATACTTATATCTGATCTGAAAGTTGTCTATCACTGGACTGGATTTTAAAGAAGCTTCAAGATATTTCAAATCCAGACCAGTAACAGACTAATTCCATATTAGATATTAGCCTTTCAGAGCAATTACAGGCCACTTTTAGAGAGCGAAATTCCACCGAGGAAAAATAATTCCTCGCAAAAAAAATCCACTCGAGAAGGAGACCGCTCGATAGCCTGCCTGGCTGAATCACTGGGAGCTATATCAATGGATCCGGATTTGGAATCTGATCAAGGCGCCTATTTTACAATTGTAAAGGAATAATTAACTCATTTGCATAGATAGAAAAAATGCCGAGGGGGCTATTCTTTCATTTGAGTATTATGCCAGCTGATTGGTAGGTTTTTGAGCAGTTTTTAATCGTCTAGCACATCGTTCCGTTTTGGCTCCTATGGGTAACCAGCAATTAGATCCCTCTCGAAGTCCTCATATCCCTCTTGAATTCCTCATATGGTCTCCCTCTTCTTATATCGTCCAGAATTCCTATCCTCATCCTTTCTCACCACCTCCTCCTACTGTTCTCCCCTCTTTAACATTCCCTCTTTTTCAAAACATTCTCCATCCATTTATTCCTTATCCTCCGAATTTCTGCCACTTTCTTCCTCTTCTCTCCAAGCACATCCAAATCCAAAACCTTCTCGTCTGTCTCACTAGCTTCCCAGCTCATTATCTCCACCCTGCTCAAAACCCACACCTCAAACGCCTCCATTCATCAATTCCCTCACGCATGAAAAAGGTTCTTTGACTATAGCATTTCTACATCTCCTGTCCCTACCAATAAATCTATTCTCGTAACAATAGATTTATTTTTTCAGAGTGGGTCGACTACCGCGGTCATTTCGTATCACTTTCGTATTACGTCTATCTTGGAATTACCTTAACTTCTGATGTATCGTGAGGATTACACATACAGAACATAGGTGGCACAGCATTAAAGAAACTAGGTTTTGTTAAACGTATAGTAGGAAGGTCCTCGGATGAAAAAGTCAAAGAGAGATGCTTCTTCGCTCTGGTTATGCCACACCTCGAATACGCCGCGAGCATTTGGGACCATGGCCAAATAGATTTAACTAAAAACAAACAATGAAATTCAAAGGAAACAAGCGCGTTTCTTAAAAAACTGCTACGAGCGTACATATCTCACCACTTTTAGAGGGAATAAGGTGGGAGCCTATAGAGACTCGGAGGCTACACGCTATGCTTAGGTTGCTTGAGAAATCCAGAACTGATGTTTTTCAGAGCGATATAGAGAATATTATCATGACTACTTACTACATCACTAGGTCTTTCAGGTGCAATAAAATATGAGAGAAACACTGCCGAACAGATAGGTGCAAAATCTTGTTCTTTCCGCGAACAATAAGCGACCTCAATAAAAATTGAGCTCCACTAAGTACACTCCGATAATACACCACCATTTCATCGCCAAAAACCTACATCTTTACACGATTGGTGACCTAACACCCCTTCCCACACGCCCATGCGGCAGCTCGTAGGGTATTATGTAGATGTAGATGTACGTACAATCAAATTTAAGTAATTAAAGCAAAAACAGTTCGGTTCCTTATATGAGAGAAAATGAGAATGACGATGCGTAAGACAAAAGAATTTATAATTTATTAAAAACGTTTATTTCTTTTGAAAAGGCAATCGCTCGGGTAAGACTATCGGCAAATAGTCTCACCCGAGTCTAAGATATTTCCTAAAGTACCGTTGACCTTCTGCTTATCTCGAGAAGACCGGTATTTATCACACTCCGTCAGTATGTGCCGGGCACTCAAGAGGGGAGTCAAAATCATCACACCAAGGTAGTGCGTTCTTATCTGTAAAGAGGTACGAGTGGGTCAGGACAATGTACCTGTACCAATGTATCCTCAGGCGAGTGACTGCAACTTCTTTCCACCGGGTAACCCATTCTCCTACAAAATATTACCCAGATAAGTAAATTTCTCGCCTTGTTCTATTATATACTCTCCCACCCTAAGGCGGCCAGCAGGAGACAATTAGAGTGATGAAATATGTGCCTATTTGTACCACCCGGCTGTAGAACTGATATCCAAGCTCAAAATACTTCGTGTAATTCACGGAGAGCGCACCAATATATTACTCATTCAGTGGTTTCCACAGCTAATTGCCATTCCAACTTGGCTCCATTCTAGCCACCACACGCCAGTATGATCCTCCTTAAATCCCCATCTGAGTTATCTTCAATTATGATCCTTCCCTTTCGAAAATGTTTGCTCTGTGAATTGCATCCCAACAGAGACATCTCTAAGCCATCAAAACAAATATTTAGCAGAGTCGTCGCATTCCGCCATCATTGAGTCTTCCCGTTCCACTGTCGCTGTGGTGTATAGTCTCAGTCTGCGACACAGAAGCCTGTGTAATCTTTATCATTTTTTGGGTGGTTATAAAAGCCGTCGCAACGTTAAAATTTAACAATACCTCCTGTGCTTACTTCGGAGAAAATGTCCAATAAAAGCTAAATCTTGTAGTATAATCAGAAAAAGGACATATATGAAAGGAGTGTGCTTAGTTGGTTAGGCCATGTTGAGAGAATGGATGAGAGTCGAATATCGAAACAGATATATGAGAGTAGAGAATGGTGCGAGAGGTAGAGGTAGGCCGAGAAAGTTGTGGTTGCATGTGGTTGAAGAAATTCTCAGGAGGATAATTATTAGGAGTCTTAAAAACAGGAGGACGTGTATGAAGCAGTGTATGGGGGTAAATGAGGCAAAAGTTGTTTGCAAGGATAGGTCAGTATGGAGGAAATTATTGAATCAGATTTAGGTGCACAAATATGTATTTATGAGTGAAACTTTGTGACTGTGCCTACCCCGGAAGGGAACGGCGTGATCGATATGTATGCATGTACAATTTCATATTATAAGAAGTAACATCAGGCGTCACTACGTGATAATTTGTTATATTCATGATGAACAATAAAACAAACTATTTTCACACTTTTATTTTTCACCTACCAGGTTTCAACACAGGGTGCCATTGTCAAGATAATACCTTGTTATTAAAAGATATTTAAAACCTGGTCGGTGAGTAATAAAAAAGTGAAAATAGTAAAAGTTTTATTGTTCATCATGAACAGTATTATGTCGATCATGCGCTCTTCCTCGGCTGATGAGATTAATGTTGACCCAAAAATGGCAGATCGTGGTAATTTTCATTGTTGCGGAAAGATTTTGCGGAAAGGTCGACATCTATTCGATGACTTTGATAATATATTGTTACGGAGACATGGAGATCATTTTTCGAGCAAAAACAGAACAGGGCTTAAAAGCTTGGAATTCCCGGAATTCAAACGTGCCGCATGCCGTTTCCTTTCTAGGAAGGCGCAATCGCAAAAGCGTCCATTGATGCTAGGCCCGTAAAACTGGTTCTCGTCAAATATTATCTCCTCTCTCAATATCCTTCAAACGCGGTAGAATTGGATTTAATGTATTGGAAGACACCCATCATTTAATTTTAGGAGTATTTTAGAATGCACAAAATTTTTGTTACGTAACTTGTGATTCTTAGACAATAATGTTTTAGTATAGAACAAAATGTTATTCCCTCGAGCAGAATGATTTTATTTTAATATTCGAATGTCCTGCTCAGATTTATTTCTCTATTTCGAATTTTCTACAAACTGTAAGAACATAATAAAAGCCTGATTATACAAATTTTCTATGATTCAGTTTGGTGGAGTTAATTATAATTTCAAGTCTGAATTGTGCAATTATTTTTCCTTTGCGTAGGCTTTCGACTGGGCCGTTTTCATTATCCACTTCTTTATCCTCAAACACACTCTTTCCATTGCAATTCGGTTTCACAACATTCGGGGCACTGATCACTTGGAATCTTCGCAATTGTCCTATATGCCATTCCGTCGAGATGATCCTTCCCCATCTCTCTTGGTTCTTTAGCCCATGTGGAAATTTGTACACTTCTGCATTTCTCTCTCGCACTTTTTTCATTGTGCGCTACAGAAGCTTATGTAATCTTTATCATTTTTGGGTGGTTAAATAGTTCGTCGTGACGTTATAATCTAACCATTTACCCCCTTTACTTACCCCGGAAAAAATGCCCAATCAGAGCTAGCATCATTTCAGAATTCTTTTAGCATTATTTCAGAATACAAGAAGTAACATCAGGCGTCGCTATGTGAAAATTTGTTTCGTTTATGATTAACAATAAAACTGTTACTATTTTCACACTTTTATTTTTCACCGACCAGGTTTCAACACAGGGTGCCATTGTCAAAAATACCTTGATATTGAAAGATATTTAAAACCTGGTCAGTGAAAAATAAGAAAGTGTGAAAATAGTTAAAGTTACTATACCTTTTCAGAGGTTTATTTCGTCGATTGTTTATAGTAGATCCGCTCACGATAATGGCGCGGTGACGATATACCAGTTTGGCTCAGGAAAAAATTAAATAACTTTTTCAAGGTCATATGGTCTATAAAAAAAGACCACCACCGTAGATTCCTCGGTCAAACGATTTTCTTCCTCAAGCGGTATTGGGCGTTCTAGTAATTGGCTGCATTTCTTCGAATTGTGCTAACATCTTGGACGAACTTCTATCTAGGTACAACTACATCTGTAGTATAACTATATATAAATACTATTTATGTAAGTCTAGTTTTCACTCACCTTCCCATTCGATAAAATTATATTGCTGAAGTTAGAATTTTATATATTCTAGCTTTCGATTCTTGTGCTGCGGATTTATTTCTCGAGATTGTATTGATATCATTCATTTTTGTATTCATTTATGTAATTACAATATACCATGCAGTCCTAGCTTCTTTTATTTTTACATTCTTAAAATACCCTAAACATATTGATAATAAAAGTACAGGACCACCAATAATAAAGGAACGGAGAACGAGTGATACGGAACGGGTCTCAAGAGGGACCGGTCCAGAGTGAACGAGTTCCCATAAATGAACGGGTTTTCCCATCCCCACTCTCTACTAGTTTTATAGGAGGATTTTTCACCACGCCCTATTGTTTACCCGTCAACATCAACGGATTTAAGTCCTCGGAATAGGATCGCAAAGATCTAGAAGGAATTTGCATTCAAAACCAAGAGAAGGACAGAGGAAAATGGAGAGGAACCAGAGAACAAGCAAAAAAATGACGAGAAGAGGGTCCTTCAGCGATGATTGAGTGGAAGATATGGAAAGGAGAGGCGTTAAATTTAAAAAAAATAAACGGCTCCAATGCGGAGAGCGAGGGAAAAATGATTGGTCGAAAATTTGATCAGGGAGCAGAAAGCACTCACCCCATATTTCCGTTCGCCTTCTCCGAATTTTGCGTTCTCCTTTGACAGAAGCTCCAAGGTCTTTCAAGATAGCATATTACATTGACTCGGAGCATATTTTTACGGACGATTGAGAAAAAAGCACGGCCAAAATAAACGGGAGGGTATATTAAAAAGTTTTTCCCGGAACTCTGTTGATGACGCTCTAAGCGTCAAAACGCGTTGTGCAATTAAATAACCAAGTGGAAATTGCAAAGTTTTTTCTTTTTTCTTTTTAAAATTCAAATTTATGTCGTGAATACTTCGCATAGCACTTGAAATATTATATTTTTCACGTTTCTCGTCCCTGTAGCGAGAGACACTCGAGCAACTCAAGTTATGAGTGTCCAACGATTCCACCTTCGATGGACCAAATATTGGCAATGGAGCCTAATTATGGCTACTACTTAAGTGGCAATATTGTTACTGTATAACACACAAATGTAATCATTTAAAAATAAGTCTATTTTTAATCCTATATTTTTCAGGTATTCCGTAGTAACCAATGACAACGGTCTTTTTTGTGGCAGAAATAAAGTTATTAGTATTATGTAGAATAAGTACAAGCGGAAACAATGACTGTAATATATGTATCATAATTGTAACTGCATTTCATTGACGTACGTGCGGTAATATGACTAATTAAGTAAATAAATGCAAACAAATTAAATGTGTAACATAAGTATCACAGCTATACACATTCGATGTGAGTAACGCACTACTCCACAGTCTCATGAGCACGAGAACAAATTGTGATGCACAGCTCACCAAAATCAATATTTCTACTATACCGAGTATCATTTTTCGATACCCAACAAAGCGTATTTGACAACTACATAAAATTAAGGAAAATATTATTGTCTGAGAGAATCAGAACAGTTTTCCAAGAAGGGGATTAACCCAGCTCTAAGAAAGTGCGTGAACTATATTTTAAACATTTTATGAAAAATGATCTAATTCATTACACTTCGATATTATTGAGCCAGAATGAAATTCTTTATTATAATTATTAGTATCTAAATCCAATTCGCAAAGAGCTACGGATTTGCCAAAGAATCTTCCTCATTTTGAGCGGAAGGTTAAAAAAATATATTTTTTAACGAGCCAATTGGCTGAAAATAAATCTAAAAAAATTAATCGGGTTTCATTAATGCACAAACAAATGATGAATCCACGAGATGGAATAACCTCTATGGGAGATGAATTTGGATATATTTCTTCCCATAAATGAGGCAATTAACTTAATACTTCGTTTTTTCTATTTATGGCTTAAGTCTCAGGAGTCATCTCTATATTAAATTGTCCTTGGAGAAACAATTTGCTAATTTACTAACTTCGCTTCACGGTATTATCTTAGTCTTAAAACAAGAAGTTCGCTAGCATTAAGCGCGACTTAATATTGGGAAGCATAGAGGCCGAGAGACGAAAATTGATTGCATAACTGCAGCCCAAAAGCATACTTGTGCAGAATACATAAATCATCATAACCTATTAAATTTAAACCTCTCACGGACTCGCTGGACCTACGGGTATCAGCTCTTAGAATGAATTTCTTTCATATCATCGGAGGAAAAATAGTAATCCCGGAATACTCGGTGGTTCAAAATCGGATGCATCGCACCAGGGCAGATTCCGCGTGCTAATTAAGGCTCCCCACAAGCTTACAACAGCGTTACAAATGCAACGTGAGACCAGATGTTTCACATTCGAATCCCTTGGCAGGGTTTTCTTTTCTTTCCTGAAGGGGATTTTCAACCTAAGGTATAAGGGGAGCTTTTCCGTGTTACGCCTTGTGGTGGCGGAATCTTACCACCCCTGAATGCGCCATATAACGTTCGTTTTACGCCTTTCGCTTGTCACGAAGACTGGGCGTAACCACATTCTTAAATTCCCACAGCCTGGACATATAGTTCGCGGCCTCCGCGTAAAACTCCGCAGGTTCTTACCGCTGTGGAGCTCGCATAAACAAAATGTATCATTTCAATCGTAGGATGTATAAATGGGCTCTATTCCTGTTTATTTATTTGCGAGCATCTTAAGTACTGCGACAATTCAGGGAGAACGCTTATGTTTAGTAAATACACTAATATGAATGAAAAATGTAGGAAAGTTGAGCTCTTTGGCATCTTAATGTAAAAAGTTATAGAAAACAGTCCAAATGGCCTATAAAATTACATTGGAACAACTTGTTAGAGGAACCAAGTCTCTTCAGTTCGCTGAAATACGCATACCCTCGTCACTTCCTGTCTTTGTGTCTTCCTTCTTTGACTTCGCTCATTTAGCGTCGAATTCTTATCAGGAGTTGTACCTGTTTGAGTGCGTGAGTGTTTTTCTGAGTGCTTGTGAATGACGTTTACCTACTCTTTTTTTGTCCCTGTCGCAGCATTTAATTCTTGTAAACATTTACAGATAATGTTAATGGCAATCATAACCTCAGGCATCTTTAGAAGGAACCTGCTAGTGAAAGTATTGTCCTCAGAAGAAAAAAATGTCTGTAATGCGTTAATTCAGGCCTTAAAAAAACAGGTTTACTTTAAGAGGCCAAATAGAGTCACAAAATACAAGCGCGAAGACGTCTGAAGGAGCAATTTCGGTCGTGGAATGCAGCACCTTCAACTTCTAAAATTAATTGATTTGAAAAAATATTTTTCTTCTTTTGAGACACCTTCAGTTTAAAGTGCATGCACATACACTTTTTTCCTAAAAATACCTTACTTTAATCATCATTATCATCATCATCTAGTAGCAACTCCAGTTTCCCCGGTGTTGTCTATCAGCCTCTTCCATCTGCTCCTATCTTGGTATGTTTGTTGATGCTGAACTTCCTCCCAAGAGCTTCCTCTCAGTTGAACGTCTTGTTTTAGTTGGTCGATCCGCTTCCTTATTGGTCTTTCCACTCTTCTCTTCCCTGGTATTTCCTTTTCCAACCATACCTTAGCAATTTTGGTTTGTTCCATCCTCGTCACATGACCATACCATCCCAGCCTGGATCTCCTGACTTTTTCAATTAATGATATTTTGCATCCAACCTGTTTTCTACGTCTTCATTTTTCGGCCTGTCAAGTCTCGTCTTTTGTTCCATCTTCCTTAGGAATTTCATTTCATTGGCTTGTATTCTGACGATGTCTCTACTTGATAGTGTACAAGTTTCTAGGCTATATGATATGATAGGTACGAAATAAGACTTATACATGGTCATTTTCACATCTCTTAGTACTTTTTCGTCCCAAAGAAAACTTCTCACTTGGTGGTAAAACGTGACGCTTTATTCAATCTGTTAGTAATTTCCCAATAATCTAAGCCATCCTGTGAAATTACGCTACCTAGGTAAGGAAACTGTTCCATTGCTTGCAATACTTTATTTTAGAGTTTCAAATTTATATTGATCTGTACTTTGCCAATAGTACCTTACTTTAATAGAGTGTATAATTTAATTAAGCTGCATTTAAAAAAAAGAATAAAAAAACAAAAAAAAGTGTAAAAAACTAACACAAATGAAAAATTAACTTCGTTTCCTTCCACATATTAATGTTCCTGGTACAACATGTTTCGATACAGCTGTGTCATCATCAGGTACAAGCTCAAAAACTTTTTCCAAATGTATATATATTTCATAAGGGGTTTGAGGGAAGGTAGGAGGGGGAGATGAGGAGGGAAAACCAGGCGGGAGGGATGGCGGTTGGGAAGGTAAAAAGGGAATTTTTTGAGTTTGTACCTGATGATGACACCGCTGTGTCGAAACATGTTGGACCAGGAAAATAAATCTGTGGAAGGAAACAACGTTACTTTTTAATTTTTGAAATTCAACTTCCACATACTTGAGCCCCAAACTATAGAAGTAGAAAGAAAACTACGATATCATTTGAATTGACGCTTGAGGGCAAAATAACGCAAGATACCACGAAAGGACACTGGAATTAGATTTGAAGATGAAGCTCTAGTTGGTTCTATATGCTAACTCCCAAGTAAGGGTTCCGAATACGGCTCAATACGTGGAAACCAGGACTGTAAACAGTGGACCCATGTATGCTCTCTCGGAAACAGCCCGAGTAACAGTTGCAGAAGCTAAGCACTTAAATTAAACCCTAATCCACACGAACATAACGGTGTTGAACGGTATGACCAGCCCGCATGCTGAGAACGCAAGGGTTAATTAGCAGAGCCCGATGACGTGAAGTACGTCACGACGTTTCACGCAGGCTCTGTGAGACTTCTTTTCCGCGAAGATTCCGACAGAAATTACATCAGGATCATAGGAGCATTGCCCACGTTCACTAATTTGCGTGCTATAAACGTTTCAACAGTTAATATAATTTTAAGCAGCGATCCAAGAATTACTCCATCTATTCCCTCCGCAATTCCCATCAACACAGCAAACTATGTCCACTAATACTTCCTCAAAACAAAGTTACACATTCATGTTTGACTACCTGGAATGCAGTATTCCTAACTCCAATGGTTTATTTTCTTTTGAAGTATTATAGAATATTTGAAGTAGTAACAGGATTTAGAAGTGAAATAGAATCAGGAAAATCAGAAGTAGGTTAATCGACAAAATTCGCTAATATAAAAACTGTTTTTCTTCAGATATGTACTCAAAATTCCGTTTCATCATCTACATCTACACAACATCAAGTAACATACATCCTTGAGCTCACTGAAAATTCAACATTTGCAAATGCATCAATATGAAAACTGTTTTGCTTCAGCTATGTACTCAAAATGGGAGATTTACCTTGTGATGAGGGAGAATGGTGAAGGAATTGAACAAGTGAATGATTTTGTGTACTTAGGTAAGATGTTTGCGAAAGATGGACGGATAGATGAGGAGATAAAGAGTCGTGCGAATGCTGGAAGGAAAGTGGTAGGCAACATGTGGAGTGGAGCCTGTCTAAGGAAGTGAAAATCGCTGAGAACAAAAGTGTACTTCTCCCCATATCGTTGTATAGTAGTGAAACATGGGTATGTCACGATGGACATGAGAGTTGATTAAACGCCGTGGGTTTCAGATATCTAAGGAGTTTTGGCGGCAAAACAAGGATGAATGGGGTCAGGAATGAGTGGGTAATAAATGAGTGTGGGTTAGATGCTTCAGTAATGAACATACATGAAAGGAGTGTGCTTCGCTGGTTTGGCCATGTTGAGAGAACGGATGAGTATCGAATAACGAAGCAGATATATAAGATTTAAATGAATGGTGCGAGAGGTAAAGGTAGGCCGAGAAAGTTGTGGTTGAATGTGGTTGAGTAAATTCTTAGGAGGAGGAATTTAGGCGTCTTAAAAATAGGAAGGCATGTCTGAAGCAGTGTATGGGGGTAAATGAGGCAATAAAGGTTTGCAAGGAAATTATTGAAGCAGAGTTAGGTGTACAAATATGTATTTACGAGTGAAACTTAGTGCCTCTGCCAACTCCCGAAGGGAACGGCGTGACTGATTTGTAAGCTAGTACTCAAAATTCCGTTTCGTAAAAATTATATTTTCTTGATCTCACTGAACATGCTATATATACTAAATTCTCGGTGTCCCTCAGGAATTCTTCCCGGGAATTTTGTTTTCAAGAGAACTGTGTCTTAAAATTTATCCAAGAAGTCGTTACCATTCATCTTCCTCGCACAGTTATTTTGTACTTATTTTTTCCAAAATTCTACGTTAGACTTCTACATTGGTATCTCTTTTCAACCATTTTTATCTATCACTAGCTGTGCCCGGCATGCGTTGCATTGCCTCTTTTTCTTTCTTAGCAGGCACACACATAAAAAGTACACACTCAACAAATTCAATAGTTTTAGCCTTAAATTTGTAAACTAAACCGGTTGTGCAATAAATATTCTGAGTAAAACTTACAAAGTATGCTGATTCCTGAACAGGAAAAAAGTACACACATTGACATGTACAAAATTCCTCCAATTGCCTACTTTTATAGCCCATAATTTACTTCAAAACCTCATTGATTTCAGTACATATGATCATATTCTAAATTTGAAAAATAAAATACTCCATCCTGAATTCCCCACTGATTTTTATACTTTTCATGGTTTGACCCACAAATCTTTTCCGGAATCAAAATTGGTCCCTAAACGACTTTTAGACTCAGTCCAATGAATTCCTCGTACCTACACATAAATATGTAACGTACAAACGATGCCATGAGTTTCCATTCCATGCCTATGCTGGGGCTTCCAAGTAAATAAAATATTCTTTTGCTGAAGCAGTACAAACATTAAATAATTTCGAGCAAAAATGTACAATTTTAGGAAAAAGCGAGGGTTGTACGAAAATCGAATGCAAGAATTAAAAATAATCAAACAAAGAGACCACTGCACCAAAACATATATAAAGCAAATATAAATTTTAAAACAAATTATGTCTCACTAATATGATTCTGATGCACGTGATTGAGCAACTCGTAAACGATCTGCTTCGCTTGCTTGATTGCCACGCCTCGCTTTTTTGCGAAGCTCGCGTGCCAACAGAAATATTTTGAAACGACTGGTGCTCCACCTAATGTAAAATGGATTTAATAATTCAGAAACCTTCAGGGGCGAGCGCACTACAATTCAATGGTTTCTCAATGTCTATTGGTTAAAATAAGAACCTCTCTCATTGGTTAAAATAAAGATCGTATTTTTAAATTTAATAGTATTTGAAAAATTAGGTTAGGATTATTAGCTTACCCGTCGGGCGTTGTTGCACGAAAATTATTCGAAAGATTAAGAGGGTCTTTAAAAAATTTTTATACATTCAACCTTCGAAACAATCGCAAGAGTGTACTCAACAACTTCTTAAAGTTTCTTGGCGATTCGTTAATTAAGATTTTATTTTTGTTTATTTATTTGGTTGTCAAGGAAAATGCTTATAAGAAAATCGATTGAAAAAGAGAGAAACTTCATTCTTTCGGGCATGATACCACTAATTTTAGTAGTATCATGCTTTCGGATATGCGATAAAATGAATTTCAACTCTCTATCTTTAGTTAAAGTTGTTTTAAAAAGCGAAATAATTAACCGATGCACAAATTCCAATGCATAGAATTCCTAATCAGCTCAAAAGCGAAATCTGGTTGTCAAGCGAATATGGTATTGTTGATTTCACTGAAAAATGTGTTTCTGCAACTAAAAACGCCATTTTCCGTCAATTACGAAGTGAAAAGGATAATTAATTGAAAGAATTAAAAACTTCATTCTTTCAGACATTTAATTAAAAAAATACCAACTCTCTATCTTGAGCGGAAATAATTTTAAAAAGTAAAAAATGAAACCACTGCACAAAACCCGATACGTACCGCGAACCACCTAAGACTCCCGCCTAAAGGGCCCACCTAAGGACCATGGGACTTTTATGGACCCTGAAATCATTTTAAAGTAGCCGATAACTTTCCTCCTGCCTTGAACTATTACTCGGAAAAATTTCAGCACGATAGGATTAAAACTGAGGTAAGGATTATTAGCTTACCCGTCGGGCGTTGTTGCGCAAAACTATTCAAAAGATTGAGAGGGCCTTGGGGGGCGAAATTAAAAAAAAATGTATACTTAAAACCTTCGAATCCTTCGTGGAAGTGTACTCAACAACTTCTTAAAGTTTCATGGCGATCGGATCAACGGTGTAGTAATGCATACAGGACACACAGACATACATTCGTTTTTATATATATAGATTCTTTAATATTGCCATATTCCAGATACCTCTAATTTTCTTAATTCTGCAGATGCTTATGTGCAATGCTAACAGGCATTTTAGAGCTCCATTTATGACTTTAAAAAGTTCTGTTTCATTTCAACGTTTTATTTCTAAGCATACCCTTTTTCCAATGAAAGTCCGGAAATTTTTCCGAGTGATTTCAGGTTAGTTAGATAAAATTACACGATAAAGCCGATAGAGAATCACTACGCATGCTCCATAGATTTTCAGACCGGAAATTATCTCCCACAAAATTTAGTGGCACAGACCTGTGCGACAAGAGGGGAGATAGAAGAGGAGGGGTGCAGGGAAAGGGCGGAGGGGAAGAGAGAGAGAGTGTGACGTAGGGGAACCAAAGTAAATGGCGTAAAATGCACGAGGCATTCATTTACAAGGCAAGAAGGTTAAAAATCACCATTTACTATGATTTTCCCAGGGACCATATATCATGATCTCATTAAGAGACGAGCGAAAATGAGACGACATGCATGGTTAGCCATCCCACACATAAAAACGATGGTATTGGCAGCAATTGCATAAGTTTTAAGACAGACTCTTCATACTAAACAACATTACTCCCGAAATTCGCAGGATGTTGAAAGTTTCTTAGCCCACGTCCCAAAATCGTTCACTGCGCAGTGTCAAGAACTTTTAAGAGAGTTTTAAGGCGCAATAAAATCTACTAAATAAAAGAGAATCAAACTATGCAAAATATAGGTGAATTTGACTTCAAGGAGTTCCCATGTCAAGAGAAGAGTTAAAAAATAAGTTTCTTCCCATCATTGACTACTTCTTAGATCAATCGTTGACGGACATGAAAACGATGATACTGGCAACATATGCATAGGTTTTAAGACAGACTCTTCACACTAAACAACATTACTCCCGAAATTCGCAGGATATTGAAAGTTTCTTAGCCCACGTCCCAAAATCGATCACTGCCCAGTGTCATGAACTTTGGAGAGAGTTTTAAGAAGCAAAACGAATAACAAAGAATCAAACTATGCCAAATATAGGTGAATTTATCTTCAACGAGTTCCCATTTCAAGGGAAGAGTTAAAAAATAAAAGTTTCTTCCCATCATGGACTACTTCGCCCATGTAACGACTTTTCTCACGCAGGGAAAAGAAGTAAGAAATTCTACGCTCAACTTTTGGAGCAAATCTAAGTTTCGCCGAGTTAAAAATGTCCTTTATGAGAATATCATTACGCTCACAATTAAGGGATTTATCCTCTGCCTACTTTCAGATTTTCTGCGACTCATTACAAAAAAATAATACATGCAGAGAAAAGAATAAAGAAAGAGCTCTACATTTCACCAGGGAAGAATTTCAAAGACTTTCTCAGTCAATCTTTGTCCCACGTTAGTTACTTTACGCACAGAGGAGACTAAGAAATGAGTAAATGTATACGCCTTGTTCAAATTATAATGGTATCCAAAAGATAACGAATTGAGAGGCTTTCCAATTCGATGGACACACATAATATTTGACGTCTCATATCATAAGACAAAAAATCTCACCATTCGTCAAATTTATAAATTATAATTGTAGTTTCAAGGCTAAAAATGATGCATGAAAACTAGTTTCATGGCATGAGCTCGCGTCTATAATGCAATTTTTATTATCATTCACGAAAGTAGTCCTTAGAATATAGATTTCTATTTCTCTTTTTCTTCTCGGAATTTTATGAAGTTTTTTAGATATAGTTTTTTAGATTTAGTAGTAGATTTATGAAGTTTTTAGAAGGTAGATAGATAGATAGAAGTAAATGATTGAAGAAATTTTTATGTACTGGAAAACCTCTTAGCTCAGTAGTGCTTACATCTGAATGCTTGAATCTTTCGCAGTATCTGATAACCATTTGCAGACAGAAATACAGGGTACGGCAGCATAATGTTCCCATTCGAAATGGTTTATAAAAAAAATGATGTCATAGGCATTGTTGTCATTATTTTCTCTCCTTATATTAAAACATATAAGTACAGCAATACAAACGTACATACTGTTAAAAGTACATAGAGCATACAGTACAGTAAAACAATTCAAATCAGCAATTAATGCTGCCGCACCCTGGAAAATTTTGTCATTATTTCGAGAATTTTAAGCAGGTCAATCATTCTTAGTATGAAGAAATTCGTCGATGCTTCAGCTTTTACGGCAGTTTGAGCGAAATATTATTTTACTTAAAATTCAATGAATTTGTACTCATTTTTAAGAGAAATATATCACCCTCCCATTGGAACCAAAACTTAAACCCCTTATCACATTACTTTTCGAGATATTTGACAGGAAATGCCATCCCTTTTATATGGGAAATGGTACGTGTATGCACTCCAGAGAGACCTTGAATTAAAAAATGAGGCATTCCCTACACTTAGATTTCGTCAAAAAACCAACAGTGTGTTTCCTCAACGATTTTTAACATAAGTCATTGTCACCGCAGTAGGTTCTTCAGGACCACAATAAATCTTCCATTTTCACGGAGTTTCAAACGTACCGCGTGAAAAAAATGAACCAAGTTAAAAACTCATTTAGATATTTTCACTTGATTACTTACAATTTCAGTCATGATAAACTATTTTATTGGGCGAATAATAATGCAATGTTTAATTCGCGTGTCTCACAGTTGGTTAAATTAAAACATATAATTCGAATATGGTCTCTATTATGATTAGGGAACTATCTCGCTCGCACGTTAACATCAAATTCGTGGAGTATGGTGGACTCTATTGAATATACATATCCATCCGTATTTAGAGGAAGTGGGAGAAAAAATATGCCATGATGGTATGCAGCTGGAAATATAGAGTACTGACGAGAATTAATTCGCGTGAATAGCACTGAGTTGAATTCCATTCTTCAGCGATTCAACATCAAAACTGATGACTGGTAGCCCAGCAATCTTTACTTGTGAAATGTCTCGCAAATATCCTCGAGGGTACATTGCATGGGCGGAAACTCATTTCAATTAATCCTAGAATGGCGACGCTCGGTCTCACAGACATATAATACAATCTTTCTCGTGACGCTCGTGAAGTATGAAATTTCGGTACTCATCTTCTTCAATAGCTTCCATTTTTTAATCTTTCTACGATTTAAAGAACAGAAAATCACTTAGTGAGAGAATATTGTTACTTAGAGCTACTTTCGGTCCAAATGATCAGTTACAAGTTCTACATTATCCGCGGCAGTTAGTTGTAATTAAGAGTAACGGAGTATGACTCCTTAACAAAGAGTTGACTCGTACTTTCTTCATACCGCGCGTCACCACTACCCATAAACAACTCTTCAAACACTTCTCATTTTGTAGTTCTCTGTAAAATACGATATGCTACAAATGCGCACAAGTAATTTCCGACATATTATGGAAACAAATCCTTTTTTTCATATACCAACACATTGTGACGGCTTTTTCGCTCTAATGAAGAAAATTTATGCCCTGGTATATATATATATATATATATATATATATATATATATATATATATATATATATATATATATATATATATATATATATATATATATATATATATATATATATATATATATATATATTTATATACTCCCAAGATTGAATAATAGCTTAAGTAACTTCTCTATATTTCTGTAAAAACTTTGAATAAATATTTTTAAATTTACGTTCGAATGCTGCCATTTAGATGTCGTTCAAGGAAAAAAAAATACATCTTTTGAAATACCACAAAATTCTGATCAGTCCAGGAATTCGACGAGCCCAATTACGTCCAAATCATTACATCACTATTTTGGAATTTAAAGGCCACACCCCCCACCCTCCCATGACCACCTGGCGCCAACCAAAAAGCAGCCAAGAAAACGATGCACGACAAAACCAGAAACTGAGAAAATGCCAAGTCGGCGATTTTGCATAGCGAGAACCAACAAAATGTAGATCTGAGCCACCAACGCCACTAATGCATCACACTATGTTATTATAATTAAGGAAAATGAATACATACATACCAATCGCGCCGTTCCCTTCCGGGGTAGGCACAGTCACGGAGTTTCACTCACAAACACACATTTGTACACCTAACTCTGCTTCAATAACTTCCTCCATACCGACCTATGGTTGCAAACCTCTTTTGCTTCATTTACCCCCATACACTGCTTCATACACGCCCTCCAGTTTTTAAGACTGCTAATATTCGACCTCCTAAGAATTTCCTCAACCACATCCAACCACAACTTTCTCGGCCTACCTCTACCTCTCGCACCATTCATTTCACTCTTATATATCTGTTACGTTATTCTACTCTCATCCATTCTCTCAATATGGCCAAACCAACGAAGCACACTCATTTCATATATGTCCATCACCGGAACATCTGACCCACATTCATTTATTACTCACTCATTCCTGACCCTAATTATCCTACTTTTGCCGCAAACACTTCTTCGATAACTCATACTCACGGCACCTGTGAAAGATAAAATATTAATTCCTACCACGTTCGTCTATGTTTACTTTTAGAGGTTTCTGTGACATTTGTAGCATTCCGATAGTACCACATGCTGAATGATATCTACATTTCAAGCAGCAATTTAAAAAACAATGAATCAGGGTACTTGTTAAAGATATATCCATACCAATCACGTCGTTCCCTTCCGGGGTAGGCACAGTTACAAAGTTTCACTCATAAATACATATTTGTACACCTAACTCTGCTTCAATAATTTCCTCCATTCTGACCTATCGTTGCAAAACTCTTTTGCCTCATTTACCCCCAAACACTGCTTCATACACGCCCTCCTGTTTTTAAGACTCCTAATATTCCTCCTAAGAATTTCCTCAACCACATTTAATCATAACTTTCTCGGCCTACCTCTACTTCTCGCACCATTCACGTAACTCTCATGGATCTGTTTCGTTATTCGACTCTCATCCATTTTCTCAACATGGCCAAACCAACGAAGAAAGCGGGAAGTAATAGAATACAATACACGAAAACTATATAACAACCTGCACGAAAATACACAATATGAAGACTAAGCACTGACAAGTGAACTTGCCCAAAATTACCGGACTGAAGAGTGCAAAAAGTTACTGAATGGTTAAGCCGCAAAGGCCGGCGTTAAAAAACAATCCCGTCTGACATATTTCAGAGGAACACAAAAAAAACACATAGGACAGTAGTTTAGAATAAGTTTAAAGTATAGAATAAGGACAGAAGTTTAAAATAGTTCGATGACATTGGTGTTTGACTGATCCAAATTTAATATGTCAATATAAACCATATATTGAAAACCATAGATAAAGAAAACAGAAAACACAACCCAGCTGGCAGTATTTCTATCCTGGAGAGGGTGGAAAAGCAGTGGCTACAGCATGCAGGGGGACAGGATCAAATACGCAGAAAGGAGAGGAAGGAGATTCAGGACAGGATAATATTCTTGTTGACAAATTAATACTTAGGAAAAAAATCTTATACTTGTCCACCCAATTGGAATTATTCTACAGCAGAGGAACTTAATCAAATATAGCAGGGATAGTAACAATGGGATATTCTAGTACGTCCATACCTAATGCACACAAAAGAAAATTAAAAGATTGGATAGATAGATAGATATCTATCTATCAAAATAAAAGTATTAGCAGAAAAACCACTTGCACACAAAAAGAAAATTAAAAGATTAGATAGATAGAAAGATAGATATCTATCAAAATAAAAGTATTAGCAGAAAATATTTCAAGGTAAGAGTTGAAAAATAAAAGTTTCTTCCCATCATTGACTACTTCGCGGACGTAACGACTGTTCTCACGCAGGGACCAGAAATACTCAATTCCACGTTTTAAGAAAAAAATATTAAAATGCATATAATGCAGGCATCTCCGCAATAAATCTTCTCGTTTCACACGTCCTAATTTGATGAGTATGAGTTTGGCCTCGCAGTGATCTAAAAACATCTCCATTCAACATTCATCTCAAGTCTTCAACGGGAGGCTTATGCATTAGCCTACGCTAATCTCCTAATTTCGCACGAAATTTGCGAAATCACTCAAATTCATGGAACCACCAACAGGGTAAAAACACTCAAATTCGTGAAACCAAGTATATTTCGCGTCATTTCGCGGAAAAACTATCGTTTAAATCCAAACTAAATGATAAGGGCGGTGAACAAAAGAAATGAAATAAAGTTAAAATAGGGTAAATTTCGCGGTATCGCGGTTCACGAAAATTCGCTGACTCTTGCATTAGAGACTCTGGAATCTGGAAAGAATTTGCCTCTGTAGAAATGTAAAGTGCATTATATTCCAATTGTTTTCCATATTATTCTTTGCCAGTTGTTTTTTTCATAAAAATCGCTTGAAAAGCCTTCAAATAAAGAGAACATCTTAAATAATTCGAAATTTTTCGCTTATTTCCTCCCATTAATAGACGGAAGGAACGGATGGTCCTTAATTGTTACAAAGTTAAGGCTGAAACTATTGAGTTTGGAACATGCAGAGTATTATATTCCTAATGTTGTCCAAAGTATTCTTTGCCAATGTGTTTTCGTAATGGTCGCTCAAAAAGCCTACAAATAAAAAGAATTTCTTCGGTAATCCGAAATTTTTTAGCTTCCGATCATTTTACAGCCAGCAGTGATTATGAAAAAAATCTAAAAGTCAATAAATTTTTTGATTAACATGCCGCAAAACTCATATAAGAAAGTCGGATCAACCAAACCCAGCAGGAACGCGACGAAAATGAAAAAAAGGAATGATAGGCAATTGTAATTCAAGAATTGGACGGATGGTTAACTACGACGAAAGTAGGTTAACCTCATTTCCATCCACATAATTCCCCAGCCTGGAGAACTCAAATCCTGGCCGCATTTCGGACTAATGAATTGGGATTGACCCAGAATCACATGCACTACGTGAATAAATCTTGTATGAGCACAGAAACGTATACAAACGCCGCCTAGTGAGTCCAATGTCATTTCAGAATGAATTAATTTAGAGGAAGCACAGGCCGTGAGCACGGGAGACAAGCCAAGATGGCTTTACTCCGCAAGTACTTGGAATAATTTAGCGCCAGTTTTTATTCGCCTATTATCCTAGAAACTGTCTTCCGAATCATAGAATTTTAACTCCTCCACTGGAAAGTACCTGGGCGATGCCATTCGTCTTTAGTTAGACGATTAACTCAGTGATTACGAAACTTGATTGCGGCAGTATACACTATATAGAAGTTATAAATGCTCGCTTTCATAGTAATCTAAAATAAAACGAAATGTTTCGCAGATTTACATCATCATCAGGTACAGAATGTTTGATAATTTCAGTTTATTGTCGCAGCAAACATGGGGGAGGAAAGGAAAAAATGTCAAAATTGAGGTAAGTTAACATACGCGAATGTCCGATTGCGCTATTAGCAATATCATTGCTCTTTTGTTTTTTTGTACGATATTTCAATTGTTTTTTCGTATCTAATTAATAAAACCAAGGAAGGATAAACTGTAGTAATAAAAGGATTAAAAGTTTTCAAAGAACTACGGAACTAGCCGCGCAGCAGCGAAATCGAGGCATCTGGGTTCGATTCCCAGTACATGCGAATGATTTTTCCACTGTGAATTTCTCACAATTAATGGAGAAAAAAGATGGTTCAGGTTACTTTTAATAACGACGGAATTTAATAAAATAATACCAACTTTACGGGAGGAGTGAGAAAAGCAGGGTTACGATGAAAAAAGGCTGACGAAGCCTGGACATCGTGACACTACCTCGACAAATCTAAACTTCTAAACGGCATTATTGAATACGCAATATGGTCCCAACGACGTGCCACGACTGATAAAAACTGCTGAAAAAATTGTACGCCACAGATCTGGTTTCCTGAAGTTTTCCGTTTTTTTAATCATTTCAATCGCCTCTCGTATAACTTTGGGAAATGTCTGCTTTTCTTAGCAATCACCGCAGAGTTTTGTAAGTGAATGCTGTTTCCCGGTTCCGACCGAGTATGCTCTTCGATGGCTGATAGTTGGAAATCCTTCTATATAGCTCTCTTATGTTCTTTCGTGCTCACTTGCACCGCCCTGCTTGACTGGCCGATATACACTTTATTACAGGAAGCCTTAACTGCGTTAACTCCATCACGCAACAGTGGAGAGAGGCGACCTTTATGCTTTGATAAGATGTTCCAATTCTTTCTGGCCGTTGATGAAACATTTTACATAAATTATATTTTTTTATAGTCGGCTGGCATCGATTATCTTGACATGGCCAACGCAATGAAGAACGCTCTTTTCACATACGTATTAAGGAGAGGAACCCAACCCAAGGCTCATTGATTCCAAACCCTATCCACCCAATGATTACTGAAAAATTTTCTCCAACACACCGTTCCCTCCAAATTTATCCTTCTAAAATGCTCATGGGGAATCTGATTGGTGTGGCGGCTAGAGTACTGTCTAACCATACAGACGGCTAGGCTTCAAATCCCTGCAGTAGAGGATGTTTTTCAGTGGAAACCCATTACCCACTTGAGTGTCTTGTGGAGGGCATTTAGAGCACAGCACTCCGTCTGTTGAATGAGACGTTAAACCGTGTTCCCCTTGACGCCTTTCGTTAAGATCAGGCTAATGCCGACGCCGAGTTACTCAACACCCTTTCACCCTTACATTTACCTATGGCGCAAATGACTTTAGTTGTCGGTCGCCTCCCAAATATTCAATCCATTCTTATGCTCATCATGGTATACCAAAGTTCCACTGCGTAAATATGTCGGAAGGAGAACAATTTTGTATTCATAGCTTTTTACTTCCCTAAATCTACTAAGTCAGTGATAAAATACGGTGAATTTTTCATTATAAGGTAAGGCGCCTTGAGAGGATTTTATTAGACAGTGGAAGTTCCTCGTTGGATAAACGGTAACGAGGATCATATAAACAAATTGTTTGCACAGATTACAACTGCAGCTAGGCACACCTAAGTTTTGATTCAATTTAATTAGTTGTAAGAGGAATAAGCTTTAATTTTATAAATCTGAGAAGATTTTGAACATTTTTTATGTCTATACACAATTATTCTGGAGGATTGGTGCGGGGTATTCTACATCAACATCTACATTCTACCCTGTAATCCGCCGCATGGGCATAGGGCAGGGGTGTTATGACACCAGCCGTGTATAGGATTAGGTTTTGGGAGGTGAGATGGTTAGGTGTATTATGGGAGGATTTAGATTGGTTTTGGACTCTATAA
Source organism: Ceriagrion tenellum (assembly GCA_963169105.1). Classification (NCBI taxonomy): domain Eukaryota; kingdom Metazoa; phylum Arthropoda; class Insecta; order Odonata; family Coenagrionidae; genus Ceriagrion; species Ceriagrion tenellum. The sequence continues at coordinate 87,172,762 of OY720642.1, read as the reverse complement.
AAGTTTTAGTTGTGGTATCTGATTGTTCCTGGAAGGAACGAACTTTTGCACGTGTTCGGCAACATTCCCAGTCCATGTCTATTTTGTCACTTCTGGCGGACCTAGAAATGTAGTGTGGCGTCAACATTATATTATCTGTGACGCTCTGAAACACATCTGTTCTGAATTTCTCAACCAAAATAAGTCTAGCGCGCAGCCACTGAGTCTCCAGCTCCTCCTATCCTAATCCGTCCAAAAGTTGTGGGACACTATATGTTCGTTCGCAGCAGTTTTTAACGATGCGCGTAGCTTTCCTTTGTGTTATATTAATGTTTTTGTTTAATCTTTCTGTCCAGTGTCCCAAATGCTCGCGGTATATTGGAGGTGCGGTCTAACCAGAGCGAAGTAGCACCTCTCTTTTACTTCCTCATCCGACGACCTTCCTATTATACGCTTGATAACATATTTGATGAGTTGTACTCACAAATTACATCACCTCTCACCGTCGACGTTTTTCGGATTTGTTTCTGCATCCTCGGGGCTTGAGACTGACAGCAGGCTGAGTCAATCCACATGCACGGAGACGCACCATCATTCATTTAGTACAGAGGTCGACAAACTCATTAGTCACCAGAGCCAAATATCAGTACTATAACGATTGAAATTTATCTTGAGAGCCAATTTTTTTAAACTAAAAAAATTGGCTCTCAAGATAGGTAAATTGCTATTAACTTAATTAGGGAATTTCCTAAGCTGCCTTTGCTAAAAATGTCCCCAATCTGACTGAGGTACGATTGTTGAAGTAAACTCCTTCCAACTTTCCCATCCACACTCGTCTTATATACTTTATTTGTCTATCTCCTTTCGTTCATCCTCTCTCTATGTCGGAACCATCTCATCATCCCTTTCTCAATCCTTGAGACTACATTTTGTTTCACTCCACAACGCTCCATAAAATTAACTTAATAAACTATCCGTAAAGTTTGAAGTCTTAGTTAAACTCTAGGTACGTTGAATAAAACTTGACATCATACTTAATGACGATATTATTTATTGATAAAATTAAATTGAAAAGTATCCATAAAATTAAATCCTGACGATGACTGACAAACAATAGCGTGAACAATGTCCTTGACTATCCTTGGAAAGTATGGGTAAGTCAGGTTTGTATGTTGCTGTTTTAAATATTAGGCACGATACCAGGTTGTCATCAACAAGACGAATTCTCAATTTACTCTTGATGAGGTTCATGCTTGAAAATGATTGTTCGCACCCGCACGCGGTATTTTGTGGAAGAGTCACCCTCGAGGGAACAAAGATCCGTATGCGGCTCGCGAGCTGCGTTTGCCGACCACTGATTCAGTACGTAATAATCGGCCAGTTATCAATCTCATGCCCTGCGGATTCAAAGATGAATCTGCGAAACGATGGCCAAATGAGGTGATTGAATTCATTTATGCAACAAAGACCAATCCTCCAGAACAATTGTGAATATTTATTTTGTATGAATAACTATTGATAAACTTTTTACATCGGACCCTGAGATGGGTACTACCTGGGGAATTGGGTTGGTGTGGTGGCAAGAGTACAGACTAACCAAACGGGACAAGGTTCAAATCTATGGAGAAGAAGATATTCATCAGAGGAAATCCAATCCGTACTTGAGTGTCTTGTGGAGGGCACTTGAAGGACAGCACTCCGTCTGCCACATGAGACGTTAAACCGTGGTCCCTTGGTGCCTTTCGTTAAGAGCAGGCTCATGCCGACTCCGGGTTTCTATCCACCCTTCCTCCCTTACTTATCCCCTATGCCAAGACTTTGATACTGTTGATCACTGTAAGTTGATTTCAAAATGTGAGTCACTGGGCATTAGGGGTGTGGCATTAAGATGGCTGAAATCCTACCTTGAAGATCAAAGCCAAAGGGTTGCGCATCATCGTGAAGGGTATGTCTATCTCTCCACCCCTCTGTAGTAAAACAGAGCAGTTCCACAGGGATCAGTGCTTGTCCCTATGTTGCTTTTAATTTTTATTAATGGGCTCCCTGGGCAGCTGCAGTTCAGTGTCACACATAAAAGTGTTATGTATGCAGACGATGTAAGTGTTCTGACGTCAAGTAAACATTCAAGTGATTTGGTTTTTTCTAGTGAACTATTGCTGAAAAGTATGACTACATGGTGTCATGGTAATAATTCCGTTTTAAACATTGATAAAACCCAAGCTATGGTTTTCTCTACTGCTCATAGCACTACTGACATTAACTCTTCTTTGACAATCTGTAATCAATTAAACACTGTTGATTCTTGTAAGTTTTTAGGACTTCATGTTGATTGTCACCTAAAATGGAATGTACATGTCACATTTATGATAAAAAAAGCTAACTTCTGTGTTCTACCTACTGTCAATTTTAAGACATTCAGTAAGCCAAAATATTTTGATAACTTTTAGCACGGATTATTTTATTCAAGAATTTCCTATGGTATTGTGTTGTGGGGACAGCCTACTCACCTTCACAGTGTACTTAAAATACAAAAAAAGGTGGTGAGAGGATGTGTTATAAAAATTACTATGCTTATTGTCGTCCTCTATTTAAAAGTTTAAAATTGTTATCTGCCTCTTGTGTGTATATATATATCATTATGTACTACTGGTGAAACAAAATAGTTCCGAATTTGAATTGAATAGTAAAATACAAATGTATGGCACAAGACAATGTAATAACCTATATGTTCAGCCAAATAATTTATCTATGGCTTCTAATGGTTCAATGTATGTGTGTGACAGTATACAATAAACTACCAGAATGCGTTAAAAAAGAAATGAGGATACCTGTTTAAAAAAAAAATATGGTCCGAGAATATCTGGTTGATAAATGTGTTTATAGTGTTAAAAAATACTTGGTGCCAAATTTTTAATATTTTCTTTTTGTAAATTATGTAATACTTCTTGCATATCGACATATCCTATGCCCATACTAGTAGCCACTGTGTAATGTGTCTCTTGAACGAATAAAAATCTTATATTACCTTATCTTATGGCGCAAATGACCTTAGACGTCGGTCGCCTCTCCAATATCCAATCCAATCTTATTCTCATCATGGTATACTCAAGTTTCACTGCCATTTAAATACGTTGGAAGGAGAACCATTTTTTACTCAAGAGTTTTTCACTTCTACATCGGATCCTGAGATCGAATCTAACTTGCTCTATGTCATATCTAACCATACACTCCTTAATCGACTATTTTGGTGATTCCATTAGATGGCAAACAATATATCGTTTTCAAGACGTATAATCGCCGACGTTTATATCAGCGGATTTTGAAGGCAAGTGGGGCGTTGTATTTGTGACGCCGCACACTCCACGACCTTGACCCGTAAGCCGTGGGAAATTTTATTTATATACGCGCGTAAATCTGCATCCTCTTTCGGCCGCTTGAATCAAAGGGGAGCATGCTGCAAGCTCCATGGGATTCCTCCTTCCTCAGCCATCAGACGCCGCATTCCCCCGGCCCCGTCACGCCCACATTCCCCGCCCGGCACGGAATCACCCGCCGAGCAAACACCGGCGTCGGCGGAGAACACCCCGGGCTCAGGGAGAAATCCCTATGGCCGAACGGTCCTTGGGAAGCTGTGTGCTCAGCATTTGGTCGCAGTTTGTCGGAAATCCGACCCGATTCCCCCGCACTCCCGTTCGGAAATGCCCGGCCCATCTGAAGTCCGGAGGATCCCGCCGGCTAAAGCGCGTCCGCCGCATTTCAAGCGGTATGTGTTTCGGACGGGCTTTTGAGGATTCGGTTCGCGATGTGTTGGGAGGACCTGAAATGGTCTTGTAAGGTCCTCCCTGAGGTTTTCAAGGATTTGGTTGCGCCTGTGCTATTCGTCTGCGTCTCTTTGAATGCAGGTAGATGTTCATAGGCTTATTTTGAGCGGTAATGATGGAGTTAGATTTATTTACTCGTAACTGCTTCACTTTGGGACTTTTTTAAAGTCTACCAGACGATTACCTCTCAAAGTTTGCTCAGTAATCGAACCTCTGGCTAAAAAAATATTGTTATAAATCAACCTACTGTTCATAGGCTTATGTTTGCTGGTAATGATGGAGTAAGATTTATTTACTCGTAACTGCTTCACTGTGGGACTTTTTTAAAGTCTACCAGACGATTATCTCTCAAAGTTTGTTCTGTAATTGATCCTCTGGCTAATAAACTATTGTTATAAATCAAACTTATTTTTCAAAGGTGAAAAATAAACTAGACTGTACTAATAGAGGTCACGCCCTGAAAATTTCGTATTGGGATTGCATTTCACTCACAAAGATCTTTGGGCGTAATCTTTCTCGCAATTCTTTCATTCTCATTTTTGAGACTTCCTATATCAATCTTTACCCTCTATGCATCGATTTTATAGTCCACCATGGACAATCACTTCACATGTAACACGACTCGTGGGTGGATCAGGAACTAAAAGTTACGAATAAGAGATATTTTAGTAGCCAATCTGTACAACTGACCTTGCAAAGGTATATAGACGTAAGACGTAAGACGAAAGGAACCGAATCAAAGACGAAAAGAAAAACTCTTCTATGTGTTACCTCTAGGTCACACAGCGTGACATAGGGTTAAGTATCTGCATTGCCTTACTTAAAGAAACTGTTGAATTAATGGTATTGGCAGTAACTCGGTGGAATTACTTCACAATGAAATGATGAATAACTGAGTTTTCCACAAAATATTTATCACGCTCTTGCGACCCAGATTTCATCGCTTCGCGACATCATCAGATACAGATATAGTAAAAAACATTACTTAAATCGTCAAAAATGAGAGGGTGGAAGGTAGCCTTCAGATGACGGTTGGGGGTAATGGGAAGAGGGTGGGTATGTTGGGTAAGGTGGGTTTAGCCTATGTTGTCTTCAGAGTAACTCGAGGCATTTATGCCAGTTGAAGCTTCGTCAAAAACTATTATCATTCACTCCAGTTCATCTTAAAGTGGCTCAAGGCTTGAATATGTGAGTTAATGGAATTACTTGATTAAAAGTTTTCATTTTTGGCAAAAAAATACTGCTTTCGCAGACGAAAAGGTTACCTTTTGAAAATCAAAATTAAGACATATCCTTTTTCTTACTTGAGATCTGCTCTCCTATGGCAAGAGTCAGACTTTTTATGCAAAAGAGAACCATGTGCATAGTGTGCATAAACCACTAATTCTTGGCAGCGGTCATAGAGAGCATAATTACACCGGATGAACGGGAGTAATACACGGAACTCTTAAAGAGTTTTCCAAAACATTCTCTACGAAGGAATAGGTCTACTTTAGCACGGATCCCATCACACCAGAGAAGTCTTGAGATAACTCAAGATGGTATAATTAATAGGGGGCGTGACATTATCTAGTCGATTTCGCGTTTTCTTCGCAGAAAAATGATTCGACATGCTTGAGATTCAACATGCTTGCTTGCTTCTACAGGAAAGAGATGAAAAAAAAGGGTCAATATGCTTTTTTTACCTTGATAAATACCATACGAGCGGTACTGGGGCCATGAAAAACGGGGGATCGGGTTGGTGTCGTGGCTAAAGTACTGGCTAACCATATGGGCAGCCAGGGTTCAAATCCATGCAGAGGAGAACATTTTTCAGAGGAAACCCGAATGTCTTGTGGAGGGCACTTCAAGTACAGTACTCCGTCTGTCGGATGAGACGTTAAACCGTGGTCCCCTTGGCGTCTTTTGTTAAGAGCAGGCTAATGCCGACGCCGGGTTTTTATCCACCCTTTCTCCCTTAACTATTCACTAAAGCGCAAATGATCTTAGCAGTCGGTCGCTTCCCCTAATATCCAATCCAATCCAGCAATAACAAATTAATCAATTTTCTTCTAGTAATAGTGAATGTTTGTAATTATAACATCCCTTCGCAACTAAGCATAGTAATTCTAAATTGAACTGTATCAGGCTGAGCCTGGAGGAAGTTGCCTATATTCATGCTGAATAAATAACCCTCGATAATCTCCCCGATTTATTTGCTGGCACGACGCGTTACGATTATGCCACAGTGTGATAGAACGCGACGTGCCAGCAAATAAATCTGTGGGCGATTACCAAGTGTTTTTTATTCTACACGAACATAGTAATTTTCCTTTGCTCTAATTTTGATTGGCTTTACGAAAGCCTTTGCACAGAAGAAAAGCAGGCACACGTGATAAAAGAGTTCCTTCCAGCGAGCGAATGAGCATTCGGGAGGCCTGCGGAAGGAAAATGACAAGCGACGCCGCGTCTGGATGACAATGAGAGAGTATGAGGAAGGGAAGCCACGGGGGGAGGGGTTGGGTCAACGGTCGCGAAGAACGAAGCCGTCCTCCGAGAAATCGACGCGGGAAAGAAAAGCAGCTTGGCGTGATGAGAAGCAAGTATGGACAGGAAAGGAGGCCAATGGTGCTCTGGGCTATGAAGGGAAAGAAGAGAGGGATATCGGACGGAAGGATGTAAGCTCAGAGGTGGATCTCTACCGTACCCTTTGCTCGAACCATCAACTTGGGCTTGGCCTTTCCGCCGCACTGGACTGGCAATCGCGCGGGCATCGAACTTGCTTTCCGGGTTGGCTATCCAGAATTACGCTCGTAAATATGTTTTTCTTCCTTTTCTGAGCGGGTTCCGCACTTGTTGGAAGGGGCTATTTGAGTTAAATGGAGTTCCATGTGTAATAACGAGCGGAAGTATACCTATCCGATGCTGTGTGTTCGTCCGCCTTTAATGTATAATTGGGAAAGACTATTAGATGCCTGATAATTTAAGGTGGGAGCCCCTAGAGACTCCGAGGCTTAGGCTGCTTGAGGAATTCAGAGCTGGTGTGTTTCAGAGCAACATAGAGAATGTTATCATGTTATACTACATCTTTAGGTGTGACAAGCGATAAAACAAGAGAAATACATTGCTGAACAGATAGATACTAAAACCCGTTCTTTCCGTGCACAACAAGCGACCACAATAAAATCTGAGCTCCAAAAAAAACACTCCCATAATACACGTCACCATGTCACCTCCCAAAACCTTCCACCTTTAAACGGCTTGTGACCTAACAAACCCTGCCACACGCCCATAAAGCGGCTCGCAGGGTAGTATTTAGATGTAGATGTATATATACTTCGATTTGCGACATCGCCACAGCAGACGTTGGCCCGCACCGCCACAGGGAACGTGTGATCAGGCGCTTTCACTACATTCTGTTAAACATACCAGTTTCCCTAAATTCCAGTGTTGTATCTTTATTTGACTCGACGCTCCGAGAATTTACCCTGTCCTCTAACACACTCCTGTAACTACGACCCTGTTAACATCATGATCTCAAAATGAAAATGTTTTTGTTCAATTTCCACAGAAATAATTTTATTTTCCGACCTGATTTCGACATTAACTATGTCATTTTCAATGTCGAAACCAGGTCGGTTCAACCTTGAAAATGACATAGCTAATGTCGAAATCAGGTCGGAAAATAAAAATACTTCTGTGAAAAGTGAACAAAAATCTTTTCATTTTGAGCTCATGATATCTGTAGTGCACTTCCACAAAATATCGCCGGATACTCTCAACTAAATTACGACCATTTAAACCTCTCCTCGAAAATATGTTAGCGTTCCTCATGAAAAAATTAGGAAGAGCACGACATCCGGCTTATTTTACCTTTGACCAAAAATTGTGAAGCTTTAACCCCTTGGAGGAGCCTCAAGATAGTTGACAAAAATCCGAATAAATTCCTGCGTTATATTGAGCCCCGAAGGAGACAGCTTCACTGACACTCATTCTGAAACCCTGAAGCTCATTGAAATATGAAAATAGTTTTCGACGATCACCTTTAACCCTCATTGAGCCAACATTAATATATAAATGATGACTTTAATTTTGCACAAGCTAATCGTAAGCAATTACGATAAAAACTATAAATTAAGCAACAGAAAAAATTAAAATGCTAAGTAGCGAAAGAAAAATATAATCACAAGCATTCAATGTGACGATAAAATCTTCAAAAAATCATTATGTTCCTTTAATCAACATATTTTACGCTGTGAGAATAAAATATGGTTATTTCGCATGACAAGAGTGCATCTAAGATAATAGCGAGTGTAAACACGTAATTTGTAAACTCGTGTGATTCCGTTTGAAGAAGGGACCCCTGTGACCGAAGAATCTACGATGGTTGCCTTTTGTTCACATCATACAATTGTTAACAAAATGGATAATTTTCATTTCTTTTCCTGCCAAATCAGTAAACTTCAATTGCCTCACTTCTTTCTCGCTGCCTCTTTTGTCGAAAAAAACCATATCATCAGGGGCAAACACTATTTCGCTTTTCACGGTCACTATTCTACGAGAGCTTGGAAGTTTCTTTTTTTCCAGAACTTTTTTTAACTCAAAAATTGCCTCTTTTTTTAAGGCAATAACGCTCGTTTCAACATTGTGGAGTTCCATATTGCGTAAAAACAACTTTTACAATCCGCTGGTCAGTTCACAAAAAAACTTATTGCACATTAACAGCACAGTCACTGGCATCATCATCAGGTGCTCAGTGAGCACCGGAAGATGATGCCTGCAGTGAGCACCTGAAGGTGATGTCACACATATAAATCCGAAAAAACAATAAATTAACCTGTTAGCTGACTATTGGAGAGTAAAAGTTATTTTTACTGAATAAGTCTCATTTTTAAATTAAATAAATTTAATTGGGTACTAAGTATTTATCGTGACTATGTGAGTAATTCATTTTTTTCTCTTAATTCACGTAGTAAAGCCAGAACCACCTTAAGATAGTCCGAGCGAAAAATCATTTTACTTAGATATCAATGAAATTTGTCTCATTTTAAAGCAAAACATCTCACCTTTCCAAAGACACCAAAAATTCTACCCATTACCACATTACTTTCGGAGATATTTTCCTAAAAATACCAGCCTGTTTACATGGGAAATGGTACGTGTGTGTACAGAAAGACATTATTTACAAAATGAGGTGTTTCTAACTCTTACATGTCGTAAAAAAACTAACAGTGTGTAGTTTGTATGTTTTATCAACAATTTTTGAAAATAAATGATATTTTCACCACAGTAGGTTCTTGGGTATCACAAAAAAACCTTCCGTTTCGAAGAAGTTTCAAACGCACTGCGCGAATAAAATGAGTCAAGTTAAAGACTTATTTAGATATTCTCATTTAATTACTTACAATTTCTGTCATATAAAACTATATTACTGCACCATTAATAATGCAATATTTAATTGATATGTTCTACAGCTGGTGAAATAAAAACGTATAATTCGAATATGGTCTCTATTATGACTAGGGAACCATCTCGCTCGGACCACCTTAAGTGTGTGTGCGCCCGCGGATGTGTCTGAAAACTCGTCTACTTGTAACGCACCCCCTGACGTATTGATCGAAGGGTTGTATGCAGATGAAGACGTCGGAATCCCGGACGGGAGAAGAAGGAAAGCCGCTTGGACTGATGGGGGGAGGGGAGGGGAGGAAAGGCCACATGTGGGTTGCGGAGGATATCGGAAGGATTGCATTCCGGGGGATCGTCGTCCTCCTTAACGGCGACCCGAGCAATCCGCCCTCACCCGACCGATGCGGGAAGCAATTGCGCGGCGGCGGCGGCGGCGAGGGAGATGTCTTGGTGCACGCCGCGCTCAACCCAATCTCCGTCCGACTCCTCCACAAACCTTAAGGTAGTGCGAGCGAGATAGTTCCCTAATCATAATAGAGATCAAATTCGAATTATACCTTTTAATTTCACCAGCCGTGAGACACACGAATTAAATATTGCATTATTAATGGTTCAATAATATAGCTTGAAATGACAGAAATCGTAAATAATCAAATTGAAATATCTAAATAAGTCTTTAACTTGACTAATGTTTTCACACTGTACGTTTGAAACTCAACCAAAACGGAAGGTTTATTGTGATCCCGAAGAATTAACTGCGGTGACAATATGATTAATTTTAAAAAAATAGTTGAGGAAACATACAAACTACACACTGTTAGTTTTTTTACGACATGTAAGAGTTAGAAATACTTCATTTTGTAAATAATGTCTTTCTGTGTACACACGTACCGTTTCCCATGGCAAAGGGCTGGTATTTTTTGGAAAATATCTCCGAAAGTAATACGGTAATGGGTAGAATTTTTGATGTCATTGGAAAGGTGAGATATTTTGCTTTAAAATGAGACAAATTTCATTGATTTCTAAGTAAAATGATTTTACGCTCTGACTATCTTAAGGTGGTTCTGGCTCTACTAATGGTGTTGATTTTTTGACGAGATCTAAGTGCAGGGAATGCCTCATTTTTAATTCAAGGTCTCTCTGGAGTGCATACACGTATCACTTCCAATGTAAAAGGGCTGGTATTTTCTGGCAAATATATCTCGGAAACCAGTGTGGTACGGAATTGAAGTTTTGGTGTCACTGGAAGGGTGATATATTTCTCTTTATAATGAGACCAAATTCATTCATTTCTTGATAAAATGATGTTTCGCCCAAACTACCTTAAACGAGTTAGGTGAGCGTGGAAAGAACTAATTACTGTACTTCTGACATCCGTGTGACTCGGAGAGAATGAAACCAAATAAAAATATTGTTGGGAAACCAGCCGTGTAAATACGTAAGGGATAGGGTTTTTGGAGATGAAATGATGAAATATAATGTAATGACGATGAATAGGCTTTAGAAATGATTGTTTATAATAAAAAAATTAACTTGTCGCAAAATATCTTATTACCATCAGTTTGATTATTTTTACTAAATATACTTAAAATAGTTAACATGCTTCCTTAGAGTAGGGTAAATCTTTCTCTTGGAAAGCTGTCCTGATTCACTTGGACGTATAATGATGACGCAAAAATGTAAATGAATTGGCTTTAGAAACGATTGGTCATAAAAAGGAAATCAATTTGTCGCAAAATATCAAATTACAACGAATTTTATTCTTTTTACTAAAATATTTAAAATAGTTCACATGCTTTCTTAGAGTAGGGTTAATCATTCTCTTGGAAAGCTGTCCTGATTCACTCAGACAAAAGTCATTTTCAATAATTTCTACATCTACATAATACTCTGCGAGCCACCAAATGGGCGTGTTGCAGGGGGTATTAGGACACCGTGTTAAGAAAAAAGGGATAAGTTTTTTGAAGTAGAAATGGCAACGTGTATTATGGGAGTGCATTTAGTGGAGGTCAGTTTTTATTGCGTTCATTTAATGTGTGCAGAAAGAACGAGTTTTGCACCTATCCGTTCTGTAATGTATCTCTCATATTTTATCGCTTCTGTCAGACCTTGAATATGTAGTGAGGCGTGAAAATTATATTCTATGTGTCGCTCTGAAACATACCAGCTCTGGATTTTTCAAGCTAGCTAAGCCTAGCGTGTAGTCTGCCAAGATATTTTATATAAATTTAATTTATTATATAGTGTTAAAGTAACGAGTTTTTCCGTCTCTTTGTAACGTTTTTGAATCTGTTACGTGAGTCGCTATATTCCTCTTAAGATGATCTCTATGAATAAAAAAGTTGGGTAAGACCAGCTAGTGAAAATAAGGTGGCTAGCATACTCAAGAAACAACCTTTGCAAATGCTTTTCAATTCGGTTGAGAAAAGTATTGAGGTGAATTTTAGGTTAAAGGCAGTAATTTAGTCATCCATCCGTTTCAGCACTTCGCTCTTTGATAGTATTCTAAAACTGTATAAAAACTTTTCTTGAAAAAACAGACTTTTCGCGTTAGCTTAATGGTTTATCTAACAAATAATAAATACTTCTCAATAATTCGCCGAATTTTTTTTAAATTTTATGTAAAAATTGCGCACTTTATCTTCGTTTGGTGAATTATTATTCTGCGAAAAATAAGAAGCACAACTATCATTCTTCAAAGCGACATCTGCTTTCTTCATTAATCTTTGTGCTCGCTACCGGGCCAAAAATGGGCTGTGCTTGAGCGAGATGGTGATATGGCTCGACAGTGACTCGAAATATTCAAGTCAGGTCGCCAATAAGATAAGATAAGATTTTTATTCATCCAAGAGACACATTACTCAGTGGCTACTGGTATTTGCATACGATATGTCGATATGCAAGAAATATTACATAATTTACAAAAAGGAAATATTAAAAATTCGGCACTAAGTATTCTTTAACACTACAAACACATTTATCAACCAGATATTCTCGGACCATATCTTTTTTTTAAACAGGTATCCTCATTTCTTTTTTAACGCATTCTGGTAGTTTATTGTATACTGTCACACACATACATTGAACCATTAGAAGCCATAGATAAATTATTTGGCTGAACATATAGGTTATTACATTGTCTTGTGCCATACATTTGTATTTTACTATTCAATTCAAATTCGGAACTATTTTGTTTCACCAGTAGTACATAATGATATATATATACACACAAGAGGCAGATAACAATTTTAAACTTTTAAATAGAGGACGACAATAAGCATAGTAATTTTTATAACACATCACTCTCACCATCGTTCTTTTTATTTAAAGTACACTGTGAAGGCGAGTAGGCTGTCCCCGCAACACAATACCATGGGAAATTCTTGAATAAAATAATCCGTGCTATAAAGTAATCAAAATATTTTGGCTTACTGAACGTCTTAAATTTGACAGTAGGTAGGACATAATTTAGCTTTTTTATCATAAACGTGAAATGAACATTCCATTTCAGGTTCCAATCAACATGAAGTCCTAAGAACTTACAAGAGTTAACAGTATTTACCTGATTACTGATTGTCAAAGAAGAGTTAATGTCAATAGTGCTGTGAGCATTAGAGAAAACCATAGCTTGGGTTTTATCAATGTTTAAAACCAAATTATTATCATGACACCATGTAGTCATACTTTTCAGCAATAGGTCACTAGAAACAACCAAATCACTTAAATGTTTACTTGATGTTAGAACACTTACATCGTCTGCATACATAACACTTTTATGTGTGACACTGAACTGCAGCTGCCCAGGTAGCTCATTAATAAAAATTAAAAACAATATAGGGCCAAGCACTGATACGTGATACTTCGCATTTGCTCAATATATCCCGGAGATGGTATATTCTCTCTTTTATTGGGTCGCCATGTTACCTTACACAGAGAAGCATTCGAAATGTGTCACCTCCTGAAAGGTCTAGTACTTAGTTTTCACAACATCTATTTCATTCGATATAATTGCATCTGATAGAGATCCATTTCGATGTAATCCAGTAGTTATCCGACAGTACCATGACCTGGTAAATTGAAAATGTGGTCGGAACAGTTGAATTAAAATTGTTTCGACAACTATACAAAGTTTTTTTCTTATTTAGTAATGGAGAGCCACAAAGTAATGGCTGAGAACATTAGGTCTGTCCACATAGCACCCAAATAAGGATAGATATTATTATGAAACATTTCTGCCACCTAGGGGAGTTGAGCCTAGGTCCTTGAGTTGGGAAACCATTACTCTAGCCATAACACCAACCCATTTCCCTAAACTTCGGCTGCATACAATTTTCATCGGGAGGAAATGATTATAGTTGACAATCGCTGGGACATGCGTAACGCCTCGTTTACAATGCATGTGCACTAAGTAGCGTTTACTTAAAAGCATTATTTAAATGTAGATGAGAGCCTACATGCAGTTATTAGATATACTGTAGTGCCAGCTAGTGTTTATGGAAAGAACATCGCATCGCGCGAGTGTTTTACTATATTTTGGCGATTTCTAGCCCAAACTAATGAATAAGAAGAATGGCCCGTAGAAAAATACTGATGTTTACGAATAAATAATTTATAAACAAGTATGATGAGTATAATTAACGGAATTCCTCGACCAATCGATGACGAGGTATTGACCACATCGATGGAACACCATCGATATCACCCATGTCTACTTAATTAGGGGTCCCAAAGTTCACTTGAGTGGGCCTGTCACTTAAGTGATGAGAGGGCGTCCACACGGTGCACTTAAGTGAAAGATGCAATTAAATCCTCACTTAAGTGGTCTGTGTAGACGCGGCATATGAGAGTAACGCCGAAATTACCGTAGTAAGGATTAGGGAGTGGTTATAGGAGTGAAAGAGGGTGAGGGCGATACAAGAAACTACAGTAAACTCTCACATAGCGCGGCGTAAGGTACCAAGAAATCATTGTTCTTGTGAAATCGCAAAGTATGTAAAAAATATTACACCAAGAATGCGTGGTTCCGTTCCAACATCTAAACACTTGTTCAAATTTGCACTATGACTAATTTATAATCCGGTATTGTGCGAAATAATTTCATAATTGTACGTTCTTACCCTTAGAGAGTTTTTCATACATTACTTGGAAAGCCTTCCATATTAATCGAAAACACTCATTCAAACAAGAAGTTCGTTCTTCAATAAATCATTGAATTCCATTGTCTCAGAAATTTGCTTAACATTTTGAATGAAAAGATAACTTAGTTATATTTCAACTGTTGACGGCTCTACTTGGTGGAATAACATAACGTGGGAGAATTTAAAAACACTTAGTAATATTCCACAAAGATTTATTTTCCCAACCGGTTTCAACGCTGACGCGTCATTATCAAGGGTACAATTCTCAAAGTTCTTAGGAGGTGCGCCACATATATATCCAATTCTCTTAGGAGGGGGGGAAGGTTAAGTAAAATGGGGGGGAACGGGGGATGTATAGGGAGGGAGGGTGAGGGTATTGCGAGGAAGCAACCGTCAAGGTGAGGGAAGGAGCTGCGGATGTAGCACAGAGGTGAACGGAGAACATTTAAAAACAGAACAGTCATTTAAAAGCACAACATCAGGAACACCTTGTCTCATACTAATTTCCAAATTCTCTAAAAAGTCCAGTTTAAAACCTTTGTCATTAACATGTAAATCCTTAGGTTTAAAATTACATTGGTGACCAGTTTCAATTATATGCTTAGCAAAACCTCATTTTGGGTCATTATTAAATATATATTTCATATGTTCTTTCGCTCTGGTAGCAAATTTGCGACCAGTTTGACCCACATAAACACCATTGCATCCTTCACACTCTAATGAGTGCACACTACACTTTTCCAGAATGTCCATCTTGTCCTTGGAGTTGAAAAGGAGTTTTCCTAATGTCACTGGGTTATAGAATCCTATTCTTAACCTGTCGTTCTGGATGTGTCTCGTTATTTTGTGAGTTAATGCCCCTAAAAATGGGAGTTTGCACCATTTATTGGGTTTGTCTAGGCTTATTCTGTCGAGGGTTGGCAAAAGAGAAATTGCTTTCCGTTTTATTTGCTTGTCTAGTAGTTTTTGCACAAGAGAACAGTTATAGCCATTACTTTCGGTGATCGTTTTTATTGTTTTCAGTTCCTCTTGATAGGAGGAGTCCGATAGGGGGATGGATGTTAGCCGGTTTATCATAGAATATATGCCTGCAAATGTGTGGCTGTGGTGGTGAAAAGAATTACTCGGGATGATTACGTCCGAGTATGTGTCCTTTCGATATATTGTAAAGGAATGTTGATTCGTATCAATAGAAATTGTGTTTAAAAGAAACACGTTAAACAATCAACTTCTGCAAGCTGTTACATGTTTAGCTTGTAGCAAAGGGATAGGTAGGAGAAATATACTTTGTAAGAGAGGTCTGTAGTGCATGATGCATGTAATAACAACCAATAATCCCTTCCTTATTATGTAGATACTAACCATCTAGCTCCATGTGACCCTATTTTCTAGCACATCTCCCTTAAATATCCTACTTACATGGCAATAGTGCATGTTTGGTGATCTTCACCCCCTGCCACACACCCTCGTTGTGGCTCGCAGGGTATTACGTAGATGTAGCTTTCAATGAGACCACGAAGGATGCAATGATTCCAGGATGAATTGCATTTCGCGGAATATCGTTTAAGGAAAACGCTCACACTCACAACGAGAATTAGATGAAGAACGTGAATGAGTTCCAACAGCTACATTGCTTGCCTTTAGAATAAGTAGCAATGAATTAAGTTACCTGTAGCTGATTTACACAGGCATGTACTAAGCCATTTTAATAAGAACTGAAAAATAAGGGGGATACACAAGAGCCCAAAATTTGAAGAGATATTCGAAAACGAGAAAAATATAAAAGTGATACCATCACACACCAATCTTTCCTCTAAAAGACTCGCAGAACACGCACAATGCAACTTCGATCGTATGCAAGATTGAAGTCGATACCGATAATAAAGAGCAAAAGGTAACACTAGTATATCGTAATAAAATGATCGTAGTAACAACTCGTAGTAATAACTGTCATGGATTAAGATATAAGTCGTTGTTTCAGAGCGACACAGAGAATATTACCATGACACCTCATTTCATTTCTAGGTCTGACAGAAGCGATACTATGAGAGAGATACATTGCATGACAGATATATAAAAAAATGGTTCTTTCCGCGTACAATAAGCGATCACAATAAAAACTGAGCTCCACTACGTACGCTCCCATAATACACGTCACCATTTCTCCTCCAAAAAACTTATCCCTTACATCTTTACAAGGCTGGTGTCCTAACACCCCCAGCCACACGCCCAAGCGGCGGTTCTAAGGGTATTATGTAGATGTGTGGCGAACAGTATTATCAGTAGCATGGCAACAATGTTTTCTTTGCAAACATGTTTATTCAACGTTATTACAAAAGGATTACTGTATCTCAAAATCTAATTACGGATCCAATAAAATAGCCTTTGGTAGGGAACAACCCCGGCTTAAATTTCCTACAGATTTACACGTAGATGAAGATCTTATTTACTCACATTTGGTTTTAATACGACTGGTTTCAAATTTAAACATTGCTCTAAATCTTTAACACTTAGTAGCTAATGATAAAGGGGCGTGGCCCAAGAGGAATTTTCCGATATCGGCTTATAAAAGCCGTGTCTTTCGCAGATGAACGATGGTGTCTTGTGAAATAGGTTATATATATATATATGACCTCGTCTTACTGAAATCGCGTCTTGTGAGACCGCGCCTACGTCAGACTTTAGTGTGCAAATCGATTGATTGATTTGTGTCAGCGTATGTGAATGTGTGACACCCCCAGCCACACGCCCAAGCGGCAGTTCCAAAGGTAGTATGTAGATGTGCGGAAAACAGCATAATCAATAGCATGGAAATGATGTTTTCTATGCGAAGATGTTTATCCAGAGTTGTTACAGAAGAATTACCGTTTCTCAAAATCTAATTACGGATTAAATAATGCCTTTGGTAGGGAACAACCCCGGCATAAATTTCCTACAGGGGTAAATGTAGATGAAGATCTTATTTACCCATAATTTGGTTTTAATACGTCAGGTTTGCTATTTAAACATCGCTCTAAATCCTTAACACCAAGTAGCTAATGATAATTGCGCGTTGCCTAGGAGGAGTTTTCCGATAGCGGCTTATAAAAGCCGTGTCTTTCGGAGATGAACGATGGCGTCTTGTAAAGTCGGTTACATCAGAGAAAGAGTTTCCGCAGCAGTCTTGCCAAGTTTCACCCAAAACTTGATCGCAAATCTTTGTTCTAACGAGCCCTGGATTTTCACTCGCACAAGATCAAAACACAACTCTCACAGACAGGCCCGTTTCCTCTCTCCGGATGCTTAGAGCACACTGAGCGACGGAACTCTGCTTAGCTTAGGTTCCCCCACTACCAGTTTCAACCTGTCCGATCGCGCTCCGACGTACAGTCGCGTCACAATAAAATCACCGGCATTACTTTCAGGACATACCTTGTATATATCTATGACCTCGTCTTATCGAAATCGCGTCTTGTGAGACCGCGCCTCCGTCAGACTTTAGTTTGCAAAAGGATTGGTTGAATTGTGTCAGCGTGTGTGAGCGTGTGATGGAGAGTATTCCAGCAGGGAAAAGGCACGGGAATAGGCGAGAGAGATAGAGAGGGAGAGAAGGCCAGTGTTCCCTGGGAAGGACCGCTTGATTTCCCCCGGGCATCGCTCGCACACTCGCCCGGACTGAAACCGCTGGCCGAGCGGCGAAAAAGAGAGAGATGGGAAAAGATATGGGGGCGGATAGAAATTGAGATGGATCTCGGGTGGAAGTAGGGAGGGAGAATGAGGGGGGGAAAGAGGGATGGGGAAGCAAGTCATGACTACACACGGTGGTGAGGGGTAACGGAAAGTATAGAGGGGCGGGGAACTAGAAGGGAGAAGCTGGAAGAAATTTAGAAAAGACGACGAGTAGATAGAATAAGTAAAAAAAAATATCTTTTTACAAAATCGCTTTTATTTGACAAAAAATGCACTAAATTTCATTCAAGTACACCCATTTCAAAGGGTTGAAAAAATTGTCTTCGAATGGACGCTCAGTAACATTTTTACTCCGTCGGGTTGACACAAAGTTTACAATATTGCACACACTACAGGATAAAAAACATATTTTTTTTAAAACACGTTTCTATTTATTTATTTTATTTTCGACTATTTTATGACAATATTGTACTGTCACCGAAAATAAACCTATGTGCAAAATTTCAGATCTCTAGCTAGTCAGACAGGTAGTTAAAAATTGATTCCAAAATGTGATCCTGACACACAAGTGAAGTAAAATAAAAGCGATTAGCAACAATAAAAAATAGACAATGCCGTCAAAACTATCGCCATTATGCGCCCTTTGATTAAAGTACCCACAGAATTCTTGAAACCGTACTTTCTTATAGCCCAGGATAAATTATATTCTGGGGGATCGGGTTGGTGTGGTGGCTAGGGTACTGGCTAACCGTACGGGCGGCCAGGGTTCAAATCTCTGCAGAGGAAGATGTTTTCCAGAGGAAACCCGATCCCAACCTGAGTGTCTTTTGGAGGGCACTTAAAGTGCAGTACTCCGTCTGTCGGAAGAGACGTTTAACTGTGGTCCTCTTGGCCCCTTTCGTTAATAGCAAGCTAATACTGACGCCGGGTTTCTACCCACCCTTCCTCCCATGCCTATCCCCTATGGCGAAAATGACTTTAGCTGTCGGTCACCTCCCTAAATATCCAATCCAATCCAAACTATTTTCCAATCATTCAGAAGTTATAAGTTATAGTTTCAGGCTTACATTTGTGTAAACGCGACGCATGAAATAATTTCTCACTTCGTACATTCCGCACGTTTATTTTCACCGACTATGATTTCTACATGTAATGTCATTTTTCAAGGTGAAAATGACCTTTTATGATAATATTATATGTTGAAAATGACAGTGTAGGTGGAAACCATGGTCGGTGAAAATAAAAGTGTGAAACGTACAAAGTGAGATATCAATTCATTAAGAAGTTGTCACCACGATTACAATTGAAACGGTCGGGGCAAAAGAGTACCAAGCAACATTTGCGTAGCTACAAGCGAGAGCAGTTTGAACTGTTTAATTGTCAAATCGTGATGTTGTATCATTCACGTCCATGCTGTTAGTGTTTACAGCTTTTTTTCTTCTTTCCCTGTGCACATTGTACTGGCATGATTTCTCGCATGCACGATAACAGTTAACAGATGGCCAGAAAAAGTCACACGGAGTGAGAGTCCACCCGTATGGAATTACCTCGGAAACAAAGCAGGACACAGTGTCCAACAGATCCACGTGATGTATAGAGGAGTGTTGCTATAGCGACAACAACAATCGCAATTTTCCACAGAGTTATCAATGCAAATACAACGAGTTTCGACACACGGAGTCGTCATCAGGTACATGACACTTCCTCCCTTAGAAAACGACACATCTTCCCTTAGCTCTTCCGATGTATCTTCAATTTTTATTCGTTTTAACATTCCCCCTATTCTCTTCTTTCCGCCTTACTCCTTTTACCTACACCCACCCCTCCTTTCAGACGCATAAATACCATGATAACTCTGTAGGACGGAAACGCGTAGTACATGTGATTAAAATCTATGGAAAATTCGTTAGTTTTTCTTAATATCTAGATATTCATCTCGTATTTCCACCTCTTTCGCAACCTAGACTACTTAAGACGAAGTTGAAAGCCCGATCAAGGACAAAGCATGGGAGATGATCCAAGAGAAAGATATCATGCTTTATCGCACCCAACTGCCTAGCGGTAGAGATAATACTCTCACCACGTTGCATACTTATTGATCTCCATAACCTACTCAATACCTCTATGGAAACCACAATTATCACTATCAGAGCACTATACCACTTGAGTACATGTACATGGAACCGAATAAAGACCCTTCACCTTTTTAGAAGCACAAGGTGTTATTTCATTTCAATATTTCTTCATCATTACATTCAACTTAATTCTCTTCATCCCGTCCATACAGTATAATCTATTTTTTCTCCCTACCCGGCATCTTCCCCTATAACTCGCCTTTCAACACTACTTTTAAAAAAATTACGTAAAACTAGGTCAAACTACGTAAAACTGTCGCTCCTCACTCCAAATTTTGCTTAAATCAACGTTATTGCGAGCAGATTTGGACCACTTTTAAGTATACACAATTGTTTTAGAAGGTTGGTCTGAAAATAATTAAATTACATCTTGCCAGAAGGTTCGCAGTTAAATTCCTACATCCCCAAGGCTTGAGAGTAAACTTTGGCAATCAGCAGCACGGGATGAAGCTCACCATGAACACATCATTTGTCTTGACATGAATTCGAATCCGGATCTCTCAAAGAAATCCGGGCTCGAATATTTGGAGATCCGGCCTCAAATCCCGGTCAAGTCAAATGACTCTTTCGTGGTGAATAGCATCCCTACGTGAATATGCAGCCCTGTAAGTGACTTCGTACCGTCTCATCTGTATATGCAACGATTTAAAAATTTGGCAATTAAATTAAATAACTAATGTCAATAGTTTCATCTCAAGCCCTGATGGTCAAGATATTAAACTAGAAAACGTTGGAAAGAGGTGAAGAAATTGAAAATTTCAAGACCAACCCTCCAAAATAATAGTGTAACTATAATCAGCATATAAAATTTTAAAAACGCTTAGTATGCATGGGGTCAGATTGTTCACAGAACTCCCACAAGTTTTAACACGGCACTAAAATGTATTGATATATCTAAAGTTTATGTTTGGTCCCTTCAATCGAAGAAAACCACGTAGTACTTATTGCTTCAAGAATTATCCTCCCATAAACCAGTACGTCGAGCACTTCCTCGTTTGTCTTTCTTTCCGTCCATCTAACTTTTTCCACTCCCTCACAAACTTACATCTCTGCTACCCACAGTCTATTCTCATTCCCTTTTCTTCAGGCGCCATACATAGTCCATACCCTTCGCTAATTTTTGCATCACATTCATACCAAATGTTTGTTTCATTAGCCCTTTCCTATTGTTGAACAATTTTTTCGTGAACGCAATTCTCATTCCAATATTCATGCTCATCATCGTTCGTCGTGAAATCCTAAGATTGGTTGGCTGCAGTCCTTCATCCATCCCTTTAACCCTTTGAGTGCGGCATGACGTTATATCACGTCATAGTTGTCTTTACGCTGGTGCTGACGACGCGATATCACGTCATGTGTACCGTGAGTGTTCCAGCTTTCACTGGGGAACTTTCACTAGGCCCCCTTGTGAAGGCTGTTTCAGCTCACTCACAATACCATGACGTGATATCACGTCATCCGCATCAGCGTAAAGACAACAATGACGTGATAACACGTCAATCCGCACTCAAAGGGTTAAAATGGTAGGTCCCTTATTTCCTGTTATCTCTTCCTAAGTACTATGTTCTTTGTTTGGTCCTTGGGTCTTCCTCAGGCGACTTTTGCTTCTATTTTAATTCGTCAGTACTTTCCTCTTTATTTGGTCCGTGAACTTATTCCTGGGTCTTTCACTGGGGACTATTTCCTCTATTTTGCCTTTAATTAAGTTCTTCAATTATATTCATACTACTATGTACATATTTTCCAACATAAACTCCTAGAAATTAAGTTGTCTAACTCGCTTCAGTTTTGCCTTTCTACTTCAATGACTAGTCTCGCCTTTTTAATCACTGAAAATGTGATAAATAATTTCATCTCTAGTCTCGCCTTTTCTACCGCTGAAAATTTAATAAGTAACGTCATTTACGTGAGGACAAACAGATTATAATTATAGCGTTTGACTTCTAAATACGTACTTAGAATTTTGGTCCGATGACTAGGCTTGCCATTTATGGCATCTTACCTTGGTTCTAAAAACCTGCGACGTAACCAAAATAAAGACTAACTAGAGTAAGAGTTATCTCTCATTCGCTTATTTGCTGTAGTAAATTCTCACGATAGATGGATCCTAATCTGTGTACTGCAGTGCTGAAAAGGTCTTGATGGCATAATCTAAGGAAGGTACGAAGAATCCCGGGAGAATTTCGATCAAGCGGAAATTAATTGAGACAATTTCCTCCAAAATACCCCCGAGCAGGGGTTTTCGCCAGCAATCGATAGTTACACTAACAATAAGTGTTTTAGCAATTTTCAGAAGGACCGTAGATTTAACAAAAAAAGAGATAAAGAGTGGGGAAATTACCCGCGGCAAATTATAATATCTTACAATGAGGACGACTAACTTCACCAGCTAACTCTCATACCACAGTCGAAAAACCACTAATATTGTAATTGCCCTTTGTCTTTTTGTATATATGTAGGATCGGTTCATAACGTCATCTGGCATCTTCCGATTTCTAGCCTCCAAGTCTCTTTGTCCTTTCATAGATCTTCTTCCAATCCTCTCGCTCTAATTTCTTTGTCCAGTCCCTCTTTCCAGCTCTTCTTAGGTCTTCCTCTTCCTCTTTTCCCTTGGATTATTAGCTCCAAGATCTTTCTTGGTAGTCTATCCTCGTTCATCCTCTTTACATGCCCGTACCAGATTAGCTGCTTTGTCATGATGCCCTTCGTTGTATAGTGTTCGAATTCCATTATCAGTCGGATTCTGTCGTTTGTAACGCTTTCTATCCTTGATCGTTCCCGCTGCCCGTCTCCGAAAATCCATTTCAGTACCTTTTAATGTTTGTTAAGTACGTTCCCTTATAGGTCAGACTTCACATCCATACATTATTATACTTTTGAAAATGGCATTGTATATTCTTGTTTTATTCACTTGCGATATTAGTTACACAGGATGCTGTTTAATAGCCTAATAACCCTTCTTCCCTAGTTACTGCGGTCTTATATAGCTTCATTACTTGTTCTTTTTAAATCTTATTAAAAAGGGAGTTAAACATTCACATGACTGCTTACATGTAGGCTCAATAAATTGTAAATGCCCAATATTAGAACAAGTAACAAAGTATAAATATTTGGGTATAATAATTGATGATGCCTTCAAATTTAAGAACCATGTCATTGCATTAAATACAAGATTAAGAAGAATATTATATCAAATGTATTACATTAATGAATATATACCCTTTTTTGCTCTGAAATTAATATACCATGGATTAGTTGAGAACTTAATAAGACATGGTCTCACTATATGGGGAAATGTAAATAGTGTGTACCATAAATTATTAATTAAAAAACAAAATAAATTCATTAAAATCTTGTATGGTAAAAGAGATAAAGCAAACACAAATATTGAAGATATGTACAAATATTTAGGCATTCTGAGATTTGACACATTATACAGGTATATAATAATCCAGGAGAACTACTTCTGTGATACTTATAAAAATATACGTTCCTTCAAAAATATGGAAATTTTCCGTTCTATAAGAAATTTTATTGTACCTCTGCAGTACACAAGGTATGGTAATAATACATTTAAAGTGGTTGCACCAAAAGAATTTAATCAAATACCATATAGTATACGTACATTAACTACAAGAAATGAGGTTAAGGTTAAAATTATGAAATGGTTGTTGGAAGATTAAAATGATGGGTAAAAGAAACCCTGTAACCATGCATTATATTATTTACGAAAAGCTTCATAAATATACTTCATATTTCAATATTAATATATACATATAGATATGTGTATGTGGGTATATGTGTATGAAATTGAAAATGAATATGTGTAAATGTATGTATTTATAAATGTAAATAGGGAAAAATGTATACGTCAAGCAAAAGTGTGGTTGCCATATTTTTATGTCGTCGTGGAACCCGCTGACAAGTCCTTGGGACTTAGCGGGGCCTAAATTGTTAAATAAATGGCGTTTAAAAAAAATTCTTAAACGTGAATTATATGCAGAGACCATTCAAGCAAAAATTATGCGGCGCATTTCTGCATATTTCTTCCTCACATCGGTAAAAATCATCTCGTGCGTCTTACTCCGGAGACCAAGAGGATAATTTCATTTGATTGGTAATAATAAATAGGTCAGTGGACAAGCGGCAGTGCACTAGATAGAATAATATGTGAGGCACGTGGCTTATGACTCCAGGCAAGAATTTTATTCCGGCCGTATTTGCTCGAAAGCACGAACTAAACAACGCAATCGACGGAGAACGTGATGAATCGAACATCAAATCAAACTGGCAAACAAAAGAATGCTTGCAGTTGACCGCACTCCACGAGGATAAATACGTCACGGATCGTGGGTGGCGGGACGTACAACTAGAGGGAGCACAAACAAATGATTTCGTCAGAACGGATTGGAACAAACAATTGAGAGATGAAATGGGAAACGGGGAGGAACAATGAAGGAAACAATGGGTGAAAAATAATGGTGGGGGAACAATTATTAGGCGCTAGTATGCAAAAGCACGTGCAATCAATGCAATCAACGTACGAATATAGTGGTAGGAAAACATGGAGGCAGTTGCAAAGTCGCAGTCATGAATATATGTACATAATGAACGAATGAATAGTTGTACTCAAGTGGTGGCGTTATAACACTTGATACACGTGGTTCGTAATAGTTCGATTATTGTACAAATTTTATCCTAAAAGAGGAAATCAACTTTTTATAATGTTTTAATGGTTCCTATAAACATTAAAGTAACATGCCGAATTAAAAAATAAATACCTACATCTAAATAATACCCTGCGAGCCGCCGCATGGGCTTGTGGCAGGGGTTGTTAGATCACCAGCCGTGTGAAAAATGCACGTTTTATGGGGATGAAATGGTGACGTGTATTATGGGAGTGTATTTAGTGGAGCTCAATTTTCATTGCGATCGCTTATTGTTCGCGGAAAGAACGAGTTTTTGTATCCCTATCTGTTCGGCAGTGTATCTGTCTTATTTTATCGCATCTGTCAGACCTAGAGATGTAGTGAAGACTCATGATAATATTCTCCGTATCGCAATCATTCCGTCTGTGTGTATGTCTATTATGTGATGTATCAATCGATATGACGAGATGTACGTTATATCTATCTAAATGACGCTATGCACCAATCAATATGGTCAATATGATGCGATGTGACTGTTAAATGATGCAATCTTTGATGATTTTGTTGACTACTTGATTCGAAGTTCATTTCTTGGATCGATCTTTAAAAAAATGGATATGACGCGGTATTGATTCATCGATATAAGTGATGCTATACGAAATATCGGTGGATCTGACGCCATGTGACTGTGGTATGATTAATTGTTTGATAGTATTTGATTGCTGATATAATGCCCTATCACGTGAGCACAACACAACTTTATTCACAATTCATTTCTTTGATCGATATTCATTAATCGATATACTCGATGAATGATGCATCGCTTTAAGTAATGTTATGCAATATGTCGGTCGATACAAGGCGATGTGACTGTAGTATGATGCAATATTCGATAGTATTTGATTGCTGATGTGTTTCCTAATCACACAAAATAGGACAATACTCCATTCTAAGTTCATTTCTTTGGTCGATCTTAAAAAAATTCGATATGAGGCGATATATGATGCATCAATCTTAGTGAAACTTTGCAAACTATCGATAAAAATGATGCCATAAGACTGTGGTATGATGTGATGTTCGATAATAATTGCTATAATGCCAAATCACGCGAGATAAATTTTTACTCGATTCGAAGTTCAATTCTTTGCTTGATCTTGGAAATATTCGAGATGACGCGATGTATGATGGTCAAAGGTCAAAGTGATGCTATACTGAATATCGGTCAAAATGATGCCATGTGACAGTATTATGATGCAATGTTCGATAATTTCGATAAAATTTCGATAAAAGTTCGATAAAAGGTGGGAGACCCTAGAGACTCGGAGGCTGCACGCTAGGCTTTGGCTGATTGATAAATTCAGAACTGATATTTTTCAGAGCGACACAGAGAATATAATCATGACGCCTAACAACATTTCTAGGTCTGACAGATGCGAGAAAATAAGAGAGATACTCTGCCGAACAGATAGCTACAAAAACTCGTTCTTTCCGCGCACAATAAGCGACCATAGTAGAAACTGAGCTCCTCCAAACACACTCTCATACGACATGTCACCATTTCACCTCCAAAACTTTTACATCTTTACACGGCTGGTGACCTACCACCCCCTGCCACACGCCCAAGCGGCGGCTCACGGGGTATTATGTACAGTAGAGCGTCGATAATCCGGATCAATTGTTACCAGACCCTGTCCGGATTATCAAAACGTCCGGATTTTCGAACAAAACCAAAATAAATGGTTGTTTGATGCCTTAAACATCAATAAACTGGTAAAAACTGTAAAAACAGTATTTCACGTCAGTACTGTAGTTAAATAATTACAGCAGGCAAACAAAACCAGTAATTAATATAAATTTATTACGTAGTATTTTAATGAATCGTTATATTTCAGCGATCGAAGACTCAACCGAGTCTCGCATCAACGCTTTTGACAAATATGTACAGTCACTTAATAAAGTATCGCGGACATACTACTCTAGCGGTTCGTATAGGTCGGATGTCTAAGCTCGAAACATGTTGGCTATCCTGAACTATCTCTGGTGGCTGTGTCCTTCTTGACTTTGAATAAATATCATACTGTACCTGGAAATGCTCATAGTCGACAGATATGGCTCAGGATAGCCAACGTGCTTCCAGCTTCGAAAGCCGACCTATATAAACCGCTAGCATAGTGTGTCGCGATACTTTATGAAGTGACTGTACATTGTAATCCCTTCAACTTATTTTTCGCCAGATGTGAATCCGGATTATGGACGGTCCGGATTTTTAACGTCCGAATTATTGACGCTCTACTGTATATGTGGATGTAGACAATACAATACCCAATCACGCGAAGTACGATTTTACGCGACTTGAAGTTCATTTCTCGGATCGATCTTAAACCTTGATAGTCGCGGAGCCTTAAAAAATTGAAACATTGAAGGTGTCTGGGAGAAGTGAACAAAAACAGGTTTTCGGGACGAATGAAAGGGTCAGAAATGAATGGAGAGAGTGAGAGAAATCTCCCCGGGAGGACAAAGAGTCTCGGGAGCGGAGGAGAAGAGAGATAGGGATAGAGGAAGTCAAAAAGGGTGACTTAATATTACGAGGCGCGCAGCAGGCCTCGGTGAGACGGCACAGCCCGAGTGTTCACTCGGTTTGAGTGGTGTGCGTCACTCTATTTAAAGGGTTGGTCCCTTGACAAAGCCTCACGCCACGACAAGCGCCTCGCTTTGTGATAAATAAAACGGGAATGCCGGGAGAGGGTATGGGGGAGTGTTTTTGTGGAGCAGTTGAGCCGTGTGCGGTAATATAAATGAAGAGGGCGCCTACATCAACGAAACTCGACGGGGCCCGCTCAACCGAATGCACGCGAGGAGTAACCCGAAGTCTTCCCTTCTTTGCCCTCGGAATTTTGACTTAATTAATCTTTTATCTTTCGTGGGGGGGGGGGTTGTACTGCGTCTACGCGGGAGAGGAAGAGGAGGAGGAGGAATGGGAGCGAGGAGGGAAAAATCACTAACTACTTGGCCTGGAACTCCTCGAGGGAGAAACCCTTTTTGTTTGCTCTCCTTTGGTGGTGCGACATTTATTTTTTCGCTTCAGGTTCCAATGAGGATTTACCTCCACTGACATTTTAGATTGAACTTTGGAATCTATTAACTTTCACCTGAATCTTTTGGGAAAATATTGGTATCGCCAGACGGGTCGAGAAAAACTTTGCGATTTCGACTAAGGATATAACCATGGGTTTTAAAAAAATGAAACTGTTGGTAAGATGCTGAAATGAAAAATTTTCATTTATACACAGAAATTAATTTGACTGCAACCTAGTTTTCGATGTTTTATACATCATCATCACCTGATTTCGATGTTTTTACATCATTTTTTTAATTTCTGCATCATGTATAGTTCCACTAAATATCTCAGGAATCTTCGGATTTTTAACTATTGGTACTCTCGAGGCATGGAATACTGAAGGTATTAAAATGTAATGTGGGCTAATTTTTAAGATCTAACGTGCGGAAAAATGAATGGAAACATTAGTATTGATTTGAAAATCACATTTTTTGGGGGAAACCATTACCATCGTATTTTGGAATGAAGGAAAGTTTTGCTCGAGAGTAGTTCACTGCTTACAGAAAACCATAAGGCAGAAAGATACGAAGCGTCTGAAGCGGAAATTACCTATAAAGTATTATACTTAAGAGTGACTAGATAACAAGGGTGTACGGATGATTGAGAAAGTTTATGAAATAGTTCCAATTTCCGTAAGAATATCTAAATGCACACTAACGAAAATATTTTAGAAAAAAAACAAGTCGTACTATTTTTAAGTTTCTCGACAAATTTAGCGCGTGTTGTTAAACTTCAAGACACTTTTGGACAAAAAAAAAACGGTTTCCTTCGTATAAGACGACATTCCAACACATTTCTTATAAAATATACGGTAAAGCACATATGTTTTAACATGAATTACAGTAACTATTTTAAAGTGGAAGAAAAGACACTTAGCAGTACAAAAAGCGATAGTTATGTAAAAACTAAAAAGATGTGTATATCTGGCTGAAAAAATACTGCTCCTAAGAAGTTTTACTCTTTCCTCAATAGTTATTTCCAGAAGAAATATCTACTGTCTAATTAACTACAAACAGAAAATCATAGCGTTTTGTTTTCACCCCATTGAAACTTTCGATTTGAAGGCGGCGCCTCCGATGTTGCCTCGATCTAGATAATAGCACGTCAAGTATCGAAATATAAGTCGTCTTTAGCAAAAGTAGGATGAAATATGGAGACAGGTTTACACCCACAAGTAAAAATTTAAAAAAAATAACAAACTTTCCAATTTTGACACGAAAAACTCAGTGAAACCCAGTTGCGGCTATAAAATTGTTTTTTTTTATATTATTTACCATGGAAAATTGAAGTTTAAGGAAGAAAATTTGTAGGCACACCCATTACCCTGTTTTGCTTCGAGGTGGGCATGGTGAAAAATGCTCATTTTCCTCTGACAGGATTGCTCAGCTGATGCTTCTTAAATACTTTTCTCAACACTGCACTATCCTTGACTGACTTTTTCTTCAGTTACCCTCATGCCGCTTCATGGACACCTTCCTCTTCCTAAAAATCATCATATTACCCCTCTTAAAGAGTATTTCGGTTCCTAATCATCAATGGCGTTCTCTCTCCTTCTATTCACAACATTCATTCCTGTATGACATAATCTGCTTCGTTACAAGATTTTAATTCATTCTCTTAACACTGAGCAAGCAAAAAAATCACGCTCCTTTCAAACATGCCCTTTACGGGAATGATTTCCGTAGATTATTTCATGATCCACCAATTTCTACTCCTATCCATGATTATTTTACCGCCAATGCTGCTAAGGTACTCCCAACCAATTGTTTTTTAGCTTACTTAAATGTATATTCTGGAATATTGAGACAGTAATTACCTATATTTAATGAATACTTACGCACACAACATTTTGGTATTTCTTGTCTTGATATTTTCCATTGGAGGAAAAAGCAGAGCAATATATTATAATTTTTGTCCGTATTATTCTTTGCCAATAATTTTTTCATAAAGATCGTTTGTAAAGTCTTCAAATAAAAAGTGCCTCTGATTATCCGAAGTTTTTTTTGCTTTTATGGTTATTATACAGCCTTCGGGCATCGAGAACAAATCTACAACCCAATTAATTAATAGATTAATATGCCGAAAAACTCATATAAGAAAGTCGGATCAACTTAACCAAGCAGGAACGCAACGAAAACAAGAATAAAAAACGAATGATAGGCAATTGTAATTCAATTAAAGGAGAGAATACTTACGCACATTACATTTTTGCAATTTTTAACTCGATATTTGGCCTTTGGAGGAAAAGACTGAGCATTAGATTCCAAGTGTTGTCCATATAATCTATTTTCCAGTGCCTTTGCATATGCATTCGTTGCCAGTGTTTTTTTTTATAAAGATCGCTAGAAAAGCCTTCAAATAAAAAATTCATCTTTGAGAGTCCGAATTTTTTTCGTTTTATTTTGTTTTTTTTTACAGCCTGCGGGGATCAAGAAGAAGTCTTTTATTCAATAAATCATTACATGCCGCAATACTCATCTTAGAAAGTCGGATCAACTTAACCAAGCAGGAACACGACGAAAAAAAACGAATGACAGGCAACCTTAATTCAAGATACGGAGAGTATACCCACGCAGATAACATTTTTGTAGTTTAAATCACGTTTAAAACGGGGCGGATGTGCGGCTTTTTATCTATTCTTCAGCTCCTCACGTTGTTGCTTTTCATTTTCCTCGATGCGCAGTTCTCTTCCTGGTGGGTGTTTACGAACGAAATGGCAAGAGACAAATGAAAGTTGAAAGGGAAGTTCGGGTTAATGAAGGAGTGCGAATGAAGGGAGGGGAGTTCACTTGGCGTCTCATTCTTTTCCAAGGAATTGCGAAATATTGTTCATTGTTCCGATGAGGTGAACGCCCGCCCTGCGACGCTCATGGTCGGATGGCAAACTGTCTGTGAGCCATGGTTACGGGAGGAAAGGAGACTCGTCGCATGGAAACCATTGAAATATCCACCGTCTGCCTTACATTATCTTTGGGGACCATTTTATTCGCTCCAGTGCGCTAATCACTTCTCAACACAACGGCGCAATACTAAGGTACTCAATTTTTTGCCAGAAAATATAAAAATGGAGAGCACTTCCCGAAAATGTCTACGTTCTGTGAAATCATGGCTATTCACTCAGGACAATAATGAAAACTTCCTTAAAAGCAATGTATGAACAATTGCCGTACTTGTATTAATATTGTCTTGCATTAATTGTTTTTTGTATCTTTATAGAAGATTTTCAAGGTTATTGTTGACTTCACTAGTTTATTAGTCGGGGTTTCAAAGTTAATTTCTTTGACCAATGCATATTTTTAGTTTTGAACTTTTCGAGAGCAATGTGTGTTTTCGTTGTTTATGAAGGTATCCTTAAACATGTATTGGCCTTTTAAGGTTACCTAAGCATCCCATTTAATGTTATTTCTAATATTTTTGCACCATTGTTGGATGCAATAAATATCTATCTATCTATCTATCTAACTGCTATCCGTTCCTATCACTCGTTGCACTGCGGAGACGAATACCCTTATTCTTGGTAAACAATAGAAATGGAAAATACAGAAGAAAATAATTTCATTGGTAGTTCAATCCTAGGGTTGATTGATTGCAGCTCTCCACCTTTCCCTATCTAACGCTAGTTCCTTTACCTCCTGTTACCTCTTCCTACGTACTTTTCTCTTTATTTGGTCCATGAACTTATTCCTGGGTCTTCCTCTGGGAGTTTTTCTCCTTATTTTACCTTCAGTTACGCTCCTCACAAACTCATTGTGTCTCAGGGTGTGTCCAAACCATTTTTTTCTTATTTTCTGTATGGTGTTTCACATGGTTCATTTCTCTTCTACTCTTCTGAACACTTAATTATTTCTTATTTTGTCCGTTCATTTTCTCTTCAGCATCCTCCTCCAGCTCCAGGTTTCGAAGGCTTCTAGTCTTTTCTGGTCAGCTTTTCCAATGGTCCATGCTTCCGACCCGTAGAGAGCTACGCTCCACACGAAGGTTTTCACATACTGTTTCCTGGTTTGTAATCCTATCTTCTTTGAGCACAGCAGTTGTCTTTTACCCATGAACGCCTCCTTAGCTTGGGCTATTCTCCGCATGATGTCCGTTGTACTTCTTCTGTCCCACGTGATGGTGCTTCCGAGTTATGTGAGGGAATCCACTGGCTGTAATTACTGTCCTCTCAGTGTGGCTTCTACATTCACCGTCTCTCTTCCGTATACTACGATTTTGGTGTTATGGTTGAGTCTTTTCGTGGCTTTTCATGTCAAGGCAACTTAATTAAATGTGTATTAAGCACGTAAAGCGTTATCTGAACACGTGACTCGGGCCAATTTTTAATACAAAATTCTGCATGACCAACTA
Organism: Ceriagrion tenellum; assembly: GCA_963169105.1. NCBI lineage: Eukaryota > Metazoa > Arthropoda > Insecta > Odonata > Coenagrionidae > Ceriagrion > Ceriagrion tenellum. Next base: position 87,140,524 of record OY720642.1, on the reverse strand, counting down.
TTCAGACTTATGTCTCATCTGATTATATTCCTTAACAAAATAATTGAGCAATTGAGAATGGATATCTTTCAGAGCGACACGGAGAACATCATATTGGAACCACATTATATTTCCATGTCCGACAGGATTGATAAATTAAGAGAGATATTTTGCCGAACAGATAGGTTTGTGAATTCGTTTTTCCCCCGAACAATTAAGGACTTCAATAAATGCTAGGCGGAACTTTTATTTTATTTTTTTTTGTTGACGGCTGGTGTCCTAACATCCCCCGCCACACGCCTTTTGAGGCGGCTTGCGGAGTATTATGTAGATGTAGATGAAATACCCAATACAAATTTTACCCTACTGTCGTTAGGGAATGAATATGCTACGGGTAAAAGGAAATGAGCTCGAATTATTGACAGGATGTGTCAATAGTCGTCACTTTAGGTGGCCACTCGAGCTCGTTACGAAGAAACGTGGCGTGTTACATTCCGTTTGCGTAGCCAGTGCTCATAAGTGTTCAGGAATATTTACCTAACCATCAAGAAGAAGTCCTTACTATCTTTGACACCACGTATTATGAACACGTGACGCCATAGTTTTAAAAACTCAGAAGGATAAAAATACAAAATAGACGCTTATTAAATAAGGCTATATTCATGCACAAGTTGATAACGACGGAACTTCTCAAATATTTGTACCGGAATGTACAATACAATGCTAGAACAAACAAATCCCCAACAAGCAGCATGGAAGAATATTCCACAATATTGAATATCTTCACGCACTAGGTCTTTCCATATCATCTCTTATGAAGTATGGTATCAATTGTCAGAAGACGTAAAAAAAATCTGAAAATGCAAATGAATTTTAAAAAAATGATGAAATATTACTTCAAGTGAACTAAATATCGTAAGCGAACTCAACTGTGTGCTAAACTGTACAAAATCTGATGAATTTGTACGTATTTCATAATTTTTCCGTTTTGTTAAATATTACGTCGAATTCTGTGCATATATTATATATATTAATATTAATACATCTAGTATGTCTTGCTAATGTAATATTTATTCAACACTAAAGGCATGTATAATAACATTTGTTCCTAAGGGTCACACTGGTGCCGGAATAATAAATTCAATTGTCTGTTCTATTCTATCGAACATTAGCACGTTTTAAACATATTACATGCTCTATAATACCACCAAAGAATTTTATTCCAAGGTATGGCCAGGTACCTCTAAACTGTAAAATATTTTAGAGCTGATTAACTAATTTGAAGACTTTTTTGTAGATCTTTATTAAACATGCCTTCAATTTTTTGTCACGGTTCCTCTACAACTTAGTCTTCCAGTAAATATAATAAAATACTATGTCTTTTGGTAGATTTTCATGTCACGGCAACTTAATTGTAATTGTATTAAGCTCGTTGTGTTAACAGATCACATCACTCGGGTCAATTTTTTAATACAACACTCTGAAAGAGCTACCGTTCAGACTTATGTCTCATGTGATTAGATTCCTTAGCATAATGAATTTCGATACGTGATGAGGAAGTGAAACGACTGTATCTCGAATGTAGTGGTATGAGGTAAAAAGCTTGCCTTGATAAGCATTTACTTTGACGAGATAAAATCCACTGAGGTAAACTCGCTCTCCTTGTCAGGGACTCAAACGTAGAGCCCTCGATTAGCCGCTGAGTGCTTTAGTCATTTAAGGTAGTACGAGCCAGATAATTCCAAAGTCATAAGAGAGACCACATTCGAATTATACATTTTGATTTCACCAGCCTTGAGACAAACGAATTAAACATTGCATTATTAACAGTGACATAATATAGTTTTACATGACAGAAATTGTAAGTAATCAAATGAGAATATCAAACTGCCTTTAATTTGACTCATTTTTTTCACGCGGTATGTTTGAAACTCCATCAAAACGGAAGGTTTATTTGTGCCCCCGAAGAATTTACTGCGGTGACCATAAGATTAATTTTCAAAAATAGTTGACGAAACACGCACACCACTCACTGTTGATTTTTTTACGAGATCTTAGTGAGGGAAATATCTCATTTAATAGTTTCAGCTCTCGCGCACGTCGCGCTACCCCCACCTCCGCGGCCGGCCGGCCTTGTTTTTCTTCGCTATACTTCATTCATGTTTTTTAACACTTGCAAGTCAATATTTTGTAAATCTGACAATAGATATTGAAAATATGTCTTTGAGGTCCAAATGCTGTCGGATTTATTTATTAATTGTTATAAACAACGGAGCAGTGATTTAAAAAAAAATTCTTATCTCGGTTGCTATTGGTCGAAAAACAACTTTTTTTTTAAAATTCTTCGTTTCGACCTCAGCTACTCAAATCTTGAAGAAAAAAATATCTACAGTTTATGGGGGTGGCCCCAGCTTCATTTATTTATTAAAAAAACGCCCTTTTTTTTGTAAGCGTTATTTGAGGGATTGAAGATAATTTTTTTCAATTTTTCTTTAATATTATTAAATTTTGGACCTTTACAAAGAGAATGAGTCTTTATGCGACCCTGTATGTTGGTCCAATAAAAAGTTACAGCATTGAACATTAGACATGTTTTTCATAAACAAATGGAATAACTCAGCAACAAATTAACCAAATTGGCTTTATAATTCCTTTTTTTTTTTGTAATAATGGGGGCCTTAATTACAAAGCAAAAAAGTATTTAAAAAGTCATTTTTGCAATAAACAATTGATAGGCAAAAAAACGCCATTTTGGGGGGTTTTTCAAAGTTTTTGCAACAAATAATTATCGAAAATAAACTTTCCATAGCTCAAATTATGTGTTTTTTAATTGTCTACAAAAAACATTTGAAACATTTTTCCTAAAGTGAATACCTTGGCTTGTAGAATTAAAAAAACGTTTTTAGCCAACTTTGAACCCCTGTAATTTGTTTATAACGTCTAGTTCGAAGTTTAAAAATATATAGGTATATATAACTCTCCCTTTCCTACAACTTTTCACTATTCTTAACCTGTATCAAGACAACGTCATAAATGACCCTTTTTTCTCTCCATAGACTGGACTATTAATATAAGGTCTCTCTAGAGTGCACACACGCACCATTTCCCATGTAAAAGGGCTGGTATTTTCTGGCAAATATCTCGGAAAGTAACGTGGTAAGGGGTTCAAATTTTTTATTTCAACGGAAGGGTGATATATTTTTCTTTAAAATGAGACCAAATTCATTGAATTCTAGTTAAAACGATATTTCGCTCGAACTACCTGAAATGCAGTTTTTTTGGAGGTATCTCGAATATAACTCTTTAGTTATATGAAATTCAGTCGTTGCATTTCATGGTTTACCATATAATAGTCGATAAAAATTGAGTGTAGAAAAGGTCGATATAAATGACCAATTTCTCGCCAACCATTGGGAAATCGATCCGAAATATAACACACAACTAGGTACAAAAAATACTTTTACCCTCAGTTTCGTTTAGATCTGAGTAAATTGATATGACTAAGGAATACCCGACGTATATTTTTCGTTTCGTTGAATGTAATGAAATGTCCCCGCAAAACAGTAAAATGTTTCATGAAAAATAATATTTAACAGATTTTTTTACTTATTTTTCTTCATGGATTGTTTTTGTGGCTAAAGTGTCAAAATTCTGACAAAATACAGCGATATCTCCTAATATTTGCTATTTGAGAAGCGGTTCCCACAACGACCACTATTGCTCGATGAAGCCACGTTTCCGTGCACTTTCATTTGCTTTTTGAATTTTAAAAATGTTAACAATTCTTAAAATTGATAGTCAAGTGCCATAAGGCTAGTGTTATAATAGCTTAAAACTGCCGAGGAACCAAATCGGTAACATGCCATTTTTTCGCTATAATCTATACATATTTCTAATGATTACGGTTATATAACGTTTCACGCCAATTTGTAGATAAACGAAAATCGCTCCAACCACTTTATCTTAAAAGAAAGTAATGCTTGTAGTGTACCGGGGTAAAGCTAGGTCCTCCGGTGCATCACAACTTAATTAAATGTATAAAATTAACTCAATTCAAGCTCTACATTCGTAATTTAGTCGCTGGAAGCGAAATATATGGTACCACAAAGCATTCTCGAGTATCTCATAATTGCCCTTCCCCCCTCTACAATCGTTCGGAAACGTTCAGCCAGCGTCTTGATGCACAGGCGTCGCGCATACTTTCGTTGCGATTTTTTTCGACCTATCCCGTGCGATGAATCGAGGCGTAGTTTGGGGGATGTATTGAATTTGCATCATAAAGGGCCATTTTGATCAACTGGGCATGAGTGGTCTTTGAAGTTATAAAAGCAATTCCAATGATCGTTCGACCGTGAAATGGCCGTCACATTTCCCTTTTGGAAAGCACGTCCTCTTAATTTGCAGTCGACTTTTGCCAGTTGGAAGGAGTTCTCGTTAAATGGCTTGAAAACCCTTGCCGACTTGAACTGACATTAAAATGAAAAGTATTCTCTCGACTTTAAAGAGAACGTTTTTGAAACATATGAGTCGGTGGGAAAATTCTAAGAATAAATGTTTAATGATTAATTCAGGAAAGCCCGGAGAGATGTAGTGAATACAGCATTGACTGTTTATTATGGATTTTAATTGTGGACCCCAGAAGTCAAGGGGTCTAAGTGACATTTTTGAAAAAAATAAGTTATGTACAGAAATGGTATGTGAAAACATTAATCTTTTAGGTGGTATAGGGATCCAAGTGATTTTCTTGACAGGTGCTGCTATCTAGGGTATTGCCTCTTGACTTAGTGGGTTGCACCAAACATTTTCAACTTTGACTTATTTTTTCTCTAAACAATGGTTTTGTTACTTAGACCCCTTGACTTCTGGGGTCCTCAATTATGTTTTACCCATGTAATATTACTGACCATAAAATAGAAGTCTTCCAAGTCTGGTGCTGAAGGAGGATGCTAAAAATGAAATGGACGGACAAAATAAGAAACGATGAAGTGTACAGAAGAGTAGAAGAGGAGAGGATCATATGGAATATTACACAGAAATGAAGAACAAGACAAAATGAACACACACTCAATGGGTGTGCGGCAATGGGTGTCTCTCTCAATGGCTCAATGGGTGTGTGAAAAACATAAGTGAAGGTAAAATAGAGGTTAAAGTCCCCAGAGGAGGACCCAGAAATAAGTCGTTGGACCAAATAAAGAGGAAGGTACATAGGAAGAGATACCAGGAGGTAAGGGACCTAGCATTAGATTGGAAAGGGCGGAGGGCTGCGGTCAACCAATCTTGGGATCGAACGACCAATGATGATAAAACTAACCATTATTGGGGCCGTGCTTGTATGTGGATCGGAAACTTGGATAATGGATAAACTGTAAGAAAAAAATAGTAACAAGGGAATTAAGTCTTTAGGAAGACTTTTGAACTGATAAGGGAGGACGATGTATAGAGGATCAGATACAGCCGGGAAATAAGGGATCTCTTCACAGAACCAGAAGTAAGAGGCAGGAGACTGGGATGGGCCGATTGCACTTCAGTAGGGAGGGAGAAGAAATGTTGAAACAAGTATGGGAAGGAAATCAGATAGAAAGATACCTGCCGTCCGTTTCCTTGACTGGAAAGATATGATGGAAGCCTACGGCAAGGCACAAGAAGCACTGGAAAGATCAAGAAAAGTTTGACATGGCCAAGGTGAGAGCAACGGAGGAGAAAACTGTAGACCGAAAGAAGTGGAGGAATCTGGTTGGAGAGGCCGAATACGACTCAGGGTATGCATGTCCGTGAAAGTAAGCATTTACTTTGGTCATGTATAACTTTGACCCAAGTTAAACTTTCAAATCTTATTATGGACATGTATGTACGTGTCGAAAGTAGTCCACTGGTTGGAGAGGCCAAATGAGGACCCCAGAAGTCAAGGGGTCTAAGTAACAAAATCGTTGTTTTGAGAAAACTTAACGTTGAAAATGTTCGGTACAACCCACTAAGTAGTTAAGAGGCATTACCCTAGATAGCACAACCTGTCAAGAATATCACTTGGATCCCTTAACCACCTAAAAGATTTATATGTTCACATCCCATTCCTGTACCTGACTTACATTGTTTTTAAATGTCACTTAGACCCCTTGACTTCTGGGGTCCACAAATACCATTCGGAGGATGCATGACCGTGAAAATAAGCATTTACTTTGGTTGGGTACACCGTATTTCACCGCATAATCATCGCCATCGAATAATCGTCGCACCCTAATTTTTCAGTTCAAAAATTGGTTCACAACTTTTCATCGCATAATCGTCGCATGTTAATTTTTTTCTTCACCACACTCACTGCAAAAGGAAAAATTTGTCTAATTTTGCACTATACCTGACATTAATTTCTACAGCTAAACAGAAAGACAATCGTGTCGATTTGTTGTCTCAAAAAAAATAATAAAAAAAATAAACGCATTGTATTTAATGTAGGGCTAACATTCATGAGATCCTAGCTTTGCAATAAAGGCAGTTATGTACGTAATAAAATGACCTATATATAACTTATATAACTAATACCGGCGGAATTTTTTTAATTTCCCCTCACAATGATCGCATCCTACGTTTTGGCGAAAAAAATTGGCATAAAATCTGCGACGATTATGCGATGAAATACGGTAACTTTGACCCGTCATAAACATAAAAAATTTATTTATGGATATGCATGCATCGAAAGTAGTCCACTGGTTGGAGAGGCCAAATACCATTCGGGGTATGCGTGGCCGTGGAAGTAAGTATTTACGTTGGTTAGGTATGACTTTGACCCATCATAGACTTTAAAATCATATTTATGGACGTGTACGTGTGAAATGTAGTCCACTGGTTGGAGGGTAAATACCATTCTGGGTATGCATGGCCGTTAAAGCAATTATTTACTTTGACTATGCACAACTTTGACCAGTCATAAGCTTCAAAATCATATTTATGGACATGTGCGCGTCAAATTGGTCGTAGAGGCCAAATACCACTCGGGGTTGCCGTGAAAGTATGCATTTAATATGGTTTTGTATAACTATGACCCGCCACAGCTCGAAAATCTTATTTATGGACATGCATGCGTCGAATGCAGTCCACTCATTACTCAGTAAGCCGCAGCAGAGGCATTTGGCAGGGGGTGTTTGGACCTCCCAGACGTGCAAAGAGGTGGGAAAAGGGAGGGGGGGGGGCAATGGTGAACTGTATTGGAAGTGCCAACTGAATATCATGCCACGGAAGGTCCAGGCTAATGGGCGGCTGATTCCACCAAATTTTTCGGATTCTCCCGGACTTTCCGATATCCAAAATACACCCCTTTTGGCGTAAGCGGTCAATAGTTTATGAGCCAATGGTGACTCATGATAGCTGCGGGTGACTTGTGTTTGGTGATATAGTAGCTTTCAGACCCAAGGTCTCTAGTTCAATCCCGATACACGGAAATTTCTTTTCCATCTGCATTACTATAGGTATTCTTCGGTCTCCCACGTTCCCTTAGCCTCTCTTTGTTTCCGAGGTTTTTGGCATACCCTTCCAAACTACCCCTACCTTCTATCCTATACCACACCCTCCTTTCATTTATATAAATGCGATGTCTACTGAAATATCATTTGTTTTTTTCCCGGCGTAAGATGCATAATAAAGTCTTCTCGGGTTTTCCACTAGGTTAGGTAATTTTTGGCCGACGTTTCCATAGCTACCTCCGTCGTCGTTCTCAGGGCATGTCAGTTCATAGACTGGTGCCTCCCTTTCTACCCATCGGTTTCGCGCCAAAAGTACTCATGTTCCCTGTGATTGGCTAGCGCCAATCTTCTCCCATTGCGCCTTAATTTTGCGGAGGGCTGGATTCCAGGCAGCGCTTAAAGCATAGCCCGCGTCGCTAAATTAATATTATTACACTAAGGCAGTTTGAGCGAAACATCATTTTACTTAGAAATCAATGAATTTGGACTCATTTTAAAGAAAAATGCCTAACCCTTTTAAAGACCCCACAAATTCAACCCCTTACCACATTACTTTCCGAGATATTTGACGAAAAATACCAGCCCTTTTACGTGGGAAGTGGTACGCGTATACACTCCAGAGAGACAATATTTATAAAAAAATTTTTCTATAAAAATATAGTTCTAAAATAAAAAAAAATATATATTTCTAACACTTAGATGTCGTAAAAAATACTAACAGCGTGTAGTTTGAATGTTTTCTCAACTATTTTTGAAAATTAATCACATTGTCACCGCAGTAGGTTCTTGGGTATCACAAAAAACCTTCCGTTTTGAAGGAGTTTCAAACGCACCGCGCGAAAAAAATGAGTCAAGTTAAAGACTTATCTAGATATTTTCATTTGATTACTCACAATTTGTCATGGACAACTATATTATTGTACCATTTATAATGCAATATTTAATTGATGTGTCCTACGGCTGGTGAAATTAAAACGTATAATTCGAATATGGTCTCTATTATGAGAAGGGAACTATCTCGCTCGGACTACATTAAAGTTTTTCGTCTCCATCCGGATCTCAATGGCCTCCTTCGTCAAACGACCCCAGTAGCCGTTGGATCGGCCAATCAATTTGGAGTCGTCAAAAACTATGCGGTGGTCCTTGCCTATACTACGTTCCGCCACCGCGGATTGTTCGGGATGGCCCAGTCGGATGCTCCTTCTATGCTCCATTATCCGTGTCTCGATGGTCCGGCCCGTCTCCCCAACGTACAATTCACCACATTCACGAGGAATGCGGTACATAGCACTTGATTAAGCATTTATGTTTCATTCACTGGATGGGTACTATGTCATTGGCTTCAGGGATATGGATTATTTTCTTTCTTTTCTACAGAAAGATATTCCTCATACTTCATCTTCTGCAGTGTGCACAGCAAAAAGGTTAAATATATCAGAATAAGTAATCATACTCACGTATTTAATAAACTAAGTTTTGCTCAATATTTTTCACTAACTTTAAGACCTGGATAATACTCAAAATAACAATGCCAAACCACTTTATTATCACTAATGTGAGCCATTAACACTGATAAATTTAATGCATTAAAACAATTTATGGAGCGCAAAAGAACAATGTAGAGTTAAGAAGAGGACCGATAACTAATGCTTCACGAAATTCAGACATACAGCCTAAATTTCTCCTGTTGTAAGTGGATTAATTGGGAACTTCATACTCATCATCAAAGAGTACGACAAATAGACTGAAGCGTGAATACCCACAATATCCTTTGGTCGATCTCAATACTATCTGTCAATACCAAAATTGATGACAAAGTTATAGCTTACATGATACACATGAACACTCACCATCGAAGAGGACATCCTGATAGTGCACATCACTCTTTTCCCTAAGCTCAGCCTCTTGCTGTTCCCACTTCTGCCTGTTTTTAGCCTAAGGCCATCCTTTACTCTGACGAGTTTGCTTTTTCAGTTTCTGAGGTGGCTTACGAATAATAGTGAAATTTATCACGCTAATTTGATTATTAGGCAACTCAAAGCTATTTCCACACTTGGTGTAATGGCACAGGACTTAAATCTTGTAATTATTCGATTGAATCTGTGCATACTGTAAAAAAAACGCTGTATAGCAATACATTTCTTACATTTACACAGTCGTGGCTAACAAATATCAAGACGTCACGCTGAGCATAATATTCTAATCACTCCGCGGCTATATTCTGCGCAAACTGTAACAATGGCTTCTATCCAAGGAGAGTGATTAAGTGGAAAAATTATAAAGGTTATGTGATCTGGTGATTTTGAATCTGTAATTTCATTTGAATTTGCACTGTTAATGTTACTACTGCTAGTAATGTTACATTTTTACTTGTTTAGAACACACTAGACTAAAAATAAAAATAGATCTTTAACCACTCGGTAAAATATTAATATGTATTAACACCAGCCGCTGCTTTATAGCATTAGATAACAGTAACCCCAACACAGGTTATCCTTCAGGGTACCTATGTTCCCTCTGATAATAGTTGTATTTGTACTAACTGTACATGTGTATTACATTAAAGTGGAATAAAATTATCATCATTATTTCACTGCGATTTCGTCAAAATGCCGAATCCTGCGTCGATTTCTCTGGTCATTGCAGTCTTTAATTAAGGAAAAATCCAATAAAATCTTGTATTGTTTCGATAACTGACTGTGCTCTGGTGCGTCGTGACGTTTAAAAAGTTGAAATTCAAGGAAAATTATGAATGAGAGTTTTTCCATCAAAAGTTTATTCAACTTACGACTTTAAGCGACACCTAGTGGAAGAAACTTACATTATAATCCATATTCACTCACGCTAAGCATCTTTTTAACGCGGATACCAATGAAAAATTATTAAAACGTGCACTCATTGACCCTCGATCACTTCTCCAGCCACTTAAACAACACTTTTCACTCACACAGTAGGATTGGAACTTGCTTGACGCCCTTCTCCTGGATCCTAAATGGAAAAGGGTTCTCTCTCTAACTTTTTGCCCCTGTTATTACCCGTAGCGGATTAGGGAATATAAATCCATACTCTCTGAAAAATAGCGATACATTTCTTTTTTGGGGCAGAAAACGAAAGAGGGGGAGGACAACATAAAGTAATTCCGTTCCTCTACCCATTTTTTCTGAGCTCGTCACACGAAACCGTTTTTTCACGTCCCTCTAGCGGTGTCGAAGTTAGATGGTGCCCCGAAAATAAAAAAAAATAAATAGGAAAAGTAGGCCATCGTGAAATGCGCCCGGCCCCATGTCGTCCGCGAGTAACAGACACGGATGGCGTGATGATATCCCATCGCGCAACGCGCCCGAGCGGCCCTGGGATCGCGCCATCGCCAGGAATGCAAGGGGCATAACTATCGTGGGTGTCAGGGGGGGTAAGGGATGAGATTGGGCCGGCCCTGGGCCCTCCTCCCGCTACCCTCCCCTGTCTTTTCAACTTTTATTTTCCAAAATTCTCCTTCTCTCCAGCACACCAGGCCTTCACCACAACGTTTTCCATCGATCGTTATTTCGTGACCGGAGAAAAGAGCCTTACAATTCTACATACTACCCCGCGATCCGCCGAATGGGCGTGTGGCAGGGGGTATTTGGACAACAGTCGAGTAAAGAGGTAATGGATTGGATGAGTCTTGAGGTTCGTGGAAAAATGGGGCAATCAATTAACCAATCGCCTGGGCACAGCGGGTAGAAGAGAGACACCTTTCAATTGTCAGCCTGAGTAGTACCGAGTAACGGGCAATTCCATAGAAAAAAGGACACGAGAAGTGAGCTTTCCTAAAAAAACATTAAAAAATATAAAAAAAAGAAATATCTTAACATCGTACTAAAAAAATTTTCTCAAGTTAATGAAAATTTAGCCTAGTACTGGAAATAATGATATTCAATTCAAGAAAATTAGCCACACAATGTTGAGACCACAACGAAAAGCATGGGGCGCGACCTCATTTATGAATTGCACCATAATTTAAGTTCATTTAATGATTTTCTAGAAATTGTATATTGAAGCTCTCCATTCCGTTTAATACTAATATCTTCATATTTAATGAATTTATGTTGATATCGAATATGAAAGAGCGCCCCACGACTTGAATCCTATTATTAAATTTGCTTGCATTTGTCCTTAAGTTTGTGTATTGTTACATGTCCACTATAAAAATGGCACCTTTGCTGTATGTGGTATCTTTTCTTTAAAATAAAATAAACTAGCTGACCCGTGCGAATATTTCGCACAGTACGCAGCTCCTTCCTGTTTCTTTCTTCTTTCTTCCTGTTCTTCTACCAGTCGAATATTTCGCACAGTATGCAGCTTCTTACTGTTTCTTCCTTCTTTCTTCCTGTTTTTCTACGTGTTTCTTCCCATGGACAATTATATGTCATTTATATTTGTGTTAAAGATACTTAACGCAAACGGTCACACTGATTGCATGAAGAATGTAAACAATCTAACTAAACGATTTTTTATTAGATGGCGCCTCCTACAGTCTTTTAAGCACGCAACCAGGGAGTATAGAGTACTCTATGCTCCTGGCACGTAACCATAGCCAACATATTAGTTGATTATATTGTCAACAGATGGCACTGTATCATTTTTTGACAAAAATTTAATTTTAAAATTTTTAACGAAAATGAACATCTAGTTCGCATAAACCCCCCTCGAAATTCGCCTTGAAGGAAGATGGCTTGGTTGTGTAACTGGCTAATACACCTGACCGGCAATTGGGAGATCCGGGTTCGAATCCCGGTCAAGTCAAATGATTTTTTCATAGCCAATTTCAACCCTGGTGTTTTAACGAAAACTTTAATTTTAAACCATTCGTCTGTTTTTCGTCAATAGCGGGGAACATAAGCAGTAAAACGATGTTTGAATCATTAATTTTGATGAAGAATTATGGGAGTTGTGGCGTTGCGACAAAAAAACACCTTTGAGAAATAATATATATGATGATAAAATAAAAATAAATATTAGGATCAGACGCTGAACAAATGTGAGAGATTGCGTGAGACCCGAAGAAACTCTCCCATCGTCACGACATGTGATACTAAAATCCTATGCGACGCGCTTGACGGGCCGCGTCCGTATTCTGTCTGCGGCGCGTCTACAAAAAGCTGCACCGCATGATAAGGGTCTAAGAGTGACGACGCAACGGGTCGACAGGGAGAGAAAGTAGGCATGTGATGTCGACTGTGACGTAAACTACACTTCTAGTCCGACGAAAATTCTTTATGTGATACAAATACGATATCACGAGTTACTTCTGATCATCTTGTCACAAAAATATGTAACACTACAATTCTAATTAAATTAACGAAACGAAACAGTAAACCATTTAAGTGCGGCACGACGCGATATCACTTAATGGTGATCTTCATGCTGGTGTTGATGACGTGATATCACGTCAAGGTAGTAAACCAGTAAACAGTAAACCATTTTGCAGTTCTCTCCATTGTTTTCGGGTTAGCTGCGTCAAGTTTTATTCAGATGACGTTTGAGGCTATTGAAATTGAAAAAGTAGCAGACAATTTCAATAGAGATGATGGGCATAGACTGACCACCGCTTGAAAAAGACTCATACGCAAAAGCGCGCCAAAATCGGGGTCCTCGACGCTGATTGGTCGCGCCACTGGTAGGCCAACCTGAGGATGGTATATATACAGATCCATTTGTGCGGCACATATATTCCATGTTGAAATATTTCATAGTTTAACCACGTTATTAACGGATCCCCAGTGATTTCTTTATTACCAGAGACATATATATATATATTATTTATTGCAGATACTTATTCAGTGTTGACTTTTAAATTTCTAAGATTTGTTATTTCTTTGTGTTGTTTTGTTTTATATTGTTAAGTTTGTGGCCTGGCGGTGGTTTTAGCGGGTTTCCCACCGTCCTAGGGCGAATGCCGGGCCAATATCTTCCCGCACCTGTAAAAGTATTCCAGTGACTTCCCTGAAGAGGCGACAGCCTAGAACGGGGTCCACACCATTGTTTTTGTTATTTGTTATACTTGTATTTGTTTCGGTGTGGAAATAAACATATTTTGACTTGACTTGCGGCACGACGCGATATCACGTAATGGTGATCTTCATGCTGGTGTTGATGACGTGATATTACGTCAAGGGTACTGTGAGTGTTCCAGCTTTCATTGGGAACTTTCACAAGGCCCCCTAGTGAAAGTACACGGTGCCCATGACGTGACATCACGTCATCAGAACCAGCGTAAAGACAACCACGACGTGATATCACGCCATGACGAATTCAAAGGATTAATAAAATGACAATTATGCATAAGAAAAATTCCTGCAAATACCTCTGAGGATGTAAAATGGCACCCAGAGGCACTACCTACACCAAACGGTTGTCACAAATGTTGTAGAAACTCCCTAATATTGGAGTACTTGGTTGTTACATTACTGCACAGAAATACAAGATTTGAACAGGAAGCATGCGATACACGCAGTAGCTACTTTAGTAGCTTTAGCACATTTTATATTGGCTTCACTATCTTCCCTTTTAGAAATCCGCACCACCTATACAAACACCTCCTTGCGGCTGTTCGTAATTTGATCGTGGTAACGCCAACAATAGATGAAAGCGTCCGAACAGCTGTTTTCGTCACCTTCAACAAAAGTTTGGAAATTTTAAAATTGGATTAGATATGCTCAAAAATATGAATATGAATATGAAACACCGCTTTCTCGCCATTACAAGTATAATGGTCACGTGAAACATTCAGAGACGACTTCAATCACACGAACTCCTGCAATCTTGCACGGTATTTCATAGATGTAGATGAATATGTTTTCCCCAAGATATGTCGTGAGTGATTGTGACCCCTGAGTTAACTGGCACGACGTTCATTATTTCCGTGTTATTCATTCTGAGGGCCCTAACTGGCCTATTTCTCTATTTCCGAAAGCTTACTGCTACGCACTTTTTTATGTTCAGTTCCATCCGCCACTTATCGCACCAAGCATGAATAGCAAGCAAGTCGATTGTTAAAAAATCGCTATCTTCGGAATTGTTATTATCTCTATACACAACCCCGTCGTCTGCGTAGATTCTAAGCTTACTTTTAACGAAGTGGCTAGTATCATTTACGCCTAGGAGAAATAAAAGTGGACCAATGAGACTTCCCTGAGGAACACCCGATGTGACGCTGTTTGACTTGATACCATCTATGACCGATATACCGCTTTGCATGTGTGGTACGCGGGTTTCAATGTAATTTCGGTGTTCTACCGTATCATCCATGCATGCCTGGTGTGGAAGCACCCCCTCCCACACACCCTTTGGGTGGCTTGCAGGGTATGTCGTAGATGTAGATGAATCAATTCCAAGTACATTATGTCTTCAGCCGGTTCGATTATCATGTGAAAAAGGGGGTTTGTGCAAGATTGCGATCGACGTCACCTGACGAGATGAAAAAAAACGGTAGGGGAGTCCGTGAAGCTTGATGATTGTAATTTAGTGTAATCTATAACGATGGACATACTCTGACGGCGCATTTACAGAACGAGCTTGAAACCTTGCCAAAGTCTAACGTTTCCTTCAGACTACACATCAACACTGTCAATCAAGTCGATGTATTTTAAAATATATGAAAATTAATCCCAAATTATACATGCAACCAATAGAATATATGAAATGCAAAGGGAAGCTGCGAGCTCCATTATACATCTGCTACGAGCGAACATATAGCGATTCTCAGCAAGTAGAGGGATTAGGTTGGGAGCCGACAGAGACTCGAAAGCTACACGCTAAGCATAGTTTGCTTGAGAAGATCAGAACAGTTGTATTCTATATTTTTATATTATATATGTTGTTGTCTATATTTGTATTTGACATTGCTATACTCACCTAATGGTAGGTGACTATAGCAATGCCATCCATTTATTTTTCTGCCGCTCTTCCATTCGCTTTGAAGACTATTTGAACGAAATAAGTTAACATCCAGACTGAATATTAAAAGTATTATAGGAAGATCCATGAGATACACGTTCATAACTAAGCAGAGGTTGATGCAAAGTTGCAAAAATAATATTGTTCTATTAAAGGAGGCTCGGCCTCAGTCCTTTTCACCTCGGATAATCGAGTCTTCACCGTACAAGTATCGAGCTCACAGCAAATGCATTATTATTACAGGCAAAAACTCCTTGCGAGGAATGAATTCAAGGGTGTTCCGAGGATAGTAACAGGGGTCTCGACACTCGGAAAGGCTTGGAAGGATTCTGTGTACAAGAGTGTCGTGTTTGTTTCCAGCATGAGTGGGAAACATCCGAATGTTGGCGAGCGAAGGGTATTCCCATATCGGGGAATCTTGTCACTGCGGCTACGAGACAGGTATGAAAATAATTAGAGATGTAAATTACCAAATGCACATTAAACTACACGCTAAGCATAGTTTGCTTGAAATATTCAGAACAGTTGCCTTTCAGAGCGACACAGATAATATCATTTTGATGCCGCACTACATTTACAGGTCCGACAGAAGCGAGAAAATAAGAGAAATACATTTCCAAACGAATAGGAAGATAAACACGATCTTTCCATGCAAAATCAGGTGCCAAAATAAAGAGTGTTCTACAAACAAAATCCAATCAAAACACTCCCATTATAAGAATTTCACCATCTCACCTCCCTATAACCTTATCAACTATAAATATCTTAAAATTAATAAATAACCTTATCATATATAAATTGCAATCATGCGGAGTTAATAGAAAAGTAGTTAATTGGATAAGGAAATTTCTAAGTGATCGAAAACAAAAAGTAATTATTGATGATATTAGCTCTAATATGGTCGATGTCATATCCGGTATTCCACAAGGAAGTGGGATTGACCTTATTTTATTCATTTTTTATATTAATGACCTAAGTTCCAGATTTAGCAGTAATTGAAGAGAATTTGCAGACGATACAGTTATCTACCGCAAAATAAGCGAATACGCCAACTTTAAAGCTCTGGCATCGGACATTAACAACGTTCATTCGTGGTGCCAGGAGCACCAGGAGCGCCAGGAGCATTAGAATAAAATATCAGCAAATGCACCATAGTTCACTTCCTGCGAAAGTCATCACAAAAATTTCATACCTATACTGTGGGTGAAGTAAACATAAAATCTTCAGATACAGTAAAATATCATGGATTACCTTAACTTTTGATATATCGTGGGTATTGCACATTCAGAACATATGTGGCGCAGCATTATAGAAACTAGGTTTGGCTAAACGTATAATATGAGGGTCCTCGGATGAAAAAGTCAAAGAGAGATACTACTTATAAATATCCGCAAATGCACCACAGTTGACTTCCTACGAAACTCATCATAAAAAAGCCATACCAGTACTGTGAGTGGAGTAAACATAAAATCTTCAGATACAGTAGATGGTATTCCTTTAAATTCTGATATATCGTGGGGATTACACTTACAAAACATATGTGACACCACATTAAGATTTTTGGTTTTGTTAAATAATTTATAGGAAGGTCCTCGGATGGAAAAGTCAAGGAGATATGCTACTCCACTCTGGTTCGGCCACACCTCTAATTCCCCGCGAGCATTTGGGATCCTGTTCATAAAGAGTTTACCAAAATAATTAACAAAATACAAAGGAAAGCAGCGCGTTTCGTTAAAAACTACTACGAGCGCACATATAGTGTCTCATAACTTTTAAAGGTATTAAGGTGAGAGCCCCTAGAGACTCGGAGGCTACACGCTAGGCTTAGGTTGCTTGAGAATATCATAACTGGTTTGTTTCAGAGCGACACAGAGAATATTATCATGACACCTCACTACATCTCTAGGTCTAACATATGCGATTAAATAGGAGAGATACACTGCCGAACAAATAGGTACAAAAACCCGTTCTTTCCGCGCACAATGAGTGACCACAATAAAAAAATGAGCTCCACTAAATACACTCCTATAATACATGCCACTATTCTTTTGCTTAAAAAATTACATCTTTACACGGCTGGCGATCTAACATCCCTGCCATATGCCGATGCGGTGGCTCGCAGGGTATTATGTAGATGTAGTTGTATATCATTTACGCCTTTATACAGCGGGTGCCCTAAAACCGCCTGCCACACGCCCATATGGCGGCTCAGTGGGTTATGAGTAGTTGTAGATTCTCGCCAGATTTTCCATCTCTGCCAGTATTTCTACTATCTTCTATCAGGAAAACGTTCCCAATGCTGGAGGCTACACGCTAGGCTTAGGTTGCTTGATAAATTCAGAACTGATATTTTTCAGAGCGACACAGGGAATATTATCATGACTCCTCACTATATCTCTAGGTCTGACAGATACGATATAATAAGAGAGAGACACAGTCGAAAAAAGCTGCGAAAACCCGTTTTTTTCGCGCACAATAAGCGACCACAATAGAAATTGAGCGCTACTAAATACACTCCTATAATACACGTCACCATTTCATCTCCCAAAACCTTACGTCTTTACACGGCTGGAGACACCCCCTGCCACACGCCCACGCGTCGGCTCGCATGGTATTATGTAGAGGTAAATCATTTACGCCTTTGAACAGCCGATGTCCTAAAACCGCCTGCCACACGCCCATACGGCGGCTTAGTGCATAATGAGTAGATATAGATTCTCGCTAGATGTTTCTTCTCTGCCACTATTTCTACACCACCCTAGTGTACTCAATGCACTGCGAAATTTTTACAGAGAACAAATCATTCACCTTAGCCGATGCTCGGATCCGGATCCAGGGCTTGCGTACCATCGCAACCGTTCGTTACCGTCACGTCAAGAAATGTCGATCGCAATACCGCCCTTGGAAAAGACCCAAAAATATTCCCTACCCTCCCCACAAAGCGTCACTAGCAATATTCGAATGGTCCCTTTTCAGTCTGCTAAGGGAAGACCTTTCTCAAGGCTGCTTACTGTTGTTCCGTGGAGCGTTTGGGGAGCTGTAGAGCTTGGAAGGAAAGGACAGTCTCCGGCCGTGTCACAAATTTCGCAGCAGAGATGAAGTTAATTGTCAACGCGTTCCGTTCTTTCCTCCACCCTCTCCGACATTTCACATCCCTTACCGAGATGAGAATTCATCCCACTCTCCCCCCCCCAAATTTCTTCCCAACCCGCTTCCTCGTCTCATTCCAACTGGGACGCAGGAAAGGGGCGCTCGGCCCCCCACCGAGGGCATTAGCGGCGGGTGAGTCAATTATTTAAATTAGCAGAGAGCAAAACTTAAAAAAAAAATAAAAACTTTTGCACACGGGCTCAAATTAACTCTCTCCGCCCACTTTTCCTCCCGTGGCAATAAGTGCTGAGTGCCGCTGGTAATTCTACCATCTCCCCAAGACAATCGAGATCTACCCCAGCTGGGATTAGGAGGCTGCATCAGGGCTGAAACAATTTCACTTATATTTTTCAAGTACTCGTGTAATTCAATGCATTGTTCCCAACGATAAATTTTCAGGATACCCGCCGTTCGTGTCTAAATACGATATTTAACTCCAGTCATTGAATTGATCTTCCTTATCTCGTCCATAGTAATTAAATTTCCTAAAACTGAGACAAGTGTGTTGTCAGTAATGAAAAAAGAAACCCTTGTTTTATTCCACCAATTAATTTTCAGGAACGAGCAGGTTCCTGTAGATGACGCCGCTGCATCGAAACTAGTTGTACCGGAAAATAAATTACACTGGCAGTACCTGAAAATAAATTACCTGAAGATGTCACTATGTGAAGAAACCCGGGTCGTAAAGAATAAACCAATTTAGTGGACCAATACCAAAATATTTTTATTTCCGATATGGAGAGGTTCCACAAAGTGAAGCTTACTGTTCACTGTGTTGTCTGTTCCTTTGTCACACATATATATATATATATATATATATATATATATATATATATATATATATATATATATATATATATATATATATATATATATATATATATATATATGAAGTATATATAAAGACGAGCGAGACTAAGAAGTCAGTGCAGTTAACTTGATGAAGCTGGCAGGAGGACCAGCGAAATATTGCTGTTTTCTTAAAACATAAATCGCGGAATGAATCCCGAAAAAAGGAACAGTCAACACGTTTGGCAAGTTCACCAAAAATCTGTTCATTAGCGAAACACACTTCAACCACCTTAAATGATTTCCTCCCGACTTAATCGCATGAAAGCGGAACCCAAGTAATGTAAGGATAAGCATAATAATTGGCTGAACCCAGTGTGAGTGGTGTACCTGTGGAGCATTTGCTTCGAAAAGAGGACAGATTCCATTGGGTACGAATGAGTGGATATTGTGAGACCACGGGTGGGATAATCCTGTGATTTATATGTGTGTGTGTGCATCGCTGGTTTGTCCTTGCCGAGAAAAGGTGTTAGAGTCGAACATTCACACTGATATATCTTAGGACAGTCGATAGTTTTAGAGGAAGGGGTAGACCGAGAAATTACTGGATGAATGTGATGTAGGACTCTCATAAGAGGTGTCTTAGGAATAGGTTATGGCGCATGAGATTATGCATGACTTAGCAGGTATGCAGGGATATAACTTTATGAAGGAAGTGAGTGTCGTCTGTGGTTGTTACTACTCCCGATGTATGAGATCAATTGTGCTGCTTTTGGGAATAAATTATAAACAAGTTAAAAAGAATATTTAAAGATAGACGGTGTCCTCGGTCTTACGAAAACAAATAGGGCCTTTGATTTGGCCTACCGCGAAAGGGCATAAAATTTGGTGTATTTACGAATAATCTAAATTTTTCTCTCTACGTTTTTCTTTCTAAACATACCGCTTCTCAGTAGTTTAAGCTTTATACATTTTTTAATTCAGACAAGAATATGGAAATCGGTATTTGTTTTGACACGGCGAGTCGCAGTGGAAATGCCCTTAAAGTGAATTGAAGGGAAGAAGAATTCTCAAGGGATGCCGTATGGTTATCTCGTCGCTTCGTAACGCTTTTCAATTTGTTGTGGGCGTCGTTGAAAAGCGTCTCGCCCCCCAAATACTCATCTTCCCTCGGGGAAGCGAGTTTTTTGAAGTCCCTGATAAGGACCGTTTGAATGAGAGATAAACGGAAGAATAGCACCGGACAAAAATCATTCAAGAGCAAGGAGTGAAGTCGTGAAAGTTTGATAGCGTATTACGAGTGGGAGGAAGAGGAGGAGGCTTTGGGGTTGGGGAGGGGGGGGGGTTTGAAGATGAAGGAAGCATTCAGGAATTCCGGGAGCTAAGTGGAAAGTTGATGCATAAATGAAATGGAAGCGACAACGAAGAGGCAAGAGCAAAAACTTCTGAATACGCAGTCTTGCGACGACGCGAGGAGATTAAGCCGGAGGAGAAGCCAGCGGGACACAGCATGCTTTCTTGTAAGAGATTCGAGGAGTGCGTTAGTAGTTTTTTCATTCGAAGTCGCAAATGATTAAATTTAGAGTAGGCCGTGGGATCAATAAGGCAAGTGTAACTATGTCTTGCAGCCAGTTAGGCAAATTTCAAGCTAGGAGAAAGTTCAATCGCTTAATTACAATGAATTTCGCGTGAAATTTTAAGATGAGATCTGAGAAGATTTCTTCGTATTATGTCGCATTGCCTAAGCCATTCCCTTTGACAGGACTTGAAACTAAACTGGAATATAAACTGGAAACATCCGTCTTATTCCCCCAACTTGTTCTGCCACTGAATTATTGAAGGCATGTAGTGTGCAGTTGATCTTTATGAAGCAGGCTTATGAGCTTCTTTATACATATAAGCAATCAGCTTTATGAAGAAGGATGTAAGAAGGTATCTTTAAGAGTAAACTAAATATTATATGTCACACTTATTCTAAAAAAACTACGGAAATAGCCGCGCAGTAACTCAACTCAACGCGTAGTAACAAACGGGGTTACCACCTAGTGATCAAACAATGGTAATGAAGCTCAAACGATTTCGTACTGTCTACTAATTTTTTATTTCACCTCTTACAACACGTTTTTCGACTGACTAGCAGTCATCATCAGGCAAGACTGGTACTTGTCTGACTGACATGATGACTGCTAGTCAGTCGAAAAACGTGTTGTAAGAGGTGAAATAAAAAATTAGTAGACAGTATGGTTATTAGTTCACCTATTGATTTCTTGTCAAAATAATAACGGTGTGTGCCTCGTATATCACCTTGTATATCATAGCCATCATCAGGCAAGACTGGTACTTGTCTGACTGACATGATGACTGCTAGTCAGTCGAAACACGTGTTGTAAGAGGTGAAATAAAAAATTAGTAGACGGTACGAAATCGTTTGAGCTTCATTACTCATTATGCTGTTCTACGATATCTCGCCTAAGAAAACAATGGTGTATGATTCATAGTGGAAAAATCGTTTTCCAGTGTGAATTTCACGCAATACGTCCTACTTATTCTCATCAGTTTTTGTGTCACTACTTCAATATCCTTAGGCACCTCATTTCTTGAGAGTTGTGAATGTTTCTGTATTCAGCTATAAGGATAGAGTGAAAGGGTTCTCTTTTTTTGGTTACCCAAATATATATCAGGGCGAAAGTTTATTTGATGCCGACGACTTATACGCAACTTAAATTTTGAGGCAGAAGAATATACGCGGTTAGTAGATGGAAAGAAAAAAATCATTTTATATTACATCAACCTGGCGATAAGACATCTTCCTCATTGTTGAATTAAAAAATTACCAAAACTCTCAGGAGATGGAGTGCCTAAAAAGTCGGTACTCTTTTTTTCAGATTAAAGAAAATATTTTCTTTTCTTGTAGATAAGTATAAAATCCATTCCCGCTAGCAAAATCTGTAACTATGTTATTAGTTCACCTATTCATTTCTTGTCAAAATAATAACGATGTGTGCCTCGTATATCACCTTGTATATCATAGCCAGCTGTTCATGGAGTAAGTCATGAAGGAAAGAAAGCCTGGGTGAAATTTTCTTTTCGCCGATAAAAAATCTTTTCATTACTCATAGACGGACCATAAATTCGTCCACGCTTACGTCACACGTCAGCTACTTTTGTTGCGCAGTTTTCCAAGAAAAACATCTTACTCTCAAAACCTAAGCGTAACGAAGTACCAATTGGTCGATTTTTACAAATTTTAATCGATGGCATTTGTTCCTTCTTCACTGTTTCAGTCCTCGTAATTTCTGAAAAATCCGAAGGTTCTTACGAAAGTGAGTGGAACTGGTAAAGAATGAAGAAATGAAACGTAAAACGGTCTTCTCCGTTTCTCTCTCTCTCCGTTTAAATAAAATTTACTTCCGATTCGAGTATTTATCATGAACACTTCATCTTCAGGTGAAGGTGGATGGAAGATGAAAATGTGGACCCGAAGACTATATATTTACTTTAAAATCTGCGTCAGAAGTAAAGTTTATTTTGTTGTAAATTGCACGCTATACTTCTTCATTGCTTTATATTATCCAAATCTTTGAAATGAAGAATGTTTTTTTAGTTTTCGAGTGAAAACCGTAATAACCATTTCTGGAATTTGGAAACGTATAAGAAGTTATGCACTGAAAATCTTAGGGATGGATTTTTTCGACTTTGAAAACGTTAAAATATTGTCTTATGAAAAATATCTCACAGATAATGACTTTTGGATTCCCTTACATACTGTGTATTCTGTTAGGCCGATATGTTCGCTAAGGCATTTAATTAGGACTCTTCATTCATTAAAGCCTAAGCTGATAAGGCGTTCTTGGGAAGAAGACAACTGCTGTGCTCAAAGAAGATAGGACTACACACCAGGACGCAGTATGAGGAAATATTCGCGTGGAGCTTGGAACTCTATTGGTCGGGAGCATGGATCATTTGAAAGCCTAATCAGAAAAGACTAGGGATCTTCAAAACCTGGTGTTGGAGGAGGGTGCTGAATATAAATTGGACGGACAAAATAAGAAATGATGTTGTTTACAGAAGAATAGAAGAGAAAAGGACCATATGGGACACCATGCGGAATAGAAGAACCAGATTGTACACACCCTGAGGCTCAATGGATTTGTGAAGAACATAATTGAAGGCAAACTAGAGGGAAATGTCACCAGTGGAAGACCCAGGAATGAGTTCATGGACCAAATAAAGAGGAAAGTATACAGGAAGAGATACCAGGAGGTAAGGGAACTAGCATTAGATAGGGAATGGTGGAGGGCTGCAGTCAACCAATTTTAGGATTGAACGCCCAATGACGTTTATTCAATAGGGATCTATCTAGTTGGCGAAAAGTAAATATTTCAGGAGTGGAGTGTGTAGAATCAATGAAGCGGAGAATACATTCACGCTGCGAACGAGAGGAGCTCATCTCTGGCCTGTACGAGGTGCCAAGTAATACTCGCGATAAATTCCTCTCTCCCGTTGGGAGAAATATGTGAAATAAAGGAAACGGTTGTTTCCACCAGTGTGGAAGGTTTTATGCAAAATTCGGCTTAGGAGGCAAGAGGCGACAATTGTCCCGGAATGTTCTGTTCCTGTTTAGGTTGAAAATTAGTTTTATTCAATTAAATGCTTTTATGTCTTCAATAGGGTTTTCGCCACCGAAGGAAACGTTGCATTGTCAACCCTCCTAAGGCCGTGTTTAATGGGCTGCGAGTGAATACTTAAATATACGTGTAAAATATGCTTGGGTGGTATTTTATTTTGATTACTTTACCTGAATATTATATTATCCATGAATTTCAATACATATCTGATACCAATGTCGTACGTCTGGTTGATTTGTTTGAAAGTAACGCTCAGTATGAGGAATCTATCGCATGTAATAAACAGATTGTGACCTTAAAAATAGTATTTTAAGTGACCCATATGGATTTTAATCCGTAAATACACGCGGTTGTTAGGGTTTGATTCCATTTAAATTTGAAATTGAAGTTATGGTGGAGCTACGAGGGAATTTTAGGTTCTAAATTTTGTAACTATTGAAGGAATGTTTGACTTCAAAGTTCGATCGTTCGAGAACTTTCTTTAAGTTATCTACGTAATATTTACTTTATTTATGGAATTTACGTAATTTTTGCTTAATCTGCGAAATTTACGTTATTTTTATTAACATGTCGTAATTTACTTTATTTTTACTTACTATACGTAATTTACACGGAGAATTTTCCTTACGTAAGTAAATGAAGGCACAAATAAATTTTGGTCACTCCAAAGTAGTAGGTAACTGCAGGAACGAAGATGATGTGCGCATTAATTTTAATTAAATTTTTAAATAGTGTGGATAAACGCTAATGCCATTCGCCCCCATTTTTACGAATATAAGCTCAAAGTTTTACTTTACAGTTCAAAGTACGTATTAACGTACTTAAGAACTTAACAGTTCAAAGTACGATCTAAAGATCTAAGCACAGAAAATTCTAAATAGCGAATATCTGGTTCACATCGATTCGACCTCGGCATATCCGTTGATATAGCATGCGATACATTACAACGGGTAAGGACTGTGTGAAAATAGGAGATAGGCTCGATAATGATATCTACATACTACCCCGCGAGACGCCGAATGGGCGTGTGGCAGGGGGTGGTAGATCACCAGCCGTGTAAAGATGTAAGGAATAAGGTTTTTGGAGGTGAGATGGTGACGTGTATTATGGGAGCGTATTTAGAGGAGCTTCGACTTAGTTTTTGTTGTGGTCGCTTATCGTGCGCGGAAAGAACGAGTTTTTGTACCTATCTGTTCGGTAGTGTCTCTCTCTTATTTTGTCGCATCTGTCAGACCTAGAAATGTAATGAGGCGTCATGATAATATTCTCTGTGTCGTTCTGAAACACACCAGCTCTGAATTTCTCAAGTAGCCAAAGTCTAGCGTTCAGCCTCCGAGTCTCTAGGGGCTCCCACCTTAATCCCTCTAACAGTTGTGAAACACTATATGTTTGTTCGTAGCAGTTTTTGACGAAGCGTGTTGCTTTTCATTGTATTTTTTTCATTTTTTTGGTAAAATCTTTAGAGCAGGGTCCTAAAATGCTCGCGGCGTATTCGGGGAGTGGCCGAACCAAAGCAGATGAAAAGAGAGGAAGTGATAATGACAAATGAAAAGAAATAATAAATCAACTGCTATTATTTCAAGGCTCACATGCTATTATGGAAAATGATTTTATAATGATATTACACAATTAATAGATGATAAAAGCCCATTCAATACCAGGATACGGAAAATGCCCACAAAGCACTTATCCGAGTGGTACGTGGCGGCCCGATATATCGGTCTAGCCACAAAATTACCGGGAAATAGATTCAAAACCGATAGATGAAACAGCAACGCAGTCTTTCCGGAGTTCAGGCGGTACCGGTTTACCGATCGGTATAATTTCCAAGACAGATCAAACTAAAAAGCTTGGTATAGACGTTTTTAAGATCGTGTCTTCAAGAGTTTGAGCACCCAAAAAGGCTCCAATTGTTGGTATCCACACTGCAGAGCAAGATCAGGTCCCATAAGTGGTGAAGTCTGGATTTTTCGAGCTGCGGTTCACCAAAGTTACGTACTTTCCGAGATGCAAATACTTATGACGCTCCTAACTCAAGCTAGTACAGCTCACTCAAACGAGCGTTGTATTACTGCAACAGATTCCAACTTTATGTCCCCACAAAAACAGGGATTCAAGACTCAATTTTATCCTTACAGTCCCACAGTACTAAATACGACAAAGCAAGGGAATATCGTACTACTGTCGCAATCAATGCTCGCACATATGCCTTCCGCACCATTACAATTTTTGACTTCCAGAATACACCTAAGTCAGAGCCACCTAGAATACAAGGCCCCATCACAAGTGCAATACGTCAATGGAGGTAAGGTTAATGTCAGGCTATGCTTTCGCTACAGCACCTTACGCCTCGCAGCCCCTGCTATAAAAGCTATTAATGTTAGGTGACCATAACAATGTGATCCGTTTATTTTTCTACCGCTCTTCTATTCGCTTTTTAAACTACTTTGACCTAATAGGTTAACAACCCGACTGAATATTAAAAGTATTACATGAAGATCTAGACGACACACGTTCATAACTATGCAGAGGTTGATGTAAAGTAGCAAAATTAATATTGTTGTATTCAAGGTGCCTCGGCCTCAGTCCTCATCACCTAGGATAATCGAGTCTTTACCGTACAAGCATCGAGCTCACAGAAAATGCATTATTATTACAGGCAAAAACACCTTGCAAGGAATAAATTCAAGGGTGTGCCGAGGATAGTAACAGGGGTCTCGACACTCGGAAAGGCTTGGAAGCAGCCTGTGTACAAGAGCGTCGGGTTTGTTTCCAGCATGAGTGGGAAACATCCGAATGTTGGCGAGCGAAGGGTATTCCCATATCGGGGAATCTTGTCACTGCGGCTACGAGGCAGGTATGAAAAATATTAGAGATGTAAATTACCAAATGCACATTAAACTACACGCTAAGCATAGTTTGCTTGAGATATTCAGAACAGTTTCATTTCACAGCGACACAGATAATATCATTTTGATGCCGCACTACATATACAGGTCCGACAGAAGCGAGAAAATAAGAGAAATACATTTCCAAACGAATAGGAAGATAAACACGATCTTTCCATGCAAAATCAGGTGCCAAAATAAAGAGTGTTCTACAAACAAAATCCAATCAAAACACTCCCATTATATTAGGATTAGGTTGGGAGCCGATAGAGACTCAAAAGCTACACGCTAAGCATAGTTTGCTTGAGAAAATCAGAACAGTTGTATTTCTATATTTGTATTTGACATTACTATAGTCACCTAATGTTAGGTGACTAAAGCAATGTCATCCATTTCTTTTTCTGCCGCTCTTCCATTCGCTTTGAAGACTAATTGGACGAAATAAGTTAACATCCAGACTGAATATTAAAAGTATTATAGGAAGATCCATGAGATACACGTTCATAACTAAGCAGAGGTTGATGCAAAGTTGCAAAAATAATATTGTTCTATTAAAGGAGGCTCGACCTCAGTCCTTATCACCTCGGATAATCGAGTCTTCACCGTACAAGCATCGAGCTCACAGAAAATGCATTATTATTACAGACAAAAACTCCTTGCGAGGAATGAATTCAAGGGTGTTCCGAGGATAGTAACAGGGGTCTCGACACTCGGAAAGGCTTGGAAGGATTCTGTGTACAAGAGCGTCGGGTTTGTTTCCAGCATGAGTGGGAAACATCCGAATGTTGGCGAGCGAAGGGTACTCCCGTATCGGGGAATCTTATCACTGCGGCTACGAGGCAGGTATGAAAATATTAGAGATGTAAATTACCAAATGCACATTTAGTCGCTGGTATTGGCATAAAAACAACGCTGAGTATTTTCAATCCGCCAGGAATAACAGTAAAATAGACAAAACAGGCGAAATATAACTAATAAATTCAGGCTTCACTTTGTGGAACCTCTCCATATCGGAAATCAAAAACTTTTTAAGTAATGGTCCACTAATATTTTTGTTGTTTGCGACCCGAGTTTCGTCACGTAATGACATCTTTAGGAACAAATATTATCCCACATGGGTATATATGCAAAATCAGGTGCAGAAAAAGGTGAGGAAGGGAAGGGGGAGGAGAAAGAAAAAAAACCTTCCCCGCCTTCCTCTGCACCTGATTTTGCATATATACCCATGTGGGATAATATTTGTACCTGAAGATGTAATTACGTGACGAAACCCGGGTCGTAAACAATAAAAATATCAGTGAACGATTACTTAAAAAGTTTTTGATTTCCAAAAACAGGCGAAATTTCAGAATTTTCAAAGCAATTCACGCACGTCTTTCCTTAATTCAATCACGACATGACCTTACTTCTAAAAACCCTAACAAGAAGACGGGGCAACACAATCGGCCACATCGTGAGACACGATGGCCTGATGAATATAATAGTCGAGGGACAGGTCAACGGGAATAATGACAGAGGAAGGCCTCGTTTGAGATATAGTTATATAAAGTGATGAAAGAAATGAAAGGTAAGAAATACGTAAATATGAAGAGATTAGCTGATTGGAGAATTTGAGTGGAGGGCTGCGTCGACCCAATCTCAGGATCATTGACTGATTATAATGGTGAGATATTACTCAACCCTATTTGTTTTCTAACAATGTGGAGCATATTAAATCTACATCTAAGTAATACCCTTCAATCCATCCACGAGGGTGTGTGACAGGGGGTGAAGATCACAAACCATGCACTACTGACATGCAACTAGGATATTTAATGAAGACATGCTAGATAATAGGGTCACATGGTATCTACATAGTACGAAAGGGATTAATGGTTGTTATTACATGCATCATGCACTACAGACTACTCTAACTATACCTACCTATCCCTTTGCTACGCTGCCTATTGTTTTCTCTTATAGTACGCGGGAAAAATGACATTTTAAATCTATCGGTACGACGATCTATCTCTCTAATGTTGTTAATTTGATCAAACCTAGCATAATACTCAGGGTTTCTTAATATATATCTAACGTCATCTGTGAACAAATCGGTTTCGAATTTACTTAAAAGGTTTAACCTAAATTTTAACCTGCGTTCTGATAGTAATTCCCATCCTAGTTCTTCTATTAAGCTCGTAACACTTATACAATTATCATAACGGTATTTAACAAACCTAGCGGATCTCCTTTGCACGCGCTCTAACTCTTTTATCAAACTTTCCTCGTACGGATCCCATATACTAGCGGCATATTCTAAATGAGGCCGGACAGGTGTAAAATAGCCTATTTCTCGTACTCTCTCATTGTATTTGCCTAGAACCGTTTTTACGAATCCTAATCTACGGTTTGCTACACTAGTTATTTCCCTGATGTGTTTCCATGACATGTCTTCAGTGATGGTGACGTCTAAGTATTTAATGGATTCTACGTTAGATAGGGGGCGCTACGTTAGTTTAAGGGGGCGTCAAAACGTAATGTGGTACAAAAATTTTCACCCACAAAATTACGACCACCCTGGTGTCTTAAGATGAATATACAAGAAATCACGAATAGATGCAATTTTCGTCACAGTTCATGTTCACACAGGAATCTTCCGGGTGTCTACATAACCTCCGATAATCGAGGCTCCGCTTTACTGCATTGTATTCTGGACGGCACTTTTAATTAATGCATGGTTGCAAGTTCCATTTGGCCAAGCTTCTAAACTCGTTATTCTAAAGTGTTTTACACCCAGCTTAACATTTTAAATATTAATCCTAATTAACATCAGTAAAAATTTTCAACACATTTCGATTTCAAAAAAAAAGAACAAAAACTTGGCTCACAACGCTACTGCCTAGTAAGTAGCTAGAACTTCAACGATCAGTAATCACTATTAGAGGACTACCCTCGTTTGAACAAGCTCTTTTATGCATGGCATCTAAGATCAGACGAGACCTAAGTGGTTCAAGGAATTGAGCCGAGGAGGTTCAGGCAAGAGTTGCTCTTTCCTTGATGGCGGGGAGGAGAGAGACCCAGTAATTCGCCCTGGATGATTTCTTACGAGCATTAATATTAGAATAGTTACGCCGAGAAAGCACTCAAAAGTGCTGTTCAATTATTAATGTCCCACCAAAACTTAGAATGAGAGATTGACGAGTAATTTCAAAGTTTCAACATCTCGGAGATACACAGCACTCACAACTCTGTAATTTGCGACTTAATTTCTCCCGGCGATAATCAAGAGCTCATCAAATACGGAAGCGAAGCCGGCATAGTTGGAGGAGGATGCTATCTAAGTACATGGAAATAAACGGTGGCCGAGAGATTAGTGCCCTTTCTGCTTTGATTACAAAAAAATGAACTGAGAGGTGTTTCTTTCATCACCAAATAGAGTGGTTAACTAGAATCAAGTATTCCACGAAATACCTCCCTTTAAGGTTATGTTACTGCAGTTCAGTAGCATTATTTACTTGAAACATGAGGGCATCCATATTATTAATACTTCCTTAAAGATTTTCTCAACTGCACCGAATCTATTCGCGCAGAATCTTTGCATACAGGGTCTTAATTTTTAGACATCCTGCAAAGCTATTTACAGAACGAGAAATTGCAAACCTCATTCCTTTGATTGGATGTGGGTACTTGGGAGGAACAAAAGAAAATTTAAACTGTGAAGATGCTTGAGACTGGCATCCCACAGATGGCATAAATATTTCAGAAGATACAAGTAATCAAGACTGTGAAGGAAAACGGAAGTTTTCCGAACAGTGCAGTTTGAAGTTTTTCAACACGATTAAATAGACGAAGTTATACGACGTGCGGATTTCTCAATGGTAAATTAACACTCACTTCGAGGGAAACGAAGATAACTTAAATTCACGGATAGTAAGCTGGCTTCGAACCTCAGCCGAGTAATCAGGAGCCCAACGTCAAATTACGACTGCGTGGCAATAAATTATTCATTTTGTTATAAAATTTCACACAAGCTTTTTCATAATTCCGCCACAAAACTTGACATGCTTCAAAATTAAATGCACTTAAGGTGATTGGAGGGAATTTTTTCATCATTTAATAAGAGAAAACAAATTAGAATTTTATCTGAAAAAAGTACGCAGTTGCAAGAATTTTGATGAAAAAATGAAGCAGTGAATGGCGCAAAACTTTGTCACCATGACCAAAATTCTCGGCAATATTATACTATAACAGGTGCGGCGTACACAATACTATCTTCTCAACAGGCTGGTGTTATTATTTACATCGCTAATCCATGGGGTGTCACGATTTGAATAACTCAAAGAAAGATTTAAAAGTTGAATCATGGGGTGTCCATGGAGGGGCGAAGGGGAAAGGACTTGGCGGGGGAACGATAGTTCCGACGGCACCGCGAGGCATGGTAATCGTATGAAGAGAATCAGCCAATGAGAGCCGCTGCCTTAGCGTATTTGAATGTATTTGAAAATTTCCAACTCTTCCAAACGTATCGTCCGTCGACAACAACGTATGACAGGACGTTCAAAACGGATTGGCCCACATCTTTCACGTTAAACATGATGGTGTAGGTGGACATAATGGGAATGATCACGAAAGGACATCCACCTACGCTGTATACATCTAACGTCTGTCGTTGAAGCTGTCAGCTGGTGGAAGGTCGACATTGTAATGAGTCAAACTCTTTAACGTACGCAATTATCTCAAGGAATGTACAACTAGCTTTGGCAATTGCGCCATATTCAGGAGTGTATTTGAAGACGGCGT
Source organism: Ceriagrion tenellum (assembly GCA_963169105.1). Lineage (NCBI taxonomy): Eukaryota > Metazoa > Arthropoda > Insecta > Odonata > Coenagrionidae > Ceriagrion > Ceriagrion tenellum. The sequence goes on along the minus strand of OY720642.1, from coordinate 87,108,919 downwards.
TACCGCCGAAACTAGTGGTAGATCCTATAATAAAATTGTGTAAGATACAAAGTTTGACTTGACACAAAACCAATTAAATTATTTAAAAAATTCAAAAATTCACAATAATACTAGCATATGGAACCCACATTTCCGCTAAGCCATTCACTATCCGTTAAACAAAACTATTAAAAAGCATCGCGTGTTCACAAATATATTCTCTAGGCATATCGACTTTAAGCTTATATATTTCACTCGCTCAAATATTGACATATTGATTAAATCACAGCAGGTTCAATTTGCATCACTGATTTATATCATTGAGTCATAAAATATTGATTTCAGAAATTATTTTATTTTCACGCGAGTGAAGAAGTTTATCATTACAATTAATTAAATTACATTTGGATACAGAGGCAATATTCCCAATCGTTTAAAAGAGTACGTTGTATTGACATCGAATTTTAACCATATGTAGTGTCTAAAAATTTGCATGGAAAAATTATTTTAAATATTTCAAATTAGTTGGAACGAGGACATCAGACAAGGCCAGGTATCCTCAATTTAAAATCGTTTTCAACTTTAAATCTAAAAACCTAAATTTTTTCGCATCTCTGATTCTAAACTATGGAATTCCTTGCCGTTGTCAATAAAAAATTCTTCCTCTGTCTACTTGTAAGGAGAAACTATATAATTATTTACATATGATCATAAAAGTCTATTACCTAAGTTTGTATCTTATTATAGTATTTTATGTTGTACACATTGGCCTGTGAAATTATTGCTCTTTCCTTAATATCTCTCTCTCCAATTGATATCAGATTTTCCATTTTGTATTAAGTGTTAATTTTATGTGGCTGCCAAATTTTTGTTTTTCACAACCATGAGACGCTAGCTAGATGTATGTTTTTGTTCTCTCATTCATCAAAAGCAGAACTTTATATGTATTTTCTGTTTTGTTTTCATGGGAAAACCTAGAATACAATAAAACGTATTCTATTCTATTCTATTAAAGCTGAGTTTTATTTTCTATTGAAGTTGAAATTAATCCTTAAAATAATAGGGCATATCGATTTTGACAGGCAAAGATACGAAACAAAAGCATATATGGAGATCTCACTGGTTTGTAATGAAAGAATTTATATTTTTAAAATTTTAAGATGTCAACTTTTACTAAAACCACTCGATTTATTAAACTATGACCCAGGTTTCGATGTGCATTCACATCATCTTCTTGTTTAATAAATCGAGTGGTTTTAGTAAAAGTTGACATCTTAAAATTTTTTTAATGATGGAATACCACCAAGTGAGACTGACGAAAGTGAGTGATAAAGAATTTACAGGTTTGGCGTGTATTACTTGGTCATAATCATCGCCAGAACTACGGTCCGAGGTGGGCGTTGGCTTACTCTGATATATGCCTCCATTCCAATAGTTTCCTCGCTTTCTCATTCCATCATGAAACTCCCATTTTCTTCTGATCTTCTTCGACATACTGCATCCACCGTTTCCGCAGTCTTCCTCTCTTTTTCACCCCTTCCATCTCACAATCAGTACAGAGCAGTCGTCTGGGTATTCAGTGTTCACCCACTCTCTCCATGTGTCCTAGTCAATCCAACCGCAGTGACTGGGAGATCCTCAACATATCTTCAACTCCTAATATATCGTTTACCTCCCACTTAGTTCTGATTATACATAACTGTCCCTGTATAACAGTTCCACAAATTCTTTTCATAATTTTTCCTTCGAATCTCAATGTATTTCCTCGTCACTCTCGGAACGGATCCACGTCTCTGCTCCATATGTGACTAAAGGTCTTGTGAGTGCCTCACATAATTTCAGTTTAATTTACTTGACAATTAGACTAATTTATGGAGAAGTGCATGAGTTAAAAATGCCTTATTGCCGGTCATAACCCTTCGGTCGATCTCATTATATATGTTATTTTCATTACTTAAATCGTCTCCCATATATGTGAGTTTTGTGACACCCTCGAACTCATAGTTTCCAATTTTTATGTTTTTCGGACTTAACAAGCATTTGTTCATTTATCCGACATACAACGTCGATAGAAAAATATCAGGATATAAATGAAAATGGTAAAAAGTTTGGACCGCAATATTATCAGTAATAAAATGAATATTCGAGTTTTTCTCGATTCATTTTTTATTGTATTTTTTTCATTATTTCCTCTGAGGGGAGGAGTTTATTAAACTTTCACTGAATGTCGATGGCTATAAAAAAGTGAAAGGAAAAAGGAGAATACCTTCAACGTTTCCAAGACGAACACATTCGCATCCGGTGGACACATATCGATTTTACAAAGAAGAAAAAACGAAACGGACCACATGGGCAACGGGGCATAAACCTGCGATAGTGGTTCGAGAGATGAAATACAAATGAGAATGGCGCACTTAGGGTTGATAAAATGGCGTAGATACGATAGATACGTAGATACGGGCGCTTTATACGATATTTTATTTTTCAAACGAATGTATCGTAGATTGAATAAGAAAATGAAAGGCATTAGAGCAGGCTCTAATCCCGCTCAGTCATGCTGTGAATGATACAATTCGCCACTTCGCACGATAAAATTTATCTAATGAAAGAATTAATGCATTCATTTGTACAACAAAACCTTTCGTTCGTTAAAAACTGCTACGAGCGTTCATATATTGTCTCACAACCTTTAGAGGATTAAGGAGGGAGCCCGTAGAGACTCGGTGGCGACACGCTAGGCTTAGGTTGCTTAATAAATTCAGAACTGATATTTTTCAGAGCGACATAGATAGTACTATCATGACTCCCCACTAGATCTCTACGTCTGATAGATGCGACAAAATAAGAGAGATACACTGCCAAACAGATAGATAAAAAACTCATTCTTTCCGCAAACAATAAGTGACCTCAATAAAAATAATGCTCCACTAAATGCACTCCTATAATACATGTCACCATTTCATCTCCAAAAAACTTACACCTTTACACGGCTGGTGACCTAACACTCCCTGACATACGCCAATGAGGTGTTTCGCGAGGAATTATGTAGATGTAGATAAAATGTACCAGGTAGAGCGGCCTTTATTTATATTTATACCAGGTAGCGCGAGCCAGGAACGCCAACTGGGACACCTGGAGAACGACGGTGCAGCAGACCAAGGCACACCCCGGGCTGTGGCGCCACCGGATGATGATGAAATGGTCAATTATTAACTGCGTGTGTTATTTAGACTGCCACACGTTATAGCATACGGTAATTAAAAAACGCAGGTTTGTATCGCTTTAAGCTCTGATGATTTAACATATGCTTTCCTACAAACATTACCAATTATGTAAAATTTCGTTATGGGATGCATACATAATGAAAATAGATATGACCGCATAACTCCATATCATGCTAAGTTGAACCGCTTGAAATTGATCAAAAATGATATTAGACTTAGGAAAAGGTTGGCAAAGTGTTATGTTTGGAGCGTCTTACTGTATGGTTTTGAGACATGGACGGCTTTGAAAAAGGAAATAAAACGGATTAAGTCATTGGAGATGTGGATGTGGAGAAGAATGTTGAATATTAGTTGGGCAGACAGAGTGAGAAATGAAGAGGTATTGACCAGAGTGGGGGAAGACAGAGGACTGATAAAGACAATTAAAACAAGGAAGCAAAACTGGCTGGGACATATATTAAGGAGATATTGTGTGATGAAGGAGGTATTAGAAGTGATGGTAGAAGGAAAGATAAACGCGGAAGAAGAAGGAAGAAGGAGGTATTAGAAGTGATGGTAGAAGGAAAGATAAACGCGGAAGAAGAAGGAAGAAAATGACGGATGATTTAGAAGAGGAGACAGGCTACGCGGGGATGAAGAGGAAGGCACAAGACAGAGTTATCTGGAGTAGAGGCTACTGAGGACATGCTAAACAGCAGTCTACCAATGATGATGATGACAGACATACAATATACATATTGATTCATAATACATTAATACATCACAGAGGCATGGTTGGTGCCTTAATTAGCTCCATTGACCGTATCAAATGCTCTCTATGTTTCCTAATTACGAATGGAACGAATAACCGATTAAATTTATATAGTGTACGCACATCCCTACATAATAGTTTTATGACGGACAAAGACCAATTGAGGAAAATACAAGGGCCTGAGAGACCTAAAAGTGAGCCTTATAAGTTTGTCAACAAAATATAAAACCGGAAATCAAAATATACTAGTATTGGTCCACGACATTTTCAGGTAACAAATATTATTCCACATGGGAATTAATATACAAAATCAGGAGTCTCCCGCCAAATTTCGAACGACGAATTTCTCTAATCAGCCCAACGCTTCCCCCTCCCCCGCCCCTTCCTACCTGCCCCTTACCCATTACACCATACTCCTCCGGTTTTTTCCTTCTCCCTCCTCTCCCTTCCCCTCCTTCCACTGCACCTGATTTTGTATATATACCCATGTGGAATAATATTTGTTACCTGAAGATATCATTCTGTGATGAAACCCGGGTCGTAAAGAATAAATCTATCTAGTGGACCAATACCAGTAAATTTTAGAAGATATTGCCATGAGAAAAATTTGGCCTGGACCGGGAATCGAGCCATAGACCTTTGGTTTGCCGGACCAATGCGCACACCACTACGCTATCCATGTTTCCTAATTCCCATGACAATTTTGGTGGATACAAGGCAACTAGATCTTAGGCCCTTGCGGTCCATCAAAGATGGCAACGCAAGGGAGAACGAGAATTAGAAATCCTGGATAGCGTAGTGGTCTGCGCATTGGTCCGGCAAACAAAAGGTCCGTGGTTCGACTCCCGGTCCAGGCCAAATTTTTCTCATGGCAATTTTTTCGAAAATTTTCACCCGCCATCTTTGAATACCAGTATATTTTGATTTCCGATATGGAGAGGTTCCACAAAGTGAAGCCTAAATTTATCAGTTACAAAATATTATGCTTTGGGTAATTATATTGCACACTTTCTATATTATACTTCCATTAGAAAAGCATTGGAATCGGTTTAGAGGTTTCTTGATTTAGTTTTTCTTTAAATTACTTTCACTGAAGATAATCACTGAAACCTTAATTTAGCCGTAAAAATATTAAATTATTACAATGATAAATATAGGGTTAAAAATACATAAAATGTAAAATGCGGTTAAAACACACGGAATTTTAATGATATTCCGTAGATATATGCAAATTATGGAGTTATAATTCTAAGAGTAATGATACCTAAATTATTCAATTAGGTAAATGTTAGTATACCTAAAATAACCAACATTTCAGAATTAAAAAGAAATTGCAAGAACTTATCGTTAGAAAATCAATGATAACATAATGAACTGGATTGTCATTCTCCTAAATACATGTATACGAGGGGCATTCAAATATAAATGAGCCTTTTGCAAAAAGAAATTTATTTTACATTTTAGAAGAAAACACACTTTATAGTTTTTTTTCTACACAGTTATCCTCCTTCGTAATGCATTTTTCCAATCGAACAGGTAGTTGGTTCATGCCGTTTTCGAAGAATGACTTCGGGTAGGTATCCAACCAATTGCGCACAAACTGTTCAACCGGTTGATCGTTCGCAAAACGCTCTCTCCTCCAAGTGCTTCCTTGAGAGGCCCAAACATATGGAAATCACAAGGTGAAAGGCCAGGGCTGTAGGAAGGGTGATCAAGTGTAGTCCAATGCATTTCATCCAATTATTAGGGTTGTTAAGGCTGCAGTGTGGGGTCTTGCATTTTCGTGCAAGAGCAGGGTCTCGGATGGGTAGACGGCACCTTTTTGACCGATATGCAGCTCGAACCTGGTCAAGAAGTTCACAGTAGTAAGCAGCGTTTATTGTGCAACGATCGTGAAGGAAATCATCGAGTGAAACTCCTTGAGAGTTCCAAAAAACCTCAAATTTAATAGGCTTGTTTAAATTTGAATGCCCCTCGTTAGTGATATAAAGCGTATAATTTATTCTATACATGACAAAGTGTAATAATCAGGAGTACTTGATAAACATATGTAAATTGCATAAATAGGGAAAATTGAAGGTAATAACGCCACCTATTCAGTTAATTTTCCATAACTTTTTATAAAATCGTATTTTAGTTCCAAACTTAATGTTGCAATAAAGTTGTCATGTTATTTATCCAATACCTTTCCAATAATATCAAAATCACTTGTATTTTCCTTATTTTTCACCAAATACATATGTTAATCAAGTACTCCTGATTACTACACTTTGTCATGTATAGAATAAAATATATGCTTTATATCACTTAAATATGTATTTAGGAGAATGACAATCCAGTTCATTATGTTTACATTGATTTTCTAACGATAAGTTTTTTCAATTTCTTTTTAATTTTGAAATGGTGGTTATTGTCAGGTATACTAACATTTACCTAATTGAGTAATTTAGGTATCATCATTCAGAGTATTGCCATAAAACATTCGCTTTCATTGCTATTAAAAAGATATTTTTACTATAAAACAGTTGTTTTATTTTAAATAACGAAATTAGCTAGACATCTCAAAGTATAGACACCAAATTAGTGTCTGCTTATTACTTATTAATCATGGTCATTCACTTAGTTCCACACAACCGTCTACGCACGAAGAGATCTTATCTGCAGGTACCTCACAGAATAAAGGAATATGAAGACGAGGTACAAACGTGTGAAGAAGTATGCAACCGAGACCAAACTTCGTAAATGTGACAAAATACTCGCAAGAACGGGAAAATTAACAAGTCGCGACGAGCACAAGGGAAGAGGGAGCCGCATATTAGGCAGTGGCGAGGAAAGGCCACGCCACGACTGTAATCCATATACGCCGCAGTCGCTGTCTAGCTTAGCTTCCCACATTCGTGAAGTCCTCAACATATTACACACTATGAGTTGGTGAAGATAAAAACTTGAATAGGAAAACAAGCAACATAGTTATTATTTTTTTCGATTTTCCCAGGTTACGGAGGCAGGCCACCCCCTCACATCCTCCTTGATCCGCCACTGCCACTATGCTTCTATAATTGATGGTAATTATCGTACTTTATCGCCAGAAATGTATGGATCCCTTTCAAAGTGTGGGCATGCAAGCTATGGCTTTCTAACGAAAGCTATAAGCCGCTATGAGGCATAACAACATTTATACGGAGCTTCTCGATGATACCTCCGCTAATGTGGCGTTATTACCTGCAGACGCCATATTTAAGTTGAAATAACATCCCTTTTTAAATAATGATTTAATTTAACAGTTCTTTTCATGAAAACAATGATAATGAAGTTTCTTAACTGCAGAGAAATCACATTCCTTAAAGCACATCGCATTACGGCACTATTCGAACTTAAGTAATCTTCGAATAAATATTCAAGCCGTTCGAAGCGTGAGCTGACGAGCTTGCACCTTCTTCTGACGCCTGCAAAAATCAGTATTAATAAGCACAACGTTTCAAGATTGCTTCCAAGGGTGGACATAGTTGCATTCTCCGTTACTAGACATTTTACAGGTGCTGCTATCAACGATATATATCCTTAGCAGCTCCTCAAATTTCATTTGGCGTTATTACCTGCATGGCGTTAATACCTTCAATTACCCTAATTATACTGATGTAAGGGAGTGATTGAAGTAAACTCCACCAATGCTCTGTAATTTTTTTTTGCCTACACAAGCACCTCTTGACCAGCCAGTGGAAGACTTATACTGTATTTATAAAATTTCCGTATGTGTATTAACTTGCGTTATTGTATCGCTTTCTGTATTTATATAATATTTAACACTATGAAGAATAAATAATATGTGTAAAATTAAAAAAAAATGCTTAATATTAGTATGGTTGCTTTTAGCATGGATCAATGCAGTCATTTATGAGATTCTTACCCGAAGACGGGACCCTCTCTTAGTCTACGATAACATGTTTCGTGCGATACCGTTCGGTTACTTTCATCCACGCTCGTGGCAGCAAGTGACGACTACTGAATGCGCCGCTTTCAATTTCAAACTCATACCCCAAGCCAATCTAAAAACGAACTCGGCGTTCTTAATCGCTTTAGGACGGGAGAGATGAAGGAGTTATCCCTCTCCCTTACTTTTTTCCATATTCCTGTCCCCACATATTTCCGCAGCTCATTCGTCCTAAAACTTTTTTCATTTCCCATTCCCGCCTTTTTCCCACGGTTCGCCCACCCTTCCCCTCTACCCCCTCCCACCCCCCCACGCACAAAAAAACCAAAGTTCCCCTGCCAAACTCCGCAAACCAATCCAAACTCGTGGATCGCTGTAGTGCAACGGCATTCCCCTCCAATCTCCGACACTATTCCCTTTAAAACTACACCCGATGGCAGTCCCAACATATCGGTCTCGCCGCCAGGAACCCCTAGAAGTTAACAGTGAGTTAAGGATAAGGATGGTTCAGAATTGTCCACAACAACGTCCGCATATATAATCTCAGGTTGTAACATTTATCGGTTAAAAAACCGAGTAAAAACATTTTTATACAGGAACCTTTTTATAATATAATTAACTTCCCAATTTATTCTTAAAGAAACGATCGATTCGCATTGGAAATCCTCTTTGGATTTTGGCAAAAGTAATTTTTCTCCATAACCTGATATATTATCCTACATTTAAAAATATTTTGCCAAAATATCTCAAGTGAAACATAGAATCATAGAAATACCCCTGTTTGCCCTAATTCACAAAGATTAAACTCTGTAAACACAAAGTTAGAGAAAAGGCTACGTCATCCTACGATTAACTTAAATCGGAAGGGGTCCATTTATGCATTTAAAAATGCATTATACAGGACTCTACTCCATGCACAGCAAAATAAAATTTAGTGAGCTTAATATGCTCCATCGTACTAAAAACAGCCTGCAATTTGTGCATATTGTAAAAATTTAAATATAATATAATAATGTTTATTGATCCAAAATATGAAATACAGAAAAAAAATACAAAGAATACAATACTAAGATATTTGGAGCTTTAGGTGACCCATAAGGCGAACCTGTGTTTAGGTTACCATCAATTAGAACTACGACCATACATTGTTGCATATAGTACATGAAAATAATACATATACCAACATTTCAAATTAATTCCTTTTAACAAGTATGTTTACAAAAATAAATAATTTTATTTAGCAAAATATATCTTCGATTTTTTCATAGGTAGATAGCCAGTTTTTAACTTCTTTTAAAAAAGAAGCAAGATTAGGTGCACATTTGTACTCAGAAAATAATATGTTAAACATTTTTGGCCCAATATATAATAAACTTCGCCTGTACAGAGACAATTTGGGCCTCGGCAAGGGTGTCAAAATACTGAAAAAATTCCATAATCCTGGCATATTTGAAACAGGAATTTTAGCACCACTCCTCAGAAAAAAACAATCTTTGTACTCAACAATCAAGTACTTTGTACACGTACAAACGCCTAAGTGGGAGGAATTTCAAATGTTGAAATAGCAGAAAGGATGGCTAATGACGATTCTTATTGAGCATTATCCAGATATGCCTCTTTTGCAAGATGATAGATGGCTTAATAGTGTTCAAATAAGCTCCTCCCAATTCAATCAAGCCATAAGTTAATTTTGTAAGTTTATTAATGCATTGTAATATAACCTCAAATTTTCTAATGGACATTTGTTACGGAGCAGATAACATTTTGGTAACGTATACGGCAACACTCTTGTTACAGAGGCTATGTGTTGCGTCCACTTTAAACCTTGGTCTACAGTTATACCGAGATAAGTTGTGCTGCTGACACGTTCAACAGGAGCACAACATGCTTCTGACATTACAACAGGTTACATTGTTTCTTTGTTTTCCTCTTTTTGTTTTGTATTATAACCATTTTATCTTTGTTCGTTTTCATATATTGCTCTTTTTTTGCTGAGTCGAGTTCTTTCTTTTTCGTAATTGCTTTTGCTCCAAGGGTGCCCAGATCCCCAGAGCCCAGAGCATAATAAACATATATTCTATTCTATTCACTTTATCACAATGTTTCTTTAATCCCTCATAATGGTAGCAAATGGCTAATATCATCGTCAGTAATACATTGTTGTGCGGTTTACCCTAATCCATTGCCATAATTTATTATCACAAGGTTCCAAAACCTCAGACCTATATCAGCGTCTTAAACACTTACTTTACGAAAGAGGTATCCAACACCTTGTTCAAGGATTTTGACAAAAGTTGGCAGGCAGGTCCTGTGATAGCATTAACCATTACAGTGAAAAAGTAACCTTGTACTATTCCAAGAACATTACATTTCAGCAATCAATTCCGATGGTCACAACGCCATTTGCACACGTTGAACTGTGGTAGAGAAGTAAGGGGAGAATACCCACATATCTCTCTACCATTTCAGTTTATGCATAAGGGATTTGTCAGCAAATATTAGAATTTCTCACCTTAAATGTGACATCGCATTAGAATTAGTACTACCCGCCATCTAACATAGTTCAAAATACTAGACCCGGTTGAGGATACCACTACATTCTCACCTCGTTATAGTTAACGTCTATCCCCAAAGTTACGATGAATATGTCTCGTCTAGAATAGATATTTTCGATTTATCTCCTTCATTGGCAATGATACCCAAATAGTTTCAACAATTCTACATCTACAACCACATAATACCCTGCGATCCGCCGCATTGGCGTGTGGCAGGGGGTGTTAGGTCAATAGCCGTGTAAAGATGCAAGTTTTTGGGAGGTGAAATGGTGACATGTATTATAGGAGTGAATTCAGTGGAGCTCAATTTTTATTGTGGTCGCTTATTTGCCGAAAGAACGATTTTTTGTACCTATCTGTTCGGCCGTGTATCTGTATTACTTTATCGCATCTGTCAGGCCTAGAGATGAAGCGAGGAGTCATGATAATTTTCACTGTGTCGCTCTCAAAAATATCAGTTCTGAATTCCTCAAGCAAGTTAAGCCTAGCGCGTGGCCTGCGAGTCTCTAGGGGCTCCCGCCTAAGTCCCTCTATAAGTTGTGAGACACACTACGTACGCTCGTAGCAGTTTTTAACGAAGCGCGCTACTTTCCTTTGTATTTTATTAATTATTTGGTTAAATCTTTATGACCATGGTCCCAAATGCTCGCGGCGTATTCGAGGGGTGGCCTTACCAGAGCGAATTAGCATCTCTCTTACTTTTTCATCCGAGGACCTTCCTATAACACGATTAACAAAATCTAGTTTTTTTAATGCTGCGCCACATGTTTTATTTGTGTTATCCCCACGATATATCAGAAATTAAAGTAATTCCAAGATATTTCACTGTATCTGAAGATTTTATGTCGAGCGGATCAGATATTACTACTCACATCGTATACTTTAGCATAGATCTTCAATGGGCATGAGAAAGTTACCCTGAGGCAAAATATATCACAAATCGATAAAATGACCCAAATTCAGACAATGTCGAGCATCCGGATATTGAACATTCTTCTTGCGACTGGTGAATATTTTAAGAACCTACAAGCTTCTTTTGTTCATGAGTTCGAATTGCTTTTATAAAGCGGAGGGATAAAGTTAGGATTACTGTCACACATCCTGACTTAGCGCGAATGAAGCTTTAGTGTTCTCATCAGTAATAATCCCCAGTGCGTCATGTAATGTACATTTACCAGCAATTTTGCATTTTACCGTACACTATTGCGTACATTTACCAGCAATGAACATCATCCAACATACGGTTCCGGCAACGAAACACATAACTGATTGAAAAGTCACTGCTTTACTTGCAGCTAAGATACCTTAAAATAAAGGGATTTCTCCTCAGGGAAAATCACGTGAATCTACTAGGTTCTAGCTACCGAATTGTGCTTAGACGGGAAGCAGAGGATGCTAAATTATATCAATTGCATCATACTAAGCATGAGACAACTAAAAATTACCAACGCAGTCGGAATTGGAAAAAATATCAATGCAAACGTAGAAATACCGAACCTAATAGGAAAATTGAATTTCACAATTAATATAGCAACCAGCGAAAGATGAGTCGAATTTCACGACCGATGCACATGGATTATCGTGCATGCTGCATCAATCATTGCGAGGGCTATAATGAATATAAAGGTAACTCTAGGAATCAAATAACACGCACTATATTTCGAGAATCGCAAGTCGAATCTCGACTATTTCTCAATATATCAAATATAACGTTCATTTAATTTTATATCTAGCACAAAGTAATGCATACATCATTTATCATATCGAATAGTAAGTCTGATCCATCAAAAACTTAATTTGATGTATATACCATGCACCTATTTCGATATATCAAATATCTAGCTCAATATATCAAACAATTAAACTAATATGCAAAATAATTAGTTCGATACAAATAGTAAGAAGCATGATGCGTAGATTATCGCGAAAGAAGTATTTCATTATGTGCGATATTTAGGTAGTTTGAGCGAAATATCATTTTACTTAGAAATCAATGAATTTGATCTCATTTTAAATAAAAATATCTCACCCATCTAATGATACCAAAAATTCAACCCCTTACCACATTACTTTCGGAGATATTTACCAAAAAAAATACCCGCCCTTTAACATGGGAAATGGTATGTGTATGCACTCCAGAGAGACATTATTTACAAAATGAGGTATGTCTAACACTTAGACGTCATAAAAAAAACTAACAGCGTTAGGTTTGTATGTTTTCTCAACCATATTTAAAAACTAATCATATTGTCACCGCAGTAGGTTCTTGGGTATCACAAAAACCTTCCGTTTTGAAGGAATTTCAAACGCACCGCGCGGAAAACATGAGTGTAGTTTAAGACTTATTTAGATATTTTCATTTAATTACCTAAATTTTCTGTCATATAAAACTATATTATTGCACCATTAATAATGCAATATTTAACAAATTTTAAGCTATCCGGGACTAGCCACGGAGTTTCACTTTTACGGAGTCACCCGCAATGCACAAATGTGCCCGGTCCCGAATCCCGGTCAAGGCGAATGATTTTTTCTCTGTGGAAATTCGCACATTTATGCAATATTTAATTCATGTGTCCTACAATTGGCGAAATTAAATCGTATAATTCGAATATGGTGCCTATTATGATTAGGGAACTATCTCGCACGTACCACCTTATAGTAATGGTACATTGAATTATAGATTTGAATATTGCGAACGGTATGCTTAAAAAAAATTTCCCCTTGCGATAAAACCTCCCACCCTGATACCACAGTCCCTTCCCTATTTTAGCTCCTAAAATCCAGAGAGCTCTTCTTCCCTTGCACACAACATCGCCCGCAAACAATGCACGCGTGTATACGCGCGTTAAGCTCGCTTGACCACACATGAGGACGATGCGACATGAATTCCCATCCTTTATCTCTTTATCATTTTTTCATTCGAATCGGCATAAATATTTCTTTATTTTCGAAACCGGGGACCCGAGGGGGGAAAAAAAGGAATGAAGGGCGAGTTTTTAAAGCAAATGGATCGTTACCGTCTGGGGGAATAAGATAAAAAATACGAAATGAAATATAACGGGTTCCGAAATTCTTCGAGCGGGATTACTGTTTGCCCGACTGAGCGATTCGTTCCGAACTAATCGCCGCTCTTCGATTTATCCATTCCATATCCGTATAATATCCGCGTTTCTATACAACGCAGTCGTATCTCTATCGAGTGACTCATTTTTTTTCACCACGCTAGGACAAAAGATCGTTTCGGCGGGGAACATTGAATTTTTTCTATGCCCTTCTTCTGAAAGGCGGGCACAGCCTTTATATTTTAGTCCATTGATTCCCAGCCGTTTTTGCTCAATGAACCCGTCTCATCATTGTTCAGATTACATATATCGTAGTCCACTTTCCCCATTATAATCTTGCATCATAAAGCGAGCAACATCTGTATGTATGTGCATGCTATCAGCATCATTTGGTCGTTCAGTCCTAGGATTGGTTGGCAGCAGCCCTTCACCCTTCCCTATGTAATGCTAGTTCCCTTACCTCCTGGTATCTCTTCCTGTGGACTTTCCTCTTTATTCGTTCCATGAACTTATCCCTGGGTCTTCTCCTGGGGACTTTTCCATCCATTTTACCTTCAATTATGCTCTCCACAAAACCATTGTGTCTCAGGGTGTGTCCATCCATTCTTTTTTCCTGTAAGATGTTCCATAGGGTCCTTTCCTCTTCTACTCTACTGTACACTTCCATCTTTTCTTATTTTTGTCAGTCCACTTCATTTTCAGCATCCTCCTAAAGAACCAAGGCTTTGAAAGCTTCTAGTCTTTTCTGGTCGGCATTTCCAATGATCTATGCTTCCGATACATAGAGTACCACGCTTCTCCCGAAGGTTTTAACATACTAGTGTATGCTACGTAATGATTTAATTGAAAACTGTTCATTTAATCTACCCGAGAGATGGAATTTGGGGATTTTAAATGTAGGATGAATCAAATTCGATTGATTACTGTGATAACTATATCTATCGAAAATCTATTTTAATTTGTGACGAGATAAAAGTTTGAAACCCCGGAATGACATGCACAAATAGTTACATACATACCGATCACGCCGTTCCCTTCCGTGGTAGGCCCAGTCACAAAGTTTCACTCATAAATACATATTTGTACACCTAACTCTGCTTCCATAATTTCCTCCGTACTGACCTATCCGTGCAAACCTCTTTTGCCTCATTTACCCCCATACACTGCTTCATACACGCCCTCCTGTATTTCAGACTCCTAGGTGTGTCAAAACACCGCATATACCTCCTAGTGGTGGGTCGCGGGCAACGGTATGCTGGCTTTCAAGGTAATCCTTTCAGAGGAGATCCTAGCTTGAGTAGAATAGTGAAAGCGGGCCTAGGGTATTACTATGCTTTGGTTTCTCTTGTGGCATAGTGGCGAAAATGTGCCAAAACTGCCCGGTAGCGCGCCGTAACCGTTAGAAGGGAAAGCTGCACGTGGTGCGGGTACTGCTAAGGCTAGTAACCTTGCAAACTCTATTACAACTTACTCATAACAGTCACAAAGTCTCTCTCAAATAATTATTTCTGTTAATTGTGGATGGCTCCGTGGTCAAGCTTATTTTCTTCAGTTTGTTCGAGTGTTCCACCATCTGACTAACAGGTTTTTGGACAGTACTTTACCATGCGTCCTAATTTCTGGCATATCTCTCCGTTTCCCCTCCTATAGGCGATCCGCCATTAGATCCCTCTCGAATTCCTTATATCGTCTCCCCATTTTTATTTCGTCCAGAATTCCTATCCTCTTCCACGCTTCCCCTGTGTCCTCCCCTCTAATGCCCTCTTCAGCGTTCCCTCTCCTTTCGATACGTCTTCCATCCATCTCTTCTGCCTCTTCCGAACCTCCGCCACTAGCTTCCTCTCCTCTCCAACCATATCCAATACCTCCTCGCTCGTCCTTCTCGCCACCCAGCTCACCCTCTCTATCTCCATTTATTCAATTATATAATTTTTATTACTTTACATAAAAGAACCAACTAGAACATTTAACATTCGAGAAAATCTGCTAAACCCATTTTTATGAGACTGATATATTCAATACAAAATCTGAAACGGTTGAAAAACTTAAATTAAAAAGATAAATATCTATTTCATTTTAAATACAACTCACACATGAACTGTACGATAAAAACTAGGTCCCACAAGACGAAACTAAATTATATCTTTAATTGCAAATGAAAACTATGTGCATGTTTACTTGAAACTGAAATTTATTGAACGTCACAGAGTTAACTAAAATAAACTAATGTAATTTGACTCAATTTGCGAAAAGTGATGATGACGGATGATAGCGGACGAACAAAAAAAATGTTTACCTTCAAGGGCTTTCCTGCTCGCAAATCGAACTTTAAATAACATAGTGTTCACATAGAAAATGGGAGAACTACGAAGAGCAGTAATAATCTTAATGCCATTTTTATTATATACAGTTTTTAAGAAGGGATAGCTTTAAAAATTTGATTTAAATTAATGTAAAGGCATATTACCATCTTACTTTATGAGTTGTTGGATAATTATTGCAAAAATTGAATTAAAAATGGGTAATTCCATGAAAATGGCACTGCAGTCAGTTTCTGTGTAGTATTCTTAAAAAAATATTTTGAAATAAGTAGTAACTTCGAATTTGTTCTGACCATTGAGGTACATAGAGGGCATTATGTCATCAAACTGTAACCTGCCAACCAAAATAACAACCATATTCTTTAATGTAATCCAAGCGAGATAGTTCCATAGTCAAAATACATACCATATTCTGACTATACTAATTAATTTCACCAGCTGCGAGATACACGAATTAAATATTGCATTATTAGTGATATTATGCAATGGAATTAAATATTGAATTATAAATGGTAATACACGCAGTTAGTTTTTTTTACGACGTCTGAGTGTTATAAATTCCTCATTTTGCAAATAATGTCTCTCTGGAGTGAGTCATACATGTACCATGTCCCATGTAAAAGGGCTGGTATTTTTTTTGCAAACATCTCCGAAAGTAATGTAGTAAGGGGTTAAATTTTTAGTGTCATTAGAAAGGTGATATATGTTTATTTAAAATGAGACCAAATTCATTGATTTCTAGGTAGAATGATATTTGGATTAAACTACCTAGAATTCTTATTAGGAATAGTAACAATGCAGAAAGGGCCGATTCGTCATATAAGTGTTAGAAATTCCTCATTTTGTAAATATCGTCTATCGGAAGTGCATCCACGTACCTTTTCTCATGTAAAGGGACTGGTATATTTTGGCAAATATCTCCGAAAGTAATGGAGTAAGGGATTGAATTTTTGGTGTCATTAGAAGGATGAGACATTGTCCTTAAAAATGAGACCAAATTCATTGATTTCTGGGTAAAATGATATTTCGCTCAAACTACCTTAACCCTGCTCTTTCCTTACATTCCTACTGACACAGTATGACGGAATGGACGAATTAGCGCATGTATAGCAGGAATATCAACTGTTTGATGTTCAAGGCAAGTAACTCTTGAAACATGCATTGGCTGCTCAGTGCTATGGATTCAACTCAATTTTACCCTGGTTTTCACTGGGAATGCGAATTTATTTTTAATAAATATATGATAAAGTATGTATAAGGAGGATGCACATTAAAGAAGTAAATGTACGATGATTAATATCAAGTTATCGATGGAAATCCTTGCAAAATTGGTACGTCCCCCCGTAACCACTGAAGGAAAATCGGAGTTGATAAAGATGGCGAATGGGCCACCTCTTCGTAACTCCTTTCATCCATAACATCAGTCAACATATTATATCTTGGTCTTCCTCTCCCTCTCTTTCCCTCGATCTTTCCTTCCAGCATTCCTTTCAGCAGGCAATCTTTCCTCAGGACGTGTCCCATTCAGTTTGCCTTCCTCTATCTCATTGGAAATAATTTCCACGAGAGTTTGCTCTAATTTTCTCACTTTATCATTGATATCCTCTTTTAAAAAAAGATACTAGAAGTCATGGACTGACGCGTTGTTGCGGAAGCAGGAGTGTCCCGAAAAATTGCCTAGTATGCACCGGAATTTTCTTTGGTCAACATTTTCTTGCGATCTAAATAATAATAATTTTTTAGATATATTTGACAACAGTTTTAAACTGGATGATTTATAAATCTTCAAAAATCACCAAATTTCTTCTTTCGCCTGCTTTTGCTACTTTAAATGACTGAATTTAAATATACTGCAATTTTGACAACCGTTTTAAAATCTGACTTATTCTTGCCAGCCCTCCATCTCCTCCTCGATATCATAATTACCTGCCATTCTTTCCGCTTCCCTCCAAGCCGGTAGCCAGCAACAAACTTTTATTACCTACCCCCTCCTCTACCACGCTCCTCTTCCCCTAGCCTGTCTGCCTCGAGTTGGTAGAAAAGGTTCGTACTTGAACTTCATTCCTTCTAATAGTCTTGAGAATGACGCTACAGCCGCTGAAACGGGTTGACAGCCATAAAACGCAGGAGAATTTTACATCGTTTTTATTATGAGTTGCCGCAGGATATGTTTGACAACGAAATTTTAATTTTTGGAGTTTCGCGATGCCGCCGGAGAAAATATGGTATTAGATTGGCGTTGAGATTACTTTTACTCTTGACTCTACAGTATTGGCCAGTGGCAATTGAATCACTATAGTGCTCGCAGAGTTTCTGTGCACTGAAGAGTTCCTCCAAGTCTACCTGCCCATGGTAGATGAGCAGCGATTGGCTGCCGGCGTCCAATCCCGTAAACCGGTTCTTAGCTCAGTGCGCGCCGCGTACGAATACTGTAAGCAAATGTGATAAGTGATAAAAATATTAGTTGTTATGATAATTAGTCACAACTTTCGTATTTGTATTTTTCAAAATGTTGGTGAAGAAGATTTAAGTTTTGTTTACTTATCGTGTAACCACGGTGACCTGCGCCGATGGGGATTACTTTCTAACCTCCTTGCGATGACTATTGCAATCACTGCAATTTTTGACTCGATATCTATAGTAGTTTCTCGTCCAGAGTATTTCTATTCTAAAGGCCCTAGCGTCGGCGAGGCATAGCGTTCGTTTTCGCCGATTCTTTTGGATCGCCACTTACAGTGTTCGTACGCGGCACGCACTGAGCTAAGAACCGGTTTACGGGATTGGACGCCGGCAGCCAATCGCTGCTCATCTACCATGGGCAGCTAGGCTTGGAGGAACACTCCAGTGCACAGAAACTCTGCGAGCACTAAAGATCTAATTCATATTTAGCTAAATGAATAGCCAAAGTGGAATCACCAAAGGTGGATAGCATATGGTTTTTTAATATCTATTCAGAAGAGTAAGAACACTTAAACAGTTTTAAATAAATAGTAAAAAAGGTATGATATTAACCCTAGACTTATTCTTAATCTTGAAACTAAATTGTGGGAATTTAATTACTAGATATAATTCATATTTAGCTAAATGAATTGCCTCTCACCAAAGGTGGACAGCACATCGTTTATTAATGGCTACTCAGTAAAATAAGAGCACTATAGTTTGAAATCCCGTGCACATATTTGCAAAATTCTATTTGAAGCGCACAGTTTCAAAATAATATTTTTCATATTCACAAAATTATAAAATTTACTATATTTACGCAACTCAACATTTTAGCCAAAGAAAACTCGTTTCTCCCTTAGAGAAAATCCATTTCCGACCACCAAAGATTAAAAAACGTGGTTATCATGGGTTTCCAGAGAATGTTTTGCGAGAATTCGAAGAAAAACAGCCATATGAGCGTTTCCTTAATGGGGAAAAATCAAATATCCTGCCACATAATTACAATTCAACTAAAACAAAATTTTATCATCGCTGGAAAATGTTGACCAATGGTCTTTCCGGTCTATCCTAGACAAATTTTCCGAACGCTCCGTCTGCTTCCGAACCTACGCGTCAGTCCATGATTTCTAGTATTTTTTATTTCAATTAAAGAGGATGTCAATGATGAAGCGAGAAAATTAGAGTGAACTCTCGTGGAAATCGAAATCTGATAAGCGGATGTTTGTTTTTCCAATTAATTTGGAAATCTCGCGCCATAAATTTCAACGATTTACATTCAAATGGATTGAGAGAAATTTATGAGCGGGGGGGGGGGAGAATGCTCAAAGGGTCCTAATTTATTTTCAAAGCTACAAAGCCACGTAAAATTTATTAGGGCAGGTCTTTTAAAGTCATCACCAGGTTGAAGGTCTCGCATGCAGATACGGAACACAATTTCCCCGGAAAATAGCTGCATGTTTTTCAGATATTGAATATCCAAGTTTCAGGTCATTTCTTGAGCCTTTTGTTTTCATTTATGGCGATGAAATTGATTATGATTTCTTAATACCTATTTTCAATTTTGGCCTCTTTAAATTTTCCAAGATTGCGTGCACAAATGACGTAGGAAGTCACTTGCCAAAGTTCCACCACGATATGTATTAGTGGTGTAACTGGCTAACAGTCCTGACTGACTATTGGGAGATCCGGGTTCGAATCTATCCTGGTCAATTCAAATGGTATTTTCATTCCAAATGTCATCCCTTACTGTATAGGCACCCGTGTGAATGACTTAGTACTATCATTTTAAAATGAAATGTTGGAAAACTGCCAAGTTCGTCGTTTAAATCTACAATGTTGGGTTTATCACCACAACAATAGCACGATTACCTATCTCCTGTGTCGCGACGCGTTACGCATGCGAAAATCATTCCTTGGTGTCGGCCTGCATCTAGTCATAAAATCAATTTGTTCACGATATAGATTGAATATTTTTAAAAAAATTGTAGGAATGGTTTTATTCCAAATTTTTCACAATATTTATTATATTATAAGATGAACGAGCACCCCGGAATAAAATCGAAGAAACCCATGAAAATAAATAAGCGAAGATTTTTGCTCGAATTATTTCAGTACACCGCTCTACCATTAAATCATCATAAAAGTATCATATACATTTTTATTTCCTTCAATTCTACTGCAAAGTATATAAAGAGCACAGCTATTTTTGAAAACCGCGACCTCACTCTCCTTCAACACATTTTTTGAAAATGTGTTCGACTGGAAACAATGACGAAGTGAACTCATCAAAATAATTATTAAAAATGGATTGAATTATTACACCATCAACAAATAATGCCTCCTAAGTGTTGGACGTTAGAGAAGTTCGATGAAAATCTTGCCAAGAAAAAGGGGCGAAATTAATACACGATATTTGTGACTCATTTGATAGTTCAAAACGAAATAAGAGGAGAACTTAATGACTACATATAGATAGGAAGACTAAAATACAAGACATCAAACAAAGAATGAAGGACGTCAAAGTTAACAATTATGATTGAGTTCCAAGATTAGCTCAGAGTTGTGGAGGATAGTCAAAAATAAATGAGATTTCGATTGCTACCAATTTGAACTGATTAGTCACCATTCGACTAGCTCAAACGCTCTCGTGAAAGATTCGGTGGAAGAAAAGAACGCGGAGGTTCAAACTATCTTAAGGGATCAAAATATAATTCAGTTTAATGCTGTAGATTCAATAAAAATATGTGTAGAAGTACAAAACTAATGCTGGAAAAAAATCATGCATTGTTTGTTAATACAAGAGTGAAAACTTACCCATGCTAATCTTACCCACCAAAAGAAAATGTTGGATTCTTTTTGGGCGGAGAGAAAACTAGGTTTTTTGAATCAAAATGAGATTGAGGTTTCTTTAAGCCATATTGATATTATTAACTATACCTTCAATAAGGAATTTAATATTGAAATGTTGCCACTATACGCATTGTTGCTGCTTTAAAGTGTATATCTAGCCGAATCCTTATAATTCTCATTTTTTTGGGTCATATGTTAAAATTGTTACACGATTCTTATCCTCATGATAACAATATATTTTCGTACTAAAATACTAATATATACGCACGGATTCTGATTTTAAACGGCTCGAACATTAAACAGACGGTGTACAGGGAATGCATATACACTGCAGATATTACACCGATGAATCAAAATTGGGATTGAGCCGGGTTTCACCACACACAAAACATATTTAGCAGACTTCAAGCAATGGACTTTCACGTAAAGAATGACAGTACTTGGGCCTATGAACACTGGAAGTTGATCAGAAGAGAAAGAATAAAGACATTACAATATTACGAAACCGAGATTACACCATGAGACTCATTTCTCAAAGCACACGCAGTATGTCCCTCCGTGCGGTTTAAAATAACTAATCAGCACCTGAATAAATACGGTATATTTGGCAATGAGTTGGCAGCTCTAAGGTCAATCAGGATAAAAAGGAATACATGTACAAATAAACACTTTGAAAAATCATAACAGCTGAGGGAAAATATCACACCAAGGATTAAAATTCAACAAGTAATAAGTTTTGTCATTAACAGTTGAATAATTTAATGTTTTCATCCTTCAAAACGTGATTCGCACTGATGGCTTGCAAATTATTCATTTGTTTTAAAAATTCAACGTGCCCTATCGAAGAGGATTGGTATTTGGAGGACTTGTATGGAGTTTAGGCAGAGATAAGCATTGTGTATGTATATATATATATATATATATATATATATATATATATATATATATATATATATATATATATATATATATATATATATATATATATATATATATATATCCACTTGGCGAAAAACACTTGTAGTGCACAGATATAAAAAAAAAGGTCACAGGCGTGACTAGCAGTTACATATAGAGCACAAAAAAAGGTAAAACTCACAGAAATTTTGATATATTTCGGCGGACACAACCGCCTTCGTCAGAATGTTAGAAGGTAGTGACGGGTAAAGGATAGAAGGGAGGGAGAGGTGGGGGAAGGGGAAAGGGGAAGGGAAGGAGAGGGGGATTAGTGAGAGACATTGATGCCGGGGGGGAGGAACGCGTGATAGAGCCAAATTAGGGAGAGCTCTACAGAGTTAAGTTCAATAGTGGAAGCAGATGGTGGAAGGGAGTACAAAACTGAAACATTGTAGCAGTTGTCAAAGGATTTCATGTGTTGAGAGGCGTGGATCGCCACGGGAAGGGAAGCAGATTGAGTTGGGTTCTTGCAATTGGCACGGTGATTATTAATCCGTATATTGAGGGGGGTGGAACTTTTTCCTATGTAAAATGAAGGGCATAGCCTACATTGTAGGTGGTAAACAACATTACTGGTGACGCAAGAGGAGGGAAGAGGGTTGGGGAAGGAGGCGATGGAGGAGTTGGGAGGAAGGGAGGAACTGAAGATGGGACATAATTTGCACCGGGGACGATTACAAGGGGAGGAGGTAGGTTTTGAGGCAACAGGGATTTTGGAAAGAGGCGTCGTGGATTTTAATAAATCGGACAAGTTAGGAGGACGCTTGTATGTGATTGAGGGTGGCTGGGAGAAAATTTTTGAAGTGGAGGAGTGGTTTTTGAGAATGGGGAAGAGATCTTTAAGGATAAAATTGATAGACTGAACACCCGGGAAATATGTAGTGCAAATAGAAAGGATGCGGGAGTCTTTCGTGGGATGAGGTTTGGAGGAGGGGCAATTTTTCCTGATTTTTTTGGCGAGAAGGGATTCTGGGTAGCCACGCTTGAGGAGCGAGTGGTGAAGGTTGGTAAGGAATGTATTGAGGGACTCAGGATTATTGCAAATACGATGGCCTCGGATGGATAGTGAGAAGGGAAGAGAGCGTTTGGTATGGGAGGGGTGGCAGCTACTATAGTGAAGATATTGTTGTTTATTCGTGGGTTTGATGTGAACGGAGGTCTGATAATTTGATGTCAACATCAAGGAAGGTGATATTGGAATTAGAGATAGTTGATGTGAAAGAGACGGAGTGAGAATTGTTGAGATCAGAAAGGAAAGTATTTAGAGAATCGGTGCCATGAGGCCAAAGAAGAAAAATGTCGTCAATGTAGCGGAGCCACAACAGGGGTTTTAAAGGATATCCAGAGAGAAAGGATTGCTCAAGCCGCCCAAGATAGAGGTTAGCATAAGAGGGGCTGAACCTGCTACCCATGGCACAGCCCTTGGTTTGAAGGTAGAATTTTTTATTGAAGGCGAAGGAATTATGAGTGAGGATGATCTCCGTCAATTTAGAGAGGAATTCCGTACTCGGAAGCTGAGGATGTGGGCGTTCGGAGAGGAAAAATCGCAGGGAAGACAAACCTTCAGGGTGAGGAATACTAGTATAGAGTGAGGTGACATCTATTGTGGCCATTAAGATTTGGTTATCAGCAGGGAGGGGGGTAGACTTAAGGATTTGGAGTGTATATATATATATATATATATATATATATATATATATATATATATATATATATATATATATATATATATAAATATATAGCAGAAAAAGGAAATAAATTTAGAAATATAAGCTAGCAACAAGGCGTTGAGGTTGGGGATGGATAGATAGGTATATCAGTGGACACTCACAGAAAGGCGATCCATGGCGACGCCGGTGTCCACTGCTCTCGGAAGCTTTCGGGTGAGAACCCTTCCTCAGCGGGAGAAAATCACAACTGAAGAGTGTCACACTGGAGTTGAGGGTAGAGGGTCTGCTTAGGAGGGTGGTTGAGCTTCCGAGAGCAGTGGACACCGGCGTCGCCATGGATCGCCTTTCTGTGAGTGTCCACTGATATACCTATCTATCCATCCCCAACCTCAACGCCTTGTTGCTAGCTTATATATATATATATATATATATATATATATATATATATATATATATATATATACACGATGTGGATAGGATGGAGGAGATAGACACACAAAAAAAGAGACGATCACACTTACATAGCTAGCTTTCGGAACTAGTCCGTCTTCAAGGCGTATCACGGAACAAAATTTGATTTTGTTCCGTGATACGCCTTGAAGACGGACTAGTTCCGAAAGCTAGCTATGTAAGTGTGATCGTCTCTTTTTTTGTGTGTCTATCTCCTCCATCCTATCCACATCGTGTGTTCATCGCCGCATGGCTGACTCCAATCCATATATATATATATATATATATATATATATATATATATATATATATATATATATATATATATATATATATATATATATATATATATATATATATATAAATACGTTGATGGATTGGAGTCAGCCATGCGGCGATGAACACACGATGTGGATATCCTGTCCACATCGTGTATATATATATATGTATATATACACACACATAAATGTTCATACAGAAAGGTAGAAAGAAAGTGGATAGGAACACACAAAATTGACGAACACAATGGTGGTGTGAAGATGTAATGATGGCCGATTCCGAGCAGAAAAAATGTATGGCCTGAATGGCTCATTTCCTACTTGGGAAAAAACAATTGTATGGCCTGAATGGCTCATCTCCTACTAGGGTTAGCGTACCCCGAAACGCCTGTTCTATATCTTTCACCACTGTCTGTGTGCTTGAGTTATTCTTTCATTTCGCCTTCTGTGTATGTCATTCTCTCTATGCCGGTGGGTGAAAAGCTGCCCTGGCGCCATCTATTGGCCGGTCTCGTGGGTCATGCCTTGGGGAGTGTTTGTTCCTATAAACCCCCCGCCGATTCCAGTGGTTTCTTAGTAGACTGGGTAGCTTGGTGGTCTGAGCATTGGACGCGAAATCCAAAGGTCCGTGGTTCGATTCCCGGTCCAGTCGAAGTTTTTCTGCTCGGAATCGGCCATCATTACATCTTCACACCACCATTGTGTTCGTCAATTTTATGTGTTCTTATCCACTTTCTGAGTGAATGAATGAACGAATGAATATATATATCATTCTCATAGACTTTTACTCTCCATAAAAAACTGTATTTTCTCCGACACAATCATCACCGGTGCTCGCCTACTTAGGCCCCACCACCTAAGAGTGAACGTCCGTTTAATTTAAGTAGATACCGCATAGAGGACTCTGCTACACAGTAATCAGCTACAAGGTCCTAAAACCCAGGTCGTGACACACACTTGCCTCATATGATACACAGTACTGGTTCTACTCTTTGGCGGGAATTCTAATTTTGCAAGCAAATGAAATGGTGACACAGGCACAACGATTCGCAAGCATTTCCCTTTATCAATAATATAATCCAATAAATCGTTCGGTGGCAATAAACATATCTAAGAATCTTCAGAATCCATATGGGCTTCCGGTCTAAGGCCTCCCGTTCCACTCCGGGAAAGTTATAAATATTGCCTCCCACTCCATTATTCAAACATGGACATGATCCACCAATATTTCCCTTAACAAGCCATTACAACCACTTTTAACCACGCATATACGAATTTGATTTTATTGCATTCGGCCGTTCCTTTTAACCATCCGGGTTGTTTTAAGGTGAAGAAAAATTTCCGAAAGAAAGAATTAAGATTTTTCGAAATGCTTCGAGACGACCTTGTCAAAAGATCCTACTTAGATGGTGACCTTTATGGTGGTCTGAGCCGAATATAATTTCATCTAGAAATCAATGAGCTTGGTCTCACTTTAATGTAATATATCTAACTGTTCCAATGATAACAAAATAACAGCCCCTTACTACACCACTCTCCGAGATATTTGCCAGAGTATACCAGCCATTGTACACGGGAA
Organism: Ceriagrion tenellum; assembly: GCA_963169105.1. Taxonomy (NCBI): domain Eukaryota; kingdom Metazoa; phylum Arthropoda; class Insecta; order Odonata; family Coenagrionidae; genus Ceriagrion; species Ceriagrion tenellum. The sequence goes on along the minus strand of OY720642.1, from coordinate 87,082,867 downwards.
ATGGTACGTGAATGCACTCCAGAGAGGCATTATTTAAAAATTGAAAAATTTACAACAACTAGATCTGTTGTAAAAGCAAAAATCAATTATTTCGCATTTTTTCAACTATTTATGACAATAAATCCTTTTGTCACCGCAGTATTTTTTTCAAAATCACAAAAAACCATCCGTTGTGCAGGAGTTTTAAACGTACCGCGCGAAAATAATGAGTCGCGTTTAAGACTTATTGAGATGTTTTTATTTAATTTATAAGAACTTCAGTGATTAGAAAGCATAAAATTGAATCGTTAATATTGTGGAATATTTAATTCAAGCTTCCATCAGCTGCTGAGTAGAGTGGACCAAAATTTACAAAAGTTTCGTTTTTATCGAGATTTTGTAAGTCTTGAAGCTTAATTTTTTTTTCCTTTTCATACTAATGTAATGCAAATAAACAAACTACGTGCAAAAAAGGCAACAGTATTTGATAGTATTGATAAATAAAGAAAAATTCTGGGTGCAAACCATTCTGAGGGGAAATCTCCATATTGATTTTTTAATGTCAGTTGGTTGACCTTTGCAATGCTAATGCCATTAATAATGTTAAAGATATTGCATAATACCAACTAGCAAACTTCCTTTTGCTGCTGTGCTTATTTCAAACATGGTGCACCCAAGAAATGAGGAGCCATTCGGGAAAGAGCTCGGATTGTCAACGATCAAGGAACGTGTGTACGGAGTGTTGCCTAGCAATTAGGTGTCGTCACGCTTTTTTTTAAAGCATTACTTTGGCTATTCTAACTGCAATACAGTCATGTTTTCAGTACGAATAAATTGTATAATAGAATGGTATATCAATCACAAGAAAGCTGTATCGATACATAAAATATATACTGAGTAATGAAGGAAAAAACCTCTGCTTCTCACGCTTACAATTTGAAACTTTGGCACCCCTGCGGCACGGGTTGCCAGCGGTTGACCGTCATCAAATTTCATATGCGCTACGTTGGTATCAAAAGGAAAAAATTTAAGCTTCAAGACCTTACATTTTCGACACTGAAGTTTTGGTCCACTACTGCTGAGTTTAAAACGTATTATTCGGATATGGTTTCCATGGTGACTAGGGAACTATCTCAATAAAACTACCTTCAATTCGCTTTGAAAGAAATGGCGGTACCGGCAGTGAATTTCGGAACGCGCATCGAGTATGAGGTCGTAAAACACCACGCAGGCTAGTCAACACGCATAAATGACATGGCCGGTCCGCACTGTGTCTCACGCATTTCGGAGCAGTCCGATGCGCCAGCGTCCTAGGTGATACACCAAGAGAGTTGAGTAGTCCCTCTTACTCCCGAGACTTCGCTTCCGAGAGCAATAATGCTTAGGCGGGACTCCAGAGAAGGGAACGAGCGGGAGTAAAACGTACTTCGCACGCCCCTAAATGTGACGCAACCTCGAGCCTGAACCAATATGGAGGAATCGGAGTGCACCATGGGACCGAGTCATGACCTGGGTATAACGACCTCGCCCAGCTAGAGCATGTGGTAAATGAAGTTTAATTGCAAATTGGTAAAAGATTTTTTCTAGATATTACTAGACATATTTTTCCCATATTTGACATAGAAATTTTATAGAATCAACACGAGATATAATCCATAAATATTAAAATTATTATTCTTATGACATTATATCATTTAATACACCTTGCAGGAACGATACTTATGGATTCAATTAAGTTATGGGACCAATAAGCCAACGCAACCATTCAATCAGTGTGGCTGAAACACTGGACTAACCTATGCCTGATCGTCCACGAATCTGACCCACTGTATCAGTTGTCCTCCCACTTTGATTAGCACATCAAGTTCTTCCCTAGCCTTTTTTACCATTTCCTCATTTCATAAAATTTACGTTGTATACAAATTAGTTAGTATTTCATTGCATAAGTTAAACACGCTAGCGGCCAACAGAATGGACCACTGGTTTGAAGTCCCAACGAGATCCCTGTCCTCCCACGCTGCAATGGTGAGAGAAGCTGCTGCAACAGTTGAGACCCCGTAACGATTCGCTATAGCTGACACATAGGGGAGTTTAACAATTGTTTGGAAAATTTCCTTCGTCTTGTAAATAGTTGTTGTACATGGATTCCATCCATCGCCACAGTATGAAGCCTGTTTCGTCGGAGACCATGTTCTTTTCTCCACTCACTCGCTCACTGTTGCCATATTTTTACGCGCGGCTCCTTTGTCACTCGTACCACTCCTCAACGCAGTTACCTTGGGCATACCAAATTTCATCTCGAACGCTCTTTGGGCGACATCGCTCATTCGAGTTCCACGGTTCCCTCGCATGCGAGTGAGAAATCGGGCATAGGCCCCCCGGGCAGTTCATTTCCATGCTCCTACTTTTGCCTAATGTGCGGCAACGCGCCACATATAGCAGAAAAAATTGCCAAAAAACGTGAAAATTCTATTATTTTTTGTTGTTTTCAGCCTACATGTAGCGAAATAACCAAGGTTTGCATCGGACTTTCCTTCAGGATCATCCCCGTCCACATTGGCGCCAGGGGAGCTCCGAGAGAGGCCTGGAAGTGGACGAATAATGTAGGGAACCCGCCAAACATCACTCATTTTTCGCACTTTATCTTTCAGGCCCTGGCGCCCCGGTAAAATATTTTTTGATCGGAAAATGTTTTTCATTTCCGTAACCTGGGATTCACAAGGCACCTTTTCCCAATGGGCGCCGCTCTTTATGGTGGTAAAAATTATAGTGAAATTCACTGCACCCTAATGGACCAGTCCTACCGTTCATGCGCCGTAAACGCAGGCAATCGTGATGAAATAACCATTTTACTAAAACGACTTAATTAGAAATTTGCAAAATAGTACTCATTTCCAAAAAACATGGCTTTTAAATGTCTCTCGGGTTAAAAAAAATAAGCTACCGCCCTTCCGTGCAAAGTGCGTATTAGATTGACGTTGCAGGCAGTACGCCGCTCACTCCTAAATCATGCGAGTGCCCTATAACTTTTCCTATCTTACTCAATTTCCGTCTTGAATAAATTTACATGCGAGTTGAATTAATTTACCGTGGAATACAAGATATTGAGTATTTCATTACATAATTTAAACACGCAAGAATCTATTTTGGATAGATCAGTCGTGCAGTTGATACGCCGTAAACGCAGTCATTCGTGATAAAACAAGTCCTTGTCATCAACGAGAGGTCTTGGAGCGACCAAAACGAGCCATCGCCCTTCCATTCTCGCCCAGACAAGTGAGCAGAAGTCCGGGTTCTCCTCCCACGTAGGAAACACCCTCCTGCCCTGGGTCCTCCCACGCTCCATCCTTTATTAGGTCAAAATTTTCCCTCCGAGCGGCTTCCTCCCGCGCCGACCGTGGGGAGGAAGGCCAATTTTCCGTTCCGTTTGTTTATTTCTTTCCCACGCAAAGGGGCGTGGTTCGATCGTGTTGTCACATCAACGCCAGTTCGGGACTTTGGCTCTGAGGTAGTTAGTTTTTTTTGGACAGGAGTATAATACAATATTGAATGAATGAATGAATGGTTTATTGATGCTCTGGGAAACCCATAAGAGCAAAAAAAAAAAACATAAGTACAGAAAACATTCTGCTCAAAATACAATAATTATGAAATAAGCATAGCACAAACACAAGAGCAATTGAAAACAAATGTTCTAACAAAAATGAAATTAATCAACACAAAGATTCTTACATTTCAAAACAACAGTGCTACTGGTTTAAATATTCGTACAATTTCCTCTTAAAAGATTCCGGAGTGGAGGAGCATTTCATTGAGGGGGGTAATGAATTCCAAAACTTGGATGCTATAATCGGGAAGGAATTTAGGTATTGGTTGGTACGGGCTTGGGGTATGTGGAGAAGGTTTAGGTCTGCCCGAGTTCTTCTGACGGAAACAGTAGTTCTGAGGGTAAATAGGTTGTAGAGGTATTCAGGCATATGAGTATGAAAGAGGGAGAATAGAAAACAGAAAATATTCTGTCAAAGTGCGAAATGATAATTATTTCCCACAAACAGAGCTTTCCAAAGTCTCTCGCATTCAAAAAAAATAAGCTACATCCCTTCTGTCCAAAGTACGTATTAGTTTGACGTTGCAGATAGTACTGCTCATTCCGAAATCATGGGAGTTTCCAATCATTTTTCTATCTTACTCAAATTCAGACCTGAATCAATTTCCTTCCCCTTTCCCTCTCATCAGCCGTCGCCCCACGCAAAATTCACTAACCTCCCCTCCCCCCCCCCTTGCTCCTACATGCCTCTCTACCCTCTCATTCAACCATCCTTCCGTCATGAATGAGACTAGGCAAGGGCGGGATTTCCGCACCAGTCGATAACTGATGGCCGTCGGATGGGGTCTTTGTGTCTCCATTGAAATGCGGAGGCGTTTCCTCACCACCCCGAAACTCTTTTGACTGCTGTCTTTCGTAATTATGATTTTCAGAACCGATGAGGAAATATATATTTTTTTCCTGATGAATATCTCCGCAACCTGAAGTTTCAACTTTTGTGGGTAAAATATTCCGAAATTTTCCCGTACGGTATACGAATTGAACTACAAGATTTTGACCCAGAGGACCAAAGTAAATGTGCTCAAAGGTAATGAGCAAAGGCATAGCTAAAAATCATAAAAGATAATGAAGATATGAAACTGGTCACATGTTTCTTTGGTACATTGACTGTATGGTGACGCCACTCTACTTGAATTCACTTTCGTTTACACTTCGTATTTATGAACTCTATAAATTTGTAGATGATGCTTGCATTTTCACCAGAGTTGAAATTTGCCATGAAAATATGATTTGACTCGACCGGGATTCGAACCCGGATCTCCAAATTGCCGGTTAGGTGTGTTGTTCCAATGATTTTATTTTATAACACTATCATATTACAGTACATTCATTAGCATACACGGCAAAAAAAAGATCCGCTCCAAGGACCCATACATTTATAATGCATTTATGTTTAAAGTATTTTATAGACACATACATGAATATATTTTACATATTTTAGTTTTTTTATCTCTTTTCTCACATAAAATGCTTGCAAAATACGTTCAGCAGCCATGCTTTTTCATGCTCTGAGGAGAGTAACTGTTTATTTACTATTTTAATTTTATCGATTAAAGCCGATCTTATAATTTTCTGACCTGTTTGACTTTCCACGAAAGTTGCTTATAGTTCTGTTAAGATTATACTTTTCTTGGCAGGAAATAATTTAAAATTTAGTGTTAACAGATTCTTTTCTCCAATATCTCCATCTTCGAATGTGTCGAAGTCTCTAAAAATATTTTTAATTATTTCCCATTCCCTGTTTGGTCCTTTACAACCTAGTATTTTGTGAACTACATTGTCTATCCTTCTGCATTTAGGACATACTGGGCTATCGCAAGGTCCAAGTCTGTATTTCATTTCTCCCGTTACCATACCATCACTGCAAATTTCGCACATTATACTTTTTTCCTTGATACAGTGTTTCAACTTTGCATAATTTGTCCAAATGGTTTTTTCTCGGGTTTTTAAGTTGTTTTTTATTATTTTTTTCATTCCCTCCTCATAGATATTTTTTGTCGAGTGAAGTTTTTCACCGGTCGCATATTTATTTTTCAAATCGATTGCCTCAGTCAGTACATTCTTGAAAAAAGATCGGATCGGATCGAAGCGGATCCTTTTTTGCCCTGTATAATAATGAATGTATTCTAATATGATATTGTTAGAACACAAAATCATTGGAACAACACACCTGATCGGCAATTGGGAGATGCGGGTTCGAATCCCGGTCAAGTCAAATGATTTTTTTAATGGTGAATTTCAACTCAGGTGTATATGCACCCATGCGAGTGACTTCGCACCACATCATTTGTTAAATGCAATGATTGGAAGTTTATATTTTGATGGCTGAAATATCTTGAGATAGAAGAGACGCGTAGCGGATCGCCAATAGATTAGCCCATTGAGGTAGAGAGAGAGAGGGCATTACGTATTCAAACTGTGGCATGACCTCCAAAATAACAACCATATTGTTAATCCCTGCTCTTTACTTACTTTTCATTACTATGAACAGCACGACGGAATGGACGAATAAATTGATATATAGTAAGAATATCCATCACTTTGTAAAACTCGTTTATTTGCTTTATAGTGTAACACTCGTTTCTTTCCCACTTTCAATATTTAGTAACGCACACTTCCTTTAACACCGTCTCACATTCCACTTACTCAATCAACACCGTCTCACACTATATTTTCCTAACACGCATCGTCACTTCACTTACTTGCACATCCTGGCTCCACACTCTCCCCACGCGTTCTCCCCCTTTTTTTAAACAAATACTTCGTCGCCACGGCATTGTTAATGCTACAAGAACTGCCAAACCAAGAGTGATAGATATGATACCCATTACAATCTATACATTACAAAATGCAAGTTACTCTTGAAACATACATTGGTTACTAACAGGTATGGTTTCTCCTCGACTTTACCAGCGTCTTCATCGGAAATGCAGAATGATGTTAATGTAAAAGAATTGCACGCAGCATATGTAAGGAACATGCATATTAAAGAAGTGAACACATTCCGATATCCCGTCAGTTATTGATGGGAAACACGGTAAAATTTCAAAATTAGCGCGTAAGCCTGAAATAGGTAAAGGAAAATTGGGGCAGACCAAGAGGGCGGACACGCCGCGCCCACATTACGGCATTTTAGCATTGGCTGTCACACCAAGAGGATTGCCTCAATGGATTCAACAATACTTTCCTTCCAACCGTTACGGATAAAACTAATTCAAACTGAAACAAAGCCAGTTTACTAATATAATTTAACGCCAACAAACGAGAGGGTGTTACAATGTTTAGAAAAACTGACAAAAACCTCGACAAATGAGACTGAAAAAATCTGACAAAAAAGCATCAAAATTTGGTTAAAAATTAAAACAGAAACAACAATAGCACTATTCCACAAGGTATTTTAATGCATACGACGCGTTTCATCTCACAGAGCCATCATCAGGCACAAGAATTGTACCTGATGTCGTACGCATTAGAATAACATGTGGAATAGCGCAATTGTTGTATCTGTTTTAATATGAAGAAATTCCACGATATCTCGCCTGAATCTATTGAAATAAGAGGTGGTACGTCCTAATAGTCGAATTCTCGAATACCCCGAATAATGAGCCATTTGCACTATTCGATAGTCGAGAACGCAAAATAATAATTTCACCCTCTCGAATATATGTCGAAAACACGAATCGACTGCAATGCCCTTTAAATTCGCGGTCATCGGTTGGGTAGTACATGTTACAAAGCGTTTGGTCTATCATATTTAGCAGGAACAAATTCATTAATTAATACTAGCTGACCCGTGCGAATATTCCGCACAGTATGCAGCTTCTTCCTGTTTCTTCCTTCTTTCTTCCTGTTCTTTTGCCTATGGAATATTTCGCACAGTATGCTGCTTCTTCCTGTTTCTTCCTTCTTTCTTCCTGTTCTTTTACCTATCGAATATTTCGCACAGTTTGCTGCTTCTCCCTGTTTCTTCCTTCTTTCTTTTCTGCCCGTAGAATATTTCGCACAGCATGCAGATTCTTCCTGTTTCTACCTGTTCTTTCTTCCTGTTCTTCTACCTGTCGAAAATTTCGCACATTATGCAGCTTCTTCCTGTTTTTTCCTTCTTTCTTCCTGTTCTTCTACCTATCGAATAATTCGCACAGTATGCAGCCTCTTCCTGTTTCTTCATCCTTTCTTCCTGTTCTTCTACCTGCTTCTTCCCATGGACAGTTATGTTATTTATGTTTGTGTTAAAGTTACATAACGTAAACGGTAAAGTCACACTGTTTGCATGTAGACTGTAAACAATCTTACTAAACGATATGTTAATTGATGACGCCTACTACCGTATTTTAAACACGTAACTATAGCCAACATATTAGTTCATTCTATTGTCCAAATATGGCACTGTATCATTTTTTAACAAAAATTTAAAATTTAAATTTTATAAGAAAAACTTTAATTTTAAACCATTTGTCTATTTTTCGTCAAAAGCGTGGAACATTAGCTTTAAAACGATTTTTGAATCATAAATGTTGATGAAGAATTATGGGAGTTATGGCGTTGCGACAAAAAAACACCTTTGTGAAATAATACATATGATTTCAAACAAAATTTCATCTATCATGTTCAGTAAGTATAAAAATATATAATCCATAATAACATCAGGGGAATTACATGAAAAAGAAAATGAACGAATTTTCAAACGCTCGCGAGGTTGGTTGGTCCTTTTGTATGATTCCTCGTCGCATGATGACATTTCCTTTTTACAAATTCAATTTTTAAAATAATTGTGATTTCTTTATTTAATTAAAGGTTTGTGATTAACGTAGTAAAATACTAATAACAATTAAATCTTCAAATCTTCCACATTCTTATAATCTACTTTTAAAAAACGCCCACGTGGCATTCGATATTCGAGTGAGATATTCGAAAAAATATTAGATATTCGAACTCGATAATCGAATTCGAAAAAAAATGCCATTCGACCCATCTCTAATTGAAATTATTCGAAAATTGGCATTGAATTCAACCGGTGAATATAAAAATATCCGCTGAATGTACTTCAAACCAAAAAGTATCATTGGGATCGGAGAGATCTCAAATCTTCGTAAAAGGGTTCCGTTGTCGATGGCTCCACGCACCCCTTTCGAAGGGGGACATGACGTGAACGATTGTTAAGCCGAGGATTCGGGAAACAACGCGAGTTTCAGCCGTCAGTTAGAGCAGGTGGCTCGGAACAGGAACTCGGCTCTTGACACGTTGAGTGGAGGATAAAAGTGTCCAGGCGTTCCTGTATTGCGAGATTGCACAGGACGGGACGTTCACCATACTCCCGACACCAATGCTCCCAAAATACAGGTCCGAGGTTTTACCCCAGTGTACTCCTCGCTAATTTTTTTTTAACTATTCAACTTGCTAACATTTCCTATGAGAAAAATTCATCGTATAACGCACAAACGATTAACACAACATGGTTAATTTCACAAAATGTTTTTTCATTAGTGGACAGCATTGTAACCCCACAGACCGGAATTATACAGAAATCACCTAAAATAGCCAAATTTATAATACTTTCTAATAACAACAATGCGACACTAAGGACAGTTAAGAAAAATAAATATTTACCATACAAACCTTTTTCTGACATAATATACAAAAACAATCATTTACAGTTCAAAACTGGGCATTGCAGGAGGGTCCTGAATATTTAATGGACGAACAAAATAAGCCTCACTACATTTCTAGGTCTGACAGATGCGTTAAAATAAGAGAGATACTCTGCCGAACAGATAGGTACAAAAACTTGTTCTTTCCGCGCACAATAAGCGAGCACAATAGAAACTGATCTCCTCCAAACACACTCTCATAGGACATGTCGCCATTTCACCTCCAAAACTTTTACATCTTTACACGGCTGGTGACCTACCACCCCCTGCCACACGCCCAAGCGGCGGCTCACGGGGTATTATGTACAGTAGAGCGTCGATAATCCGGATCAATTGTTACCAGACCCTGTCCGGATTATCAAAACGTCCGGATTTTCGAACAAAACAAAAAAAAAAATAATAAATTAATCTTTACACGGTTGGTGACCTACCACCCCCCCTACCACACGCCCAAGCGGCGGCTCGCGGGGTGGTATGCAGATGTAGATGTAGACAAAAAAAACTAAGGACGCTTGGCAAGATCAATAAACAACAAAGAAAAACCAGGGGGAGAGAAAAATAAACAAGGAGGATAGGGGGCAAGAGACGAAAAAGGAGTAACGGAAGGTAAGGAATGAGGCAGAGGATATTCTGCAGAAAATAGGGCGTAAAGGGGAATAATACGGACGGAATAAATCCATGAATACCTGCGAAACGTCAGCCGCGATAGGATGACGGTGAGTGATCGCGGCAGACAGCAGAGACCCCGTGCAGGATAAGTGTACCTACTAGCGACGAGCCAGGCAATCTAGCTAAAAAAAAGCTAAGGAATAAGACAGAGGATATTCAGCAGAAAATAACATCTACCGCAGGGTGTTAAGGAACTAGCATTAGCTATAAAAGATGGGGAGCTTCAGTCAAATAATCTCATGAAGAGTAGAATATAGCTGAAGAAGAAAGAGGTATATGGAGGGTAGTAGAATAATACGGACGGAATAAATCCATGAATACCTGAGGAACGTCAGCCGCGATAGGATGTCGGTGAGTGATCGCGGCAGACAGCAGAGACCCCGTGCAGGATAAGTGTACCTACTAGCGACGAGCCGGGCAATCATTCGAAAATAAGGTAAGTTACAGCACCAGGTGCTGATTTTCAATTCTAGTTGAAAACTGATCTAGTAGTAAAAATATCGGTGATAATTCTACTAAGTTCTTATCATTCGTTCAGGAATGGGACAACACGAAGTTCAACGGCGTTCTATCGAATACACTATCTGTCTCAACAATGTATGACCCTACCAGGACAAAAAAACTGTTATCTTCTGTTAAAACACCAACGAAATTGGGCGTACTTCTGGATATTTTCCCGTGGCACATGTGATGTAAAGAGAGACAAAAATGTTTGCATCAAATTCTTTTTTGTAATTACCAGCGGCAAAACGTTAAAAATCTAAACACAGTCTCCGTAATTGGTTTATGAAGTCATTTAATATAGCGTTAGACAGAAATATACACAGACGCAGAGCCAGATAGACATGCCAATGATAAATGGGCGTTGCAGGAGGGTCCTGAATGGACGGATAAAATAAGACAAGAAAAAGTGCACAGAAGGGTAAAAGAGAATAGGACCACAATGAACACTAAACAGAAAAAACGAACCGTGCACTTCATAGGGCATACCCTGAGGCACAATAAGTTTGTTAAGAATACTTTTGAAGGGAGGGAAAAGTTCCAAAAGAAAGGTAGAGGGATGAATTCATGGATATGATTGAGAGGAAAGGTCAAAAGAACAGCTACCGCAGGGTGTTAAGAAACTAGCATTAGTTATAAAAGATGGAGAGCTTCAGTCAAATAATCTCAAGAAGAGTAGAATATAGCTGAAGAAGAAAGAGGTATTTGGAGGGTAGTAGAATAATACGGACGGAATAAATCCATGAATACCTGAGGAACGTCAGCCGCGATAGGATGACGGTGAGTGATCGCGGCAGACAGCAGAGACCCCGTGCAGGATAAGTGTACCTACTAGCGACGAGCCGGGCAATCATTGGAAAATAAGGTAGGTTACTGCACCAGGTGCTGATTTTCAATACTAGATGAAAACTGATCTAGTAGTAAAAATATCGGTGATAATTCTACTAAGTTCTTATCATTCGTTCAGGAATGGGACATCACGAAGTTCAACGACGTTCTATCGAATACATTATATTTCTTGCCAATGTACGGCTCTACCAGGACAAAAAAAACTGTTATCTCTTGTTAAAACACCAACGAAATTGGGCGTACTTCTGGATATTTTCTGGCGTACTCCTGGACATCACGAAGTTCAACGACGTTCTATCGAATACACTATCTGTCTCGACAATATATGACTCTACCAGGACAAAAAAAACTGTTATCTTCTGTTAAAACACCAAGGATATTGGGCGTACTTCTGGATATTTTCCCGTGGCACATGTGATGTGAGAGACAAAAATGTTTGCATCAAATTCATTTTTGTAATTACCAGCGGCAAAACGTTAAAAACCACATCATTTTTCGTGATTGCTTTATGAAGTCATTTAATGTAGCGTAGAAAGAAATAAAAAGAAACAGAAATATACACAGACGCAGAGCCAGATAGACATGTCAATGATTCCAAACATCAGATGCATTCAAAACTGGGCCTTGCAGGAGGGTCCTGAATATTTAATGGACGGATAAAATGAGACAAGAAAAAGTGCACAGAGGGGTAAAAGAGAAAAGGATCACAAGGAACACTAAACAGAAAAAACGAACCGTGCACTTCATAGGGCATACCTTGAGGCACAATAAGTTTGTTAAGAATACTTTTGAAGGGATGGAAAAGTCCCAAAAGAAAGGCAGAGAGATGAATTCATGGACGTGATTGAGAGGAAAGGTCAAAAGAACAGCTACCGCAGGGTGTTAAGAAACTAGCATTAGCTATAAAAGATGGAGAGCTACAGTCAAATAATCTCACGAAGAGTAGAAAATAGCTGAAGAATAAAGAGGTATATGGAGGGTAGTAGAATAAAAGAGAAATATGTGGATTAGTAAAACCCAGAGATACAAATTTATGAGCGTCTACAAGCGCTAGGGAGGCCAGTAAGTCGGTTCATAGTACACTAACCTTTGTCCGATTGGTCTTACTGGGGGAGGGAAAGGATAGGGTTCAGGCCGCGGTAAAGGACCGCCGGCAACCGACTGCAAATTACAGCAGCCGGGTAGGTACGCCAAGCGAAACACACACAACCACTGTGAGGCCGACACCATGAGGCGGATGGACAAAACACCAGATTATAATTATGATAGTAAGTAATTGGGATGAATAGAGAGCTACAGTTAATAAATCTTAGGATTTATGCAATGATCTACATCTAGATACAACCCTGCGAGCCGCCACTTGGGTGCGTGGCAGGGGGTGTTAGGACACTAGCCGTTTAAAGATGTAAGGAATAGGGTTTTGGGAGGTGAAATGGTGATGTACTTAATAGGGGTGCATTTAGTGGAGTTCAGTTTTTATTGTGGTCGCTTACTGAGCGCGGAAAGGACGATTCTTTGTACCTATCTGTTCGGCGATGTATCTCTCCTATTTTATCCCTTCTGTAAGACCTAGACGTGCAATGAGACATCATAATAATATTCTCTAAGTCGCTCTGAAACACACCAGTTCTGAATTTCTCAATACTTAATCCATTGCTAACTTTACAGTGAAAATTATAAATGGTGGCATTATTTATCTCTTCAACTCAATTGCTAAAATAAATACCCGCATAACGAAAGCCATGGGAACTAAATTACCCCATAATTCCTTAGGATACATTTCAATTATACGGGTCGTAAAATTTTAATGTGCCGCGACATTCTGAACAATAAAAAATTTACAGCTTACTGACTGATATTTAGCCATGTAATTTAAACGAATTTGATAATTAATGCCTGTGGGCAGCGCTCTTGGTCATGCCTTCATATTGATTTTTTTTGTTTCAGCTCACGCAAAAGTTCCTGGCGCAGACCTGGGCTGATACGAGGGCTGATGAAAAGATGAGTGGGAAAGGAACTGAGAGTGATAAATTGAGGAAGGGGCGCCGAACATACTCTAAGAGACACGATCAAGATCGGCAACTGTTTAAAATAACCCAGAGACGGGCGCCCCTCGGCACTGTATCCAAGGGAAAGATCGTCAACAGACTGCTCCCAAAAGGAAACTCCAAAAAAGTCCTTTCCCAGTCAAGTTTATCACCAATTGATATTCAGGTTTTCATGTACATTGAGTAGATAAATCTGTTGTGAGGCCAATTCTCACATATGCAACCGAGACCCGGGCAGAAACAAGAAAAACAACACAAAAGCTAGTTTCCAAAAACAATGCATTTAACAAATGATGTGGTACGAAGTCACTCGCACGGGTGCATATACACCAGGGTTGAAATAAACCCCCCTCGAAATTCGCCTTGAAGGAAGATGGCTTGGTGGTGTAACTGGCTACCACACCTGACCGGCAATTGGGAGATCCGGGCTCGAATCCCGGTCAAGTCAAGTGATTTTTGCATAGCGAATTTCAACTCTGGTACAAAATCTAGTGTTTAGGAAGACTGGCTTCAATTTGAACTTCCGCCTAGAAAGCGTGTATCGTGATTCTTGTGTTTCTTGTGACTAAAAGTCAAATATTTCTTTTTTAACCCTTTGAGTGCGGTATGACGTGATATCACGTCATGTTATTTTTACGCTGGGGCTGATGACGTGAAATCACGTCAAGGGTGTCTCGAGTGTTCCAGCTTTTACTAGGGGGCCTAGTGAAAGTTCTCCAGTGAAAGCTGGAACACTACAGGCACCATTGATGTGATATTACGTCATCAGCACCGACGTAAAGACAACCATGACGTGATATCACGTCAGGCCGCACTCAAAGTGTTAATTGCCACGGGTTCCGGTACCTTGTCTCCTAGTCAGTCAGTAGTGCGACGTCGGCCTGGACAGTTGCAATCATTGACGTTGGTCTGCTATATAAATCAAATAATAAGAATTTGAATTGTCATAATCGTAATCCACCTGGTCCTTCGGAACCTTAGACGTGTATAGATAGAAACAGGAAATGAGAACAAGGTGGAAGATGTGAGGGAAAACGTTGGGGGATAGAGTACGCAGCAAGCATGTTAGAGAGCAGCTACATATATTACTGATAAACGAATTGATAAGTACAATACGACAGAAATGGTATGAATATATGAAAATAATGAATGAAAGTAGAATTGAGAGAGGTAGAATCGCCAGAGACAAGTTAACAAGAGGAAAGAGTACATGAGACAGACTCCAAAAAGATAAGAAATAATTCATTCTAGCATTTTGGAACAAGCTTATATGAGCCTTCCCTATGACTGGTGTTTTTTCGTAGATTAAGTCAATGTAACTACTGTATATATCAAAGTTAAAAAATGTTCTCTAGTACACAAACGAAACATATATCATTAAACAATTATATATAAATACAAATGATGTTTAAAAACCCAATTTAAAAGGAAAAAATACGTTCTTTAAAAATTTGGAAAAATATCAAAATCGCAGAAACATTGCAATGAAAAAAAATAAAATTCACCCATGAAGTTGGAGGAGTTTACAAATTTTCTATCTCTGGTGGTAAGGAATTCCACAGAAAAGTTGATTGGACTACAAAAGATTCGTTGAAGGTTGTATTGTAATGAGCTGGACAGTGGAACGATTCCCTACTCCTTGTATATATGTCTGGGTTCTGGTCATATCTCAAAACAATTGAACAATTACAGAGGTTCTTTACATTAAAGCAACTGAAACAAAAAGCAACCCAAAATGTATCCGCGTCCATCTATGATCTTTAACCATTGTAATTTATTATGAAATATACAGGAGAAATATTATATAGGAGAAATATCGTCTTCACGGTGCAATGAAAATACAAATGTGATGTAATAATTAAGCTATTGTAATCTTTTGTTCAATACATCAAACAGATCATTGGCCAGAGAGCAGAAATCAAATGGGGAAAGATTAGTTAATTAATTAAAGATTTTTAAATTTCAACTGGAAAAACATTTGTGTATCTTTTGATTTAGTATAATGTCGCGTGACCATTATTAGAAACGAGACATACCTGATCATGCCAAGTTAAATTGGTGTTCATTTGTAAACCTAAATTACTGATATTTAGGGAATAAGGAATAGGAACACTATGGATGATGACACGAGGGATATTATCAATGCCAAGTCAGTCAACTAATCGTGATGATATTATACGGACGTATGATCACTAAACTTGTTGTGTTTACTAAGGCAATGGCTTTTAGTCTATTTCTGGTCTTAAAAGGGACGTTGAAATAAGCGAGAGAGAAAAAACACTTAATACAGGATAAATGAAACATCTTTTACTTATGGCTTTGTAGTCGATTTCCAATAATGATTTCCCTCGTTTTATAAGTATTCAACAGGAGATTATGTTTGTTTGCCCGGTCAAAAATGGCCGCAGTATCTAAGTTAATTTTCATTATTGTTTCGACTGATTAATGGATGGGAAAGTGGAAATAATTTTCCAAATTGTCAGCATAAAGAATGTGATTGCAGTATTTTATTTTTTGAGGAAGTTCTTGCAAGTAAATGGAAAACAACAAGGGTCCTAAGACTGACCCCTGTGGGACACCACAGGTAGTGGGAAGCCATAATGAAAAGATGATGTTATGTGACAGGAGAAGGGATGGATAGCATGAATGAAAGCAGAAGGAAAGCTTTAGCTGTCAGTTAGGGAAGTGGGTATTAGTGTAGACAACAGGGCTCTTCATAAATACTTTATCGTCAACTGATGTGGAAGGTTCCAAAAAGTTCAGGAATCTCTCTAGATACGCGAATTATCAGGAGAGATGAAGAGAGGGATAGAGGAAAGCTGTGGTTAATAGAAAAAAAGCAAAAATTTCAAACCTTTCGATTTCCAACCCCGATTTCCTGGCACTGATGTTTTTTCCGCGGTCGCCGCAGAAAACGGAAATATGTGGCCGGTGCAACGAAATGAAACAAGTGGCAACATTGGGAATAAATAAAACGGATTAAATAAAGAACTGCGAGACGACGACGACGACGACTGGGATAAAAAAAATCACGCGAGTGCGATGCGGTTTCCGAGCGGATCGACTACAGGAAGGAAGGGAGATGTGGGTGAACTTGGGTCACGCGGGGGGGATTTAGTGGCGCTCGCCGCTGTACAGCGGCGAATCCCTTTAATTTGAACCCGTTATTTCGACTGAATGCGGACGGATTGACGCTTTAAAGGCTCCATATGGGCCCAAAAAAAAATCATTTCACTCTACCCGTTCCACAGCAATCAATAAGTTTTCTCCCTCGCACAAAAACGGAGTTAGGAGAAGTCCAAAGCGTGAGGTCCATTTTTTAGATTTGATCTCGTGGACCGTGGCCCTGAGCGCACGTTTTTGGACTGATTTTATCACAGTATATGATTGGCAGTCCTTAACGCCTAGTTCCTTTCATATTTCCCGTCCCACAAAAATCAATACATTTTATATCTCGCTCTAAAACGAAGCTAGAAGAAGTCCAAAGCGTGTGGTCCAATTTTTTGGATTTCAACTCGTGGACGGTGGTGTTAAGCACATGTTATTGGACTGCTTTTAATCACAGCATATGATTGGCAGTTCTTAACGCCTTTTTCCTTTCACACTGCCCGCTCCACAACAATCAATACATTTCCTCCCTTGCACAAAATCAAAGCTAGGTTAAGTCTAAACCATGTCGTCCATTTTTTTATTTTATCTCGAGGACGGTGGCGCTATGCACACGTTTTTTGACTTATTGAATCAAAGTATATGATTTGCAGTCCTTATCGCCTTCTTCCTTTCTCACTACCTGTCCCGCAACAATCAATATATTTTCTGCCTTAAACAAAAACGAAGCTAGGTGAAGTCTAAACCATGTGGTCCATTTTGTTAATTTTATCTCGTGGACGGTGGCGCTAAGCACACGTTTTTTTAATTATTGAATCACAGCATATGATTGGCAGTCCTTAATGATTGTTCCAATTACATGACCCGTTCCACAACCATCAATACATTTTCGCCATCGAACAAAAACGAAGCTAGGAGTAAGTCCAATGCACGTAATTTATTTTTTGGATCTGATCTCGTGGATGGCAGTATTTAGCAAACGTTTTTGGACAGACTTATTACAGCATATGTTTGGCAATTCTTAATGCCTTGTTCCTTTTGCACTGCCGGTTCCACAACAATCAAGGCATTTTTTCTCTCGCGCAAAAACGAAGCCAGGAGAATTCAAAAGCGTGCGGTCCATTTTTTGGATTTGATCTCGAGGACGGTGGTCCTAGACGTACGTTTTTTGATAGACTTATCACAACATATAATTGGAAGTACCAGAACTTTATAGAGAGGGATCGGGTTGGTGTGGTGGCTAGAGTACTGGATAACTATACAGGCGGCAAGGGTTCAAATCCTTGCCGAGGTGGATGATTGTCAGAGGAAACCAGATCCCTGCTTGAGTGCCTTGTGGAGGGCACTTCAAGTAAAGTACTCCGTCTGTTGGATGAGACGTTAAACTGTGGTCCCCTTGGCGCCTTTTGTTAAGAGTAGGCTAATGTCAACGCCGGGTTTCTACCCAAACTTCTTCCCTTATATGTGTGTCGTTCATGCAACTGGTCAAAAGAGCTAAATTCGTTTAAAAATTTTGTTTAATATTGCCGTTTGTTATACTGCTAGGCAAGTAGTTAGCATTTGGCGGCGCAAGTCTTCAATTCACGATAAAATTTTGCGTAGCGGCGTAATGAGAGATTATTTTTCTCTATAAGAAACAATCTCCGGTGTTACTCGGCAAAAATCGGATATAGTCTTCATAATAAAAGAGGTAACGATATCTGATTTAACACTTTATTTCTCTAATCAACCCGGATTTCGGCATTTATACAATTTTCAAGATCCTGATGGTATTTTGAGCCAAATATCACTTTACCTAGAAATCCATGAATTTGGTCTCATAAATAAAATACCCAATCACCGGTCCAATGACACTAATAATGTAACCACATATCACATTACTTTCCGAGATATTTTCCAAAAAAATAACGGCCCTTTTACATGGGAAATGGTACGTGTATTCACTCCAGGAAGAGCTTATTAAAAAATTGAGGAATTTATAACACCTATATCTCGTCAAAAATTAAAAGCGTATTTTTTATGTTTTCTCATCTATTTTTAAAAATTAATCATATTGTCACCGCAGGTGGTTCTTCGATATCACAAAAAAACCTTCCGTTTTGAAGGAGTTTCAAGCCAACCGCGTTAAAAAATCGAGTCAAGTTAAAGACTAATGCAGATATTTTCATTTAATTACTTACAATTTCTGTCATGAAAACTATAATATTGCACCATTAATAATGTAATACTTTATCCATACTTCCTACATCTGCTGAAATTAAAATGTATCATTCGAATATGGTCTCTATTATGACTGGGGAACTACCTCGCTCAAAAAAATTTTAATAGCCTAACCCGGGTCAGTTAAAGAAATAAATTGTAGATTCAGAAAATGTCACCTCTTTCAGTATTTTTCACTAATGAAAAATTATCCCTCGATCAGGAAAGGGGCGCATGTGACTGAACATGACCAACATGCAGCGATGTTTGAGTCTTTGTCAATATGGACAGTTACGGACTACATCACTCCCACTGGTCAAGATGCACTCATCCGCTGTCAAAGGAGCATGGTGTCCGCGGGGAAATGACATCCGTCCACGAATCCTGTAAATCAAGGAGATGGGGAAGCGCTGGTAAAACCGCCATTACCACATCGACCGATGCCTCCGGACATTCATAACGCCTAAACTCCACTCTGTGGTAGTAATTGACCATGATAACGAGAAAGTGAACAAAATGAAGGTTCGATATCCCTACAAGTACTTGAATCCTGGATTTGAATTTAAATGGTGAATAAAGATCTGTACTTGTATTCTCTATCTACGTCTGCATACTCCATCCACATACTCCATCTACATACTCCATCTACATATTCCCTCTACATATTCCCTCTACATACTCCATCTACATATTCCCTCTACTTACTCAATCTACATACTCCATCTACATACTTCCTCTGCATATTCCTTCTACATACTCCATCTACATACTCCATCTACATACTCCATCTCCATACTCCATTTACATACTCCATTTACATACTTCATCAGCAAACTCAATCTACATACTCTATCTGCATACTCTATATACATACTCTATCTACATCAATATATCTACATACTACCTTGCGAACCGCCACATGGGCGTGTGGCAGGTGGTATTAGGACACCGGCCGTGTAAATAAAATGGAGGATCAGGTTTTGGGAGGTGAACTGGTGATGAATAATAAGGGAGAATTTTCAGTGGAGATCAGTTTTTAGTAAGGTCTCGTACAGTTAAAAAAAAAGGTGAACTCTACATCTACATAATGCCCTGCAGAGCCATCTAAAGAGTGGGTGACAAGGGGTGAGTTACCACCAAAAAGTACTATCTTACAAAAGTTATTGAAACTACGAGGAATTATTCAAAATCCAGGAGTACTTTTACGGTGGGATTTCACCAAAATGCATATCACAATTCACTACACTCTTTGCAAAACCTATGATCAACAATGTATTTTACAACTACGTAAGAATAATTAATTGCAATAGTTAAACAGGAAGAATACGACGCATATTGATAGTACTACTCATAAAAGAAGGCAAAGCTGATAAAGCAATCATCATGTTATAAGGTCCACATTTTCAAAATATCTAATCATAAAGTCTCAATGTAGTGAGACACATATTGCGGTTCCTTATCGCGCGCAAAATTTCCAGTAGAAAACCCAAAATTACCATCTTGAAACACCGGAATTTCCCCAAAAGCAATGGGAAAAGCTTTTTTAGCGTTTCTGCGTCTTCCTTTAATTTCGCGTTTGGATGGTTATTCCCTTCCGCGGCAGCCCCATTAGATTTAAGCCACGTTTTTAATGCAAGCAAATCGAGGAAGTCTGTGGAGAGAGACATTAAGGAAAACCGCGAACAGGACGTTCCATCCAAACCATCCGAGGACCATCCAAACGCGAAATTAAAGGAAGACGCAGAAACGCTAAAAAGACTATTGAGGTCAATAGTATAAAATCATATTAAGCAGTCGAAGACAAACATTCAAGTATGTTGAAGAGAATGGCTGAATGCAGAAGTCACACTGAGAGGAGATAAATTAAAGCAAGTGGATACAGCATATAGATAAGCACCTATCTCGGAAGCACCACCGAGTGAGACCGAACAAGTACAACGGACATCAAGCAAGGGATCAAGCTAAGAAGGCGTTTATGGTAAAAAGACAATTGCTTTGCGCATAGGGATGCAAATTAGGAAACAATATGTGAGCACATTCGTGTGGAGCGTGGCACTTCATGGATCGGAAACATGGGCGATTGGAAAAGCTGACCAGAAGAGACGAGAAGCCTTCGAAACCTGATTCTGGAGGGGGATGCTGAACTTAAATCGGCAGACAGGATAAGAAAAGACAGCTTTAGAATATACTTTAAGTTAAGGACAATAGAAAGTTTACAGAAGAGCAGAAGAGGTAATAAAGCTGTGACCCAGATGGATTGGACACACTCGGAGGGACAATGGGTTAGTGAAGAACGTAATTGACGGCAAAATAGTGGGAAAAGCCTCCTGAGGAAGACCCAGGAATAGGTTCACGGGCTAAATAAAGAGGAAAATACATTTAAACAGCTAACAGGAAGTAAGAGACCTATCATCAGACAGCGAAGGATGGAGGGCCGCAGTAAACGAATGATAAGATTGCAAGATCAATGAATGAATGAAGCAGAAAATCATGGAATCCAGTAAGGCTCGAGATTTTAGAGGGGGATAATATGCGTCGTTTACTAAGCAAGGTACTCACGATGTTTGAGAGATTTATAAAATAACATTTACCAGCCGCTCCAAATACGAAATTTTGGACACAAATCTTCCTGAAGACGCACTTTCCGGTATACAACCGTCTCTCAAATCACATTTTGGCCTTAGTCTCAAGAAAGGAACTATTATAATTTTTTAGGAAGTACACCACTGATTACGCAGCTAATAGCCAACTTACTGCTATCAGTAACACGGAAAATATTGCTCATCAGCGCGCTCATTCGGGAAAAAAATATTTATTTTCTATTTTTCTGCATCCGGGGAAGGATTGACTTTCTAAGTTCATTACAGAAATAAGTTTCGAGTTACACAATACAATTCGTGAGCTATAAGCAGGGTACACGAACAAAATCCCTAGATAGGAGCGGTAAGTTTGAAAAAAAAGTAATGTAATTTTTTTGCCACTGTTAAGTTTCTAACACTCTTAAATCATTGTAAGCAGCTAATTTTTTATCCTTGTATGCTCTCGTTCATTTGCTTATTCTTAATTTATTTGCTCCTGTCTTGTCAAAAAAAGATATTGCTATATTTTTCAATGGTATATTTTGAATGCATAAATAAGTGCTGGTAGATTCTACAATGATGTAAACCATTGAATCTACCTAAAGCCAAACAGTTTTATTACTAAAATTTTTTCTGTATTGTTTTTTAAGTGGAGCAATAAATAAATCTTTTCATCTTTATCTATCATTGAGCGCAAATTTACATTATTTTTGAGTCAGTCGAAAGAACTATTGGACCAAATTTCACTTAAGGTGGCTGGAGCAGCAAATGCGAGTCATCGTGTAGACATTTTCAAAACTTTTGAAGTAAGTCGAAAATAATTTTTGGACCACACTCCACTTGAGTACATCTGATTCTGCGGTGGATATCACCAGACACACAGTTATCCACACCATCATGCACGAATTACATTTTAATGATCTTGTCTTAATTAAAACACAGTGATATCTCGAATTTACGGATATCGAAATTTTCATGATAAAATGAAAAACATGCTGCGTAAATTAAGCGTGTTTCTAACTCGGCATGACAATGTGTAATTTTTCAGTTAGCATTTTAGCAATCAGAAATGAAAGGTAAGTACTGCATGATGCACGAATTACATTTTAATGATCTCGTTTTAATTAAAACAGAGTGATAACTTGAATTTACGGAGATTGGAATTTTTAAAATAAAATGATAAACGTGCTGTATAAATTGCGCGTTTTTCTAACTCGGCATGACAATTTGTAATTTTTCAGTTACCATTTTAGCAATCAGAAATGTAACTACCCATGGCCAACTCCTTTATGGGTTCTACCCTTTCCCTTCTATAAATGCATGGATGCATAAATCTGAGGTAATGATTAGGCGAATGTCTTTCCCTTCCACATCATAGTGCTGACGTTGCCTTAAACTTCATTCCCGCCCGCAGGTGTGACAGTTGAGGCCGTACCAAGGAATTTGATATGACAGTAGTATGACGCAAAAAAATTTGGAATGACAAAAAGTTTACGAATATCTAATTATCCGCGTTTCTGTCCTATTCGGCTCCACAACGAACGTAGATTCATCGCTCGAACTGATGCCACAACCCCATCTTCAAGATACAGAGTATTTTTTGCGGCCCATCATGTCACAAATTGATCGTCATTATGCTTCAGAACCTTATCATGTGAGATATTACGCTGAACGTGCGTTTTCTCAGAATTTTGTTCGAAAAATATCCCGTGTACATGTTCTATGAACACTCTACATGCTTTAAACACGTACTTAACTTCAGTGACATGAAAAGATGAAGCCGTTTATTTCATTTGCTGAAAGATTAATCTGGGCTAATTGAAACAGTGAAAAAAATTGAAAAGGTGATATGAACCGATCGAAAAAAAATTGTCTTCTAATAAACAAATCAGCTCTAAAATATTTAGCACCTTAGAGGCAGCTGATCATATCTCACAATAAAAAAGTCTGATAGTATTGCATATAAAATGCATATAAAATGAAATATGTACTGTCATCGGATTTTATGGACATCATCTTAAAGGATAGATAAATATTCAGGAGCACTTAAGAGCACTGGCTACACCAATCGGTGGACACCACGCTTTTTCTAACCGGGCACGAGCGGTCACCAAAACTGACAAAAAATTCACACATCCAGTCAATAATGTCACGAGACTTTCGGTATATCCACAGGATATGCATGCGTCACCGATAGTCAGTAATTAATTGCATTGGATATTTATTTTGTTCGGTAAACAGATTTTTTGCGTTTTTGCCAAGAATAAGGGCATGGGAAGACTTAAATCCTATTATCCTAGTATGCGGAAGAGAAAAGCTGAATGAAGAAGTCACCCTGAGAGGAGAAAAACTGGAGCAAGTGAATTCCTTTACCTATCTGGGAAGTACCATCCCGTAGGACGGAAGAAGTATATATAACGGACATCAAGCGGAAAAGAGCCCAAGCTAAGAAGGCGTTCATGGGAAAAAGACAACTGCTGTCGTCAAAGATGATAGAACTGGAAACAGTTTGTGAAAACCTTCGTGTGGAGCGTAACACTCTATGGATTGGACACATCTTGAGACACAATGGGTTTGTGACGAACATAACTGAAGGCAAAATTGAGGGAAAAGTCCCCAGAGGAAGACCCAGGAATTAGTTCATGGACCAAGTAAAGAGGGAAGTACATAGGAAGAGATACCAGGAGGTAAAGGAACTGGAATTAGGTAAGGAAGGATTGAGGGCTGCAGTCAAACAATCTTAGGATTGAACAACCGATGATTGATGAAGGTCATTTAGTCCCATTAGTATTCAATTTTTTAAGTCAAAAATACTCCTACTAACTCCTACAGCCAAATATTTTCCAGGCACGAAAAAGAACCGATACAAATGTTCAGGCAGGTGTTTTATTCACCAGCCGCCTCAGATTGGGTAATATATATAATAGTATAAAGGTAGTTCAAGCAAAGTATCATTTTACCTAGAAATCAATGCATTTGGTCTCATTTTAAAGAATAATTTATCACCCTTCCGTTGACCCCAAAAATTCAACCCCTTACCACATTGCTTTCCGAGATATTTGCCAAAACATACAAGCCCAATTATACGGGAAAAGGTACGTGTATGCATTCCAGAGAGACCTTGTTTAACAAATGAGGCATTCCCAACACTTAGATCTCAACACAAAGTCAACAGTGTGTAGTTTATGTGTTTTCTCAACTATTTTTGAAAGTTAATCACATTGTCACCGCACTAAATTCTTCGGAATCACAATAAACCTGGAGTTTCCATGGAGTTTCAAACGTACCGCGTGAAAAAAATGGGTCAAGCTAAAGACTCATTTAGATATTTTCATATGATTACTCACAACATCTGACGTGTAAAACTATATTATTGCATCATTTATAATGCGATATTTAATTCGTGTGTCTCACAGCTGATGAAATTAAAACGCATAATTTGGGTATGGTCTCGATAATGTATAGGGAGCTATCTCGCTTGCACTACCTTAAGCACGCACCATGATGGAAATGAAAAAACCACTATCTCGCTAGTGCAAGTTCAATGGCTCGGTGAAACCTTCTTGGGCGGCTAAAATTACGCCAAATTCCGCCGCCAAGTATCGATTATCGGCTAGGATGCTAGATCTAGAGCTGGTTCAAGTATAGTGAAATAGCACTTTAGGTAAGCAGTCAACATTTCCTATCGCGTGAAGTCGCGTTGACGCGTTACATAAACCAGCGCCGCTGCGTCCAAAAACCCACGGTTTATCGCTCCAGACGGCGGGAGATTATTTGACTGCTCGTTCGGAAACCCAAATGAGAGGAGAACTCAAGTTGGGCTTCCTTTCGCGAGCGTTGGGAGAGAAAGAGGCGGTTTTTGCCCGTCAATGGAAATGCACCGAGCGTTCCGCGGTGCACGGCATGAGTCGGTGATTGGCAGAAATGGGGGGGGTGGGAGGAGGTGGAAGGGCATGCAAAATTGCAAGCTCCGCTGGGTGTAGGTGGCTGGTTTCGAGAGCCGACAACCGTGAGTGACACTCAATTGGGGGAAAGAGCAGGGGGGCGGGGGGGCTGCCGGAAATAAAGAGCGATCGTGACGGGCGAGCGAGTTCAAAAATGCGATCCCGGGGAGTTAATCTGCCACCGGAGGAATTATTCCGACGAGCGGGGTACAAATCAGGCGAGGCATTCCTTCCGTGCCTTCCATTTCAGTGGTTCGAGCGACATAGATCACCAGTCAAAATACGTAATGCCAATTCGTATATTATTGCAAATATTATACATGGGTCAATCATTTTTATACACATATTATACATACACATAAAATAATAATTAAATAATTCCGTTTGAGTGCGGCATGACGTGATTTTACGTCATGGTTGTCTTTACGCTGGTGCTGATGACGTGATATCACGTCATGGTTGTCTTTACGCTGGTGCTGATGACGTGACATCACGTCATGGTTGTCCTTACGCTGGTGCTGATGACGTTATATCACGTCATGGTTGTCTTTACGCTGGTGCTGATGAAGTGATATCACGTCATGGTTGTCTTTACGCTGGTGCTGATGACGTGATATCACGTCACGGTTGTCTTTACGCTGGTGCTGATGACGTGATATCACGTCACGGTTGACTTTACGCTGGTGCTGATGACGTGATATCACGTCACGGTTGTCTTTACCCTGGTGCTGATGACGTGATATCACGTCACGGTTGTCTTTACCCTGGAGCTGATGACGTGATATCACGTCATGGTTGTCTTTACGCTGGTGCTGATGACGTGATATCACGTCCAGGGTACCGTGAGTGATTTAAAAATTTAAACGGAACTTTCACAAGGCCCCCTGCACCACGTCTTCATCACCAGCGTAAAGACAACCATGACGTGATATCACGTCAAAAGGTAAAGAACAAATTTATCATAAAGTTATTTTTACAAAACGAATGTAAACGTTCACAACGTAACATCTTTTTTCCATACGACATGTGATGAATAAGAGTTCAATATATGGCCTTAATTTTACCCTAATAGACATGCCATTACTTTTATTGTCACTATGGCATTACGGTCAATGAAGGGAGGATCTACATTGACCGCTAGACTCCAAGCAAATGCTAAATCCCACTCTATCATTTGTATTGTTTTTAACCACGGCTCTAGCCAATGACGTACCAGTATATAATAAAACTACCAATGAAAACATGTAGATTTCATGACGAATAAATGTTTAATGAACATTTGTTTAAGAATAGAGGACGGGTGTGTGATGAAGGAGGTTTTGTGAGGAAATTCAGACGGAAGACGACCACTGGGAAGACCACGACAGAGGTGGTGGAACCAAGTAAAGATTGATTTGGAAAGGGTTGGAGCTGCGGTGGAGGATGCAATGGACCGAAAGAGATGGAGGGGTACGTTGGTTTGGTATAGTATTGACTTTGATATAAATGGCCCTGGGTGTAAGAGTAACTGGTAGATCGCCAAATGATAATAACCAGTAAATCACTTCATTAAAGGGTACAGTTTGGACCATTGGTAGGGTGTTCGTAGCAAGGGCGACTAATTTCTACAACTACATACTACCCTGCGAGCCGCCGAATTGGCGTGTGGCAGAGGATGTCAGGACACCAGCCGTATAAAGATTCAACAGATAAGGTTTTCTGAGGTGAAATGGAGACGTGTATTATCGGAGTGTATTGAATGAAGCTCAGGTTATATTACGGTCGCTTATTGGTCGCGGAAGGAACGACTTTTTGTATACACCTATCTCTTCGCCAATGTTTCTCTCTCGTTTCATGGCTTCTGTCAGGCCTAGAGATGTAGTGAGGAGTTATGATGATACTCTGTGTCGCTCAGAAACACAAGTTCTGAATTTCTCGAGCAACCTAAGCCTAGCGTGTTGCCTTTGTGTCTCTAGGTGATCCCACCTTAATCACTCAAAAAGATATGAGACACGATATGTTCGCTCGTAGCAGTTTTTAACGAAGTGTGCAGCTTTTCTTGGTATTTAAGCTATAAATTCTTTAATATTTGAAATTGAAAACCAAGTGAAAAAATATAAATTTTCCTGGCTGTGGTAACCAACTTCTACACCCGAAAGGACTCCACTACTGAGAGGCAGCAGTCTCAGCAGAATTGATTAATGTCGAAGATCAACAGATCGGACGGGCATCGAAAGCCACAGCTTTGGGCGAGAGTGAAGTTCACGGAATCGGCCGGGGTACTGCGGTGTGGAAGGCAACGGGGAAACCACCACATTAGTCTCCCTAGAAGATGCACCCCTGCATTCTAACTAATTATAATACACAAACCATATTTGTAGGACATTCATCTCATCATACGCCTACATCTACATAATACCATGCGAGCCACCGGATGGGCGTGTGGCAGGGGGTGGTAGATCACCAGCCGTGATAAAATGGAAGGGATAACATTTTAGCAGATGCAATGGTGACGTGTATTATGGGAGTGTATTTAGAGGAGCTCAGTTTCTATTGTGGTCACTTATTGTTCGCAGAAAGAATGAGTTTTTGTGCCTACATATTCGGCAGTGTATCTGTCTTATTTTGTCGCATCTGTGAGACCTAGAGATGTAGTGAGGAGTCATGATAATATTCTCTACGTCGCTCTGAAAAATATCAGTTCTGAATTTCTCCAGCAACCTAAGCCTAGCGTGTAGCCTCCGTGTCTCTAGGGGCTCCCACCTTAATCCCTCTAAGAGTTGTGAGACAATTTGTACGCTCGTAGAAGTTTTTACCAAAACGCGCTGCTTTCCTTTGTATATTATTCATTTTTTTGGTTAAATCTTTACGACCAGGGTCCCAAATGCTCGCGGCGTATTCGAGGTGAGGCGTAACCAGAGCGAAGTAATGAGCTGGCTTCTGAGGTTTTCTTGAATCATCTTCTGCCTAGCCTATTTCATCATTCTTTTTCAACTTCCTCGATCTTGCCATCTCCTTGAACATCTTGCATTCATGTTCCGCAATACAATAACCTCACATCTTAAAATAGGTATATCTCATATTTTATCTGGTGGCCTCATGCTCATTATAATCTTACCCTCCAGACATGTTTTATTTTATCTAATCATGTGTTTTAGTACAATACAGTGAGCCAGTGTAATTAGCGACCACCGGCAGTTCCGCTGATTGATGGTCGTTAAGAGGGGTGGCCGTTCGACAGGGGTTCAGTTCACAGGAATGTTACGCAATTGAACGGGCGGCTAATTGGTAAAAAATGGAAAAACTGTTAAAGAGACGGTTTTGTTAAAACCTATATAGATGGCGTTAATTTCCCTCTTTCTCTATGCTTTGATTTGTTTGCTAATCGGTAGTTTAAATGCATATTAATTAGATGTGCATATACTTTGAAACCTGAATCAAGCGATCACATAAGGTTCTGCTGAATATTGGTCGTTGAGATGTGTGGTCGCCCGATAGAAGTGGTCGTTAAGAGGGGCTTCACTGTATGTTCAAAAACAAGTCCGAATATTGGTCGATCATTTTAATATTATCGAAAGTTCAAGGATAAATTAATATCAATAATACTTTGGTAAAATATTTCGTGCATTATTTTGTTTAATACATATTGCCACTGATGAGCTCATTGCCGGATGTCGTCAGGGCCTACTAGGAATGAGATTTTGTCCATAGCATGCTAATACTTAAATACATACCAATCACGCCGTTCCCTTCCGGGGTAGGCACAGTCACAAAGTTTCACTCATAAATCCAAATTTGTACACCTAACTCTGCTTCAATAATTTCCTACATACTGACTTATCCTTGCAGACCTCTTTTGCCTCATTTACCCCCATACACTATTTCATACACGCCCTCCTGTTTTTAAGACTCCTACTATTCCTCCTCCTAAGAATTTCCTCAACCACATTCAACCACAACTTTCTCGGCCTACCTCTACCTCTCGCACCATTCAATTCACTCATAAGTTTCGTTATTCGACTCACATCCATTCTCTCAACATGGCCAAACCAACTAAGCACACTCCTTTCATAAATGTCCATTACCGGAGCATGTAACCCACATTTATTTATTACCCACTCATTCCTCACCCTATCCATACTACGTTTGCCGCAAACACTCCTCAGATAACTCATACCCACGGTGTTTAGTCTACTCTTATGTCTATCCTGACGTACCCATATTTCACTACCACGCAAAAAAGTGGGCAGAAGTACACTTTAATACACGGCGATTTTCACTTCCTTAGACAGACACTCATTCCTTGATATGCTCCACATGCTACCTACCACTTTCCTTCCAGCATTCGTACGTCTCTTTATCTCCTCATCTATACGTCCATCTTTTGCAAATATCTTACCTAAGTACACAAAATCATCCACTTGTCCAATGACTTCATCATTCGCCCTCATCATACAGTTCTTCTCCCCATTCTCCTTGTAAAAGAACTACTACCTTAGTCTCGTACGCCTTTACCCTCAATTCCATTCTTATCTATAATCATGAGTATTATAATCCTAATTATATTCCAATTGTTTTACTCTGAAGATTTTACAAATGAAAAAAATTGAATTTCTATAGTAAAGAAATAGCATTTAAATCGAATTCATCTCACCAAAAGTGTTAATCTAAAATTATATAATATTTTCACCCCTTGTCGTAATAACACAATCCACGAGTGTGCCTTATTTCGTTTGAATGGACGACTCTGATGCACTGTTCTTTGATGGCAAACACAGGCTCCGTATGAAAGGACAAGTCTAACGTCTCTTTCAAGTATTTTTATCACAATTTTGGATTTCTAGGAACTATGATATTTTCTATATCCTCATGCAATCTTCAACCAATGCTTCCCGGAAACTTCTCACTCCAAAATGGAAGAGAACTGCATTTCCCGATGAATATTGCAACCTGCTCCTCGCACGTCAGTCAGTTTTCTGGGAAAAGACAGACAAATTTTCTTATATCAACGTTATTCTCATTCATGTTAGCATATATATTCCCATGTCAAAGACCAATATCAAGCCATGGTATTTGAGAAGTCGATTCTCCCCGTGACGGCTTAATGATTTGAGAGCGTTACGAAGAACTGAAAGGTTACTCAGGGTTCTGAGGAACGTACTCATCGGAAATATGGTGGTGACCTGGATACCTGACACGGTTTTCACAATGAATTTCCCAAACGTTCATATCAAGTCATTCATCCTGTCTTTCCGACTCACCCATATCTTCAAAACGCCGCGAACGCGCAGCATTCTGGTATGATTACTAAACATTTGAAGACCGATGAAAAAGAATGCAAATGTACACCAATAGCGCCGTTAATTTTCGGGAGAGGCACGAGGAAAAACGTTCAATTCAAAAACGTTTCCGTGATAGGCTGGCAGAGCTAACCCCGAAATAATAATTTCCCAATACTTGCATATTCCAACTTATTTGAACTATCTCGCTAATTATGCTGGTCGGTAAAGTCGGCGTGTTGTGAGACTTAAGGTAGTTTGAGCGAAATGCCATTTTACCTAGAAATCAAATCAATTTGGTCTCACTTTAAAGAAAAATATATCACCCTTCCATTGGCACCAAAAATTTAACCCCTTACCAAATTACATTCCGAGATATTTTCCAGGAAATGTCATCCCTTGGGTATGGGAAATGGTACGTGTTTGCACTCCAGAGGGACATTATTTACAAAGTGAGGAATTCCTAACACTTAGATGTCGTAAAAAAAACTGACAGCGTGTAGTCCGTATGTTTTTTCAACTAGTTTTGAAAATTAATCATAATGTCACAGCAGTAGGTTCTTGGGTATTACATAAAACCTTCCGTTTTGTTGGAGTTTCAAACGCACCGCGCGAAAAACATTAGTCAAGTTATCTGGATATTTTCATTTGATTGCTTACAATTTCTGTCACGTAAAACTATTTCATTGCACCATTAATAGTGCATACTTTATTCATGTGTCCTAACGCTGGAGAAATTAAAACGTGTATATCGAATATGGCCTCTATTAAGATAAGGGAACTATCTCACTCACACTACCTACCTAAACGGAGGTGATTTCTCGTGCGTCAGGGGTCTAAAATAGAGCGTTGAAGATAGGACAACACATGGTAGCCCGCACTGCAAGCATAATGGCTGCCTTAGAGTCTTAAGATGGTAGAAGCTTTAATCGGGAGTCGTTGAATTAATTTTTTATAAATTTTCATGTAAGTTAAAAAACAAATCCTTGGAATTCTTGGTCCTGACCACTCGTGCTCCTACTTATGATCCTTACCTTATCTCTATCGATCCAAAATGTTGAAGTACTCGAATTTGAAAAATTATGTCCCGATAAGCAAAGGATCGATGTTTAAAATCCAAGCACAACACAGAAAATGCACGAAAGATGACGCACGCAGTCACGCGTACGGGTGCAAATATATTCACACCTATGGGATGAAATTCGCTGTGAAAATTACTTTGACTTGACCGGGATTCGAACCCGGATTCCGATCATCTGTACTGCTAATAAAAATTAAGTGCACGTTCAAAGTTATTTAAACGTGTATTTTTTCTAAGATTTGGAAAATGTGGATTGCAGAATTTTTTTTTGTTTACGCCGAAACAAGCATCGGTCAATTAAATCTAGCAATCTAAGGAAGAATTGATCATCCACTAATCACATTCGCAAACTTAAACAATCAAATCCGAATAAGGGAAAATTGTATGAAACGGTACGAAACTTATAGCAATGTGTGTTAATATTTTTTACAAAAATATTTACACACATTGATCAGAGAAAATGTTAATACTCACTAGCCGCCACAGGGGATCGGGTTGGTGTGGCTAACCATGCGGGCGGCCAGGGTGGCCGGATCCCTCCAGGGGATGTTTTTCAGAAGAAACCCGATCCCTACTTGAGTGTCTTGTGGAGGGCACTTCAGGTACAGTACTCCGTCTGTCGGTCGAGACGTTAAACCATGGTCCCCTTGGCGCCTTTCGTTAACAGCAGGCTAGTCCTGACGCCGGGCTTCTATCCACCCTTCCTCCCATATCTCTCCCCTGCGGCGCAAAATGACCTAAGCTGTCGGTCGCCCCCCCAAAAATCCAAACCAACCTACTAGCCACCACGACAGCTCATCACGTGAAACAGTCCGACGTCTTCATCAAAGATATAAAAATTAACGAAAGCTCAATTCAGGCCAAACATTCTGAGCTAAAATTTGCAATGAAAGAAAAAAATAATTTTCAAAGTCTGCTATTTTCGTGGAGACTGTAAACAAGCTGCTGAGTTACCTTAGCGCGTCATCCCCGGGTCCGAGTTAGGTTCCCATCAAACTTCAACATGGAATAGCTAATTTGATTGAAGTCCTCAGCACGACATCAGGTTTCGGATGAGAGTCCGGGTCAATGCGGACAATATTTCTCATGAGAAAAACATATCGCACTTACAAGGTCGGGTTTTCTAGTGCGCGCCACCCCACGGGCATTGCATACGGATTATACGCGCATTCCACGGAAGTTGCGAGAGAAAAAAATAACATGGCTCCAACACGTAGCATTGAGTAGGAATGCGAAAGATAAGATTGGCGGACGTAATACGTCGATCTACAATTTAAAGCCAGGCTATCGCGACGAAACTAGAGACACGGAATAAAAAGAAATGACGAACGTCAAATTCCAGTATCACCGGGAGAGAGGTAGAGAGGGACGAGGACCATCACGCGTGCAGCGAAACTTTTATTGAGGCTCCCTTATACGACCGTCCGACCCCGTCACGACAAAAAACAACCTCACTGCGGAGAAAAAAATAAAATGATGAAGCGATGCTCGCAATCCTTATCTCTTGTCAAGGTTCTTGGTATACCTAGGAATGTTCCCTTTCACAAAAAATACTCAGAGGACGAGAGAGGCGATGATTTATGCACAAAAGGATGAATGTTGCTTATTAAGGTTAATTGGCTGCGAACTTGGGTCAGGCTGAGTAGAATGAGGAGTCGGCGTTAAACGCTAGTGAGAGAGAATATGAAAGGATAGATAGTATACACGAGTATGATAGATATTTTACAACGGGTTATCCATACAGGACGTTTCAAGAGGAATATGCGGAACTTCTACAGGAGACACGGGAGATGCTTTTTAGCATAATCTGTCCAATGAATATTGGGTCGTAATTCCTTTGTTACGGAGCTATGACAACGCAAATATTTGGTTAGCAGCATTCTGCAGTTACCACGAGCCGTAAAGTATTGATGTGCGGTAATGAAATAGAAGAAAACTTGTTTCAGCTACTTATAAGACTTGTACCTTACCTATCCTGTTAAAAACCAATGGCAATTTTTTCCAAATCTCAAGACTGCTATTTCAAGACGGATTTTGCAATCAATTTTCCTGTTAATCAGTGCCTGTGCCTTTCACCGTCAATTCATAGCTGGCTGAATAAAATAAATATACCTACCATTGGCGAAGAAGGCTATGTTTGCAGAAAAATTGATTCTTCCGTGAATTTTACTCTTAATTTATTCCTGCATTACGCAGAATAGAAATAGCTTCGTAACTTCATAGAAAATATGATGATTTTTTTGGCAACTTTTTTACAAATCTCAAGATTGCTATTTCAAGACGGATTTTGCAATCAATTTTCCTGTTAATCAGTGCCTGTGCCTTTCACCGTCAATTCATAGCTGGCTGAATAAAATAAATATACCTACCATTGGCGAAGAAGGCTATGTTTGCAGAAAAATTGATTCTTCCGTGAATTTTACTCTTAATTTATTCCTGCATTACGCAGAATAGAAATAGCTTCGTAACTTCATAGAAAATATGATGATTTTTTTGGCAACTTTTTTACAAATCTCAAGATTGCTATTTCAAGACGGATTTTGCAATCAATTTTCCTGTTAATCAGTGCCTGTGCCTTTCACCGTCAATCCATAGCTGGCTGAATAAAATAAATATACCTACCATTGGCGAAGAAGGCTATGTTTGCAGAAAAATTGTTTCTTCCGTGATTTTTACTCTTGATTTATTCCTGCATTATTCATAATAGAAATATCTTCGAAACTTCTTAGAAAATATGATAATTTTTTTAAATTTTGTACTCATAAATTTAAGTGCATTTAGCCCAGGTTACCCATAATATTAATAAATTATAATCACTGCTAGGTTTTAGATAATTGCGGGAAAATAGAGCACACAATTACTTACCGTCCAATGTGAGTATTTGAAAGGATAAGTAAGTGAAGGTTTATTAGCGAGAGAGAACTTAGCGGGCTAGATTGTGTGCGTGAATATGCCTGCAAAAAAGGAAAGATAGCGCGTCTACTTAGCAAGGCCAATAGACAGCTCCAAAACGCGGCGAACAAGTGTGGGACAAGGAGCCGGTTTTTCTTGAACGACGTCTCTGAGAGAGAGTGCACACGAGAGGCAAAACTTGTCCACGAGTGTTGGAGTGAAATGAAGAGTGGGAGAAAAAAATGAGGGTATATAAAACAAAACGATACCTTTGAATTGTCACGGCTCCAAAGGGTAAGAGAGAGAGAGAGAAAGGGGGAGAGTAAGAGAGAGAAAGGGGGAGAGTAAGAGAGAGAGAGAGAGAGAGAGAGAGAGAGAGAAGAGTGTGAAAATGGAAGGGAAGAAAGACTCAAATCACAAAAAAATGGGAGTAAAAATGAAATG
The DNA here is from genome assembly GCA_963169105.1 of Ceriagrion tenellum. Classification (NCBI taxonomy): domain Eukaryota; kingdom Metazoa; phylum Arthropoda; class Insecta; order Odonata; family Coenagrionidae; genus Ceriagrion; species Ceriagrion tenellum. The sequence goes on along the minus strand of OY720642.1, from coordinate 87,048,061 downwards.
AAAAGGACAAAGGGAAGAGAAGAGGAAAAAATAACGAATTTGTTTTCTTTTTTGTCCCAGTCTTTCTTCGCAGGAGAACGAGAGAGAGGGAGAGAGTGTGTTGAGGCTTCTGAAGGACAAGAGCGGGAGCGAATTGTTTCTCCTCTTGCGTGAATGGCAAGAGTGTTCTTTCACTCTTCCCCCTTTGTCGGCGGCACACGGAGTGCGGAGGCGCGAAGGAATCTCGAGAACGCTAGGAATGCGGGGAAAGAGTGTTCGGGGAGTTCTTTTTGGGGGGTGGGGGGTGGGCGAGAGGGGGAGGGGATGAAAGACGAAAAGTGAAGTCCGTATTGACAGGCACGTCTCCTGCAGCTGCTGCAAAATGCCTCCACAATCCTCGTCTCTTTCCCCTTAGAAAACTCCCGCAATGCCTAGCTAACTTCGTCGCTTCGGCAGTGCGCGGCGATATTCTTTCGAATCGCCTAGAATCTCAATCCAAACGTATGAACGAAGGAGTCGAAACAATTTTTCCTCCTTCTAGATATTCAAACCGTCCCCACCACAAGACCATTCCAACGTTTTTCGTACCATGGAATCCGTTCGACAAAATGGCGATTCCCGAATTTATTTGTTAAAGCACAACCTATTTAATTCAAAGCAGTTTGCAAATAGCATCCACGTGAATTATGGCCAGTTGCAAGAACATTTAGTTCTGGAATAAATTCATGAAGTTATAGGTCTCATAAAAATACTCGGGTGGCAGGAGCACACGCACTACTTATATAAGTTATTTATCGACAGTTGTCAGCTTTGAATATTTGATGTGATCTTCCTCCGCGGGATAAAATATAAAAAATTTCAGCCTATGAATAATTGCTCATGCACGTAATAATTAATTCAATAAGAGTAAACAAACTCCTCATTTGTCTCAAACCACGTATTTTATCAAGTAATTGAGTCTCTAATCGTATTATCGCGCCACCATCTTGTCCACTCATGAACGCAAAACTCCATGTCATAGGTTATGAAGCCAATAAATTTATCGAATGTTTCTGCAACACTAACAGAATGGTTTCGACGACTTATGAGTCCCGTAAGTTTATAGAATACGAATGTGCCGTTCCTGCAACTGGCCATTAGATACGAAAATGATAAAATGTTTCCATATATGCAGCTAAAATACTGATGGCATGCCTCAACATAAAAATATCATTTTTACTCAGGTTTATTTATTCCTTGGTAAAAAAGTTCATGTTGACCACCCAAAGCTATGGCAAATAAAATTTGGAAAACAAATAATAAAAGTCAATAGCGGAAAATGAAATACATATTTTTTTGCTAACGACGAATTTCTCAAAACTCAGTCATGTAATGGGTGCAATCGTGCATGCGTTACCACTGTCTTTATCTTGTATTTTCACATACTAATTTCATGAAAACAATATATACTTCGTTATTTGTAACACTCCGCCTATTGCTTAATGCAGCAATTTGAAACACTAGTCCAGCATAAAAATACACCAAGAGAAAATCAAGAAAGGGTCATTTTGCTTGATCAAGAGAAGGTAAGTGTTTTTTACTGATTATTGATGAAATACTTCACTAAAATGTAACGTCGTGTTGTGTCACGATCGGTAGAATTGTTTTACCGACTTTCAATAAATAACTTAATAATAATATAATTTAATATTAACTTAATTATAATATATTATAATTAAGTTAATATATTAATTTTATATATTTATATAATATATATTTATAAATAAGTTAATAACTAATATAATAATAAATAACTTAATAATAATTAAATAAAATAAACGCCGGCCCCGGTGGCGGCGGGGTAAAGTCCTCGCCTGCTAATCCGAGGGTCGCGGGTTCGAGTCCCGCCTGGGTGGGTTTTTCACCACCCAGGGCATGGATGTGTGTCAAGTTCTGTTGGTCCGGTCCCTGGAAAACCTGATGACAGGCTCAGCAGCCTATCGGGATTCAGGGGACATTCGGGCCAACAGAATCGTCCGGCAAGCAAAAAAAAAAAAACTTTCTTCAAATTTAGGAGCGAAATAACATTAAATTGGTTGACCTCCATCAACTCATCAACTCATCCATTGATTATGAAAAAGGCACAGTTATCATAGAACCTCAGTACAATTAATATCAAAATGCTTCGGCAGGGACCGCAAATGGGCACTCAAGATTAAGCTTCTTCATTATTTGTCGACTGTAAAGCTAAACCTATCATAGAATGACATCAGGTTTACGAAACGTTCTTTATGTATTTATAAAATCCCCCACTGCTCAGGGTCCATGTTTATAAAGTAAATACCGACAATGTGTGATGAGGTAATCAACACCTTGTGAGGATTTCAACAATTCTTCTTGGAAATGCACGGCAAAGAACGTAGCCCAAAAAGAATTACGCGTAGAATAATCTGAGGATCACCCGAGCCGACATGAAATCGATCATGATCACAAAAATATCTAGAAATTAAACAAAAATACACCAGAGTATTCTTGCTTCCTTTCTACACATAAACAGTATTTTTCCAATAGGAAAGGATCAATAGGACAATATGAAATGACAGGAAAGCATATCACTCACTCGTAGACACGGTCACATTTCTGCAGTCCTTTGAGCTTTCAAAGTTCCTTCGCAGTTGGGAATAGAGGTACGATGCAGCTGAAAACTCCTGAAACAAACAAACGGGCATTTTCAACAACGTTTGTATTATGAGCACACAAAGAAATAAATGATTTGGACAACTGTAAATATTGGGCAGCTGTTAGAAACGTTGCATTGTTGATATTGATTCAACATTTTTAAAAATATTGATTGCTTCACGGTGTCCATGAAAATTCTGGAGTGATTCTGGAAAGCATTTAACATATTTCCTAGTAAAGGCTGGGACACAATCAACGTATACGTGTGACGCGAGACGTAAACGGGACAACGGCAGACGGGGAACCCAAGTCAGCGGTCACAATCGACGTTAACGCGGCCCGGAGTAACAGTTGACTAACTCAGGCGCAGTTAAGAGATCAGGGGTAAACAAGTGCGGAAGTAAATAAGTTGTCTTAGCCAAGAGTAATCTTCAACAGATGGATGTATCTGCCGACAGATGGCTCCCATTGCCGGATTCTCAGGACTATTCTGATTGGTTTTCCGAGTACGGGATACGGGGAGAGATGAAAGTTGCCCATCTCTCGCGTACACGTTGATTGTGTCCGCTCGCTATAATTTCCCGTCAGCCATCTTTTCGCGTATTCCCGTTAACGGCTCACGTTACACGTACACGTTGATTGTGTCCCAGCCTTAACTCTCCGTGGGACTTAATTAGTGATTCTCTCCGTAAATTTGACTTAAATCATTATTAAATTATACCACACATCTGATGATTCATATACTCAATGACCTGCAGCAATTACCGTCCGGTCATTACTGCCATATGATAGTAATCTCTAAATATAATTGAAGGATATGGTTTAGGCATTTTGATTTCGTCAGACTTAACCACAACTATGTCGTCAAGTGTGATGGAGCTGAATTGCTCAGCAGGTCCAACAGATATTGGGACCCGGTGAACAAAAGATGCCATCGAGATAACACTAGAAAGACGTTAGCCCTGATGACGATGGTAGAGAAAGCCATCGAAATGTTGGCAGCAATGGCCTCTTGACCCGGTCGGAAACATGAGAAGACCTCGTATTCCAAGGGCTCATCCCAAGTAGCAGACAATATTGTATGGATATCCATAAATGGTTACCAATATCCAAAAGAAGTTAGGTCCAACCTGTAACATTATATGGATATCCTATGGATATTATGATTACTGTATCCTTACGATGATATCCATGCAATATTCATAAAATATTTCCGAGCAACTTAGAACTTATTAATTTTTAGTGAATATTGAGTTATGTAAAATGAATGTAGCACTGTTATTTTTTGTTTTTTTTTTTTTATTTCTCAATTGGATGTAGGAGATGATTAGTGTGAGATAGGAGACAGAAGAAGGACATACATACAAGGTTAATATACAGAAACTTAATAGGGAGAAACGGTGAATAATAACAATGTACGTGCGATTGAATTATAAAATTGACTTAAGTTTGAAATTATTATTTTGTCGTTGAAATTGAATCGCCGCTATTTCCAAATTTTCAATAATTAAAAATAAAATTGCACCGAATCGAGCGCTAACTGGTGGCGTCATCCGAACGGAAGTGCGAGTTGCCATGTTGTCGTTGTTTGTTTTATTCATTTACCGACCATCGGACGAGTACGCACGAGTCGAAAGGAGAATCCAGTGGAATCTGCGTGAATCTGTGAATTAATTGAAGATTGAAATCTGTGAAGTTGCGGAAGGTTGCAGCGAAGCATAGGAATTGAATACCGGCATTTTGTACACGATAAGTTAATAATTATATCATCCTGACATTTCCATGTGGCTTTCCTTTGGTGCCTTATGACGCACGTCTTCCTGTTGCAGCATATTGACTCGTATTTCCCTATTGATGAAATGGCAGGCAAAAGGAAGCCCTTTAATTTTTTAAGTAGGCGTGCTCAGAATAAGTTGATAAGATATGATATCCTAACGTTAAACAATGTTGGAGTGGTAAATGGTGAACCCTTGAGGGAGTCTGAGTCAAGTGTTGGCAGAAACACACAAAACTACTGATTCAAGAGTGGATAATCTTATTGCATCCCGATTTCCCAATTTCTCCTCTACTGATTCCGAAGAGTCAAGTGTCCACCCAAAGTTCTCAGCCGTCGTATTTCTTTTTCTTTTATCTTATTGAGGATTGATGATGGAGTTATCATGTTCTAAACTCCCATTAAATATAAATAATGAAAAAGTTATAATATGTAGATACAAATGATATGGAAATAGACATTCATGTGGCCAACGTTGACAAGAAAGAGGTAATTCTCTCCATATCATGGAAAAGTTATTATGTTCGAATTACAACGGCTTGATTTATTGGAACAAAAAGCTCGGGAAGATCAAAACTCGTGTTGTATGTATGAGACTAGCTTGTCAATGAGAATGGTCTCCTCACAGAATATTCACTTACTTTAATAATGAAAATAATAATAAGTTCATTTGCCTGAGTGAGAGCAAGAATCCTTGGGTATCCAATTACAATGGCTTGTGACTTGTTTGGATTTATGTTTAGAAGATTTGTTTTGCTCTAAGTGTAAAGTCTAGCCAGGTCATTGTTGATGTATATATACTTTATGTTGCCACGTAAACAACCAACAGTCGAATGTAAATAGATCTGTAGATTGTTAGCGTATTGATAAAACTTGCAGTTTTTTAGTACTGATGGGTACTTAAGTGCAAGTAATGAAGGTGAGGGCAGTATAGACTTGTTTCTTGGGCTTTGTTTAAATTTTTTCATTGATTTTCTCAGGTTCCCTTCAGAAAGCGAGGGAAAAATGTTCCTTAGCTGAGGACACCAGTGACCTCACTTCAGATGCGGGAGTTAATGGAGTTCAAAGGAAGGAAAGAGAGTCGGTAAAAGGAAAAGATATGAGGTTCGATGGAGCTCAGATAGTGAGGAGGAAGGACAAAATACCTTAACTCCAGGATTCCCTATGCCACCCACATTGGTAGAGCATAGTGATGCTCAGGCCACTTCTTTACCTGGGGCCAACACTGATGCATTCCCATAGGATACTCCCCAAGGATGTAGTAGTAAAAGATCGAGTAAGTGCTTGGTATACATTTGTGTGCATGAACTTCCCCTGGGCAACTACACTGGCTTCACATTACGAATTCAATGGATACATCTATATTGCAACCATTGTAAATGTACTTTTAACTATCAGGTTTTGAAGAGGAATTGTTGAGAGCAGTAACCTTCATTAAGCACTCTGTCATTGATATTAACAAAAGACTGAGGGCTCTGGAGGCACCAGCTTCTCAATCACAGAATGTAACTGAGGTTACAAGTACAGTGCTTGGGTCGTACCCTATAGCCACCCAGATTCAGCTGCTCGAGGAGAAGAAATTACAGGATGGGACTCATAAGCAGCAATTGGTAATACTTTAATTTCATTGTCCATTTGCCAGTTGATATTACAATCTAATGAGGTGACAATGATGTTCTCAATACTTTTTCTTCTCAGACTTATGAATTGAGGATAATTGGTGGCAATTCTCCTAAAGATATGAACCGGAGAATGATGCGGGCATTAATGACAGACTCAGTAGCTGCAGAGTACAGTTGGCTGGGACAGAAGAAAAAGAAAATATTTTCAAAACTCATAATCAAGGATGTGATATTTGGTATGTAATACAGGAATGTTAAACATCTGTTGAGCATATATTTAGCATATGCCCTCCTGGACATTTACATATGCTCACCACTTGCTCTAAATATGCCTTACACATGTTTAAAATGTGCTTAGCATACGCTGAAAACAAATTGTGCTAGTAGAAACAAAGTGCAACTGGGGATAGTGGGATTAAATCTAGTTTTCACTGTTTTTGAACTCCATAAAATCTCATTTTTTCTCCATTAAATCTGATTTTCGACTACCTATTTTTGAACTCATTTTCAACTGTTTGATCTCATATTCACTATTTTCAACTCAATTGAATCTCATTTTCACTCTTTTTCAACTCAATTAAATCTCTTTTTCCCTCTATTTAATCGGATTTTCAACTATTTTTGAACTCATTTTCGCTCATTTGAATCTCCCTTGCAACTATTTTTAAACTCATTTTCAACGATGATAGAAACTCATTTTCGACTGATTTAAACTCGTTTTCCCGTGTCTCAAATTGCAAATGAATTCCTAATGAGTGGTGAAAATGAGATGAAAATAAGATTTAAAACTGTTGCAAAAGAGATATTTTTACGTGAGAAGTCTTAATACAGCAGCCTATTTTGTACCTCTGAGTGATGAATGTTTTTGAGGTTTAGAAGCAGTGGCATTAACTAATTTTTCTCAGCAATGGGTAGTTCTTGAACAAAAAGATAAATACGTCGTTGTGTTATGTACATTGCGAACTATAATTTCATATATCTAGTGCCCTAAAATTACCTACGATAAACTTTACCTCATAGTTTAAGAATTACCCGTCAAAAATGAGAAAAAGAAGTTTCTGCCGATCATGACAAGAAATAACATTGTACATTCCCACTAGAACTTTAATTCCAACTTCAATTACGACTCTGAGTCACCTCAATAACTTCCCTGTGCCTCAATAACAACCCTGAGTTCTAGTGTGGAATACACAAAGTTATTTTTGTCATGATTATTCAATTCCATAGTTACGCCTGCTATTATTAATATTAAAGTAAAAAAACATCAATGACTTTATTCTTAATTCAAGATGTTTCCAATTTTACTAATACAACAAAAGAAGGATTATGTCATTCATAGGATAGTTTACTAACTTGTCTTTGATGTGAATTGTAAAACTAGACAAATAATTTTTCAATCTTTCGCCAGATGTATTTAGAAAATCCCAGTGGAGTGGCACAACAAATAAAGAAATTGAGATATATGTGAAGGACTGGCTACGCCACGCGAAATTCCGTGTTGGAGGGAATGAGAAACTACCTAAAAAAAAATGATGCTATGGATGTTTTGTGATTTTTTTCAGATCAATAAAGTTTGTGAAAACTTAGTCCAATATGTACTACTCCTAATCCTGATTCCAAATTAAATATATGCGAGGGAATTTTTTTGTCATAATTGTGGAAAAGGTAACTTTTTAGGTGAAGGAAATCAAAAATAAATGAATATATTAGCTTCTACCAGCAAATCTGAGTTTCTTCTTTCGTTCTTTCCATCTATGTGAATGTGAAATTCATTCAATGTTATAACTTGTGCGCTGATGAATAGTATGGCTAAAAAAATTTAAGTAGCTTCAGTTAGCTATACGATGTTCTTCCTATGAAGTATTGTACCTCAACATGTACTTCCCTTTGGATGGCTCATGATTCATCGTTGAGATGATCTCCAGGAAGGCTTGATGCTGCAACTCTGTTTTTACAATAGGGGTGGTTCAGTATTAACAGGCTAAAAATGGTGTGAAATTCAAAATTATATGCGATTGGGAGGGTGGTTTTTTGGGTTTTTCTGCAAGATGGATATTGCATGGATATCCATATAACTGAGGGGTAATGTTGCATGGATGCTAGCCCTGGATATTCTATGGATATCCACTAGCGGGAACTTCGGATATCCTCTGGATATCCATGGAAGGTTACACGGATAAGCTGGATATTTTATGGATATTAAGAAAGTTATTTTGTAACATTATATGGATATTGTATGGCTATTATCTGCTGCTTGGGATGTTTTAACGGATAGCTTCATAAATACCATTCTTGTAACGCTTGCTGAACAACGCTAAACTCTTTTTCTGAGTTATTTTTATCTAAGTAACTTCCTTTCTTCGTATAAAACTGGCCATCCGACTTCCTAGATAAGGATTTTCTTCCGCTTGTGAATGCTTTTCCCGCGTAAAAATGACAGCGAATGTTGTATTCTTGATTTAACATCTTTCTATGCTACACATTTTTTACTGGATCGCGTTTCTTTCCGCAGTTCAGCTCAACAAAAGGGTGGTTCACAGTAAAAAAAAAGCTGCAATAAAAAATATATAGACGGGTTAAAGAAAAGAGGATGGGAGCTGTCACGTGAATTTCTGCGCGACTGAGCCTCTCTTCTTAAGAATTCCGTCCGGTCTATACTCTTTTTCTCCAACGTGAATATCTGAACGCAATACTTTCACTGACCACAAAAAGGGAAGCACATCTTACAGCTCAAACGTTTGTTTTATCTTCACATTACGCCTTCCTTGGTTACTCACGCTCTTTTATGTACATGTCCATCCCATTTCCTTTCTTAATTTCGTCTTCCGGCCGGTAAGCGCGATAAGAATTTCTTTTTCGCCAACCTACTTTCACTCAATATCCTTTCTTTGTTTTTTTTTATTTCTATTCAGTTTACCACGTCCGCATAATCCGAGGAAAGCCATCCTCTCATCCAAGCTGCCTCTATCTCTCGTCTCACTTATCATTTATTCCCCTCCAACTCAAAAGAACGCCTCCAGCTATTTCTACCAGCAAATGTTTACATCTCTTCCGAGCTCCAAGTTTATCCACAATTTTTCACATATTTCTAGGACTATCGAATCCTCGCTGCCTCCGAAAAATCCCGGAACTTTCCACCTATAACAACATAGTAACACAAAATCAACATCCTGAGGTCTATACTGAAAAAGATATGGAACAAATATTGGAAATATTGAAACATATGTATATTTGCGCATGTAGAACAATCAAAAACTACTGTAAAGCTGACTATCTGTGATGTAAGACGGGCAAAGAGAACTGCTCAAGCAAACAAGGAATTCTATCAGGGGCCAGTAATTGCTAGAAACACAATCAATAATGAAGGGGAGCACTTTACATAAACATACATTTAGAGCATTCTGTATTATGACAGTGAAGCCGGGACAAGAGGACCTGCAGAGCAATGGATGAAATGAATGAAAATGAAATTAAAATAAGAGAAAATCTACGTCTTCGAATAATTTCGAAGACGTAGATTTTCAATTGATTGACAAATATTTCGATTCGAAATATTTGTCAAGCGCTATAAGGCTTCGAGTTAAAGTATCATTGAATTGCCAAGAGACAAAATCGGCAATATGCTATTTTTTTCTCTTCCATTAACACATATTGCTAATGAGAACGCGGTTAGATAGTATTGCCCCAAACTGTACACGAACGAATATGGCTCCAACCGCCTTAGCGTTACCCCAGAAACCGAGGCCCCATTCAATAACTCCCCAATCGCGTCCCCATTCGACCAAATCCTCTCCGTCGTGTCCCAGTTCGATGACCTCACCCCCTGACCCCTATCGCCAGTCCACTCGACGCTATCCTACTCGGCCCCCTCCCCCTACAATTCCCTCAGTCGCTAGGCCACTGTCATCTTTACCCTCGCACGCTGTCCATACACAACTGGGACTTGCCAGTATCCCCAAAGCCATCCCGACTCTCCTTCAAAGCCATCGGGAGATGGAGTGTGAGAAAAGATGAAAAGGGGGAAAAGAGATGGCAGCACAGGCGAGCAAGCAGCCACAACACCACGGGGAGAAAAATTTCAGACGAGACGGCTTAGCCTCAAAACACACTCAATCGCGGAGGAGAATTTCGAAAATCGGTGAGAGGTTCTTTTGAGTCGTAATAAGAAACCTGTTACTCACATGGTACGTCTAAAAATCCCCCCATCGCCGCATTCTAGTACACCACCGAATAGTAATATGCACGAACTCATATACCCAAGGTCGTTTAATATCGATTGTGCTCTTCCTTCTATATAGGTCTTCGCAACGTACATAAATCCGCCATTAATGCGCTTATTTTTCTGTATTCTCCATAAGCATAGTATAAGCAGGTTGTTCGACGATTTTGTTGATTTGCCTGTGCATTTGTATTCGTAATAAGAGATGGCAGGAATATCGTAATGACAACTTGTGCCGCATATTCGCAGATTTCCTTGGAAGTGTTATGCCAGTAAATGCTCTAAGAGCACATAAATGGCAGTAACATGGTGGAAATGGCTGCGAAGACCCATATCGAAGGAATAATACAATCGATATCGAACGATCTTGTCGTAAACCAATCTGGCCGCCCTCTATCGGCAACAACACTGAGAATATAAACACTGAGAACAGCAACCGAACATAACTGAGAATTTATTTTCAAGAGCAAAATCGTGTTTTAAAAGGAGAATAGCACATTAAGACACTGGCGACTTAAGAGGCTAATTATTACACGGCGCGAAATTCGCCGATAACATACCGCGTAATGAGAGCCACCTAATTCACGAATATCGTTTACTACTTTATATCTCGTGTGACTTAAATTCGCCGTCCTCTGCATGAAAACCACGTCATGAGTGGGAATGGTAAATCAAAATTTTCAATCACCTCTGCATAGTTACCGTTGTTTACTTTTCATTTTCAGGTTTCTTTGAGTGCTTTATGAGAACTATTCTATAGATGGAAGAATTTGAGCAATCCATTTGCTTTTGTCCTAGATGATTTCCACACGATAGATGGGAGAATTTGAGCTAATTTAAGACAATCTCCAAGCAAATTACGGAACTATTTTAAATAAACAAGCCAAACATACAAATGCTGTATACGATGTGGGGGAAGATACAGCTAACCCAATGTCAACTTTATCTACTTCATATCAAGTCCTATCACATCAACCGAATAAAAATGTTACAATTACTATGAATTACATAGTCAAACCTTAATTTGAATCTAATGAAATTCTACGAGTTATATTACTGAAACAAAGATTACTTACCAGTTCTTTTCAATCCAGATATTGTACAAGATACAGCATAAGTTAATTCAAATAAACCTACGGAGTTTTATAATTTTTATGCTACAATGGATGGTGTTTCACGTACGTTAATATTAAATTATCCTACAAATACTGATAAAAATTTGTAGTCTGAAGATAAGGAATGGGTCAAAGGATAAGAAGTTAGCAGAATCAGTTTAACAAGTTCGCTAGGATCCATTTCACTTTCAGATCCATAAATTCTACATGCACTATCCACTTAACCATGATTTAAATCAATTATGCTTATGGTAACCAAACGCTACCAATCACTCGAGGGAAACATAAGCGTAGTCTCGTGTAGTAATGAAGTTGTCGTCAACACAGAGTAATAATTAGCTACTTGGCTACCCATAAATAACGTTTAACGGGTATTTGGCAGTATGATCCACTTTTTATGTCTATACTAGATGACCCGAGCGAATATTTCGCACAGTATTAAGCTTCTTTCTGTTTCTTCCTTCTTTCTTCCTGTTCTTTTATCTGTTTCTAACCATGGACAATTATATGTTATTTATGTTTGTGTTAGAGATACATAACGTAAACAGTAAATGGTCACACTGATTGCATGTAGAATGTAAGCAATCTAACTAAACGATGTGTTAATAGATGGCGCCTCCTACAGTCTTTTAAGCACGGAACCATTGCCAACATATTAGTTGATTATATCGTCAGCAGATGGCGTTGTATAATTTTTTAACACAAAATTTAATTTTAAAACAATTTGCCTATTTTTCATCAATATCGGGGAACAAAGGCTTTAAAATGATGTTTGAATCATTAATTTTGATGAATAATTATGGGAGTTATGGCGTTGCGACAAAAAAAACACCTTTGAGAAATAATTTGTACGGATTCTAGAGGAACGACTACCCTTGCTCTCTTATCTCAACCCGCACATCAGTGCAGATGCGTCAGTTGCCGAACCTCCAGGATCGAAATAATATATATGATTATCAATTTTTTTAACAAATACGTTAATAAAATTTTATTATTTTTCGTCAAAAGCGGGGAAGTAGCTTTAAAACGATGTTTGAATCATGAATTTTTATTAAGAATTTTGGAAGTTATGGCCGATCCACAAAAAAACACCTTTGAGAAATAATATATACGGATTATTATTTAAGATTTAAACAAAAAATAACTATCCGGGCATTTTATTAGTCTAGAAGTTTGCACAGATAAAAAAAACGTCACACATCGGCTATTTCGCCACAGCAGCAAATGAACTTTTCATTTGACTGCACTCATAAATTTGCTCTGAATTTTCAAAAACTCCTCCATTCCAACTTCCCCCACACATCCTCTCTTTAAACTTTTTCGAAATTCCTGCTACGTTACCATCCTCCAAGACAGTCACAGTGGAGAGAGCTTACTTCTCCGCATTAGACCTAGAACACTAGCTCCGATTTTAATCATTTCCTCCCGCTACTCTATCCTTGAAAATCTCCTGCGTCTGTTACATTCATGAACTGCGGAATATACACACTTATTTTCTTAATACTCCTAATATCCCTTCTTTTTAGCACCTATTACACCAAATAAAATACGTATTAGTCGTAAATTGAATGAAGTAAATTACACCTACACATGTTAGCCGATAATTCAAAGACGAAAAAGCACGATTAGATCAAACGTTACGTATTCAAGTTGAAAACTTCATTGAAATATGTCGATTCTCCTTCGCTGTTAGCACCGTTAAAAATACGTCAAATTCACGATGATAGATCTTCAAAACTTACTTCGCTTGATAATTCTCCATATTTATCATTGCGAACACCTCATTAAATCCCATTTTTCCATTCGGGATTATTTATAAATACAAGGTGAGACATCATAACTTCCTTTTTTCAAAACGCAATTAAACCCATTTTATGAATGAGATTTACTTTATTTTTTCATGATGTTGTAGGTACATATCTACAGTTTTACGTTACATAGTTTTGAAAATCATAAGAGGTAGGTGACGCCCCCCCCCACTGTCCATACACTGAATAAGCCAATTTCAGGCGTTTGTCATGAAACTTACCAGCATAGCAGAGGGTATGTTGGTAATTTCAGGTCTTGTAGGGTCCTTGAACGGTTGACATAAACACGGGAGTTCATTAAAAAAACCCACAAATGGGGTTTTTTTGGGGGGGTTGACACAAATGGGAGCAGAAATTGCCAACCTACCCGCTGCTATGCTCGTAAGGGTCATGGCAAACGGCAGAAATCGGCTAATTGAGTGGGTAGACAATGGGGGGCGTCATCTACCCGATAAAATTTTCAAAATGTGGAACGCCGAACTTAAGATATTTACCTACAACATCATAAAAAAAATAGAAAATTCTCATTTTAAAAATGGGTTCCCTTGCGTTTTGAAAAAAGGAAGTTATATTGCCGAACCCTGTATAGGTCAAATGTCATAAGACTACGTGCTAAAATAGCTCAAAATTGCCAAGACACCAAATCGGTAACAAACTTTTCGTATTCATCTGTATATAATACTGTATATATTGAGTGCGAGTATGAAAAAATTTCTCGAAAATCTGTGCATAAACGAACATCGCTCCGACCACCTTACACCCTACGTAGATTTGCCCACACACACTACCTTTACCAATCGATTTCAGATCGATCTGACTGGATTTACTCGGTATCTTAAACGCAAGGGGCTAGTGAGGTTGATCTGAGAAGCAGGCCGACTCGGCTACCGGAGATTTACGATCGACCTGAAACATCCGGTCTGAGGTGCTTCTCGTTATTCTTTTTGTTGTTGTCATTGACAAACAAATTATAATCGTTATAATTCCATGCGCGTGCTGTAACCAGTTGTAACAATAGTAAAGTAATGACGAGTAATGTGGCATTGACGATATTTTGTAGCACATCGCAATTCCATCTCAAATTTGGCGATTTTTTTCACTCTGAATGCGACTGAAAATTTCCATCTCTGCACTCGTTTACTCACCAGGATAATTGGGCTTCAACTGATGGATTCGCTTATTCAATATCGATGTTTTCAGTCCGTGTTGGTAAACCAGGCGATCTGAGCCGGCTCGCTTGAAATTTTCAGATCGGTTCCAATTCAGATCGATCTGAGATCAATTGGTAAACGTAATGACACACACTCCGTTTGGATTGGATATTTGGGGAGGGGACCGACGGCTAAGGTCATTTGCGCCATAGGGGATAGGTAAGGGAGGGAGGGTGGATAGAGACCCGGCGTCGGCATTCGCCTGTTCTTAACGAAAGGCGCCAAGGGGACCACGGCTTAACGTCTCATCCGACAGACGGAGTACTCCACTTGAAGTGCCCTCCACAAGACACTCAAGTAGGGATCGGGTTTCCTGTGAAAAACATCCTGCCTGCAGGGATTTGAACCCTGGCCGCCCGTGTGGTAGGCGAGTACTCTAGCCACCACACCCAACCGATCCACGACACACTCCGACCTCACCATCGCCTCAAAATGTCTTATCCCACATCCCTGTAGTCTCTTTCGGCTCATCTCCAAAGAGGCACAAACTATTTCCATTCCGCGCCGCACACTTCTTCATCTCTCTCGACTCTTTCTTCCTCGCTTTCCTCTGGGAGTGGCATGGAGAGTATAGGACGAGGAAGGAGGAGGAGAGGAACGGAGGCGGTCTCCAGTGCGTGTAGACGAGGGAAAAAAGGAAAAACAACTCTCTCACATCCCCAACACTTACTTTTTTCATTTCTCTCTCCGCTGGAAAAGAGAGAGCCAACTTAAATCCTGTGGGTGGAAGCTTCCTCGATCGTCCACGGCGGTGGCGTGCCTCGTTTTGTGGGGGCAGTGCTGCCAATGCTTGCGAATTTTGCAACACATATGGTGACTTTTAAGGAGGAACCTGTGCTTCGAAATACAGTAAACTTAATATGTAAATTTTTTCCGTAGTAATGAGTAAACTTCGGCTAGAAGCTGCCTATTATATTTCTCGAATTTCAAAAAAAAAATCCTTCGGACAATATGTTACAGGACAAAGCGTTATTACGTAAACAGTATTTCGAAGCACAGGTTTCTCCTTAAAAGTCACGATTTGTGTTGAAAAATTTGCAAACCTTGGCAACACTGCCCCCACAAAACGAGGCGCGCCACCGCCGCGGACGATCGAGGAAGCTTCCCCCCACAGGACTTAGTTGGCTATCTCTTTTCCCGCGTAGAGAGAAATGAAAAAAGGTAAGTGCTGAAGATGCGAGAGAGTAGTCTTCCCTTTGTTCCATCGTATACACGCCCTGGAGAATGCCTCCCTTCCTCTCCTCCTTCCTCGCTCTTTACTCTCCGTGCAACTCCCAGAGGAAAGCGAGGAAGAGCGAGTCGAGAGAAATGTCTTTTACTACGTCGCGAAAACCAGTAATCATACTGACTCCAGCATTCAGTGCATTTCACCGGGATTTGATACCTATAATAATTTTAAAATTAACTGAGGGAAGGTTATAATTATCTTGGGGAAAAACAATAAAGTATATATCGAATGCCGGATAATGATAAATATTGAAACCATGAATATCCATAATGGAATCTCGACTCATCGCCAAAAATTGTTGCTTAGAATTCCGTGAAGGAATACCTCCTTCGATTGAGTCGCCGTCTAGTGATGAAAGACGACAGTTTAAATGTAAATATTGTCTAGAGATCGTAAATAATCACTTCTTACCGGTTTTACTTTCCAGTAATCATAATGCAGTGGATCAAAAAATGCAGTACTGCACGCGGGACGTAATTACACTTTTTTTAATATTGTCCGGTCTACAGATATATTTGATTCCTCTCCAAATTTAATTACACAAATGCACAATTAACTTCTTAGCACTTCGTGAATATCGTTCTACGGCAATTCAATAATTATACGAGGTGAAAAAAAAGGAATGAATTAGAAGATGGATACATAAGAAATATAAGAATTTCAAAACCAAGATACGACAATATCATCTATGGATGAGAAATTGCGCCAATAACTATCATTTAAAAAACAAATAAAGGAGAGATTGTTAAACCTACTCCAAGGCCACACATGAATACATAGTAGGTTACACATTAACATCCAAATCAATGTATCTAGATCATACCTTCTGATTCCTAAGGCTCTCAACAGATGATCTTACTAATATATAAACATCTAGCGGTGTATGTCTGTCTGTATGTTTGTTACTCAATCCCTCATCTGCTGCGTTAAAAATAAAACTAAAATCAAGCTGAGTAAAACAGGAGAATGCCACGATGACATATTAATTCGACTAGCCTCTGGAATGCAAATGGACTGAAGTTTAATTTCTACGCGTTACCGCTAAAGAATGTTGAAACTATGTAAGCATAATATAATGCGGTTTTCACCTCCAGAATTAAAAAATGAAACTAAAATTATAGCTGATTTGCCTGGAATAAAATAAACCTCATGAGCGACTCGAACCTACAACCTATAAGCCCTGTCTTTCTTTCATCCCCCGTTGAATTTCAACGGGTACCTTTGCTAGTAAACCAAAAAAATGTAGCTGTAAATTAACAGTATAAGATCCACACAGCAGCGAAAAGACTCACAATGGAAGTTTCAGATGACTCTAAGAAACTTCCTGTATTAGTAATTTCCTCTCTAGAATTTACAAAGTAACTGCAAGGTCTCAAAAATAGGCAGCTATCATCCACAGCATCAAGTAGTTCATATCTCTTCAATCGTTATTGAATATTCATCACAGTCTCACCTTAACAACAATCATCAACGGCTATTTACGATTCGACTGAGAATACTTTTTTCTAATTGTAAGTGGCGCCAAGGACTGAGTGAACTAAATTTGGAAATTGAGACAACACATTACCTAGGCAAAGATTCCAAACATTTAAATCAATAATATGCATTCATGATTAAAACATATATTTGGTAAACAAGATAAACAGCAGTTTCCCTTGGCAACGTTGCGACATTCATCAAAATATGTACGCTATGTTCTCCAAAGAAACCGGAAGTCAGTTATTTAAACCTAAATACACATGGTATTTTATCGATTACCTAAGCTGAAAAATATATTAAGTGACTCGAGATGTAGTACATGTTACACAGCTTTATGAACAATAATTTTCGGGCATAAATTGGGATAAAAAGTTATATGAAGAGATGCCATCGCACTGCCATTAAAGCGATATATTTCAGCGTTAAAATTCATCATTTATAAACCGATATATATTCGTAAAATGACCAATGACCTGACAATATACCTACACCTTACGATATTAGAAGTTTTACGGCTAATTATCCTACGAATTATCATTCGAATAGTTATGCGTGCGACGTTCATGCACCTTTTAAAACGGAAAATTCTTCGCATAAAATTACTCGTAAGATAATCCGAAACAGATGTTCCATAACTGATCACATGATATTGTAAATGACCGTGAGGATCGCATGATATTGTAATTGACTTAATCTAATACGGCGTTTGGAGGCTTTCGTAAATTTATTTCAAGCAAATGGCACACTTCTATGCTTAATAATTAAAGCAACACCGTTTGCTTCTCCTTAATGATCGTCTCTTATTCATCATCGTAATTCATCATTTCCGATTTCCACTAGCGCCAACGCAACGGTGCTTTACCAATGTAAAGTGACAGCGTTCGGAACTAATGACTACCATGGTCCTCACGTGTACTCATACTACAAATACATGTTACCGTCGTTTGGGCCATCGTACTTACGATAGTGGTGTGCGCGGAGCATTAATGGAGGACTAATAATGCCTAACATTCACTACGCTCACCAAACGATCTCAGATCGATCTGAAATCGGACCGTTCTCAAATTTCCAATAGATCCGACTCAGATCGCCTGGATTATCAACACGGACTGAAAATGTCGACATTGAACAGTCGAATCAATTACTTACAGTACAATTGACCTGGTGTGTAAGTAAGTAGGTACAGAGACAGAAATATTCAGTCGCATTCTGAGTGAACAAAATTGCCCAATTAGAGGTAGGATTGCGTTGTGCTGCGATATCATCAACAACGCTTCACTCGCCATCACTGCACTCTTGTTACAACTGGTTACAGCACGCCTTGAATAATTAAGGTTATATTTTGTTTCCCTATGACAACCAAAAGAATAACAGGCCCACTGATCAGATAGATCTGATATCTCAGGCTGGCTGAGAAAGCGGCCCGAGTCAGTTCACTTCACAGATCGACCCCACTGGCCCGTCGCGTTTCCATGCCGATCTGATCAAGTCAGATTGATCTGAAATCGACTGGTAAACGTAGTGAATATTTCTACACTACCGATGCTAATCTATAGGCACTATTTCAGCCACCACATTAAACCGCTCCCTGTTACCACTACTGCTACCCAAATGAAGGGAATGGAAGCATTAAAGCGTCACTTTCCTCTTGACACTTTTATATGTATCTATTTCACACAGCAGGAACGGGATGCAATTTTTCCATGCACATTTCTTACCACATCCACGAATGCGCGTTTCTTAAAGACGGACGTGCGGCTAGGGTATTTTGTTACCCAAGTCTCCTCGACCTGTTTTTATTTTAGTTTTCTCCACCTTTCCCGACGGTTATCCGACGGTTATTTCACGTCTGCTTTTGAGGCATCCCTTGGCGAGAGGGCTCCTCAGAAGACTGGAGAGGCAGAAGTTATTTTCTTCCTTCGGATGCGAGGTGGATCTCTGAATGTATATATACATAAGTAGATATCTACCCCCCCCCCAACACCACGAGGCTCCCCACGGTCGCGGACGTCCGAAAATGCTTCCCCGCAGGACAAAGTTATCTTTTTCCCTTTTTCCCACAGAGAGAGAGAGAGAGAGAGAGAAATGAAAAACGCAAGAGTTGGAGATACGAAAGATCCGTGTTGCCAGCTCGGATACTCGCATTCAGCTGCAGTAACTTCAACTAAAAAGTCGCCACATTGTTGCTGGTTTAAAAAGCGATTACAGTGACTAATATTGCCGTAAGATGGTAGTGTGTAAATTAAATGTTTACTAGATGACAACTTTGCATTAAAAAGACGGGCAGCGTGCCGAGTCATGGAAATCATAGGGAGTACTTAGGCATATATTTTTCCACCAAAGGCTTAAAATGGCTCTTTCACTCGGCGAATGACTTGTGAATGATTATTTTGGCATCAAATCGCAGGCGCACTTGCACATTCGATATCAACATAAATTCATTAAATATGAAGATTTTGAAATTCAATGGAATATAGAACTTCAATATACAATTTCTAGAACATCTTTGCATGAACTTAAGTTAAGGTGGAAAATACAAATGAGGATGTCATTATATGATACATATGTATGCCCAAGAGTTTTAAAGCATAACACATAACCTTTTGGTGGTAGGCTTGAATAGGTTCTCTCTCAAGGCTAATAAAAATTAATAGTAACTTGTCATTGTGAATGTAAATTGCTTTGTAGTAATAAGAATTATGGTTATATTAGTAATAAATTCTCCTCTTAGATCAGTGGCTTTTAACAGGAAAAAATGCTTTCTAACAGTACAATACCTAACAGAAAAACATTTGTGTAGGTCTCTTACATTACAAAGCATTGTTTCACAATCCAGCCAATCCTTTGCTGAAGCATACTCATTTACGCGCTAGAGTAAAAAATAAATTACGATTAAAACACGGAATAATTTTCCGCTCTGTGATCTGTCAATTTCTCCCCACTTTTGTACAATGTTTAATAAACGATTCGGTCACCCTCAAGCACTCCCTTTACGATCGCGACTGATGACTTCGGCCAAGATTTTTTTGTTCCCGTTGAAAGGCAATAATAAATTAAACCCCAGAAGCTCTTCATTATGACTTTTCCCTAATGAAAATTTCTTTCTTGTTTCCGGAGGCATCTGGCAGAAGACAAAAGGACTAAGGAGGAGAGGCAACCAAGGGGGGGATGAGGGGGCTCGGGAGCTAATCCCTTAAACCCTTTGCCAAACTTAACCCTTTCCCTCCCTCCCCCCCCTTTCATTCTTTTCCGGCCAATGCCTATGGATGAGGAGGAATTAAATGAGAGTCCTTGGCAATCTCTTCTTTTCCCCGCGCCCCTTACGGCCGGAGTAGCGTGAATCAAGGAAAAGCGGAGTTTTCCCAAGGTCATCGAGACGGGAAAGACTCGGCAGGATCCACCAATGTTCCGTAGAAATTAAGTTCGCACCGATCCAGACATTCGGTTCGCTCGCTCTCGGGGGAAAATATAAAATTTTTCGCAAAATAAGGCGCCAACTTTGGCGGAACAATAGTATCTGATCCAGATATAAAATTGAAAAAGGAAGGTAGCAGTTTTGATCTCTTGGAATCACGACGCATTGTTTCCAAAAAAAAAGGTTTTTTTTAATGCCATAATATACTGAATAGTAATAATTGTATTCTAAGTATGGATTAAAAAGAGAACAAAATTAGCTTACCCTTGAAAAGATCGTGAAAATATAAGAACCATATCACTTTGTATAACTAGAAAGTCGAACGTATGAAATCGTTTCAGGGCTTTACTTGGTGGAAATGTGATATATCCATGATAAAATATAACACAACAATAGTAAAATCCACACTTTAATATACTACTTCAACACCGACCATGGTTTCGACATACTATGTCATTAGTTTTCATATTTTTTGTCATATGTGATGGGAAATCATCACCTGGGAAATCATCACCTTGAAAATCGCCTTGAAATCATCAACATCTCATCGCCTTGAAAATGACATCGTATGTCGAAACCATGGTCGGTGTTGAAGTGGTATATTAAAGTGTGGATTTTACTATTGCTATGTCATATTTTGTCATGGATAGAAAGTCGAGTCAGCTATACTTTTCCTAGAACTGTGGATTCGACTTCAACAAAGGAAAATGTTAAGCAGAAACATAAATTTCAAGTATGACCGAATACCTACCTTGATTTTTGTATATATCATGAGAGAAATATGTACTACCTAACGGTGTAGAAATATCGCTTGGAAATTGGTCATTTAAGAGAGATATCATCGTCGTCGCTCGAAAGACCAGGCCTTGTCGCTGTCTTTGTAGCCAATTGTCTCTTTCTAAGGCTGTTTTTTTCATTTCCCCGGAGGAGCTGCAGTTCATGATTCATCTACGTAACATCTACGCAATACCCTGCGAGCCATCCACGAGGGAGTGTGGCAGGGGGTGAAGATCACCAAACATGCCTTAATGCCATGCAAGTAGGATATTTAAGGGAGACATGCTAGAGAATAGGGTCACATGCAGCTAGATGGTTAGCATCTACATAATAAGAAAGGGATTATTGGTTGTTATTACATGCATCATGCACTACAGACTACTCGAACTATATTTCACCTACCTATCCCTTTGCTACGCTGCCTATTTTTCTCTCTTATGGTACGCGGGAAAAATGACATTTTAAATCTATCGGTACGACAATCCATCTCTCTAATCTTGTTTATCTGATCAAACCTAGCATAATACGCCAGGGGTTCTTAATATATATCTAACGTCATCTGTGAACAAATCGGTTTCGAATTTACTTAAAAGTTTTAACCTAAATTTTAACCTGCGTTCTGATAGTAATTCCCATCCTAGTTCTTCTATTAAATTCGTAACACTTCTACAATTATCATAAGGGCCTTTAAAAAATCTATCGGATCTCCTTTGCACTCGCTCTAATTCTTTTATCAAACCTTCCTCGTACGGATCCCATATGAGGACCCCAGAAGTCAATGGGTCTAAGTAACAAAATCGTTGCTCTGAGAAAACTTAGGTCAAAGTTGAAAATGTTTGGTACAACCCACTAAGTAGTTAAGAGGCATTACCCTAGATAGCATCACCTGTCAAGAAAATCATTTGGATCCCTTTACAACCTAAAATATGTCTGGGTCATTCCATCCAAATTCGACCAGGTGATTGCCCTTGGGGTAACCGATTTCGACCAAATTTGGCAAATCGTCTTCATTTGATTACAAAATGAAAACCCTAAAGCCATTTTGTAATCCATTAAATGGTTTACGAGATATTGCAATGTTGTAAAACAAGAATTTTACAAAAGCGTCGTCGCATTTGACGGAATATCTCCGGAAATAAGGAAGATAAAAATGCATTCAATGACTTATTTTAAAGGTATTGAATTAAGAAAGATAATTAATGGATTATTACATAAAATTTAAACAATTAAATAAAGTTTATAACAAATTCAAATGTTCAAATCGATTTTTGACGATGTAGCTATGCCTTCGATTTTCCTCATTTTTTTATATGTTGTAGATACATCCCTCCTCTACAAGTTAAAAAAATTTGGTAGGGGTAATATTTCATTTAAGAAAGAAAAAAATTTTTGAGTGAAGGCGTAACGCTGGTCTCCCGCCGCGGCGGCGTCCGGCTCTCGCGCCGAACGCTCAGTAGTCGGTTCTCCAGATCTCATCAGCGCGCTTCCTTTTCCATATTCTATTCACCAATTTTAACTGTATACCGACCCTTTGATTCCCTTTACCCATGTCATTCGCTATTTGCTTCCCACTTAAGTGACCGTCGCTTTAGAATCTAGGATTAGTGACAACATGCTTAACAGCGGGGGCGACCATGGGCCCACCAGCGGCCGTGCTCGGAGAACAATAGACAAACCTCGCCCCGTCTTAGACCTCCATGCTACTTTCCTCTCTTCCCCTATCTCATTCTCCTCGCATGCCCTTTATTGTGTTCCTCCTAGTCCGTCACTCGGGCACTTTCTTTGAAATGTTGCATAGAAATGCCATTCAGCATCACCGTCGAAATCTTCTTAGTGATGCAACTGATTCATCATGTTGTAGCGGTTCTTACATTGAGCCACAGCACCATCGGAACAGTAAATTATTCTGCTTAGATAATGTACTCTTCTTCTAAGAAAAGTTATCAGTTTCCCTTGAAAGGTATAGAATGCACTCACGTTATGTTCCATAAAGTCTGAAATAATAACCAAACTGAAAGCTGCGACTTTATCACAGGTATTTCTGCTGTAACATGCAAATGGATGTACTGTAGTCTTTTCGTTACACCAATGGACCCCTTGTACAGTATCTTGGGGAAGAAAAGAAAAATTCTCAGACAAATCGGCCACAACGACAACTTGACGCAATTTCAGATTGTCACTGACATTTTAAATAAAATATAGTTTGCATGCAAGCGATGTAGTCATGCCTTTTTAATTTGGTGGTATTCTCAGCGAAATCCTCACAAAAAATATTTACGTCCTTGACCTGTGTGGTTAACGCAAAATGATTTTCCTGAGTCCATTGCTTGAAACGAACCTCATCCGTACTTTTTTCCCTGATGTACTCTGAAATAATTTTTGTCATTGTCTCTACTCCCACATTTTCTGACAACATCATCACCGTTTTCGCCCTCTTCTCGTGGCAGTGTTTCTGGGTACTCACTCATGACGCACATTTCTAACGGAGGGCGACAGAGTGAGAATTCCAGGCAATTCCGATAAGTTTAGAAAATTTTTTCTCCGTTATCCGACTTTATTTGCCCTAATCCAGCCCCGAGGTATTGTAACTTATAATTCTTGTGGATCATGCAGACACATATGGTGTGAGTGCCACGTTCACCAGCCAACACGCACTCAGGAGGTTTCAAATGTGCAAATTTGGAGAAACCAATCTTTAAATTAGGATTTCTCTTTTAAAAGCCTTCTTAGGCTTCCCTCAAATTGCAAAGAATTAACCTATTCTGCTTTACTACGCGCACATTTTCCTCGTTTACACTCTTTTTTGCCCGCCATTTCTCTACTAATATCTGGTTCAGTGCCCGAGTGACGGACTAGGAGGAACACAATAAAGGGCATGCGAGGAGAATGAGATAGGGGAAGAGAGGAAAGTAGCATGGAGGTCTAAGACGGGGCGAGGTTTGTCTATTGTTCTCCGAGCACGGCCGCTGGTGGGCCCATGGTCGCCCCCGCTGTTAAGCATGTTGTCACTAATCCTAGATTCTAAAGCGACGGTCACTTAAGTGGGAAGCAAATAGCGAATGACATGGGTAAAGGGAATCAAAGGGTCGGTATACAGTTAAAATTGGTGAATAGAATATGGAAAAGGAAGCGCGCTGATGAGATCTGGAGAACCGACTACTGAGCGTTCGGCGCGAGAGCCGGACGCCGCCGCGGCGGGAGACCAGCGTTACGCCTTCACTCAAAAATTTTTTTCTTTCTTAAATGAAATATTACCCCTACCAAATTTTTTTAACTTGTAGAGGAGGGATGTATCTACAACATATAAAAAAATGAGGAAAATCGAAGGCATAGCTACATCGTCAAAAATCGATTTGAACATTTGAATTTGTTATAAACTTTATTTAATTGTTTAAATTTTATGTAATAATCCATTAATTATCTTTCTTAATTCAATACCTTTAAAATAAGTCATTGAATGCATTTTTATCTTCCTTATTTCCGGAGATATTCCGTCAAATGCGACGACGCTTTTGTAAAATTCTTGTTTTACAACATTGCAATATCTCGTAAACCATTTAATGGATTACAAAATGGCTTTAGGGTTTTCATTTTGTAATCAAATGAAGACGATTTGCCAAATTTGGTCGAAATCGGTTACCTCAAGGGTCAATTTTGCCAATTTTCTGGTCGAATTGCGGTGGAATGACCCGTCTATTTTCACATCCCATTCCTGTAACTAGCTTTTTTTTTAGATGTCACTTAGACCCCTTGACTTCTGGGGTCCACACATACTAGCGGCACGCCGTCGTACTATTGCCGTCTCTCAAAAGACCAGGCCCTGTCGCTTTCTTTGTAGCCAATTGTCTCTTTCTAAGGCTGTTTTTTTTCATTTCCCTGTAGGAGCTGCAGTTCATGATTGACTTCACACTGTGAGCTAAGGATATTCTAGGTCGTCCTCTCCTTTTCTTCCCCAACACTTTTCCCTTAATTATGCTCTTGATGAACTCGTTATGTCTTACTAAGTGACCGACGAGTTTAACTTTCCTGGAGTGAATTGCTTGGAGAAGTATTCTTTTTTTCACCAACCTCTTTCAAGACTTGTTCTTTGTTTTCCTCATGACCCAACTTGTTTTAGTCATTCTCCTCCAGAATCAAATTTCCGCTGCCTAGAGCCTGTCTTTTTCTTGCCTATTTAATGTCCATGTTTCACAACCATAGGTGAGTATACTCCACACGAAAGTCTTTACAAATCTCTTCCTTGTATCAATTGAGAGGTGGTTCTTTACCAAGAGGTTACGCTTCCTTTGGAAACCTTGTTTAGCCAGGGAAAACCTCCCCATAACATCTGTAAAGCTTGTATTTTCCAAAGTAAGATATATTGGTTAAAAAATGTTGAATATTTAAGCTAAAATAGAATGCCTCAATAGCAGTGTGATGAAATCTCGTCACAGAACTTTATAACCTCAATTTTATCCCGCAAAACATTGTTCAAACACAATTATCACACGCTCAGGAATTTAATACTAATGAGGAGCCTAATAATTTTTCTTCACAAGTCTATTTGAGCTTAAATAACAGACATTCGGTTTAAAACGGAGCACATTGCCTGAATACTGTGATGAATGTTGCGACTTTGCCATTTAAAACTACTGTTCTTTAAATTTTTTATCATATTTCTTATTAAACTTTTTCTAAATTTGACATTTGATGCAAAATTTAAAATGTTTTAAGCTTGATGATAATTATAGTTTTTCCTCAGTTCGTCAAAAAAAATCATGATATCAAGTACTGCCGAAATAGCAATGTGTAGTATAATTACTGATTTTCGTTACAAAATAAAAGCTTTGGTGTAACACTTTTTTTCCATAATATTTTACCCAAAGGAAAAGTCACATGAAATTTAAAAAAATATAAAAGGCAGCAATAAGCGTAATTTCACGCATAACAGCAATAATTAACATATATCTAATGAAAAGGCTACTTAGAATCAAAGCTTCCTCCATAAATCGGACAAGATACTGAATGTAACACTTGAAACGATGGAGATGTATCGCATTGAAATATTTGCATTACTTTATGAACAACAAACGAATTAAAGCAATCATCTACCTAAATACACAACATTCATCAGAATGGAGATTGCCAGCAAAAACGTACCAACGAAATTTTATAACTAAACTTATTTCCATTATAGCCCATTAACTGGATAAAGACAAAAATTAAACTAACTGAGGGAGAATGGATATTTTTGGTAGAAATTCGTCGCAGAGAAAATCAGTAAGGAATCCACTGAAGGATATCAGCAGGAAGTGACGAAGGTATATGACAGGAATCACAACAAGAAAGCGTTTCACGTAGACCCAAATCCTCTATATCTCTACAAACGCTACGAAAATGTCTTCCACATTAAAGTTGTGCCTTCCGCAGGGTTCTCACAAACGCTCTCACGCAGCACTATATGAGTAATCACGGAGTTCAACAAAGGTCGATGGCGATAATTATCGGTAAACTATCGACCACGATCTGCTGTAAGACAAGAATATATTTCGTCAGGTTGTTGCATCAAATTCTAAGATAAAATCTCATTCTATTCGGCGTAATCCTGACGACATGATCACGAGCGGTAATTGAAAATATAGCAACATATAAATTTTCCGGAGGGTGATTATTTGTTGTAAATATAAGCATTCACTTTTGCCAAAACACAATTTTAGGCTGCTTAAGGTTGATTTACGACGAGTATTGCGACTGGTCTTGTACTGAAACATAAGAAATAAAATAACTGTTACAAAAATACGTTCTGTAGACGTATTATAGGTATCAGTGTTTTCAAATTTATAAAATCCGCGAATGCCTGCGTAACTAAAATATTGCAATGTTATGCCGTATTAATGCCCTACACACGGTTCAGATAACAGTGCAGTTTACAGATAGAGATTCAAAAATACAGTAAACATGCCCAATACTGTGTCGGAAAGGTAACCACGCATCCGACGAACCCATAAAGGTGGACTTTTATTTTAAATCATACGATCGTAAAAAAATTATCCTCACTTTTCATTTCTTTCTCAGCCAAAGTGGAATATTTGAACGGCTCGATTATTTTTAACGACCTAAAAAAAACTGCGCCTTCTTGTAGCCTCGTTTCGTCCATTTTGCACCGCAAATCACTAAGACTTTTGACGTCGCGAGTGAATTGTCTGCGAATGGTAGGCGGAGACAAGAGAAAATAACAACAACATTAGCCATTTTGATTAACTTTAAGCAGGAACATTTATGTAACAAACAAGTATTACAAATGAAAACAAGCCCGTAGGCTAAATACCGTAGACTTTGTATATAGAAGACGATCAGATGTCATCACTCCAGCAGGTCATTCCACGGTCAGTTTCAAAAGAGTTATGATATGTTCACATTTAGTGCTTATTTTATACATTTCCTTCTTAGGGAACAACCGGAAGTCATACGTAGGTCATAAGGTTGGGAGCCGCTATAGATACTCGGAGGCCACACGAAACGCTAAGTTTGCTCGATAAACTCAGACCAGATGTGCTTCAAAGTGACACAGCGAAAGTTATATTGGCGCCACACTACAGCTCTAGGTCCGACATACGCTATAAAATGAGAGAGATATATTGCCGAACAGATAGGAACAAAACTTCGTTCTTTCCAGGCACAATAAGAGAGCATAATAAGAACTGAGCGCCATTCAAAACACTCCCGTAATACACTTCACCATTTCTCCCCCCAAAACCTTATGCTTCACACTTACACACGGCTGGTGTCCTAACACTTCCTGCTGCACACTATTGCGGCGGCAGGGTCGTACGTAAATATAGAATTTCGCATCGTATGGCCAGAGGGGCGATGTTGCGAATAAATGCGATAAAGTTAACATACCCCACTATGCAGCAAACCTTGCGCACAATATGCAACTATTATTTTCTTGAATAACCCATTTCATGTAGCGCGGTGACAGAAATGTTAGCCTTAGTAAAACAAATAAGTGCACAGGGAACCTAAGGCCTTGTTCCAATCCGTAGGGTGCACCCTATGCACTTACGCCCTTATGCCCTATCCTGTACTTCACGCACTTTCTGCTCTTAAGGTAGCCAGCGCCAATGTCTCCCAGTGTCCAATGTCGGAACTATATCAGAATCGGCTCGACACGTAAGTTAGTCTGTGTATTTCTTCCGCAGGCCGAGGAATTGTATTATCCTTTCGTCTGTCCCTAGTATATCAGAAGAACATCCATTAGTCTCTCAGAATTGTAATTTATCGCAAGACATCGCATTGGAAATTCGCATTATTCACGAATGGGAAATTCTTGGGGCGCAAAAGGGCGCATCGTTATACACTTACCTTCTATGTGCACTAGCGCCCTAGCCATGATGCGCTCTAACGGATTGGAACCGCACTGTACGACGTCATATCCGGAAAATGACAATCGAAAAGAGCACATAAGGGTACGAAGTGTGCATAATATCGGATTGGAACACGGCGTAAGAGTGACCACAGCGACTGTACACTATATATGGAAATGTCTAGAACATCAAGGAATCATCAAGGAGTACCTGTCTAAGGAAGCGAAAATCTCCGTGCACGTAAGTGTACTTCTCCCCACTTTGTTGTATGGTAGTGAAACATGAGTACGTCAGGATTGACATAAGAGTAGAATAAACGCCTTGAATATGAGTTATCTGAGGAGTTTTTGCGGCAAAAGTAGAATGGAGAGGGACAGGAATGAGTGGGTAATAAACGAATGTGGGTTACATGCTCCAGTAATGGGCACATATGAAGGGAGTGTGCTTCATTGGTTTGGCCATGTTGAGAGAATGGGTGAGAGTCGAATGACGAAACAGATATATAAGAGTGAAATGAATGGTGCGAGAGGTAGAGGTAGGCCTAGAAAGTTATGGTTGAATGTGGTAGAGGATATTCTTAGGAGGAATATTAGGAGTCTTAAAAACAGGAGGGCGTGTATGAAGCAGTGTTTGGGGGTAAATGAGGCATAAGAGGTTTGCAAGGATAGGTCAGAATGGAGGAAATTATTGAAGCAGAGTTAGGTGTAAAAATATGTATTATGAGAGAAAATTCGTGACTGTGCCTACCCCGGAAGTGAACGGGATTATTGGTATGTATGTATGTTTGTATTAAATTTGTCTTTATCCCTTTCATCATCGCTTATTTCTGTTTAACATTAGTTAACCTTGTATACCTATGTCTTCTGGAAATTGTCTCCTGTCGTGTTCTGCTTTCATGGACCACTGTATACTCGGCAAATACGTCGTACGTGAACATTTTATGAATACAATGTTCGAAAATGTTTTATCTACGATTGCCCTATCTTGTAACCTCGTTTCGTGAAGGCCCAAGTCTGCCCTGAATAAGATTCCTCCAATTAATCCATAACATTTCGGATTGTGGCGCCGCCTAGCAATAAAAGGCGGCAGTTCAAATGTAAATACAGTCAACAGATTGTAAATAAACACGTCTTACCGGTTTTACTTACCAGTAATCATAATGCAGAGGATACAAATGTAGTACCATACGCGGGATGAAATTACACACTTTCCCACATTAACAACAGTTAACAACGGCCATTTACGATTAACTGAAAAGACTTTTTTCAAAGTAGCGACAAAGACTGGGTGAAATAAATGTGGAAAATTAGGCAACACGTACCCTGGACAACAATTCTAAAAGTTTAAATCCATTATATATATTCACGGGTCGCGCCAGTGTTGTGTTTTGTTGCCAGTAGCGCGCCGTATAGGTAGTTAGTGCGGACCAAAAAAGTGAGAGTCGAAATTTACGAGTCGGGTAGGTCTTATGGGGTGCTACGGCGTAAAACAATAATTTTGATACCCGGGTCGACCCGATCAGGCTACGGGAAAAGATCCCGCACGGCGCTTGATGCGATGTCAGGGGCCGAAATATCCTTCGGACAGAAAATTTCCCCAGAAAATTTCACGGAACAGAATGTGTACAGAATGGCCTTTATACAGGGGAAAAAATAAACCAAGTTCGTTTCTTCAAAAATAAAAGAATAGATTTTAAAAAATGGGAGGGAGAATAGTGCCTATTTTACAGGGAAAAATACAATATTTCGCAAGTAATTCACAGCAAAAACAAGATCTAAGTTTATTTACTCATATATCATTTGCAACTGTTAAGAGGAGCAATTGACGTTGCTCTTCATCAGTAGTCAAATTATTGCCCTTTAGAAATTTAGTTACTAATTGTACAGCTCTTTCCGCTGTATCATTAACAACTTTGACGTTTTTCACAACACTAAGTCCTTTGAGGAAATCCTTTGAGTTCGGGTCTTCATCTATAAAGCTCGGTGTAATACCAGTTACAATGGAAAATTTGTTAGATTGTTTTGTGACAACGACCTTGAGCTCTAACTGGACGAGTCGATTCGAAAACGGAAGAGACGGACCGTGGTAAGTTTTTCTACATTTAAAAAAAAAAAGAATGCGCTCGCATCAAGTGTGTCATTCAGTCGAGCAATATCCAAGTATCCAAGTCGAAGTATAGTCTGAGGATTACTATGGTAATCCGCGCGACATCCAATGAATTTTTCTTACCAATTATATTTATCAGATTATTTGTCTCACATGAAATATTCAAAATATGGGAGGTATATTTCAAACACAAATTTTAGCGTTATCAGTGGATATTGGTGATATTCTTCAAAATTAAAGAGACAACTGTATCAGATACTGCACTTTTTTTCACCCAGCGACCCGGATTTCGACGAATTATGCCAATTTCAAATTGTATGGACCTTAAAAATAACATTAAGTACCAAAACCCGGGTTGGTATGAGAACTGAAGCGCGGAGTCAGACAGTCATCTTTTCATTATGAAGAATGAAGTAGGTGGACATATGTTCCCCTATTTCAGAGGCCAATGATTAGATTGGTGATTCGACGCGAACTTGATTTGTGATCTCAATTTGAATCCAAAGCGTCTTTTTTCATCGAAGAATAAGAAAGTTTTTATGTAAATTTTGAACAATAGAGTAGATATATTTCTTTTGTTCGTGTGCTAAAATAAATTCGTACGCTATCGCATTTTTGGCTAAATAAGCAAAATTTTCTTTATATATCACAGTCTTATCCTTATTTAAATTGGACTGCATATATAATTCACTCGACCAATTACTTTCTTCGCAAGGCGTGACCTACAGAGTTAGAGCGGCTTTCAAAAGACTCTCACGATAATCGCCGCATTACGCCATCTCCAGGGCAACCAGTTTACTCAGCCCGGTTCCAGCAAACAAGCAAGCGAGCACTGCCTGCTCACACAGCTTAACAACGACGTTTGTTAAGTAACTAGGGGACCGAGAACAATTTTCGGGGGTCAAGCAGCGGCCAAAATAATTGACTAAGGGAACTCTAACGTGAACACTAATGAACAAAATTACTCAAATCATCATCAAACGTAATACTTGAAAATACTGCTTCAAATAATGACGCGCGGAAGGTATTCGGTGATAAGATTAAGAGGACGCATCATACCCTTCGGTAAGGAACAGTTCTGTCGAAAATCCACAAGATGGCGTCACTCGCACCCGATCGAGGCGTTTTGGCGTCAGGAGTCTCTTACTCCAGGATAACTCTCGCACAAGGCAACAGTCGTCGTTAAGTTGTAGACAAGTCTCCGGCGCGTAAGTACAGGCAGCGTTTATATTAGATCTGTAAAAGAAGACTGAACTAATTGCATCACCGTCTGAGCATATTATGGCCGAAAACCATTCAGGTTGCTTGTCGAAATATACCAATTACAGATTCTATCTTACAACCGTGACGGCTGTTACTTAGCATTTCGATAGAGGAGGGATTGATACATCTACATTAGTTTTAGATATATCAATAATAATAATAGTTTTTATAAAAATATACCCTACATCTTGCCGTTTTCCCGATGGTTTAATTATGCTCCGGGATAAAATTTTCATATTTCAGATACGAGACTCCCTTGGCAAAGGTCTATTCTTTATACTATAAAAATTTCAAGTTGATGAGGTAAGACTTTAACAAAAAATCTGGGGTCGGAAATCATCAAAAATCCGACCTGTCGAGCAGGTATGATGCGTCACCTTAAAGTGGAAAAATACGTAGATTATTTAACGATTAAAACTTTTATTCACACATTTTTTCCACCACAGGATCCGACAGTAGAGCCATTACTGTCTAACTATCGCATTGCGAGTTCCCTCACATTTAGTGTTTTTGCTTATGGCCTAAAAATAATATGTATACAGGTGCTTTGTTTTATTGCCAGAAAGAAGAGTCTGGATCAGCGTATACAGCATTTACAAAACTGAAGAGTAGTTGTCCAAAATTACTTCGCCAATGATTCGAAGAAAGCTGGATAAAGACGTAAATTTCACTAGTTTTCAACTTCATTATAGAGATGCCACATCGGCATCGATGTATCGGACTACTCGATATTACCTGGCCGAGACATCCAAAACATCAAGTAGTAAAATAATCCGATGAAAAATGAGTAAGTGGTGAGTACTTTTATAAACATCGAAAAATCGACTACTCGATTTTTTTTAGTCGATGTGGCATCCCAATGTTGTTGCGAGAAAGAATCGGCGGGTTGCAGCGCATACAACCTTTACAAAACTGAGGAGAATTTTTCCAAAATTAATTCGCCAATAACTCAAAGAAGGCTGGATAAAACCGCAAATTTTACTACCTTTCGACCAATAGCAATCCGTGCTTTCACTTCCATGAAAACTTCGCCATCTTTTTTCGCTGAAACTCCGTGAAATATCACGTTCAACTTACAGGAAAAATTGACCAGAGAGATTTGATTTTGATGCTCATACCTACCCAAGGAAATTCCATTTTTAAGAAACCACAATATTAATTGAAGGACATTTAAGTCAGTTTAGAGTGGCATTCCCTTAAAGAGGAGGGAAAATTAAGAAGATATCGGAGGAATGGAGAAAGTTAAGGGCCGATGGACGAAGAAATACAAGCCCCCTCTCCGTGCGCCATCTATGAACGATATCAAGAACTAATATTTGAGGGGGAAGAAGTAGGAGGAGGAGGAATATGAGGTCGAGAGAAGTGTAGGGACATTCTTCTTTCCCCCTACCTACGACCCATCTCTGAACGAAATCATGACCTAATGTCTGAGGGGGGAAAAGGAAAGGGGAGAAGGAATATTTAAACCCCCCCTCCCCTCTATATACTCGCCCCATCTCTGAACGAATTCCATGAACTAATGACTTTGCCCGGAGGTGGAATAATTTATGCAATGCTTTTTAATTTCGTCCGTTTTCCCCCATTTTCTTCCGCAAAATTGCAAAAAAATCGAGATAATTTGTTAGGGTACGAAAGCGAGTTTTCCCAATCCCCCCAAGGTCACCCTACCGATTTTTTTAAGCAAAAGATTCATTTTTTTTCTTCTCCTCACTACCACCTCACTCTCCACATCACACCCCGGTCGATACATTATGAGCTACTAAAATTACTGCAACATCGATTTTTTTTGCATGAAAAAAGGCTTGCTTCACTTTCCTCATTTGGCTAAGAGTTGTTAAAAATAATTGACTAAAAAAAGTATTTCTTTGTGCGTTCCCTGAAAATTCCAGGAAATGCCCCGTAGCATCTTCCCCCATCTACATAACACATCGTGTGATTCTCGCATTTGTATTCCCTTTGTCTCCACTCGATTAAATATGCATCCCATGTACATTTTTGACGTTCAACTGTTTGTTTACAAAAACGGAAGCAATGCCGAATAAAAGGCCCGGAGCTAAAAATGAAGCATGGCTCAGCAGAACGACTGAGATAAGCGAATACATTCCAGGGGGGAGAAACAAATATAAACTTCCTTCCCAGCAAGTTTAATAAGCAAAAACTACGCTCGCCGAAATACTCCGTTTGCGCATTAACCAGCATCACAAAGAGAGACTTAAAAATACCCACTCCTCTGAAATGTATCAATACACGCGCTTTTCGCAATTCTTTTTTTCTCCCCAAAAACACCATCCTTCACTCAAACTTTATGGGCCACGCGAGCGAGGGCGCGAAAGCTCGCAGCCAGAGCGTCGTGCCTGCCGATGACGTGAATTTATGAAACATCGACGCTGGACCGTGAAACTTCACACTCGTTCTGACAGGAGAACTCCGCAAACTTTTCACAACATTTCCACTCATTTATTCTGGAATCCATGCGACATTTATAAGCTGTCCTAAATGAAAAAGTTTTTGAAAGCTATCGGTTTATCCGACACTCCTTGACGTCTCGAAGAGCGCAGTCCAGAGGTGATTGAAACTTGTTCACTCAAAGTTGGGTCCCAGAATATCTATTTAGACACACATTCACATACATACATACATACAAAACACTGTTCCATTTCGTGTTAGGCATAGCTTAAAGGGTTTCCTATATCTCCCAGTGTAGACCGGAAAATGTCTTCCATTTCAACATAAAGATCATAAATCTCTACCATAGCAAGCCTTTTTTTCCCTTACACTTAAGCAGAACGACTGAAATTAGGAAAAGAAAAGGAAACTGGCTGGGCCATGCGATGAGAGAGAAAAGTATTATAACTGTGGCACTTGAAGGTTCAATTGAAGGAAAGAAAAAGAGAGGAAGGAGAAGAATTAAATTGGTGGATCAGGTGAAGAGCAACAGCTATGATGAAACAAAGAAGGAAACTCGGGACAGAAGCGGATGGAGACGACAGTGGTGTACGGGACCTGTCAGCAGACAGAACACCAGATGATGACTTAAGCATCGCATTGCTTTGAACACGCTCTCTTGTATTTAAGGTAGTTTGGCCGAAATATCATTTTACCAAGAAATCAATGAATTTGGTCTAATTTTAAAGAAAAATATATCACCCTTACATTGACATCAAAATTTCAACCTCTTACCACATTACTTTCGAAATATTGGCCAAAAGATACCGCCCTTTTATATGGGAAATGGTACGTGTATGCACTCCAGAGTGTATACACGTACCAAGGTAAAATAGAGGGAAAAGTCCCCAGAGGAGGAATCCAGGGATAAGTTCATGGAACAAATGATGAGGGAAATGCATAGGAAGAGATGCCAGGAGATAAGGGAACCAGCACTAGATAGGAAAGAGTAGAGGGCTACAGTCAACCAATCTTAGGATTGAACAACCAATGAATGAAATGACGTCATCATGAAGTAGGTTCAGTTCCAATTATAAGATTTGACCCAGTCAAACCAGTGAAACTAATTGAAAATAAAAAACAGCAATTGCCGATCAAAAAACTAAGTTCTTTTGCCGCATATCGCACAGCAACTGGGCTCACGATCTTTCTTCGAGAGCGCTGCACGGCGAAAATGGTCTATAACGAATGGAAAACAAGCGTGTCTTATCGTGTGTTGCGAAGTGAGCAGCGTACTTGGGTTTATGTAAACTTTCATTCATTTGAGACATCTATATCTACATATTTCCTCGCGAGCCGCCGCATGGGCATGTGGCAGGGGGTGGTAGATCACCTGCCGTGTAAAGATATATAAGTTTTGGAGGTGAAATGGTGACATGTCCTATGAGAGTGTATTTGTAGGAGCACAGTTTTTATTGTGGTCGCTTACTGGGCGCGGAAAGAACGAGT
Source organism: Ceriagrion tenellum (assembly GCA_963169105.1). Classification (NCBI taxonomy): domain Eukaryota; kingdom Metazoa; phylum Arthropoda; class Insecta; order Odonata; family Coenagrionidae; genus Ceriagrion; species Ceriagrion tenellum. The sequence goes on along the minus strand of OY720642.1, from coordinate 87,012,167 downwards.
TTTAGTACGTATCTGTTCGGCAGTGTATCTACCTCATTTTATCGCATATATCTGACCTAGAAATGTAGTGAGGCGTCATGATAATATTCTCAGTGTCTCTCTGAAAAATATCAGCTTTGACTATATCAAGCAGCCTAAGCCTAGCGTGCAGTCTCTGAGTCTCTAGGGGCTCCCTCCTTAATCCCTCTAACAGTTGTGTAGCCTTATATGTTCGTCCATAGCAGTTTTTAACGATGTGTGCTGCTTTTATTTGTACTTTATTAATTTTTTTGGTTAAATCTTTATGACCAGGGTCCCAAATGCTCGGGGCGTATTCGAGGTGTGGCCTAACCAGAGCGAAGTAGCAACTCTCTTTGATTTTTTCGTCAGAGGACCTTCCTATTATATGCTTAACAAAACCTAGTTTCTTTGATGCTGTGCCGCATATGTTTTGTATGTGTGTTCTCCAATATATATATGAAGTTAAGGTAATTCCAAGATATTTTACTGTATTTGAAGATTAGACAAAGTCGAAAGAACTCAAATAATTCTCTTGAGTCCATGTACAATTCTCTTAAGCCACTCCTTGTGTTCTATATTCGGTTTCTTAGACTCAAGAACATTCATTAGTGAATGACGATAATGAAATTTCCCAACGGTCCCACAAGATTTTCAAGAGGTTAATTGCAATGTCTAACCATCTTATTAAGCCCACGGGCTATTTAAAATAATACATTTCAAATATCCGTGATAAAATAATTTATATTCACCATCACATCACTTTCCTTGATACACTAATACATCATTATTCCTACTTCGTATGCATCTAAACGTCGTCTGCTCAGTCGGATAAGTGGTGAGAATAATATAAACAACCCAACAGATACACAAAAACAATATGCTTTGTTACAATTTTGAGTTGAACTGTAATTATACGTGTTTGAATTGTTCTCTCAGCTTGGCAATGGTGAATGACGATAATGAAATTCTCATTGGTTGTTCAATCCTAAGATTGGTTTACTGCAGCCCTCCACCCTTCCCTACCTAATGCTAGTTCCCTTACCTCCTGTTATCTCTTCCCATGTACTTTCCTCCCATAGAAATATATATCCTCGCCTTCTAGTCTTTTCTGATCGAATTTTCCCATGGTCTTTGCTTGCGATCCGTAGAGTGCTACGCTCTACAAGAATGTTTTCACTTTCGACCATGACCCTACATATTAAAGAGCTGCACGGGGATTTCAGAGGAACTCTGGCGACCTACTATCCTAGTACGCTCCTACCAATCGATAAATTTTGAGTAGCACGTTGTTTGTCCCGAATTTTAAAACTAATATCACTCAGCAACATGTATGCAGGGATAAATATACTAACTTATATTACAGATCGTCGAAATGCCTAAATTAAACATATTGAATTATGTAAAAGAAATAAATAAAGGTGCGACGAAGCAAAATCTTGACAAGCTGTGATAGTATTGCAACATTGCCAATTATCAGACAGAGACCGTCATGACCATGAATATATATTATGCATTTAAACGTTTGGAATCGTTGCCTCGGCTACGTGTTGCCTTAATTTCCACTTTTAGTTCACCTTGTCATTTACGCCTCTTCGAATAAGGTCTTTTCAGTTGAATCGTAAATAGACGTATTTAATTGTTGTTGACGTGAGACTGTGGTGAATATTCAATATTGATCGAGGAGATATGAATTACGTGATGCTTTGAATAATATCTTGCTATTTTTCTGACCTAAAAGTTACTTTGTAAATGCTAGAGAGGATATATCTTTTATATAATAATATATTACAGGAAATGTGTAAGAGATTTATGAAACGTCCATCGTGTTCCGGCGACGATGTTTGCCAGACTCTGATTTTAATTTGAATACATTAAGCCCATTTGGCTTAAATAAAGAATTTAGAATGCCTCATTTAATCAGTACTTGCTTCGATCTTGTGAAACCTTTTGGTATCTGCGATGATTTTTTTAGGGCAACAGTTTCGCCGAGCTATTCTGCCGGCTTCGTCAGGCTCATTGTTTCTTTGCCGACGTCGTTTCGTCCTTTGGCTGCATGGAAGGGAAATACTAGAGGATTTCTTAAAACGCCTGAACAGCCAAAATACCTCGATCCAGTTCACGATGGAGATTGAGAAAGATGGACGCCTGCCGTTCCTAGATGTCTTGATACAGAGAGAGGGAGATGGTACTCTTGGCCACCAAGTACATAGAAATAAGACGCATACTGATCGCTATTTGAACGCACGTTCACACCACCATCCTCAACAGAAGGCTTCAGTCATCAAGACGTTATTTGATCGTGCACAAAAAGTTTCCGATGTTGATTCCATATTGGAAGAAACAGACCACCTACGGAGGACATTGAGGAAAATTGGATACAGCAGCAAATGAATGCGAAGTGTAGCAACGAAAAATCGTCAAAAGAAGGAGACGCCTAAGCCATTTGGATACGTTATGCTGCCTTACGTAGCGGGAACGACTGATCGCATTGGCAAAATAATGAAAAGGCATAATATTCTAGCGAGATATAACACAGTCTCCAAACTCCATGAATACTATCGAGGAGCTAAAGATCCGCTGCCTCCGTCTCTGTCAGAAGGAATATACGAAATCATTTGTAGCTGTGGAAAATCGTATGTGGGGTAAACAAAAAGAGCCATAAGCTGTAGACTTTGAGAACATGAAAGGGCAATATATAAGAAGGACTGGTATCACTCTGCCGTAGCTGGACATACATGCATGGAAGAGGGTCATACCATAGACATCAAGTCCCTGTAATGACATCAAAAGAAAGCAGTTATTATCCACGGCTCATTAGAGAAGCTATTGGAATAGAAAAAAAGACCTAATAACCTGTACAGAGATGATGGGTATAAACTTTCATTAACGTGGAAGAGACTTTTGGAAAAGAAAAAACGGTCAATTAGAGCCTTTAAAAAATTAACAGCCGAAATTTTAAATTTTAAAGAAGGCCATTGTTGTTCGAACCTATAAATGCCCAACCACCAACGGCAAAGAAACAATAAGCCTGACGAAGCCGGCAGAATAGCACGGCAAAACTGTTGCTCTAAAAAAATCATTGCAGATACCAAAAGATTTCACAAGATTTAATCGTGAGCTGCGAAAATATACGAAAATAATACTTCCTTCGTAAAAGGTTGCAAAACAGGGTTGCGTCCAAGAGGACCCAATATAGGAGACTTGGATTGAAAAATAAGAATCTGTTCAAGGCGGCGGTAAGTGCATTCCTTTTCACATACGCTGCAATGATGGACGAAAGTAATGGAAATGTCCACTTAGATAAATTTTACCCCACCTAGGTTTCGATGTACTATATGATCATCAGAATACATGTAGTAAATCCAAACCTAGATCGAGTAAAATTTATCGAAGTGGAAATTTGCATTACTTTCATTATTTATGATTGAATCCTTCCACCACATCAAGCCTGAAACTTCTCTTTTTATAGACATTGGGAATACTCATGAAGATTCCACACGTCCCGCGTGTAGTACAACATTTTTTATCCACAGCATTATGGTTACTTGTAAGTAAACCCAGTAAGACGTGTTTATTTACAAACTATCGACTGTATTTACCGTATTTATATTTTAACTTCCGTCTTTCATCACTAGGCGGCACCACATTCCAAAAAGTTGTATGTTTACGGCATTCTAGACGACAGTTTTTGGCAACGAGATAACAATCCGTAATATATATTCATGGTCATGACAAACAAATAAACTCTCTTGCCGCTAAGCCTTGAAATTCATCGATTTCGTGAAATAGAAACTGCTAATCGTCTAAAAAGATTTAGTAAAAAAAATAAAAAAACTGAAAAAAATTAAGCATGCCCACATATTGAAAAGATAAATTCCTACGCTTCATAACGCAATATAGATAAGGAAAATAACAAAAACTGAAAAATGCAGCAAAAAATCGCAATTTTAAATTGACATTTATGAATTTAAAAAAAATCATAGTGTTTCGTAACCAGCAAACTTAACGTCAATTGACATCAGTTGTACTTTTAGTAGCTTTTCCGATTAGGTTAATTAATGGTCTGTACGGAAAGAGATGCAAGTAACATTTGTTTGGTATATATTTAATACTGCTGTATTAAACGTTAACATAAAAGAGTCTTCCGAAGACGAAAATCTACCGCAACATTTAGCTAGCCACATAACAACACGTTCGTTTATTCCACATCCCAGCCTCCTAGTTCCCGGCCGGCCCTTAACGACGGCGTCATGAGTTCCCGGCCAATGGACTACTTTCGCGACTCATTTGTCTCCCCACTTCGGAAAGGACGTTATTGAGTTAGCGCACCCTGAAGGCAGAAGACCGCTGCCACCCCACCCAATCCCCTCGCCCTTTCGTTTTCCCGACACCCCTTCCGCCAACAGCCTCTCGGGCGAGGGTCATTGTTTATACCCTGCGGTTTCCCTTAAAGAGTCTCTGCACGGCACTAGAAGTGAGTATTTGCGCCGCGAGAGGGCACGCAAGACGCCAAGCCCCTCCCATCTCTCCCTCTCCGACGTCAAACTTTAGCAGCAGAAGTCCGAACGCTCCACTTGGAAAGGTCAACTCCTCGTGGAACTACTTCGGGCAAAGGGTGCAAAACGAAAACTCTGCACGGAATGGACAAGCGGCCGACACGGAGTCAAGGAGCCGCCGCCGGTGGCAGCGGCAGCGTCGACGCCCTCAGACACGAAGAAATTGAGCGCAAGTTTTGTTGCGCTCATTCCACGCGAGGAAATAGACCACTCTAAAGGGAGGGGGAATCTGGCGGTAGACATGGGGCTGAACGGATAGAATAGAATGGAATAAACCTTTATTATACTCTGGGACAGGTCTCAGTTAAAACAGTCAAACAATTACAGTATTTCGACGGCGACAATTTATGGAAATCCGTACTTCTTTGGGCCAAACCAGTATTGGCCAAACGCATTTGTGCTGCACTGCGTTTTCATGGCGCTCAATGATTTCCTCCTCACACTGACTCTCCGCGGGATTCTCATTATTCCTTACGTACCTTAGGGGGGTGATTCATTACCGGTATTTCCAACGACTTCGCGAAATCCGTCCATTCCTCTAGCTTTTCGATGCCATCAACATTAGTCGATTTTTGCCACTCTATGTACCTAAAAAAATGTTGCTATCACTTTTATACAAAGCCTTGATGATGCGTAAATAAATCTACGAAACTTTGTCTGAAAGATTTGAGTGTATTTATTTATAATATCAAGACTAATCCTCCATAACGGGAGCTTATATGTCAACGTCAATGGCAAGATATTCTCTTTTCACTCACTTTACGGCCTAAAGTGAGCTCCCAGACCTTACTTCACCAAAAGAGACACTTTAGCATCATTTGGTCTGAAGTGAGGTTGGAAAGGACACTTTAGCCCATCTAAAGTATACTTTAGCATATAGTATCGACTATGTATCGCACCCTTAGAGCAACAATACAATACAATGAAAGAGCAGCGAGATAAATAACAACTTAACAAATGATTTTGTTGCGTTTCATAGTTTGAGAAGTTGAAATTCACAAATGAAACAGTTACTTTGTTTGGTTGCTGGTGCCTGTTGGTACCTGATGTTGTACCTGATGTTGTACCTGATGCAGAAAAAGTTGGTACCTGATTATGACACCACTGTGTCGAAAAATGTTGTACCAGGAAAATATACATGTGGAAGGAAGCAAAGTTACTTTTTCATTCGTGAAATTATTTTGTTCAAATCAAAAAATAAATGGGGCTTAATAACAGAAAAAAGGAAGACAGAAAAAACTACTCTCTGTGAAAAACAATAGCTAAACATGCGATAAAATTTAATTCAAATATAGGTATAGATATGACACAAGATAATCGAAAGGAAAAAATCCGTAACGTTACTAAACGTAACAGAAAACATGAATGGACCATTAAAATAATACAATTTTCGTCTAGAAAAAAATTGAGGAAGAGATTTTGATACGGAACAGGCTAGATTATTCAGCAAAACACTCTTAAAATAAAATCCCAGGCAATTTAGATTGAAAATTTTCCAATGAACGAGATATCCTCAAATCAACTGGAATAGAATTCCAGAGTTGTGAGGTGGCCACGACAAATGACTTGTGAAAGGTAGTGGTTCGGTGGGTCGGAAGTAGGTCTGTTCCAGTAACCATTGCATGAGTAGTGGGATATGCCAACGCATGATTAGTGGCACATACCAAAAAGGACATAATACCAGATAATAATAACGCATAATAATATTGGTAAAACTATCACACACGCAAGAAATACATTGAAATTGAAAAAAATAATGAAAGTTTAGAAAATTTATCAAAGTTCTCATTATCTCAACATAAGAAATTACAACCTATTACATTTCTAAACACTTTTTAGTTCAACATTAGCCGTTCCCGGCAAACGTTGCAATGCCTTTTTTTATTTCTGAGTATGCACACGCATACAAAGCAGACGCATTTACATGTAAAAAATGAGTGAAATATGAATATGTTTTTTGCATTCAATTAAATTTGGAAAACGTTTTTTCAAGAGCTTGGGATATAAAATATTATTGGTCTTAGATTGCAAGAGCTAAAAACAAGCAAACAAAGAGACCACTGCACCAAATTATATTCTACAACAAATTAATTACGTACTTTTTAGCCAAAATAATGTCTCATTGATATGGTCCTTATGCAGGTGATATTATGCCTCTCTGATACGATTCTGATATGTGATTGAGCAACTCGTAAACGATGTGCTTTGTCGCTTTCTCGTCGTTTCTCGCTTGTTTGATAAGGTCGCGTTCCACCACTCATTTGTTGAAACGACTCGCGCTCCACCTAGTGTACAATGGATTGAATATTACCGAAGCCTTTGAGGGTGTCCTCAACCAACAACTCACCAAAGTTCCATCGTAATCTGATCCATGGTATTGGGGTGCACAGAAGACGAACAAACAAATATTCATTTTATATAATACAAGATAGGTTGATACATATAATATTTTGTTTTTTATCGGCGAATTAAATGCATAAATGGCACCTTAAATAGGGACTCTGGGTAAATCCTAAGCAGGGAATGGAAACCGTTATTTCAAAAAATAAAGGAGACAACAATGTCCCCCAATTAGGCAGCTATATAAACGTACACAGAAGGTCCTCGGAATCATTGCTCCGAATAAGATGGAGGAGTATTCCATCGAAACGTTGGCAGCAGCCAAAATCCTTACTCAGACGGAAACCCTAGAATAATTTATATAAGTTGATGAATATTTCAACGTTTCAACATATTCAACATGTTGAATAAAAATTGTGAGGAAATATTACCAAGTATTCAATATTTGAGATCATGGTATTTTTTATGAATTTCACTAAGGAACCGTCCGATTCGACAAACTTTAGTTTTTCACAGCGCGGTTATTAGGAAATACGAAAGTATTTTCATCCTTAATGCACTAAATGTCATCATTAGGTATTCTACCATTTTATTGGCCAGTTTTTGGACAGTACAAATCCTAATCCGTTTTCACTACCACGGATGACCTGCCATTAGGTCCCTCTTGAATTCCTCATATCGTCTCCCTCTTCTTATTTCGTCCAGAACTCCTATCCTCTTCCTTCCTCTTCCTCGCTTCCCAAGTGTTTTCCTCTCTGTTACGCCCTTTAAAACTCCCTCTCTTTTCAAAACGTCCTCCATCCATCTCCTCAGCCTCCTCCGAACCTCCGTCACTAGCTTCCTCTCCTCTCTAACCATAGCAAATACCTCTTTGATAAATAGATCTCATTATATTATAGTAAAGTACTTATCTACAATAACTTGCATACTTCGTCACTTTCTAAATTCTCTGGGCTGAATGCCAGTTTATTCTTTAGACTTATTTCACGCGAAAAGGCGACATATTGTAAACTATTCAAAGCTTCAATAGAAATTCAAGCGTTAAAAGGACTTATACTGTGTTACCAGCATTTACAGATTGATATTCCGTTTTGAAGTTGTGGAAGACCAATTTTAATACCAATCACATTACTGCGAATTATCAATTTGGCTTCCATTTTTCAAAAATATTTTTTATATTGTAATTAAATATTTTGGGTATCGATGAAATAAACGCAAACGGAGGATAGTACGTGTGATAATGCACAAAAACCATTTCTCTCATGCATTCCCACTCTTCTTAGAACTGATCTTATTGCCTATCAGGTATTTATGTATTTTTATAAAGTGTTAAAGAATTTCTATCTAAGAAGTGGCGACGAAGCAAATCTGTTACCCAGGACTCAAGTCCTGACCTTGCGAGAAAGAAATACGATTTCTCTACCCAAGCCTGATTTGACTTTGTTTCAAAGACGCTTTGTGTATATATCCCGAAAAATATTTAACGTCCCTCCAAACCACATTAAGGAAGAAAAAAACGTAAGAAAATTTCTTAAGAAAGTAAAAACTTGGTTATTACTTATAAAAAATATCCAGATTTTGTTATGTAATTTACATGAAATATTTATCGAATTAAATGTCATGAATTAAGTGATATTGTAATATCATTGTTGAAGTAAGTTCGCCCGATCTTGTATTTATGTGTCTCTTTTTTGTAACCACTATTTAATTATGTATATCTCTGAGTCTTTTCTATTTGAATTAGTTTCTTCACTGTATTGTAAACGTTTTATCGAAAATTGTAAACTATTTTGTTTTTGCTATCGTTTTTTGCATGGTTTATTTATTTGTCAGTAGCCCCAACACAGGTTATTCCTTAGGGGCTATCTATGGTACTACCACTCTGTAATTCCTGAAAAGGAATTAAATTATTATTATATTATAATATAAAAAGTAATCTTTGTTTGAAGGTAAATATATATTTTCATTTGTGATTTTTATATTTATGAATGATTTATGACCAAAAAAATAATTATAAATATTCCTTGTTGTTGTAAATTTATTGTGACCCATCCAAAGCGAAATAAAAATAACAGAAATTTAATAGAATATTTCCCTTAAGAGTGCATTAACGTAGCATGTCTAAAGTTGATATTTTGCATTAACTTAAATGACATACAAGGACTAAGACACTCGTGAATATGAGTTTGTAATCAGATTTATTATGAACAAGATCCACTTTGATCAAAATGGTATGCTCATATCTTTAATAACGGAGTGTTGATTCGAGCAAAAAGACTGGTGACTTCTTCGATGATAACTTGGGTTGTAAAGGTAAACTATAACCTTGGACAAAACCATTGTGAGTGGACCGGTGTCGACGCATAGGCGACATAAGGTACCTGTACAACTGATGATGTCGCCTACGCGACGAAACCGGTCCACTAACAATAAGAATAAAACACTATGAAAAGAAAGGTACCTAGTTTATTTTTAAATTTATTCAGAACGGATTTTCACCAGGTAAAGCCTGTCACAACCGAATTTATCAACAACCATATTGGCCATCCCTCCTGTTGTCTCACTTTCCTTCCAACAGCCCGAAGGAATGGACAAATTAGCGGATGTTAAGCAAGAAAAATCACCGTATGTTCGATATTTAAGGAAAGCAACTCTTAAAACATGTATCAGTTACTTAGAGCTATGGATTCTACTCCATCATATATATTATTACAGAAAGGTCTTTTTCTGTCATTCCATATATGCTCCGTTAATACTGCACCTACAGTGATAAATGGGGTATCATTTTAAACGTTGAATCACCGATTTCTGACGAAAAATACAATCTCAATCTCAAATTTCACTATTTACCCATTAATTTTACTTAAAAGTTTCGATTTTTCCATTTCGATTACTCGCTCGAGGTATATCGACTCCACACATCATCGGTGTATATTATTTCTCAAAGGTGTTATTTTGTCGCAACGCCATAACTGCCATAATTATTCATCAAAATTTATGATTCAAACATCGTTTTAAAGCTTATGTTACCCAATATTGATGAAAAATAGACAAATCGTTTAAAATTAAAGTTTTTGTAAAAAAATTGATACAACGCCATCTGCTGACAATTTAACCAACTAATATGCTGGCTATGGTTACGTGCTTTACAGACTGTAGGAGGCGCCATCTATTAACACATCGTTTAGTTAGATTGTTTACATTCTACATGCAATCAGTGTGACCATTTACTGTTTACGTTATGTATTTCTAACACAAACATAAATAACATACAATTTTCCATGGGAAGAAACAAGTAAAAGAACAGGAAGAAACAGGAAGAAGCTGCACACTGTGCGAAATATTCGACAGGTAGAAGAACAGGAAGAAAGAAGGAAGAAACAGGAAGAAGCTGCATACTGTGCGAAATGTTCGCTCGGGTCATCTAGTTTCACCATATTTTTCACCAGAAATGTGAGTTGTAAATAATTAAAAAAAAAACAAATATAGGAAAGTAGAATGCATATAAAAGCAGTAACATTTTGCTGATTTATAATAAGTTATCCATGGGAAACATTTAAAATTGACAAAATTGTGCATCAGTGCTTAAGGAAAATCGGGGTTTACAAATATGGCGTACCAGCCACGCCCAAGATACAGCTTCTATCAATCGGCGAAAATAGCAAGCCTCCTCTCCATCTATCTACCCTGACAAAACAGTATATTTATATATTGCAGATTACATTTATCCAGGAGAATATTACACAAAGGAGTTAAAATATGTGCAAAATATATTGACGTACATCACATCTTCCATTATTTAACATGGGTAGAGATTCAACACAACAGGCGATATCGGAATATAGGCGAGCTTAAGTATCGGTATCCGATAGTATCCGAAATACCGGTATCGTGACAGCTCTAGCAGGCAAATCAATATCTTCTAGGGGGAACAACACAGGGCTGCTTGTAATTCTCCGATGAATTCAGGAGTTATCCCCTTCCAGCGATTGGAGCGTGGGCGGCCAAAGAGAAGACGGAAAAAGCTTAAGACTTCCGGTGGAAATGACGTGAGAGGAAGTAAATGGAAGAGCCCCCAGAAAAAAAAAGAATAAGGAAAGACTTGCAGCTTGGTCCTAGCGCAAGAGGGCAGGGTGTGTAAATATTTTTTTTTCTTCCTCCCTTTTGGGCTGAGCGTGTGAAATACCAATTCCTCGGATTTCAATTTATGGAAGTAATCGAAATACGACGTTGAATGGGAAGTTTCAAAAGAACTCTCCCGATGTTATTCCTTCCCTGCAATAATTTATTTTGACCGATGATATTTTTTATTTAATAGGAAATAACTTCGGCAAAGAAAAACACACAGCCTTCGGGAAGATAACTTTGCCTCAACTGTCGAAAGCTTATTTTATAAGTGATTTTCTTTGAAAGGATACTTTAAAGGGTGTTAGATTCGCGAGTTTGCTACAGTCTACGAGCACTTTAAGGTAGTTTGAGCGAGATAGTTCCCTAGTCATAATAGAGACTATATTCGATTCATACGTTTTAATTTCACCAGCTGTAGGAAACATGAGTATAATATTGCATATTTAATGGCGCAACAATGTAGTTTTACATGACAGAAATTTAAGTAATTAAACAAAAATATCAACATGTCTTTAACTAGACTCATTTTTTCTCGCGTCGTAAGTTTAAAACTCCCGCAAAACGGAAGATTTTTTTGTGATCCCGAAGAATTTATTGCGGTGACAATATGATTACTTTTCAAAAATGGTAGAGAAAACATACAAATTAAACACTTCCACTTTTTTTGACGAGATCTAGGTGTCAGAAATTCCTCATTTTTTAAATAAGCTCTCTCTGGAAAGCATACATTTACTACTTTTCAAGAAAAAGCGCTGGTATTTTTCCTCAAAAATCTTGAGAAGTATTTCAATAAGGGACTGATGTTTTAGTATCTCAGAAGGGTGAGATATTTCTGTTTAAAATTCATAGATTTAAAGGTAAAATGATATTTCGCTCAAACTAACTTAAAAGAGGCCAAAAGAGATAATGGATGTAACGTCTATTAAAGTAAACTTCCGCGTTATTAGCCAGTTTAATCACGTCCAGTTTGAAGTTAAAGAGATCTCACCAAGACTGTTTGAGTCATAACAGATACTATATTAAACCTTATCACATGCTTCGTTAATAGAAATATTTTTACTCTTGGGATATGCCTTAGCTCTTTATAAAAAATATTAGGCAGAAAAAATTCTCTCGTTAGCCCACAAGCAATTTTTTTGTAAACATCATTTCCCCAATCACGGTAATAAATAGCAGCACACCTCTAAATGAATTACCCTTTTTATTTCATTTATAAAAGTACCTGAATAATTACTCAAAGATTAAGAGGTGAGTTGTTATCCCACAAGCACATCTCTTCCCAAGCATAGTGACCGATAGCAGTGCCACTCTTAAAGAACTACCCATTTTAATTTCAACTATAAAAGTATCTCGTCTAAAGTTAATGTGATATAACCAGTACTGTGCGAGTCAAAACAAATACTAGAATAACCTTTTTTTATTTGTTAAGTTAATAGAATTATTGTTGGTTTCAGGCGTAGCCTCATGGAATTTGTAAACATGATGATTTTAACCTATAACTTTGTTTATCCACACGTTATCGATCACTAACGGGTGACTCTGTTGAAGTAACTGCGTGGCTAGGTCAACGTTTCCTTGAAAATATCCAAAGTAAACAACGTTGTGTTTAAAGTCGATCTTTACCCCGTGGACTGTGGCGCTTAGCGCACGCATACGGGTACCTCTGGCATCATATGCACCGATCCTGTGAGGACAACTTGCTCCTTAACATCCCCATGAGATTTACCGTGGAAGAGGACGACTGTGTAGCCAAATTGTTTTGAGCACTCGGCGCGAAATCGAGGGATCAGGGTTCAATTACCAGTCCAGGCAAATGATTTTTTTACTGTGAATTTCACACAATTTTGTGATCACTAGCGTCACGTCGTCACGATGAACACACAACACAGAAGATGACGAATATATGGACACAACATAATAGGGAAGGAAGAGGAGATAGAGGAAGAGAGGAGTGTGGGGAAAGAAGGTGGGAGGAAGCTTAAGGTAGTGCGAAGGAGATAGTTCCCTAATCATAACAGAGACCATATTCGAATTAGACGTTTTAATTTCACCAGCTGTGAGACACACGAATTAAATATTGCATTATTAATGGTGCAATGATTTAGTTTTACATGAGAGAAATTGTGAGTAATCAAAAGAAAATATCTAAATAAGTCTTTAACTTGAATCCTTTTTTCCACGCGGTTCGTTTGAAACTCCGTTAAAAAGGAAGGTTTATTGTGATCCCGAAAAATTTACTGCGGTGACCTCATGATTTATTTTCAGAAATAGTCGAGAAAATATAAAACCTACACACTGTTGAAGTGTTAACGAGATCTAAGTTAGGGAATGCCTCATTTTTAACATAAGGTCTCTCTGTAGTGCACACACGTACCATTGTCCATATAAAAGGGCTGGTATTTTCTGGCAAATATCTCGGAAAGTAGTGCGGTAAAGGGTTGAATTTTTGCTGTCATTGGAAGGGTGATATATTTTTCTATAAAATGAATTTATGAATTGTCTATGAATTCATTGACTCCTATGTAAAATGATATATTGCTCAAACTACCTACCTGAAGGGGTTGTGCTGTACGAGTGTATGCGTGCGTTTTAAACTGTACTTAGGGAACATGGAAGTTGAGTTAGATGAAAAAAAAACAACTTGCCATGCTTAACGCACGCCCGCATTTAAACAGTATATATCTTCAAGTTAAGCAAATTCAGAAACATATATTGGGGAAGGATTCTGAAGGTTAAATGGACGGATAAAATTAAAAGATGTATTTTTTTTGAAGTGAATGAAAGAAAGATGAAGAAGTGTGAAGTATTGATGAAGAAATGAAGGAAATGAAGAAGTTATTTTTTTGGAAAACTTTACCACTTAACAGAACAAAAAAAGGGATCGGGTCGGCGTGGTGGCTAGAGTACTGGCTAGCCATACGGGCGGCCAGGGTTCAAATCCCTACAGAAGAGGATGTTTTTCAGAGGAAACCCGATCCCTACTTGAGTGTCTTGTAGAGGGCACTTCAAGTACAGTACTCCGTCTGTCGGATGAGACGTTAAACCGTGGTCCCCTTGGCGCCTATCGTTAAGAGCAGGCTGATGCCAACGCCGGGTTTCTATTCACCCTTTCTCCCTTACCTGTCCCCTGTGGTGCAAATGATCTTAGCTGTCGGTCGCCTCCCCAAACATCCTATCCAATCTGGAACACAAAAAGCTCTATTTTGAAACGCAGTAGTACATTGGGTTTGTCTGGAATATAAAATAAAGGGAAAATTACGGAAAAGCCCTAAGTGGATGTCAGTGAGATCGATATCTACATAGTCCTCTGCGAGCCGCCACCTGGGTGTTAGGGAACCACTCATGTAAAGATGTAAGGGATAAAGTTTAGGAGGTGAAATGGTGATGTGTATTATGGAAGTGTAATGAGTGGAGCTCAGTTTTTATTGCGAACGCACATTGTACGAGGAAAGAACAAGTTTTTGTACCTATCTGGTCGACATTGCATATCTCTTATTTTATCGCTTCTATCAGAACTAGAGATGTAACGTGGTGCCATGATAATATTCTCTGTTGCGATCTGAAACAAACCAGTTGAAAATTTCTCAAGCAGACAAAGCTGAACGTATAGTCTGCAAGCCTCTATGGGCTCCCACCTTAATCCCTCAAAAAGCTGCGAAACTATATTTGTTAGCCTGTAGCAGATTTTAACGAAGAGCGCAGCTTTCCTTTGCATTTTATTAATGTTGTTGGTTGAATCTTCATAACCAGGGTTCAAAATACTCGCGGCATATTCGAGGTGTGGTCTGACTAGAGCGAAGTAGCATCTCTCTTTGACTTTTTCACTCGAGAACCTTTCTATTACACGCTTAATTAAGCCTAGTTTCATTAATGGCGTGCCCCAAATGTATTGTCTTTGTGTTCCCCACGATAAGTCTAAAGTTGAGGTATCTCCCAGATATTTTAATTTATCTGAAGAGTATATGTTAATTCCACCAACAGTGTAGATACGGCATGTGTGTGATGACTTTTGCAAGAAGTGTATTTCGTGCCGTTACTAAGATTTTATTCTATCCCCACTCCTGGCACCACTAAATACAAACAGAGACGAAATGGAGAGGTAATTAAATGAGAAGAACTACCAGGATAAGTAAATGGTAACTATTTTTAAATATTGTAAATGAAAAGTATAACTTAGTTATTCCACATAGATTTATTGACAGAACGACCTAGGTTTCGACGAAGCTCGTCATCATCAGGTGCAGTAATACAAGAGGACATAGAATATATAGTCACGCAAATCGGGGAAGGTAGAGGAGATGTAAGGAGATGGGAGTTTGAAAGTTATGTTCAACGTTCAAACTCCCACTTCCCCCCTCATTACATTTTCTCTTCCTCCCCCGATTTGCGTGACTATATATTCTTTGACCTCTTGTAATACTGCACCTGATGACGACGAGCTTCGTCGAAACCTAGGTTGTTCTGTCAATAAATCTATGTGGAATAACTAAGTTATATTTTTCATTTACAATGTTGAGCAAATTCCACGAAGTCACGCCCGAGACCACGGGATATTTTTTAAATAAGGAAAGATGGAGGGCTGCTGTCAACCAATCTCAGGATCATGAACGACCAATGAATGAATTGATGTTACCTGTAGTGATTGGGTTAAAATTTAACTTCTTATAACCTTAATGTAAAATTCATCGCGTTTTGGACTATTTTTAATGTCATATCTCACCTTTCGTATGATGCCAAATTATCTACTATTCGACAGATAATTTCTTAAAGTATAAAAGTAGTTTTCTATGTACAATGGTAAGGCTGTACGCTTCAATGATACTTCATTAAGGTACGAGTAAGTTCTGACAAACAGGCTGCGTCAAAAACGTATTGCTTTCAGTTTATTTGCCTTCCCAATTTTATTATTATCATAAATGATACCTCAAAGCATCGGTTTTAATTCTGTTAATGTTTTCATCGCTTGGGGAGGAATATAAGCTCTCAAATGGATTTTCTTTCTCTCTGATATGATTTTGAATCTCTTGACGCTACTTCCCCCTCACCACAGCCAGCCGAAGCGGAAAAACCTTTGCCAAACGCAGAAATATTATGGGGAGTCACATATTACCAGCGTGCGAAGCGACTCCCTTAGGGACGAGGGTTGGACGGCGCAACGCGAAAATAACGTGTGGAGGGCGGGGATAGCAGGGACCATCCGACGGGGCGTCAAGGTGTCGAGTGACATTATTAAGGAGAGCTCCGGAAAGGGTTTTCCACGCTTTGCGTTTAAGTTTTGAGCGGTGATGGGCGTATAGAGGGCGTTTGTGGGGAAGAACACGCCTGGTCGTAGTTTCTTGTGTGCTCAGCACTGTCCCCAAACAAGTTCGGACGGGTCAAACCTGACCTCAGCCGCCGGTAGTTTAAAAGGGGGGTTACTTTATTAGTTCGCGGAGGATAAACCCCCATAGGGGGTTGACCGAGTAAATATCGCGCGAGTTTGCGAACGGGTGTTAATGCCCAAGGGTGGCGCTTCCCGGACTCATACCCCGAGAGAAACCACTAGGGGGTGCGAGGCGTATTATCTCCTCCGCGCCATACGCATTACGATCCTGGTGTAAAAAAGGCCAAGAGGACAACCAAGATTCGTAAATTAACTTCAAGGTTTAATCTTGAAAGCAATGAATTTCACTTATTACTAAGCAAAGTAATCAAAGGTTTACAGGGAAGCATGTGAATAGGAATCGTTGAACCCTTACTCTCCCGCAGGATTCGCCCTACTACCCGTTGTTACCCTAAGAAATTTCATACCCTTGCTTGACCATTTCCAGTGCATATTAATTTGTTCGTGAGCTTATTTTTTAACTGAGCTTATACATTTTTTACAGCGCGTTTAATATTAAATATAGTTGAAATAAATAATTCAACAAGAAAATGCGATGTTTACTTGTTTTCGATATCAAAATTCGTGGTTTAATCTTGAAAGCAAAGAATTTCACTAGTGACGAAGCAAGGTAATCAAGGGTTTAGAGGAAAGCTTGTGGATAGGCATCTTTAAACCTTTTCTTGCCCGCAGGATTCACCGTTATAACCCTAAGAAGGTCACACCAATGTTTGAAAATTTCGAACGCGTATTTTCTTTTATTTGCTCGTGAGTTAACATTTTCACTGAGCTTTTACATTTAAACTACATACATATTATACCACACAGTTGATATTAATAATATAACAAGAAAATGTGATGTGAACTTGTTTTAAATCTCAAAATTTAAACAAAGTAACTTAAAGATGAGTTGAATAATAGCCACGGATAAAGTATTTAGGCCGGCATAAGGTAGAACGTATGTCGGCATCTGAAACTTCTTAGAGTTGAAGAAATGAAGCATTCTGAACATACAGCTAGTGACGCGGTAAAAATTTAATTTCTGAAAGTGCAGAGAAATTTGTGTTTATTTTTTACAGCAACGGATATCACATATTACGAAGCATAGTAAATAATGTTTTTAAAGAAAAGCATGAGAAGGAGAACAGTTTAAACCCTCCTCTCTCGCAGGATTTGCCTGTATTACTCCATAAAAGTTGAGACCCAGTTTCTGGAAATCTCACGTACATATTCTGAAAACTTGTTTGCATGTCTACATTTTAACTGAGCATTTTTGATAGCAGATACATTTTTGGTACTCGCGTAAAAATACCTCAATCTTATTCAAAAGTAATAGCTCTCCCAACCGACCAATCTCGGGTTGGACAATTTAGCGCACTTACAAAAGTAGCATTTTAACCCTGTCACTAAATGCTGCATTTCCTTATTGGATTTTTTCATTCCATTTATTTTCACACGAGTAGCAAAAAATACCGGTCTCATAGCACTTTGTTCCTTAAGGCGTGTTTACTCCGATGCACATATCCGCGCAAGTACGAGGCTGGACAGCTCCGAGGAAAAAGGCTCCAATTTAGAACAGGGTTTATTTTATGACCACGCGTTCATGCATTTACGTAATTTCGGGTGTTTACACTAAGCAATTTTAATGGTGAATGTGTTCGTGCATCCACTCGCGCGGGTACATGCATCGCATTAACACGCCTTTATACATTTTAATCGGATTTATTGATTTGCAAAATCTGCATATTTTCATTCTATATGGAAGATTTTTTTGAGTCTCTAAGTGACTAATGAATTGGTGAATTAATAAATTATGCACCTTAAAATATGAATAAGGAAGAGTTAGTCTAACTATTTTTTTTATTTACGGAATATATTGCATTCGTATACCCATTGCCACAAAGGGGATAACCAGCACTTGACCTACCAGCAATGGAATTTCATCAAGAGTAAAATTTAGCAGTTTATTTTAATAATGGAGACAACTATTCTCGACCAAATTAACCAGACAAATGTTATACCAAAACCTTAAACTACTCGTAATAAAATACAGAAAACAGATATTTGAGAGGAGTACTTGGACATCAATACTTGGCGAGCGAATGATCACACAGATAATTTAAAATCTAGTAGTTAATTTTAATGACGCAGACAACTATTCCCGACCAACTTAACAAGACATATATTAGACCAAAACGTTAAATTGCTCATAATAAAATACGGAAATCAGATATCTGAGAGGAGTAATTGGACATCAAAACTTAGCATTTCCTAAAAAAACCGTCTCTAACAGCTAAACGATTTCTCTGTTCCTCATTGTTTGTCATCACATTCTAGAGCGAGGCATTTAATTTGGGTTGTGGTCCGATAAGACAATGTCATGCCGCTATCAAATGTCGTGAGTAGGCGAAAGATCAATGAACTAGTGGAACACTGTAGATTGACGCATCGTATCGACCGCCAATATTGGCCACGGAATCGTAATGCAATATCGTTCGATGCATTGAAATATAGACAGGGCCCCCCTTCTCCAGCTACCCCCGCCCACCTCAAGGGTCAAACGGCAAATTGAATTCCCAGGATGGATCGCGTCCAATCCGTGCCTGGCGCAGCTACGGCCATGTGCAAGGCTAATTGGCAGATGTGGATCCAATTAGCCCTTCCACAGAGGGCTCCCACGGCTTGCCCTTACGTATGCGCACCTCCACACGATAGAAGACACGTCGCTCACCGAAATAGTAATTACTTTTCTCCTAGGTATAACTCTGAGATGGTCAGCCAGAGAGGCATTAAAATTTAACTTCGACAATGAAAGGACCGAGTAGACCGAATAAGGAGGCAAAAAATACTCGAGCGCTATTTAGGGGCTCCCACCATAATTCCTCTAAAAGTTATGAAACACAATATTTTCGCCGATTAAAGTTTTTAACGAAACGCGCAGCTTTCCTTTGTACTTTATAATTTGTTTTCGTTAACTCTTTATGACCAACAGAGTTCATTTGAGTATGGATAGTGAGTTAGCAGGAGTACCGTGTGAGCATATGAATCCAAAGCCAATCGAGCGATTGGACACAGCTATAAAAATGAAAAATGAGTAATGGCAGTGGGCGTGACTTCAGTGGAAATCCTTCATAGTAGGAGCGTCTGAAGAAATTACAACTTGGCTGTTTTCACATGAGGTTTTATTGTTACCGACCATGGTTTCGTTACAGAGTAACATTATCAAGGTGTAACGAAACCATGTTTGGTAACAATAAAACCTCATGTGGAAACAGCCAAGTTGTAATTTCTTCAGATGCTCCTACAATGAAAAGTGAATTGAAGAATGAAAGATGGTCAGTAGTTTTCAAAGAGAAGAGAAACGAACAAACAGATATACTTCATTTTAATATGTAAGTGAAGATTGATAGCCTAAAACAAGGTATGTTTAACCCGATATCATGCAGATGTAGCGAAAAAAATTGATTTCGTTATTAAGCCCATAACGAGGAAATTTCATCATTTTGACGCCGGATTCACGCTCAGACTCATTCACCAAAAAAGCCTTAAAATTAATTGGAGAAGATTTTCATTACATGTCCCAGGTTTACACATGCAATGCGCCACTTAGCGTTGGATTAAAGGCGATACATAAGTGCCTCTGCAACAGGTGTAAAAACTTGTTCTCCCTTGAAAGAAGACTACGGATTGTTGACAAAATACAAGAGATTTCTACATCCACGTAGCCACATCCGCCGCCGAGTGGGCGTGTCGGAGGGGGTGAAAGACCACGAATGAGGACGGGGATTGGGAAATGAAATTGGAAGAGGAAAATGAAGAAAACTAAAATTAGTCTAGAGGGAGCGTTTTAGCGCTTCGTTCCTTTTTTTTCTGTGATGACTAATACCGTGAAACCTGCATCCGCGGCCAACTCCATTAATGTAGTCCGAGCGAGATCTTTCCCTAGTCACAATAGATAACATATTCGAATTATACCTACGTTTTAATTTCACCAGCTGTGGGACACATTCATAAAATATTGCATTATTAATGGTGCAATAATATATGTAGTTTTATATGACAGAAATGGTAATTAACTGAAAATATCTAAATAAGTCTTTAACTTGACTCAATTTTTTCGCGCGGTGCGTTTGAAACTCCATCAAAACGGATGGTTTTTTTTGTGATACCCAGGAACCTACTGTGGTGACAATATGATTAACGTTGTTTTCATTAGTAGTGAAAACATACAAACTACACACTGTTAGTTTTTTTACGACATCTAAGTTTTAGAAATTCCTCATTTGGTAAATAATGTCTCTCGTGAGTGTATACGCGTACAATTTCCAATGTAAAAAGGCTGGTATATTTAGGCGAATATCTCCGAAAGTAATGGGGAAAGGGGTTGAATTTTTTGTGTCATTAAAAGGGTGAGATATTTTTCTTTATATTGATACTAAATTCATTGATTTCTAGGTAAAATGATTTTTCGCTCAAATTACCTATTGCGGTCACCCATCTAACGTCCGGTTGCAAAATCATTTATTTATGGAATTAATAGTTATGATATCCAAGAAGTTATAAATGATTTAGTACTTTCCCGGGGAATATTATGTGTGAAATTCTCTCGGGATTCACACAGGATTAAATTTGGTTGCTGCCAACGTTTCGATGGATAACACCTCCATCGTCACCAGGGTAACGATGCCCGGGCCGCTGGTGTTATCCCTTATATAGGGTCTTGGACGGTTATTTATGACTGGCTATTTTTGTTAATCCTTTCCGTCATTATTTTTGATCCCGCATTTTCAGTTCTCTCGTTCCAGAAGTGACTACCAAAGGAAAACCCAGAGCCAGAGCTTCTGTTCCCTACATTTCTACTGTCGCGGGGAAAATATCAAGGATTTTGAATAAAAATAACATCCAGGTTATTCTAAAACCACCATAAAAAAATACGGACTCATCTCTGCCGAGTAAAAGACGAATTGGGACTCATGACACCGGGAGTATACCAAATTCCAAGCCATTGTGGAAAAATATACATTGGTGAAACAGGCCGCACAATTGATACGCGCTTATAAGAACAAAGGAGATGCATTAGGTTATATCATTCTGATAAATCTGCCGTGGCGGAGCATAGCCTAAATGAGGCGATTAGGCTTCGAGTTTTTGCAATCGATAGCTTTACATATGTGAGTTAGATACACTAAGTGCATGTTATTTAGTCTTCTTTATACCATTTTTTGCGCTGCTAACTACTGCGTATAATATCTTCAACTTTTTCCTAACCTCTACCGTAGCTTTGATGGCCAATTTCAAACAACCAAGCTTCATGATTTTGTAGTTATCATTAAAATAACATGCAGTCCATATAGAAGATTGGAGGAGAAAAATTGGATATGAAAATTAGTATATTAAAAAAATCTCGATTCCGATGTAATTTATATAGTAAAATTCTTCATGTGCACTCTTATTAAGTATGCTGTACTGCAATGAAATATCTAACGAAGAAGAGCGTCTTATATGCCGTCAAATGAGGTTATGATGATCTTCTAGTGGCTCCACGTTCGTTTCGGTATACTGATTATAGTATTTTGAAAAGTCGTTAATAACCGGATGACATACAATATAAGTTTTTACTAGAACTTTCTGGTATCCCTACCTCATGGGGCGCGTATTTCAATTTCGAGAATTATACTTTTCTTTGCTTGCATGTAGCACGCAGACTGGAGAGCTTTCATTGTTTTTTCCCTTATTTAAAGAGTATCATAATATAACACTTCCCCCCTGCTTGCAAACTGCAAGCACCCATTTCCTCGTTATTACTATGACGGCGATGGAAGTGTTATCCATCGAAACGTTGATAGAGCCAAAACTTTAACCCGGTTTGAATCCTGAGAGAATTTCATACATGAAGTTATAGATCTCATAAAAATATTTGGGTTGCAGGATCACATGTACCAGTTTCATTAAATATCTTTTTATTTTTGTTTTTAGATTTTCGCAGCGATTAGATGCCCTAGTATCAACCATTCCCGGGTATACTGCTGCGTTTGCATACACATACCACGCAGCAGTATACCCGGAAATGGTTGATACTAGTATATCTTTTTATTGTTGATTGATTCAGATGTTTGATGCAATTTTTAACCGATGAATCAAACCTTGAGAGACTTATCTGTGCCCGGCATGCGTTGCGATGCCTTTTTTTTCATTCCAAGTAGGCACACATATGAAACACAGACATTTAGACGAACAAAATAAAGGAAAGAAAGATTTGTGTATTGAATTAAATTTGAAAAAATGTGTTCAAGCGCATTGGGTTATACATTATTTTGATACGATTCTGCTGCACGTGATTGAGCAACTTGTAAACGATCTGCTTCGTTGCTTGCTTGCCATTTCTCGCTTATTTGAGAAGCTCGCGCGCCAAAACTCATTTGTTGGAAGGACTCGCGCTCCACCTATTGTATAACTGATTGAATTAATTAATTAATTATAATTGATCGGAAACTAAAAATAATGGATTGAAACCTTTGTGAGTGTCCTCAACCAACAACTCACCAAAGTTCCATCGTAATCTGATCAATGGTATAGGAATACACAGAATACGAACAAATAAATATTCATTTTACATATTAGGAGATAGGTTGATACATATAAGATTTTGTATCTTATCGGCGAATTAAATACATAGATAACACCTTAAATAGGGACTCTGGGTACATCCTAAGCAGGGAATGGAAACCGTTATTTCAAGAAAAAACGGAGACAACAATGCCCCTCAATTAGGCAGCTATATAAACGTACACAGAAGGTCCTCGGAATCACTGCTCCGAAGAAGATGGAGGAGTATTCCATCGAAACGTTAGCAGCAGCCAAAATCCTTACTCAGACGGGAACCCTAGAACAATTTATACAAGTTGATACATATTTCTACGTTTCAACATACTCAACACGTTGAATAAAGACTGTGAGGAAATTTTACCAAGTATTTAATATTTGAGATCATGGTATACAACAACTCGCCAAATTTTCTTCGTAACCTGATGAATGGTATTGGAACGCATAGAGGACGAACAAACATATGTTCATTTTTATGTACTACATAGTCTTATGTTTATTTTGTAATGCATATTATAGTTTGTCAGCAGGAGTAAACAAACTAGTCTTTCTTCTGAAAACAACTCTATTATCAATAAATTAACTCTCCAAGTGGTTTATTACGCTTCCACCTACTTATCCTACTTATGGAGATCATAATTCCATTCTATAAGTTATTAAGCCATTAATGCTATCAGCGAATTTATCGAATAATTTTGCAACACTTAATGAATGGTTTCCATGGCTTATGGGTCCCAGAACTCTATGGAATAATAATAATAAGTTAAGCCTGGCGTGTAGCCTCCGAGTCTCTAGAGGCTCCCTCCTTAATCCTTATAGAAGTTTTGAGACACTATCTGTTCGCTCTTAGCAGTTTTTAACGAAGCGTGCAGCTTTTCTTCCTATTTGATGAATTTTTTTCGTTAAGTGTTTATGACCAGGGTCCCAAATGCTCGCGGCGTATTCGAGGAGTGGCCTAACCAGAGCGAAGTAGCATCTCTCTTTGAATTTTTTCATCCAAGGACCTTCCCATAATACGCTTAACAAAACCTAGTTTCCAAAATGCTGCGTCGCGTATACTTTGTATGTGTAATCCCCAAGATGTATCAGAATTTAAGGTGATTCCTAGATATTTAACTGTATCTGAAGAGCAAGTCTGGACGATTCGATGCGGCGAAGGCAAAGCATATAAACGATTGTACTGTAAAATGTTTTTGAGATGCGATAAGTCCCAGAAAACAGAGTATAATGAAAATATAGGACTCATGTCACCTATTACTTAAAGTTAAAAGCGAATTTCTGCCGCACTTAACTGAAATCAAAATGCAGTATTTTCTTATCAATGGTGCTGCAGGCGGCTGCAGTGGCTGTGAAAATGGTGCATTTAAAAACTAATTGGTGGAATAGTCTGCATATTGTGTACCTTAGCGTGGGTTGGTGCAATAGTCAAGAAAGAGAAAGGGAGTGACGTATAATAAGAATAGGAGTGCTGTTGAACATCTGGTACAATGTCCGTGAAAAGGAACTCGCAGCGGGATTTTAGCCACTGGGGGAGTGTTGACGTTAGGATTAGGGTGACGTGGAAGTGTCTTGGTCAAGGTCGATGCCACTTCGTCCTGAGTCCCTCCCGCGACGTAATGTCAGTCAATTATCAGGTAGACCATAGTGTGCTAACGGCACCTTTGCCTGGTTCCACTGTTAGGATTGGTTTCTAGGGAGAGGACATTAAAAATATTTTATGATTTTACTTCCTAACGGTAAAAAGTATGTTCACGCCAAAGGCGATTCAACTGTTTTACAGGAGGAGTCGTGAGGGGCGCTGCTGCGGAATTGGAGAAGACGACCAACGGCATGCTTCCTTGCATTCACTCGGGAGCAGACAACCCAGGCATACCTACCTGGCAGTCGCTTCATCTACATCTACGTGATACCCTGCGAGCCACCACGAGGGTGTGAGGCAGGGGGTGAAGATCACCAAACGTGCACTATTGACATGCAAGTAGGATATTTAAGGGAGATATGCTAGATAATAGGGTCACATGGAGCTAGATGGTTAGTATCTACATAATAAGGAAGGGATTATCGGTTGTTATTACATGCATCATGCACTACAGACTACTCTAACTATATTTCACCAACCTATCCCTTTGCTATGCTGCCTATTGTTCTCTCTTATGGTACGCGGGAAAAATGACATTTAAAATCTATCGGTACGACAATCTATCTCTCTAATCTTGTTAATATGATCAAACCTAGCATAATACGCAGGGGTTCTCAATATATATCTAACGTCATCTTTGAACAAATCGGTTTCGAATTTACTTAAAAGGTTTAACCTAAATTTTAACCTACGTTCTGATAGTAATTCCCATCCTAGTTCTTCTATTAAGCTCGTAACACTTATACAATTATCATAACGGCCTTTAACAAACCTAGCAGATCTCCTTTGCACGCGCTCTAATTCTTTTATCATACCTTCCTCGTACGGATCCCATATACTAGCGGCATATTCTAAATGAGGCCGGACAAGTGTAAAATAGCTTCTTTCTCGTACTAGCGGCATATTCTAAACGCTTGAGTCGCAGTAAGTCATTCAGTCAGTTAGTCGTGTACTCTAGCCAATCAGAATTGTTCTCAACCTAAAACAAATAAAATTATTTCCAATTGCAAACCCGCAATTCATTTCGGAACCGATATCCTGACTTCAAAAGGAAGTGAGCGCAGTATCGTCCGAACAAATTATTATTTTTTCTGCAATTCGGTTTAGCCCAGGTTCACGTGCCCGGGAATGGAGTCCGTATAGGTTTTTAATACGTAACCCATTTCAAAGCTGGATTTCTAAAACCAATAAAAAGTGTATAATATTGTATTTGATTTCTCTCACGTAGGATGGAGCCACATTCTAAGATCGCGATCTAGAGAGAATATTCTTGAGGTCGTGATCGCGCCTCTGTTCTCGCCATTGCGGCGCCGTATATGTTCCGAATGCGTCACACAACCTCACGATAGATCCGAGTCAAGGGTGATTCTCAAGGGGATATGGTGGGTTTGGATTAGGCGGGGTTTGGAGAAGCAGGACACCCAGACGAGACAGCCCTTAGGGTGTAGGGGAGGAGGGGGAAGCCAGTCGAAGCCACTAATAGGCGCAAGGATCTGGTCTCTGGAGTGGAGAGGCTGGTGGCGCCATGTGATGCCCGAGGGAACGCTGGTGCGGGGGGGAGAGGTGGGGCGGGACTGGACCATTCGATGCGGCGACGGGTGGCCACAAGGTGCTGGAGAGGTGCGGCGGGAGAGTAAAAAGGAATGGGCTGACGGAGAAAAAAGCATGAGAAAGGAGAATAAGAAATAAATTCACACAACATTTTATATTTTTCTACGGTAGGCAGCTTGATCAAAATATCATTTTAACTAGAAATCAATGAATATGGTCTCATTTTAAATAAAAATATCTCACCCTTCTAATGACACAAAAAATTCATCCTCTTACCACATTACTTCCGGGGATATTTGCCAAAAAATACCAGCCCTTTGACATGGGAAACGGTACGTGCATGCACTCCAGAGAAACCTTATATTAAAAATGAGGCATTCCCTAACTTAGATCTCGTCAAAACATCAACAGTGAGTAGTTTTTATATTTTATCCACTATTTCTGAAAGTCAATTATATTGTCACCGCGGTAAATTCTTCGGAATCACAATAAACCTTCCGTTTTGATGGAGTTTCAAACGTACCGCGTGAAAAAAAGGAGTCGAGTTAAAGACTTACTTAGATATTTTCATTTTTTTACGTAAAATTTCTGTCATATAAAACTATATGATTGCTCCAATAATAATGCAATATTTAATTCATGTGTCCTACAGCTGGAGAAATTAAAACGTATATATCGAATCTGGTCTCTATTATGACTAGAGAACTATCTTGCTCGGACTACTTTAACTCAAGGGTTCGGGGAAAAGGAGTGCCTAGCAACATTTTTGGTGACACCCACATTCCTCTGGATTGCCATATAATAATTACTATCCATATAATTTGGAAATACTTTCTTAAGAACACTAAATGAACCGTACGAGGAAGGTATGATAAAAGAATTAGAGCGTGTGCAAAGGAGATCCGCTAGATTTGTCAAAGGCCGTTATGATAATTGTATAAGTGCTACAAATTTAATAGAAGAACTAGGATGGGAATTACTATCAGAACGCAGGTTAAAATTTAGGTTAAACCTTTTAAGTAAATTCGAAACCGATTTGTTCACAGATGACGTTAGATATATATTGAGAACCCCTGCGTATTATGCTAGGTTTGATCAGATTAACAAGATTAGAGAGATAGATTGTCGTACCGATAGATTTAAAATGTAATTTTTCCCGCGTACCATAAGAGAGAACAATAGGCAGCGTAGCAAAGGGATAGGTAGGTGAAATATAGTTAGAGTAGTCTGTAGTGCATGATGCATGTAATAACAACCAATAATCCCTTTCTTATTATGTAGATACTAACCATCTAGCTCCATGCGACCCTATTATCTAGCATATCTCCCTTAAATATCCTATTTGCATGGCAATAGTGCATGTTTGGTGATCTTCACCACCTGCCACACACCCTCGTGGTGGCTCGCAGGGTTTCACGAAGATTATAGAGTACTTTAGTAGTTTCTGTAGCATTAGTAGCATATCCATAGTGTGGTACTATGGTCTTATTAGAATGAATGATTAGTAGGGTGGATTGAAAAACTGTTTTCTTCTAAATTGGTCTGTGGCTAGTGCTTTAAGTTTGTAGTTGGTGGTCCTCATTGCCCACAAAAAATTCGAACTCGATCGGATTATATTTTCAGGCTGCGCTTTTTAGTCAAAATTTTAAATTTTAATGAAAAAAGTCAAAAATTTGCTAATTTTCCTGGTACTTTCTAGATGTTACCGTAATGATTTTATGGCAAATAATTACATACGTTGCTTGTATGTTGATTAATATTAGCGATTTAGTGTGTTTGAATCAGGCAAAATGGTTTAATAGTTCGTCAAAAATCGACGAAAAACGCCAAGTATACAGAAATGTTACGGATGTTAGGCAGGCAATAATCCACTTTAATAACTCGACACCACCGACTGAAATTTACTAAGAACGATAAGGTAATAGGATAGGAAGTAAAATGTACCTCTAAGTTAATCGACTATCCAGAACTCACCACAAGGAGGTGGCTGCAGTCGAGTGCCGCCCGCCCACCCACCCGGGTAGACTGGCCTATTTAGGTTTTAAAGTCTGCTTTGGTATCAAACCTCAGTAATATTTTCCTGACCTCCAATAGAGCTGTAACGTAATCATGTAGGGAGTCATCATCACATACAGAAATCGATGCGAAATTTACATCCTTGACCTGCCATTTCATAAAAATTTTAAATTTTAACAACAAAGCGCAGCCTGAAGATATCATCCGATCCAGTTGAAATTTTTTATGGGTTATAAGGACCACCAACTACAATCTTTAAGCACTAGCTGCACACCGATTTCCAAAAAGACTGTTGTTTTTCGATCCATTCTTATGATTAGTTGAACGAAATAGTTTTACTAAATCACCTGGTACGATTTTTGGATGGTGCGATACCCGCTTTTCTAATACAATGGTATTTTAGCCGGTACTGATCCAATAATTATCTATAATCCAATTTCATCTGAATTTGACTGTCAAAAACGGCTTTTTATTAGCAGTCTTTGGTGAAGGAGAAGTGTTGAGAATACGATCTAGAGGATCCAGGCAATCTTCCCAAGGCAGGGGCCCTGGCACACGAACAATCCCCACCTTTAAGTCTCACAACGCGCAGGTGACTGTCACCATGTTTTTCGACCACCATTACAGGGGAGTTACGGGTCCTAGCTCCAAAATAAACACCACTCCTATTCACTTATTTCCGCGGCTTGAGTGAATTGAAGGAATTTGACGGGAGAGACGGATGAGAGAGAGAGAAAAAAATAATGCATATCGAACAATAGATGGGAACCAAGGAATTGGAAAAAGAATGGGACGGAAAAAGAACGCGAAAAAAATGAATAGTGGAGGGTGGGGGGAGGGGGGGGATAAAAAGGCGAAAGAGATGAAACCCGCGAGGAATGAATTAGGGGGTTAGCGAACGCGGAAAATATATTCTTCTCCTTCCCCGCTTTTTTGAATCTCCAAGCTTCCCGAGATTTATTTGAGCCTTGAAAATAAAAAGACTCGGAGAGATCCGATAAGGTAAATTCAGTTCGACAGCGGGGGGGGGGGGGCAGCAGGGGGAGGGGCGTGTCGGGAGACCGACGAAACTTAAGACCTCTTTTTTAACCGTGCCCTGGAGTGAGCAGGGGTGTGGAGAAAACTTGCGAGACGCAGGAGAGAAGGTGAAATGGGGATTTGAAAAAAAATATACACGAAAGCAGGACGGGTTGAATGGAGCAAGGAAAAGGGAGAGAGCGAACGAACGGGAGTGCGAAATGGAATTGGAGGTGTAAAAATAAGCAGGGTTAAATTGTCTCGACGACCTATCTCCCTCCCGACTGACTGGGCGGGAGTAATTAGCCCCACGGCAAGAATACAAGAAAAAACAGGCTATTCTGATAGGGTGGGTTAAACTAGGGGAGCAGGGAATACTTTTGTTTGATAAAAAGTATGAAGAAAATTCAAACAAACCTTTTGGAGCGAGGAGAAGAGACTTTTTACCAAACCTTTGCGCAGATCGTACCGTGAAAAACGCACTCTTAATACGCGAATACACCAAAGACCACGCTTAAAACTAATTAGGCGGGGATTTGAGTTTTCGAACAAAAAATTCGACGACTGAAAGCCGTCATCCGTGGAATTCTTGGGCGTAATTTGCCCAAAAAAATAATAAACGAAATCACGCAAGTCGAGCAAACTCTGGTGAGTCGAATGTAATATACTTATAAAATATACAAACTGCTGATGTTTTATTCTTTACGCTGACATTTTACGGTGACAGAGCTGGCGGAAATAAATGAAAGAAAACACCTTCATTGGCTGAAAATATATGCACCCCTGATTCCGATGAATTGGAAATATTTTGGATCGATTTTCTACTCCTTGGCTTTAAATCTCTAGAAAATTCTCACGCTTGACCCTAAATCATAAATAACAATCAGCGTGAAGGATATTCGAATCGATTCACTTCTCTCTAGCTAAATTTTCTTTAAAATCCCACACGGAAACCAAACTCGTAAATAACGAACAACGTAAAAATATGGGGAAAAATCTCCATGAAGTTCTGATCGCATAAATTTAGGCTACTTTTAGATAAGGAAAGAACGGCTATGAATGCAAGAGAAGCTAGTACCCCATCAGTGATAGAGAAATTCCAATCACAGAGAATTCAAGATCAACATTTTGAACAAAAAGATTTCAAAATCAATCAGTGCAGACAATCTTCATATAACGTGCATCGACTAGCAATCATTTCTCCACGTTAGTCCCTCAATTATCACTTAAGAGTTGGCACGGACGCCTCGGAGCACTCAAAAAAAAAGTTTTCTTTTTCCATTTGTTCAGGAAAACGGTTGAGCCTCGGTAAATGCCCTCTCGAATTGGCTCACAGCCACTACCTCAGCTAAAATAGTCATGATCGACATATGACTAATATGAGGTTATACACTCTACTTTTTAACTATTAAAATGCGCTACATTTGGTCACCTGCCTACTGAGTAAACCATCTACCGTTCAACGAATGATTTTGTCTAATAACATCAGAAAAAACCTTTACCTCCTTGGCCATTGAAACCTCAGCAGGTTTTTGGCCTCACCAATAATGCCTCGCCATTCTGTTCAATCTTCTGCTCTTTGAAGTGTAGCCCCAAGTCTAATTACGTCCTTTTCAACTTGGTCCGTCCACCTCATTCTTGGTCTACCAGGTGGTCTTCTGCATTCAGGGTTTTTCAGATATAAAGTCTTGACAATTGCAGTTTTCTCTTTTCTCCACACATTTCCTGCCCATCCTAATCTTCGGCTCTTAGCCATTGCCACTGTATCTGGGTATGTACTGGTGTCTCTAAACTCTCTGTTCTTCCTAATTCTCCATCCATCTTGGTATTGAACTGAGCCAAAGATTTTCCTCCATACGTGATTTTCAAAAACAATTAGCTTTTTTTTTCAAGTTCATACGTATTCTTCTAAGTTGCCATGATGACTAGGAAGCCTGGATAGCGTAGTGGTCTGCGCATTGGGCAGGAAGGCAAGGGTCCGCACTTCTATACCAGTCCAGGCCTCCTTTTTCTAATACCAATTTCAACGTATTTCACCGCCGTATTCGCGGAAGCCCAGCTTACTTTGTATATCTGATGATGACGCCCCGAAATGGAAATCCTGGTCGTGGTAGAGTGTGATTTGAATCCCGTGGTTCATAAAAGTTAATAAAAACTAAGCCTGGTTTCTTAATTAATGCATCAGTTTAATTATTTTTAAGATTCCAGTGGGAAGCCGGGTCTCTCTGGTAGTTAATTTTACCAAAATATTTAATGATAACATTTACAACACCCAGTTTGAACCCGGGTCGTGCGTTTTTTAAAATCTGTGGTGTTGTAAATGTTACCATTAAATGATTTAAATTATAGAATACCGCATAGTAACAAAGGAACTTGTACTATTTATTAGTTAAGTACATATTCTAGGAATCCTGTCATTAAAATTCATTCCCGGACTGGTGTGCACACCCGCGCTGCACGAACTTCGCGCACGAAATGGCGCATTTTTCTCCAAGGATGCAGTGCAGGGCGAAGGGCGTTGGGGGACATTGTGAAGTGAATGGACAAGTACAGAACACACGCACGCTCAGGCAAAACTTTCTTCACATTTCCGCACCGCGCGGCCGAACTGAAGTTAGCGAGCGAGACGGAGAAAGATAGAGGACCAAAAAAAAAAAGCCTCAAAATCGCTTTGATTCCCATTTCCGCCATTTTTTTCCTCCCGCCCAATCTCCCGCACCGATTTTCAGAGCAAACGCATTCCTTTATAGTTTCCCAGGCGTTTCATTCTTTCCCCCCTCTTCTCTGCTTTTCCTCCCGGGTGAAAAAAAAATAAATACAACTGGCTCCCTCTCTCCTTCCAAGCAAGCCTCCCACCTCATTCCTCCAAAAAAGGTCTCTTTGTACGAGTTCTCCGGCCAGATTTCATTCCCTTTCACACACACGTTCTATTCCTTTCCCTCGCTCTCTTCCTTATCGGGAGAACATACGCATATGAGCAGAGACTCTAGAGCCTTGATTTTAACCACACAGACCTCGTGGGGCCCCGCGCTGCTGAAAATACCCATCCACTGTCCCTTCAGCCCAGTTTACATTACAAACTCTCTAACTTAGAGTTAACCTGGTTAAATATATCTCTCTCGTTACTATCCGAGTGGTTTCCTTAAATTACCCGAGCTGACCCGTGCGAATAGAATTTCGCACAGTATGCAGCTTCTTCCTGTTTCTTCCTACTTTCTTCCTGTTCTTCTACCTGTTTCTTCCCATGGACAATTATATGTTATTTAATTGTCCGTGCTAAAGATACGTAACGTAAACGGTAAAGGGTCACACTGATAGCATGTAGAATGTAAACAACCTAACTAAACGATTTGTTGATAGATGGCGCCTCCTACAGTCTTTAATCACGTAACCATAGCCAACATATTAATTGATTATATTGTCAACAGATGGCACTATATCATTTTTTAACAAAAACTTTAATTTTAAATTTTTTTAACAAAAACTTTAATTTTAAACCATTGTCTATTTTTCGTCAATAGCTGGGAACATTAACTTTAAAACGATGTTTCAATCATTAATTTTTATGAAGAACTATGGGAGTTACGGCGTTGCGACGAAAAAACACCTTTGAGAAATAATATATATGACGACGATTGTTTCTAGTTGCCAAGTGTTCCCGTTGCTAAGGCTGGTGAGGTAAGTATTCACTGCGGAGAACGGTAGGATGCACGCTGTTATGACATGCGAGAGTGCCATTGTTGCTATACTTCGAGGCATTCTCTATTTGATTACCTCTATAATTCATTTTGTTAATTGTGTTGCTATGCTTAGAGCCAAAAGGAAGGAGGAATCATAAACTTCAAAATCTATGTCCAAAATGAATTTTTATTAAGGTTGCGACCTAATTTTCCTTAGGTAAAGATAAACTATTAGTATGGACATGTAATTTATTATTAGATTCCTTTACACAGTCATTTAACATGGGTCAAAACTATCCGGTCTTGACCCCCTCCACTCTGCTTTTATGTATTAAACTAAACTGGGTGCAAAGGAGTTTAGTTTAGTTTAATTTCGTTCCCAGGAGGAAAGTTTCGTCGAGGGTCAAAACTAAACCTCCTATTACATGTAATTTTGTTCCAGAACGAAATTTAACTCGCACCTCCTAGTTCAGTTTCGCTCCGAGTCCAAACTAAATTTATTTAATTTCGTTTCCACTGCCATTCCTGACTCTAACCCTAGCAAACGTTCGCCGTTTAAACGCAGGTTGGCGCTAACCGTTGTAACATAACGCTGGCATCGCCATTTTTCTTTTACCACCTCATGGCTTATTATAACAATAAGGGACCCACCATATTGTGAATTGAGAATAAACAATAGACCGAGGGAGTGGAAGCGTCGGCAACAAAAGGAGCTTGAGGAGTATAGAGGAAACCGTCGGAGTGTACGGTCGTGCCAGGACAGCACGCAGGGATTTTTGTAGATAAAACCGTCGGAGTGTACGGTCGTGCCAGGACAGCACGCAAGTTTTGATAGAGGAAAATTCCAGAGTGTGGCGTCGTGCGAGACATAGCCCACGTAGAAAAGGAGAATTGAACACAAAGGAGCTGGAATTAAGGAGAGGAACGGGAGATCTTAC
The DNA here is from genome assembly GCA_963169105.1 of Ceriagrion tenellum. Taxonomy (NCBI): domain Eukaryota; kingdom Metazoa; phylum Arthropoda; class Insecta; order Odonata; family Coenagrionidae; genus Ceriagrion; species Ceriagrion tenellum. Next base: position 86,978,337 of record OY720642.1, on the reverse strand, counting down.
AACAGGACGAGACCCAAGAGCTGAGGGCCCGCCAAGGACGAACACTACGCAGGCTGAGAGGATTTTCCAGACCACAGAGGGACAAGCCAACCTGTGTCGTCGAATAATTGGGTTGTAACTATAAACTTTTATTTTCATATAAGATACAAGAAGCCATAAGGCAAGAGGTTTTTAATTGGCCAAGAATTAAGTTTGTGACTGGATGTTGTGAAAAGTTTAAGTGGAGAAGTGTGGCAAATAATTGGACAATATACTTAAAAGAAGGAATAATTATTCATATGCCAAATTTGTGTGTAAATTAGAATATACAGTTGGTCATGACCTTAGGATATAAGTAATTATTTTCATAATTTAAATTGTCTGTAAATTGAATATTTCATTTTGTTAAGTAAATTGCAACCGTATCTCTAAACCTGTTACGTTTCATGTATTTTCTTTTCCGACGAGCAAGCTGGGGCAAAACACAAAGTAGAATAGAACGAAGGAAATACGTGTTACACCGTAGTCAAATTTTTAACCACGCTGGAGTTACTTGGGGGTGCGCTAGTTATCGTCATTTTTTACTCGTGTAAACACAGGTTAGTTAGAATAGTTGTTAGGTGATCTAGACCACATGTAGCTTTTATTTGAAACGCAAAATATATTACTAGAGTTTATCTTATCATATTCCGTATCCATGAGTCAGCTACCTGATGTATTTAAATGCATGGCCCTGCTAAAAAATTCCTTAGAAGCTGTTGTGTAGAACGTAAGGAATTCTAAATAAATTGACTCTTTTTCTTCAGAACTTGTTCCTTTTCTAAGGATCTGTACGGTACATGAGAGCCTTATTCTACAGAATAAATGTTCTGTAGAGTTATTTTCTGCAGAGCCAAATAACTCCTTACAATCTGTTCTGTAGAACTTCAGCAACTCTACGGAAATATGTGAGGTTTTCGGGGACCCAGTTCCTTTTCTAAGGACCTGTACGGAGAGTCGTAGGGAATTCAACAAAACATCTTCAGGAATTCTGCAGAACGTCCTAAGGTATTCTGCAGAACATCCTAAGGTATTCTGCAGAAAGTCGTAGGGAATTCCGTTAAATGGCGCTTCAATACTTTGAGGAATATCTACAGAACTTAAGAAATTCTGTAGAAGTATTTTAAGGAAACTATACAGTATTTTTTTAGCAGGGGGTTGAATGATGAACCGCATCTTAAGTTCAAAATTTACCTTAAAAGCGCAAGCGAGGACGGGTCATGGGCAAAACTTAGAAGTAAAAGTCATTTATTCTGCTGCATATATTGAGGCAAGGACTCGAAATGGAAGTTATTTATAAACCTCGTATGTCAACATAACATGTTGTATTGTTTTTATCCATCATAAAAGACATACGACATAATAACGTAATATTCTCGAGGTATATTAATGGTATTGTATAGCATAGTGACATGTCGTTCGATTAAGTAAATTTATCCTCTCGATTTTCATCTTTCGATACATAAAGTAATGTTTAGACATGAAATGAGAAGTGCATTTTTTTAATACTAATGAATTAGAAGACTATGTGAAATATTTGCATATTCAGTAATTTTTCTCGCCCATATAGTCTTGTGAATTTAGCCCACAGCCGTGGAAAAAAAATGATGAGCGATTTGCGATGTTTTTTGGGCTGTGGGCTACATCACCATCATAACTCTCCGCCAATTTTCCTTGACGTAAGGTTTTAAAATTTGAGTTAAACTGTAAGCAGTTCTTAATGCTATAAGGTAGTCCGAGAGAGATAGCTCACTAGTCATAATAAAGACCATATTCGAATTATACGTTTTTATTTCGCCAGCTGTAGGGCAAATGAATAAAATACTGCATTATTAACGGTGCAATAATATAGTTTTACATGACAGGAATTGTAAGTAATCAAATGAAAAAATATTGAAATAAGTCTTTAACTTGACTCATGTTTTTCACGCGGTGCGTTTTAACTGCATCAAATCGAAAAGTTTATTGTGATCCCGAAGAATTTACTGCGGTGACAATATGATTAATTTTCACAAATTATTGTGAAAACATATAAACTACACGCTGTTAGTTTTTCTACAACATCTGAGTGTTAGAAATTCCTCATTTTGTAAATAATAACTCTTTAGAGTGCATTCACGTACCATTTCTCGTCTAAAAGGGCTGGTATTTTTTGGCAAATGATTCATAAATAATGTGGTAAGGGGTTGAATTTTTGGTGTCATTAGAAGATTGAGGTACTTTTCTTTAAAATGAGACCAAATTCATTGATTTCTAGGTGAAATGATATTCCGCTCAAAGTACCTTAAGTAAAACATGTTTACAAAAAGCATGTAAAAAGTTAGTAATATCACCTTCCATTTTTAATTTCATCCAACATCCCTTAAGGCCATCATTACGTGATACTAAGTATTTCTTAGTTTATTGTAACGTTCATTAAACACCAAGAACATGTCAAAAACATAAATACATGGCCGCTAATAAAAAAGGAACGACGAGCGAATGAAAGGGAACGGGTGAAAGGAAACGAGTCCCTTAAAAGACCTGCCTGGAGTGAACGAGATGAACGAGATCCCAAAAATGAACGGCTGTGCCCATCTCTACAAGGAGATGGCCAGGAATGCCAGTGACATAGCGAGCACAGCGAGTTCGCCATCTCCCCCCGAGAAGTGGATTGTAATTACAAGGCTTTAAACCGGCTTTGCCGAGCTTATGAAGACTCCCGCGGACTTCACAGGTTTTACAGGCTTTCTTGAGCACTTCATCCGGATCGAAATCGGTGCTTGTCGAGTGATTGAAGTAGATTCACGACCCAAATTCAGGCTTTCCTCAAATAATCTCACACGGGGAAGCTGAAAATCAGAGAATCCGCCCACAGAGTAGAGCATTTTATTTCCACACCTACAAACTACCCTGAGAGCCGACGCATTGGCGTGTGACTTGCCGGACACAAGCCGTGTAGGTGTAGGTAATCAGCCGTGTAAATATATGAGGGACAAAGTTTTGGGAGATGAAATGGTGACGCGTATTATAGGAGTGTATATAGTGGAGCTCAGTTTTCCTTGTGGTCGCGTATTGTGCGCGTAAAAAACAATTTTTGTAGTTATCTGTTTGGCAATGTATCTCTCTTATTTTATCGCTTCTGTCAGACCTAGCGATGTAGTGAGGTGACGTGAAAATATTCGCTGTGTCGCTCTGAAACACACTTGTTCTGAATTTCTCAAGCAAGCTAAGCCTAGAGTGTAGCATCCAAGTCTCCCACCTTAATCCCTCTGAAAGCTGTGAATCACTATATATTCGCTCGCAGCAGTTTTGAACGAAGAGTGCAGCTTCCCTTTGTATTTTATTAATTTTTTTGGTTAAATCTTTAGGATCAGCGTCTCAAATGCTCGCGGCGTGTTTGAGGTGTGGCCAAACCAGAGTTAAAGTGGTTGGAGAGATTAAAAAGTGCAATGGAAACAAGAAACGAGAAACATACCCACCAAACAAATCTCAGTAATGGAGATGATGAGATCAACTCTTTGGAAACATTTTGACATTAAATATCTTATTGAAAACAATAAGATATTGAATGCTTCTGCTACCTGGGTAGCCAAGTGTCCAGCGATGGACGAAGTAAGAAATAAGTTTTCAGTAGAATAGCCCAAGCGAAGAGGGCATTCCTCAAAAAGAGAAGTCTCTTGACAGCTGGGAATATAAGCGTTGAAGTAAGGAAGCAATTCATTAGGACTTACATTTGGAGCACGCTTCTTTATGGTACTGAGGCATGGACGATGACAGCAGCAGAGAAATCAAAGTTGGAAGCTTTCGAAATGTGGTGCTACAGAAGAATGATGAAGATAAAATGGATACCTAGATCGTGTGAGTAACGTGGAAATTTTACGAAGAGTAGAAAAGAAGTCTTTTGAAAACCTGGGAAGAAGACGAGACAACTTAATGGGCCACATCGTGAGACACGATGGTCTGATGAGAATAATCGTTGAGGGACTGGTGGAGGGGAAGAACGGAAGAGGAAGGCCTCGGATGAGATACATTGAGCAGGTGATAAAGGATGTAAAACAGAAGAACTATGTAAGTGTGAAAATACTTGCTGATAGGAGAATTGAGTGGAGAGCTGCGTCAAACCAATCCTCGGATTGCTGACTGATGATGATGATTCAGAACAGTAAAGGAAGGAGAAACAGATGGGGAAAATTCACGGAAAAGGCTGCGGATTAAGATCATGAGCGGAGAAGACTAATTTAGGACGTGAAATTGAAATGTAATTTATAAATTAAGCGGTTCGCTGATAGGCAAGAAGAGCGGAGAGAGAGTCAGAAAATCAACATTTTGTTCGACAACTGTTGATGCAAATGGTGAACGCTTACGTAAAAACTGAACGCCAAAAAACAGCCACTTATAATGAAGCCAAAAGCAATCACAATCGTGTAGAATGCAAGTTTCCCACCTTATTTTACACTATACGAGGTGTGTTCAAAAAATACCCGGAATGTTTAAATTTCGCGCGTTTGGAGAGTTCGATTGTCAAAAAAAAATTTTATTGTGTTGGTATACATGCCCCTGAAGTATGACACAATTTTCAGCTGTATTCACTGTTTACTTTATCTGTGGCAACCGCTAAGGTTAGACGTGTTTTCATGAGCTCGGCGATTTTCGATTGTTAAAAAAAAATGGATCAAAGAATTTGTATTAAGTTTTGCGTAAAAAATGAAATAAAGTGTACCAAAGTGTGCGAAATGTTAACAAAGGCCTATGGTGAGTCTGCTATGAATAAAACAAGTGTTTATGAGTGGTATAAGCGTTTCCAAGATGGCCGTGAAGACGTTGAAGATGACGAACGCCCCGGACGCCCCAGCACATCAACAACCGATGAAAACGTGGAAAAAGTGAAAGCAGTGGTTATGAATGATCGCCGAATCACAATCAGAGAAGTCGCTGATGATGTTGGCATATCGAATGGTTCATGCCATGACATTTTTGCGAACATTTTGGGTATGAAGCGCGTGGCAGCAAAATTTGTCCCAAAATTGTTGAATTTTGAACAAAAACAGCGGCGAATGGAAGTTGCTCAGGAATCACTAAATGAAGTCAACGTCGAATCAGATTTGCTCCAAAGAGTTATAACAGGTGACGAAACTTTGTTACACTTTATTTCATTTTTTACGCAAAACTTAATACAAATTCTTTGATCCATATTTTTTTAACAATCGAAAATCGCCGAGCTCATGAAAACACGTCTAACCTTAGCGGTTGCCACAGATAAAGTAAACTATGAATACAGCTGAAAATTGTGTCATACTTCAGGGGCATGTATACCAACACAATAAATTTTTTTTTTGACAATCGGACTCTCCAAACGCGCGAAATTTAAACATTCCGGGTATTTTTTGAACACACCTCGTATCTTTCAAAATAAAATAAAAGCAGCTGATAGGTGTTATAGGAGCCTATACAAACTACTAAGTAGTTTATCGTTAAACAAAATACAAAAATAAGGACCTATAAGACCCTATTACAGCACATAGCACACTGCAGATCTGAAATATGGTCCCTAGCAAAGTCCTCTAAAAGAAAACTCAGAATTTTTGAAAATAAAGTCCTAAGGAAAATTTTTGCACAATTTCGTGAAGGAGAGGGTTGGGGGATAAGAAGAAATAAAAGAACTGAGAAAAAGTCATACGGATCCTGATATAAAAATCATTATTAAAAGCAAACGTTTAAGATGGCTGGGCCACGTATTAAGGAGGCACAATAACAGTATGGTTAAATAAGTCTGGAATGATAAGCCTGACGGTAGAGGGACTTTGGGATGACCCAGACTCCGATGGGGAGACCAGGTGGGAAAGTACCTGAGAAGACCAGGAGCTAAGGATGGACACTCCCGAAGATAGACTAGAATGGAGGCGAATCGTTGTCGAGGCAAAAGAAAAACATTTCGGATTTGTGTGTCCTCAGGTGTAAGGAAGTATGCATTTTATTTTTATTTTTTTTAAACGCTTTTCAATGTCTCAAACAATTTTCAGCAGGAATGGTATGAGTTAAATTACTTTTATGTTTGCTTCCACGGGATAAAAAAATGAAAAATTTTCCTTTCCAAAATGTTTCCATTGAAGTGTGAAAATGTTTTCATTTAAATACAATCGTTTAGATCTTGCAAAAGCTCGCGAAAGATGGATGAGAATGACTCGCACGTCACATTCAGCGCCAATGCGGTTTAAGTTAAAATGAGAAACTATAGCATAAAAATACAATAGTAGGGACGCTGCTCATAAAGATTTAACAAAAAAATTAATAACTACACAGGACAGCAGCGCGTTTCGTTAAAAATTGCTGCAAGCGACATAGGGTATCTCATAACTTTCAGAGGGATTAATTTGGGAGCCCCTAGAGACTCGGAGGCTACACGCTAGGCTTAGCCTGCTTGAGAAATTCAGAACTGGTGGGTTTCAGAGCGACACCGAGAAATACAGCATGACGCTACACTACATCTCTAGGTGAGACTGAAGCGATAAAATAAGAGAGATACTTTGCCGAGCAAATAGGTACAAAAATTCGTTCTCTCAATTCGTTCTTGCCTCGCACAATAAGCGACCACAATAAAAACTGAGCTCCACTAAATATGCTCCATAATACACGTCACCATTTCACCTCCCAAAACCTTACATCTTCACACGGGTGTTGACCTAACACCCCCTGCCACATGTACATGCGGCAGCTCGCAGGGTATTATGTAGATGACTGGTTTGTGAACAGATATAGGTACTATCAAGCATTTCACATATATTCACAGCATTCAATTTATGGAGAACAGTGATGCCAAACTTAGTTGGGGGGTAATGACCTATTCCGCAGTTATTTAACTCCCTGCCACCACCAAATTTTTCCTGCTATTATAGGCAATATCGCATCCACGGCCAAATGGAAGCCCATTTATAGAGGAAGTCGACCTCCCTTAGAGCCCGTGATTTCAACTAAATACTGAACGCCCTATTCCTACCCAGTTCAAAGGCATGTGTTTAGAAAATATGCCGTCCACGTCCCAAAATTGGCCACCGAGCTGGCGCTTCCATCTCTTGTGAGAGTAATATCAACTAATGAACGATAATCGACATCACGAAAGCGTTAAAAATTGACACAGGGAATTGTCTCCTACAACTGGGTTTCATATGCAGATCAAAGGCTTTCCCATCCGATCTTCAGACCACAACTGTGCACGGAACAAATTACAAAGCAAATTCCTAAAGTACCCATTTGGACAACCTATCACTTGCTATTACGAACATCAAAGATGGGACAGAAAATTTCATGAGGTTATTCAAGGAGGTCGCCGTCAATAAGGATAGACCAAACAGAACAGACATTGTTAACTCCGGCAATTAGCTAAGTAGTTTCAGCAATATCTCCCTCCCCCTGCATCTGCATTATTGCAAGTTCTCCATGAATCACCAAGTTTATGGAATAGGATATAGGCACGCAAACAAGAGAATTGATTGGATGAAAAACTTAACTGAATGGATTAAAAATGCGCATTTAAATTAAGCAACAAAATCGCATCATCACCGTGGCTTTCACACGCGTTGTCTGCGAATCATGCATTTCAACTGGAACTATCTGATCGCAATATACTCTCTTCCATTAATAAAATGAAACACATTCCTTCATAAAATAAGCAAATACTTCCTCGAATACTTCCTTTCACAAAAATATGAGGCTCCGATCTTCAGACTATACCTGTGCACGGGACTATTTACAAAGCAAATTTACAAAGTATCCATTTGGACGACCTATCATTTGCCATTACGGACATCAAAGAAAACTCCATGGCGTTACTCAAGTGAGTCACTGTCAATAAGGATATACCAAACAGAACCGATACTGTTAGCTCTGGCAATTAGCTAAGAAGTTTCATCCCAATATTCCTCCCCCTACATTATTGCAAGTTCTCTGTGAATTACCAAGTAGATGGAATAGGATGTAGGCGCCCAAACTCTAGAATTTATTGATTGGATGAAAAAAGCCCATTAAAACTGAGAAAAAAACAGGGCGCACAGTGTGAGTTACCAAGCACAAGGGATGGGATGTAGGCGCGCACACAAATTTATTGATTGGATGAAAAATGCGCATAAAAATTGGGCAAAGAAGTCGCATGACCACAGCGGCTTTCCAGCGCGTTGTCTGAGTACCATGCATTTCAACGGGAACTATCTAGTCGCAATATATTGTCTTCCATTAATAAAATAAAACGTATTCTTTCGTTTAATTAAGAAAAACTGCCTCTATTTGTCACAAAAATATGTCGCAGGCAGGCATTGCAGGCAGATTTGTGATACTATCCGTCGGATTTCCGATTGCTCGGCGGTATGACGCTAAACTAACGAAATATAAGCCATTATTTTTAAAAAAATATAAATTTTTGCTAAACAACGATGAGTATTCATAACATATTTCGTCCGATAAATTTAATTACCAAAACCAAATATGTATCTAGTAAAAATATTACATGTGGCGTGAGTGCGCGGGTTTCCATGGCGTCGATCAATTGGCGTCTGCATGGCTTCCGGGATTTCGCCGCTCATGTTGTCTTCTCTGGATGGCATTTTGTGCGAACAAGTCCACAAACGCACTGAAATTTCGAAAGGCATGCGGACACAGAATAATAAATGTACCCCATAGTGGAATGGGTTATATAAAGGTAAAGCATTACGAAGGAAGAAGGAAGTTGGTATACGACAAAGTTAAAATTATCAAAGGGAGTATTTCTCTAGCAATAGTCGAGATAACAGATGAATTTCGTAGTTAAATTTTAGTTGCTGTAAGAAGTATGGAGTCACCATCATCATTGTGATTCTGTCCTTGGACAGGTTTCAACGGTACTGACTCCACAGCATTCTGTCCTGGGCCTCTCTCTTCATCTCTTCAAAGCTCCTTCCTTTTTTGATGTCTCTCAGAATTCCGTGCCTCCTCCCTCCTCTCCCTCTCCTCCCTTCTATTTTCCCTTCTTGTTGCGATATTACCCTAGCCGTCGATGCACCCAAAAAACCAACTACTAATACTACTTTCCCTTCGATAATTAATTTCTGAACACTATTCCTCCTTAAAATACGCCCAATCCAATTACATCTACGTGATACCCTGCGAGCCACCACGAGGGTGTGTGGCAGGGGGTGAAGATCACCAAACGTGCACTATTGACATGCAAGTAGGATATTTAAGGGAGATATGCTAGATAATAGGGTCACATGGAGCTAGATGGTTAGTATCTACATTATAAGGAAGGAAATATTGGCTGTTATTACATGCATCATGCACTACAGACTACTCTAACTATATTTCACCTACCTATCCCTTTGATACGCTGCCTATTGTTCTCTCTTATGGTACGCGGGAAAAATGACATTTTAAATTTATCGGTACGACAATTTATCTCTCTAATCTTGTTCATATGATCAAACCTAGCATAATACGCAGGGGTTCTCAATATATATCTAACGTCATCTGTGAACAACTCTGTTTTGAATTTACTTAAAAGGTTTCACCTAAATTTTAACCTGCGTTCTGAGTTAGTCTTCCTCTTTTTAATTTCTCTCAAAATATTCCTTTCTTCACCAATCCTCCACAGCACCTCATCGTTCCCAACTCTTATCTTTCCACCCAATTCTCTCCATTCGTTGCCACAGCTACATCTCAAAGCTATCCAAGTACTTTTCTTCTCTCTTCTTCAACGTCCATGTTTTGCATCCGTATAGCACAATACTCCATATGAAGCATTTTGCTAATCTTTTCTTACACCTGCCTTGACATTCCTCGATGTCACCAGTTCCTTAATCTTTCTAAATGCAACTTTTCCATGCGAAATTCTACTTTAAATTTCCTCTGTACAATAGCCGTTCTGAGCAACTATACTTCCTAGGTAATTGAAGGAACTTACTTGTTTTAATTTTTCTCTTTCCAGCCATATACTGAATGGTCCATCTGTCTTCGCTACCCTCATAACCATAGTTTTCTTCCTATTCCTCCTCATCCTATAATCTTCACTTTTCTTCCTAATTCTTTCCATCATCTTCTGGAGTTCTTCTTGATTCTCTGCTATTATAGCCTGGTCATCCGCATAGTTGATAGCTTTTATTCTCTCACCTCCCACTTTTATACCCCCGTTGTCTCCTATAGCTTCTCCCAGCAGTTTGTCTGCATACAAGTTAAAGAGGCATGGCGACAGACAGCAACCCTGCCATGCTCTCTTTCCTATTGGGTTTTCCTTTTGCAACATAACGCTGGCCTCGCCATTTTTTCTTTTACCACCTCATGGTTTATAATAACAATAAGGGACCCACCATATTGTGAATGTTGAGAATAAACAATAGACCTAAGGAGTGGAAGCGTCGGCAACAAAAGGGGATTGTAGAGCAAACCGTCGCAGTGTACGGTCGTGCAAAGACAGCACGCAGGGAGCTTGGTAGATAAAACTCTCGCAGTGAACGGACGTGCAAAGAGAGAGCACGCAAGTTTTTGGTAGAGGGAAGTTCCAGAGTGTGGCATCGTGCGAGACATAGCCCACGTAGAAAAGGAGAATTGACAAAGGAGCTGGAATTAAGGAGAGGAACGGGAGATTTCACAACAGGACGAGACCCAAAAAGCTGAGGGCCCGCCAAGGACGAACACCACGCAGGCTGAGAGGATTTTCCAGACCACAGAGGGACAAACCATCCTGTGTCGTCGAATAATTGGGTCGTAACTATAAACTTTTATTTTCATATAAGATACAAGAAGCCTAAGGCAAGAGGTTTTAATTGGCCAAGAATTAAGTTTGTGACTGGTATCCCTTTGTATCAAGTAATTGGATTTTGTGAAAAGTTTAAGTGATGAAGTGTGGCAAATAATTAGACAATATACTTAAAAGAAGGAATAATTATTCATATACCAAATTTGTGTCTAAATTAGAATATACAGTTGGTCATGACCTACGGGTATAAGGAATTATTTTGATTATTTAAATTGTCTGTAAATTGAATATTTCATTTTGTCAAGTAAATTGCAACCGTATCTCTAAACCTGCAATGTTTCATGTATTTTCTTTTCCGACGAGCAAGCTGGGGCAAAGTAATTAAAATATAAGGTACGAAAAGATATCGCAATCGTGGTTTCTTTCCAGGTAAAAGAATCAATAGTTTATCGTGTTACATGTTTATCCACAACGTGTGGCATTTCGCGTATTAATTTGTAATAATACCTTTTACATTTTTGGCTCCCATAACGTGGGGCATAATACAAAGTAGAAAAACAACAAGAATTACTTGTTACACTTTGTTTCCTCAGTCCCTATTCTCACAGCTACTTTCTGATGGATGTACAGTCACTTCAAAAAGTAACGCGACACACTACGCTTGCGGTTCGCATAGGTCGGTTGTTGAAGCCCGAAGTACGTTGGCTATCCTGGGTCGTCATGGGTGATTATGAGAAACGTCTGGTACACTACGACATATATTCTAAGTCAAGTGGGACTAAACTCCCGACAGTGCTATGGACTTCGTTCGAGTTGGAAGGTTAACACTGAAATGAATTCACAGCGGGGAGCAAGGATATTTACAACTCAGAGGCATCGTAATCATACTCGGCAGTTCTCTTACGAAGAGGAAAGTGAAAAGAGCGTGGATGAGTATTTCCCTCAATGATGGATTCGCTTTTGACGGTTGGTTGCATACCAACTCTTAAAAGGGATTTAAGACTCAAGTGCAGTTAAAAAAAACAGTGCTTAATATATTTCACGAAGCAGCAGGCTTCGTCCGGCCTGGAAGCCAAAATTGTCCGAGGACCAGAGTGCCGCCCGTTTGGCTTCTATCACAAAAAATATGACCAATGATTAATCGGGACTTTCGGGACCTCACCATGTTCAGCGATGAAAAGTTTTTCCAGAGTAATGGAGACGGAAAAGTTAGCCTGTGCCGTCCAAGAGGAACTCGATAACTAAAATCACTGATAATTTTAATCGCCTTTTTACTTATGGTTGTTTGACATATGCATTGTCGCGTTTCTTTCTTTTAAACAATTACGCTATTACTTATTTGTGACTTAATAGCGATGTGTATTCAACAGGTGAGCTGCTGGTAGCTAAAGGAGTAAAAACGGTACTTTATCATTTTCAATTCTCTACCTCAAAATTGTTATTATATTGCATTTTTTATAAACAATCACGGATATGTTTACACAACTTTAGGATACTGTACACTAAAAAACTAATACTGTACAATGGCTTTAGTCAATATATCTCATAATTGTCCACTAGGCGGTCAACTTAAAATATCAGCCTTTGAAGCCCGAAAGGCTCTCTGGTTCGCTGAGCTTAGACGATAGCAGTCTACATTCTCCTTCATACATAGGTTGGAGATCGTTTTCCCATGCATTCGTCTCTTCTTTGTTTTACCTCCGTGCGACTTCGCTCGTATAAACACTCAATCGTTTACTCCATTCAATATTGCCTTTTCACCACATTTCCCTTCTTACTTCTTTCACCGAATACGTCCTCAAGGCCGAGTCAAGGAGGAACAAGAAGCCTCTGAACAAGAGCACTCCCATAATGCAGTCCCACTTAACCAGGCGCTTTGTCTGATGGAAAATGGAAAGTGGACCTACAAACTCTCACTGCTACCAGGGACGACCCAGGATAACCAACGTACTTCGAGCATCGGCAGCAGACATATACGAGCCACTTGTCTAGCGTGTTGCGATCCTTTTTGAAGTGACTGTACATATGCTTTATAAATCTATAAAAATAAAACGATTCAACAATCCATAATTTATATTAATGGTTTACATGATGCCAAGTTCATTAAATTTCATATGAATCTACAAATATCACAAGCAACTTAAAATGAGCCAAAATCTACACGCAATATAAAACGATCGTAGCATAAAACGGTTAGCTGAAGAAACAACGGAACGGAGAGCAGCGAGCAAACCAATCTTCGTGCCGATATGACTGCTGGCGATGAATTAAAAATGCGGGGGGGGAGTCCTCATCCGATATGAATCACGTAGTCCCATAATCCCGACACCTTAATCAAACTGGTCACGGGGACCACGTCTGGATCAATGCACGCATATTCAAGCCCCATAATTCCAGATGAATCCACTTCGAGTGGACGGCCTCTCGGTTGGTAGGTGACGCTTATCGGCCATAAACCACGGATGGCGCGAGATTGCAGGCCATTTCCACTTCCAGCCCTCTTCAACCCCCCCCCCCCCCGCCTCGCCACACACCCCCTCCCGTTTTCCCCCGCCTTAACGTCGACCGCATGTCAACACGTTATATGACGGACCGGGGAACGAGGGCATAGATGCAGACGTATTGTATAATAGCGCATTTCGCTATCCCTAGTACAGCAACAGATTGACGAGCTTCAGGAAAGCTTACATTTGACCGTATCTATGAATTTGATGACCATCGTGTCTACGTTTGATACCATCACTCACTCACTGCTGAAAGTCATTACATGAAAATGATACAATTTATTAATATGCAGGGTATTTCAGGAGGAAAGTTCAAACTTCTGGAGAAGGTTGGGGGGAGGGTGGGGGGTGATTTTAAGCATTTTTTGGCATGTTAATACGAGGTCAAAACTCCTTAGTTACCGAGCTACGGCAGCGCAAAAATTTTTTCACAAGTATTCTGCAGTCACCATGAAAACACCGAATTTCAATGGCTAGTATCGACTGAGGAGATTTGAAACTTTTCACAGCAGTGCATAATATATGTACCGTTCATGTTCTGCTATCATCCATACTAGCGTTATCTTATCTTTAAGGTGGCTCTCGAATATTTGTCGAAATTTCATTCCTCTTAATTAAATAGTACACGATAGTACCATTAATTCCTGAAATACCATAAAATTTGCCAGAATAAATTTTTAGTAAATTTATTTCTCAATTCATTGCATTCAAAAATCACATCTCTATCTTTTATAATACGGATGATGTGGTAACTTAATTGATGTTACAATAACGAAGCAACAAATGTCCTTGTGAGTAAAAGCTTAAATTTCCTTGAAAATCATCGACGATTGGTGACGCTAATTCAAACTTTCCTTTGCATCTCTAATTTATGAAAGTCATTGCATAAAATTATTAACGGTTATTAATATATGTAATTAAGATTATTGGTCAGCAGGAAGGGAAGAAGTTCTAATAATTATTATATTCGGTAATAAAATCAAGCATCGTTGAGAAAAAAAGGCCCTCCAATGATGCAAAACATTCAGGGGTCAATTGACCCCTTCTCGTCCATCTAGGTAGGCCAAAACTTCCGTCGTAGTACTGTTAAAAGGAAAATATTCGAAAAAATGATCAGAAGGACGTTCTAGAATGAATGAACTGGATTAATTGCACCGGCAAACTCTAAAAAAATAAAATCCTAGACACCGTAAATAAAACTCTAGGCTCATTATGAACCAAATAGGAACTGAATTAATGTCTAAATAATACAAGTCCTTGCTAACTTTGTGGTATTCCATATTTTTTCAGAGGATTTAATGTCGCCGTCAAAATTATCTGGCATTAATGAAAATACACTTGAACTTCTGAACAGGCACATTATAAATTTCGTTTTTAATGAACTACTTCAAAGTATTAAACAAAAACAACAACTGAGAGTTTTTATTTTATTTTTTTATTTTTTTACTGGTATTTTTTTAACATTTTACAGGTATACAGCTTTTCACGTTTTGCCCCGACTAGTGGAAAGTAGTGCCATGCTCTAGGTTTGCTGTGACACATATTGGAAATGTTTTACTATTTAAGATAAATGTTTATTTCAAAGGATTTATTTAATTTATTCTAGAATGTTCTTCATTTGAAAAAATATGTTACATTATTTAACTATTTATTAACTATTTACATGTTTATCTATTTAAGTTAAATATTTAACTTAGCTAATTAACTATTAAACTTAAATAAATTATTAAACTTAAATAAATTATTAAACTTAAATAAATTATTAAACTTGAGTTTAAAGAATCGTGCTCTTCGATATTATCAGGTAACTGGGCATGTTAGACGAATTTACTTCATTTTCTAGGCACAAAAGTAATGTAGTACTACTAGTAGTTACTACTATATTACTTTTCACAAACTAATGAACAAAATTCGCTCATAATTCGATGTTGAACAATAAATAGTAATGATAAGAAGTAAATTAATATTCAGAATGTTTTTCAACACCTACAAGCAGAGCTTACGGCAGTAACGGTTGGTGTCGTTAAACAGTTGACTCAGGCAGGTACCAACTAGTATTAACACGGCGAACTTCTCAATAGCGTCCAAGGTAAGAGCGTCGAAAGCTTGTAATGAACACGGGGCGAAAGGGCGAGACTCGAAATACCAATTGTAACATCATGGTATCCCCTAACCTCGGATTCGGATGAGAGGCGGCAATTAATTTCAGTATGTTGTTTACGTTGCTACCTACTTAGTTGCTGTTAGTGTTGTCGTATGGAAGCGCTGAGAGGGATGGAGAGGGCGCTTGCTATGGCGGCCGATGCTTAAAGCTGTTAACGTGAGCGTGGCCAGTCCATCTATGTTAACCTCGATTTCCCTTTATCGCAGACGAGCTTACGAACTTCTTTTGCATTATGTTTTTTATTTTTTCCATCAGTAATATTTTGCAATTTTTTAAATGTTTTCCATCAATAATACCCTAGAAATCAGCAAGAATTTAACATCAGAATCAGAACATCAGAAATCATCAAGCATTCTCCATACATAAATATACAGAAGAGCGTTGATAATCCGGATAAATTGTTATCGGAACCAGTCCGGATTTTCAAGAAGTCCGGATTTTCGAAAAGAACCATGAAAAGGCCGTTTGATGCCTCAAACAAAAACGGCCGTATTCATAGATTTCAGCTAAAAGGCGCTAGTAGGCGACTAACTTAGCCAGCTACTAAGAGCACTTATAGCCAGTTGCAGGAACGTAACATATGTATTCCATAAAGTAATGGGACCCATAAGCCATGGCAATGGCATGGCATTCAATAAGTGTTGCACAAACATTCAATAAATTCATTGGTCTCATAACTTATGACATGGAGCTATGAGTTCCATAAGTAGACAAAATGGCGGATGCGCAATGAACCGCTTGGAGACTTAATTACTTAATAAAAGAGTTGTTTTCAGACAAGTGACCAGTTTGTTTACCCTTACTAATTATAATGTGCATTATCAATTATTCATAGGCTAAACTTTCTTAACTTTTATCCGGCGGTGGAAGATTAGATCAAATACTCGAGGCTAATAACTATTGGTAAATAAGTTAAGTAACTAATAGATGTGTTCCTGCAACCCGACTATATTTATGAGTTCTGTAACTTTATGGATCTCATACCTATTGATTCCATAAATAAATTTTCTTGCAACTGGCCATTAGTCGCATACTACAAAATGGTATTCATAGATCCTTTCCAGTGAGCTGCTAGGAGTTATTAACCTAGTATGCTACTATCGCCAATATCGTAGCGGAGTACATAATTGTCGGTAGCGACTGTCCTAGAAACAATGAAGCAAAGCTTGGCAACACTGCCACTGGCTTCACTGTACGTGAATTCGCATGTCATAAAGCAATATTGCTACAATGAGGCCATCTATAAATACTCTAATTTCCCCATATTTTAGCATTACCATCATAGTTCCGACAAATCTTCCATAAAATTTGATTGCTGTTGTATAGAAAAATCGGGAATGCATGCTTGCCATAAACACATTTTTTCTGCCACATATAGTAATACACCACAAACTTGCACAGATCGTCCATAGAATTACTTGTACACATAGGAGCTTCACCACATCAAAGTTGAACTAACTCCATCCAGTCGCACCAAATTAAGGTATCAGTTACATCCAAACAAACACAGTTCTTTCTTGAGGTATCCACCGTTCCATCAAAATAAAAACCCTCAAAATGGAAATTTTTTGCCTTTAGTTAATGGATAATAACTGGTATTTACATAGAAAATGTGGTAGTACTCACATTCACACACTAACCATCATTTTCTAAACGAAAAACGAACATTCACACGGCACAGCGGACATTGTCACTACTTAATCTGAATACCTATTTGTCCCTTTACGAATACCTTCTGAGCATTAAATGAAACGAAACTGATTTCACGTATCCACTTAGAAAATAAAACAAAATATGATGCGATAAACTGCTGAAGCAAGGGATGAAGTTTCTATCTCTGTGTGAACCATAAAAACGTTCTGCTACCAAAACAAAAACGAAACGAAATAGAAATTTACGACAGAATGTAAACAGACTCACAATTACAACTATTACATGTGCGAAATCATTATAATCAATTAAGATAACAATTGTACTTCTTTACATCAATATAAGACATATTAATACGAAAACACAACCGTAATATGCTCGAGTTAATTGCTCTGAAGTACCTCACTTGATGCAGTAGTCACGAAAACTAATATGCACTAGTAAATTGTTGACGAGGCTTCCTCTTGGACGCATTCTTTAAAATGGGCTGCATTCTGGTAGAGTAATCATCTAAAACCACAAATGAACAGTACTGAGGCCAGAAGAATTTGAAAATGCAATTTTTACCCGAAAAAACAGTCAATATACATACAATTATTTATGCACTTTATAAAGCTGTGAGGCGTAGCACTGATGAAACGAGATGAAAAAGAGATGATAATCACCTTACGACGCTCGAAACCACAGTAATCATCTCACTAACTCTTCCTTGTTCGTTGAATAAAACACTCATGAAGCACTACGGAGTATCACAACACGGTGTCGTAGACTAAGAACAAATAATAAAAATTCTCAGTTTGATCCAGCAACAGTACTACACGTCGCATCCGCCAGCCTTGAAAAAAAGCAATTCCACCGGTATCTTTGGTATTTTCGGCTAAAATCTCCGTTATGGCTTAAGGTTATCACCCGAGGTGAGCCACTCGTGGCAGACCGCCATATTTAGTAGCGCCTCTAAACAAGGCGAGAGGGTGTTTAAGAATCAGCTACTAAAATAGTGGCTCACTTGGCGGTGCTGAGCTTAGTAGCAGGTGTTTCGGCTCTCGCCGCAGGATTACAACTTCCGCCCTGGTTTCAAGCTTCCGCTTATGCCCGAGGCAAGGAAGAGGTGGGAGGAAAGGATGGGAACGTTAGCTAAACCACAGCCCCTTCGAGGCCGACACCAATGAGGCGGATTGAGGTCAAAAGGACCTCAATTGGGCTAAGCTTAGTAGCAGTCTATGAATACGATTTTGTTAGTTGGCGACTAGTTAGTGCGCTACTAAGCCGATAGTAGCTCACTTATGAATCCATGAATACGGCCGAAAAAAACTTAGTTAAAAACAGTAGTTCGATTTAGTGCTGTAGTTAAGTAATTAGAGAAGATAAATAAAAACATTGTAGCGGTCGATGACCCCGCCGAGTCACGCATCAACGCTTTTGACAAATATGTACATTGTATTCACTTCAACTTATTTTTCGCCGCATGCGAACCCGAATTATCGACGGTCCGGATGTTTGACGCCCGGATTATTGGCGCTCTACTACATACTTTTTAAATCGATAATAATCAGTATTCTCCGTAAAAACCTTGATAAAGTCGAGTAGAATCCATAGCAGAAACCTCTTTTTTTTACTCAGAAAGAGATATTGTAATAATAATTGAGGCACTTATATACATGGATAGGGCGCTTGCTATGCTGGATGGATGGATTGGATATTTGGGGCGGCGACCGACAGCTAGGGTCATTTGCACCATACGGTACAGGTATGGGAGGAAGGGTGGATAGAAACCCGGCGTCGGCATCAGCCTGCCCTTAATGAACGACACCAAGGTTTAACGCCTCATCTGACAGATGGAGTAATGCACTTGAAGTGCCCTCCAAAAGACACTCCAGTAGGGACCAGGTTTCCTCTGAAAAACATCCTACTCTTCAGAGATTTGAACCCTGGCCGCCCGTATGGTTAAACAGTACTCTAGCCACCACACCAACCCGATACCCCGCTATGCTGGCTAATGTTAGAAGCTGAGGCCAGACCGCCATCTTCGCTGACCCTTATTTTTCTATAGAACTTGCGCGCTAACGCACTAATTTTGCACTTCTACTATGTTTTCCATCAAAAACTTAATATAAACCAGCAAGAATTCACTTCTTTCATATGCATTCTCCGTAAATAAATTATTCATGACTAAAAATTAATAGAAGTCCACATTCCCGATGAAAACCATTGTAAAACTGATTATAATCCGTAGCACTAAGCAGCACATAAATTTCCCAAGACTGAATTGCTTTAACCCTTTCACTGCTGCAAACGTACTTTTGCGCTCGGGCTCCGTGGATCGCTTCATGGTTACTCACTAGCCCTTGATTGCTTTTAAATATACAATACACAGAAAACGTTTTAAATGTTTCTTATTCTTCAAGTAATTAAAAACAGATAATATAAATATGTATATCATAACTTTCTTCTATGGAATATATTACTCGAGGAAGAGTTACGCGCGGGCGGTTCACTTTTCAGCAGCATGGTAAGCCTCATGATCGGGAGACCGGGCCGCAGCGAAAGGGTTAAACTGCAAACGGGAATATTTTAGTTTTAAATTCTCTAATTCGTCCATTCGATCGGGCTATCCGAAGGAAAAAAAGGAGAGAGCAGGGGGCTTTGAAATACTCAAGATGATCTCGACCACGTAACTATGGAGTCACGTGGTACAACAACGAACGGCTGGGTATTTGGGTGAGATTATTATAGAAACCACTCGGATGGATAACTTAAGCTTCTCATATTTTGGTACGTACGCTTCCGCGATGATTTATCGAGGTCAGTTTATTCGGGTTTTTCCCGCGTTGATTCAGGTTAACGGACAACAGTTTCGCTAACGTTACAGCTAGCGTCATCAGGTCCTGAGTGAGCTGCAGAGATTCATGTTCCTTTATATACCTAACGCCTGAGCTAGTCAGGCGAACGTTGATTGGCCGGCTGGACCTTTGAATTCAATTGTTGTAAAAGACGTTTGAACGTAGAGGAGAGATATGATAACCGTCTTCCCTGTTGAAATTTTCTTGGTGTTAGGCAATTTCAATCGCCTCTTGTATTAGCCCAGGGAAATATTTATTTTCTCTGGCGATGATCTTACATTTTTCAAAGTTTATGACCTAACCACGTGCTCTGCCACCGCGGAATGGCGAAAAATTTTCTTTTTGGTCACCCTTTGGTGTTCCTCCATTCTACATTTTAGGGATCTCGATGTTTGGCCGATGTATGATTTCCCGCAGCTACACGTTACCTTGTACACTCCTTCGTAAATGTCAGACAGGTGTCGATATTTTTCGGTTCGAAGGAGAGGAATCAACGTGCGCCTGACTAGCTCAGGCGTTAGGTATATAAAGGAACATGAATATCTGCAGCTCACTCTGGATCTGACGACGCTAGTTGTAACGTTAGCGAAACTGTTGTCCGTTAACATGAATCAACGCGGGAAAAACCCGAAGAAACTGACCTCAACTCATATTTTATTTATTACGTTTTTTTATCGCGGTATTTGACTGGATTATCAATATTACTCGAGAAAAAAATCGATCGGGAATGTTACGGCAGATTTTTACGAGTAGTTTAAATACATCAAAATCTCCAACCCTTCCTTGTTGTGCCATGTGACTCCTTAATTACGTAGTCGAAATTATCTCGAGCGTTTCAAACACATCCCCTCAGGGCTAAATAATATATGGCTGTTATTTCGGTTGTCAAGGACAGTTTGATGACGTAATGCCCACTCCATCTACCTCAATGGTAGGAAAATATGAAGTTGACCTTGAGGTATCAATGGACGTGTGGTCGACGGTACTTAAAGAAAATTACAATAACTTATATAATATAGTTTATTATTTAATAATACGCGATCAAATTGAAGCCACGCCCAAGGAATAATAATAATAATAACATTTATTAATGTTCTGCGGCAACCCACCTAAGAACGATTACATACGTTACAATATAAGAAAAAAACAAAACATTGTCGACACAAGAACAAGTTTAAAAAAGACACCAAAATAATGCTTAAATTCCGTAACTTATAGGTTTACAAAATTTTGCTCTAATCATTAAGAACATGACCTTTACAATGTATTACAATTTTATTTATAAAATAAACAATTCACATTATGTATATTTAAAACAAGTAGTTATAATAGCTCGTTACTACAATGATACTTGTAATGTGAAATTTCTCAGACGTGAATGTGAAATTTCTCAGAGGAAAAGTCATTCACACCCACCCTCACCGGGACTCGAATCCGGAACCGTCGATGGCAGGCCAAGCGTTTTACCCAGTCAAGCCACCGAGGCGTCCCTATCCGCGGTGGAATTTTGAGGGCTTTAAAAAAACGGGTTTTTCAAGACTAGCAGAAATGATTTTTTAGAGCAGTCCAAAGCGTGCGCTAGAGCCGCCGTCCACGAGGACAAAGCCGACCATGCAACAAAATGAGCAGTTCGTTCCTCTGAAGAATTCTGTCACGGCATCCTTAAAACTCGCCCTGGGAGGCTATTACCTTCTTCTAATTAGATAGAGTCGATACCAAGCCAAGAGAGAGGGAATAAATATTTCTCACGCCCATTCTCCCAATTTGAAAAGGGCTCTCGCTTCACAATAACGATTAACATAGACAAATGTCGTTAATATGGCCGACGGCAGTTCGGACGAAAACTTTCTCCAGACAAGAGATCACATTCAGTTTTTCTTTTTACGTCCAAGCAGGTACAAGAAACATGAATTTGATATAGCAACACAAGTAATGTAGAAAATATTTTTCTATACTCCTGAACTTGAAAGAGAAAAAGAAACTGGTTAAGTATTTATCTTTGGCCCTGCCGAGGGTTAACCCTTCAGTTGGCGCGTGGGCCACAGGGGTGGCCCACAGTGTTTTATTTGTGTGTCGTTTCTCATGGGATGGCATAATATACTTGTTAGTTTCAGAAGGTGCACATTATTATGTCCTCAAAAGTCTCACATGGTTGTTTGAGACAAATTGTGGCAGGGTTAGTATAAAATATTAAAATAATTTGATTTTGTTTTGTTGACGGCTGGTGTCCTAACACCCCCCGCCACACGCCTTTTGAGGCGGCTTGCGGGGTAGTATGTAGATGTAGATGAAAATAGCGTTCGAAAGGAAGCCAACGTGACTGGGCCACAATTGTGGCCTATGCGACTACGTGTGCAACCTTTTTCTATCGGCATAATTATATAATATATTATTTATATACTATTTATACATAATTCTGTTATACCTAATCAGTTATGTTAAAATTGTTGGATATTTAATATAAATTTTGCCACAGTGGATGGTCGATGCTCAATGTATCACGTGATTTTTCAATGACTAAGTGTTTTGTTCCAATAATGACTATAAATATGTTCCATAGTGAAAGAAACTAAATTAACGATTAATATTTGTCTAAATTTATTATTTGGAAAACTATAAAAATTGAAAATTTTTGGCCATAAAAAAATTGAATTTTGGGCCACCGGAGTGGCCCGCGCGCAATAATCGCGTAACAAAATTTTACGCGCCCGCTGAAGGGTTAAATATCCCACACCACTTTCAATTTTGTTATTTAAAAATGTGTGGTATTGGTCCGATCCAACCCATTTTAAAACTGTGCCGTCTGTGGACTAATGACTCAAATATCAGCTCGATATCTCAATTTTTACGGCAGTTATCGTGCGAAGAGACAGACAGACAGACGGACAGGCAGACGGACTGACCTACGGAAATAGCTAGGTGGACTCGTAAGGTGATGCTGATCGTTTCTATGTACTAGCTGACCCGTGCGAATATTTTGCACATCATGCAACTTCTTCCTATTTCTTCCTTCTTTCTTCCTGTTCTTCTACCTGTCGAATATTTCGCACAGTACGATATGCAGCTCCTTCCTGTTGGATTGGATATGAGGGGAGGCAACAGACAGCTTAGGTCATTTGCGCCATAGGGGATAGGTAAGGGAGGAAGGGTGGATAGAAACCCGGCGTCGGCATTAACCTGCTCTTAACGAAAGGCGCCAAGGGGGCCACGGTTTAACGTCTCATCCGACAGACTATAAATATATATAAATATGTATAGAGTACTCCACTTGAAGTGCCCTCCACAAATCACTCAAGTAGGGATCGGGTTCCTCTGTAAAACCTCCGCCTCTGCAGGAATTTGAACCCTGGCCGCCCGATTGGTAGGCGAGTACTCTAGCCACCACACCAACCCGATCCCCCCTCCTTCCTATTTCTTCCTTCTTTTTTCCTGTTCTTCCACCTGTTTCTTCCCATGGACAATTATATGTTATTTATGTTTGTGTTAAAGATACATAACGTAAACGGCAAACGGTCACACTGATTGCATGTAGAATGTTAACAATCTAACTAAACGATGTGTTAATAGATGGCGCCTCCAACTGTCTTTTAAGCTCGTAACCTTAGCCAACATATTTGTTGATTGTATTGTCAACAGATGGCACTGTATCATTTTTTAACAAAAACATATTTTAATTTTTTTAACAAAAACTTAAATTTTAAATTTTTTTTAACAAAATTTAAAAAAAATGTAATAAATAAAAAATAATTTAAAAAAAATAAAAAAATAATTTTAAACCATTTGTCAATTATTCGTCAATAGCGGGGAATATTTGTGATGATGAGACTTTTCCATACCTGCCACGCCTCCTTGCCTCAATGCGTTACATTTACGCTGTGACAAAATCAACATACCCTACCCACGTAGTGGTTTAGGGTATAAAAATGTATGCTCGGGGAAGTTTTTTCAACCCCGAACTCAGAAAGCGTCGTCAAAACTGATAGTTTTTCTGCAATAATATAATAACTGCATGAGTATATGATAAATTCATTTGTAAAAATAAACAAGAAAACCGATAACCTTTGCACTGTTACATTTATGACGCGATTGGTACGAGAAACACAACTTCCTCGTCACATGCATCACGTCTCTCAGCCCGCAGCAGCATTAAAAATGGCAAACATTTGTCGGAAAATTTCACAAAAAGTATTACAATAAGAGGCTATCTGCATTGGCCATAGGAAAAGCTAATCAGAAAAGACTAGGAGCCCTCAATAAACGATCTAGGAGGAGGTGGCTGAATATAAAAATAACGGGAAAAATATGGAATGATGAAGTGTACTGAAAAGTAGAAGAGGAAAGGACCATATGATGTGAATTCTTCTCGGGTTTCCGTCCGGATAACGTGCTCCATCTTCTCACGATAAACAAAATCAAACCAAAAGGAAAATATGGATAATCATAGAGAAAAGAAGGACCAGATGGATTAGATAAACCCTGAGACAGAATGCGTTCATGAAGAACATAATTGAGGATAAAATAGAGGGAAAAGTCCCCTGAGGAATAAGTTCATGGACCAAATAAGAGAATAGCACACTGGATGAGACCCCAGCAGGTAATGGAACTAGCATTACATAGGAAAGGGTGGAGGGCTGAAGTCCACCAACCCTTGGATTGAACGACCAATGGCGAAGACAGATGAGGTATTTTCCCTATATTTTATCCGAATTAGGTGAATTTTATGAAGAGATATATCTCGCTCAAACTACCTTAAGGAATTGTCATTTTTTTATTTAAAAAATTGCATTAAAAAAAAGCAATTCACGAAATATGTATGACATATCCTTAAACAGTAATTGAATGCCAACCATGTATTAATAAGGGTCGACCTCTGACGGCGATGGAGATACCACAGGCGCAGCCTCCGTCCGCCACCGACCGAACGCAATCATCTTGAGGTTTCCGCGCTCTACACATTTGCATACCAACGTAATTGATTGACTAAGGTAGAACGGATTAATGCTTTCCGTCAAACACTTAATCAACGATTCTCAACACATGCAATTAACAATCATACCACGCTGACGATACCCCCTACAGGAAATTGTTGACGGGGTGAATCTGTAAATTCCAAATTCCACAGAGGAAAAATCGCTCGCCTTGAACGAAGCTTGAACCCGGATTCCGCGATTTCCGGCCGATTGATTAATCCAGTTAAGCTAATGATTTCTCACGATAGCTGGGACTAAGGAGTTGAAAGCCGTGACAATTTTCCGGAACTTTTACCCCATTCACAGATAAAAATTGTTTCGTCTGCATCCTTAACATTCGCCACGCTGAGTAAAAAAAGAAATGGCCATGAAGAAGCCATACCTGCCTGAACATGGGTTTTTTACGGCGGAACCTACATAATGAGCGAATTGTTATTTTATCTTGGTATGATTGGTAGTTTCAGGCGTACCTTGTGGAATTTATGATGATAACTCGTAAATTTGCGATTTCACATATCTCCATTGGGAATGACCCGGGTTTCGACGTTGAACACCATCTTCAGGATCATCTTCCTGAAGATGACATTGAACATAGAAACCCGAGTCGTTCAAAATGAAGATATATAGACTCGTAAAGTTATGAGTTGTCATTATTTTATCTTATCAGTATTGGAGTCCTGTTTTCCACATCTCGTTAGTTTTTGAAAAAAATTGAACAAATCACAGATATATTACATAAGTTGGTTCCGTCGAAAAAAGGAGATTTGTCATTTTAAGGAAACTCATAAAAAAGATGCCTTTCATGTGATATGAAAAATTAATGCTTCCATTCCACATTACATTTCTCAAAAATGGAACTTGAAATTAGACGCTGTCGCTCGTTAAGGCAACAATAAGGGAAATAGTGAGAAATTAGTATTTTTATCAACTGTAAAAGTCAAGCTCCACTAATAAATGAAATGAAACTCGGTTCAACTTCGTGGAATTCCATGTTAATTTGTACAAATATCTTTTACACTCCACTGGTCAGTTCACAAATCAATTTATCGCAAACTCCGGATTTCGATGCCTGGCATCGTCTTCAGGTGCCTACTGACATGTCAAGAAGGTTTAACGAAGGTATAGCTATAACTACGTACTACCCTGCGAGCCGCCGCTTGGGATTGTAGCAAGGGGTTTTAGGACACCAGCCGGGTAAAAATGAAAGGGATAAGGTTTTGGGAGGAGAAATGTTGACGTGCATAATGGGAGTGTATTGGCTGAAGCTAAGTTTTTACTATGCTTGCTAATTTTGCGCGGAAAGAACAAGTTTTTGCATTTATCCGCTCCACAATGTAATTCTCTAATTTGTTGGCTTCTGCCAGACCTAGAGATGTAGTGTGGCGTCATGATAATACGAGGGCTATTCCAAAAATAGATGATGATAAAAACGCTCAACAAAAAACAATATTTATTCAGTCTTCCAAATCTACATGTTCGTTTCTGAAGTAATCTCCCTTGGTTTAAATATACTTCTGCAACCGTTCTCGACCCTTTTTAGCCCTTAGAGTGCGACATGACGTGATATAACGTCATGGTTGTCTTTACGCTGGTGCTGATGACGTGATATTACGTAATGGTATCATTTGTGTTCCAGCTCTCACTAGGGGGCCTGGTAAAAGCTTCCTAGTGAATGCTGGAACACTAACGGCAACCTTGACGTGATATCACGTCATCAGCACCAGCACGTTACCCTTGACGTGATAACACGTTATGCCGCACTCAAAGGGTTGGACATCGTGCGAAAGGAAGCCAGCGGGACTGGGCAACAGATGTGGCCCACGTGACTAACGTTGCAACCTTTGTCAGATGGCATTGTTAAATTATATATTATTTATATAGTATTAATACATATTTCTATTATACTCAGTTATATTAAAATTGCCCTTGACGTGATATCACGTCATCAGCACCAGCGTAAAGACAACCATGACGTGATATCACGTCATTGGTACCGTGAGTAGTCCAGCTTTTACTAGGGGGCCTAGTGAAAGTTCCCTAGGGAATGCTGGAACACGGTACCTTTGACGTGATATCACGTCATCAGCACCAGCGTAACGACAACCATGACGTGATATCACGTCATGGGTATCGTGAGTGTTCCAGCTTTCACTAGGGGGCCTGGTGAAAGTTCCTTAGTGAATGCTGTAACACAGTACCCTTGACGTGATATCACGTCATCAGCACCAGCGTAAAGACAACCATGACATGATATCACGTCATGGGTATCGTGAGTGTTCCAGCTTTCACTAGGGGGCCTAGTAAAGAGATACCCAGTGAATGCTGGAGCACGGTACCCTTGACGTGATATCACGTCATTAGCACCAGCGTAACGACAACCATGACGTGATATCACGTCATGATTGAACTGAAAGGGTAAAACACGAACGCCAGACCGTCTTTCTCGAGCTCCTTGCACCGCGCCTCCACAGCTTTAATGACCTCTTGATTGGTCTTGAATTTCCATCCTTGGAGCGGAGACTTGACTACGGGGAACAGCCAAAGGTCGCTAGGGGTCAAATCTGGACTGTTGGGTGAGCGGGGTAAAATTTCGACGCCGGGAGCTTTCAAGAATTTCGCTACAGTGTGAGCGACGTGGGGCACGCACGCACGGAGGAGACGCGATGTTGCACTCGCTCCGGTGTGAGAAGTGCCAGCGGCACCCATCTGCAAGACACGCGTCGCATGGCCAAATTATCGCGCAAAATCAAAAAAGCGCTGCCAACTGAAATGTCTGGACATGCGGCGAGCTCCCTGACGGTAATTCGCCATTCTTGGCGGACGATAGCATCAGCTATATTCTTTTAACCTGAGAGTGCAGCATGACGTGATATCACGTCATGGTAGTCTTTACGCTGGATCTGATGACGTGATATCACGTCAAGGGTATCGTGAGTCTTCCAACTTTTACAAGCGAATTTTCACTAGGCCCACTAGTGAAAGCTGGACCACTCACGGTACCCATGACGTGATATCACGCCATCAGCCCCAGCATTAAGACAACTATGACGTGATATCACGTCATGTCGCACTCAAAGGGTTAAAACCTCGGTGCGGGACGCCGAAGGGCGCCCCTTGCGCGGGCTCGTCGGCTCTCTCGACCATTATAGAACGTTTTATACCACTTTAAGTAGGTCACTCGATTCATACTATTTTCATTATACACCGTAGTTAATAATCCATACGCGTCTTTTCGGTTCTTCCCGAGTTGCACTTAAATTTTCTCGTTATGACGTTGTTCTAACTTATTATCCATCCTGGAAATCGTATGCGAATATCAAACACACGTTAAGCGAATCGTCACATACGTCCATTCACAGCAACAATCAACTTGAAACTGGTCGTTATAGACGGCTAAAAGAATGGGCTACACGATGGTATGCAGTACTGCTACCCTCAGCAACACATTTTCCCTCAAAGTCACTATAATTATTAATTTTTGAACAGCTCTCGTATTATCTTTGTCGCTCTGAAACAAGCCAGTTCTGAATTTCTCGAGCTTTTATATAGTAAAGGAAGGTTAATGGGGAGAGTGTAAAAACGTGAGGGGAGAGCTTTAGGAATTAATCATAGAAGGGGTGGGAAGGATGTATAGCCATCAAGGTCAATTACGGGATGTTCGGCTGGGGAATGGAGGGAAAGGACAATTTTGTTGAGTGAAGCTGGCTCAAGGTTTTGAGGATTGGGGAAGAGGCGGTAAACAAACATTCATTAGGGATTGGATTGGATTTTTGGGGAGGCGACCGAATGCTAAGGTCATTTGCGCCATAGGGGACAGGTAAGGGAGAAAGGGTGAATAGAAACCCGGCGTCGGCATCAGCCTGCTCTTAACGTTAGGCGCCAAGGGGACCACGGTTTAACGTCTCATCCGACAGACGGAGTACTGTACTTGAAGTGCCCTCCGCAAGGCAATCATGTAGGGATCGGGTCTCCTCTGAAAAACATCATCTTCTGTAGGGATTTGAACCCTGGCCGTCCGCATGGTTAGCCAGTACTCTAGCCACCACGCCGACCCGATCCCTTTTTTTTTGTTCTGTTAAGTGGTAAAGTTTTCCAAAAAAATAACTTCTTCATTTCCTTCATTTCTTCATCAATACTTCACACTTCTTCATCTTTCTTTCATTCACTTCAAAAAAATACATCTTCTAATTTTATCCGTCCATTTAACCTTCAGAATCATTCCTCAATGTATGTTTCTGAATTTGCTTAACTTGAAGATAGATGCTGTTTAAATGCGGGTGTGCGTGAAGCATGGGGGCAAATTGTGTTTTTTTCAGCTAACTCAACTTCCATTTTCCCTAAGTACAGTTTAAAACGCACGCATACACTCGTACAGCACAACCCTTTCAGTTAGGTGGTTTGAGCAAAATATCATTTTACATAGGAGTCAATGAATTCATGGACAATTCATAAATTCATAAATTCATTTTATAGAAAAATATATCACCCTTCCAATGACGCCAAAAATTCAACCCTTTACCGCACTACTTTCCGAGATATTTGCCAGCCTGCTCTTAACGAAAGGCGCCAAGGGGACCACGGTTTAAAGTCTCACCCAACAGACGGAGAACTGAATATATATTTGAAGTGCCCTCAATAAGACACTCAAGTAGAGATCGGGTTTCCTCTTAAAAACATCCACCACAGCAGGGATTTGAACCCTGACCGCCCGAATGGTTAGCCAGTACTCAAGCCACCACACCAACCCGATCCCTAACATTCAATAAGGATAGAGCAACCAGGGTCACATGATCTTTTTAAAATTCCATTGTCATATGCGCATGATTTCCACATATGATCGTTTATAAGGCACGGACACACTCGAGTTCTTCTATAAAAAATAAAATAATTGCATCCTACAATCTTGATCGAAATTACCAACCTCAAAATATAGAGTTAACATAAAATGTGATAATTTAATGATAATGGCTCCTCATTCGGTTTCTATGGCTAAGTATAGAAATTTCAATTTTAAAATTATTCATTCAATTATCTTCACATTTCGTACCTTAATTTATATTTTCCAACGATAAGGAACATTAAAAACACAATCAGGATATGTGAAACCATTTTAACATAAAGATGCAAAAAGTAGCATGTAAAACAAAATCTACCTGGAATCCTGCAAACTAACATTAGATAAATAAGCCTGGGTCCTGCAATCGTCTTGCCTCATAGGATCAGTGTAGATGGAAACCACTCGAATTAAGTACAAAATTTACGATTTTAGTAAAAACTTCTTGCATCAAAGGAACGCCTTTTTATCATCAGGGCCGGAGTACATCTGAATCTACACTCTACCCTTCGAGCCGCCGCATTGGCGTGTGGCATGGGGTGTTGGGACAACAGCCGCGTAAATAAGTAAGGTTTTAGAGGTGAACTGGAGACGTGTATTATGAGAGTGTATTCAGTGGAACTCAGTTTATATTGCGGTCGCTTATTGTGCGCGGGAAGAGGAGTTTTTGTACCTCTCTGTTCGGCAGAGTATCTCTCTTATTTTATCACATCTGTTAAACATAGAAATGTAGTGAGGAGTCATGATAATATTCTCTGTGTCGCTCTGAAAAATATCAGTTCTGAATTTATCAAGCAACCTAGTCTAGCGTGTAGCCTCCGTGTCTCTAGGGGCTCCCACTTTAATCCCTAAAAAAGTTGGATGGAATAGAGCTCATTTTTTACTGTGGTCGCTTATTGTGCGCGGAAAGAACAAGTTTTTGTACCTTTCTGTTCGGCATTGGATTTCTCTCTCTTATTTTATCGCTTCTGTGAGACCTAGAGATGTGTTGAGGCGTCATGATAATAATATTCTCCGTGTTGATCTTAAACACACAAGTTCTGAATTCCTCAAGAAACCTAAACCTAGAGTGTAGCCTCCGAGTCTCTGTGGGCTCCCACCTCAATCCTTCGAAAAGATGTGAAACACTAGGTATATGTTCGTTTATAGCAGTTTTTAATGAAGCGTGTAGCTTTTCTTTGCATTTTATTTTTTTGCGGTTAAATCTATTTGACCAGGGTCCCAAATGCCTGCGGCATAGTCGAGGTTGTGGCCTAACCAGAGCGAAGTAGCATCTCTCTTCATCTTTTTCATCCGAGGAACTTCCCATCACACGCTTAACAAACCCAAGTTTCTTTAATGCTCTGCCGCACATGTCATGAGTAGGTACCACTTGGAAATTTACCCTGGATTTTGACGGACGATCTGATTATTAAGGGGGCTCACTACTACTCAGATTCTCCTTGACTGGCTTCTCCCCTACGAGACCTGAGTGGAATGGGAAAGTCCTAATCTTCTTGTCGATGGGGGGAGTAGTTAGAGGAGGGGGTGACGGCAGAGGAGGTGGGGGCAGTCGGCCATATGTCGTGACTAGATCGCGAAAAAACACGAAACATGCGTTAGCATTTTAAAGTCTGAGGCCTTATAGTGACATGCATAATAAAGTAGATGACACCAAATTAAATACCAAAGACCATTATGTGATCTTACTACGTGATATGTTTCTTTTAGTGAATAAAAAGGGCAATGAAGAGGTCTGAAAAATGACTGAAAAAGGTCACTGAAAACACTAATTATCATTAATATGTCTAGAGAAGTGAACAATGTATCTCAATGAAAGCTCAGATACATTCTTTCCTAACAAAAATAAGAAAACATAAACTTCCTACACAAAAAAATAATAGGGTGACAATAAAAATAAAAGTGGTCTGCAGAGGCGATTTTAGCTGAGGTAGTGAGCCCCCTTAAGTATGTCCCTATAGGTGTAATTATATCCTGACCAATTATGGTTAAAGAATAAGTAGGAATTTTTTCATTTATTCTGACAAAAACACATCGCGGTGAAAGCCCCATAATCTAATATTGGAATATTTTTTTTCTCCCCGAGCTTCTCCGCAAAATTTACAGGACAGCAAAATTATCTCCAAGCGAGTGCTGTTCAGGGGAGTGACACAGAATGCCAGAAATGGAAGAGTTTCGCTGAGCGACGAACCGCTACGACCTACCCATTTAATTTCCCGTTACCCTCGCCATAAATAAACCCGCGAGACGAACGTCCTCAATAAATCAATCCCCTTGGCCTATGCATCATCCACGGTCAAATTCGCTGACGGTCGATTAAAATAAAAAAATTGTTGCATCCAGTGAACGCTTTTTTGTACAGTCAGGGAGTCTCGGAGTAGGTATCGCTCGGAAATTTACGCTGTATTTTGATGGACGATCTAATTGTTAAGAATCCCCCCCCCCCGAGGTGTCACGGAGAGTGGATTAATATTAATGGCTGCCAAAATTTATAGACTTAGAATCGGAAGTGCCAAAACGTGTCGACAAAATTCAATGTTTCTCCACCATGAGCAGAATCTCGAAATTAAATTTATTTTTCCGACAAACGGTCTGGCCTCAAATTTCCATCATCGACCATCGATTATGGAAATTTTTCTATCACACTGCACCATTCAACGGTCGCATTCAATAGTTTAATTATAAATAATAAGGACATTCTCACAAGACGAATGCAAAAACGGTAGGGAAACCTGGTTGTATTCACCTACGTTTATCGTGACGCCTAGAAGAAGTCCCACGTGGAAGAGGTTGACAGAGGAGGCGAAAGATGGACACCTACATCTACACCTAAGAAACACCTACATCAACACCTAAGAAATACCGTGCAAGCCACTACTATAGTGCTCGCAGAGTTTCTGTGCACTGGAGAGTTCCTCCAAGCCTAGCTGCCTATGGTAGAAGAGCAGCGATTGGCTGCCGGCGTCCAATCCCGTAAACCGGTTCTTAGCTCAGTGCGTGTACGAATACTGTTTTAATACTGACTCAAAGTTTTGTTTATTTATCGTGTAATCACGGTGACCTGCGCCGATGGGTATTACTCTCTAACCTCACTGCGATGACTATTGCAATCACTGCAAGTTTTGACTCGATATCTATAGTAGTTTCTCGTCCAGAGTATTTCTATTCTAAAGGCCATCGCCTCGGTGAGGCATAGCGTTCGTTTTCGCCGATTCTTTTGGGTCGCCACTTACAGTATTCGTACGCGGCGCTCACTGAGCTAAGAACCGGTTTACGGGATTGGACGCCGGCAACCAATCGCTGCTCATCTACCATGGGCAGCTAGGCTTAGAGGAACTCTCCATTGCACAGAAACTCTGCGAGCACTATAGTAGTGGCTTGCACGGTATTTCTTAGGTGTTGATGTAGGTGTTTCTTAGGTGTAGATGTAGGTGTCCATCTTTGTGATCTTCACCCCCTGCCATACACCCTCGTGGTGGCTCGCAGGGTATTACGTAGATGTAGATGCACACTACTCAAGATACGACTACTGGTTATAATTACTGCGACAGACAAAGAGTCGTTTAAGGTATTATGTCATGCCGGAGCTATATGATGCCGGAATTTGCATACGAGGTTAGTAGCTAATAATGATGGTAAGACATTTAGCACAAGCGCAAAAGCCTATTTTTCCTAGTTAGAGTCAAAGTTTAACTTCGAACTGATACGTCGTAACTATTAGGGTCCCTTATTGAACGTGGAAAAAATGTAGTCGCAGAAAGTAAAAATGTAGACAACGTAAACGATATAACTTAATTAAACTCGAGAGCACGGAAAAGTGTCAATAGCGCGTTTCATATCAGTATTTACCATCCAAACAAAGTTGGATGAAGATATACAGATGAAATTCGATACCCATCGGTAAATCCAAAATAAATAAATGGCTTAGGAGCCTTGGAGCGGTTGATATAAATTGGTTAGGAGCTTGAGGGTTGATATAAATAACACATTTTAACGTACACAAGAGGTTTACGACTGAGGCAATCCTATTAGAGGCACGCGTAAACTTTCTGTCTCCCCCATGTGCTGCTAGTTTGTTAGCAATGGACATTATACACCGAAAGGGGTTTCGTGCCACTGATTCCATGAATTCCGAATTCCATGAATTCCGCTATACAGAATGCTCTCTCATCTAGGAAATCTAGCACTAATGACATTTTAATCAAGATCACGGAGATGCCGAGTAGATGAGTAAAGTGGTAGATAAAGCTAAAGTAGTTGAGCAGAAGACAGTTCAGTTGAAGCCACAATTTAGCAGTGGAAACCACATTTAACGATCGGGGCGCAAACCTTCGCTACCGACTTTGAAAAGCGTAATCTGTCATCAGCCAGGCACCTCAACGGCAATCGTGTGGCCTAGACTCTAATTCTTGTTAATTCAATGAATTTTTCAAGGGGAATACCATTCCTTCAGATATAAAAATAAGATTAAATTTAGTTGGCAGGTAGGTCTACGTGACACATTCGGATTTCCAAATTTTTCCTAAAAACTGATACTTTTTGAAAAATTCATTTGATGCGTTAACTAATGCCTGTAGGGTTTTAAAAAACGCATTTAAAATGCCACGTAAGCAGGAACCCCATTTCCTTTAGTTCGGGAAACTCAAGAATGCACGCTTGTGTTAGCTCGTACCAGAAGATTTTGCATGGTTCATCAGCATTACCACGACGCAAGTCCTCCAAACTAGAACAAGCAGACCACAAGGCTACCATGATTGATATGCATTTGAAAATTTGGTAATGGATAGCACCGAATCGACGCCAAGAATAAAATCAGGAATTGAGTATATCTTTGGACGCGAATCACGCAGGGGAGGGCAATAAGCGAATCGCTAATTAAGTGAACACAAACGCATCCATTTCCGCACAATCCAATGGATATCAGTAAAATTTTTGTCATGGTCATTATTCGCATCGAGTATCTGTTGAATATCGTTCAAATACGTATGATTTTACACTTTCCCGGGTAATAACATTTGTGTAAATTTCTCGGGCTGTGTAAATTTACATAATCGTTCAAATACTTCAACAATTTGGAACGCAAAGCTATGCAAAGGTGAAAAAGAGAGGGTAGAGCCGTGTAGTAAAAATTGAATCATCGCCTCTAACACTAATGGCCAGTTACAGGAACGACACACATGTATTCTATAAAGTTATGGGGCCCATACGCCATGGCAACCATTCAATAAGTTTTGCAGAAACGAACAATAAATTTATTGGTTTCATAACTTATGGCATGGAGTAATGAGTTCCATATGTAACCAAGATGGTGGATGAACAATGAACCGCTTGGAGACTTCACTACTCGATAAAAGAGTTGTTTTGAGATAAAGAACCAGTTTTTTTTTACTCTTACAGACCAATTATTAAGTTATTATTATGCGTGCGGCACTTTTTAAATACGATTCAACTGCTATGAATACCCCGCCACCAGTCCTATCTGGTCGATTACGTCTATAGATATTACATCCTTTGGGAAAACCTTGGCTATTGTTAATATCCTCTGCAAGCCAGCTCTCTGTTCCAATTAATATATCTGCGTTTTCAAATAAATGATCAACATCGGCACGTTTGTTCTTTACGCTATGGAAATATACTATTACTAAATTTATATCGCATTAAGCTTTACGAATGTCGGTTCCCTGTTTTCTGCAATTCTGTGTGTTATCTTCTTTATGGTCTCTGAAACCATTTTGATGTCTCCTAAAATGTTGTCTGTCTAAAATTGAAAAGAAGTAAAATTAAACAAATGTTAAATTGTATGCCTTATACATATTGAAGAAGAATTAATCTATTGAACATGAATGTATCCAACTTTATACTTGTAATTATTACTGTTATCATTAAATTACCTTTTTCCTCACGGTTTATATGCTTAATCATGTATTTAAATGTTATCCTAGTAGTGCTCTCTGCAGTAATATGTACGGCTGTATTACGAATTCCAAGCTTACAATGAGTTTTTTTTTTGTTTTGCCTGTCATCATTGTATAATTAATTCGATTTTGTATATTGAGTTTCATCACTGTATTATTAATCTAACTTTTGAATTTCAAAATTGTATTAATTTGAAAAATTGTACTTCATTATCTCAGGGGCTAAGAGTAGCCCACGACAATAAACGTTGTTATTATTATTATTATTTTCATTTAACGGTAAATGGTAGATTTTTATGCAAAACAGTTTAACATCTGCACTCGATGACATGCAGGCAATTTTCCACATATCGCGTTTACAAATGATACGGTGCGAAGTCACTCGCACGGGAGGAATGAAGGCAATGGTTACGCTCTCTATTTCCCATTATTAATCGTGGGTAATTCAATGAAATTTCCGTCTTCGTTCAGCTATCCGCTGTTTAAGTTCAATTGTTGCCCCCTTCACTGACAAAATTTTAATTTAACCATTGCCAGCTAATTGATATTTTCCCGAAAGTTTTCAAAAAATATTATAATGATGATGGCCTTTTGCCAGCATTTACGAAAATACCAAAGTAAGCCGTGAATGAGGCAAAGGTGGCAATTCACAATGTATTGCCCCCGTAGACCAGCATCGAGAAACGAGATAATCGATCACAGCTTATAGGGTCTTAAACATTGCGTACCCGGCATACTTATTTCATTAAAATGAGTATGAAATGGACTCATAAATTTAGCGCGTAGATCAAATACGCACAATATTAGCGGTATGTTACCCCAAGTTGCGAACATGAGCCGCAAGTTTACACTTATTGAAAATTTAAAATTAGGGTCAAATGACAAATTTGATATTATTTTTCAACTTCTTACAATCTACATGTACAGCAAATTAACCACAGGTTCACAATCTTAATCGAAGAAAGTGGCGCTGCAGCCAGCTCCTTCGACTGGAAAAAAGTATTGAATACAGCGAAAAATCTCTTAACAACCACTCCTATCATGCGGCCACCCCTCACAACGACCATTTTTCAGCGGAACCGTCGGAGGTCGCTGAATTCATATTTCTCGGTACGTTTACATCAAATTAACATGCATTTAAATTTCCCAGGAGCAACTAACTTATGATGAAACAAACGCCATCTGTGTAGTTATTAACAAAACCGTCGCTTCAAGAGTTTTTCCATTTATTTCCAAATCAGCCGCCCGTTCATTTGCAGAATATGCACTCCCAGAAACTGAACCCTATGTCGAACGACCACCCCTCTTAACGATCATTTTTCAGCGGAACTGTCGGTGGTCGTTTACTACAGGTTCCTCGGTACAGTTACCAAAAGTATATTTATGGATTAATCTACACAATTTTGCACCTTTAATATCTCTTTTGATAACTAATAGCTGTGCCTGGCATGCGTTGCAAAATTCATGACTCTTTTTCTTTCAAAGAAGGCACAAATATTCAATGAAAATACATTTACATGTACCAAGTTAATGAAAGACAATGATTTTTTTGCGTATTAAATTGAATTTGAAAAAAATGATTTAAGTTCTTAAGGGTAGACAATGTTTTTGATATTACCGCCCTCTGCAAAAAAACATACATTTTCTGGCTGTCCCACTCGTGAGCAAGCAACATATTATTGATCATGTTAAAAGCATGGATTTTCCCGATTTAGTCCACACCCGCTCGAAGGGAATGACCTTGTGCGTTGTGAAACGATCGATTTCGTTCCTCGCTTGTTTGAGAATCTCGCGTGCCAACACTCATTTGTTGAAACGACTCGCGTGCCAACTATTGTACAATGGACTTAATAATCCAGAAACCTTCACAAGAACGCGCACTGCGACTCACCAAAGTTTCATTGCAATCTGATGAATGGTATTAGAATGCATAGAAGACGAACAAACAAACATTCATTTCTACATATATTAGATGGCATATCAGGGAAAGCAAAAGTTTTGAAACATGTCAAACGTTTGTGAATAATTGAGTATTTGTTTTTATTATTTGAGGACCAAATGTCGGTTGCACTTCCTAAACAGAAAAAATCATGCCTCTTTTTCTTTCAAAGAAGGCAAATATACACAAAGCAAACACAAGTTAATAAAAGACAATGGTTTTTTTGAATTAAATTTTTTATTGTTTATTTAAATTATGTAAATTGTGTATTAAATTAAATTTGAAAAAATTATTCCATTTTTTAAGAGTAGACAATATTTTTGGTATTACCAATATATTTGGTATTATGTAGTAAAATAAGTGAGGCGTGGCAGGTAAACACGCTTCTCGTCCGGCTGTTGACGGTCGCACGGGATGATCGCGTGTCCCGACAATGGAAGGCTCGATGTCTATTTCTTTCCCTCCGGCGCCTCTCTGCGTGGCGTGACCATGAAGACGTCAAAGCCTTGAGCGAGTGGCGGACACACAACCAACTCCTCTTGGAGCGCGAACATGACCCGCCAGATCCGGCCTCCTCCTACTCAAGATATTTCCTCCTCCTCCTGCCCCTTAAGGGGCAAAAGCATGAGAGGTCGAGAGGTAGCCTCGAAACCCTCCCGCCCCGACTTCAACGTCTTCCTCACGGAGTAGGATATCCTACTCCGTGGTCTTCCTCCCGTAAACCTCGTCCCGGCATTCCCTTGTTCCTCCCCCTTTCTCGTCCCATTTTATCGTCAGAAGTTGTCATCCATTCGAATTTCACGCGGCTGGAACGATTCTTGTCTAAAGGCCGCTTTACACGGTACATTTCATTGTACAAACGAATGTATCATAGAAATGTACAAGAAACTGAATGGAATTAGAGCAGGTTCTATTTCCCGCTAAGGCATTCAGACAGTTATACAATATGCCGATTTACACGGTACAATTTCCTTCAAAAGGAATTTGTACATTCGTTTGTGCAATAAAATGTACCGTGTAAAGCGGCCTTAAGAATAGATATGCGAGAATCTTTGTATACGTCTTCTCGGGGATTAGATTAGATTTTTGGGGAGGCGACCGACGGTTAAGGTCATTTATGCCATAGGGGACAAGTAAGTGAGGAAGGGTGGATAGAAACCCGGCGTCGGCATTAGCCTGCTCTCAACGAAAGGCGCCACGGGGACCACGGTTTAACGTCTCATCCGACAGACGGAGTACTGTACTTGGAAGTGCCCTCCACAAGACACTCAAGTAGGGATCAGGAGTCCTCTGAAAAACATTCTCATCAGCAAGGATTTGAACCCTGGCCGCCCATATGGTTAGCCAGTACTCTAGCCACCAAACCAACCCGATCCCCCGACAACTTCCCGCAACACAAATATTTTTATGGGGTCTATAACTTAATGGATCTCACAGCTATTGATTCCATAAATGTTTTTGCAACCGGCCATGAGAAAAGATTTGCGAGAAACTTTGCATGTCTGTTCTCATTGTTATAATAATTCTTCAGAATAAATTTTCTCAGTTGATTTATAAAAAAAAATCAAAACAAGAAATGCAGCGTCATGGCAATAACCAGGCAAAAAAAAACCCCAATAGTTTCAATAATTAACTGGTCAGCGACCTATGAATAACGTTTACACTCTGCTCTTCTCACTTCCATGGGAATCTAAAAATTATTTTTACTAATTAACATGGAACCCCAAGAAGTTGAACCGAGTATTATTTCATTTATTTCACCCATTATTTTCGAATGCACCATTAATTCAACGCCACTGAGTCGCGTGTCCTCCATCGAATATCTGGCCATTATAGTTGACCATAAGCTCCGTATTGGTGACCATTTACAGACAATGAAATCGAAGGACATGTCTCCATTAGGGCTTCTCCAACTCTTCACAGATATCTCAAATACTCCAGCAGTACATTCCTACTTCTCATTCATTGTTATTCCGAAACTCACCTATTGCTCCCCAATATGGCCTATTTTGGCAGCCACAAATCCTGCCACCCTTAACAGTGTCACATCTTTCTTCGGAAAATTAGTGCAATATATAATTCCAAATCTCCGCAATGTGTCTACGGATGACATACTATATTCCCTCTCCATCGGTAGTATTTCCAAAAGTAGACTTAAATTCGAATTAAAACTCTTTTACAATACCCTTATGGTAGTTTGGGTGAAATATCATTTGACATATCATAGAAATATCATAGAAATATCAATGAATTTGGTCTCACTTTAAAGATAAATATATCACCCTTCCATTGATACCAGAAATTCAACCCCTTACCACATTACTTTCCGAGATATTTGCCAAAAAATACTAGCCCTTTTATAAGGGAAGCGGTATGTTTTCGCACTTCAGAGAGACCTTATATTAAAAACGAGGCATTTCCTATAACAGTGTGTGTGTTTGTGTGTTTTCTCAAATATTTTTGAAAATAAATGATATTGTCACCGCAGTAAATTCTTCGGGATCACAATAAACCTTCCATTTTTATGGAGTTTTAAACGTATCGCGTGAAAAAAATGAGTTAAGTTAAAGACATTTAGATTGAATCAGAAAGACATTCAATTAGCGATAGTTTCTGTCATGTTAAACTATTTTATTGCACAATAAATTAACACTAGAACCGCGGACTTTTTCGTATACCTAGAACCGCGGAGGGGGTCATTTTGACCCCTCGTATTTTCTTGCCATATTTTTAGTATTTTGGGTTTCTTTTGGATACTGCACTATGTGAAATGAATTATCTGAGATTTACAATGAAATTTGAATGATATATGGGCGGTATAATCGCTAGATAGGCTACCCGCCTTGCACAAATAATGCGTTTTTTCACATTTTTACTCTATGTTCGGCTGAGGATGGGGGAAAAATGTAAATTTTTTTTTAAGAAAAAAGAAACACTTTTACTGGTGCAGAGAAGCATACAGTAATGAAGAATGTAGAATAAATTCGTTTCGTTGGGTAAAAAGAGAAACACTGAACAAGGTAAATGTAGAAAAGGTAAGTAAACTACATTGATTACTTTGGTTTTCTTGTACAATTTTCCGCGCAAACTGATGAATTCGGGTGAATTGCGAAGTATTACATTGTAATTCATGTAATAGAGCTGGCAACTACAATGACACCACACTGGTAGGGGAGGCACGGTAGGGGAAGGAAGGAGCCTTGAGTGGGGGTAGCCGAGGAAAGGGGGGTGCCCGGAAATTTTCGCGTAGGTCCATTTCTACGCGGCTCGACTCTCACATTCTTTCAGGCGTCCGCTGGGCGGGTTGCCTTTATCTGCGGCCTAATAAGAAACGACAGAGGTAATCCATGCCATTCCCACACATTCGACCTTCGAAAATTACGCTTGCGGTGAATTTCTGCTGCGAAAATATAAAGTTCGGGAACGACAACAGAGCAGGGGTCAAAATGACCCCTACCGCGGTTCTAGGTATATTGTTGTCTAGTGTTCACAAAAATAGTCCTAGAGCGTCGGAATTTCGCACGAATACGCCTTTTTACAATTCATTAAAAGTCAGAAAATGTCAGGTTTGTGAAAAAAAAATTAAGTGTGAAATATACATGTTGAAAATCATAAGGGGTCAATTTGACCCCATCCGCGGTTCTAGTGTTAAGAAATATTGAACTCGTGTGTCTCACAGTTGGTGAAAGTCAAACGTATAGTATATCGAATATGATCTCCAGTATGATTAGGGAACTATCTCGCTCGCATTACCTTAATTCATACAATGACAGGCCTGAACAAGTTCTGAACAACAACACCAACACCTGAACAGTCATTCAACGATATCAGAGTGCCTTCGAGTCCTACCAGAACTTACCAATAACTTCACATCCCAGCTCCTAAGTTTTTACTAATTAAACGTTCGCTCTTCTTCCCTGTCCCCTCCATGATAAATTCAATTCCTACTGATATCAATTGCTTATTTCCATCGCCAAAAAACTTCAAGATCTTGGCCACAAAGCATCTTTCCGTAAATAAACAGTGAAACTAGACAGTAATTAACTTAGCAATCTCCAGCAATTAACAATCCCAAGTAGGTTTTTTTTTGTCTATTACATGTGTATGTCTTTTCTTTCTGTTTGTTCCAAGTACAATTTAAATTAGAAATTCTCTTTTAGATAAAATATAATTAGGGATCTCCCTTCCTGTGTATCTAACTATTGATTAGTCAAGATTGAGTGGTTGTCTCCAGGCATTTCAGGGTCGTTTGATTCTATAAACCCGCAGCTCAATAGATATGGGTCTTCGCAACTATTTCCACCTCACGACCGCCATTAATGTTCTCACTGTGCATTTACTGCCGTCGGACACCCAAGAAAATCATTGAATACGCGGCGCCAGTCTTTATTTCGATTACTAAGGCACTGTCAAATCAACAAAGATGTTGAACAACCTCAGCTATACTTATGGAGAATACACCAATATTAGCACTTCAATGGCGGACTTGTTTACGTTGCGAAGACTTGTATCGAAGGAAGAATACAATCGATATTACACGACCTTGCAGGCATTTCTGCTTTAGACGAGGTTCTTCATCACCCTCCAAGTCCCTCCCACTCATCATATCTGTTATTACACCAAACCTCTTCCTTCATCATCCTCTCTTACCGTTACTCTTTCCTCCTATTGTGACTTTCTGCAATGGTAGTGAAGATTGATCAACGGAAGAGTCCAATTGAAAAAAAATTCGACTGGGCCGGGTATCGAACCACGGACCATTCGATAACTCAGCTGAAACTATACTGCTCAGAGATGACAAGTGCTCTGGTTAATGTTTGAGCATTCCTGATTTTAAAACCCTGAAGATGACAAAAATTTGACGAAACGTCGGAATTGAACTATAAAAAATATACCATAACCCGAGAAACATCATTGATCGCAAAAACTTTGACGAAACGTCGGAACTGAACTATAAAATAATAGACCATAACCCGACAAACATCAATGATCGCAAAACATTTGACGAAACGTCGGAACTGAACTATAAAATAATAGACCATAACCCGAGAAACATAAGTGATCGCAAAAAATCTGACGAAACGTCGGAATTGAACTATAAAATAATAGATCATAACCCAAGAAACATAAGTGATCGCAAAAAATTTGACGAAACGTCGGAACTGAACTATAAAAAATAGACCATAACCCGAGATTCATCATTGATCGCAAAACATTGGACGAAACGTCGGAACTGAACTATAAAAAATAGACCATAAGCCGAGAAACATCATTGTTCGCAAAACATTTGACGCAACGTCGGAATTGAACTATAAAATAATAGACCATAACCCGAGAAACATAAGTGATCGCAAAAAATCTGACGAAACGTCGGAATTGAACTATAAAATAATAGATCATAACCCAAGAAACATAAGTGATCGCAAAAAATTTGACGAAACGTCGGAACTGAACTATAAAAAATAGACCATAACCCGAGATTCATCATTGATCGCAAAACATTGGACGAAACGTCGGAACTGAACTATAAAAAATAGACCATAAGCCGAGAAACATCATTGTTCGCAAAACATTTGACGCAACGTCGGAATTGAACTATAAAATAATAGACCATAACCCGAGAAACATAAGTGATCGCAAAAAATCTGACGAAACGTCAGAATTGAACTATAAAATAATAGACCATAACCCGAGATTCATCAATGATCGCTAACGCTACCACCAACAAACCGGCCCTCTTGTTATGTCCATTAACAGAACTCTGACATAAAATCGAGTTTATGTCAGAGGTTTTAATGTCAGCTCTGACAATAATTATAAATTCCACTTTCTTAGGCGAGATGTTGCAGAACAGGATTTTCAAATGATACACAAGGAATATCGTACTGTATACTTCACAAATGTCTATAATGTAGACGGAACGATATCATTTGTGTATCATTTGAATAATAATTATAATAACTGGCACTCCGTTGTTTTTCAATTCACCATTATTCTTACTTCCCCTCCCCTAATTTTAGCCTTCACAAGGGTGAATTTGACAAGCACAATTTGGGAAAAGTTACCTCTGTAGTTGTGTGGAATTCATAGTGGAGAATTTATTTACCTGGACTGGGAATCGAACCCAGATCCCTCAATCTCGCGCCGAGTGCTCTAACAAATTAAGCTATCCATAAACGCACGCCTCTGGCATCATATGCACGGTACCTGTGAGAACAACTTGATCCTTAAAAACCCCCATGGGATTCACAGTGGAAGAGGACGGCCTGGGTAGCTTAATTAGGTAGAGCACTCGGCGCGAAATAGAGGGATCTGGGTTCGATTCCCAGTCCAGGCGAATGATTTTTTCCCTGTGAATTCCACACAATTACGTGATCACTAACGGATTACCCCGCTGAAGTAACTGCGCGGCCAGTTCCGTGGTTCTTTGTAAAATTACTTCTGTAGCTATGTGACTTAGGATGGGAGGATCTCAGAATCCGCAGGAGGGCAAGGTTGACTGCCTTTTACTAAGTGTTTTGTGGTGTTGAAGCATACTATAGTCTAATTGTCCAGTTAGTAAAGCAGAATCATTACGGTCGTCAGGATCATCAGTACAAGGTGAGAGCAATGTTTTCTGCATCCAACAGAGCACAGAACTCCTTTATAGCAAGGACTACTAGTGGCTGGAAGAATTTGCCTTGAGAAGTATTCAATGAATTTCCTATAAATATTAATATGTTTTAAGAGAGGATTTACACAACATGAAGACATAAAACTAGTTATTTTAATAATTTATTTCAATTACTGATTACGTGATTTATTTTTCCTGTTGTCTTGTTTGTTTGTGCACCTTGATCAACTCCCTTTGCCACTGGAAAGGGGCTGTCTAAAATCCACATAGAAAAAAATTGGCCACTTTTAGACCCTCCGTCTACCCCTGTTGTCCACGTAGACTTTCATTTTTTGCGGATAAAGCTGTGAAACGGGTTATTAATTTATTGCCATGGAATATCAGTAATTTAAGGCTGATTTTAAGGAAAGGTAAGCAAAAGAAAAATTACTCCTGTATCTATGATAATCTCGACCATTGTCTACGTAGAC
This sequence comes from Ceriagrion tenellum, assembly GCA_963169105.1. Lineage (NCBI taxonomy): Eukaryota > Metazoa > Arthropoda > Insecta > Odonata > Coenagrionidae > Ceriagrion > Ceriagrion tenellum. The sequence continues at coordinate 86,933,721 of OY720642.1, read as the reverse complement.
ATTCCCCAACGTGGACCTTCGTTGACAGCCCTCGTGCCCCCCGACCCTGTTTTTTGTCTACGTGGATTATAGACAGGCCCAAATATAAAATTCCTATTGCAATGTTCAAGGAAATCCTAAAAAAATTCTCAAATTAAGTCCCGGAGAAGTTATTATTTAAAAACACCATTAGTTTCAATAAGTCTCCACAAAAATGCCATACCTATACAGTGGGTGGAATAAACATAAAATCTTCAAATTCATTAAAATATCTTGGAATTACCTTAACTTCAGATATATCGTGGGGAACATACATACATAACATATGCGGCACAGCATAAAAGTAACTATGTTTTGTTAAGCGTATATTAGGAAGGTCCTCGGATAAAAAAGTAAAAGGAGGAATGCTACTTCGTTCTGGTTTGGCCACACCTCGAATACGCCGCGAGCATTTGGGACCCTGGTCATAAAGATTTAACCAAATAAATTAATAAAATACAAAGAAAAGCAGCGCTCTTCGTTAAAAACTGCTACGAGCGTACATATAGTCTCTCACAACTTTTAGAGGGATTAAGGTGGGAGCCCACCATTGGATATAGCCATAACGAAAGTGAAATTTTATTATTGCATTTGGCCTAGATGGAATTCACACGCCTACCAAAACTAAATCTGAGATTGTGTAGAAATTTACAACCTTTATACTCGCCCCTAAAAAAATTATCTCTTGAAGTGACTTGCTAACTTTTTCCCGGGCTATGGTTTCGTTTAAGTAGAGAGTCATGTTCCCGAGGGAAAAAAAGATGGTATACTCTTTCCGTTGACACCATTACCGCGTACAGTCCCCAAATACTCCCACGGTCCGCACTCGAAACTCCGTGAGGATAATGAATTTCCTTAAACTATGCGGGATAAAAATAGGATTGCGGAAGGAAAGCCATATGAGAGCTGTCTCGCTGGAGGACAGATGCGATCAATAGCCGGAAGAGGGAAATAAAGGCAGCCAGACGTGGATGGGATATAATATGGCTATTTTTCTCTTTTGCACACAGTATTCCATGCGTCTTTTGTTTCTAGTGACTGGTCCAGGATTCCACAGAGGTGTCAATGCACTCCGCCCCGGACCAAAGCTGACCCTTGACCTCACAGAATTTGACGAAAATTTGAGGAAACGCTTTCCTTGTGGAGTAATGAATGCCATTTCAAGCGTTTTGCGAAACTTAAAAAAACAGCTGAATAACGGCTGTTTTTCTAAATGACGATTTTCACTGTCATTAGTTTTTCTTAGTCACATATCTCCGGAAAGAATCAACGTAAAAAGACGTTTAATGGCTAATTTTTAAACTTCAAGTTTTATTTAGACAAAATTTGATATAAAAATAGAAATTTAACTATCATTTCAATATTTTAATAATAAACATTATAAAGTTGAAATTTTTTATGCGCGTCACTTTTTTTCGAGCTCATTTTTTCACTTGACATGCCTTGTTTTATTATGCACATAATATAAATATTTTGAGAGGGTGTTCCATTTAAGAGAGAGAAACATTTTTGAACTTTTCCCCTTAACGGCAATTCCATACGGAGTTATTCCACATTTGCATTGCTTTTGCACCTATTGTTGCATTTTTTAGCGTAAAGTACCTACGGTAATTCAAAATAAATTAAAACAATATCGATGTATTCCTTAAAAATAGTAACTTCTGAAATATTTTAAACAAATCACAGTACTATGATGTCCGCTGAAGAAAGATCTCATCGCCGATGACGACAAGAAATTACACCATACTTACATACCAATCACGCCGTTCCCTTCCGGGGTAGGCAGAGTCACTTAGTTTCACTCATAAATACATATTTACGCACCTAATTCTGCTCCAAAAAGTTCCTCCATACTGGCCTATCCTTGCAAACCTCTATTGCCTCATTTACCCCCATACACTACTTCATACACGCCCTCCTGTTTTTAAGACTCCGAATATTCCTCCTCGTAAGAATTTCCTCAACCGCTGTCAACCACGATTCGTCTTAATTTTGTCTTGACTATGCATTACACATGGGAGATCCAAAATTTAAATATCCTTAAGTACACTGAGTGCGTGAAATTTGAAGCTTAATGCATGAATTTTACATCCATGGGAACAATTCAAATTATCTCTTTTCATGCTTTCTTGAACGCTTAAAACGCTTTGAATGGCATTCCTTATTCCACAAGGAAGACGTTTCCTCAAATTTTCGTCAAGATCTGAGATGCCAAGGGTCAACTTCGGTCCGAAATGGGGTGGAATGACCCAGCGGCTACTTAAAAAATCATTTTCATCGCCAGTGTTATTATCATCTAGGTTATTCAATCGATTCATGTAGGTTTCAATAGGGTAAATGAAGAATCCGGAGGTTAATTAAGTAATTAATAAGTATATTATTGCGCCATTTATTTGACAACATATCTCCTTCCTAGTAATCCTAGAATGAGGAAGAGAGGAGCTGAATGCAGAAGTCGCCCTGAGAGGAGAGAAATTATAGCAAGTGAATACCTCCACCTATCTCAGAAGTACCATCACGTGGGACGAAAGAAGCACAACGGACATCTTGCGGAGAATAGCCCAAGCTAAAAAAAATAAAGCACAGAGAAGCAGAAATTCTGCTATCACTATTTGAAAAATAGCACCTCACGAAGAGCTGGAAATGAAAATATAGAGTTGATGTGGGGCTAAAAATCAGAGGATTCTGCTGCAGCTTAATCCATCATCACAGTCAGTGGATAAATTATTAATAGATGGGTAAAAAAGGACTGTTGGTCAGTTTCAAATTACCATTCATACCGAGAACGAAAAATAACCATAACAGCACCCAATGAGACATTATGGTATGGTTGGTCGATAAATAGTACGTCAAATTATTTTTTTCTACATGAAGATCTTTTTTAAAGTTTCCATTTAGTACAAACAGTATGTTATTACAATATTAACTGCATACCAGTAGTGTTTTGCATATTAACGCACTGTAATATAGGTAAAGTAGCAGGTTTGTAACGCGTCCATAATCAAGTTTCATCAAATTTACCAGGATATCTACATCTACATAATATCCTGCGAGTCGTCGCATTGGCGTGTGGCGGTCTTAGGTCACCAGCCGTGTAAAGATGTAAGTTTATGGGAGATAAAATGGCGACATGTATTATAGGATTGTATTTAGCGGAGCTCAATTTATACTGTGGTCACTTATTGTGCGCGGAAAGAACGAGTTTTTGTACCTATCTGTTCGTCTGTGTATCACTCTTATTTTGTCGCATCTGTCTCACCTAGAAATGCAGTGAGGAGTCTTGATAATATTCTCTGTGTCGCTCTGAAAAACATCAGTTCTGAATTCCTCAAGCAACCTAAGCCTATCGTGTAGCCTCCGACTCTCTCGAGGCTCCCACCTTAATCCCTCTCAAAGTTGTGTGACACTATACGTACGTTAGTAACAGTTTTTAACGAAACGCGCTCATTTCCTTTGTATTTTATTAATTTTTTTGGTTAAATCTTTATGACCATGGTCCCAAATGCTCGCGGCAAATTCGAGGTGAGGCCTAATCAGAGCGAAGTAGTATTTCTCTTTTACTTATTCATCCGTGGACCTTCCTATTATACGTATAACAAAACCTTGTACGCTAGTACGACATAACGCAGTACATGTTGGTAAAATGCAACCAACTGCCGTGCGCATTTGAGGTTTCATGCAGGGCATTGTGCAAATATATTAAACCTATTTTAAAACAGCCGCCGATGTTTCCTACTGCCGAACATTTCCCGATCACTCATACTGAATTCGACATTCGTCCCTCTATAAGGGCTATGAATACTCTCCGACTATATCCTCGACGGAGATAGAACAGAGAAACAGACGCCGTTCGAGAGGCGAGATACCCGCGGACAGACGAGATCGAGAGCCGAAGGCGAGAGAAAGCCCGGAGGGGGCTTAAATGTGCCCAGGGCACGAAGGATTTTCGGGGGAGTAGAAAGGGGTGGTAGGGGGACCATGCGGAACAGCGGCATCCTGACAACATCTGGCGCGCTCACATTCAAACATACACACGTCCCGATATCCGAAGTGCCGTCCCATCTCCGTGTGGCGCGAGCCCTGCATGCATTGGCTGATGCGCTTATAAAGTCCCTCAACTCCGTCATCTCCCGATCGATAACACTTTTACTCGTGCAAACAGTTGTGACGGCCCACGACACACGTGAGATAGATAGAGGGAGGGATAGAATCGGGAATGAATTATCTCTTGGCGCTACAGGAAAACAAAACCGCCGATGCATCCATCAGAACTGAACCAGGGGCTAGAATGATGAAATTGAACTGGATATGTGCAATGAAAGAAATGGGGCCTCTCCAAATTCCTCTCCAAAAGTGTTTAAGGTAGTTTGAGCGAAATATCATTTTACTTAGAAAGAAATTTTTTTCTCAACAATTTTGGTCTCATCTTAAAGAAAAATATCACACCCTTCCAATGACACGAAATATTCAGCCCCTTACCACATTACTTTCCGAGGTATTTTCCAGAAAATACCAGCCCTTTTATATGGGAAATGGTACAGTCACTTCAAAAAGTATCGCGACTCGCTAGACTAGCGGATCGTATGTGTCGGCTGTCGAAGCTCGAAGTAAGTTGGCTATCCTGGGTCGTCACTGGTAGCTATGAGAATTTGCTGGTACACTTTTCATTTTCCATGAGGCAAAGCGCCAGGTTAAGTGGGACTGCATTATGGGAGTTCTCTCATTCAGAGGAGAGGACAGACTTGCTCCTAGAGTGGCCTTGAGGATGTATTCGGTTAAAGAAGTAAGAAAGGGAATGTGGTTAAAAGGCAATATTGAATGGAGTTGAGTGATTATGCGAGTGAAATCGGGGGAAGGTAAAACGAAGAAGAGCCAAATGCACGTAAATACGAGCTCCAACCTATGCACGAAGGAGAATGGGCACTGCTATCGACTAGGCTATGCGAACTGGTGAGCCTTTCGTGCATTACAGGCTGATATTTTAAGTTGCCCGCCTAATGGCAAATTATGATATCTATTGACTCTAGACTCGGCGCCCGCCTCTCACCAAGCCCACCATCAGAGCGCGCTGGGTTGGGCTGGTTTCGCGAAGAGGAGCTCTTTCCATTTTCGTCTTCGTAAGAGATCTGCCGAGTATGATTACGATGCCTCTGGGTTACGAATAGCCTTCCTTTCCGCAGTTGATTCATTTCAAAGTCAGCTTTCCAACGCGGACGAAGTCGATAGCAGTGTCGGTGTTTAGTCCCACTTGACTTAGAATATATATCGTACTGTACCCGACGATTCTCATAGTCACCGAAGACGACCCAGGATGGCCAACGTACTTTGAGCTTCGACAGTCGACCTATACGAACTGCTAGCGTAGAGTGTCGCGATACTTCATGAAGTGACTGTACGCTCCCAGTGCCAGAATAGATTACAGCGGTGATTTAATGGTATGAAGATGATTTTACTTCATGGAATATTTCCATCACAACGTTGTGTTTTTACTGATTTATCATATTGAACACAACCGGTATTGCTATTATGACATCATCAGTATCATCATATGCATGCATACAATACATACAGTGTAAACTGTGCATCTGAAAATGACATAACAGTATTTCATTTTTCGTGCACTGCAGGTACTTTTTTAGGTCTGAGATTCGGTCATTGAAACGGCTTCGACAGCATAGACCCTATAGCACCCTCCGAGTAAATCTATGTAGTGTAGACCTTCATTGCCGAAAAAACTAAGGGGAAACACAAATAAATAAATGTTACTTACATAGCAAAAAAATTTCTAGCACGCGTTCTCAAGATAACTGTGAAACTTTAAAGTAAAACTCGTTTCTCAGTGTTTTCAAAGAACATAAATATAACGCACAGAAACACACAGAATTAATTGGAAGGCCCTCGGATGAAAAAGTCAAAGAGAATTGCTACTTCGTTCTAGTTAGGCCACACCTCGAAGGCGCCGCAAGCATTTAGGATTTGACGTAACGTCGGAACTGAACTATAAAATAATAGACCATAACCCGAGAAACATAAGTGATTCCAAAACATCTGACGAAACATCGGAATTGAACAATAAAAAATAGACCATAACCCAAGAAACATCATTGATCGCAAAACATTTGACGAAACGTCGGATTTGAACTATAAAATAATAGACCACAACCCGAGAAACATCATTGATCGCAAAACGTTTGACGAAACGTCGGAACAGAACTATAAAATAATAGACCATAACCCGAGAAACATAAGTGATCGCAAAAAATCTGACGAAACGTCGGAATTAAACTATAAAATAATAGACCATGACCCGAAAAACATCATTGATCGCAAAAAGATTTGACGAAACGTCGGAACTGAACCATAAAAAATAGACCATAACCCGAGATTCATCATTGATCGCAAAACACTTGACGAAACGTCGGAACTGAACTATACAATGATAGACCATAACCCGAGAAACATCAATGATCGCTAACGCTAACATCAACAAACCGGCCCTCTTGTTATGTTCATTAACAGAACTCTGACATCAAATAGAGTTTATGTCAGAGGTACGAATGTCAGCACTGACAATAATTATAAATTCCACTTTCTTAGGCGAGATGTTGTAGAACAGGATTTTCAAATGATACACAAGGAATATCGTACTGTATACTTCACAAATGTCTATAATGTAGACGGAACGATATCCTTTGTGTATCATTTGATCATTGACTTGCATAGGTCATTAGCGACAGTGAAGTTTTTCTTACAGGTTATAAAATCTATAGACATGACCGACCAGATAGGAATGGCGACGGAAATTTATTAGCAGTTGACTCACATTTGAATAATACCGCACACATATTAGATGACTATGAATGGAGAGCGTTCCGTGTACTATTTAACAACAAAAGAAAAAAATATACACACGCATTCATTTTGCAGACCACCGGATACCATTATATACGTTTTTTAGTTAGACGTTTGATGCATGATGCTAGCTGAAATTCGCCTTGATCTTGTTCGGGATACTGGTTACACGATCAGCAACTCTTGGAATAGAATTCTGAGAAGAATTCAGAACGCCAGAGCTAAGTCCCCGCTGGTCAACGGTCCTCCACCACAACAATCGGGGCTCGACCAATCCCGCCCCGCCTAGCGCCCAAGTAAACAGTCTTTTCAAGCTCGCATCAGTAGCCTTGGGAATGGGTAACGAGTCGGAACCCGAAACGTCGGCTGCCTATGACTATCTTACCCGGTGGCGAGCCCGAGAAATGTACACTAATTGATCCAACATATTTACTGCCCCATTCGTCTCAAAACGAGCTCATCTATTTTTAATGAAGTATCTTTTTCGGTTGGATGGATGAATCCTGCTTTGAAAGCTTTATAACGTTTTCTGTCATCTTTCGATTCCATTGAACCCATAAGGAGAGAATTACTGATCGTCAATTCTGATTTAATTCTAAAGGAATAGTACCTTCTCCTACGTTTGGGTAACCACGTGCCTCTTTCGAGGCAAGTACAAAGCTCGCACCACTATATGCTTCCATTGTACAGCGAAATTTCCGCTCGGAATCTTTATTGAGTGGGATGTGTTTCCACCGTGTCATTCGCTCAGCCTTCGTTTCAGGTGTATAATGCCCGCGAACTGCTACTTTTTTTTCGGAACGGATTAAAAAATTCATCCGCCGGCTCAGCAGCACTTCAGCTCATCGTTGCACCCCGGCGAACTTCATTACTACTGTATTTCCCGCTCCTCGTTTGTTTTTTTTTTTTAAACCCTCCTTGGTTACGGGTAGGGCGTTGCGCAAGCCTTCATCGTTCATTATTTTTGGGACGAATCACACTTCATCATACCGGCTTAAAAGCTTGGCTGTTGCGTCGGGCGTAAAACGAAATTTGTTCTCCCCCATTCAATTCCGGGTCTTCTATCCTGCGCCGGCTTTTTTTCCAAGTTGCTTTGTCGTTTCGTTCATGTTTTTTTGATGCACCGTGCAGTGCGTGGAGGATCATCCCAAAATATGCCTTTTATGCCGTTCTTGAGTTCAGTACTTCAACTCCCGCAGTGTTTTCTTTACTTTTTTTCTACTCCTCGCAAAATGAATTTTCGACTCTATTTCGGCTGCGCTGCGTTCGGTGCGCGGAGCGATTCGACTTTGTTTTTTTTTACAAAGAGGGCGATACGAATGTTGCGTGACGTATGCCCAATTCCGGTGGCTCCGTTACCGAAATCCTGAGATGAAGTCATTATTACGACTTCATCTGCTTTCGGATGGTGAAGGGTATAGTCTTGCAGTGGTGTGTCTTTCTCACTCAAGCGGCTTCCCTGCATATGTTCGGTTTATCGAATGAGAACTAAAACTCAGACGAATCAAGGTAGTTCTTAACCTGGCACGCAAAGCACAATGAACTGCATACATCTGAAGCCACAAATCAATACAATTTACCACATGTAAATGTATTTATTGATCTTTAGATAGTAGAACACTATGTAAATCAGTTAAGGTAGTCCGGGCGATAGAGTTCCCTAGTCATAATAGAGATCATATTCGATACATAAGTTTTACTTTCACCAGCGGTAGGACAAATGAATTAAATATTGAATTATTAATGGTGCAATAATATAGTTTTATGTGACGGAAATGGTATGTAACTAAATGAAAATATCTAAATAATTCTTTTACTTGGCTCAATTATTTTGCGCGGTGCGTTTGAAACTCCTTCAAAACGGAAGGTCCATTGTGATACCCAAGATCCTTTTGCGGTAACAATATGATCGATTTGCAAGATTAGTTAATAAAACACACAAACTGCACACCGTTGATTTTTTTTACGACATCTAAGTGCTAGAAATTCCTCATGTTGTAAATAATGTCTCCCTGAAGTGCATACACGTACCATTTTCCATGTAAAAGGGCTGGTATTTCTTGGCAAATATCTCGGAAAGTAATGAGGTAAGGGGTTGAATTTTTGGTGTCATTAGAAAGACGATATATTTTTCTTTAAAATGAGAACAAATTCATTAATTTCTAGGTAAAAATTATATTTCGCGCAAACTACCTTAAATATATCGATCTATAAAAACAAAAAATACAATATTTCTATTTTTTCATAAAATAGAGTCGTATTTTGAACTTAAGAGGCCTAGTTTTACATTCACGGTCAATTTCATATTCGCTCGTTCAAAAAAAATATGCAGTCGATTACCCAGGAATTGCTCGATTCGCTTTAAAATATATTTAATCTGTTTTCATGTATTTCTGGAGGTATATTAAATATATATCTACAACTTTATATATATAGAAATATATATAAAGTTGTAATAAATTTAGTTCTTATATTTCATTATCTGCCACATAGTTAAACGTAAAAACGACTCACACAATTAAGCGATACCTCGCCAATCATGCCGTAAATCCATACCAAATTTAACCAGGGACTTCTGGCTACGTAAAAACATTTTACCCACGGATTCATTAATTTCTTGAATAAACTAATACACACATACATACCAATCACGCCGTTCCCTTCCGGGGTAGGCACAGTGACAAAGTTTCACTCATAAATACATATATGTACACCTAACTCTGCTTCAATAATTTCCTCCATACTGGCCTATCCTTGCAAACCTCTTTTGCCTCATTTACCCCGATACTCTGCTTCATACGCGTCCTCCTCTTTTTAAGACTCATAATTTTAAGACTAATATTCCTCCTCCTAAGAACTTCCTCAACCACATTCAACCGCAACTTTCTCGGCCTACCTCTACCTCTCGCATCATTCATTTCACTCTTATATATCTGTTTCGTTATTCGACTCTCATCCATTCTCTCAACATGGCCAAACCAATGAATCACACTCCTTTCATACACGTTCATAACGGAGCATTTAACCCCGACAAACTGCTTCCTACGCGTCCTCCTCTTTTTAAGACTCCTAATTTTCCTCCTCGTAAGAATTTCCTCAACCACATTCGACCACAACTTTCTCGGCCTACCTCTACCTTTCGCATCATTCATTTCACTCTTATATATGTTTCGTTATTCGACTCTCATCCAATCTCTCAACATGGCCAAACCAACGAATCACACTCCTTTCATATATGTCCTTCACTGCACCTAACCCACATTTATTTATTACCCACTCATTCTTACCATATCCATCCTACTTTTGCCGCAAACACTCCTTAGATAACTCATACCAACGGCGTTTTGTCTACTCTTGAATCCATCCTGACATTTATTTTTCTTTATTTTATACTACTCCACTATCCCGAATACAGCACACAAAGGGCCAATTTACGTCGGGCGGATAACAGTAACAACGGACGAGACACAAACTCCCATGTCCTGGGCAGAGAATATTCTACCCAGGCAGGACTCGAACCCGCGACCCTCGGGTTAGCAGGGGAGGACTTTACCCCGCCGCTACCGGGGCACCCCTGATCTACCGTAGGATGTTAGAGTTAGTAACATCTTGAGAACTTCATCTGAAGAAAACAGTTCTTCGAAGCACAGATTCCTCCTCAAGCACATTTGCAAATAGCACACGCGTGCACTATCATTCCAAAACCGTCTCAAAGTAATCGAATTCTTTCATTCGTCCCATTTTCACGAATGCCTTTTCCCATTACGCATTTCAGTAAATTCACCCACTTTCTAATTCCGTCTACGGAGCGGCACAGAGAAGAAGGGTCAAACTCGCACAGCATACTTTTCCACGCACAAAATAACATCCACATATTTTTCAGTCGCATTTGTTTTCCGTATCCCGTTCCCAGACGTGGCGTATCCTGACAGATACTGTTATTCGCTTGCATCCTCTCTTCCCAGCTCCGGCTAAACGAATTTCGGTAACAATACGAAAAAAAAAGATCTCCCAACTGCTGTATTTTGCAGGAATTCATTAACTCCAACTGTTATCTGGAATTGCATTCAATGGCACCGCCGTATTTTTTTCGTGGAACTAGAAACGGCTTAACGATGAACGCATAGGAAATTTAATCCAGGGTTCAAGCCCTCGAAATGGCCTAGCCTCTTCCACGATAATGCTTCCTTTGAACCCCTCGCCGAAAGTTAATGTGGACGGCATTATTGTTCGAATGTTCAGAAGATGAGACGTTCCCATCAAACGAATTCCAAGTTATCAACCATTTCCACGGAGGCAAGACAACGAAACAAAATGGCTAGGAATTTCCGAGGAGGATTTTCGAGCATCGCACAAGAAAGAGCCGTTTTACATTTCTCAATTTAATTTCAGGTCTATTTCGTCAAACTATTTCATCCCGCCATTACGAATAGTGAATGAAGTGAAGATAAAATAACATATTCATCCATCCCGATAATTGCTACCTTGCTACATATTAACTTCCAATCACTCATCACATACAAAACTATTCTTCATAAATTTTAAATAATAGAATATACACTTTGCCATTCACTTCAGGATAATACCAAGAAGTACTTCAGAACAATTCAAGAATAAACTTCCCAGGCGATTCAATCATTCAGCAATATTGCTACAGACAGAAATTCGTCATTCAATTACTTATTCTGCGTAATGGAAATTCTCTAAAAAACAGTTCCGTTGTTATGAGCTAGCCATTATTAAGAATTCTGTGTCAGTGATTTTCTATTGCACCTGGGTACAATTTAGCTCTTTTTGGTTATTGGCTTGAACTTCTTTGAATTCCTTCAGATATTATTCCATAAGTAGGCTGAAGTACAACTATTAGTGACATAATAGAGCGCGTCTGGTAGCCTAATACCTCATCATTTCCATTCGTGTGTATTTTATACTGCACCGAATTTGTAAGTTCGTACTTAGTGATTCACGGATTTTAATTCTTTACTTGGGAAGAAAAACAATATTCCTTATATTAGTAATAAAAGTAAAAATAACGTTTTTTTACGTAGACTATTAGTCCAAGATACAATTACTTTTACAGATGGAAGAGAGCTGATATAACAATTACACAATGAAAAACGAAAAATACAAAACATTAAAAAAATATTTACATTGCTGCTATTTTCTTCCACAGACAGCGAATTTGCAGCAATTATGAACGATGGCTATTATAAATATTTACATACAGTAATAAGTATTTCAATTTTCTTTAAAACTGTAAATTTAGGTTTAAATATTAGCACATCAAAACATGTTATAATCCGTAAATATTTTATTTCTACAATTTTTCTCTGGAATTAATATTAGCAAATTTCAGTTGTTCAGTACATACATGTACATACTACCCTGCGAGCCGCCGTGCGGGCGTGTGGCAGGGGGTGTTAGGACACCAGCCGTGTGAACATGAAAGGAAGAAGGTTTTGGGAGGTATATGATGACGTGCATTATGGGAGTGCATTTACCGGAGCTCAGTTTTTATCGTGGCCGCTTATTGTGCGCAGAAAGAACGAGTTTTTGTACCTATCTGTTCGGAAATGCATCTCTCTTGTTTTATCGCGTCTGTCAGACCTAGAGATGTAGTGAGGCGTCGTTATAATATTTTCTGAGTAGCTGTTAAACATGTGAATATGTACAGTAGTACTTGCCAATCATTTCACCATTACGCAAAAGAATAAAGAAAAACAGCTCACAATGCGCTTCAGTGAACATTAGAGTGTTGCTTATTTTATATTTTTTCTTTTATTTTTAATTTCAAGCTCTCAAAACTATGCCATTAGGTAAGGAAAAGATATCCTAAAAAACTCGGATCGATTAGTTAACATTTAGAGGTCGCTCAAGAGGCATTAATGCAGTGACGTTCAATTATCCCGATTGGAGGGGGAAAAAAATAATTTCTAGAGGTAACGCGCCAGGTTAGAGTCCTATAGGAACAAAATTCACTCCATTTATACGTACGTGCCACCGTTCTACACGAATAAAATATTTTACCGGGGCTACTGCCGCGTGCTACACACATAACGCCGCGCCAGGTGAGCGCGGGCCGCAGTCAGCTGATTCCTCGTCCTGCGCCCTTCATTCCCTACGCCCCCCTCTCACCTTCGCGAGCTAGGGTCAAGGGAGCCATTTCCCGTGCGTGACAATTTTACAGTCTGCTAGTTATATACACAAAGTTACTCTCCGAACAGGACCGACTTCTAGCTATAATTTAGGCACGGGTACGTAAATATTTACTTGGAAAAAGATTCTTGTGAGTGATGCTTCCGGGGTACTCGCTGCACACGGTGTGTTTCTAGCTGCCGTCTCTTGGAAACTGGTAGACTTTAAAAGATGTGCACTTTTAGGTATTTGCCGTGACACAAATGAGAAAACTGCTTAGCATTGAAAACTTTCTACTTTTAGAACTGGCGAATTAGTACATCAGACATGAATGATTCAGAGAAAAACTTTCATATTTTTATATTGTCACAAATTCATCATAACGTGGGTCTAACATACTACGAAAACAAATTATTGTCACAATTCCAGACGATATTGCTGTTTAACGGTGGACTTAGTCGAGTATATGGTAGTTTTTTGATAGTGAGCAGCGCCGAGAAGCAAATGCTGGAAAAATTCTTCTTTAGACGTAACACCAATAGAACCTTACGTAGCAACTACGTGGATGTTACGTAGTTTTTAAGAGTTCAGCTACGTATACCGGCTACGTAACGGTGAGTAGCAAATGGTCCCTTAGATTACGTATCAGCTACGTAACCCTGCAACGTAGCTACGTACTGCTCCTACGTAGCAGCTACGCTATTTCTCAGCGCAGCGTGGCTGCGTAACTTCGATGTTGAATATACATAACTTGCTGACACCATCAATTTTTGATTTTACGTGCCTCTGCAGGTCTTTGTTCCTTTATCAGGCTTTAAAACTCGTCTTTCATGTAATTGGACGTATTTAATTCAATTTTAGCTGTTAAAAATGAGACACCAAGACTTTGCATGTAGCCCAGCTACGTAACATCGATGAATACGCTACGTATACGGGCGACGCCGCTCACCGCGTTCCCTACGTCCACCTAGACTACCTAATTTCTACGTAACGTTACGTAACTGTTCTGTCGGGGAATACTCTTGTTAAAAGTCCGCATCAACTTGATAGCCCGCTCAGCATGATCGTTAACCATGCGCAAAGCCATCACTTTATCTTGACTGCTTTCGAGTCGCTGTTTTTGGGCCATGTCACGTGATCCTCCTCCAAAAAACCTCGTGGAATACTAAGTACTCGAAATAAAGGCAGACTATTGATAGAAACAAAATCTGCCAGCACTAACTTATTACACTCTTCTAAATTCAGTGGCAGTCGTTTATGATGGTGTGGCATGCCTTCGTTTGTTTTTTAAGTTATATACAAGTTCCTTTTTTTCAAATGGACTTACATTGTCATCAAAAAATTAAGAGTGCAGACAATTTCTCGCTTAGATACCACACATCTGAAGCATCGCTCACAATTATGATTTTCCAAGTAAATGCTTACGTACACTTGCCTACATTAGAGCTAAAAGTCGGTCCTGTTCGGATAGTAACTTTGTGTATATAACTAGCAGCCTGTAAATTGTCACGCACGGGAAATGGCTCCCTTGACCCTAACTCGCGAAGGTGAGAGGGGGGCGTAGGGAATGAAGGGCGCAGGACGAGGAATCAGCTGACTGCGGCCCGCGTTCACCCGCCGCGGCGTTATGAGTGTAGCGTGCGGCAGTAGCCACGCTAAAATATTTTATTCCTGTAGAACGGTGGCACGTACGTACAAATGGAGTGAATTTTGACCGTATAGGACTCTAACCTGGCGCGTTATCTCTAGAAATTATGTTTTTTTTCCTCTAATCGGGATAATTGAACGTCAAGGCATTAATACCTCTTGAGCGACCTCTAAATGTTAACTAATCGATCCGAATTTGTGAGGATACCCTTTCCTTGCGCACGGGAAATGGCTCCATTGACCCTAGCACGCGAAGATGAGAGGGGGCCGTGGAGAATGAAGGGCGCAGGACGAGGAATCAGCTGACTGCGGCCCGCGCGCACCCGCCGCGGCGTTATGAGTGTAGCGCGCGGCAGTAGCCCCGCTAAAATATTTTATTCGTGTAGAACGGTGGCACGTAAGTACAAATGGAGTGAATTTTGACCGTATAGGACACTAATCTGGCACGTTACCTCTAGAAATTATGTTTTTCTCCTTCAATCGGGATAATTGAACGTCACCGCATTAATGCCTCTTGAGCGACCTCTAAATGTAAACTAATCGATCCGAATTTCAGATATCCTTTTCTTACCTAATAGCATAGTTTGAGAGGTTGAAATTGAAAATCCGAGAAAAAATATAAAATAAGCAACACCCTAGTATACATGCAATATCATTATAGTCAATTACATGGAATAAAGGCCAACGTTCTTAAGTAGTAGCTCATACATTTTGGATTTAAACACAAGAGTTGACCTGACATTTCTGACCTCGGTTGGCAGTGAGTTCCACCATCTGGCAACAGTCGTCGTGAATGATTTATTGAAGGAATTGTACGGTGCGGGGGAATGTGGGTAATTATGGAGTGGTTTCTGTTTGATGTTGTGTGATGATTTCTTTTCACGAGAACCTATCGGATAAATAAAGTGGAGTGCCCGACCATAAAACTTTATATTAAAGGGAAATGAGATAATTTCAACGGCGTTGTTTGTATGTTAATCATTTTAACTGGACACAAGAACTTGAGGTTCGATTAAATTTTTAAGGCCAAAAATAGGGCAGACTGCTTAGTTAATGGCCACGTATAATTTGGAGCTACATTTTTCATAGAGGCTTGTGAATAATTAAATGCAGTAATCCACGAGTGGGAACATTAAAGATTGCACAAGGGGGGTGCGAACTGAAGGGGGAACAATTTTCTTGGCATCATAGAGTTGAGGTAATATGAACAGGCATGTCTGCTTTTTATTTTTACTTTCTACTTCAAACTTAAGTTATTTTCGAATGTTCTGCCGATATGTCAACCGTTGCTTCATAAGATGCATTCCCCTATTTGAATACAGGGTGAACACGAAATATCTTTCCCTGATGGATTTACCAATTACCCTGACCGATCGCCAAAAGATCAACTATTATTGTAATATTTTATTTCTGCTGAATTAAATTTTCGTCAAAACTGAGAAAATGTTAAAAGCTGAAATCAATACATTAAAAGCTACAAGTACGTCCTAATGACAAACTATATTAAACCTTCATAAGTTAAACTCTCATCCAAATTATACAAACTTTTAATACATATTTTAACCCTTAATTAGAGTTGCGATTATAAAATACTTATCTTATGAGTAAAGTATGTTACAGATATTATAACAACCACTAAAAATAGCTTTCTTTAGCTAAAGCTTGGTCACAGCTGAACTAAGCGAGTCGAGGTACACGAGCAATAAGGGCCCATTTAGATACGCTGAGTGCCGCAATGTCATACGGTCAGACACCCACTCACACTGAGGAGGGTCTATTTATACCCCATAACGCTCAGGCAAGAAGAACGGCACTACTATCTCACCCCCACCCGCTACCCCAAAGATGTTGAATGTCCAATCACACCTCAGTCCACTACCTCAACATATTAATATTCTTGTGACTACGCTAGTCGCCTCGCCGATTCTATCCGTCACCCGAGCCCTCCTTCCAACCCAAACCAGAGCTAGAGTTTGTTCAGGCAAAGAAATGTACGTACTTTGTATTACGAAGCATTACTAAAATACATTGATCTTTTCTAGACTCGGCCTTATTCAACTGTTGCATTACGGTGAATCCCCTGAATTATTGTGAGTTTCACATAGACGCGGACGATCCACACTCCGCACTACGCACGCGGACTAAGTTCCATTGGCAGTAATGGAAGGTTTCTCATGAACGCGGACCGTCCGCACGCGGTGGAGCCATCCGCGTGGCCCCTCCACGCCTCGGTCCATCCGCACGCGTACGGGCCACAGAGACAGGTTGGCGCGTACACATGAACGCGGATGGCTTGTGCGGACGAAGCAGGTTGTAGTTTGTCCTTCAAGCTTGGAAACCTCAACATAACTGGGATTGCGTCCTACGCGGACAGCGGACATATGTTTGCCGCGCCAATGTGAAAGGACGCGACGCACCGCGCCCGTGTCCATGTGAGACGGGCCTTATATTGCTTCCGCGGCCGTGAATGTTTCCATCGGCAAAATACAAATTGACAATTTCTAATTCTTCAAGAAAGAGGTAGCGCGTCGTGGTCATTCTCGGAAGGTTAGGATTACTGAAAAAGCATCGAAGGGAAGGCTGACGGCCAATTTACTGCCGTACTCCGGCACAGGATCATTAAGATGCGTGAAAAATACAAATCAAAGCCAAGCTGTTGGACTGGATCAAAATCGGATGGCGCGAGTGACTTTCTGAAGCGAATAACAATTCGATTCGCGTGGTCATAACCCCACGATTGCATGAGGGAACCTAAAAATGTATAAATATTTGGATAAACAATCAAAACGTAAGCGCGCTATTGCGAGCGTACACAGGAGACAATTAACAACGGCAGCATCATATACAGGAATATCTTATTTGAGGTGATTTGTGACCTGACTAAATTGCTTCGAGAAGGAGCTAAGGGGGCCATTCAATAATTAAATCGAGCGTGAAAGGGGAGGAGGACTCTTTACTGTCTCACAAAGGGGGGTATGGGATTCGAAGATGATCTTGCGTAAGGATTTGTTTACACGTGAGATCATATTTGTATTACCATTTTAATGTTCACCGTCTAGTATTTTGAGAACTGCAAGCATGTACGTACGACGAGCTTATGTGCTCCAGCTACCTCTCAACCGGGGTCTCGGGCTTTAAAAAAACGAGAGGTAAAATTTTCCTGTTAGTTCGCAGGTTTCCGCGGCGTTGATCAAATGATTTCAACATTTCTCGGGTTGCATCCGCGTCAGTTGTCATTCAGCACAACAGTTTCGCCAGCTATCCTGCTGGCGTCCTCAGATGAAGGATGGCGAGAAGGTTTTGGTCCGTCCTCATATAGGCCAAGTTAGGCGCCAAAAAGCGATCAATGCTCCGGCCAATAATGGAGCAGCGTCGCGTTTGCGCGGGAATCTTACTACTCTCTTCCACGCGCTGTGCAATGGGTATCCATCTTCTCTGTTAAAAACACCAAAGAATTTTAACAGAGAAGATGGATACCCATTACACAGCGCTTGGAAGAGAGTAGTAAGATTCCCGCGCAAACGCGACGCTGCTCCATTATTGGCCGGAGCATTGATCGCTTTTTGGCGCCTAACTTGGCCTATATGAGGACGGACCAAAACCTTCTCGCCATCCTTCATCTGAGGACGCCAGCAGGATAGCTGGCGAAACTGTTGTGCTGAATGACAACTGACGCGGATGCAACCCGAGAAATGTTGAAATCATGAAATGTTCCTAACAATATATCCTCGGATTCCTCGTGTTGAGCGCAATACATTGTGATCACGAATTTTAACACTACTAGGCAAATATCGCAATAAGTATAAGCGAAAGGGATACATTGTACGTCTGATTCACGTCTAAATAACTAAGATTAGCCACTGAATGTTCCACGAATTGATGGAACTTATCCCATGCACATTAGCGACGGACATTTAGCTTTAGTTGGTGAAATAAAGGGCGGGAAAGACTGGCCGATAAAAGTAATGATATAAAAATAACGAGGATTTCCTATCCCAGTTTCTCCTTGACTGTTACGAGAATTACCTGACCGTTCCAGAAATTCAAAATTCCTTGACAATTCCAGGTTTTCCCTGCTTGTACTACACCTCTAAAGTTATTTCTACAGTTGGGATAATTATTTGCAGGTCCTATAACTGATTAAGAGCGGTTACTTATTTAGGATCGCAACTATTCCACTGAGCTCATTGAAAGACTGTAATTGATCAGTTTACTAAGGAGTATCACATGGTTTACCATATCCAAGGATACTGAGAAATCAAACAGTAATAGTGGAAGTAGAAACTAACGTGGTAGTATGTCTAACACTCGAATTTCCTGTTTGGACACATACTACAGAAAAAACTACAGGGACAGCTACCACTTCCGTGAATTGTGAAACAAAATATCTTTAGTTTATCTCACGAAGGGATTTGATCTCGCAGAAATTTCTGTAAGGAAGGGATAAGAAAATACGAGGGAATACGACATTCATTTTTATTCAGGAACGTATGAGACTATAACTTAAACAGCAAGAAGGAGATCGCTTTCTTGGAATACGTACTGCAGCCACTTCGCGTCGTTCATTATTCACCCCGGAAAAAAAAGAGAGAGAGCTCCGTTTATGCATAAAATATTTGCATTTCCTTTAATATTAATAAGATTCTGGATTCTGCCCCAGGGGAATATTCACGCATATGTACCGAAGAGGAGTAGTTACGTGAACGTCCGCTACCAGGGCGCTCAAGGTCATACTCCACAGGAGTTGGAGAAGCTGAGGAGAACTGGCATTCCCCGGCTATCTTGCGAACACGTCGCTCCATCTACGATCAAAAAGCGTCCAACGTGGATTAGAGAAAAGAAATCTCATTTATTTTGGTCTCTCGTGAGCGCAGTTGTGAAAAAAATTAACGCACAACGCAATAGCGGCGCGGCGTACGAGGTAACTTCTTAAACGAATTGACTTATTATTGCTCAATTTTTAAACAATTTATTATTAGTAACAAGCATTAAATGGCCAGTTGTTCTGTACAAAAGATAATTAACGATACAAGATTAGTGCCAGAATGAACATTAATAAAACTGCAAGACACACTTCAATGTCCGGCAGATAACACAAATGAGATCGCATTTCTTTTGGTCTCATTGTGGGAGCAGTTGTGAAAAAAATTAACTCGACTCACTGGCGCTTCGGCGCGGCGTACGATGTAACTTCTTAAACGAATTGACTTATTATTGTTCATTCTTTTAACAATTCATCAAAATTAACAAGCATTATATGACCAGTTGTTCTGTGCACATGATAATTAACGATAAAAGGGAAGTGCTAGAATGAACATGACTCAACATCGCAAGAGACACTACATTACACTTCAATGTCCGGCAGGTAACACAAATGAGATCTCGGCGCGGCGTACGAGGTAACTTCTTAAATGAATTGACTTATTATTGCTCAATTTTTTTTAATTTATCAACATAACAACTATTATATGACCAGTTGTTCTGTACAAAAGATAATTAACGACACAAGATAAGTGCTAGAATGAACATGACTAACACTGCAAGACAAACTTCAATGTCCGGCAGATAACACAAATGAGATCGCATTTCTTTTGCTCTCTTTGTGGGTGCAGTTGTGAATAATATTAGCGCACAATTCACAGGCGTCTCGGTGCGGCGGATAAGGTAACTTCTCAGACGAACTGACTCATTATTCTCTTCTTTCAACAATTCAACAGCACTAACTAGCATTATATAACCAGTTGCTCTGTACATATGATTATTATCGATACAGCATAGGTGCCGGAATGAAAGACTAAATACCGCCAGAGACATCACACCACTTTCTAGGTCCGCCAAAAGCGATAAATTAAGATTAATACATTGTCGAACAGATAGGCACAAAAGTCAGTTCTTCCCTCACACAATAAGTGTCCATATTAAAAACTGAGCTCCACTCAAAACAAAAGGCCTTCTTACCTCCCAAAACCTTACCCTTTACGCATTTGCACAGCTGGTGATGTCATACCCCTTACCACACGCCCAAGCGGGGGCTCGCTGGGTCATTTGTAGATGTGAATGAGAACCCTCGATATGGATTAAGAAGAACGTTCGAAAAATGAGGCAATTAGTGAGTTAAAAAAAGTTCGGGGAAAAAAATGAAAGTTCTAGACTACCGCAGAATAGTAAACCGTGGAAAACGGAATAGTCCCGAGAGATAACTTTACATGTCCAGTTAAGTCTTGACTTACTTGCAACAAATTTAATGGTTAGGTATTAAATGGGAGGTATGGTCACTCCCAGTCTCGGGTCACGGAGGTGACATGCAGGATATCAAGAAGACGTAGATTTAAGAACCATTTCTTATTTCTCAGGAACGAAAATGAGTAAATTTGACTAATCTCTCCTACCGAGCACTCGATAATATACCAAGGCTTAGGGTTCCTCTGGCTTCAATGCATGTAGACCCCCGCTTTACGATATTCATCCGTTCCACGGCACCGTTTGTAAAGCGAATTCCGTCGTAATGTGAACCAGCATGTTACAGGCCTCGGGGTCCGTTTTACACGTAACTATAAATACTAATACTTTTCTAACATAGAATGAAGTCTGTAAAGAATAAGGGTTAAAATGTTTAAGAAAAACGTATGATAAATTAGAGGGTGTAAAATATCGTCGAAATTTGAGATTTGAAATTCGAGCGCAATTCTACTGTACTAAGTTACACGTTTTTATTTAATTGGTTTAAAAAAAATTCTGACCAAGCTGATGAAATAGGTTACCAATTTAAAACCAAAATCAAGGTACAATATAAGCAGGTCTTTCCGCTAATATTTTATGTTTATTGTTGATTGTCCAGTCACAGCAGCCGACTGCAGCGCCATTTGCGTGGAACTACCGCATTAAGACTTCAATTTACGCAGTAAGTTGCTAACAAAATTAAACGTCAGCTGCCTACTTTTGTTTTTGGTCAATTTCCCAGAACTTCCGCTCCTTAAACAAAATTTAAAGTAAAAGTGGACATGCATTCTTGCGCAAATTGACGTTTTTTCCGCCTTAATCTGAGCACTCTCCATCAGGGCCCATATTAAATGCCCACCTTCAAGGCTGAATTAGAGAATAACTAGCCAGGTAACCCTATTTTATTTTCATTCCAGTTCATTAAACGCACATAAAAGATGCTAAATACAAGTTTTCAGACAAATCGGAATCAGTGATCCAGATGACAGGGTCACCTTAGCCACCGGAAATCGTTGCATTTGCTGTTCCGTGTTGACTTCGATGCAAAAAACGACTGACCACACCGTCTCGCGCGGGAAAGCAACAATGCGCACGCAACGAATAAGGAACCTTGCACGGACGAGGGGTAAAAATCCCTCGGCGAAAAATGTCGACCTGCTGTTTGTTTGATAAAAGGTATTATTTCTGGCCAAGGGCTGGAGGGTGTGTTCGGTCCGTTGTGTCTGTCTGGTACACACTCGCACGCTTTAAGTATTTGATTGAGAGAGTTCCCTAGTCATAATAGAGACCATATACGACGAGAGGTAGAGGTAGGCCGAGAAATTTGTGGTTGGATGTGGTTGAGGAAATTCTTAGGAGGAGGAATATTAGGAGTTAAAAAAAACAGGAGGGCGCGTATGAAGCAGCGTATGGGGGTAAATTAGGCAAAAGAGGTTTGCAAGGATAGGTCAGTACGGAGGAAATTATTGAAGCAGTGATAGATGTACATATGTATCTTTATGAGTGAAACTTTGTCACTGTGCCTACCCCGGAAGGGAACAGCGTGATTGATGTATGCATTAGTTTATTCAAGAAACTAATGAATTTGTGGGTAACATTTTTTTACGTAGCCAGAAGTCCCTAGTTAAAAATAAATGTAGGTTTTGTGCTCCAGTGATGGAAATATATGAAAGGAGTGTGATTCGTTGGTTTGGCCTTGTTGAGAGATAGGATGAGAGTCGAATAACGAAACAGATATATAAGAGTGAAATGAATGGTGCGAGAGGTAGAGGTAGGCCGAGAAAGTTGCGGTTGAATGTGGTTGTAGAAATTTTTAGGAGGAGGAATATTAGGAGTCTTAAAAACAGGAGGGCGTGTATGAAGCAGTGTAGGGGGGTAAATGAGGAAATAGAGGTTTGCAAGGATAGAGCGATATGGAGGAAATTATTGAAGCAAAGTTAGGTGTACAAATATGTAGTGAAACTTCGTGACTGTGGCTACCCCGGAAGGGAACGGCGTGAATGGTATGTATGTATACGAGTACTACGTTTTAATTTCACCAGCTTTAAGACACATGTTTTGAATATTGCATTATAAATGGTGCAATACTATAATTTTAAATGATAGTAATTCTAAGTAATTAAATGAAAATATCTAAATAAGTCTTAAACTTGGCTCATTATTATCACGCAGTACGTTTGAAACACCTTCATAACGGAAGGTTTTTTTGTAATCGCGAAAAAATCAAACCTGAATTTCAAAAATAGAGGACAAAACGTACAAAGTACACACAATTTTTTGGACGAGATCTATGAGTGAGAAAATTCTCATTTTTCATAAGAAAAGGTTTTATGGAGTGCACAAACGCACCATTTCCCATGT
Source organism: Ceriagrion tenellum (assembly GCA_963169105.1). NCBI lineage: Eukaryota > Metazoa > Arthropoda > Insecta > Odonata > Coenagrionidae > Ceriagrion > Ceriagrion tenellum. The sequence continues at coordinate 86,910,489 of OY720642.1, read as the reverse complement.
AAAAAGGGCTGGTATTTTTCGTCAAAAATCTCAGAAAGTAGCCGATTTTGACTAAACCAGGACTAGTCACGGGGAACTTTACAAGGTCACCTGCAAGGCGCAAATGTGCAAAATTTCACAGAGGAAAAATCATCCTCCCTGACCGGAATTCGAACCCGAATCACTCGATTTTAGAAAGGGTTTTAGCTCTCGGGCTGTGGCGCTAAGCGCACGACTTCAAAGGTTAGTTGCATGACCGCGACGCTCCCCTTCCCTCAACGGTAATGCTTTACTAGCAGAGCACACTAGCGGTCAGGCGCTTCCCAACCACGATAACCCCGGCAAATTTAAACCGAAGCACTGAAACCTTGAGCGATAGCTTATAACATGACCTCTGCATTCTTCCGATATTGGTCCAAATGATGAAAATTCACGAGATCTCCTGACATTTGATATTGTTTCTTAGGTTTGGTACATAATTTCCAATGAAAAGAAACCAAATGGAATTCACACAAACTTATTGTGAATAATGATACTGAAGACACAATTTACATTATTACAAAAACTTCAACATAAAATTTAAAACAATGGAGTGGAATTCATTTTCTAACTTGGCATAGAATAACATAAATCCTCGCACAGCCATACTATAGGACCATAGGCCAGATTAATTAATTAGATGTCAATACAAAAGCAAGAGCAGGGCTTCGGTCATAACTGTAAAACATCTAACCATCTTATTCACACAGTACTTACCTCGCTAAATCACTCGGGAAGTTTAAAAATGCACTTTCTTTGTCTAATCTCCAGCCAGAAAAATTACTGCACCAACTGGCTGAGCAATAATGCCGCCCGGGTCGCTTCTCACATTCATGACTTGCCGCCATGTTTGTTATTTTGATACGGACCATGCAGACCATGTGACTTTTTCCTAACCAAATCATAACATAGTTTTTTTTAAACAAATTTACTGAGATTAAACAATAATTAAAATAATTATTAATAAATTAATAACCTATTATCGTCTTATTTAAAGATCTTTTTTTAATTTGCGCCTGAAGTAGATGACGCTAAAGTCACTACATACGATATATCGCAGCAAGCGACGTAGCCGTGTTAGTTGTATAGTATGCCCGACAGTCTATTCCATCTTGCCCCGAAGAGTTCACAAACATCCACAGGGGAAGATAAAGCCTCTGTAGCTTAAGGTAGTGCGAGCGAGATAGTTCCCAAATCATAAGAGTGTCCATATTCGATAAATACGTTTTAATTTCACCAACAGTGAGACAATCGAATAATATATTGCATTATTAATGGTGCACTGAAATAGCTTTACATGACAGAAATTGTAAGTAATGAAGTTAAAATATCTAAATAACTCTTAAAATTGACGCATTTTTTCCACGCGGCACGTTTGAAACTCCATAAAAACGGAAGGTTTATTGTGATCCCGAAGAATTTACTGCAGTGAAAATATGATTATTTTTCAAAAATAGTTGTGAAAACATAAAAAATACACACTGTTAGCTTTTTGACAAGATCTAAGCGTTAGAAATACCACATTTCGTAAATAATGTCTCTCTGGAGTGCATACACTTCCCATTTCCCATTTAAAAGGGCTGGTATTTTTTGGAAAATAAATCCAAAATTACTTTAAATTATTTTGGCCTATTACTTTGGCCTATGGTCCTATAGTATGGCTATTATTAAAAAGTTACGTGTATAATATTTGGTGTCATTGGAAAGGTGAGATGTTTTTCTTTAAAATGAGACCAAATAATTTGAATTCTAAGTAAAATGATATTTCGCTCAAACAACCTTAACTCGGATGAAAAAGTAAAAGAGATGCTACTACGCCCTGATTAGGCCACACCTTGAATACACCGCGAGCATTTGGGACCGTGGTCATTAAGATTTAACGAAAAAATTAATAAAATACGAAGAAAAGCAGCACGCATCGTTAAAAATTGCTGCGAGCGAACATATAGAGTCTCACCACTATTAGAGGGATTAAGGTGCGAGTCCCTAGAGACTCGGAGGCTACACGCTAGGCTTAGGTTGTTAGAAAAATTAGGAAAGACACAAAGAGTATATTATCATGACGCCTCACTACATCTAGGGTCTAACAGAAGCGATAAAATTAGAGTATTGTTGCTGAACAGATGGGTTGCAAAAACTGGTTCTTTCCGCGCACAATAAGAGACCAATATAAAAACTGAACTCCATTAACTACACTCCCATTGTACACTTCATCATTTCACTGCCCAAAACTTCACTCTTCACACGCCTGGTGACGTAAACCCCCTGCCACACCCCCTTGTGACGCCTCGCAGGGAAGTATGTAGATGAAACTAAACTAGCGCTACCAGGCTGACATGCTTACTTTGCAATTTTGCAATGCTTTCTATCAATAACTTATTATAACTCTGTCGGAAATCGAGTGACCCGGGTTAGGACGATTTTTCCTTTGTAAAATTTCACACACTCGGGAAGTAGTTCGGTGAGGGGCTGATGTTGTGGAAACTTTGGAAGGTTGAGATTTTTTTCTTTAAAATGAGACCAAATTCATTGATTTCTATTGGATTGAATTTTTGGGGAGGCGACCGACAGCTAAGGTCGTTTGCACTATAGGGAATAGGTAAGGGAGGATGGGTACATAGAAAACCGGCGTCGGCATTAGCCTACTCTCAACGAAAGGCGCCGAGGGGACCACGGTATAACGTCTCATCCGATACACGGAGTATTGTTCTTGAAGCGCCCTCCACAAGACACTCAAGTAGAGATCGGGTTTCCTCTGAAAAACATCTTCCTCTGCTGGGATTTGAACCCTCGCTGCTCGTATGGTTAGCCAGTACTCCAGCCACCACACCAACCCGATCCCCAGATCGCCGATTTCTAGGTGAAATGGCATTTTGCTAAAAACACCTTAAATGTGGAGAAGCACAAACATGAGTAAGGCCAGTTAGTAGAGAAATTTGCCAAATAGTCCCCGTTTTTGATGCTACAAGAGTAGAAGAGAGGACTCAAATACCGATTTCAAGGCTCCCTAGACGAACAGGAAACCTCCGCTGAAAAAAATGGGCCCCCCTCTTTTCTTGTCGCTGGCAATTATCGTCGCTAAAAGATGTTTAAATGTGCCGATTCAAATTTTAACAGTACCGTGCGACACCAGCAACTTAAAATGCTCATTATTTCACTGCGCGAAGTTAGCGCCCGAGAAAATGGAGGGCGATGACACTCAGTGAAATAATACCCACTTAAGTCAGAAGAATCGTATACTAATTTATACCTCGTGTGACTGAAATTCGTCGTCATGTGCGGTGTAAGAGTTTCATGAGTGTGAGCATTATAAATCCAAATTTACAATCAGCTATACATAGCTACCGTTTTTCACTCTTCATTTTCAGGTTTATTAGAGAGCTATCCGAGTATTATTCTACGATGAATTGCAGCTGTCGACTTGTTTCTGCGGTAGAAAAATGCCTTACAATTGATGTCAATTGAGCCCTCTATTGCAAGACAATCTTCCAAAAGGTTCCTTAATTGTTTTTTAAAAAAGTCAAAATTACAATATTTCAACTGTTGGCGGCTCTACTTGGTGGAATAACATATCGTGGGAGAATTTAAAACACTTAGTAATATTCCACAAAGATTTATTTTCCCAACCGGTTTCAACGCTGACGCGTCATTTTCAAGGGTACAATTCTCAAAGTTCTTAGGAAGTGCGCCACATATATATCCAATTCTCAAAAGGGGGGAGGGGAGGTTGAGTAAAACGGGGCTAAGCATATAATTGAATAAAATAGAGAGCGCCAATAAAATTAGAGAGCTAGATTGTAGAACCGATAGGTATAAAATGTCATTTTTTCCGCGTACCATTCGGGACCATAACAGCTGTGATCGTCGTCATGAATAGTTCGAGTATTGACAATAGGCAGGCAGTTAATCTTTCTCATTATATTCTCCTCTTTCTTATTTATGCATGATGTAAATAATGATGTTCTTATTTATGCATGATATTTTGAATCTGTAGTAGTAGTTTTTGTATCCCTTGCATGTTAGAACGATTGGAGATACAATGTTTCTTGGGTATTAGATTTGTAATTGGCGCTTTGCATGTGTGGTACGCGGGTTTTTAATGTAATGTCGGTGTTCTACCATATCATTCATGCATGCCTGGTGCGAAAGCACCCCCTGCCACACACCCTTTGGGTGGCTTGCAGGGTATGACGTAGATGTAGATGTAGATGTAGATAATTGAAACTGGTCACCAATGTAATATTAAACCTAAGGTTTTACATGTTAATGACAAAGGTTTTAAACTGGACTTTTTAGAGAATTTTGAAATTAGTATGAGACAAGGTGTCCCTGATGTTGTGCTTTTAAATGACTGTTCTGTTTTTAAATATTCTCCCTTCACCTCTGTACTACATCCACAGCCCCTTTCCTCACCTTGACGGTTGCTTCCTCGCAATACCCTCACCCTCCCTCCCAATCCACCCCCCGTTCCTCCACCCCCTTTTTACTCAACCTCCCCTCTCCCCCCTCCTTTGAGAATTGGATATATATGTGGCGCACCTCCTAAGAACTTTGAGAATTGTACCCTTGAAAATGACGCGTCAGCGTTGAAACCGGTTGGGAAAATAAATCTTTGTGGAATATTACTAAGTGTTTTAAATTCTCCCTCAAAATTACAAATACTGTTTAAGATGTTGTGAAGAGGTTGTGAGATTGTGTTAGAAGATACAATCAAACCAGTGTCAACTACATTTATTAAATTAATCGCATCCTATAAGCAGAACCAAATAAAATTATAGCCATTACTAGGAATTCCATCGTCGAAACTTCATTTAATGCTAATCGAATTCAAAGAGAAAAAACAACTGAACCGAGATAATCATTTAAGGACCCAATTACTGGTACATAATAATAAGATACGATAGATATAAATCTGCCGTCAGCGCATAAAAGTGCAATAATGGGTCACTTATGCCACGGAAAATCGTGACTTAAGTGCGAATACAAGTCACACAGTGCTATAAAAACTTTTCTGTCACATTTTCATTCTTGGTATTCACTTGGTGTCCTCGTCTAACTTACAATAGAGACTTCATTGTCTAAGCAATTATCGCCAACTATAGTCGCTCAGAGGGAGAGAGAGAGGTAAAAATCGTGTTGAACGGCACAAAAAAAACATTCAATAGCACAATTAAGACCTTTGATACCAAGTCGATACGCCGCGAGCATTTGGGACCCTAATCATACAGATTTAACCGAAAAAATAACGAAGTACTAAGTACAAAGCAGCGCGTTTCGTTAAAAACTGCTACGAGCGTACATATAGTGTCTCACAACTTTTAGAGGGATTAAGATGGGAGCTCCTAGGGACTTGGAGGCTACACGCTAGGCTAAGGTTGCTTGAGAAATTCAGAACTGATGTTTTTCAGAGCGACACAGAGAATATCATCATGACTCCTCACTACGATAGCTTTCCTATTTGGACCTCACGCGACTAGGAATTGTGGAGACATCTTCCTCCGTTGGCAGTGCCTGTAATCCGTGTGTGAGCTCAGATATCATGAAATATCTCTACTTTTTCTAGTTTAATTACGTATTTCGTGCGTTTGACAAGAAAAATTCAATGTAAAAAGCTTGTGAAAAGGTATTTTCTCCGGATATTAGACCCCCTCCTTTGGGGAGTCCGTTCTCCTTTATTTCGTCCAAACACGAACATCAAAGGAGACGCGAAACCTTTCCCCGTACCTCGTGCGTGAGTCTTCCTTATTAAGTCTCCGACCTCGCTTCCTGCTTCCTGCCGCACCCCGCTGCGAGAAAAAAAGACTCATCCGCATCCGCCCATTGCACTTCCCCCTCTACACCCCAGAGGAGAAAGAAAAGGAGCGGCGGAGCACGCACCCGCGGCCCTTTAACGGTCCCTGACCTCACCCACACCCTGCATCGTTGAGTCCCTTGTTACCCATCCCCACGTCGAAGTAAGAGGGAGCGGAGAACGGGGATTCAGCATACAAAGGGACCGTAGGAGGTATGCGAGATGAACGGGGAGGATTCGAGCATAGAGAAACGTAGGAAACAATTAAATCTGAAAACATAGTTAAACATGAAAAATACGAAATGTATAAGGTATGAGAAGTTTTGAAAAGTATGAGAAATATATGAGAAGTATGAAAAATTTATGAAAGGTATAGGAAACCTAGAAAATTATCATGAAATATGACAAAAGTAACACATGAGAAGCACGAGAAGATGTTAGAAGTATTATATGATTAAATAAGTAGGAGAAACCTATGAAAATTACAGGAAACCATGAAAATTATAATGAAATATGAGAAAAGGTAAACTATGAAACGAACGAGAAAATGAAAAAAGTTAAAGATTAAAAAGGTAAGAGAAATATACAAAAAGTATGAAAAATAATGAAAGGAATAATGAAACATTTCACACTGATAATCGACAAGAGTCAATCTACAATTACTAGGGCTTTGATGCGATGATCGACTTTTGTCCACGCTCCTAAAAATTCTTTTCCTTTCGCCACGAAGAATAAATAATTTGCATAAAAGTGAAGACTTATCAACAAAAATCTATAAAATAACCAAAAATTAGTCTGATCAACCTGCCTCGTAAAAGGTATACCATTTCAAATGCTAATTAAATAACAAAAATATTGAGTTTCGTTTGTTAATTGTAATATACAATTTTTCAGAAGCCTGGTTGAAAACCAGATACGCTGCAAAAGGGTGAAATTTGAAATAAAGTAAACTAAGAAAAATACGAGAAAATGTAAAAAGAATAAGGAATTTGAAAAGTATGAGAATTTTATGAAAATATTAGGAATTCAATGAAAATCTTAGGAAATTAAGCACGATATAAGAAATTATGAAATGTATGGGAAAATATAAGAATCTATGAGAAGTAAGGGAAAGTAAGAGAAAATATGAAAATGAAATGCTCCATACTAGCAGGGAATGCGCGACAGCGTGCGTGAGCCCGCACAGCCTTCACTCTCATAATTCATGCGGAAACAAAAGAAACCACGCCACCCGCACATCCTCCACTCCTCCACGCGGCGCATCCTTTCATCCGCGACCCTTAAAATATTCCAAGCCGTCGCCATACAGTCACAAACCCCCCCGTCGGCACCCACCGCGTCCCCTCGCGCACTTTTACCGCCCCCTAACCTTTTCCGGGCTGCCTCTCCCAATATCTCCATAGCTTTTATTTCCTATCTGCCTTTCATGCCTTTATTCACGGGAAACTTCCTTCCTCCCTGAGCCTCAGGGGACACCCACTTCTCCACATCCATCGGGTAAAACCCGGAATGATCAGAATCCCCACCTTTAATACATTTAGTACCGAGGTTTCTGTCACGCCTAGTGACTGCAAAGTGCGCTTTGGTACAGTAAGGTACTAAAATTGGTAATAACTCGCATTCGCTGTGAAAACTAGAGTAAAAAAAGAGTATATCAATAATGGTATGCATGAACAGCTGGTAATTTTTTGCAAATAAATGACATTGGATATTGTAGTTCTCCATTCCATTGAATACAAAAATCTTCATATTTAATGAATTTATGTTGACATCGATTATGGAAGAGCGCCACGCTTTTCGTTGTGGTCTTGTCATTGTGTGGCTAATTTCCTTGGATTGAATTTAATTATTTCCAGTCCTAGGCTCAATTTTCATCCACTTGAGAAAATATTACTTTTTCTTTTTTGTGCGACGTTTTAGTACGAATTTTTTTGGATTTTACAATAATTTTTTTAGAAAAGCACGCTTAAAAACCCTTTTTTCGTTTTTAAAATAGTGTCTCTCTATAGAGCAAACACGTACCATTTTTCATGTAAAATAGTAGGTAAGTTTTTGGAAATATCTCGGAAAGTAGAGTAGTTAGGGGCCGATATTTTGGTATCTTTGGAAGGATGAGATATTGTTTATTTCAATGAGACTGAATTCATTGATTTTGAGGTGAAATGATAATTCGCTCAAACTACCTTAAAAGAATAATGGAGGAGAATGAACGATAACAAGGCAACAAATTCGTCGCTACTGAAAAAGCTTACCGGATAGATCTGTCAATGATCACCCTACCTTCGGGTAATATACATAGGACACCTGACCAATCCACACAAGATATAAAAAAATTATTTATCATTTAAAACTAGAAATAAAGACTGGATTCATTGATTTTTATTGCAATACGATAACAAATACCATCAAAATCAATTGTGACCATTTGTTAATATTCTAGAGGCACCAATAACGATTCCGTAACCGCTAATTATAATCATGTTAAATGTTAAATCTCGGATTAGTTGTATATTTTACGCATCTTATGTTCTTTTGAAAGAATTTTTAGTTACGCAATCAGTAGTTATAGGACCTATGAAGCCATAGATCTCATAAAAATACTCGGGTTGCAGGATCACATCTACTAGCAACGTAACTTATCAAAATATAGTTAACTGCTTCGGGTTTTTTGATCTAATCTTCCGCAGCTAGATATAATTTATAGTGGTTTATCCCATGTATAATTGCTAATGCACAAAATAATTATTTTAGTCAGGGAAACAAACTGGACTTTCATCACAAAACAACTATATTATCAGGTAATAAAAACTCCAAGCGGATTATCGCGCGTCCGCCATCTTGGCAATTTACGGAGCTCATAACTCCATTCCATAAGTTGAAACCATTTGTTAAACCACTCAATTTATCGAATGTTTATGCATTGCTTACTGAATGGTTGCCATGGCTTATGGGTCCAATAACTCAATGGAATACATGTGTGTCGTTCCTGCAACTGGCCATTAGACAGTTAAAAGTGTTTTTTTTTAATTTCATTTTTTAACACTTTTAATTTTTATGGCAAAACGATAAACTGTTCTACCAAAATCAATAAATATATTTTTTTTCTTTCTAATGGCGCCAAAAGGGATTCTGTAATCGTTACTTACATTCAAGTGAATTGTTAAATCTCGGATTAGTTGATTGTTTCACGCTTCATATACATTTAAAAGTGTTAAATGGGGTTTTATTTTTTATTTCCAACACTGCCGCCCATGGCTGGCCGCCCCATCCACCTCTTTGCAGCTCCGCCACTACCGTGTCCACTAAATTATTTATATACATTACAACCTTGGCTTCAACACTATAAGCGAATCTGACAAAAGAATACAAACAAAGAACGGTGCCGTACATCCGATCTAAGTGGATGGGAATGGGAAGAATTCGGACAACTTACGATCGAGTGTGTGTGTTTTCCTTCATTGTTGTAGTATTTTTTGCCTGAGAATGACACAAGTTGTAGAAACGTGAATGGTAGTAAACAAAAAATGTGGGGAAATTTACAATGCTAGTGCTTAATAGCCGTCCTTAGTAGATCGATTCTACACTAAAAAGCCTGATACAGTCCCTACTCTCCTCTTGCCTGACGCGTGGGAGGAGGCTTGCGAAAAATGACCCAATCAGGAACGGGAATAATTTTGAATTTTAAGAAAAAAAGTTTCGTTTGGACGTTAAGAATATTCTCGAGCATTCAGAGGGGGGGAGGTGGGAAGAGCGTGGGACGGAGCAACACCTTACAAGGAACGAGCGACAAGAATTCCAAGAAGAAAGACATTCATGGATCAGCAGGGGAAGTCTGAGGAAGAGCTACCAGGAAGTAAGGGAGCTAGAACTGGAAATGAAGGCTGGAGGGCTGCAGTCAACCAATCTTAGGATTGGAAACGACCATGGATGATGATCGATTCTTTGCTTTAATACATGGAGCGGAATAAATGAATTTCTCGTAAATTATAATATATTCATATAAGCCATAAACTTTAGATCCCAATCATAATATCCCAAAATAAATCCAATTTTTTAATGAAGGCAGAGAAAGTTTGGCTCCTATGAATGAATTTGGGTCTTCCTGATCACCGACAACAGGGAATGTTAAAAGCTCATGAACACGTGAATGTTTTGTCCGAGATTTCTAGTCCGGCTGTATTATGCTATCACGCGGCACAGGAGTTAATTTACCACTACTCATACGGCATTTAAAATGAAGCTTAAAAAAACCTCAATACTCACCACTTGTATGCTTACAAAAGTAGTCTAAAAGTGACCATGGATGAGTACGCATCGAATTGGATACAGACTTTATCGATAGAAATCCTTGGGAAGGTTGTTTTGGAATACAATTTACAGAAAATTATTGGCAGAGTTCTGAAACAGAGGCTAGCGAAACTTGGTGATAAAGATGGCGACTGGGGCGTTTTTCTTGCGTTTAGTACCGCTGCTATGGCATCCTAACAATCTTACCAGAGCGTGATTATTATTTTCGATTTCAAAAGTACATGTAGCTTTAAGACATTTGTATTGGAAGAAAAATTTCTCATGTGTGAATGTATTTACAATGACAAATACACATTTCACTCATGAACAATACCCTTCAGTGTTAGACTAAGCTAAGTTTGTCCTTGTCATACACTCTGAACTATCCTTAGAGAATTTTATGGCCTATTTGTTGTACCTACAAGACATTTGTATTGGAAAAAATATCTCAATTATGAATGGATTTCCAATGACAAATACATATATACGAATCATAAACCATGACCGTCAAGGTTAGACTAAGCTAAGTTTTTCCTTAATTTTCGCTATATACTGCCCTTCGGATAGATGAGGAGATAAAGGGACGTGCAAATGCTGGAAGGAAAGTGGTAGGTAGACTGTGGAGCATATCAAGGAATGAGTGCCTGTCTAAGGAAGTGAAAATCGCCGTGTACAAAAGTGTACTGCTCCCCACTTAGTTGTGAGGTAGTGAAACACGGGTATGTCAGGATAGACATAAGAGTAGACTAAACGCCGTGGGTACAGTTATCTCAGGAGTGTTTGCGGCAAAAGTAGGATGGATAGGGTCAGGAATGAGAGGGTAATAAATGAATGTAGGTTAGATGCTCCAGTAATAGACATATATGAAAGGAGTGTGCTTCGTTGGTTAGGTCATGTTGAGAGAATGGATGAGAGTCGAAAAACGAAACAGATATATAAGAGTGAAATGAATGGTGCGAGAGGTAGAGGTAGGCCGAGAAAGTTGTGGTTGAATGTGGTTGAAGAAATTCATACGAAGAGGAAAATTAGGAGTCTTAAAAATATATTAATGTATGTGTGTACAAAGCAGAATGGGGGTAGATAAAAAAAGTGTATAAAGCAGTGTATGGGGGTAAAAGAGGCAAAAGAGGTTTGCAAGGATAGGTCAGTGTGGAGGAAATAATTGAAGCAGACTTAGATGTACAAATATGTATTTATGAGTAAAACTTAGTTACTCTGTATACCCCGGAAGGGAACGGCGTGATTGGTATGTATGCATGTATGCGTGTATGTACTGTCCTTAAAGAATTTTAATGGCTTGAAAAAACATATTGAGCAATGGCACTCAAGCTCCCACACTAGCAAAATGCAAGGGTCATTCACTTGTTCTAAATACCATTAGTTCGTGTATGCTATTAGATAGAAGTTCTAGCTAAAATTAATTCATGCGGGGAGTGGAGCTATAATTGATCATTAAATACAAAAACCAAATGACTACCTAGCAGGGTGGGAATTTAGTAGAAAAGAAACATTTGCAACTGCTATGTTTTCGGAGTTTGAGAGGGCGATGTTATTTGTACATTTCTGAGCGATACATCTCCCATCCATTCCTTAGTGATACATCAATTAATTTCAAAGATAGATTTTAAAAATCTTGGAGGTATTTTTTTTGGGACGCAACCATTCCCATTCGTCAGGATGGACAAGTTTTCTGAATTAGCGTTTTCCTCGGATGAAAACACAGAAGCGGAAACAATAAAACTTTTTGTCACCGGAGTTCAAGTGGGAAATGTTATTGTGCATATTCCTGAATAATACATCCGCCCTCCTTTTCCAACGGAGGCTCCACGGCGACGGCCGAGATGAAAAGCTGTTGCTTTTGAGCGCCTCCCGGCGGCAAAACTTCCAAGTTTTTATTTCCTCAAACGCGGGGAAGCGGGCGTAAAAAAAAAAGCGGGGAGTAGTATGGTCCTTCCCGACATATATATATGTATATGCCACTTCCCCTTTCCACACATACACGTCGCAAAGAGGAGGAAAGATGAAGAAAAAAATATGAAATAATATTTCTCCCGTCTCTTTCTCTCTTTTCTCGAGCCCCAGCTTTTAGTTCACTCCCGGCTTCAAAGGAACGAATACATTTTCAGGAAGCTTTTACGCTTTTAATGTCGATCTGATGGCGAGTGAAGGGAAGGGTGGGAGGGACGGGGAGGCATGAGATTGTAACAGAGGGCTCAGATGGGTGGGGGCTGTCGCGGTGGGTTTGGTAGGGTCCAGAGGGTTAAAAAGCGGTGCGTGCGATATTAAAAATAGCACTAGGATTTTATTGTTCAAGGTTTTTCAAAGAACCACGAATCTAGCCCCGCAGTAACTTCAACGGAGTCACCCGCAAGTGATCACCCAATTGCATGAAATTCACAGTGGAAAAATCATTCGCCTAGACTGGGAATCGAACCTAGATCCCTCGATTTCGCGCCGAGTGCTCTGACAAATTTAGCTATCCGGGCGTTTAAGGGGACTTTAAGGAGCAAGTTCTCCTCACAGGTACCGTGCACATAATGCCAGAGCCACCCGTATGCGAGCGCTAAGCCCAACAGTCTACAAGGTAAAGCCCAACTTAAAACACAAAGGTGTTTACTTTGGACTATTTAAAGAACCACGGAACTATCCTTGTATTAACTTCAACGGAATCACCCGCTAGCCATCACACAATAGTGTGAAATTCACAGTGGAAAAAATAATTCGCCAGGACTGGGAATCGAACCCAAATTCCTCGATTTCGCACCGAGCGCTCCGACCAATTAAGCTACGATTAAATTGCATTTATTTTCAAGATGGATGTACAGAGTTATTTCAAAGTTCATTTGGATATTTTTAAAGACAAAAAACAATTAGAACATTTTGAAGAGTGATGTTGCCTTTCGGTAGTCTATAGCTCAAGGTCCTCTCTGCATAAAGCTGTCACTGCCCTGGTGTGCTCCCACATCAAGAGTACGTCGAGCAATCAGGGCGACATCCAGTCACTTCACTCACTCCCTCGCCTTCAAGAGTCTTAGGAGCCAGGGTCGTGTAGACGGTGGAGCGTCGCGGAGGGGAAGGTTGCTGAGCAGCATTGAGAGACCCCCGCCCACATCCCCACCATGCAGTCTTAGATAAACAAATTTGGATATCAATGTGGAGAGGATTTTGTTTTTATAGGAAGGGAAAAGTCGAAAATTTAGGGAAATAAGCCTATCGTCACTATCTGGACCGGCACCGAAAGTGTCCCAAGTTCTGAGGATCCTCCTTAAGACTAGCCATTCCATAGGGGGTTCATTGCAGCCAAGAATATGATGGCTGTTGGTGTCCTCTTGCCCACAAAAAGGGCAGTTTGGGGATGCGGCAAGACGCATACGGTGGAGGTGTTGTCTTATAGGCAACAAGTCGGCTATCACGCAGTACATCGTACTAATGAGTCTAGCATCTTTCCCACTATCAGCCCAGTTCCGCCACGAATTAGACGGTGGACGAGTAAAGTGCGGGTATTTAATTCCCAGTGCTCTCTCGTAAATAATTTTCGTAGTAAATGATTCCCCCGCACGAAGAATTTCAACTAACTTTTTAATGTTTGTAGAGGCTTTTCGGAAAGTAATGAGATTATCAGCTTTTGCCCATGCATTTTTCATTAAGGTTTTCCTCGGATTGTCCGATCCCGCGAGAATTCGTACGTGTGTTTTCGCTAGCAGTATATCGCATTTTAACGCTACGTCCGTCAATTTTAGCCCTCCGCGATCAAACGGACCGTAGAGCTGCGAGCGGGAGACCTTCCGCATATGTTTATACCAAATCATAGCGTTCGTAGATTTTACTATGATGGCATGAGTCTTGTTAGGGAGGGGCCAAACGTGAGCCGTATACCATATCTTGGGCGTTATCACCTGCTCAACTGCACGGACACGGCCCGTGAGAGGCAGCGAGCTGAGTGTGTACATCCCCACTCCTTGACGCACGGCCCGCTCCACCACTTCCCAGTTTCGAGTAAGCATATCTTCTGGATTAGCGCCCCACCATAGGCCTAATATCTTCACAAATGGAGACACCTCCGCCCAGGGTGCTGGCATTACTGGTCGTGGCCCGCTGATATGGAGGAATTTTGATTTTTTCTCATTGATGATTAACCCGCCGGATTGATATCTTTGAATAATCTCTTTTGCAGTCACCAGCTGCTCGTCTGAATTTACAAATATGCTGATGTCATCAGCATATAGAATAGCTGTATGACGAAAACCTCCACACGTGATGCCAATGTTCGCTGCTTCTAGTGTGCGAATAACCGGGTCCATCGCAATGGCGAATAATAGCATAGATAGCGGACAACCCTGTCTCACGGAATTCTTTATTTCAACGACCGGGGTGAGGGCATTGTTTATTTTAATTCTGGCATTCACGTTTGAATATAGGGTGCTGATGAACCCAATGAATTTATTAGGAAAGAGCATGCGTTTCATAATTTCAATAATATATGGAACGCGAACAAAATCAAAGGCCTTCTTGAGGTCTACAGCAAGTATGGAGCAAGGGTCTTTTTCCATTTCGGATGCGGATAGAATTATGTCTCGGATGAGTAAGGTGGCATCTATTATGTTTCGTTGCCTTGAGATAGCAAATTGTAACGGAGACAAAACATGGTCCGTAACTTCGATCATGCGGTTTTTAAGCACATGCGCCAATATTTTATAGTCGCTGTTGAGGAGCGCTATCGGCCTGTAGTCGAGGAATGATTTTGGGCGCCCTGACTTTGGAAGGAGGCTAATGACGGCGCATCTTTGGCTCGGAGTCAAAGTTCTATCAGTCAATGACTGATTGAGAACATTTTTTAATGTTTTCCCTAGTATATTCCAAAAAGTTACATAGAATTCAAAGGGTAGTCCATCCATACCTGGGGCTTTTCCTTTTGGTAGCGATTTTATTACGGCATCGAGCTCCTCCTCAGCGATGCCGCCGGTGAGTGTGTCTTGCGCTTCGAGCGGGAGGGTTGGAAGATTTGGCAAAGGGGGCATGTCGGCTTCACTCCAAGGAGGGTAGCGTTGGAAGGTGTTCGTGAGGTGTGCGGTGGCTTCCCGGAGAAGGCCATCTTTGTTGTTTGAGAGGCGAGGCGAGTGTGTCTGGGTTTGTTGTAATCTTACAGTGCGTTGGAGGTCAGCAAGTGTAAGGGGACCCCATGTGTCGGGGTTTAATTCCCGCTGCCAGCACCGTGGGGCATATTTTCTTAGTTCTAAATTAAAAATAGCAGTTTTCAATGACGTAGCAAGTTTTTGAAAGGTAGCATGTTTTTCTGGTGTTTGCATCAGGTCATTCAATGCACTTCTATAAAAAAAGAGTGTGAAATTGATCTCCTTCGACCTTTGCCTCTGTAGTTTCTTTATGTAACTCGCTATTTTGGGTTTGAAGACCTTTTCCCACCAATTCGTGATGTCTGTCATGGGGCGGATGGAGGATATTAGGCCTGTGATTCGATCTCCAATGGCTAATCGAATGTTTTCTTCCCCAAGGATGCCTACATCCATTCTCCAATATGGAGAGGGGGGATGCCGGGCAGTGCAAGGCGTATCAGTGAGGTTAAGGTCGAGCACTACAGCGCAGTGATCCGAGGTGCTTACAGGTAGAGTTTGGATAGAAATGAATAGAGGTTTGATGGAAGAGGAAAGGAAGAAATAGTCAATTCGAGTGCGAGACTTACGTCCTGCTCTCGTGAAAGGGGCGGGGCGGGCGTCGGGAAGGAGAGAGGCGTCAGAGGCACGCGTGCTTTGGATGAGCCGCGCGAGAGAGCGGCTCGGCCGGTAAGTGATTTTTTCGCGGTTCGTGTCCGAGTCTTCGCGTCTGTATATCGAATTGAAATCTCCCCCCATTACAGCCTTCCCAGTGAAGGTTGTTAAGTATGACAGAAGATCGTCTTCGAAAAAACGGTCACGTGCATGTCTATTTCCTTCCCCGGATGGGGCATAAACATTGATAAAATGGGTTCCTGCGGCAACGAGTGATAAAATACGTCCTGAGGGGTGACGCCGGATGTGGTGACAGGAGATATTATTGTGGACAAGTGTGACAACACCTAGGTTAGTCCCTAGGTTATTAGAAAATATCTGAAAGTTTGGGTCCGGCCAGACAAAATCAAAAGTCGTCTCCTGTAGCAAGACGATATCAGGCTTCAAATTTTGGATAAAGGACGAGAGGAGTTTTACTTTGATCGGGTTTGAAATCCTGGCAATATTTAAAGTCAGACTGCGCATGGTGGTTGTGAGGCGGGGTGTTACTTACTCTCTTTGTTTTTTTCACTTGTGTCGCCCTGGCGCCGTGGTTTCCGACGGCCTGCTCCCCCTCGCCGTTTCCCGGGTCGCCTGGGGCTCTTCGGTGCTGATGTCTCTTGTCTAAACTGCGCCCCATCCAAGGTCTCCTCATCCGCACTCGTCTCCGACGTCGTCTCGGAGACAGGGATGAAGAAACGGTTTCTGGTGACGCTTGGTCTCGACTCGGGTGGGCAAAACAGGGAGGAGTCAGAGTTCGCATGTTGGTGCTCAGTGGACATGTCCTCAGGCGTAGGGGACAAGGAGTAGGATGTCGGAGGTAGTATTGGAAGAGAAAGGGATTCTATGGTCGGGTTGTCCCTGATTGGGGAGAGTGAAACGGAAATGTTGATTTCCGAATCCTCAGGTGTGAGAGTCAGGGTATCAATGTCCTGTGATGCCGCAGGCTGGCTAGCGGTCCTCTCCTCCATTGTCCGGAATAGGTCCTCGCTGATGATCGTGACTTGGGGGAGTTCGGAGGCCACAATTACGCCACTATTTTCCGTCATGGCGTCTTCTTCCCGTTCGCGCTGCGTTACCGGCTTGGGAGAGGCAGGGGAGCAGTCGACTGCGGCGGGAGGGGGTGTCGAAGTGTGGGAGGGGGAAATGTCGGCCACAGCTGCAGGAGGGGGTGTCGAGGTCTCGGGGGCGTCCTGCAAAGCCGAGCGAGCCTCACGCGCTTGTCGCTTCCGATCCGGGGATCCATGGTCCGATTCGGACTGTCTGGTCCAATGGGGCCTCGTGGGTAAGGCTGGAAATTCGTCTCTCGGTGCGGTCTCAAGCGCGATAAGGCCTCGTGCTGCCTCTTCCAAGGACCTTTCATCCAGGAGCTGTGCAGAGGAGAGGGGGGCAGCCATTGCCTCTGCGTAACTTCTTCCGTTGGTGTTCCGTGGGCAGTTTTTTCTCTCGTGGCCGACTTGACCGCATCTTGCGCACGTACGCTTCTGCCCCTCGTATATTATGAGAGCACGTTGTCCGCAAACCTTAATAAAAGAAGGTATGTTGCTGTCTATCACCATGCGGGCTAATCTCGTACCTGTGTAGAACCTTTGCATGCGGTGGCTTCCCCATGTACTCTCCCAAATTCTTTGAACCTTTCCAAATTGGGATAATTCCTGCGATATCTCCATCAATCCAATCTCGAAGGGGAGACCAATGATTTTTACTTGGACAGGTGTTCCGGCTGCGCCCTCGATGGAGCACTTTGTTCTCTCGTTTCCTCTTGATGGAAAGGGCAGACTTCTCGGTCCATCTTCCATGATTATCTGCATTCTTTCTTCGGTATGTAGTTTCACAAAAACCATTCTTCTGTTAAAACCAAATTGGATTCCGTAGATATCTTCATCCACGAGGCCCAGCGTTTCCGTTAAGAAAATGTAGACCTCCAGTGGTGAGGGAAAATTGTCCTTTTCCTCCGTCGTGAGAAGAAGGGTACTTCGTCGTTCAGTCGCCATGGTTGGGACTGGGCGCCTGAGCGGGGGCCGAAGCCGAAGGAGTGCCGGCGAACGAGGTCTCGCTCGTCGGTCGAGCTTTCGCGTTCCCGTTAAACAAGAGCTCGGTAGAAACACGTCCGACTACGAAAGCTACCGAGGCGTCCTCTTCCAATGTGAATATCATAGGAGCTTTAAATCGTAGGTTGTCCTCACAGATACCGTGCATTTAAAGCCGTAGGTACCCGTATGCGAGCGCTGAGCACTACAGTCCACGGGGTAAAGCCCAACTTAAAACACAAAGGTGTTTACTTTGGAAATTTTCAAAGAACCACGGAGCTAGCCGCGCAGTACCTTCAACGGACTAACCCCCTAGTGAAATCGAGGGATCTGGGTTCGATTCCCAGTACAAGCGAATGCCTTTCCACTGTGTATTTCACACAATTATTGTCAAATAGCAGCACAAGGAAGGGGAATCGCTGAACAGCACACTTCAAACATATAGAAATTAAATGCCCTTCCTTTTAATGGAAACAAACTATTTGGTGAATCTTTGTGGCAACAACATAGCGATGAACAGCAAACGGGAAAAATGCAGTCATACATTCATGAATCTGATACAACATTCAAAATTTTCAGTGAGTTCACTGAGGCCTGAGTGTCTTAACAGCCAACATGCAAATGTTCAAAAAACATTGAGGTGAATGGAGAAGGCATTACGTCATCAATTTGTTGCCTGACAACGTAAACAACATCCACATTAGTTATCCCTAATTTCTCCTTACTTTTCTTCGGATAGTACGACATAATGGATGAATAAGCGGATGTAAAGCAAGATTATCCACAAGTTAAAGTTTCAGGCTTTACTTTGTGGAAAAGAGACACATGAAAGGAGAACACGCTTTGTACATTGCACACTATTTTATTTTCACCGACCATGGTTTCGACAATATCTGTCATTATCAAGGTACTATATCAACTTTTTGCTCTTCATATATACCAAACTGAGGGTGGGTGGGGGAGACGAGGGATAGGTGGATAGGAGATGAGGGTGGGGAAAAATGGGGTGGGGAAGATAAGATTGGTTAAAAGGAGAATGTCGTTATTTCAAAGTAAAATGACATCAATGGGGAGGGGTTGGGGATAAACACTCGAATGGCTAGGTTGAATTTATGACAAAAACTAAAACATACAAAGTTTATTGAAGTAAGTGGCGAATATACGTCAAAAGTGAGGTTATTTACCAGATTTGAAGTATTTTTATCGGCATATACAATTCCATATTGCTCATGAAAATCTAATCTAAATATAAATCTTTTTTATAAATATTTTAATAAAATCTAAATATTTTTCCCTCGTCCTGTAAATGTAAAATGTCACGTTTAAAATCACTTAAATTATTACTCTCTAATAAATGTTTGGTAAGCATGGAAGAAACGTCTCCTGCTAAAAAAAAAATATTTACTATGCTCCTCAATTCTAATCTCATATTTCCGTCCAGGTTGGCCAATTACCTTGCATCATATGAACCACAGTTTAGAGCATAAACACCACGTTTGTCAGAAAGTTCAAGTTTATCTTTAGTATTAAATAGAAGCTTTCCTACTGCTATGGGAGAATAAAAAGACCAGTTAAACTTGGCTTGATCATCTGTTACAAATTTCAGGCAAGTAAACATACATTGGTTGCTTGGTGCTAAGGATTCTAAACGATTTTGCAGTAGTATTTACTGAGAATGCGGATGATTTTTAATTTAAATAGTGAAAATTCGTAAGTAGATTACACACAAAAGAATCAAAAGCGTGTTTATTTCTAGTACGCTGATTTCAAGTATATCGTGACTTCAGGCCGTTCTGTTGAGGACGGAAGTAATCTACGATACAGAAGCATTACTGGCACCGATTTCTTTTTTGTGTCATTAAAATGGGTTTTTATAGGCTTAAATTCTTATTTCGTCGTTGCCTACGTGTAAGAACCTTCGGTGGCAGTTAAGCCCACGTTTGAATTTTACTCTCAAATAAATATTCGCTTTCTTTTCCCTTTTCATTACTCCTTTGCTATTGAATTTCTTGATTGCAAGTTGTCTAATTGAAACAGTTGCCCAATTAATATCATCCGTCATCATAATTCAGCAATTATTTTTTAGCTATACCACGAACATTCTTTTCCTAATAGCTTTTATTCCACACCTTTATTTAAACACCAGAACGCAAATTCAGCCGTTCGGTCTCCACTTTTCCAAACTTCTTATGGATCTGTCTGGATTCTTGTGAATCTGCCGACAGATAGCTCCCATTCCCGGATTCTCAGGACTATTCTGATTGGTTTTCCGTGTACGGGACACGGGAAGAGATGAAAGTTGCCCATTTCTCGCGTACACGTACTCCCCGTACACGTTGATTGTGTCCGTTCGCTATACTTTCCCCGTCAGCCATATTTTCGCGTATTCCCGTTAACGGCTCACGTACACGTTGATTGTGTCCCAGCCTTTACCCAGGCGTCCCCTGGCTGGGTATTACCCAGGTAAGGTTTATGAATCGCTCAGCGTAGGGGACCCCTAGGTGTTACCTGGCTAGGGGATACCCAGGTAACTTCTAGGAATACGACTATGAATACGGGCATTAAAGTTCAGCAATATGCGACATAAATATCCTCTTTGAACTCGAATGCCTAGGAGTTTATTTTTACCGCTTACATCACTATTTCACGACACGCTGATAAGCAAAAAATGTCCATCTTGAGGCATTGGAGTAACTTCAACCCAATTAACCGTATTAAAACGACTGTGCCTTGCATTTATAAATTAACTCACATCCGATTAAATAAGCGTTGAAGGTTCAATCAGACTGATGGAACTCCTCAGGTGAGCAATATTGCTTGACGCCCTAATGCGGGGTAGAAAGAACAGGCAAGCTAAACAAGTGAAAACACTTAGAGAACGTTTAAAATTATCTATAGATAAAATTGGCCAGTTTTTACAGCATTCTCAAGGTGAATATCGCCCAGAAGGACCGTCAAGATAAGTTTCATCGAATCCTTTACTTACAAAGCAAACAGATAACCCCGGCCATATTTGATTGTGAATTCTTATCCTCACGGTTGCTAACTTACAAATAAATAATTTTTACGCGAATCCCTTGTCATATTCATGCTTAAAGGAATAAATCATTGAAACGCCGGCAGATATGGATGACCTGACCTGATGTTAAAACCCAGAATAAATGAGATACTCATACCCACGCAGAAGATTCCTAAATTAATTTTTCAATTATAGAGGGCTTATTTTCGTGTTAGAAAAACTATTGTATCAACGTAACGTTTAATATATTGAGTAACTAGATATCAGGGCGAATGATTAAATTTGAAGCCTGGGATCGGCAAGCCTTGTCTGTTAATTTTCTATTAAATCTATTTTTTTAATGGTATAATAATTTTTCTTTGGCTATGGCACTCAGACTCTGAAAATTAAAA
This sequence comes from Ceriagrion tenellum, assembly GCA_963169105.1. NCBI lineage: Eukaryota > Metazoa > Arthropoda > Insecta > Odonata > Coenagrionidae > Ceriagrion > Ceriagrion tenellum. The sequence goes on along the minus strand of OY720642.1, from coordinate 86,889,190 downwards.
AGAATTGGATAAATATAACAAAACACAACCGGTGAAATAACTATCAAATTATATTTTAAAATGAATTGTACGTTAGCAATACATTTATATGCGAATACTTAAAATTTCAGGAGTTTAATTTTTCATCGCGGACTCATAATTTTTAAAATTATTTAATAATGAAAAACATTGTGCATCCGCTATACAAAAAAAGCAGTAGGAAGAAATTAAAGGAAACTAGGGAGTATTGACGATGAAGAGATAAACCCATTATTTATTATTGTTTGAGAATCGGCTCATAGGAAAAGACAGGCAAAAAAAACTAGTTAAAATGACAACCTTTTTGGCGCACTAAAAAAAATCCCATCGCCCACTTTGATTTCCGAACAACGAGAACCAATTAAAAATGGTCGCGCCTTAAAATGAACTCAATGACGTTTCATTCATACTCCATTCACCTGTAGAAGAACTCAATGCGAACCAAAATTTTTATCTGGATTGGACATTTGGGGAGGGGACCGACAGCTAAAGTCATTTGCGCCATAGGTGATAGGTAAGGGAGAAAGGGTGGAAAGAAACCCGGCGCCGACGCATACAGACCAATCACGCCGTTCCCATCTGGGGTAGGCATAGTCACGACGTTTAGCCTAACTCTGCTTCAATAATTACCTCCATACTGACCAATCCTTGCAAACCTCTTTTGCCTCATTTACCCCCATACACTGCTTCATACATGTCCTCCTGTTTTTAAGACTCCTAGTATTCCTCCTCCTAAGAATTTCCTCAACCACATTCAACCACCACTTTCTCGGCCTACCTCTACTTATCGCACCATTCATTTCACACTTTTATATCTGTTTCGTTATTCGACTCTCAACCATTCTCTAAATTCAAGTCTAATCTTAGATAACATGAGGATAGACGTTCCATTACATGTATGCACTCAATTTTCTAAATTATGCGTCAATATCATATATTTTTTGATTAATTTAATTAAATTAAGCGTCGATATAATATATTTTTTTATATTGACGCTTAATTTGGAAAATTGAGTGCATTATTGTAATGGAACATCTATCCTCATTTCATCTAAGATTAGACTTGAATTTGTCATAAACACCGTTGAAGTGTCGAAAATGGCCATGGTTTCGTTCGGACGTTTGAAGTGTTGGTACAATTTCAAATGGTCGATAAACCACTTTCTTTCTACTTGGACGTATTGTTTTAATATGTCTCTAACACTCGAAGTGCTTCTGAAAAAACGAAGTCACAATTCCTAGATTGAGACGGGGGCGTGTTTCATCCATAGGCCGAGTAAGGAATTCCCTCCGACCCCTTCAGAATAAGACAACGGTGCAATAACCCCTTGGTCTCGTTTCTGAGGAAGACGGCGCCTTGTATCGCGGCGAAACGACTCCCTCGAGACTGCCACGGTGAAAGCATTGCTTCACGGTCTCCGCGGTGACATGGCAATCTCACCTCTTCCTTCGTGACATTCGACGATTTCGTCCACATCTGCATGCCACGTTGCAATTTCCTCTAGGGTGTGTGACCTTAATGGTAAGGTTTCGTGCAGTGGAAAAGGGAGATAGAGCAGGGACAAAGTAAAGTAATTGAAGGATATCAAAGGGTTTGTTAGGGTATTCACATGGAATACGATCTCGAGCTAAAATCGAGATGTCGCCCTCAAACTAAGAGGGAATTGTTTTCTCTCGTTGAGGTTCCCTCAAGACTACGAGTCGATACACATATCTAATTCCACAATTGTGTGAAATTCATAGCGGAGAAATCGCTTGCCTGGACTGGGAATCAAACCCAGATCCCTCGATTTCGCTCCGAGTGCTCTAACCGTTAAACCGTCCTCATTCACTGTGAATCTCAAAAGGGGCATTTAAGGAGAAAATTGCCTCAAAAGCCCCGATGAGATTCACAGTGGATGAGAACGCCTGAGGAGTTTGAATGGTAAGAGCACTCGGAGCTGAATCGAGGGATCTAGGTTCGATTCCCAGTCCAGGCAAAAGGATTTGTCCACTGTAAATTCACACAATTGTGTGAATTTACAGTGCGCGGAAATGCGCGGCTAGTTCCGTAGTTCTTTGAGAATCTAATTCCACCTTCCTGCTTGTTCATTTGAACCCTGAGAAGGCCAAAAGAATAAAAAAAGATGACGACGATTCTAGCCTACTGAAAGCCCGAAATTGCTCAATTTAAAAAAGCAAGTTTTTCTCGAACTGTCGAGCAATAATAATCGAATTAGAGCGACTGGGTTTTATTCCTACTCACGTCCACGTATTATCGCATGCATCCTTGAAATTCACCGCTTTGGACGACGCAATTAGAACTGCACTTTCGTAAATGCATCAGATAGTGCAATTGCGTACCACGAGTAGAGCTGACTTAATAGGAGCGAAGTTGGACCGAGTGGATTATTTCACCTAGCTCGGAAATAACATCTGCGAGAATGGAGGAATTTAAGGTAGTGCGAGCGAAATGGTTCCCTAATCATAATAGAGACCATATTCGATATAAATGTTTTAATTTCACCAGCTATGAGACAATATAGTAGTAGTAAAGTAAAATAGTTTTACATGACAGTAATTGTAAGTAATCAAATGAAAATATCAAAATAAGTCGGCCCCGGTGGTGGCGGGGTAATGTCCTCGCCTTCTAAACCGAGGGCTGCGGGTTCGAGTCCCACCTGGGTGGGTTTTTCACCACCCAGGGCGTGGATGTATGTCAAGTTCTGTCGGTCCGGTCCCTGGAAAACCTGATGACAGGCTCGATCCAAGAGCCTATCAGGATTCCAGGGACATACGTCAGAACAGAATCGTCAGGCAAGCAAAAAAAAAGGTCTTTAACTTGACTCATTATTCCCACACGGTACGTGGTACATGGTTGAGAAAGCACACAAACTGCACACTTGATTTTTTCACGGGATCTAGGCGTTAGAACTTCCTTATTCTTTTAATAAGGTCTCTCTGGAGTTCATACACGTACCAATTCCCATATAAATAGGCAGGTAGTTTTTGGCAAATATCTTGAAAAGTAATGCGGTAAAGAGTTAAATTTATTGTGTCAATGGAAGGGTGATTACGAGTTGAATAGAATAATTAGGATGGGAATTACTATCAGAATGCAGGTTAACATTTAGGTTAAACCTTTTAAGTAAATTCGAAACCGATTTGTTCAAAGATGACGTTAGATATATATTGAGAACCCCTGCGTATTATGCTAGGTTTGATCAGATTAACAAGATTAGAGAGATAGATTGTCGTACCCATAGATTTAAAATGTCATTTTTCCCGCGTACCATAAGAGAGAACAATAGGCAGCGTAGCAAAGGGATAGGTAGGTGAAATATAGTTAGAGTAGTCTGTAGTGCATGATGCATGTAATAAATTTTAGAGCTAAAATCAATAAATTTATTAAATCAATTTACTCCCAAATCCACCTTCAAATTAACTATAAAATTAATAATTCATATAAATAATTGTATTGTAACCCATAACAACCAATAATCCCTTTCTTATTATGTAGGTACTAACCATCTAGCTGCATGTGACCCTATTATCTAGCATGTCTCCATCAAATATCCTAGTTGCATGTCAATAGTGCATGTTTGGTTATCTTCACCCCCTGCCACACACCCTAGTGGTGGCTCGCAGGGTATTATGTAGATGTAGATGTGATATATATTTCATTTAAATGAGACCAAATTCACTGATTTATAGGTAAAATGATGTTTCGCTCAAACTACCTTAAGCGTATATCAAGCGTAAAAAGAAGTCAAAAGTTGGCATAGTGGCTCTCCTATTAATGATGCATAATATGTGCGATTCATTTTCCGCAATTCCTCCACCTGAACATTATGCAAGGGCTTAAAGTGGGACAAAATTTGCAAAAGGAGCCGGAATAGGGATTTCGCAGAAAATCTTCGAAATTAAGAGTACACAGAACCTTCTGTAGCCAGCTTTTTCAGCCAGCCTTGGCCAGCTTCTTTTGATTTCAGCCCACCGTGCGTTGGCTTAATCTTGGTCCAAATGTTTAGGACGGATAGCGCACCTAGCTTGGTATTTGAGATATAACTCTACACGCTGGTTTATTTCAAAACATTTTGTTTCTGAAATTTGACGCAACTCTTCCTCGAAGAGAATTACGCAAAAACTTCCTAAAAAAAAAAGCTTTCCGGGGACGGGCCTCATAAAATACCTCTCTAAATTAAACCAGCAAACGAACCTACTTCAGCGGTTATTGGTATCTTTAAATTACGCGTGTTTTAAGGCTCTTAATCAACAAAGGGCAATAAAAAAAACCTTAAAATTAGAATCTTGAAAAACAATACTAATGGCCTTTGATTGGTGTTTATGCGCAATGTAGGCAAGCCATTAACAGAGTTTATTTTTTCTAATCGTGGAATTAGAGCGCTTTCCAATTTAAAACCACTTTTTCCAAAAAAAAATGACAGCTTTGATTTACACGTGTTTCGCCTTCAACGGCTCAATTTTTTTGGTTAAAATGCGTTTTCATTACATTTTAATGTACATGTTTTAAATCCTGCGGTGATAAAAAGCACTTACTGATTAATTTTCACTGTCCCGGGCTTCACGTTGGGGAGGTGAGAGACACCGGGGAACAAAAAACAGTCGGACTTTTCCACAAATCTGTACTTAAAAGATTAAAATTGCACAACACGTGTTTCGGCTTGTCAAGCCATCATCAGTGTTGCGCATACGTGTCGTGGAAATGGTGTTCATTGCAGGTGTGAGCAGACCTGATGAGGACTAGGTTAGTCGAAACACGTGTTATATAGATGTCTTTTAAATACTAACTAGATGACCCGAGCGAATATTTCGCACAGTATGCAGCTTCTTCCTGTTTCTTCCTTCTTTCTTCCTATTCTTCTACCTGTCGAATATTTCGCACAGTGTGCAGCTTCTTCCTGTTTCTTCCTTCTTTCTTCCTGTTCTTCTACCTGTCGAATATTTTGCACAGTATGCAGCTTCTGTCTGTTTCTTCCTTCTTCCTTCCTGTTCTTCTACCTGTCGAATATTTCGCACAGCATGCAGCTTTCCTGTATTTTCCTTCTTTCTTCCTGTTCCTCTACCTGTCGAATTTTCGCACAGTATGCAGCTTCTTCCTGTTCTTCTACATGTTTCTTCCCATGGACAATTATATGTTATTTATGTTTGTGTTAGAGATACATAACGTAAACGTAAACAGTAAATGGTCACACTGATTGCATGTAGAATGTAAGCAATCTAACTAAACGATGTGTTAATAGATGGCGCCTCCTAGTCTTTTAAGCACGCAACCATTGTCGACATATTAGTTGATTATATTGTCAGCAGATGGCGTTGTATCATTTTTTTTACAAAAACTTTAATTTTAAACAATTTGGCTATTTTTCGTCAATATGGGGTAACATAAGCTTTAAAACGATGTTTGAATCATTAATTTTGATGAATAATTACGGTAGTTATGGCGTTGCGACAAAAAAACACCTTTGAGAAATAATATATACGGATGTGTGGAGTCGATATCGAGTCGAGACCTCGAGCGAGTAATCGACATGGAAAAATCGAAACTTTTAAGTCAAATTAATGGGTAAATAGTGAAATTTGAGATTGAGATTTTATTTTTCGTCAGAAACCGGTGATTCAACGTTTAAAATGATACCTCATTTATCACTGTAGGTGCAATATTAACGGAGCATATACGGAATGACAGAAAAAGACCTTTCTGTAATAATAAATACAAATTTGCGGGAGAAGGTATTGATTTATTACATACCAAGTTTTTAACTTGTTAAAATATTATTTTTCTCTCGCCAAATAATTTCATTAGCCATTTGGGACACAACCTGTTGACAGCATACGGCATTATTCACAAGAGAAGTAGCACTCCGTTTAACGGAACACCGCTAAACGGTATTTCGGGTAGACCGACATAATCAACAAACACTGTTCAATCAAAAAGACAGCGAGCCGCGTCATGTAAAGGGAGTAGAACGGAGAGTAGAAGAGTAAATTTTAAATTCTGAATTTACGTACAGTAGCATATAATTGAAAATATTTGTTCCTATAGGAGCAATGAAGGCATTTTTTTCTGAGTGTCCGCCGATGTCTTTGAGCAATCATCTGATTCGACGCACGATTATGTGCTTACTCTTAATCACGAGATGGAGTTATTAAGCTGTTCCAACCAAACCAAAGGTCGTTCGATATCGATTGTGATCTTCCTTCGATATAGGTCTTCGCAACCATTTCCACCACATGTCCGCCATTAACGTCCCATTTGAGCAATTACTGCCTTGACACACCCAAGGCAATCTGCGAATATGCGGCACAAGTCGTCATTTTGAATACCAATGCACTACCAAATCAAGAAAAACGTCGAACAACCTACACTAAACTCATGATCGATACAGAAAAATAAGCACATTAATGGCGGATTTATATACGTGGAGAAGACCTACATAGAAGGTTGAACACAACAGATATTGAACGGCCTGGGTCCCAAACTAAGGTCGTTAAATATCGATTGTGTTCTTCCTTCGATACAGGTCTTCGCAAGCAAACAAATCCGCCATAAATTTCCGTATTTTTGTGTAATATTTTCAAGCATAGCGTAGTATGTTCAACGTTTTTGATGATTTGTCAGTGCATTTGGGTAAGAAATGATGGCTGGCGCCGCATATTCGCAGATTTTCTTGGGTATGCAGTGGTGGTAAATGTTCAGTAGGCACATTGTGACGGCCGTGTGGTGGAAATGATTGCAAAAACCCACATCGAAAAAGCTACAGATATATTGATATATACTTTAGCAACCATTTCCACCATGCGGCCGGCAATTAATGTACTTACAGAGCACTTACTGTCAAAGCACAGACAAGGAAATCTGCAAATATGCGGCTTAAGTTGTCATTTCGAACAAAATTGCATTGCCAAACCAGCAAAAACTTTGAAAAACTTATTCTATGTTTATTGAGAGTACACCATCATAAGCACATTAATGGCGAATTTGTTTATGTTGCGAAGACCTGCATCGAAGGAAAAATACAATCGATATTAAACGATTTGGTCTCCACATCGATACAAATAAAAAAATGCAGAATAAAGTGCTTCAATGTTTGGAAGAAACTAGCTGACCCGGGCGAATATTTCGCATAGTATGCAGCTTCTTCCTGTTTCTTCCTTCTTTCTTCCTGTTCTTCTACCTGTCGAATATTTTGCACAGTATGCAGCTTCTCCCTGTTTCTTCCTTCTTTATTCCTGTTCTTCTATCTCTCGAATATTTTGCACAGTATGCAGCTTCTCCCTGTTTCTTCCTTCTTTCTTCCTATTCTTCTACCTGTTTTTTTATCATGGACAATTATATAAGGATCCCAGAAGTCAAGGGGTCTAAGTAACAAAACCATTGTTTAGAGAAAACTTAAGTCAAAGTTGATAATGTCTGGTACAACCCACTAAGTAGTTAAGAGGCATTACCCTAGATGGTCTAGCAGTACCTGTGAAGAAAATCATTTGGATCACTTTACCACATAAAAGATATATATTTTTACATCCCATTCCTGTACCTAACTTATTTTTTTCAAAAATTTCACTTAGACCCCTTGACTTCTGGGGTCCACATATGTTATTTATGTTTGTGTTAAAGATACATTACGTAAACGGTCACACTGATTGCATGTAGAATGTAAACAATCTAACTAAACGATGTGTTAATAGATGGCGCCTCCTACAGTCTTTTAAGCACGTAACCATAGTCAACATATTAGTTGATAATATAGTCAGCAGATGGCACTATATCATTTTTTAACAAAAACTTTAAACTTAAACCATTTTTCTATTATTCGTCAATAGCGGGGAACATAGGGTTTAAAACAATGTTTGAATCATTAATTTTGATGGAGAATTATGGCGTTTCGACAAAAAAATACCATTGAGAAACAATAAGTACATATGATAGTTAACTCGTGTTGGAAAATTACCGATTTTGAAGATTAAATTAAATTGACGATAAAGAATAACAGTTTCGCGTTACTTCACCAACTAAACCTTTTACTATCGACCATCAATTATCCGAAAAAACTGTTCCGCCCAATCCGTTTCGGTTAAGCGAGGTTCTACTGAGTTGTCATGTGTAAAGCCCCCGTTTCATTCCAACGCATCTCCCCTTTAAACCTCACAAACTCTTGTACTTGTTTATCCATCCCAATGTCGTCCACCAGCTACTCTCTCCCGACGCATTCCTGCACGGTCTCCCGTGTTTCCCTTGCGGGAGAAAGACCCCTCGCCTCGCTGTGCAAGCGGTCCCCGCAAATTGCGGTCTTCACGAGGTCCCCTTCGCCAAATAACAGGGGCGCGGAGCGAAGACGAAGACTTCGGCCGCCTTGGAATGGCTATTAGACACAGGCGCCCCGAGAAACTGTCCCTTCCCTGCGTGGGCGAACAAGCCTATGGGGAGTGTAAGGTATTGGAGGCAAGGAGGAGGCGGTGTCTCGTGAAGGGAGGGAGGAATTACCCGCCCGAGGGGAAGAAGGGAGGAGAAATGGCGGTTTGCGTCAGTTTGCGACGAATATTGGAATTTGGATGAAGAGGAGAGAAGGAGGGGAAAAGGATTAAGGGTCTCAAATGAGAAGTTTGAAGGCTGGGGTTACCGAATCCTAGCCAGCGATTGCCGAGGGAGGGATTTCGTTTCCCGCCGATTCCCGGAAATTTACCCCACAATTAGTTCCCGACTTACTAGAGAAATTCGGTCAGAAAATGGGGAAAATTGATTCTTAGGACGAATAAACCGAAGTAATCGTTCTCTTTGTATTAAAACATCGAATATCGATTTTTCGATCGTACTTTGTATCCCTGGCATGCTGGAACGATTGACGATGGAATGTTTCTCGGTTAGTACATTTTTAATTGGCGCGTTGCATGTGTGGTACGCTGGTTTCAATGTAGTTTCGGTGTTCTACCGGATAGTCCATGCATGTCTGGTGTAGAAGCAACCCCTACCACACACCCTATGGGAGGCTTTCAGGGTATGACGCAGATGTAGATGTAGATTAATATGCAACGAAAAAAGCCATCACGCTCAAATATAAAACACGCGTAGGAAATATGATACCGTTTACATGAGCTGATAGGACCCTGATTATAAGTTCTGACGTAGATGCACCAGTCACAAATTAGTGGTGTAGATCAGTTGTTAATTTCCCAGAAATGAAAGCTGTTAATATAGCCTCCAATCGCCCGGCTCAGATAATGCTTTATTTGCCCTAGAAATAATTTCCTTTCGAGCATGAGTGTACAATCTCAGTAGTAAGTCAGTAATTCAGAAACAAGTAACTCAGTCAGACCTGATCAGATCAGGAAAAAACAAACACATTCAGTGTAAACAATCCGTCAATCGATCGCATAATGAGGCATTCAAATTAAAGACAATTGCTCACATCTTGCAACAAATAAACGCAGAAACAAAATCTACACACAGGAATTATTAAACCAAGAGAATACGTACATTCATTCGTTTCAGAGTGTTCACATAATTATCCACTTTCGTGTAGATAAAACGAAAACAAACGTTTTAAAATCTTTCCACTGTCATGATATTCTCCAAGTCTTGAGGAAACGAATGACACATTTGACAAGAGTTAACATAAAATTAATAATGGTACATGGTGGCCTTTTGACAGGGATTGATTAATTTTTTTTGATTCCTGGTATTCCTTGTTTTTACATTATCTATATACGGATGGAAAATATAGAAGGGAGTTCCAGTTTTCAAAAGTTTATACATAAACGAGTAAATGGGTGCTTGCAATTTGCAAGTAGGGGGAGGAGTGTTATATGAAGATACTCTTTAAATAAGGAAAAAATGAAAGCTCTCAAGTCTGCGTTCTACATGCAAGCAAAGAAAAATATAATTCTCGAAAATGAAATACGCGCCTCATGAGGTATGGATACCAGACAGTTCTAGTAAAAACTTATATTTTATGTCATCCGGTTATTAACGACTTTTCTAAATACTATAATCAGTACACCGAAACGAACGTGGATTCACTAAAAGGTTATCATAACCTTATTTTACGGCATATAAAACGTTGTTCTACGTTAGATATTTCATTTCAGTACAGCATACTTAGTAAGAGCTCACATGAAGAATTTTACTATATAAGTTCGATCGGAATCGAGATTTTTAATATACTAATTTCATGTTCCATTTTTTTTCTCTTCCAGTCATCTACATGGACTGCATATTTTTTTAATGAAAACGACAATATCATGAAGCTTGGTTGGTGGAAATTGGTCATTAAAGGTATGGTAGAGGTTCAAAAAAATGAAAACTTTCAAGACAATTGCTCAAATCTTGCAACAAATAAACGCAAAAACAAAATCTACACACAGGAATTATTAAACCAAGAGAATACGTACATTCATTCGTTTTAGAGTGTTCACATAATTATCCACTTTCATTTAGTTACAACGAACACAAACGTTTTAAAATCTTTCCACTGTCATGATATTCTCCAAGTCTTGAGGAAACGAATGCCACATTTGACAAGAGTTAACATAAAATTAGTAATGGTACATGGTGGCCTTTTGACAGGGATTGATTAATTTTTTTTGATTCCTGGTATTCCTTGTATTTATATTATCTATATACGGATGGAAAATATAGAAGGGAGTTCCAGTTTTCAAAGTTTACACATAAACGAGTAAATGGGTGCTTGCAATTTGCAAGCAGGTGGAGGAGTGTTATATGAAGATACTCTTTAAATAAGGAAAAAAACAATGAAAGCTCTCAAGTCTGCGTGCTACATGCAAGCAAAGAAAAGTATGATTCTCCAAAATGAAATACGCGCCTAATGAGGTATGGATACCAGACAGTTCTAGTAAAAACTTATATTTTATGTCATCCGTTTATTAACGACTTTTCAAAATATCAGTACATCACGAACGTGGAACCACTGGAAGATCATCATAACCTCATTTGACGGCATATAAGACGCTCTTCTACGTTAGATATTTCATTTCAGTTCAGCATACTTAATAAGAGCTTACATGAAGAAATTTACTATATAAATTAGATCGTAATCGAGATTTTTAATATATTAATTTTCATATTCAATTTTTCTCATCCAATCTTCTATATGGACTGCATGTTATTTTAATGATAACTACAATATCATGAAGCTTGGTTGTTTGAAATTGGCCATCAAAGCTTCGGTAGAGGTTAGGAAAAAGTTGAAGATATTATACGCAGTAGTTAGCAGCGCAAAAAATGGTATAAAGAAGTCTAAATAACATGCACTTAGTGTACCTAACTCATATATGTAAAGCTATCGCTTGCAATAACTCGAAGCCTAAACTATTTTTTTTAACTTTTATACAATATCGACACATAAATCTAACCCTCCCTTGAAACTGGCCCGCCTCGCTGAGTTCCAAATCTCGAATCGACACTCGGCCCGGCGACAATGGAGAAATATATCCATAGCAACGAAAGTGAAAAAATTTCTAAAATCCCAACTAAAAGTTTAAAAATATCAGTTTAACGGTAGGTAGGAAAGAATCGATTGCAAGAATAAGATATTTCAAACATTCAGCCTCATATTTGTGAAAGAATCAGTCTTGTATCTCAACTATTTCATATTTTAATGAACGAAAGAAAAAAGATCTACACTAAAATTTTTCGTTTTTCCCATTTACTCCCATGTAAAGCTATTGACTGCAATAAATCGAAGCCTAATGGACTTTTTCAACTTTTTCGATTTTTTCCCAACTCGACACATGATTCCAACTCTGGGGATCAAAAAGGTATTGGCTAGTTTAACCCTCAATTGTAAGGACATTAATTTACGAAAACTTTTCAGCAGGTCTAAGGTTTTAACAACTTTATCAGAAATATGTGCTATGCGATTATCCCAGCTTGGCGTTCGGTTATCAATAACACCTAAATCATTACTTTTATCTGTGTGTTCTACTACTATATTGTGGACTTGAATATAGGCAGAGATTCCATTTTCACAGACCTTAGACCATAGCACTACCTGTCATAATGCTCTTTTTCTTCGATAAATTTAAGTTTAATAACCATTCTGACGCTCAATTAAAAAAAGAAGACATCTTCGTTAATTCGTGTGATAGCATTGAGGATCTCGCTTCGATCGTGGTAAATATGAATATTCAAATCAGTGGCTAATAAATGCTAGTTTCAATGGTGCACCTAATTTGAGAAAGCTTGTATGTAAATGACAACGATTTGGCCCAAGAAACGATCTTTGGGGGACACCGCGCTCAACGGGAAGTGATTCTGAACGTAAATTATCCTTCCTATCATTTAAAGCATGTAGGAGTTGGCTCAAGTAAGAGCTGGGCTATTGTAAAACAGAATTAGACAATTTTAAATAAGAGAGTCGCATTAGAAGTATATTGTGATTAACACAATCAAAATTTTAGCAGAAATCTAACAGATTCACATTTGTTATTTTCCGTTTACCCATTGAAAGCCTTAAACAACTGTTATTTTCATTCAAGCTGTTTTATAACTGCACCCTTTACGAAATCCAGACTGAAAGCTATTTAGAAAAAATATTTTTAGACATATTCTATCACACAATTGTGCAAGAATCTTCCGAGAGGTTTTGATTATGCACTAAGTATTGCTAGAGGCCGGTATTCGGATATGTCTACGGAATTGGGCTCCTATTTGACGGGTTGAATGAGAGCAGCTTCCTATAAGGAGGGGAAATTAAGAGTATTCTAACGAGCAATAAAAGATTGAAAGTAGGATTGGAAGAGCTAGATAAGGATCCTTTTTTATCAAAAGTAATACTAATTTCAACTGCTCCTGTTGAGATTGAACATATAAGAGAAATATATTTCAATAGTAGGTCAGGGGTAAGATGAGGGAAATATAAAGTTATTTCATCGCTGAATTTACAGCCAATGCTATTCGAGACATCGAGCATTTCTTCATCGTCCATATTATCGGACGGAGCAGAAATATTAAGAAAAAAATATTAAGTCCATTAAGGGGGGGAAAAAACATTCGAGGGTTCATTGCGTGAGTTTCCGAGAACTAGTCTTTATACTTCTTGGAACGGAACGAAAGCTATTGTTTTATGGAACGAGCACCACGCATATCCGTGAAACAGGAATGAAAATAGTCAACTTTCGTTTCATATAGCATTCGATTCACCTTACACATAGTTCACCAGTAAGGCCGGCTTCATAGGTCGGCGGCGGCGGGGATAACGATGGTTTTCGCCGCGGCCGGTAGCGGTGGACCCTTCATAGGTCGGCGGCGAGAAAAAAATGAAAGGCGGTAGGCGTACAATAACATTGACACTGCAGTATTTGCATGTCATCGGAAAAACCAACATTTTTTTACTCTTGAGAATGATTCGTGCCATACAATGATAGATTTGGTTGAAGATTAGTATTTAATTATTTATTAATGCTTATTTGATGGTAGTAGTTTCTCTATAACCGTATTCGTTGAGCTAACGTGCAACGCCTCAATCTGAAATACATGTTTATTGAAATGAGTTGAGAAAAAGCCTTGCCACTCAATTCAAGAATTATATTGTGCTTGGTCCTTATATTCGAGCGAGTGACACATGTAATTTGGTCGTTGTGTAACTCGTTAGGCAATGCCATATCAGCATTTATGCGTGATCAGCTCCCCTGTCCTAACATGCAATAAACAATAGCCACAACCTGAACATTTTCTACCCGCGGTTGCAGCATCTAGAATGGGTAACTAATATTTTGCCTTAATATTTGCCAATTGGCTGATTTAAGCCACTCTCTGGTTAACGCTAGTAGATTAATTATGCTATATAACCTTAAGGAAGGCTATTTCCGTCGGATACCTCACCATATTTTCTAAAGCCATTATGAATTAAAAGTCTAAACATCTTAAATATATCGTAAACATTATGCGTATTGCTTATAGAATGTTTTATTGAAACAGAAGGGCTCGCTAATCATCCAAAGATGATTCATTTTTGAAAGGCAGTGGGTTTTCCCGCTTCTCGACCAGCTTCCGCCGCCACAGAATTCAGTCCAGATTCAGTCAGGCTGAATATTTGCGGCCCTCGCTACCCATCATAGCACACCTCATCGGTATAACGTCATGATTTCTATCAAGTGTCCTCATTGGCTGAGTACCACCACTTCCGCCGCTGCCGCCGACCTATGAAGCCGGCCTAAAGCGTTACATCTAACACGTGTAACATTTCGTCCAACAAAGAATAATAGATAACAATTTTTAATGAAAAGATAAACAGGTGTTACATCACTCGGCAGGATCCATCTATTAGTTTATTAAAGTTTATGTTAAGTTAGGAAAATATGATATGGGGGGAAATGGATGATGGGGTTTACATGTATACCAGCCCCCTGAAACTCCCTATGCTACCCCATAGGAGCCCATGTTCTGCTATTGAAGCCGTTTCCTCAAGCCGCCGCTTGTTTCTCGGGGAGGCGCCACGGGTGCGAGAGGGCAATATTCAGTGGGTATTCCCTACGACAGAAGTTGGTTTGCGCGTGTCGGGTGAGAAGAAAATGAATGTATTTGCTATTTACGCGGATATTGCATGCATTTATTTTCTTGTATTATAACTGTGCATAACTGTGTCTATTATTTCATCATCATTGTCGGAAATGAAAGAATGAATGAATGAATTTATTACTCCAAATTACTTCAATGTACAAATTTTGTTACAAAACAATGAAAGGAGCTTTAGGTAGCTTCAATGGTTAAAAAAACCAGTGTGGAAGCTACCATCCTTAAATTTAATGCGAGGCTAGTTACACAAATATTTAACTTTTTTTTTAAATTATAAATATGCATCATTGAATATGACACGTGGCAAAAACATATCTTGTGAAAACAAATAAGAAGAGATAAATACAAATAGCAAACAAGATTTTTTTTACATGCTCGTTTCAGAAACTGACAATAAACAAAGTAAACATAATACAAAGTATAACTTATAGACAAAAAATGACTTTTTCTCCTATAGACAAAAAATGTAAAGTAAATATATGTCTACACATATATTCACACACACATCAAAAAAGAACATTTATATCATGATGGGATAACAACCAATCTTTAGCCTTTTTACAAAAATTATTTATACTCTTTATCTGTTTAATTGAACAAGGTAAATTATTAAAGATTTTAGGCCCTAAATAAATAAATAGATGTTATTTGCGGATAAAGCAATCATGCCGTGGGCGTGTGTGGTACCACGCTGCAATACGGGCTATGGGCATTAATCAATGGAAATATTGCTGTTTAAAGTTCCATCGAATCCGGAATAGCGCGGTGCCTGGCAACGGGCCATTCCCCAAGATTATTTTCTCCGGAAGGAGAGTCATCAGGTATGCGCGAAGCACTTTTTAGAAGAGGAAATTATAACGAGCGTGATCCATCGTGAGAAGTACGGAAACGTGATTGCTGTGGTATGCAACGTTTTTTGAAGATTTTTGGATTTGTTTATGATGTTTGAATGTGAATATTATGAGTCATCATTTTTCTTCACACGTAGTTTATTACTGATTTATCTGTATTTAATGCTTGTTAGGGGATAATATAAGCTTTGTGATGATGCTGCTACTGTTAATGTCTCTATTCAATCATAATGGACTCCGTGCAACAATCGGTGTGTGCATTTATATCCATATTCGCATTACCTTCCTCGTTTAATTTATCAATCCACCCTTTGGGGAAAATCTTCTAGCATTTAGGAGAAACTTTAATTTGTGTTTTTTTACGATCTTTTAATTGTTTTAGACAAATGAATTATCATGGCAGCACAACTACAAAGTCACATTTCTCTGGTTAAAACCATCGATGTTTTAACTTCCATTTCAATGTCACATTAAAAAAATTGATGGCTACATATTTGTATGGCTATTTTAACTATAGATAATCTCATTTAAAAGTGTTTCATTGCATCTTCTTTAAGAGTTTACTGTGCATTTTTGGCAGGACTACTTCTTTATGTAGATGTGATGTATGCCATTGCATCTCCCAACTAATAGGAATGCCGCAAGGTCCGGGACTTCTAGTGCTAAGACTATTCACTTCCTTCTTCTAAAATCTTCACTTCTACATCATTCGCCCACCACAATTTCCGGCTCACCCCTTCCTCCGACTTTCTATAATACTGATGAAAACTGCCACGATTACATTACACGATTACTGCCACATTACACGATTACACGGGATTACGACCTGGTTTTTACCAATCCGTTTCCCCGGCATGCATAGGAATCGACCTAATATTTCTCGCTAACCACAGACTCGAAGCCATGAAAGCTATCGGCACTCGCCTCGAGTAAGTGGTCTCCAGTGTGCAATTCTCTGGACCCCACTATCTTATCTCTCTCTTCCTGATGTGATTACTCAATGCACCAGCTCTCCGCCAGCCGGCAATCCTATATAGACGCCTGGAGTCCATTAAACGTCATGATCCGAAACACAAGACATACTTTCATGACCAACTCACCACTCTTATCACTCTCATCCTTAATCGCCTCCGTGGCGCAATCGGCTAGCGCGTCCGGCTGTTAACCGAAAGGTTGGTTTCGAGCCCACCCGGGGGCGAAATGTTTTTTTCAGCAAATGCCTCGCACCGCCGCCATCGACGATACGAAATCCCCCGAAAGTCGTTTGCACAGTTCCTCAAGCAGATTCCATGAGTAAATCGCATCCCTAGAGATGCAGAGTCGAAATTTAGATTTCACAACGCGGAGTTATCTGAAATCGACATAACGCTGAAGTAAACTAGTAAGTTAATCTAAAACCTGCAAGAGAAATAGTTCCGATAGTGGTTTCCGCGCCGTACATTAATGGGCACATATTGTGTGATATAAAACTGATTGCATTGATCAAATGAATCAAGCATTAGTTGATCCCAAGCAGGAGAGCTATATTATCAAGCCTTGCACATGGGGACCATTTTTCATCAGCTTTTTGCCTATACAATTCCACTTATAAGTCCAGATCAATCTAAGTAGGCCAAATTTTCCCCTACATCACCATAATATGCCCTGAAGCTCTTTCCTGCCTTCGAATGCTTGTCCCACACCCACCATGGAGATATTAGTACGATCCATACCATAACGGAGAAGAAAAATTTGGAATTATTTTAGGTAATCATCAAAATTCTAAAGGCGAATATCGACAGAGACCGAATATGGAGCCCTAGAAAATTTGAAAAACTGTTACTTCCTGAGAGATTGCGTCCCGCCATTGAATGCTGTACAAATAAATATCTGTGATATCTCAATAAAATATTCCCAACTTTCTTATGTCTAGAAAATGTATGTCTTACCATGTGAGCAAGTGCTAGTTAAGAAAACCTGGCCTAAGCCCCTTAAAATAGTTCGAGGGAGATAGCACCCTAATCATAACGGAGATCATATTCGAATTATACATTTTCATTTCAGCAGCTGTAGGAAGCATGAATAAAATATTACTTTTTTAAAAGTACATTGATATACTAATATATACATACATACATACCAATCACGTTGTTCCCTGCCGGGGTAGGCACAGTCACAGAGTTTCACTCACAAACACACATTTGTAAACCTAACTCTGACTCAATAATTTCCTCCACACTGTCCTATCCTTGCAAACCTCTTTTGCCTCATTTACCCCCATACACTGCTTCATTCACGTCCTCCTGTTTTTAAGACCCTTAATATTCCTCCTCCTAAGAATTTCCTCAACCGCAACCTTACTGGAGCATCTAACCCACATTCATTTATTAGCCACTCATTCCTGACCCTATCCATCCTGATTTTGCCGCGAGATCTCCTCAGATAACTCATACCCACGGCGTTTAGTCTACTCTTATGTCTATCCTGACATACCCACGTTTCTCTACCATTCGACAAAGTGGGGAGAAGTACACTTTTGTACACGGCGACTTTCGCTTCCTTAGACAGACACCTGTTCCTTGATATGCTCCACATGTTTTATATGCCTGAAATTATAAGGAATCAACAAAAAATATCTAAATTAAGTCTTTAACATGATTTATTTTCTTCACGGGTACTTTAGAAACTCCTTTACAACGGAAGGTTGTTTACGCTTCAGAAAAAATTACGTATATGCTTCACTTCGAAAAATAGCTGGGAAAGCATACATGGTACCTGCTGTTAATTTCTGGACGATATGTATGAGTTAAAAATCCTGATTATTTAAATTATCTGTCTCCGGAGGGCATACACGTACCAATTCCCGCGACAAAGGACAGGTATTTTTCGTCATAAAAAAACTCAGAAAGTGGAAAGTAAGATATTTTACTCTAAAATGAGACCAAATTCATTGATTTCTAGGTGAAATTATATTTCGCTCAAAATTCCTCAACCAATGGCTTTTTCTCGTCGGAGTGTATAATTTTTACTCATTGACCCAACCTATAAATCTTTTAAAATCGTTTATGAATCGAAAATTTTTACATTAACGTTAATGATAGTGCAAGTCATTAAGTGCTAGATAAAATTAAAAGTAATAATTGAAGGCGTAACCTTGTGAGGAAGTGTCACACGATTTGTATTGTGATCCTGAAAAAATTACTGCGGTAACAAAGTAATTTATTTTAAAAAATAGTTGTGAAAATATTAGAACTACAACTCATTGATTTATTTGCGAGATCTAGGTGTTAGAAATCCCTCATTTTTTATATAATGTCTCTCTCTGAGTGCGTACAGGTAACATTTCCATTGTACAATGGCTGTTTTATTCTGGCAAATATCTTGGAAAGTAGTTCGGTAAGGGGCTGATATTTTCGTACTTTTGGAATGGTGAGATATTTTTCTTTAAAATGAGACCAAATTCATTGATTTCTGGGTGAAATTGAATCCCGCTCTAACTATTTTAAGGCATTTGGAGCGAAATATCATTTTTCCAAAAAAATCAACGATTTTGGTCTAATCAAAAAAAATATATATCACCCTACCATTGACACCAATAATTCCACCCCTTACCACATTATTTTCCGAAATATTTGCTAGAATATACCAGCCCTTTTACGTGGGAAATGGTACGCTAATGCACTCCAGAGAGAGCTTTTATTAAAAAAAGACGCATTTCCTACACTTAGATCTCATCAAAAATCAACGGTGTGTAGTTTGTGAGTGTTTTCAATTATTTTTTTTAAATTAATTATATTGTCACCGCATTAAATTCTTCAGGATCACAATAAGCATTCCGTTAGGATGGAATTTCAAACGTACTGTGTGAGAAAAATGAGTCAAGTTAAAGACTTATTTAGATATTTTCATTTGATTACTAACAACTCCTGTCATGTTAAACTGTTTTATTGCACCATTAATGATGCAATATTTAATTTGTGTGTCTCACAGTTGGTGAAATTAAAACATATATCGAATATGGTCTCTGTTGTGATTAGGAAATTATCTCGCTCGCACTACCTTCAGTGTGGAATACACTAAGTAATTTTTTTCATCATGCAAGTGCTATTTACTTGACTTAAACTATTTACACATTTTGTGCTATTACAAATGAATACAACAAATAGAAAGAAGTTGTGGAAGGTTTTGAAAGATTATGGAGACAATGTGCAGTTATTGAATGTTATGATGGCGATATATGATAGTAGAAAGGCAAATGTGAGAGTTAACGGGGTTCTGAGTGAATGGTTTGCAATAAAAAAGGGCGTAAAGCAAGGATGCGTAATGTCACCGTGGCTGTTTAATGTATTTACGAATAAATGTGTTTAGAGATGCATGTGGTGGAAACAAAGGTGTATTGATTGGAAATGTAAACGTGCGAGTTCTACTATATGCGGATAATGCCGTTTTGATCTCAGATGGTCAACAGGGATTACTGAAGCCCCTAGATAAGTTTTGTGAACCTACAGAGAGAATGAAATTGAGGGTAAATGCGTGCAAGACTAAAGTAGTAGTTTTTGATAAGGAGAATGTGGAGAATAACTGTGTGAAGAGGGAGAATGGTGAAGTAGTCGAATAAGTGGATGATTTTGTGTACTTAAGCAAGACGTTTGAGAAAGATGGAAGAATAGATGAGGAGATAAAGAGACGTACGAATGCTGGAAGGAAAGTGGTAGGTAGCATGTGGAGCATATCAAGGAATGAGTCAGTATAAGAAAGCGAAAATCGACGTGTAAAAAAGTGTACTTCTCCCCACTTTGTTGTATGGTAGTGAAACATGGGTATGTTAGGATAGACATAAGAGTAGACTAAACGCCGTGGGTATTACTTCTCTGAGGAGTATTTGCGGCAAAAGAGGCTTGCAAGGATAGGTCAGTACGGAGGAAATTATTGAAGCAGAGTTAGGTGTACGAATATGTATTTATGAGTGAAACTTAGTTACTGTGCCTACCCCGGAAGGGAATGGCGTGATTGGTATGAATGTATGTATAAATGAATACATGAAAGTAAAGCATTTATCGGCTGTAAAGGAGAAAGAGGGAAAGTATTTCAGGGGGATGACATATCAGAAGCTAGGTATGCGAGATGAAGGACCTTCCAAAAATTAAATTAAAAGACCTGGTCTAAAATGGACTGAAGATCGAAAAACTGCTCTATAGCCTAGAGAAGAGCATTATAACGTACAGCCAATTAATATCCAGAAAAGATTTTATGTGTTCGACGTTGCTATTTGCGGTCGACAGTAAAATTTTCAAAAATGTACGACAAGCAACGTATAAAATAAAGCCCAATGGTTCTATATTTGAACCGACTAATTTACTCATGAAACTGAAAAGTTCAAACAGAAATATTGAAGATTTTAAATTAATTATGTGCGTAGTTATGAATGATGAGATGCATAATATATATATGTATTATACTTAACACAATGATTGAGCATAAACGTTTACCACCTGATATACTCTGGAAGGTCTTGGAACAAACATACTTACAAATTAAAGTTAGTGGCTTTCATTACGTGTGAGCACAGCATGTATTTTCGCCCAAGTACTAAGTTTTTAATGAAGAAATTCTGTATAAATATATATCTTACTCCATTAGATCAGACACTACAACACTGAAATCAAACCAGAGGTTCTATATGCAAGCGAAACTCTTACGTTTCATATAAAAAGAGATATGGAGAACATAATTAAGGAAGAGCGAAAAATCATGAGGAAAATTCTCTTCCCCAAAATTAACAGAAGAAGGGTATATGCTGCACTCCAGGAAAACTACGGAGATGATGTCCAACCTAGCGGCTGATATCAGAAAAAGATGACTGCAATTTTTCGGACATATCAATAGACTCCCACCGACAAGACTCATCAAAAAGGTCAGCACATATTTACAAGGTGTCAAATCAACAATACCATGGTTGTCTCAAGTCAGAGGTGATCTAGAAAAAGCAAAAATAGACTCGAAGGAAATTGAAAACAGAATCACCTACAGAAATAAGATACTCCAGTGGAACGTAATGTCAGAGAACGAAGTCCCAAAGAAATCAGGGACAAAATGGACGGAAGAGAGAAAGAGAATCCACGGAGAAAGAATGAGGGAAGTGTGGAAGATAAGAAATAAACTTAAAAATCAGTCATAATGCTTTGCGTGATGCAATAAAAAAGGGGCCATACGCAACTAATAATAATAATATGTTATTCCATTTGTCACCACGAAAAATCGATTTTGCGTCACATAAGGTTGGACGGCCAATGTAAGAAATGATGAAATTTATAGGAGAGTTGAGGAGGGAAGGACCATAATGAACACCATACAGATTAGAAGAACCAGATGAATTAGACACACCCTGACATACAATGAGTTTGTGAAGAACATAATTAATGGAAAAACAAAGGGAAAAGTCCCCAGAGGGAGACCCCGGAATAAGTTCATGTACCAAATAAAGAGGAGAGTACATAGAAAGAGATACCAGGAGGTTAGGGAACCCGTATTAGATATGATAGAGTGGAGGGCTGCAGTCAACTAATCTTATGACTAAAGAACCCATGTTAATTCTCATATAAGATGCATTTCGAATAATATATTCAACATAACGATGAATTTCTCCATGACCTTTGAAGCATTGGTACAAGGAAGGTCTACGACTACGCCTTAATGAATGGTAAAATTGGCACAGTGTTTTAGTCAAAACTAAATGCAACAGCTATTATGACATCACTGTAACATTCTTTAATATATATTAATGATAAACAAGCGGCAATATACAATATAGTTAATACAAATTATAAAGTTAATGAAATTTAAATTTAATGAAGTTAGGTTTTATTTTTAGTATTACTTAGAAATTGGTGGTAACTGAAAAACATTAAATTTTATCACTATTTTTTACTTTTTAGAGTATTTTAATAATCAATAAACCTATTTCCTTAAAGAGTCAGAAAAAAACTATATTTTTTCAAATAATGGCCTTGAGTTCTCACAACAATAACTTTCATTTAATGATGGTAGATTCAGTTCAGGATTTTTGTACAGCCGATAAAGGCATACATAACATTTTTTTCATCCATATATTTATTTATAAATTTATAAAAAGCAATAGATACTTCAAGTACACCTATTTAACACTACGACTAGCACCATCATTTGCATCAAAAAAACATTTCAATCCATAAACGGTTTTAAAAGGTTGGGGCAATTGACACAAGTTATACACTCCGACGAAGAATAAACATGAATTTATATCCAAACAAAATCAAGTCAGCATCATCTTTAGAGCGAATTAAGGCATACATTACCATATTGTTCTTTCATATATCCATTTATAATTGTATAAAATAAAAGAATACTTCAAGTATACCTATCTACCACTTTTCAACTTGCACCAATTATTAACATTTAAAACAACCATTAAATCCATAAATTATTTTAAAAGCTTAAAAGGTTGGGTCACAGGATGAAAATTATTCACTCCGACGACGAATACGACAGAAATGATATCCGAAACGAGCATTATACTATCTGGAATTCCGAAATGGACGACGAACTAACATGCGGGTTTTATAACCTCGCGGCCTCACATCTCCCTCGCGAAATCTCAATACGAGCAAATATTTCACGAGACTCATTACGATCTCATCATATCTTTATGGAGTTACGCACACGACACAAAATCACACACAAACCTACGAGAACACAGAAACGGAGCAAGGACTGTGTGATCCTTTTCATTTCAAGTCCCTTAATGAAGCCCTCAAGGCAATATCCGAAATCTAAAAAAATAAAAGAAGCACGCAGACGCGAACCGGGGGGGGGGGGAAGGAAAAAAAGGAAACGAGATGTTCCAGAAGCCCAGGCGAGAATACTTCGAGCGACGTCACGGAGAGTTAACCCGCGGAACGAATCCCGCCATATTTGCCCGCGCGCGGAATTATGGTCCTTTTAATGGCGGGAAAAGTTTTATGGGGAAGAGAGTGAGGGAGAAAGACAGATAGTCTGGCGGGAATGAAAGCGCAAACTTCGAAATGCGGCGACGCCACCTATTCCGAAATTTTCGAAGTGATGATTTGAATCACAGATTCCACCCGGAAAGTTAACGACTAATCAACTCTCCCGGGTTATGGGGAATTGTTTGAAGAGAGCGATATCAATTGGTGTATCGTCGGCATTTAATCTTTTTGGGAGTGAACGGTTAATTGGCGAGTGATCACAGAGCATGCGGGAGGGGGCCCGGGAGGGGGACGAAGCCCTGAGGTTGGAAGTTAATGGAAGTGATGACGGTCCTCAGAGAGGTATAACATTGGCGGAAAATATGGAAAATTCTGCACAGCACAGAGCATGAATAGAATGGCCTGGAGTTGAGCGCAAATCCTTGGTGACTGCATTTGAAATTCGCTAATCATGCCACTGATTACCGAATATGGCAGGTTCCAATCCGTTCGTCGCATAAAAAATACAACTGGCGCACAGCTGTTCCAGCGTATTATTCCATTGCGCGCTCGCAGCATCTATTTTTTTTCATTTTTCAAAATATCCAACACATTTACGAAGCAGACTTCAATCTCTCTTACATAACCCTGTGTTGCGTATCGCGACGCTCAATTATTTTTTTGTAAAATCACTCTGTTTACAGAACACGCATCCTGATCGCTTTCAAATATGTAAAACCATTAAGTGATTTAAAACCAATATTTATAAATTACTATAATTATAGGTGCTCATAAAATAAATCATACGTTTTGCACGAATATGGAAGATTCTAATCCAAGCGCGGCATAAAAAATATATCTGGCGCGCAGCTGTTCAAGTTCATTATTCCATTGCGCGCGCTCGCAATACATTTTTCTTAATTTTTCAAAATATTCAACACACATACGCAGAAGACTTCAATTTCCCTCTCATAACCCTGTGTTATGTAACGAGACGCTCAATTATTTTTTGAAAAAATTCACTCTGCTTACGAAACACATATTCAGATCGTTTTAACAAATGTAAAATCGGTAAGTGATTTATGATTACTTAGAATATATCATGGTTATAAGTAATCATTTTAAATCTTATATTTTGCGCAAATATTTCAGATTCCAACCCATGCGTAGTAAAAATGTATGTATCTGGAGCGCAGGTGTTTCACTACATAATGCCATGGAATGATCCCAATTTATTTATTTTTTTTTCAAAATTTCCAACGCATTGCTCATCTGACTTCAGTTTATCTTGCATACCATGTGTTCTCCTTAATGCAACCCTTAATTTTTTAAAATAAAATCACGCTGTTTTTTTATAAAATCACGCTGTTTGTGAGTTTTACACCAACAAAGGTCTGATTTCCCCAAATAGTCATTTTTATTTTAGAAAAGATTGATTTCTGGTTATTAAAGCATGGACCAACATTGAGATTACCTCAGCAGGACCAATTAAAACCTAACAAATTCTGTAATTCTCTCGAAAATTTCTGTCAATTGAGTTCATTGAAATGTATGCATAGTACTGCTGACATTATAACAATTTCACCAGAGTTCCATACATTCATTCTTCATTATTGTTCAATAATTATGTCCTTAGTAGCAGGAGGTTACCCATCCAAAATTATGGCGACATACCTAAGATAGGAATGACTACCACAGACTTTTTGGTAGTGCCTGTTCATGGCCAATGTTCCCCCAATATTATTTAATTTCTTTTCCCTTTAATCCTCTTAGTGCTGTTTACGGAACAAAGTGCCGGATCGTTCAAAAACAATGCGAAATCGGAGTCTTTTAAAACAGTGGTTACAATGTATTAACACAAATGACAGTGAAAAATATTCATTAAATAGAATAAAAAAATGTAAAAATATCATAGTAAGATTACTAATCGCAAAAGATAAAAAAATGTTTGAGTTGTTGAAGAAATATCTATGTTAAATTAAGATTAAATTATGTAAATACATTCATTTTAAAGCTCATATTTTGCAAGGATCTGAATTGACGCAATGAATTTATTCTCTCTCTTCAGTGTTCAACCCTGGGGTTGGCTTGCAGCAGTACGCCATTCTTCTCTATGTGGTGCAACCCATATCATTCACAATCTGCTGCATGAATGACATCATTGGTCGTCCCCGGCGATTCCTTCCCTCTATAGCTCCTTCTGCTATTGTTAAAACGATGTTGTCGTGTCTTATTATAGGTTGCTAATTTATTAGTTATGTTAAACTAATAACGAATGATAATGCAAGTATTTTATAGCAATATATAAATATTAATTTTTTCACAAGCCTTCAGTTCGTCGTATTTATGTCACCGACCTCAAAATACCGTGATAATGTTAAGCACTACAACGTCATGAACATGCAAATCTTATGTATTTTAAACGTGTGTTCCCGATATTTTGACCAATGGTTTAATTCAATTCAGATTTATTCTGTTTATCATGTAGGTAGTTGTAACACTGATACCTACTCTATCTCATTTCTTATCATGCTCATACATTAGTATGAAAATTCAAATCAATTCACGCGCTTAATTCACGTAAACATGCGCCTAATAGAACCAAATACCTATATGCAATAAATCTCGATTCCAGTAATAAATAAAGTAATCATGCTGGTGAAAGAAAGTTAGGAGAAGAGTTCACATTTCTTAAAAAGAAGCGGTGAAATAGGCAGATTTTGCAATGGGCAAAATTCAACCAACACAGAAATGGAACTTCTAACCTCAGTCTACCAAAGGGAAAAGCCAACGGTCCTATGTTCGAGTCCCGGCAGAAGTGAAATCATTCTTCATGTGGCAATTTTTTTTTAAATATTCACCGTTAACATACAGGAAGCAAAATCCAACTCCAAGCACAGCATGGCGCAAATACATACGAGTTTAGAAAATCATCATTGGTTGTGAAACCTTAAGATTGGTTGACTGCAGCCCTCCACCCTTCCCTAACTCATGCTAGTTCCCTAACTTCCTGGTACCTCTTGGTACCTCTCCCTATTTACTCTCCCCTTTATTCGGTCCATGAACATATTCCTGGGCCTTCCACTGGGGACTTTTCCCTCTATTTTACCTTCTATTATATTCTTCAAAAACCCATTACGTCTAAGGGTGTGTCCAGTCCATCATCCAGCTTTTAGAGGGATTAGGTTGGGGGCCACTGGAGCTACTGCTACTGGACACCCTAGTGGTGGCTTGCTCGTTATTTCGAAGATGTAGATACCATGTATATGGAAAATGCAGAAAAATAAGCACGTCGATGGCGTATTTATGTTCGTAGCGAAGAGCGAAAGAAGACCACAATCGATATTGAACGAACTTTGTCAATGTTGAGCTTATAGCGCACATTTTCGGTGGCGGGAATCGAACCCGCGTGAGAGCCGGGTGTCCAAACCATTAGACAATACCGCACAACTATAACTGAATAGCTCAAACTTTTTATAAAATAGATCTGAGATAACGATTAATACGGAAGGTGAGTTAATTATGACCCCCTTACTTAAAAGAGTCCAAAAATTAAATACTCTAAAGAAACTGAAATTACCACGCACAGGAAAAAGGATATGACATTTACTTTTGAGAGACAAAAAATTAATTCACACCCTTCAAGCGAGAACGATAATTTTACCCGAGCCACCGATTGTGTTTGACCCTCAGTTAATTACGCGACTCACATTGAGTTTTTACGCTTCGAATTTCCTCAAAGGCAATCGATTTAAGCAGCAAGAGGGAATTCGAACACCCACTGTTTCTTTTATATTAATAACAAAAAAAAAGAAGGGACGCGGACAAAAAAACTCAAAAATGATTTCGGTAAATCCTTAACAAATTAACGCAAACCTCTATTGAGCAAATTATCACCACAGGAAAAATACAAGAAAATTAAAATGTTGATGTTTTTAAGAGAGATCATTTTTAGAGTCCCATCCCAATTAGGAATTTATTAAATGTTTACAGGCCGCAAACATTTTGCATTGGCTGAACCACAAAGACTCCCAACAAAAAAATTAAATCACAACCGCACGCATATTCGCACCCAATTAAATAATCGCGATAATTGATGGATACATTCATGGTGAAAAAATAATTCCATTTCCATTGAAAACGTTTAAAAAAGTCATTTCCCGGTTATCACGCTCTTTCGGCACGGTCGGATAAAAAATAACACAGAAAAAATCAAATTTTCCCCTCGGCTTAAAGGTTCTTAACTACGACGGAAATATTTGCACGGATTATAACTGTATTTATTCTCTCATTCACGCAATCATTATGTTTTTCCATCGCCCGATTATTTGAATAATGAGAGCTCGATGAACTAAACGCCATATGGATTGATTTTTGAGCTGAAAATGCCAGAACCGTAATTCGCCCATAGGCTTGCATGAATCATAGAAAAATTACCAGGCCAAAAACAAACAGACAAAAATCAAAGGCTGTTTAAATACAGGATTTTATCCCAATGCGCATATGTACACACAAAACCATATAATCGTTCCTTTCACTTACAGCAGAGTGAGTCATCAATAAAATCCAATTTTTTAGATTGCCACATATAGCTGAATTTATTCTCTCATTCACGTTATCAAGAAATGGTTTAATATAATCATTAAAGCAGGTACATCAAATAAAAGACCTAGGAGTTATATTTGATTCTTCAATGTCTTTTGCTCCACATATCTTTGACATAGCTCTCTATACTCAATGATTATTGGGTTTTGTAAACCGAATGTCAAGGTACTTTAAGTCTGAGAAATCTCTCAAAATGTTGTACTTCTCCTTTGTAAGATGTAAGTTGGAGTATGCTTTTGTAGTACGGAATCCTCACAGTAAGAAACATGTTCAAATATTGGAGAGGGTACAAAAAAGGTTTTTACGTTATCTATATTATACCCAATATAATGTTTATCCAATGCATGAAAATTATGTTAGCTACGAAACTTTGGTAAAAGTGTTTGATTTTCAATATTTGCAAAAAAGAAGAATCATGTGTGATCTATCTTACTTAAATAATTTACTTAATACTGGAGGAAATAGTGACTAAATAAGAAAAATTAATTTTGTAGTGCCTAGTATCAATGTGATGTTATCAAGGAAATTTAAGTTAAGCATGGTAAAGTCAAACTACTGTGAAAACTCACCACTGAATAGAAAGTGCCGATCTTTGAACATGTACTGTGATATAATTGATTTATGTCAAAAAAGAAGTCTCTTTTGGAAATTGATAAATGATATAGTTTCTTGATATGTTTCGAAATTTCTGTAAAATTCAATTGATTCCAATATGTTTTGTATTTTCTTCCTTTTTGTTTTGTTTGCCCTGTAGTTATTTTGTTGGGCAAACTTTAAACTCTATAAATAAATAAATAAATAAATAAATAAAAATAACAATTTTCATGAATTTTCAACATATTCATGGGTAGAGGCATTTTTTCCATTCCCAACATAAAACTAATAGATAGGCTTTATAACTTCATTTTGAAAAAATATTTCGGCTTTTTATGTTAAGTTATGTTAGTCTGCAAGTTTCCAGAAAAAATCCTAATTTCACCCGTAACTTTAGTCCATATTCTTCAATGTAAAACAGCTACCTACTTATCGTCTCCAGCAACGACCTGTTCCTTATTTTGCGTTACGATAACAATTAAATTTTAACCCAACGTGATAAATACGAAAATACATTCTTTAAATTCTAATAACTCTATGACCAAAAGCGTATTAAATCCGGCGAATACTAAATGAAACACATTTGAAATATTTTTTTGGCGAAGAGATTGGATATAGTTTTCACTGGATCCGTATCGGCTTAGGTTATTAGGAATGAACGTTTCGACATCCGAATCAACCATCGGCAACTGACAGCTAGGCAGTTATGCGTGGAAAAGATTCCACTGTTGAATCATGCGAATTTAATCGCCGATCGGTTTGATGTTTGATCCGATGTCATCATCATCAATTCTAATTTCAACGGTTTCTTCAGTGATTCCCTCCCAATTTCAATTCGCGCGACAGAGCAAATTTGCATTTTGGAAATCAATGTGATGCCGATGGGTGTAGCAAAAAGGCATCCTGCCCAAACAACCTAAATTGTCGGAAAATTTAAGTGCGGATTTCCTGTGGAGTTCCTGAAAGGAAAGAGTCCCAAAACGTCGATTTCATTTCAAAAATTATACTTTTTCCACCTGTTTTACCATTACATCATTTAAATAGCGTAACCTTAATATTTTTCAAAAGCTAGAGAATTTCTTTCAATTCGGTTTCATTGCGTTGATAATTCGAGTCCTGACGAAGATTTTCACTACCATGAACAAGCTTGCTCTATGTCTAACGGCCGCTTTACACGGCACATTTCATCCTGCAAACGAATGTATGAACAATTTTATGAGACAAGTTGTATACCATGGAAAGCGGCAAATTGTACCAGTCTAAATAACTGAGCGGGAAATAGAACCTTCACTAATTCCATTCAATTTCTCGCACGTTCTATGATTCATTCGTTTGCAAAATAAAATGTACCGTGTAAATCGACCTTAACTGGGATTTCGTGACATGTGTGAACTGTGATCAGCTACGAAGCTGCGGGTGGAGGACTATAACTTGCCGGCAAAATTGCCAGCATCTCAGCAGACGGGTAAAGATGGGAACGTGCATCAGATTTCACGACATTGCTCACGATGGAAACTAATTTGGATCAAAATACGCTGATAAGACTCGATAATAATTGGATTAGGTGATTTAAATAAATTAATACACACTAGGAAGTACCGGAGGGGTTACTTTTGACAATTTTTGACAATCCATAATTTATGACCGAATCGTCTCAGCTCTAGCATATGTTTATTTTTTTAGCAGAAGAATAAAACGTCAAATCAAAAACCACATAGCAAAGATTTTATTTGCATTACCTTCTACCTATTAGCACCAGAGGGTTCATTTTAACCCCAGGCTACCCCTCCCTTGTTTTATTCGAGGTTTGTTATCACAGAATGTAATTTTACAGCCTTTCGAGGAAATATTTTAGACAGTTCGACGGCCGAATGTTCAATACCAAAGGATAAATCGCCGCATGAAGACCCAACAGATTCAAACTTCTCACGAGGACTTAAACTCGGGACAGAAGTCCTGGGTCCAATGCCTCATGCGCCACATATGCTGAAATGGCATATATAGTACGTCAGTATAAACCTTTGTGTTCGCAAAATAATGAATAATACATACATACATACCAATCACGCCATTCACTTCCGGGGTGGGCACAGTCACGAAGTCTCATAAATACATATTTATACACCTAACTCTGCTTCAATAATTTCCTCCATACTGACCTATCCTTGCAAACCTCTTTTGCTTCATTTACCCCCATACACTGCTTCATACACGCCCTCCTGTTTTGATGTCCCCTAATATTCCTTCTCCTAAGAATTTCCTCAACCACATTCAACCACAACTTTCTCGGCCTACCCCTACCTCTCGCACCATTCATTTTACTCTCATATGTTTCGTTATTCGACTCTCATCCATTCTTTCAACATAGCCAAACCAACGAAGCACGCTCTTTTCATATATGTCCATTACTGGAGCATCTAGCCCACATTCATTTATTAGCCACTCATTCCTGACCCTATCCATCCTACTTTTGCCGCAAACACTCCTCAGATAACTCATACCCACGGCGTTTAGTCTACTCACATGTATATCTTGAGATAGCCATGTTTCACTTCCATATAACACAGTGGGGAGAAGAACACTTTTGTACACGACGATTTGCGCTTCCTTAGACATGCACTCATTCCTTGATATGCTCCACATGCTACCTACCACTTTCCTTCCAGCATTCGCACGCCTCTAAATTTCCTCATCTATCCGTCCATCTTTCATGGACATCTTGACGATATACACAAAATCATCCACTTGTTCAATTACTTCACCATTCGCCCCCATCATACAGTAATTCTCCTTAACAAAAACTGCTACTTTAGGTTTGCACGCATTTATCCTCAATTTCATTCTCTCTTTTGATTCACTAATCTTATCTAGGAGCTCCTGCAATCCCTGTTGGCCCTCTGAGAAAATAATGAGCAATAATAAACACAGATTTTTATTTTGTTTTATTTTATATTCGTATTTATAAAATATCTATTACAAAATTTGACCCTGGCACACAAGTGAAGTTGAATAAAAGCGATTTTTTAAATAGATATTTTCGAAACCATTTTCATATTACTTCAATTAAAAACTTTATATTTCCTTTGGAAAACAAAATATTTCTTAGGGGTCAAATTCACCCCTATCGGTACTAATAGGTATACCGCATTTGACGGTACTTCTGGTGTTCAGAGCAAAAGAGGACTGAAATATTGATGCGAATAACAATTTGAATAACTCTGAAGTAGGTAAAGGTATCCGATCTCAGGCACCCTTTACTATTGCAGGCTTCACTTGTGCAGATTTTCTTTATGCTCGTACCCTTTATAAGTAATACACTTCGTACTTTTCAACAATGTGTAAACAGAACGACGCTTTTAGCCAATAAACAACATCACCAGAATTCTTTTATAAAAAAAATTGTGATGCGCAGAGCGTTTTTTTGGTGACGAGCATTTCGCACCTGACGATGGTGATGGAGAAACTCGTCGCACTTTTAAAAAATTGAAGAAAGGCACTATTATACTTATGAAAAAGAGCGCTATCTACCCATACGAGGAGACTACCTCCCTCCCCTTGAGCAGAGCCAGTTTGTACAGAATGGACTCCTCCAATGAAAAGCGGCTTCGCGCAACTAACCCCGACTATCGGTACGATAAACGTAGCTTCTCCCAACACGGCAGCATTGTCGCCATCATAAATGCCTACTTATCCAGAGCTATCCTTCATCTTTAACCTGCTTCGTGGAAAAATATCATATTCGTCCATTTTACAGCTCGATGCTCAAACTGAAAGATAAACTGGCACCCGAATATTGTGGCAAACTTTAACGAAGGAGGAAAAAAGTCGTTGCATTACACTCTTTCCCCATCACGCATAGCATCGTGGCACACACGATCCATCTTCCCGCAACGTCACCGAGTCATGGGCCTCGTATTATCATTTCCGTCTCATCCGCAGCTTTTCGCATTAATGACTTCAAAACAACTTTTTTTCCACATTCTTCACCTCTCCTTCCACCGCTATGGGGTGTTCTTTTTATATTTATGCACAACGGTTCGACAAAGCGTATAAAATGGCGAAGGGCGTGTACAAATGGACGGATAATTTATCACCTTATACCGAGATGCGCGAAGGCAACGGAAGTGGTGCGCCACCCCCCCAGCCTCCACCCAACCCCCCCCCCCCGGTTCGGCTTTCAACGAAGGCTAATTTTTTCGCTCGGAGGTGCAATTGTGACGGCGTTTTTTTTGTTATTATTATTTCGATTTTTATTTTTTTTCGGCTCGGGGATCTTCGCTCCTTTTTATCGAAAATTTGCCAAGAATATCAAGCAAAACACTTTTTTGTCTACCCCCCCTTCTCTTCCCTATGATATGAAAACAGCATCTCATGGCAAATTAGTGACAGTCCACCGAGCACGCCAATTTAACAACAATGGCAAAGGGATAACGAATTGAGATTTATAGGATGATGCTAAACTTTATATTTTGGAGACCGCGACTTTTTTTTTTACAAGCGGCCGGATTACCTGCATACCGCTATACGTTCTTTTAGCTTTCGAGTCCTGCATCGCCACCGGAAGGCCAAGTTTAGCGTTGAACTTTGGTTTGATCGACCTCAAGGAATGTTTGTCGGAAATAAATATTCCTTCTCTTTATATGGACCACGTACCACTCATCCATTTTTCCTTGAGTCTACCACGTCCTCGCACACCATTGACTCCACTCTCAAGGTAGTTTGAGCGAAATATCATTTTACAAATTAATGAACTTGGTCTCATTTTAAAGTAAAATATCTCACCTTTCTAATGATACCAAAAATTTAACACCTAACGACATTACTTTTGGAGATGTTTGCCAAAAAATGCCAGCACTTTTACATCAAAAATGGTGCGTGTATGCACTCCAGAGAGAGATTATTTACAAAATGATGAATTTCTAGCACTTAGATGTTCTTAAAAAAAACTAACAGCGTGTAGTTTGTGTGTTTTATCAACTATTATTTAAAATGCGGTGCGGAATTCCAAATTCAAGCGAAACCGTAAATCATTAATGTGTTTTGATTGGCATGCTACCATAATATTTAAAAGAAACCTTTTGAAAAGGATGTTTTCGTGTTTAGGAGAAAATATGTAGGTATATATATTTAATCGAATTATTTCGAAATAAATGCCAAGTTCCATAAGGTTACGCGTTAAATTAGCATTAATTACCAAGAGCATACACGGAAATAGGCCTATCCTGGAGGACGATGGCGGAGGTAGCCATCGAAACGCCGACCAACAATTACCTAACCTGGTGGAAAACCCGAGAAGACTTTATTAGTATCAAACGCAGGGAAAAAACCAAATCATATTTCTTTTTAGCACTATTAATATAGCACTACATATATTGAAGCACTCGAGGGGAGAGTCAAAGGTGTCTCTCTCCGAGAATGCCCTAAAAACAAATTCTTCCCAAAAATACGAGTGAGACAGGCAGGAGGAAATCGGGAACAATCAAGTATATTGAATTACAACCAAATTAAAGATAATGTATTTCAGCAGCTTAACACATACAAACAAGTAAGGGTCAGCCAACCTTTGCTTTGACGTCTAAGTTTCAAATTCAAACAGCAACAACTCGAGACAGCAAGAGTAGAACCTCTCCAAACCACGGTCTATCTCAAAAAGGCCGGTGGCGATTTCCGTCGAAGGAGGGGAAATTCAGACGGAAGGAAGTGGAAAGGGGTAGGTAGAGGAAGTAGAGGCGATTGGCTACCTCGGAGGGGAAAATTTCAGCGAGGTCAAAAAGAGAAAGTTGCTGGTGGAGTGAGGGGGAACAGGTGATTGGCAGTCTTGGAGGGGAGGTAGTTTTATGGAATGGGGAACCATGCGGTGTAGGTATGCAATTGGAGAAAGGAACTACTTTTCATCTCCGTTCGCGGATTACTGGTATGAAACCGATTTGCGCGAGACTGTCGGCATTTCACATTCTCGTATTCTTCCGTCTCCAACTGCTATATAAACGAGAGTAGGTCCTCGGGAGGGAGGGCAGGTCACCGAGGGCAGGTCACCGAGGGCAGGTCACCGAGGGCAGGTCACCGAGGGCAGGTCACCGAGGGCAGGTCACCGAGGGCAGGTCACCGAGGGCAGGGCACCGAGGGCAGGTCACCGAGGGCAGGTCACCGAGGGCAGGTCACCGAGGGCAGCAGACGCCGATGGCAGAAGACGCTGAGTTCGCGAAGACGGCTGGAGTTTCGCGAACGTCGTTGGCGCGACAGATGTCCTTCGGCTAAGTCCGGAGGATAAATAGTCCGCAGAGGATAAATTGTCCAAAGAGGGATAAATGGGGGGGGGGGTATGCCCAAAAAATGCTACAATATCATGCTTCAAACAGCTTCAGATATATAGTTCATAATTTGATTTGTTCTGAGGTATTACGGCAGAAGAAAATTCCCGTTCGAAACCTGTAAGGTATAATGAAAAAAGGAAAAATTTTTGTATTATTCCACGAATTGATTTTCAGGTACTACTAGTTTCGACGATGCGGCGTCATCTACAGGTACAAAGATTCAGGGCACGATCATGAAGCATATAAAACATCTAGGGCAGGGGTTGGGGAGAGGAGGGGTGAGGAGAGACCAAGGGAGGCGGGGGGGGAGGAGGGAGAGACGTGAAAAACACCAAGGATTGTGTTTGTGAGAGGGGGTGGGTGAGAGATGGAGGGCGGAGATGAGTGAAGAAAGTGGGTGAGGGATGACCGTTGGCAGGTCGTTGTTGAGTTTGAGGATTACTGGCTCCAGAGAGGCCTACTTAAATACCTACATGAGAGATTTAACAGCACCTTGATCTCCACAAAAATGTAACTGTGAGTACCTTGCACATTTTTTATCCGATATTTTTGAAACAACCATCTTGTTGTTACCGCAGAACTTCTTCCAGAATCGAAAAAAATCTTCCCTTGTGAAGGTTTTAAATTTACCGCGTTAAAAAGTGAATCAAATCAGAGACTTACGCAGATATTTGATTGCTTACAATTTGAGTCATATAAAAATATACTATTGCAATATTTAATTCATGTTTCATATAGCTGCTGAAATTAAAACGTATAATTCCAATATTGTCTTCATTACGACTGGGGAAGCATATCGCTCAATCTAATTTAAGGTAATTTTTGAAGCACGATTGACTGCAAATGGAACACTGACAGAAAAAAACTAGCAAAAATCAAATACCGGGACGAGTCAATAAATAACTTGCACAACCGGAAGGAGGTAATAATGATCAATGTAACTTCCTGAAATTACTTTCACTTTCCTGCGTATTCACCCTTTACGTTCAGGCACTTATCCCATCTCGTCATAAATCCTTGACAGCCTGCAGCAAAGAAGTATTTTGTTTGCTGTAGCAGCCACTGAGTAACCTCTTGGACTACGGCATCATCATTTTCAAAACGTTGGCCAGTTTAATGATTTATTTAGGGGTCCCAACAGATGAAAATCACTGGGAACTGTCGGAACTGTACGGTGAATGTTCCAAGCGTTCCCAAAGAAGTGTTTACGAACGATGCTGATGATGAAATTCTGATATTTACGAATTATTTATTGACTTACCCTCGTAGTACTAGTGAGTGTAAGTGCCAATATTATCTTTAAAATGCCAATGAGACGTTGAAATCGAACGGTAATGAACAAAATAAGCGGAAGAGTACAGAAAGGTCTCTCTTCACCACACAAAATCACTCGTGAGACCTCACTTGGAGTACGCCCCTAGTATATGGGACCCTTACAAAGTAAGACTAGTTACACAAAATCTCTCGTGAGACCTCACTTGGAGTGCGCCCCTAGTATATGGGACACTTACAAAGTAATACTAGTTACAAATATAGATCGATTACTGTCGAGAGGAGCTAGATTTGTAAACAATTGCTACGATATACATAGTAGAGTTACGAAACTGTTTCCGTTATTAGGGAAACTCTATCCGATCGAAGGGGAAAATATAGATTAAATCTTTTACGAAAATACGGTGTAGATTTTTTTTGCCGGACGTTCAGCATATTTTAGCATAGCCAAACTATTATGGTCTTAATTATTATACTTACCCTCGTATAACACTGCGATGGAAAACCCGTGCTCTCAATGAGATTTCCAGGACTTTTAAGGGGCAGAAGTGAGAGAAGATTAAAATGAACGAGCCAACTACACGCAAATAATGAAACAAAAACCGAAATTGATGGGCCATCGACAAACGAATGTGTGTCCCAACAAGCTGAATACCCCAAGGTATGTTCGTCATTAACATTATAGTTTCGGGTAAAAAGATCATATACCGCCTGTCGCTCGAAAAATCGAGGCAGACGAGAGAGGGTTCATGGCTAGATAATTAAAATTCGAAGCCCCATTGATCATGTGTGTGCCCCGCAAATGATTTCACCAGGACCATAAAGAAGCGGCCCATGTGTCCTAGTTATCCAGCGAGTAATTTAGTGTAATTATTGACGACATGGCTCTGGATCGGAATGTAAATAACTCGCCTTCTGTGTTTATACTTTCCGTGATCAATAGTAGGCGACGAGGGCTAACACACTTAAAAGCATTGATTGCTCCCAATTCATCGCAATAAAAATGAACCCGAACGAAGAGCAGTATGAATGGGTTTATAGCATTATTTACGCCAGCGATGGAGTTCGTTCAATAATCACCAAATAAACAGGTGCTGATCATCCGTATTAGCCACTGATGACCGGCTGCAAGAACATTTAGTTACGGAATCCATACTTACGCGATCCATGAAGTCATAGATCTCATAACAATATTCGGGTTGCAGGAACACATCTACTTGCTACATTACTTATTTATCAATAGTTAATAGGTCCGGATGTTTGATCTAATCTTCTACCGCCGGATGAAATTAATGAAGGTTTGGCCGATGAGCTGTTGCTAATGCACCTGATAATTAGTCGGTAAGAGTAAATAAACTGGTCATTTGTCTCAAAACTACTCTTTTATCCATTAATTAAGTCTCCAAGCGGTTCATTGCGCATCCGCCATCTTGTCTACCTATGGAACTCATAACTCCATGCCATAAGTTATGAAAACAACAAATCTACCAAATGTTTTTGCAACACTTATTGAATGGTTGCCATGGCTAATGGGTCCCATTACTTAATGAAATACACGTATGTCGTTCCTGCAACTAGCCATAAGTTACATCTTTGCAGAGAAACTAGTAAGGGATATTATACAACGGATGAAGACCTACTTGCGACGGCAATCACCGGATAGAGTATCAATCGAATCGAGCATTAAAAAATTGAGAAGTGGTTGGAGAGCGAATCGTGAGTCGTTGAGTGAACATTTTAGTAACTTTTCAAGGAGGTCGAGCAAAATTTTTGGGCCACATTTCATATAATAATGAAAAAATGAGCTCTTACGATTTGAACAATATAAAAAGGGCGAAACTCCAAAAGCCGTAAGCAAAAACCTTTCCGGAATAAAAATTAGGGGTAAGAGTTAGTCAGTCAGCGACTTACGGTGTAAATAAACCGCGCCTGGGATTCACTACAAAAGTATGACACACATTCACACAATACCAAAACGGTGCTATCTCACACTCTACCGGCTATTGTTTTTCTGACGTGGAGCTAATCTAGTTGAAGAGAAACACTAGTCGGACACTGACTGATCAAGAAAATCAAAGATGTTTCTTGAACAAGGTGTCAACCCCGTGTCAGAGAAATACTAATTACTAACTAAATACGCACAAGTTTCACCCTTATTACACACTTCAATCATTTGATTGAGAAACATTACATGAGTCAATTATTTTAAAATAATTAAAATGGAAATCAATATAATTTTATACACAATGTTTAACCCTTTTCACATAATTTGACATCAATCAAAAATCTCATTAATGTTGTCTGATATAGGTTTTCCCAAAAATGAAAACGTTACAGAATGTTTAATTTATAAAACGATTATTGATAGATAAATAAAATAACTTCACAAATAGTGCGTATCTACGGAGCCAAACGAAAGTAACTGAAACACATTTTAATGCGTTTTGTGGAATTTCATTCCCATTCATATCCATATAAAAAGATATTTCGCGGATATGGGACCTGTACTAACTTTATTAAACATGTTATATATTATATTGAGTTTCCCAGCATTTTTCATGCGGACACAATCTGTGACAAAACACTCAACAAACATTAGAGCTATGCATTGACACTATTGTACAATTCGCTAGTCGCAAATCTTCAGTTTCGCTCTTCTTTCCAAGGGGTTATTAAAGCTTGTTGTGGATACAAGCCTCTAACTGTTATAATTTAAATGTTCAGCAATGCAACTTCCACCCGGGTAATGGAACAAAAACAATACGTGGCACCCGCTGACAGTGGACCCTCTGGAGCCCCACACGCACATCAAGCATCCCTCCGAGAGACTCCTTGCAGCACCAATGCCTCGCCTATTACACTGAATTACACCTGCAGGTACGCTACCTCCCTCACAAACGCCTTCTCCCACTTTTTCCTTACACGCACTTTTTCACAACCATACCCTTTTACATCTTCGCTAAACACACTTTCCCCGCGTTCTATCCCTTTCCCCAGCAACCTCATCGATGCCGTCTCATTGTTAATACTCCCCACCACTCCACGCTCAAATCGCAACAATACTCATAGTTAAAACCCCACCCACAGAGCCGCCAACCGTTCGAACCACTCCATGGGCCGCCAACCCAAAACCCTTCCAGCAAAACACGCCGCGCAATATACGCCGATAAACGCGCAAATGACTGGCATTCGTGAAGGAACTGGATATATTACCCATTACAGGGACCTATACTAACTGCTTACTAATATTGCAAAACTACAAATTGCAAACATAAGAGTAATTAGCATAACCATTTCCCGATAAATAATCACACGGTACATACAAATATATGTAGTTATGGCACGCTGTTTATCACTGAATAGGATAGGACATGCTTACTTACCTAAGGAACAACAGTTCAGCAGCTTTTCACGTCCGAAAGAATCCTTTCTTCAAAAACGTGTCCTCTTCCCGGTCTTTGGATGTAATGTTGGAGAACATGAAGACCCATTGGACTGTCGGCGTTCCCGCTGAGTTACCGCGTGATAACCATTCTTCCAGTCCGAAGACATAAAATATGGATTCTAAAAATTGATAATCCTGAAATGAGAAGAGGCGAGAAATGCAATAAACCGAGCAAAACCCGAGGGACCCAGTCATGGAATGAGAAAATAAGGTTTACATCTTTACACATAATTATATTCAGAATTATTTTATAAGTCAGATAGTTCTAAGTACCTGGGCGTCCTGTTAACAAAAGATCTGGGATAGGGGGCCCACATAGAAAAGATGGCTGGGAGAGCGTTTAAAAACCTCCACTACGTGACGAGGAACAGAAAAAAAATGTCCGAAAGAGGTAAAAAAGCTGGCATATTTCACCACGTCTACGTCTACGTAATACCCTGCGAGCCATCACGAGGGTGTGTGGCAGGGGGTAAATATCACCAAACATGCACTATTGACATGCAACTAGGATATTTAAGGGAGACATGCTAGAGAACAGGGTCACATGCAGCTAGATGATTAGTATCTACATAATAAGAAAGGGATTATCGATTGTTATTACATGCATCATGCACTACAGACTACTCTAACTATATTTCACCTACCTATCCCTTTGCTACGCTGCCTATTGTTCTCTCTTATAGTACGAGGGAAAAATGACATTTTTAATCTATCGCTACGACAATCTATCTCTTTAATCTTGTTAATATGATCAAACCTAGCATAATAAGCAGGGGATCTTAATATATATCTAACGTCATCTGTGAACAAATCGGTTTCGAATTTACTTAAAAGGTTTAACCTAAATTTTAACCTGCGTTCTGATAGTAATTCCCATCCTAGTTCTTTTATTAAACTCGTAATACTTATACAATTATCATAACGGCCTTTAACAAATCTAGCGAATCTACTTTACACGCGCTCTAAATCTTTTATCAAACCTTCCTCGTACGGATCCCATATTCTAGCGGCATATTCTAAATGAGGCCTGACAAGTGTAAAATAGCTTCTTTCTCGTACTCTCTCATCGCATTTGCCTAGAACCCTTTTTACGAATCCTAATCTACAGTTTGCTACACTAGTTATTTCCCTGATGTGTTTCCCCCATGACATGTCTTCAGTGATGGTGACGCCTAAGTATTAAATAGATTCTACGTTACACATTTTCTTTTCTTTTATGCTATAATTATTCCGGGGAAAGCCATTCTTTTTCCAAAAGTTCACTATCGCGCATTTCTTCAAATTTAATTCTAGCGGCCAACTATCACACCAATCACCAATCGCATCTAAATCCTTAGCTAAAGACTGACTGCCCTCTTCATTTCTAATCTCCTTATACACTACTGCATCATCGGCAAAAATACGGAGCTTGCTATTTTTTACTACTGTATTCACGTCGTTTACGCTAACTACCGTTAGACCAATGCTTGAGTATGCCACGAATGTCTGGGATCCCCATCATAAGGGGAAGGCAAAGAGCTTGGAAAAGGTCCAAATGATGGCAGCAAAGTTTTGGGGTTTTGGGGAGACAAAAATACAGAGAGTGTAAGACGCACGTTAGAGAAATTGGGGTGGGGTCCACTACAAGATAGAAGGAAAGTAAATAGGTTGTTGGGAATGCGTAAATGCTATTCAAAACATCCAGCCTGGTTGGACTTGGAGAAGAGGCTGGAAACACCAAATTTTGTGGGGAAAAATGACCATCCGCTGAAAATCAAATTAAGGAGGCAAAAAACGAATGCTGCCAAATATTTCTTCTTAATACTTGGGGTCTTTGAATGGAATCAATTACCAGAAGAACTCACAATCCCATTACTAAGGAGTGTAAATATTTTCTATAAAATGTTACACAAAATTACCAAGAGGATTGCTTGATGTTTTATGTAGGTATTTATTTATTTATAGAGTTTAACGTTTGCCCAACAAAATAATTACAGGGCAAACAAAACAAAAAGGAAGAAAATACAAAACATATTGGAATCAATTGAAATTTACAGAAATTTCGAAACATATCAAGAAACTATATCATTTATCAATTTCCAAAAAAGACTTCTTTTTTGACATAAATCAATTATATCACAGTACATGTTAAAAGATCGGCACTTTCTATTCAGTGGTGAGTTTTCACAGTATTTTGACTTTACCATGCTCAACTTAAATTTCCTCGATAACCTCACATTGATACTAGGCACTACAAAATTAATTTTTCTAATTAAGTCACTATTTTCTCCAGTATTAAGTAAATTATTTAAGTAAGATAGATCACACATGATTCTTCTTTTTTGCAAATATTGAATATCAAACACTTTTACCAAAGTTTCGTAGCTAACATAATTTTCATACATTGGATAAACATTACATTGGGTATAATATAGATAACGTAAAAACCTTTTTTGTACCCTCTCCAATATTTGAACATGTTTCTTACTGTGAGGATTCCATACTACAGAAGCATACTCCAACTTACATCTTACAAAGGAGAAGTACAACATTTTGAGAGATTTCTCAGACTTAAAGTACCTTGACATTCGGTTTACAAAACCCAATAATCTTCGAGCCGAGAGAGCTATGTCGAAGATATGTGGAGCAAAAGACATTGAAGAATCAAATATTACCCCTAGGTCTTTTATTTGATGTACCTGCTTTAATGATAGACCTTCCATTCTATTTTCATAATTAACATTAATCTTCTTCGTAGAGTATGTCAATCGGTAAAATTTCTCTACATTAATATAAATTT
Source organism: Ceriagrion tenellum (assembly GCA_963169105.1). Classification (NCBI taxonomy): domain Eukaryota; kingdom Metazoa; phylum Arthropoda; class Insecta; order Odonata; family Coenagrionidae; genus Ceriagrion; species Ceriagrion tenellum. The sequence goes on along the minus strand of OY720642.1, from coordinate 86,846,837 downwards.
TGTTTTCATAAGGCCATTTAACGGTATACGTATTTTTTTAACTTTATTACAATTATTTCCACCTAAACTAATGTTATATTGCCACCAGACCATGTCTAATTGCAATATCAATGTAATAAATAAATAAACAAATTATATTACATATTTTCTTCTCAAGTTCCTGAGGACTATTCTTCCTCGAGGATCCTATTCCCCCTAACGCCGTCATTGCTAAGCGCCATGTTGTCGCCCGATGTTGATCGATGCGGATGCCATGAGTCAGTCACTCGCACGGGGCCCGCAACCCAATCCTCAATGCGCGACGCTCTTAGGCAGGAAGTCGTTTCGTTAGCAAGAACTCCTTCCCTCAACTCATAATGAAAGGGATGAATTGAACCACCTGGAGCCGCTGGAGGGACGCGTCAAATAATGGACTAAAAAGACAATGGTTCCAATCACGTTGTTGGTATGGCTAATATACTGGCGAAAATATTGCCTTTCCGTTCCGTAGAACCAGGTTCGAATCTCCGCAAAGCGTAGATCCTTCCAAGAGAATCCTTACTTCTCAAAAACTATTTAAAGAAAGAACTCATTGAAGATTTCCATCGAAAAATGTTGAATGAGACCGGATTCGTTGTTCTTATTCCCAAATATTGTTCCCGAATAGATTCCATGGTAAAACCATTGACCATAACCTGAATTAGCAGCATCATATAGGCTTCGTCAGCAAATATTTACGTCACGGCACGGCGAAATTTTACTTTATCCGAAATAAATGTGTTCGTCCATCGTTAATTGTTAATCACCCGATGTAAAAGGCCTTTGCCTACAATGACTTTATTTATTTATTACATTGATATTGCAATTAGACATGGTCTGGTGGCAACATAACATTAGTTTAGGTGGAAATAATTATAATAAAGTTAGAATCTGGTTCTAACCGATGTAAAAGGCCTTTGCTGTGCTGTCTTCGGGAGTGTGACTATAAATTTGAAAAATAAATACGTTCCACCGCACTAGCACCACCGAGGCAACATAATTAATGACACACCTTGGCGACGGTAATATCATTGAGGGGGAATAGCAATTCATACATCGTTTAATTAAAACAAAGTCTTTGAATTTAAGGTGAAATAGACTAATGATGGAAATCTTATTGTCGATGAGAAATGGAGTTCCACAAATTGTTTTCAGAAAACATGCTTAGCGTCACTAGTCTCGAGGGAACCACTCATGTTCTCGCTTACGTACCACGAACGAGCTAAAAAAATTCTCTCTCTCTTCATTCGGGAAACCGGTTAAGTCTTGGTAAGTTCCCCTATATCCTACAATGACTGGCAGTCGCATCCTCTGTTGAGTAACTACTACATAAATATAGCTGATACGAGGTCGTCAATTCAGTTTTTTCACATTTAAATTCATTAGATTTTCTGATGCGGTTAACTCTCTACTGCTGCGAGAATTATTTAAACCATTACGCACTGATAGTCAAAAAATATCGATCAAAAATTATTAGGGCTCAGCCGTGATGTTTGACTTTTGTACACGCCACTAAAAAGGTTTCCTTTAGCCACGATGGGCGACAGAAGTCTTTATATTTGTGCTATATAAAATAAACAATATAGCATTGAAGTGCATGAAATCAACAAAAAAGGCGATTCCAGCTGGCCTACAAGATAAAATATTTAAAAAGGTAAATTTGATAATAAGAAAATTTTGACTTTCTAGTTTTCATTGTAAAACGACAATTTTCGAGAAAGCTGGTTCAAAACCGTTGTGTGCTGTGAAAGGGTTACGTAATAATTTTCTATGAACGGTCACTACTTTCCTCACAATATTCAAATATTTAGGATTAACGAAGCACACAATCAAAAAGTATATTTACAGCACATTCTCGCAAGGCGTTAATTCTAGTAAATTTTGGGTTCTGAAAAACTAGCAAAACGAATGTGGGGTAACGTCCAAACATCATCATATATATTATTTCTCAAAGGTTTTTTTTGTCCCAACGCCATAACTTCCATATTCTTCATCAAAATTAATGACTCAAGCATCGTTTTAAAGCTTACGTTCCCCGCTATTGACGAAAAATAGACAAATGGTTATAAATTAAAGTTTTTGTAAAAAAATTAAAATTAATTTTTTTAATAAACATTAAAGTTTTCGTTAAAAAATGATACAGTGCCATCTGTTGACAATATAATCAACTAATATTCTGGCTATGGTTACGTGCTTTACAGACTGTAGGAGGCGCTATCTATTAACACATCGTTTAGTTAGATTGTTTACATTCTACATGCAATCAGTGTGACCGTTTACCGTTTACGTTATGTATCTTTAACACAAATATAAATAACATATAATTGTCCATGGGAAGAAACATGTAGAAGAACAGGAAGAAGCAGCACACTGTGCGAAATATTCGACAGGTAGAAGGACAGGAAGAAAGAAGGAAGAAATAGGAAGAAGCTGCATACTGTGCGAAAATTCAACAGGTAGAAGAACAGGAAGATAGAAGGAAGAAACAGGAAGAAGCTGCATGCTGTGCGAAATATTCGACAGGCAGAAGAACAGAAAGGAAGAAACAGGAAGAAGCAGCACACTGTGCGAAATATTCGACAGGTAGAAGGACAGGAAGAAAGAAGGAAGAAATAGGAATAAGCTGCATACTGTGCGAAATATACGACAGATAGAAAAAAGGAAGTAAGAAGGAAGAAACAGAAAGAAGCTGCATACTGAGCGAAAATTCGACAGGTAGAAGAACAGGAAGTAAGAAGGAAGAAACAGAAAGAAGCTGCATACTGTGCGAAATATTCGACAGGTAGAAGGACAGGAAGAAAGAAGGAAGAAATAGGAATAAGCTGCATACTGAGCGAAAATTCGACAGGTAGATGGACAGGAAGAAAAAAGGAAGAAATAGGAATAAGCTGCATACTGAGCGAAAATTCGGCAGGTAGAAGAACAGGAAGTAAGAAGGAAGAAACAGGAAGAAGCTGCATACTGTGCGAAATATTCGACAGGTAGAAAAAAGGAAGTAAGAAGGAAGAAACAGAAAGAAGCTGCATACTGAGCGAAAATTCGACAGGTAGAAGAACAGGAAGTAAGAAGGAAGAAACAGGAAGAAGCTGCATACTGTGCGAAATATTCGACAGGTAGAAGGACAGGAAGAAAGAAGGAAGAAATAGGAATAAGCTGCATACTGAGCGAAAATTCGACAGGTAGAAGAACAGGAAGTAAGAAGGAAGAAATAGGAATAAGCTGCATACTGAGCGAAAATTCGAAAGGTAGAAGAACAGGAAGTAAGAAGGAAGAAACAGGAAGAAGCTGCATACTGTGCGAAATATTCGACAGGTAGAAGGACAGGAAGAAAGAAGAAAGAAATAGGAATAAGCTGCATACTGAGCGAAAATTCGACAGGTAGAAGAACAGGAAGTAAGAAGGAAGAAATAGGAATAAGCTGCATACTGAGCGAAAATTCGACAGGTAGAAGAACAGGAAGTAAGAAGGAAGAAACAGGAAGAAGCTGCATACTGTGCGAAATATTCGACAGGTAGAAGAACAGGAAGAAAGAAGGAAGAAACAGGAAGAAGCTGCATACTGTGCGAAATATTCGACAGGTAGAAGAACAGGAAGAAAGAAGGAAGAAATAGGAATAAGCTGCATACTGAGCGAAAATTCGACAGGCAGAAGAACAGGAAGTAAGAGGGAAGAAACAGGAAGAAGCTGCATACTGTGCGAAAATTCGACAGGTAAAAGAACAGGAAGAAAGAAGGAAGAAACAGGAAGAAGCTGCATACTGTGCGAAATATTCGACAGGTAAAAGAACAGGAAGAAAGAAGGAAGAAATAGGAATAAGCTGCATACTGAGCGAAAATTCGACAGGTAGAAGAACAGGAAGTAAGAAGGAAGAAACAGGAAGAAGCTGCATACTGTGCGAAATATTCGACAGGTAGAAGGACAGGAAGAAAGGAAGAAATAGGAATAAGCTGCATACTGTGCGAAATATACGACAGATAGAAAAAAGGAAGTAAGAAGGAAGAAACAGGAAGAAGCTGCATAATGTGCGAAATATTCGACAGGTAGAAGGACAGGAAGAAAGAAGGAAGAAATAGGAATAAGCTGCATACTGAGCGAAAATTCGACAGGTAGAAGAACAGGAAGTAAGAAGGAAGAAACAGGAAGAAGCTGTATATTGTGCGAAATATTCGACAGGTAGAAGGACAGGAAGAAAGAAGGAAGAAATAGGAATAAGCTGCATACTGTGCGAAATATTCGACAGGTAGAAAAAAGGAAGTAAGAAGGAAGAAACAGAAAGAAGCTGCATACTGTGCGAAATATTCGACAGGTAGAAGAACAGGAAGTAAGAGGGAAGAAACAGGAAGAAGCTGCATACTGTGCGAAATATTCGACAGGTAGAAGGACAGGAAGAAAGAAGGAAGAAATAGGAATAAGCTGCATACTGTGCGAAATATTCGACAGGTAGAAAAAAGGAAGTAAGAGGGAAGAAACAGGAAGAAGCTGCATACTGTGCGAAAATTCGACAGGTAGAAGAACAGGAAGTAAGAAGGAAGAAACAGGAAGAAGCTGCATACTCTGCGAAATATTCGACAGGTAGAAAAAAGGAAGTAAGAAGGAAGAAACAGAAAGAAGCTGCATACTGAGCGAAAATTCGACAGGTAGAAGAACAGGAAGTAAGAAGGAAGAAACAGGAAGAAGCTGCATACTGTGCGAAATATTCGACAGGTAGAAGGACAGGAAGAAAGAAGGAAGAAATAGGAATAAGCTGCATACTGAACGAAAATTCGACAGGTAGAAGAACAGAAAGTAAGAAGGAAGAAACAGAAAGAAGCTGCATACTGAGCGAAATATTCGACAGGTAGAAGAACAGGAAGAAAGAAGGAAGAATTGGAATAAGCTGCATACTGTGCGAAATATTCGACAGGTAGAAAAAAGGAAGTAAGAAGGAAGAAACAGAAAGAAGCTGCATACTGAGAGAAAATTCGACAGGTAGAAGAACAGGAAGTAAGAAGGAAGAAACAGGAAGAAGCTGCATACTGAGAGAAAATTCGACAGGTAGAAGAACAGGAAGTAAGAAGGAAGAAACAGGAAGAAGCTGCATACTGTGCGAAATATTCGACAGGTAGAAGGACAGGAAGAAAGAAGGAAGAAATAGGAATAAGCTGCATACTGAGCGAAAATTCGACAGGTAGAAGAACAGGAAGAAAGAAGGAAGAAACAGGAAGAAGCTGCATACTGTGCGAAATATTCGACAGGTAGAAGAACAGGAAGAAAGAAGGAAGAAATAGGAATAAGCTGCATACTGAGCGAAAATTCGACAGGTAGAAGAACAGGAAGTAAGAAGTAAGAAACAGGAAGAAGCTGCATACTGTGCGAAATATTCGACAGGTAGAAGGACAGGAAGAAAGAAGGAAGAAATAGGAATAAGCTGCATACTGAGCGAAAATTCGACAGGTAGAAGAACAGGAAGTAAGAAGGAAGAAACAGGAAGAAGCTGCATACTGTGCGAAAATTCGACAGGTAGAAGAACAGGAAGAAGGAAGAAACAGGAAGAAGCTGCATACTGTGCGAAATATTCGACAGGTAGAAAAAAGGAAGAAATAGGAATAAGCTGCATACTGTGCGAAATATTCGACAGGTAGAAAAAAGGAAGTAAGAAGGAAGAAACAGAAAGAAGCTGCATACTGAGGGAAAATTCGACAGGTAGAAGAACAGGAAGTAAGAAGGAAGAAACAGGAAGAAGCTGCATACTGTGCGAAATATTCGACAGGAAGAAAGAAGGAAGAAATAGGAATAAGCTGCATACTGTGCGAAATATTCGACAGGTAGAAAAAAGGAAGTAAGAAGGAAGAAACAGAAAGAAGCTGCATACTGAGGGAAAATTCGACAGGTAGAAGAACAGGAAGTAAGAAGGAAGAAACAGGAAGAAGCTGCATACTGTGCGAAATATTCGACAGGTAGAAAAAGGGAAGTAAGAAGGAAGAAACAGAAAGACGCTGCATACTGAGCGAAAATTCGACAGGTAGAAGAACAGAAAGTAAGAAGGAAGAAACAGGAAGAAGCTGCATACTTTGCGAAATATTCGACAGGTAGAAGGACAGGAAGAAAGAAGGAAGAAATAGGAATAAGCTGCATACTGAGCGAAAATTCAACAGGTAGAAGAACAGGAAGATAGAAGGAAGAAACAGGAAGAAGCTGCATGCTGAGCGAAAATTCGACAGCTAGAAGAACAGGAAGTAAGAAGGAAGAAACAGGAAGAAGCTGCATACTGTGCGAAATATTCGACAGGTAGAAGGACAGGAAGAAAGAAGGAAGAAATAGGAATAAGCTGCATACTGTGCGAAATATTCGACAGGTAGAAAAAAGGAAGTAAGAAGGAAGAAACAGAAAGAAGCTGCATACTGAGCGAAAATTCGACAGGTAGAAGAACAGGAAGTAAGAAGGTAGAAACAGGAAGAAGCTGCATACTGTGCGAAATATTCGACAGGTAGAAGGACAGGAAGAAAGAAGGAAGAAATAGGAATAAGCTGCATACTGAGCGAAAATTCGACAGGCAGAAGAACAGGAAGTAAGAGGGAAGAAACAGGAAGAAGCTGCATACTGTGCGAAAATTCGACAGGTAGAAGAACAGGAAGAAAGAAGGAAGAAACAGGAAGAAGCTGCATACTGTGCGAAATATTCGACAGGTAGAAGGACAGGAAGAAAGAAGGAAGAAATAGGAATAAGCTGCATACTGAGCGAAAATTCGACAGGTAGAAGAACAGGAAGTAAGAAGGAAGAAACAGGAAGAAGCTGCATACTGTGCGAAATATTCGACAGGTAGAAGGACAGGAAGAACGAAGGAAGAAATAGGAATAAGCTGCATACTGAGCGAAAATTCGACAGGTAGAAGAACAGGAAGTAAGAAGGAAGAAACAGGAAGAAGCTGCATACTGTGCGAAAATTCGACAGGTAGAAGAACAGGAAAAAGGAAGAAACAGGAAGAAGCTGCATACTGTGCGAAATATTCGACAGGTAGAAGAACAGGAAGAAAGAAGGAAGAAACAGGAAGAAGCTGCATACAGTGCGAAATATTCGACAGGTAGAAGGACAGGAAGAAAGAAGGAAGAAATAGGAATAAGCTGCATACTGAGCGAAAATTCGACAGGTAGAAGAACAGGAAGTAAGAAGGAAGAAACAGGAAGAAGCTGCATACTGTGCGAAATATTCGACAGGTAGAAAAAAGGAAGTAAGAAGGAAGAAACAGAAAGAAGCTGCATACTGAGCGAAAATTCGACAGGCAGAAGAACAGGAAGTAAGAGGGAAGAAACAGGAAGAAGCTGCATACTGTGCGAAAATTCGACAGGTAGAAGAACAGGAAGAAAGAAGGAAGAAACAGGAAGAAGCTGCATACTGTGCGAAATATTCGACAGGTAGAAGAACAGGAAGAAAGAAGGAAGAAACAGGAAGAAGCTGCATACTGTGCGAAATATTCGACAGGTAGAAAAACAGGAAGGAAGAAGGAAGAAGCTGCATACTGAGCGAAAATTCGACAGGTAGAAGAACAGGAAGAAAGAAGGAAGAAACAGGAAGAAGCTGCATACTGTGCGAAATATTCGACAGGTACAAGGACAGGAAGAAGCATCATACTGTGCAACATATTCGACAGGTAGAAGAACACAAAGAAGCTGCATACTGTGCGAAATATTCGACAGGTCAGCTAGTTTTCCTCATAAAATTCAAATATTTAGGGTTAAGGAAGCACACAATCAAAAAGTACATTTGCAGCACATTCTCGCATGGCATAAGCGTTAATTCTGGTAAATGTTTGGCTCTGAAAAACTAACAAAACGAATGTCGGGTAATGTTTCAATTATCAAATTCGCCGATAAAACGATACAATTGTGCGTTAGGACAGCTTTGAATGCACGTTTTAAAGGATTAACACTGGAAACACTAGATTTTGATAAAATCGCTATGGCAAAAGTGATGATACACTCTTCAATCTCATGAACAAGAATGACGTCAAGGCCTTAAAAATTGAAGAGCGGCAAGATTTCCATTAAAAATCCATCGTATCATACAACAAGGACTCAGGCGATATCAGAATAATCAGTAGAGAAATTTCATTTTGTAATTTTATGGGTCAATTCGAATCAAGGATACTTGTGCACATCGATGGCTCTTAGGCATTTTTGAATTTAGACTTAATTTTGAGCACAGAAGCAACTTTGATTCATAATCCGAAATAGGATAAAATTAAAACAAAAACATTCATTTTGTTTTTCAAAAATACAGATGGCCTTGAGGAATTTTTCCATGCAGTGACCGTATGAGCAAAAAACTGCTGTTTTATCCGCATGGTACTGCAATAACATCCGCATGCTTCCATTAAATAAATGGATATTGAAAATAAAACAACACGCTAACCTGGACATTTATTGCTTTTCAGGTATCAAATTGGAAATAAAACACCTCGAAAGAAAGTCATTTCGTTTCTATGGCTTTTATGTACACACCAGAGATGCTAACGGCTTTGACCCGCATTGAAAATTGTTCACGTGGCAAATGAAAAAATTCAAATCTATTAAATTCATAACCGACTTTATATATATATATATATATATATATATATATATAGAAGACAAATGTTGAAAATACCGCTCATAAATCTGGCCAAATATGGGGAAATCTTACAAAATAATGGTTTAAAAAAATTCTTCCTTAATGCACCAATAATCGATTAAGCTGCAACATAATTAACACGGCGAAATTAAATCCCTTAGTATATAATTAAGTGGACAATATGTGACGTGAACCCGCCGTGAAAAAAACCATCCAAGGTAGTCCGAGCGAGATAGCTCCCTAGTCATAATAGAGACCATATTCGAATTATACGTTTTAATTTCACCATATGTGAGACACACGAATTAAATATTGCATTATCAATGGTGCAAAAATATAGTTTTATATGACAGAAATTGACAGTAATTAAATGAAAATATCTAAGTAAGTCTATAACTTGACTCATTTTTTTTCACGCGGTGCCTTTGAAGCTCCATCCAAACGGAAGGTTTTTTGCGATACAGAAGAATTTTTGGGTGAAAATATGATTAATTTTCAAGAATAGTTAAACATACACACAAACTACAGACTGTTGATTTTTTGACGAGATCTAAGTGTAGGAAATTCCTCATTTGTACTATAAGGTCTCTCTGTAGTGCATACGCGTACCGTATCCCAAATAAAAGGGCTGGTATTTTCTCTCAAATATCTCGGAAAGTAATGTGGTAAGGGGTTGAATTTTTGGTGTCGTTAGAAGGGTGAGACATTTTTATTTAAAATGAGACCAAATTCATTGGTTTCTAGGAAAAATGATATTCCACTCAAACTATCTTAACATGACCGGGAGTTGAACTAGAATCTTTTCATTGCAGACCAGGTGTACAGGCGAGTTACCTCAGCAAAACATTGTAGTTCTAGACGAATTCAACCGAGGTTGTATGCTATATGTATACGATTTTTGGGCCAATTTCATTAATTCGCTTAGGCGAAACTTTGCAACAGCACGCGTGAAGACTTACCATATTATTTGTTAATTTACCTGAGAGTTTTATGTAGTCTATTATCTATTCTAAACCAATGAGAAAACCACCTAGCCCTCTCTACGCCTTCCTCTTACTTAAACATTTATTTTTCAATTTCTAAACGATCAGGGTTTCGCCATTATGTACCATTAATAATATTGTATTTCTGTGCTTTGCGCTTTCATTTTTTTACGTCGGGCAAGCTGCTAACCTAACCCAACAACACACCTCCTTTATCCGCGCTTGCCATCAGCATGACAGTGTTACTTGATCAGCTAGTCAGTCCACCCATTTTGGTCAGAGGCGAAGACACCAGAACTATGAACCTTCTCAGAACCATTGAAGTGATGACTCTGCAACCATTGGTAGGAAAAACAATACGTGACAGAATAAGGAATGAAGCGAATTGTAACAACTGCGAGATATTGCAAGTTGGGGCAGAGAGACAGAAGATGTTTCTGGAGAGAATACGTGGAAAGAATAGATGACACAAGGACTGACAAGATTGTGTTACGCGGAATTCCAGAGGGTCATCGGTAGCCAGGAGGACCAGCTATAATATGGAGAGAGAGAGATGGATATCTCCACCTAAGGACTAGGTGTAGGAGAGTGTAATTCTGACGGGAAAATCTAAGATTATTCAAAAGGAAAAGTAGAAGAAAAAGACTAAGATTAAGTAATTACTAGGGGTGAGCCGATAATTAATTCCGATATAAATACTGGCCGATATTAGACTATCGGCATATCGGTATCGGAGCATCAAAATCCGATAATTGTTCCACTAGCATAACGTTTTCAACAAATTGCTGTTTTTGTCCAAGTTGAATATATATTTTGCTTCGCCCGCTTCACCGCACTCAATGTTCGTCATTTGTTGGCAACTTTCTGAAATAATCCACTAGTTGGCGCTTTATTTTGAAAACGGTGCAAAATCGTAACTTTATAGCGCCAGAAATCGCAAAAGGTCTCACAACCACATGGTGTAACTGGAGGTGGTCACAATGTCAGACGTGTGGAAGTATTTCGTTGTTAAACATGATGACCCTAACAAGGCTCTTTGCAAACTTTGTAATTCAATAACCTAGTTATCTTCGTAATGGATCGTGGTGTACCTTCGCGGTCCAATCCTTCCTTTCACGCCATTCACCACTCTTATCCACAAATAGCTAGGTAAATTTCTAGGCTATCTGCCATTCGTTCGACATGACCAAATCAACAAAGCAAACTACTTTCATGCATGCCCATTGAGGTAGTCAAACTGAAGCCTGGCCACCGAAATAACACCATATTGGTCATCCTTCCTCTTTCCTTACTTTCCTTTGGATATCTTAACGCAATGGACGATTTAGCTGTTGCATCAACCATCTGTTTGAAATTCAAGAGAAGTAACTGCAGAAACTTGCATTGGCAGCTTAGTGCTATGGATTTCTCTCGATTTTACAATAGACACCTTCGGGAATGTGAATGATTATTAATTTCAATAAATAAAAAATATGTGGCAGTAGAAGTCATATTAGCAGTAAAATAAGATTAGTTGCAGACGATACAGTTATCTACCGTGAAATGAGCGAAGACGCGGACTTAGAAGTTCTGTCATCGGACCTTAAAAACGTTAATTCGTGGTGCCAGGAGTAGAGGTAAGAATGTAATAATTTATTATCAGCAAATGCACCACAGTTCACTTCCCGCGAAAGTCATCACAAAAATGCCATACTTATAATATGGGTGGAGTAAACAAAATCTTCAGATGGTACAGTAAAATGTCTTGCAATTATTTTAACTTCTGATATATCGTGAGGATTACACATACAAAACATATGTGGCACAGCATAAAAGAAAATAGATTATGTTAAACGTAAAATAGGAAGGTTTTCGGGTGAAAAGGTCAAAGGGAGATGCTATTTTTCTCTGGTTAGGCCATACCTCGAATACGCCGCGAGCATTTGGGACCTTGGTCACAAAGACTTAACCAAAAACAAATAATAAAATACGAAGGAAAGCAGCGCGCTTCGTTAAAAACTGCTACGAGCGTACATATAGTCTCTCACCACTTTTAGAGGGATTAAGGTGGGAGCCCATAGAGACTCGGATGCTACACGCTAGGCTTAGGTTGCTTGAGAAATTCAGAACTGATATTTTTTAGAACGACATTGAGAATATTATCACGACAACTCACTATATCTAGGTCTGACAGATGCGATAAAATAGGAGAGATATACTGCCGAACAGAAAAGGTACAAAAACTCATTCTTTCCGCGCACAATAAGAGACCACAATTAAAATTGAGCTCCACTAAATACACTCCTATAATACATGTCACCCTTTCATCTCCCAAAAACTAACATCTTCACACGGCTGGTGAGCTAACACCCCCCGCCACATGCTCATGCGGCGGCTCGCAGGGTATTATGTAGATGTAGACGTAGATCTGTTCGAAACAAAAAGCAAGAAACTCCTAAAATATATACTGGCTGCACAGTGCTATGGATTCGACTCGATTTTACAATAGTTTTCATCGGAAATGTGAATGATTATTAATTTAAACGAATAAAAAGTATATTTCGGGAGATACCTCATTAAAGAAGTACGTTCTTGCTAATTTATAGTTAGTCATCGATTGAAAACGTAGTGAAACGTCAAAATTAGTGTTACCCCGCAACCTTTATGAGAAAATGAAGGCTAACGAAAATGGCGTACCGGCTTCAGCTTCTAGCATTGGCCAGCATAGCAAGTGTCGTCTCCATACACCTCAATGGTCGGGCCCTATCACTTCATTCGAATTCCTGGATTGGATTTTTGGGAGGGGACCGACAGCTAAGGCGAACATTGGGACCTATTGGGAAGACTGAAACTCACAAAATTTAACCAAGATCTGTAATAGGTTAAGCTTATGTTTTTGAGCCATTAAAGTTGACGCTACTGGGAAAATGCGTGTTTCTCACGGTTGCAGCTGCTAAACCCTATTCGACATCTTATAGTGCTGGATTGGACCGGATATTTGGGGAGGCGACCGACAGCTAAGGTCATTTGCGCCATAGGGGATATGTAAGGGAGGAAGGGTGGATAGAAACCCGCCGTCGGCATTAGCCTGCTCTCAACGAAAGGCACCAAGGCACCACGGTTTAACGTCTCATCCCTCAGACGGAGAACTGTACTTGAAGTGCCCTCCACAACACACTCAAGTAGGAATCGGGTTTCCTCCGAAAAACATCCTCCTCCGCAGGGATTTGAACCCTGGCCGTCCGTATGGATAGACAGTACTCTAGCCACCACAACTACCTGATCCCCTTAAAATTCCTCTTGCAAAGTGCAATGTAAGCGGTCACCTTCAGGGTCCGTCGAGGGTCAATTAACCCTTTGAGTGCGGCATGACGTGATATTACGTCATGATTTTTTTACGCTGGTGCTGATGACGTGATATCACGTCATGGGTACCGTTAGTGTTCCATCTTTCACTATGGGTCCTATTGAAAGTTCCCTAGCAAAAGCTGGCACACTCACGGTCCCCATGACGTGATATCACGTCATCAGCACCAGCGTAAAGACAAACATGACGTGATATCACGTCATACCGCACTCAAAGGGTTAAGGGAACGACACTTCTTCGGAAAAAAAGGCGTTTATTCTTCCCTTATTCACAATTACCACCTTCACAACCGCATCTCCAACTCGCTCCTCCAGACTGCCTCTCATCCGCCTCTTCTTCTTCCTCGTGACCCAGAAACCATGGCTTGGCGTCCCCATGTGACCATCCTGTGTCCATCTCATTGGTCACCAACTGCATATTGCCATAGGCTCCAAGACCCCTATCTAAATGAAGCCCAGTGATCTCAGCAATATTAAAAACTAGATAACAGCCTCCATAGATGAGCACCCACACCATGGCCCGAGGAACCCACTGAACTCATTTCACTTATCTAAATGACCTCATGTCATTCCTTCATTGGGGAGCAAATTAGCAGATAAATCTAATGGAATGGCTCAGCCCAGCCATGGTCTCAGTTCACTCAGAAGTTTCACTTACACTATCCAATTTTCTCCCAAAAGTAATACCGTTTCATCTCACCTCCGGTGAAAGTTTAGTTGGTTTATGGCCAGTTGCAGGAACGTAACATATGTATTCCATAAAGTTATGGGACCCATAAGTCATGGCAACCATTCAATAAGTGTTGCACAAACATTCAATAAATTCATTGGACTCATAACTTATGGCATGGAGTTATGAGTTCCATAAGTAGCCAAGATGGCGGATACGCAATGAACCGCTTGGAGTCTTAATTACCTGATTATAGAGTTGTTTTGAGACAAAAGACTAGTTTGTTTACTCTTACTGACTAATTATAATGTGCATTATCAATTATTCATAGGCTAAACTTTCTTAAGTTTTATCCGGCGGTTTCACTTACAGCAACAAAATATCATGATGTTTGCTCAGAAAACGATGAGTGAGTGACGAATGCAAAAGATTAAAACCCAACCCATCCCATTTTCATCACACAGCGCCAACAACGGTTCCCGTCCAAACTACCAAGTCGTCCTCGTCCTCCCCTCCTCCCGCCCCCCCCCCTAAAATAAAAAGAAACTCCATCCCATAACAACCGATTGTGTAATCGCATGAAAACATAGCAATCCGAAAAAAAGGAGGCGGGGACCAGAAAATCGAATGAGAGACAATAATTCAATGAAACGAGTTAACTACCGAGAGGAAAATAGGGGTTGCTGATGAGAGAGAAAATTTTTAAGAGGGCCCGTTTACATCGCCTAAGGGGAAGGAGCGGAAATTAATGCAAACGGATCAGAGGTCGGGGAACATTTCCCACATCCCAAATCCTTATAAAAAAGAGTGGAAATCAAATTATAGAGGGGAGGAAAAGGAGAATGAGACGAGAGATTAAGGAAGGAGACGAGGAGATTTAGGGGAATCATCATCCGGGGGTGGGTTGAATGAATAAATAAAAAAGAATTTATTGATCTAAGACATGATGTCCTCTGATATCAGTTAACAATTTACATAATTAGTTAAAGATGAAAACAACGCTATAAATACTAAATTGTTGTGAGGGATCACTAAATGAATACAAAGAAGTTCGCCAAATTGTCGCCAAATGGTACCTTGAACTTGACATAGCTTATGTCGTGAATTTGGTCGGTGTAAGTAAAACTGCGGAAAGTGAACACCATATTTTATTGTATCACAGGAATAAGATTAAGGGAATGGACCGCAGATTTATTAGATTTAAATTGCCATTTTTTCCACCGCAGATTTATTAGATATAAACTGTCATTTTTTCCACGTACGATAAGGGACCATAATAGTTGCGATAGATCAGTTCTAGTATAATGACTAGGTGAAATAGATTTTTTTTCAGTTGTGCTAAATATCGTAACATGAATTTTTAATACTGAACTCACATGCAATCTCTTGCATGGTATACTCTTGCATGTTTTAGTATCTTGTTGTGAATACGTGAATTACGTGAATAATTACGTAATTAAATTGATATTGATACAAGCATATTATAGAGCTAAGAAACAACTGCAAAGATATCAACAGACAAATACAATACATACTTACCAATCACGCCGTTCCCTTCCGGGGTAGGCACAGTCAAAAGGTTTCACTCATAAAAACATATTTGCACACCTAACCCTGCTTCCATAATTTCCTCTGTAGTGACATGTCCGTGCAAACCTCTTTTGCCTCATTTACCCCCATACAATGCTTCATATACGCCCTCCTGTTTTTAAGAGTCTTAATGTTCCTTCTCCTAAGAATCTCCTCAACCAAATTCAACCACAACTTTCTCGGCCCACCTCTACCTCTCGCACCATTCATTTCACTCTTATAAATCTGTTTCGTTATTCGACTCTCATCCATTCTCTCAACATAACCGAACCAACGAAGCATACTCCTTTCATATATGCCCGTTACTGGAGCATCTAACCCACATTCATATATTACCCACTCATTCCTGACCCTATCCATCCTACTTTTGCCACAAATACTCCTCTGATAACTCATGCCCGCGGCGTTAAGCCTTATATAATAAATTACAAAAAATGATAGAGACCAGAGCAAACAATCATTATAAAGGCAATTATGAACACACAATGACAAGAATTCAGGAGATAGTAAAAATAAAAAAAAAGATAGATTTCATAAAGTGACAAATGAATTATGAGGCATTTAGTGATAAGCTACAGGTCTTTGACTGAAAAGTTTTTATCATTATTTATTTATTATTTTATATTAAATTTTTTATTTTTTTACCTGATCTGGGAAATAATTCCTGAAGTTGGATCCTATTACCTGGAATAATTTGTGTTAACAGTTCGTCCGATGATATGAATAGAGTAGAAAATTTTCATCAGTTTTCGCAGTAATATTGGTGATTTTAGACATTTTGATTTGAAGATAACATACAATTATTCGGGCTATTTATTAAGGTAGTCCGAGCGAGATAGTTCCCTGGTAATAATAAAAACCATATTCGAATTATGCATTTAAATTTCACCAGCTGTAGGACACATTAATTAAAATGTTGCATTATTAATGGTTTTATATGACAGAAATTGTAAGTACTTAAATGACAATATCTAAATAAGTCTTTAACTTGACTCATTTGTTTCGCGTGAGGCGCTTGAAACTCCTTCAAAACGGAAGGATTTTTGTGATACCCAAGAACATATTACGGTGACAATATAATTAATATTCAAAAATAGTTGAGAAAACAAACAAACTACACGCTGTTAGTTTTTTTTACAACATTTAAGTGTTAGAAATACCTCGCGTTCACGTTCCGTTTCCCATGGAGAAGGGCTGGTATTTTTTGGCAAACAACTCCGAAAGTTAAGTGGTAAGGGGTAGAAGTTTTGGAGTCATTGGATAGGTGAGAAGTTTTCCTTTAAAACGAGATGAACTTCATTGATTTCTGAGTAACATGATTTTTCGCTCGGACTACCTTAAGTAAAATATGAATAGTGGAATGAGACTAGGAAATATTTCCGTCGGATTTTGGCGGTCAGCTGTCCCATTTTCCTTAAGGATTGGCGATGTGTGTACATCCCTTCGAAGGCTGAACAAGTCGCAGTTGGATAAGGTTGGGAGAAAAACTTGTTCGGGTTCGCTCGAATATACTTGGCTCGCTTATGAAATAGCCACCAGCCAACATTCGCTTTCTTTTTATTTCAGGCCTAACTGCGGACGCTTTGCGATTCTATTTCTCCCCCATTGAAGACACCACAATAATGAATGGAAAACCAGCATTTGGTCGTCAATCCACACTTTATTTAAATCAACACGACCTATGTTTCGGCATATGATGTCATCATACCCCATGCCGAAATGTAGATCGTGCCGATCCGGTATTTCATATGCCGAAATCTAGGACATGATTTAAAGAGTGGAATGATAACCAAGAACTTATTTTTCATTCACATTGAAGGAGTTCTACCGAGCAACGCCAGGAACAGTGTCTTAGATACCACAATATTTCAGTATATTCCACCATCCCCACCCACTGCGGATTTAACTCCAGGCAATCATCATGAACTTAAGGAAGCAGGCAAACAGATAAACTTCTTGATGAATATAAGTATCCATATTTAAAAAAATACTTTATACTTTTCTACAACTATTTAATTTGTACTACGAGTTTCACACACCATGATCTCACAACCTAAATCTACATCTACGAGATACCGTGCAAGCCACCACTAGGGTGTGTGGCACGGAGTGATTCCACACCAGGCATGCAGCACTCATCCCAGTTCAGCCAGAACCGCGCACGTTGCTCCGAATTCCAGGCGCAGGCCAAAAGCAAACAGGGCAACAGTGCGCGGTCAGACCAGAATTTAGGAGAGTGATAAGAAGAACATGCTAACATGCAGTACACTACTCAAGATATAACAACTGGTCAGTATTATTAATGAGACAGATAAATAGCACAACAAGATATTAAAACATGCAATAGTATACCATGCAAGAGATTGCATGTGAGTTCAGTGTTAAAGATTCATGTTACGATATTTAGCACAACTGAAAAAAATCTATTTAACCTAGTCATTATCCTAGAACTGATCTATCGCAACTATTATGGTCCCTTATCGTACGTGGAAAAAATGACAATTTAAATCTAATAAATCTGCGGTCTATTCCCTTAATCTTATTCCTGTGATACAATAAAAGATGATGTTCACTTTCAGGAGTTTTATTTACACCGACCAAAGTTACGACATAAGCTATGTCAAGTTCAAGGTACAATTCGGCGAGTATTGCAAGCTTATATATATATTTTGGGACGGGTCTGCAGGAGGGAGAAAATGGTGAAGGGGAGGGATGGAATGAGGTAAGGTATAGAGAACTGACTAAATCAGAGGGGAGAAGGGGTGAAGGTTTGTTAGGAGAAGGCTGTCACCCGATGAATGCGTCGAATAACATTACCTCTATATCATACGTAGACAAAAAAGGTGAAACGCAATAAAACCTTAAAACTATGAAAAATCACAACCTTCATTTCTCCCTAATACACACTTTTTACTTCAATTAGATATTAAACTCCTTAAAACAAATAACAAATGATGGTAGAACATCGGATTACGCATCGAAGAAGACCGGAATTTCACCCAAGGCCGGTGGAGTTCTGTAGCCCCCAATCGCCCGGAAGAGTGTGCTTTCAATTAGCATCGTTCTTCTCTCGAGTTCCTCTCGTGATTTTTCTCTTTCCGGAGCAGTTTTGTTCTGAGCATTGCAGTATGTGAAGAGGGAACTTGCTATGCTGGCCAATGGTATAAGCAAAAGCCAGTCCGCCATTCCGTTAACCCTCATTTTCCTACAGCGCTTTCGCGCTAACGAATTAATCTTGCAATTTTACTGTTTTCCATCGGTAACTTACTACAAATCAGCATGCACTTAAATATTAAATTTGGACTCCTCCAACGAGTTTGATTTATTTATTTACATACATACATACACACCAATAACGCCGTTCCCTTCCGGGGTAGGCACAGTCACAGAGTTACACTCAAAATACTTATTTGTACACCTAACTCTGCTTCCATAATTTCCTCCATACTGACGTATCCTTACAAACCTCTTCTGCCTCATCTACCCCCATACACTGCTTTATACACGCCCTCATGTTATAAAGACTCCTCCTCGCGATTCTAGCGATCTTTTGATCTAGCGATCTCGTGATCTAGCGATCTTTATCGTTATAATTTATGAAGTAGGTTTCGGCGCAAATCTTTCACAGCAACAGGCTCTTCATTACTGACACATTTTTATTCTTCAGCGTGGCGTTCGCTCTATCTCTCGGCATTCCATCCATGAAGCCTCTTTCCTGAAATTATGAATATTCCGCTAAAGGTTTGGTTTTTGAGATAAATGGTTTCATTCTACTGCGTATTACACTATGTAGAAAATGGAATTCTAGAATGAATATCTCATGACGCCTCCATTTTTACGTATTATCACTTCATACACGCCCTCCTGTTTCTAAGTCTCCTAATATTCCTCCTCCTAAGAATCTCCTCGACCACATTCAACCACAACTTTCTCGGCCTACCTCTACCTCTCGCACCATTCATTCTACTCTCATATATCTGTTTCGTTATTCGACTCTCATCCATTCTCTTAACATGGCCAAACCAACGAAGCACACTCCTTTCATATATGTCCATTGTCTCATAGCGCGATTAGTTTATTTATTTAAACAAAAAATCATCCGCATCCTCATCTCAATCTAGATACTACCTCGCGAGCCGCCGCATGAGCGTGTAGCAGGGGGTGTTGGGACACCATCCGTGTGAAGATGTAAGCGATAAGGTTTTGGGAGGTGAAATGCTGACCTGTATTATGGGATTGTATTTAGTGGAGTTCAATATTTATTGTGAACACTCATTGTGCGCGGAAAGAACGAGTTTTTGTACCTATCTGTTCGACAATGGATCTATCTTATTTTATCGCTTCTGTCAGACCTTGAGATGTAGTGGGTCGTCATGATTTTATTCTAGTGTCGCTCTGAAATTCTCCGTGAAAACCAGGGAAAAAATTGAGTAGATTCATATCATTAAGTAACGAATAGATGTTTCAAGGGTTTAAATTTCAAAGAGATGGTCGACATTGGCCGCCGCGAGCATTTGGGACCCTATTCATAAAGATTTGACCAAAAAAATTTACACTATACAAAGAAAAGCAGCACGCTTCGTTAAAAACTGCAACGAACTATCATAAAGTGTTACACAACTGTTAGATGGATTAAGGATGGGAGCCTTAAGAGACTCGGAGGCTGCACGCTAGGCTTAGGCTGCTTGAGATATTCACAACTGATGTGTTTTAGAGCGACACAGAGAATATTATCATGACGCCTAACTACATTTATAGGTCTGACAGATGCGATTAAATAAGAGAGATACGCAGCCGGACAGATAGGTACAAAAACTCGTTCTTTCCGCGCACAATAAGTGACCACAGTAAAAAACTGAGCTGCTCTAAATATACTCCCATAGTACATGACACCATCTCACCTCCAAAAATGTTACATCTCTACAAGGCTGGTGGCCTATCACCCCCTGCCACACGCCCATACGGCGGCTCGCGGGGTAGTATGTAGATGTAGATATTCTTGCTTTACATTCACTAACTAGTCCATTCAGTCACTCTTTCCATTGAAAAGTAAGGAAAGAGCAGGGTTAAACAATATGGTTGCTACAGCAGGGTTGAAATTGTCTATGAAAAAATCATTTGAGTTGACCGGGATTCGGACCCGGATCTCCCAATTGCCGGTCTAATGTGTTAGCCAGTTACACCACCAAGCCATCTTCCTTCAAGGCGAATTTCGAGGGGGGTTTCGCCTTGAAGGAAGATGGCTTGGTGGTGTAACTGGCTAACACATTAGACCGGCAATTGGGAGATCCGGGTCCGAATCCCGGTCAAGTCAAATGATTTTTTCATAGCGAATATCAACCCTGGTGTATATGCACCCGTGCGAGTGGCTTCGTACCACATCATTTGTTAAATGCAATGCTTGGAATATGATTGCTAGGCTACCGTTTGATGACGTAGTGCCCTCTCCATCATCAGTGCCATCTCAATAGTTCTGTCCGGATACGCCAGAGGAACGGCCGGTTTCGGAAAACGTATAGATTTTATTCAAAACCACAGTCGTGACAAAATCACAGTTATTCGACACTGTGACTGGGTGGGAGCCCTCACAATTAGACAGTCGTAACGCAAAATCCCTGGTCACAAACCAACCCTATTTCTTGCCGAGTAGCGGGGAACTAAATTAAAATAGATGGGAAAGGACATAAATTTATCCCCACACCATCGGTGGACAAAAAGAGAGGAAATGAAGTTACATTCGAGAGGAATGGATAAATGAAGGAAATGAGAGGAGAAATTAAGAGAGGATAGGAAAAAAATAAATTTCGGGCAGAGAGGAGGATGGAGAAAAATATTGAAGAAAAGGCTAACTCTGGAAGGTCGACCGCACCCATTACGAATATCCGGGGGCGAGGACTGAGATAATATAGTTACTTGAGGGAACATTTCACAGGGACGCGTATCTATACGTCTCCATTATTACGTTGATGGAATAAACATGTATGCATGGGATTAGAAGGACATCATTGAGAAAACAAAATTTTCACTCCACACGCAATGTGACGTGACCTTAAACCTAGGTCATTTCATTCACTACCTCATTATATCTACAAAGGGTCATGCTAAATCACATTCTAGGCATTAATTGCAAGGAAGCTTGCGCTTCAAGGAAGAACATGCGAGGGCTATTCAAAAAGTGACGAGATTTTTTTAAATGCGCGGTAACGGATAGTTCTAGTGACGTCTGGTTGGCAGCGCTGCATTCTTTGTTTCCTCGAGAGTAACCACGGTTTTCATTTTGTTTACATGTTAAGTAGTTTTCGCCATACTCTTCTATAAGTGGAAGCTGTCTTAGTCGCCCTGTTAATTTTCTCAATGCCCAAGTTTCTAGGGTCAACGTTGCAACATGAAATTCTATGCGTACCGCACGAAATCTTTCATGGAAACTTTAGAGACTATGAAGAAGGCCTACAAAGACATTGCTCTTTGTCGTACGCAGTGTTGAATGGTTTGCCCGATTCGAAATTGGTCGCCAATCGGCTGAAGACGGTTCTCAACCAGGAAGGCCTTCCACGTCAACTGATGGTAGCATCACTCTGAAATCAGATGCGCACCAACGGTTACCACACAGAAAACTTGCTGGATAGATTTAAATCCTGATTGGGTCATATGATGACATTTTGACCGAAAAATTGAACCTACATCAGGGGTTACAGCAACATTTTTTTCTCTCAGTTTGATTGCTGCCGATCAGAACGACATTCCTCGACCGCGACAACGCGCCCGCCACTAATCCTTGTAAATTCGTGACTCTTGTGCGAAAATTTAAATGACTGTCCTATTTCAGCCTCCTACCTCACCCAGCTCATCTCACTGTAACTTTTTTTTAATTTTCCTTTACTCAAGTCAGTGCTTCAAAGACGTCGTTTAGACGCCACTGACGGCGTTAAAGAGAATTCTCCACGGGAAAGGCAGGTGACACCCAGAAAAGCACTCCAGGACTGCATGGCGAAGTGGAAACAACCTCGGAATATGCGTATCCCTAGATAGGGAGGGTACTTACAAGATTATTAGGCCCTACAAGTCATAAATACTCTAAAATATTTGTTTTACAAAATTCCGTCATTTTTTTAACAGCCCTCGTACATATGACAGTTAAATAGTTTAAAAAACTGTTAAAAAAATCCTTAAGTTTTTCGAAGCAAACAAAATATTTCGAATTAAATGTTTCACATATGAATAAAATGTCAACAGTATAATAAATGCAATTAAAATTGAGCATCTTACATGTTACCTATCGATGAAATTTTGTTTTTAAATATACATCCTCAAAAATATAATGATTACGTTTCGTCATTATTCCCAATGGTAATCCCCACATTCCGTCAAAGCAGCCTTTTAATAGTAATATTATGACTATCTGACCCGTGCGAATATTTCGCACAGAACGCAGCTTCTTCCTGTTTCTTCCTTCTTTCTTCCTGTTCTTCTATCTATTTCTTCCCATGGGCAATTATATGTTATTTATGTTTGTGTTAAAGATACATAACGTAAACATAAACGGTCACACTGATTGCACGTACAATGTAAATAATCTGACTAAACGTGTGTGTTAACAGATGGCGCCTCCTACAGTCTTTTAAGCACGTGACCATAGCCCACATATTAGTTGATTATCGCCAACCCTTCGTCTGTGTTCAGTGACAGGTTCAAGAGGTCTGCCCCGTCCTCTTGGTCTGCCTCGAGGCCTGCCTCGTGAAGTTGTGCCTCTTTCCATTCTATAGTTGTATAACATTGAATGCATTGTATGCATGAGCAAGTTATGTTCATACATGTTTACAAACTATTTTTGTAAGCGAATATATCATATAAATATGAAATCAAAAAGGTTTAATTGCATTGACTTACCAGATGACCATTCACCCATATACAATCACTATGTGCGTTTCGTACTATTTTCATTTCAAACCTATTTTTTGAAGTTTAGAATAAAAAAAATGTGTGGAGTCGATATACCTCGAGCGAGTAATCGACATGGATAAATCGAAACTTTTAAGTCAAATTAATGGGTAAATAGTGAAATTTGAGATTGAGATTGTATTTTTCGTCAGAAGCCGGTGATTCAACGTTTAAAATACCTCACTTATCACTGTAGGTGCAGTATTAACGGAGCATATACGGAATGACAGAAAAAGACCTTTCTGTAATTAAATATATGATATTCCGCCACAGGTTAGGTAAGTTTAGATAGAAGGATATATCCTTTTTTCACATCACACTGATTAGAAAATGAGGTTGTGGGATGTATAGTTTGAGACCTCTCCTTTATATCATTATCATGCCTTTTATCAAGACTATTTACATGTGGCTGATTCATCAGTTTGCGATATCTTTTTTCAAATGTTCGCGATTTTTAACGATATAATTTATGTATAAGGCTTCGACGTAAATCTTTTACGACCACAGGCTTTTCATTACTGACAAGATTTTATTCTTCACTTAGGTGTAAGCTTTACCCCCCCACTCATTCCGCCCGTGAAGTCCTGACATTAATAAACATTTCTGAAGTTTCAAGTGGGCGAAAAAGTACGTTCACAGCAGCCAGCCGAGCAAAAGTACAGGTATGTAGTAAAACGGTAAAAAATGTAGTTAGGTTTATTTTAATGCATAAACTGCTAGAAGTAACGTGTCTGACACTTATTCTTTGTAGTCAACTCCGTTCATTCGTAAATATTCTATGTACCGAAACACGTATAAAAAAGTATAAATAAGTTTTTTTTTAATACTTTTAACTTTTGAGTAATTTTCCCGCGATTATCTTTGCATAATGAGAGGGAAGATAAAATGATTTCTCAATTGCAAAACATTTTTTTCCCAAATGAATCAAAAGCATGTTTGATTGTGCAATGAAAAATAAACATATTTCCCGACCCACGTTCCTTTACATCTCCTCCGTAATCCCTTCCCCCCATGTATACCACCCTACACACACAACTCAAGCCCAACCAAACCCAGCAATCCCAAGCGCGAGAGCCTCGACCGACCATTTAAAATTGGATATCAATGAAAATACAAAAAAAATGGAAACACCCCCGCAGCCCCAACGCTCATCCGGGAGAATGGCGACTTCATTTTTTTTTTATTCATCCGCCACCGACGATTTATCGTTACCCAGCAACAATGACTGTTGTTTCTCTCTCTCTCTCTTTCGTCCAGAAAACACACACACACACGAAACCACACGTCGATTCACCCCACATTCCAGCCACACCCGTCGAGCTCCGAACGTCGCATCCATTTACGCAGCGAGCAAACCCGAGCGAAATTGTTTCTCTCAATTTTTATTATAATATGTGTGTATTTACGGTGGCGAGAGAGAGAAATTCTGTTTGCCGGAGCAAGGGGAAGAGGGAGAGGTGCATATGAAAGAGAAAATAAATTTCACCAGTCGTGCCAAACCGGACTGTTTTTCCCCGACCGTTCCGCGAACGTTGTTTAATTAGGTTAAAAGACTAATTACGAGCAATTACATGGCGGAGCTAGGATTACAGGATCGACGCTCTATGCCGCGATGAATTAAAAAAAATTCTTCCCATTCGTTTTGCGTCGATTCCAAGAACGTTGGCTATTTTATCGTGTAACCATCGTGACAAATGCCAATTAATGCTAACGATTTTAAGTCCCGGTTCTGGCTAGCCCTTTTTTTCAACTAGGAGCTAGGCACTCCACATTTAATTCTAGGTTCGTTATTCACTTTTTACAAGCTTTCCACGTCAAACCCTACACATCAACTACGATGCTGTTGATAACTGAACGTAGCAATTTAATAGGAACAGAAAAAAATAAAGCTCAGGTTCAAATAGCATTGGTAACGAGACGCAAGTTTTCCCTGCGAGATCTGTAAGAGGATTTAGTTAGTGTGCGGTATGGAATACGGAGAAACGCGATGAAGGAATATCAAGGTTCACCATCCATAGGGGAATATGAAAAATGAAATGTTAAGGGCAGAAACTCAATTTCAAGAAAAGAGGGCTTCATTAGGTTATTTTTATCATTTTTCGCATTTCAAAAACATATTTTAAAAATGTCAGGAAGGTATCAATTAAGTTCTGATGCAGAAGATCTCTTTAAAAGCGAAATGTAGATTATCTATTCATGCAGCATCGTTTCAATCATTCAATTGTAAAACCGAAGACTGAAGATCTGAAATTGATTGGTAAACGTAGTGATCGATTAAGAGGGTAAAGTGCGGCTTCTGTCACATCAGGAGAAAATTTCTTTGCAAGACACTTCCGCGCTTCACGAAAATTACAGTGACATTATTCCGTAGTGTAATGGAGGAACCCCAGAAGTTATCGGTGACCAATGGGATAAGGAGCCAGAAAGTATGACCCATTGGGCTCTATCACTGAGGAAAGAGATAATTAGGTTTAGAAAATTACCGCGCAGGTTAAATCGAAGAGAGAGTTTGTGAAGAAGGAGAGTATGACCGAGAGAGTCGAAGGCTTTAGAGAAATCTAGGAAGATAGCATCAAGTTGACTTTTGTCGGTAATGGAATTGACTGCATGGTGCTGAAAAACAGCTAAGTTGGTGATGCAGGAGTGGCACGCAAGGAAACCATGTTGATTCTGAGACAGAAAAGGAGATGTAAATTAGTAGAGCCTATTAAGAATAATCCTTTCACAAACAAATGATAGTATCGGTAGTAAAGAGATCGGGCGGTAGTTAGAAACTTCGTCTTTTGGACCGTTTTAATGTATAGGAATGATGTTAGCCACTTTCCATAAAGTGGTAATACTGGGTTTACTATTGTAAAATTCTTCTCCCTACACCCTACGTAGGGCACGTATTTCCTTGCCTAAACCAAGCGTGACATTATTCCAACGATGTTTCTTGTATATAGGACCAAAAGTGTACAATATGTTAAATGCCTTAGGTTTAATTAAAAAATTGTAAGCACGACAATGATGAAGAGCATACGATCTTGGTTATTCACCATAGAAAGTCTAGAGGACGTTTTCTTGTAACAGCAATATTATCTGATATATGTACTGTAATTTCAAAATGGTGTAATTCGTTTATATATAAATATGCATAACCTATTTTGTAAACGATGGTAGCCATAATTCAGGTTTACCTTCACGGCTATCTAAAGTTACTCTCCATTTAATAAAATGAATTATATTGTATGCATTCTTTATCGGAGTAATAAACAAACATTTATTATTATGTATTGTTACTATAGTAACATTCCCCTCGGAGTCCTCGGAAGGCATCGGGTTTCATGGCCGTCATAATGGCCGAGGACTCTAGAGGGGTTTGGCAGTCATGGCAGCCACGTACGACGCCCATCGGATTAGTGGCTACGCTGCGGGACAAACGGGAAAACATACTATAGCCAAAACATGCCCGTTTAGGGCTTGGCTTCCTGTCTCCTTCCAAGCCAGACTATCATAGGAGATAGAAACTTCAGGGGAAGTAACTCAGAAGAACCATAGAACTACCGATATCGGAATGTTGTATGATAGGCACGAAGAATTCTCTACCTGGATTTACTCTCAGACATTAAAAAACATACCTATGCTTTAATACTCCCCGGAGCCAACTCTCCACAAGCTGAGTGGTACAGACTCTTTCGTCCCACACACTACAAGAATCTTTGAGTGTAATTTTACTTTACCGAGGCCTGCCGGCTACCCCCTACTGCGAGCAATTAGTTTACTATCTTGGCTGATAGTAATGAATCCCTTTGATTTCGCTTAATGAAATATTTCCTTTAACGTTTGGATATGTAACTTAAAACAAGTAACTCACAAATTCACTTATTATTCTGATTATCAAAGTACTTTTTTGGAAAAAGTAGAAAGAATTTTCTACGATGGACAAATTCACTGTGAAGTTAGCCAAATTTAATTCCCGTAGGAGTATTTTTTTTGGAGAAAGTGAAAAGCATTTTCTACGAGGGACAAAATCCCTGTGAGGTTGGCAAAATTTAAGAGCTATCAAGATCTCTCTATTGTAAAAGGATATCGCCAGTCTCTTGTTTGCGAAACAAATAACCATTCGAGAGGGGGCATACCCGTCCTGGAGATGAAGTAACTAGCCCAGCGGACAGGGCGAACGCGGGCAATTGACCAGACCGAGAGCCTGGCTTCAAATTCGGATGACTTCCCCGGGGGACACGTGCACCTGTGCAACCCAATCCGTGTAATTTGCAGCGCACTAGATCGTTCTGGGAAATCACAGGTGCTGTGAGGGAAAGGAGCACGGGGCAGGTCTACCTCCCGTTCCCGGAGTGCGTATTTCACGAGCGATTGGGTTCAAAGTGGTCTCGCCGATCAAATGGACCTCCATACTGGTCGGGAGGAGGATTGACTTAATTCCAACTCGGATTTTTTTTAAACACAAACACACAGGCCTTGAAGTGAAACTGATATACGCCGGCTGGCGGCCACACGTCAATGAGGCCTTTTGTAAGATACCGCGATGCCAGTCAGCGCAACTCGCAAAGCATGAGTCTCTCTTAAAATCCGTGTCCTTTAACCCTTCACTGAATTTTGCATCACATACTCGCTGTGCCCGGCATCCGTTTCAATGCCTTTTATTCTTTCTAAGTAGGCAGACACATAAAAACCAGACACATTTATATGTACAAAATAAATAAAAGGCATAGACTTTTTGTGTATTAAATTTGGCCCACAAATATTTTTTGGGTTCAAAATCGGTCTTTAAACGTATTTGACAGCTATTCCAATGAATTCCTCGTTCCTAAACAGGGATTCGCAACGCACAAATGATGGCATGATTGTCCATTTCATGCCCATGCTGCGGTTTCCAAGCAAATCAAATATTCTATTGCTGAAGTAGTGCAAACATTTGAGATTTTCGAGCTTAAAAATTCAATTTTAGGTACAATCAAAGCGCATGCGAAAATCGAACGCAAGAATTCTATAAAAAAAACAAACAAGAGAGACCCCTGCATCAAATCATAATCTACGTGCAAATAAATTACGTATCTTTCAACACAAATTATGTCTCAGTGATATGATTCTGATGCACGCGATATTATGTCACTGATACGATTCTGATGCACGTGATTGAGCGACTCGTTAACGATCTGCTTAGTTGTTTGCCTGTCGTTCCACACTTGCTAGAGAAGCTCGCGTGCCACCGCTCATTTTTTTTAAACGACTCGCGCTCCGCTAATAGTACAATGGATTTAATGATTCAGTAACCTTACATCTACATCTACATCTACGTCATACCCTGCAAGCCACCCAAAGGGTGTGTGGCAGGGGGTGCTTTCGCACCAGGAATGCATGAATGATATGGTAGAACACCGACATTACATTAAAAACCCGCGTACCACACATGCAAAGCGCCAATTACAAATCTAATACCCAAGAAACATTGTATCTCCAATCGTTCTAACATGCAAGGGATACAAAGACTACTACTACAGATTCAAAATATCATGCATAAATAAGAACATCATTATTTACATCATGCATAAATAAGAAAGAGGAGAATATAATGAGAAAGATTAACTGCCTGCCTATTGTTAATACTCGAACTATTCATGACGACGATCACAGCTGTTATGGTCCCGAATGGTACGCGGAAAAAATGACATTTTATACCTATCGGTTCTACAATCTACCTCTCTAATTTTATTGGCGCGATCTAATCTGCCGTAGTACGAAGGGGTTAATAGTATGTTTTTTACGTCGTCAGTAAAATGATTTTCCTGAAATTTATTTAGGAGGTTAAGCCTATAATTCAATCTACGCTGTGATAGTGATTCCCATCCTAATTCTTCTAACAGTCCAGACACACTAGCCAACTTATCGTAGCATCGTTTCACAAACCTAGCTCCTCTTCGCTGGACGCGATCTAACTCTGATATCAACCCCGTTTCGTATGGATCCCATACACTAACAGCATATTCCAGATGAGGCCTAACGATTGAAAAATAACAACGTTCTTTCACTTTCTCATCACATTTTCCGAGTACTCTCTTGATTAAGCCTAGCTTCCTATATGCTTGACCGCATATTTCCCTTAGGGGCCTAGCCTTAGCGGGCTCTAGCACAACAACTCACGAAAGTTTCACCGTAATTTGATGAATGGTATTGGAATGCATAAAAGACGAACAAACAAATATTAATTTTAAAATTCACATTTGATATACACAATGCACACAATTGGGCATTTTCCACGTGTTTCAAACTTTCGACATTCTGATTCTGTTACTTAATCTCATTCTATTGGTTACAATTTTGTTTTTAAAAGCTGAAGAAAATTGAAGGTTGCGAATGTTCCCGATCACGCTCTGATAACAATCGAATGACCTGTGACGTCAGTTTCGCTGTTTCCATGCAGACCCAAATGATTTCTCATGCTTACGGCGGAATCAAGGGCAGGAAAATTCCTTCAGGCTATTTTCCTGTTATTTTATTTGCCTTTGCAATGAACGCGAAGGAACATAGATTGTATTTTATGCCGCTATGTTCAAATACATCGGTAAAAAACAACGAACAAGAAATGTATTCATCTTTCAAAACAACAAAAGAAGAAAGAAACTGCTGTTTCGAGCGGCACGCCGGGATTTCGTCCGCAGCAAAACAAAATTCTACTGGTGAAGATCATTGTAATGTAGTTACCAACTTATGGCAAAATTTGTGATTACATATAAATAAAGAAATATTTTTACGTAAATTTATTCGAGTGAATTAAATACAGTTACCGGAAGACTCGACAAATTCATGGGATTGTGTCGATGATGGGTTGTCCGACTAAATAAAAACCTGAAGCCTCGATTTAAACTTGCACAAAGCCTCGACACTTACGAGCATGCTCTACTGCTCATTTTGTGTTCTAGGCATATTCTTGCAACGGCTGTATACAGTGGCCCTTCTCTTTTCATTTGCACGTATCCTATATCATTATATCCATAACTCACAAGAAGCTCTTCTAAACAAAGAAATCAAATTAACCCTGAAAATCCATGAATGGAAGTAAAAATCCATTCGTTGGCAGTTCAATGGCAGAGAACACACTTCTAGACCACCTCTACGGGTAATTTCCGATTAACGCTTTAAGTGAAGAACATTCCCCTAAAATTTAAGAATACTCAAGTCGTAGCATGTGGAGCACATCAAGGAATGAGTGCTTGTCTAAGGAAGCGAAAATTGCCGTGTACAAAAGTGTACTTCTCCCCACTTAGCTATATGGTAGTGAAACATGGGTATGTCAGGATAGACATAAGAGTAGACTAAACGCCGTGGGTATGAGTTATGTGAGGAGTATTTGTGGCAAAAGTAGGATGGATATGGTCGGGAATGAGTGGGTCCTGAATGAATGTGGGTTAAATGCTCCAGTAATGGACGTGTATGAAAGTAGTGTGCTTCGTTGGTTTGGCCATGTTGAGAGAATGGATGAGAGTCGAATAACGAAACAGATATATATGAGAGTAGAATGAATGGTGTGAGAGGTAGAGGTAGGCCGAGAAAGTTGTGGTTGAATGTGGTTGAGAAAATTCTTAGGAGGAGGAATATTAGGAGTCTTAAAAACAGGAGGGCGTGTATGAAACAGTGTATGGGGGTAAATGAGGCAAAAGAGGTCTGCAAGGATAGGTCAGTATGGAGGAACTTATTGAAGCAGAGTTAGGTGTACAATTATGCATTAACGTGTGAAAACTTTTGACTGTGCAGACCCCGGAAGGGAACGGCGTGATGGGTATGTATGTATGCATGTTCAAGTCGCAAGTTAGCGTGAACGTTTATTTTGATTTAATTCCACTGTTGAGAATTTTGATGAACTTTAGGTGCACGCTTTAATTACCACCGCTGAATTTTCCGTGAATATAATTTAAAATACGGATTTAAAGAAGTGCAAACAAATATGAGACATCACTACAATAGCTGTAACAGTGTAAAATGAAACACCAATAAACGTGGGCAAGAAGTCGGACAAAATGTGGTGTGTTTCATAACATGATGTTCTCTGCTACAGTTACAGGAAAGTATCACGTGTTCATAATTATGAACAAAACCTACCTAAGTTGTGAATAACAGTACCCGAAGTGATATGCATAAAAAATAATAAAATGCGGTTTTAGCAAGTAAATTGTGCACTTGAATTTTATGCACTTTATCCTTCACAAATTTCGGCAGCATTAAATCTCTCGTCCTTCTTCATAATAAACACTACCATTTACATATCGTCTTTGGGTTAATTTTCTGAGGTGGTTATAGTAACACCACTATACCCCATATTGGTCGTCGACTATAAAAAATATCTTCTTAAAATACCGTCTCTTCTACCGTTCTTCCCGTGCGATATCGTCTTTCCTCTCCAGCTCCGCGAAAATGACGTCACACCAATCAGATTTCGTTTCGCTGTCGCGTGAAAAAATATGTAAATTCCGAATACTATAATCTTATATATCTCCGTGAATAATGAATGAATTTTTAAATACTTCCATTCCGTATGTTTTTAAGAGTGAAAGTAACTCATTAAGATCCGTACACTTACTACTAAAAATTTGGAAAATACCCAATTCCATTTATTGCTTATGGACATAGTTCTTCTATACCGCATGGTGTATCAGATGTGATACACTCCGTTGCAATACTACGTGGTTCTCGGTATTATGATGTAGCAATCGTTGCGTTTCTACGTGTATTTTATTAGGAAAAAATTATGATACGTATTTGTAAATTCATGCAGTGAAGGGTTAAACAAATCAACGACGACTTTCTCGAACAATATAATGTAGATACTATTAAGATTCTTGAGTATTTGGTCATTCCTGTATATAACTCACAGCCAACGTTTCGCCAAATATTTTGGCATCATCAGGGCTTTGCAACACGAAACAAAGAGACATACAGCCAGTAATTTGTACAATTATCAGTAAAAAGGTTGAGGAATGGAAAATTTACCTACCACTGATCTTAATATTGAACAAATACCAAGTAAATAACTCGAAACAGAAGAGAAATCTGAAAACAAGCAACAATTAAATTAATATAAACAATTTAAGAATTTTGCAAAAAATATATTTAAATAAATTGTGGTAAAATTAATAATTCACAATTTTCAACTCATAAAACAAATATAAAATCAAAGTTTTACCGTAGATATTGTTCTTTTTACAAAAACAAAAAAATACAATACAATAAGGGTTCATCCAATCAAATTAATATAAATTCTACTAAACTTGTCAATGTCAGTTCTCCTATTGCAAATATTAGTATTTTTTACAAATAATATTTACGTTTGTACTAATAATTGTCTAATTACCTGGCCGTGCGTCTCTTTGTTCAGTGTTTCAAAGCCCTGAGGATGCCAATTTATTTGGCGAAACGTTAGCCGTGAGTTAAATACACCACTGACCAAATATTCAAGATTCAATATTATTTAACCCGTGGCCACAGACATGCGGTCTCTCAGACCGCCTTGATTTTAAACATAGCTTTTTTCCATCTTTGCCTCGCTTGTAATTTTACCAAAATTTAGCACCTCCAATTTAGATAGTATTTAAAGAACTCTATCACCGAAAATGATGTTCACTGAGACACAATTCGAAGTATATTAGTTCTAAAATTACTCCCATGTCTATCGTTCATCTATATCAACCCTGGACTGCAAAGATTAATCTTAAAGCCATCAAACCGTCAAATTAAATGTAAGAAATACGACTGGGATAAATTAATAGCAAGATGAAACGCGATTTATCGCTATGACAACGAAATAAATTCCAATGGGAGATTTGACCATACCATTCATTCCAAACAATTTCTTTTTACAAATTGTCAAGATACGAACTGAATAACACTCAGGAACTTAGTTCAGTTTTATTCCTGATTGTTTTGACAGCAAGAGTAAAAGTAAGAAGACTAACCGCGCAGTTTCATGTGTTTTCCTTAAAGGTAAAATGATATTATAGTTATGCTTTCGAAGATTAAGCCAAGCCACACTACTCACGGCTTCAAGAGATAAACCGAGAAAACTGAAAATGCGAAGGCCATGAAGGCATACCGCAGTTGATACGAAATAAATATCGATAAATAATGTTTGCTTTCCAGTTCTCTAAATAGCCACCAAACCAGATTAGCTGCTTATGGCCAGTTGTAGGAACGACACATATGCTTTGCATAGAGTTATGGGACTCATAACCCATGGCAACCATTCAATAAGTGATTAACATTCGATAAATTTATTAGTTCCACAAATGGCTTCATAACTTACGGAATGGAGCTATGAGCTCCATAAGTAGCCAAGATGGACGTGCAATGAACCACTTTGCGTTTTAATTGCTTGATAAAATAGTTGTTTTGAGACAAAAGATCAGTTTGTTTACCCTGACTGAATAATTATGATGCGCATAAGCAATTATGCGTGGACATTTAACCACCATAAATTTTATCCAGAGATAATAGATTAGATCAAACATTCGAAGCAATTAGCTACTGGTAGATAAGTTATGAAATAGATTGATGTGTTCCTGCAACCCAAATATTTTTACGAGGTCTATAATTTTATGGATCTGGTAATTATTGATTCCATAGCTAAATATTCTTGCAACCGGCCATAAGATACCAAAAATCTTCAAACAGGAATTCCAATAAGTCAGAACTTTGGGATCATTCAACGGCCCTTGTAATTAAAAACATAATGTTATACCTTCACTAATTCAAATACTCGGGGCAAATGACCAAAAAATAAGCCGCACCTGAAAGCACTCTAGTGGATTACGCTACATGGCTCAGAAACAACAACCAATGGAAAACTGGAACTGAAGACAATAGAGGCTTGAGGAACTAGGAGCTGGAGGCAGGAGCGGAAGAACCAAGGGAAGTAAAGAATGTGTTACTAGAAAGTGTCCAGGAGATAAGCAAATCATATGAAGCGCTATTAGGACGGCTAGGTCTAGATGGATAGTTTACATTTAGAGAGTCGTGGCGTACTATTTAAGAAACAGCACAAATGAAAGCCTCAAGAGGAAGAACGAGGGGCAAATAAGAGGGTTATGAGACACAATGGCTAATTTACACTACATATACTTATCCTGCAAGCCAACACGAGGATGTTTGGCAGGGGGTGACTTATCTTCAATATGAAATAGAGTGAAGATATCCCAACACGCACTACCTTCACCAACATGCACTGTACTACGGGTATTCTGTATATGCTACAAAAATGATCTGATATGTAACTGCATAAACGGGACACAAAGTGTCATGCACAGAACTTGCAAAACATGGTGTTAGTACTTCTTGGCAGATTTAGGAACGTGCAATAGGGGGCATCTGAATTAATCAGCTACACTACCTGTCAACTAACCTATCCCAAAACCTAAAAGCAGCCATTATTGTCTCTTATCGACTACATGAAAGTAATCTACAGCTAACTCAACATACTACCCAGCGAGCCGCAGAATGGGTGTGTGGCAGACGGTATTAGGGCACCAGCCATATAAAGGATACGTATGTAAGGAATAAGGTCTTGGGAGGTGACTTGGTGACACGCCGTATGGGACTGCATTGAGTAGAGTTATGTTTTTTTGTGGTCGCTTATTTTGCGCGGAAAGATTGAGTTTTTGTACGTGTCTGTTCGGCAAACTATACCTCTATTACTTTCTCGCTTCTGTCGGACCTAGAAGTGTGCTGTGGCGTCAAAATAAAATTCTCAGAGTCGCTCTGAAACACATCTGGTCTGAATTTAGCGAGAAAACTAAGCCTATCGTGCAGCCTCCGTCTCTCAAGCGGTTCCCGACCTAATCCCTCCACAAGCTGGGAAACTTTACATGTTCGCTCGTAGCAGTTTTAACGAAGCGCGCAGCTTCATTTGAATTTTATTTATTTATAAGGTTAAAGCCTGTCTAAGGAAGCGAAAACCGCCGCTTACAAAAGTGTACTTCTGCCCACTTTGTTGTTTGGATGTAAAACATGGATATGTCACGATAGACATAAGAGTAGACTAAACGCCGTGGGTATGAGTTATCTGAGGAGTGTTTGCAGCAAAAGTAGGATAGATAGGGTCAGAAATGAGTGGGTATTAAATGAATGTGGGTTAGATGCTCCAGTAACGGACATATATGAAAGAAGTGTGTGCTTCGTTGGCTTGGCCATGTTGAGAGAATGGATGAGAGTCGAATAACGAAACAGATGTTTGAGAGTAGAATGAATGGTGTGAGAGGTAGAGGTAGGCCGAGAAAGTTGTGGTTGAGAAAATTCTTAGGAGGAGGAATATTAGGAGTCTTAAAAACAGGAGGGCGTGTATGAAGCAGTGCATGGGGGTAAATGAGGCAAAAGAGGTTTGCAAGGATGGGTCAGGGAGGAGGAAATTATTGAAGAAGAGTTAGGAGTACAAATGTGTACTTATGAGTGAAACTTAGTGACTCGGCCTACCCCGGGAGGGAACATAGTGATTCGTATGTAAGTATGAAGCATCTATTTTAGTAGTTCTAGATTGATTTGAGACCAACTAGTCTACCATTTCGTCGTGTTAAGCCAAAGAGCATGGGAAAAACTTGTAAAAAGAAACTTTTCTTTCAATCACGGCAGTTGTCAAAAATGAGCGAAATTATTTTGTGTTTGGACTCGTTTTAATCGGTTTGATTCACAAAAAATGAGTTTAGCATTACTTTGTTAGAATAATTTAACGAGTAAAAGTTATGATGTTTGTTTTCAACAGTCCACTTCTCAGTCACCGACCGAGCAATCGCGCGTGATCCTTCCTACGACCCTTGAGACTGGTCAAGATAAGGAGTCCGAGTGTGGGAAGTAGAGCTGTGCCGATCATGAGTGATTCGTTCATTTTGAACGATTCATTGGCATGAACCAAATGAATCGAATCACGTTCTCCGCTCAAGTCGTTCATAATGAATCAAATCAAGCTGTTCTCCTTCATAGGTCGAGTGGAGTGGATTCATCTACATCTACATCTACATAATACCCCGCGAGCCGCCGCCAGGGCGCGTGGCAGGGGGTGGTAGGCCACCAGCCGTGCAAAGGTGCAAGACTTTGGAGATGAAATGGTGACATGTATCACAGGAGTGCATCTAGAGGAGCACAATTTTGACTATGGTCGCCCATAGTTCGCGGAAGGAACGAGTCCTCGTACCCATCAGTTCGGCAGTGCATCT
The DNA here is from genome assembly GCA_963169105.1 of Ceriagrion tenellum. Lineage (NCBI taxonomy): Eukaryota > Metazoa > Arthropoda > Insecta > Odonata > Coenagrionidae > Ceriagrion > Ceriagrion tenellum. The sequence goes on along the minus strand of OY720642.1, from coordinate 86,810,514 downwards.
CTCCCATCCCATCGCATCTATCAGACCCACAAATGTAGTGAGGAGCCATGACAACACTCTCCATGTCGCTCTGAAAACTATCAGTTCTGAGTCTCTCAAGCAACCCAAGCCCAGCGTGCAGCCTCCGAGTCTCCAGGGGCTCCCACCATAATCCATCCAAAAATTGTGTAACACTATATGCTCGCTCGCAGCAGGTTTCCACGAAGCGCGCTGCTTTCCCCTGTATTCCATCAATTCTCCTAGCTACATCCACTTCACCAGGGTCATAAATGCCCGCGGCGCCTTCGAGATGTGGCCCAACCAGAGCGAATTATCATCTCTCTTTGACTTTTTCATCCGAGGATCTTCCTATTATACGTTTAACAAATCCTAGTTTTTTTAATGCTGCGCCACATATGTTCTGTATGTGTAATCCCCACGATTTATCAGATGTTAAGGTAATTCCAAGATATTTGACTGTCTCTGAAGATTTTATGTTTACTCCACCCACAGTATAGGTATGGCATTTTTGTGATGACTTTCGCAGGAAGTGAACTGTGGTGCGTTTGCTGATATTTAATTCTAACACCCACTCAGGGCACCACGAACGAACGCTGTTAAGGTCCGATGACAGAGTCTCAAAGTCCGCGTCTTCGCTCAATTCACGGTAGATAACCGAATCGTCTGCAAATGATCTTAAATTGATTGTGAAGAATCACACGATTCATGAGTGATCGAGAACAACTTGATTTGGTTCAACTTGAACCAAAACACGGTGTTCATGAGTGGAGAGCAACGTGATTGGGACAAACCTCATTCTAAGCATTCCGTAGTCTTTGGGTCACATATAGAATTTACTGATAAAAACTGAGGAATAATTTTATAGAGGCGATCATATAAAGTTGATTGATTATAACACCGAACACAACCATTTGCACCCAAACATCGCAAGTACATAAGATTCTTAATAAATAATCACCAATCTCAGTGGCAGTATGGGCGAGTTTTTAGGCTCACAACTCCAGGCATCATGATTTAAGCTGATCTAAGAATAGGCACTTCCAGGTTCCTTAAGTCTCCTAATACTCCGACGATAAAACTAAATTCATCTGAAAAACAGATTTCATATCACGCAATATCTCCGTGTAGGCAGCCTCTCAATGGTACGAATTGGTTGTATTTGGTTCTTCGCCTTAGTTTGGTTCCTCGCTGATAATTGATTCTTCGTAGTGAAATCATTCCTCGTCATTAAATCACTCATCGCAGTCATGGTTCATTTGGTTCATTATGAATGATTTAAAAGAACGAGTCACTGTCACGAAATAAATTGCATGAATTGAATCGCCGAAATGAACCGAAATTCCCACCTCTAGTGGAAAGAATGGAATGAGGTTAGGGGTTTATCCCTTCGACCACGGCGCCAGCCGATCCTCCTGCCCTCCCAATGGCCCAAGCGTTTGCTATTGGAATGTTACAAAGAGGCAGCCTTTCGTTTCCATTCGCATGCAGAGTCTTAAGAGAAAGCATGGCAACGTCCGCCTCTCTTCTCTCTCTCCCCACTCCACCTCCCTGGTGTCGAAGGCCTCTCCTCCTACCGTGGTGCCGCTCGAACCGCTCCGAGCAGGCACGAAGGGCCAGCCGCAAAGATATTTTAAGAGGATAAGTAACAGCCATAAATAAAAAAAATAATTTTTTAAGCATTCTTTTATAAAAAGATATAAAAAAATCTAAAAACAGAAATATCTTAGCTTCGCGCTCAAAAATAAAAAATAGATTTGCACAAAATTGTCAGCTACACTGTATAGCTCTCGGGTTTCCCACCGGGTGATGGTGGTCTTTGGCACCAACGTTTCGAAAGCATAGTCTGCCATCTTCTTCAGGGTGATAATTTGGGCCAGGAGGGTGTCACTTCAAATTTTCTCTGTGGATGGGCTAGCTTGCTTCTGATTGGCCCTCTTTCCCCGCTCTTTTTCACGTGAGAATGAAGCAAGTTAGCCCATCCACAGAGCATATATAAAGTGACACCCTCCTGGCCAAAATTATCACCCTGAAGAAGATGGCAGACTACGCCTTCGAAACGTCGGTGCCAAAAACCACCATCACCCGGTTGGAAACCCGAGAGCTATACATTCTAAGTATTCGCCGGGAAAGCCTAAAGTCTTACATTACCAGCTACTTTACAAGAAAAATGGTATGTGTATGCACTATAGAGAGACACTATTTAAAAAAAACAATATTAAAAATAGAATTTTTAAGCATGCTTTCCCAAAAAGATATACAAAAATCTAAAAACAGAAATATCTTAACATCGCACTAAAACATTAACTAGGACCAAAAAGTGAAAAATTAAAACTGTTCACCAGAAAAAAATTCGCTTGGATATACACTCGACGCAACGCCTCTGAATGACCAGCGGGACGAAAGTTGGAGAATTTACCACTATAGTGCTCGCAGAGTTTCTGTGCACTGGAGAGTTCCTCCAAGCCTAGCTGCCTCTTGTAGATGAGCAGCGATTGGCTGCCGGCGTCCAATCCCGTAAACCGGTTCTTAGCTCAGTGCGCGCCGCGTACGAATACTGTATTAATACTGACTTAAAGTTTTGTTTATTTATCGTGTAACCACGGTGACCCGCGCCGATGGAGATTACTTTCTAACTTCACTGAGACGACTATTGCAATCACTGCAAGTTTGGACTCGATATCTATAGTAGTTTCTCGCCCAGAGTATTTCTATTCTAAAGGCCCTCGCGTCGGCGAGGCATAGCGTTCGTTTTCGCCGTTTCTTTTGGGTCGCCACTTACAGTATTCGTACGCGGCGCGCACTGAGCTAAGAACCGGTTTACGGGATTGTACGCCGGCAGCTAATCGCTGCTTCTCTACCATGGGCAGCTAGGCTTGGAGGAACTCTCCAGTGCACAGAAACTCTGCGAACACTATAGTCTAACTCGATTCATGTTTCCATTGGAATGAAGAGGTAACTATTGTAACCGGTCCCGTTTGGACGCGGCTACAAGGATAGGGAGCGATCGAGGAAGATCCCCATGTCATGTCTGTCTAATTAATTTTAAGTGCTGAGCGGATCGGATATTGTGGCCTTGGAATGTTTGTGCGTTTGGGTGCATGTGCAAGGACACCCCCTCCCTCCCCCCCCCCCCAGTTTGCCTCAACCCAGTGTTTCCCCCTTCCCCCCATCATCCCCGTGCTAAGTGAGTGAGGCCATATCGCTCGAAAGTGACTTTCCTCTCCCTCCCCTTTTTCCGACTTGGATGACCAAAATGTGAGGGCGGAGAAGTCGTACCTACGTCAAGTGGGTCGAGTGGGTACCTAGGTCAGGCCCCCTGTACCGCAAACCGAAGAAGAACCCCCCCCCCCCCGTTTCTCCCCCATTTTTCTGGCGGGGTAGCCTTTTAAAAGGCGTTCGCCCCGGCTAATGGCTTTCTCCTTGATTCTCCTCTGCATAATCACGACATTGGATTGTTGGAGCAAGTTACACACGGGGGAAGAGATTTCTGCCGGGAAACGTAGGCGAAAGAGACAGTGACGATGCAAAAAGAGGCATCGTCTTGACACGAAAAGGTTTTCGGAAGGGAGTGGTCGTGCGACATAGGTGAACAGGAGGAAAGTAGTCCGGATCTAGTAGTATGGGATCCGTACGAGGAAGGTATGATAAAAGAATTAGAGCGCATGCAAAGGAGATCTGCTAGGTTTGTTAAAGGCCGTTATGATAATTGTATAAGTGTTACGAATTTAATAGAAGAACTAGGATTGGAATTACTATCAGAACGCAGGTTAAAATTTAGGTTAAACCTTTTAAGTAAATTCGATACAGAGTTGTTCACAGATGACGTTAGATATATATTAAGAGCCCCTGCGTATTATGCTAGGTTTGATCAGATTAACAAGATTAGAGAGATAGATTGTCGTACCGATATATTTAAAATGTCATTTTTCCCGTGTACCATAAGAGAGAACAATAGGCAGCGTAGCAAAGGGATAGGTAGGTGAAATATAGTTAGAGTAGTCTGTAGTGCATGATGCATGTAATAACAACCAATAATCGCTTCCTTATTATGTAGATACTAACCATCTAGCTCCATGTGACCCTATTATCTAGCATATCTCCCTTAAATATCCTACCTGCATGTCAATAGTGTATGTTTGGTGATATTCACCCCCTGTCACACACCCTCGTGGTGGCTCGCAGGGTATCACGTAGATGTAGATGTGGTCGCGACCCAAGAGAGAAAGAGGTTCCGTGCCCCGTATACGCAGCCTGGACGCCCAGAAGGAGTTGTCATCTGATAAACAGCCGCCCTGCAGCAGCATCTGAACTTACCCACAATAAGTACAGTCAAAAGTCCCGCCTAAGCCACGGGAAAAGTTTACGCTGAGTTAATTCCCAAAAAGAAGTAACTTCCCAGTGGAATCAATTCCGAACCATTTTGTCCAACCCCTATCCCTTGTCCCCCACCATTCCCCGTGTGTTTGTGTGTGAGAGGTTTCCGCCTATTGATCTTAACTTTGACACCGAGTGCATTGAGCGATTCAGTGAAAATCAGTGTCCCGAAGCCGAGAAGCGGACTACAGACTCTGGAAGTTGCACTCAATCCGATTATTTAGTGATCCCTCATGTTACTGGTTAATTTATTTATTTATTTCACCACCAAAAACGGCGCCAAGGCTATTAAATTGGCTGACATAATCATATAAATAAAATCTTCAAACAAAAACATAATAAACATGAAATAAAACATTAATGAGGCAAACGTAAGAAAGAGACTTAGGGACTTGAGAGGGATGGATCATTTAAGTGGCGTTTCAGGGAGGATTTGAAAACGGTGTCAGAGGAGAAAAGGTCCAAGGAAGGATGTTTCGAGGCCAAGAAAAAAAACAAGGAGGGGATTCGAAGGAAGAGAGAGCGCTGGGAGATGGAAAGACGGAATGGGGGAGTAAGTAGTAGACAGTGACTGCGTAAGGGATGGGGAGGAACATGAATACGAAAGAGAGGGAGTATATCATTGGTCCGTAGAGATCCGCTGAAGATTCTGCGTAGGAACACCATACCTGATAGGACACACGACGGTGAGTGAGAAATTACAAGGAGAAAAGGATGAGGTCACGGGTTGAGCTTCTGAAGGTGGGGACTCGATGGCGGACTATGGCGAGAAAGAAGTTGACTAGACGGTTGAGCAAATCTAAGGTAGTGTGGCAGGCGGTAGACCAAATTGGTGCACAGTATTCTAAAATGGGGAGAATACAACCGAAAAAGACAGTTTTCAGAGCAACAGGATCCTGAACGTCAGTGAGGCAGTAAAGTATGCCAACTATAGCCATCGCCTTCCGCACAATCATTCTAATGTGGTCATGAAAGTTGAGTTTCGAATCAAGAATGACTCCTAAGTCGCAGTGGAAAGTCACAGGGAGGATAGGATTATTAAAGAGGGCGTAAGAATGTGAATGGGGTTTGCTTTTTAATGAAAAGGTCATTAGAGCTGATTCTGAGGGGTTGATTCGCAGCTGCCAAGTTGAGCACCATTCGGAATCAAAGTTGATTGCTGATTGAAGGAAACGTGAGTCGGAGGGGCGATCAACCTGCTTGAAAATTTTTCAATCGCCCGCGTACAGCAGAATATTGCATCGAAGAGGGATTATGCCCTCTGCAATGTCACCCACATAGAGTGAAAACAGAAGAGGGCCAAGGACGCTACCCTGTGGTACACCAGACACAACAGGTAGGTAAGAGGAAGATATACCATCAATGGATACAAGTTGGTAACGGGAGCTGAGGAAGCTGTGAATTAAAGATAGGAAATTTGCGTGGATGTTGTACCGGCGTTGGAGTTTATGTAAAAGTAAGGAGTGGTTTACGGTTTCGAAGGCTTTGGAGAAGTCGATATAGCAAACATCAAGTTGAGAGTTTGATTCGAAAGATTGGGTGATGTGGAGGTGGAATACAGCGAGGTTAGAGAGGCACGATCCGCCGCGAAGGAAACCATGCTAATGAGGGGAGATATGGGGGAGGGTAGGAGGATAAAGTGAAGAAGATGACGTTTCCTAGCTGTACAATTGATGTCACAAATGCATATGGACGTAAATAAACCTAAGCAGAGAAACAAAATAAACTCTTATATAGTTAATCTTATGCCAAACCTTTAATAAGCACTGCCATGAACTTGAATTGTTTCAACATAGAAGCCAATTCTGTTCTCAGCTAAACAACAACGTATTATAAATTCATGTTGTAAGCACTTCTCTTAATACACATTTGTATATAAGTTAAATTGGTTGTATTTTATATATGATAATGTTTGCCCAGTAATTATTTTCTTGGGAGAACTTGAAGCACAATAATTAAATAAATAAAAATAAATCTCTGAGCAAAATAACCTCTAGGACACACATCAAGATAGAGGGTTAAATTTCAAATACGAGATTTTACTCGGACAAATAATTCAAACTCGATGAAAACCTTTTTAAAGAAATCAGAACTTCTCGACGTCGCGGCCACTCCCAGCTCGAAGGTAAGGCGTGACTAGGGCAATCACTTGAGTATAGAATGAGTATAGTATGAGAATAAAGTAGGGAAGAAGGTAAAGGATACTTGGGAAGAAATCGAACGTTCGGACCCATCGGTACGCCACCATGCCGTTTCCCTTCCTATCCCTTCCCTTCACGAGGGTCGAAGAAGAAACGCCCAAGCCCTGAGTTCCGTCCGCCCCGATATCACATTCGCATAACATTTCACACTTCGAATATTCGGCGACGTTTTATCTCCGCGACCTTTTCCACCGCGAGGGCGCAGGAATCTCCGCCGAAAGAGGAACCGAAAAAAATAACAAGAAGAAAAAATACATCTGAATATGTAAATTCGCACGTATGTATTCCCAAGTCACACAATTGCGATTGGGTGCGAAGGCTGGAAATGATAAAAAAAATAAAGAAAAATGATAAAAATGTATATAAGCCACCGTTTTCTTTTGGACTTCTTTTTTTTAATTTTCGCTCTCGCTTCAGGGTTTAAAAAAAAAATCGGCGGTTTTCTGGGCGCCTCGATTTTTTTATCCCGCACGGGCCCTGAACGCTGAGATTCAGGCAATGGAAAACCTCGGCGAGATTACGAGTCAAGCGAGGGAGAAGTGAAAATGTCGAATGGATACATAATGAAGCGAGAAGAGGAGGAAAAGAAACGGGCGAAAGGGATGTAAATTGAAGGGTTTTGGAGTTGGGAGGGGCTTCAGCTTCAAAATACGCGCGAACCTCGCATATGGTTGCGCTGTTCTGATCGCTAGAGGGGAGCCTCAAGTTCTTCATAATTAGTCATTCAATTTTGAGAATGAATAATCCGATTCGGGCTTGACATAGAGGAAGTCCATCATTGCGAAGTCAGACAGAATCGCCGGCGATTGGCAACAACTTACCGGCGCGCCGGTAAGTTGTTGCCAAGTCTCTGAAAATCCAGGTTGGGCTGTGAGGGAACCCTGAACTATTGGCGTCATCATCCGAGCATATCATGGCCGAAAACCAATCGGGTAGCATGTCGCAAAGAACCAATTACAGACTTTATCTCACAAGCACCATGTCTGTAACTTATCATACTGATAGAAGAAGTATAAACACATTTCCTTTAGTTTAAGATTTTCCAATGCATACGATAATTTTTGTAAAAATATACTCCATATCTGGCCAATCTTCCGATGATTTATTTATGCACAGAGATAAAATTGTTATATTTCAGACATGAGTCTCCCTTGGAAAAAATATAATATTTATGTTCTGAAAAATTGGAGTTGATGACATCAGTCTTTAACAAATAATCTGGGGTCGGAAATCATGAAAAATTTGACTGGTCGAGCGGGTATGACGAGTCGCCTTAAGAAGGAACTTTCAATTTAGGCATTCCCGATAAAATATCTCGATTTTGACATATTGTATATATAAAGTAAGACTTCCACTATCGAATGGTGTCAAAATACTTCTGGGTCATTGTTCATTTAACGAAGATATACTGAGTTTAGTTTATTGGGGTGTATCCCGCGTTGATTCATATTAAAGAGCAACAGTTTCGCTAAATTTACAGCTAGCGTCGTCAGGTCCTGAATGAGCCGCAGAGATCCTTGTTCCTTTATATATACCCAACTCTTGAGCTAGTCAGGCGCACGTGGATAGGCCGGCTGGACCTTTGAATTTAATTGTTGGAAAAGACCTTTGGACGTAATGTGCCCATGAAGAGAACCGTCACATTGATCAAGGCTAAACACATCTACATCTACATAATACCCCGCGAGCCGCCGCATGAGCGTGTGGCAGGGGGTGTTAGGACACCAGCCGTGTAAAGGTGTAAGTTTTTTTTGGAGATGAAATGGTGCCATGCATTATAGGAGTGTATTTAGTGAGCTCAATTTTTCTTGTGATCGCTTATAGTTCGCGGAACTTTTGGTTACTTTTTTTTGGTTAATGGAGTGACAGTGCTAAGGAATGTCGAGCCCGATCAAAAATGAAGAAATCAGAGTGCATTATGGGATCGTGTCATAACCTGGGTATTAGGACCTTGGGTGGATTTATTTCTTTCAACAGTATTTACTTATTTATGGAGAAATTGCCATGAGGAAAATTCGGCCTGGACCGGGAATCGAACCACGGACCTTTGGTTTGCCGGATCAATGCGTAGAACACTACACCATCCAGGCTTCCTAATTCCCATGGCAATTTTGGTGGATACAAGGCAACTAGATCTTAGGGCATTGCAGCTTTGAAGCCCTCTTCTCCTGGACCGAATTTTTCTCAAGGCAATTTCATATTTAAAAATTCACCCACCATATTTGAATATTTTCAGTAATTACTTACGACATATGAATTTACGGATAGACAAACAGAAAAACTTTGCTTCTTATACTGATGAATGCTTGACTACAGCCCTCCATTCTATTCTGTTCCCTGCTAACTCCTTCCATATCCTAGAAGCTCGAGCGTGATCATATCGATTAATTCATACATATCAACAAAGTATACTCACGGGTATTAACATACAATGCATACTAACGGGTGGAATACAAAACGACGACGACTGAGGGAATCCTCTAGTCAAGGATATGAACCCTTTTGCTGATCCCGATGCAGACAGGGGACTCGGGCAAACCGGCAGCACAATCCCACGAAATTTTCATTAAAATTTCAGAATAGAGGCGACGAACGCCACACAGGAGGCAGGTCGTTACATTAAATTGGTGGCTAAACACGGACGTCATCTCCAATTTACCTTTCTCCCATTCCAAAAGCGACGCTTTCCCAGCGTGAGACCATATTCGCATCTGCCATGAATAATGAATGAGCGAGATGCACTCGCTCCCGTGTTCAGGGCGCGAGAGAATCGTCGACGTTCACACCATAGCATTTGCCCTTTGATCGATGGGCAAATCCCCGACCACAAAAGTGACCTTCCGAAATAGAGATATTCTCTATCCGTTGTGAATTGGACCCGCGAAAACAATTAATATCCTCGAAAACCAAAAGAGAAAAAAAAAAACGAGACTACGTTCCTTTTGTGAGCTGCGTATGAATGGAATGAATGCTCAGGGGAATGACGAACGACATTAAAAAGGGATTTTCTCCGCTTGTAAAGACAAGGGGTCCATGAAAAAAAATACATATTGCAAATTTCCCTACAGTTCGGGGTGTCCCATGAATCACAATTATTGCTACACATTAATCAACGTGGTTGAATAGGCTACAGAGAAATTTCAGCAGGCTAACTTTCCAGCTGCTTCCTCATAAAAACAGTAAAGGCTACTCTATCTGAAACAAACTGAAAAAAGAAACAAATATACACCTATGCAAGAAAATTAATTTCTAAATAAGAAACAAATATACACCTATGCAAGAAAGCTAATTACTGCCACTTTTGGTTTGCGTTCACTTTCGTTCAAAAATTGCCCAAGTCTGGCCTTTATTTTACTAATTGAGCTGAGATTAATTAAGGCAGGTTTACACATGGAAGTCACTTCCATGGCAGTAGCCTTAGAAGACTCTTGCAAGAGACACTTCGATATTTAAGCGTGCACTGCCATGGCAGTAGTGGTCGATAGTGGTGGTCAGGGTCCTTATGCCCAAGTCCAAATGAATCCTAAAGCCGCTTAGTATTGTCTGTTGGCTCAAACATTTTCATGGCATTATTAAAATTATTCGGGGAAATATACGTGGACCTTTGTCCCTATAACCACGTTTGAATTATGGTGCGGGAAGCAATGTTTAAGACTTGCCTGGAGTCGAACAGGAGATCTCAGGCCGGAAATCCAAACGGGTTCTAGAGCCACTTAGCATTGTTTATCAACTCGAAAATTTTCATAATATAGGCTAAATTATTCAGGGGAATATTTGAGGATCTTTGTACCGATAACACCCATTCATCTGCTTGCAAAATTTGAACCCCGCCAAAAAGTCGATACAAGATGACAGATTACATTAGACAAGTGCGTGTCATGACCTGGGTATTAGGACCTTTGTGGAGGTAATCGACCGCGGTTGCTTTTTACAAGGAAAATAGACTGGTTTCTATTTTGCCTGCAAGTAGGATATCGACTCTGCGATAAAATCGATTCGCATCCGGTGGAATCTTGGTCGCATGACAGAAAACAGATTTAAAATGCATACATTGAATAACTTAGTAGGAGGACTCACCGTTGCTTTTGTAAATATAAATTTCTACTCGAAAATATTTTAAATGCTAAGGAACCACTACGGTTATCACTCACACTTTGACGATTACTGACCCCGAAGTTTACCGAGTGACTGGGAAAATTGGCAATGGTAAAAAATCTGTACGCATAGCAAAACTTCTAGGCACTCATGAGCGGGGAATTGAAGGTCACTGAGTATGGAGTAAGAGTAGATGAAAGTACGAATATGCCGAAAGACATCCTGTGGACCCCAGAAGGAAGATTCGGCTGCTTCGTCCCGCATCTATTTTATACTTTCCTTTCTGCCACGTCCCACAATCGAGGGCCACCAAGTTTCGCAACCCCTAAAATAACTATATCCATTTTTATTAGGGATGAGTCGGTCCCACTTCTTTTCGATTCCGATTCCGATCCTTTCAAATCGATTCCCGATTCCAATTCGATCGATTCTTCTTCCTAATAACAGGTGGGATATTGATATACCAGTAGCGTACGACTATTATTTAAATTCAATTATTGGCTGAAATAAAATAACAAAGACAATTAAGTCTCTCAAAAAGTATATTTATTAAAAAATAGCAAATATAGTCTCAGCTTATTGAGGTAGATAAAAAGTACAAATTGATAGCCTACACCCAAAATTACTGTGACATATGATGTGATAAATGAAATTTGATTTGAATATTTATCTATATGGAATCGATGGAATCGGAATCGACTTTGGGCGATCGATTCTCGATACCTATTCTAATCCTGAGAATCGGTGGAATCGAGAATCTACATTTGGATTTGACTCATCCTTAATTTTTATAGCTCCTACCTTGATAGTTGAGTAATTTACGTTCAAGCGCACTTCAGCTAAAGCTACAGAAAAAAGATACTGAAATATCGCGCGTATACCCACCCTATTATCAATAACCCCTTTTGCAGACAAGATATTTTGGAGGAGCCTACACATAGGTAAGAGTACATCACAGGTGTAAAATAAAATACAATTGTTTTCATAAATAAACTGAATATTACACACTTATTACTGCATGGATACATTCACCAATCTCGGAAGTACTATTGGTTCCCCAATGAATATTGCATATAATAGTTACATCAATAATGGGACACCTCGACAGCCAGGATTTATTGATAACAAACCAGCATGGGTTTTCAGAAAGGGACGGTCTTGCGAAACTCAATTAGGTCTTTTTGTTCATGATACTTTAGTTTCCGGAGAAGGTAACGTACAGGTAGACGCAGCGTTTCTTGACTTTAGAAAAGCGTTTGACAAGCCTCCCCACTATAAGTTACTCGCGAAGTTAGCATCATACGGGATAGAAATTAATATAGTAGACTGGATAGGAGACTTCATACACGAACGCTTTCAAAGGGTGGTATTAGATGGTGTCAGCTCAGGCGAAGTAAAAGTTACATCGGGTGTTCCCCAGGGAAGCGTGATAGGTCCAATTTTATTTATTCTCTACGTAAATGACTTGAATACAGCAGTAAAAAATAGCAAGCTCCGTCTTTTTGCCGATGATGCCGATTAGTGTATAAGAAAATTAGAAATGAAGAGGACAGGCAGTCTTTAGCTGAAGATTTAGATGCGATTGATGATTGGTGTGATAGTTGGCAGCTAGAATTAAATTTGAAGAAATGCGCGATAATGAATTTTTGGAAAAAGAATGGCTTTCCCGGAATAATTATTGAATCAAAGAAAAGAAAATATCTAACGTAGAATCTATTAAATACTTAGGCGTCACCATCACTGAAGACATGTCATGGGGGAAACACATCAGGGAAATTACTAGGGCAGCAAACCGTAGATTAGGATTCGTAAAAATTCTAGGCAAATTCGTAGAGGTTCTAGGCAAAAGCGATGAGAGAGTACGAGAAAGAAGCTATTTTACACTTGTCAGGCCTCATTTAGAATATGCCGCTAGTATGGGATCCGTACGAGGAAGGTATGTTAAAAGAATTAGAGCGCGTGCAAAGGAGATCCGCTAGGTTTGTTAAAGGCCGTTATGATAACTGTATAAGTGTTACGAGTTTAATAGATGAACTAGGATGGGAATTACTATCAGAACGCAGGTTAAAATTTAGGTTAAACCTTTTAAGTAAATTGAATGAGAAGCAGTAACTTTGTGATTCCACATTTATTTATTGTAATCGACCCGGGTTTCGACGTAGCGCGTCATCATCAGGTGACGTCATCATCACGTCACCATCAGGTGATGATGACGTGCTACGTCGAAACCCGGGTCGTTTACAATGAATAAATGTGGAAACACAAAGTTACTGCTTCTCATTTAATATGCTAAGCAAATTCCATAAAGTTACGCCTGAGACAACGGAGTCTGTCAAGTAAATTTGAAACCGATTTGTTCACAGATGACGTTAGATATATATTGAGAACCCCTGCGTATTATGCTAGGTTTGATCATATTAACAAGATTAGAGAGATAGATTGTCGTACCGATAGATTTAAAATGTCATTTTTCCCGCGTACTATAAGAGAGAACTATAGGCAGCGTAGCAAAGGTATAGGTAGGTGAAATATAGTTAGAGTAGTCTGTAGTGCATGATGCATGTAATAACAACCAATAATCCCTTCCTTATTATGTAGATACTAACCATCTAGCTGCATATGACCCTGTTCTCTACCATTTCTCCCTTAAATATCCTAGTTGCATGGCAATAGTGCATGTTGTTGATCTTCACCCCCTGCCACACACCTTCGGGGCGGCTCGCAGGGTATTACGTAGATGTAGATGTAGATGAATGTCACTGCCATCGGCTTGTTCGTCAGTACATAAAGAGGAAAGTGGGTTGAAAGAAGTGGCCATTTATATCTGTGCACCGTGCACGCTTCACCGAAATAGGATTCGAGCGCGAACTTGACGCCGGCGGCGGGCCTTCCCATTGTCCAACAAAGGCTGAACTCCTCTGAGATGTTTCGCCTTGATTCCTGCCGAAAAGCCGACGCCCTGAGCGGCGATCGCCGGTACCGAAATCGCGAATCACATTTCCCTCAAGGGGTTCCCCGTGTTTGAATGGAGGCCTCCTTCAGGGGCGGCCGGCCGTTCACCGCGCGAATGCAGGCAGATAGGTCTTGAACTATTTGACTGCCAACTTCCGTCGCCTCGAGGCTTTCGAATTTGGCGCTCCCGGCCACCTGAAAGCCTGTCTCTCTACGCTCGCTTCCACGTCCCTTCCGCACTTTGCATGCGAGTCGCTCCGTACTTCGAATCTAGGATTTCCCTCACGTTCGCGACCCCGAGGCTGCACGGGAGGTCCTCTCATGGTCCACCGTTCAATGGGGAACCCCTAGGATGCGAATTTCATTACGGATGGAAATTGAATGCCTACCGAGTTACGGATCGGACTATAATGTACGGCTTGGCTCAAGTATTTCCAATTAAAAAAAAGAGACAATGCGGCGTGATCTAATATAACGGTGTGAATTTTTCATTTGTTTATCAAAAAAATCATTGAGCCGGCCACGGTGGGGGATGTTACGTAAAGTATTTTGACTGTCAACCCAGAGGTCGCTGGTTACATTCTCGCCTGGGTAAGTTGTTCACCTCTTTGGGCGTGGATCTGTTTTTCCATCCGTTACTTCCTTGAAAAAATCACTTACGTAAAAAAGGCTTCCTAGGCTATACTCAGGATAATGTCTCTAATAAATAGTTACAGGTTGCTTGAGCTAGAATTAATTACACATCTGATATATCATGGAGAACATACATACAAAACGTATGTGGCACATATTTAAAGAAACTAAGTTTTGTTAAGCGTATAATAGGAAGGTGCTCGGATGAAAAATTAAAAGAGATTCTACTTCGCTCTCATTACGCCACACCTCGAATACGCTGCGAGCATTTGGGACCCTGGTCAAACAGCACTAACCAAAAGCATTAATAAAATACAAAGGAAACCAGCACGCTTCGCTTAAAAACTGCTACGAGCGTACATATAGCATACGCTCGTATAGGGAAGGGGATTTTAAATAAAGCAGTCGAGGGAAATGTGGAGAGAGAAAAGAGAAGAGGAAGGCTGAAAATGACAGACGAAGTGAATATAAAAAGAAGTTACAAGGAAACCAAGGAAGAGGCCGGGGACAGGACGAATTGAAGACAGCTTTGGTGACTGGGGCAAGCCAGAAGGCAGATTACCACTTAATTATGACGATTTTAATCCAGCAGTAGTAAAAATTTTGGAGCGAATATTGTTACATTAATGATGCCAAAATATTCATCAATACGACTGAAGTTGGATCTCAAGAGATACACTTGTCCAACCGCTCACTTTTCAGGTCCTGTTTTCAGTCCAAATTTTAGCGTAATTTATTGAATTTTATAGACGTAAAATAAAATTACTACCTTGAAATTCCCATTCATTTCCAAGCGTTTCTTCAGGAACATTTTCCGTACACAAACTCGTTCACTTAAGGTGGGTCTGGCTTGACTGTGTGGGTCAATATAATTACTAGACACTCATTTCTATTTATTCAGTTCGAAATATCCTGATTTCGCTTATGAAATCAGTTATCTATTGAAAATTAAAATTGAGGTACGAAATAAGCGGATTACTCCACGAAAATGTTTCTAATGACCGCACATCGACACTTCGAAAGATGGGCAACCCTAAGGAAGACATCGTCTACCGCAAATATTTGAAATCCACAATGGAACTTACATTTTCCGGAGCCTAGAACTTACTCATCAATCGCCTCTTTTTAGAGCTTTCTTCTCACATTATTCATCTACATCTACGCAATAACCTGCGAGCCACCACGAGGGTGTGTGGCAGGGGGTGAAGATCACCAAACATGCACTATTGCCATGCAACTAGGACATTTAAGATTTGGGGATCGGGTTGGTGTGGTGGCTAGAGTACTCGCCTACCACACGGGCGGCCAGGATTCAAATCCCTGCAGTGGCGGATGTTTTTCAGAGGAACCCGATCCCTACTTGAGTGTCTTGTGGAGGGCACTTCAAGTGGAGTACTCCGTCTGTCGGATGAGAGGTCCCCTTGGCGCCTTTCGTTAAGAGCAGGCTAATGCCGACGCCGGGTTTCTATCCACCCTTCCTCCCTAACCTAACCCCTATGGCGCAAATGACCTTAGCCGTCGGTCGCCTCCCCAAAAATCCAATCCAATCCATTTAAGATTTAAGGGAGATATGCTAGATATGAAGGGTCACATGCAGCAAGATGGTTAGTATCTACATAATAAGAAAGGGATTATTGGTTGTTATTACTTGCATCATGCACTACAGACTACTCAAACTAAATTTCACCTACCGATCCCTCTCCTACACTGCCTATTGTTCTCTCTTATAGTACGCGGGAAAAATGACATTTAAAATCTATCGGTACGACAATCTATCTCTCTAATCTTGTTAATATGATCAAACCTAGCATAATACGCAGTGGTTCTCAATATATATCTAACGTCATCTGTGAAAAAATCGGTTTCGAATTTACTTAAACGGTTTAACCTAAATTTTAACCTGCGTTCTGATAGCAATTCCCATCCTAGTTCTTCTATTAAGCTCGTAACACTTATACAATTATCATAACGGCCTTTAACAAACCTAGCGGATCTCCTTTGCACGCGCTCTAGTTCTTTTAACATACCTTCCTCGTACGGAGCCCATATACTAGCGGCATATTCTAAATGAGGCCTGACAAGTGTAAAATAGCTTCTTTCTCGTACTCTCTCATCGCATTTGCCTAGAACCCTTTTTACGAATCCTAACCTACGGTTTGCTACACTAGTAATTTCCCTGATGTGTTTCTCCCATTACAAGTCTTCAGTGATGGTGACGCCTAAGTATTTGATAGATTCGCGCAGTCAGTCGCGGTGTATCGCGCTGTTTATTTCAGCATATTTCTTACGTCGAATAATATCATTGTTATAGAAAGACTGATTATAAAAAATATTCACTATCCCACCCAACTCGGACTGTATGCTGAAATGTTCATCTGCTACCACCAAGGGATATTCATTGTGGTCGAATTTCCAAGGATATTTTTGAATGACGCGTACTGTGTCTGTCACCGTATTAGGTATTATAAATCGAGATTTATTTGCACCATACGTAGATACAAAAAAGATTTAATTAAAATAGTCTAATTTACGTGATGCAATTTTTCACGATTATCCTTTTGTAGATTGATGAAACTCCGATCTCAAAACGGATATTTATTAATGAATCGTTCATGACACGATATAAATCCGTCCTTATTTCGTCAGAATGGGATTAAAGTATGAAAACATACGTAAATATATAATTACATGAATTAAAAATAAATTTGATCGCATCGATACCGAATAATCTAGGCATATTTTCCGACATTTCTTTCATCTTATCACAGGAAGCTTGGTGACGTGCTGTTCACCGTGAAGCTTTATAATAGCTTTATCTATTTATGTAAATGCACATCATACGAATGAATATTCAGAAACAATTAACCCAAATTAGGTGTAGTTATGGATAAAAAACACTTTCACGTCTAACTGCATAATATGCATTTGCTATAAATTCGCCCCATGTTTAAAATTCACAAAAAGCCTTTTAAAAGACCTTAGTTTGGAGTAACATGTCAAAAATGAAATAAATTAATAAGTAATGGTTAATATTGCAGCTGTCAGATGTATTTGGGCAGCAAAAGAGTAGTCCGCGTTCGATTTTTAATTAACGTAAATGAGTTTTTATCTTAATTCTCTCATATAGGCGATATGAATGAATGTAATATGTAGTTGTAATAACTGGCAGATGATATAAAATTTTTTAAATTCAAAAGAGATGAAATTTCCACATAAAAATCATTTTACTTGACCAGAAATTGAATGACCAACTCAAAAATGTCTCGTCCAGGTGTGGGTTCACGGTTCTTTCCTTCTCGTGGTCGTTATCGTCATCCAAAAGACAAGCTGCGTTGGTAGGGCAATGTTCAAACTCCTGGGAGCGCAATCACTGCTATGTAGCACCTGATATTTCTTGATGACGATCACGTTTTCGAAATCATGAGCGCAATTGAACAATAGTATTATGAAGAACCATGATTGCGATTCAGGTTTGCTACCCAGTTAAAACTACCGAGATTTCTTATGCCAAGGAAAATTTTAGAGGGAGTTTCGTATCCTTTCGCTGAATTTATTTCCGTCCGTATGCGTTACTTTGAACCAAGTCACTTTTACAATGCGTGGTGATATTGTCTGATTACGTTTAATGGAACGATAAGGAAAGGAAAGAGCATATTACTCTCACTAGCATACAAACAGAAAGCAGTAGTTCTCGGATTTCACCTATGGCCTTATTCAGTAAGGAATCGATGCGGTAGAACCTCGGTAAATCCGTGGATGTGACGTCAAATTCCCCGACAAATCCCAACACTTGAATGCTTCCCTTTGAATTTTACGAGGCTCTGACGTCAAAATTTCGTCACTGTTGAGACTCGGAAATTCCGAGGATATACAGAATAGACCCCCTCATCAGCGTAGACCATTCCAATCATACGCCATTAGTTCCCGTCTTGCATAGGTTTTGCATAGGCCAGCTGACTTCAGCCTGAGTTCAAGCAATCAGTAAACTTGTGAGACTTTAGAGTATCCCAAAAAGTACCTCCGTGTCGATGCAAAGCTCCGCCAATACTAATCAATTCAAACTCAGAATGTATGAGGGGCGCGTGATATTGACTTGGGACGTAGTATGCCTTTAAATAGAGCTAATTTCCCCGCATGTTGCGGGCGATACCTTATCTGCCAAAGATCATGTTTCGGACGCCTGTAATTTAACCCACTGGAAAGGAATGGTATTTGACTTCTTTCACCCCATTAAAAGCATTCGACGGGTGCTTCCGAATTTTTCGAAGCGCGACGAGGCTTTTCTTTCTCGTACAGCAACTATTTAAAACCTGTGCGTCATTCTCAACAACCAACCACCCCGGCCACTACCACCACCCGGAACCTCGCCAAGGTTTACTGATGACTTCTTAATTGAGACGAGCGTCAACAGACACAAAAGCAGAGGAGACGGCGCAAGCAGAGATATTTTTCAGTTTTTAGCGGCCTCGCCGCAAATTCTTGGAGGAAAAATATCTTATTTGCCTTTGAGTATGCCACGTATATCTCCCAGGAGGAGGAATCGGGTAGTAGGTTTGTTAAAGGCAAATATATTTGTCAAAAAAAACCCCAATACGTGCTGCGCTTCCAACTTTCACCCACTGAACTTTTATTTGGTGTTTAAATGCAAACAAACCCCATTTCTCACTACCATTAAACGAAATTCACCAAATTTTCCGCTATAATGAGAACTACGTTTATTTAAATATTTACCAATATTAATTTTTCGTCCCAAACTAAGAATATTTGCGGGTTCACAAATGATTAAATTCTAGGAGACGGTTGAAAACAAACCATGAGACACCGATGGAGCGGGCTGTACGTAGTCCAGCCCTCAACACTATAGGAAGTATTTGGGTGTTCATTAGGAAGAAAATGAGAGAAACAAACGTTTTTCAACCCCCACAAACGGAACGACCACAAATTTTGACGCTACGTAGAAAATGGTGGAGGAAGAATGGGAAATGAACCCAATAAGACGATGCTAAAATGTGGACCACTCCATGTCAAGTTCTCAACCCGAGTCCCAACTCAGGTAGAGAACTAGGATGGGAATTACTATCGGAACGCAGGTTAGAATTTAGGTTAAACCGTTTAAGTAAATTCGAAACCGGGTTGTTCACAGATGACGTGAGATATATATTGAGAACCCCTGCGTTTTATGCTAGGTTTCATCAGATTAACAAGATTAGAGAGATAGATTGTCGTACCGATAGATTTAGAATGTCATTTTTCCCGCGTACTATAAGAGAGAACTATAGGCAGCGTGGCAAAGGGATAGGTAGGTGAAATATAGTAAGAGTAGTCTTTAGTGTATGATGCATGTAATAACAACCAATAATCACTTCCTTATTATGTAGATACTAACCACCTAGCTCCATGTGACCGTATTATCTAGCATACCTCCCTTAAATATCCTACTTACAATGCAATAGTGCATGTTTGGTGATCTTCACCCCCTGCCACACACCCTCGTGGTGGCTCGCAGGGTATCACGTAGATGTAGATGTCACAGAGAATTGATCAGGAAATAGAGAATGGAGGGGGATGGATTGATTATTAGCCTAATAAACATCCTCATATTTTACGTAAATACCAGCATATATCACGATGATCAAGTACTGTAATCATGTGTATACACAACTCAGGTTGAGACAATTAAGCATACATTTTTACCTTTTCCGCTCGTTCTAAATAAATCATTAAGTGTCCTTTTCCAAATGCCATAAGGATTCATTGAAATTGAAATCTAAGAGATGAAATTTACGACCCTGTAAAAAGTCCGTTGATATTTTCATGAGGGGCATAAACAACTTTAATCTCCATGAAAGCAATAATATTACGACACATTTGAAGAGGAATAGATTCTTTAGGGACGAAGCAATCGTATAATCTTTGATGGTACACATTCCTAATTTATACTCCATTGACTACTCTGCGGATTTACGAGGAGTATACAAGTGAGCATACGGAAGATATCTAATTACTGCTCAGTCGCTACATGTAAGAGATGACTTTTAGTATTTTATCACTTTCTCAGGGGAAGATATGCGACGCAATGTTGTCGGAGTATTACTTCCACATGAGTGTAAGAATGCTCCGCATAAAATTTAACTGCGTACTTTCAGCACAAAATTTTTCACTGCGAATACCTCAAATGGTATTTAAATTATTCAATAATTTACCTTATCCTCTAAGTATTATCGTCCATCCTCTAATTTGAACTGTTGATCTACACGGCTAATATATTGCTAATGGAAAACCTATAAATCGATGCTGGGAATACTTCAAAAACCGTTTTAATGATGTATTCAAGAAAATTCCACACTTGTTTGGTCTCTCACTCATATAAGTAATCGTTATCTACAAATTCGGCTGGTGGAACCAACCTCTAATTCCTACTAAAAATAATTGTTCTCTTTCCTAAATCATTTCAAATTAATTTAAAAGTGAAAGTAGCATCAGGTAAGTTCAACCAAATCGAGTAATTGACACTATCAGAGATCCGGTCTATTCCCTCGTTCATGAATAGATTTTCACCAAGTGATAAATTCGCGAGTGGATATGACCATCAGACGACAGGAAGGGCGTAGAAGTCAAGTGGGGCGGAGTACTCGAGATTGGGAAGTAAAAATTTTATTTGACGATCGAGCAGACCGCTCTGATTCCTTTAAGGAGCCCAATTGTGTGTATATCTCACACACTCATGGTTGAGGTCAATATCCATTCCCTGGGCCTTCCGCGGATTCCTGCGAAGTTTTGACAACAATGAAGTCACATCGCATAGATTAATTATGAGGGCACTAAAACAGGCCACACCAGGATTTGAACCAAAGGCATTCTAGGCCGCAGACGAACGCTCTCCCTGTAGGCTACTACATCGATCATGATATTATGTAGATACTAACCACCTAGCTGCATGTGACCCTGTTCTCTAGCATGCCTCCCTTAAATATCATACTTGCATGGCAATAGTGCATGTTTGGTGATCTTCACCCCCTGCCACACACCCTCGTGGTGGCTCGCAGGGTATTACGTAGATGTAGATGTAGATGATACGTCCGCGTCGAGTGGTTCTTACTATACATCGAAAAAAGGGAATTCCAATGTTTCCTTTAAAAACTGGACCAAATAGGATTTCCTGGGAATTTGAAAGTACTTTTCAGAAAGTAAATAATATTTCATTGGGAGGAATTAAGAAATTTAAGTGTTTGAGATGACCTGAATGCACGAGGGCGGAAACTTACGTGGGGTATTAAGGTATCTATTATACCTGTCAAGAAAAATTTTCCTCTCATGGAAACCATTCTATTCTACCCGGTGTCCCATACTTCAACTTGTAATTCACAGGTTAATACGCAAAAATGTTAATTGTAATGTTATGATATGTCTCGTAACTAGTTTGAGGCCTATTAAAAACGAGGTTCATCCACAGCTATTTCTTACACGAGGGAAAAAAATTTATTATAAGTGAATTTGATCAGAAGAATAAAGGCATTTTGTGTCCCAACTAATAATTCTTTCATTGTAACGTTTCTTAAGTTTGAATCGAAAAGATATTATTTTTAAGGGTCCAAAGCTCTAAACAAATATGGTAAATATCTCTTCATAATTGACTACGACTTCAGAGCCTCGACTGGCTGCGGGGCGAAGCTAACTCATCACGTTTATAACCCCAAGACGATCTCGGGAACGTGAACCTTATTTGTATTACTATTTATGTGAAGCGTAAAATCGATATCCATTCATACGAAGTTTGAATATTCCCAGTTTCCAATGGCTGTCTCAGTGTTGTCAAGGTGTCGAAAGAAAAGCTATTTCAATTAGTTCCCGCGCACGCCGCATTCAGACGCCAATGAGAATTGCATTAATTTGTTCCGCCACTTAATTGCTTGTCACTCTGCTGAAGTTACCTCAATGAAGCTATTAAATAAAGGCATTCATGTAAAACATTAAAGGAATAACAGGGGAATATTAACAGCTTATTAGCTTAAAAATCTACCATTTTACCCGGAGCCCCGACCTCTGGTAATCTTTGACCCCCCCTCCAACCCCTCCAAACAAAACGCTCAAATTACGGCCATGACTATCATTGGGGACAAATTGACACAGCAGCGGATAAATCAGAACGATTCAAAGAGTATTATCATGACGCCTCACTACATTTCTAGGTCTGACAGATGCGATATAATAAGAGAGATACACTGCCGAACAGATAGGAACAAAAACTCGTTCTTCCCGCGCACAATAAGCGACCACAATAAAAACTGAGCTCCTCTAAATACACTCCTATAGTACATGTCACCATTTCACCGCCAAAAATTTCAATTTTTTCACGGCTGGTGACCTACCACCCCCTGCCACACGCCCTCGTGGTGGCTCGCAGGGTATCACCACCACGACCACAATAAAACTGAGCTCCTCTAAATACACTCCTATAGTACATGTCACCATTTCACCGCCAAAAATTTCACATTTTTACACGGCTGGTGACCTACCACCCCCTGCCACACGCCCATGCGGCGGCTCGTGGGTCAGTATGTAGATGTAGATAAAATCCATAAATACAAATCTCACTTTTCGTCAACTTAGTTTCCCTCAACCCCATCAAACGTAAAAATTGGCTTCCGAAAACTCCCAACAATTTAAACAATAAGGGCATACGTTGAAGAGATAGGTATGTTAATTTATAATTTCCAAATAAAAATAAACAACATTAAAAACAATCGAAAGTTGTAACCAAAGAGGAATATAGAGGGGTGGCATCATTTTTTCTATTCCCTCGGATTTTCAATTTCAAACTCTCGAATTATGCTGAGGGGTAAAGAGAAGCTATGCTTAAAATTTCGGAAGGATTATTTAAAATTTAGAGGTCGCTCAAGAGGATTGAATGCAATGACGTTCAATTTTTTTCCGATTGGAGAGGGGAGGGAAAAAGTTGATTTCTCGGGGTAACGCTCGAAATTACTGCCCACGAGGAATAAAATTCACCGCGCAATACATCTACGTAATACCCTGCGAGCCACCACGAGGGTGCGTGGCGAGGGGGTGAAGATCACCAAACATGCACTATTGCCATGCAACTAGGATATTTAAGATTTAGGAGGGATATACTAGATAATAGGGTCACATGCAGCTAGATGGTTAGTACCTACATAATAAGGAAGGGATTATTGGTTGTTATTACATGCATCATGCACTACAGACTACTCTAACTATATTTCACCTACCTATCCCTTTGCTACGCTGCCTATTGCTCTCTCTTATGGTACGCGGGAAAAATGACATTATATATCTATCGGTACCACAATCTATCTCTCTACTCTTGTTAATCTGATCAAACCTAGCATAATACGCAGGGGATCTCAATATATATCTAACGTCATCTGTGAACAAATCGGTTTAGAATTTACTTAAAAGGTTTAACCTAAATGTTAACCTGCGTTCTAATAGTAATTACCATCCAACTTCTATTATATTCGGAACACTTATACAATTATCATAACGGCCTTTAACAAACCCTGCGGATCTCCTTTGCACACACACTAATTCTTTTATCAAACCTTCCTCGTGCGGATCCCATATACTAGCGGCATATTCTAAATGAGGCCTATACTCAGTAACGAATGTTCAACCGTACACCACAAAAGAAATTTCTGCAGGTGCTACAGCAGAGCGGCCCTACAGCAGAGCCGCGTCCCCCCGCGTGGCTGTCGCGGCCCCCAGTCCCGATCAGCTGATTCCTTCTGCGCCCTTCGAAGCCAAACGCCCTTTTCATGAGCTGAAGGAGTAATTTCCCTTACGTAACAGAGACTGCCAGTGACAGGAACATGACCTACTATTAGCCCTGATCCAGGTATGTTTATGCAATATGATAAACTTGGAAGAATATTCTTGCGCACGAATAGTATACTGCATGGTAACATTTTCGTTTACTACAGGGTGCGGCATTATAACTTCCTTTTTTCAAAACGCATTAAAACCCATTTTATGGATGAGAATTTTTAATTTTTTAAGATGTTGTGTATACATATCTAAAGTTTAGCGTTACACAATTTTGAAAATCATAATAGCTGAATGACGCCCCCTCCCCCTCCCCCCAATGCCCATACACTGAATAAGCCGATTTCTGGCGTTTGTCATGAACCTTACATCTTAATCTACATCTACGTCATACCCTGCAAGCCACCCAAAGGGTGTGTGACAGGGGGTGCTTTCGCACCAGGCATGCATGAATGATATGGTAGAACACCGACATTACATTAAAACCCGCGTACCACACATGCAAAACGCCAATTAAAAATCTAATACCCAAGAAACATTCCATCTCCAATCATTCCAACATGCAAGGGATACAAAGACTACTACTACAGATTCAAAATATCATGCATAAATAAGAACATCAATATTTACATCATGCATAAATAAGTGAGTAGAGAACATAATGAGAAACATTTACTGCCCGCCTCTTGTCAATACTCGAACTAATCATGACGACGATCACAGCTGTTATGGTCCCGAATGGTACGCGGAAAAAATGACATTTTATACCTATCGGTTCTACAATCTAGCTCGCTAATTTTATTGGCGCGATCTAATCTGCCGTAGTACGAAGGGGTTAATAATATGTTTTTTACGTCGTCAGTAAAATGATTTTCCTGAAATTTATTTAGGAGGTTAAGCCTATAATTTAATCTACGCTGTGATAGCGATTCCCATCCTAATTCTTCTAACAGTCCAGACACACTAGCCAACTTATCGTAGCATCGTTTCCTTACCAGCATAGCAGCGGGTATTTTGGCACTTTCTGCCCGGATGCTGGCCTTCAGATCTGGCAGGGTCCTTGAACGGTTGGCATAAACACGAGATTTAAAAAAAAACCACATATGGGGTTTTCTGGGGGGGTTGACACAAATGGGGACAGAAATTGGCAACCTTATTTACTTACAAACGATATGTACTTACAACATCATAAAAAAATCTCATTCATAAAATGGGTTTTATTACGCTTTGAAAAATAGAAGTCATAATGCCGCACCCTGTATCTTAGGTTCAGGTCTGACCGCGTATTATGATCCTGACTGCTTTTGGCCTGCGCCTGGCATCAGGCGAGGGTGCGCGGTTCGGATTTCAGAAGGGTTTAGTGTTGCACGCCTGGTGTGGAATCACCCCGTGCCACACACCCTAGTGGTGGCTCGCACAGTATTTCGTGGATGTAGATGCTCGTGCATTCGGCGCACGGTGCGATCCCGATATGCCTCGATGCCAATTGGCATTACCTGACTCAATGAATATGCAAAGGAGATCTGCTAGGTTGGTTAAAGGCCGTTATGATAATTGTATAAGTGTTACGAGTTTAATAGAAGAACTAGGATGGGAATTACTA
The DNA here is from genome assembly GCA_963169105.1 of Ceriagrion tenellum. Lineage (NCBI taxonomy): Eukaryota > Metazoa > Arthropoda > Insecta > Odonata > Coenagrionidae > Ceriagrion > Ceriagrion tenellum. The sequence continues at coordinate 86,784,855 of OY720642.1, read as the reverse complement.
TCAGAACGCAGGTTAAAATTTAGGTTAAATCTTTTAAGTAAATTTGAAACCGATTTGTTCACAGATGACGTTAGATATATATTGAGAACCCCTGCGTATTATGCTAGGTTTGATCAGATTAACAAGAGTAGAGAGATAGATTGTCGTACCGATAGATTTAAAATGTCATTTTTCCCGCGTACCATAAGAGAGAACAATAGGCAGCGTAACAAAGGGATAGGTAGGTGAAATATAGTAAGAGTAGTCTGTAGTGCATGATACATGTAATAACAACCAATAATCCCTTCCTTATTATGTAGATACTAACCATCTAGCTCCAGGTGACCCTATTATCTAGCATATCTCCCTTAAATATCCTACTTGCATGTCAATAGCGCATGTTTGGTGATCTTCACCCCCTGCCACACACCCTCGTGGTGGCTCGCAGGGTATCACGTAGATGTAGATGAATGAACAACCAATAATCCCTTTCTTATTATGTAGATACTAACCATCTAGCTCCAGGTGACCCTATCATCTAGCATATCTCTCTTAAACATCCTACTTGCATGTCAATAGCGCATGTTTGGTGATCTTCACCCCCTGCCACACACCCTCGTGGTGGCTCGCAGGGTATCACGTAGATGTAGATGAATGAAGCCGATAGAGTATCCAAGACAAGCACCTTCCTTCATTTTTTCGTAAAATAAATTAGGGATAGCGTATAGGAAGGAATACGGAGGAGTTTAAGGGGTAGAATCTACGTCTACAGCTACTTATTACCCTGCAAGCCACCACAAGGGTGATTGGCAAGTGTTGACCTATCTCCATCATGAACTAGAGAGAAAAATTAACTTTCAACAACATGCATCACACAATGGGTATGCCACAAATTCTACAGAAATTACTAATCTATTAAGTAACTACATAAACGTGACACAAGAGTCAAGTAGGGAGCAGGAAAAACACAGTGTTAGCTCCACTCGGCAGATTTATGAACATGCATTAGGGGGCATGTGAATTAATCAGCTACACTACCAGGCAAAGTAACCTACTTCAGTCTTATCGTAGCCATTATGGTCTCTTATCGATCGCGGGAAAAATGTTGTTTTAAACCTTTTTGTTCTGCAATCTATATCCATTATATTATTCTCATGATCTGATCTACCGTAGTATGTTGGAGTTCGTAAGATATTCACAACTTCGCCGGAAAACAAATCTGGTGGACGGCTAGTGACACGAACTCAAAAAGTTACTCAAAAATGAGGACAACATAGCCAAATTGAAAGATAAAAAGAAAACGTCGGATAAAAAGACACGCGGATAGGTGCGATAAAGAGGGGGGCAATTTTTCCGGTACAAAGTCAGTCAACAGTCAAGGACTTTACATAAAAAAGGCTGAAAAAAATAATAATTATTCTGAACAATCTTGCATAACACCTTAGTAACAAAAATATAAAACAGAAGGACTTTCTTCAGTTAGAAATATACGACACTGATAGGCGCAAAAAGACGATTTAGCGGGATGAAGGACTTCACATTAAAAAAGCCAAACCAAGTTGGGATTTTTCTTAACAACCAAGATTAACACCTCGGAAAGAGTCACAGAAATGTTAAATAGACGGATCCTCTTAAGCTATGATATACAACATTCATTAGGAGAACAACGACGTGATCTAGTTAATGACCACGGCAATAACGAGTGATTGACGAGCATGCCTCATGTTTATGGGAGTGAATAAAGTCGTTAAAAAATTGGATCACTTACCACGTTGAAGTTGCTTCAAAATCTGGTCACTCTTTTATGTTCCTAAACTCCGCTATCTCCCTTTCGACGGACATCTTCACTTGGGCCGGCTGTGATCCGACTGCTCGCGTAAGTATGGAATCCGGCTGCAAGAGGCCGTCATAATCTCGGGTTAAATGAATCCCGTTGTCGTCATGGTCACGAGGCACTCGTCAAAATGGTTCCACGGCCAAGGGAAGGGAAGAACCACATTGGAAAACAACACTGTCTTTGAAGACAACTGAGCAATTCATAGCTATTAAAATCAAGTTTTAGGCTCATATCTGCGACCAGAGAAAGTTTTATAAGCCCGCGCAGGGAGATAGCACAGCTGTGAGCGGGGATTACCATCACTTAATGAAGTTGGAAAGAGAGAATTTTGGCGACCGCCAAATAATTTGCCCTCACCCGAGCCATTGGTGTATATCAGGACGTAGGAATTGCCCACTGATATGCCATACGGAGGACGATGTTGGATGCAGGCATCGAAACGTCGATCAACAAATGCCTAACCAGTGGGAAAACCCGTGAAGACTTCATTCACAATATACGGTGGGCAAGGACCAATTCATTCGTCAAATTATTTCACATTTAGTCCAAATCACTCGACAAAATCTTCGTCAGAATAAAACTGCTAGGTCGGAGAGGATCGAAATTAGACAATCAAACTCTCCTTCATTTCCTAAAAATACGACACACACAGGAATACAGGTTTCTTTGTACAGGGATCACGTCAAGCAATTCATTTTTATCGGAGTCGATCGCTTAACTCATACGTCTCAACACATGTGCAGGTAGAACGAAGCAAGTCAATCTAAACGATGCTTAGCCCATAGAAACCAACGAGCACGAATTACATCAGCACGTGGATTCGATAATTTCCCAGTGACACGGATTACACTGTTGTCGACATAGCCCACCCGCCGAAGGTGGCGTAGAGCGACAGCACTTGCCTTCTCACCCCAAAAACGTTCCAGAATCACAGTTACGTACGCGTAGATTCACACTGCTAAGTTTAACACAGAACACAGCTAATTTTTACTCCCGCTGGCAACCGCTCGCTGCAACTTTTGAGGAAATCACATAACTTGGTATCACTTGTGAGTCAGTACGCGTGTACTAAAAAGAATCGAACTTGCGCAGTAATAAACTGCCTTGCGTGTAATCCAAACGTGAGGTACACCATTACCAGAGCCTAGTGCATGCTCTGCCAGGAACCACTCCTCGTCCGCGCGCCGCCGACGAAAAACTGACCCGGCGTCGAAATCTCTGAGTGCAGGACGCGGGAGTTTTCGGGTGGGAACCTACTGTCGAACTCGCCGAACGCGGCAACGAACGTACGCAGTTGGCCCACTTGACTCTCCGCTGTACCCAAGCAGGAAATATGGGTTGGCGAGGGCGATCCACTGATACCTACGCAAGGAACGGAAGAGAAGCAGGAGTACGACCACATACTAGCCTGCGAGTCGCCTCATGGGCGTGTTGCAGGGGGTTTTAGGACACCAGCGGTGAAAAGTGTAGAGGAGGTGATAGGGAGGCGAATTGATGAAATGTATTATGAGAGTGATGATTTTAAATGAATTCACTTTGTAATATTCCACCATGGTATTTATTACTCCGACCTAGGTTTCGACTCAAGTCACTTGACAATCTACATCTACATCTACGTGATACCCTGCGAGCCACCACGAGGGTGTGTGGCAGGGGGTGAAGATCACCAAACATGCACTATTGACATGCAAGTAGGATAAGAAAGATCGAAGGCTTTCCCGGCGTATGGTATCGAGGAAGTCAATGCGGGTTTTCCACCGGGTCAGGTTGTCCATGTCTGCCGACGTTTCGATGACCGAGTTGCTCATCGTCTTCAGGGCATGAAGACGATGCCCTGAAGACGATGAGCAACTCGGTCATCGAAACGTCGGCAGACATGGACAACCTGACCCGGTGGAAAACCCGCATTGACTTCCTCGATGCAAGTAGGATATTTAAGGGAGATATGCTAGATAATAGGGTCACCTGGAGCTAGATGGTTAGTATCTACATAATAAGGAAGGGATTATTGGTAGTTATTACATGCATCATGCACTACAGACTATTCTAACTATGTTTCACCTACCTATCCCTTTTGCTACGTTGCCTATTGTTCTCTCTTATAGTACGAGGGAAAAATGACATTTTAAATCTATCGGCACGACAATCTATCTCTCTAATCTTGTTAATATGATCAAACCTAGCATAATACGCAGGGGTTCTCAATATATATCTAACGTCATCTGTGAACAACTCTGTTTCGAATTTACTTAAAAGGTTTAACCTAAATTTTAACCTGCGTTCTGATAGTAATTCCCATCCTAGTTCTTCTATTAAGCTCGTAACACTTATACCATTATCGTAACGGCCTTTAACAAACCTAGCAGATCTCCTTTGCACGCGCTCTAATTCTTTTGTCATACCTTCCTCGTACGGATCCCATATAATAATGATTTAACTTGAGTCGAAACCTGGGTCCGAGTAATAAATATTGTGAGGGAATATTACGAAGTGAATTCGTTTAAAATGATCGTAATGTTGTTCCACCAAGTGAAGCCAGAAAATTTATTATATATATATTATGAGAATGTTGATTGATTGGAGGGGCGCTCAGCTTTCGCTATGGTCACTTGTTGTGCGCGGGAAGACCGATTATTTTTTACTTATCTGCTCGTCAATCTCTCGCAAATCGTCGTATCTCTCTTATTTTATCAATTCAATCGAACCTATATATTTACATCGGTGTCAAAATGTTATTCCCTATGTCATCTACATTTGCAAACTACCCTTGCGAGCCACCGCATGGGCGTGTGGCAGGGATTGTTAGGACACCAACCATGTGAAGATGTAAGGGATAAGGTTTTGGCGGTGAAATAGTGACGTGTTTTATGGGAGCGTATTTAGTGGAGCTCAGTTTTCATTGTGGTCGCTTATTGCTCTCGGAAAGAACGGTTTTGTCATAATGAAGCACACCTGTTATGAATTTCCAAATAAACCCTTAACATAACACACCTGCTATGCGAAGGGATTACTTGGTCACCGGTCATTAAACGAAGATATATATTAAGTTATACATTATGAATTTTTACTATGAACTTCTCTGTCTTAATGGCAATGCGATGACTTCTCTCCACATAACTTTTGCTCTCTCCATTTTCATCCAAATATTACTGTTCACGAACTTGTATAACGTGGTGGATCGGGTTGGTGTGGTGGCTTGAGTACTCGCCTACCACACGGGCGGCCAGGGTTCAAATCCCTGCAGAGGTGGATGTTTTTCGGAGGAAACCCGATCCCTACTTGAAGTAGAGTACTCAGTCTGTCGGATGATACGTTAAGCCGTGGTCCCCTTGGCCCCTTCCCCTTTCTGCTTGGTCCCTTTCGTTAAGAGCAGGCCGACGCCAGGTTTCTATCCACCCTTCCTCCCTTACCTATCCCCAATGGCGCTACGACCTTAGCCGTCGATCGACTCCCCAAATATCCAATCCAATCCAATTTGTATAACGTGCTCTACATATTTTAGATACCTTATGCTAAGATCAATCGAAATGTAACACGAGGATTTAATAACAGACTTTCGATTTTCGTCGGAGCACATAGTTGATGACTGATGCAACGTTGCCAGGGGAAGGCATTTACAACATCATGGTGACATATAGATGAATCTGAGAACAGCCAACTTCTATAACGTCTCCTCGGGCTTCCTCGAAACCCCGGGGGGCCTTGGGCCACATTGCGTGCTCTATGGGCCCTTCGGTCCGCCACCTTCCACCTAAAACTCTCCAACGTCTAATCCCACAAAAGCGTATTACGCAACTCTTCCAACACCAACCAACCTACACCCAACATAGAGAGTAACTGGATATTATTCCCGTTATCTCTTTCATATCCACGACAGTGTTTCGTGTTTCAAACCACACCTAAGGGATGACAAGGGGGTGACTTAATCACTTTCACTCCTCCACTCCTATCCCACCCCCGTCGCTAATGAGGCAGATGGGTGAAGAATTTCATTCAACGAAATCTCACCACCCTGGTTCGTAGAATACATCACCATTAAATCATCATTAGCGCCAAATTTACGTCAGCAATTGCTTCCGAACCTGTGTTTTTACAGTAGGTACGCCTTAAATTCACTGAAACATACGAAGTGACATCAGTTTATTGGTTACGAGGAACTAGCACCTTCTCTCAGTATAGTTCGACAGACATAAAATCAATTATCCTACAAGGGACGGGCAACATGATCGCGGGCATTTTAGTGAAAATCTTTGCTCAGATTTTTATATGACTATTTACTCAAAATGTTATAAATACAAAATAGACATGTGTTAAACGGAACAGCAGGCAAGGATAACAAAAATGCAAACTGTCAAAGATGTTCGAAGGAACAATAAGGTCTCATACGTAATGTGTCACGAAGTCTACGAAGTGGCGCACGGTAACAGTCTTTCGTTTCAGTCCTTATTTCAGTCAATTGTTACTAGTTGATACGAAGCACGGCAATAAAACAAACATTTGAATGCAAGAAATACCCAAGACGTCCTGGAAAGTGAGAGATTCCTTGATCTTTTCTTATATAAAATGACTTCGATATCAATTCTATCGTACCCTAGCAACCAGTAGAAAAAGTATGCCCTCTATCTGGATCTGTGTTACCAACCACGATGACCTCAAAATTCCAAAAAAAACTAAGCTCGCGTACCATAGAAGAAATTAACTCCACTTTCTCACGCGAGATATCGTAGAACAGCATAATGAGTAATGAAGCACAAATGACTTCGTACTGTCTACTCATTTTTATTTCACCTATTGCTACACGTGTTTCGACTGTCTAGCAGTCATCATCAGGCAAGACTAATACAACATAAACAGATATGAGCTTATATAATACGTGAAACACCATATTTAAATCACACTGGGAAGGGATAGAAGGACAAGTGGGAGAAAATGGAGAGGGGGGGTGGGTGGTGTGAGGGGAGAGGGTGGTTTGTTGGAGGAGGTAAAGTTATTTAACAATGGAGTCAAAAATAGGAGAATGACAAACAAATTCGTTCTCATTTAATAAGTTCATTTTCTTCCGTTTCCTTTTGACTATTTCCCACTGTTCCGAAACATGTAAACGGTGTCCTTTATCCAGGGAACGGAGGATTTTCACATTAAATGTGGAGTGGTGGGATTCTTCCATTAAATGTTTGGCGAAATAAGACTTAGGATCGCTGTTCACCAAACAACTTTTACCTCGTTAAAAAATTTCTCCCAGTTTGACCGACATAAACACTACCACATGTGTCACACTTAAGTTCATAAACCCCCGATTGTAGCATGGGGTCAAAAGGATCTTTGGCATTATTGAATATTGTTCCCAGAGTTCTTGGAGTGTAAAAACTCACATAGAAGAAATGAAAATCCTTGGCCGGGAGGTTGTGTTTGAAACTCTCGAGACAATCTCGACCACGTAGCTAAGAACTCACATGGTTCAACAACGAAAGGTTGTAGATTTTGACGAGTTAACTCTCGGTTTGATAATTAAAATGCCTAATATGCCGTTTATTGCGTCTCTAGCCACCATAATCAACTCCGTGGGCAATATTTCCGTGAGAAAACTTCGATGCGAAAGGCTGCATGAGATTTTTACGAGCGTTTCAAAAACGGCAAAATATCGCAGCGTTCGTTGAGTTCACCATTTGACTCATTAAGGCGGTTTTACATATGGACGTTCAATTCTATGGCAGTGGCAAGTGTAGCGACACCTCTCGCCACTCGCAAGACATCGTTCTGCTTACATATAACTTCCGGTTTTTTTTCCAAACAAATGGATGACGGAAGTAAACAATGAATATGGTAATTACGAAAATCGCCCAAATTGGGCAACAATGGCGTTCGCATATCGCTGTTTGAGTATCATAGGAATTTGTGGGTCTGATAAATTAGCATGGATTACAACAATTATGCATTATTACGTCGAATCAAGCGCGTCAATTGTGACAATAATAATTACTTTCCAATAAAAGATAAGTCATAAGGCTTACCTCAGGTGTTCTGACCATTTAAAATATTTTCAAGTACAAATTAATTTTTACATACGCAACAATGAGTACTCCTCCTACTAAGTTATTGGTTGTTTACATTTTAAATATCCGTGTTCTGCCATGTGACCAAGGTTCCACCGGTTGCGATGCGATTTTATCGTAGAATCGATATATTACTTACAGGCAAAATATAAGCCTGTCCATTTTCTTCCCAAGTACAAACCTCGGTCGATTACTGCCACTATCGACCCATACTGTCATGGAGGTCCTTGCCTACACAACGAAGTGTCGACTGTTAGCAGCTTGCAAGGAGACTGTAATGGAAGTGACCTCCACGTGTAAACCCGCCTACAGTTACGTGATCTGAATTACATCGAACGGTTCGACCACAACCCCCTGTTCGGTAATCGATGCAAGGTGAACAAATCGATAACTGAATTCAGTCGAGCATTATCACCAGACATTCCAGCATCCCTGTGTCGCAATCAGTCAATCGTAATCTATTCATTATAACCACAAGAGCATTCATTTCTGTATTTTTTATTTTTCTTTCTCATAGAAACATTACAAAACCATTTGGATACTAAAATTTAAAATGTAATTTATTTCGTTCATATTTCTCCGTCTTTCACTATTTATGCCAGCAATTCTTAACGAAATTTTTGATACCATGCCTCATAAAATCTGTCTAAATGGAGGTACCTATTGTAATGAACAAAAGGTGTCGCAATATGTCATTAGGTCACATTTCAACTTAATGAACAATAGAGTAAACGGTGAATGATATATGGAGAATGCAATTCCATTTATCAATTAAAACATTAAAAGAATTTCGAAACATCCTTTAGTCACTAAAACGAAAGCTAATAGAATATTTCAGCTCAAGCATTTTATTTAATATTGGATAAAGTAAATTACATTTTGATTATCAGCCGTCGACAAAAAGATTAATAAGGGATTAATAACTTCAGAGGCAGAATATGCTCCTGACAGAATGATAATGGCTTTTTAGTAAATTCAAATAATGATCCATGTCATTATAACTGTCGATACAATTATACTGTGATTAGTGAAGTATGGATAATTTGAGCGCGCGTGAATAAGAAATGACACATGGGTCAAAGTAACACTGAAAAACGGCTTTCCCTCGAATAACCAGAAAATCACGATGATCCAAATATTTATTGCTAAAACTTGAATGACGAAAGATAAGACATAAGAAATATCGATGGATGTAAAAACTATTATACCTTCGATAAATCATGTCGTAGTTTTCAACTTTGAACTGAAACCATCCCATGAAATATGTCTTTTCTCATACCGTATTATCAAAAGCATATTATCCAAATTATCGTAAAAATTCATACTTCGCAGCGAATACATAGCTGAATGTTACACGGCGATTACCGATTGACTTATTAGTGAGTGACGCAGCGTTAATGAGGTCACCAGCTAATATTTTCTATAGCATTTGTTTGGGGATGGAATTAAGGTGATTCCACCGTGACAGCGGAAGTCAAAACAAATGTTAAATTCGAGCTCCTTTTCAAATGGTTTTGCTGATGGAAATTGTCAGTGACTGAAAATCAAAATAAATACACGAAAAAACAATAACCCACGAATATTTTCTCAATTAATTTTTTTTATGGGCATAGACGCCGACTTCAGCGCCATTTCCATGGAACTATCACATTCGGACTTCAATTTTCGTAGCGATCACTTAAAAAGTAAGACATTGAGAAGCAACTATTTCATTTTTTTATCACTTTCCCGGAATCTTTCGATTCTTAAAAACAGTTTACCATGAAATCGGCATTGATATCAGACAGAAAAATAGTATTTTTCTACGTGTTTTCCACATTTCCCGAGTGGACAATATGTCATATCAACCAGTGTTGAAATTCGCTATGAAAAAATCATTTGACTTGACCGGGATTCGAACCCGGATCTCCCAATTGCCGGTCAGGTGTGTTATCCCGTTATACCACCAAGCCATCTTCCTTCAACGCGAATTTCGAGGGGGGTTTATGCGAACTAGATGTTCAGGCCTCAAGTCTACAACGTAGCATTGTCCGGGTTCGAATCCCGGTCAAGTCAAATGATTTTTCATAGCGAATTTCAACCCTGGTGTATATGCACCCGTGCGAGTGACTTCCTACCACATCATTTGTTAAATGCAATGTTTGGAAATATGTCATATCAAGTTCAACTTACGAGAAAAATCTTACGGAAAGGAAATATTCTGCTGTTAATGTCGAACAAGTACATATTTTTCCATAAGAATATACAATATAAAAAAAAACAATTAATTTACTTTCTGGGCGGAACCGCCTTAAAGCTACGCCTAAGTAATGACACCTCTAAGACATGAAACTAACGGCCGGGCCTTCAGTTTGGGATGGACACAAACACTGAGGTACTTAAATGGAGAGGGCACTTGCTACGACAGTCAATGCTAAAAGTTGAAACCAATCCGCTATCTTCGTCGATCCTCGTTTTCCCGTATCGCTTGCGGGCTAACGCACTAACATTGCAATTTTACCATGTTATCCATCGATAACTGCTAGAATTCAGCATTCGTATATTTAATTCCAAACATTGCATTTAACAAATGATGTGGTATGAAGTCACTCGCACGGGTGCATATACACCAGGGTTGAAATTCGCTATGAAAAAATCATTTGACTTGACCAAGATTCGAACCCGGATCTCCCAATTGCCGGTCAGGTGTGTTGTTAGCCAGTTACACACCAAGCCATCTTCCTTCAAGGAGAATTTCGAGGGGGGTTTATGCGAACTAGATGTTCAGGCCTCAAGTCTACATTGTAGCACATGAGACGAAGTCGTGCTTACAAAGCCACTGTCGCGGTGGATAAACCTAACATTGTCGTTATTAAAACGACGAAATTGACAAATTTCCAAACATTGCATGTAACAAATGATGTGGTACGAAGTCACTCGCACGGGTGCATATACACCAGGGTTGAAATCCGCTATGAAAATATCATTCGCCGGCCTCGGTGGCGTCGGGGTAAAGTCCTCGCCTGCTAATCCGAAGGTCGCGGTCCCGCCTGGGTAGGATATTTACACCTCCCTGGGCATGGTTGTGTGTGTTCGTCCATATATTACATATCTAGTAATTGGCTTCGGCTGCTAGATATATAGAAATTATTATTATTATTATTTTTTTTTTTTACTTCTGTAACTTTCCCCTCCAAGTCCCCGGCTAACATCGGGTTTCGTTGCCGTCAAAATGACCGAGAACTCGAGGGGCGGTGCAGAGTTCATAGCACGGAGTAGGATACTCTAGGATATCCTACTCTAGGATATAGGATATCCTACTCCGTGGTTCATAGCCTCTTCCGATTAACCCATCGGATCAGTGGCTACGCTGCGTTCGGGTCGTGTGCACGAAGCAGACAGAGCGACCCCAACAGGACGGCCTTCTGCAAGCGGACTGCAAGTGATTCCGCCTGTGCCACGCAAGCAGGAATACACTTGATGCTCTGTATCAGCGAGCCCTTGATTCCACCGAGCACACCTATGACTAGGACTACTAGTTTTACAGAGTGTCCCGGGTACATCTGCCGAAGTTCGAACAGCAGGTCTTGATATTTCGTCATTATTATTATTTATTTTTTTTGTTACTTCTGTAACTATCCCCTCCGAGTCCCCGGCTAACATCGGGTTCATCATTATTATTATTATTTGACTTGACCGGTCATTTGTTAAATGCAATGTTGGGAAATTTGAATTTCGTCGTTTTAATAACGACAATGTTGGGTTTATCCACCGCGAAAGTGGCTTTGTAAGCACGACTTCGTCTCATGTGCCACAATGTAGACTTGAGGCCTGAACATCTAGTTCGCATAAACCCCCCTCAAAATTCGCATTGAAAGAAGATGGCTTGGTGGTGTAACTGGCTTTTGACACATTCGGAGATGGAAATATTGGAGAAAAGAATCTGTTAACACAAAATTTTAAATTATTTCCTGCCAAGAAAAGTATAATCTTAACAGAACTAATAGCAACTTTCGTGGAATGTCAAACAGGTCAGAAAAATATATGATAGGGTTTAATCGATAAAATTAAAATAGTAAATAAACATTTACCCTCCTCAGAGCATGAAAAGGCATGGCTACTCAACGTCTTTTAATAGTATTTTATATTAAAAAGAGATTTAAAAAACCAAAATATGTAAAATATATTCATGTATGTGTCTAAAAAATACTTTTAACAAAAATGTATAATAAACGTATGTGTCTTTGGAGCGGATCTTTTTTTGTCCTGTATGCTAATGAATGTATTGTAAGATGATATTGCTATAAAATAAAATCATTGGAACAACACACCTGACCGGCAATTGGGAGATCCGGGTTCAAATCCCGGTCAAGTCAAATGATTTTTCCATAGCGAATTTCAACCCTGGTGTATTCGCATACTTCTTTAACGTGGATTCTCACTACGTATTTTGTTTATTTATTTAAATTGATAAAAATCCGCATTCCCGATGAAAACTGGCGTAGAACGGATGGGCTGGCTTAGATTGTTCGGATCGGTCCGAGTTCATATCGATCTGAGTTCGATTGGTAAAAGTATTGAAAGACAGTAGGTATATTTCTGCGTGAAAATTCATCATCTTAAAAAAATATATCTTCGTCAAACAACCTATGACCTAGAAATATTTTTACACCAAAATTTAAAATTTAAATTGATAAAAATCCGCATTCCCGATGACAACTGGCTTAGAACGGCTGGGCTAGCTTAGATTGTTCAGATCGGTCCGAGTTCATATCGATCTGAGTTCGATTGGTAAAAGTAGTGAAAGATAGTAGGTAATTTTTGCGTGAAATTTCATCATCTTAAAAAAATGTCTCCGTCAAACAACCTATGACCTAGAAATATTTTTACACCAAAATTTAAATTTAAAATTAAAATTGACAAAAATCAGCATTCCCGATGAAAACTGGCTTAACGGGTGGGCTGGCTTAGATTGTTCAGATCGGTCCGAGTTCATATCGATCGTAGTTCCATTGGTAAAAGTAGTGAAAGACAGTAGGTATATTTCTGCGTCAAAATTCATTATCTTAAAAAATGTCTTCGTCAAACAACCTATGACCTAGAAATATTTTTACACCAAAATTTAAATTTAAAATTTAAATTGATAGAAATCAGCATTCCCGATGAAAACTGGCTTAGAACGGCTGGCTGGCTTAGATTGTTCAGATCGGTCCGAGTTCATATCGTACTGAGTTCGATTGGTGAAAGTAGTGAAAGACAGTAGGTAACTTTTGCGTGAAATTTCATCATCTTAAAAAAATGTCTCCGTCAAACAACCTATGTCCTAGAAATATTTTTACACCAAAATTTAAATTTAAAATTAAAATAACATCTTAAATAAACACAAACTTAAACAACCACCTTAAATAAATATGTTGTCGTCAAACAACCTATGACCTAGAAATATTTTTACACCAAAATTTAAATTTAAAATTTAAATTGATAACCATCCGCATTCCCGATGAAAACTGGCTTAGAACGGCTGGGCTGGCTTAGATTGTTCAGATCGGTCCGAGTTCATATCGATCTGAGTTCCATTGGTAAAAGTATTGAAAGACAATAGGTATATTTCTGCGTGAAAATTCATTATCTTAAAAAAATGTCTTTGTCTAACAACCTATGACCTAGAAATATTTTTACACCAAAACTTAAATTTAAAATTTAAATTGATAAAAAGCCGCATTCCCGAAGAAAAATGGCTTAGATTATTCAGGTCGGTACGAGTTCATATCGATCTGAGTTCGATTGGTAAAAGTAGTGAAAGACAGTAGGTATATTTCTGCGTGAAAATTCACCATCTTAAAAAAATATGTCATCGTCAAACAACCTATGACCTAGAAATATTTTTACACCACTTGATACTAGGCATCTTACTTTATAATGCATGTTAAAATCAAAGTAGGCTATCGAGCATGCCTAAAATTAATGTTCGTCTTTAAAAAAATTAAAACGTTCGATTAAAAAAATTCCCGTCATTGAGGTTGATAGATGACGCAGTACTGGCAGAGAAATGCACTATTCATCGTCTCCGCGTAATGCAATGGCCATACAAATGAACGAAGATTTCTCTTTTCTCTCTTTCTCGAGATTGGAAGTTCCATCAACCCCTGGTAAGATTGGGATCCGGCAACTTGGGAGCGTCTTGTGGAATTTCGGCAAGGCGTTCGCGGAGCCCAAGTCATTAATTTTGCGACGCGAGACTTAAGCGTGCATCTCGGATGCATAATAGCCGAGGAGAGAAGGAGACGGCTGTAATTATCCTCCAGTCTTCACATTAGTCATAAGGAGTTATCAATTAACTCCATTAGAGTACCGACTGCGCAAGGCATGCGAGAATCGATACTCAGTCCGCCTCTTCGGGAATGGTCGATGGGACCTCGAATGTGACAGTCGTGTTATTAATAAATTATAATTCTATCAGCTTATCCCTTTAAGGCGGTCGGAGCGCGAATTGTGAGTCGTTGAAAGCACATTTTAATAAATTTTCAAGTAAGTCGGAAGAAAATTCATGGCCCAAATTTACTTTCAGTTCATCCTTTTATCCACATCTACATAATATCCCGCTAGACACCGCATGGGCGTTTGGCAGGGGGTGTTAGGTCACCAGCCGTGTAAAGGTGTAAGTTTTTTGGAGATGAAATGGTGACATGTATTATAGGAGTGTATTTAGTGGAGCTCAATTTGTATTGTGATCGCTTATTGTTCGCGGAAAGAACGAGTTCTTGTACCCATCTGTTCGGCAGTATCTCTTATTTTATCGCATCTGTCATACCTAGAGATGTAGTGAGGAGTCATGATAATATTCTCAATGTCGCTCTGAAAAAATCAGTTCTGAATTCATCAGGCAACCTAAGCCTAGCGTGTATCCTCCGAATGTCTAGGGACTCCCACCTTAATCCCTATAAAAGTTATGAGACACAATATGTACGCTCGTAACAGTTTTTAACGAAGCGCGCTGCTTTCCTTTGTATTTTATTAATTTTTTTGGTTAAATCTATTTGACCAGGGTCCCAAAATTTCGCGGCGTATTCGAGTTGTGGCCTAACCAAAGCGAAGTAGCATCTCTTTTTGACGTTATGCGTCATAAATAATCACACTCATAGTAATATCAGTGATGCAAGAATCGTACCTGCGCAAAGTTTTGTCACAATTAAGAAGGAACCATTTATTTTAAAAACATGCCCAATAACCTATCTTGATTTTAACATTTGTTATAAATTAAAACTTCTACCACCAATTGGTGTAAACATACAAGTAGGTCATCGGTTATTTGACGAAGATACGTAATGTTGGTTCTCAGGTTTCCGCGGAGCTGGAATGTAGATCTCTCCATGTTTCCGGGATTTCTTCCGCGTAGGTTGTTTGTGGGACAACAGTTTCGCTGGCAGTCCTGCCAGCGTCTTCAGGGCGAAGATTTCCAGAGCTCTGAAAAGACACGATGTGGTCACGAGAAACGGTTGTGTGACCAAGATAGCAAACCTTCTACCTGGACCCAAAGACAAGATTCCGCATGATTTGTGTGAAGGAGTCTACAACGTCCCCTGCTCATGCGGAAAGGCGTACATTGGTGAGACCTGCCGTTCAATGATCGTACGAATGAAAGAACAGGGGGGTTACCACGTAAGCTTCGAATTCGACCCTTCGGTTTCGGTTTCGGCAGCCGGAGTCGAAAATACGTCACAACCGAAGAGTTGGACGAAATGTGCGACCACGTAAGCTTTTCCTCTCGAAGATAATGACGAAGTTCGACTCGAACTTCGACTGGCCTTGCCGAAAGCTTTTGAGGCTTCGAATTCTCAGTATTCGAATCGAATTCGCCGCGGAAGAGTTATTTGGATTACTCTTACCGTTGTTTTTGTGTCTTTAGTTGTGAAATGAATTGACCCAGTGATAATTAAACGTCTATTTTTTAGTTATAAGAGTTGTTAAACCAGCATAAGGAGTCCACAAGCTTCGAATTGCTTGTTTCCCCATAAAATATTGTACCAACTCTCAGTGGAAGTGTTGTTTGGATTCCTCTTACCGTTGTTTTTGTGTCTAAAGTTGTGAATTGGTGATAATAAAACGTCTATTTTTTAGTTATGAGTTGTTAAACCAGCATAAGGAGTCACAGCCTTCGAATTGCTTGTTTCCCCATAAAACATATATGGACATTCGCAGCGGAAGTGTTATTTGGATTACTCTTACCGTTGTTTTTGTGTCGTTAGTGGCGAATTGAATTGACCATATGATAATTGAACGTCTATTTTTTAGTTATAACAGTTGTTAAACCAGCCTAAGGGGTCACAGGCTTCGCATTGCTTGTTTCCCCATAAAATATCGTACCAACTCGCAGTGGAAGTGTTGTTTGGATTCCTCTTTCCGTTGTTTTTGTGTCTAAAGTTGTGAATTGGTGATAATAAAACGTCTATTGTTTAGTTGTGAGTTGCTAAACCAGCATAAGGAGTCACAGGCTTCGAATTGCTTGTTTCCCCATAAAACATATATGGACATTCGCAGCGGAAGTGTTGTTTGGATTCCTCTTACCGTTGTTTTTGTGTCTAAAGTTGTGAATTGGTGATAATAAAACGTCTATTGTTTAGTTGTGAGTTGCTAAACCAGCATAAGGAGTCACAGGCTTCGAATTGCTTGTTTCCCCATAAAACATATATGGACATTCGCAGCGGAAGTGTTGTTTGGATTCCTCTTACCGTTGTTTTTGTGTCTAAAGTTGTGAATTGGTGATAATAAAACGTCTATTTTTTTGTTATAAGAGTTTTTAAACCAGCATAAGGAGTCACAGGCTTCGAATTGCTTGTTTCCCCATAAAATATCGTACCAACTCGCAGTGGAAGTGTTGTTTGGATTCTTCTTACCGTTGTTTTTGTGTCTAAAGTTGTGAATGGGTGATAATAAAACGTCTATTTTTTTAGTTATAAGAGTTGTTAAACCAGCATAAGGAGTCACAAGCTTCGAATTGCTTGTTTCCCCATAAAATATCGTACCAACTCGCAGTGGAAGTGTTGTTTGGATTCCTCTTACCGTTGTTTTTGTGTCTAAAGTTGTGAATTGGTGATAATAAAACGTCTATTGTTTAGTTGTGAGAGTTGTTAAACCAGCGTAAGGAGTCACAGGCTTCAAATTGCTAGTTTGCCTATCAAATATCGTACACATTGTCTGAGGTAGGTGCCCTTGTGCCATGATAGTAATTGTTAAATATTTAGGCGATTTCAATTGATAGCATACCGTAATTATTAACATTTTAGCGAAGGCAGACGCAGACGATTGTCACACAATACGTTGTGTTGGTTTTCTAATCAAATTCTCATCGAGTTTTGGCCGGCACCCTCTTACCGTGAATTGTCTCCTAAGTGATAAAGTAAGCTGATTTGGTGATAATATACTGTATAATTGCTAGTTATTATAGTCGTTTAACCAACTGAAAGAGTCATGAGGCTTCGAAATACTTGTTTACCAATCAAATTCACACCCAGGGAAAACTAATTGCTTGGTAGCTTCCCTGAAAGTATGTCGCCACTCTGAAAGACTGACATATGATCAGGAAGTATTCTGTGTCTGCATTTGATGCATCTTCAAAATCCAGACAGGCTAAATCCAGTTACAGTACTAAAGCTAAATCCACTACTAGTAGATTATATATTAGTTTTCCATAGCAGATAGACAAGTTTCAGAGGATTTAGCAACAGGTCTAACATTTTTACCTGGAACATTTTGCCAAAGGCATTGCAGGCTCAAGTGTCAAAGGTTTTATATTAATGTCTCTGTGGTATTGAGAGAACATACACAACAGCCAGGCAGCTATTTTACTAGCCTAACATCTATCCTCTGTCTATCCCACATCATGATCAGAGCAATGGCCTTGTTGAAAAAGGAGTGCGAATAAGTAAACAAATATAATGGAAAAGGAAAGAGGCTGGGATAGATTTCAGAGATTTGCTTTGCAAGTATATAAGTACTCTAGTGAAAGGGCTAAATGTCTCCCCTGTAAAAATTCTATTTAGTAACTACTTGAGAATAAGACTTCAAGTTCCTACTGAAGCACTTATGCCAAAAGTTCAGGAGGACATTCATGCAGCATTATGCGCCAAGGAGACCAAAATGAAAGAGATTTATGATAGGTCAGCAAATCGCAAATTAGCTCAAATTGTGGAAGGCAGTAGGGTAATGGTGAAAGCATCTAAAAATGAAAACTGGGAATATTATATAATAATAATATATTTATTGAACGGGTTGATATAAAACCCTTTATAAAGTTATACATTGAGTACAAGTATTAAGGCAACAAGGAATAGCAGCTTTAAAGTAAGTAAAGGCACATCAAGGATATGAAGGTAAGCTTAAAAATAAAGAGAAAGAAAAAGAGTAAGAGGAAAAAAAATAGATATGACTTAATCTAACAAGAACATCATACATTCACTACTGAATAAGGCAATTTTAAATGAGAATATGGATATGACTTAAATAAAAAAAAGGCAAACACTCAAGGAACATTGCTTCTCACATATCGTTTGAAGGTGCTTGAGGAAGAATTAACAAATTCAATGTCCCTTGAGATTTCATTGGCATCTCTCATTGCACGGTACAGTGGCATGTAGAATGAATAGTTATTTGGCAGATAGGGTACATTAAACAAATTGCTCAGTCTTGTGTTTACCGAAGGTACCCTAAGAGAGAGAAATGGCAATAGAGTTGAGCATTTTATGTAATTGTTCAAGACATAATATAAGAATATAACACCATATTGTTTTCTTCTACATCGAAGACTAGTCAGGTTTAAGTAATTCATTACACTGTCATATTCTCCTTTCATTCTGGGAATAGAAAATTTGATTGAAGCAAACCTTAAAAATTTATGTTGGACCCTCTCCATGGATGATTCATATTTCCCATAAAATGGATTCCACACAATTGAACAGTACTCTAAGATTGATCTGACAAGAGACACATATAATATCCTCAGACAGTGGATGTTTTTAAAATCCTTACATGCACGACAAATAAAACCCAACATTCTATATGCCTTGGATGTTATGGGAATCAGGTGTAATAGTTGAAAAACATAGGTTTCTTAGGATTGTACTGGGTAAAAAATATAAAAGGTAATATCATAAGGCAATAATGCTCACTTATGCAGGAATCTTTCACAAGAGGTGCTGTTGAGGGAACCAGCAAGCCTAACATCTACCACAAGAAGTGGTTGGGCTGTCAGAACTCTTCAACAATTGTACCTTTGACAAAAAGGGGAGGCGATGTCGATGTACCAAGGTTGAAATGCCTGTGTGTAGTCAAGTCGGCTACCCAGAATATGATCTGGAAGTGTGAGTGAAAATGAGGGCATGCATTGTAAGTTTTGAATGTCATGATGGTGGTCATAATTAATATATATTGTCGATCATCAAGCAATGCTTACATTTACATGCAAACCTTCATGCCTTCATACATGAATAGAAAAGGACCTTATGCTGATGCTTAGTTAATGGATATGGAATAGAACATTAAGACCAGTAAGATAGAAGTGTTAGAAAAGTGAAGAAAGCAATGCCAAAGGTGAGATAGGAATAAGGTTGTTAACAAATATTTTAGTAGTCTGAAAAGGAGGGTTTTGGGGTGGGCCTTAAAGACAGTGACTGAAGGAAGAAATTGCGTTAAGTAATGTTGAGTGAGGTAGATATTTAAAGAAGGGTGGAATATAATGGGCATTTAGGGTGGTATTAAGGAATGTATGATACCTGCTGTTTGAAAATGGAAATTCATTCAATA
This sequence comes from Ceriagrion tenellum, assembly GCA_963169105.1. Classification (NCBI taxonomy): domain Eukaryota; kingdom Metazoa; phylum Arthropoda; class Insecta; order Odonata; family Coenagrionidae; genus Ceriagrion; species Ceriagrion tenellum. Next base: position 86,765,208 of record OY720642.1, on the reverse strand, counting down.
AGTTGCATGGTATTTGTAGCTAGACCATGAAGGAAGTTCATTGCCTTTTCATGCCAACATTAGGATCAATGACTGATAGGTTACTTGTACCAATGATTGATGTAATATACAGTGGCTTAATCATGAAACTTGATATTTATAGTTGATGAAAATGTGAAATACGTACTGTAATCTCTTACTTTATGCAAGGTGATGCCTGTGATACAACTTCAACAATTCTAATGCCTCGGATGAATATTTTAAAAAATAACTGTAACCCATTTCTCAAAAGTATGAAAATAAAGTAGTTCCTAGTAATTAGAAATGCATAGTCCTTAGTAATTAGAAGTAGTAGACCATTAAGTTTTATCGGCCATCAAACCCTTAAACTAATACATGCTGGATGAATATTTCATACCACTGTCATAACAGTTCATTCAACTTACTCAGCTGCCACCTTCTTTGCCTCTTCCTTAAGGGAGGTGAAGAAGGAAGTGTATTGTAAAATATTGTCATAGCTGGACCATGAAGGAAGGTCGTTCCCTTTTCATGCCTACATTAAGAGCAATTACCAATAGATTTCTTGTGCCAATAAGTCATATGAGGGTTTTTAAAATAAACTTTATTAGATCACATTGAACAAACGAAAGTTCTTTCTAAGTGTGAAATTAACTGGCCTACATATTGAAGGCATGTTTTTTAACCGCTTCAAAAGTGTCCATCATCATATTGCAGAGATAAGAGAACTTAATGTGCCTTAATTCAAACAATGGTCAAAATTCCATATTCCATTGCATCTTCACCTCTTCTGTCACAGTCTCAAATTTTCCCCCATGCCTGTGCCCTCTTCTCAGTGGTTATCACAAGCCTCTCATCAAGGGAAGTATCTGGAAATGATTATTTTTTAAATGAAATAATGAGACACTAGAAGGCTATTTATCATCAAGGTGAAAGTATGCTCATTTTGCTTAAAATACTTAGTGCTTTTATAATCATCTCTTTATCATGCAAGTGGAAAAATTAACTAATTGAAGAAATGTTTGCAGTCGACATGAAAAAATAATTAAATCACAAAGAAATTTATACTTCTACCATATGATTTCATATTGCCTTAAAATGCAGAAAGGATAAATATTTTACACTGAAATCCTAAAGTGTATTAGTGATCAGAAATTAAAAACTAAGTTTCTCTCTATAGGTTTAAAATAAAACTGAAGTGACATAATGGAATGTCCCTTGTGTCATACACAAACGAAAGTTCTTTCCAATGGTGAAAGTAACTGGCCTACATATTGAAGGCATATGTTTTAGTGCTTCAAAAGTGTCCTTCATCTCATTGCAGAGATAAGAGAACCTGAATATTGACCTGTCAAATAACTCAAGATATAAAACTCAACTTGATGTATTACTCAGGTCCTTTAATTTGCACTACGCTAACCATCAACCAACCAGCAACTCTGCATGCTTGGATAATGTTCTCACTTGTTTTTATCCTCATGAAAATTCTTTTAATGTTTTTAATCCTATGATATCTGACCACAGTGCCGTTGTCTTTAGTATATTGAATATTCTGCCAGTTGAGTACTGTGATCAAATTATCTTAGCGTGGCCAATTACTTAAAGCCCAAAAGAAATGTTTAAAAAATCACTCATTGAAATGGATTGGGTTTCCTTACTCACTGCAGGTAATGGCTCACAAAAATTTACTTTGTTCTTTGATAGAGTTACCTATCTTAGCATGTAACCAAGCATTTCCACAAAAATTGATCAAGCTTAAGCAAACCAGGAATGTAAAGGCAAATTGGTTTACTCCTGACCTTGAGCATCTTCGTGGAAAACTGTTGCTTAGTTATCAAGATTCTAAAAATAAGCCAACTCATACTAACATTAAGTTGTACAAGGAACTGAAAAGGGATTATCAAAACAAACTTTCTTGGGCAAAACGCAAAGCTAATGTAGAATTTGTAGACAGCTCCCAAAACAAATCTAAAGCAGCCTGGTCAGTCATCAGGAATATGACTCCTTCAACTAGTGTTACTAAAGATATCCCAATCAAACCCTCTGAATTTAATAATCACTTTGTGCATTCCATTGATAATACTCTTAGAAACATATCCAGTGCCAACCTAGATTTTAAATGCTGCCTCAATAGATCTTCTGCTCCCACTGAAAAATTTCGCTGGAAGTGGGTTACACCATCTGAAATAGTCAAAGCAGTTCCTAAATTTAAGGGAACAAAAAGTAGAGACATCTACGGTCTCTCCAATAACATTATAAAGGCCATTATACAGCAAATCTCCTTTCCATTGTCTGTGGTCATCAACTCTTGCTTCCAGTCAGGACATTTCCCTGATGCTTTAAAATACTACATAAAAAGGTGACACCTATTTATGAGAGGGGTGATAAAAATCACCCTAAGAATTATCGCCCCATCTCTATCATTCCTGTAATAGGAAAAATCATTGAGGCTATATCTAGTGCTCAAATACTCATATATCTGGAAAGAAATAACTTACTCAGTTCACTCAGCTGCAAGGGTCTGTTTTCAGTCCATTATTATTTCTACTAATGATTAATGACCTACCAAGTAACATCTGTTGACTGTCTTCTATATGCTGATGACACTACATTTCTTAGCAAGTGTGAGAATCCTGAGCAGGCACGTGAAGAACTATGTGATGTGGAAGAGCAAGCCAGGTATTGGTTCTTGGCTAATAAACTACTAATTAACTCTGCAAAAACACATCTTACTTGTCATCTTAGAAATGTTGGTTAAGTTGATAACTCTGTCAAGTTACTTGGATTCAATATTGCTAGTAAACTTACCTGGAACTGTCACATTACTGAAGTCAGCAAAGAACTTTCCAAGTGTTTGTTCCTACTCAGGAGACTGAAAAACTGTGTTTCATAGGAATATGTGAGGCTCACTTACTTTGCCTTCTTTCAAAGTCACCTAAACTATGACTTACGGCTCTGGGGACATGAAAGTGGCACAAGAACTTTACTTTTAATACAAATGAAAGCAGTTAGGATCATCTCAAACTCTGGCCAACAGGACCATTGCCGTCCACTCTTTGTGAGATTGAGTGTAATGACAGTATTTAGCTTGTACATTTATCATTGTTTGACTTAAGTAAAAGACAACCTTGATAAATTTAGATTGAGAAACAGTGTGCATGGACATGACACCAGACGTAAAAACACCATAGACATAATGCAATGCTGAGAATCATAACGATGTCACCACAGGATATTCCCTAAAATTTCACAATAAGTATGCACACCAAGGAAATAAAGAGCACTGGACGATTTAGGCGCTACACAATTCTTCTACTAGTTCGCTACAGAAGTAAATAATATGGCTAGGATGTGAGAATGCACAAAAACTGTGAGCAGAAATACAGCAGATTTAAAATTAAAATTCAATCTTTGTACTGGCAGTCAAGCGTATTCAGTCAACCAATACTACATAATGGTTTGGGTGGAAAAAGAAACTTACCATACGGAAGCATTTTTTGGGTAACAGCTGGCATAGAAATTGGCATTTCGCTGATATGGCAACGATTCAACTAGCCAGTAAATAAACGAATGAATAAAAAATACATTTTACTTAGATGAATTTTTCTGACAAGTTAATTAAGTTAAGATCACGTTATGTATACGATCTCTCCCAAATAGTGACTTGTACGAAATGGGTTTTTGTTCCCAACGAATGTAAAGCTCCAAAACAATTAATCTGAAAAGCTTCCCTACTTTCAACATGAGCGGACATAATTTAGCGTATCTATTTTGGAATATTTCAGACGCACCCGTGCGTACTTCTTCCCGCTAGTTTAATTCAATAGATATATAAATGATCGTGTCTCTTACAAAAAGTAAATAGGTAGTTGATTTCCAGTCCAAGCAATCCAGCATAGAATTTTTTCCGTTCATGACGCAATATTTACCATAAAACACATATTTTCCATCGACAACAACTATTATACTGGCAAAGTTTGTAGCGGGAACATTTTATGATTGTGCATAAATGAAATACAGCATTAATTTATGCCATATTAATTCAAACGCTAATTCCTACTGCTCCCGTTTGCACCCATGCAAGGCCCACACGATACGTCCTTCTTCTGAAATACGTGTTTTGTTATAATTAAGCGCGACTACTCGCGATTATGTGCAGACAAGAACTCAATAAAAGTCAAAGACACGAACCAATGAATTAACGGCAAATAACAACAACGGGAGTGACACATAATACAAATAAATGAACAGGTAGCTTACCTTTCTGTGATTTATTATCCATGTCAAAAGAGGCGGTACCGAACGCTGGCTCTGAAATTTCATTGGCTGAAAACAGTGACGTCATCATTGGCTTCGGCTCTCTTCGCCAAGTTACTGCGTCACTTCGGCAACTCTTTCGAATCGAATTCTGGCGAGTCGAAAGTGCTTACGCGGTCGCATATAAGCGCACTTTCGGCAAGACTTCGAATAGGCGTTCGAATTCGAATTCGTTGCCGAATCCGTTTCCGAAACAGTTTTCGAATTTACAAAATAGCCCCCCAGGACACACTATTAGATTCGAAGACGCCAGGATTCTGACCAAGGAAAGCAGATACTTCCCGAGACAAATACGAGGGGCAATAGAAATAATGGAGGAACCGAACAATTTCAACAGAGAGGACGGATATCCACTACACAGCGCTTGGAAAAGGGTGATTCGCGGCTCAGCCAATCACAGAGCAGCACGAAGAAAAACGCGGGAAAAGGACATATAAGGACGGCCAACATGCTTCAAACTGTTGACTGCTGTTTCAGTCAATTCAATGGATCGGAAGCATGGACCATGGATATATCAGCACCTCTTGCACTGCTTTACTTGGTTCTTGTACCTGACTCTGACAAGTATGCAGTAAATTTTATATCTGGCAATATCACCCGGCATCTTCCACGTGTACCTCCTGAGGCGACGGTGTTAGTTATTACCATATTCTTCTCACTGCAAACTCTAACAGTCTTTCTCCCTTTGCATTTCTTTTGCCCAGTCCGAAATATCATACACTATTTCCTTCTTTTCCCTCTCCTTCCACTGCGTTCCAGTACCTCATGACGAATAGTTTGTGCATACACTTACCATTGTCCATGCAGTATAAAGGCCAGTATTTATCGTCAAAAATCTCGGAAAATAGTGCGGTTAAGGGGTGATATTTGGGCAATTTCGGAAGTGTGATATATTTTTCTTTGAAATGTGGTCAAATTCATTGATTTCTGGGTGAAGTACGTTAGCTAAAAACTAAGGATGAAACGAATCCAAATGTCGATTCTCGATTCCACCGATTCTCAGGATTAGAATCGGTATCGAGAATCGATCGCCTAAAGTCGATTCCATCGATCCCAGTTAGATAAAAATTCGAACCAGATTTCATTTGTCACATCATATTTGCCTCATAAATTTTGGGCGTAGGCTATCAATTTGTACTTTTCACCTACCTCAATAAGCTGAGGATCTATTTGCTATTTATAGATAAATATACTTTTTGAGTGACTTACTTGTCTTTGTTATTTTATTTCAGCCAATACTTGAATTTAAATAATAGTCGTACGCTACTAGCATATCAATATCCCACCTGTTATTAGGAATAAGAATCGTTGGAGTCGGAATCGAGAATCGATTTCAAAGAATCGGAATCGGAATCGAACAAAAGTGAAATCGACTCATGCCTACAAAAAACTAATACGCTTCACCGATTCGAGATTCACTCCTCGGAAGTTTATAGAATCCGTAAGGAATAATATGGTACTTTTGAACGGATATTTATTTAGATGGTACGACGCGTATCGCCGAATTGCAGTACCAGATGATGCCATAAGTCGGTTCAACGCGTAATACCAGCTAAATAAAAATCTGTGGAAAAGAACAACATTATTTCTGATAGTTGATAAAAACTATCTTTAACCTTTTTCAAAACCTAGGAAGGGATGTGCATACCATGGCTAGTAAACAGCAAAGAAACAAGATTTTCACGCGTTGTCGTTTTCGAAATTTCCCCATTAATTTCCTTCCCAGTTTTCACGAATATTTCGCCGGAAATTTCATTATTTAGTCGTGGACCATAGATCATTCTAAAACGCTGTGTTCGCGAGCCAGTACGATTTCCCATTTGAAATTATTCACGCTCCATTTAGCGAAGATAGCATGCCCGCAGCACAAACCATGCGGTAACTTTGTAAGTCGGCCGATGGTAAAATAATAGCCTTCACTAAGCCTCGAAATTCTTGAAAGCCACACCACCTTGGAATTTCTCATTCTGCGTCTTAAGAATACCTACCCGTCTGCAGCGCGAGGGATGCTTAAGAGGCCAACCTCAAAACGGCGAGGACTTGAAAATTTTTCCGAGGCCTTTTCTTCTTGCCGGCACAGTGGAATTTGCGTATTTTATTTCATCATCCCCTCAACATACCACCTCGGACCGCCTCAAAAACGTTGGCAAGGGCCTTGCCGCTACGTTTGAGTTTCCGCGAGGAACGCCGACTTAATAACATCATGTCTAGGAATGCTTTGGGATGATAATGAGGGCGAGACGAGGGCTTTACTTAATATGCATAAAACCAACGACGGCGTGTTTGTTTCCGGGAAAATTACGCGGCGGTCGAGATCTGCCGAAAACCATTGTTAAAGAAGTAAATCATGTCAAATGCACATCGTCATGGATACTAAATGTAAAATGGACGAACAAATAAAACAGTATCTTAGTTTACATTGTGGTAAATTTCCATAGTCATATTTAATCTTATATCATGAAATTGCCTCAACTTCTGATATATCGTGGGGATTACACATACAGAACATATGTGGCGCAGAATCAAAGAAACTTGGTCTTCTGAAACGTGTAAGAGGAAGTTCCTCAGATGAAAAAGTCAAAGAGAGATGCTACTTCGCTCTGGTTAGGCCATACCTCGAATACGCCGCGAGCATTTGGGATCCTGGTCAAATAGATTTAACCAAAAAAATTAATAAAATAGAAAGGAAAGCAGCGCGCTTAGTTAAAAACTGCTACGAGCGTACATGTAGTTTCGTGGATTTTCGTGGATTTGTGACCTGGAGCATGAGTGTCTAGAACAAATGCATGGGTTCTTGACGTCAAATATTTCCAATAAAACCGGTCTCGTCGGCATTGTAAATCTGATGGGATTCATAATTGTACATCTATTATAAATTATTAAAATTCCTCCCGAAATGTATTAGCAGCTGCAGAGCTGGCACCAAGTCATTCTCCTTGAACACTAAGTTCACGAATGTCATGCCTCTCCTTGAATCTAGTGAGGCACCCAGATGAAGCATTAAGGTCACCTTCCAATGCCAATTCCTTTTGAAAAACTTCGCTGTCTCTGATACAACAGCCCCAGAAAGAGGTGTGCCTTCAGCTCGACTCTGGGTAAACCATTGAAGAAGGATGGGCTCTACCTCTTCGTATTAGGAGGACGCATCATACCCTTCGGTAAGGAAAAGTTCTGTCGAAAATCCACAAGATGGCGTCACTCGCACCCGATCGAGGCGTTTTAGCGTCAGGAGTCTCCTACTCCAGGATAACTCTCGCACAAGGCAACAGTCGTCGGTAAGTTGTCGCCAAGTCTCCGGCGCGTAAGTACAGGCAGCGCTTATATAAGATCTGTGAAAGAAGACTGAACTAATTGCATCACCGTCCGAGCACATTATGGCCGAAAACCATTCAGGTAGCTTGTCGAAATATACCAATTACAGATTCTATCTTACAACCGTGATGTCTGTTACTTAGCCTTCCGATAGAGGATGGATTGATACATCTACATTAGTTTTAGATATATCAATAATAATAATAGTTTTTATAAAAATATACCCTAAATCTTGCCGTTTTCCCGATGGTTTAATTATGCTCCGGGATAAAATTCTCATGTTTCAGATACGAGCCTCCCTTGGAAAAGGTCTATTCTTTATACTATAAAAATTTCAAGTTGATGGCTTAAGACTTTTACAAAAAATCTGGGGTCGGAAATCATCACAAATCTGACCTGTCGAGCGGGTGTGATGCGCCGCCTTAAGGTGTTTTGACGGATTTGCGCTTTGAAAGTCCTGCAGCATGGTCACAATTCCTAGTATACTCCATGAATTTGGCTTCACAGTTTTTAATGCCTCGTACCGTGTTAATGTCAATGCCATAATCTCTGGATAGTTTTATCCCTGGTTCACATTTCTTGAGTCTCAATTCATTCAAGTTTCTGTTTCACTGTCAGCACAATTATACAGCGTTTGTCAGCTATAATATCCAGCTACTGGTTGACCACTTATTCACTGGCCAAATAAAATAATAATGGCAAATGGATGAGGACACCACTTACAGATAGATACAATGTGCCCAGGAAAGATAATTTTTTTTCTCTGACGTGGCTGAGTGAAGCTGGGTTCACACGACGGAAAGCGTCGCGGAAGAGGAAAAGCCAATCATAGACCGGCAGCGAGGAGCAGAGGAATTTCGCTTTTTGATAGCGGAATGAGACGTCAAAACATAGCAGAAAGAAGAAAACAAAATAAATAAAGCGGGAAATAAGCAAAGCGAGAAAATTTCTATCGATTCCTTATTTGTACGACGTTAAAGCCGACATTAAAATTATTCTCTAAGCCCTTAAATGTGATCAGTTTCCTGCGGATTGTATATTTAACCCTGATCTTCATTTGATATTATAATTATCCGGATATAATTTTTGTCCCCTTGTCCTTTCATCAACATGAAGTCTTTCTTTTGTCAGACAGAAGGAGGGCTGTAGTTGAAGCGTTTTCCGCATAGCAAGCGGCGGGTCCGCCCCTTAACCGGCCAATCGACTTGTGATCGACAGCATGCTTTTCCGTTTTCCGCACCCTTTTTCCGTCAAGTTGAGAAGCAGTCACTACATCGAAACATTGTCGCCTACGTCTGCTCAGTTGTGTAAAAAAAAGTAACCACAAAGTCCCGAAGGTTGCAGTCAAAGACGGAACCTCTCATATTTGATTGTGGGTGAAGAAAATCCCAGTTTTCCTAGGGCCCTATCCACGGTAAGAAGCTACCACTCACTACCAGCCACGGCATGCGACACGCGGCTGCGCCGCAAAACACTTACGGCAGGGCTAAAAGCTAAATGAGTCTCTATATAGTGAAGAATATTTTACAATTCCACACTAGAGGTGGGAATTTCGGTTCATTTTGTGGATTCGGTTTATGGGATTTGATTCGTGGCAATGATTCGGTTCTTTAAATCGTTCATAATGAACCGAATGAACCAAATCCACGAGTGAATCTCGAATCCATGTGAATCTCGAATCCGTGTGAACCTCGAATCCATGTGAACCTCGAATCCAACTGAATCTTGAATCCAAGTGAATCTCGAATCCATGTGAATCTGTCGACTTACTGCATTTCAAATATTAGTGTGCGAAATAACAAACAAAAAGGTGGAATGTGATGCTCCAATTCGGAAACACAAGACATTTGACAAGGTGTTTCAAGGGTATTTAAAGGGTTCTTACTGAACGATTTGGATTTGGCGGATTCGGAGATTTGCTAGCAGAATCTTCCACACAAATCGTTCATATTGAACGGTTTGGATTCGGCGGATTTGAATCATCCATCAAATCGTTCAGTTTTCAACGATTCGAGTGGAAAGCGTAGATTCAATTCATTCGGTTCATGCCACTGAATCGTTCACTCTGAACGATGCATTCATGAACGACACACCTCTATTCCACACTCTCACGGTCTACAGTCTCGGTTATAGTAGTTTCCTCGAGCGAACTTAGAAGCAAAAGATGAAATTATTACGGTCACGAGAGAGAAAGGGTTTAATGTTTGTGTTATAATACATTCTCTCTTTCTCTCTCCCCCTTTCCCTTCTTTTCTCTTCCTCTATTTTTCTCCTTTTCCCTTCCTCTCTTATTTTCTTTTTTTCCTCACCGACGAAAAATTTCGGGTGGGTTTTTAACCCCCAAACCCCTCCCCCCCTGGCTACGCGTCTGGGTGGTTGGGACATCAGCCGTGTTAAGATGTAAGTTTTTGGAAGATGAAATGGTGACGTGTATTATGGGAGTGTATTCAGTGGAACTCAATTCATATTGCGGTCGCTTATTGTGCGCGGGAAAAGGAGTTTTTGGACCGATCTGTTCGGCAGTGTATCTCTCTCATTTTATCGCTTCTGTCAGACCTAGAGATGTAGTGAGGAGTCATGATAATATTCTCTGTGTCGCTCTGAAAAATATCAGTTCTGAATTTGTCAAGCAACCTAAGTCTAGCGTGTAGCCTCCGTGTCTCTAGGGGCTCCCACTTTAATCTCTCGAAAAGTTGAGATCCTATATGTACGCTCGTAGCAGTTTTTAACAAAGCGCACTGCTTTCCTTTGAATGTTATTAATATTTTTTTGTTAAATCTTTATGACCAGGGTCCCGAATGCTATCGCGGCGTATTCGAGGAGTCGCCCTACTAGAGAGAAGGAGCAGCTATATAAACTTATATCGACTTTCAGTAACGTAAAATAGTTTTACTCAAAATTTTATTAAGCTTTGGTATGAATTGATATAACTATAAAAAATCTACTGGTTGTCAATGCCGATCCCGCAAAATTTATCGTTCCGGTTTACAGGTTTCCTATGGGACAAGCAAATTTATCATCGGCATATCATCATGATCCCTGCTCCCCACTCCCGCCCGGTAATGAAAGCCCATACCTCGTGGCCTAGAGTGTCGCCTGACGTCAATAAAGACCCCCTCTGGCGCTCTTATGGGGGCAATGCACAACGCGCTGGTGAACTGGAAATGCTCCGATAATGAGCGGGCTGAGCGCAACGGATTTAGCGTCTCGCCAGGCCATTCCCGACTGGACCACATACATGACTCGCCCATTACGAATTATTATTAGGCACTAATCAAAACATGCACGCGACATTTCCGTTGGCCTTTCGAGCTTCAGGGTGGAGACGTTGATTTCAACCATCGGCGAAGATGAACACAGGGAAGTTTTCCTCAAAAGCGTGAAATCCACTGAGAAAACAAATCATTATCCTAGGGGGTTGTGGTTATCTAGTGGTTATCTTGTGGTTGTCTCACATATTTTTCAGTAATTTCCCATGCCTTCCAAGCACATGCCTCCACTACTTGCCTTTTAGAAAGTGTTGATAGTCGCTCATAATTTACGTCATCCTTCCGAAGAAAAACCGATTTACCAAGGTTATGCGTCTATGCTGGATTCAATATCCCCGTGATATTTTCAACATAGAGCCTTTGGCAGTCTGTGACAGCATATACAGCTTGAAAACGGCGAATGCAAAGAGTCCACACAACTTAAACAACCCAATGAGGTCGGTCCCCGGCACGTGCGATCGAAAAATGTAATTTTCTTTCGGCGTCGCAATTTTTTTTCTCTGATACTTGCAGAGAAACGTTAAAATATGTTCACTTAATACCCTGATTGAATATTCCGGTGTAAATATTTCTGACACCAAAGTTAATAACTGCTTTATGTATAATTTTGCCTGAGAAAACATTCACCATTATGTGAGGTAATAGGACAAAATATCCTTGCGACATCTGCAATACGGAACCATTTGTAATCTGTGATAATAGCCATAGCTTGAAACAACAAATTTGTGGTGTTAGGGTCCGCACAACTTCAACAATCCAACGGAGTCAGTATTTACCAGCTCCGCTGCGTGGAACCGGGCCGCGACGCGCGATCGAAAAATGTCGTTTACTTTCGGGGTCGCACAATTTATTTCCGAGAATTTTGCACATTTACGTAAAACTATGTTAATTCTATACTCTGGGGAAATTTCTTGGGGTACATACTTCTTAAATCAAAGATCATGACAGCGCAATGAAAACTTTTGCCTCAAAAGAGCGACCGTCTTTGTGTGGGGCAAGAGCACAAAAATATCAACAAAAATATCTGAAATTTACGCACAGCACAGGTAAAAAATCATGTTGACAGATGGAAATAATTTTTATTCAATTAAAATCCCTCCATTACATCACCATCTGTGCAACATTTAAGATTTTCGAAGGAAAATGAAAACGGGCGTTTCCTGGGAAATGAGGCCAAGTTTAAGCCTCCGCATCTAAGTTATGGCAGCGGCCTAAGGCAAATGGCTTACCATTCCATAATCAGCAATTATTTTGGAGTATATGTGCTAAGTTTCAAGTCTTTACCTAAAAAAAAGTCATTTAGGACTTCTGTCCGGCATTTTTTGATTTCCGACCACTGTGCGTCGTAATGAAATTCACCAAATTGGAGTTTATTGAGGACGCTAAATGAAGCGCATGGCCACCCAGTCTGTACCGGTTTCCATACTAGTCCGTTTACCAACTGAATAACGATTTCTGCACGCTCAATATTGAGGATGAACCGAATCCAAATGTCGATTCTCGATTCCACCGATTCTCAGGATTAGAATCGGTATCGAGAATCGATCGCCAAAAGTCGATTCAGATGCCATCGATTCCAGATGGATAAATATTCAAATCAAATTTCATTTATCACATCATATTTGTCTCCGTAATTTTGGGTGTAGGCTATCAATTTGTACTTGTTATCTACCTCAATTAGCTGAGGATATATTTGCTATTTGTTAATAAATACACTTTTTGAGCGACTTAATTGTCTTTGCTATTTCATTTCAGCCATTACTTGAATTTAAATAATAGTCGTACGCTACTGGTTCATCAATATCTCACCTATTATTAGGAAAAAGAATCGATGGAATCGAGAATCGGGAATCGATTTGAAAGTATCGAAATCGGAATAGAAAAAAATGGAATCGACTCATCCCTACCCAGATAAATGAGCCAACAAAGGGGTACTTGGGGACGCAGAGCCTTCCAAATATCTATTCTATCCGTCTATCAATCTTCATGGGTCCTAAATAACATGCACGCAAAATTTTACTCCAATCCGTCAAGGAGATATTTTTTTGGAAGTTTTTATAGGACGCTCGACCAAACAAGAATTTAAGTTTCATTGGAAAGCGTTCACTTAATTCTTTTTAAGGTAGTCCGAGCGAGATAATACCCTAATCATAATGGAGACCATATTCGAATTATACGTTCTAATTTATCGAAGTGACCTGATGTGTCAGTACACCGCATATATCTCCTAGTGGTGGGTGGCGGGCAACAATATGCCGGCTCTCAAGGTAGTTCTTTCAGAAGGGATCCTAGCTTGAGCAGAATAGGGTAGCGGGCCTAAGGTATTATTATGCTTTGGTTTCTCTTGTGGCATACTGGCGAAAATGTGCCAAAACTGACCGGTAGAGCGCCGTAACCATTAGCAGGGAAAGCTGCACGTGGTGCGGGTACTGCGTAGGCTGGTAACCTTGCATGGTCTATTACAATTTACTGCTAAACGCCAAAATGTTGCCTCGGACAGCCGAAGCCACGTTGGGCGGCGAAAGCTGAGTAACGTTGGCCCATCAAGATACGGACTGGAAACGAACTGGACTCTCGGTACTTGGAATGTGAGAGGAGAGTATGGATAGGAGCATGAGTTGCTGAATGAAATGAAAGTGAGACGAATGGATGTTTTGTGTGTATGTGAAACTAAGCATAAGGGGCGGGATGCTGTTACATTAGATGGCGGTAGTCTGGCATTGTGGTCAGGAGTTGAAGATAGTGTACACGGCAGTCAAGGTGTAGGACTCCTTCTTAATGAGAGAGCTAAGTTTCTAGTAAGGAAGTACGAGTTAGTATCCCCTAGATTGCTCTGGGTTCGCATGAAAGTAGGTATTACGAGAGTTGTGATTGTGGCGTGCTATGCACCAGTGGATGGAGAGAGTGACTGTGTGAAAGATGAGTTTTGGGAAAAACTGAGAGAGGTTTTGAATGATTGTGATCCTGGTGAGAGAATAATTTTACTAGGCGACATGAATGGGTGGGTTGGTGTGAGGCGGGATGCATCAGAGAGAGTAGTTGGACCATTTGATGACCCTCGAGTGAATGAAAATGCAGAAAACTTGGTGAGTGTGTACTTGGAAAAGGGATTGTTTGGGTCAAATACATGGTTAAAACATAAAAGAATACGTTTGTATACTTGGCAAAGGGGCGATTGGAAGAGCATGATTAATTTCGTTGTTTATGATGAGAGATTAAGGGAGTTAGTGTGGGACACGAGAGTGATGAGGGCTGCTGAATGTGGAACAGATCATTATTTGGTACTCTCCAAAGTGAATCTGAGCAGAAAGTGGGAGCCGAGGAAGAATGTTGCGCGTAAGCAGTTGAGAGTAAAAGTGGAAAGGTTGCTAAACAGCGAGGTAAGAATGCGGTATGGTTGCATGCTTGAGGATGCTCCATCGTTGAAGCAGAGAGAATGGGACGAGAATATCAGAAACGAGAACGTAAATTATGCGTGGGAGTGTTTAAAAGGAGTGATTGTGGAATGTGCTGAAAGTGTAAGCGGAAAAGGAGTGGTAGAAAGAATGAAAGGTGATGATGCTTGGTGGAATGAAGAAGTGAAAATTGCAGTCAGAGAAAAGAAAGAGGCGTACAAGGATATGATTGCTGCCAAATCTGAGGAAGAGCGTAGAAAAAGAATGAATGCAAAATCGTTGTGAAAGAGAGCAAAGAAAGAATGCGTGCGGATGTAGCTAACAAAATGCAGAGTGATTTTGAAGGTAATAAAAACCTGTTTTGGAAGTGGGTAAAAAGGGCTATGATTGGTGAAGGAAGGGGAATGAATGCGGTAAAGAACTAAAGTGGAGAGATCATGTGGGACGAGAGCAATATCAGGGACTGATGGAGGGAGTATTTTGAAGAATTGTACAATCATGTTGCAGGCGTTGAGGATGAGCCTTGTGAAGTGGTATGTGAGAATGTGAGGATGGAAAAGGATATCAGTGAGAAGGAGGTCACAGCGGCTGTGAGAATATTGAAAAATGTGAAGGCTGCAGGCATAGATGGGATATCCAGTGAAATGTTGAAGTGTGGGTGTAAATTACTAATTTGTAGGCTACGTGAACTATACAATTTATACTTACAGGTTTCTGTTGTTCCAGCGGATTGGAAGAATGCTATCATCGTTCCGTTGTACAAAGGGAAGGGAGGAAAGAACGAATGTGGTAATTATCGGGCTATTTGTTTATTGAGTATCCCGGAAAAAGTGTTTAGTAAAATATTAATCGAAATAGTGAGGAATATTAGTTTGACAGAATATGGGGTGTGCAGTGTGGATTTATGCCTGGGAGAGGATGTAGTGAAAAGCTTTTTGCACTTCAGCAAGTCATAGAAAAATGTATAAGTGTCCGAAAGAAAGTGTACTGTGCGTTTGAGGATTTAGAGAAGGCATATGACAGATTTAATAGTAAGAAGTTGTGGAAGGTTTTGAGAGACTATGGAGTGCATGGGCAGTTATTGAATGTTATGATGGCGATGTATGACAATAGTAAGGCAAGTGTAAGAGTTAACGGTACTCTGAGTGATTGGTTTGTAATAAATCGGGGTGTAAAGCAAGGATGCGTAATGTCTCCATGGCTGTTTAATGTACTTATGGATAAATGGGTTAGAAACGCATGTAATGAAAACGACGGTGTTTTGATTGGAAATGTAAACTTGCCAGATCTTCTATATGCGGATGATGCTGTTTTGATCTCAGACAGTCAACAGGGATTACAGGGGCACCTAGATAAGTTTTGTGAATCAACGGAGAGAATGGAATTGAAGGTAAATGCGTGCAAGAATAAAGTAGTAGTTTTTGATAAGGAGAATGGGGAGAAAAACTGTATGATGAGGGCGAATGGTGAAGTAATTGAACAGGTGGATGATTTTGTGTAATTAGGTAAAATGTATGCGAAAGATGGAAGTATAGATGAGGAGATAAAGAGACGTGCGAATGCTGGAAGGGAAGTGGTAGGTAGCATGTGAAGCATATCAAGGAATGAGTGCTTTTCTAAGGAAGCGAAAATCGCTGAGTACAAAGGTGCACTTCCCTCCAGTTTGTTGTGTTGTGAAACATACAAAAGTGTACTTCTCCCCACTTTGCTATATGGTAGAGAAACATGGGTATGTCAGGATAGACATAAGAGTAGACTAAACGCCGGGGATATGAGTTATCTGAGGAGTATTTGCGGCAAAAGTAGGATGGATAGGGTCAGGAATGAGTGGGTCATGAATGAAAGTGGGTTAAATGCTCCAGTAATGGACGTGTATGAAAGGAGTGTGCTTCGTTGTTTTGGCCATACTGAGAGAATGGATGAGAGTCGAATAACGAAACAGATATATGAGAGTAGAATGAATGGTGCGAGAGGTAGAGGTAGGCCGAGAAACTTGTGGTTGGATGTGGTTGATGAAATTCTTAGGAGGAGGAATATTAGGAGTTTTTAAAATAGGAGGGCGTGTGTGAAGCAGTGTATGGGGGTATATGAGGCAAAAGAGGTTTGCAAGGATAGGTCAGTATGGAGGAAATTATTGAAGTAGAGTTAGGTGCACAATTATGTATTAATGAGTGAAACATTTTGACTGCGCCCACCCCGAAAAGGAACGGCGTGATGGGTATGTATGTATGTACTTATCAAATGTGAGACACACGAATTAAATATTGCATTATTAATGGTGCAATAATATAGTTTTATATGACAGAAATTGTCAGTAATTTAATGAAAATATCTAAATAAGGCTTTAACTTGGCTCATTTTTTTTCACGCGGTACGCTTGAAACTCCATCAAAACGGTAGGTTATATGTGATCCCGAAGGGTTTACTGCGGTGACAATATGATTTATTTTCAAATGTAGTTGAGAATACATACAAACTACAAGCTGTTAGTTTTTTTGCGAAATCTAAGTGTTAGAAATACGTCATTTAGTAAATAACGTCTCTCTGGAGTGCAAGCACGTACCATTTCCCATGTAAATTGGCTGGTATTTTTTGGCAAATATCCCCGAGGCAAGTAATGCGGTAAGGGGTAAAATTTTTTGCGTCATTGTATAGGTGAGATATTTTCTTTAAAAAGAGACCAAATTCATTGATTTCTAAGTAGAATGATGTTTCGCTCGGACTACCTTTAGCCAAGCGTCCTAGTTTCCGGTAGAGATTGAGCGGGCAGCACTCAACATTTACGCGGAGGACTTTAAAAAAAAAAATACCTTCCATCCATGAACGTCCGAAGTTAACCACAAAATCAGCGACCCAGAACCCTCATTTTGAAGGGTGTCAAAGGTCTGCCACGTCCCGTCGTCTCCGGGACTTCTAGTCCGGGGTAATTCTAAATTTCTCCGGCGTCATAGACCACCGTTTTTGGGAGGGCAAAGAGGGCGCCACCACCGCCGGCAAAATTTCGCCACGCAAGCTTGCTTCTGCGGTCGCGCGAGGGCGCAGTAAACGGCCGGATTCCAGGCTGTTTGGGGATGTAAAACCTGGACGCCATCACGAGCCCGCCCCGGTCACGTGACGTCGGGGATTGATTGGCGATCCCGAAGGCTGGGTCCCTCGCCACGATCGAGAACATAACTGGAAATATGCCGGGACGTCACGTCGAAGGTCGCCTTTCGTTTACCTCGCTAATATTGAATCATAAAGGGTCCTCGCAGTGCTTGCCGCCCGTGATGATGGCTCGGAGCGGCAGCGAAATGCACTTACACAGTGGACCGAATGTGCTTAACCCAGTTACCGTCGAATATTCCACTGTTCCAAGGCAAATAGCATTTCCAGGTAGGCTTTATGCGAGAGGTCCGTATACGATGGGTTAGTAACTGTTTTGTCACTAATACTCGATGCTTAAAATCCGCATTAATACATGCATGCAAAAAGACTAAAGCTTTCATATGAGGATACACCGTTGTATGCGACAATTAGCGACAGAAATATGAGGATAAATGCGATACAAGGCACGAATTCTTATCAAAGGAAAGGCAAAAATTAACAAAAATAATTCGCATTAAGTTCTCTTTTCGCAGAATGGTCCCAGGGTATTTCGTTTCGTTACATGGACTGTTGACTCGTCGCCAAAACTGTTGCCTAGAATTCCGTAAAAAAAAACAACTTCGTCGATTGTGGCTCCGTCTGGTGATTAAAGACGGAAGTTCAAATGTAAATTCAGTCCACAGATCGTAAATAATCACGTCTTACCGGTTTCGTTTACCAGTAACCATAACGTAGTGGATAAGAAATGTAGCACCACCCGCGGGACGTAACTACACACTATTTTAACATTGTCCGGTCTACAGATATATTTAATTCCTCTCCAAATTAAATTACACAAATGCACAAACGAATTCTTATCAAAGGAAAGGCAAAAATTAACAAAAATAATTCGCATTAAGTTCTCTTTTCGCAGAATGGTCCCAGGGTATTTCGTTTCGTTACATGGACTGTTGACTCGTCGCCAAAACTGTTGCCTAGAATTCCGTAAAAAAAAAAAACAACTTCGTCGATTGTGGCTCCGTCTGGTGATTAAAGACGGAAGTTCAAATGTAAATTCAGTCCACAGATCGTAAATAATCACGTCTTACCGGTTTCGTTTACCAGTAACCATAACGTAGTGGATAAGAAATGTAGTACTACGCGCGGGACGTAACTACACACTTTTTTAATATTGTCCGGTCAACAGATATATTTGATTCCTCTCCAAATTTAATTACACAAATGCACAATTAACTTCTTAGCACTTCGTGAATGTCGCTCTACGGCAATTTAATGATAATACGAGGTGAAAAATGTGGAATGAAGTAGAAGACATTTACGAAGTTACTGCTTGGTCTCAAAAATAGTCAGCTATTATTCACAGCATCAAGTAGTTCATATCTTTTCAATCGCTATTGAATATTCACCACAGTCTCTCCTTAACAACAATCATTAACAACGGCCATTTATGAGTCGACTGAGAAGACTTTTTTCTAAGTGGCGCCAAGGACTGGTTGAACTAAATGTGGAAATTTAGGCAACACGTAGCCTAGGTAACGATTCCCAAAATTTGAATCCATCATGTATATTCATGGTCCGAACAATGATACACATACACGTATTATGAACAAAATCGGACACCCTAAGGGACCGTCAATATTTTTCCCCTGGAGATAATACGTTATGGAATGGGATACTACGCGTCCTTCTATATTTAATTCTAAATGTCCAAGTCACTTTATCCATTCTGTGAGATAGAAATTCCGTAAAGCGCGGATTGGGTAGGTATTTCGACATTATCACAGATGCTATTCCCCAAACTTATACGCAGACCACTTTAAGCATACGCTAGGGTGGCACTTATTTTTCATTATTGAGAAAAGTTATGTTGCCCACCTCTCAAAGTGTTCACTATTGAGTGTCAATTAACGCGTTAAAATTAAATCAACTCGTAGTTATCGGGAACCCGTGCCCCAAGGGACAAAAATAGGCCAAACCTCTGAACGCCGGATGCATTTGGGACCCCGGACATAGAGATTTAACAAAAAATTAATAAAATACAAAAGAAAGCTGCGCGCTTTGTTAGAAAGTTCGACGAGCAAACAAGGAGTATGTCACAGTTTTTAAAGGGATTAAGGTGAGAGCCCCTACACACTTGGACACTACATCTACATCTACGTACTACCCTGCGAGCCACCACGAGGGTGTGTGGCAGGGGGTGAAGATCACCAAACATGCAATATTGACATGCAACTAGCATATTTAATGAAGGCATGCTAGATAATAGGGTCACATGGTTAGTATCTACATAATAAGAATGGGATTATTGGTTGTTATTACATGCATCATGCACTACAGACTACTCTAACTATATTTCACCTACCTATCCCTCTGCTACGCTGCCTATTGTTCTCTCTTATGGTGCGCGGGAAAAATTACATTTTAAATCTATCGGTACGACAATCTATCCCTCTAATTTTGTTAATCTCATCAAACCTAGCGTAATACGCAAGGGGTTCTTAATATATATATCTAACGTCATCTGTGAACAAATCGGTTTCGAATTTACTTAAAAGGTTTAACCTAAATTTTAACCTGCGTTCTGATAGTAATTCCCATCCTAGTTCTTCAATTAAACTCGTAACACTTATAAAATTATCATAACGGCCTTTAACAAACCTAGCGGATCTCCTTTGCACGCGCTCTAATTCTTTTATCATACCTTCCTCGTACGGATCCCATATACTAGCGGCATATTCTAAATGAGGCCTGACAAGTGTAAAATAGCTTCTTTCTCGTACTCTCTCATCGCATTTGCATAGAACACTACACGCTAGGCTTAGTTTGCATGAAATACACTCTACAGTTTCAGGTTTCACTTTGTGGAAGTTAATAGTATCCATATTTAGAGAATATAAATTTTGTACTTTTCCACAGAATTTTATTTAGTGTGGTACGACGCATTTTCACCGACTTGCGGTTTTGTACCTGATGATGCCGCTAGTCGGTGAAACGCGTCGTACCACACTGAATAAAATTCGGTGGAAAAGTAAATAACTTGTATTCTCTAAAAATGGATTGCATGAAATATTCAGAACACGTGTGTTTCAGAGCGACATAGGGAATTTCATCTTGACGCTACACTACATCTGTCGGTCTGACAGAAGCGTTAAATAAAAGAGATACCTTGTCAAAGGGGTGGGTAAAAAAATTCTCTCTTTCCGTGCACAATAAGCGACCACAATAAAAACTGAGCTCCACTCAATACATTCCATAATACACGACACCATTTCACCTCCCAAAACCCTATCCCTTACATCTTTACACGGCTTGTGTCCCAATACCCCTGCCACACGCCCATGCGGCGGCTCTCAGGGTAGAGCGTAGATGCACAAATACTAAAGATGCGTTTTTCAGGCTGAAAAAGCTCCCATTTGACGTAAACTGCGAAAGTAAAGCACCTGAGAACCAAATTTTCGTCGGTTTTCTTTAAACTGTCGTTCGGCGTTTCTAAGATACGGTCCTGCGCAGTTCGAGCCAACCCCAAAAGGACTGCTACGCAGGACCGCTGCACCACCTTGGATTAGCCCGCACCATTCTCTTCTCCTACGAGACCCTGCCCCTCTTTCCCCTCCCTTAACAGGGGCATTGTGCGTCGCCCCCCTCCCCTCTTGAACTCTGATATTTATTTTAATGATCTGAGAATTTTTTTCTGAATAACCTTATTATTAATATAATAACAATAACTTTGTAATATTCCACACTGTTTTATTACTAGTGAATAAGCCTGACCGGTTTCAATGTATACTTACACATCATCATCAGAGGCAAAATACAGCGTACAGAGGTTTTGGGAGGAGGAATGGTGACGTGAATTATGGGAGAGTATTTAGTGTAGTTAAATATTTATTGTGGTCGCATATTGTGCCCGGAAAAAACGGGTTTTAGTGCCTATTTGCTCGGCAGTGTGTCTCCCTTATTTTATCGCTTACTTACTAGAAATCAGCATGCACTTACTTCTTAAATGTGGACTCCTCCTGCGTGTTTTGTTTAATTATGTATTTGAAGTAAAAATCATCCGCATCTTCATCCCTTTCTACCTACCACCCCGCGAGCCGCCACATGGGCATGTAGCAGGGGGTGTTGAGACACCAGCCGTGTAAAGATGCAAGGGATAAGGTTTTGGGAGGAGAAACGGTGACGTGAATTATGGGAGAGTATTTAGTGTAGTTAAACATTTATTGTGGTCGCATATTGTGCGCGGAAAAAACGGGTTTTAGTGCCTATTTGCTCGGCAGTGTGTCTCCCTTATTTTATCGCTTACTTACTAGAAATCAGCATGCACTTACTTCTTAAATGTGGACTCCTCCTGCGTGTTTTGTTTAATTATGTATTTGAAGTAAAAATCATCCGCATCCTCATCCCTTTCTACCTACCACCCCGCGAGCCGCCACATGGGCATGTAGCAGGGGGTGTTAAGACACCAGCCGTGTAAAGATGCAAGGGATAAGGTTTTGGGAGGAGAAACGGTGACGTGAATTATGGGAGAGTATTTAGTGTAGTTAAACATTTATTGTGGTCGCATATTGTGCGCGGAAAAAACGGGTTTTAGTGCCTATTTGCTCGGCAGTGTGTCTCCCTTATTTTATCGCTTACTTACTAGAAATCAGCATGCACTTACTTCGTAAATGTGGACTCCTCCTGCGTGTTTTGATTAATTATGTATTTGAAGTAAAAATCATCCGCATCCTCATCCCTTTCTACCTACCACCCCGCGAGCCGCCACATGGGCATGTAGCAGGGGGTGTTAAGACACCAGCCGTGTAAAGATGCAAGGGATAAGGTTTTAGGAGGAGAAACGGTGACGTGAATTATGGGAGAGTATTTAGTGTAGTTAAACATTTATTGTGGTCGCATATTGTGCGCGGAAAAAACGGGTTTTAGTGCCTATTTGCTCGGCAGTGTGTCTCCCTTATTTTATCGCTTACTTACTAGAAATCAGCATGCACTTACTTCTTAAATGTGGACTCCTCCTGCGTGTTTTGTTTAATTATGTATTTGAAGTAAAAATCATCCGCATCCTCATCCCTTTCTACCTACCACCCCGCGAGCCGCCACATGGGCATGTAGCAGGGGGTGTTAAGACACCAGCCGTGTAAAGATGCAAGGGATAAGGTTTTGGGAGGAGAAACGGTGACGTGAATTATGGGAGAGTATTTAGTGTAGTTAAACATTTATTGTGGTCGCATATTGTGCGCGGAAAAAACGGGTTTTAGTGCCTATTTGCTCGGCAGTGTGTCTCCCTTATTTTATCGCTTACTTACTAGAAATCAGCATGCACTTACTTCTTAAATGTGGACTCCTCCTGCGTGTTTTGTTTAATTATGTATTTGAAGTAAAAATCATCCGCATCCTCATCCCTTTCTACCTACCACCCCGCGAGCCGCCACATGGGCATGTAGCAGGGGGTGTTAGGACACCAGCCGTGTAAAGGTGCAAGGGATAAGGTTTTGGGAGGAGAAACGGTGACGTGAATTATGGGAGAGTATTTAGTGTAGTTAAACATTTATTGTGGTCGCATATTGTGCGGCGGCATGGCGGGTGTTAGGACACCAGCCATGTAAATATGTAAGGGATAAGGTTTTGGGAGGTGAAATAGAGACGTGTATTATGGGCGTGTATTTAGTGGAGCTCAGTATTTATTGCGCGTGTTTATTGATAAGCATGTTTATGAACTTCCATGGAATATTTTACAGGAAAAATTAGCAGGTGACGTATTCTTCTTGGAGTAATCAATCCTTAGATTGGTTTGAATATATGCCTCCATTCCATCTTTTCTGGGCTTTCCTTTTCATTTCTTCATAGGATGTTTCCCCGGGCATCCTTTCTCGCTTGCGCCAGATATTGTTTCCCTCTGCCTCCCTCTGTATTGCACCCCCTCCATCAACCCCTCTAACACACACTTTCAGGGTGGATACCGATATTCAATTTTCAAATTCCCTGACCTTTCCCTGACTTTTTCCTGGTGGAGTTACCAATTTCCCTGACCGATCGCCAAAAGTTCACTTATTACTGGAATATTATTTTCTTCTGAATGAATTTTTTCTATGGCAGAGTTGAATTTGCTAATCACCGTCTCGAATTTTTATAACTGCAAGCATCTATTTACCATAAGCTGGTGTGCTCCAGCTACTCCTCGACCTGAGTTTCGAAAGTTAAAAAAAAAACGCGAGGGAAAATATCTTCCGAACAACATAGCCTCGGATTCATTGTGATGAGCGTTATACATTGTGATCATGATTTTTAACCCAACCAGGCAAATATCGCAATAAGGATATACAAAAGGATACATTGTACTTCTGATTCACAACTAAATAACTATGATTCACTACTAATTAGATTCACAAATGAATACTGCACGAATTGATGGTGCTTACTCCATGCACGTCAGCGACGGACGTTAGTTTCAGCTGGTGAAAAAAATGGCGGGAGAGACTGGCATAAAAACGCAATGGTGGAAAAATAACGAGGATTCCTATTCCAGTTTCTCCCTGACAGTTACGAGAATTCCAGAGACTTTTCCAGAAATTCAAAATTTCCTGACAATTCCAGGTTTTCCCTGACGATCGCCACCCTCACTTTACTAGGCTCTCGTGTCTCAATATATGCCCCACCAATTCTGTTCTTCTTTTCAAAGCACACCTCCATATTTCATTCCCCTCCTCTCTCACTCTCTTGAACAAATTTTTATGGTTACGTATAGATTAAGAAAAAAAAGTTTTGGCCGATTCTGACATGGAATATTTGAGGAAGGTCAATTAGGAATTGTTTTAACTTGAAAATCAAATAAAATAGGAAATTTATTAAATCAACCATATGTGTCATCAATATCATTGGCAATAGAATAACCTTTAAAACGAGTAGCATAACTCTGATCTAAGAGGAATAGAAGCTGCGGTATAAGTAAATATATGATTCCGGGCACGTACATTTAGCAAAAACGAGACAAATTTAAATACGCATAAATCATGCATGAGTTTTTTTCTAAAAATGGATTCAGATAATTTCTTTTTAGGTTATATGCAACCCGTACTAGTTAGGACAAAATCTGACACCTTTAGGGACAATCGTTCTTTTAACTGAGGTGGAATGGACCACATATATTTTTAAATAATTGAGAAAAGATACCCCCTGCCAAGCATTATTGTTCTCACGCGATCTGAGCGTCATTTTTTATCACGCTTACACATGTCCATGGTGCACTCATGTGAATCAATTCCATGAGATAATTACTTCCAATATTTGCGGTAATTATGTTGATCTATCACAAAAATGTTGCAAATATTGTCTTATGATTTGTCATAATTTAAAAGATGGAGTAGTTTTTCTCATTGACAGGACACTTTTACTGAACTACATGAGGAAAGAATCCCCTGGAACTATGCATATTAAACTGACCCGATGCAACCCGCCATACCAGATGGCACGAAGAATGGCATCCACTTCTATCTCATTTAAGCCATTACCGTGACATTAATTTTTAAAATCTTGTAACAGTTATTGGGCTTTAATGTATTCAAAGAAGTGTACATTGTTTGAGTGATGAAGGTATCGACCTACAATGAATTAAATGACAAAGAATATTCTTTACTTCTCACAATATTCTTTAAGTGCGATATTTTTCTATATCGGTTTCGACGTCATTCGCGCTAATCAAAGCTTAAGGCTCAATTACAATTTCTGTTTCACGAGGACTTTCATCTGTCCTCAAATACTCGCTACGTAAGAGTACAGTGTAGACTTCTTCAAACTGGCAATATGTCATCCTGTAGGGAAAAAGACACCCAATGGAGTTGCCCGGTGAAATGATTGCCTGCTACTTACGAAATTTATTGTTATTCGTGTGTAGTCAATGACCGGTAAAAACGCGACATGCAGATGGTCAATGTGGTGATTGAAGATAGTTCGGGCAAGAGATGTAACTAATCACTATGGAGACCATATTCAAATCATACTTATTAAATTCATCACCTCTATAAGCATGAAATAGATATTGCATTATTAATGGTGCAATATTATACTACTACGCGACTGAAGTTCTAATTAATCAAATAAAAATATATAAGCAATTCTTTAACTTGACTCATTTTTGTCGCCCCGTGCATTTTAAACTCCTTCACTATGGCGGATTTATTGCGATCCTAAAAAACTTAAGCGGTGACAATAAGATCTATTTTAAAAAATAATTGAGGAAACATACAAACTACACGCTGTTAGTTTTTTAACGACATCTAAACTATAAAAATTCCTAATGTTTTTCAAATAAGGTCTCTATGGAGAGCATACATGCACCATTTCCCATGAAAAATAATTAGTATATTTTGAAAAATAATTCGGAAAGTAGTTCGGTGAGGGGCTGACATTTTGGTATCTTTGGAAGGGTGAGATATTTTTCATTAAAATGAGGCTGAATTTATGGATTTCTAGTTGAAATGATATGTCGCTCAAACTGCCTTACGTACTCATGACAGAGGAATTATGAAAGGGATCTGAAGTAAATAAACATGATATCCGTGATACATATGATCACGGATAGTAGAAATATTCTTGACGGTCCGTGTTTATGATGATATTTATAATACTAATAATATTATAATATAATTGGCCCCTTCGGCTATTTTTGGCTGCAATTTGGGAATAATCTTGGCAATTATTTTCCTAGTTTTGAGAATCTTAAGTTATCATTGGTAGTGATAATCCTAGTGTAGGTTAGCTGGGTGATAAATTCGTATTTTTTTAACTTAAGGCATAGGTTTTGTCATTTGCTTGGGGAAAAATATCATTTAAAACGAGAAGTTATTTTGGTCGTATAATAGTTGCTAATAAAAATCTTAGAAGATTCAAGGCAGATTGGTAGGCATTTCAAGTATCAAATATCCCATTACTATTATGCATTTTCAGCAGTAACTACATTAAGTTTATTAGTTTTAAGGAATTCTTAGTTGTTAACCAATAAATTCTGAATTGTGTTTTTTATAGTTTACAACTGAGTTCTCAGTGGTAAGCTAAAGTTGGTATTTTTATATTCTAAGCTGATAGGACACAAAAAGTGTCGAAAACCAGGAGTTTCTCTGACTTTCAACAAACCGTCTTTTCACTGGTAGAATACTTAAAAAGGGATTGTCGTAGAGTGTAATAGTTCCTCAGTTTGTATGAGTGGTCTAGTGTTCATTTATTAATCCTTTTTAATCACATATGCATGCTATTTACTTGGTGCCATGAATCTCCCTCCAAATTCCAATAGTTCTGCTTGTGAGAATCATTGCAATTAAGGATGGGCAGATCCAGGTCTTTTTTCGGATCCAAATCCGGATCCGGATCCTTCATTTCGGATCTCGGATCTCAGTTCTTATTTTCGGATCCTTGAATGTATTCAAGGGTATATACAATTCACCAATGATAATAAAATTTAAGCCTTGGAGACTTCATTGAAAATAAAAAACATCAAGTTTAAAAATGTTAAACTTAAATATTAAAATAAAGACAACGCCGATGCCAATATATATACTAATCCTTGATTGTTGTCACGTTTATGCAATGATTGTTGTCATACCACATCTTGAGATTTGATTCTTGAGAATAATGAGATGGATAATAAAGGGTGAATTTGACTTACATTCAGCAAAAGCCAGTTGCCGAATGAAGTACATCAACAGCATTCTATTTGTTCGGCAGAAAGCCACCGATAGCCAACGACAGCCGGCACTTCAATTGCTTAAAACTCTCTGATGCATATCTGATTTACTGCAGTATTTGGATCCGATATCAGTATCTCATCCCATGTAAAGATCTGCAGATCTTTGGATCCGCAGATTCGATCCGACCATCCCTAATTGCAATACAATTGAAGGTATCAAAACCGTAAATCAATACAGAGATGTTCTATTACTTGGTGATTATAATATTCCTAATTTTAACTGTGATTTCCCAGTCATTTATAAATATTTACTTATTATAATAAGTCAGTTAAAATCATCCCACAGCAAATTATTACTTGATACAGTCAATTATCTTGCATTATTTCCAATTAACAAATCCTCTAACTTTATGCATGAGATTCGACCTGACTTTCTGTGACAAAACAGAGGTAACCTCTTGCATTGATGTCCATCCACTTCTACCTGAGGATATTTATCATTCAGCCCTTAATTTTATCATTCCTCAAAAGGATTGTTCTTTTTATAAAAAGACAGATAGGTAACACTGATTATGACTATGGGAAGTGTGGTTTTACATAAAATATTTCCTTTATCGAAAACGTAAATTGGCCGGGGCTGCTGAGTAGTATATGATGAGTTTTTATCATATATACATGCTATTTACTTAACTATTTTTAATATATTTTTTTAATAGTAGATAGCGACTCGTTTAAGTATTTGTAAAAGGTTTGACAGCTTTTTGTATTTTCTTTTTATGGATAACATTTTATAAATTATTTATATACTCATTAACATTTTGAGTGAGGCATATATATTCATATTATAACAAGCCCGCTTCTATTTCAAGTCTCAATTGTGTTCTCATTAAGGTGTCAGATAGTTCTCCTGAGTTTTGCTATATGTCGACATTTTCAAATTGAAGTGTAGGTAAGTAAATTTTTCTCCCGGATCACACAACAGTCAGTTGTTTTATTTGAAGGGGGGGAGGAAATGGTTACGACGAATGTTTTCTCTGGCACATGCAGCACTTTGCATTTTGGGAAATTCAATATGGAGGCACAGTTAGGATAAACTCCATCTACCCTAAATTTGATGCCCGAAAAAGGCAGCTATTTCCGCTCCCTCTTGATGCCTAACGAGTTGGAACTCACATCAAGATGGCGTCCTCCCTAAATCTGCCGAGATAGCTGCCTAAATGGCGAGTTGGGATACGGCTTTAGTTTCCGTAGCATTCCCTGGGTTCTGGACCAACGTTCAGACAACGTTTTGTGAACGTTTGCGTGCTGTGTGGGTTCCCCCCCTTCCCCATCCCACCTCCCTTCCCCAACCCACCTCCTCTCACCACCCGCCTCTGCTATCCCAGTTTCCTCCGCCTTGTGTATATATGTATACTCCTATTGTTTTGTTACTCATCATCTCCATGTGACCCTTTCACTCTCCCACCATCTCTATCTCCTACTCTATGAAGCCACAAAACCTCTCT
The DNA here is from genome assembly GCA_963169105.1 of Ceriagrion tenellum. NCBI lineage: Eukaryota > Metazoa > Arthropoda > Insecta > Odonata > Coenagrionidae > Ceriagrion > Ceriagrion tenellum. Next base: position 86,736,650 of record OY720642.1, on the reverse strand, counting down.
CCTTCCATCCCTATCTAATCAAGAGATCCCTGTTGCTATAGCCATCTCTAACCTCTAGTCAATAGTAACATTGCACCTTCGTTTACTCAATTAATTCTTGATTTTCCAATGATACAATCTTTTTTACTCAACTTATTTTGGAGCAAATGCCTTTTAAACCTACGACCTTCTCTCTCAAATTCTCAACAATCCCCTGTTCTTTCATTCAACAACCCCTGAACATGCTCACAAAAATTAAAATTCAACAATCAATTACAATCGTAAAAAAATTTTATATAACAAATAATAAAGACAAAATGACCACCTTTTCATAAGATCGTTCAATAAAACAAGAGAGTATTAAATGAAATATGCTTGATGAAGGGAATAATCCCAAATGTTACACCATCTAACCATAAGAACCTATTTTTTCCCTCACATATCCCCGTACAGGTCCCTGTCCATATAGCCATCTCTTTTACTTCCTCCATCAAACCATTTGGCCCCTCAACCTCCAGTAGTCTTTCTCATCTCAAGTCTTATCATTTAACTATTCATTCCCTCTAGCCATATTGCTCCACTTCTCTGTCTCGCCATTAAACACCTCAGCTTCTAGCCATCTCTACTACCCCTCGTCTAAGTCAACATCAGAACCCTCTCCCTCCACTCATATATTCACCAACAGACTCCTCTGCCACTCCTCATCGATCTCACCATCAGCCCCTTCCCTCCAGCCCAGTGTCACCTCCTGTCTATCTCACTGTGAGACCTCTGTTGCTCTAGCTATCTCTACCCCCTCATCTATTCAGACTCCACTCTTTAACTGATTGCAGGTACACTGGGACTAGCCATGGATGAATTTACGGAGCCACACACAATGCATAAATGTGCACATTTCCACAGAGGAAAATATCATCTGCCTGGACTGGTTCTCGAACCAAGATACCTCGATTTCCCACTGAGTGCTTTAGCCAGATAAGCTACCCAGGTGTCCTCTTCCTCTGAGAATGTTTGTGGGCCTTTTAAGGACTAGATGGTCAAGACTGCAGGACACTTTAATGTAGCAAGCAATCAAAATTGTACACTAACCGCCACAGCCCGAGAGGTAAAGCCCAAACTTTGAACACAAATAGGTGTTAACTCTTTTGACTGATTGTGGGTACACTGGGACTAGCCATGGATGACTTTACAGAGTTACCTACAATCTTTAACCAAAAGTATCTCCACATAGACCCATCTTCCTCTTGTCATGTCTTTCCCATAGTCAATTTCACCATCCGACCCATCTCCCTCCAGTCCTGCCTCACCACTCTTCTGTTTCACCTAGAGACCCCTCTTCCTCTAACCATCTCTATCCCCTCGTCTATCATGCCATTAGACCCTTCTCCCTATAGCCATCTCTACCCCTGGTCCATCTCACTATCACACTCCTCTCTCTATCCTTGTTAATCTCACTACCATACCACTTGTCCTCTAGCCATCGCTATCCCCTCATCACTCTTGTCATTTCACCCCTCTCCTTGTCTATATATAGATAGGTAAATTACCATAATATTCATTTGAAGTAAATTATGGTGGTAAATTACAGTAATTTTCGAAACTTGCCATAACTTTCCAGCATTTTTTGTATTCAGCAATGGCTTATGGAGGATTTAATAGGAAATCCAATACCAAGAGTAAGAGATTAGCAACATTTAAACTATTACTATTGCTTCATAAACACATTGGAATTAAAGAAAAAGTAAAAATAAATATTTCAGTCCACATGCAACTTGGCTTCCTCTTGTCATGGTATGAGACGCTTTCATTCAAACTGCCCAAACGATAGTCCCACAAATATTCCACAGTAGAAATCATAAAAATATTCCACAAATTAGTGTGCATGCCTCATTCATAATGAAGTCTTGATTTAAAAATGTACATAGACGTGGCTTAAAAGCATATGTTTTGAATAAATACGAGTATGAAAATTATCTAAAGTGTAGGTGAATATTCCTGAAAATCATGGTTATATTCAGGGGTTGCAGTGAATTACAAAAAATACCTCAATTATTCATAAAAATTATCATAGTAATTTCTGTATTGGTCCATCTCTGTCTCTCCTGCCATCACACCCATCTTCCTCTCTCAACTCTCATCGCCCTATCTCAACTCTAATCGAGACCACCATCAAACACCCAATCCTCTAGTCATCTCGGTCCTATTGTCTATCTTACCATCAGACCCCCCTGCCCCCTATTCTATCCTACTACCATATCCCATTGCTTCTCCTGGTCTATCTCTCCATGAGGCCTCTCCTGCCCCTAGTTCAGTGAGTGGAGTAAACATAAAATCTTCAGAAACAGAAAAATATCTTGGAATTACCATAACTTCGGATATATCGAGGGGAACATACTTACAAAACATATGTAGCACAGCATTTAAGAAACTAGGTTTTGATAAGAGTATAATAGGAAGGTCCACATATGAACAAGTAAAAAAGAGATGCTATTTTGCTCTGGTAAGGCCACACCTCGATTACGTCGTAAGCATTTGGGACCCTGGACATAAAGATTTTACCAACAAAATTAATGAAATTCAAAGGATAGCTAAATGCTTTGTTAAAAACTGCTGCTAGTGTGACGTTCCTCCCGGGAGGGCTCAGACGTGATCGTTGATATTATGGGCGCCAGAACGGGATGTGGATTCCGCCTGCAATTGGAAGGGGGAAAGGTTGAAGGATGAAGTAAGTTAAATAAAAATTTAGGAATTCTCTCAGTGTAGGTAGTGTTGGTCAACCACTCGTTGACTCGAACACCTGTTCATCATCGAGAATGGGGTCGGGTAGGAAAAAGGAGAGGGTGAAGGAAAAAGGAAATGGAACAACTTCCACAACATGGAAAATACAAGCCTATACTGACTTGTCTAAACCTAACAAAACCCAAAAGACGAGACTCGCTAGCGAAACAGCTCCCAATAGAGCTCATGGACGAACTGAACTCTCTACCCCTCAGCCCGGGCCGTCTGTGCATACCTCCTCTCCACCGACCGCGGTCTCCGCGGCTGTTTAGGTAATTGCAAAAAAAAAAGAGAAAAGCAGTGGGCACACCTGAGCACTAGCATTTAAACATTACACTAGCAAACATAGTGTTTCACAGTTTTTAGATGGATTAAGGTGGGAGCCCCTAGGGACTCAGAGGCTACACGCTAGGTTTAGCTTGCTGGAGAAATTCAGATCAAGTGTGTTTCAGAGGGACACAGAGAATATTGTTACGATGCCTCACTACATCTCTAGGTATGACAGAAGTGATAAAATAAGAGATATACACTGCCAAACAGACAGGTAAAAGAACTCGCTCTTTCCATGCACAATAAGTGACCACAATAAAAATTGAGCTCCACTAAATACACTCCCATAACACATGTCGCCATTTCACCTCCCAATATCTTATCCCTTATACTTTACATGGCTTTACATGGATCTTATGGCTTTACATGTAATCTAACTCCCCTTGCCATGTGCCCATGTTGTGGCTCACAGGGTTGTATATAGATGTAGATGTAGTCCCATTCCACCCTCGTCTACCTCACCTTAAGACAGTTCTCCCTCTAGTTCTCTCATAATTTATGCCACCCTCAGATCCTTTTACCTTTAACCCTCTCTCTTCCCCTGTTTATCAAACCATGAGACCCCTCGTTATCTCTTCATCTATGTCATCATCATACTCCTCTTACTTTAGCCCTCTTTTTTTTTTAAAGCGAAAAAATTTTAAAACGTTGCCTACCAAATGCCTTGCATCAAAAGAAGAAAAATCTGCTCCGTGGTTTAAAATGAATAAACAATGCATAAGTGTGTTAGCTTGCAGCAATGCCTCTGGGACAAATAAGCTTCCACTGATGGTAATCGGCAATTTGGAAAAACCACGGTGTTTCAAAAACATGAACATTAACTCCCTCCCTTTTTATTACAAAAATCAAATAAAGACTTGGATGGATCCAAGACTGGTGCGGAAACCAATTTGTGTTGAAAGTGAAAGCATTCAACAAAGAAAATGAACCCCCCAAGGGAAAATGCCCCTTCATGCTTGGTCACTGATAGACAATGCCCCATCGCATCCAGAAGAAATGCAACTTGTTTGCAGTGACATTGACGCCATTTTTCTGCCATCCAATGTCACTTTGATTTTGCAGCCAATAGACCAAAGAGTGTTGCAAGCAATAAAACAAAATTACAGAAAAATGCTTCTTCGAAGCCTACTTGAAGAGAATGAAGAACTTACAATCCTACAAAAACTTAAGAAAATTACCATAAAGGACGTAATTTACTGGGTGGCAGAATGTTGGGAAAACGCAAGCAATGGGGCACTGCAAAAGTCATGGAAAAATCACTGGCTTAATATTGAGTTTGTTAACACAGTCTTCCTTCCGGTGAAAGAATGCGACCTTCTTCCACAAGTAAAGAAAAGTCCAGGTTGCGAAAAGGCAGAGGAAAAATGTACTGAAGAATGGACGGCTAACGACGATAGTGGCCACAAGGAATATGCAGATGAAGACATCGTAGATATGATGCAAGAGATGTCAGCTGAGATCAACACAGAGGGTAGTGAGGAGGAGGGGGATGCCCAAACCGATATTTTTCCACACACTGCTGCTGCAAGTGCCCTTGACCTCATCCTATGCCAAGTCGAGCACAAGCCGCTGCAACTCCAACTGATGTAATGTTTAGGTGCCGTTGGCGAAACATTGCCTCTTCAAATCGTTTCAGTGCGTTGCGTCAAAAGAAGATCACTGCCTTCACTTCTTAAGTATTGGTTTGCTTTTCCAATTTTGTATTTTGGGGTTAAATTAAAAAATTGCATTCAAACCTTTGTATGCATATTTTTAATAGGCCTAGGCCTTGAGTTTTTTTAGTTTCTGTGTATAAGATAGATTTACTGTACACTCCTGTAGCATTTATTTCAAGTTTTTGTGTGCTAATAAATTTACATTTTTACTTGGAAATAGTAGTTTAATCTTAATCTTTATTTTTTCCTGTTATAAAATTTTTCCTAGCACTGTTCAGATTAGGCGGATTTTCAGACTAGTGGGGTTCAGACTGGCAGGACTCTACTGTAGATTCAAAAAATTATAAGAAATACCTACTTTCATGCAGGAACTTTTCCTCTGATCAAACCAGAGAATAGAAGAAGGATAGCACTTTCCAGAAATATAAGCAAAATATCTGAAGTTAGTATAGTTTTTTTTTCGTGTCTCAATGAAAACAGCTTTAAACGCCCAGCATTTTATAGAAGTAATCATTTAAAATGGAGAGAGACGAGTGTTAAGCTACAACAGCTGCCTAATTCTAAGAATTAACCACATTTCAACTTTAATTAAAGCAGCAATCAATTAAAATCTAAAAACAATAATGAAGGTAGATGCCTATGTATGTATTTTTTATTCAATTTCTTAGGAGTTTTCCTTTCTTGAAATCAGTATTCTGCAAAAATGACTAAAATATTTTCAAGAAAAATAATATTTTTGTTCTTGTTTCACTTTCTCACATTAACACCAGGTTATGTCATGTTGTATCAGCCAAAAACATAATGAGGGAAGGTATAATTATTTCGTCCCTATAAATTCAGGGAAAGGTGCTCAACGGGAAGGCAGAACCAGGATTAAATGACATCTATGACCTTTCATGAAGAATCCAGCAAAGAAATAAAGCTAACACTATGAATTTCAGTGTCACAAGAGATAGGATATAAGAGATAAGCATAAAATTTTTCAACCCAACCTCTACAACTATACTTGATGACTACCAGGTGTTGCATGCATTGTAAACGCAATCTAATGGAAGTTCTCTCTACCTTATGAAGTAATTAAAATTTTTTCTCCTTCCTGGGAAAATCAATGGTCACCTACACCACACAAAATTAGTACCTACTCATCAAGAGGGATGATGCAATAAAATATTAATTAGGATCAAGATATTTAAAAAAATACCTCTAAAAATCACCATTCCTTCGAAAATTTAAGCTAATTTTGCATCTGAAATTTATACAACAATTTATCACCTAAAAGTTTGGTTCTGTTTTGGTTCAGCAAAAGAGAATTTTTTAATCAATTCTATTCCCTAATTGTTGACGTGATACGTATTAGAGACTGGCTAGCAAATCCTTTCTCATGTTTCATCCATTTGTCTCCACATAACTGATGAAATGAAAAAACTATGGCAAATGCCAAAGAAACAAGCTATTTTTTCCATAAAACATCCAATTGTTTTCGTGATTTCACTTATTTAGGTCCTACAAATATTTTGCAAAATGGTGCAGAAAATAGTATAAAGAATAATATGCCATTCCAGGAAAGCAGAGAGAACAGTAAGACAGTAAATTTTTAATAAATATCCAACACCAAAGCAATTAGTTTATGTGTCTTTGCATCCTAATCCTATTTTTTTAATCAAATAGTTTCCATCAATAAGGTAATACTCTATGAGGATTCGCTAAAATTAATGCATACACTGTGTGACATGGGACAATTCTCATTCTCACTGGTTTCAATGAATCAGATTTTGATGTTTCCTGTTCCTAAAATTATTGTTGTAAACTTCTTTAGCAGTACATTAGCAGCACACCAAAAGTAATAACATCGATTTTGAAAATATCTCTTCATAAAAATCGCCCTCGAGCCAAAAAATGGGGTTCAGGAACATCTGTCTCGAGGCAAGAAGGATATTTTTTCCAAGTAATCCATTTTAGATTTTTCAGATGATAGAATCCAGAGGGAAATGTACTGACCATAACTTGACCCATTAATTGTTCTTCACCAAGGCAGCTGTGAAGGCATCTGGTGCAGCCATCCATGAGAGTAATGAACCAATTATCATCCTGGAGAAATGGGATTGACCCAAAAGAATAAATCCTAGTAATCAGGGAACTCAGTCAATTAGCAAGGATGTCGCTCCCAGAAGCTGCGGAGACCAGGCATCTGCTGCCATCATCTCTCAGAGAAGCCCTGAAGAGTAGAATCAACAATTGGATGCATTAAAAAAATTTATAGGAGAATAAAACGTCAATACTAGGAAAAGCCATTGTCCAGGGGTGGAGGGGGAGGGATAACGATATAAATTGCACATATGGCTGAACCAAATTTGTCAGTTTTGGGGCCATTTTTTTCATAAAGCATCACATATATATGTGAATAACCAACTTTTCATCATCAAACCAGATCAATTTTTAAATATAAAGGGAACATAAATCAACTCTAACTTGAATATACCAGGTTTAAGTCTTGTATAGCAACATACATAGCAAACCATCAACAACATCTCACTTAATCACACCATGTTAAAATTTTGCAAACACAAGAGAAGGCCTCCATAGATAATAATTAAGAGTGAAATAGCAAACTCCAGACATATAGGTATATTAAAAAGTCTATACTACAACTTTCTGCATGGGTAAGTATTATGCCCAATATTTTTTGTGTCTTCACCTGGTATAATAATTATGTCTTACATTATACATAAAGATAAGACAATATACACTACGCAAATAGTTAATTGGACTAGAGATCCTTTATCTATATTACATATGCTGCATCAATGTGTTAAAAATGAGTAATGCATGCAGCAGTTACCCTCCAAAAGTGTTTGGTACCAACATGATCGTTAGAGGTTAGTGGGTCCCCAGGCATGCAGAGAATATTACGCAGTACAAATGGTGTTTTCTTTTTAATTTGGGCAATAACTGTACAACAAAACTACCAAATATTATATAAATAATTGCTTTTCTCAGTAAATCATCAAGGCTGATTCATCGACAGTTATTGGCAACTGACAACATAAAATGTTATCTCAAAGTATAAGTGTGTTTGCCAATGCCAAGTAGCAAATATTTATACATATTTTATTTCATTAGGGGTTAAAATTATGATTCTTTGGGGGGATTGGATTGGTGCGGAGGGTAGAGTACTCAAAGTAGAGTACCGCACGGGCAGCCAGGGTTCAAATCCCTGCAGAGATGGTTGTTTTTCAGAGGAAACCTGATCCCTACTTGAGTGCCTTGTGGAGGGCACTTCAAGTACAACACTCCATCTATTGGATGGGATGTCAAACTGTGGTCCCTTAGGCACCTTCCGTTAAGAGCAGGCTAATGCTGACACTAGGGTCTATCCACCCTTCTTCCCTTACCTATCCCCTACGGCACAAATGACCTTAGCCGTCAGTCATCTCCCAAAATATTCAATTCAATCTAATTGATTATTTTTATACACTGTATATTTGTGGTTGCCTAATATACTGTTTCAATTTTTATGTAATATCTACGAACATTATAAGGCAAAATGTTTAACTGCAGTCAGCCTAAACCCAGGAAAATCGCCTTATATGCTATCCAAAGTTCCTCATCATTTAAACAGAAAATGTAAAGGTTGATTCACGGAAGAATTATTATTCAAATGCAACGTGTTTCCAAAGTATTCAGTTTTTATTTCATGAGTCGGAAGTCGGACAAATTTCAAACTTTACCCATAAATAAATGTCACCACGCCATAGATAAATAGGCTACTTATTGTACTCTTGTAGTTTATTTTGACCGCTTCTTGAGAGAGGTGTCATGTAGTAGGAAATTGAGATCATATTCCTTTATTTTTATCATTGCATTCTGGTATCTATTTGAAAATGCAAGACATGTGTGTATTTACAAAACAAACCAGCATTTTCCACAAATTTCCATATGCCTCCTCTTTGTACTGGTTAGTTTTTTGCGCAAGTTAATGGGAGAAATCTACTTTTGACGTAAAATTACGCGTGCACACCTCTGCAAGTCTCCTTGAAGAACTTTGAAAATTTTCGGCAAGTCGCTGGCAGAATTGTGTTATTGCCAATGTAATTTGCGAAAAATACAACTTAGCACTAACTCGGGAAAAATGTTCCGTCGGGGTAATATCTTCAGCAAAAAATCTTGCAAAAAAAATACAAAAATAAATTCATGAAGAAGGAAAAAGAGCTCAGGTTTGTATACAATTTATGGATGAGGATATATTAGCGCCAGAATCAAATTTGGACTCTAAAAATTAATCCTCTCTTAAATGAAAATGAAAAAACTTTGTAATATTCCACCAATTTATTTTACAATATGGAATATTTATCAATATGGAACATTACAAAGTTTTTTCATTTTCATTTACGAAATGAACTTCCACAAAGTTAAGCCTGAGATGATAGAGACAATCCTCTCTTCTTACCGGCCAACACCGCTAACTTCAGATAGCAATGAAATGAATAATAATAATAATAACTTTATTTGCCCAAGAGATACATTGTAGTCCAAGCTGCAAGTATATAAGGCACGTCAATACATTATTTAGAAAAACATATCAATACTAGCAAGACATATACAATCATTGCTGATGGTTTAGGTAGTCATTAACAGTATAAAAACAATGACACAATAGATAATCATAAACTAAAGTCTTGAATACAGCCTTTCTTTTTTTATAAATTGTGGTAGGTGATTATACAACTGAATAATAAGGCAATATAAACTGCTTGTCTGAAAAGAAAGAGACGAGATGGACAGAAGAAAGGGAAAGGCACTAACTCGTGAAAAATGCTTCGTCTGAGTAAAATCTTCGGCAAACTCTTGCAATAAAAATTACGAAAACAAATTTATAAAGAAGGAAAAAGAGCTCAGGATTGTGTACAAGTTGCGAATAATGCATGAAATGAATAATAAGACAATACAAACCGCTTGTCTGTAAATAAAGAGAAAGAGACGAACAGAAGAAAGGTAAATCTATTTTTTTTTGGATTCGAGGGATTCAAACAAAGCGGAGAGTAGGAGCGGAACACAATGACCACTGGACCCGAACGATTGGATACACAGAAAGCGGAATTCGACTAGGGATATCCGTCTCGCGGGATTGAAGACAGCGATACAGAAGAAAGCTCTACGGGAAATGAAAACGAGCGGGGAAATTGGAAAAGACGATATTATACCGCGAAATCACTCAAGGGCCGACCGGAGAAATGGAACGAGCGGCTCTTTTGGGCCGCGTCGTAACATTTGTCAGGAGAGAGTTCCAGTGCGAGGCTAGGACGGTCTTTATTTCCCATCGCGAGGCAGGTTTAAGGAGCAGATGATGGGAAAACTCGTGGATATTACTTGAGCGCCGCACGCGAGACCGTATAACCTTGAAAGACATTAGGGGAAAAGACTCCTTACAATCGGCAAATAGTAGTTAAGCAACTGTGAAAGTGGATTTTAAGGGGAAACACGCGATTTTCTAGTCGCGCCAACTTTAAAAGCTCAAAAACGCAAGTTTCACGTATTACAGATAAGTCTCTTGGATAATTTTATGTATTTCAGCTTCCCCAATATTTCCCCAATAATATCATTACATAAACCAATATTTCCAAAAAGGGGAAAAAGACTACTTTCAGAGGTCTAATAAGGATTAGTAACTGCAAACGAGGTTTTTTTTGCAAAAGATGCGTTTTCCTAGTCGCGTCAACTTTAAAAGCTCAAAAACACAAGCTTTACTCATTAAAACTATGTATCTTGAATCGATTTTATGTATTTCAGTTTCCCCAATGCGTCGATGTGTAAACCAGTATTCCAAAAAGGGGAATACCTACTTCCAGAGATAAAACGTGGGTTTAGAAACTGCAAACGCAGATTTTTCGAGAATCCAAGGTTTTCCTAGTCGCAGCGAATTTAAAAGCTCGAAAACACAAGCGAGCCGCCTCATGGACGTGTGGCAGGGGGTGTTACGAGACCAGCCGTGTAAATATGTAAGCCGTGAAAATTTGTAAAGGGTATGGGATAAGGTTTTGGGAGGTGAAATAGTGACGTGCATTATGGGTGTGTATTTAGTGAAGCTTAGTTTTTATTGTGGTCGCTTATCGTGCGCGGAAGGAACGAGTTTTTGTACCTATCTGATCGGAAATGTATCTCTCTTATTTCATCGCTTCTGTCAGACCTAGAGATGTAGTGAGGCGACATGATAATATTCTATGCGTCGCTCTGAAATACACATCTTCTGAATTTCTCAACAGATATGTATCTTGGTTAAATATTATGTGTTTCTATCAGCCCAATATGTCTAAAATGTTCGTTCGCATCGCTCTGAAATACACATCTTCTGAATTTCTTTAGAGATATATGGGTGAATAACAGTAACAACGGATGAGACACAAATGCCCATGTCCTGGGCAGATAATATTCTACCCAGGCGGGACACGAACCCGCGACCCTAGGATTAGCTGGCGCGGACTTTACCCCTCCGCCACCGGGGCCGGCAAAAATATCTCGCCCGAGTAGGGACTTGAACCCTGGACCCTCAGAATAAAAGTCTGATGCTCTGCCGACTGAACTACCCGGGCTCTAATGTATCTTGGTTAAATATTATGTGTTTCTGTCAGCCCAATATGTCTAAAATGTTCGCTCTAAAATGTTCGTTCGCAGCGCTCTGAAATACACATCTTCTGAATTTCTCAACAGATATGTATCTTGGTTAAATATTTTGTGTTTCTGTCAGCCTAATATGTCTAAAATGTAACCAGTATTTTTTTTAAAAATCGTACCAGGTTTCCGGATTTTTCTATTGGTAACGATGTGCGAATCGTACGTTTCCACGTCGGATTAAATTAAAATCACATAGCCATAAATCATTCAAAAACAAAAGGGGAAAATAGTACTGTAAGAGGGAATCGGGTTGTTGCGATGGCTGGAGTACTGACTAACCGTACGGAAGGCCAGGGTTCTATTCCCTGCAGAGGAGGATGTTTTTCAGAGGAAACCCGACCCCTACTTGAGTATCTTGTGGAGGGAACTTCAAGTACAGTACTCCGTCTGTCGGATGAGACGTTAAACCGCGGTCCCCTTGGCGCCTTTCGTCAAGAGTAGGCTAGTGCCGACGCCGGGTTTCTATCCACCCTTCCTCCCTTACCTATTCCTTATGGTGGAAATGACCTAAGCCGTCGGTCGCCTCCCCAAATATTCAATCTAATGAAATGTTTATTTTTCTTGGCAGTCTTTCCCTTAGCTGAAATGTCAACAATGTAATGTAGCAATAATGAAATATATGTTGTTATTGATAACTTTTTCTTGGCCGAAATGTCAACAATGTAACGTAGTAATAATTAAATGTATATTGTTATAGACATCCTTTCCCTTTCCAAAGGCAAAAGACCCTGTCCCAATCCAAGGGGACCCTTGTTAAGAGCGGGCTAATGCCGACGCCGGGTTTCTATCCATCCTTCCTCCCTTACCTATTCCTTATGGCGGAAATGACCTTAGCTGTCGGTCGCCTCCCTAAATATCCGATCCAATCCAGCACTATAAGATGTCGAATAGGGGTTTAGCAGCTGCAACCGTGTAGCTTTCGAGAAACACGCGTTTTCCCAGTAGCGTCAACTTTAATGGCTCAAAAACATAACCTTAACCTATTAGAGATATTGGTCACATTTTGAGAGTTTCAGCCTTCTCAATAGGTCCCAATGTTCGCCAGTATTTCCAAAAATAATTAAAATACGCCGGATTTGTCTATTGGGAGCGATGTAGAAATCGTACTTTTTCGCTTCAGATTGAATTAACAACGAATTGCCTAAAGTATGCAAACTTGGATTCTAGTTCAATAGTTACAGCCTTAACTTGGTAAAGATTTTCAATAATTCTCAGGAATTGACACAACTTTGTCAATTCTTACGTTGAATATTTATTCATCATCATCATCTGGTATTCTGTCTGCTGACAGGTCCCGTACACCACTGCTGTCCCCATCCGCTTCTGTCCCGAGCTTCTTTCTTTGCTTCTTCACAGCTGATGTTCTTCACCTGATCCACCAATTTAATTCTTCTCCTTCCTCTCTTTTTCTTTCCTTCAATTGAACCCTCAAGTGCCACAGTTATTATACTTATCCCTCTCATCACATGGCCCAACCAGATTCCTTTCCTTTTCCTTATTTCCTTTAGGAGCGATCTTCCTTCTTTTACTTTGCTCAAAACCTCTTCATTTCTCATCTTATCTACCCATCTTACTTTTTCCATCCTTCTCCACACCCACATTTCATAAGCTTCTAATCTATTCCTTTCCCTCTTACCTAATGTCCACGCTTCACATCCATACATGAAAACGCTCCATGAATAGCATTTAGCTAGTCTCTTTCTCAGCTCCAGACTTTTATTGCATAGCAAGTTTTTCTTCTGGCTGAAGGCCTCTTTTGCCATTGCTATCCTTGTTTTTATTTTTTGCAATACTTCTCCAGTCGTCTGTCACCATCGTTCCTAGGTACCGGTAGCTTTTCACTTTTCCTATTGCACCTTCATTTATTTTCACACTCGTATAATTTTCACAGTTTACTGGCATCACCTTTGTCTTTCCTAGGTTTACCTTCATCCCATATCTTCGACTGGTCGACATCATCAGGTCGACTATTCGGCCGTTGATGTCGACTATTCGACTGTTGATGCCGACTGTTCGACTTAATCGGTCGTACAATTAATATTCTACGTAAAACTTAGTTAAAAGTTTAGTTGATTCCTGAGAATTTTGAAATCTAGTTCAATAAATATGTGGACTCCACTCAAATTTAAGTTTAATTCTTAACTCAAACTGATTTAGCATAGAGTAAAATAGGCTTTCGATGCATCGAACACCTTTTACATCTACGAAAACACATACACAACGGCTGTATGTTTTCAACAGCCCGGGTGCACTTTGGTGCCATCTTGTTTAGCGTAAGATTTTACCGATTAAAACGACCCTCGTGGAAATACTGACGACATGAGTTGTTAGCTCGAGGAGCCACCGATTTTTCCACAAAATCCTTTCAAAAGTTTAAAGAGTCATTGACGCGACTTTTCCAACCGACACCACCTTCAGAGAATGCCATGGACGAGGAGGACGCTATTTTTTTCAGTTGATGGGGTCGAGGAGAAGAAAATGGCGGCAAAACTTATTTTTTGAAGTGGTGTCGTACTTTCTCGGTTATTACACCGCTTTTGTCAGGATGAAAAGAGATCGTGAGGGGAACTCTTAAGGTTCGCTCAAGAGCCACCTAAGTTTCGATCTTAAGCTCCAGATCCTGCCGTAAGCACTATCCATGAGTTGAACGTGCATCAGTGAAGTACTCCTTTGAGACCAGATGATCGCCTTTTTTACGTGGTTCAAAAAAACACTGATCGAAAATGTTGATGACACACTTTTTTGAGAGAGTAACAATTGAATACCTCCAGCTGAAAGACACTGCACTTATAACCTAATAATAACTTTCAACAAGTAGTAATTTAACTGGTTAAAAGTGAAATTTCAGGGTTCTCTATGAAATATGTTTAAGGAGGAACATTTATTTTAGGCATGCATGATTACCTATCTTGATATTAACATACATTTCATCTATATAATTTTATATATATAAAGCTAAAAAACTGACTCACCAACTGACTCATTCATCCAAATTCCTGGGCATTTCTAAACGAGCTAGGTGGGTGAAATTTTCAGGGGAGGGTTAGAATTACGTGTCGTAAGAAAACAATCGGAAAAGTTATATAAGTCGATTAGGCTTCGAGTTATTGCAATCGACAGCTTTACATGGGATGATATGGGAAAAATGAAAAATTTTAGATTAGGTAGACCTTTCTTCTTTCGTTCATTAAGATATGAAATAATTGAGCTAGAAGATTGATTCTTTCACAAATATGAGGCTGAATGTTTGAAGAATCTTATTCTATCAATTGATTTTCCCCTACCTACCTTAAACTGAAATTTTTAACTTTTATCGGGGGTTTTAGAAATTTCATCATTTTCGTTTTTATGGATAGATTTTTCCATTATCGCCAGGCCGATTGTCGATTTGATATTTGGAACTCTGCGAGGCGGGCCAGCTCTCTGTTTATTTATTATTTCATTCTAAACGGAATAGCACGCAGACTTGAGAGCTTTCATTGGTTTTGTAAGGATGATGCATTCATTTTTTGTTATTTAAAGAGTATCATCATATAAAAACTCCCCCCCTTGCTTCCAAACTGCAAGAACCAATTTACTCGTTATAAATTAAAATTCCTACTATCCTACTAAATATCCTACTAAATAATAATGGTGTGGAAATATTACTATGTCATTGGTCACTAAGGGAATATATAACGGTTTAAAATGACGACTTTGAACGCTGAAATACATTGACTAAATGGCAGGGCGATGGCGTCTCTTCAAATAACTTGTTTTATATCAATTTGCACCCGTAAAATATCGTTCAATACCTTGTATAACATGTACTACATATTGAGACACCTAATATATTTTTTCCAGATTAGGTCATCGATTATATACCACGAGTATTTAGGTTTAAATCACAGACTTCCTGTTTTGGCGAAGCACGTAGCCGACACATTGTGATGAAATGTGGCCACGTTGTCAAGGGAAAATTTTGTTGTTTGCCTTGCTTACCAAATCTATTTTTCAATGTATATCATAATTATGAATTGAATACGCATTTTTAAGCAAAAGTGTTTCAAGCATAAGATAATCAAACCCTTCCCTAAGTTAGTTCAAATATCACGATATGAAATCCTACCGAAGTGGCAATGGAGACAGGAGTCAGTATAATTACTGCTTTTCGTTACGTGGTAAAACCTGCGTTTTAACAATTTTTCCTATAATAATTTATCCAAAGGAGTATTTAAGCGAAATTTATATAACAGAAAGCACTAAGCCTAAATTTACTCATTACGGAAAAACCAGCTGACCCGCGCGAATATTTCGCACAGTATGCAGCTTCTTCCTGTTTCTTCCCTCTTTCTTCCTGTTCTTCTACCTGTCGAACATTTCGCTCAGTATGCAGCTTCTTCCTGTTTCTTCCTTCGTTCATCCTGTTCTTCTATCTGTTTCTTCCCATGGACAATTATATGTTGTTAATGTTTGTGTTCAAGATACATAACGTAAACAGTAAATGGTCACACTGATTGCATGTAGAATGTAAACAATCTAACTAAACGATGTGTTAATAGATGGCGCCTTCTACAGTATTTTAAGCACTTAACCATAGCGAACATATTAGTTGATTATATTTTCCACAGATGGCATTTTAAATTTTTTACCAAAATCTTTAATTTTAAACCATTTTTCTATTTTTCGTCAATAGCGGGGAACTTAAGCTTTAAAATGATGTTTGAATCATTACTCTTGATGAAGAATTATTTGAGTTATGTCGTTGCGACAAAAAAACACCTTTGAGAAATAAAATGTATGATGATGTGTGGAGTCGATATACCTCGAGCGAGTAATCGACATGGAAAAATCGAAACTTGTAAGTCAAATTAATGGGTAAATAGTGAAATTTGAGATTGACATTGTATTTTTCGTCAGAATCCGGTGATTCAACGTTTAAAATGATACCTCATTTATCACTGTAGGTGCAGTATTAACGGAGCATATACGGAATGACAGAAAAAGACCTTTCTGTAATAATATATATGATGTTGCATATCTTAAGAAAATAGTACTTCGAAGCGCAGATTCCTCCTTTCAAACGAAAACTGCGAAGTTTAAGAGGCAAACTCATTGGACAATGGAACATAGGGAAGAAAGTGAAAACAGTGATAAATGGCGGGGCAAATGAATGAGAACAGTTCCCCAGATTTTGAACGGAAAAAAATTAATGATATTCCTAGAAAAAAAGTTCCAAACGATCAATTTGCTCAATGATAGATGACAGTCTGAATGTGTAGGTACGAATGGTACCAATTAATGAATTTATAATGCCCCGATATCTTCAACACTTACCGCATTTAATACCACGCAATGTCAAGTCACACTATGCAAAAAAACAGCATAAGAAGGTAGGATTATGTGGTTCGTATTAAACAAAGGTGACGTCTTTTTCTCTCAGTAGCCACAACACGGATAAAATAGCTTTTAAAGTCACTTTATGGCGTTAGAGCCGCGTTGAGCTGAGCGCGTCGCCCATTTGCCTCGACACTCCGCTATAAGCTAGTCAATTATTTTATCCTCAAATCCTGTTCCCATCGTCTGGTGAAGGAGGAAAACTATTACCCGCCCGTTTCAAAACTCCGCAAGTGTCGTAAAACAAGGGGCTTTACCCCACGCGGTTTTACGCGCCTAAAATTAAGTGCCGCGTCAACGTGACAATGTTTTTCGCGACGACGAGACACGCGTAGGCTTTATCCCTGTGGCAGATTTTGCGTAGCAGGACGAGTAGGGTATTTTTAGCTCGTGATAGTGCGAAAGGGATCCTCCTCGGGTCATTTTCGCCCGCGCGCTCCGCTCATTAAAGAGACAAGCTACTGTCGCCATCCTACTCTCACCAAAGCCTTCCGAGGGACTTGAAAACACACACACACACGGACACATGGTGGCAGGGCTTCGGAGCATCCTTTGTCGCGAACCTGCTCCGCCACGCCCCTTTTTATATGCACGTGTGTTTGTGTGCGTCCTCTCAGGGCTTATGGCCTCGTTAGTCCTCCCCGATATTCCATTAGCGCTGGGGAGTTGACTTTAACGTCGACCTCCGTGCCCAATCGACGAGCGCTAAGATTGCGCTCAGCCGCCATACGTCCGCCTCCGCCCGTTTTCCTCCCTTGAAGCGTGGACCTCATCCAATGTATAACTTCCTCCCTCTCATATCCCATCTTTAAAAGGGCAACCAATCCCACGGGAAGAAAATGTCACGAACTTGGGAATTAATATCGACAAAAACATGGTGGCAACTGATATCCAATTTTCGAATTCCCTAACTTTTCCCAGGTGGATTTACCGATTTCCCTGACCGATCGCCAAAAGGTCACCTATAACTGGAATATTTTTTTCTGTTGAATTAAATTCTCTATGGCAGCTTTAAATTTTCTAATCATCGTCTCGTATTTTTAGAACTGCAAGCATCTATTTACTTTAAGTTAGTGTGCTCCAGTTACTTCTCGACCTGAGTTTCGGAAGTTAAATCAATACGCGAGATAAAATTTTCCGAACAACACAGCCTCTGATTCCTTGCGATGAGCGTAAAACATTGTGATCATGATTTTTACACAACTAGGCAAATATCGCAATAAGGATGCAACGCAAGCCACTGAAACTTGACGTCGCGAGCGAATTGACTGCGATTGGTGGGCGGAAACGAGAGAAAAATGACAACAACCTTAGCCTGTTTGATTAACTTCAAGTAACAGCATTTATATAACCACAAATATTACAATAGAAAGCAAGCCCGTACGCTTAATACCGTTCACTTGGTCTATACAAGACGAACACAAGTCACGACTGGAACCAAGGAGATACGCCCTTCCCCGGTGTTAGTCAGGTTCAAAGAGAGGGCGAGCGCTGCGCTGTGTCGATGCGGCCGGCAATTGAGGTGAGTCAGCTGACAGATGCAGGAGTTGGGGTTAGTAGGGGAACTGTTCGTCCAGCCATTGGTTGAGACGGCGGCGTAGAGGAGCACTATTGCCACAAAGTTCCGAAAAGAGGACGCCAAATGCGAATTCACTATAAAAGTAGAGGACCTTGTTCTTGTCGCGCAATATCGCCGACAACGCGCAATATCGCCGAGAGTGCGCACTTGGAAATCTCCCAAATGTCCGCGGCGAAATTATTGCCAATTTAGTGCTGAAAATTCGGCACAAGGATATACAAAAGGGATACATTGTACGTCTGATTCGCAACTAAATAACTATGATTCACAACTGAATACTCCACGAATTGATGGTGCTTATACCTTGCACGCCAGCAACGGACGTTAGTTGTAGTTGGTGAAATAAAGGGCGGGAAAGACTGGAAAATAAACGTAATGGTAGAAAAATAACGAGGATTCCTATTCCAGTTTCTCCCTGACTGTTACGAGAATTCCCTGACTTTTACATAAATTTAAAATTCCCTGACAATTTCAGGTTTTCCCGGTTTTCCCGGACGATCGCAAACCTGAAAAACCTCTTGTTTGCTGGACATGCTGGAGAAATAATAAACAAAGGAAAGGAAATAGAAGCTATACTAGCACCCGTTATACGCAATCACGCCACACCGAGAGAAATGAAGACCAAAATATACGAAAGCATCATTAGACCAGTCATGCTGTACGGCAGAGGTCACCAAACCCTGCTAAAAAATTTCGGAAAAGTTTCCTAATAAATACTTCTGCAGAATTTCTGTAGATATTCCTTAAAGTAGTGAAACGCCATTTTACGGAATTACCCGCGACGTTCTGCAGAATACCTTAGCATGTTCTGCAAAATTCCTTAGGACCTCCTGTGGAATTCCCTACGACGTTCTGGAGAATTCCCCGTTCTGCAAAATATTTCCGTAGAGTTGCTGAAGTTTTACAGAACAGCTTGTAAGGAGTTATTTTACTCTGCAGAAAATAACTCTCCAGGACATATGATCTGTAGAGTCAGGCTGTCATGTTCCGTACAGATCCTTAGAAAAAGAACTAGTTCTGAAGAAAAAGAGTCAATTTCTGAAGAATTCCTTACTTTCTTCAGAACAGCTTCTAAGGGATTTTTAGCAGGTGTTTCGGCTCTCGCCGCAGGATTAAAACTTCCGCCCTGGTTTTCAAGCTCTCGCTTATACCCGGGGCAAGGAAGAGGTGGGAGGAAAGGATGGGAAGGGAAGGTTAGCTAAACCACAGCCCCCTCGAGACCGACACCAATGAGGCGGATTGAGGTCAAAAGGTCCTCAAGGTTTTTTTAGAAGGGAGCAGGGTAGGCGCAGAGGGCCGGGTAACTGACAAGATGACGAGCGCGGGCCGCATAATCATTGTGAACAAGCAAATTCGAGTACCAAGTGCGTTTTGTCAAGCAAATTCGAGTACCGTCAGCGGGCCTGATATATTGGCGTCGCGGGCCGGATTCGGCCCGCGAGCCGCAGTTTGGTTACCCCTGCTGTATGGGACGCCAGCATGGGCCGGGCTACTGAAAACTCACTCCATCCGAAAAACCGAAGTGACATAAAAAAGAATAATACCATAAATTCTTAACCTCCTCCAATGGAGAAAGAATGAATAACTACACAAAGAAGCAAATGTATATAACTTACTGGTCATGATAAATCAATCGGTGAAGTACCACAGGGATTTGGAAGAAAATACGAATAAGGTGCTGAACACAGGTAAATTAGATTGAATACATGGTAACTGTGATGAAAGATTCAAGCAACCAGAAGAGGT
The DNA here is from genome assembly GCA_963169105.1 of Ceriagrion tenellum. Taxonomy (NCBI): domain Eukaryota; kingdom Metazoa; phylum Arthropoda; class Insecta; order Odonata; family Coenagrionidae; genus Ceriagrion; species Ceriagrion tenellum. The sequence goes on along the minus strand of OY720642.1, from coordinate 86,716,538 downwards.
GTTGAACTTTTAAAAAGGGAAGGGTAGCCAAAACTTAATGTATAATAAAAAATGAAAAGAATTTTTAAGCATGCGTTTCTAAAAAATGTTAAAAATATAAAAAAAAATATCTTAACATCGTACCAAAAAAGAAAAAATATATCATTTTCTCAAGTGAATGAAAATTAGCCTAGTATTGGAAATAATAATTTTCAATGCAAGGAAATTAGCCACACAGTGATAAGACCACAACGAAAAGCGTGGGGCGCACTTTTATATTCGATATCAACATCAATTTGTTAAATATGAAGATTGTTGGTATTCAATGGAATAGAGAGCTTCAATATACAATTTCATGCCAATCTTTGAATGAACTTAAGTTAAGGTGAAAAATATAAATGAAGTCGCGCCCCATGGTTTTTGCCGTGGTCTTACCGTTGTGTGGCTAATTTCCTTGGATTGAATTTTATAATTTCCAGTACTAGGCTAAATATTCATTCACTTGAGAAAATATTATTTTTCTTTTTAGTACAATGATAAGATTTTGTTTTACATTTTTAAACTTTTTTTAGATAAGCATGCTTATTTTTCTTCTTTTTTTCTTTCCCTTTTTTTACTTTTCAGTCCTCATTAATAAAATGTTTACAAAACAACAAGTTGTTCTATCAAAATTGTATTAACTAGGATTAAAAATCTAGGACTGTTAACTAGAAAATATATTCCCCAGATTTTGGACTCGATGGAATAAGTGTCAGATGTGCGAATTTCCACAGATAAAAAATCATCCGCCTTAACCGGGATTCGAACCCGGATCCCTTTACTTCCAGCCGAGTGCTTTAGCCAGTAAAGCTACCGAGGATTCCCTGTGGATTTTTGTTTGCATCAATGCAGATTTGTGCATTGCGGGTGACTTCGTAAAAGTGGAACACCGTGGCTAGTCCCGGATAGCTTAAAAAAGAGTCAAATGCTTTACCACTCTGTAGCTAATATAACATTTTTGAGTGAATGAAATGGTAAGTATGTATGGTGAAATGAAGTGGTAACCATGGAAAAGCGAGCTAAAGAAAAGTATATAAAATAGTAGACATTCACGGAAGAAAATTCAGGTGGCGAAATCCGAAACAACAGCCCCAATTATCACTAACTAAGGCAGACACGATTCAAGACATCCCATCATTCCTCTGCCCACGAGCTGACGACTGGAGTGCCTTCCACGTCTCTAGAAATTAGTCAGGAGGTTAGGTAAGAGGAAGACAATCGTGGATTATTTTGAGCGCGAATTCCAATAACTTTTCAAGCGCGTCGAAAAAATACTCTAGGATCACACTACCCTTATGGTCGGCCCCGGTGGCGGCGGGGTAAAGATTTTAACCTACCCGACTAATCCCGTCCCCGTCTTCTTATATGCTCGACATATCTATAAACGAAGTATAATATTTAAAATATGCTCGACATATCGATAAACGAAGTATGATATTTAAAATATGCTCGACAATTTCCGCAGCGACAAAATCGGCGAACAAGTGGAAGCAGCCTCCATTACAGACATCGACGCCTTGCCCGTTGGGGGACCGACAAGACGATTCCGATCAAAGGAAAAGGGAATTGACGGCCTAGGATTCACTGCTCGGGGCAGACGCAAGCGGTCAACTTGTGCGGCGCGCGCGGCCAGTGCAGCGGTCGCAGGGAACCCTGAACCCCTTTCCACCCAGTCCCTTGAGATTCAACCCTTTCCGACCTCTCTACCACAATCCCCCGGGGGAGAAGCAGCAAGCGGTGGAGGGCGGAGCGAGCCGGAGCCAAAGACGCCTCTTCCGAACGGCCCAATTGCACAGTTTCCACTGCCAACGCATATATACCTACTAGCGTGGACGTAGGGCGTAGTGAGACAGCAAACCCTGCAGGTACAACGTGAATTCGGTTCCCCAATACGCCGTTTCCACGAAAATCTTAATTTCTTTCCCGATATTTTTTCGAAGAGTATAATGAATATGGAATTTCAGCTTGGATTTAGGACCGGAAGACCGATTACTCTTAATTTTTACGATTGACAATATAATTGATAATGATCATCACAGTGATTTTAATTTTAAGATTTAAACAACCAATTAGGGTCGCCAGGTCTCCCGTATTTCCCGGGTTTTCATGTATTTTGACCTCATTTTTTTCAGTCTCCCGTCTCACGAATTTAAGAACATTTCTCCCGTATTTCATTCTAATATAATATTGTGTGGTTCAAGTGCAATATTTTTTTGATTTTTTACGATTCAACTTCGATTATCGAAATATTCTGAGCGATATATTGAACCGAACATTGGCATCTTGGCTGCCAATATAAAATTATTTTTACAAGCGTATACTCAAATGTGCATGTATGTAAGTTTACTTGGTTCTAGAACCGGACTACTAGGTACCGGAAATGGTACTAGGTTCTAGAACCGGAAGTTGAAGATACAGAAATGGTCATATTTGTCGAACTCGCCTCGAACTTTCTTTTGCTTTTTTGAGGCGGCTGGGCGTTTGTCTGTTCTCTCTTGTACGGTTATGGTACGTATGTTAAACAAGTGTTCGACGCTATGGGTGGCGAAAGTGATGAGTAGTACCATTAAACACCACCAAAGAAGAAACCTCGTTATATGTGTGTTTATATAACAACGTGGTAGCAAATTTCAGAGTTCACTTATTTAAGGTTAGAAAACCTGAGTCTCCCATATTTTCAGTTAGAAAACCTGGCAACCCTACAACCAATGTAAAGATAAATTCCTCTTAAAGTACTGGAATATTTAGGAAAGGCCCTTAACCCTTTAACGTCCGGTGTGCCGAATTGGGCACATACCTCCAGAATTGTTGTGCCTCAGTAACCAAAGTAAGTTATTCCACTATAGCCCGGTGGTACGTTTTCGGCACGCTCGTACCTAAATTCTAGGCTATTTTAAGAAATTTAAAAAAAATGGATGGGCGTGCTGTAAATTATCTCCCTTGATTGGGGTTTGGAAGGAAAAAAGTTTTTTCTTAAGTATAAAAATTGTTGTCCATAAAGGGTAAAGGTCCTAAATCCGGTGAAAGGAAAATCCTCACCTACACTTTCTAGTGGTAGAGGACGGGCAACGCGGCTAACGTAGGGAGGGACCGAAATAATACCGGGATAAGTATTCAACTCCATAACTTTATGGAGCAGGGCACTCTCTTGTCCTTGGATCGAGAAATCGGTCCTAAAGGCGGAAGATTCAACGACAATGGACAACGGCATAGACAGTAGAAGGCAATGGTGAACCACTACTGTAAAGATCCTTGCGATATACCGAGTAACTAAAGCACGGAAAATCATAAAGGGAAAAACGTAAGGAAGTAAGGAGGTGATATCATGGAAGGTGATATCCTTGACGAAAAAACCCACTGCCGAAAAACACCCACACATGAAGGGGAGTGTGAAACACCTGCAAAATCCTACAGACAGATTAAGGTAATGTAACACCAACAAAAAAAGCATAGCATGAAATACATATGAAAGGATAATAATAATAAAAGGATAATTTAAACATAACTGCAAAGTTAAAAATAAATAAGTAATAAGAAAATAAAAATAAATACTTAAATAAAATAAAAAATAATATGAATAAACAAATAAAATGACTATCAATAAATAAATAAAATAAAGATAACTCAAGAAAATAAAATAAAGATGTATAAACAATAATAAAGAAATCATAAACAATAAATTGATAGTTAAAACTTGAGTCTTAATAAACGAAATGAAATAAAGAAAAGTTACATACAATTAACAAAAGAAAGTTCAACCAACATTAAAAGTATATTTAAAAAACCACTAATAACCTAATTAAATAAATTGAGTTTAAGAAAATACATATTCTTAATAGAAAGTCAGGCAAGCAGACAAACATGTCAATAATGTATCACTAAAAACAATATTAGATTCGTCCCATTGCGAAAGAAGTAAAAAAGGAATTTTATGAATAAAATTAAAGAGTAATTGCGGAGGGAGATAGAAGTGCCAATAAGATTATAGAACATTAGATCCTGAAGTGTCTTACTGTTACTGTTGAGCTTTTAGAAGTATCTTATGTTACGTCCTTTTAAAAGATGCGATTGACGGAGCTTCCCGTAAGGTTTGACTGAGGTTATTCCACTCTCGGCAGGCACCACTGCTCCATACTTTTATGAAGGTCATGTTTATCCAGCAGGTTCATTTAAGTCCTCCACTGCTTTTGCAGGTTTAGCCTCCCACTGGGTCCATTAAATTTGCTTAGAGCAAAATTTTCATGCCCGCATATGTAATTGCTGGGGATGGCTGTTTCACCTAAGTGTATCTTGTGGCACAGCTTTTTTTGCTGCACCATAGATACATAATTAAAATGTTTCAAGCCATTGTGATCATAATGAAATGCCAGAGAATCCATAGCCAAAGCTCAAACCTATTCAGGTTGAAATATTATGCTACATTCCTGCCAAGTAAATATATATATTCAATTTTAAGCAAGTCAACATAAAAACATAAGCGTCCATGTCAAGAACATATGTATAAGTATTGAGACTTGCTGAGACAAGCAGAATCTCATCCCTTAATTATGAACATCATATGTTAGTGATCGGCTTAGCAAGCTCGTTCATTTGACAACTCCATTCAACATCGGAATGGGTCTCGTGAGCCAACTTTATATAAGTAATATTCAACCAAACACGTTCCTCAACAGGTGATTGCATTTTCTCTCACAGATCACAACACGGCTGTCTTTTGGAAATTGAAATACTTTCCCGTCTAAATGAGTGGCGCAGTGATCTCCAAAAAAACAGTGACAATGCTATAAGCCTCATTATCATTTTGCTGCTGGGATATAATCATATTTCAAGGTTACACATGATTATCTTGGAAGGTTGGAAACATTTTTTCTGCAGGCATTTCAACGGTGAATAAACTCATTTTATTAGCAAAGGTATGGAATCATTGGACACTCGTCACTTTCCTCATGTTTAAATATATCATTCTGAACCCTTATTAAACCTCCAAAAACGCCATCAGCAAGTCAAAATTTGAAATGCCACTTTTCATTTAATATTGAACATCAATCCACTCGCCACCTTCAATACGTCTTCTGCTTCGTCAGCTATCGAGAATTGACCATGTGATGGCTTTCTACGTTAAGATTGGATGGAGAGAATCGTACGAGGGATGAACCATGGAAGAACCGAGAAGAATAAAAATGCAGCTATAAAATTCTCATACTCTCTGTAACAATAATGTCGACGTTGAAGACAATGTCCCAAGATCCATCATCATTGCTGGCGATGTTTTCTGGCATTCCAGAACACAGCAAGGTTTAATGCCAGATTTTCTGTAATCACCCCACTGATGTAACTGCTTTCAAAGCAGTTAGAGATCACATATGCAGTAACAGATCAAATATGCAGCTACAGATCAAATATTTTTACCTGGGAAGCTGGATGCCACAGTTAGCAGAGCAACACCCACTTCACTTCCAGTATGGTAATATTGACAAAAAACTTAAATTAATGATTAGCTTGCCAATGAATCTGCAGTGCTTTGCTGCGAAGCCATTTGAGTTCAAGATGACACCATATTATAATCCCAAGGAGCTGTCAGTTACTGATACTTTTTCTTTTAAAGTTTTAACTATGCTAAGAGCTCATGGATCCTCATTGAGGAAAATATGCCAGGGAAGAAACAGCTCCCCACAAAGAAACCAGGACGGGAGTACACAAGAGATCACATAAATCAATTGCAACAGTCAATATCAGAGTGAAAAATTGAATGTAATGTAACTTCACACCATTGGACGACTGAAAATTCTGGAAACATACAAGTAGAGGATGGGCCAGGGCATTTGGAAAACAGTATGATAAAACAGGTCAAGAAGGAACATTTTTCGATGGTAAGTGACAGGATCATAAGCATTCAGGGGTAGGAATAATGATTTGGAATAGCGCCATAATGCATAACAGATGCTTCCTTCTGTTGAGTAATATGTTAGTCATTGTTAATATTGCAACTAAGCTGAGATAGACTATATTTGACCAAGTCAACATGCCAGTGATGGATTATGAAGAAATAGAAGATGTCTGAGAAAAACATCCTAGAAATTAATAAAAATAAAAAGGAATTAAACATGATATTCAATGCCAGAGTGATTGCTACATTATCTCTTTAACGCTGAGTGGAAGGTGTCTGCTGTGTAACTGGGGAAAAGGATACTGGATTTAATTGATTGCATCAAATTCCACCCATATGCTGGGTGGAATATGATGATACCCATCCAGTGAATGAAACTAGAGATGGACCAATGTGAAAATTACCACTGAATGTTTCATTAATTATCATGGTATTTTACATAATTTACTGCAACCCATGTAAATTACAATAGTTTTAGGAAATATTCACCTCCGTGTCAGATATTTTTTATACCGATATATTCCAAACATATTATTTTAAGCCAAGTCTATGTATTTCAAACATTCTTAAATATAAATTAAGGTATGTACAACTAATTTGTAGAATAATTTTACTTGGGAATATTTGTGGGGCTATAGTTGGAATGAAAATTTCTCATACCAGACAAAAGAATGACAAGTTGCGTGTGGGCTGCCAGATATGATTCAAAATTTTCTTAATTCTAACAATAAATATAGCAACTGCAATGATTTGAATGTCGAGAACCCCTTGCTATTGCCATTGGCTATCCAAATTGATTCTCCATCAGCAATTAATTGCAGAATATTAAAAATTACTGGATAATCACAGTAATTTACCATGGTAATTTACCTCAAATGAAAATTATGGTAATTTACCCATCTCTAGATGAAGCACTTTATAGTTTTCTGCACTGAGGTACATTTTCCCCAAAGGATTTCAATGCTGCTATTAATGTGAACACAGAAACAGCGATAATGCAGATGTATTAGCAAAATGTTTTGCACTCATGAAAATTGTTCACTTTTTTATTGCAACTATGGACTTCCCTGCCCGGCTGGTGAACGCAATACCCGGTGGAATGAGGGGAGAATTCTCTTACTTGTGATTTCTTCTGTGTTTAAGTTCTAAAGGCACTGAGTTCCCTTGCGTAGAGATTTTTTCAAAGACACAGAAAGCAAGAGAAGATTTAAAGTATCCAGTATTTGGTCCACGTATGAATATCTCATCGCAGTAACTTCCTACTATTAACCCTTTGATTGTGGTATGACGTGATATCACGTCATGGTATTTTTACGCTGGTTTTGACGACGTGCCATCATGTCATGAGTACCGTGAGTGTTCCAGCTTTCACTAGGGGGCCTAGTGATAGTTCCCTAGTGAAAGCTGGAACACTCATGGTACCCTTGACGTGATATAACGTCATCAGCACCTGGGTAAAGTCAACCATGACATGCTATCATGTCAGGCCGCACTCAAAGGGTTAAGGACATCATTCGACAACAACAGCATTAGACATTTCAAGACAGCCAAAATGAAAGGTAGGGATCCTCCATCATCTCATATTTTAAAGGAATTTGCTTATAAAATATAGATAATATGACAAGCAGCAAGCCTACATTCTGTAAGGAATGAGAGAGCTATGAATCTCATAAAAGTCCACCATACAACATACATGCTAATCCCGAAAGGTTATGAAACTGATAGATCCACCCTATTTGAAGAGAAGAGACTGTGGCATTATTTTGAGCATACCCCCCCTTTTTATGTTCATTTTCCCCTCTTTGGACATTTTCCCCTCTGCAGACAGTTTGTCCTCTGGACTTACAGCCAGTTGCAGGAACGTAACATATATATTCCATAAAGTTATGGAACCCATAAGCCATGGCAACCATTCAATAAGTGTTGCACAAACATTCAATAAATTCATTGGTCTCATAACTTATGGCATGGAGTTATGAGTTCCATAAGTAGACAAGATGGCGGATGCGCAATGAACCGCTTGGTGTCTTAATTACTTGATAAAAGGGTTGTTATCAGACAAGTGACCAGTTTGTTTACTCTTACTGACTAATTATAATGTGCATTATAAATTATTCATAGATTAAACTTTCGTAACTTTTATCCGGCCGTGGAAGATTAGACCAAATATTCGAAGCTAGTAACTATTGGTAAATATGTTAAGTAACTAATAGATGTGTTCCTGCAACCCGAATATATTTATAAGTTCTATAACTTTATGGATCTCATAACTATTGATTCCATAGCTAAATTTTCTTGCAACCGGCCATTAGCCAAAGGAAATGCCCGAGGCATGCAAGAGATGAGTGCTCTGACATTGTTGTGTTAACGATATTTGTCGAATATATAATAAATTCTCAGGCTTAACTTGGTGGAGCAACATTGTGATGGTTTGTAAATAAATTCACTTTGTAATATTCCACAATGGTTTTTTTTTATTCCAACCAAGGTTTCGACTCAAGTTAAGTCATAATCAAGGCAACAATATTAAACCACAAGCCACTTATATGCATAGTCAGGGTGTAGGGGAAGGGAAGTAGGAGGGGGGACATAGAGGAGGCATTTATTGGGCATAACCCCCCTTTTTATGCTCATTTTCCCCTCACCTTTTTTTCCAACGGAAGAAGGGAAATGTTCCCTTCCCACTCTCCTTTCTTTCCCCCTCCTCCCATGATGTAAATCTTTAAACAATTCTCAAACCTTTCTCCCCCCCCTTACTGCGACCAGTCATCGACTCTCCGCCCAATTAGCAGCTTTCCTATCCTCTACTTCCCCTCCCTTACTTTCCCTCCTCTACACTCTGACAATGTATATAAGTGGCTTGTGGTGTAATATTGTCACCTTGATAATGACTTAACTTGAGTCAAAACCTAGGTCGGAATAATAAAAACCATTGTGGAATATTACAAAGTGAATTTATTTACAAACCATCGATATTTACCAGGGTTGAAATTCGCTATGAAAAAATCATTTGACTTGACCGGGATATGAACCCGGATCTCCCAATTGACGGTCAGGTGTGTTAGCCAGTTACACGACCAAGCCATCTTCCTTCAAGGCGAATTTCGAGGGGGGGTTTATGTGAACTAGATGTTCAGGCCTCAAGTCTACATTGTAGCACATGAGACGAAGTCGTGCTTACAAAGCCACTGTCGCGGTGGATAAACCCAACATTGTCGTTATTAAAACGATGAAATTGACAAATTTCCAAACATTGCATGTAACAAATGATGTGGTACGAAGTCACTTGCACGGGTGCATATACACCAGGGTTGAAATTCGCTATGAAAAAATCATTTGATTTGACCGGGATTCGAACCTGGATCTGGCTAATACACCTGACAGGCAATTGGGAGATCCGGGTTCGAATCCCGGTCAAGTCAAATGATTTTTTCATAGCGAAGTTCAACCCTGGTGTATATGCACCTGTGCAAGTTACTTCGTACCACATCATTTGTTACATGCATAGTTTGGAAATCCATCGATATTTGTCAAGCCAATGACGAGGAGAAATTCCAGCAATCTTTGATATTCAGTATCTCCTTCCAGCAACTTCTGCCTGCAACCTGAAGCTGCAACCATCCCCTCACCAGGTCCTCTCATCCACAAATAGCAGTTGGGGCAAGAAGACCTTAAGGACATTCTAAGGCAGCAAATCATGGCACAAAGGCAAAATGCGGCATTCCATAGTAGGAGACGAAAAAAAGTTCCCTTAGCTCCAATTGAAATCTTACACAGCATATATCAGGGTGTCCTGCAGCTGGACATTTGAAAACTCCCTGAGATTTCCAGGTTTTTCAGACATAATTTTTATTTTTCCAGAGGAAATATTGATTTTTTCTCGTTAATTACAAGAGAATGTTTGGTATGTGTTATGGGTGATTAAGCGTATGGATTATTTTTAAACTTGCATATTTGGAGGAAAATAAATACAAAACCTTAAAATAATTTGAGAGAAAATCACATCACCACCCTTTCTTAGATTTAAACATTGTCATGCTGGTGCTCAATAAGGTTATATTACAGCCAGACCTTGCTATAAATAGCATTGATATAGAATGATCAGCAACTTAAAAACTGAAGGGATAGACTTTTTTCCCTGTTTTGCTAAATGCGACAACACAAGGGATATTTGACTTCGCAACTTGCTGATAGAGGCACGTTCTTTATGCCACCGATTTACAGACTATGACCAATAAGAAAACAATGTACCTATATAGAAAACATTGTACCTACTTTTGGTGATTACAGGAATGCAAAATACGACGATGCAAGGGAAAGTTGACTTAGCAACTCGCTGAAAAAGGCACATTGCTTCCGTTGCCGTTTTATATATTGACACCACAGAAAATTCCAGAGTCAATTCGATATTTCCCTGAGATTTCCAGTGAATATAAAGTTCCCTGAGATTTCCCGGTATTCCAGAGTGCTGGACACCCTGATATATGTACTCATTCCACTACCTTCCTCCTCCCCAAGGCTACCAATTGCCTATATTCCGTATACTCCCTCGCCAAATTCCATTCTTTGACCTTGCCAAAAACCTCCCCTCCTACGGCATACTTTACTGCTTGCACTCTTTTTTTTTGGGATCGCTGTGGAGTGCACATCACTCAGCTGTTTGCCTGGCATTTTGGCACTTTGTTAAAATTGGTGATTGATTGTTGAGCTTTCAACGTCCGAATGCAATATTTAGTTTGTAATTCATAAGCAGGTGAAATATACTTGTTTCATTTGCAGTTTATTTAACATGCTTCTTTGTTCCAGAGTTCCTCCTTTTATCTCACTTGTATTTTTGGAGAGAATTCGTTTAAAGGGAATTTTCGGAGAGAAACCTCAACCCCTCTCCCGTTGATGCCTCGGGGCCTAGTCGGCCCCGTTTCTGTTATCCACCCGACGGAAATTGGCCCATTGTGCTGTATTCGGGATAGTGAAGATAAATAAAATAAAAAAGAAAACTATTTGATAAATGTAAAGAGAGAGAATCTTGTGACTCTCCCTTTCAACAAAAAGTCTCCCTGCAAGAACGAACATTTCTCTCTGAACAGCATGAAGATCATCTCATGGCAATGGATACCGAAAGCAAGAAAACTACAGTAATTTTAGATAAACACTTGGCATAGAGAGAAATTGAACAAAATTGAGTTTTGGCGAAGTCTAGGCAAGAAGAAGCCAAAAAGTTTTGAGTGAGAACAATGCTGAGGATGATTAGGACACAACAGAAGATGATCCATTAGATGATACTTTTGACAGTCAACCATCAACCTCACATACGAAAGGGTGATAAGGGCTGAAGCACAATTTAGTAAAACTAACCACACTTTCAAGGGAATGAGTCATGTTTGGAGTTCCTTCAGCTATTGATACAGAACTAGCAGATGGCAGCAGTCACACCGGCATCAAACACCTCATCCACCAGGTGCTTGCTGGGTAATGTATCCTGAAGTGCACTTGTATTTTTGTTCTAATAAAGGCTCTACACCCAAGTAACTACAGCAATGCCATGTTTTCTTACCTTCTGACCATAAGTAAGCATTTCTCATGAAAAAATAAGATAGAGTACAGCTTTCCGAATACAAATTTCAACTTTTTACCAATATGGCCTAAAATTGTGAACCTTAAATTAATAGGCCAGAACCTCGGGATACTTGGCAAAAAGTCAGAAAATACTCCTTCATTATATTAAGCTGCAAATGCTACTTATCTGGCCCCAAGCTCATGGAAATCTGAAAACGTTTTCGACAATCACCCCAACTATAAACAACTGGACTATTAAAAATTGAAGACATAATGAAGGAATTAAAAGTACTACCAATGACAGAGGTAGCAAAAAATAAAAAAGTGAGGCAGAGAGAGCATGCTGAATGCATGTCTCTAGAGAGGATACCCAGAAAGGTTTAACCCTTAAAAGGGTATAACCCTTTGGGAGAAGAATAATTGGGACCCCAAGAGTATAATGGTGAAGCCAGACCAGGCAACATACCAAAACCTGTAAAGCAAGAAGTGGAAAATCACTTTCATAAAGAAGCCTTAAGTCATCTTGCAGGCTACGAACAGCCCACTTGAGATAAATGTCACAAAATTCAAACGAATGAGATGGGAGTGGCAAGACTTCATTAGTCTGTGGAGAGGTAGTACCCTACGTACCATCTGTACATCAAGTGCTCACCACTAAGCATAATTAATCAGTATATTCTTACTAACATGCAGCCAATGCTTGGAGGAGGCACAGGAGGCTCCGAATGAAAATGAGAGGAGGTTCAGGAAAAGTCACAGCAGGAAATCTTCTAGATAAGCTAACAGTGAAGATAAAATGAATTACATTCTACTCACTACACATCAGATACTCTCTTGATTGAATTTGGAAGGTCTCCGCAGAGGAAATGGTCATGAATCTCCTATGATGTATGAACCAAACCTTTTTAAACCTTCTGATTCAGGCTACTAAAGAGTTTAACAATTAAAAAAGATTAGCTGCAAATACTGAGGATTCAGATAAATAAATCTTACTATAATATTTCGTTCAAATATTATTGATGGGATAAAAAAGCATTGTTAAATTCAATTATTCGCCAAATTAAAGACATGGATGAGAAGGAGTTAAATGTCCAGTAGAGAACTATAGACAATGAAACCTGGATTCGAAATAAGGCAGACAAGAATAGGCTGCGGGCATCTGAGGAGTAGAGGAGGAGGAAAGTGGGGAAGTTTGGAGGGTTAATTTTTTATTTCTACTACTAAAATGAAAAGCGTCGCTTTTCAAGTGCACAGCTCATCTGGTTCTTGTTTTTCTTCCCAAAGTAACACACTAACAATGCAAACATACTTTTATAGTTCATACAGTTTTTGCAGTTGCCTCTTTAAGCCATGCACTATAGGCATCACTACTTTACAGCTACTCTAAAGTTCTTTAAAGTTGCAGCTTAAAGTAGCACACTTTAGGAACCTATACTATAGAACAACTATAAGGCTACTACTGTATGTACAGTTCAACTTTAGAAACTGTAAAACTACTTGTACCAAACTGTAAAATATTTTAAAGTTATTGTAAGGAACTATAAAGTACTTAAAGGGTCTTTATAGTAAATTTTCCTGAGGGTTGAAAGAAATTTGAATGAATAAGGGCTTGGCATGGAGGGAGAGGAGGCAGAGTAGAGAGTAGGAATTGGTAACGAGGCCCTGAAGGATTATGGAGGCTGTGGTAGTGGATAGGATGTCTGCTTGGCAGGGAAGGGGAAGAAAGAATATAGTAAAGGCTTTATGGAAGGGATGAAGAGAGGTAACATCTATGCTGATATGACCAAAGACATAGACCGTGGCCGAATTGGATAGGTACATCGTGGAGACAAATCATTCTTTAAAAGCGCGTCGATGAGCTGGAGCGATCTACCTCCTTTCCGAAGTGGTCACACTCAAGTACATCCACGTCAAGCAGGGTTGGAGATTCAGCCATGACTACAGTGTACGGGAACAATAAGGCCCTGCACGGGATAATTTGTATTCTATTACATTTAAACCTACTTTTATATAACTAATTTTATGCAAAGATTATTGACTTTGCATCCACAACGATGAGAGCGGTAAATTTTTTTACCTTGCTAATCAGCTATGCAATCACCGAACAAATGATGCATTAAAGAATTATATACTCACACTATTATCTGTATACTTGAAGTTGCGACTGGCGTTAACGGTGCAAATCGGACCTTGATCTTGCCTCCCGCCCCGTATTTCACGATCGCAGGACTGGATCCAGTCTTGAAGCTACACAATTGGAGCGGGCTAATGCCGAGAAAAACAATCACAAAAAGAAGCTGTGAGAGAGTTTTGACTTAAAATGTCCTCACACAACTTACATGCATAACAAAAAGTACGACAAACAACTATGATGAAATGTTTCCGATGATAAAGGAAGTTTTATGCTAGCTCTCACCAGAAATCAGCGACGCCCTGCTTCTAAGATTTCGTAGTTCACACACAAGGATTGCCTGAGTGCTTCTGTAGATCACATGAATCCTCAGGCAATTTCTTGGAGAAATAACGAATTCCTAACGATGAAATATCACATATATGACAAAAAACACTGCTCTTGGGCTCTCGTTGAATTTCAAAACTTCCCGTTTTGGAATAAGTGCGCAATAACAACTGCACATCGGAATTGTCAGAATGGGCTGAGCCCTTTCAATCTCGAAATTGATGTAATTATAATGCAAGTCCATTCAGAAGAATGGACTTTTCGAGTCGGTCCAAGACTATAGCGCAGTTCAAAAAGCTTATTTGGACTAGGAATAAATTAAAAGCAACGACAGTTTATTGCCGGTCAGCGAATTTATTATAGGTGGTGCATGAAAATGAATGGAATTAGAGCAGGCTCCGTTTCCAATTCAGACAATCGAACAACTTGCCGGTATACAGGGTACAATTTTCCCATTAAGAGGTCATGCATACGTCTGTAAAATAGAATGTAACGTGTAGAGCGGCCTCAATCCCGCAATAAATAATCGTCTCGAGGCAAATATGACGGTACCCAACGCCAAGGGGGGAACCATTCAATCCAATTCTAATGGAAAAGTTCTCACAAGTTTCTCCTGAGACTCAGGGTGCGAGAGTTTCTTGAGGTTTTATATTAATCTCCAACAGATCAGAAGTTATGCAGGTGGATGAAGGAAATATATATTTTATATATATTCTAAGATATCTTATTTACTCTTGTCACAGTAACCATGATTTCACATATTTTCCCCACTTATGATATATTTCACAGTAAAATCTTCACGGGGTTACCTTTTTGTGGATGCCAGCTGAAAAGGAGTGCGGTGATTACCTAAGTAATAATTACATGGCTCTGCATATTAGTACTCCACTGATTTCTGGACACATTAAGTTTATTATAATTACCTACTATATTGGGAATGCGTTACAATGTTGGAAAAAAATAAGCATTCAGGGCAGCAAATATTACAATGAAATTCTCAGGATCGGAAAAATCGGTTGGGTGGTTTTTAACGCGGCGAAATTTCTCTACTAAGTTTCTTACTGAGAAGTCAACAGAGGATGACTAGGACACCAACTGAGTGTACAGCATGCTCACTAGATCTGATGAACAGATCACGATTACCTACAGACCCAAAATGTACCTAAGTGAACTTCATGAAGCTAGAAAAATGCAAGTTCAAAGACCTTGAAAGTGCTGTGGCTCAATTACCATTTCCAATTACCAATACAGATTCCCCAAGGATATTTCTGTCGAGACACTACACTCTGATCAATAGGTACCCAACGAATTCTTTATGGTCAATCGTTTTAGGTATTTCTGTGAATTATATGAATGGGGAAAGCAATTATAGGCAAAAAAATTATGATAACAATTTAAAAAATCATAATAGGTACCCATGGCATCACTTCTGCTTTTTTTATAAACGTACAACAAGAATGTCACAAGCTTGTCACAAGAATGTCACTTCGCATGCACTGATTAAGAGACAGCATCATGAACATTCATGTTATCGTAATTATAATAGGGTAAGAAGAACAAGCACCAGTAAATTACTCAATATGGTCAGAGTCTGGCTCCAAGGCATGCAGAATAACCACCTAATTAGGTGAAGATAGATCAAATGCTTTCTTGGAGAATGAGGTCATGGAAGATTGTTCAAGTTGCACACTGGGTCACACTCTCCATCTCTAATGACAATTTTGATGGACGACACGAACATACATCATATTCTGATGGTGACAGACAACTGATAAATCGAAAGATTGGTAGAAGTGGGGAGTTCGACAGGGTGAGAATCCCTAACAACCTTCAACAACCACTCCTTACGCTGCATCTCTGGGGCGGGAGGAAGGATTCCTGGTATTAATCTGAAATTTAACTGCAGAGATCATTATAGGAGTTCATACAAGGCAGAGTTATCAAATCATATAATGTCTTTCTCTTCTAACCATGGTAGATGTAAAGGGAGGACCAGTGGCATATCCCCAGGAGAATGGTTTCAAGAGGAGTGTTTTTTCCATTGAATGAAAGACTAACAATTTAGGAGCATTTTAAAATTTTCCAGATATCTTGGGGCAAGGAGGCAGGGCTAGATGCTGCTGCCAGGGGATGGGGAACTGCTACAAAAACAGCTTTAGCTCAACATTGTCCCTATTACTATCCTTCAGCGAGGGAATCCTCATGCCCAAAAATGAGAGAGATCTTATGGACCACGTGTCATCACTCATTGCAAAAGGTGCCACTTAACCAATACCCTAGTTGGGAAATAAGGGAGGGTGACTGAGGTTGGGAATATTATTATTTTGGTCCATCAGTCCTTAGGGTAAAGAAAAGACCAAGTAACCTGGTTGACTTACGGGTGAAATTTCTCAGAGCGCACACCTGGATTCTGTGAAGAAAATGCAAGTTTCTTCTAAACTGACCTCTTTAGAAGTGGGCTTAAAGCAACTGGTTGATTAATACGTAAAACTAAAGAACATAGAGCATACCTGAATTTGAAAGAGACGGCTATGCTCCTAAGAGCAGCTGCAGAAATGGGCTTAGAGCAATGATGAGCTAACCCAAGTTAACCAATATAATTCTCAGACAATATTATTCTTGGCATAAAAAAATACATCATTATATGTAAGAGAAACAATAACTCAAGGGTATAGGAATTAATGATCTATTTCGTTTCCCATTTAATTTATCAACAATTTAAAAAGAAAAAAATACCAGGTTTTATCAGCTTCATTCCAAGTCCAATGAAGAGGCAAAGGCAACTTCTTCTCTATCTGCCTCACCATCATCCAAGTCCACAATACTGTTCAGAACACTAAATGGCAAATAAATATCCATGTGTGGTAGGAATAAAACCAAAAATGATGGTTTGGGGGTCACAGGTAAGAGAATACAAGGGATTGCATATTGGTTATGTTATAAAGGAAGAGGATAAGGAAAAGAGGAAAACAAGTACAAATCTTTGATCTGTAATTGCTCTAAAATAGCTCCAAAGGACTAATATATTGTCTGGAAGTGGTCTGTTACTGGTCTGGATTTGAAACCTCTTTAAAATCCAGATTAGCTCAGTCAAGTTAGACAAAATATTTTTTCCTGGGCTAGTTTATTGGGAAATAATAAAATTAAGTGTAAGAGAGTGCCACACAGCACAGGTAAAACACAGGCAGTGGAGGTTGGGTAACACAGCAAGCAGACGCACAAAGCTCACATGGCAGATGTCCAAGAATAACTAAATTTAAAGAGGCTAGGCCACACCTGCAACATCCATGTTAGCTCTAAGAAAGTCATTAATGAGTAAATTATTCCTTACTAATCCCAAAAAATTTTAGTCCTACCTCCCAGCCCTCTCAAGATACTTGACCATTATGTAGTAGATTACCCATAGTACATACCTTAAATAAGAAAATGTGCACAATCCAATACTAGTATTATAAATGACTTTGCTTTTAAAAAACAAGAAGAAATTCATTTGTACTCTTGAAATTTAATTTTTACGTAGAAGAAATGAAATAACTTTTTCTAAACCTTACTCTCAAAGTGTGTCATTTTGACATGAGCAATGTTATTCCTGAAGAAAGGATGGCAATTGACAACCTGCCAGCACAAACTAGCTCTGCCACTGGTGAGTAGATACAACACATAACCTACAAGTTGTAGAATATGTGAAGGTTAAAACAAAAGAAAGAAACAATATGAATAAGAACTTGAGAAACAAGATGGTTCAAATTCATTATATTTATTGAAAAATATGAGGTTAAATTAACAAAATTCATCGAATCATTGCTATGATAAATATTCAAATGTTACAATATGGCTACATAGTATACATAGAATTACCATTTTATTTTTGTGCTCGGCTATTTCAGCATACCAACCAATAATCTCATTATTACTCATTTTCCCGGCAGCAGACACATTATCTCCAATAGCAACCTCACAATGGACAAGCTCTATGCAAATGTAAGCAAAATGGTGTCATTAGGCACATAAATATGTACTACATAGTACTAGACTTACCTGCAACAACATTCATTTCAAATCCTAGTCTGCCAACACATCAACTAGTATAGTGAAATAGGCAAATCGCCACCAAGGCTGTCAATTCCCTTTAAAGGAAATTTTTTATTATTTTTGGAGTATGGACATGGTTGGCATTTAATAGCCAATTAATTGAGCTAAAAATATTAAATTTCAAACCGCCTTCATTTTCTTCAAAATTGATGCATTTTTAAAATATATTCTTTGAAATACAAACATATGACCAATATGTTGAAGGGAAGTTCTCAGAAAGGAAAGTGAAGTTTGGAAACTCATTCCACAATAACAAACAGGAAAAAAACAATGAATATTAAAGTTCCTCAGCAACGAACTTCAAATTTTCACCATGAGTACAAAATTCAGGACAAACTTGTTGCTAAACTGAAGTTAGTAAAGAGGATTTTCAATGGTTATCTAAATATACCAAACTGCTGAGTTAACTTAACAGTGATGAGACTCGTTGTTCACTCGCTACTATCAATATTAAGCCTGTGTTCAGGGCTGGTGCACTAAAAAACTTTACCAGCAGATTTAACACTGGTTCAGAGATTGGTCCTTCTATGCAAACGCTCTACTGCTACGTCATCCACGGAGATAAGCTTCTCTATTGGGATTCGGGACAGCTCTCCTTCCACGCAATCGGGACGCATCCAATCATCCTTCTTCGCACCACCTGACGACGAGTTATCTTTATTTGCTGCCTCCTTGGCAGCGGCAGCTCCTTCCTTAGCTTGCGCATCTCTGGCTCTTCTTTCCTTAAGCTTCAACGAGAATATTGCCACACTCCTTGCCCTCTTCAACAAACTTCTCTTCACCCGTGACTTCTTGGCCGCCAGCTCTGCCGCAGCCTTTTCAGCATCGGATATCTCCATTGTCGGGACTGTTGGCGTTGTCGCTGCCGACGGTGTCGTAGCTGTCGGCGTAGGCGCTGGCAATGTCATGTGTGCCACCTTTGGTTTGGCTCCCTGCTTCTCCCGATCCTCTCTCAGCGGCCCATCAACCGGCTCCCGAGGCTGCCTCCTCACTCGTACCACTCCGTGACTCTCTGAAGGTTTCTCTGGCGTGCTCCCCGACCTCTGTCGTATCCCTTCATTTGCCAGATGAGTCCTCTCTATACTTGACAAAGTCTTCGTGCTGTCTGCAGGTGAGCCCGACGGAAGCGAACCAGATTTGTCCTTCTCGGGGGAAAACCTGAACTTTGACCTCTGCTGATCGACCCACGGGGGCGCCGATCGAAGGAGGTCGGAATCAGATGACGCCGACAGTTCTTTGGGTGGCACGATGCAATCCGTGCTGTGCCTTATTGCAAATTCTCCATCCCTGGTGCAGTGGGCATCGGGAAGGGATCCTATATCACCCGTGCCATTGATGGAAGCACCGCGACCGGAACTGGCCCTCCCCCCCTCCACCAACCTGCGGACCCAGTCCACGCCATGGGGCCCAATCGTCAAGTGGTGGCCCATGATGGGCGCACTCGACTCTACTCCCGGAAAGCCCACACCGTCTCTGCGATGCCGGCCATCCCCATCGCTACCCGACCACTCCTTCGACTTCTTCAGAGCACTCTTGCCAACAGGCGAGGTGGCAGGCTTCTTGACGGGAGATTCCTCTACAACTTCCTTCACAGTCATGAGTGGTGGTTCTTCAGCAGGAACTGGGGGTGCCACCTCATTCACAGGAGTTATCAGGCTCGGCATGCTCTCGTTAGAGGATTTCCTCTCGTAAGGCTTCTTCTCTTCTTCATCCTCAACCTCATCCGTGCTGTTGACACTGCTGGCAGGAGAGACAACAAATCTGCAAGACATTAAGTTGTGTCAGGCTAATTTGAGAAAAAAATGCAATGAATGAATATGCATCCTTTTTACTCAATATTCTATCGACAAAAATGTTGACTCCTTATCATTGAATAATACAGGTAAAAAAAACATTACTTACAGTTTAAAAGTAATGAGTGAAACTTGATCATAATTTTTTATTCTATCAAATTCGGCACACAGAGCATTCATAAATGTACAAGACAAGAGGACTTCAGCAAGTTGATTATGTAGGTGTCATAGGCATCATAAGAGCATCATTATGGAGCCTTCAAATGGCTATGAAATTTCAGGAAATATATAGGGACCCATCATTAGCCTCACGAAAAATTATGTAATGTGTACAATGATATAGTGCAATGCGGAACAAAAATTAATAATTAGTAGGTTGATAACCCTTCGTAAATAAGAAGAACCAATGAAAATCACTGACAGACAGATGAGTTACGATATTATTTGAGCAGGAAGATTTTCAAGATAGGTGGAGAGAATATGTGGAGTTGCTACACGACAGCGATAGAAGGCCAACTAATTTAGATATTGAGGATGAAGGAACACTAGATGAAAGTAACCTCGGGACAATGGAACTCAATAGTGACATAGAGATAGGATTGAAAGAGATGAAGGTTAGAAAAGCTGTAGGAGTGGATAACATACCTTCTGAGTTAAGGAAATAACGGTAAGCAAGCATCAAATAATCCAACATTTCATCAAAATCCTTGGACCAGTTTGGAGAAAAACATCCAAAAGCCCAAACTGGTATAGCTTGTTTAGGATTCCTTAATAACTCGAGTACATACTGATTTTATTATAGACAAGAAGTAGAACATTTCTTAATTTTTTTATTGTACCTTACTTTCAATGAAAAAAAGCTGATAAGCAGAAACTATAAAAAATAACAACAATGAAAACTGTGAATCTGTGTGTTTAACACTCTCGCTGCTGGGCACTTCTCGCTGCCGGATAGGTAGAATGCTGCGTATTTTAAGCTTTATTCATGCTATCGCAGAAAAATAACTCTATTACTTAGAAAATGCTGTATATATTGCTTTGAAGCTTGATTCTTCTACCTTTTTTAATTGTAAGTTGGTTGGAATATGTTTCTCAGCAGCTAAGGAAACACGTCAAATGACGGGATTAGCAGCGAAAGTGTTAAGCTTGAAAATAAATATAAACTTATGTTTATGATGTTTTTTAGGCTATGATGGGATTTTTCAAAGGTCATACAACAATGGTGACCTAGTCATCATTTCTACGATAGTTACAGTGTCGCCCATTTTTGCAGACCTTAGAACAATACTGCCCCATCAAAAATATGTACTCATCAAATAGTTATGACATCTCTGACATCTACATAATGAACCCGCAGAGGAATAGGCCCAATTCAGCACACATGACAACAGATGGTAACCATGGTAACTTTCTGAAATTTCCAAGGTATTTTTCATAGTTTACCACAACCCCTGGAAATTACTGTAATTGCCGATAATACTCACCTGATTTCAGATATTTTTCATACTAATGTATACCAAATATATTCTTTTAAACCAAGCCTATACATATTTCATCCAGGTGTAAGTACCATAAATGCCAATACAACTTCCCACCGTCCACCCACCAAACACCCATCCTTCTCCGAACAACTGAATTACCCAGAATAAGTAGGTTGGATACCTACACCTCTCTTTCCCCTTCCCTACCTTCCTTTTCCAAGCCATGGGAGTAAGTTCCGATAAATATTCTTAATGTCAACATAGGGTATGTTGTCATGAAGTTTCGTAATAATATTACGTTATAAATCCGTAAATAATGGTTCAATAAAGATAAAACCAACTTAACATGATATCTTAAAAAGTAAGGTTTACTAATAACTACCATTTTGAGCTCATCCTTCCAGAAATACGGCAAAATAAACTATTATATCTTGGGATGGGCAGATCCAGATTTTTTTTCGGATCCGGATCCTTCATTTCGGATCCCGGATCTCAGTTCTTATTTTCGGATCCTTGGATGTATTCAAGGGAATATACAATTCACAAATGATAATAGAATTTAAGTCTTTGGAGACTTTATTGAAAATAAACAACATCAAGTTTTAAAATGTTAAACTTAAATATTAAAATAAAGACAATGTCGATGCCACAATAATACTAATCCTTGATTGTTGTCACGCTGATGCAATGATTGTTGTCATACCACATCTTGAGATTTGATTCTTGAGAATAATGAGATGGATAATAAAGGGTGAATGTGATTTACATTCAGCAAAAGCCGGTTGTCGAATGAAGTACATCAACAGCATTCAATTTGTTCGGCAGAAAGCCGCTGATAGCCGATGACAGCCGGCACTTCAATCGCTTAAAACTAGGGATGGACCGATTCCGATACCGATATAAAGTATTGGCCGATATTTATGGTATCGGTAGCATCGGTATCGGCAGTCAAGTCAGTGATTTTCCGATATTTTCAAATTTCAGATTTTTACCGCCAATATGGCCAATCAAACGAGGTGTCGACTTCTTCCGCTAGAGTGCTCTGGTACTAAATGCCATCAGTAAGGTTATCTAATTGTAAGACAGAGACAGACCATGACTCGAGACAACATTGATCTGAATTGCCACAATTTAGACTTTTCGATGAGGTCCTCACTACCCAGGATTCCAATTTCAAGTCCCAGGATTCAATAGGCACCCAAGATCTTTGAAATCTATTTTTTCTCCAATGCTTTAAGAGGAGATTGTGTGAAGTTTTGCACAGTAAACTTTGTTACAGTGTTTATGAATAGTTTGATTATGATCCTAAATTGTGTCTTTTAGTTGTGATTTCTTGCATTCATAACTTTTCTTTTATCTAATATTTTTAAAACACTGTTATTGACTATATTTACAGTATGTATAATTTGTCTATTAACTACGTTGCCATGTATACACTTGTCTTTTATCTTGTATTTGTGCTTTGAGTATAGTTTCGTTGACGAGTTCTACAGCACTTGACCTGCTGAAGAATGAAAATATCATTATTATTAAAACTTTTTCAGTGAATTTTCAGTGTTTTGCCTGTGTAATAATGGTTGTTTCCATAATCTGGTTTCTTAGTTGGCCGAGCCAGCTTAAAGTGCTTGTGGTGAAATGCTGAGTTTGTATGTTACCTAGAATGGAGTAGTATCGGTATCGGTAATGGTATCAGGGGGGGGGGGAGGAGAACTGGTATCGGAATCGGTATCGGTATCGGAAATTTCTGGTATCAGTCCATCCCTACTTAAAACTCCCTGATGCATATCTGATTTATTGTAGTATTTGGATCCGATCGCAGTATCTCATCCCATGTAAAGATCTGCAGATCTTTGGATCCGCAGATCCGATCCGACCATCCCTAATTATATCTCATGATGTTAGGTTTACCTGAAAACTCACATTCGCTTGGGATCTTTTGAGGTAAGTTGGGACTCCAAATTACTTTTCAGCACTTATTCAATCATTTGTATCTACCCAAACACATTGCACTAACTTGTAAATTAGTAATATTGCAAGGTGCACGCCCCAAATGTATTGTAATCATCAAAATACGAGTTAGGTATGGTCTTCATTAGGCCCGCCATTTTTTTGGAAAAGTACGAGCCTTCGGTTAGGTATATCTGAGTAACCCATCCGCCTTGTGAAAATAGTCATGTGACTAGTAACACGTAGACTTGTAGCTCTGAGAAACAGCCCCCAGGAGGAATAAACCCAAGGATGGGGGAGGAGAGTATACAGAGGTTGCCGCTAGGAAGTGACGGTGCGGTTATGCGGCAGTTGGGAGTGGACCACGGGAGCATGTAGGCAGAATAATGAAACACGTTAAGAGTAACTTTTAAGTAAGTTTTCTTCCAAAAATCCCTGCCAAATTGTCTGTGACTGTTCTGATCTGTTGATAGCGGGGGATTTTACATGGGCTTAATTATAAGTAAAGGCAAAACTCATTTATGGAACACTTTCCTGGTTTATACACCTGGAATAATCGTGGGGCTATCATTTGAATGAAACTTTCTAACACATTCACGACATTTACCAATCAATCTCAGATTGATCTAAGCTCTGAATGATCTGAAAATTCCACTCAAGTCCACTCAGAATGCCTGGTTCATCAACATTGACTGAAAATATCAATATTGAATAATCAAATCTATCAGTTGAAGCATGATTGACCCGGTGGGTAAACAACTGCAGAGTTGCAACTTATCAGTCGCATTACGAGTGAATAAAATTACCAAATTGGAGGTAGAATTGAGATGTGCCATGACATCATCAACATTACTTTACTCACCATTACTGCATTCTTGTTACAACTCATTAAAATACACGCTTTGAATAATAACGATTATATTTTGTTTCCCGATGACAAACAAAAGAACAACGAGGAGTGCCACAGACCCGCTGGTTTATATAATCTGAAATTTCTAGACTGGCTGAGAAAGCAGGCTGAGTTGGCCTGCTTCTCAGATCGATCCCACTTTACTGTAAAGCACATTGCGTTTAAAATACCCAGCTGATCTGGTCAGATTGATCTGAGATCGTTTGGTAAAACGAGGTGCATGACATAAGGAAGACAAATTGTGAGTGGCCTGACTTATTTGTTTTTACGTTCTCTTTAATTCTAATACATTAATGTTGCAATAATAATTGTTTAAATTTCATTAATCCCTTACTAGATAAAACTATTTGTGTGTGCTATTGGCATTCCTGCTAAATCCTTCAATATCTATCCTGGTTAAAATGAGCTGATCATGAACCGTTCCACAAGTGTTACGTCGGCCGTTCATGAACTGTTCATGAGGTGTTCCCTTAGCATTTCTGAAGCGTACCTGGACTGTACATCGGCCCAAATGAACCGTTACGTACCATTCAGTTGGTCTGTTAGAGAAACGTTCAATAACCATTCAGGAAGCATTCCTGGAATATTCATGAAACCTTTCTGCAACAGTTATGAAGCAGTCCCAAAGCATTTCCAAATTATGCATTACATTTCCAAAACAATTTATAATCCAACATTAAACATTCCATGACAGTTCTGGGATTGCACATTTATCCATTAATTTTGACAACATGGGCACGCGTATTTATTTCATTTCCTAATTACGTGCTGAAAATAAAAAATTACTGGGTAATTATGGCAATATGCAAAAATTACCGTAACTTACCATGGTAATACACTGCAAATGAAAATTACAGTAATATAACCATCACTACACATGACCAAGAATAGTTAAAATACATACCTTCCAATAACCAAGTTAGGCGAGGATGAGACTGCTGTGTTTGTGATTCCATCCGTGGCGGGAGGGGGGGTTGTGGAGGAGAAACGACGAAATGCCTCCCGCCTCGAGAATTCCACCTTTGCCATTTCCGTGGCCACCCATTCAGGCAAGTCCGGAATCGCATAGGTGATCACAAGTCGTAAAATCAACATGACATGCTGAAAAGATAAGGTGCACTCAATCAGCATGGCAAAGTATTAAAATAAAAAAATCAGGTAGAATTTTACATACATACATATCCAAATCCTGTTCCACTCAACATGGGTCTAGGATGTTCACTAAGCCTCACCGTTGCCCTCTATCATTCCATAGCTAAGGTAGGAGCCCCTAGAGACTCGGAGGCTACACGCTAGGCTTAGGTTGCTTGATAAATTCAGAACCGATATTTTTCAGAGCGACATAGAGAATATTATCATGACTCCTCACTACATCTCTAGGTCTGACAGACGCGACGAAATAAGAGAGATACTCTACAGAACAGATAGTTACAAAAACTCGTTCTTTCCGCGAACAATAAGTGATCACAATGAAAATTAAGCTCACTAAATACATTCCTATACTTCATGTCACTATTTCATCTCCAAAAAACTTACACCTTTACACAGCTGGTGACCTAACACCCCCTGCCAGATGCCCATGTGGCGGCTCACGGGGTATTATGTAGATGTAGATGTAGGTAGCTTTTGTCGGACAACTTCATCCCAGTGGTACCCTCTTGCCTCCACATCCCTACTCACTTCCTCAATCCAACGTCTCCTCGGCCTTCCTCTCAGTCTTTTAGCTTCCTCTATTGTGCTCAGCATTCCTTTTGGCATTCCTGTTTCTTCCATTCTTTCATCATGTCCCAACCATCTAATCCTATTATCTACTATTTTTTGTCCAATACTTTTTACATTCAATTGCTCCCTCGTGTTGGCATTTCCCATTCTGTCTAGTTTTATTTTCCCCAGCATTGATCTCAATAACTTCATTTCTCCTGCTGTTTACCCTACTCCACTGTCTTTCCATCATTGTCCTAGTTACAGCTCCATATGAAACAATTGGTAGATAGTACGTCTTGAACATGATCATTTCTGCCTGTTGTGGTATCTTCCTATCCCATACTAGATGCTTAATGCTCTGATAAAATCTACCTGCTTTACTTAGTCTATTTGAATATTCATGTTCTATCCTACCATTTTCACTTATTGCAGTACCTAGGTATGAAAAATTATCCACTTCTTTCACTGGTAGAGCATCTATTGTTATATTCACTCAGGTGTTTTCATCTCTGCCAACAACAATAACTACACTTTTTCAGTACTTATTTCAAGTCCATGAAGCTTCATTTGCCTATTTCATTCATCTAATTTGTCCTGCACTTCATTCCCACCCTCCCCCAAAATCATTAGATCATCTGCAATATCATGCGTTTTATATTTCCATTAAACTTCTTTTTCACCTCCCTTGTGATACATTCCATAATAACATTGAAGAAACATACGTGTACTAATGGCAATGAATAATTCTAATTTTCTGGCAGAATCAACCAATGGAATTATTTTCTGGGGTTATTCTCCTACAATTTTGAACAAGGTGTTCCCCATTGTAAACCATTTTTCCTTAAATTATGTATTAACTACTAACTGTTTATACATATCACTTGCACATTTATACAAAAACTAACCATCCTTTATGAACTCTAAACAATTGTGTTCACAATTATTCCATAAGGGGCTCCTCAAATATTCATGTTACTCTCCATGAGAGAAGATTGTCTGCCAGAAGTCTGTTAGCTAGAGGGACCAAAATTTTCAGCAAAATCCCAACGTACTTAAAGGGTATCGAATCAATTAAAAGGTTCAAGCTAGAAATGAGAAAAATTCTGCTACAGAAATGCTACTATTCTGTCACAGAGTTTATTGATGATAATGTTATATGACTTTGATCATAATAATATGCTTTGACTAAATGTTTATGTATGCTATGACGAGAACTATACAAATGTATTTTGTCTTCTGGTGAACAAAGAGTTGAATTGAATTATAAAGCAAAAAATATAAAATTTCATAAGCAAACTAAAAATCAAACCAACCTCAAGAATAACAATTAGAAGAATAGTCTGAGTAGTGGACATCTCTGGAAACATTCGGTGAACTTGGCCTGAGAGCCCTATGAGGGCACAGTTAACCAATACAGCTATTAACCCCATAACTTCCATGGCATCCTGTAAGAAAGAATCCATGAGAATCATGAGCTCGAGCATCAAAATTCATGAAAACACCACACAGTAATATCAAAAGGCTTACCTGCCACGTTCCAATGTTTGGAACCCTTTGCCCAAATGGCCTTTGAAAAATAAAACAGAGCTTGAAGGCATCACTGCGAATTTCAATCACATTGTTTAGCAATGCACACAAGCCAGCCATGGGAAAGGCAGATGAAAACAAAACAACGTATCCAAACTGTATAAACATTTCTAGATGGTCTTCAAATGTCCCATCATACTGTGAAGAAAAAATGTAAATGGATTAAGTGACGACCCAGATGACCAACAACATGTTTTAGGCCATGTTCCAATCTATGTTTAAGGCATATTAGCCTTTCTGAAATTCGGAATATGATATCATGATCAGAGCTTGGGGGCTGCCTTAATGGCAATGAGCAGGCCAGGGCAGGCTAGTACAAGGCAAGGCCACACTGGCTCTCCCAGTCGATGGCTGGTCACTTGGTGAGGCAACTAACAACTTCGGTAACTTGTACCATTAAAGATAGGAAGGTAGGTTGGCAAGGGAAGGATTTACTGAACAAAAACAGAAGTGCTAATGATAAGCGAAGGAAATAAAATTCTATGGAAAGTCGCAAGATTCCTTAAAGCTGTTTTGAGTGACCAGAAAGTAACACAGAGGTATTGGAAGGATTAGATTTGGAGCTGCTTTAGACTTTGAGACTCCATACTAGGCTTAGATTGTGTTAAAATATCAGATCAGGTGAGTTTCAGTATGACACAAGTGCCAAAAATATCCTCTTTCAGGTTCTGAACCAAGGCATTCTCGGTCAAGGGCCAGCATTCCAGCCACCACACCAACCCTCCTTTCCCCTCCTCCCCCCCCCCCAAACAATTCACACACAGTGTCATCTGATATGGACCTTTACCGCAGACTGCAACCTTAACGTGGTGGAAGGGCTTGCACATACCAAAGACCCCAAGAGCTGGACTGGAGGGAGCAATTAATAATGCTCCTGGTGGGGCCACCCATGCCAAGTAGGTTGAATGGTAGGAGCCAGACGAAAGGTAGTCCAGTGATGGTGTCATGTGAAAAACACTGTTGGGAAGTGGGGGTGGGAGTCCCCTCTCAACTATTATACTTCCCTGAAAAATCAATGTCAATCAAAGATAAATGAATCCTGGCAACTATGGGATGCTGCCCTCTTGGGCGGGTGTCGGGCCCGGCATCAGGGGATGCAAAGCCCCTGAGGCTGTGATCACACAAAATCCTTGCACTACAGAGCAATCACAGGATACAAGGACCAAGGAAGATAAGAAGAAAAAGAAGAGGAGAAGGGAAGTACCAATAAAAATAGGGACTTGGAACGTTAGGACCATGATGAGGGAAGGGAAGCTGGAGAATATTAAACGGGAAATGGATAGAGGGAACGAAGATGTCTTGTGGCTATGCATGGTGAGATGGAAGGACAAAGGGGTCTACTGGAATGATAATTACTGGGTAATCTATAGTGGTGGGTTGGAGAGTCAACGTGGGGTAGCTATAGCATTGAACGCAAAATTGGGAATGAGGGTAGTAAATATTGAGCAGGTGAGCAACAGGTGGTAGAAATAAAAGTATGCCCTACAACTATCGTATTGATCCAGGTGTACATGCCTACAAGCAATCATAGGGAGGAAGAGGTGGATGTGGTGAATGAACAAATGAAGGTGATAATCAGAGAAGTCCCGGACAAGAAAATCTAACAGTAATGGGCGACTTGAATGCAGTAGTGGGGGAAGGGAGAGATGAGTATGAAGTGGGAGGGTTTGGATTAGGTGCGAGAAAAGATTGTGGAGAAGAGGCAGTAGAATTTTGTAGGAGAAATAAATAAGTAGTTACAAAAACTTGGTTTAAACATCATCGTATGAGGAGGTACACATGGAAAATGCCAGGAGACACAGGGAGATACCAAATTGACTATATAATAGCTAGGCAAAGATTTAGGAACAGTGTGAAGAACTCACGGAGCTATCCAGGGGCTGATGCAGACTCCGATCATAATTTAGTAATGAAGAATTGTGAGGTTAGATTCAAAAAGCTTAATAAAAGTAGGAGGATGAAGAAGTGGAACTTTGAAACATTGAAAGGGGAAAAAAGGAGGGAATAACAAGAGATAGTGGAAGTGAACACAGGCGAAGCTGAGGATATAGGAACAATCAAGAAAAAATGGGAGAATACAAAAACAGGCATTGTAAGAGCAGCTGAGAAAACAACTGGAGCAGCAGAAACGAGGAAGCAAATGAAGCACTGGGTTATGGAAATGATTAGGAAAATGAAGGTGAGAAGGAATTGGAAAAACATCAACACCAACATAGGTAAGACTAAATAAAAGGATTTAAATAATCAACTGCAGCAAATAAAAATTTGGGGGAAGGAAAATTTGTTGAAAAGGCAATGAGATGAAATGGAGAAACTGCAAAAAGAAGGGGAAGTGGGTGCGTTATGGAGTAAAATTGCTATCGGGAGGTAAGAGAAGTCAAACGGTACCTAAGATTACGGATAGAAGAGGTAAGATATTAATCAAACAGGAAGATATTCAAGATAGGTGTAGAGAACACATGGAACCTTATGACAGTCATGGCATACCAGCTGATTTACATATATATAGAGGATGAGGGAACACTTGAGGAAAATAACCTCAGGCCAAAAATACTCGACACTGAAATAGAGAAAGCATTAAAAGAAATGAAGGTGAGGAAAGCTGTAGGAGTAGATACATACCTTTGGAGGAGCTAAAGAATTTAGGAAATAAAAGTAGGCAAGCTTTTTTCAAACTTATACTCAGGATGTACGAGGAAGGAGTATGGCCAGAGGACTTAGTGAGGGCAGTCTTGATTCCTATCCCGAAAAAGAAGAATGCATCAAATTGTGAGGACTATAGAACAATCAGTTTGATTCCACGTGCAGCCAAAGTTTTACTTCAAATAATCAATAGAAGGTTGGAGAGCAAGACCAATAGCTACTTGGGCAATGAACAGTTAGGGTTCCGGAAGGGAAGGTCAACTTGGGATGTGATTGCAGTGATGAGAACACTTACAGAAAGAAACACAGAGTATAACCAGGACATTTTTGCATGCTTTATTGATTTTGAAAAAGCTTTTGACAGGGTATATTCAAGTAAACCAATGGAGACAATAGGGAAAATGGGAATAGATTGGCAAGACAGAAGACTAATCAGAAACTTATATATGACGCAAAGGGCACAGGTGAGGGATGCTGAGAGTGAATCAGGGTGGGTGACTATAGGTCATGGGGTGAGGCGAGGGTGCCCGCTGTCGCCAATGCTTTTCAACATTCATGCTGAGGAAATGGTAAGACAGGCATGGGAACTTAAGGTTGGAATCAAATTAGGAGGGCATCTGGTAAAGTCGGTTAGATTTGTGGGCGATCAGGCGCTGGTTAGTGGGACTTCAAAGGGACTGCAGTCCTAGGTAGATGCTTTAGAGATGCAGTGCGGGACATTCCGAATGAAAAGGAAAGTAATGAAATTCTCTAGGACAAAGAAATTGAGGCTTGTGATTAAAGTTGGAGGGCACAAACTCGAGCAAGTAGAGAATTTTAATTACTTGGGTAGTACGCTAGAAGAAAATGGACATAGTAGCAAAGACATATGTAAGAGAATAGCACTAGCTAAGGAGGCATTTAGTAATAGAAGGGAGCTGATGATGGGAACACTGGGTAAGGAGGTGAAGAAAAGGGTGGTGAAGAGCTTGACATGGAGCGTAGCGTGGTATGGTGCAGAAACGTGGACCCTGAGAAAGGAGGACGAGAATAGGCTGCAGGCATTTGAGATGTGGGTGTGGAGAAGGTGAGATGGACGGAGAGGAAGACTAACGTGGAAGTGCTTCAGATGGTGGGCGAGGAAAGGAAACTTTTGAACAAAATTCGAGATCGCAGAGTAGGCAGCTGGAGGATGTAATAAGGGGCAAGGGCTTGCTTAAGAATGTGATAGAGGGAAGGATGCCAGGAAAGTGGGGAGAAGGAAGAAAGAGAATAGGTTTAATGGACAGGATGAAGAAGGGCAGACCGTATGCTGAGGCAAAATAGGATATACTAGACATAGATAGGCCCCAGAAAATGTAGGAAACTGAGAGGAGATTCTCTGACATTCAGCAAAGCCTACCTTACCCGATAGAATACTTAAACAAAAAAAGCAAAATCTGATATGGAAAAGGTTGTGACTGCAGGCATGTGTAAATTTAAAAGCATGTTACACCTACACATCACCATGATTGAGTGCGGAAAAGGTCATGTGTCGCCCAATGATATTCTCTTTGCCTAACTAATTAGGTAATTTTCAATTTTCCACCACAGCTCCAAGTGTGATAGACTTCATCACGTATTTAATATTTTCTTCTACCGAACAAATACAGATGAGAACCAGTTACGGCACAAGATTGGGTCCAACTCACACCTATTGCGGGGCATGATACGCATAGAGGTGGTACTTAAATTGGAACACAGCCTTAGACTGCATAAAAATGACAGATGCTTAAGTATGTCACAAAAATTCATGAAATAAAATAAACACAGTGAAATACCTTATATAGTGAACTCTCTAATTCAGCTTGATTGACACTCCTGTTAACAATCTGTCTCTTTGGATGATTGTTTTCATCATGTTCAGAAGTCTCTTCATCAGCTTTATCAATAATGCTATCATCTTTTTTTTCATCAGACGGACTTAAAGCACCAAACAGGTCAAAACTTAGCTTAGCTATGCGAAACTGCTCCAAGAGGTAAGGCAAGGCAGACTCCTTTATGTTGCCAATGACTTGTCTCGCTATCAACAAAGCTGCCAATTGCTGTAAGTAGAAATTAAAATAAAAATTACCAACCAGAACATACCTCAACAAATGAACTCCCTTTAATACACCCTTTACAATTTCATATTGATCTTCAGATAAAATTTATCACTCACAGGGCCTTATTCGAAAGTAAAATTTTGAAAGGAAATGATTTGATCTGGAGACTCAGATCCTTCCTTGAGAAAACTATAAACATTCTTTTATAAAAGCAAATTGACTTTTACCCTGTGCTACAGACAAGGATTGCTTTAAATCAGCTAAGTACGTATTAATGGATCATTATCAATGCTCCTTTTTAAAAGTTTTCAATACTTATCTTCAAATTCCTAACATGCATAAGTAAGAAGTTGAGTCATTTAGATATAGAAATACTGTGAATTACACTCTCAAAACTATTTACCATTTTTCTACATGAAAGATCTTAGATTTTCTTGGTGTATCTCCTGGATAAATATTTATAGGGTGTTCACTGGGTAAGAAGGTCTTTAAGTCCTGGCTATTCGGGGAGCGACTTTAAGTCCTTAGTCTCCATCTTCAGGGGTGTTGAACCCCTGAAGATGGAGATGTTGGGACTTACTTACCTGGCGGAACACCTGAGAAACATTATCCATCAGATACGCCGGGAAAACCTAAGATCTTTCATGTAGTAAAATGGATAACAGTTTTTAAGGTATAATTCACAGTATTTCTACATCTAAATGCTTCAATTTCTTACTTATACATGTTAGGGATTTGACAGATAAGTACTTAAAACTTAAAAAAAAAAGAGTATTGAAAATAATCCATTAATATGTACTTGGCTGATTTCAAGCAATCCGCACCTGTAGAACTGTGTAAAAGTCAATTTGCTTGCCATATATGTTAATTATTTATAAATCAATTCTTAATGGGGCCGTCCAATAACCAATATTAAAAGATAATACATATTAAACACCCAGCACAAGAGGAAGAACAAAGAGATACAACTCACCTCTTTTAACTTTTCCTGATCTTGAAGGTAAAATGCAATATAAAATAATGACAGGAAGGAATTCACAAACTGGAACTGAAATAAAAGAGAAGAGTTGTGAGGATTATTTAAAAAAAGAAAAGCACTTCTGAAATTTGATAAGAAACAAATCGTACTCAATATTCCTCCATACCACATT
Source organism: Ceriagrion tenellum (assembly GCA_963169105.1). NCBI lineage: Eukaryota > Metazoa > Arthropoda > Insecta > Odonata > Coenagrionidae > Ceriagrion > Ceriagrion tenellum. Next base: position 86,683,248 of record OY720642.1, on the reverse strand, counting down.
CTAGGGTGATCTATCAACTAAACATCTGACTCTATACTTGATAACAATAAGCATCAAAAGTGTATAACTCTTTGTCATTACACTACAAAATAGCTACAGAAGCAAGCAGCACATAATATTCATCTCATTCAAAGAAACATGTCATAAAAATGCTTAACATATCACAGTGGCATAGTGAATAAATATCAATGTGGTGAGGTATTTTTCACTAGTCGAAAAAGAAGCAAATAATTCTTTTGTACAACTAGTGCTTAAAAAAAAAGTGACATGAAATATACTAGCTGCAAATAAAAAAAATGAAGACCATGTAACTACAAAACCAATCTCATGGATTTAAAATAAATCTTTGGACAGGGAATCATGCTAGCAATGCATTTTGCTATACACAATAAGCATTATAAATGTATCTTCAGATACAAACCAATGCTACTTTGACGATAAGATGGTTTTCATACTTGGTGTCAAGCCTGTAGTTTTCTGGTTAAAAAGAAGAAAGAATTTTGATGTATTTTTATAGTATTTAATTAAAACACTAAATGTCCCACAATCCTGTCCACAATCTAAACATTACTGAACATTTTTCAAAAGGCCATCCGAGTACAAAGAAAGCTCATTTTGTTATGTTCATTCCTCATACTACATCACTATTGAGTCCCATTTATTGATCAAAAAACATTCATGCTTCATCCTTGCACTTAAATAATACCTAATATATTCAAATGCCCATCCAGAACACAGATAGCATGTAAAGGGTGACCCACAAATCCCAAATTCCTCCGAAAAAAGTACCTAAAGATAGATATGGAAAAAGGGTACCACAGAGTAGTTGAATAGAGATTAATAATAATACAGTCATTTCTCGATTAAAGCCAGAAACATATTTCATGGAGCCATTTCATTATGACTGACCAAAATTAGATGATTTCTGAATAAAGGAAATAGCAATGCCTTCCTAACATCATGGAAATTGAGTCATATATTTGGTCGCAGTGGCTGGCCTTGGTGGGGGAAAAGGCGTATTAGTCCTTGCCTGCAAATTCTAGGTTACAAGTCTGTCTACTGGCTAACCATACCGGTGGCCAGGGTTGAAATCCCTGTAAAGGAGGATACTTTGCAGAGGAAATACGATTCCTACTTGAGTGTCTCGTTGAGGGCACTTCAAGTACAGTACTCCATCTGATGGATGAGACATTAAGCTGTGGTCCCCTTGGCACCTTTTGAGAAGAGCAGGCTAATGCCGACGCCAGATTTCCATACATCCTTCTCCCTTAACTGTCCCCTATGGCGCAAATGACCTAAGCTGTCAGTCGTCTCCCCAAAATCCAATCCAATCCATACGTTTGTGTCCTACCTGGGAGAGATTGTCACATATCAAGGCACGCATGCTTGTGAACTTATTTTCTCGCAGGACAAAAACCCTGGTTTGAACAGGTTTCACCAATGGCACAGGAAATAATGCGACTGATGTCCTCATAAAAAACAAAGTTAAACACACAAGATTAGGGACTGGGTTGACCAAGTGATTCAAGACAAATACTAAATTACAATTTTTTATTGATTGGTTAAAAAATCCTGCTTTCTCCGATGCAATGGGTTATCTATTGAAAACCAAAAATAACAAATAAAATATGTAAATTATTCCACAAATATATTGTAAATGACTACTTTTGTCCAGTCTTGGGAGCTGACTGCAGTGCCATTTATATGGGACTAACCCAGTTTGACTTCAATTATTGCAGTAATTCACTAACAGCTATATAAAATAGGTGGTAAGATGCCTATACAGTAAGTCCTTGGTACGCATTGTTTCGGTTTACATCTGATTCCATGTTACGTCCATTCTGACAAGGATCGTCGGAAAAATTTTCCCTGTTTAATGCTGATAAAATAGACCACACATGCATATGCTTGCGTTTTTTTGATAGCTGAGACATAATCATCCCATCTAAAAAAACTTTTTTTCCTGGATAAAGACAAAATACAAATTTTGAAATTGACGTCTTGATTTATAGCAGGATTAAAGTGATCACGAATGTCTGGATCCATTTTACATTGTTTCAACTTACGTCGCTATTCTTCAGCACTCATCTCCGACAAAAATCAAGGACTTACTGTATTTTATTTTTATTCAATTTCCCAGGACTTTCTGCTTCATATAAGCAGTTTTAATTAAAATTTTCAATGTGCTTTTACGTTCAAATTGGCATTTTTCTCCTGTACTCTGATCAATCTCCATAGGGGCCCATGTCAAAATCTCCACTTTAAAGACTGAGGAAAACCTATTTTATTCTAATCTCATTTAAAAAAATGTAATTCAAAGATGCTTCACTCAAGTTTTCAAAAAATCTGGAATAAATGAGCCTGAGGCCAGAACCACCTAAATGAATGAGCAAAACTAGGAACTGAAGGAGGAAAAGTGGGTTCTCCCCAAGGGAATATAGTGGCCAAGAAATTCTTCCCTTTCAGCACTTCTCTAAAAACAGGCGAAATGCCATATTCACCCAACATGCTTGCAGTCCTATTCAACATTTGATTAACTGAGTTTAAGAGAAATGCTCTAGTAGAATTTAAAGAGATTCTCCAAGTCCTTCCAGCAGTTTTGTTGCATTTTCTGTCCCCTCTGGGCAGTTATTGATGAAGTCCATGGCATTTCTTTGCATGTTTTACATTGAGCTCTAGGATTATTCAACTTCATCTACATCTAAGGTTTTGAAAGGTGAAATGGTGACGTGTATTATGGAGGTGTATTTAGAGCTGTTTTTATTGTGGTCCCACATTGTGCACGGAATGAACGAGTTTTTGTAGGTAACTGTTCGACAATATATCTCACCTACTTTATCGCTTCTCTCAGACCTAGATATGTAGTGAGGCGTCATGATAATATTCTCTGTGTCACTCTGAAAAATATCAGTTCTGAATTTCTCAAGCAACCTAAGCATAGCGTGCAGCTTCCGAGTCTCTAGGGGCTCCCACCTTTGTGAGACACTATATGTTCGCTTGTAGAAGTTTTTAATGTAGCGTGCTGCTTTCCTTTGTATTTTATTAATTTATTTGGTTAAATGTATTTGACCAGGGTCCCAAATGTATTTGAGGTGTGGCCTAACCAGAGCGAAGTAGTAATCCCCCGGATTACACATACAAAACTTCCAAGAGATTAAAATTTTATTTTTGAAAAATGTTAAGAAATTCTTTGACCATTTAGCAACACAAAGGGATATTTTGAAATTAACTCAATTTAACTTTACAATAGTTTAATATTTTTGGTTTAAGGACTTTGCAGCTCAATTACTGCTCAGTAGTTAGTGATAAACAAATCGATTTACTATTCACATTTACTCTAATTTTGCACTTTGACTTAACACTCAAATATGATTTGGATCAGAGTGATAGAGCCACAATATGAATTAAAAGACATTTAAAGCTGTTTTAAAGAGGATCCACCTTTACGAGACATGACTGTATTTTTGATTACTCTTACTGACATTAGGTTCAAACATGACAAAATTCACAACACACAATATATGCATTCAACAATCACGACCACAAACTCCCAACATTATTTATGAGTTAATATAATTGGGATTTTCAAATCACCCTCACAGATATATTGAAAAGTTAATAAACTATGTAAATATGAGACAAAGCATGACAAACATTTTTAAACATCACAAAATGTTATACCTCACATATTCTATGAAAAATCTATGAAAGGAACATAAATACCAATCTCCACTCATTAGAAAAAGGATAAAAATATCACACGGAGATTAAAATTAAACTAGGACATTTTAATAATGGAAAAATCACAATATTTAAAAACAACGATTGCAGCATTAGTGTGAAAATCAAAAAATTCAATGCTAAAACTTCTATTGAGTAGAAATATTTTCTTGGCATTATCTAATCGCATTTTGACTAACAAAGCATTAAGTATGACATCAATGGAGATATTAAAATTACAGTTAATATTGAGCATTTACAAACACTTTTCAGTGATAGCAAATCTAAAGCAAAATTGATAGTTACACACATATCACAATTAAAATAATGATGATATCTTACCACACTAATTAAATCACCAACTTCATTTAAGAATATTTTAAATGGTAGATTACGATAAGGTGAAGAGAGAACAAATTCCAAATGGACCCATTTCCACATCAGAAAATGACTATGTGAGCTTCCAATTTGTGCCAGAGTGCAGCTCACAGCTATACAGAACACTTGTTTTCTAATTTTTTCAGACAATGCAAATGATAAATTGTCAGTAGGAACTGCCATTACTTTAAAACTGGGTTTCTTTCCTGTTTTTTTTTAAGTTCTTCGTATTGTTCCACAAATCCACAGGAAAATTTTAATTTTATCTGCGATATCTCTACCCTCTTCATTCAACATATCTAGAGTTGGGAAATTGGAAGTTATGAATCCTGGGATCCCTTGAATGTTTGGGGAAAGGATTCGAGAATCGAAAATTTGAATCAAAGCAGAAGGATTCAAATTTTCGAATCTTTTCCAATATTCAAGGTATTTCAGGATTCATAATTTTTTTTTAATGATTTGAATCTTTTGAATCCTAACCTAAAAATGTCGAATATATAATCTCAAAACTTTAAAAATACATACTGTAGAGCACAAATTACCCTCAGTGAAATCTCGCCCTTAGGTTCTCAGCATAATTTTTCCTTGATTTACCACATTTTCTTCAGTTTCCAAAAATTCCTCCCTATAATCCTTATAATGCAATCGTCTCCCATTATGAAATATCCCATGATTTATGACAATTTACAAGGCCACCAGATTGCAGCCAGCACTCAAATTCACATTAACTGACAACCATATTCAGAGGAAGAATTATAAAACCCTGAATTTCAGGCCGACTATAAAGAGAGTGCCTCGGCTGATTGTAATGAAAAAAAGTCCTCGTACAGCTTTTTTTAATTTTTATTTGAATCCTTGTAATTTTCATTTTTTTCATCACTGTCAAATGCTGTTTCTCATGCGACAATGAAAAAAAGAACCTATTATTCGAGCCTCTAGCAAAAATTCTGAAATTTGCTGGTGTACAGCATAATTACTTTTGATTCGATTGCCATCAGAATTCAATACAAAATTTTCTCTGCCTTTGTAAGTATTTCATGAAAGTTTCAAACCTTTAACTTTAGTTGTTGTGACTTTTATGGAACAACTCAAATCCTGCTAGTATGGATGGAAGGGACCTGATCGTGACACTGTAGACTTCATCTTGAATTCATTATTATGATCCCAATGCTTCTGAAAACATGTAACCAATGGAATCATTTACCACAATTTTTATTGATATCACATTTTAGCAAGGATTATGCATGCCTTCCGTTAAGTATGCTCTGCACGTCCATGGTTAACTGACTAGTTGAGTTTTGCTTAAAGAAAAGGTTCTTCACACAGCAGCTAGATTAGGTATTGATGACTTGAAAGCATCAAATGGCTGGATAGACTGCTTCACAACTCAATGGAATATTGTCTAAAATAGCATCGGTGGTGAATATGACAGTGTAAATCCTGTAACAGTTGCTCGCTGAAAGTGCCCAACTATGCCTACTCTAGTTCATGGTTATGCTCTTAGAGACATTTTCCTGTTGACGAGATAGGTCATTTTTATTACATACTGCCCAAAAACTCAAGGCTTCAAAGGGTATTCTTACCATGGGGAAAAACACAGAAAAGCTCACCTCACTTGTTTGTCAGGAGCCAATGCAGATGGCAGTGAGAGACTGAGGCCCTTTACTTTACGAAAATCTAAGAAATCCAAAGCTATTTAAAAAACATTAAGACTTCCCCTAATGCAGCAAACACAAATGAATATATGACATAGTATATTTGAAGGATATACGACAAGGTGAAACTAATCCATCGGCCGAGTGTGCAGAGGTAGCAAATCACTTCAAGACCCATAACAGAAGTTTCCCTTGTCCCATCACTCATTTCAATTGGGATACATATAGCTCTGAATAAAGCCACTTAACTATTATTTAAGGCATTTAAAAAAAATACACGGTCGAATACTAACATTTGCTAAAATAGAATGAACAAAAAATAGCAATGTGAAAAATAGCACCCAATATTTGAATTGAACAAATTTTAAGCTATCCGGGAATAGCCACGGAGTTAAACTTTTACGGAGTCACCTGCAATGCACAAATGTGCGAATTTCCACAGAGAAAAAATCATCCGCCTTGAGCGGGATCCACAGGGGAGGAGGACGCCTCGGTAGCTTAATTAGCTAAAGCACTCGGCCGGAAATCGAGGGATCCGGGTTCGAATCCCGGTCAAGGCGGATGATTTTTTCTCTGTGGAAATTCGCACATTTAAATTGAAGTTGCAAAGGACTCATTTTCCCTGGTAACAACTGAAAATAGTAAGGTATGTGAGAGTTAAAGGTGACTAGTCGTCTGGAAATCATACAGGGCATAAAACAGGGTTTCTTATGGTCACTGAGGTCATTCAATGTTTACAAGGATAAATGAGTGAAAGTGAGATGAGTGTAGGGAAGATATCAGTGTAATCACTGGACGAATAAATGAGTAAGTTCTTTAGTGAACAGATGATGTGAAGTTGTTCTCTGAGAGTCAACTGGATTAGCAGGGGCTCCAGCGTAACTTCTACGTATAAACAAGAAGAACAGATTAAGAGAATAAATGCAACGAAGAACTAGGTAAAAGAATGATGTAGTATTGAGGGTAAATGAAGAAGTAACTGAACAAGTGAATGATTTTGTTTACCACACCTTAACGTTAGGGAAATCTGGCAGGGTAGATGAAGAGATTATAAAGCATGCAAATTCCAGCAGGAAAGTCAACAGTTTTAAGGGGAGAATTTTTAGGAATGAATGTTTGTCTAGAGAAGTGAAAATAGCTCTGTGCAAAAGCACTCCCCTTCCAACAATTTCATATGGCAGAAGGCAGTGAAACCTGGGTATTTCATATACCTGGAAACCTGGGATAAGCATAAGAGAAGGCTAAATTGCAGAAATTCTAGTAGGAAAAGTAGAATAGACAGTGTTAACCATGAAAGGATGAGGGTAAGATGCTCCAGTAATGGACACATACCAAAGGAGTGTCCTTCGTTGCTTCTGCCATTCCAAAAGAGTGGACGATAGTCAAATAACAAAACAGATATATATGTTAGTAGAGTAGACAGGATGAGAGGAAGAGGTAGACCACAAAAATCATCAGCAAATGCAGTGTAAGAGACTCTAAAGAGAACATCTACATCTTCATACTACCCTATAAGCCGCTGCATTGGTATGTGGCAGGGGGTCTTAGGACACCAGCTGTGTAAAGATGTAAGGGATAAGGTTTGGGAGGTGAAATGGTGACGTATATTATGGTAGTGTATTTAGTGGAGCTCAATTTTTACTGTGGTCACTTATTGTGCACAGAAAGAACGATTTTTAGTACCTATATCTTCCTATTCTATTCGTCTCTAACCTATTCGGCAATGTATCTCTCTTACCTCATCGCTGTCAGACCTAGAGATGTAGTAAGGCATCATGATAATATTCTGTGTCACTCTGAAACACACCAGTTCTGAATTTCACAAGCAAGCAAATCCTAGTTTCTAGCCTCCAAGTCTCCAGGGGTTCCCCATTATTCCCTCTAAAAGCTGTGAAACACTGTACATACACTCATAGGTTTTTAACGAAGCGTGCAGTTTTTATTTGTATTTTATTAATTTTTTGGTCAAATCTTTAAGACCAGAGTCCCAAAGGCTCACAGCATATGCAAGGTGTGGCCTAACCAGAGCAAGGTAGCATCTCCCTTTCACTTTCTCATGCAAGGACCTTTCTACTATACGCTTAACAAAACCAAGTTTCTTTAATGCTGTTCCACATATGTTTTGTATGTGTGTTCCCCACTATATATCAGAAGTTAAGATAATTCCACTAATGTTTACTTCACCCACAGTGTTCACATGGCATTTGTGAGATGACTTTTGCTAGAAGTGTACTGTGGTGTATTTAATAAGATTTATTTCTAGCCCCCACTCCTGGCACCACAAATGAACATTATTAAGGTCCAATGACCAAACCTTCTAAGTCCTTGTCTTTTCTCATTTCACGGCAGATAACTGTATCATCTGCAAACAATCTTAATTTACTGCTAACTCGAGAAATTAGGTCATTAATAAAAATAATGAATAAAGGAGGACCGATCACTCTTCCTTGTGGGACACCAGATATGACTCAAGCCATATCAGAGCTAATACCATTAATAACTACTTATTGTTTTTGAATGCTAAGAATGTCCCTTATCCAATTCACTATTATTTTATTACTTAACAACGCATGATTACAATTTATATACAAGTTTTTTGTGAGGAACCTTGTCAAATGCCATCATGAAATAGCACAAGCTGTGTTTCTCAGGATCTGCCCATACAGAAGCCATGCTGATTGCTGTGTAAGAAGTTACAATTATCCAGGAATGTCATAATATTGCTAAAGACAATGAGTTAGAGGATGAAAATTATCTCACATGGTTTATGTGGCTTCATTCTCTGTGGTTAACGTCATCAACATAAGGAAAATTTTGCTGGTCCTTCTGAATGATTGGTTAAGGAATTATTAGGTTCTTAATACTCATAAAATATAAATATGGGAGAAATTAATAGGCACTAAGATTCTGAAATCTGTATTATCAGGAGTCATGGTCCGAAACATTGTCGCATCATTTTGCCCTATGCCCTATTACTATGTGTTACTGTAACTACGCCACTGTCTCTCCAGAGTCACTAAAATACTATGGTTATGAGCATAAAAATTTTCAATTTTAGCCAGAAAAACAGCAAAAGCCCAAATTTTGGAATAATAATAAATGAACAGGATTTGAAAAACCTCACTGGAAAATAACTAAGAATGAACAAGAATAGGTAAAACAATTGAGTTGTGTTCCCTTAACTATCTTATTTTATTCCAAACCAAAAATGTTAGACTTTGTTGTGAAACAACTTCCTGTTCATTTTTTGTGTTTTGCTGTTGCTTTTTAAAGGCAAATGATTAGATTTTGGATTAAGGGAAAATCTATAACAAATTAAATTATAGGTTCATAAATTAACCAGAAAATGTATAAATGGATTTGAATTCATTTTGAAATACATAGATATTTATCCATGTGTTGGTAATAATAAGTAATTGGGATATGTAACTAGGGGAAAGCAGGATTTGGATTCCAGATTGGGTGTGCAAGATTTGATAAAAATATGAGATTCGAATTCGGGATTTGGATTTGATAAATTTGGGATTCAACCCATCACTAATAAATCTTCCTTGCTAACAGTGTATAGACAATGTAGTAATTATACGCTAGAAAGCCACAATTGCAACTTCTGCAGCTGATTTCAACATTATATGACCAGGAAGAAAAACAAACGTGACAGTTTTCATCAAGTTTCAAAACCTCTCCCCGTAAAGTTATCCAGTATTTCAACAATAATAAGAGAGTAGAGCAATGCGGTCTTATGTAGGCACCTTAAGTCACTACTGGGCAGTCACCATACCACCTACTACTCCAATTTTAAAAATGCAACTTCTCACATATCACACTTAGTTAATTGCAGTAATGGTCTCCCAATACAGGATTTTCAACCATTAGAGACAGCTATAACATAGATCTCAAGTACCATCACATATATTTTAGAGAAAAGGACAAGAGCCCTAAATACTGAGAAAATGCAGGAAAAATGGCCCATTGCAAAGTAGGAATGAATTTTTGAAGACAGTTGAAATTTTATCTCAAAACTCAAGTTGCTGTTAGAAATTAACGGGGTCAAGATATGTCTCCTCACCAAAGCTTGAAGAATAAACGATTCTCCAATAGCAGTTCATTACCCAAAGCAATATTAAGAAAGAGTCATAAACCAAAAATGTATTTGTTGATTGAAATTCAGCAGGTCATCTTACCTCGATCATTAAGCCAGCAGGCGACCTTGTGGTATCCCTCATCCATTAGAGTGATCACCACTGCAAGGAGGATTTTCGGCAAGTAGCTCAAAAAAAATGGATAGCTCCGCTCCTCAATTTTTTTATCCCACCAATCCTACACAGCAGATAAATACAAAAAGTCAACAACAATGAGTAAAATTAAACAAAAATGCAAACTTCCAAACATTGCATGTAACAAATGATGTGGTACGAAGTCACTCGCACGGGTGCATATACACCAGGGTTGAAATTCGCTATGAAAAAATCATTTGACATGACCGGGATTCGAACCCGGATCTCCGGTCAATTGCCGGTCAGGTGTGCTAGCCAGTAACACCACCAAGCCATCTTCCTTCAAGGCGAATTTCGAGGGGGGTTTCCACTGCGACAGTGGCTTTGTAAGCACGACTTCGTCTCATGTGCTACAATGTAGACTTGAGGCCTGAACATCTAGTTCGCATAAACCCCCCTCGAAATTCGCCTTGAAGGAAGATGGCTTGGTGGTGTAACTGGCTAACACACCTGACCGGCAATTGACCAGAGATCCCGGTTCGAATCCCGGTCAAGTCAAATGATTGTTTCATAGCGAATTTTCAACCCTGATGAAAAATGCAAACATTATGCACTTCTCTTTGTTAATATCTTTTTTCAAATGTCTTGGCAGGGTGGCTACTGATATCCAATTTTCAAATTCCCTGACATTACCCTGATGGATTTACCAATTTCCCTGACCGATCACCATAAGGTCACCTATTATTCGAATATTTTTTTGCTGAATTAAATTTTCTACGGCAGCTTTAAATTTTCTAATCATTGTCATGTATTTATAGAACTGCAAGCATGTACAGGGTGGGGCAGAATGGACTCCCTGATTTGAAATATTATTATTTATCTCCAGGTACTAATATCAATTTTTAAATGTCAAAAATGTGTTTTCCCAAACAAATAATAATCCTTTTTCAGACAATAGCAAATATATATTTGTTTCTTCCCACAGGAATTGAATTAAAGATGGGAAGTCATTTTTTAAAAAAAGTCCATTCTGCCCCACCCTGTATTTACTATAAGCTCGTAAGCTCCGGCTACTTCTCAACCTGATTTTCGGAAGTGAAAAAAAACACGAGGTAAAATTTTCCGAAATACATAGCCTCGGATTCCTTGTGATAAGTGTAATAGATTGTGAGGGGATCGGGTTGGTGTGGTGACTAGAGTACTCGCCTACCACACGGGCGGCCAGGGTTCAAATCCCTGCAGTGGTGGATGTTTTCCAGAGGAAACCCGATCTCTACTTGAGTGCCTTGTGGAGGGCACTTCAAGTACAGTACTCAGTCTGTCGGATGAGAAGTTAAACCGTGGTCCCCTTGGCACCTCTCCTTAAGAGCAGGCTAATGCCGACTCTGGGTTTCTATCCACCCTTCCTCCCTTACCTATCCCCTACGGCACAAATGGCCTTAGCCGTCGGTCGCTTCCCCAAAAATCCAATCCACTACATTGTGATCATGATTTTTAACACAACTAGGCAAATATCTCAATAAGCATATACAAAAGGGATACATTGTACATCTGATTCACAACTAATAAGATACACAAATTAATACTCCACGAATTGATGGTGCTTATTCCATGCACATCAGCGACGAATGTTAGTTTTAGTAGGTGAAATAAAAGGCGGTCGAAATAAAGTGGTCGATAAACGTAATGGTAGGAAAATAACGAGGATTCATATTCCAGTTTCTCCCAGACTGTTACGATAATTCCCCGACTTTACCAGAAACTCAAAATTCCCTCACAATTCCAGGTTTTCCCGGTTTTCCCTGACAATCACCACCCTGCTTGGGGGCTAGGAGGCAGGACAAAAATTTGTGGGGGTTACCAAAGGAAAGTTGTTCATCACATGATTTTCTAAGAGCCAATCAGGGAACAGCAGGCCATAGAGCCTCGAAAATTCAGTCACTCTCAGATCTCCACTGTGTGAACTTCGCAATTCTGCTTGCCGAGTTGCCAAACCTCATCACCACTGGGCCTATCTCATTCAGGGCCACACAATTTTCTCAGCTATGGGTTAATAATATCGGCAAGGTTGAGCTAGAACCCCTCCACCCCTTCTTGGATGCAGTTCACTGACCTCTGGCTGGAGAGTTCTTGACTCACACAAAAGGTGCCAGCCCCCACAAATTTATGGCCTGCCATGTAGCCCCCAAGACGGGTGCCTCTGCGGGGGTAATATGGTGCAAGTTGTGCCACTTAAATTTTGGAGGGAGGGGAAATTTTGAAAAATTATTTTAATAACAAAGGGGGAGAAATAAATAAATAAAATAAAATTTAAAAATCTGGACGACTAGAGTGAAAAGCATAATCTGAGACGTTCTAAATATTATTTCCGGGGCAGAGGGAGGTAAGATTTCGAAAATATATTTCATGAAAGGAGGATACAAATGAAATATTTATACATAAAAAATATAGAATAAGGTTTTTAGGATAAAAATAAAGCTTTTCATTCTAACTTATAATCCTTTCCTTTTTTAAAATATTACCTTTTAATAGTACTACTATTTAAATTTATTTATTATTCAAATGTAAAACAAGAAAGCTGGAAGAAATAACCAAATTTTAGGAGGGGGGGATTAAAACTTGGGGGGATAGGGGTTTGCGCTATAGCTTTAAGAGGGGGATAAGCACTCTTGCCCAAGACATTTGAAAAAGACAATAATATATTTGTAATTTATCTTAGATATAAATTTCAATCAGGCAGACATACATTGGTACTAATGCAGGAAGACCAAGGAACATTCCATTGTTTGAAAAACTCTTGAAATAGCTCAAGACTAAATAAAGTGGTAGCCGATAATTGACTCCTCTAGGCTTTAAAATTTGAACTGTGCAACATATGACACAAAGGGTGTAAAAGACATTAAGGTAAACAGTCCATAGACACTGATTTGAATCTAAGACAAAAGACATCAAACTATTTGCATATATTTAAGGAAGTTTCGCACAGGAAGTAAATATCAAATTATTCTAAAAACAAGGTGAAATAGCAATCAATATGCATGCATTGATCGATTGAATCACAAAACATTAGGATTTAAGAGCGGAACATTTGCATCTAGTTCAAGTTCAACTGCAGATGTTCTTTCCCATGACAGATGGTCAAACAGTTAAATATCTTCCACAAAAAAGTATGGAAAAGAGAATGCTATGTAAAAATAACCATATGCATGATTGTTGAAGTAAACTATGAAATTACCTGCAACTGTAGGATGAGAAACATGACAACAAATACCACAGACAAGCACAAACAAATTATAGGCACGCTGACAAAATATCGAAATACATTTCTTTTCCAAGCTGGGTATGTTGGTTCCAGACGACCAGTGACGGGACTTACTTCTAGTGGCCCCTGAAAATGAGATGAAATAAATAATTTAATTGGTCAAAGACGATATGCATGGGTAACATTTATAGAATCTATCAAATAGGTGGAGCAGTAAGAAAATAGACAATTGCATCTGTTGAAGCATTAAGAAAACATGAGTTTCCAATTGTAGAAAAAAGCACAAGTGGTATTGTGTGAAGTCAAATGCATGGGTTCAAGGTTGTACACCGAAGAGGGAAATATTCAACATGAAAAAAAATCATTAGACTTGACTGGGATTCAAACACAGATCTCCCGATTACCGGTGAAGTGTGTTAGCTGCTTCCACCACCAAACCTTCTCAATTCAACAAATTTTAAGGACACCAGGAACAGCCGTGGTATTACCTTTACAGAGTCCATAGGGGAGGAGGAGAGTTTGGTAGCGTAACAGAATAAAGCACTCGGCTGAAAACCCAGAAATCCACAGTCGAGTCTAGATAAGGGCAAATGATTTTCTTCTGTGGAATTTCAACTTCAGGCAAATTTTAGTGGAGTTTCAAAACAACAAGTTATCCCCACATCAAGTCCACATAAATCCCCCTATTCCTACCATGAAATTTGCCGTGAATCAAGATGGCTAAGTGGCATAACTCGCCAACACACTAAAACTTCAATCGGAAGAACCAGGTTCAAATCCCAGACAAGTCAAACCATATTTTCATTAGGAGAATTTCACCATATAGGTATATATGTAATTCCCTTAGAAACTTAAGGGGTATTCCACCATTACAAGGATTTAGTGAAGGAAAACTTATGCAAAGCCACTTAAAAAATAACACACATAATTCAGGTATCGATTTTTTAGAATCATCAAAACAACAATATTAGATAGCGTAAAGGCAGGGACACAATCAACGTGTACGTGTGACGCGAAACGTTAACGGGACAATGGGAGACGGGGAACGCAAGTCAGTGGACACAATCGACGTTAACGCGGCCCAGAGTAACAATTGACTAACGCAGGCGCAGCTAAGAGATCAGGTGTAAACAAGTGTGAAAGTAAATAAGTTGTCTTCGCCAAGAGCTATCTCCAGCAGTTGGATGAATCTGCCGACAGATGGCTCCCATTCCCGGATTCTCAGGACTATTCTGATTGGTTTTCAGTGCACAGGACACGGGAAGAGATGAAATTTGCCCATCTCTCGCGTCCGTACATGTTGATTGTGTCCGTTTGCTATACTTTCCCGTTAGCCATCTTTTCACGTATTCCCGTTAACGGCTCGCGTTATACGTACACGTTGATTGTGTCCCAGCCTTAAGTCCTGAATTATGGCATTTGCCGATACTATGAAAGTTGTAATCTAAAATTTTACATTCATATAAAGACATTCTTTTAACATAAAGTTTTTAACCCCCTTTTTGCCTAAATTCTTCAAGGGAAAAGCAAAAGGAGGACTATATTCAAGCTACAACTTTTTCCAAACATTTTCCAAAACTGAAGCTTCAAAAATTACAATTCAATTCAAATGCAAATTCTACATTCAATTCAAATTCTACAATCATTCAATTCAAAAACTACAATCAGGAGTTGAATACATTTGGAGAAATATGGTCAATATGTTTTATTAAATAGGTTAAATGCTAATTTGAATTACTTACAGTGAAAAGAGGACGAGGTTCCACCAAGAGTTCATCTCTTTGATCAAGAGTACCCCATCGGTAGGCTAATTCTGCACTGTACCTTTTCCATGCTTCAAGATATATGCTAGCCCACAGAACATTAAAAAAAGAGAATAAGACGAATCCAACATCTTCTAATGCCTGATCAGCACCACAAAAGCCAACCTGCAACAAAGAAATAAAAAATAAGAATCAATGGCAAAAACAAAATATATACACCAAGAATGATTCGAGAGACAAAGTTCAAGTCTTCAATACAGGGAAAATCTTACATTCATTCGTCAATACACACAAAATTTAACCCTTTTACGCCTATCAATGGCTATAGCCAGCAAAAATATTCATACACAAACAAACGAATGTCGGCTACAGCCGACAGAGAAAAACCAACGCAAAAGACCTAATGTTGGCTATAGCTGACGCTAGGGAAGGGAAGTGACCGACATTGAAGTAATAATCCCAGGTATGCAGTAAGTCCTTGTGACCCAGCTTAGGGACAGCCTAGACCCTTTCCTCGGCAAGTGAGCTCGACCCTCCGCCTCATTAGTAGCCTTCCTCGCTGCATGAGTCCTTGGTTAATTTATCGCATTTGCAATGGTTTTACGAGGCAATTATTTTTTGCACTCTTCAAATTTTTTAACTTAGAAATGAATTGTAAATATTGCTCTTTTCAGGTATTCTCGTCGCGTGTTTGGTTTTTCTGACAACAGTTTCTCCCCTCTTCCTGGGGGCGTCTTCAGGTCCGTTGGATTGTTACGACAATTACAAAATGTCCAACGGACCTGAAGACGCCCCCAGGAAGAGGGGAGAAACTGTTGTCAGAAAAACCAAACACGCGACGAGAATACCTGAAAAGAGCAATATTTACAATTATAAGACTCGCGGAAGCCTTCAAAGAAATTAGATGTGAATTATTTGCTTTTTGCCGAGTCTTAGCAAAATTTCAAATGAAATTCTAGCGTTGATGCTAACAGAGTTCTTGTGCGGAACTCCAAATAGTTAGTGTGTACATATATCAATGAAATTAGATAATATTAACCCTTTCGCGCCGAGCGTCGGCTATACCCAACGTGAATTTTCCTATACAAAGAAACGAATGTCGGCTATGGCTGATGGAGAAAAACCGATGCAAAAGACCTAATGTCGGGTATAGCCGATGCGAGGGAAGGGAAGTGACCGATACGATCTAATAATCCTAGGTATGCAGTAAACCCTTGCGACCCAGCTTAGGAGACCCTTTCATCGGCAAGTGAGCTCGACCCTCTGCATCATTAGTAGCCCTCCTTGCGGCATGAATCCGCCGTTAATTTATTGTATTTGCAATGGTTTTTCGAGGCAATTATTTTATTCACTCTACAAAATTTTTAACTTTATGAAGTGAATTATTTGTTTTTTGTTGAGTCTTTCGTATCAGAGATATAGAATAGAAATGGAAGTTCTAGCATTGAACTCTCAATAGTTTGAGCTCTAATTAGAACTCTAAATTTGTTAATATTAATGCTAGAATTTCATTTAAAATTGTAAAACGCTCAGAATAATATTAGAAATTCATTTAAAGGTATAAGTTTTTGAAGTATACAGCAAAGAATTATTTTTAAAAAAACAACGTTAATACAACAAACTTACAGTGGCCTCCTGCTGAGAGAGGGGCTGCTAAGTGCCCCGAAGAAAGGCGCGGTGTCCCACTGAGTGGGGTTCCAAAACGGGCAAAAGAACCTGAGCGATTTGTCGCCACGAGAGAGTTCCGTAGAGAGGAGTACAGAAAATGTTCAAGTTACTCGTAGCAGGGAAAGCATTTCCCTTCTAGAGACTTCGGTGCGAAAGGGTTCACACTGGAATTTCATTCAAAACTGTAAAATGCTCAGAATAACATTAGAAATTCATTTAAAAACATAAATTTTTGGAGTATACAGCAATGGATTACATATTTAAATAAAGCCAGCACTAATGCAACAAATTTACAGCGGCCACCTACTGATTGAGGGGCTGCTAGGTGTTGGGGGGTCGAGCCGAGTGCCTGGGGGAAGGGCACGGTGTCCCGCTGAGTGAGGTTCAAAAATGGGCGAAAGGCATACCCGAGTGATTCGTCACCACTAGAGTGCTCCATAGCGAGGAGTACAGAAAAGTCTCATGCTACTCGTAGCAAGGGAAGCGTATCCCTTCGAGAGGCTTCGGCATGAAAGGGTTAATTCAGACATACAAGGAAAATCAAGGCACGATTAATTTTAAAGTCCAGCAAAACATTCAGCCTTTCGGATCAAAATCCCACCCTTTAAAAACATTATTATACAGATGTATACACTGCTGTATCACCTAACGATTTTAGAATATTGTGAAAACTAGTAAAAGATAAAGCATTTGATGCAGTTATAAAGGAAGCTACTTTCTGCAAGGCTAAAAAATGAAGAAGACCTTAACTTCTAAGTTCATAAACTTTGCATAAACAACCTAAGTTCAAAAACTTGGTAACATTGACCTGTAGGGATGCCAAGTCACCATACAGTCTCAAGATAGAAAGATGCACAAGGTCAAGGTACAACCCTCTTCTAGCTTCTGATTGGTTGTTACTTTTCTATTTATCAAGGACCTTTTACTTCCATTAAGATAAATTGAATACACATTGATAGTGATGAGATTTGGTCAATTTCTGTTCAGAGTTCCTGGCGCATGTGCAGACCTCCATCTTCAGCTAAGGTGAATCTATTTGGAAAAATTGTTGCTGGAAGGGGATATATGTGATAGTGATCACCGTCTGGAGAGGATAGCACTCTTTAAATTACCTCCCCCTTAAACATGATAAAAATATCTATTTTGGTTGCTCATGACTTTTTTATACGGAGAGTTCATGAAACTCTGTAAAGTTTTTCAAGACACACATGGTGAATAATTAGTGAAAGAAAAGGTAAAGCTTACAAGTATACAAATACACTGCAATCGAAGCTCAATTAATTTATTTTCTGGGACAAAATGAACTGAGCAGTTCAAATAGAACAGTTCCAAGAAATGAACTGATCAGTAAATGAACAACTCACACTAACTGCCTGTTCTACACGGATCTGAAGTTCGAGCCAAGTACTAAATTGAAATAGAGCAGTGGCTGGCCATAAATTGTTTTCATTGAGTTCCAATGAGTACAAACAGATAGTGAGACTAGAGGCAGTCCATTTCTGGTAAGGAGAGTGTTGGAGCCACAATCCAGCCCAGATTAAGCCCCTACTGGAGGGTGGACATTTGTCCTTGAGCTGCAAGAAAAAACCTAAACAGCATGCTTGAGAGTTCAGCTTCACAGTTCAGAAAGATTCATGAAACAGCATGCTCAATGGAGTTCACCTACTGTATACTTTTCAGAAAGATTCACAGAACAGCATGTTCAATAGAGTTCAGCGACAGAATGCTACGCTATTACTTCAAAAGAGTTCAACCGCAGAGTTTCTCACAAAGATTTGTTGGATAGATGGGCATTCAGCTATGGTAAGGATCAGAAAAACTTGAATAGGTATGTTAGCTCGATGCAATTCTACTCAGAAATTATCCATGATTTCTTGACCAATATGTGGGATGGGTTACAATTCAAAATAAAATAAATATGCAAAGCTGTTTTCTTCACATGCATTTATGTGTAAATGTAATGTTCAAGAAAATGAAAATTTTAGTTAGACATGGGAAATGCATTCTTAAGTTAACAGTTGCATATTGAGTAAGACAGAGGCAACTAAATTATTCCACATTACATTTATTGAAGCATTCTCATGCTCTATTCATTCCTTGAAAGCATCATTAAACCTGGACAACAAATAGCGAAACACCATTCATAGTCTCACACTTTCCTTAATGAAGCTATCAAAGCATTAATTCTTCCGAATTTCAAGACAAAAGTTTGCTGAATAGCACTGATAATAAAACTCAATACCAAGAGACAGTAAATTCATACTTGAAGTGAATTATGCCTGTAGTTTGCACTTAGAACATCCAAAGATAAGCATTTTTTTGAGTTATAATTGCCCTCACAGCCATGCCATATTTTACATTGACATTTAAGTAGGATAGGGAGAAAATCGCCGCAAGTGTCATTTCTGCACATTACAATTATAAAATTGTTATGTGATATACGACAGTTATGATACATTTTCTCATTTTTTACATCATTTACTTTTTGACTAATTATTTTTACCCTACTTTGAGCCATTCAGTATGTTTACCAATCACTCTCAGATCCGACCGGATCTGCTCAGTATGATAAACGCAATGGGTTGGTGGGATCGATCTGAGAGGCGATCTGGCTGGAAAGGCTGAGATTTCAGATCGATCTGAACCAGCGGGTCTGTGGTGCTGCTCATTATTCTTTTGGTTGTCATGAGGAAAACAAATATAATCATTACTATTCAAGGGGTGCATTTTAACCAGTAGATGATATAGTAGCACATCGCAATTCAACCTCTCATTAGGCAGTTTTGTTCACTCTATTTCTAACTCTGCACTTGCTTTAGAGCTCTACACTCTGAATTTCTAACTCTGCTTCAACTGATAGATTTTATTGTTTGCTATCGATATTTTCAGTCCATGTTGGTAAAGCTGGTGATCTGAGTTGGCCTGCTGTGAATTTCAGAAATTCAAAAGTTCAAATTGATCTGAGATTGATTGGTAAACATAGTGATTATGTATTCCCGATCACTTTTTATTTTGAAGTTCAACTGTCAAATAAAATGAAAGGTTTACAAAGGCTACATGGATAATAAAATGAATTGCAAAAGCTGTTTATGAAATACTATTTTAAATTTCAATTACGTTAAAAAAAATTTATTAAAGTATCGTTACTTTAACTTGCATGCTATGGGTAATCACAGAGGGCCTGATGCAGTTGGAGTGTATAAAAGTCTCCATTTAGCTTCATTTTAACAAGCCCTTCCAATAACTAAAACATCATAAAGCCTTTCCCCTCAAGTTTGGAATGCTATGACCGTTCATTGGGATCTGCTCTTTTGAACTGCTCTGATCCCTGACCTGGATCCAAATGAACTGTTCACCAAAAAGAACAAGAAGGCACACTTCTATTGTATAGAGAAAAGATAATAATTATTCCATCCTGAGATAGAATGCAATTCTTGTTTCCAATGAATCATTACAGTAAAAATGTGATACACATGTGAAAATAAGATGGCATTATAAAATTTTTCAGAGCTGCAGAGAGATTTAATGGAAAGGTAATATGATGGAAGAGAAGGGCAGGTCAGTTCACTTGGATTACCTGCAATTAAACAAGGAATTGGTGGCAGGAGGAGGAAAATATACAAGATAACATCATCATATACTGGAAATTAACCAAGCAAGAAAAAACATTACCATACCAAAATGGAATAATACCATCTTTCAATCAATGCTTTAAAGTCTCCAAAATTCATAACAGCTTTTAAAATACCCATAAAATAGCAGAATATGAAAATACATAGATACACGATCCAAAAACTCATGAATGCTTTGCACATAAGTCTTGATGGAATAGCAGAGATAATATTAACCCTAAGACATCAAACTAGTCAATATATGGACTTTCTAAGTTCACTTATAAACACTAGCCCTAAATGTGTCAGTATATCAGCTTATAGAAAAGCTTTTCGTTTGAATTTTATTTTATTGCACAATAAATGATTTAATCTCATTCAAAGCATCAGGAAAATTAAAAAAAATTTCAAATTATTTTACAACTTAAAGAAATCTTGGATGGTGTTTTTGGGACACTAAAGAAAAATACAAAAGGAAAATGAAAAAGTTTTCACCAACATTAAAAAATTGTTCACGGGCTATAGTTAAGTTCAACACAATAGAAACATCTGCTGAAGTCATTTTTAAACATGAAAATATAGAGAAGGCTGAAAATATTTTGTACAAGTGTTTATAAAAATATTATTTAAAAATGTTTCAAAATATTTTCTTCATATCTTTTTGCAAATTGGTATGATATAGAATTTAGATGTACACATTTCTATTAAATAGATTTATTTTAAACATCACAAATAGTTTTAATATCATAGGATAAATGGTAGGGTCCACAAAAATACTTAAAAATTGTCGAAATATTAAAAAATGAGGCATGAGCTTTCTCGGAGTGAAAAAATACAAGTCTATGGGATGAAAATGATTGACATAACATTACTATACACAGCAGAAGGTACACCATCTACATAGTAATAATTATTGGCAAATAGAGAACACTAATGGGTTTACATTATGAAGTTAAGTGCATCATCACTAATGGTTTTATGTAATAAGAAAAAAACTGTACGAGTCTCAAATGCTAAAATAATCCTGATTCTTTACATAGCTAGTTCTCTTTACATTGCCTGAGATGTACAACAGGACCAATGAAGCCAAGATGTACGCAGTTTACAGCTTTACTGGTATGCGTGTACAAAGCAGTGATTTCCAACTTGAAATTTAGTCAATACATAACTGGAAATTTAAAAAAAATATACTTTGCAAGCAGCATACTACTGAAGAATATTCTCCACTGGTGAGGAGTAAAACCACCTGGGACAGAAGCAACAGACAGCCATGCTGAAACATGGAGAAAGAGACATAGCTTACCCAAAAAACAAACCCCACCACAGCAGGCACTATCAGAGCTGTAGTGTAGTGGCCCAGCCACGCAAAATACATGGCTATCTTCACTCCAAAGTAATCACATATTGAATCTACAAAGAGAGAAAGAGTTCAAGAGAAAGAAGAACAAGATGCAGGGGCCATACTTACAGGCATAGAGCACAAAATGTTTTGAAAAAAAATATATAAAGAAAATAGTGAGGTTGGCATTGAAAATATATATGTCAAATGTATGCTGAACCAGTATAAAGGATATCTCCAAATATAGTAAAATGACTAGTAGAATTGAAAGTATTTCCATTGCATGATTCAATTCATTACCTGTTCATAATTAATACTAGCCTGACTGTAAGATTTCACATTTTGTGATTGGGGTATTCTTAAAAAAAAAATTCATACTTCACTGTTGATCTATTATACAGGTACAACTTTGCAAGAGTGGTACCACAAAAAAATTTATAAATAAAACTTTTAAAATAATTGTTGACTAAGTAGTAGGTTCATCAATGTTGTAAGCCATTAGTTATTAAAATTATAAAACAATAAATCCTCAGGAATTGCCATCAGCTTGTAAAATTAGTGTTGTCAGTTCACATTTGATTAAATGCTCCAAGATGACGGCTCCAGAGGAAGGTAAAAAAGTTAATTTGCAATAGATATCATGACATTGAAAGGGAATGGTATTTATTATCTAATGAATTTTCATTTAACTGCAAAATAAAGAGTGATAACATAAATGGTGTATGTAAATTATACATTTATAGCCATAAAACAAACTTTCTTGTGTGGTACTGGATGAAATAAAAAATGAAAAAAGATTTTCCAAGCATGCTTTTCAAAAAAAATTAATTAAAAAATCTGAAAAAAGAAATATCTTAACATAGCACTAAAAATGAAAAAATAATATTTTCTCAAGTGAATGAAAATTTAGCCTAGTACTGGAAATAATTAAATTCAATCAAAGGAAATTAGCCACACAATGACAAGACCACAATTAAAAGAGTAGGGCGCTCTTTCATATTCGATATCAATATAAATTCATATAATATGAAGATTTTGGTATTCAATAGAGAGCTTCAATACACAATTTCTAGAAAATCTTTAAATGTACTTAAATTAAGGTGCAAAATATTAATGACGTCGCGCCCCATACTCTTCGTTGTGGTCCTACCATTGTGTGGCTAATTTCCTTGGATTGAAGTTAATTATTTCCAGCACTAGGCTAAATTTTCATTCACTTGAGAAAATATTATTTTTTTCTTTTTTAGTACAATTATAAGATATTTCTATTTTTTAGATTAAAAAATTTTTTTTAGAAAAGCACGCTTAAATATTCTCATAAAAGTTTATTTTTTTTACTTTTTAGTCCTATAAATGTGAAAAAAATAGAGAATAAAATTTGAAAATATTCATTCTCATTTGAAAATTTGAAAATAAACATTCTCACGGCAATTGTCATGAGAAAAATTCGGCCTGGACCAGGAATCAAACCACGGACCTTTGGTTTGCCAGACCAATGCGCAGACCACTACGCTATCCAGGCTTCCTAATTCTCATGGCAATTTTGGTGGACACAATGGAACTAGATCTTAGGCCCTTGCTATCTACCACTGGATAATTCTTCAAAAAATTCACCCGCCATGTTTGAATATTTTCAAATGGCTAAGCACGGCATAAGTGTAGGTGAAGGATACTGTCTGTTGGTTGTGGCTCCTTTGAAGCCCTCTTCTCCTTTGCACTGCCATCTTTGATGGACCACAAGGGCCTAAGATTTAGTTCCATTGTATCCACCAAAATTGCCATGGGAATTAGAAAGCCTGGATAGTGTAGTGGTCTGCACATTGGTCCGGCAAACCAAGGGTCTGATGGATAAAGGTTTCTCGGGTCTTCCACCAGGTGAGCAGGTCCATGGGGCCCAACGTTTCGGAGAACGACTTGCCCTCCATCTTCAGGGGGTTCAGCTTCCGAATGCAGTTTCCTCAACGCTTTCAATTTCTGCATTCTTCAACGCTTAAGCATCCAAACAGTACATTTACCACCGCCAAAGCTGAAGGCTATGCTAGTTAAGGCAAAAGATCGGGTCGGCTGAAAGATGCCAAATTTCCTGTGAGTGCGGAAAAATGTACATAGGAGAAACTGGGCGTACCATCGAGACAAGACTGAAAGAATACCAGAGACACTTCCGATTGGTACAACCGCAGAAATCAGCCGTAGCGGAGCAGAGCATTGGTGAGGACCATGCCATACGGTGGGAGGAGACCAAAATAATCAGCCGCACTCATAGTTATTGGGATCATCTCGTTAAAGAAGCCATCGAGATCCGTCTGCAGCCGATAAACATCAATAGAGACGCAGGTTTCCAATTGAGTAACACTTGGAAACCAATCGTGGCCGCCATTAAAAACGTCAGGGAAGGCAAGAAAACTTGCAGATGCCACAGCCAATCAGGTGGCACCTGACCCGGGAGGAGGAGTTATATATACCGGCCAAAATTGAGAACGACTGAAATTGAGAAGATTGAAAATTCGGAGAATGACTTGCTCTGAATGACTTGCCGAAACGTTGGGCCCATGGACCTGCTCACCCAGTGGAAGACCCGAGAAACCTTTATCCATCAGATACGCCAGGAAAATCTGAGATCCTTCATCAAAGGTCTGTGGTTCGATTCCCAGTCCAGGCTGCATTTTTCTAGTGAATAAAATGTTTAAAAAACAACAAGTTGTTTTATAAACATTTTATTAACTAGGACTAAAAAAACCAGAACTGTTTACTAGGAAAAATATTTGCCAGGTTGTGGACTCAATGCGACAACTCTGATTGACTCAAGGGATGAGAGTCAGATACTTTACCACTATTCTAACTCCATTCATATTTTTGAGTGAATGAAGTGGTAATTATAAAAAAATGAAGTGGTCACTGTACAAAAATGAACC
This sequence comes from Ceriagrion tenellum, assembly GCA_963169105.1. Classification (NCBI taxonomy): domain Eukaryota; kingdom Metazoa; phylum Arthropoda; class Insecta; order Odonata; family Coenagrionidae; genus Ceriagrion; species Ceriagrion tenellum. Next base: position 86,658,723 of record OY720642.1, on the reverse strand, counting down.
CATAGATCCATGGAAAAGTGAGTTCAAGAAAAGTATTTAAAAAAGGATCAGGGAGGCCTATTGGTTGAGAAAACATGATGCCTGTAACACGTCGTGTTATTTCCAAACTCAACACACAGTTTTCTTCTCTCTTAGCTCTGTAATGCCAACACTATAAAAATCTTTGTAAATCTACGACTCATAAATAAGTGTGGGCTTCATTTCATATAAAAAAAACTCAGAAAAACACTCTTCAATGCACTACAAAATGCTGGAGCAGTGAGTTATACTCCATCTGTATCATGGGCCAAATAGAGCAATACGAGTTTTTTAATTTATTTGAAGTTGTCTGCCAGCACTGCTGGTACAAAATAGTTACATACATTACAGTTCTCAGATTCCATTTTACTTGCCCCACTTGACCAAAGAGACTTGCATTTACTAAGATATTATCCATGTAATTCACTTTTCATCAAAGATGAAACTAACTTTTGTGTCATATATAAGGGCTTAAAGAAGGAGATATTTCTCCTTTCCAATCAAAATTACAGCAGGCATTATAAGACAAAGCAATAGAGTGAAGCAAGAAACTAAAAAAAAAGCTTTTGTGCACTACATAGCCATTTAAATTTTTAACAATGGATATGTAAATGATGATTATGATGAATGACTTCTAGTTTTCCCAGCAAACCTGTTGATTGAGTAGCTCTTGGGTTTTCCACTACTAATGGTTTTCCATTACTTCCTATGTTTTTACAGCTGACTTGCCTATCACCATTGACTCGTCTATCAAGATCAGGGCTCCCTTATGAAGACAGGTGAGCACCTGTCCTAGTGTTGGGAGTAACTAGAGATTGGTAAATTACCAAAATTGTTGAAAATTACGGTTGATTTCCGGCAATTTTTAATTTTATACAATTAATAGCTAAAGGAGGATTTAATAGGAAAGGCAATAGCAACATGAAGGGGTTAATGATATTTAAGGTGGTTTGAGCAAGATAGTTCCCTAGTCATAATGGAGACCATATTCGAAATATATGTTTTAATTTAAGCAGCTGTACAAAGCATGAATTAAATACTACATTATTACGAGTGCAAAATATACTTGTATATGACTTCTATACTATGTAACCAATTAAAAATATCCACATAAGTCTTTAATTTGACTCATATTTTTCATGTGGTACGCTCAATTCTCCTTCACAACGGAGAGTTTATTTACAATTCTGAAAAAAATTACTGTGGTGAAAATATGATTAATTATCAAAAACAGTCAAGAAAACGTACAAACTACACCCTCTTCATTTTTTGATGAGATTTTAAGTTTTGGAAATGCTTCATTTATTTAAACAAGGTCACTCTGGAGAGTGTATTCTACCATTTCCCATGTAAAAGGACTAGTATTATTAGTCAACAATCTCGGAAAGTAGTTTGGTAAGAGGCTGATATTTCGGTATCTTTGGAAGAGTAAGATATTCTTTTTTTAATGAGACCATTTTCACTTATTACTTGGTGAAATGATATTTTGCTCAAACTATCTAAAACAATTACTTTCGCAACATAAATATATCACACATAAAGAAAATTTACACAAAAATACGGCAACTCACACACAATTTGGCTATCTTTTGTCATGGAACGTGAAATTTTCATTCAAACAATATCGCCACAAATATTCTATGAGTAAAAATCATAAAAATATTCCACAAATAAGTTGTATGCGCATTAATTAAGCTTGATTAAGATTAATGTTTATGATTGCATGATATGTATATTGACTTGGCTTGAAATATTATATGTGGAATGTATCGGTATGAACAATATCTGAAACAACGGTGGATATTGCCAAAAATTATGGCAAATTTCAAGAGTTGTGGTAAATGATGAAAAATACAACAGTAATTTTCAGAATTGCCCATTTATAGGATCAATGGAGAAAGTTACCTTGGTGGAAAACCCAAGACCTATTCAATCCTGATGATAATTCCGACAGATAAAGCAAATGAACATTTTGTCTAAGGTTATTTGTAAATCTTGAACATGTAATGCTTCGAATATTGTCTGAAAAGCTTCGAAAAAAAAGAGTGCATGTTGAATCATCCTTTCGTGATACATTGAATCATGTTCACCATATGACCAATGGATTTTGCCAATGTTTTCCCCATGTTGGGTTGAATTATAAGAAAACAACAGAAAAAAGGACTTTCTGAAAGGAAAACAGAAATTTGACGATAAAACACAAAGGAACAAAAAAACTCAAGTACGTTTGCAGGTAAACTTGAATGAAAATCTGAATCCTAGTCTCCACAGGTTGACAAAAGACTGTTCCAAGAAATCAAAAGAATTTATAATACATAAAGAGTATACGAAATTTTAACTTTCTTTTGTCCACATTTTCTAGTCATTTATGTACTTTTTTTTCCTTGACGTTAGAATAGTTAGAAAAATGAGGATATACATTGGTTCTACTCCTACATTGGAAAGCGAAATGTTTAAGGTACAATAAAATATGAGGAAAAACATTTAAGTGCCAATGGCTGTCTGAAATGAGCCTCACAAATGAAGGTGAGAGTATGATGAATGACTATTACAGTCAATGAAACATTTTTATTCAAACCTGCGTATCTCCCAAAGTGAAAAGTTCTAGTGCACAGAATTCCCTAACAATGCAGTGAAAACAACAGAAATCTGCTCCAGGAAATACAGCCCTTGAAAGATGCATCACAGTATACATATACAGTACATACTTAACGAGTATGTGAACAGAAGGATAGTCCAGATACTTAATGGGGGGTGCACAGTGGAAGATAATTTGCTTTCCCACTCAAAACATGCACATTAACACCAGTTACATACCCAGTCACCATTCCAAAAACATCTAACACCAAAACTACAGATGAAAAAAAATTCTGCAAATAAATAATTCGGCTAGTGTGTCCAACTGCTTTCTTAAAAATGCATACTATTTCCTCAAAGTTCTATACCCATTAAATGAATGTTAATACACAGTTGAACCTTCACAGGAATATTTCTGCACCTTAACAGCTCATTAAAGCTAACAAAGACTTCAGACATTACTAAAAGAGCCCAACAATAGTTCATGTTTTAATCTAGAGAGAATAAAAGAGTCATCCCACTGCATCATAATTCCTCAAAACATCACTAAATTTATGGTTAAGAATAAAAAAACAAGAATACATGAAATTACGTTAAAATAAACTCACTAGTTAATTTCAGAAAGAGGTATCACTATCAACATACAAACACTAACTAATAGAAAAAGCACTCCAGTCAAATCTGATTTAAACTCCTATATTTATTGCAGACACACCAAACAGCCCTTAAAGTTAATTTTTTAAACTAAACACACAGTTATAGCAATAAAAAAATCTATTTGTCCCATTAAAAGGCCACCCTCTATTTTAAAATCAACTAAGCATAAGCCTTGCCTTTTAACAAAAATTAAATGACAATAAGAATAGTACTTCATGTCAGTTTAGCACAGAACATACGACGTATACTTTGAATATCATTATTTGAATATTATTAGAATATTTCAATATTATTCTTATGCCTGAATCACACGATCATTTTTTCCGTCCCTTTTAAGGGATAGCTCCAATGATAGCTCAAATGATCGCTCGAAAATGATCGTGTGATTCGAACAAGTCAGGGATGGCTCCAGCGATAGGGATCCCTATCGCTTTCTCCATCACAGGACACGTCCCTTTTTCCATCCCTGGAAGCATCGCTGACTCCACCATTTAGCCAATCAGAGTGCTCGACCGCAAAGAGCGACTCTAACGCCACGTTCGGCTTTCAATGGAATGAGAGTAGTTAACATAGAAATGATGCGAAAAGGGACGGAAAAAAATGATGGAAAAAGGGACGGCCAAAATGACCGTGTGATTCAGAAAATGATAGCTCGAGCTATCATTGTCACGGTCCCTGAAAAGCTATCATTGGAGCTATCCCTTAAAAGAGACGGACAAAATGATCGCGTGATTCAGGCTTTAGGGCCTAATTGTATTGGGTCTCAATTGGAATGGTTTGTCAGATGGACTCAGTATACATTGATTTGCTAAAGCCTTCGACAAGGTTGACCATGGTTATGTTTTATGTAAACTTAAGTGTTTTGGAATTGGTGGTAACTTGCTTAAACTGTTCCAGTCCTACTTAAGTAACAGGTCCCAAACTGTGGCTGTAGAAAGTTGCCTGTCTTCACCAGTAAAAGTTACGTCTGGTGTCCCTCAATTTTAATTCTCAATAATTAACTCAAATTTAATAATTAATTTTAATTAAGGGGTCAATTTTAGGGCCCCTGATTTTTAATATATTTATTAATGACTTGCCTGGCTGTTTGAAATCGGAATGTCTTTTATATGCTGATGACTGTAAGATATCAACCAGGGTCACCTCTCTTAACGAGTGTGTTATTTTACAACATGACTTGGATACATTTTTTAACTGGTGTGTAGAATGGAATTTATATCCTAATTTAACTAAATGTAAAATTATCACCTTTACCTTGAGGAAGAATTTTATTCGTTATGACTATCACTTAAATGGTGTTCCTCTTGATTGTGTTACCTCAATTACTGACTTAGGAATCACTTTAGATAGCACACTTTCCTTTAAACCGCATGTTCAGTCAATATGCTCGAAAGCTTATCGCCTTATGGGATTTTTAAAATGAAATTGCACTCTCAATTTTTCTACTAAAACTGTTGTGCAAGCATACTGTGCGATCGTCCGACCTGTTTTAGAAATGGTAGTATGATCTGGAATCCACACCATGTCACGTTAGAGAGGACACTTGAAAAAATACAGATGCGATTTGTGAAATGGCTGTGTTCTCTGGATAATGGTCCTGTCTATACAGCATCCGAATACCCCAATTTATGTAAAATTTTTACGCTCACTCCACTTGGAGTCAGAAGGAGGGTTTCAGATGCAATCTTCCTGTGTAAAATTATGATGGGTGATGTGGATTCCAGCCATCTACTTGGCTTAATCAACCTGAATGTGCCTCCAAGGAGGACTAAGCACACTCCAATCTTCAGATGCCACTTTAGTCGGGTGGATGTCTGTAAATATGAACTGCTAACTAGGATGATGCGCACAGCTAATGAATTTTTGAATAATTATAATAATGCTGATTTTATTTCTGACCATTTAGTGTCCCTAAAAAAGAAAATTTTCGTATTTTTTAATAGAACCTAAACAGTTGTTTTTCTTTTTCCTGATTGATTCATGTACATATTTATTTATTTTATTGCACTTTTATTATAACACATGTAATTGGGGTTACCTGTATGTGCTATATAAATTAATATTATTATTTATGGCACACATTTTTAAAAGTAAGATTATTTCCCACAAGTTAACAAAATAAAGTAAATGATCAGAATTAAACAATCTACTAGATATGAACTAATGCACTGCCTGCACAAATGAATATCCATAAAAATAGGAATGCATCAACTCTTAAGCATAAAAGATGCCTTAACTTTCCATGTGTCTCATTCAGGATTGTTCTTCAAAATCAAACATGTATGTACAGTCACTAACTTCAAATAGACTCTACAGTATCCCTGAAATTTCCACTAAATAAAGTTAGCAGAGGAAATGTTTAGCATGTTAGTTACAGCTTGATTATTGAAGCTGGAGAAATGGTAATTTCTTGAGCGTTGAGCAGTCACAGCTCAGAGTAGGAAAAATTATATAAATGTAATGAATGATTACACTATAAATCTTTATGCAGCAAGCAAAGAAAAATTAAAAATAATCACCGTAAAGATATAACATTCTTTAGTCAAAAATTTTAGAATAGATGAATGAATTCCATTTATCTACGGAAATTAATTTAATATTTCCTCCTAATAACACATGTATTTTTACTATTGTAATAACTTTATGTATGAGACCACAGTCAAAAAAGCACCAGATTAAAGGGCAAAGGGGAAATTGAAAGGCAAAGTTTAAGGACCGTTTTCATAAAAATTTAGATTATACTCTTCAACTCTCAGAATTGTAATGCTCCATCTAAAAATCAGTAAAATTGTATTTCTTTCAGGGTTGGATACTATGGCAATCTCCACATTTGATTTTATTTTTTATGACCTAGTTTCATCAAAAAGCAACATCATAACACCACAACAAATAAATATTAGTAGAGTTTAGAAGATTACTGGATTTATTGTTAGTTTAATATAGTTTTATATGGAAAATGCAAACACTGTGAACATTGAACTTTAAGAAGGAAAAGTGACATTAGCTAGAGAGTATATCATTACTTCTTCCAAAGACAGACAACCCTTAAGAAATTAAAGACTGACTAAGCAAATTTTTAGGGTTCTCAAACTGCAGAGCTTTGCAAAAATTCAATTGGATTGCATTCGATATTTGGGGAGGCGACCGACAGTCAAGGTCATTTGTGCCAAAGGGGAAAGGTAAGGGAGGAAGGGTGGATAGAAAGCCAGCATCGGCATTAGCCTGCTCTTAATGAAAGGCACCAAGGGGACCATGGCTTAACGTCTCATCCGGCAGATGGAGTACTGCACTTTAGTGCCCTCCACAAGACACTCAAGTAGGGATCAGGACCCTCTGAAAAACACCCTCCTTGGCAGGGATTTGAACCCTGGCCATCCATATGGATCGTCAGTACTCAAGCCACTACACCAACCAGATCCCCTAAAATTCAATTTCACCAATCAAGATTACAGATACTTCCCCTTTGTATATACTGAAGTTTAGAGCTGATTAAAAAAGAATAATGCAGCTTAACTCAACCCAAAATTTTAATTGTTACACAGAGACAATTCTATAAAATAGCTAGGAATAGAGTTACTACTGAGAAGAATGGAATAAGTACTATGTCCACGGATTATGATAATTTAATGCACAAAATTATGGCATCGTTAGCAGGGTTTGCATATCATACATATGAATTTCCAGTCTGATTTGCATGTTTAAGCATAGCATGAAAAAGTTGAATTAAATGGGTACTGGTATATAACATTCCCTTTAATACATGACATAATCCTGCAGTAAATTTCTTTGACAATTTCCTGGAGTGCAAAACTACATTGGGGACTTTCGCACTTCACAGCAGAAATAAGTAACCTCAGGCTCTAAACTTGGCTCAGATGTCCCAATACAAATTCTATTTTATGTAACTGGAGAGTAATTTAGAAACATTTTTATAGAGGATTAGAATTAATGACTACAGTTTTCTCCAAAACTTAAATTACCAACAGCAGATTCAAGCTTATTTATGGCACCACTCCAAAGAGAATAATCATTAGATTCTATGCCACCAATATTTAATGGTGTTACAGAAACTAAGATATGAACAATACACCAAGGAAAATATGCAAGACATAATAATCAATTGGTCATTTCAAGGTACTAACGAGTTCAAATAACTTTCCACACAATGTTTGCATCAACATTACTGAGAGAAAGTCTTAAACTACCCAAAAATCTCCAATTACACACCTGAGAGTTGTACTCCAAATAAGAGATCAGAAATGAAACTACAGAATGAACATCGCTCATATAAAAAATATCTAACATCAACATTCATAGCCTAACACACAACTTCGCGGAAAAAACCCTGAGAAATGAAAGATGTTTTTACTCTCCCATACACTAGGAACTAAAATAATAAAAAGATACCCTGAACTTATAATCAGATGTTAACCCATTGGCCTCTTAAATTTCCTAGGAATTACTGGCCCTAAGTTCATATTTAATTTTCTCAAAATTTTCATTTCATTTTCAATTTTTGTCTCTGGCTGTAGAGCACCTTTCCGAATGAAATTTCTTCAGTGGGTAAATTATATAATTTAAATGGATTAAAAATAGTGTAATTTTTCACATCCCATTATTTACACGTTAGTACGTTAGTTATAAACAAATTAAAGAATAAATGCGTTTTAAACGTGACCGGCGATTCGCCGAGTCCTTACCCGAATGGGTTAATAATAATATATGTTAATAGGCATGGCGGAATTAACTAAAATGCCTCACCAGTATTATGAATATTAGAGACATCACATCACAATCAGTCATTTTAGTGGTCCTTGGACTATATATATTTCTCCAGCACTAAAATGGGACACTACTTATGCAGTTTATCACAGGCTAGGCCAGGTTAGCTTAGAGAATGAAGCATTGAGAGACAAAAAAGATTTACCTAATGGCTGTTTCTCAAAAAAGGCTCGAACCCATGATTTCTGCAGCTTTTCCAATGCTGGAGGCTCGTGAAGAGGAAATACCTGAGATATGATGCCAACAGATAGGCATTTTGGAACTGAAAGTAAATGGAATTCCATTACATTTGGAAGCAAAGTAATATATTCAAATGATGGCGAGCAACAACATTTCTGCAAGAACCTTAAACAAACAGAGTGAATAGCTATTTTATGGTGTACAACATTTTTTAGCTAAGTGTCACAACAGAAACTTGGAAATATTTACCACAATGGCTGACATCAAGTTCCAGTATCTTATAAATCTGATACGAAGAAAATATTTAAAACATGAGACTTAACTGGTTGAAAATTACTAAAGCTAACAGTAATAATGCCCTTGGGAACATGAGAATACAAGAAGCTGAAAACTTATTTAAAAGGAAGGACAGCTCAATTTATACAATACTCTTTTTAGCAAAACTGTTTTATAATGAATTTTGCAGGGGAATGTTGGACATTTCTAAGAGAGAATACCATTTTCATTGAACAATGAAGGTGACCCTTCTCCAAGTGTTAGTTAACTGATCCACTGAAGTTTACTAATAGAGACTAATCCAGTCACAGAAGAACCACACATCAGAATGGAGGAGCAGTTGAACTAGTATTTTAAATTCCTGTCAGTAATCATCGAGAGTTGATTGTACATAAATTTATATATAACTGGATCTAGCCACGGTATAACCTTCATGGATTCATCCACAACAGTATGTAAGGAAAAACTACACAGGGGAACAACTTGTTCCATTAAAACCCACAAAAATTCACAGAGGACAAGGACATCTCAGAAGCTTAACACTTGAAGTACAGACTTCGCAGCATACCTATTAGAACCGACAGGGGTCAATATGATCTCTTAGAAATAACTTGTTTTCTAAGGGATATTCAACATTTTCAATTCACATATTATACACAAACCATTTTTCCATCATCAAATTATATCATAAATTATCATCATCAAATAGCACACACAAATCATTTTGAAAATACCTTTACATGCTTTGTACATTACATAGCAAGAATAAAAGTTTACATCAACCCACTATAATGAGCTATTAGAACATATAGGATTGTGTCACAGGAGGGCCAGGACCTGGGACTTCAGACTTAGGTCCAAGTATCCATGCAAAGTTTACCTGTTGGGTCTTAGTGAGGCAATTCACCCTCGAGTACCACACTCGGCTGACTGTCTATAATACATCAATTAAAGACAATAAAAGCCGATTCTATGCTAAAAAACTTTATCAGGGTGTCCAGCAGGGTGTCCAGCAGCTGGGCACTTGAAAATTCTCTGAGATTTCCTGGTTTTCCAGACATAATTTTTATTTTTCCAGACGTAATATTGATTTCTTCTCATTAATTATAAGAGAATGTTTGGAATGTTTTTTGGGTGATTAAACGTAAGGATTATTTTTCATCTTGCACATTAGGAGGAAAATAAACACAAAACTTTAAAATAGTTTGAAAGAAAATCACATCACCACCCTTTCTTAGATTTAAACATTGTCATGCCGGTGCTCAGGAACAAGGTTATATTACAGCCAGACTTTGCTATGAATATCATTGATATAAAATGATCAACAACTTAAAAAAACTAAGGGAATTGACTTTTTTCCTTATTTTGCTAAATGCAACAACTCAAGGGAAATTTGACTTGCCGATAAAGGTACATTCTTTACGCCACTGATTTACAGACTATGACCAATAAGAACACAATGTATATACCTATATAGAAAACATTAGAAAACTTACTTTTGGTAATTACAGGAATGCAAAATGCGACAAGGTAGGGGAAATTTGACTTAGCAACTTGCCGATATATTGCTTCTGTTGCTGTTTTATATATTGCCACCACAGAAAATTCCAATTCGATATTACCCTGAGATTTCTCTGATATTTCCAGTGAAAATAAAATTCCCTGAGAGTTCCTGGTCTTCCCAGTTTTCCAAAGTGCTGGACACCCTGTTTATTTAAACAGGAAAGATAGCCTGGAGTCAAAATGAGCCCTCTGGCACTAATAGGTAGGAGGTAATGTGCATTCAAAACTATTACTGCAATGAGATGCTTTCACAATATATACTCCTGCTAAAAAAATAAAAGTCAAGAAATACACAAGAGATTCAGTCCGAAGTATTGGGTAGTCCAAAATGAAAAGGGGTTAAAATCACTCCTCCGGTACTACTAGTGTAGACTGGCAAAGTACTTAGATGAAAATAGATCCATTCCCAGTCAAGACAAATGATTTTTCCTCCACTGAATTCTGCACTTGCCAACGGTTGTCATAATATGGGGTATTTTAAAAATACTGAATAAGCATAGTGAATCATCACCAAGTATGTGTTGCCCATGTGAGTGTGGCATGCAGGAGTAACCAAGACAGCTATGCCCACAAGTGTGCAACGCCACATTTCTAGAGACCAAACTCACCAGGACATTCAACCCTATACTTTGCGTTGCATCAAACTTCTAAAAATCTGCTACTTTGGCTGCAATTTTAGAACCACAACTGACAATGAACTATGGTTTGATTCATTACTTTGGATAAAACCACCAGGTATACATCAGTTGTCAGATTAATACCTTGGGCTGACATGTATAAATCAGATAGGCCTGAGGTATTCTATAAAGGGAGTTTTTCTAGTAATCTTGTCATTGAATGGGCAACGAAGCACAATATCAAGTAGGCTTTCGGAGAAAAATAAAGAGGCATTTCTTCCTACTTCTCATCAGTTGTCTCACCACCATCATCTGATTTTCCTGACTCTTGTCAACACCCAAGGAAATAAATAGCCTGATATCAGGTACTTGATGTGCCGAGGCCAAAGCAGTAATCAGAACTTAGGCAACTGGGCAGTAGCAACCTTGACCCTTCCTCCAATTCAGTCTTTCTTGACTAATGAAGAATAGACGGACAAAATAAGAAATGATGATGTTTACAGAAGAGTAGAAGAGGAAAGAACCATTTGGAACACCATACAGAAAAGAACAAGATGGATTAGACAAACCCTGAGACACATTGGTTTAGTGAAGATGGCGATTGAAGGAAAAATAGATGGAAAAAGTCCCCAGAGGAAGATCTGGGAATAAGTTCAGGGACCAAATAAAGAGAAAAGTACAAAGGAAGAGATACCATGAGGTAAACTAACTATTATTAGACAGGGTACGGTGAAGGGCTACATGCAACCAATCTTAGGATTGAACAACCAATGAATGACTAACGAAGCTAACAAATTATATGCTGCATATTCACCAGAGTATCAACTCAGATATGAATTCTAAACATGTCTCTGTGTGCTTTAAACTTTTAAATGAAACACTCGCATTTATATAACAACAAACTAAACCATAAATGACTGCTAGAAACCAGTTATAAAGAAAACATCTGATGCATTGCTGAGTTAAGCCTCAACCAGTAAAAAAAAGTACCTAGCAGTAATTGTAAAAAAGTAATTGTCATCTTCGGGAAGTGATCAGTCAGTACGCAGAACACTATGGAAAGGGAAAAGCAGACATAATCTAATATATTCTTCCAGCATGAAAGGTTTATTAATGCAGATTTCTGAACTGAGGTATTGGGTGTAAAACTACCTCATACCATCTGAAAATGGATCAGACAGCAGACATGCAAGCTACACAGAAGACTTACTAACACCAAAAAAACAACGTAATGAGATAAGGAATAAATCCAGGAGACTTAAATGACCTTTGTTATATGTACTTGCAAACTGCTATAACACATCAGCGTTTCTTAATTAACTTCTCTTTGGGAGTAAATTTTTGTTCACTGCATTTATAGCAGAGATTCTGAGGTTACAGTGACTATCACTCATTTCTGGATGTCCTTTTAAGGAACTTACACAATACAAGCACTTGTTGTCAATTCCACTATGAAAGTATGAGACAGATGGACAAATCAGGATATTTTGGGTCCCGTTAGAAAACACCAATTGTCGATCTTGTGTCCTTGATTGACACTGAATAACACTCACATCTATAAACATCATTTCTATTGATGGCCAAAATTTTTAGTGAGGTTCACAAAAGAACTCTCAATCTAAGCAAGCAGTAGCATGTTAACCTTTACCTTTCTGAGTTTTTCCATAGTCGTAAGCCTTGCTGGCCGGGGTTTTTTAAGTGACCAGTGTTTTTTAAATGTCCATCAATGTGCCAAACGAACATGCTCGGCAGTCTAGGGACACAATTTTTGTGCCGGAGAGACACGCTCGGAAGATAAAGGTTAAGGTCCATAGTTGCATATTTACAAGTCAATATTGACAAAGCATCAACTATTGAGAAAATTGAGGATGATAGACTCAATAACTATGGTAACTGCTGCAGAGGAGACAATGTCTGTTGCCAGACAAACAAAATTACACCATTGCCCCCAGATTCATAAAAACTATAGAATATTGTATACACTGTGGTTTAATACTTCTATTTGGACTCAGCCTTAACTTTTGGTACGTCCTGGGATACTGACTGGTGACCTCAATTGCTTGCAGAGTCAATTTTATCAGATTTCATTGACATACTCAATTAAAGCTGAAATGATGGGAGCAAATCAAAATCAAAATTCCACTAACCAAAAATAATTTTCAGTCCCCCGAACACACACCCTAGAGAAGGCTTTCAGGGTAATATGTATCTGTACAAATAAAAAATTCACAGAACTGATCGGAGATCACACACAATTTGGACAATGTCATCATGTGCATGGCATCATAAGTGGGAGCACACAAGTCATGGCAAACTGACTTATTCATGCTGATAAATTGAAACCAATCAACTTAACAGGTTGAATAAAGATTTCAAGGTTTGACTTGAAGAACTTGACTTGAGAAACATTTTTTGAAATGGAGGAATAAATTATCCATGAATGATGATATTTCATATCACATATCTGACTAGTGAAAGTCACCTTCGTGACAACAATGAGCACTGCATGAAGAGACAACATACCGTAAATGAGTCATACATGGGGTCAAATCTACATACCAACCATAGTCATCAATACTTGTATTTGTATTGGTCTCCTATTCCCCATTGCCACTACTTTTAAAAAGCATCTCTCTGGTCCTTTTACACCAGTGTAACAACAAGTAAAAATAGATAAACTCTAAACACCCATGTCCTTTGTGGTGACTCAACCACTCAGGTGGGATTTGAACCCTAACACTCCCAATTGTCAGGCAAGGACTTTGTTTCAATGCCACCAGGGCTGACATCCTCATATTAATCAAATTTCGATCAGCTGCATAAGCTACCAACTACACTCAAGAATAAAAGAGATGCTTAACATTTGGAGAACACCCCAAAAATATTTCTGCACAAAGAGTGACATTTGTTCTGTTAACAATCATGAAAAGCTACTCTATTGAATCTCTGGCACACACCAACTGTGTGATCATCAAGGATGTAGACATTAAGTATACTAGACATCAACTGAGAGTCTCAGTGAAGTATTCTTTATCAGACTCAGCTGACATGAGAGTTAGGGATAGGAGAATATACTACCTTCAGTTTTCAAGTGAAGAAAATATTTATCCATAGATAACACCAGAACCAAGTGTTAACAAAGCAACATATGATAGATGACCTTTCTTCAAGCTCATTTAAATATACATTCTGAGATTCAAAATCCTAAAGAAAAGGCTTTTCTGCCACGAACCTAAAACTGCAGTTTTGCTAGTTAATATAGATAACAAGCCAAGAAGACACCAACACCTAATTATATAATTTAAAACTACCATCCTTCCTAGTTCCTATGTAAAGTGGGAATCAAAACGACCCAATAATTCATAACTATTTGAATTACAAAGGCATGACCATCCACTAAAATAATGTAACTTGAAGACTTACTAATGGACTGTCCTGCGATAAGGCGAAGGTTGCCAACTTCATCACCTTCGACAGCCCGCAAGGAGTGTAAAATGTGAAGAACTATATACTGTCTTTCTTGAGAAGAAAAGAATGTGGTTTCATTTTCCATGCCTTCAAAACATGCTGCTTCAGTCAAAACAAATTCCTTCAGTCCTCCCCCAAACTCATTTCTCACTCTTTTAGGGAGATGAATTTCTTCTGCAACCTTAAGAAGCCTGGAAGTGAAAATTAACAAACAGTGTTAGGAGTTTAAACTAAAAACGGTACAGTAAAATCAATCTTCCCAGCCACAGCACACGAATGACCAAAATGATTTTAGATGAATCATTGGATTCAACACAAACCTTATGACAATTTCCAAAATCAAATTTCATTACTGAGGCCCTTTTACTTTTTAATCAATTCAGGCCACTCAAGACAAACCCCAAGCTATCGAAGTCACTTTACATTTTCAACCGTAGCAACAAAATAATTCTAGATCGTTGCACCATCGAGAATATAACTCCAGACATCAATGGAAACACAGCTATACAAGCGCATAGATTTCAGGGAGGCAGGAAAATTACTTACACATTATAAGGAGCTGTAATGTAGAAACCATAACAATCGGACGACGCATGATGCCTGACGTGAACGACTAAACCAGATGCACCAACTTTTAATCGGGAAATAAGCCACATGAGGGTAGAATCATCAACACCCGGGGGAAATGTGAGAACAACATCTGAATCCTGAAACCAAAACAACAAGCACACATTCAAAATTAAAATTCATTCAAATTTCATGAAACACGATATATTTCACATTTAGACAAAGGACTTAGGATATAAAATCTATCACTATTAATTTAAAATGAAAAAGGACGGTCGTACTGTGATGAACAAGAGACGAACAATTTATTTTCACACCAAAAAGGTTGTAAGTCGATCACGGGCCGGTCACTTTAAAAATTAAATTCCCTCCCCTTTTCAGCACGTAATCGCACGACGAAATGTTTACACGGCACGAACTATCAAGCAAGCATCCACAACGTGAAAATACAGGAAGGTTTGTAATGTTGTAATTTAAAAAGTCAAGCTACGAAATCCCCTATGATCAGACGACACCAAAATCACAGCGCCCGAGTTTAACTTACCTGCGTAGGAACTGATTGCAACCATAACCGTCGAGAAGTCATGAAGTGTCCCGAACAGGGTATTTTTCGTCTTAAAAGTCTAGAGGCTGAGGATAACAGAGAGAAAAAGATTCTACATGCAACTGTATTGATTCAAATTTACGACGTTTATCAGTCATAATATTCACCTGCAGACAGCGTGTGCTTCACTTGCGTAAAAGCCTTTCTATGGCGTAAGTTAGTTTCTCCCTCCGCACTTCCGAGACATTCTTGTGTTTCATCTTGCTGACTGTCACATGTATCCATCACTAGTTATTAAATTAAATGTACTAAGGCTATTGGGCCTCTATATTGTCAAAGCGTACACACACCCCCTTCAACACTTCATTTCCTCTGCGTATTTCCAACATGCGCCAGTAGGGAGCACTCAAATCGAGGAAGTGGCAAACACAAGCGTTTTAAGCGTCAGCACAAGTTTAAAATATGGTTCCAATTCGTTGCCTATAAATCTAATAACGTTTAAATGTAGTAAAATGCTATTTTAGACTAACAGGATTATTGATTTCTAGTTATCCTGATGTTATTTCGATCCAGCCCTTCATCATACTTTGAATTACCAAAGGCGTGAGACTGCAGTGTTTTCCTATTGTTCTAATACGTATAAATACCGAATCAGCCTTCCTGAAATGATTTTATTGAATTAACAACCATTGATACATCTATATCCACCCGATTTCTTTTTTTTCCGCAGCAATTTATTGATCGTCAAAGATACCGATTTAAGGAGTCAAACCCAAAAACTAATTTATGCCATAAGCTGGGAAACCTTGATGGGATACAAAAAATTTCGGTATTCGATTTTAGTGCTCAACCCGAGTATATATGTGAAAGTAATGTGTTAAAATTTTAAAAAAATTCACAGTAAAATTATTATTTATTCTAATATCATTGAATAGTCATTCGATAAGTCCAGTTCTTTTTTAAACTCATCGCCATGCCCTTTTCCGCCAGGCAATAACGATTTCTTTTCCACGCACATTTATAAACTCATCAATTCAAAATTAGGATGACATAAATTGAGTGTGCAAAAGATGCTCACGATATTTTCGTTCAGACTGAATAAAATCATAGCATTAAAATGGTAGTTACCTTGTAACTAATACGCCTTCCTCCTCATCAGAGGTCACCTTCATTTGAATGAATCACTAGCCATACTCCTAGCGTATATATCTTATTCTTGAAATCATTTTTCATTGTACTTATTTATTAATATTACAGGTTTTATTTCCAATAGTTCACCATAGGTGGTTGGCATTAATATCAATTCAACTGCAACTCCCCTTTGATTTTTAAAATATCATTCCGTTATGTGTGCCATTTCAAATTCAATATGATTTTTGGAGTCTTTCAAAATAGTAATACGCTATGATACAAAACATAAGGATTAAAAACAAAAGAATCTAATAACTGATTTTTAAGAAACCGAAACCAATATTTGAATGCCAGCAGAATTATAACCGATCACTTATTAGAAATAAATATTATAGCAGAACAAGTGTACACGCATTTAACCACAAGATCTCATCGTGATTTAATACTAATAAATTGTTCACGTGGGAAGCTCCAACGGGCCAATGTAGCGTTGTTCAAGCCCATTTTTGCGAAAGGTTTCATTTAAAAACCAGCTGTGGCCGGCATGCGTTGCAATGCCTCTTTTTCTTTCTAAGTATGCACACATTTACATGGCAGACACGTATATATGCACAAAATAAATTAAATACAATTTTGATTTGTGTAATAAATTAATTTGAAAAAAATTATTCAAGTTCTTAAGGATACACAAGATGTTTTGTATTACCGCACTCTACAAGAGCAAATATTTTTCGACTGTCCCACTCGTGAGCATGCAATATAAAATTGACCAGATGAAAAGCATGGATTTTCCAGATATATGGTAGTTTGAGCGAAGAATCATTTTACCTAGAAATCAAAGAATTTGGTCTCATTTTAAAGAAAAATATATCACCCTTCCATTGACACCAAAGAGTCAACACCATACCGTATTATTTTCCGAGATATTTGCCAGGAAATACCAGCCCCTTTTTATGGGAAATGGTACGTGCATGCACTCCAGGGAGAACTTATAAAAAAATGAGGCATTCCCTACTCTTGTATATCGCCAAAAAATCAAGTGTGTAGTTTGTGTGTTTTATCAACTATTTTTGAAAATTAATCACATTGTCACCGCAGTAAATTCTTTGGGATCACTATAAACTTTCCGTTTTGATGGAGTTTCAAACGTACGGCGTGAAAACATTGAGCCAAGTTATAGACTTATTTAGATATTTTCATCAGATTATTTACAATTTCAGTCATGTAAAAGTATATTACTGCACCATTAATAATGCAATATTCAATTCGTGTGTCTCACAGCTGATGAAATTAAAACGTATATATCGAATATGGTCTCTATTATGACTAGGGAACTATCTCGCTCGCTTACTACCACCTTAATCCTCACACTTGAAGTGAATGACCTTGTGCCTTGTTGATGGTCATTGAGAACGCAAGGCGAACGGGGAACTGCAGTCGTTTGGAATCAAATGGCATGTCGGGGGGGAATAATGGGAATAGGTGGAATGAGCACATCTTCTCCTTTTGAATTGCTATTCAGAATTGTCACTTCGATGAGCGTCGCATGGCAAGATTTGGGTAAGTGGTTTGAAGTCAATGTCTACTTGTACACTGTGTCGCAATAAGACGTTTAATTGTTACTGAGCGATGCTATCGTAGTAGTATTTAGGTGAATAGGGTGCTTCGACGACTGAGGTCATTCGCACCGCGATGCTATCAATTTGCCACGTAGTAAGGGAATAACTAAATCCAAATACCATGAGAATAGTAAAGGATTCTGCGAATTTGTCTGAAATCATTCCATTCATTACCCCACAAAAGGGGCTTAGTAAGGTTTGAACAACACTTGGCAGCCCTTCATCTTATTGATAATATTATTTAATGTGAATTGATTTTGAACTCTTTTCATATATCTTCCCAATTCCTCTGGAGGCTTTCAGAGCGGCACAGAGAATATTATGACAACTCACTACATCTCAAGGTCTGACAGAAGCGGTAAAATAAGAGAGGTACATTGCCGAACAGATCTTCTCCTTCTGAATTGCCATTCAGAATTGTCACTTCGATGAGAGTCGCATGGCAAGAGCATGGAAAGTTGTTTGAAGTCAACGTCAACTTGTACACTGAAGCGGAAGTTAAAAATAAACTGCAAACATTTGTTGGCAGTTATTCTAAAACTCTCCCTCATAATGAAGAAAGAATTTAGGGGGCTATAATTTTAAAACCGACCGACTAAATATAAAATGTTTAAAATTATTTAACGCAAGGAAGGTGGTGACTCGGACTATTGTTTTAAGACACAAAGTGCATAACTTTCTTATCAATCATATTTTATGAAAACCGTCGTATTTCTGCTCTATCTATTCCACGAACGTCGCGTGTAAGGAATGATCGCAACTTCTGCCGGAACTTGACAGATTTTCTCCACTCGAAGACCATGTCGGTGAAACTCTCGGAAGAAGGTCAGCATCCGGATCCCTTTCGAATTTTCCGATGAAAGTAGCTCATGATAAAATACAAATGCCAGAATCAAACAAAAAATTATCACCTGAAGATATGAGCCGTAAGCTTGCCAAGAAAATACCACAGCGCTACGGGTGGTTAAATTCCAAATATGAAGTGAAAGGTTGAGAAATAGAAAGCAAACGCACACTGGAAAGTTAACTTTTCTGATACGTTTGCTCTGCATATTAAATTTAAAGATCGTGCTCGTGTCAAAAAAATGGAGGTTTTAAAAACACATATTTTTGCTTACAACCGTCAGTAGTTCCCTTCTTGGATTACCTTTTAAACAAGAACATTTTCCTGAGTTTTTCACCGATGCAGAGGAAAAGTAACATGTGATATTCATTGAAACTAAAGTTTTTAAGTCTTTCAACGACACAGAAATGAAATATTATCCAGCGAAGTTTATCCAGCGAAATAGATAATAAGATCTGATGAATATGATTGTTCTAATTTTATTCACGTTTACTGTAAATTAAACACTACAAGTGAACCACGAATTTTTACCTCCGCATAAATTATTCAATTTACTTCTCTCTCTTTCATTTGAAAAAGTGGAACTACTTTTGATGTAATAATAATTATTTTGTGTAATTATTTTGTATTTGCCATTGACAATATACAATATTTACATGCATATTATTTATATCGGCACAAAAAGTTAAAATACTTTTGTTCTTCATGAATCATATTACAATTACTAAATAATTATTCTCAAAAACTAAATGTATTGTCACATATTTTGCATCACATTCGTGCACCAATGTTTATTGGATGGTAGCTCCTAACCTTTAGAGCTACCTAAACCTCACATGCTAAATTTATAAAATTTATATATTTTTTGTTACTGTATTTTACCTCTATCAAAGGCATATGAGCCATAAATATCTATATATCTATCTAACTTAAGAGTAACTCTGTTAGAGTCAAAGCATATGTCTTTCTTAAACGTTTTTTCTGTAACTTTATTCATAATTTGAAATTTTTATGTGATGAAAAAATGTAGGATAAATTTATATATTTTTTTCTTCATTGCGAAACGATTGGAATCACTCTTTTGACCACTACATTTTTACTTATGGACTATAATAGATAATCATTAGGATTCACTATAATCTACCTAGTGGTAGGTAGCATGTGGAGCATATCAAGGAATGAGTGCCTGTCTAAGGAAGCGAAAATCGCCGTGTACAAATGTGTGCTTCTCCCCACTTTGTTGTATGGTAGTGAAACATGGGTATATCAGGATGTATATAAGAGTAGACTAAGTGCCACGGGTATGAGTTATCTGAGGAGTGTTTACGGCAAAAGTAGGATGGATAGGGTCAGGAATGAGTGGGTAATAAATGAATGTGGGTTAGATGCTCCGGTAATGGACATATACCAAAGGAGTGTGCTTCATTGGTCTGGCCATGTCGAGAGAATGGATGAGAGTCGAATAACGAAACGGATATATATATATATATATATATATATATATATATATATATATATATATATATATATATATATATATATATATATATATATATATATATATATATATATATATATATATATATATATATATATATATATATATATAAATGCACTTAGGATCACTTAAGTGACGAATATATAAAAGTTTGCCAGAGGAAGGCAGACGACAAACACAGAAAACAAAAAAATGATGAACACACTTACAAAGTTTCTTGATATTTCGGTGCCACTAGCACCTTGGTCGCAAGAGCGAAGACTGACCAAGACCAAGGTGCTAGTGGCACCGAAATATCAAGAAACTTTGTAAGTGTGTTCATCATTTTTTTTGTTTTCTGTGTTTGTCGTCTGCCTTCCTCTGGCAAACTTTTATATATATATATATATATATATATATATATATATATATATATATATATATATATATATATATATATATATATATATATATAAGAGTGATATAAATGGTGCGAGAGGTAGGCTGAGAAAGTTGTGGTTGAATGTGGTTGAGGAAATTCTTAGGAGGAGGAATATTAGGAGTCTTAAAAACAAGAGGGCTTGTATTAAGCAGTGTATGGGGGTAAATGAGGCAAAAGAGGTTTGCAAGGATAGGTCAGTGTGGAGGAAATCATTGAAGCAGAGTTAGGTGCACAAATATACATTTATGAGTGGAACTTTGTGACTGTACCTACCCTGGAAGGGAACAACGTGATTGGTATGAATGTACCATAATCTAGCAGCACTAGAGGTTTTTTAAAAAGTTATTCCCAGGAAATAACTTATAATCAAGACCAGTTGGAATTAAGGAAATGCTTTAAATGGAGCAAGGTCGCCTTTAGGTCCATCCACTACTCTATACCTAATCCTCACCGAAGTTCTAATGAGATTCTTTTTTAAACATACTAATAAACCTTCCTGATTTATGTATCGCATTACAGTTAAAAATTAACATATTCATATTGTAAAAATAGTTTTATGCGATTATTTCCGAAAGGTACTGTGACGTCCCACATCTGGGCCTGTGAGGTCGCTAAAGCCGTAAACCTTCCTTGGTCACAACAAATTTGTTAACTGTGCAAAAACATGATTTTTTTCTCCAAAATCATCAAAATAGTGTAGATTTCTCCAATATACTCGTATTTTACCAAAATGAGTCGCAATAAGACGCATAGTTGTTACTGAGCGATGCTATCAATTTGCCATGTAGTAAGAAAATGGCTAAATCCAAATACCACGAGAATGGTAAAGGACTCGGCGAATTTGTCTGAAATCATTCCATTAATAACCCAACAAAAGGAACTTAGTATGCTAAGATTTGAATAGCACTTGGCAGCCCTTCATGTAATAAACAATATTATTTAGTGTGAATGGATTTTTACCTGTTTTTTATATGTATATATCTTCACGACTTGTCTGGAGGATTTCAGAGCGACACAGAGAATATTATCATGACACCTCACTACATTTCTAGCTCTGACAGAAGCGATAAAATAAGAGAGATACATTGCCGAACAGATAGATATAAAAACTCGTTCTTTCCGCGCACAATAAGCGATCGAAATAAAAACTGAGCTCCACTAAATGCACTCCCATAATACTCGACGCCATTTCACCTCCCAAAACTTTATCCTTCACATCTTTACACGGCTGGTGTTCTGCCAAACGCCCATGGGATTGATCACAGGGTAGTATGTAGATGTAGATTGGTCTTGGGAAAGTAATATAATCATCTCTTGACAACGTTTCGTAGCTGTATTTCTGCAAGATCAGGGCTTGAGAATAATGAACTCCATGGACCGGATGTTCAAGGTCGGCGCAGGCTGAGTATAATGTAATGTTTGTCATTCACATACGCTTATTCACATTCATTTATTTGCGTTGTAATCACTCTGCTCTGTCCATTTGCTCATGGGTTCATGAACTCACATCAATAATTACTCTCAAACCCCGATGATGTAGAAATAAAGTGGCGAAACGTTGACAAGAGACGATTATATAAATTTCCAAAGTCCAATCCTCCACAAGAATTTTGTAGATGAACGATATTATTGACATGAAACGCCATCCACAAACCACATTTTAACGGGAAAATATACTTACCTTTCGTATTGATAATATAACTTTTAAAGGTTGTTTACAAATGCTAGAAAGTCAGGAAAACTCGTCCCATCTGTCAAATACTCCTTCTTAGGCTTGGTGCCATTCGGATTTTTTCAGTTTGCAACGGGCACATCAATCATTGACCACTAGAGTTCGATAAGGAAACGAACCTTATTATATCCATTTAAATCTCTGTTTTCTGCTATATTGGAAGTAGACCTTAATTTTAGCTACCCTGAACGCTAGTTATTGCATTTCGTTTATCATAGAGCTGCATTTTTTGGACTAATGCAACACCTACGTCTCCAACGGAACTCGAACCAGCGACTCCTGTGTTGACAGGCTGGCATCCCTCCAGCCGGGCTACCACGCTTTGGCTCTTTCAGTAATGGTATACTTACTGGAAGTTGATTTCTGGAAAAAAAATTTCAATGTATTCAGAAACTAACTAAAATTTGATAGCCGACCTAAATATATATGTTTGCCACCAAAAAAACTGTTTTATCTCATGGTGGCAAAGTTTAAGTCTAAATTGAAATGGGTTTACTTCATTTGTTTCGTAATCGAAAGTGAGAAAATTTATATTAGATGAGATTCTTCCAGCAAGTCTTCAATTGCACGCATTCGGGGGCCGCAATTGTGTTTTTTAATATTGTTTAAATTAAAACAAAACGTCATCAGTGAATACTTCGTAGTATTGACGGTCGCAGAGTTGTTTGTTGTTCATGGTAGGTATGATAATGAAAACAAGATTTTTATTTTTACAAAAATGTTTTGTAAAGACTTTATTTTTTTATAACTCCTTTTTAAACGAGTAATTAAATACAGTCTGGATTACATTTTAAACGTAAATAATCCTTGCCAAAATAATGACTTTTTTTAAATATTCAAAACGATCCATTTTTATATAAATAATTGTTCTGGCACTTTTTTATGTTCGAAGGCATCACAAAACACCCCTCAAAATAATGTGAAATATACAAGAATGAATAATTTTACAGTGATAAGTAGGAAGTAAGTCATAAAGTCATTAAAATTAAACAGTCAGCAGTGGCGTAAGTTGAGGTCATATGGAGGGGGCGGGGCAGTTGTATGAGTGTCATCGATCTCATGAAAAAGGATAAAAATTGCACAGGGGCACTCGGGTATTTGGTATTGAAACTGAATGGTGACTCATTAGTTCGTCCACTTACACATCCCAAACACACATCATGGAGCACCTTAAATTCACTCACGCGCACACGAAATCAATTCGATATGGACAATGGAATGTTGCATCCCAGAAAATGTTTTTAATTTATGACATTTTATCATTTTTTGTATGTTTTACTCCACCGGTACCTGATCCGCGTCGACTTTAGTCTTCACGCAACGCCCCCTGTAGCATATTTCAGTCTCTAATGATATTTCTGTGGTGGTAGACGTTCCCAGGACCCTGGGAGTGGACTGATCCGTCGTGGATTCCCCATTCTCTGTCGTGTCCTCAGTTTTATCCAGCAAGGTTTCTTGCTGCTGATCGTAATCGTCCTCCGGCTGTTCCGTGACGCTTTCGAGGTCCGCGACTTTTTCCTCGACGTCCGAAACTTTTTCCTCTACATCGCTTTGAGGATCTTCGGCTTCTTCCGCAGCAGCGGCGGCGACTCCCTCATCTTCGGTTTTCGTCTTTTCGCTCGAGTCCAGCGACGATGCGTCTTTGTCGACCACGGAGTCCTCCGCTTCTGGGTCGACGTTTTCCGGAAGAGCTCCGTCGTTTTCTTCGCCTTCACCGGCAACGGCGGCCGACGATGCTGCTTTCTCCCTCGATTCGTATTCGGATTCGAAAGATTCCTTTTCAGACGGGGAGAAATCGCCATTTTCCAGGTCTTCGAAGATGTCTCCCTCTTCTTCTTCCGGATTGGTTTTCGCGGCGTCGTCCCTCTGCTCCTCGCCCGCGTCTCCGACTTCCAAGTCGGCGTAGTTTTCCGCGCTGGGTTCCGTGGTCTCCGCCGGTTCTTTGGCGACCACGGGCTCTTCGGGTTCAGTTTCGGGCCGTTTCTCTTCGGCGTCGTAATCCTTGGGCACGGGAGTGTTCTGCCAGCTGGGATGAGTCTTCTCCTTCAGAGGCGTGGTGTACTGTAGGAGATTTTGGGACACGGAGGCCAGATTCTGTGACTCAGCCGTTTCTAGCGTGTCCGGTCGAGTTCGGTGGGTCTTCGTACGAACTCGAACCCAGTTGCCCCGTCGTCGACCGCCGGCGACCTGTAAAATGATCAATGGAATATGAATTAATTAAGTTAATTTGAGCGAACTTTTTACCTAGACATGTTACACATATTTCGATTTTTTTTCGATATTCGATTTTTTATATATTCTATTATTTTCGAAAAACGATTTTTTTTTAAATTCATCTGCTGAAAGAACCATAAAATAAATATGGTAATAATTTATGGCGAAAAATATAATTTCATGCAACTAAAATTCTCAAAAATCGAACAACTTCATCTTTACAATAAAAAAATGTCTCTATTTTGACATTTTTTTATCACCGTACAATGAAAATGTCATCACAACCATTAGTTTTTTCGCGAATCTGCGAAAAATACTGACGTGAGTAATTAACTAATTTAAACAAAGTGTAAGAAACATACAACCTACATTCTGTTAAAATTCTGAAGAGAACTAGGTGTTAGACATTCCTCACTTTTCAACAAATATTATGTCTTTAGTGTGCATACCGTTAATAAATGTCGTGGTAAACAGCATTTTTGATGTCAAATGTCTCAAATAGTAGTTCAATAAGTAGCAAGTAACGTAGTAATAAGTAGTAGTTGGTAAGTTCAGTGGTAAGCGATATGCACAAGAGAAGTAAAAATGAACAGAATTGTGTTACTACAAGTATTCAAGTTCATTTATATTCATATTTGTATGTGTCATATAAAAATAACACCCCTAATACTTAAATGTTCACGTGGGATGCATGTATGTAGAGAGCTATTGATTAGACTTTTCTACTGTGCCTGAGTAAATTAGCTTAAACGTTACCTATATTCAATTAAAAGTCGTGAACATCGTTCCCCTTTGTCAACTGCAGAACAGAGGGTTCACCGTATTTAAAATCAGAGCAATTAAAAATCGATATGACTTCTATAAACTAATAACTGAGTACCATAAAGGATTCTGTGCGAGTTAATATTCATGGAAAAATGAATCATTGTGGTCCATAAAGTTGATTAAATAGGAAATAACAATTCAACAATCATATTTGTATGTTTGACATGGGTATTTTTTGAAGAGTTTGGGTAATTATGGCCAACAGAGGCATTTATCAAGTAGTTGTAGTAAAGCTTTGACGTTTTCAGGGTAAACCAATCATAAATTTAATAACAGGGCTTAAATTCATGAATTATTTCTGAACAACAAACAAACTTTACAAGTAATCAATATTTTCGTTGATGTCTAATAAAAATCATCGGCTCACTCGACTGAATTTTATGGCGTGAGTGTTCCAATGTATGTATAAATAATATCTCCGGTAATTTCAATAAAATCTATAACTATACTAATACAAAAGGATTGAAACAAACAGAAAGCATGGCGTGATTTTTTTACACTTCCTTTGAAGTACGAAAGAGAGAAGTATTTTATACTAGAATACGTAGTTCAGTAGGAAATAGTCAGCGAGCATTTTTCATTGAAGTCAATTTCAACTTGACTGACGGATAAAACTGTTAACTTCACTGGGTGCTTCATTTTTATCTGTTCAACTAGTACCGGATAATTATTGAATAGCTTGACAAGAAGTCATTCAGGCAACACTTCGAAAATTATTTATTTCAAAATGATAAAAAAATAATTATAAAAAATTAAAAAGGTACACACCTTTTTGAGAGGCCGGGCCTCAACCTTCTCGGGCTGTTCATCATTAAGTGGGGCCTCCTTGCTCTCAGTATTGGGCGACTCATCAGGCTGCGGGGTCACGGCTTTGGCTTCCACCGTCGAGCTGTGACCTTGGCTATCGTCCTCTGGTTCTCTCTCAGCTCGAACCTCTTCGACTACTGTCTTCTCCGGGAGTGCATCATCTTTGACCTTCTCTTCCTCCAAGTATACCTTCTCTTTGGTTTTGGACACCTTCACTTGGTCAAAGTGGCGAGACTCCTCTCCGGATTCCAATTCATCCTTGCCAGGGTACAAGGAGTCCTCTCCTCTGTTGCCTCCAGCGAAATTGAGCACGAAGTCCTGCTGGTTCGTCCTGTACGTTCCCTTCTGTTGAGCACCTTCGGGAGAGTTGTCGTACGACTGAGCAACTGGCTGCGCTGAGAAAGGTCTAGATCGCTCGTACGTGTACTCGGTATCCTCTGGAACGGCGAAACTTGAAGGCCTAACGGGTGGGTTGCGATATTTCAGAGGTATCTCCTGTCCTTCCTGTGACTGCTGTGACTCCTGAGAGTAATACTGCACTCCTGACTGATACACTGGACCTTGGTTGAGCGTTTCGACCTTTTCTTGCGTGCGCAGAGCTTTCGTGGGAATGTGAGAAGCCAACTGTTCCTCGGAAATTTGGAAACTTGTCGTGTCGTCGTTGTTCTGTGGTACAGCATAAGAGTCTGCATTCACTGCGGAAGACTTCACGGTTTTGAATCCTTGGGCCGAGAGCGAAATGGGGCCAGGTTCTTGCACCTGCTCCTCCGAGCCAACATAGTCGGTCTGCCTCCATCTGGCGGCTGTTCTCTCCGTAGATGATGGGGATAATCGTCGGGAAGGAACCCTGGTTCTCTGGCGGAAGCCTCCTTGAAGTCTGGCAGGCTCTTCTTGATCGTCTTCGTTCACTTCGTTGGAAGCAGGGGAAGCTGGCCTCCTGCCACCGACCACTGGACGTTTTCGGACTCTGAAACCTCCTCTAGTGCTGCCGTACGAAGGTGTGTCGTACGTTGGATTTTCCTGTTGAGTGACGATGGGAGATAAGGTTGTCAGGTAATATGAAGGCTCGGTCGTAGTCGATGTGGTCGTGGTCGCTGGCGTAGTGGGTCTTCGAATCCTGATACGCGTTGTGGACGTCGGTTTCACCACTGGCCTCCTTGCTGGACGCACGGTGTACACTTTGTTCGACTGGTTGTTCTCCGTGGGAGGTGTGGTTGACGGTACTGAATTCTCGGACGCGGTCACGTGAGACTGACGCCTAGGAGATCCGGTCCGCGCGACGAAGTTTCCGTATTTTCTACCTGGTTTTACCGAAGCCGTTGTCGTGGTGGTCGCTTCCGTCGTGACTGGCACTAGAGGAGTGGTTGCGACATCTTGATACTCGTTTCCGGCATCAATGGAGATCAAGGGGTTCTGCTCGTACTGTTCATTTATGGCGCCTTGATTGGATTGTACTCCCTGAGATATCAAGTCGCCGGGACTCTGAACGATATGGATTGCCTCTTTCTGATCTTTGGCCTCGTAAGTTTCAATCACGATGGGCGTGGGAGAATAACTTGTTTCACCCTCAGTTTTCAGAGTTTTTTGAGGGATTGAATCGAAGCCCAATGAAACTTGCTGAGAATCGTCGGTATGATCTCTCTGCGGCTCTTGATAATTCAATTCTTGGCCTGGATTACGCCTAGATGTGTGTTGATATCTCTGACCAGGTGGAGGGTTTCTGCTGTAAGTAGTACCAGGTGCTGGAGTTTCGTCATTGTTGAAACTACCATACTGAGCGCGTTGCCTGCCTCTATCGCCTCCTCTTACGCGGGTCCTACCACGGCTATGAACTGGTCGTTCAATCTCTTGCGTATTCTCCGGTGAGACTTGTATTAGCAATGGTTGCTGCCTCTCCGGCTTCCGGGACTGCTCTTCCGGCTGACCGAATTGACTCACATCTTGTATATTGCTTCCATATTCTGGTGTCTCTCCAATTTGCTCACTCTGAATTTCTGGCTGCGTTCTATCCGTAGCCGTCGATGTGTGTTGCACTGGACTCCTGAAACTTTCGGAACTCTGCGTGTTTCCCGAAGAGCTGGAAGTCGCTGTGGTTCGCTGACGACCGCGGAAACGCTGATGTGCGGTCCTCTGCGGTTGTGCCGGCACCTCATCATCAGTTGGGCTTTCAGTCGTATAATGGCGGCCTCTTGTGCGTTGAACGGGTTGGCGCCCGCGTGATTGATGTCCTCTATACCGTGGGCGTTCTTCATTTGCATTGTCAGAGCTTTCCTGGGCGTTATGAGAACCATGTGTCCTCTGTGATTGCCTATATCTAGTTCTTTTTGGTTCTTCTTGCGTCTGGATTTGATAAGCAGGATCTTGAGTAGTGGTTGTTGCAGGAGTCGTTTTAGGCAACTCTTCGGCAAACTGTGCAGCAGAGGTGTCCTCAAGTTTATAGCCATTGCCAAGGCTGTCCAACACGGTATGTTCGTTAGACGTGAGTCCTTCATTCACTAACACGGAAACCGGGTTATTATCTTTCTCTAAATTTGGGGAAGGACTGACTTGAGAATATAAGAGGGGCTGCTGACTTTCGAAACGTTGTTCATTGGCATATGTTCTATTTACTGCCCGCACAGGGTTTGGGATAGGGGTGGAAATTATGTAGTACTGTGGCTGCTGGCTTCCGTGAACCCCGGATATCTCAGGTAATGGTGTGCTTTGCTGAAGGTTGGGAGTTTCAGATATCTCAACCGATGGCGTAAATTGAGTGGAATAAACATTTTGTTGGCCTAAGTTCTGTTCTTTCACTGAAACGGCTCCCTGTTGGTAGTTCCTGAAACGGCCGCCATCGTTGGATTGCACATGTTGTCCCCTAGGAACAACAAATTGTTCCTCTACGTAAGGGCCTTGGGTGACAGAGGCAACAACTCCTTGATAATTCTGCTGCACTTGCACATTTGGTGATTCGACTTCCCTGAAATTCTGCTGTGAGTAATATTTCTGACCTCTTGGCTGCTCATAATTCGAGTAAATGTCACCTTTTTGTCCACCGAAAGCAGCACCTCGCTCCGGATCCTTAGTCTTTAATGACGGACGAGGTCGTTCCTTTGTTTTTATTTCTCCTTCAAATCCTCCTCTATAAACTGAGGCTTGGTGATCCGTGAGTGGTCTAGGACTCTGAACTGGAGGAAGAGTAGGGCTGACGCCTAGACTCGGCGGCGGGTCAAAAGTGGATACTGTGTATTCACGCTGACCACCATAATATGTGCGAGATCCAGTGTTATCATCTGGTCTCTGAATTTGACCTGTGATCACATCACCCAAAACTTGTGGTTGCTGGAAAGCAGAGAGAACCACAGCTCCTTGGTTTCGCAGGTGGCCTTCATTAGAGCTTACGGAGGGCTGACCTACAGAAGAAATAACTCCGTCATTACTGTACTGTGGATGAGCAATCGAAGGCGAAGACTCTCTGATGTATTGACCACCGAAAGGATCTTTTGTTGTATCAATAGTGGTGGTAGTTGACGGGGTGATGTCATTGAGGGGCAGTGCAGGGCTGTAATTCTGATTTCCAATATTTACAGGATAGTTTTCAGTAGGATCATTTGCCTCAGTAGTCGTGGTGGAAGGTCTCCTTCTGCCATCCCAGGGTCTTCGTGTTCTAATCGAAGGTTGACGAGTGGTATCCGATGCTGAGTTACCGCGGTATGTCCCTCTATTTCTGTAATTACTATCCGAGTCTGAAGAGGTGGTTTGTGTGTAAGAGGGGCGTTGGCGAGTGCGTCCCCTGGAATGGTGAGAAGGAGCCCTAGTCTGAGGCAATGCCGTCGTGGTGGTAGTTGTGGTCGGAGGCGTCGTTTCTGGCGGTGAGTAGTACACTGATTCCTCGGAAGGAATGGGCGTTGAGTGGTAAGTGAAGGTATGAGGCGGGGATTGAGGCAATGGCTGTTGCTGGGATACACTTTGTTGCGTATTCTGCTGACTTATCAGATGCTGATTCAACGTGACTTGATTCTGATTAGAGATATCATTCACTACGCGCTGTGGCTGCTGCTGATATTCTTGTTGGTAAATAGGCTGCTGAGGCGTATACTGCTGATAGGTTTGTTGCACTGGTTCATATTGCGGGCGAGGTTGTGGAGTCGACGAAAACTGGAAGGCAGTTCCCCTGGTTGGTCCTACCGAACTTATGCTCGGTGTGTATGCTGGCGGTGACACGCTTGATGGTTGGAGAGAATTCACAAGCTCAGGCAACGCTGAGGGTCGAGGACTTTGTTGTATAGGCACAACTCGTTCGGTGGTAGTGCTGACGACAGGAGTGGATGATACCACCACGGAGCCCACATGTGGAGCCGGGAAGGGTATTTTTGCATACCCAGAAGGCGGTTGAAAACTTAAGGGAGCCACAAAGAATGGCAAACGGTCAACCTTTCTCTCGACACGATTCGAGTCCAGCATGGACAAATAAGGGAGCTCGAACTTTGCGTATCCTTTCGGGGGACGTAATACTGATGGGCCAACGAAAACTTTCGGGGGATTTGGTCCCGCTCGTTCCAAGACAGGCACGCTCTTTGCTCCACTCAGCGATCGGAGGACATCATCCACGCTCAACTTGTTCGTACCCTCGCCTTCAACGTCCTCCATATAGACGGAGAGGGGAGGTTGGTAGGGAGCAGGAGATGTCGACGTAGAAGCAGGAGTAGACGTGTATGCGGGACTTGGTGACGTAGCCGCCGGTCTGGATGTGGTTTGGGGTGGAAGTGTAGGACTAGACACTTGTCTTGCATCTTGGTAAAATCTTTGACCATTATCTTCCTGCGGAGCAGAGGGTTGTCGATAGAACTGTTGAATTACGGGTCGCTGTGGTTTCTGTGGTTGCTGTTGGACTGGGTTCTGTTGCTCTTGTTGCTGTAGCTGCTCGACCGTCTGGAATCTAAACTTCTCCTGATTTTGCGTTGCGAACTGTCTCGTGGGATACAAGTTCTGGGTCTGCTGATGAAAAGCTCCGCTGTCATGGAACTGCTGCACTCTTGGTGGCGTGAAAGAAAAGAGTTTTTCTTCTCTTATTATGGTTTCTTGACCTTGATTTGCTTTCGTGTTTTCTGTTTCCGATGGTCTAACTCCTACAGTTGCTACCTGGGCTCCAGAATTACCTTGGAAGTTTTGCGCAGAAAACTGCTGCCCACCAGCATTTTGGTAATGCTTGATTTCAAAAGAATGGGCTACCTGCCGATCTGGTTTCGGATTCTCTTTCTGTCGAACATTAGCCAGATTTTGATTCTGCAAAACCTGTTTGTTCACGCGGTCACGTTGTCTTAAAGCCTCAACAGGAACATACAAGAGCTGGACCTCTTCTTCGACATCATCCTCAAGGTTAGCCTGGAACGTTGTCACCTGTTTTTCCTTTTTGGGAGGGTTCCTGGGAGCGTCAGCTTGAGCGACTGTCACTGGATTCACGCTCGGTTTCGGTGAGGTAGTGGTCTCCAAATTTTGGGCAGGTGGCGGTGACGACTTTGTCGGCTGCTGTATTTGTTGATGTTGCTGAGGGACCAACTGCACATTCACAGGACTAGGTCTAGCATTGAAGTCTAACTGCTGTCCGATCGCCGATGGAGGAAATGGGGATGACAGCGGTGACCCTAGAAGTTGCTGATTTATCTGGTGATGCAGCTGGTTCTGCAGTTGATGTTGGAAAATATTTTGAAGGTTCACTTGTCCCGTAGTTGGCTGAGGTGCGTGCGGAATGGGTAACAATTGGAGTTGAGGAGTCTGAAATCCGTGTGGAGCTCCCAAACCATTCGGAGAGAGTACCAACGGGAACTGATCGTGCGGAAGTCTTATCTGCTTCTGCGGACGTTGATGATGCTGCTGGGGCTGGTGCACAGGTTGCTGTGGAAGGGCTTGTTGCTGCACCTGTTGTTGCTGGAGAGGGTGTTGCTGCAGAGGGTGTTGTTGCAGAGAATGCTGCTGCAGTGATTGAGCAGGAAGGTGGTGGAACTGCTGGTTGAGGAAAGTTGTCGGCTGCCTACTTGGTTGGATGTTTTGGACCAATTCTTGCGTCGGTACGGGTGCTTGGTGAGTGGGGAACACCACTCGCGGATGTTGGAGGTGCTGCTGCTGCTGCTGGTTCTCGATGGGGAAACCCTGGAATTGTTGCCTAAGCGGAGCGTTGTTCGTGTACAAGAATCTGTGATCCCTTCCCTGCTTCAGACCAACGGACTGGGGCGGAGGCGGAGGCGGCCTTTGATTCTCGATGTAAGGGCTCAGGATGGGTCGCGAGGCTTCCTGTCGCTGTACCCTCAGGGGAGCGGGCGGAGGTCGCAAGAAATCCGTATCCTTGAAGACGACGGGAGGTTGTGGCTTCACCGGGGCGGATGCGAAGTCCGAACTGGCTTGGGTCTCCAAGTCGGCGGCGGCTTCAGCTGCAGCGCGACATGTCAAGCAAGGTGCTTCTATCGGGATCCAACCCCCGTTGGATCTGGATGACCTCTGACTCCACTTGGGCACTCCATCTTCCAGATGCACTCCGGACACGGCAAGGAGAAGCACTAGGGCCAGCAGGCCTCCAGGCGGACCTGCCATGGCTAGGCTTCAGGCTTCCCCCTGAAAACGAAACAAATGTAAAAATCATTATTTTTCTGCCACAGGGAAATATCAGTTACGATTTTAGAGTGCTTACTGACACGTTAGATCCTATACATAAAAACAAATGATGCAACAATTGAGCAATAACGATTAAAATTGAGTAATTCTCTTTGTTTACTCACGTTATAGGCTCTACGATATAGACCAGAAGTCAATGATGACTTTTTTAGCATTCAAATAACAGTTGCTTTCCGTGCGGATTTATTATGTTACAAAAAATGATACTTCAAGCATATCTATTTAAATGCGACTTAGGTGATCAGATAATGGAGAGGATGGCTTCATTATCAAAAAAGTAATGATGAAATTGAGTCATAAGTGCGGCAAAAGCAACATCTGACACTCTGAAAATCGATAATTCCAATTCCTTTATAATATAAAACTAAATCGCTTGCTGAAAACTCTAAAGACTAAAAGTTTATGCCAACATAAAAAGCATGATGATGAAAATGATGAAGTCAAATTTCTTGGTGTTCTCCTTGACCCATTATTGAATTGGTCGACACACATTGATAATTTATGTAAAAAGTTGAACTCTATCTACTATATGCTATCTGTGCTGAAGCATGCTGTCAGTATTGGTGTACTCAGGAGTGTTTACTTAGTCCACTTTTACTCCCGGATCTCTTATGGCATTGTTCTATGGGGTGCAACTTCCCAGCTACTTGAAATCTTTCAGATTCAGAAAAAAATTGTACGCACTATGTGTAATGCCGCCTTCAGGGCACACTGTCGGCCATTGTTTAAAAAACTGGGTCTGCTAACTGTGCCGTCCATTTATGTTTATTATGTTATGCTATATGTTAGATCTAACATGTCTCTATTTGCTAAAAATAATAACTTTCATAACCACTACACCAGAAGATCTGAGGATTTGCATATAATGCTGCAGAATTTTAAATTGTGCTCCCGGGGTCCCAAAGTCATGGGGATAAAATTATATAATGCAATCCCATGCCATATTAAAAAAGTGACAACTTTGAATGCCTTAAAAAGACTCCTAGATAACTTTCTCCTCGAGAAATGTCTGTACAAAGTGGAGGATTTATTTATATGCGTCTTTCTGTGTAAATATGTTTTTTTAAATATACTTGTTGAATTATGACGTGTTCTATACATTCCATGTAATGTCTCTGGAACAAATAAAATCTAATCTAATCATATTCAAAAAAATCACACTTAAGATAGTCAGCAAGAAAGAACCCTAATCATAATGGAGACCATATTCGAATTACACGCTAAAATATCTGCAGTTTTAAGATGCATGAAAAATATGGTATAATTAATGACGCAATAATATACTTTTATATGACTTAAGTCATCACATCTGTCTTTCTGAGACTGTGAAGAAGTGCGTTGCGACATCAAACTGAAGCCTGAAAACTGAAATAATAACCATATTGATCAACCCTGCTCTATACTTACTATCCAATGGATAACTGGAAGAAATGGACGAATCAGCGGATTAAAACCAAGAATATCAACTATTTCTTTGAAATTCAAGGCAAGTAACATATGAAACATAAAGTGGCTGCTCATTGTAATGGATTACATTCAATTTTACCATAGTTTTATCGGGAATGAGGACGATTTTTAATTTTAATAATTGAACAAAATACGTAAAGAGAATCCACATTAAAGAAGTAAGTGCATGCTGCTTTGCAGATGAGGCAGTATCAGCAAAATATCATTTCACCTAGAAATCAATGAATTTGGTCTCATTTTAAAGAAAAATATATCACGCTTCCATTTACATGGATAATTAAACCCCTTACCTCATTACTTTCCGAGATTTTTGACAAATAATACCAGCCCTTTTGCATGGGAAATGGTACAGCCACTTCATAAAGTATCACGACACACTACGCTAGCGGTTTGTATAGGTCGGCTTTCGAAGCTGGAAGTACGTTGGCTATCCTGAGCCATCTGTGTTGATTATGAGCATTTCCAGGTAGAGTATAATATTTTTTGAAATTCAAGAGGGACATAGCCACCAGAGATAGTTCAGGATAGCCCACTTATTTCGAGCTTCGAGCGTACTGTGTCGCAATACTTTATGAAGTAACTGTACGTGTGTGCACTCCAGAGATACCACATTTAACAAATCTTACCATATTTAACACCTAGATCTCGTCAAAAAATCAAGTGTGTATTTTGTGTGTTTTCTCAAGTATGTTTGAAAATTCATCATATTTTCACCGCAGTAAATTCTTCGGGATCACAATTAACCTCACGTTGTGATGGAGTTTCAAACGCACTGCGTGAAAAAAATGAGTTAATTTAATGACTTATTGATATATTTTCATTTGTTTTCTTACAATTTTTGTCAGGTAAAAATATATTACTGCACCATAAATAAAGCAAAATTTAATTCGTTTGCTCACAGCTGGTGAAATCAATTAGTCTAATTCGAATATGGTCTCTATTATAATTAGGGAACTATCCCGCTCGCATTACCTCATTGTTATCGATGAAAAACATAGTTAAAATGCGACATTAGTGCGTTAGCCCGCAATCGCTACATGAAAATGAGAGTTAACTAAGATGGCGGACTGACTTCAGCTTCTAGCATTCGCCAGCATAGCAAGCGCCCTCCCCATCTGCCTCAATCGTCCTAACACTTTTTAATACGACAAAATTCAGGAATCCTCGTCTTCAATGGACCCGCGGCGGAATAAAAAATAATGAATTCCACGTATAAATTAGTCTGCATATCGTCAGTGAGCTTTGGGAATGAAATGTCTACGGTCGCACGTTACATGGCGAGGTTATTCCGTGCGAGACACGCGTGAATTCGTGCACGATGCATTAGATGGTGCTTCAATAGACCTAAGTGGATGTGGATGGGGGGGGGAAAGGCAGAGGGTAGGAATAATAGAGAAGGGGAGGAAGAAAAGGAGGAAGAGAGGAGAGAGAGGACCTCGTTTCCGACGTACACCACCCACGCGCCACAAATCCTCCTCCTGCTAATTGACGCCACTTTCACCACTCGGCTCAAAAGTGGGCCTGTCCAACACCGCTCCCTTCCTTCTCCAGAAATTTAGCGGCCGTCGCGTTCTCGAC
Source organism: Ceriagrion tenellum (assembly GCA_963169105.1). NCBI lineage: Eukaryota > Metazoa > Arthropoda > Insecta > Odonata > Coenagrionidae > Ceriagrion > Ceriagrion tenellum. Next base: position 86,622,690 of record OY720642.1, on the reverse strand, counting down.
AGCGTCAAAAACACGGGGAGAGCACAATTCGCAAATAATAAACCTTCATGGCAGACAACAAGCTGAGTGCCGAAGTCACTGAATCGAATCATTTCAACAAACAACTTAAAATCGCTCAGGATTCCATCAAAACAGCAAGGCCTGAATTTTTCGTTCTTTCCTTAACCCTTTGAGTGCGGCATGACGTGATATCACGTCATGGTTGTCTTTGCGCTGGTGCTGATGACGTTATATCACGTCAAGGGTACCGTGAGCGTTCCAGCGTTCACTGGGCCACCTTGTGAAAGCTGGAAAACTCACGGTACCCATGGTGTGATATCACGTCATCAGCACCAGCGTACCAACAACCATGACGTGATTTCACGTCATGCCGCACTCAAAGGGTTAAGGTCGTTGGGACCATCTTGTATGTGTATAGATTTGTGAGAATCTATAATTGTCACGTGAATTGTTGTGTGAATTATAATTGTTGCGTTCAAACATCAACAGGTCACGCTGAGTCCATTTTATGATAAACAAAGTTCAATATCGTCTAGACTAAATTTTGAAATCCGAGCCGAAATCGCTTTGAGTCATAAAATGCTTGAATTTATATAAATTTTTAAATGATTTTCTATCGTATTATTTCCGTTATTGTCAGTATGGGGAACTCCAATGTATAAAAATTGCAAAGCATGAAATAATATCAAAGATTTTTTCAATTTACTTGAATATATGTACGGTCGGATTCAAATGTATTTCAAAGAATCGAGCGGCGCCACTTACGCTTCTCAAGGAAATTGAGTTTCACATACGGCGCTGTTATTCTTTGCTACGCAACGCTATCTATTCATCTGATTATTTGCACGTTTTCAAATAGTAATAGTTGACCAATTTCCTATATCGTGCTAATTTGTTATAACACTTTCGTTTTGGTTTTGATTTACGATTTGAGCATGGATAATTATTATTTATTTATCACAACTGTTACTCTAAATGATAAATTACGTAGTATTTGCCATAGGTATATTGTATGCCAGGAACGATCTGTGTTTAATAATAAAGTTTGGTATTTCAATTAATCAATACGTCGCAGCATGCCATTGTTATTCGAGCTGATCGTATTATGTAATAACAAGTTAGCACAAAACAAGCAATTGCTCAACTGATACAATTTAAATACGTGCAAATAAATAGCTGAATAGATAGCGTTGCGTTGCAAAGAATAACAGCGCCGTAAGTGAAACTCGATTTCCTTGAGAAGCGTAAGTGGCGCCGCTCGATTCTTTGCAATACATTTGAATCCGACTGTACAAATTCCCATGGCTACACGCAAAATATATATGCATCTGACGCGACATCAGAAGCTTTGTGGTTCGATAACCGGTCCAGTAGAATTTTTTCCACTTGTTATTGGCCATGTTTCCATCTTCACATCACCATTGTGATCGTTCTATTTTGTGTTCCTATCCACTTTCTTTATCTCTCTCTCTGATTGTATTATTTAATTATGTATTTACCGCTGTGCCATCTGAGTGAATGAATGAATTAAAATTATATTTACTATAACACAAAAAGGAAATATATTCTGGGCCACGTACTGAAGAATACGAATACAACATTCCAAACATCCCTTAAGAAAATCGAAAAATTTTCTCTCGGCCAGCTTCTTTTCGACTTAGGACCACGGTGGACAGTAATCGAAGTCCATATCCCGAAAAAGGTCGATAAAAACGCCAAAATAGTATGTTTGATCTCATTATCTTAACTTATCGACCATTCAGTCAAAACCAGATGCTGGGCTAATCAAATTCAACACTAGAACGCCCACGGTGGGTAATTTTGACCCAAACATGAATTTAAATTAATTTCTTTATTCCATTTTGAATGAGAGCAGGATTTCCTTCCGTGAATTTTATTCATTTCAACATGCTTTTACGTCCACAAATTTTCACCTCCCTGGAATAATCCATTAATTATTTTTTTTAAAGAATTTACCTTGAACGCCCATACGGGTCGTTTTGATCCAGAAATATGTTTTCACTGTAGTTGCACTTTGCTAATTAATAGCAACCAAACTTTGAAATGTTATACATAAGTATAAAATAATTTGAAAGGTCTGCGTAGTTTATTGAACTATGCCATTTCATGAAAGGAAAATAATAAATAAAATTGAAAGAATTATTAACTGATCCTAAAGCCGTAAGTAGATACATTAATAAATCATCAATATTTTCAAAATTATTAGTGTTCTAATGTAAAAATATCAACATATGGAAATAAAAAGAGTTGTAGTTTGTAGATAAGCTGTTTAAATGGAAACTTTATCGTGCAAATTGAGGAATTACTTCATTAATTACGAAGGGTCAAAATGACCCGCTTAGGGCGTTGAATGATGCTGAAAAGTACGGGCGTCCTTGCGTTAAACAATGCTGAATTCCCACGATTTTCACGGTTTGGCACAGAGTGATTTTATGAGTTCAACCTCAGGCATATATCGAATTAACCCGAAGAACGGAAGTAGCTCATTGAATTACTCGTAATTGTAAATCCTAAAAGTATGACGTCTCATGAAAATATTTATGATATTTTTCGAGATATATTTTACACTTCACAATCATCACTGTTACATTAAAGAGAATGGGATTCCATCCTTGATGAGCTCAACGCACTGCGATCCGAGAATTCCGTGCCTTCAACTTTCCTTTCAACGTTCACACGCCTTTAAATGTCTTCTTCTATTTTCCCATCATTCACAAACACTCGGTCAAGGCCTAAAATCACGAAGAAATAGCGATTGTTCCACCGTTTTAGGGTATAACGTCGATTCATTAATTTTCTGGCCTTTGTGGAAAAACATGTCCCCCATATGTTATGAACAACGAAATGTCACCATCTTGCGCTATTTTTCTTCGCCGATGGGATTTGAAATCACATCATGTTCAACATGCGACAGTGGGAGAAACATAGGAAAAATACCATTTTTCCTATCTAGTGTAAATGCCGTTGTCACGTAAATCAGTTTATAAGAAGTAAAAGCTCCAGGAAAATTGATTGAAAAGTTAGTCCGTTGAGTGAATTAATTAACTACAATAATTAAAGTCAAATTTAGTAAATCCATATTAATTTAATCGTCTATCGTAACGATTAAGGTACTTGGAGGGGGCACTACGCCATCAAACTGAAGCCAGACAACCGAAATAAACAACCATATTGTTTAACCTTGCTCTCTCCTTACTATACAACGGTTAGCACGACGGAATGGACGAAAAATCGAATTTGAAGCAAGAATACCAACCACATGTTTGAAATTGAAGGCAAGTAACTCATGAAACATATACTGGCTACTTAAATCTATAGATTCTACCCATTTTTTTTTCTCTGGTATTCACCTGAAATGCGGATTATTGTCAATCTTAATGAATAAACATTTTATTTACGGGGAATGCATAGGAAAGAAGTTAGTGAATTCAGATTTATAGCAAGTTATCGGCGGATAACTTAATAATATTGCAAAATTTGTGCGATAGGTCGCAAGCGCAATAGGAAAATGAGGGTTAACGAAGATGGCGGACTGGCTTCAGCGTCGAGCATTGGCCAGCATAACAAGTTCCCACTCCATTTACCTCATTGTTTCCAACAATGTGAGAAATTTTACATATCTACATCTACATCTACGTAATACCCTGCGAGCCACCACGAGGGAGTTTTCTTTTTTAACTTGCGCCTGAAGTAGATGACGCTAATACGATTACATACGATATATCGCAGCAAGCGACGTAGCCTTGCTCGAACCGTTCGTTGTCATACCACGTGATTCCTTAGCAACGCGATCGGGATTATCTCGAACGGTTCAAACACGACGCCCAAACTAAGGAAACCGGAGAAGCAAAGGGAGTAATTACGAACACAGAGGAAGGGAGGCAGGAAGGCCAGCAATTCCCTCCCATTGCATGGCCTTCCCAACGTCGCATCAGACTCCCAGAGCCTCCCCTCCGGGTCCCGATAAAAGTGGGGCAAATAGCATGTAGGCAGACATCAACCCCGTCCTTTCCCTTCCCACCGCCCACCACCCCATCCCACCCCGGATGCAACGCGAAAAAAAGCTGGGAAGACCAGTGCGAGGGAGAAAAATAAAGAAAAACTAGTAAAAAAAAACTCGAAACGCGTATTCAGTATATATAAACATTCGCATTTCTTCGCTTTCCAATTCCACGTGGACGACGGAGAGGAATGATCCGTTCATTTTTCCATTTTTCGTGCTCGGGGAAGGCGGTTTTCGACCCGCGACCGGTCGAACGACTTGTAAAAATAAGGAAAAAAAAAATGAGAGTCAGTCAGCGCCTGGTGGTTCGCGCTCGAATATCGGTCAAATTCTCTGTTTGAAACTCGTGTTTCTCGCAAACACGGTAAAAATGTCGTTACAAATATTACAAAAGCCTACATCTACGTGATACCCTGCGAGCCAACACGAGGTTGTGTGACAGGGGGTGAAGATCACCAAACATGCACTATTGACATGCAACTAGGATATTTAATGAAGGTATGCTATATAATAGGGTCACATGGTTAGAATCTACATAATAAGAAAGGGATTATTGGTTGTTATTACATGCATCATGCACTACATACTACTCTAACTATATCTCACCTACCTATCCCTTTGCTACGCTGCCTATTGTTCTCTCTTATAGTACGAGAATGCTTGGAGGTGGGAAAGGGTTAGGGGGTGGAGAGGGAGAAAAAATCAGTTTGTTTTTTGGGAAAGTCAACTGCAATTTACACTGTGGAAGGTATGGTTTGGGTATATGCTGAGGAGCCATGATCATATTTACAAAGTGAACAAAGTTCATCAGTTCTTCAGTGGAGTATACAAAGTTTTTTTGCAGTTACTATGAATTACTTCCACAAAGCCAAGGCTGGAACCATTTCCTTTGTGACTGGGAATTACCTGGACTCCAGACTTCACGTGGGGAGAATATATTAAATTTAAGGAGGAGCCTGCGCTTCGAAGTACTGTACCCCTAAGATATGTAAAATTTGCTGTAACGAGTAAATTTAGGTTTACTGCTGGCTTGTATATTTTTTTAAATTTCATGTAAATACACCTTTGGGTAAATCTTGAATTACATGAAATTTTAAAAAATATACAAGCCAGCAGTAAGCCTAAATTTACTCGTTACAGCAAATTTTACATATCTTAGGGATACAGTACTCCGAAGCGCAGGCTCCTCCTAAAATTTCTTATATTTCCCCCAAGTGAAGTCTGAAGTTAAGGTAATTCCCAGTATTAGACTTCATCTGCCTCCGCAATAGTTAACCCAACCAGTTAACCCAACCGGTATTTAAGATACGGCTTTGGTGTGACCCTTTTCGCAATATCTCTACAGCTGTGCATTTACTGAGGTTTATTTCGAGTTCCGAAGACACCACGATTAAACGCTATTAAGATCCGATGAGAGAACTTCCAACTATTCGTTCGATAACTTTTAGATTCTTGAATGCAGCACCTCAAATGTTTCGCTTTCGGCGCTGCATGCAAGTTCCGTTTATAGTAAAATTTCATTTCTTAATTGTTTCCTCGTGCTATTCCACAATAACGACTGCCATTACTAATTTTTTTGACCAACTTTTTGATCACAAGTACTTACAAGAGTAAGCTGCCCTTTGAACTTCGCAATAATAGCCCAGGGGGGGTTGTGTTTGAATCGCTCGAGTTAATCTCGATCACGTAACTAAGGAGTCACGTGGTACAACAACGGACGGTTCAAAATTTTGGTATGTTTAAATCACTCGGATGGATATCTTAAGCGTCTGGAGCGTGGTTTATTGTGCCTCTAATCAGGATAAAATAATCCATTAACAATTATACCACGAGAAAAACTCGGTTGAGAAGCCTGCGTGAGATTTTTACGAGTGGTCTAAATACACCTAAATCTCGAACCGTTCGTTGTTGTACCACGTGACTCCTTAGTTACGTGGTCGAGATTAACTCGAGCGATTCAAACACAACCCCCCAGGTTCGACTTGATTGTTGTGCCAAGTATCTACAAAGGGGGTAAACCTGGATTAGAACACTTCATCATCGGGCCGTCACACCATTCGGTTCCGTCAGAGACGGTCCAGAGGGACTAGTTAAATGTTCAGAACATCTACGATGGTCACATTACCGACAGTGTCTTTCTCCCGAGACGGGTTCGAGGTCTCAGTTTCGGCGGAGCGGGTCCCCATGAGTAGCAGTTTCAGTAGCTTCAGCAGGACGGATGGCATGCAGTGCCATGCGAAAAGCTATACACACAAATCTTTCGTAGATCAACAGTTTTCTCTGAATACAGTATCAATAATCTCTGAATCATTTGCTAATCAAAAATAAGAAACGATGAAGTGTACAGAGGAAGTGTAGAGTAGAAGAGGAAAGGGAAGAGTAGAAGAGGAAAGGGAAGAGTAGAAGAGAAAAGGGAGGAGTAGAAGAGGAAAGGATCATCACACAGGAACACGACACAAAAAAGAAGAGGAAGATCAATTGGACACACCATGAGACACAATGAGTTTGTGAAGTACGTAACTGAAGGTAGAACAGAGGGTAGATTCCCCCAGAGGATGACCAAGGAATAACCTCACGGACCAAATAAGGAGGAAAGTACATAGGAAGAGATACGAGGAAGTAAGGGAACTAGCATCAGATTGGGAAGGGTGGATGGCTGTAGTCAACCAATCTTAGGATTGAACAACCAATGATACTTCACTTTCTTTTGCCCATTAAAATTTCATTTCTTAAGCGTTTCCTCGTGGCATGCGGAGGCGGTGATCTCCCTTCGCTTTTCGAACACTTCGCAAGTATGGCCCAGGTTCGACCTGATTATAGTCCCATGTATCTACGAAAGGGATAAACCCGGATTAGAACACCACCACACAAGTCTTTCACACCAATGGCTTCCGTTAGAGACGGTCCAAAGGGCCGGCTTGCTTCGTGTTCGGAACGCCTGCTATGATCGTGTTACAGACGGTGACTTTCTACCGGAGACGAGTTCGACGACTTGGGAAGAGTTTAGGCCGACCGGGTCCATGCGCTTGGGCATTTTTTATTCGGTCAGTGTTTCTCCTTGGCCCAGTGCCTCTGCGAGGTATGAGGGTCAAGGTTGCCCCCCCCCCCAGAAACCGCCACCCACTCCTCGTTCGTTCACACCCTTCTCCCACTCCTCAGCCAGCCTTACGATGGGAGAGAATGAGAGAGGGTTCTCACGGGGTTTTTAAGGTGATTTTTAGCGAGATAGTTCCCCAGTCATCGCGAATGAAATTAATGGTTAAAGGCGTAACTTTGAGAAAAACTGTCCCAGACATTACGAAAAAATATCTCAGTATATTCCGCACTAAAATGTTTATTGCCGACCCAGGTTTCGTCTGTACAATAATTATTATCAATATAATTTATTTTCAAACATTGATAATGATTGCTGGGCAGTCGAAACCTGGGTCGGCAATAAAATTTTAGGAGTATACAAAGGAATATACAAAGATTTTTTTTCGTCATGTCTTCCCTAGTCATAATGGAGACCATATTAGAAATATACCTTTAAATTTCTGCATCTGTAGGGAGCATAAAGTAAATATAACATTATTATTAATTATAGAATTAATGGCTGAAGGAGTAACTTTGTGGAAAATCGTCACAAACATTACGAAAAAACATCTTAGTATAGTCGAAAAATCAATATAATTTATTTTCAAACCTTTTAAGGGTATACAAAGGAATATACAAAGATTTTTTTTTCGTCATGTCTTCCCTAGTCATAATGGAGACCATATTAGAAATATACCTTTAAATTTCTGCAGCTGTAGGGAGCATAAAGTAAATATTACATTATTATTAATTATCGAATTAATGGCTGAAGGAGTAACTTTGTGGAAAGTTGTCACAGAAATTACGAAAAATGTCGAAGTATATTACACAATTAAATGTTTATTGCCGACTCAGGTTTTGACTGCACAGCAAACATTATCAATATTATATATTTTAAAACCTTGATAGTGATTGCTGTGCAGTCTAAACCTGGGTCGGCAACAAACATTTAAGAGTGGAATATACTAAGATATTTTTTTCGTCATTTCTTCCCTAGTCACTATGGAGACCATATTAGAAATATCAAAACACGATGAAGAAATCATTGGGAAATTTGAAATAAAGATCATTGGGAGGATCTATGGCCCAATTAAAGAAGGAGAGAGATAGAGGATTAGAATGAACATGGAGATAAATGATATTATAGAAGAGAAGGACAGAGTTAGATTCTCCAAAGCCCTACAGCTGGCATAGTTACGCCATGTAGAAGGAATGGGGATGGAGATAATGCCAAAATTAATTTTTAATAGCTAGATGGAAGGGATCAGGAAGAGAGGTAGACCGCGGAAGAGATGGTAACAGGATGCAGAAGAAGACTTGAAGGCAATAGGAGTCACGAGATGCAGGGAGAAAGCAAGAAGAAGAACTGAATGGAGGCACATTGTAGAGGGAGCCAAGGTCCACACCAAAGGTAGAGCTGTGGATGATAATATTAGAAATATACCTTTACATTTCTGCAGCTGTAGGAAGCATGAAGTAAATATTCCATTATAAATTAATGTTGCAACAGTATCCTTTTGTATGACTGAAATTCTAATAATTCAAATAAATATACCTACTCAATTCCTTGGTTTGACTTATTTTTTTCTCGCGGTACGTTCAAAATGTTCCTTCATAATGGAAATTTTTTTGTGATTCTGAAAAAATTACTACAGCGACAATGAGATTTATTTTAAAAAATTGTCGAGAAAGCATACAAACTACACACTGTTAATTTTTTTACGAGATCTGGGTGTTAGAAATATCTTATTTTTTTAAATATTGTATCTCTTAAGAGCGTACACCCACCGTTTCGAATGTGAAAGGGCTGGTATTACTTAAGTCTTTAATTTGACTCATCGTTTTCGTCCGTTACGTTTAAAACTCATTGACAACGGAAAGTAATTTTGTGATCCTGAAAAAAATACTGCAGTGACAATATTATTTATTTTCAAAATTGTAGAGAAAGCTTGTAAACTAAACACTTTAATTGTTTGGCGAGATCTAAGAGTTATAAATTCCTCAGTTCAAAATAAGGTCTCTCTGGAGTGCATAATCGTACCATTTCCTATGTGTAAGGACAGGTATTTTTCGTCCAAAATCTCCGAAAAATGTTCGGTAAGGGACTGATATTTTTGTATCTTTGGAATGGAAAGATATTTTTCTTTAAAATGAGACCAAACTCATTCATTTTCTGGTGAAATGAATACTCACTCACACCTTATCACTTACCCTATCATCTTCAGATGTAACGTAGAATCATCGTGAAATATCCTTCAAAATATTTGGAAGGGTAACCGTCAAAATGGAGAAAATCAATAAACTTTACACCCTCAGGCGTCAATTAGTTGAAGTATTTTATACTTGAATCCATATTAACACAATCTTTGTACATTTCTACTAATGTTATTTAATGCACTACGCGTTTCGCAGCTTACTCCATCCTCAGGTACAGTCGGATTCAAATGTATTGCAAAGAATCGAGCGGCGCCACTTACGCTTCTCAAGGAAATCGAGTTTCACTTATGGCGCTGTTATTCTTTGCTATGCAACGCTATCTATTCAGCTGTTTATTTGCACGTATTTAAATTGTAACAGTTGAGCAATTGCTTGTTTTGTGCTAACTTGTTATTACATAATATGATCAGCTCGAATAGCAATGACATGCTGCGACGTATTGATTAATTGAAATACCAAACATTATTATTAAACACAGACCGTTCCTGGCATACAATATACCTACGGCAAATACTACATAATGTATCATTTAGAGTGACAGTTGTGATTAATAAATAACAATTATCCATACTCAAATCGTAAATCCAAACCGAAACGAAAGTGTAATGACAAATTAGCACAAAAATGGCAATTTCTCAACTATTACCATTTGAATACGTGCAAATAAACAGATGGATGGATAGCGTTGCGTAGCAAAGAATAACAACGCCGTAAGTGAAACTCAATTTCCTTGGGAAGCGAAAGTGCAATATATTTGAATCCGACCGTACAATTGCTTAGATGTTATTTATTGACAGTTACGATAGTAACCAACGCCAATAAGCAGGGGGAAGGGGTTAGGAGGGCAAACTGATTTTTGGGTGGAAAGGCAGGGGAACATAGGTTAGGGGCTTGTAAAAAGGGAAACTTTTTCGGAAAGGAGTGGGGAGGAGTGCGGGAAAAGAAATTCGTTGCAAAGGTTGCTTGACTCTCTGATAATTTCCATTTGCTCCAATTCATCCATCTTTAAACCTTTTGGTAGGACATTTAGAATTTTGGGAATAAAATCACTTACGTGATAAATATCCAGCAAATGCTTAGCAAATTGTGGGTTGGTAGCCATATTTAAGAAACTTCGAAAAAGTTGTAGAATTTCGGGGATAAAGTCACTTTTGTGATTATTATCAAGTAGATGATTAGCAAACTGTGAGTTGGAATCCATATTTTAGTAACTTCGTGAGAGTTCTTTGATCCGTGTCTTGAAATTTCGTCGTAAATTAATAAATATTAGCGAAAACATTAATAAATATCAGTACGTAGTACATTAATAAATATTAGTGGAAAAGTACAAGGATTGTTTTAATATGGATTACGGGAGAAAATCAAAATTTATTGAAACAAAACCTTTTTATCTTTCTCTCATCGCAAAATTTTGTTTATAATTAAATGAACAGAGATGCTCATTTAATTATCAGGACGGGTATTTTGCGATTCCTCGATTACTCCTCCAAAATATGAAAGCTGACCCCTCATCTGCCTCCACGGCCCTGAAATTTCACACAGTCATTACATGGTTGTGACCACAAAACGCCACTTTGGTTACTAGCTTATAACCATTACGTAAATAGATAATACCCATTACCATAAAGGGTATGTTGGTATGAGGCTTCTAGTCTTTTATGGTCAGCTTTTCCAATGGTCCACGCTTCCGATCCATAGAGTGCTACGCTCCACACGAATGTTTTCACATATTATTTCCTGGTTAAACTGGCTAAAATAACTAATATACACGAAAATCGCTCGGAATGCCTCCGTAAGAGTTCGCTAAAATTAATTTGATGCGCGATTCGTTTGGGAATAAACGGTCTTCATCTTTTTATCCGTTGTCGTGAATCCTTCCCTCTGTTTCACTCGGATTTTTTTACTGCCTCGTCATCCTGTGCGGCTAAAAATGCCCACGAGGTTAAACTCTCCCAGCTCATCGTACGGTGATCGTAATGGCTATCTTCCTAAGGGACACCCACTAGTGTCATCTGTCTCCACGGCCCTGAATTTTCTTTCTCGTACCCTTCCCATAATCCCCTTCCTCAGGGCCGGCGCCTCGGTCGCTTAATTCTTCCGCCTGTCTCCATCTTCTGAAGCCGCCCATTTATTCCCGACTTGACTTCCGCATCTCTTTCCTCTCTTCCACGGCTAATCCGTGAGGGGACTTGACCGTAAGGACACGAGGGATATCACAGGGGGGGATGCCTGGCTTGACCGCCGGGCCGTCCCAAATCTCCCCTCATGTCTGGAATGTCCTCTTTCCTTTCCTCTCGTGTCCTTAGGCATGTGTTCTCCCCCTCTTCTCATTCTCTCTCTAACTGCGACGATGTTCGGCGTGCCTTTTCACGAGTTTATCATTCCCGAATTCAGAGAAAAACTTTGACCAGTCATTACATTCAGGGCCTCGGGGTACTCGATAAATCAAGGGTGGAAATCGTTAATTTAAAAAATAATAACGGAAAGAAGAAACAATGGTTAGTCAGATGTAATCGTCCAAGACCCTATATAAGGGAGAACGCAGGCGACCCGAGCATCATTACCCTGATGACGATGGAAGTGTTATCCATCGAAACGTTGGCAGCAGCCCAAAATTTAACCCGGTGTGAATCCCGAGAAAATTTCACACAGTCATTACATGGTTGTGACCACAAAACGCCACTTTGGTTACTAGCTTATAACCATTACGTAAATAGATAATCACTACGTTTACCAACCGAACTCAGATCGATATGATCTCGGACCGGTCTGAACATTCTAGGCCAGCCGACTCGGATCGCCTGGATAATCGATGCGAAATCGATTGAAATATCGATTTGAATCGGTTCATATTCATTTGAAATCTCAGACCGGCAGAGAAAGCGGGCTGAGTTAGCCCGCTTCTCATATCGATCCCACTAGCCCGTTGCATTTACCATACCGAGCTGAACCGGCCAAATCGATTGGTTAACATTGTAAATAATATATCATAATCATTACATGTCGTTTATAAATGCAGCCCATCGATCTTGCTTAAATTAACCTATTCAAATATGCGAATTTTAATGTACTTAAAATAATTTTGATTTGAAAATATGCCGAATTCGCCAAAATTTATGAAATTCACAATTGTTTCTTTCAATCCATTAATAGTGTTATTATCATAGGCACATTATTATGCATGTCGATTTGAGAGTATAACGGGAAGTGGTTGAAATTTAACTTGCCCAAATTTTATTTTATTGTTGCACATAATAATATGGACAATAGAACTTGCCAAAATTTACGAAACCTACGGTCATATTTTCAGTTCATAAATAGTATAATTTTCAAAGGCACGTGTTTATACATGCTGACTTGACAATATTATGGGAGCTGGCTTGAAAGAAGAACTTAATTTTTTACAAATTCCGGTATAAATAACGGAAATTAAAACTCGTCGAACTAAATCAAATTCGCAATAATAGTTAGAGTCCTCAGATATAATTTGTTTGTTCATCCCTAAAGTTCGAATACGTTGTGAATAACTACATATTCTGCATATTTTTCAGGTGGCTTGCCACAGAACATTGAACAAAAAGTCATTATTATGCGTGGGTACTTGGTTAAAAATGCGGGTTTCATTCGCGATAAAGACGCGATTATTTTGTTTGTGAGCCAGTGCGATTGGATGCAATTCCGAGCGGACTTAAGGCGACGCGTCACACCCGTTCGACCGGTCGAATTTGTGATGATTTCCGACCACAGATTTTTCGTTCAAGTCTTACGTCATCAACTTGAAATTTTAATAGTATAAAGAATAGACCCAGACTTACAAACTAGTGAAGTCAGCAATAACCTTGGAAGAGTTATATAAGGATATGCAAAACAATCAATGCAATAAAAAAATTAATGGAAATACGGCCACCTTCCACACCCTTTTTTTTTTTCAAGTTTTTCAATCGATATCGATATTTTCAGTCCGTGTTGGTAAACCAAGCGATCTGAGTCGGCTCGCTCGGAATTTTCAGATCGGTCCGAGTTCAGATCGATCTGAGATCGAATGGTAAACGCAGTGATGGAGACAGATCTTCCAGACCGAGAGACCGTCCGCAAAGGCAAAATAAATAAAAACCTCGGAACTCCGTCGACATCCTGCCCGTCGCGGATTTCGCTTTGCGAGGACGACCCGCGCTCTCTCGGTCAATCGAATCCGAGGAAATTCCCGGAAGACGGAGGACTACAAGTTCCCATATGTCCGCCTATCTGTCTCCCGGCATCACTCTCTCTTCAATTCTCTTCCCTTGACCCCGTAAATACCCAGAACATTCCCGTTTGGCGGAAGATCTTCCGTCTGATACCCAACTCTCCGCCAGTTGTGCCTCTTCCTCACGCTACATCCTCCTTCCCACCCTCAAGGTCCCGATCGGTCGACGAGAGAAATTCAGTCCCGCGCCATGTTCGAATGTCGTAATGACCATTTTATTTTATTCGCGTCACTCGCAAAGCCGATTCTGACGGTACATGTTGTTGTACAAACGAATGTACGATAGAATGTGTGCAAGAAAATGAATGAAATAAGAGCATGCTCTATTTCCCGTTCATTCATTCACACGATCATACAATTTACGCGGTACAATTTTCCCCAAGAAAGAGTTCATGCATTCGTTTGTACCACTGAGGTTTACTTACTGTGCTGGTCAGTGCTAGAAGCCTGTCTGCTACATTTGCTGATCCTCATTTTCCCAAAGCGCTTGCGAGATAACGCACTAAATTTTCAATTTTACCGTATTTTCCATTGATAACTTACTAGAAACCAGCATTCACTTACCTCTTTCATATTTTGTTTATTAATTCAAATTAAAAATCATCCGTATTCCTGTAGAAAACTATAGTCTTATTGGGTACACTTCCAAGCAGTAAGTAACCAATGTATGTTTGACGAGTTACTTGCTTTAAATTTCAAACGGATGGTTGTATATCTATATCTACATCTACGTAATACCCTGCGAGCCACCACGAGGGTGTGTGGCAGGGGGTGAAGATCACCAAACATGCACTATTGACATGCAACTAGGATATTTAATGAATGCACGCTAGATAACAGGGTCACATGGTTAGTATCTACATAATAAGAAAGGGATTATTGGTTGATCTTACATGCATCAAGCACTACAGACTACTCTAACTATATTTCACCTAACTATCCCTTTGCTACGCTGCCTATTGTTCTCTCTTATGGTACGCGGGAAAAATGACATTTTAAATCTACCACGTACGGGTTTAAATCTACGGTACGGCAATCTATCTCTCTAATCTTGTTAATATGATCAAACCTAGCATTATACGCAGGGGCTCTTAATATATATCTAACGTCATCTGTGAACAAATCGGTTTTGGATTTACTTAAAAGGTTTAACCTAAACTTTAACCTGCGCTCTGATAGTAATTCCCATCCTAGTTCATCCATTAAACTCGTAACACTTATACAATTATCTAAACGGCCTTTCACAAACCTAGCGGATCTCCTTTGCACGCGCTCTAATTCTTTTATCAAACCTTCCTCGTACGGATCCCATATACTAGCGGCATATTCTAAATGAGGCCTGACAAGTGTAAAATAGCTTCTTTCTCGTACTCTCTCAACGCATTTGCCTAGAGCCCTATTTGCGAATCCTAATGTACGGTTTCCTACACTAGTGATTTCCCTAATGTGTTTCCCCATGACATGTCTTCAGTGATGGTGACGCCTAAGTATTTTATGGTTTCCACGTTAGATATTTTCTTTTCTTTGATGCTATAATTATTCTGGGGAAAGCCATTCTTTGTCCAAAAGTTCATTATCGCGTATTTCTTCAAATTTAATTCTAGCTGCCAACTATAACACCAATCATCAATCGCATCTAAATCCTTAGCTAAAGACTGGATGTCCTCTTCATTTCTAATTTCCTTATACACTACTGCATCATCGGCAAAAAGACGGAGGTTGCTATTTTTTACTACTGTAACAGTTTTTACTACTGTAGGTATATGCTTGCTTTACATTCGCTAATCCGTCCACGTCGTGCTATTCATGAGAAGGTATGGAGAGAGCAGGATTAATCAATATGGTTTTTATTTCGGTTGTAAGGCTTCAGTTTGATGACTCAACGTCTCCATATACCTCAACGGTTTGTACAACAAAATGTATCGTGTAAGGCGGCTTAGCAGAATAAAACGTAACACGGACAAACTTATCCGCTACTTCACTAACCCATGTTTTTTCCACTTTTTTCTCAGTAGGAAAAACTTTGCTGGGGTTTTGAATACAGCGTAATCAAGGGATGACAATCCCAATGCAGGTGTCTACAGGGGAGCCTAATTTCACTAATATCAATGTTTAACGGATAATATTGAACAATTCGGCGTTTGAAATTAAATATTAATATAATTTGAAAATGTCAGCAGTTGGCAATTTAACATTATTTAGCTCGGACTCTTTACGTCAAATTTAATTTTTTTACTCAATGCACGTTCGTGGAGATCCCACGGAAGGATCGTAGACGCTGGGGTGAGAGGAATGGAGCATGATATCCTGGATTAAATTCGCTTGTTCTCTCCAAGGGGAGTCTTCTTGTGACATCTTGATTATTTTAAGGCTGGAAGACGCGACCTAGCGAAAACGTGCCGTCGGGAGGCTTTTAAATAAACGCTAATCAACTCCACGTGTAGGGTTCCACTTTGGATCTGCAAGGGTAACCGAGAGAATCGGGGCGATAAAATATATCGTTAAGGTCATGCATACCTAATTCGAGGAATTTCCTTTCCGGTGAAAGACTAAAATACAAAGGCGAAAAATATGTTGAAAATTACAATATAATTCCAGAGTTTCCGGGCCAATGTTGTGAAAATCTTGAAATATGAGTTGAGGGATCCAAATTGTGAGTTTTTTTTATAGTTCGATGCACAAAAGTTTCGGTATTCAAGTTTGAGTTCGAGTTGGATATACAAAACGATAAAAGATATCACTTACGATGGGGAAATGGAGAAAAACCGCGATTATATTTGAGTAAATTTAAAGAAAATCACAAAGTAGTCAATAGTGAAGCATTTGGATAAACATAAGCCCGAATTGTATCTAAAATCCCTATTTAAGGTCGAGTTGGATATAAAAAACGATAATAGATATAATTTCCGAAGGGAAAAATGGAGAAAATCGGAGATAAAATTGAAGTAGATTTAAAGAAAGCCATTTTGCAATTACTCTTAAGTCCAACAGTGAAGTATTTGGATAAACATAAGGTTGAATTGAGTCAAAAATTTTCGGCCCCCTCCCTCATAGTAGTTTAGCCAAAAGTAGCTCTACTACCATTAGTATCCACATTAAAAAGAACAATTTCGACTTTTCTACAATTGATTAAGGCGACGCGTCACACCCGTTCGACCGATCGAATTTGTGATGAATTCCGACCCCAGATTTTTTGTTCAAGTCTTGTCATCAACTTGAAATTTTAATAGTATAAAGAATAGACCTTTGTCAAGGGAGATTCGTATCTGAAATATGAAAAATTTATCTCAGAGCTTAATTAAACCATCGGGAAAACGGCAAGATGTAGGGTATATTTTTACAAAAACTAATATTATTATTAAAATATCATAAACTAACGGAGATGTATCAATCCTCCTTCTGTCAGAATGCTA
This sequence comes from Ceriagrion tenellum, assembly GCA_963169105.1. Taxonomy (NCBI): domain Eukaryota; kingdom Metazoa; phylum Arthropoda; class Insecta; order Odonata; family Coenagrionidae; genus Ceriagrion; species Ceriagrion tenellum. Next base: position 86,605,715 of record OY720642.1, on the reverse strand, counting down.
ATTAACAGTTGTCACGGTTGTGAGATGAAATCAGTAATTGGTATCTTTCGAGAAGCCACCCGAATGGTTTTCGGCCATGATGTGCTAGGACGGTGACGCAAATAGTTCAGTCTTCTCTCACAGATCTTATGTCAGCGCTGCCTTTTACTTACGTGCGGGACACTGGGCTACAAGTTACCGACAACTTTTGCCTCGTGCGAGGGTTATCCTGGATTAAGAGACTCCTGACGCCAAAACGCCTCGATCGGGTGCGAGTGACGCCACCTTGTGGATTTTCGGCAGAACTATTCCAAACCGAGGGGTATGATGCATCCTCTTAATTTGTACTACGTGTTTGACAGCTAATATTAATCATCAGGTACGACTGTTTGAATAATATTTAGTACCTGGGGACCCAGTATAGTACCAAACGCATAAAACGTTCCAAGTCTGCTTAGTGCCTGGATAATAGAGCAAGGCTTTCATATTATTCACGGCGCCTGTTAATTTTGAAAAAATTATCACCAAAGTCCCCAGGACACTAAGGATGATAAAAAGACCATTAAAATCAACTCAAAGTACACAATAATCTTGGAATTCTCCAAACCTCACTCAGAATCAAAATAAGTTTCATTAGTTTCATCAGAAAAAAGACGACAATTACTCTCCAAAGGCCCTTATTTATAAACAACCATTCCTAAGTGATAAAAATCCAGCCAAGGTCTTCACAAATGTTATTTGTTAAATTGAATGTGGAATTAAAATGTAACATTAATCGTTTCACCATCTTTCCTCGGCACACTAAATGTAATCACTATCATTAAAATAAAAACACATCGAAATCTATGTCATTATATTAAATGTTCATAACTTTTTATATTTTATCATAAATAAAAATTCTCATAAATAACGGCTAAAATATGTTTTTCTCCAAAATAAAAAGTCGCGAGAGTTTTTTTTCCCAGCACTTCAATTTCATGACTATATTCATTTTAATTCCATGTTTTGCCAAAAAAACTGAGCCAGATATGAACTAAAGTCTCAATTTTTTAATATTACTTGAAAGTGTTTTTGTAGCCAAATCCACTGAGAATCGCTCCTTTTAGTTTCATTTCATTTCGTTTCATATCACTCGATATATTACTCGGTTACATGCGTAGTAGATACACATTTGGAGAATCGACGAAATTGATATATGTTATTAAACGGTTAAATTTCTGGGTTAATTTTAGTTACATGATTATTTTCAAGCAAGCGCTTGGCAAATTGAGAGGTGGAATCCATTTTTATCAAACTTCTAGTGCGTTATTAGCTCCAATATTAATGATAGTAAATTTAAACCGCCGCTTATAGTCAAACTAATTATAATAAATTTAAAGAAAACTCAAAACAACATCTCCTCACCATAAAAAATGGTTTTGCTTTGAACATTTGGTCTACTTTTGACCATAATGATCCTCGGAAACCAGCTACTCTAATGTAAAGTACGGTAAGTCCTCGATTTATGCCAGAGATGCGTGTTGAAGAAGAGCGAAGTAAGTAGAAACAACGTAAAACGGATCCAGATATTCGCGACCACTTTAACCCCGCGATAAATCAAGGTGTTAATTTCAAAAATCGATTTTTTTTGCCTTTATCCAGAAAAAACTGCTTTTTCAGATAGGACGATTATGTCTCAGCTATCAAAAAAACGCAAGCTTATGCACATACGGTCTACTTTATTAGCATTGAACAGGGAAAGAGTTTCCGACGACCCATGTCAGCATGGGCGTAACGTCGAGTCAGACGTTAATCGAAACGACGCTTACCGAGGACTTACTGTACAGTCATTCGTCACATATTTAATTTTTGTAATATAAGTAATTGATTCTCCAAGCCGTTTATTACACTTCCGTGCTCTGGTTCGTTACGGAAGTCGTCATGAAACTTATTTTTTTCAGGCTCAATAATACAGAGGACCTCTTATGGAATAGGAAAAACTAAACGGTAGTTTTCTGCAACACATCCTTATCTCAAACTTTGGCTCTTTGAAAAATGATCGTAACAGCCCTTTCGTGTTCGTAAAGTTTTCCCAAATGCTGATATTTTGACGTCACTTCCGGAATTTTTGGGATTATTGTAGCACAGCTAGTACTCATACCCTCAGCCTATCCATCCACATAATACTCTGCGAGCCACGTCAAGGGCGTGTGGCAGGGGTGAGTTATTACTGACATGCACCACACTTTACCCTATCAAAACTACGATAACCGATATTTTCGAAAAAAAACTTGTTGATAGACATATTTTCACAAATATTCGCCACACTATAATTATTCTACAATGTAAGATCCCTAGTATCAATGTTTTTTTTACAACTAGACAAATACGCAGAAATACATGATTACGTGGATACACGCATAAGGCAATAAATTAATTATCTACGTACGTAACCAATAGACAAACCTAGTTACAAGTTCAATATGAGCAGTAACCAGCCGCCAGGATAGATTGAACAACGTGTTACAATGCATCTGAATGGGAGGCGTGAGCGTACGCCTTTACTGCTCCAGCGCAAACTTGAAAGACGTGCATGTACGTCAAACTCTGGATGGCCAGGAGACACGAGGACGTAAATGAATATTCGTACTGCTCATAGAATAAAATGCCAATGGCACGTTGATAAATGTGATGGGAATAAAATAATTATTGATAACTTCTACCGAACCTTCAGAAGCAAAACAATAATAAACTGAACTGTACCGGGCTGTACTTGGTGGAAGCTGTCTGTATTCATGCTGAATAAGTAAACACTTGGTAATTTTCCACAGGTTTATTTGCTGGCACGACACGTTTCACCACACTGTGGCATAATCATGTGCCATGCCACATGCCATGCCAAATGTGCCATATGCCACATGCCATGGTTATGCCACAGTGTGGTGGAACACGTCGTTCCGGCAAATAAATCTGTAGGAGTTTACATAGTGTTTTTATTCAGCATGAACAAAAAATTATATTAAATATGGAGAGTTCATTAAAAAATGTTCATCTGGACACGTATAATCTGGTAATCTCCTAACACCTGGTAATCTCCCACAGAATTATTTGCTGGCACGACACGTTTCACCACACTGTGGCATAATAATGTGCCATATGCCATGATTATGCCACAGTGTGTCGAAACATGATCGTGGCACATGACTATGCCACAGTGTGGTGGAACACGTCGTTCCAGCAAATAAATCTGGGGAGATTACCAAGTGTTTTTTAATCAGCATGAAAAAAAAAATATATTAAATATGGAGAGGTCATGAAAAAAATTTATCTGGACACGTATATTCCTCGCTACTTTTGGATACGCACGTGTCTTTCCTGCAACCGGCCATAAGTGCGGAAAGGAAATTGATTGACCGCGTGGGTGGGTTGGCGAGGCTACAGGGGGAGGGGACCGCGTGGCGGTTGGGGGTGGGATAACTCTTAATTGGTGGAGGTGGGCAGAAACACCCCAGTTCCTCCCCATCCCTCCCCCACTGGACACCCCCTTTTGCACCCAGACGCATTGAACACGTTCACCCGAACCGGATGGCTGATGAAAAGACTCATGGAGGCAAGACTTTATGAGTTTTTTTTTTTTAACGACCAAGCGGAAATAACGAGACGATTGGGAAGATGTTTCCTTTTTTTCCCTCCCTTTTTCGCGTGTTTATGATATAATTACTTCGTCTCTCCCCCTCCCTTCTCCCCCCCTTACGCTGCCAAGGCGGTCACGGCGACGCCATTGACCGGAATCCGATGCTCACTTTTCGCTCGGCCCGACACGCGCGCCACGAAAAACCCTTCAGCCGAGCGAGACGACGACGACCGACCGCAGCGCCGCTCGCGCCGGCCGGCGGAATCATTCGGCGCGATAACGAACGTTTTTTTTTTTTTAATGGAGGATTCGGCACAGGGTCCCCTCCATCTCTGCTTTCAATTAAGAAAAAAAAAGAAATAATGATGCGCACGCCTCGAAAAACTTTTCCCAATCGTTCATTCAGTCAAGGATGATAGAAATGGACACAGTAGGTCGGGCGCAAAATAAGAGACGGGTTTTCTCCAACTCGTAAGAACGGCAGAGGACAAACACACGAACACTTCCCGAAAAGCTTCATTAGTACACTCGATCGGATGTGATAAGATACTTCGTTAAAGGCCGTGTTTTGCAAGGGATGATATACAACCAGACTAATTGCTACTAAGCATGAATCATAAATTTTGGTGATTAAGGAAGGCGATTGTGGCTTGAGGTCATTTGTACCATTGAGGACAGGAGATGTAGGCTAGTATTTAGGAACTTGGGATGAGAATCGGTGTCACAGCGAAGATTACAGAATAGCCAGAGTAAATGTACGACTCCCTTCTCAGAGGGAATAATGAAGGAATTATAAAACTCAGTGCAAGGTATTGGTAGTATGACTTATTATTTTCAAATTTATTAATAAATTTCACACATACCCTTCTTTCTAATACAAATTAAAATTTTTTTAATGCAACAAACAATTGACGAGTAACAATGGTACACAAATGTCATTAGCTAGAAAAAAAGAGCAACGAATATGGTACAAAGCAACATATAACAAATAGAGTAATGTGGCGGTCACACTAGATTTTACAGCCATATTCATCCGCCTTGTCATTACTGAGTTCCTCTAAAACGCGAGGCCCTCGGAGGCGCGGGGTCCGGGGCAGTTGCACCGCTTTCCCGGCCCGAGGGACGGTACTGGCAACACACCTCCATCTCTTTTGCTCTGAAGCAGTAACTGTCCAAGTTTCACTGCCATATGTTACGGTAGTTTGAGTGAAATATCATTCTACCGAGAAATAAATGAATTTTGTCTCATTTTAAATAAAAATATCTCGCTCTTCCAATGACGCCAAAAATTTAAACCCTTACGACATTACTTTCGGAGTTATTTGCTATAAAATACCAGCCCTTTTACATAGGAAATTGTACGTGTATGCACTCCAGAGAGACATTATTTACAAAATGAGGAATTTATAACACTTAGATGTCGTAAAATAACTAACAGCGTGTGGTTTGTATGTTTTCTCGACTATTTTTTGAAAATTAATCATATTGTCACCGCAGTAAGTTCTTCGGGATCACAAAAAAATCTTCCGTTTTGAAGGAGTTCCAAACGCACCGCGTGAAAAAAATTGAGCCAAGTTAAAGACTTATTTTGATATTTTCATTTCATTTCTTACCATTTCTGTCGTATAAAACTATATTATTGCACCATTAATAATGCAATATGTAATTGATGTGTCCTACAGCTGGTGAAATTAAAACGTATAATTCGAATGCGGTCTCTATTATGACTAGGGAATTATGTCGCTCGGACTGCCCAACTCCACGTTCCAACAGAATTGTCTCCTCACATCCAGGCTTGTGTCACTAGATGTCAGCCAACTCCTCCTCTGGTAGAATGCCTTCTTTGCTGGGCCTATCCCGCTTAAAATATCTTTATTCTGAGTAAAGCAGCTCTGCGCCAATTTTTATAATATTTTTCATAAAATATGTGTACTATATTGAGAAAAGTATGATAGTAACACCACAGGTGGAGCGGATGATACAATGTAGCTAACAAATACCTGTGCCGAAAGGCTATTTCTTTCACTCCAAATTTTTATCAGAATATACTCTCTTAACTCAGTTGCCATTGGTGGTTATGGGCTTGAGTTGATGGAATGGCAACCTGAAAATTCGTGGTTCCACGTTATTTTATTTAGATACGACTCGGATTTCGACGTCCAACTTTTTCTTCAGTTGATGATTACATCGAACAACGAAACCCGGGTAGTTTGTTAATATTTTAAGTCGGAAACACGCTGTTAAGAATTTTCCATTATTTGGAAATTCAGCCGATCATGCGGTTGGCACTAATCATAATGTTTGATATTCCTCTTCAACAGTGCTGCCATCAGTCAAAGGTGCAGATTAAGACACCAAATTTACTTTAAAACTGTATTGTAATGGGCATTAGATGAAGAATTGCCCTGGCTAAAGAAGTATTTTCAAAAAGGAGGGAATTGATGAAGAAGGTCTCAGTAGAGATGTAGAGAAAACCCGGTGAAATTTTTCAATATTGAGCGGTGCACTGTATGGAACGGAGACTCGGTCATTGCGAAGGGAGGGTGAATGTAAACTTGAGGCGTTTGAGATGTGGATGTTAAGGAGGATGGAGAGGGTGAGCTGGGTAGCGAGAAGGACTAACGAGGAGGTATTGTACATAGTTGGAGAGGAGAGAAAGCTAGAGAAAGTAGTGGCGAAGGTTTAGAGGAGGCAGAAGAGTAAGGTTGAGGACGTTTTGAAAGGAGAGTGAATGCTGAAGAGGGTATATTGAGGAATTCTGGACGAAATAAGAATAGCGATACGGTATGAGGAATTCAGGAGGGGTATAATGGTGGGCCATCCATAGGAGTGTAAACGTATCGAGCCAAAGCGAAAAAAATGGAATTTCTTACATCCTTTTGCAGTTTTATTTTTATGCATTCAGTATCTAATTCAATAGTTCAATTCAAGTCGCACACATCAACGTACTTCTTGCAAGATGTCCTCGCTGCCAACAATCCCCATTATTTATGTTTATATCACTATGACAATCAAACAAAATTCATAATAACATGTTAAACCACAAACAATAAAAAAGGAAAACTAAACTTACTATTATACAAATGAATAAACAAATAAATATATATATAAAAGTGATTATTAGTTATCGCTGCATCATCCAATCATACAATTCACGGGCGTCAAACGGATTAGGATAAGTACTGTCCAAAAACCTACCAATCAGCTAGTAGAATGGATGGGTGGATGAACTCGGATGGATGAATTATACTTAAATAGAGAATGTGTTTGATAGAGCTGTATTGTTGACAGGGCATTTCCAAAGAAACAAAAGACCTACTGAAAAAAAACAAATGACTAGGCGAGAAGGAATTCCGAACGTCTTGTAAAAACGGTATAAATCGCGCAAACACCTCGGGGAGATATCGCCGAAGCAGGAAGATTGCCATCAAGTTGCATAACGACCGCTCACTTCCTCCATTTCTTGCCTTTTACTTTTCTCATGCGAGAGGAATCCTTTCCTTTCCCTCGCCATTTGTCATTCGAGGGAATTGCGCAGGGCACAAACAATCATTTCACCATCAAAAGCATGAAATCACCCATAGTTTCCTTCTCGGGCGTTATGAACGAATAATGGCAAAAAAAACCATTAAGATATAAAATGAACGTGATATGAAATCACAAAAATTCGATGAATTTTGCCTCACTACGAAGAAAAAATATCTCATCTTTCCAATGATGGCGATATGCTAGTCAATTAGACCTCTCCTTTTTGAGACAATTTACCAATTCTACATATTCTTGCCGTGGTAACACCGGAAATTGAAAACGTGAATGCAAACGCCAGGAAAGCAATAAATACTTTTTAAATTTAAACAGTTAAATTCTATCCACATAAGAGTAGAGTAAACGCCGTGGGTATGAGTTATCTGAGGAGTATTTGCGGCAAAAGTAGGATGGATAGGGTCAGGAATGAGTGGGTCATGAATGAATGTGGGTTAAATGCTCCAGTAATGGACGTGTATGAAAGGAGTGTGCTTCTTTGGTTTGGCCATGTGGAGAGAATGGATGAGAGTCGAATAACGAAACAGATAGAGTGCGGTGAATGGAACCGAAACGTAATCTACACCGGAGACTAAAACTAAAACTATCATTGGAGGAAATTAAAGACAGATTTGGTGTGAGGACATGTATGATGAGAAGAGGGAATCAGGATGAGAGGGTGCATCGGCCGGGAATCGAACCCGGGCCGCCCGCGTGGCAGGCGAGCATTCTACCACTGAACCACCGATGCTTACAATACAATAGGAACAAGTTGTTATAGCTATTAATGATTCACATTATGAATTTTAGGAAAAAAGATATACATGGTATTATTACAGGAATGGACTGGTTTTAAAAATCAACTAACGAAACAGATATTTGAGAGTAGAATGAATAGCGTGAGATGTAGAGGTAGGCCGAGAAAGTTGTGGTTGAGGAAATTCTCAGGAGGAGGATTATTAGGAGTCTTAAAAACAGGAGGGCGTGTATGAAACAGTGTATGGGGGTAAAAGAAGCTAAGGAGGTTTGCAAGGATAGGTCAGAATGGAGGATATTAATGAAGCAGAGTTAGGGGTGAACAAATATGTATTAACGAGTGAAACATTTTGACTGTGCCTACCCCGGAAGGGAACGGCGTGATGGGTATGATGTTAAATTCCAAGAGAAATATAACTTTCGTCACTTGTCTTTGTTTTCAAAGAAGCTTCTACCATTTAAATAACGTATTTCAACCCATAATCGTCGCACCTTACTTTTTCAGTCCAAAAATTGGTTCACAACTTTTCATCACAGAATCGTCGCACGTCAATTCTGTTCGTGACGACATTTGCTGTAAAAGAAAAAAATTGTCTAATTTTGCACTCTACCTTACATAAGAAAGGATGAAGGAATATGGGATGAAGATAAACCTAGGAAAGACAAAGGTGATGCCAGTAAACTGTGAAAATTATACGAGTGTGAAAATAAATGACGGTGTAATAGGAAAAGTGAAAAGCTACCGGTACCTAGGAACGATGGTGACAGACGACTGGAGAAGTATTGCAGAAATAAAAGCAAGGATAGCAATGGCAAAAGAGGCCTTCAGCCAGAAGAAAAACTTGCTATGCAATCAAAGCCTGAATCTGGAGCTGAGAAAGAGACTAGCTAAATGTTATTCATGGAGCGTTTTCGTGTATGGATGTGAAGCGTGGACATTAGGTAAGAGGGAAAGGAATAGAATAGAAGCTTATGAAATGTGGGTGTGGAGAAGGATGGGAAAAGTAAGATGGGTAGATAAGATGAGAAATGAAGAGGTTTTGAGCAAAGTAAAAGAAGGAAGATCGCTCCTAAAGGAAATAAGGAAAAGGAAAGGAAACTGGTTGGGCCACGTGATGAGAGGGAAAAGTATAATAACTGTGGCACTTGAGGGTTCAATTGAAGGAAAGAAAAAGAGAGGAAGGAGAAGAATTAAATTGGTGGATCAGGTGAAGAACAACAGCTATGATGAAGCAAAGAAGGAAGCTCGGGACAGAAGCGGATGGAGACAGCATTGGTGTACGGGACCTGCCACCAGGCAGAACACCAGATGATGATGACCTGACACACATTTCTACCTGCCATTCACAAATACAGAGTCGGGGAGACCGGGGCAAGTTGGGGACACTTTTGTCTCGTGAATTTTCTATTGTTATCTATTAACGTTTTCAATGAAATAACTATGCTAGCGCATTGAAACAAGGGGCAGCAGGCGCAATAAAGGCAGTTGAGTACGTATTAAATGACCCATGCGAAACTAATACCGGCGCAATTTAATTCTTTTTATTTCCCCTCATAATGGTCGCAACCTTACTTTTTTGCGAAAAAAATTGGCATAAAATCGGCGACGATTATGCGGTGAGATACGTTAATTCACTTTTCGCTCTGAAATAATGAAAAATCTTAACTGAAGTTGAACGAGGATTTAATAATGAAAAAAATTACTGCTATTTTCAAATAATTAAAAAAAAAATTCATGACTCAACTGGTTCACACGTCGACAAATGCATACGTAACTGCTGAATATTATAGTCATTTCGATAACGGTGGATGGAAAAAATAAGAAATGAGGAAGCGTACAGAAGTGTAGAAGAGGGAAGGATCATATGGAACACCATAGAGGAAAGAAGGACCAGGTGGATTGGACACACCCTGAGACACAATGGGTTTGTGAAGAACATAACTGAAGGTAAAATTGAGGGAAAAGGCCCCGGAGGAAGGTCCAGGAATAAGTGCATGGACCAAATAATGAGGAAAGTACATAGGAAGAGATACCAGGAGGTAAGGGAACTAGCATTAGATAGGGAAGGGTGGAGGGCTATTGTCAACCAATATTAGGATTGAACGACCATTGATGATAATTAATAACGGGAGCGTGAAAACTCGAATGTGTTCCGGTAAAAGATTCATTTCGTTAGATTAAGATTCGTTTCTTTCAGACAGGTTTCCATTAATTCCCATACGTATTTCATCCTGAGAATGCAGCATTGTGTGACATGCCTTCATAATTGCTAATGAGATTATGTTTCGCGCACAGTAATTGGATGTTACGACCGCCGATTCCAACACGGCAATGCCCCATTTCCGTTGACTTAAATATCCATTCATCAAAACCATCCCGAATTCCTGGAAAGCCATGCAGCGCAGAAAATTACTGACAAATCCTTTATGAGTCGTGAAGTATCATGATCCAAACGAGGGGGTGATGACGTGCATTTTTTTACTCGCTTAGTTCAATTCCGGCCAGTAAATTGTTATCTCCCAAAGCCCACCTCTGGAACGCGAGGGGATGACCCAGTTGGCAAGGAGAACATCGTGTCCATTGGCGAACTCTGAGAGGAATGCGGGCTCAAAAATCTTTCCCGATGCATGGGTGCGGAATGTGGTCTTCATTCACGGATTTTATTTGACGAGATTTTGTCTCAGGCTGCCAGTATAGTGGACGATATTAATAAAATTGCCGAGGATATTTTTCTCCCACATCCATCCCTTAAACGTGATACCTATGACGGCTGGTGATAGCGATGACGGTCGCTGATGACGGCCGGTGACATCAAGCGATCGTGTAAAGGCTGGGACCCAATCAACGTGTACGTGTGACGCGAGACGTAACCGGGACAACGGGAGACGGGGAACGCAAGTCAGCGGTCACAATCGACGTTAACGCGGCCCGGAGTAACAATTGACTAACGCAGGCGCAGCTAAGAGATCAGGTGTAAACAAGTGTGGAAGTAAATAAGTTGTCTTATGGCTGGTTGCAAGAAAATTTAGGTATGGAATCAATAGTTATGAGATCCATAAAGTTATAGAACTCATAAATATATTCGGGTTGCATGAATACATCTATTAGTTACTTAACTTATTTACCAATAGTTACTAGCCTCGAATATTTGATCTAATCTTCCACCGCCGGATAAAAGTTATGAAAGTTTAGCCTATGAATAATTGATAATGCACATTATAATTAGTCAGAAAGAGTAAACAAACTGGTCACTAGTCTCTAAACAACTCTTTAATCAAGTAATTAAGACTCCAAGCGGTTCATTACGCATACGCCATCTTGGCTACTTATGGAACTCATAACTCCATGCCATAAGTTATGAGACCAATGAATTAATTGAATGTTTGTGCAACACTTATTGAATGGTTGTCATGGCTTATGGGTCCCATAACTTTATGGAATACATATGTTACGTTCCTGCAACTGGCCATTAGCCAAGAGCAATCTTCAACAGTTGGATGTATCTGCCGACAGATGGCTCCCATTCCCGGATTCTCAGGACTATTCTGATTGTTTTTCCGTGTACGGGACACGGGAAGAGAAGAAAGTTGCCCATTTCTCGCGTACACGTACTCCCCGTACACGTTGATTGTGTCCGCTCGCTATACTTTCCCGTCAGCCATCTTTTCGCGTATTCCCGTTAACGGCTCACGTTACACGTACGCGTTGATTGTGTCCCAGCCTTTAGGCTCCGTCATAGACCTTAACACGGTTGACATCTGGCGTCACGAGCCTATTTACGATGCGAATCCCGAAAATACTTCTCCTACGCAGTGTAGGATGAATTTTCAAAGAGCCAAATATCCACCATAATTATGGGGATGAGCACATCAACCATTGTGTTGACTTCGTTAGCTACATGGATACGTCATTCGAATGTAATTTTGCAAACATTGCAAACAAATAAAGTGGCTGGGTTGATTGATTTCCCCAAGTAGTAAAAATTTCAAGGAAAGAGTGGAATATAAGTTCACTGCAGTGGTGAATTCACGGTTTATGATTTTTTTACTTATTGCTTCTTATTTGTTTGTATTTGTTTTGTTGTTGCTATGTGTGCTAAATGTAATATACAAGCAGTCTCAGCTACGTTTCGTTGTCACGGCCCGCTCGATTTGTTTTCTCTCTGAAAATATTTGCTGAAAATTGGATAAAATATTTTTCTGAACATGAAGCTGTATGAGATTAATTACTTGAGCTTTAAAAAAAATTTTCTCGTCTATTGTTCTTGTTAAATATTGCCAGGTTTGCTCTAAATATGCCTTACCTCTTCTCACGTAACTTATTTGGAGGTATCTTGAGTACAACTACTAAGTTATAAAAGATTCTGTTCTCCAATTTCATTATTTGTCATATAACGCAGAGTAAAAACAGTAGATTTTAATGAGCAATACCTCACCCAACTATGCGGAAAATCTGTTTAAAATTTAACTCAAAATTTCTAGTAATATAAAATAGCTTTATGAACAGCGTCATAAATTTCTTCGATAAATAAGTTTGATTAAGAAGTACCTTGAAATATTACCAGTTGCCAGCATGCTACTGCATTCGTGCGCAGCCGGCCATGTTGAATGACGCATTCAACATGGCCGGTGGCGCATTTAACTGGATTCCACAGCTTCCTCTGTTGTTATCGCGAATTACTGCTCCGTCGATTCTGTCCTTTTTAATCTTCGGTGGCGGTGACGGAATTAGACCCGATTGTCTTTGATGTGTGTATCACTCTCGCAGTCGGAATTTCGGGGGCTTCTCCTTTTGGGAGCGCGTTGACGTGGGCGAAATGTATGAAATCGGATGCGTCAACCGAGACGAGGCTCGGGAGGACAATCTACGCAAAAGTAAAGGGGGATTCGTGGCAGGAGAAGGCGATCCACGGCCGTTCCACGTCCCGACGGGTCCGAATCCTCCTTTCTGCTCCGCTGAACGCAACGGGCGGTATGGGGTCGTTTACTTTCTAATAATTGAAATCATTAACACTCCGTCACTCCCTTTCACTCTGTCGCGCCCATATAAGCAGTCTCGCCTCGAAGCGCACCTTCACGACTTTTTTGTATTATTACGTTTTATCCGTCCTCACCTCCTACGATAAACTCTTCTGTCCGCATTTCACAGTGTTGCCAAGCCTATGCCTTATCACTAGGGAATGTGAATGACGTTTAGTTTTTAATTTGCATTTTTCAAGAATTCAAATTGTTTTCGGAACAACCGAAAAACCCGTAAAAATACGCTGTTTTTTCTGTTGGAATACGGAACAAAAAATTGAGAAAATGCTTCAAAAATCATTTAAATGTTAATATCAATTATTTTCTAAAATTGCAAATAACCACAGCACCAACACTTATCTAAGACTTTCCACTGAAGAGTTAAAAATAATATTAATTATTTAAGTTTAAAGTGTACAGAATATGCATTCCACCCAGCGATAAAACTAGTGAATTCTATCACCTTTAATCTTGCATAAACTAGAGAATTTCAAGTTGAAGTAAACAATCAAAGACGATGAACAGTTGGCAACACTGCGTCACACTCCCGAGTCAGATGAGCGCGTTGAAGGGATGGCTCGGTAACCAGGGAAAAACAAACAAACAATCGAACAAGAAAAATGAAAACAAATGCGACGCGACAAGCGAACGACAATAGAGTCGTAGGTTGAGGTGCGAGTGAGCTTTTGCACCAAAACCCACGCTATCCTGCCAACGTGAGCGAACTGATTACCTTTTTCGTCCGTTAAAAAACATGAAACTCCGAGTGCACACTTTTCGTTTTGGCATCCGCGATCCCTGAATGACCTCCGAGGGTCACTGGAGCGAGAAGGCACCCTCGGCTGGTGACAAAAACGAATCCGGCAAAAGATTTTTTTTAATTTCCTTGGTCGACACCGTCGCCTTTCTTGTTTCAAGGGACAGCTTTTTAAAGGGTTCTCCGGGAAATCCTTCACAATACGAGAGAGCAGCATGTTCGTCAAAGGCTCTAAATGATCTTCCCACACACTCAACCTCCTCTCGTTCAAACAACGAGAAATGATTTCGTGACGTTTGGCACATGGGTTCTGGAAATCCGTTCGTCTGCGAGGACTGAACATTGAATTTATCAGGGAAACGGATGTATAACGCGAGTTTTTATCTTTTAATAACCTAATTTATGTGCAAAAATGACGCAAATTTCACTTGAAAGTTAAAGAAAAATCACCTCGCAAAGTTCAAATGCTATGCTGAAACTTAATCGGAGGACTTTGTAATACATTAAGTTTTATAAAAATTATGGCAATATTTTTGCAGAAAATAAATAGGTAATCATGTTTAATCCTATTCAACTATTGCTACCCACAAATGCAATACTACTGAGAATGCATTTTGTCTTCAAAATAATGGCTAATTCATTAGTTACGTCCTTCTCTTGTAGGTAAACCGAGAAACGAAAAAATATTAGTATCACCATTCTCTGTTAAGTTAGAGACAATACTTTTTACAACAATGCCTATTACAACCAAAGCTTTCTTTGTTCTTATTACTTCCATAATGTTACCTGATCCTTGTATACCTCTTTTGCTTTGGTTACACGCTTGTATTCCATCATGAATGTCCTCCCGTGCTATAGGCACGTACTACTTCTTCGCTTAAAGAGTTTATTCCACCAGATATCCATGATAAAATATAACAACAATAGTAATATCCACACTTTAATGTACTACTTCAACACCGACTAAGGTTTCGACATACTATGTCATTATCAAGGTGATGGGACAGACACTCTCACATGTATTTATACCAGAGCCAGGGTAGGAGGAGGGGGTATATGGAAGAGACGAGGGGGGGGCAAGGAGGGGGAAGTGGGTGGGGGAAAAACAATTTGGGTGAACATATGGGGCCGATGACGTAAAACGGAGACAAAGTGGGTTGTGGGTGAAGGTCAGGGTTTAATTATAGGGACGCTTAGCTTTAACAAAGGTGAGTCAGAACAAAATAAAACATCGTTGCAAATTTCATCCGGGCTATTGGCAATTTCAAATTTTTCCATAAAATCCAATTTAAGCCCTTTGTCATTACAATGTAAAATAGCTATGTCAAAGTTGCTAAAATGATTACACCGGCATAAATGATTCGCAAAACAAGATTTTCCATCTTTATGTATAAAACTTCTTCTATGTTCCTTCACTCTGATTTTAAAACTTCTACCAGACTGTCCAACATAACAAATACCACAGTCCTCACACTTTATCGCATTTCCACCATGTTAAGCCCGAAACGATTTCATACGTTATTCCACCAGATCCACCCATGACTTTATCCGTCTACTCCATCATATCAAACCATTCACCACTCTATCACATATCTGCCTTGCAATTCGATTCTCATCCATTTGATCGACATGGCTAAACAAATTCAGCACGGGTCATTCATACTTGTCTACTAACGAAACATCCACTTCACATTTTTTCTTCACTCAGTGATTCCGGATCTATTCCATTCACTAACCTGTCTGGTTTTACCGCAAGCACTCGACAGATGCCCAATTTAAACTGCATTTCAAATTTCTTTAGGGCTAGGAGGCAGGCATAACATTTGTGGGGGCGGGCGCCTTTCGTGCGATTCCGGAACCGAAGGCGTCCACTACCTGGGGGTCTACTAAATGCCACCAAATTGAGAGGGGTTCTAGCACGACGTTTCCGAGATTACAAACCCTCAACCGAGAACCCACATGGAGAGAGGCCCTGCGTAGATGAGGTTTGGCAACGAAGCAAGCAGAATCACGAATTTCACACAACGGGGTCTGAGAGCGACGAAATTTCCGAGGCCCTTAGCCACGCCTACTGTACCTTTATTGGCTCTGGGAAAGTCAAGTGACGAGCAAATTTCTCTTCGTTCACCTCCAAAAATTTTAGTCCTGTCTCATTGCCACAAAGACATTTGAAAAAGATATTAACCTCACACTTATACTGCAAATCCGAATTGTTTCGGCATAATTTTTTCTCGCTTTTGAGAAATTTATAAGAGAAATAGTCTAAGTCGCTTAATGCAATGAGAGGAGAAGGAGTAATCATATGCATTTCCTTTCTCAAATTGAAGGGAATATAGCTAGGTAAAATAGGAAAGTTCTCGTATTAAAAAGTGATAGGGTGCTACTTCGCTCAGGTTAGGCCATGCCTCGTATACGCCGCCGTGTGTTCCCCACGATATATCAGAAGTTTAGGTAATGTAGATGTTGATGAATATAATTTCTGGATGAGAATCCAGATCCATAAAAGGGATATATCCATTCTAGCACGGCAACCAGAGAGAGAGAGAGAGAGCGCGAGTATTCCGGCAAATCATTTCTAAAAAGAGGAACCGAAACTCTATTGCTCATTCTCTTCGGGAAGAAGAAGAAGAATGATTAATGGCCGGTTGCAAGAGCAATTAGTTATGGAATCATAAGTTATGAGACCCATGAATTTATAAATCTCATAAAAAATATTCTGGCGGCAGGAACACATCTACTAGTTATATAACGTATTTACCATTAGTTAATAGCTTCGAATATTTCATCTAATCTTCCACCGCCGGATAAAATTAATGAAAGTTTAGCCTTTGAATAAATGCTAATGCACATAATAATTAGTCATTAAGAGTAAACAAAATGGTTATTTGTCTGAAGATAAGTCTTTTATCTAATAATTAAGTCTCCAAGCGGTTCATTGCGCATCCGCCATCTTGGCTACCTATGGAACTCATAACTCCATATTACGAAACCGATCAATTTATCGAATGTTTCTGAAAGACATATTGAATGGTTGCCATGGCTTATTGGTCCCATTAATTAATAGAATGCATCTGTGACGTTCCTGCAACTGGTCATAAGGAAGTTACTGGTCCCATTTATACCTTGGGTAGGGGCTTATTTTCATTCCTCGGCTTAATATCCTACCCTGAGAGGAGGCATCTTTTACGCGATGCTCTTTTCTTTCTTCCACCTTTCCCTCCGTACTTCATGGCGAGTGAGGAGCACGCACTTGATTGACATCTCTCGCCGTCGCAAAAGGTGAAGCGAGAGATTTCCGGACGAAAATCTCAGCCCCGAACTGCGATGGAGGATTTTTTTATTTCCCTCACACGATACCCGATTTCGAAGAAATTAATTTTTTTATTCCTTTTAAAAATCTCCCGTGCGGACTTGAATGGCGAATTTTCCATACCTCTTCGTTCCATTTATCCATCCCCCTCCCCCAACACCATTTCCCAAGTATAGCCGGAGCACTACGCTACCTCCCCTCTCCCATTGTTAAGCAGCTTTCCTTCCACCCTCCTTCCCATACTATAAACCCCTGATTCCCCCAGGGGCATGTTAATCAGTTTCCCATCGACACTTTCGCGAGGGAATATTAATACCCTTTCCATATACGCCGCCGGCGTCGTGTGGGAGGGCCGTGTGTGATGGAGTGGGGAAAAAAATTTAATTATTAATTTTTTTTTCTTTTTTTGGGATTATGGTGTCGAGGAAAATCCGCGATCGTTGGAATACGGATTTCTCATCATCGTCGTGCGAGAGTCGATCCTCTTTTGTTATTTTCTTACCCGTCCGGATTTGGGATAAAAAAATATCGTGTGCGCATCTAGGTTTAAGGACGTTCACGTCTAGTCTAATCTGTGAGGCGAAACAAATATTAGTGGATTTAATCTTTTCGCTCGTTCTGTTTTAAACAAATACCAATTTCGCCGTTGGCAGTACTGAGCTCTCAGGAAACAAGGCTATGATGGTAAATACTCAAATCATTCGATGATTTTATACGATCAACATATTCGAGCTTTTCTTCGTGGAAGTTTATGGTAGCCATAATGAAAAATACAATTACTTATTCGCAGATTTTTATAAAACTGGTACTATGCGTTTCACCAACTTGCGGAATCATCACCATCTACATATTACCCCGCGATCCGCCACATGGGCGTGCGGCAGGGGGTGCTAGGACATCAGCCGTGTAAAGATGTCACGGATACGGTTTCGGGAGGCGAAATGGTGACGTGTATTATGGGAGTGCATTTAGTGGAGCTTAGTTTTTATTGTGGTCACTTATTGTGCGCAGAAAGAACGAATTTTTGTACCTATCTGTTCGACAGTGTATCTCTCTTTTTGATCGCTTCTGCTAGACCAGGAGACGTAGTGAGGCGTCATGATAATATTCTCTGTGTCGCTCTGAAACATACCAGTTCTGAATTCCTCTAGCTAGCTAAGCCTATCGTGTAGCCTCCGAGTCTCTAGGGGCTCCCACCCTTATCCCTCTAAAAGTTATGAGACACTATACAGGGTGTCCCATAAATGTCACGCCACAGTGACACTGGAGCTAGGGCGGCCTAAGAGGAACCGAACCAACCAAATATGACCTATGGGTCCCATTAGCCCTGTGAAGGATCCCAGGTTATAACCCAAACATCTTTATTGGGGTCCCATAAGCCCCTGCAAAAGATCTCAATTGGATTGAGTGCGTGTGTGCGTCTGTGTTTGGTCCCTGGCGAGGAAGTAACATTCCCGTAAACCATCACAGGAGGGTATTCTGATTGAGAGGTTGTAGTTGGTCTTTGCTGTGGAATTTCCATTCCCGCAAACCAACACAGCAATTGTTGTTTATTTGACGAGTGGTGCCAATATTTATGGCCATTGGAGACTGTTTATACCTTTGATATCTTAGGAGGCCGTAGAGCTCAGTTTCCCTTGATTTGCATAATATTAAGTAACAATTTCTAAAACAATCTCGTGGAAAGGAAGGATTCTGTTTTTTTTAAATCGAGTAAACGTGACTTATTTCATAAGGATGTCCAGGGTGTAAATTAAATGAAATTTACATTTAAAATCCGAAATTCTCGCGATATTGAGTGGAATTAATGCAATTATCTAAAGAAATCAATTTTACTGCGACCTAGGTTTCGATGTTTTTGCAGCATCATTAGGTAACCTCCAGTTTTTTACATCAATTTTTAAAATCTCTAGCTGTTCTTGTGAGTCCAGTTGGCGTTGTTCACTGCAAAATTAAAAAAAAACCCCAATTCAATATCACTCTTGTGACTGTAACATAATAAAAGTTTCGCAAAATTACTTTTTCTATCATTATTATTCCTGTAAGCACTTAAATATTCTTTTCTCCTCATACCGAAACTTCTCCCCGTCTGTCCCACGTAGACAACATTAAGGCCGTTTTACACGGGGCATGTAATTGCACAAACTACTGTATGTGCAATCGTGAATTTCAAAATGCACCGTGTAAAGCGGCGAAATTCAAGAACGCATGCACGAATGCATGAATGCGAGACGTCAGAATAGCCCCTGCTCTAGTTCGGTGGTCGCATTCTTGCAATTTGTACGAATAGCACTCCATCTAGCGGTCGCAGAATTAACGACATCCAAGTTCACGAGAATTTGACTGACGAAAAGGTTCGATAACCTGAGCGATGGGTGTTTACAGTTAATCTCTGTGTGGGAGGATATTTGCAGTTACTTATATTGTTATTTATTTATATTGTTATATATTTCATAGCTCGTTAAATTGTTCCTCTGTCATCCGCATAAAATTGCGGTAGCCATTCCTGTCTTCTACTGCCGGCTCCTGTTGGACCATATTAAGAATGCCCGTTCCCTCCTCTCGCTTACGGATCCACTCCCGCATCCAAAGTGCTCTTATGGCTATTCTCCTGTGGTTACGCCTTTCTATGAGCTCTGCGGCCCCGATCATAATTCCCACTACTGCTAGCTCTGCAGCAATCAATGCAGCCTCCTCCTGATCCATTATTTTTCTCACAGAGAGAGAGAGAGAGTGACTCAATGTCAATATCACAGAATCCCACAATCGCCAACAATCACCACAACCTTATTTTTCACTGAATGTCAACAACGTCGCGTACAGAATAGTCGCAATAATTATTGCACGGCAGATTGCTGAATTAATTCAGTGTTAAGTTGTGCAATTTCGTGCCCCGTGTAAAACGGCCTTTACACTCACTGCACTTTAAGGCATACCTATACCCCACATCTATCTTCTTTGTCTATTTGGTCTGACATGATTATGAAAGACCCAGACATCACCCTCATTAATGAATGCCTGTACCCCCCATCCTTCTCTCCTATCCTGGCCTACGTTTTGAGTAACCTCACCTCATTCCCCCCCTTCCTCCGACGTCACATAACGACGACTACAATAGATACGTAAACAAAACATTCACACAAAAGCCTGCTGATGATGATTACTAATCGAAGCCCGGGTTGTGTATTATTTAACAAAAAGAAGTGGTTTTCGTAAGAGTTTATTTATTCCAAAAATTAAAATGAAATACCACAAAGTTACAGAAGAACAAGTTAATTTTGTTCATGAAAAGCTCTACCGTATAAGCTGTTGCACGGGCAATCGTCTTTGGTGATATTCTTAAATATCTTTCTTTCGCTACTTTCTGTACACAGGTTCTTCTAGTGGGAGGAGAGTGGAACACAAAAGAGGTTATCCGGTCCTTTTCGAGAGCCCTCCTTAACCGACCGAGTAAAACGTGCCTCTTCCCCCCCCCACCTAAGAATACGCCAGCCGCAGCCAAAAAATTTAAGGAACCACCCCCCCGAACTCTCCCTGTCCCAAACCCTTATCTCTTGTCCTCCTTAAAAACCCTTTCCTCCTCTCCTTTTTCTCCACCTCACCCTAATTATCTCCTCATATCGATTTCGACCCAAGGCCACCGTCGCAGCTTCAGGGTGAGCATGTATTAAGAATAATATGTAGGTATTTTTATGCATACATTGGAGATTACGAATTGTACACCTTTACATAAAATAAAAATTTAGATAAATTTCGTATCCACTCCGGGAATTGCCTGGGTATTGATTTCATCTATATCTGCATACTGCCCTGCGAGCCGCCGCGCGGGCATGTGGCAGGGGGAGTTAGGACACTAGTCATATATATAGGCGAAAAAGATGAGGTTTCGGGAGGTGAAATGGTTACGTGTATCATGGAATTGTATTAAGTGGAGCTCAATTTTTATTGTGGTCACTTATTCTGCGCAGACAGAACAAGTTTTTACGCCAATCTGTTCGGCAATGTATCTCTCTTATTTTATCGCTTCTGGCAGACATAGAGATGTAGTGAGGCTTAAGAGGACGCATCATACCCTTCGGTAAGGAATAGTTCCGTCGAAAATCCACAAGGTGGCGTAACTCGCACCCGATCAAGGCGTTTTGGCGTCAGGAGTCTCTTACTCCAGGATAACTCTCGCACAAGGAAACAGTCGTCGGTAAGTTGTAGCCAAGTCTCCGGCGCGTAAGTACAGACAGCGCTTATACAAGATCAGTGAAAGAAGACTGAACTAATTGCATCACCGTCCGAGCACATCATGGCCGAAAACCATTCAGGTAGCTTGTCGAAATATACCAATTACAGATTCTACCTTACAACTGTGACGGCTGTTACTTAGCATTCCGATAGAAGAGGGGTTTATACATCTATATTAGTTTTAGATATGTCAATAATAATAATAATAGTTTTAATAAAAATATACCCTGCATATTGCTGTTTTTACGATGATTTACTTATGCTCCGGGATTAAACTATCATATTTCAGATACAAGCCTCCCTTGGCAAAGGTCTATTCTTTTTACTATAAAAATTTCAAGTTGATGACGTAAGACTTGAACAAAAAATCTGGGGTCGGAAATCATCACAAATTTGACCGGTCGAGCGGGTGTGATGCGTCGCCTTAATGACAATATTCTCTGTGTCGCTCTGAAGCACACCAGTCGTGAATTTCTCAAGCAAGCTAAGCCTAGCATGTAGCCTCTGAGTCTCTAGGGGCTCCCACCTTTATCCCTCTAACAGTTGTGAAACACTAATGTCCGTTCGAAGTAGTTTTTAACAAAGCGCGTTGATTTACTTTGTATTTTATACATTTATTGGCTCTTTCCTCAATTTCCTATTTTTCTACGGTTTTGGGAGGTGAAATGGTGACGTGTATTATAGGAGTGTATTTAGTGGAGCTCAGTTTTTATTGTGATCGCTTATCGTGCGCGGAAAGAACGAGTTTTTGTACCTATCTGTTCGAAAATGTATCTTTCTTGTTTATCGCCTCTGTCGGACCTCGAGATGTTGTGTGGTGTCAAAACAATGTACTCAATGCCGCTTTGAAACACCTGGTATGAATTTCACAAGAAAACTGAGCCAAGTGTGGGGCCACCTTGTATCTAGGGGCTCCCATTCTAATCCCTATAAAAGCTGCGGAACACTATATGTTCGTTCGTTGCAGTTTTTAACGAAGCTCTCAGCTTTCCTCAGTATTTCATATATTTATTTTCAAATCAACTGATTGTAAACGCTACTTTGTGGAACGACGAGAGGGAATGACTCACAGCATAAACAATGTACAGTTCCACTTTGTTTTAATGCCATCTACCCGTTTCTGCCGTCTATATCTTCATTTTCAAGAATAATGTTTTCAAAACAAACGTGTTTGCTGTCTTGAAAAGGACGGCATAGACGTCGAAACCGGTAGACAGCATACAAAAACATAGTGGAACTCTACATCGTTTTTTTATTAAGATTTATTCGTTATTTTTTTGGTTAAATCGTTCCGTCCAGGGCCCCAAATGCGCGCGGCGTGTTCGAGGTGTGGCCTAACCAGAGCGAAGTAGCATCTCTCTCTTACTTTTATCTCACATCTATACATTAATAAAAAACGAGGATAAATCACGCCAGGGTTGAAATTCGGTATGAAAAAATCATTTGACTTGACCGGGATTCGAACCCTGATCTACCAATTGCCGGTCAGGTGGGTTAGCCAGTTACAATACCAAGCCATCTTCCTAGGGTAGGTAATGATAAATAATCAATATTAATAAATTATTTATATTTTTATGGGACCAAAGTATATCCAAAGCTAATTAAAAAAATAATATTTAATTCAAATGTAAGAATCATTATCACATATGGGAGTGAGATATGGCAGATGAAGGAGAATAGAAATTAAAAATCTTACAGAAATGAATTACTGGAGACTATCGGCGGGTACCAACTACCACGATTGCGCCTCAAAGTACGTTTTTACATAAATTATGGCGATATCTTACCTATACATGGCGATGAAAAGTATCGGGAGGTCAAAGTAGAGTAAAAACCAGGTCTCACCTGAAAGAGGAAAAAAAATTATAAACATTTTATTCTGCTGAAAGTGAGTAACTATTAATGCAAAGATAAAAAATAATACAGAAGGGAAATATCCTCGTTAAATAGCATTTTATGGGACCAAAGTCATTCCAATGCTAATAAAAAAGAATATACAATTTAATTGTCAAAATGATTATCACACATGGAAGCAAGATGTAGCAGATGAAGGAGAAAACAAAAGAAATGCTAAATGTTACGGAGATGGATTATAGGAGACGATCTTCGGGTATATACAGACGGGAAAGAATGAGAAATATATAGGGAGTCACCCACACAATAGTCAGTGAGAATAAATGAAACAGCTTGTGTGGTATGGTCACATGCAACGTATGACGAACGAGAGATTACCCGAGCAAATTTTAATGAGTAAACCACTTAGTAGAAAAAGAAGAAGGCCCTGAATAAGTATGAGAAAAATCATGGAAAAGGTAATAAGTGAAAAGCAGTTGCCAAAAGGCCCGTGGATGAATAGAAAAGCAATGGCGGTCGGGTATCGGATAGCATCGTAGAACGTCAAAAAAAGATTTGTATTTCGCGTAGCACTTGCTAACTTCCTACGGAGTACTAGAGCTCCACAGTTTGGTAAACCCTGTTCTGGGCGTAGCACCAAGCTGACGTCTTATTCAGGGCGTCTTTTAGATAATGACATTAAACAATTTCCTCTACAATTACATGTGCTTGCTGAAACAACATCTCCCTGCATGAAAACACAAGCATAATCCAACCTTCACTCCCGTTTTCTTCTAAATGGTTCTAATTTAATATCAAATAATTTTTAATACATCATTCCGTAAAATCCTTGTGTACTAAATATAATATATTAACTGTGGATAAAATGTTTAAATGGCTTATTATTATAGAGAACTATTTCAAAAAAGAGCATAAAATACCATGTAACAATACACATTGTATGGATAAACGTAACAGTCCTTTGTTAGAAACGTATTATTACAAGAATACGTATCGTAAAAGGTTGCTAAAGTATGTTGTACCTCATACCTTTAATTGTATGCCTAAGACTCTGCATAATCTAAAATCGTTGGCCGAAATTAAAACAAAAGTGAAACAATGGTTAATTAGCGAAATTGTGAATATGTAATAGCTTATAACAATCTGATATTTATAAGTAATAATAATTTTTCCTATTTTGGTTTCAATATTCCTTATAAATTTAAATGTTATGTTATTGTCATTGAATTATTTTTATGAAATGAAAATTATAATGTAATATAAATGTATTGTAAGCAATATACCAGTAGGGTAATTTTTATTTAGACTATTAAATGTTATGCTTGTAATATGCCACTATGTAATATAATAATGGAACCTTCTGACAAGCCTTATGGCTTAGAAGGACCAAGTTT
This sequence comes from Ceriagrion tenellum, assembly GCA_963169105.1. NCBI lineage: Eukaryota > Metazoa > Arthropoda > Insecta > Odonata > Coenagrionidae > Ceriagrion > Ceriagrion tenellum. The sequence continues at coordinate 86,581,278 of OY720642.1, read as the reverse complement.
TTTTAATGCAAATAAAGGCATTCATATATCCCTTCAAAACTTGGAAAAATTATATTTCTACCGTTTTAAAAAGCATATTAGCTGCCCATAACCATAAGAAGAGAGCCCTCTCGTAACACTCATTGTTCCTAACAAATCGACAGCAGATGACGCGAAACGTCGAATTTAAATTAAAAAAAAACGCAGAGGATTCGAATAATATTTCTTAAGGCCGCTTTACGAAGAAAAATCTTTTGTGCAAACGAATGCATGAACTTTTTCGCGAGGAAAATTGCACCGTGTAAAGCAGCAAATTGAATCGTTGTCTGAATGACTGAACGAGAGATACATCTACATCTACATCTACGTCATACCCTGCAAGCTACCCAAAGGGTGTGTGGCAGGGGGAGCTTTCGCACCAGGCATGCATGAATGATATGGTAGGACACCGACATTACATTAAAACCCAGTACCACACATTCAAAGTGCCAATTAAAAATCTAATACCCAAGAAACATTCTATCTTCAATCGTTCCAACATGCAAGGGATACAAAGACTGCTACTACAGATTCAAAATATCATGCATAAATAAGAACATCAACATTTACATCATGCATAAATAAGAGAGTAGAGAATATAATGAGAAAGATTTACTGCCTGCCTATTGTCAATACTCGAACTATTCATGACGACGATCACAGCTGTTATGGTCCCGAATGGTACGCGGAAAAAATGACAATTTTATACCTATCGGTTCTATAATCTAGCTCAAATAAATAGAAACTGCTCTGATTCCATTCAGTTTCTTGTACATCCTATGATACATTTGCTTTTACAATAAAATGTACTGTGTTTAGCGGCCTTTAGTACAACCATACAATTTTCAATCCGTAGACAATATTACAACCTTTGAACATACCTATCTAATACTTTGCCGTAGAACAGATATTCCATCAGCGAAGGCAGTATTTCAAATTAACTCTACTAGTGATAAAGGAAGCGTTTCTAATTTAATATCGAATAATTGGTTCATACTCGAATCTCAAAGTTTCATCAATCTGAATCCTCTCAAATATTCTCTTTTTACCCATCTTCGTCCATTGAGTTTTTTCCGTTTCGTTCCCAGAGGGGGGTACGGAGAGGGGGAGCAGGGTCACGTTTATTTTCGAATTCTGAACTGTTCGCACTGGCTGAAGAGAGAGAGAAAAAAAATACAAAACGCCACTCCGACCGAATTACATAACTCGCCGAGTCTCTTTAAAGGCGAACATACCCTTAAAGGGAAGTTCCGAATCCGCAGCAGCGGATCCACCGTCGATAGAACGAAGAGCCGCATTTCCCCCCCCCCCTCTTCCGCGTCGCAAAAGGTTGCCGCTGATGCGGCGGCCAATCCCGTGAGGGCGTTTTTACGGCGAGGACCAATACAATCAGACGAAGGAGACGCGTGTGTTCTCGTACGAAAAAAGTCCGCATGTGTTCTGTTGACGCGAACTCGTTCCGACTCCAAAACCGTAAGTGTTATTTCGCATGGCCTCTCACCCCTCGGAATTCGGCCTAAGGAGATTATAATCATTGAATTGAAATAGAAAATAGTCTTTATTGTTCTGGGACTTTAAGTCCCCTGGAATATAGAAAAGAAATAAATAGATGCCATAACATAAAAGATTACAAAAAACTAAGCAATTTTACATTGGTAATCAGTCATGTTTCTCTTGAACATAGAAATTGTGATAGAGGTTCTAACATTTACAGGTAAACAATTCCATAACTTGCAGGAGGAAATTAGGAAAGAGTGCTCAAATAATAAGGTATGGAATTTAGGGACTAAAAATGACTCGGAGACACGAGTTGATCTTTTTCCTGTATTTACATTACATATAAAATTTTCATACAAATAGGTGGGGTTTTTTGGATTTCAGGACCTTGAACACGTATAAAGCCCTTTGCAGTTTTCGGCGTTTATCCAATTTCAGTCATTTAATTTTTTCGTAATAAGGCGTGACGTGTTCATCATAGCGGATGTTGAAAACAAAACGCAGACAGGAGTTTTGAATACGCTGCAGTTTAATGCACAGTTCTGAGTTAACACCTGAGAAAATGATTGAACAATAGTCAAAATATGATAACTTCGAACCTATCGTGGGGGACACATATAAGAAATATTTGTGGCAGAGCCCTGAAGAAGTTAGGATTTGTCAAGCGTCTTGTGGGAAGATTTCCGGATGATAAAGTGAAAGAGAGGTGATATTTCGCACTCATCCGGCCACACCTTGAATATGCAGCGAGCATATGGGATCCGGCGGAGAAAGACCTAGTCCATGAACTTAATAAAATACAAAGGAAAGCTGCGCGATTCGTCAAAAACTGCTACGGCCGAACAGAAAGCGTTACACAGATTTTGAATGATTTAGGGTGGGAGCCGCTAGAGACTCGGAGGCTACGCGCTAGGCTTGGATTGCTTGAGCAATTGAGAATGGATATCTTTCAGAGCGACACGGAGAACATCATATTAGAACCACATTATATCTCCAGGTCCGACAGAATCGATAAATTAAGAGAGATATTTTGCCGAACGGATAGGTATGGGAATTCGTTTTTCCCCCGAACAGTTAAGGACTTTAATAAATGCTAGGCGGAACTTTTATTTTATTTCATTTTTTTTGTTGACGGCTGGTGTCCTAACACCCCCCGCCACACGCCTTTTGAAGCGGCTTGCGGGGTATTATGTAGATGTAGATGTAGATATGGGAATACCAGAGTTTGAACCAGCTTTTGGCGAAGTGAAATTGGGAGCAGATGCCTGAAGTGCTTCAATTGGTACATAGTCTTATACACATTGTTAGATGTAGCTTTAACGTGCTCCCGCCAGCTCGGGGTGTTATTTAAATGAACCCCGAGACTTTTCACTGAAGACGAGTAATCTATAAGGATATTCTGTACTCTTATTTTGGGAGGGCCACTCATTGAGATGAAGTTCAGATAGGAAGGACTACCAAATATTATTGACTTAGTCTTGTCAGGATTCAACTTCAGCCGATTAACAGCTAACCACTTACAGATAGATTGGATATCTTTATAGATCAATTCAACAGCATTTTCTATTTCCTTTGGGTGGGATTCGAGATAAATCTGCAAGTCGTCTGCATAAAGATGGTATTTGCAATGAGATATGGTGCTAGTGAGGTCTTAGATATATGTATATAGTGAACAATAGGGGTCCAAGAATTGAGCCTTGCGGGACTCCCCGGGGTACTTATAGAAGTGTATGGCGAAAACTACTTAACATTTAAACAAAATGAAAACCGTGGATACTCTCGAGGAAGCAAAGAATGCAGCGCTGCCAACCAGACGTCACTATAACTATCCGTTACCGCGCATTTAAAAAAATCTCGTCACTTTTTGAATAGCCCTCGCATGTTCTTCCTTGAAGCGCAAGCTTCCTTGCAATTAATGCCTAGAATGTGATGTAGCATGACCCTTTGTAGATATAATGAGGTACTGAATGAAATAACCTAGGTTTAAGGTCGCGTCACATTGCGTGTGGAGTGAAAATTTTGTTTTCTCAATGATGTCCTTCTAATCTCATGCATACTTTATTGATCAATTCAACAGCATTGGTAGTAGTGACTGTAAATCTATGTTCGTTCCAATAATAGTTTTATGAAACTTTCTCTGTCCGTTCATTCATTTGTTGGTTGTTCAATCCTGAGATTGGTTGACTGCAGCCCTCCACCCTCCTCGATCTAATGCTAGTTCCCTTACTATGTATTAGCTCTCTCCATATGTAATTTCCTCTTTATTTTGGTCTATTAACTTATTCCTGCGTCTTCCTCTGGGGACTTTTCCCTCCATTTTACCATCATTTATGTTCTTCATGAACCCATTGTGTCTCAGGGTGTGTCCAATCCATCTGGTTCTTCATTTCTGTATGGTGTTCCATATGGTCCTTTCCTCTTCTCTTCTGTACACTTCATCACTTCTTATTTTGTCCGTCCATTTTATCTTCAGCATCCACGTCTTGTACTAGGTTTGAAGGATTTGAGTCTTTTCTGGTCAGCTTTTCCAGACCAAAGTCTTTAACTTGAGTCATTTCTTTCGCAGGGGAACGTTAAAAATTCTTCATAACGGAAATCTTTTTTGTGACTCAGTAAAAATTACGGCGGTGACTATGTGAATTATTTTTAACTATAATTGGGTAAGCATTAAAAAAAACTTACTGTCAATTTGTTCTCATGATCTAGTTGCTATAAATTCCTCGTTAAAAATAATATCTCTCTGGAGTGCATAAACGTACCCGTTGAAGATTGTTCGGGATTTCCACCGGGTCAGGTCCTCCATTTCTGCCGAAGTTTCGATGGACGATTCGTCCATCATCCTCAGGGCCAGATGATGGTCAGAAATGGAGAACCTGACCCGGTGGAAATCCCGAACAATCTTCAACGACATAGTTGGCCGGGAAAACCTTCGATCATTGCCATTCTTCATACATGTACCATTTAACATGTAAAATGGTTGGTATCTTTCGGTTAAATATCTTGGAAAGTAGTCCGGAAAGGGACTGATAGTTCAGTTTCTTTGGAAGGGTGAGATATTTTCCTTTAAAATTGGATTGGATATTTGGGGAGGCGACCGACAGCTAAGGCCATTTGCGCTATAAGGGGCAGGTAAGGGAGGAAAGGTGGATAGAAACCCGACGCCGGCATAAGCCCGCTTTTATACAAAATGCGCCAAGGGGACCACGGTTAAACGTCTCATTCGACAGACGGAGTACTGTACTTGAGGTGTTCTCCACTTTGCACCTATGCAGGGGTCGGGAATTCACTGACAAATGTCCACAACCGCCAGGATTTGACTTCATTTCGAAACATTCACTTCAAGGCATGCTTTTCTTCACGCTCTTCTTGAAACCTGGGCTAAAACGATGTTTTGTTTCAGAAATATCTGAAAGTAATGAGCTTCTAATGTCCGTGGGCATTGCTGATTCCAGATGTAAATTTAATTTGATAATGCTAATGATTAATGCCAACACCCGTTGGGATTTGACTTCATTTCGAAAAAATCACTTCAAAAAAAAGCTTTTTTTTCACGCCGAAATTGAAACCCGGATAAAAATGAAGCTTTACCTCCGTAATATCTCAAAGAAATGGGCTTCTTACGTTTGTCGACACGTTACTTGAAGTGCCCTCCACAAGACACTCAAGTAGGGATCGAGTTTCCTCTGAAAAACATCACCCTCAGCAGGGATTTGAACCCTAGCCAGCACTCTAGCCACCAAGCCAACCCAATCTTCTGTATCTTTAAAATGAGACCAAATTCATTGACTTACTTACATTGTAAAATTGCAACTTAGCGCTGAGGAAAAATCTGGATTGACAAAGACTGTGGAAAGGCCCCGCCCACTTTCAATGCTGAATTTAAGTCAAAAGAAACTGGGGACCCTGTTTTATTATTATCACAGTTTATAAAACGCATTTAGAAGACGCTATGAAATATTAGATGCATAGAATTTTTTTAAATCAACTTTCCTGGACTTAAGCTTCTTGCAAACACTTTGGTTGAATATGCTTTATAGCGGATATTGGCACTTATTTGCTCTATTTTGAACGATCACCGTAGGGTTCTGTTTAAATTTCCTCTTATAAGGCTGAATTTTAGTAAAAATAGCCTGGAGAGACTGTTTTATTTTAATCACAGTTCATAAATCGCATTTAAACGAAGCTAAAAATAAAATGTGGCGATGCGTCTATAAATTTGCAAATACGTTTAAGAAACAGGAGGTGAGATGCCTAGATTCAATTTTTATTCAACTTTCCCCTACTTCTGCTTCTTGCTAGCAGTTTAAATCAAAGCCTTGAATAAGCTTTTCAGTAAATTCGGCGAAATGATATTTCTCTCGAACTATCTAAAACATCGCTTCCCGAGAGAGACAGGTGAAAGATTCCACTTGCCCTAATTTCTCCTCGCTCTCTACGGAACGTCTGCCTCCCGCAGCTTCTCTCTTCCACCTGGTAGGTTTTCAGTTTTATTCCTATTGATTTCCATGTTATATCCTTAAGGCGCAATGTGGATCCAATACTACCCAGGACCTCGGAGTGTGTTCTCGATTCTAAGCCATAGTTTCAGTATAGACGGCGAAACAAAGCGTGCCAATTTCATCTCAAAAACAACTTCACCCCTAATCTGATTTTTCCTCAGTTTCTTTCATAAGCCTCATCGAAGCGAAGGATATAACAATGCTGCCGATCCGTTTGAGCATGTTATAAGTCCCTCATTCATTCCAGATTCTATCATTCTTAAGGCATTCACTCCCAGTGTTTTTTTTTCATAACTGAGCAGGAAGGTATATAATAATGCACTCCGTCTCGGAAGCCTCTTGTGCGTTTCCCATTAGTTTTGACGTCTCTTCGATATCCCATTGTAATAACTTTCCGTTAAATATTGTTTCAACTCAGATAATAGCAAAAATTAAAATAAGGTGCAGAACTCAGCGTTATTCTCAAACCCCTCTCAAAGGTATCTTGACGAACAAGTATATAGCAATCGAATGATTGAAGGAATACCATATTCACGAGGCGTTTTGAGGCTTTCGAAATGTTATTCTAAGGAAAAACTGAGTCATATCTTTGATCATTAATTAAAGTAACATCACCTCCTTCACCATAATGATTGAGCTCACTTCATCATGACCAATGATATCGCATTCATAGCTGGAAATCCTAACGATCATCAAAGATTACTGAACGTAATGGACCAAGATCTCCTCAAATATAACATGAAAATAAGTAAGACGAAGACTAAAACCCTAGTATGCGGAAGAGAAAACCTGAACGTAGGAGACACACTGAGAGGAGGGAAATTAGAGCAAGAAGATTCCTTCACCTGTCTCGGAAGTACCATCACGTGGGATGGAAGAACTACAACTGGCATCAAGCGGAGAATAGCTCAGGCTAAGGCGTTCATAGGAAAATGATAACTGCCGTGCTCAAATAAGATAGAACTACAAGCCAGAAAACAGTATCTGAAAACATCTTTCTCGAAATACGTCTCGAGGAGAAAAAGCTTAACCGAGACTCTGGGCAGAGCATCAGCCAAATATGGAGTCCGTTGATTGATAAAATAAAACGGTCGCGGATAAAATTCAAATTTCAACCGCCCTGAGCCAAATTTGAATCGGCTGGTCAACAATGGGCCTCAACCGTCCATTGGCTATCTTAGTATAAAAACCCGGCGTGGACCAAACTCGGCAGTCAGTCTTAGCCCTGATGACGATGAGTGAGTTTCTCATCGAAACGTTGGCCTTAAACAGCCTTACCCGGTGCCAAACCCGAGAAATATGTATCTATAGTATTCGCCGGGAAAGCCTACGATCTTTAGTATCTGAAAACATTGCAGCATAGCTCCATATGGATCGGAAGCATGGACCATTGGAAAAACTAACCAGAAAAGACTAGAAGCCTTCGAAACCTGGTGCTGGGGGAGGATGCTGAAGATAAAATGGACTGACAAAATAAGGTGGATTGGAAACACAATGAGACACAATGGGTTTGTAAAGAACATAATTGAAGGCAAAATAGAGGGAAAAGTCCCCAGAGGAAGACCCAGGAATAAGTTCATGGACCAAATAAAGAGGAAGGTACATAGGAAGATATACCAGGAGGTAAGGGAACTAGATTTAGATAGGGAAGGGTGGAGGGCTGCAGTCAACCAATCTTAGGACTGAACAACCAATGAGAATTTCATTATCGCCATTCACCATTGCCGGTGTCTGCTCGCGATACCAGAACCATCTCTGCAAAATGAGAGTGCTAGGAACTATCGACGACCGTGGCCTGAATCTTCATTCAAATTACTAATTCCGCCTACCATCATGCCCACCTGTATTCATATTACAAATTCCGGGATCCACATTTCAAGAATCCTTCACAGTAGCTGCCTCGAAATAGTGGAATGACTTGCCAAAACAAGTGAAGGACAGTGCATCGCAAGATATACTTATGAGAAAACATTTCAGACATTTACTTTCCAGTGATTCTTTTCATCTGTCATAATGTTATTCATTTACTCCTTTATTGATATATTTGCTGTTTTTTTCGTGTTAGAAGATGCAATTTACTTTTATCATATTATTTGTTGTGTGATTACGTTGTTAATTTTATATGTCTGCTGTCCATTCTCACATCAGAAAGAAACAATTCAGGCATATCATGATGTAACTACCAAATTAGAAATCATCAATATTCTCACGAGTTTTTCTTGCTAATTTTCTCCACAATTTTTTGGTTCACAATGGTTTGGTTTGGTTGAATGAATACCGTATATTTCTTTTTCCTTTTCTTGCGGTTGTTGTTCAGTAAAAACTATAACAGAAAAGGTGGAAGGGTGCAGGTTGAGGTGGTATGGCCATGTTGTTAGACGAGACGGTGAATACCTGGGGAAAAGAGTAATGAACCTGATGGTGGGGGGAAGGAAGAGCAGAGGAAGGCCAAGGAAAACATGGATGGAGTGTGTGAAGAAGGATATGTTGGAGATTGGTGCCACAGAGGACATGGCTTTTGATAGAGCACGCTGGAAGCCGAAAGCCCAAAAAGCTGACCCCAAATAATTTGGATTAAAGCTAAGAAGAAGAGGAAGAAGACGGTTGCTGTTCAGTATAGTGTAAACAAACCCTATGTTCTATAGGAATAAAACTTCTATAATAATAAATAAATTTATTATTGTAATTATTACCATCGTACGGACTATCGTCAGTAAGATAGTATTACGTGAACGCGGCTTTAGAGCATGGTTCAATCCAAGCAACAGTGCTTCAACGCGAAGCGACAAAAATATCGCTTTTTCAACGTCATTTATCTAAGAGTTTCGCGTTTCAACTTTTTTTGCGCGCATCCACCTTCTGAGCCCGGAACGTGCCGTTCGAGCGTCGGCCCAGTTGTCTCGACGCAAGACGGCGCGGCGCCGCTTGCCGTCACGATAGGGGAAGCAAATAAAAACACATGCACAGAGAATGTGTGAGTGTTTATACATACATAACCACGCCTTCCAACGGAAGACGAAGTTTGCATCGCGTCGGGCGGGATTCGATCCGGCGACCGCCGCGGACGTCATCTGTTCGTTGAATCGTAACCGACGTCCTTGGATCGAACTAGTGAGAAAGAGGAGGGAGGAAAGGGGAGGAAATTGTCGGCGGGGGTGGAGGGTGGGGGTAACGTGGGAGGGAAGGGTTGGTTGATCCCATTGAAGTAGATGGAGAGGGCATTACGTCATAAAAATGTAGCCTGATAGCCGTTACAACAACCTTATTGGTTTTCTCTGCTCTCTGCTTACTTTCCTTTGGATAGCAGGCGGGAATGGGCGAAGTAGCGAATGTACTAGTAGAACATACTCTATCTGTTCGGAATTTAAGACTCTTGAAACATATATTTGTCACTAATAGCTAGTATCAGGAGCGACAAATATGTATTCTATAAAGGTATGGGACTCATAAGCCATGGCAACCATTCAATAAGTGCTGCAGAAACATTCGATAAATTTATCGGTTTCATAACTTACGGAATGGCGTAATGAGTTCCATAAGTAGCCAAGATGGCGGGTGCGCAATGAACCCCTTGGAGACCTAATTACGTGATAAAATAGTTGTTTGGAGACAAATAACAGGTTTGTGTACCCATTCTGACTAATTATTATGTGCATTAGCCATGACACATAGGATAAACTTCCATCAATCTTATCCGGCGGTAGAAAATTAGATAAAAAATTCGGAGTAATTAACTATTGGTTGATAAGTTATCAAACTAGTAGCTGTGTTTCTGCAACCAAAATATTTTTATACAACCCATAACTTAATGGATCTCATTACAATTGTTTACATAGGTAACTTAATGTTCTTGCAACCGGCCATTAATGCTATGGATTCTACCCAATTTTACCATAGTTTTCTGCGGGATCGCCGATTATTATGGATTAAAAGAAAAAATATAATTGTTAGGAGAAATTATGTTCAAAAAATATTATTAATGCTGATTTTTAGTAGTAATCGATGGAATACATTGTAAAATTGCAACTTAGCGCTGAGGAAAAATCTGGATTGACAAAGACTGTGGAAAGGCCTCGCCCACTTTCAATGTTGAATTTAAGTAAAAAGAAACTGGGGACCCTGTTTTATTATTTTCACAGTTTATAAAACGCATTTAGAAGACGCTATAAAATTTTTCTGTATAGAATTTTTTTCAAATCAACTTTCCTGGACTTAAGCTTATTGCAAACACTTTGGTTGAATATGCTTTATAGTGGATATTGGCACTTTTTTGCTCTATTTTGAACGATCACCGTAGGGTTCTGTTTAAATTTCCTCTTATAAGGCTGAATTTTAGTAAAAATAGCCTGGAGAGACTGTTTTATTTTAATCACAGTTCATAAATTGCACTTAAATGAAGCTAAAAATTAAATGTGGCGATGCGTCTATAAATTTGCAAATACGTTTAAGAAATAGGAGGTGAGATGCCTAGATTCAATTTTTATTCAACTTTCCCCTACTTCTGCTTCTTGCTAGCAGTTTAAATCAAAACCTTGAATAAGCTTTTTAGTAATAGAAATTGTTATTTCTCTGCTGTATTTCGAGCGATCTTCATAAGACTATATACTAAAATCTCCACTTTCATGACTGAATTTCAGTAAACATTACCCTGAGAATCTGTTTTATTTTAATCACAGTTCATAAAACGCACTTAGAAGACACTAATAAAATAATAAAAGGTGAGATTTCTAGAATTTATTTTTACTCGACTTTCCTGTACTTCATGTAAACAGTTTAAATTTAAAGCTTGGACATGATTTTTAGTAGAATTACAGTAAAAATAGCCTGGAGATCCTGTTTTATTTTAGCCACAGTTTATAAATTGCATTTAAAAGGTTCTACATTCAAGTTTTCAGAAACTCTGGAACGAGCTACCCTTAGATCAGAGACACTTCAAGTTACCTTAATCCGCTGCTGTTTCTACCGTCGGTAATCGCTGAGGGAAGCGAAATACCGTAATATTGCCAATTTCGGCCACCGTCGAGGGAGCTCTCGCTTCCATGGGGGCACCACTTCGGGACAACGGGGCTACGAACGGGAGGAGAGAAAGCTATCGGACCCCGCCGGCCGATATGCAGCTCTCAACTCGTTTCGCGGCGTCAGCAAATCGAATTACCATTCCCTGTTCCCCCACGATTCCCGGCAGGCCGTGCGACAAGGAGCGAGCCAGCGCGCAGCAGCAATGATACACGCCACCCGATCGAGCGAGGGAACTAATCCTTCATCGGTTGCGGTTCGTGACTTTCGATTGTCCGACTACGTTACGTGGGGACGGCGGGCGTCGAACAGGTGGCGATAAGTCGGCGTAGTGAATTCACGTCAAGCACGAGAAAGTACTCAGGGCGGCGGTGGAGCGAATTGCGCGGTTCTGCATCGTCAGTCGCTCATTTCATTTCATTGTTGCGTCACGTGATAATCCGTTGACGTAAAAACCTGGCCACGTGGAAAATTTGTAAACGAAAACTCATTTAAACTTGACAAAAATGGGCGCGAGCGATGAGTTTTTAAAATGAACAGGGTGTTTACAATTTATTTTAAAAGTGACTGTACTTAAATATATATTCATCCTGCCTCGACCGAGCCGGTTTCAGGTATGAGAAATCTGAGGACAGAATTTTTGTTATTTGCGCTTCTTTTTGATAGGAGAGTTACGCATTTTGCTTCAAGTCTGTACAAGAAAATCAATGTATTCATAATTTTCAAATATGCAAATTGAGGCAACACGCAACGATAACTCACGCGACCTGCGATCTGAAATTAAAAAGATTATACAAAGTATCGTCGGTCGTATAATATTAATATATTTTACAAGATATCAATCTAAAAATTTTATTAAAACACACAATTATTACTAGCATAATGTTCTATATGGAAGAGAGAATCGCAAGGAAAGAGTAGGGATTACGAATATGGTTGTTATTTCCGTTGCCAAGCTACAGTTTGATGACGCAATGCCCCCTCGACCTATCTCAATGATTGGAATGGATGGAGGAAGAGACTTGAATTCGTCTTCCATACTGTTTAACTTAATTCTTCGCCGTAATTGCTCCAAAACGTTTAGCCGAGTGAAACGGTCGTACTTAAGGCAGAAAGACGAGGAACCGTTGGGAATTTCTTCCTTTAAATATTCAAGAGGCCTTCCTTCCAAGCAACGACTCTTTCATCAAGTGTGCTGCGAACGTGAATGATGTTCCAAGAGAATATTTCTCTCCTACTGAATTCAAAAGTTACTTCAGATAGAAGACAATGTCACGGTTCTACCCTACGTGTGAACTTAAGATAGAAATGACGATATCCCGAGCTTCATTACATTGAGACACTTAAGGTTTGAATCATAAGAATCGAAAAACGTTGCAAAATATCACAATCTGCATAATTGTGCGTTCGACATCATAGCTTATTTTCAGTGAAACTGCATTGTGTATTTATATTGAAGATGAAATGATATCGCACGTAGTATAATGCGTACATAGCATATATTTCAAACCGATATCACCACACATGACATCGCAAAGACGACTTATCACCACCGGGCACATATGTCGTCGCATCATTTCCAAATCCATCGTGATATTCATCTCGATTCAGGAGAAATTAGGTTGTGGTTAAATAAAAATTGCTCTATACTCATTTCCCAATATTTCAAAAATTCATTTTCAATTTATTCATGGGGCTATATATGACAATATTTACACGGATTTAGTATTTTACATTGGATACAATAACTCATGAAAATGCAAGTCGAAGACATTCACCAATAGAGTATTTTTCAAAAGGATTCTCCTAAAATTTTATCATTCACTTCTCGGTTTACTGTGTTGTTTATTTTGGTCATTATTTGGTTACTAAGAAGCTTATTAACGATTTTTAATAGTAACAAAAAAACTAAGTGATACTATAAAAACATTTAAATCTATCGTATTTATGGATAGCCAGAGTATCGTTGATCAGATGGATTTTCAAGGCAGAGCATGGCGGCTAAACATCGCTCTCCGATATAAATCGAATATTGCATATCACAGTCGATATATCTAAAAGTCGCTCGTCGTTGTTCGATTATTTTATAATTCACTCATCGGTATACTCTGTGTTGTTTATTTTGGTTGTTATTTGGTTACCAAGAAGTTAATTAATGATTTTTAATAATTACGAAAATTCTAGGTGATACCATAAACACCTTTAATTCAATCGTATGTATCTATAGTTAGAGTATCTTTAATCAAATATATCGTTAATCTGATATATCTTTGATCAATGATACTCAAAAGATATCGTACATAAGTTTCGAGTATAAGACTTACCTGATGATTACTGCAAGACAGTTGAAACACGTGTTGTAAGAGTTTGTAATAAATGGTAGACAGTACGATATATTTTGAGTATCATTGAAAAATTCTGTCCTACAATATCTCGCCTGAGAAAGTGGAATTGATACATCGTTAATCACATATATCGATAATCAGATATATCGTTAATCAGAGGGCAGGCAGGCAGATGGCAGCACTACGGCTAAACATCGTGCTCCGTTAAAAATGGAATACATTGCATACCAAAGTCGATACATCTAAACGTCGCACGACCTCAAACGATGGAGTGTGCGCGCCCCCTTTACATACCCGTCCCTCAAAGCGAACGACCGGCGAGTAAAATCCCATCTTGTGTCAAAATGGATATTGAAGCCCGCGGGCGTGCGGGCAACGTTTAAGTTCAATCTTTTATGCCAATAGATGACGGTAGGGAGGTTTCCCCTCCTCCTTACTAAGGGTTGTTTGGGGGTTTGAGGCTCTCTTCTCAGTCTGGGGTGAGTGGATGGGCGGGGAAGGGACCAGTGTAGGGGGAGGGTGAATATGGGAGGAACCGCCAACGAATCCGCGGCTCAGAAGCCAGAGTGTAATAAATGTCAAGTGGAAGAGGCGTAAATAGCTTTCGGAGAAGCGGGAGGCTTAATGCTCCACCCACGGGGACGGGAGGCGGGGAAAGGCGGCTGAGACACGGGATACGGGCCCAAGAGAGACGAATACGAGGAGGAGGACATGAGAGCTGTGACATTTGCCAAACATTTAAAGTGGCAGGATCGATATTTGTACACTCACAGATTAGCGGAGAAAATTTACACGCCAGTCCTTATCCGTGATTCCCCTTAGTCAAAGCGAGAAAAACTCCATTTGACCGATATCGTCAGTATTCTGTCAGATTCCGACCGCAGTGCGATGGTACATTTAAGAAGTTTTTCGTGATAATTCGTTGAAGTACGCGCAGATTTTCTTCTAAAGGCGAAATCATTAACAAAATGTTTCTACAATGGTTATTCACTTTCGCTGCTAATCCCGTCATTAGACGTGTTTCCTTAGCTGCTGAGAAACATATTCCAACCAACTTTCAACGTAAAAGGTAGAAGAATCAAGCTTTAAAGCAATATAAACAGCATTTTCTAAGTAATACAGTTATTTTTCTGTGATAGCATGAATAAAGCTTAAAATACGCAGCATTCTACCTATCCGGCAGCGAGTAGTGTCCAGCAGCGAGAGTGTTAACAAGCATAAAGTTATTGCTCCAAGACTTCAAGGTAGTGCGAACGAGATAGTTCCCTAATCATAATAGAGACTACATTCGAATTATACGTTTTAATTTCACCAGCTGCAGGACACATGTTTTAAAAACTGAATTATAAATCATACAGTATATAGTTTTATATGACAGAATTTGTAAATAAATAAATGAAAATATCTAAATAAGTCATTAACTTAACTCATTATTTTGCGCGGTGCGTTTGAAACTCCTTCAAAACGGTGGGTTTTTTTGTGATACCCAAGAACCGATTGAGATGACAATATGATTAATTTTCAAATGTAGTTGAGAAAAAACACAAACTACACACTGGTGATTTTTTGACGAGATCTAAGTGTAGGAAATTCCTCATTTTGTAAATAATGTCTCTCTGGAGAGCATACACGTACCATTTCCCATGTAAAAGGGCTGGTATTTTCTGGCAAATATCACCAAAAGTAATGTGGTTAGGGGTTGAATTTTTTGTGTCATTCAAAGGGTGAGGTATTTTTCTTTAAAATGAGACCAAATTCATTGATTTTTAAGCAAAATTATATTTCACTCAAACTACCTTAATAAAGAAAAGTGTGTTTAAATATAATTTTCTCCTGAATAACGAATACAGCGCTAAAAAGGATGGCAGGCATAATTCAGGTTTACCGTTATGGATACCTAAAGTTACTCCCCGATTAAAACAAAGGTTAAACGTTGTAAGCATTCTCTGTAGGAATAATAAAACAATAATTATTCGCTATATTATTTATTTAAATTTATGTCATAGTCTCATTTTATAATGGTAAAAAAAAATTATAATATAATTTTCGAATTGTTTACATTGTTGAAGTTACGGTGATTTCCGTCGATTGAAGAAATACAATTTAATGGAACGTGATTTTTTTATAGAACGTTCATAATTCAGGATTTTCCGGCTACCAGAGCTAACTACGGTACAGTTTCCATAGAATCACAATATTTGGCTTCAATAGCGGCAGTAAATTGCGAAAAAATATGATGTACAGGCGCGTAACTTTGACTACAAACCAATTTCCTGGGAGAATTCCTTTCAGATAATAAGTTAACTCAAAAGCGGCATTTCCATTAGATTGAGAAACATCGTCTTTACCCACTCTCCCATTTAAAACTACAGAACTTCAAGTTCAGTTCACGAAAAATATAATTCGAAAAGTTAATCTTTTCATCAAACAGATGGAACGTTTTCTAAAAGGAACCATAATATAATTGAAATGAATTTTCTGTCATTAACGGAGAGGCCTCCTTGGGGACTACGGTAGAAGCAGCTCCGACGCAGGAGAATGATCGCAAAGCTACCGCTAACGTTTTCTTCGTCATTCCATCGCTCTGCTATATACGAGGCACTTAATTTCACAGCCTGATGTATGGATGAATGTGCAGTGAAAATCGCTTCGCGTAGAGCGGAGACTTGCAAGAATGAATGCGCATATGCATGGAAAAAGGAGAGGAAATTAACCCCCGCTCTAATTCCGAGCTCGAATTCTCGCAATTTATTTTCATCCAAATGCGAAATGAAGTCCCGCAGGTAAAACGTATTTAAACGCTGGAGAAAGTACGATTGAAGTGGCATCACACTACGGCTGCTCATAAAAATCATTAATTTCAGATTTAAGTAAGGGAGAGTTTTGGTAATTGATATAATTCCGTATTGCAATGTACATGGGTCCTAATTAGTGTTATATATCTGTACATGAATGAAAATTGCATTTCAATAATTTATCTTATTTTTTGGCGATTAAATTCGATTTTGGCACATAGACTTGGAGCAATTGACAAAAATTCGTAATAATTTAATTTAACACGGACAGATTTTCGACGAAATCCAGAATTTCTTATTATCATAAATTTTATTAGCATAAACCAATGTGCCATTTAGAAATCAAAATATTGATCTACTGATAAATTTATTCATTACGACCCGGATTTCGTCACATAATGACATCTTCGGGTCTGAAGCCTGAGGATGTCATTATGTGATGAAACCCGGGTCGTAAAGAATAAATTTATCAGTGGATCAATACTTGAATATTTTGATTTCCAATATGGAGAGGTTCCTTGAAAGTGAAGCCTGAATTTATTAGTTATATGTGCCATTTAGAGTTAAAGATTAGAACAGAATACATTTAAATATTATTTAATCTAAGTTTCGAAGGCTTCACCGAACATAGTCGTGATAAAATTATATAGCTAACGAAAATAATAAAAAATGTATTTCTCCTTTCTTTTCCACTACTCTCTGTACGGTTCGTTACATCGCATCAGCATATGCAATCAAATGAGATGAGGCCAAAGAATTTATCACGTCAAACATGATTAGAATGTCTACTCAAGGACCCGCGATTACAGCACCAGCCACCTTAAAAGCGAGTAGTAGAAGCTGTAAGTTAGAAAATTTTTAAACTAATTATACACATTAAAAACAGGCCTTTTGAACGATTTTACGGTTATTTTCAGATGCACGTAAAACCAGATGTTTTCTGAAAAATATAATTATTTAATTTTTAGATCTTTTTTATTAACAACGAAACCTTTTTTCTTAAAAAGCCTGTTTTTACTTTGTATTAGGTACTGATAATTTTTTAGTTTTCAATTACCTGTAATGATAATCTGACTTTATAAATTTCATACGTGATTTTTGTAAAAACCCCAAATATTGTGTATTCTTCACTTGTTTTAGGGAGTGTTTTAGGGAATATTTTGTGGTTTAGTAGAAGTTACCATTAAATATGATTAGGGAGTGTCAGTAACGCTATGGCTTTCATGGAGCGGGTCTTGGAGCTGATCAGTCCGTGAACGACAGCTGAACGACTCCTACGTGGAGAAGAGGGGCAACGTAATGAGCGGTTCATCCCTCGAATGTAAACGTGTTCTTAATTATCTTTTGTCGGAATTGATTGATTAATGTATTGTCACTGGAAGTGGGTCTATTGGCAAAGTTTCAGATCTCTAAGTCATCGGGAAGTTGATTAAAGTTTGGTTACTAGGTTTGACGCAGACATACAGCTCATTCTCAAGAGGACCTTTTAGTTAAGGTGTAATTAACTAATTATCGTCATTGTTTGAATTGATTTGCTTAAGGATGGGAAAATTATTCTCTACACTTCCACCCAGAGCTGCGAGATCCAAATAGGCCAACGGCAGCAAGACTTTCGAAGACTTCCCCCTGAGAATGTAAAGCAACAGTACGCTTTAACATCCTTCGTAGAGGAGAAATCGGGGAAAAACCGGTGTATATAATGCTATCTGCTACATAAGCGGATCAATTTATCCCACAGTGTCGTCTCGTTGGTCCAGCAAACATTACCGCAACCGCGGCCACAAATTTTTTGACTTGTACAATTCAGTTGATTACATATTATTGACGGAAGTTAAGTGACTGCAGAAAAAGACAAAATTGATTTATCCGCCAGCCATCACTAATCAAATTTTGCCAATTAACATTTGTAAAGTCTGTCACCAAAAATGGGTGTATGGACCAAATTTTAGTTCTCCACGTCATCGTGAATTAAGTTACATTTCAACTATTTGATTTGACCTAGACAAACAGGTTAAACTCAATCAAAACTTTTAATAATATTAGAAATGAAAAATAGTCGATGATGAGATGACGTTAGTAACGACGCACAGGAAAATAATCCAAGATGGCGCCACAGGAAAAAGGGACTGACCGCCAAAGAGAGGTCTGATAATATAGTCTATCGTATTTCCTCCGCGACGTCCTCTTGCCGCAGAAGTAGGCCAGGAACCTTTCCGAAGCGGAGGAAGAGGTGTATTCCTCTCTGGGGACGATCCTTGCATGTCTGCCTGCGGAGAAAGGAAGTCCGGCGGAGCTTGACCTACGACATGCCGCCCTCTTGCATTAATTCAGGAAAGACCTCAAGACCCTTCGGTCACGTGGGACCGGCTACCTCGGACGACACGTCCCTTAGGGTCTGGCGGTGGAGGCGATAAGTAAGGATCCTTTCTCACTACAGGCTCCAGTTTCATATATTTTATCGCTAGACCGGCTCGTTTCGACCGATAGGAGTAAAAGCATCGATTATAGGAGGGAGCCAATGGCCTCCTGGCTAGAGAAAGTCAAGTATTTCATGGGATAGATTTTATGGCTTTCCTCGAAAAAATAATCAATCCCACCTATCACGAGAAATATGCCCGTTAGTGTTTCATGATATACTTTCTTTTTGGGGAGGCGTTCTCCGATCACTTGTGTTTCGATGAAACCTCATGCCACTGATGCGATTCGCTGAAAATTATTCACGGACCAAAGCATTGGACATGAGCCAGATTCGAAGTCGGGTCTACCTCTAGTCGATCAAGGGCCTCATTCGGGAAGGACACGAAATCGTAGAGGCCATATCATTGACGTGAATTTATGGTCTCAAGAAGTCATGACTTTTGAATGGTACAGACTGAATTTATTAAGGTTGAGACCTCGAAATCAGAGAAGGAAGTGACCATATGTGATGTCGTGACAATTTTTTTCCAATTAGTCATTCATTATCCTAAAAGTTTCAGACACTTTTAAAGTTCCAGACACTTCTTTACTTGAGACCACGATTTATCTCCGATCCTCTCTCAACAGCCTCTCTCGCATCAATTCCCCTTTTCATTTTTCAGTCAACAACATCTCGTGCGAAATTCCACAGGGAAAAAATCATCCGCCTTGACCGGGATCCAGATCCCTCGAGTGCTTTAGCCAGTTAAGCCTCCGAGTCGTCCTCTTCCCGGTCAAGGCGGATGGTTTTTTTCCCCTTGTGGAATTTCGCACAATTGTGCATTGCGGGTGACTCCGCAAAAGTGGAACTCCGTGGCTGGTCCCGGATAGCTTAAAATCTGTCGAACAACATCTTAATAATCTCTTTTAAAAACAAACATTCAACGATTGACAAGCCAGCATTTCTTTTGAAACATCAATAAAATTATAATCATTCACAAAAAGAAACGAAACAACCATCTACGTAATAATGGACAACTAGGAATAACAAATCCTCGAATGTTAAACAAAATCAATTAGATCATCTTTTTATTAGGGCACGAGACGACGTTACACACTATACTGATAAAAAGAACCAGATGGATTGGGGACACCCTGAGATACGATGGGTTTGCTTAGCATGTAAGTAACCAAAGAAAAATAGTAGGAGAAGTCTCATGAGGAAGGCCATGGGATTGATACTTTGAACAAATAAAGAGGAAAGTACATAAAGACGAACGACCGGGATTTATGGGAACTAGGATGAGATAGGGACGGATAGAGGGCTGCAGTCAACCAATTTTTGGACTGAACGACCTATGATAATGAATGATAATGATGATATCAAAATTCCGTCACCAAATTTAAACGTTACAGATGTCAATTGGCAAAATTTGATTACTATTGGCTGGCGAATAAACTGATTTTGTCTTTTTCTGCTGTCATTTACAACAGTCAATATAATAAGCTGGGCAGCACGTGACAACAATTTCTGTCCACGGTTGCGGACAAGTTTGCTGGCACTACGAGACGACCCTGTGGTACCAATTTATCCGCTTCTACAGCAGGCAGCCACATACACAGGCTTTCCCCAGATTTCTCCTCTATCAGGTAAGATCAAATGTTCTGTTGCTTCGCATAGTCAGGGAGAAGTCATCGTAAGTCTTCCTGCCGTTGGCCCATTTGGATCTCGCAGCGCTGGGTGCTTGTCTAGAGAATAATTTTCCCACCCTGGAGAACCCGGTGATATGAAACTTTTACCAAATTTAAACGTTAAAAATGTCAATTGGCAACATTTTATTACTATTGGCTGGCGGATAAACTGATTTTTTATTTTTCTGCTGTCATTTACAACCGTCTGCCGTAATACCGTCTGCCAACAACAATAGGTATCATGATGCGTTTGTTATCGATCTCAAAGAATTTCCAGTTAATTTGGGTTGAACGTGATAATTATTTGTATCACATTCAAACGCATTCAGTTTTGTATTTCATCTAATATAAAGGTATCGGGTTGATGTTTTGGCTAAAGTTCTAGCTTTCCATTCCGAGGACTCGGGAGCGAACCCAGGCAGTGTTGGAGATGTTTTAATAGAATCTCAAGCCCTACATGAGTTTCTTGCGGAAGAATTTTCATGTGTAATGCACCGTCCGTCGACAAGTCCGTGTAACTATTGTTCCCTGGATAACTTTCTAAAAGGAGAGGGCAATGCAGACGCCAGCATTGTCTCCAATCATTCTCCAATTTCCAAAATAAAAAAAAAATAAAATAATTCCTACTATCAACTTGCTAAACACCTATGCATTGTGGTTCAAATGATATCATTTGTCGACTCAAATGACAAACCAATTAATCAATAATATGAATTTAACATTGTTCACGCAAAAATCGATGGAAGAATTCATGGACACCTTCGGTTTTACTATGTGTAAAACAGACCAATAACTTTGAGTGAGCATTATAAACTTTTCCGAATCAAAAATATTCCCTGATAATTGCAGTAGTACCGTAAATGGTAGATAATTTTCAAGTATAATCAGGCATTTAATGGATTAATAGCGTCATTAATAAATTGGGCTTGGTAGTGATTGGACCCTTTTCATGTGATAAGGTTTCTCGCACATGCATTTAATGCAGACTGTGACACTTAGAAACAGTGAAAATATTGTTTTTAAAAACTTCTAAGTATAAAATAATACATCAATCCAAAAGTCATAATCGGCGGAGAATGTCACGATCAGTGTAATTATGGATTCGAGTTACAAAGTGCATGTTTTACAGAAAACGTTTCAATCTGTATGACGATGAACTCAGGTTGAAAAAATGCGTGCAAAATTTTACACATGTTCGCAAAAGAATTTCACTTTCAAATAAAAAAATATGTATGATTTAACACGATTTTAACATGATTTTAAAATATGTATGAGCCTTGAGAATGGGTAACGAGTCGGAACCCGAAACGTCGGCTGCCTATGAATATCTTACCCGGTGGCGAGCCCGAGAAATGTACACTAAAAAAATATGCATAAAAGAAACGACAGATACATAAACCTCTTTAGATACGGCGCATTCAAGATAACAGCGACAGTTTACTCCGCTATGCCCTGCTCCCAATAAGGCTTCTATGGATTGATCTTACAGCCATTCGACCCCACGGCTTTCAGTCATCTCTCAAATGCGAACACTCGACTCTTAAAATACCCGTAAAAATAGGGTGCTAGGAAGCAATGGCTTTCCAGGTCACTTCTTCACGCGATGCAGGGATCAATGCACTAGAAGACGGAGTAATCTCATCGACCATTGTCCCGAGGGGAGACGGAAGGGCTAATCGCGAAGATAGTACCGTGGATTGACGCTCGAGGACGTAACCTGGCGAATTGATGCCCATTGTTGCCACATTTACGCGGCGCATTGGGATTACGTCCTATTGTCGGAGGTGATAAGAAGAGAAATTCCGCGACAAGGTTGCCTCCACGCACGATGTGAAATGTAAAGTAATGTAATAGGATCTTGTTTTCGATTATACCAAGAGTGAACTTGAATAAAATTAAACAAAGGGTAGGCAGTTTAGCATTAAGTACGCATATTGGAAACTATTAACGTATTACTCGTTCTGAATACGGCCTATAGCGCCTCTAAAAAGAACTCATACCTTAAAAGAAACACAGAAAATGATAGACATATTTGTCGACGCCTTAGATTAATGAAGAAATATGCGATAATTGCGCTCTACCTTGAATCCAAACAAGACACATATAAGCAGTATAGTCACACTTGCAATCCTCAAATTAACTGGCCCTCCATCTATTCAAGTTTTCGAGAAATTCCCTGCGCAATTGCATATCAGCAAACCACGATCATCACTGATGACGTCACTGGGCACTTGACCATAGACGTCATCGTTCGTGTCGTCGATTGTTTGTGTCGTCGTGGTTCAGTGACGCCATCGTTCTTCCCTTAAAAATGCATTCTTTTTTCAAATATCTTCCCCGAGAAAATGCGTAGTTAAACCATGAATTCAATTAGAGCTTGATATCCGTTAATTTAAGCATCAAAGAATTTCCAATGTTCCGTCGCTAAGGATAACCCACGCTCGTCACGTGACTCGGAAAGAATTTTTTTTTTTTAAACCCCTGGTAATGACCTAGGGTTATTTTTAAAGCGCTCGTAATGGGACTAAGCCGTGCTGAGACTTAAAAAGTTTCTCTCCTGAAAGTGGAGAGTCCTAGTGGTTTAAGGTAGTTTGGCGAGATTTTTCTATGGTCATAGCAGAGACTATATTCGAATTTTGCGTTTTAATTTCAGCAACTATAGGAATTGTGAAGTAAATATTGTAAAATTAATGGCGCAGTAATTTACTTTTATCTGACTAAAATTCTAATTAATTAAATAAAAATATCTTCATAAGTCTTTAACTTGACTCATTTTTTTTAAAGCTGTACGTTTAAAACACCTTCACCACGGAAAGTTTCTGCGTCTTTCCGAAAATAAAACTAAGGTGAAATTACGATTTATTTTAACAAATGGGAGAGAAGACATACAAATTACGCCCAGTTAATTTTTTAACGAGATCCAGGTAAAATAAATTCCCTTTTTTAAATAAATATTGTCTCTCTGGAGTGGATTAACGTGCCATTTTTCACGTAAACTCTTCTTGGAGTACGCCGCTAGTATATGGGACCCGTGCGAAGTAGAACTAGTTTCCGATTCAGATCGAACACAGCGGAGAGAAGTTAGATTTGTTACGAATTGTTACGATAAACATAGCAGTGTTAGTGAATTATTGAGGGAAGTAGGGTGGGAACCTCTACCCGATCGAGGGGGAAAACATAGATTTTACGAAAGTTTACGAAAGTTTGAAATACACTGATTTTTGCCGGACGTTCAAAATATTTGGCCAGAGCCAAACTATTATCGCAGAGACAATCACAGGTTAAAATATTAAGGAAATAGACTGCAGAAACGATAGATTTAAAATGTCCTTTTTTCTCCATACAATAAGGGACCATAATAGTCACTTTAGATCGGTTCTAGGATACTTTGAATCTGACTAAGTATAATTGGTCTTTAAACTTGTGCTAAATATCTTAACATCATAATTAATTACTAATCTCGCATGTAATTTCTGGAAGGATACATCCCTTGTATCATTTAGTACCTTGTAGTGCTGTTTATCTGTCGCATTAATAATATTAACCAGTAGTTGTATCTTAAGTAGTGTACTTAAGTAGTGTACTTAAGTAGTGTACTTAAGTAGTGACTGGTAGCATGTTCTTCTACGTATCACTCTCCTAGTTTCTGGTCTGACCGCGGACTGTTATCCTGACTGCTATTGGCCTGTGTCTGGCATCCGGGAAAACGTGCGCGGTTCTTATTTTTTCAGATGAGGGCTTCATGCTTGGTGTGGAATCACCCCGCGCCACGCTCCCTAGTGGTGGATTGCACGATATTTCGTAGATGTAGATGTAAAATATCTGGAAGGGTGAGATATTTTTCTTTAAAAATTAGAATGAATTCATTGATTCCTAGGTGAAGCGATGCCAAGCTAAATCCACATTAATAATGAAGGAAGAAAAATATTTTCGGGAGATTTTCGAAGTCTTTTTTTTTTTGTTTTTTTCGGAAGTGTGATTTTTTTCCGTACCCACGCAAGCAATCACGACTACTCCTTGTTCTTACAGCAGCAGCGCCCTTCTCCCGACCATTCACCAAAAGGGCCCCAATCGCCCCTAAGGGGGGGCCTTATAAAACGTCCTTCGCCCTGCGCCCTTCCCGTCCCGGCCCGAACCTTTTGCCTCCTCTCTCTTCCCGGCACCTTCGCGGTTATTTCACTCGGGCCGGCCAGCCGGCATCGATCGCCTCTCGTCCCTTCATCCCGCTTATAACAGCGGGCGACGTAGCGTGCCGTCATAAAAACGGAAGGCCTCCTTCCACCCTTTATCTTGCTCTCTCTCTCTCTCTCTCACACACACACAAACACACCTTGTGTTTTGCGATACATCGATATAACGCAATTTTGTGACGTATCGATACAAATGTAGTAATCGCATTTTTTTCACTCATCATCTTCTAAAGGCTAAGCCTCGACTCTGCAGACATGTGTCCCTGTGTACTGCAGCTCCCTTCAAATCAACATATGTTTTAAAATGTGCGAAATTCCACAGAGGAAAAAAATCATCCGCCTTGACCGGGATTCGAGCCCGGATCCCTCGTTTTCCGGCCGACTGCTTTAGCCAGTCAAGCTACCGAGGCGTCCTCTTACCCTGAGGATATGTTTTTAACCACAACGTACTTTGTAAATCTTCTAGGAACTTCTTCCTTGGCCTTCCTCTGCTTCTCTTGCCGAGCACCTTTCCCTCCATTATATTTTCTAAAAACATATCATCTCGAAGAACATGACCAATGAATTTAACCTTCCTTTGCTCCATCTCTTTTATCAGTCTTCTTTCTTCTTTTATTTCCCTCAGCACCTCTTAATTGCTCGTTCTGTCAGTCCATCTCGTTTTTGCCATCCTCCTCCATATCCACATTTCCATAGGTTCCAACCGCGACTTTTCCATCTTTCTCAATGCCCAGCTTTCACAGCCATATAATAGCGTGCTCCATACAAATAATTTCCCAAAATATTTCCTTATTTCTAATTTAATCTGGCAATTTCCTAAAATATGTTTTCATATGCCTTCTTTGCCAAGGCTATCCTTCTTTTTACTGCAGAGATGCTTCTGTTATATCTTGAAATTATGCTCCCAAGGTAGCTGAACTCTTCAACCTGTTTTATTATTGATCGCCCTATCATTATATTTACATTGGGTTCGTTTTCGTGTTTATATACTGTCATAGCTTTGGTTTTCCTCACATTTATTTTCAATATATCGCACAAACTTGGACTGTTACGACGTATTGGAGCATCACTCGCCAGCAATATATCGATACAACGTAATTCAGCGATAAGTTGAAGCTAAATCGACATATCAATATGTTTCCTAGTAACGGAATTCCAAAATCCTTTGTTTTTTCTATCACACTTGGTGCTCTTCGATACGTTTTCATTTATCGACCACAGATCGAAATTTTCCTGCGCACCAGGGACGGATATTGTAGGGATATCATTTATGATTCGGCAAGAACTTTGCCTCGTAAGTTTTTGTTGGTAAGATATACATACACCTTGTCCATTTCCAACTTTTTATTTTAGATAAAATCAGTAAGCTAGCTAAAATTTTGAAGAAAACTGAAGGGAAAAATACGAGTAGCTTCCAAACATTGTATGGATTAGGTACTGTGAGGGATTTCGGCGTCGAAGCTGTAATCGCAAGGAAAATTGTTGAGAAAGTAATAACCACTGAGGTATATGGAGAGGACGGTTACTATGCTGGCCAATGGTGGACGCTGAAGCCAGTTCGCTATCTTCTTCAACCCTAATTTTCTAATGGTACCTACCTGCGGGATAACGCACTAATTTTACGATTTTACTAGGTCTTCCATTAATAACTAACTAGAAATCAGCATGTCAATTACATCTTTGAGGTGGATTCTCCATCAGTATTTTGTTTATTAATATAAATTAAATGTCATCCACATTCCCTGATAACTTTTGTAAAATTGAGTATAATCCATAGCACAAAGCAGCCAATATATGCTCAAAATTCACTTGCCTTAAAATTCAAATCGATGGTTGATATTCTTACTTAACATCCGCTAATTCGTCCATTCCGTCGTGCAATCCATTGGGATGTAAGGAGAGACCAGATTTAAACAATATAGTTGTTATTTCGGCTGTCAGGCTTCAGTTTGATGACATTGTTCCCTCAATAGTAGTAACAATGAAAATTAATTCCAAATTTTGATGGCGTGTTGAGGAAAAGAAGACGCGAAGCGTATTAGATGGACTATTTTATCGCGCAAATGCAAATACTTGGAAAGAAAGGGTTAAATGTCCGACAGCGTCCGACAAGTTTTTATTCGTAAGAAGAATAACTGAGAAATGGCGAAGATAATTGCATGAAGGGAAGAGTTTTGCACGGTTTTGTGCAGGTAGGCAGGTACTTTATCTTCAAGTCGTTATATCGACCTATCTTAGACATCTTATTGCATCAAATATCGATACTTGAGATTGAGTATCGCGCACCGCCTCTTTCCTCAACGCAACCACCACTACTACCAAACCCGCCAACCTCAAAACACTCACACAACAGCCACAGGGAACTTCCTATATCTCTTTTGGACTCACGACCTCCAACCGAAACCTACCTTAAAACACACAACCCCTCCACGCTTCGCTCCATACCCCTCCCTCTTTCTCGCTCGGCGATAGCCAGTTAACCAAAGGGTTATTGCGCCATTCACCACGCCGGAGCTCAAGAGGGGTAGTTGGGTCAGGGTTCGTAGTAAGGGCCCCTCTATCGACCCCTTCCTCCAATTCCGCCTTCTCTCATTCGTCTTCAAATCCCTCATTCACTTCCATATCGTTTCTGCCTCCAATTTCGTGCTTATTGTCTGCGCCTCCAATGGATGGAATCAATAGTTGTGAGATCCATGAAGTTTTGAACTTCGAAATAATATTCGGGTTGCAGGAACACACTAGTTTCGTGACTTTCATAACAAAAGTTAATCGCTTCGAATTTTTTTTTTCTAATCTTCCTTCGTTGGATGTAATTAATTGTAGTTTATCATACAATTAATTGCTAATGCACATAAAAATCAATCAGTGAAGTTAACAAACTGGCCATTCGTCTCGGAAACAACTGTTTTATCAAGTAATTAAAACTCCAAGCGGTTCATCGCGCGTCCGCCATCTTGGCTACTTATGGAGATCATCCCTCCATTCCATAAGTTATGAAGCCATTTGTGAAGCATATAAATTATCCAGCGTTCCTGCAGCGCTTATTGAATGGTTGCCATGTCCTATAGGTCCCATAACTTAATGAAATACATATTTTCCGTTTCACACCAGATTTAGAGCAATTTCAGCTCAGTTTCAGAGCAGTTACAGTTCAGTTTCAGAGCACTTTCAGACCAAATAATTTTACCTGGGAGTAGCTTTTCCTTTCCCTCTCACATGCCATGACCTTTCTCCCAATTTTCCTTCTTCCTCCCCACTTCCCCCACCTCATTCCCCCGCCTACTCCTTTCCCCTCAATCCCAGCCCCCTCTCTGACTGCGATAAGCGAGCCAACAAGTCCGCCGAGAGGGTGAAAGAGGAGAGGGGATAAAAAACCTTCTTTGTTGTCCGTGGCGTCGAGCGGTTGGGCTAGTGATGATGAAGAGCTGGACATCACGGATACGGGGATTTAAAAAAAAATAACCAACGGAACCCTCCCCTTTTTTTCTATACTGCCTACCCCCCCCCCCCGTAATCCGTGTACACAAACGACTACCAGGCAATTCTAAAGATGCAGAAACCTTGAAGGTCGATTTACATAGTCAGTAAAGCTCGAATGTGGTCTACCGTCCCATTGTTGCCACGTCTACTCTGCGTTTGGCGGTGGCAACGGATTTACAAAGGTAAATGAACTAAATACTGGCAACACAGCTACGTTAACGCTTGTTATGTGCCATAGAGATCCCGTTTTTGCGTTAAATGACTTTAATTTTATTTGTACATGAGGTCCTTCTAAGCAATATAATTCATCCGATTGTTTCTACGTTTACCACTTAGAGAGGCGTGTTGCATAAATGTTTCAACATTCTTAACGAGTGTTTCATAACATGAATAAACTTCAGTTTTATAAAGCATGCGGTAAATTAAAAAAGAAACAACAATTGCTCTATCCCACAAGATATTTTAATGCGTACGACGCGTTTCAGCTCACAGAGCCATCATCAGGTAGAAGACCCATGGCTCTGTGAGCTGAAACGCGCCGTACGCATTAAAATGCCTTGTGAAACAGTGCCATTGTTGTTTCTGTTTTAATATGACGAACTTCCACGATATCTCGCCTGAATCTGTTGAAATCATGCGGTCAATACAATCCGCTGGAAACAAAAAATAGTTTATGTTCCCAATATTTGTCAAAAGTGGATAGGAAACGTGGATATATTTGTTTCTTCCGTTTTGATTCGACGAAATGTTTATTTTAAAATCGACCCCGATCATTTTTTCCATTTTTACTTTAATTAAACATATCATTCTTCAAGGATTCATTTTTTTTCAAGGGGGCGGGGCCATTTTGCGATTTTCTCTTCATATTTTTGAGACCTGGAATTTTTTTCATAAAATATAATGGAATTTCCACCGCGTCTACTTTAGGGTGGGATTACCATGGTCGTCTCCTAACGAAAATATAGTTAAGAAAACTTTTTACGTATCAGTGTTTGTACTTGAAGTTACAAAATATAAAGACACTACCCGGACAACAAATAGCCTGACATTGTCGTTGTATCAATGTATGGAAGAGGATTCAGTTCCCAGATTACGATTCTCATGGCAGAATATGGTTAGGGTAACCACGTATTGTTTGTGTCAAGAGCCCGTGGGCTGCTTGAAAATGTCAATTGGCCCAGATCTGAGTCACGGGATACCCAAGGCTCACATAAAGCTACGAAAATACTCAATTTTTGACCGAAGTTTGCGTTCATTATCCTCCGTTTCATAATTGGAACCAATTCGGTACCGGGATATATTGATGCGTCTCATCCAAGTTGTTTCAATGCGGATACGAGATCGAATCGAAAAATTACGCATTCAATTCGATACAAATTCGATTGCTTCGCACGTCTCTCTAACACCGGACCAAAACACTCAAATTTCCCACCCTCTGAAACGACGCTCACGCGTCGGATTAAAAAAATCTATTATAAAAAAAATGCGAAAAATATCCTTCGATCGACCCATTGCCTTTTTGCCCAATAAACCCCTTTTCTTCCTTCGGTCCATCGCAGTGGCGGGGGTATTTTTTTTATTTCGCGCGGCATTTGTTTTCCTAACACACACCTCGGGTCTCATCTTTATATTTTTTTTTCGCGAAAACATCCGATTTTCACGTTTTTTTTCTCCCTCTGTTTTGTTTACCGTCAATACACGCGAGGCCAGACCGTGCGAGGGGAAGGAGCGTGTGATATTGAGTGGAATGGAGAGGAAGGAAGTCGAACTGCCGGAGTCAAAAGAACTCGGACCGACGGACAGCGCAGCTGCGCGGCGTGTCTGAGAATCAAAAACCAAACAAACGAAAACGATTGGGGAACTACAAAAGGCTTCATTTTTTTTAAGGGGGCGGGGCCATGCAATCTTCTCATCATAATAATGAGAGCTGGAATTTTTTTTTCATAAAACATAATGGAATTTCCACCGCGTCTACTTTAGGGTTAGATTACCATGGTCGTGTCCTAACGAGAATATAACGGACTGTAGCGTTCAGTTCATTTCGTACCGCTCTAGTCAAAGAGGAATTCACTTCTAATTCGTTTTTTATTTATGTCTGCAAACAGAACTCCAAACGGTTGCAAAGCAGCAGTTTATTTTAAACAAAATATTAAAAAATCCATTAAAAATATTTTCCTCCTTGAAGGTTAATTATGTTTCACTGTTCAATTTAAAACTGAAATGAATTTGGCTGCCTGGCCTTCTCACACGTTTTACAGTATTTTATCAAGAGAATGGAATTTGCAAACAGAACTCTAAACGGTTGCGAGGTAGCTGTTTATTTAACTTTTATTTTCACCCAAATGCAAATTATCCATTAAAATACTATAATATTTTGCTCCATGAAGGTATATTATGCTTTAATGATTAGTCAAGTGATAAAATGAATTGGGATACCTGGCCTATTCACACGTTTTACAGTGTTATAGACAAGAGAATGGAATTTGCAAACGGAATTCTATACGGTTGCGACGTAGCTGTTTATTTTACTTTTATTATCATCAAAATGTAAAATAATCTATTAAAGTATTGACATATTTTGCTCCATTAAGGTTAATTATGCTCCATTATTTACTTAAAAAGTAAATACAATTTGACTACCTGGAATATGTCACAAAAAACATCACAAAACGTAATTATTTGGAAATTTTCACGTATTTGATTAATGCTAGAGGAAATAAAAAAAATGACTATTTTCAATTTTCTCACTCATCGTATGAAAGGGCCATCAGATAAACAATGACGTCACAGGATAACGTATAGAAAAAGTTTGACGGTAACTGCGGCATGCTCCATAAAAAAACGATAAACATTTGATCGCCAATCATTTCCTGATTTGATAAAAGTATTGATTCACGGATGAAAGTCACGGTCAAATCCAAAAGTATCGCCATGGCTACGGCTAGATAAATGCGCAATAAACCAACGATTATAGTTTTTCTCACTTGCAAGGTGTCAATAATAATTTATCATCGCGACTAGTAAGTCAAAACAAATCCTACATTGAATTTTTTCAAAATGCTTTTAAAAATCCTACTTTCATTGATGGAATATGTTAGATATTGAAAACCATGATTATAGCACAAAAATGTCAGGTATTCCAGGAATAAATAATTTAAAAACACATTTGTATAGTTATAGAAGTCGACTGTAGCGCCATGTCTACGTCATTACCCCATTTTGAGTCCAACTATCACCTTAATTATCGAATAACTACAAAAGTAAGATAGTAAGTGCACCTTTTTTTATTAAATGCCGGCCCCGGTGGCGGTGGGGTAAAGTCCTCGCCTGCTAAACCGAGGGTCGCGGGTTCGAGTCCCGCCTGGGTTCTGTTGGTCCGGTCCCTGGAAAACCTGATGACAGGTTCAGCAGCCTATCGGGATTCCGGGGACATACGGGCCAACAGAATCGTCCAAAACAAATCAAAACAAATCGAAACAAAAAAAAAATTAATTTTTTGGAGCTTACCGCCTCTTCAAAAAATTTTTCCATGAAGATGCCGATTATATAAGATAGAAAAATACTATTTCCCCATTCTTCCACGGCAAGTATCGAGTCAATCATTGCGATATTAATGTACCCTGGTAGTTCCCATTCAGAATATCGAGGGTGTAATAATACCATGACGTCGGCTCTAACTAGAACTTCTTTTGTTTACGAGAATTTTTTTTACAGAAGTGACGTCAAAGGCGATCGAAACTTTATTTTTCCATTGTTTCCGATTTTTTAAATATTCTTTTTACAAAATTTAATGGAATCTTGGAGTAACTTATCAGTTTTTTTATATTACCACGGCATTTGTTTAAAATAGCTAAACGTTTGGAATTCTCAACAATGACATCGACACACATCTGTGAAGCCTGCTAAGAGGGGATTACCTTTGGTGTCGAAGTATCGGAAGTTTTTTAAATCGCTCGTGGGTCAAAAATGAAAAACAAAAAACTTTAATCCTATTGGATCGCTCCCGCGAATTTCTATATCCTCTTTGTCATTTCTCTGAAATGAACAGTTGAATTGTATCGGGTAAAATTTTACGGCGCGTCGAATTTTGCTCGGATTGTACTCGCCATGTTGGTTATTCCCGGTTGATGTATGCTATTTCTTTAAACAAATTGGCAGAACTAAAAAAATGCAAATAAATGAACAAAATTTTAAAAAAGGCGAAGATATGCATACACTTTTCTTATAATATATAATGCTTTAAACTAATTTGCGGTATAAAGTAGTAAGTACAACCAAGTATAATCAAGAGGTAGATACTTATTGATGAGTATATACTATGTTATCGTCGTAATATTTTAAACTGATAAATATTACCGATAATTTTAATGATATAATTAATTTATATTTTGATTTTAAAAATAACAAAACATCTGCAACCATGGCAAACTTAGCCCACATCGTAAAAGACTAATGCCCGGTTGCAAGAACATTTAGTTATGCCACAAGTTACATAACTTAGTTACCAATAGTTATTAGCTTCGATAATTCGATCCAATCTTCTACCGCCGGATAAAGTTTATGAAATTTTAGCCCATGAATAATTTGTAATGCACATAATAATTAGTCAGTAAGAGTGAAATTACTGGCCATCTGTCTCAAAACGACTGTTATTATCAATCAATTAATTATCCAAGCGGTTCATTGCGCATCCGCCATCTTGAAAAATTGTGGAACTCGTAATTCCATGCCATAAGTTATGAAACCAACAATAAGTACCATTATGAACAACAATAACATGACGAACAATGAACAACAATAAAGAAAAACTTTATCGAATGTTTCTGCAACACATATTGAAAGATTATCATGGCTTATAGGTCCCATAAGTTCATAGAATTCTTGTGTGTCATGCAATTTGACATTAGTCTATTTACTTGAGAAATTAATCGTTTTGTAAGAAGTTAAGTCATTAAAAAAATACCTTCGTGACATATTATCATGTTTGCGTCATGGTTGATACAACTGCTTGAATTTTAAAATAAAATTCGGAAAATCCATGCTTAACCATTAGTTATTTATTTAAGTAATTGCTCACATACAGCATTTATGCCAGTTTAAAGTGAAATAAAGTGACATCACCTAATTAATGAGAATTTAAGTTAAAGAAACAAAAATTTAATGAGTAAATATTAAAGTACATACTCCATGCTTCTTACAATGCTGTATTTTTAATTAAGATAGGAATGAACCAGTTAACATCTCGGGAACACCTGTGGCTAAGAAGGATTCTTTCAGATACCTGGGTGCTGTAATAGAAGAGAATGGAGGCCTTGATCTAGAAATTAAGGACAGGGTATCTGCAGCCTGGTACAAATGGAGGTCAGTGACAGGTGTGACCTGTGACAGAAGGATGCCACCTAGGTTGAGTGGCCAGATATACAAGACCATCATTAGACCGGAGTTACTCGGTATGGGGCTGAGTGTTGGGCTACTAAGAGTACACATGAGAGAGTATTACATGCAAGTGTACTGCGCATGCTGAGATGGATGAGTGGGGTTACCAGAGCTGACAGGATTAGGAATGACCACTTTAGAGGGAGTTTGCGAATTGCACCTATAACAGAAAAGGTGGAAGAGTGCAGGTTGAGGTGGTATGGCCATGTTATTAGATGAGACGGTGAATATCTGGGGAAATGAGTAATGAACCTAATGGTGGAGGGAAGGAAGAGCAGAGGTAGGCCAAGTAAAACATGGATGGAGTATGTGAAGAAGGATATATTGGAGAATGGTGACAAAGAGGACATTGCTTTGAATAGAGCACGCTGGAGGTTAAAAATCCAAAAAGCTGACCCCAAATGATTGGTATTAAAGCTAAGAGGAAGAAGGAAGAGATAAGAATAAACCTATTTAAGACCTCATATCTGAGAAATTAGTTATTTTTCAAGAGGTTAAGTCATAAAAATCCATAACCTTGCGGCATATTACAATGTTTGCGTCATGATTCATAAAAATACTTCAATATAAAAATTAAGTTCAAAAATGTCAAGTTTAACCCTAAAATATTTGCGTCAGCTAATTACTGAGAAGTAACGCAACGAAAACAAAGTTTTCACGCACTTACTTTTTAATTACAGTACTCCATGCTCCTTACAATGCTTGAATTTTGAACTCATTTTTGAGAAAAGTATTCATCTTGCAATATCTAGTATAAAAAATTGCTCAAAACTGCCTAAAGTTTGAGTAAAATTCCACCAATTCGATTTCCTCGCTGTAACAAAATGTTTAGAGGCAGGATACAGATTAGTTTCATGCTTAAAGTTCGTAAAGTTAGCCATTCTTTCAAAAGCGGGGGAATTCCCTCGTTAAAAGGAAATAGAGATGAAATTTTACTCAACCAGATTAAAGTAACCCAGAGAAACATTCGTCACGCGCCTTTCCCTTGTTTGCTTAATACTTTTTTTTTGAAGGGGATATCGTTTACGCCAGGAGGGAAGTAAAAGCCTTGACGAAAAAAAAAACGAAAGAGACAACGAGAGAAACAATTTTATTTCTCTCTCCACGAAAATGAAATCCTCCGGGAGAAGACGGGCGACTTCGCGGTAAATTAATCTGATCAGCGACAAAGACGAGACAAAAAAAATTTAATGTAAAAAAAAGATAACGAAAATACGTATGTCTGACTGAAAAATTTGCCCCTTTTGCCTGAAACGCTTTGGAAAGTTGGGTAAATGCAGGAAGTATTAAAAAAACGAACTGATGCTTTAAAGTGGATGGCTCGTTAGATTCTGAAGTGCTTCGCAGTCGCAAGATATTCGTCATATATCCGTCGGATTCGCGGACACCTCTTGAATAAAGGCACAACGTGACCAACAAACGGGGTCAATGGTGAAACAACATTGATAATTAAATTATTGCCTGTGAAAACAACTGTCTATCGCACGGTTTTAATCTCGTATCGCATGCTACGAGGTACGCTTTTTATTTTTCATGCGATAATCGTCTAACGAGGATACGATATGACAGCTCAACAATGACACACGATGTAAAAGCTCAAAAGTACCTAAGGATAATTAATTTTTAAAAAGTATTCTAAGGTTAAGTTAGGTTTTGTTGTATGTCAGAGTATCTTCTCCAGATTTTCTACACTTTCAGGGGCCTATGTCGCTCTAGTAGGTATATCCTCTTTCGTCTCAGCATACCCCAAGAGCTACCCTCCTTCATCCCGTCCATAAAACCTATTCTCTTTCTTCCTCTTCCCCGTTGGCCCAACACCCTTCCCTCTATCACATTCTTGAGCAACATGTCGCCCCTTATTACATCCGAGGAAAGGAATCTTTACAGCATACCTCAAGATCTACCCTCCTTCATCCCGTCCATAAAACCTATTCTCTTTCTTCCTCTTCCCCATTGGCCCAACATCCTTCCCTCTATCACATTCTTGAGCAACATGTCGCCTCTTATTACATCCGAGGAAAGGAATCTTCTCAGCATACCTCAAGATCTACCCTCCTTCATCTCGTCCATAAAACCTATTCTCTTTCATCCTCTCCCCCGTTGGCCCAACACCCTTCCCTCTATCACATTCTTGAGCAACATGTCACCCCTTATTACATCCGAGGAAAGGAATCTTCACAGCATACCTCAAGATCTACCCTCCTTCATCCCGTCCATAAAACCTATTCTCTTTCTTCCTCTTCCCCGTTGGCCTAACATCCTTCCCCCTATCACATTCTTGAGCAACATGTCGCCCCTTATTACATCCGAGGAAAGGAATCTTCACAGCATACCTCAAGATCTACCCTCCTTCATCCCGTCCATAAAACCTATTCTCTTTCTTCCTCTTCCCCGTTGGCCTAACATCCTTCCCCCTATCACATTCTTGAGCAACATGTCGCCCCTTATTACATCCGAGGAAAGGAATCTTCACAGCATACCTCAAGATCTACCCTCCTTCATCCCGTCCATAAAACCTATTCTCTTTCTTCCTCTTCCCCGTTGGCCCAACATCCTTCCCTCTATCACATTCTTGAGCAACATGTCGCCCCTTATTACATCCTCCAGCCACCTACTCTGCCGATCTCGAATTTCATCCAGAAGTTTCCTTTCCTCGTCCTCCATCTCAAGAACTTCCTCGTTGGTCTACCTCTCCGATCACCTCACTTTCTCCATCCTTCTTCACACCCACATCTAAAATGCCTGCAGACTAATAACGCTCCGAAAACTAATTTGTCGAGAATATGCGCAATTGCTCGATAATTCACCGGGAAAAAGTTTCCATTTAAACAGAGATTGATCTTCGGATGGGTATTCGATAAAATGGGCGTAATTATGGGACACGAATAAGCAGATAAACGATTCAATAAGCACAGTTGCTATGCAGTTCTGGCTATGCTTCCTCAGCAAATGGAACTCGCCTTCCCGGAATCAGTCTTCCCGTAATATCATTACAATATCATCAATCATCATCATAAATATCAATCATCATCATCAATATCAATCATCATCAATATCATCACAATTATGTGGTTGGAGAAATTTTTGTTTACCAACAGATTTGCATAGCAAATTTTCACACGTGTAATGATTAGTAATATTTACATGTTTCATACGGTTTTCGTTTTAATTTCGAATTCCGCGCTGTAAATCCAAGTCATAACAATGCTTTAAGGTAGTCCGAGCGAGATAGTTTCCTAGTCATAATAGAGACCATATTCGAATTATACGTTTTAATTTCACCAGCTGTAGGACACATCAATAAAATATTGCATTATTAATGGTGAAATAATATAGTTTTATATGACAGAAATCGTAAGTAAGTAAATGAAAATATCTAAATAAACCATTTGCTTGACTCATTTTTTTCGCGCGGTGAGTTTGAAACTCCTTCAAAACGGAAGGGTTTTCGTGATACTCAAGAACCTGCTGCGCTAAAAATATGATTGATGTTCACATGTAGTTAAGAAAACATACTAACTACACGCTGTTAGTTTTTGACGACACCTAAGTGTTAGAAATACCTCATTTTGTAAATAATGTCTCTATGAAGGGCATAAACGTACCATTTCCCATGTAAAAGGGCTGATATTTTTTCGCTAATATCTCCGAAAGTAATGTAGTAAGGGGTTAAATTTTTGCTGTCATTTTGAAGGGTGAGATATTTTTCTTTAAAATGAGACCAAATTCATTGATTTCTAAGTAAGATGATTTTTCGCTCAAACTAACTTGATTGAGACGAAAATTTTACAATAAAATTCTTTCATCATTTATATTACAAGATGTATGCTTATTTCCAACGTATGAATAAATGCAATTAAGCGAAGTGTGGTGCACGAATTTTTTTCGACTCATTTGAAAAGTTATTAAAATATTGCACTTAACGACTAACGATTCGCGCTCCAACCATCTTAAGTCAGGCCTTATATATTTAAAGGCGTTTTTCATCCATCCTGGGAATCTACATCTACATCCACGAAATACCGTGCAAGCCATCACTAGGGTGTGTGGTACGGGGTGATTCCACACCAGGCATGCAGCACTCATCCCAGTCCAATCAGAGCCGCGAGCGTTCCCCGGAATGTCAGGCAAAGGCCAAAGCAATCAGGACAACGGTACTCAATCAGACTACAACTAGGAGAGTGATGCAAAGAAGAACATGCTACCATGCAGCATACAACTCAAGACATAACTGCTGGTTAGTATTATTAATGAGACAAATAAATAGCACCACAAGGTACTAAGACATGCAGGAGTATATCCTGCCGGAGATTGCAGGAGAGGTTAGGATCTACAATTCCTGTTAGGATATTTAACACTGCTGAAAAAACCTATTTAACATAGTCAGTATCCTAGAACTGATCTATCACAACTATTATGGTCCCTTATTGTACCTGTTCGTATCTGTAATGTATCTGTTGCCAACATAAGCATTTCTTCGCCACTCGAGTCGATTCACCCAATGACCTTTCGTTCCGGTGCGGGTGTCGCGGGCACTTAACACAGCCTTGACCGCCCTCCTTCGCGCTTCAGAAGTGTCTGACTGACGAAAAGCGCACGCTTGGTCGACGAACCGAGTGATCACGCGCGCGAGAAACTATATCGCTCGCTCCGCCGGCCGGTTTTTTTTTTAATTCAGCCCACGGAATCAGACCACACACACATGATTAAGGAGGATGACGAATTAATTCCTCGTTAATTGGGAGAATAGCGGGAAACGAAGACTTTCACGGTAGAGCGCGTAAAGTCGCCGTGCATTCGCCGACTGCGGGACTGAGGGCATGGCGCCGTCAACTGTTTTCATGTTCGTGATTCACCAATTGCGATGCTGCGGAGTCGAGAGATTTTGATGTTCCCCCTCGGACGCGTATGTATTTTGATACACAGGTCAAAGAAGGAGAATAGATTGAAACATGCAGTAAGCAAGCACAGGGGAATGTTGGAGTCATTGAAATACGCGATCGACCATATTGAATGGATCAGTAGCTCAATAAAAACGAGATAAACGTAGGTGTTGTTTGTGGATTGACAGTTGTCAACTACTACCTAACCTGGTGAAAGACCTGTAAAGACTTCATTAGTATTATACGCCGGGAAAGAACCAAATCATATAAGAAGGCGTTACTGGGAAAATGGCCACTGCTGTGCTCAATGAAGATAGGACTACAAACCAGGAAACAGTACCTATGTGAAAAAATTCGTGTGGAGCGTAGCACTCTATGGATCGGAAGCATGGTGTTACCTTAATTGTAAACTGGATTCATTTGATGTACAAAAAAACTATTAATTTTCATTGTAGCCCTGATGAAGTATAAAAAAAGATGAGAAACGTCGGCGAAAAAGTAAAAGTTTATACATGAATTATGACCTACAATCTCCAGAAAAATAGCTTCATATAAAATACTTTTTGGTGAAATTTCAATAACAGATGGATTCGAGTTATTGGCCGCGTGGAAAAAAAATTAAAATATGTCCCAGCATGGCCATTCAGCTTCATCGAAGACGAATGTCGAATGAACTCGAATGCATTGCTCGGTGCTTGTCGTGAAAATTTTATTTTCGCTCGGGAGTCCTCGCGTTAATGAATTCCATCGCCGTGACGCGTGATTGCCAGGGACATAAACGAGGGCTATCGACGTGATTGAAAGCGCCAAAATTGGATGTAGGAACAGGAAGCGAGAAGTTTCCGTTTTTCCTTAAAAAAAAAACCTTGGTGTCACTCGTTTGGAACAGAGGATTTAAGGTTTAGTTAGCACCAATTGTCCCCATCACTATTTCACGAGACGGTAAACTTTAGTGCGCGCGTAGAAAATTAGTGAAAATATGCAACGCTTTTATGAAAATGGTAGGATGAACTGTCATTAAAATGGTTTAATTTTTTATGATTATGCCTCTCATTCTGCTGTAATAATGCCATCAAATTATTTTCGTACGCCACGAGGCGCACATGTTATATTTTATTACCAGCTTATTTTTCAGGATTTTTAGGTGAATTACCCACGTAAAAATATTTGGTATGTAACTTCTCTGTAACTGGTATGTTACTACTCAGAAACTGACATGTTAAGGCTCTGAAATCGATATGTAACTGCTCCGAAACTGATATATAACTGCTCTAAAACTGGTATGTAACTGGTCAGTAACTGCTCTGAAACCGATACGTAACTGCTCTGAAACTGGTCTGTAACTGGACTGAGCTGGCCTGGGTTTTAAAATTATCTCGAGAATTTTCAAATCCAGACCAGTAACAGACCACTTCCAGATATGATATTAGTCTTTCAGGCCACCTACTGACCAGTTTCAGAGCAGTTACTAGCCAAATGTTTTTACCTGGGCATCACTGTTATCTCGGTAATCCCTCACACATCGGCACATTGATGTACTGTGTAACTATTTCATCAATAGCGGCGACTGATAATTCTATTAGCAATAATAGTCTCGTGCCACCGTGCAGAAAAGCTGTACCCATTACTCTTTTATTTTTCGTTTGAAAACATCCCTTGCCCACTTTTATCTTTGATTAATATTAATCCAAGTTACTCCGTTAAAAAAAAGCCGAAATACCTTCAACGTCATTTAGGTGATGAATATGAAGTCGAGCATCAATAAGAGGAAATACCGTGAAATATGTATTTGAGTTAATGGGAGAAAAAACCAGAATCTCTCATTAAAGTGACTCTCGCAAATATTTTGGAGCCGAAATACTTATTTTTCTTTAAATTCGAGGTTATTTGGTACTTGCATTACAACCGAGACACATTTGAAACAGCCTAACACGTCTGTAAAGACATGAACAAAACAAGTCAGTCACGGCGAACAAACGAAATGCCGTCGCGGACGCAAGCGTTCATTTGTTTCGTTTTTGCGGGAATACGCGCTTCAACTGTTTCCCTTCGCTCCTCGGGTGTGTGTGTACGGTGTATACATGTGTGTTCTCCTCTCCTCCATCTTCCCTGTGGCGAATTGTACGTCCGCGTCATATTATTTTTTCCGTCTCGTCGCCAGAGCGATATGTCGGACAAACGATCGATTCTCAAGCCTCCGCTGCGAAATTTTCCTCGTCTCGTCTTTCCCCGCAAACACTCCCAAGCATTCCGTCTGTCTGTCTGCAGCCCACATAATCGTCCACCCTCTCCCTCCCCTTTTCATTTCCCGACCAATTCTGCGGTCCGTCTGAAATTAGTCTCGTCTCTCCCTTCGCCCATTCCTTTCCACACGTACGGATGCTCGCTTCGAAACTTTGCCTTCCGTTTTATTACACCTCTCCTTCCATCTCGTCCCAAGTTCCCCTCAACCTGACGAGCAACTCATTCAAATCCGTTTTATAGTTAGCAGTTGGACGGATTGATAGGAGACATCTGTTGTTGACGTGAACATTCTGAAAGCAGGGGGCCATCAAAGAATGCTGGATTCTAGAACGCGCAAAACTATCCAACTATTTTAAAATACCACACCAAAGAAAGAACGCTGTCTAAGGAAATATAACTCAATGCAAAGAAAGGTTTATCTTTTGTATAGCTGTGAGATTTCACCATAAAATTCACTATTTTAGTCCTTAGTATGAAAGTAGACTAAAAGCAGCTTGTAAGAAAATTTTGAGTATACTTGCAGTAAAAGTCCGAGGAATAGCTTTACAAATTGTAGAGTGATCATAATTCGTCGTTCAATCTTCAGATTGGCTAATTACGGCCCTCTACCCTTCCCTGTCAAATGCTAGTTTCCTTATGTAATGGTAGGTCTTTGTATGTACTTTTCTCTTTATTTTGTCCATGAACTTATTCCTCTGTCTTCTTCTGGGGACATTTCCATCCATATTGCCTTCAATTATGTTCTTCACAAACTCATTGTGTTTCAGGATGTAAAATCCATGTGGTTCTCCTTTTCTGTATTCTGTTCCACACGGTCCTCTTCTCTTCTGAAAAATGTCATCATCTCTTGCTTTTTATCTTTATTTGTAACTAAATGTTTTAAGCCTGATTACAATTATACCGTTCCCTCAGTTTGCTAAAAACTCATGATCTCAAACCCTACAGAATAGCAGTGGAGACTGGAGTAAGTACAATTATTGGCTCTCGTTACGAGGCAAATTCTACGGTTTAACGCTTTGCCGT
The DNA here is from genome assembly GCA_963169105.1 of Ceriagrion tenellum. NCBI lineage: Eukaryota > Metazoa > Arthropoda > Insecta > Odonata > Coenagrionidae > Ceriagrion > Ceriagrion tenellum. The sequence goes on along the minus strand of OY720642.1, from coordinate 86,539,763 downwards.
GCAAGACTATTCCCAAAGGAGTATTTACTGGAAATTTTAAAGGTAAACAAGGCAACACCAAGCCTATATTTACTCATGAGACAGCAAATTTAATCAATTTTAAGAAAATAGTAATTCGAAGCGCGGGTTCCTCCTTAAGGTAGTTCGAGCGAAATATCATTTCACCTAGAGATCAATGAACTTGGTCTTATTTTGAAGAAAAATATATCTTACTCTTACAAAGATTCCAAAATATCAACCCCTAACCGAACTTATTTCAAGATTATTGACACATAATTCGAGCCCTTGTACAAGGGAAATGGTAGGTTACGCGCTCCAGAGAGACCCTCTTTAAAAAATGAGGAATTTAAAACGCCTAGATCTCGCTAAAAAAATTAACAGGGTGTAGTTTGTATGTCTTCTCGACTATTTTTGAAAATAAATCATATTTTCACCTAAATAGATTCTTGGGAATCACAAAAAACCTTCCGTTTTGAGGGAGTTTTTAGCGCACCGCATGAAAAAAATGAGTCAAATCAAAGACTTTAATAGATATTTTTAAGTGATTACCTAGAATTTGAGTCATATACAAGTATATTATTGCACTGTTAATAATGTAGTATTTCATTCATGCTTCCTACTATTGCTAAAATTAAAACGTATAATTCGAATACGTTCTCCATTATGACTAGGGAACTATCTCGCTCATACAACCTGAAGTACGTTCTGCTCCACATTGTTGTCAGAATTCCTTTGCCTAATGTAAAACATGACCTACCGCCGCATCAACAGACACAAGCAGCCAAATTTGACGGCAATGGACGCTTCTTCACTTTCTTCTTTCGATAACGATACTCAATCCAAAATTACAAACGACTGCACGCATAATTTTTCCATTTCTGTCGAGTTCAATTAAACCCTTTGTCCAGCTAACATCGTAACGCATAAATTACCCCTCTCATCATGCGATGTGAGGAAATGTATCGATTCCAACTGTCTAAGCCTATTATTCCTTACCATAATGTATTCGTATCACATCGCAACCTCTTGCTCTCTCTCTCCGACTTATCGAAGGAAACCCATTAGCGTCGTTGAGTTTGTATTCCAGCCTTTCCAATTCACCGACGAAATGAAATCTCTACGGGACCGCTTAGCTGGGGTCAATATCATTTTACCCTGCTTTCTAAAGCGACGGCCGAATTCTGTTCAACTATCTGACCCCCCATTGACCTTCCCGATGTTAGTCGGTCGCTCGTGGAGGTTACAGTGCCGCTATCCCACATCAAAAGGCCTGTTATGTGGCTGTGCTATTCTGCCATGCACTGTCCGTGATTTGTGATGAGCCGGAGACATAGCACTGTGACACCGATAGCTTGAGCTACGAGATGTATCACATTTTGACGAAACTCTATGTAGAGCAGTATTAAATTTACTCGTTATTCGATAAATTGCAAAATATGACGGATTTGGTTTATCCGGGCGAACATGGCTGATGAAGTCTTCTCGGGTGTCCAGCCAAAGAGGCCATCGATGTAAGACTAAAATTAAATACTATGAACGGAAACGCAGTAAATACCCTTAGCAAAACATACAATCCAATCATTCCACAAATTTAAAAAAAAATCAGAAGAAAAAAGGTGCCAAACTCTGGCCAATCAGACAATCAGATGACACTAAACCTCCTCGCCAGACTACATAAACCTGGCGCGATCCTTGGTCCGACATCACCCTGATGATGACGGCAGAGAAAGCCATCGAAAAGTTGGCAGCAATGGTCTTCCTGACCCGGTTCGAAACTCGAGAAGACTTCTTAAGTCAATTACGATACAGTTCAGTTTCAAGTTTCTGTGCAGTGCGATAAATTGCGACACTCATCACTGTGCGATGTAATTCGATACGTGCAATGAACTGGGACACACAAATCATGCGATACTATACAATACTTGATGTATTCTCTGTAATTCAATGATTTTCAGGTAACAGGATCCAACTCCTGGAATTCCCTCATAAATGACGTAAAAAAGGCCCCAAGATAAATGCCTTTCAGTCAAAGATCTGTAGCTTATTACTAAGTGCCTCATAATTTATGTGCCACTTTATCAAATCTGTCTTTATTTATTATTTCTTCCTCCTGGATTTTTGTCATATCATCATGTGATAGGTGCATCATTGCCTTTATGCTAATCGTTTGTGATGGTCTCTATATCTTTTTGTTATTTATTATATTTGTTTGTTGATATCTTTACAATTGTTTCCAAGCACTATCTTATTTCTGCACCATTATCTATTAACTTATGTAATTAATTATTTAATGGAGGAACTGAACTCCTATGTATTCACTTTGTGATCCCTCACAACAATTTAGTGTGTACAGAGTTGCTCTCAAGTTTTACTAATTATGCAATTTGTTTTCTGATCTTCGAGGACATCACGTCATAGATCAACAAATTCTTTTTCATTACTTCAATGCGATACATTTTGATATGAAATATGATCGGATAAGTGTGACTTGATGTTATCTAAGGGTATCGAATACGATACATCTCGATTTCAAAGCATAAAACTCAGCTTTCGGGATTTCCTTCACGTTGCGCCGTCCTGTAATGACTACAGTTACTATCAGGATTGAATTCCAAGCAGGGAATACTTCGATACACGGCGGAAACATGAGAAAGTTGAATATAGTACACCGCTCTCCAATTTCCTCATTCCTTTGTAATGGGCTTCTTCATCCCCTTCCCATTCAACCAACCAGAACCATCCCTTACACTCAAAGAGAACACACTCCACCTATCGGGAAGGGTGAGGCCATCTTCCCTCACACCTTCAACTTTCTCCTTCGTTCTCCCGTGTTTTCATGCGCTCTCTCCGCCTTCCCAATCCGCCTCTCCGCTAATGCTGCGACCATTTCTCATTCTCGCCTTTCTGAACAGAAACCACGCCCCCTTTCGAGGAAGAAGCGAACTTAGGAGGAATGGAGGAGGGGTGCAAAAGAATAAAAGGGATGAATTTCGGAAAAAAGGAGGAAAAAGATTGAAGTGGAAAAGACAAGGCGAGAATGAAAGCGGGAATGAACGAGAGGAAAAGGTAGTTTAATTTTTTTTTTCAGAAAAACTTGTACATCATAGTGCATGTTGGTAATAACTCTTCCCCCTACCACAAACCATTAAAAGTGGCTGTGTGGATGTGGATGTAGATGTGGATGTAGATGTGGATGTAGATGTGGATGTAGATGTGGATGTAGATGTGGATGTAGATGAGAATTCTATCACGTTTGACTGGGAAAGCATTAAATTTTGATAATAAAAAAACACTTGGTTGTCATTCCACACTTTCTTGTAAGGAAACGACCCGGGTTTCAGCATGTCATGCCATCTTCAGGTGATGAAGATGGCATGAGATGCTGAAACCCGGGTCGTTTCCTTACAATAAAGTGTGGAATGACAACCAAGTGTTTTTTATTATCAAAATGAAGGAGTTCCACAGAGTAACGCCGGAGACAATGTCTTATATTAAAAGCATTAAATCACTCAATACTAATACAGCACATACATACGCAGAGCCAGGGTCGAAGTTCTATTTGGGGAAGGGAAGGTGCTCAATAGAAAATAAATGCTGGTTGAATAATTAAAAAAGTTTCCTTTAAATAGAGAATTTTCGAAAAAAATATGCACTATTTAGGTTAAAATCATAAGGTTTTTCTGCGGTTCATGAGCTAGCGGGCGTAACATGCTGCAAGAATTTGTTTCGAACTCGGTTCAAAATGTACGGGCAAACGATACACGTCACCATTTCACCTGCCAAAACCTTACATCTTTACACGGCTGGTGACGTAACACCCCGTGCCACATGGCCCATGCGGCGGCTCGCAGGGTGTTATGTGAATGTAGATATACATGAAAATACGGGCCAATACAGTCCTTCAATGTTTTCGCCAACCCCTATTCCTACATTCCTCCCGACCTCCGTGGGAATTTTATCGTCTTGCGTCGTGCTTTTCCGTTTGTTACGTATGAGCGAATTCGTGCGTGTTAGTTCGTGTGATCAATCTTCCTCAGTTGTCACCGCTCGGTTCAAAGGGCGAGAGTGGACACAAGAAAAAGGCCAGCGAGGGAGGAGGATTAAGTGCGGAGAGAGGGTGGATGGGTTGAAAGCGATCCAAAGCGAATGAGAGGAGATCGATAGAGAGAGGAAGAGATGAGGCAGTCTGCGGAGCGGAGGCTGTGCGGATGTTGGGTGTTTACGAGATGAACCCGTGGTACTTACAGCCAGTTGCAGAAACGACCAATATGCAAAGTTAAGGGACCCACAAGCCATGGCAACCATTCGATAAGTGTTGCGTAAACATTCGATAAATTTATTGGCATAACTCATTTTTTTCATAACTAATGGCATGGAGTCGTGAGTTCCATTGGTAGACAAGGTAGCGAATGCGCAATGAACCACTTGGATACTTAGTTACTCGATAAATGAGTTCATCTACATCTACATACTACCCTGCAAGCCGCCTCAAAAGGCGTGTGGCGGGGGGTGTTAGGACACCAGCCGTCAACGAAAAAAAAAAATCAAATTTCCGCCTAGCATTTATTAAAGTCCTTAATTGTTCGGGGGAAAAACGAATTCCCATACCTATCCGTTCGGCAAAATATCTCTCTTAATTTATCGATTTTGTCGGACCTGGAGATATAATGTGGTTCTAATATGATGTTCTCCGTGTCGCTCTGAAAGATATCCATTCTCAATTGCTCAAGCAATCCAAGCCTAGCGCGTAGCCTCCGAGTCTCTAGCGGCTCCCACCCTAAATCGTTCAAAATCTGTGTGACACTTTCTGTACGGCCGTAGCAGTTTTTGACGAATCGCGCAGCTTTCCTTTGTATTTTATTAAGTTCATGGACTAGGTCTTTCTCCGCCGGATCCCATATGCTCGCTGCATATTCAAGGTGTGGCCGGACGAATGCGAAATAGCACCTCTCTTTCACTTTATCATCCGAAAATCTTCTCACAACTTTGAAAAACTTCCCACAACGAGTTGTTTTGAGTCAGGTGACCATTTCAAGGATTTTTGTTTTTCCCGGCGAACATTGCTGATGATGTCTTCACGGGTTATCAGCCGGGTCTGGATGGCTATTACTAAACGTTTCGATGCCATTCTCTGACATCGTCAACAGGGCTAATGATGGACCTTGTGTCGTGCCGGATTTATATAGCTCCAATATGGAGGTCAAGTCTCCTCTGATTGGTCAATTTTTGGCGCGTTTTTTTGCCTCAATCTTCCCATTTGTTGGAGGATGGGATTCCATATTCTGCTTAGATTATAACCCCTTGTCTCTATTCATAGAAGGCACAAATGGAAATCTGGAATAATATGCCCATTATACAAGAAGGGGGATAAACTAGTACGTGGTAACTATAGAGGTATTACACTTCTTTGTGTAGTATATAAGATCTTGTCTGGACTGATCTGTGAAAGAGTTAAATGTTATGATGAGGAATTCCTTGGAGAGTACCAGTCTGGATTCCGGCCGGGCAGAAGCGCTACGGATCAGATATTTGTTATGAGACAAATAATGGAAAGATTTTACGAATATGACGTAGATTTACACATCTTATTTGTAGACTTTAGGCAAGCCTTTGACTGTGCCAGCCGGAATGGACAGCACAGAGCTCTAGGAGAATATCGCATACCACAAAAAATTATAAGATTAATAAGAACGACTATGAAAGACACCGAGGCAAAAGTAAAAGTAAACAACAGGCTGAGTGAAGAATTTGAATTTAACACAGGAGTAAAGCAAGGAGATGGGCTCTCAGCCATTTTATTTGATCTGGCTCTGCACAAGGTAAAAAATATGATTGATCAGAAGGGTACAATATACGGGAAATCGAGTCAGATATGTGCGTACGCAGATAATATTGCCATCATAACAAGGAAAACGCACAGCCTTAAACAAATCTATGAGCAAATGGAAAAAGAAGCAGAAAAAATTGGACTTAAGGTACATGAAAAGAAGACTAAGAATATAATATTGTCCAAATAGGAGGCTAGGAGAGTGGCACAGGATCTGACAACAGGGGAGAAGAAGTTTGAAGGAGTTTCCTGCTTCAGATATCTAGGGGTAATGGTATATAATGATAATGATACAAGCAGAGAAATTAAGGACAAAATACAAGCGGGAAATTGAGCGTATTTTGAAAACAAACAATTGTTCAGGGATCAACTCATTACAAGAAATACAAAGATGAAAATATGTAAGACGTTGGTCCGACCAGTGGTCACCTACGGTTCAGAGACATGGACTATGAAGAGATAAGATGAAAATTCCCTGAGAGTATTTGAGCGACAAATATTAAGGAAGATATATGGACCTGAACAGGAAAATGATGAATGGAGAATAAGGTATAATGCAGAGCTGGATCAATTAATTGAATGCCGAGACATATTAGATACGTGAAAGCTCGGAGAATGGAGTGGCTGGATCATGTTGAGAGAAAATGGGGTAAGAGAGGATGCCCAAAAGAATAATGAGGGAAAAGTTCTACCACACCAGAAAGAAAGGCAGACCAAGAACCAGATGGATAGATGACGCTACTGCAAACATGCAGATAATGAACTTCAAGGGATGGAGGAGTAAGGTAAAGGATAAGAAAGATAGGAGGCAAATTGTGGAGGAGGCCAAGGCCCACCAAGGGCTGTAGTTAAGTTACTAAAAACAAATTCAAACATGGCGGGCGAATTTTTTGAAGAAATTGCCATGAGAAAAATTCGGCCTGGACCGGGAAATGAACCACGGACCTTTGATTTGCCGGACCAATGCGTAGACCACTACGCTATCCAGGCTTCCTAATTCCCAAGGCAATTTTTGGTGGATACAAGGCAACTAGATCTTAGGCCCCTGCGGTCCATCAAAGATAGCAACGCAAGGGTGAAGAGGACTTCAAAGAAGCCACAACCAAGAGTCAGTATACTTCACCAGCACTTATGCATATGCATACACGCTTAGCCATTTGAAAGTCAAACATGGCGGGTGAATTTTTTGAAGAAAACCGGGAAGGTCCAGGCCGAATTTTTCTCATGGCAATTTCTTTACTAAAAACAAACCAATGTAAAATTTTATCAAAAAATATAAGTAGCCTTATGCTCATTACAACAGTAGGCAAAGATTCAAAAAATGACTAACTGTCACTTCCCATGAGCAATAATAGAGATATTAGGCACGGCTATCTTGGAGACTATATGCTTGAGTTTTTCGAAGGGAAATAATAAAAATAGTTGCTTTGCTTCTTAATACGTATTTCTTAAGATGAAACTTGCAATTTTCAACTGGTAAAATAGAATTAATGCGACCTCAGTTTAGGTGCACTCCACCCTCATCATTTAATCGTAACCTTGGTCATAATTAACATACATCTACATCTATCTACTTCTACCTACTTCCCAGCGAGCCACTGAATAGGCGTGTGACAGGGAGTGCTATGACACCATTATACTGTGCCGCATGTGTTTTGTGTGTTCCCCACGATATAGCAGAAGTTAAATCAATTCCAAGATATTTCACTGTATCTGAAACTTTTGTGTTAACACCACCCACAGTATAGGTATCGCATTTGTGTGATAAATTTCACAGGGAGAGAACTGTGGTGTATTTACTAATATTTAATTCTAACCCCAACTCCTGGCACCACGAATGAACGTTGATAAGGTCCGATGACGGAACTTCTAAGTCCGCGTCTTCGCTTATTTCACGGTAGACAACTATATCGTTTGCAAGTCATCTTAATATACTGCTAACTCGAGAACTTAGGTCATTAGTATAAATTAAGAATAAATGAGGGCCGATCACGTTTCCTTGAAGAACACCGGATCTAACTTCGACCATATCAGGGCTAAAACCACCAATAACTACGTTTTGTTTTCAATCACTGAGAAAGTACCTTATTAAATTCATTATTTTTTTATTAACTCTGAATGAATGCAATTCATGTATGATGTTTCGACGAGGAACCTAGTCGAATGCCATCTTGAAATCAAGGAATATTGCGTCCTCTAGCTTTTTCGATTCGCCTGATTTTAGGATATCTTGAAGGAAGAACGCAAGCTGTGCTTCGCAGGGCCTTCCCTTATGGAAGCCATGCTGACTCCCTGCAAAAAAATTCCTTACAAGCTGTTCTGAAGAACGTAAGGAATTCTACAGAAATTGAATCTTTTTCTTCAGAACTTGTTCCTTTTCTAAGGATCTGTACTGAACATGAGAGCCCGACTTTACAGAACAGATGTTCTGTAGAGTTTTTTCTTCAGAACAAAATAACTCCTTACAAGCTGTTCTGTAGAACTTCAGCAACTCTACGGATATACGGAAACTCTGCAGAACGTCTTGAGGAATTCTGCAGAACGTCCTAAGGTATTCTGCAGAACGTCGTAAGGAATTCCGTAAAACGGCGTTTCAATACTTTAAGGAATATCTACAGAACTTTTAATAAATTCTGTAGAAGTATTTGCAAGGAAACTTTACAGAATGTTTTAGCAGGGCTGCTATGTATTTATGTATATGAAACCTTGGAGTGACTCAATAAAGTAGTCGACGAAATGCATCACGAAGACCCTCCGTCCACTTCACATACCGCCGAGGGGATCTCTGATCGATCGTAGCGAAAGGGAACTGCATTCTACTACCTTCGTCCCGCATTGTCTCACTTTCACCGCCCGGGAATGTGCGGCCCGGAGTCCGGGGATCGGTAACGGCGGGGAATCCGGGTTGTTGTTTGCGGCCGGAGGTTGTCAAGGGTACTCCCGCCGCCCACGAAGACGATCGAGTGTTGCTCCACCGGGGAGGTGGGGAGGGAAGGGTGGATACACGTCGTCTCCGCCCCTTAAGGAAGTTCCGCCGCGACTACGTGACTCATTGGGTGCGCAACAACAATACCTTTTTAGGAAAGTCGAAAAAAATATTCTTGGACCACAATTCACGGAAGTAGATCAATTTATGCCTTGAAAATAACCACGCATGTTGTAACATAAATTGTGCGAGAATTATATTTTTTTAAATATTCGTCTCACTTTAATAATTATTTCGACTCGGGTTTACGGTGCGGAATTTGACATTTAAGAGAGTATATAACCATGTTTTTTATCCGGAATGCAACCTAGCTATTCAATAGAAACAATTACATTAATATGAAACGAACGCATTCGCGTTGAAGAGTATATCTGTACATATGCAATCAATTCAGTGGGATGCCAAAAGGCATTAAATCTAGAAACAAAATCGGAAATATTAATTTTTTTCGCTTTAATCTATCGTCGTATCGTTCTTTCATTTCTTTTCTAAAAAAATAGTTCTTGTGTTACTATTTCAGTTATAGTGACCTTTGAAAATCGTCGCGATTTCCGGCTATGACTGCGATATCATTAGTAAAGCAGAGCATTTTTACTTGCTCTCCTTGCTCATCTTTATTCCGCTCAGTCTAATTTCTTGTGATTCTCTTATTACCTACTCAAAGTGAATGTTGAACAGTGTTGGTGAGAGGTTGCATCCTTGTCTTACTCCTTTTGATAATTTCAACTTCTATTCAGAAAAGCACTACTTGAAACGGAGTGGTATCTTATCATTTTATCGTTGTAATGTTGACATTTTGGCAAATAATTCAGCGTGAGGACCGCTGATTAAACATGCAACAGCTAAAAGCCTCACGCGGGGAACAGTCGGACAGTGATTAATGCGCGGCCACCCAACCAAACCACTCCGAAAAGCTTTCACGGAGAGCAATCCCGGGAGACTAATCGCTGTTGATTTAGGGGAGACAGGGAGTGAGGTGGATCCATTTGACGAGGATAGGCGAAGAGGCGTCCTCTAGAGCTCAGAAGCCTTGGGTGAGAACATAGGGAAAAACGGCCGGGTACTACCCTGTGCAACCCATGGGCGCAATTGAGGATCCTTGTGGTACACTGCCGTCATCGCTATCGCCGAATACTTAAACCGTTGCGAACTGTTCACCGAATTCACAGTTATGAAGACTTGTTCGCCGGTGCAAGAACGACGGTTTTGAAATACAAGAGCGAAACTACAAACGAGGAAACGGTATGTGAAAACATTCGTGTGAAGCGTGCGGATCGGAAACATGGACCATTGGAAGAGGAGACCAGAAATGACTAGAAGATTTCGAAAAGTAGTGCTGAGGGAAGAATCTGAAGATTAAATGGACGGATAAAATAAGAGATGAGGAAGTGTACAGAAGAGTAGAAGAGGATTGGATCATATGGAACACAATACGGAAAAGGTGGACCAGAAGGATGGTACATGCGATGAGACCTATTGGGTTGGTATATTATCTCGGAAGTACCATCATGCGGGACGGAAGATGTACAACGAACATCATGCGGAGAATAGCCCATGCTAAGGAGTTCATTGAAAAAAGACAACTACTGTGCTCAAAGAAGATATTACTAGAAACCAGGAAACAGTATGTGAAAACATTCGTGTGGAGCGTAGCACTATATGGATCGGAAGCATGGAGCATTGGAAAAGCTGAACAGAGCAGACTAGAAGCCTTTGAAACCTGGTACTGGAGGAGGATGCTGAAGATTAAATGGAAGGATAATAAAAGAAATGATGAAGTGTACAGAGGTGTAGAAGAGGAAAGGACCATATGGAACACTATACATAAAAGAAAGAGCAGACGGACTGGGCATACAATGAGACACAATGGGTTTGAGAAGAATGAAACTGAAGGAAAAATTGAGGGGATAGTCCCAAGAGAAAGACCAAGGGATGAAATCATAGGACTAAGAATAGAGCGCAAAAGAGGAGCGACCAGGAAATAAGGATACTAGCATTTGACAGGGAAGGCTGAAGGGCTGCAGTCAACCTATCTTAGGACTGAACGACCAACGAAAGACAGGTGGATGTTACAATCAGGAAACCTTTGTTTCAGTCGATATGATATCATTACTGATATTTAACCTGAAGGCAGTTTTACAAGGAGCATTAAATGGCACTATCTTATGTATGTATGGATGCGCATTGAAAATTGTGTCGCGTGAGGTGATATATTGCTAGAACACATGCGCAAATGTATTAACGAGAGATGGGAAAACGGGCTCTGCCATAATTCAGAGAATAAATAGCATTTTTCAAAAGTAAACCTCAAAGTAAACACGTCTCCTCTAAAACGGCATCTAAATACGATCGACCTCTTTTGTTTCCCAACAGATGTACAGAGCAAGATTTACGTATAAGGTACACAAGCTATAGCTTCGGGCCCCCAAAAAAATTTGCTATGAGTAAAAATGATTTTAAGTTGAAGATTTATTATTTCACTATCTACATACTTCTTAATTGAATTTTAGTTTAACCCTCTAGGTATCCGAAAATCATATTTGGCCCTGACATAGAATATCTGGACTTATAAAGGGCCCCATATCTCAAATAGCTTAGGACCTTATCAGGTCTAAATCCGGCCCTGCAGATGTCATAATCATGGATCTCACTGTATCATCCAATAACTATTTTAAGTGTTGGGTTATCAATTGAAGAATTTTAGACTTTGAAGTCTTTGAATTTAAATATTACATATGTTCCAGTGCATAATTTTAGCTTATAATATAACCTCGCCATTTTCCCCTGTACCGCGATGTTCTTTTATTAAGTGAGCAACAGTAAGAAATGTCGTTTTCTCGTTTAGTACACGTGAAATATACCAATCGGAACTATAAAATACAGGAATAAAGTGGCTTGTTAAAACGAGAATAGAGTAGAGTTTTGGTGTAAACCAATATTTAAGTATATCACAAATTATGGAAAAAGTTTAGCAAATCAGGCGATATCTCGTGGAAATTGGTTACAGATATGGTGATCCCAAAGAATGAACGTTTTTTTACCTTGTACAAGTTAGGGATGCCACATCGACTAAAAACATCGAGTAGTCGATTTTTAAATGCTTATAAAGTACTGACCACTCACTCGATTTTCATCGGATTATTTTACCACTCTATGTTTTCGATTTGGCGGCCAAAAAACATCGAGTAGTCCGATAAATCGATGTCGATATCACATCTCCAGTACAGCATTAAAAATGATTTAGTATTGTCTACGCCTAGGTCGTAGTGTGACAGTAAGAATTGAGTGGAAATATAGCAAATATTTTTGAGATAATAATGACTAATAATGAAGACAGTTTTTCATCATGTCCGTGGAAACTATTCATTAATTCATAGAGTTATCTAGTCTTATCTTAGATGAATTTATGAATTCAGCACTTTTTAACGTATAATTATAAGACTTGCCATCCCATCACCAGCACGTGGAATTTAATGGCGCAACCTAGTGTATCTATGGATGTGCATCAAAAATTGCGTCACACAAGGCGCTACATTGCAAGAACGCATGCGCAAATGTACAAACAAGAGATGGGAAAATATCCCCTGCCATAATTCAGAGAATGAATTTCATTTTTGGAAAGTGAACTTCAAAGTAAATCAATATCTCCTCTAAAATGGCATCTAGAAACGACCGATCTCTTTTTATCCCCAACAGATGTCGTAATCATGGAGCTCACTATAAGATACAACATCTTTTTTAAGCATTGGGTTATCTAATAAAGAATTTTTGACTTTGGACTGTTTAGTTACAAATATTTCTCATATCCCAGTGCATAATAGTATCTTTTAATCTTTACTTCGTCATTTTTCCCCTGTACCGCGATGTTCATTTTATTACATAAGCAACAATAAAAGAATGTCGTTTTTGAGTTAAGTACGCTCGTAATACACCAATTGGAACGTGAAAAAAAAAGATTTGTGAAGGAAAGAAGTGGCTTGTTAAAAGGAGACGAGGATGGAGTGGTGTTTTGGTGAAAAAACCAATACTTTAGTAAATCACTTATCACAAATAAATTTTAACAAACTAGGCCATATCTCGTGGAAATTGGTGACAGACATCATCATCTAGAAAAATCTAACTTCGTCAAACCTTGTATAGCCATGAAAATGGCGAAATAGTTTAGTCGAAACCTAAGCCGGTGCGTGATAATAAGAATTGTGCGGAAATATAAAAAAAATATTTTTGGGATCACAACAAGTCACGAAGATGGTTTTTCACTACGTCCGTCAAAAATACTTTTTTTAATTCATAGGATTATCTTATCTTAGATGGATTTATTAATTCAGCGCCTTCGCACATATAAGTAAAAACTTCTCATCCCTTCGCCGGAAGCGGAACATAGATGGAGAAGCAACACGGAGTCCAGGACTCGGAGGAACCTGATCTATCTACCTTTTTATCTCTAGGTCAATGATTTTCTAGGCAACCATATGGTGACGTTTCAAGGGCAGCAAAATACCTTCGATAGTGTCCACGCAAAAAAAGATAAAATAAAAGATTGAATCCAAAAAAATAATTTGGTAGTTAAAAGTTTTAATTATTTCCTTTAAGGTGGCTCCGGCTTGACTATGTGAGTCAAGAGATATATTAATTCATACATTTTTATTTATACAGTTTAAAAAATCCTGCTTCCCCCTGGCAAAATGAGTTACCTTTCGAAAACCAAAATTAAGGTGCGAAATATCCAGTTAATTCCACGAATATATTTTTAATGGCCACATTTGTCTAGCCAAAGGAGCTGACTGCAGCGCCATTTACATGGAACTAGCGCAATTTTAAGTCAACTACGGCATCTATTCGCTATTAATTTTACAAAACAAGTGGTAAGAAGGCTATATTTTATTTTTTCTTCAATTTCCCAGGAATTTTCGTTACTTACAAACAGTTTGAATTAAAAGCTTGATTATGCTTTCTTGTTACAATTGACAATTTTCTCTGTAATCTGAGCATTTTCCTTGAGAGCCCATGTTAAAATTTCCAATTTCAAGGCATGATTACTGTAAAATTGTTCCGATAACCCAATTTCATTTTCATCTCAGTGTATAAATTGTCCTTAAAAGAATAGGTATCCAAATTTCAGAATATCTGGAATAAGTGACTTGTACTTCACAAAGAAGAAAAACTAGAAATCTTTAAAAGAGAGGGCCAAGCGTGCCATTGCATAATCAACTGTTCAGCATATGAGGGAATGCAATATGCATCTCTGGATGCATGCAAAACATGGCGGTAGTAATACTCGGCAGATTTAGAAACATGCATTAGGGGGCATAGGAATTAATCAGCTGCACTAACTGTCAACTAACCTTCTTCAAAGTCTTAACGCAGTCATAATGGTCTCTTATCGATAGCAGGAATAACGGCATTTTAAACCTTTTTCTGTTCCATAATCTATTTCCCTTCTCATTATCTGATCTACCGTAGTATGTTGGAGTTAATAAGACATTGATAACTTTGTGAGAAAATAAATTGATATTGAATGTATATAAAATATTAAGTCTAATTTTCAATCGACAGTATGAAAGTGATTCCCGTCTAAGTTGTTCCAAGAGGTCAGTGACACTGACGAGACTATCATAACGGCCTTTCACGCTCCTATCTTGCTGATCTTCTTTGCATGCGTTCTAACTCCGCGTTCTAACTCAGAATCCCAAACGCTGGCAGGGCATTCTAAGTGGAGTCAAACAAATAAATAAATAAATTTACTTACTAATAGTTTACACGCTGTAATTTCCCCTTGGATGGGTCACAAAAAATTAACAACTAACAAGGAGTATTTGTACTTATTATTTTGGTCATAAATCATTTATAAATATAATAATCACAAATGAATTAATATATTTACCTTCAAACAAAAATTACTTTTTTAAATCATAATATAATACTCATTTAATTCCTTGCCAGGAATTACAGAGTGGTGTTACAATAGATAACCCTTAAGGAATATCCTGTGTTGGGGCTACTGACAAATAAACCATGCAAATAGCGATAGCAAAAAACAAAATGGTTTACAATTTTCGATAAAACGTTTACAATACAGTGTAGAAACTAATTCAAAATAGAAAAAAGACTCAGAGATATATATATAATTAAATACAAAGGAGAAGTAGCTAATTTCTCTATCTTTACCGTCGCACTTTCCAAGTACTCTATTAACAGTTGTAAACATTGAGAAGAGAAGTAAGAATAGAGCAACAAAGCGGATTTATGGATTATAGAGGGTAATAACAAATTGGTAATGTAAGATAGGAGGGGAGAGATCGAAAAGGCCATGGATGAATATGGTGGAAAATTCTCTTACACAGAGGTTCATTTTGATCCCGAAGCCAGCCCTAACTAAACCCTCACTCTTCAAATCATTGATTATAGTACATGATAATACATATATGTATATATATATATATATATATATATATATATATATATATATATATATAAAAGTTTGCCAGAGGAAGGCAGACGACAAACACAGAAAACAAAAAAATGATGAACACACTTACAAAGTTTCTTGATATTTCGGTGCTACTAGCACCTTGGTCGCAAGAGCGAAGACTGAGAAGGAAGGGAGGACTGAGGCGGTAGGAAGGAAGGGAGGGGAGGGACAGGGGAAGGGGAGGAGGGGGAGGGAGAGGAAATGTGGGGGCGGGAGGCGGGAAGTGGAATACATTCGAAAGGAAGAAGTAGTATGGGCAGAGGTGAAAGAAGAAGTTAGTGGGATTTATTGAGTCCTGGCGGAGAGAAAGCCTGGAATAAGTAAATGCAAGAGGACTCAAGATCTTTGATTTGGAGTGGGGAGGAGGAAGGGGGAAGGGAGGCGAGAATGCCAACCTTAAAAATATTATTAAAGGTGGAGTTGTGGGAAGAAACATGGGTGGCAACAGGGAGGGAAACAGAAATAGAAGGTGGTTCATTACAACTGGAGCGGTGGCCATTCATGCGGATGTTAAGGGGAGTGGTCGTCAAACCGATGTAAAAACTAGGGCATAATTGGCAAAGAAGGATATAATATTAATATATATATATATATATATATATATATATATATATATATATATATATATATATATATATATATATATATATATATATATACATACATATACATATATATAATGTATACGAATATAATAATATACGAATATAGATAATGAAGTAGCCACGGATGAGAAGAAGTTATATTTCGTTCCTGTCAAGGTAGTTTGAGCGAAATATAATTGTACTTAGAAATCAATGAGTTTGGTCTCATTTCAAATAAAAAATATCATACCTATACAATGAAAGAAAAATTCAACCCCTTACTACATTACTTTTGGAGATATTTGCCCAAAAAATACCAGCCCTTTTACATGTAAAATGGTACGTTTATGCTCTCCCGAGAGATATTATTTACAAAAAGAGGTATTTCTAACACATAGGTATCGTAAAAAAACTAACAGCGTGTAGTTTGTATGTTTTCTCCACTCAATTTGAAAATTAATCATATTGTCACCGCCGTAGGTTCTTGGGGATCACAAAAAAACCTTCCGTTTTGAAGGAGTTTCAAACGCACCGCACGAAAAAAATGAGTCAAGTTAAAGACTTATTTAGATATTTTCATTTAATTACTGACAATTTCTGTCATATCAAAGTATATCATCGCATCATTAATAATGCAATATCTAATTAATGAGTCCTACAGCTGGTGAAATTAAAACGTATAATTCGAATATGGTCTCTATTATGACTGGGGAACTATCTCGCTCGGACTAGATAAATCCGGACGATTTCCATTTGTGGTATTCTCAACATGAGACACTTATATGTCTATAAAGTCCTTAAATTATTTTACCTAAGAAGTAGGAACAAACAATTAAAAAGAACGAAACATAATCTCAGAAATAAATTTTACGCTCATCCAATCAAGCCAAAAAAATCACTCTTCAAGAGATCATTCTTGTACATGGGACCCAAGGTTTACAACTTGCTACCAGAGGACTTAAAAGCCGGAAATTACACTAAAAATAAACTTCTCAAACTAATTGCGGAATGGATTCTAACTCAGCAAAGTGTAGAAAATTTCTTTAATATTATCGTGTGAAGTTGTTTTTTTTCTTTTTCTATTTATTGTATTCCATTTGGTTCATTCTGAAAATATATTGTAAAACTACTTTGTGTATATAATTGATTCGTATTGTTCAGTTAAGCAATAAGCAGCTATATATTCTGGGATGGTAGCCTCATCACAGATATTTCTTAGAGGCTACCTAAAGCTTCCCCTTGTATGGAAAAAAAACCTGTAATTTATTTGTGATGTTTGTTTTTTTGGGAAGTAATAAACTTATTATTATTATTATTACATTCATGTTTTTAATGAAGAAAACATAAAAATAACATGTAGCAAAAGGAAAGAGTCTATTACAGTGGATTCGACGTTCTGAAAGCGATTGTTATCACTGGTATACATGTGTAGCATAGATCACAAATGCGAAAAGTGTGCTACGTTTGGAGAAACGGGAGTCCTACTAACAGACGGTCAGGTCGGGGACTGAAGGAAAGGCAAGCAGGTGAGGACGGAATTGGAGTGGCGCAGTACAGGAGACCCAGTAATGGACGACGATGTCCCACATGCAAAAACCAGAAACGGCCGACATCTCTTCCTCCTACGGATCTCTTTCTCTCTCTCCCGTCCCGCACGCACAAACTCGCCAGAACTCAGGCACGCCCGCTCCCTCCGCGGCCACGGCGACGGTTGCCCCGCGATACGTAAATAAATAAATGAAGGGGAGAGGAAAAAAAGAAGAGACGCGAAGAGCGGATTCCCGCACCGGTCCACGGAGTGCAGGCCGCTGACCCAATGCGACACCTGCTCCCCTTTTAAAGCGGGACGACTCGTCTCTCTCGTGGATTCCACTCCCGAAAAGAGACTTCGCCATACAGCGACGCCACTTCTCCGTGACTCGTGTCCCTTACCGTGCTCGCCCTCGTAAATATACCCGCCACACCACTTCACACAGAAAAGATTACAAACATTGAAATCATGCTATTGGATCATTACGCTGAAGCTCATATGGACGGACAATATGATTATTTATCAAGACTGTTACAAGTTAACTCTTTTTCAGATGGTGGCAAAGAATTATACAATGCAGACATAAAATGGCTAATCACCAACAAAAAAAAGAAATAATAATAATAATAAGTTTATTACTTCCCAAAAAAAACAAACATCACAAATAAATTACAGTTTTTTTTCATACAAGGGGAAGCTTTAGGTAGCCTCTAAGAAATATCTGTGATGAGGCTACCATCCCAGAATATGTAGCTGCTTATTGCTATTAACTGAACAATACAAATCAATTATATAAGCAAAGTAGTTTTACAATAGATTTCAGAATGAACCAAATGGAATACAATTAATAGAAAAATCGACAAGGAAAATGTAAAAAAAATTATTCCAGAGAGTTATTCCAAAATAAATCTTCGGCACAATTTCTTAGGAGCATTAATGGTTCCAGAAAAGTGCTCAAACATTTCTGTATGAAGAATGTTCCAATCCACAGTACAAGACATGGAGAAGTTTTCATAAGTACCGGAGACGAATGCTTACCTTACCTTGCTCGCCCTTGTAAATATACCCGCCACACCACTTCACACAGAAAAGATTACAACCATTGAAATCATGCTATTGGATCATTACGCTGAAGCTCATATGGACGGACAATATGATTATTTACCAAGACTGTTACAAGTTAACTCTTTTTCAAATGGTGGCAAAGAATTATAGAATGCAGACATAAAATGGCTAATCACCAACAAAAAAAAAGAAATCAACAAGGAAAATGTAAAAAAACAATATTCCAGAGAGTTATTCCAAAATAAATTTTCGGCACAATAAATTTTAGGAGCATTAATGGTTCCAGAAAAGTGCTCAAACATTTCTGTATGAAGACTGTTCCAATCCACAGTACAAGACATGGAGAAGTTTTCAGATGAACCGGAGACGAATGGGTCAAATGGAGTCCTACGCCTGTTTTCATAGTCGTATTCCTAGGGGTTACCTGGGTATCCCCTAGCCAGGTAACACCTAGGGGTTAACCACGCTAAACCATTCATAAACCTTACCTGGGTAACACCCAGCCAGGGGACGCCTGGGTAAGAGATTTGGCAACAATCCCGCGGAAAAATACATATGAACGGTTCCGCTGAATGGTTCTCGATGTTTTCGATGCTCATTTTTCACCGTAACCAAGCACGCTATAAACAATAATACAGTATACAGTTACAAAATGTTGATGGAAAATAATTGAAGGTATATGAGAGAATGATTTCATTATTACTTAAATATTTATGTAATTTGAATGATGAGGAATACGGGGGTGATTCAATAAGTACTCGTGTTTGTAAACAGAAGACGTTACTATGGAAAGATGTTGATATTATCGTGTACTGCCATTAGTACAGTAGTATCCATTCGTCCCACGCGTGAGCAGCAGTACTGCGTTAGGGGAGCTTTGGGTAAGCTTCATGCCTTACCCAGGAAATCGACGGCCTGGGGGAGGGTTAGGGGACAACAGTCCCCTGGGTAACGACTATGAATACTATTTCTGAGCCAAGGGGCTCCCCCACACCTGGGGGACACCCAGGTAACGACTATGAATACGGCCCCTAGTGTGCGGAAGAGAGAAGCTGAATGAAGAAGTCACACGGAAAAGCGAGAAATTAGAGCAAGTGGATTCTTTCACCTGTCTCGGAAGTACCATCACGTGGGACGGAAGAAGTAAAACGGACGGAGAAGAGTCTAAGCTAAGAAGGAATTAATGGTTTAAAGACAACAGTCCGGTTGAAAGAAGATTGAACAACAAACTAGAAAATAGTACGTGAAAACATTCGTGTGGGGTGCGGAACTAGGGTTTGGATTGGAGGCGTGGGCCATAGGAAAAACATACCGGAACAGTCAGGAAGCCTTAGAAACCTGGTGTTGAAGGAGGATGCTGAAGACAAAGTTAAGAGGCAAAATAAATAATGATGTGGTATACTGAGCAGTATATGAGGAAAGGACCATGTGAAACATTATACAGAAAAGAAATACCAGATGGCTTGGACACACCGGAACAGTCAGGAAGCCTTAGAAACCTGGTGTTGGAGGAGGATGCTGAAGACAAAGTTAACGGGAAAAATAAGAAATGATGTGGTATACTGAGCAGTAGATGAGGAAAGGACCATGTGGAACATTATACAGAAAAGAAGTACCAGATGGCTTGGACACACCGGAACAGTCAGGAAGCCTTAGAAACCTGGTGTTGGAGGAGGATGCTGAAGACAAAGTTAACGGGCAAAGTAAGAAATGATGTGGTAGACTGAGCAGTAGAGGAAGAAAGGACCATGTGGAACATTATACAGAAAAGAAGTACCAGATGGATTGGGATCACCTAGGGGTATACTAAAATTTGAGGGATAAAACTGAGACAAAAATAGATGGTATAGCCTCAAGGGGATAGGCTTAAGGATAAATACATAAACAAAATAAAGAATATAGAACTGGGGAAAGACAACTTGTCAGTAAGGGTTCTGGTACATAGGGAAGGGTATATAGGGAAGGATGGAGGGCTGACAATGAGTCAACCAATGTTAGGATTGAACAACAAATGAATCGAATACCCAATCCACCGGTATTGATCTCCCGAAGGCATACAATGACAGTCAAGCGAAGATAAGCTCAATTAGAGAAAGCATTCACGATAAAAGACAACGTTTTTGTTCAAAGATCATTGGATAACTTATAAGAGAGCTGATAGGAAATGGAACTAAGCATCTTTGTTAGACTAGAACAGCTGAGTATAAAGGCTTTCGTAACTTTGTACTGTACGCAGATGTTAAGATCAAATAGACGAATAGGATAAAAAACTAAGTGGGGCACTAAAAAAGGAGG
Organism: Ceriagrion tenellum; assembly: GCA_963169105.1. Classification (NCBI taxonomy): domain Eukaryota; kingdom Metazoa; phylum Arthropoda; class Insecta; order Odonata; family Coenagrionidae; genus Ceriagrion; species Ceriagrion tenellum. Next base: position 86,519,003 of record OY720642.1, on the reverse strand, counting down.
GGGGGTAAAACCTTTATGAAGTATTATCAGGAATATAAATTACAGATGAATAGGCCGCACTTTGAGACAGAATGAGCATTTCGACATACGCAATAAAGGTTTTTACCTTGGGAAATTCTGTCGTCAAAAGTGGAGACAACTTAATTTTTCGTTCGAAGACAGTGTGCAGTGAAATATACTCTTTCACTGGGCGGCCTTCAAGTTTCACAATACCGTATTGTTCCGTCAATTGTCTCCAAAAAATGCTCTACTAATTGTACTGATGATGTTCAAAAAGTAAAAACTCATGTCGCAATTTCACATGGTAGGTACACTCGTCATTCAAACGACGAAAATTTGCACATCAACGCCATCTTTTGACCAGAATTGAAACTCATGAAAATGGTCGAAAATAACAGGGACCACATATTTTAACCATAGAGAATATTATAATAAAATATGCGTAAGTGATTTATTTTCTCTATGTTGTTTTATTGTCAGGATGTTGACAGGGAACACATTGAATACCACGATTGCATGTCAAGGTACGTTACTTTATTCCTAAATAATAACGACATCTTACCTATAATTGGCGATGAAAAGTATCGGGAGGTCATAGAAGAGTTAAAACCAGGGCTCACCTGAAAGAGGAAAAAAAGTATTATCATTTCATTTTTCTGCAAGAGAGCAAAAATTAATCTAAAGATATAAAACTTAAGAAGATCAATGTACATGCTGAAAGGCATTTTATGTGACCAAAGAATATCCAAAGTAATAAAAGAAATAATATCTAATTCAATCGCAAGAAGCATTATTACATATGGGAGTGAGGTATGGCAGATGACGGAGAAAACAAAACAAATGCTAAATGTTACGGAGATGGATTACTGGAGACGATCAGCGGGGATATCAAGAGGGGAAAGAATCACGAATGAGAGAACAAGAAATATAATGGGAGCGACCCACACAATAACCGAAGACATTTAAATAAAACACCTTGTGTGGTATGGTTTTACACAACTTGTGACGAATGAGAGATTAGCCAAGTAAATTTTAACGTTGAATCCACAAGGTTGACAAAAATAGGCAGGCCCCAGCATTAGTAGGAGAGAAGGCATAGAAAAGGCAATAAGAGAAAAGCAGTCGCCAGAAGGCCTGTGGATGAATAAAGAGCAATGGCGGTTGGGAATTGGATAGCATCGTAGAAACTGAAAAAAATCGAATATATATTCTACGTTTACCAATCGATATCAGATCGATCTGACTCGGACCGATCTGAAATTTTCAAGCGATCCGAATCAGATGGCCTGGTTGACCAACACGGACTGAAATATCGATAGTGAACAATCGAATCTATCAGTTGATGCACGATTGACTCGGTGTGAAAACGAGTGCAGAGTTGGCAGTTTCAGTCGCATTCCGATTGAACGAAATTGCCAAATTGAAGGTGGAATTCAGATATCATCAATGTCATATCGCTCTTCATTACAGCATTTTTATTCCATAGCGAGATGATCCGGTTAGATCGATCTGAGATCGATTGATAAACGTAAAAACGTGATATACTACACTGACTACATATAGATACATTGAATATAGAAAGACTACATTAAAATGAAAAACTGCTCCTCAGATCGATTCTTCTAGCCTGTTGTGTATTCCATACCGAGCTGAACCGGTCAGATCGATCTGAGATCGATTAGTAAATGTGATATACCTACTACATTAACTACGTATAGATAGACGAAATATGGAAATACTGCATAGAAATTAAAACAGTGTAGGAAGATGGATGATTGAAGAAACAATAGAGAAAATGAGAGGAAACAGCTGGGATGCAGCATGAAGCGAGCTGAGCGAGATATTAATCCAGAGATGTCGGTTTTTCCAATAAGTAAAATCAACAAGTGAAGAGGAGAGTTGAGTACTTATTGGCTTTTCCGCGGGAAACAAAGTGAAGGGGTGTGTGTGGCATGAGTTAGCGGGGAACGATATTTAAGGTTTTGTGTGCTTTCAGTGATGTCGACGGGGACTTGGGCGGGACGTGTTGCATGGCAACACGCCAAGGAGGCGGGATTGTTTCGAGTCGCGACATTTACTTACTTTAAACGACGCAATTCAGAACGACACCGGATTTAACGACGCGGTGGAAGGCAATAAAGGGGGGAAAACACATTTCTATCCACACCGAGGTAGCGAAACATGGCGTCAGTTAAGAAAACAAAAAAAAAGCCTTTTCAGTATAAGATTCCATTCCCTGCGAAATTACACCGCCATTTTTGTGGTCTCCATCTTTTTTCACCCCATTCACCTCACAGCTCACCGTCACGTGGCCTATCAAATTTATTGTGGTAGCGAAACTCGGTGGCAGGTGCGCTTAAGTCCATTTTTCGGTGGAAGAGTGATCATCACCACCAGTCAAAAATCCTGAGATTGGTTTGGCGCAAACCTCCACTCAGTTCTCCTATCAGATTATCTCTTCATATTTACGTATTTCTTCTCTTTCATATCTTTTATCACTTGTTCCATACATATCTCAAACGGGGCCTTCCTCTGCCATTCTTCCCGTTGACCTGTCCCTCAAAGATTGTCTTCATCAGGCCATCATGTCCCATATATGGCCGATTATGTTGTCCCGTCTTCTTCTTGGAGTTTCGAGAAAACTCTTTTCTCCCACTTTTCTGAGGACTTCCTCGTCATTCACTCGGTATATCCATTCAATTTTCATCATTCTTCTGTAGCACCACATTTCGAATGCTTCCACCCTTTTCTCCTCTGCAGCGGTCATCGTGCCAATATGAAATATGCTCAAGATGTAAGTTCTGATAAATTGTTTCCTTACTTCCACGCTTGTGTTTCCGGCTGTACGTTCAATCCTCTTTTGGAAGAATGCCCTCTTCGCCTGGGCTATTCTACTCACTATTTTTTTCTTGCTTCGTCCATCGCGGAAGAGTAATAGGCGAATATTATTTCCTGAGGCAACTTTCTCAAACCCAGTGTGGTGTAGGAAATGGTTGCTTGCGTGGGGTAGACGTGGCTACCGTGAACGTTTATTTGGCAAAAGCAGTGTCCATTAGGCTCCATGAGTCTACAAAAATAGGAACCATTATTATGTTGTGAAACTTCACTTCTCGCGTAAAAATAATTTGTAGATATATCATGGAATTTCTGCGAAACTATGTCAAGTTCCCCATCAAATTAAATTAAGGCTTGATATTAAAATAGAATTCAAAGAAACCAAATCGGTAATGATTCTCCATTAATCGGGTTTCCACCGCGTTGGTTGATTTTGGGACTGCAGTTTCTCCCATGTTCAAACGGGCGTCTTTAGGTCGAAGTGCCGGGGCATCCTTTTGGCCACGTTAATATAGGCTGTCTGTTTCCCTCCGTGCTCATTCATTTTGACGAGGCAAAATTGATATCCAAGGAGAAAACATATTATCCCTGGCTGATCAGAGAATCCACTGAAATAACTAAAGTGAAGGAGAACTTCAACACAGAAGATGGCTACCGCCTATCTAGTGCATAGAAGAGGATTTGGCGGGAAGACAAGAGCCAATCACAGAGCGCGCGTTAGGCTGGGTAGTGATTTTCCGGCGTTGATGGGTCTCCGGGCAGCGAGGAGGGGGTGGGGGTGTAGCGAGTGAGGGGAAAGAAGGGAAGGATTAGTAAAGAATACGAGTTAATATAGGTACTTCTGAATTTATTAACTATTGGATACTTTCTTTTGAACCACTTAGCCTATAGTAATTATACGGTTCGTAATATTTTCTTAAATTTTACAGTATAATAAACGTCGTACTTTTAGCTAAAGCGTCAAGAAATGACCGAATTTAGAAAATTAGACGTCATGAAAGAGGAAAATCAAAGTCATGAAAGTCATAAAATATAGGTCATGAAATTGAAAAATAAAGGTCATAAAAACGTCCCTCCTAATCCCTATCTCTGTTAATGAATACACGTCTAAAAAGGTTTACGAAAATCTGTACACAAACGAAAATCACTCCAACCACCTTGAAAGAGTGATCAAGGAAGATTGACCTGCCCTCGATTCGGCGGACGAGACGGAAGCGACGGACGGACTTCTTTTTTTCCTTCCTCGCCAGCGCTCCTCATCTTGGACGGAGGAGTCGAGAGTGAGCGAGACATCCGGGTATTATTAAAAATGTTAAACCCGCCACATTTTCATCTTCAACCGTCCTCTTTCTCTCTCATGTCTCTCCTCAAAACGTTCTAATTTCACTTTCTCCAAACAAACCGTCACACTTTCTCCTATTTGAATACACTCCCCTCTCGTGAATCATTCAGGAATTAACGGTTCTTTCCTCCGCATCTATTTGTGTAGCAAGTACGCCACGAGCGTCGAACGGTGACTCACAGCGCCCACGCCATACGATGAACTGGGCGATCGTGCACGGAAATGGATCAGGAAAAGATCGCAGGGCATTATGCAGAAGTACATATAAATATGCTCCAGTGATGGACATATTTGAAAGGAGTGTGCTTTGTTGGTTTGGCCACGTCGAGAGAATTAATGAGAGTCAAATAACGAAATATATATACGAGTGAAATGAATGATGCGAGCGGTAGAGGTAGGCCGAGAAAGTTGTGGTTGAATGTGGTTGAGGAAATTCTTAGGAGGAGGAATATTAGGAGTATTAAAAACAGGAGGGCGTGTATGAAGCAGTGTATGGGGGTAAATGAGGCCAAAGAGGTTTGCAAGGATAGGTGAGTATGGAGGATATTACTGAAGCAGAGTTGAGTGCACAAATATGTATTTACATCTACATCTACGTCATACCCTGCAAGCCACCCAAAGGGTGTGTGGCAGGGGGTGCTTTTGCACCAGGCATGCATGAATGATATGGTACGACACCGACATTACATTAAAACCCGCGTACCACACATGCAAAGTGCCAATTAAAAATCTAATACCCAAGAAACATTCTATCTTCAATCGTTCCAACATGCAAGTGATACAAAGACTGCTACTACAGATTCAAAATATCATGCATAAATAAGAACATCAACATTTACATCAAGCATAAATAAGAGAGTAGAGAATATAATGAGAAAGATTTACTGCCTGCCTATTGTCAATACTCGAACTATTCATGACGACGATCACAGCTGTTATGGTCCCGAATGGTACGCGGAAAAAATGACTATATATTTATAGTCAAACCTTGTGACTGTGCCTACCCCGGAAGAGAACGGCGTGATTAGTATGTATGTACATATAAAATATGGTGTTAGCATAAAGTAAAGATCAGTTCCTAAACAAAATATTGAAAATTTCTAGAAAAAAATCATATGCGACTATATAAAAAGTTCATTGGTGCTATGATAATGTATAAGTTTTTGTAGTCAGTAATGAAGTATCGTCTCTTTATACTATTCTTGAATCTTTGAATATTTTTGTTAATTGCATGGACGCGTCTACATTTGTGAAAAATGGGTTTGTAAAAAACATAGTTGAAAGAAAAATAGCGGGAAAAGTCCCCAGAGTAAGACCCAGGAATAAGTTCATGGACCAAATAAAGAGGAAAGTACGTAGGAAGAGATACCAGGAGGTAAGAGAACTAGCGTTTGATAGGGAAGAGTGGTGGGCTGCAGTCAACTAATCTTAGGATTGAACAACCAATGAATGAATGAAAGTCTAAATTATACACCAGTGATTTGCCGGGACGTGTGTGAACTGTAAAGATGAGATATGAGGGTTTGCCTCTTGAAATATGCTTAGATTGTAACCTTAAAAACGGATTATACCCAGTGGGTACTCTATTCCACGTTGGAAATGGGGTAAAAATGATGCAATGGTAAAATTGTGTCTTAAATGGAGGAATAAAAATTAAACATTATTTAAGAAAATAATGTTTAATGATGTCTACCGTCTTCACGTCAAGGAGGAGTGTATCGTGATTGGTGGGATTATCAGGACCTAATGTTGACTGTTTCTTCAAACGGCGTTTTAAACGGTTGCGAAATACTGTCATCATTTTCCACATAAATTTAAATAATTCGCAAATATATAGGTCAATACTACTAAGTCCATTGAGGTAGATGGAGAGGGCGCTTGGTCAATGCTAGAAGCTGTAATGTGGGCGTGGTCTATCCACCATATTTGTTAACCCCAGGTTTTCATCAAACGCTTAGGGGCTGGCGCACTTATTTTGCCATTTACGATGTATTCCATTTATAAATTACTAGAAATTAGCATGAATTTCCTTCTTCAGTATTCACTTCTCTCATTTAAAAAAAAATTCATTTCAATTAATGGTAGTCCGCATTCCCGGAGAAAACTATGGTAGTTCTGAGTAGACTCCACAACACTAAGTAGCCAATAAACGTTCTACAGTTACTTTCTAAATGCGGAATATATATTTAATATTATTGTGTAAAGTTATTTTTTGTTATTTTTTTAATTTTGGCTAATTAGCCTTGGTTTTTCTCACGAATCAATAGAGTTATTTTCATTGTAACTCTTCCAATTTATATGCAACAATGCCCAATTTTTGTGAAGAAAGCCCTTATACAATTTTACTTGGATGCTACTTAAAGTTTTCCATATTTATGCGCAAAGACATATGTAGTGATTTAATTTAATATTCTGGAAAGTAGTAAACTATATTATTATCATATAAAGCGTTTCCATGAAGACAATACGAAACGATGAAGTATTAAAAGACTCTTCATGCCACAACTTTTATCAACTCTACGATGACAGGTCTCGTAATGAACACATGGGTAGCATAAAAATACGGCGCGGAAACCACGCGATGACTGATATCCCCAAACTTCCCGTCTTGCCTCACGGAGCCAACTCAAAAGGGTTTACGACACTGATGAAGGCGAAGGTGTAAACTTCAGCGCACTTTCGGGCTTAACAAGCTACGTAAGATGACGGGAAACGTTGGTCTTGATTATGAAGGACCACCGGCAACTTTCCCGTGCTTCTTAACATCAATCCATCTCGTCTCACGAGGCTGCCGTATTTCTCCTTCGCCAGCATCACAATCGTTCGGTCTTACAACCCTTTATATGACGAAGGTAGATGGCTCCCTTGTTTTTTTTTATTACGGTGGAGCACAGCCTCGCCTTAATCAAGCTACGGTCGTACATCAATCCCACTTACTTTACAACCCTTCTGTGTTCTCCGAACATAAACCGTTCCCTTCTTCACATTCTCCTTTTCATTAATTCATGTGTTTTTATTTGTTTTCTCACTTACAGATTATATTTTTCTTTACTTGACTTCGTATTCCTTATGTAAACATATAAAAATATAATCAACATGTAATAATAACTATAAATATACTGCATTTCCACCATTGTACTAAGAAGGACGATCAGTATCGGAACAAAGTTACACCTTCAGGCGTAAATCTGTTTCGAAAAACTATCGTTCTTATTTCTAGCAAACCTGTATATTCGAATCCATTTTGAAAATGAGAATTGTACTTTTCCGCAGTTATTTACTGTTTATAATAATATTCGTGGATATTTGGTCATTCTTGTGTTTAACTCACAGACAACGTTTCGCCAAAAATATTGCAATCTTCTGGGCTTTGCAATGCAAAACAAAGAGACATACAGCCAGGTATTTATGCAATATTAGCACAAAAGTGGAGGAATCGGAAATTAACCTACCAATCAGCTTAATATTGAACATTAACGAAGTAAATAACAATTCCGAACAGTAAAGAATTAGTAATGTAAACAGTTATTGGATACTTATTGTAATCGTACATCGCGTTTTACAGCTTGCTGCATCTTCAGGTACAATTTTATATCTTTATTTATTGATTATTACGATACTAGCCTTACCATAAGAACGGAGGCGGGGTTTGGAGAACAAACTAATTTTTGGGAGGGAAGGTAATGGAAGATAGATTAGGGGCTTGTGAGAAGGGGAATTATGTCGGCAAGGAGTGGGGAGGGGTGCGGAAAAAGAAGTATTTGCATGGAATTGCGCAGTAAAAATTTCCTAGCCGCCTGGTATACAGTAGAACCGGCCTCTGTGGCCTGTCTCCTTTAAGGTAAGGTACCGCGATCACCCCTCTTAAGTGGCCGACTTTTTCGGGAACGGATGAAATTAATCTCCCATAAAAGTAATCTAAAGTTTCTCCTCCTCCAGCGGTTACCTCCTTAAAGTAGTTTGAGCGTAAATAAAGTGGTCATAATGGAAACCACATTCGAATCATACCTTTAAAGTTCAACGGCTTGTGATGGGTATCATATCCAATGACTTCCCGAATGCCAGTCGTTTGCGATAGGTTGGAAAGTTTTGGGTTGGCAGCCCTCGGAGTGGTTCGATCGGTTGGCGGCTCTGCAGGGAAGGTTTAACTAAAAGTGTTGTAGCGATTTGAGCACGGACTGGTGGGGAAGGAAAAGAGGGGAGTATTAACAATGAGGTGGCAACGATGAGGTTGTTTTGAAAAGAGGAGAACGCGGGGGTAGGCGGTCGAGCCAGGGTGTAAAAGGAGCGGTGGTGAAATTGCGTGTTAGGGATAAGAAGTGGGAGAAGGCGTGTGTGAAGGAGGTGGCGTACCTGCAGGTGTAATTCAGTGTAATAGGCGAGGCATTGGTGCTGCAAGGAGTCTCTCCGAGGGATGATGGATTTATGTATGGGGCTCCAGAGGGTCCACTGTCAGCGGGTGCCACGTATTTTCGTTGGTCCATGTGAGTTGTGGAAACGAATATATGTATGAAGTCATACTTGATGTAATGTAAAAGAAGGGTGTTTTTATTATACATATTACATGTATATATTTTGACGAATTTGTGATTGATCTGTAACTTGTATGCCTGTACCTGGGTGGAAGATATAAATGACTGCTGAACATATAAATTATAATAGCTACAAGCCATACGAAGCATGAATTAAATACTGTATCATTAATGGTGCAGTAATATAATCTTATATGACTGAAATCATAAGCAATTAAAAATTAAATTAAAATTTTATATCTATAAGAGTCTTAACTTGACATTTTTTTACGCGAGACGTTTAAAATTTCTCCACATTTGAAGTTTTTTCTGTGATTCTGATAAAATTGCCGCGGTGGCTATCGGATTTATTTTTAAACTAGCTTATGAAACATAAACGACTCACTGCTATTTTTTTTGACTGGATCTAAGTGCTAGAAATACCTCATTATTTATTATTTAAATAAAGTCTCTCTGGAGTGCACACACGCGCCATTTCCCATGTAAAAGTGCTGGTATTTTTCGTAAAAAATCTCGGATATTTGTTCGGTAAGGGTCTGATATTTTGTTATCCTTGGAAGTGTGAGATATTTTTCTTTAAAAAGAGACAGATTTATCGATTCCTGGGAGACGTTACATTTCGCTCAAACTACCTAAAGCAGCCATCATTCCATGCGTCCGGGGTCGGCAGCTGAAATACGGGTTCCACTATATTTCCTTGTCCGCGCATCACTTCACTTTGGACTTGTGGAACACGTTTTCCCACCCGCCAAGCATCCAAGCTTGGTTGAGGGGAAGAAGAGATTTGAATAGAAGTGAGTCAAAACATTTATGCGGTTCGGAAAATAAACAAACAACGCGGAATACACCTTCCGTGATCCCCGACCGTTGTGCGAGACCGGAGTCGAGGGGAGAGGCGATTTTATTTATTTCTTCATGGGCTGTGCGCCCTCTCCCAGCGACGTCGGCTTCCAAAGGATTACCCCACCCACCTCCACCTCACCAGTCCTTTAAAAATCCCTGTCTCTCCAGACCCCTGCTCCAAGAGTATCCCATGCCCTAAAGCCCATGTCCCACGGTCAAAGTTGGATGCAGGCTTTTATCAAAGTTTGGTGCTATAGATGTGCACCTGTGGGATTGTATCAAAAATGCTTTTGGTCCAAAGCTTGCACACATTTTCATTTAAACAAAGCGAATCGAGAATTCTCTTAGCTTCCATCCCAAAATAATAAAGCAAGCAATGACTTCGTGCCTCAGATTCAAAAGTTTTTGCAACATTAGTGGCATATATAGAGTATGGTACTTGCTAGTTTCACTTGTACATTTTAGTGTACGTGGATGACACCGTGGAAAACACCACACCAGACAAATTTTGCATGAATTTAGTTTGTACGAAAAATTTGAGAGCTAAAATTTCTATCCAAATTTGACGGTGGTACACCGGCAAAATCCTTTTCCCTTCTGTGCCGTGTGCCTAAAGCAGATGTTCTCTTTCTCCCGCATTCACCCCGAGGAGGGGAAAAATAAGGGGGGATGCCTTTTCCCACCCAAAACACGCCGGCCTCCATCCCTCTGTCTTTCACTCCCTTCCTTTCCAACCCTCCAGAGTTTATTCCCCCCCTTTCCTGCTTTCTTCGAATTCCCGAGCACGGATGGCCTCGTTTGATGCGTCAATCTTTGTTCGAACTTCCGTAAATTTAAAGCAGCCCTCTCCCTACTGATCTCGTTCCCAAAACCTGTGACGCATACAGTTTCGACATTTAATTTTACTAAATTTGTAGCTATTTTATGTTCTCCAGTTGCTGACAAAATTTCACACTCCGTTTTATCCAGAAAATCGTGCGTTAGAGAATTTTCCGGCATGCTTACTTAGCACGTTGGCTCTGACAGGTATCTGCTCGCGAAATGAAAAAGTAATGTTAGAATTATTAAAAGATTAGTCAGAAATAGATACCCAATCATCATGTCGCAATGAGAACCAGGGGACTGCACTATGTCTGCCTCAAAGCTGTCTAAACTTTTATAGACATTGCCGCTACTTTCCAGTTCTCCCAAGGAAAAAGTTGCAGTCAGTCCTCTTTCACTCCATCTATCCATTCCTTCCAAGATCTACCCACTGGTCGTCTTCCCCAAAAAAATATCCTCTATTTAAGATGAATTATGATGTGTTACCAATCCGAGGCAGCTGTGCTCAAAGAGGATAGGGCTGCGAACTGGGCAACAATATGTGACAACATTCGCGTGGGGTGCGAATTTCCACAGAGAAAAGTTCATCCGCCTTGACCGGGATTCGAACCCGGATTTCCGGCCGAGTGCTTTAACCAGTTAAGCTACCGAGGCGTCCTCTTCCCCTGTGGATTTTTGTCACCTTTAGGGGACTAGATGTATTATTAGGATGAATTTTTCTCTGTGGAAATTAGATGAATTTTTATCTGTGGAAATTCGCACATATGTGCATTGCGGGTGACTCCGTAAAAGTGAAACTCCGTGGCTAGTCCCGGATAGCTTAAAATTTGTCATTCGTGTGGGGCGTGGTACTCTATGGATCGGAAGCATGGACCATTGGAAAAACTGACCAGAACAAACAAAAAGCCATCGAAACCTGGTGCTGGAGTAGGATAAGATGAAGATAAATTAACCGGGTAATAAAATATGAAATGCTTAAGTGTACAGAGGAGAAGAAGAGGAAATGAACCAATGGAACACAATTCATAAATGAAGACCCAGGTGGATTTGACACACTCTGAGACACAATGGTTTTGCGAAGAACATAATTAAAGATAAACTAGAGGGAAAAGTCCCCAGAGGAAGACCCCAGGAATAAGTCCACAAACCAAAGAAAGAGGAAAGAACATAGTAATAGATACGAGGAGGTAAGGGAACTATAATTAGATAGGGAAGGGTGGAGGGCTGCAGTCAACCAATCTTAGGATTGAAGGAACAATGAACATTTCCGTGATATATTTTTCGTAAGGTGAACTCGTCATTACATGTATTCAATTGAGAATGGGAAAAAAATTAGAAAATGTTTTTTTCTATCAAATATCAATGCCATTTTTATTTTTAAAAAACTTTTTAAGAAGTAAGATCTCCCGGTAAAATAATTGAAAATACAATGTATGCATTTTGCCACAATTTATGCAAAAATTGAAGTGAAAATGTGGTAATTCCACGTAAATGGCGTTGCGATCGGCGTCTAAGACCAGTAAAAAGTGTTAATCAAAAAATATATAACCGAAGAATAATTGGCATATTTTGTTTCTTAATTTTGGTTTTCAGCAACAGATGCATTCCATCAGCGAAGGCAGGATTTTATTTCAAAACTATTTGAAATAGGAGCTCAAATTTAGTATTATTTTGACTTATACAGCAGCGGTGGAACCCCCTTAAGAGATGCGATAGCATGTTAAAATTTTTTGAGGATTAATTTTGGTTTTCAATACCCGAGGTATTTAATCGGCGAAAGCAGGATTTTTTTACAAACCATTTTAAAATGAAGCTCGAAATAAGTAATTCTTTTGACTTACACAGTTGGGGTGGAATCGCCTTAGGGAATGAGAGAACATGTTTAAATTTTTATATCCTTAAGTTTTTCCTGTTTTTCAATCGCTGACACATTCCATAAGCGAAATCAGGATTCTTTACAAACCATTTAAAAAGGAGGTTGAAATTAGTAATTCTTTTGACTTACACAGTTGTGGTGGAAACCCCTTAAGGGGTGCGAGAACATGTTACATTTTTTTAACGTCGATGGGCTTTTAAAAGTTGGGGAACGACTGGTCAATATTGCATACATATATAAAACAATACTCAATGCTCTGTATTCTTTTTTTATAAGTTTTTTACACTTCCATTGACCGGAGAAGGAATTTTCGCGGATAATTGGATTGGATATATGGGGAGGTGACACCTACGATCATTTACGCCATAGGGGGTAGGTAAGGGAAGAGGGATGGATAGAAACCCGGCGTCAGCATTAGCCTGCTCTTAACGAAAGACGTTTAACGTTTCATCCGACAGACGGAGTACTGTACTTGAAGTGCCCTCCACAAGACACTCAAGTAGAGGTCGGGTTTCCTCTGAAAAACATCTACCTCTGCAGGGATTTGAACCCTGGCCGTCCGTATGGTTAGCCAGTACTCTAGCCACCACACCAACCCGATTCGCGGACATTTCCAGCGCTTTCATGAAATAAATCTTAGTTCGCGCGGCTCTCTAGGTGGCAACCCTAGGCTCGTCACCGTCTGGTTCTCCGTTGAAGGCAGGGTGGGTTAGGGAGGGAGGGGGGTGTGGCAGAATTGACCTTTAACAAATCACGTGGCAATTGAATCGATTCAGGAGGGGGAGGACAGACAGAGAGCGAGAGGACGAGCGGTGGGTTCAGGACGTGTATGCGTTTGTGTACAAAGCGGGGGCGTTAAGGGGGAGGGGAACAGGCAAGGCGGTGGCGGGGGACACAGACGGAATAAATGGACAGACAGGACCCGTCCCTCAGTCACAGGCACAGCGAACGAATCGGGGAATTGGGGAAAACAGATTACGTAAATGCGGAGAGTTCGTGGGCGGTATCCCCTAGCCGTAAATTCGGCCTGCTGCACTCCTTGTGGAGTCAGATAGGGTTTGGAAAACTCATACGAAGCGAGTTTGTTTGGCAAAAACTTTTACTTTTACACTGACAGAGAATTAAGTATATATAAATCCTCCAGCCGTACATAAGACCGTTTTCTTAAACTGCCACGCATTACTAACATCACGTCAATATACATTGATATTTAACAGGTTATTTAGCATTGATGGAATGAATTTAGTGTATAGCATATTGGTGAAAGTTATTGCTACATAATTGCGCATTCTGGCGATATATCACTTCTGCCAAACACCATTTAGATAGCTAACAGGGTGACATATAGTCGCAGATGAACAAAATCCCGATGCTTGAAAACACCGGCAGAAGAAGGTAAGCAGAAGATCGTTCAACTAAAAATGTTCGCAAGATTTTCGCCTCCCGCTGCTAATTAGGCCATACTCCGGTTGGGACTTGGAGTACCCAGTGGAGGCGCCAATCCTCTAGATTTGAAGAGCATCAAGAAAGACGCAAGTTTTAAAAAATTTTTTGTGTTCGTTTTATCTCAAATAAATTTGATATTTACTTGAAAATTCTGAATGAAACGAATACATTTACTTAGTGTAAACACTCCCATGTATAGATCTTGCATTAGTACCTATTTGTTAACAGCTGTGAGCAATTATTTTGAAGGTGAATACCTGTATATGTGATTGACTGATAGAATGTTTACTTTGAAAGTGACTGTTTTTTTCCTGATATGATCAGTCTGTCTGAACACAGAGCATGCAGAGTATAGCACAGAGCACAGGAACCAGACGACTATAGAGACGGTAATAGGTACTAATATAACAATTGAGGGTTATTTATAGACGCAGATGAACAAAAAAATCGGTGCTGGAAAACACTCGCAGAAGAAGCTAAGCGGAAGATGGTTCAACTAAAAAATTCAGAAGATTTTCGCCTCCCGGAGCTAAATACCTAGACCATACTCCGGTTGGGACCCGGAGTACCCCGCGGAGGCGCCAATCCTAAACGGGACATCAAGGTCGGAGCATTAAATGACGTGGGTGTGGATGTGGGCGAGAAATGGGGGACGGGTGGCTGCACCCCGGGACTCCGTCCTCGGGTGAGTCACGTAGTAAGACGTGATTGCTCTCCAGTCTGCATCGCGGTGAAGGGCTCGAAATCACGTGCAAATTGAAAGGGAGTCAGGTGGGCGGTTGAAAGTGAACAGGTGAAAGGAAATCAGACCCAGGGTTTCGACATAAAATATATCAAGTAGGAATGACTTTCCTTGTCGTTGACGGGATCAACAACAATAACTTATACATGGCAATGAAAAATAGGCAAAAATTCATACATAACAATAAATCAGTAATAAATAATGTAATATGATAGAATTTTTTAGATAAATAAAATACATTGGAAATCTACGTGAGTCGTTAAAAACTGCTACGAGTGAACATCAGCTTTTTGAGTGAGTTTATCAGCTTTTAGAGGTATTACGTTGGGATCCGCATTAGACCCAGAGGCTACACGTTAGGCTTAGATTATTTGAGAAATTCAGAACAGGTGTTTTATAGAGCGACACAGATAGTATCATTTTGACGGCACAGAGACATGTGGGGAACATTCAACACATGGTGTTAGCACTACTCGGCAGTTTGAAAAGCAATAATTCGGAGCACATCAATCATAAGCTACAATATCTCTCAATTAACCAACTTCAAACTCTTAACGCAGCCGTCACGGGTCCTTATCTATCGCGGGAGAGACGTTATTTTAAACTTCTCTATGCTACAATCTACTTCTCTTATTTTATTCTCATGAAATGATCTACCGTAGTATGTTGGATTTTGTAAGATATTGAAAACGCCTTATGCAAATAAATCGGTTTTGAATTTACTTAAAAGATTGAGTCTAATTTTCAATCGACTCTATGAAAAATTTTCCCATCCAAATTTTTGCAAGAGGTCACTAACACTAACGAGACTATAATAACGACCTTTCACGTATCTTGCTGATCTTCTCTGTACACGTTCTAACTCTGCTTTTAAGGCACCTCATGAGGATCCCAAACACTGGCAGCGTATACTGGCTCCCTGGTCGGAGATAAAATACAACAGTCCAACGCAGTGGATATTACGATTTTCGCCTCACTACGATGGCCTAACAAGAGACGGGCCAAATGTATTCATTCACTAGTAATCGTGTATCTGAATAAATATCTGGGTGCCCGGACGAGTACATGGGTACTCGGATGAATACTTTAGTACTCAGATGAATACCTGATAACCAGGTATTCATTTGAGTACCTTAGTGCCGCAATGAAGACTCGAGTACCTCGGTAAATACCACGTAATACGAGTATCCAAATTGCATACAAAGGCAAGTACCGAGTACCACGACATTGGCCATGGCATTCGACCACCTTGACCGAGTAAGTATTCATATGAGTACTCGAATGAATACCTAGTAGAGATGGGACAAATTGAACTGAGCAGTTCAAATGGAACAGTTCCGAGAAATGAACTGATCAGTAAATGAACGGTTCGATCATGCCACATGTTCCGCAGAGTAATTTCAAGTTAGAGCCAAGTGCTACATTGTATGAATGAAGCAGCGGAGGGCCGTAAACTGTGTTCACCATGTTTCTTCAAGAACGACCCGATGGCTGAGACTAGAGGCGCGCCATCATCATATGCTATTGTGACAACTACAACTTCATAAAGCCGCCCCGAACCCCGCATTTAGAATGAAACGACTGATCTTCTGGATATGTTCTTTTTTGAACTGCTCTGATCCATGAACTATATGAAAATTAACTGTTCACCAAAAAGAACGGTATGGCACACCTCTAATACCTAGTATTCAGGTATTCATTTGAGTGTCCAAGTATTCATCCGAGTACTCATATACTCGTCCGGGCACCCAGGAAATTCATTCGGGTGCTCGATTACCAGTGAATGAACACATTTGGCCCATTCCTAGGCCAAACCGCAGCTATTCGGTCGTCTTAGAGTCCGTCTGTCTCCCCTCCTCCCAGACACATCATCCACGGACCCATTTCTCCGTCCGGACCGCCACTTCCGGAACTCCGCTTTCTTAACCACGACGACTCTTCTCTTAGTAGTCCTTCTCTCCCCCCTAAAGTCGTTCGCTTACTTTCTCCGCGACATCCGATAAGGCGACGTCCTTGCGTCTATCTCCGGGGAGGCGGGTGGACTGACAAGAGGAGGTCAGGTGACCTTCTTGGGGGAAGGTTGGGGGGTGACAATGGGTGAGAAGAAGAGGCGTGGTGAGATGAGAGAAATAAGAGCTACGGAGGAGAACTAAGAAGTCTTGTTAGTGTTACTGACCTCTTACAACAACTAGGATGGGAATCGCTTGCATACCGTCAATTGGGAAGGAGACTCGATCTTTTATGTAAATTTAAAACTGAATTATTCTCAGCCTAAGTTTTCAATATCCTACGAACTCCAACATACTACGAAAGATCAGTTCATGAGAATAAAATAAGGGAATTAGATTGTAGAACAGAAAGGTTTGAAATGTCGTTTTTCTCGAGATCGATGAGAGAACATAATAGCTGCGTTAATACTTTGAATTAGGTTAGTTGAAAGGTAGCGTAGTTGATTAATTCATATGCACCCTAATGCATGTTTTTAAATCTGCCGAGTAGTGCTAAGCAAGGTGACTTGTAATTTTTTTCCATACTATAGAGTTTCTTTTTCGGTATCAACTGTATGTTCCATAGAAAATTATGTCCTAGAACAATAAATTTATATTCTATTCTCTCTCTGCAGCATATTTCAGGTGGCTCAGGTTTGACAACGTCTAAATTAGACTCAATCTTTTATAAAGATTCAAAATCAAATTGTTTTCCATCGAAGTTGTCAATATCTAACCAACTCCAACATACTACGGTAGATCAGATCATGAGAATAAAATAAGGGAAGTAGATTGTAGAAGAGAAAGGTTTGAAATGTCGTTTTTATCGCGATCGATGAGAGATCATATATATGCTATATAATATATATATATATATATATATATATATATATATGCTATATAATATATAGCTGCGTTAATACTTTGAATTAGGTTAGTTGAAAGGTAGCGTAGTTGATTAATTCATATGCACCCTAATGCATGTTTTTAAATCTGCCGAGTAGTGCTTACACCATGTTTTGCATGTTACCTACATGACTCTAGTGTGACGTTTACATTATTACATTATAGATTAGTTTTGTAAGTTTCTGTAGCATTTGTAGCATATCCTTAGTGTATTTAATATTGTTGTAGGTTAATTTCTTCACTCTAGTTCATGTTGGTGACAAATCATTCCTTGCCAAATACCATTGCGGTGGCATACTGGGTAATAAGTAGATGTAGACTCTGAGACTGCTAATTTTTTCAAATAGTTTTACCCACAGTTTCATCAATTTCTTAAATGGGTTGATATAACTAATAAATACCCAGTGTTGCCCCCTGCCTCTAGCTCGTTTAGCCTAGAAAGCCCGACTAGACCGCCTGAGCTGAGAGATGAGCAGAGGAAGGCTTTCTGCCTTCCACACGAACCATCCACCCGCCCCCGCCGTGACGCTAACGGGAACCTCTCTTTGCGAACGCCCGAAGGGAGTCTCTTTATTAAATTCCTCGCCGTGGGAGTCTGGCGGCGCCTCCGGCAGCAGGGGTCCAGAGGGAAAGGGGTCTCATCCTTTTCAGAAGAACAAGGAGGTTGAGAACAAAATAAACCACACTTTAATGTCGGTTTTTAAGAGCCACCCGAGGGGTGCACTAGTGAATCCCAGTGGGCATTGATAAAAAACTGGAAGAACGGTGACTTTCTAAAAAACAAACCCTCCTTTTTAACTGTTTCATAACGCACTTCCTTATCTGAGTGAAGAAAGAAGAGTTCGACAACATATGGGGCATAAATTGAACGGAGTGCGAAAGACAGGAATTCATAAAAGTATCTACAAAGATTTTTTTGAAAAACGATACCTGAACCGACATTGAAAATTGAGTTGAATAATTTGGAATTAAATAAAATTAGTTTTGTTATAAATGAGTTTAAATTACTTTAAATACTAAATCACGTTCCAGTTTATTAAACTAATGATGATATTAGCACAACTTTATACTGTAAACTTCACACCCTCAGGTGTCACTTCGTGGAAGTATTTATACTTGAATACATATTAAAACAATCCTTGTACTTTTCCACTAATATTTATAAGCCCCTAACATATGTTCCCCTGCCTTTACACCCAAAAATTAGTTTGTTCCCCAAACCCTCCCCCGGCTTACTGGCGTTGGTAACCATCGTAACTATCAATAAATAACATGTAAACAGTCGTACCTGAGAATGCAGCAAGCTACGAAACGCGTATTACATTAATAAATCTTAGTGGAAAAGTACAAGGTTTGTTTTAATACGGATTCAAGTTTATACTGTAAAGGCCTTCTGGCAAATCGTATTTCTCTTAGTGACTTTTCTTTGCCTTCCTTCCAACTAATTTTGGACCTTCCTCTTTTTTTTCTACCCTGTGGATTCCACATAAAAATTTGCTCATGTAATCTCTCGTTCATCGTAGTATGTGATCATACCGTACAAGCTGTTTTTATTAATGTTATTGACTATTGTGTGGGCCAATCCCATTAAAGTTCTTATTCTCTCATTCGTGATTCTTTCCCGTCAGGATACTCTCGCAGATCGCCTCCAGTAATCCATCTCCGTAACAATAGGCATTCATTTTGTTTTCCCTTTAATCTTCCTTATCTCACTCCCATATGTGACGATGCTTCTTACAATTGAAATACTTATTCTTTTTTTATTAACTGTAGATATACTTTGGTCCAATTAAATGCTATTCAACATAGATATTGCCCTTTTTCCTTGAAAAATTCTATCTTTAATTCCCTGATCCAAGATTCCATCTTGAATTTTTTCAGCTCCCAAGTATTTGTATTGTTGGCAGGTTTTTATTTCTTCATCATCATCATCTTACAGCACTATGTTCTCTTGAGCTCCTCCAACGCACATACTTCGAGTCTTTTTCATATTAATTTCCACATCCCAATCTGTGCATTCTTCAATTAGCTTACGCGCCGTGTTAAGATAAGTCATCACGGTCTTGGGCTATCAGTATTTGATCA
This sequence comes from Ceriagrion tenellum, assembly GCA_963169105.1. Taxonomy (NCBI): domain Eukaryota; kingdom Metazoa; phylum Arthropoda; class Insecta; order Odonata; family Coenagrionidae; genus Ceriagrion; species Ceriagrion tenellum. The sequence continues at coordinate 86,499,586 of OY720642.1, read as the reverse complement.
TCTGAGAGCACAAGGAATATAAAGTGCTAGTAACGGCATTAGATAACTTATTAGTAAAAGGAAACATTTTCCTCAGAAACTCTCTCAAGATCCCAAATTACAGTCTTTAAAAATGCCGACTGAAAAGCTTTCTCTGCATCAGAACTCTGGTAATTATCGGGAAAAAGTCAGGAAGCGGCGACGCCTTCGATTCGACACATTAAATATGGAGCGGCTTCTCGAGAAATTAGTTTGAATCATCACGGGTGAGAGAAAATTTACATCATCCTGTTGGGGTGCGCCGGACGGAGATGGCGAATCGAGACCGATTTTCCTCCGCCCGACCTAGGAGGAAAATTTTAAAGGAGCCCGTACGATTCTCACGAACGGGAGCCCGTCTGACTTAAAACTCCTCATTGCCGAAATGACTCATGTTTTCCCCGCTTTAGCATTCGAAAAAAAAATTACACAACCGGGAGCTCACTTCCGCGTTACTTCACGCCATAGTTTATTGAGAAATCGGACGATATGGAAGGCATAATTAAATTCTTCTTGCGGCAAAGGAAATTCTTTTAAGCCACGGGAAGTTAATTGGGGATGCCAAACACAGTTCCCTTCTTCCCGAATGATGTGCAACTTTTCCAGCCTGCTCAACTCGAATAGAGAGAGATTTTATAAAAATTTCATGCTTAACTTTACGCGGCGCGGCAAACAACCCCAAAAGCGTGCGCTTCGCGTCCGTCAACTTTTTTTTTGGCCTCCTGCTCCTCCTCCTGCTCCTCTCGCTGCACTCGACGACGGAACTTTAATTAGACTTTCCTAGCTAAAGAGTTTTCCAGAATCCCTCCTTCGTTAGTGACAGATCACGTCGTGTGTTTTTCTTTTGTTTTTTTTATTTCTCCGCCCTGATTTCGGGATGTGATTGCCGTTTTCTTCGCGGCGATCAAAACATGAACGAGTGATTACAGCCACAAGAATGGTCAAAACGCTATAAGCATTTGAGCCGTGCATACTGATTCTTCCCGCAGAGTTACAATTTCATTTCAACCGAGAGCGTCTCTTGTGCTAATGACCTTCATTACACCCGCTTCCGGTGCAACCGTCCCCAATCCATGAGACGAAAATAGCTTTAAATGATCCGCAACTCATTTTTACTTGAAGATGAGGTCTGTACGGAGAAATAATTTCACATCTTGGCCTTAATTGAAGTGAGGGTTTAAAAAAAAATGTTATATCAGCAACGGCATGTTTCCCTTATTGTTTAGTGGACATAAAGCTGTGGTGTTTATCATTCTAATGCAGAAATTACACCATTCATTCCGACGATTACACAGATTAGAGATTTGTGTTAAAATTTGAAGCCAGTGACAAATAATTACCGGTATCTGGTTAAGGTTTTTTTTTTGAAGCTTTACACATTATATTTTAAAGGGAAACAAATTCATATTCTCTGGCAAAAAGGCTGAGGGTGAACTCTTCGTGCGATGATACATTTTAGTTATTTTTCGTTCTAAAATGACCATCTTGATCTATGGCTAGGTATACACAGGAAACGATCTTGTAGCACATAAGGTAAAACCACCAGATGTAGAATACAAATATACCTAACATAAATAGTATTTAGGTTACAGTATATGTATCCAAAGCTTACTAAAATGAATACATAATTCAATTATAAGAAGCATTGTCACATATGGGAGTGAGATATGGCAGATGAAGGAGGAAACAAAACAAACGCTAAATACACCAGGGTTGAAATTCGCTATGAAAAAATCATTTCACTTGACCGGTATTCGAACCCGGATCTCCCAATTGCCGGTCAGGTGAGTTAGTGTGTGTGTTAACACACCTGACCGGCAATTGGGAGATCCGGGCTCGAATCCCGGTCAAGTGAAATGATTTTTTCATAGCGAATTTCAACCCTGGCGTATTTGCACCCGTGCGAGTCACTTCGTACCACATCATTTGTTAAATGCAATGTTTGGAAATGCTAAATGTTACGGAGATGGATTAAAAAGACGATCTGCGGGTATGTCCGGACGGAAATGAATCAGGAATGAGAGAATAAGAAATATAATGAGATTCGCTCACAAAATAGTCAGTGAGAATAAATGAAACAGCTTGTGAGGTATGGCCTCCTTTAACGTATAACGAACGAGAGATTACCTAAGCAAATTTTAAAGTGGAATTCACAATGTAGTAAAAAAGAGGAAGGTCGTGAATAAGTTGGAGAGAAGGCGTAGAAAAAGCAATAAGAGAACAGCAGTCGCCAGAAGGCCTGTGGATGAATGGAGAACAATGGCGGTTGGGCATCGTATAGCGTCGAAGAACGTTAATAATAAACGAATATGAATATTCGTATATCTAATGCCACCCGTCAACCAGTAAAAAGAAACCTGCATTCAACCAAGGAGAGGTTAAGTAGCGGGAAGAATGCCTGGATGCCGGAATGGAAGATCCGGGGATCGATTCTCTTTAGTATTCCTTGACGCTCCGTCGTTGAAACCCTCGCTAAGCTTAAAAGGTCAGAGGCCACAAGCCAACGTCATTGACCTCTGGTTCAGAACGCGTCGTTAAAAAAGGGTAAAACTTGACATTGTCGCAACGTTAGACAACAGAAAAATTACAAAATGTCTATTCAAACGAATGGGTGACAACAAACAAAGGAAAGCAGAATTATCACGCATAGAAAAACTGTCATGACAGTTTCCGGCGTTACCACGTAGAATTTCGTAAAACCAGTAATAATGATGAGCTTAGTACTGTTCCATACGATTTCTTCATCATTGGTCGTTCTATTCTAAGATTGTTTGACTGTAGTCCTCCACCCTTCCCTATCTAATGCTAGTTCCCTTACTTCCTGGTATATCTTCCTATGTACTTTCTTCTTCATCTACATCTACATACTACCCCGCAAGCCGCCTCAAAAGGAATGTGGCGGGGGGTGTTAGGACACCAGCCGTCAAAAAAAACGAAGTTCCGCCTAGCGTTTATTAAAGTCCTTAATTGTTCGGGGGAAAAACGAATTCCCATACCTATTCGTTCGGCAAAATATCTCTCTTAATTTATCGATTCTGTCGGACCTGGAAATATAATGTGGTTCTAATATGATGTTCTCCGCGTCGCTCTGAAAGATGTTCATTCTCAATTGCTCAAGCAATCTAAGCCTAGCGCGTAGCCTCCGAGTCTCTAGCGGCTCCCACCCTAAATCGTTCAAAATCCGTGTAACGCTTTCTGTTCTCTTCGCTTCTAAATTTGGTCCATGAACTTATTCCTCTGGGTCATCCTCTGGGTCATCCTCTGGGGACTTTTCCTTCTATTTTACCTTCAATTATGATCCCCACAAACCCATTGCCCTAAGGGTGGGTCCATCCGAATAATTTATTATGAAATTCCAATTCGACGGTTAAAACGCCATTTTCAGGGTCTAAGGAAGGTGAAGTTGTAACTGTTGGCATTGATGTGTGTAAAAACTTGTTCAAAGTAATTTATTGCTCAATATTATGAATATTAAACATAAAAATGCACAAAAATCAAGTCCTGCATCAATAAACTAGACTGAAAAGCAAATATAATCTCATTTTTTTAGTTTCTTTAATAAAATTCAGAGGTTTTAAAGATGACTGCCCTAAGTTACCATAAAGCAGAAGTATAATTCCAAATTTTTCGGTCAACATATTAGTATCAACCTATTAGTTGACCAATAGGTATATTTTTGACCTCTTAATTCCTTCTGATGAGCAAAATACCATTATTCTACTGTTCAACTTACGATTATTATCTTTCAAAACATATAATAAATTTGCAAACAATCAAAAAGCTGAGCCGAGTTTGTTATTATTTGCCTCTAGTATTAAATTTTTTTGGATTATGTTCAAATATAATGTGCTCATGTAATAATAAGTTCCCGCATCAATCTGAGCGAAATACGTAAAAAATTGCCGAAAATACAAAAAAATGTCCCACAGATTTCTCTAAATGAATCTTCATCCTCTAGCAGAAGTGTGATCTGTTAACCCGCGATTGGATTTGGGGTCCGTCAGAGGGAGTACTGGGAACAGAACACTTCTACCTAATACCCTGCGAGCCACCTCAAGGGTGTTTTGCAGGGGGTGAGATTTCACCAACATGCAATATGCTTCATATGGTCGAAGTCACATTCGTTGTGCCTCAGGGAAGTGTGATCGCCCCTCTTTTATTCATTATGTATATTAATGAACTAAGTTCCAGAGTTAGCAGTAAATTAAGATTATTTGCAGACAATACAGTTATCTACATCTACATCTACAAAACAAGAGCAAGGTAGAGACCAGACCTTTATTGTGTCGACTCCGTTACATCTCGCGACTAACAGCCCACACGGCAACGCCATCTCCACCCACTTGCACACCTTAGCGTCACCTCGTGACTTTACCTGGCCACCTTATTGGCTCGTAAACGCCGCATGTTCGGTCGTGCGACGGTACATAGTCCGTGCTGACTCTACATCTACATCTACGTGATACCCTGCGAGCCACCACGAGGGTGTGTGGCAGGGGGTGAAGATCACCAAACATGCACTATTGACATGCAACTAGGATATTTAAGAGAGATATGCTAGATAACAGGGTCACATGGAGCTAGATGGTTAGTATCTACATAATAAGGAAGGGATTATTGGTTATCATTACATGCATCATGCACTACAGACTACTCTAACTATATTTCACCTACTTATCCCTTTGCTACGCTGCCTATTGTTCTCTCTTATGGTACGAGGGAAAAATGACATTTTAAATCTATCGGTACGACAATCTATCTCTCCAATCTTGTTAATATGATCAAACATAGCATAATACGCAGGGGTTCTCAATATATATCTAACGTCATCTGTGAACAACTCTGTTTCGAATTTACTTAAAAGGTTTAACCTAAATTTGAACCTGCGTTCTGATAGTAATTCCCATCCTAGTTTTTCTATGGAGAGTTCTCCTAAGAGTTGGAGGAAGCGAGAGAGCTCTCCGGAAGCAGGTGGAATGTAAGGGGGTGGCAAAACTAAAACATACGGTGGAATAGGTGTGGAAGGAAAATTACCGAGTCTCTCTCTCTTACAGATCTAAAATTCATCGACCGTTCTTAAACGTTGCCTCTTTACCTCCTCAGTCCCGAGACATATCCAGCATTATTTTTGAAAAATTCTCCATACTTACGTTTTGCGTTGTAAGCCATGTTCGCAGAGTTAATATCTCTGCCACTCAAGCTTCTTAATGATGATGCCACTTATCACCAAGTGGCATTGCTAATATTTTGGGTTGATGAGCAGGAAAAAATTCAAACGTCTGTGTATTATATACAATATGCCAGGACCGAGGAGGTTAAACTTTTTCCCTGCTCAAGCCCATAGAAATTGGAACAGGAGGAGAAAATGAAGTGTTTAGTCTCGTCCAAAACAAGAAATGCCTGAGCCGGTGCCATTAACATAGTGCTTCAACTCAGGAACTATACTTCAAATAGAATTCCCAATTTAAATACGGAAATTGCTGCCTAAATTATCGCGCGAACTCCTTGAATTTTGATTGTTGCAACGTGTGCTAGTTTTGCTCGTCCATTAATCTCAGTTGATACTTCACTAATTGTGGAAGTACGGCGTATTCCACTTCGCATTAAGGGCGCTCCCTCGGACATTAGCGCGTTTCTCGCTCCACTGTAAGCGTGGGAAAGGAGCACTCAATAGCGTTGAAAAGAAAAGAAAATCTTGTGGAGCGCGGTTTCTTCGTGTCAGACGCGGCCGAAACTAAACGAGAGACATGGCCGACCGCTCTCAGCAGCGCTAAAACTGTCGACGAAGGCGGGAAGAACAGCCACAAAGGATGGTTCCTTAATTTCAGTGACAATAAATGCTGAACCACTCAGATACAATTTAAACCTTTGAGTGCGCGGACACATAAGTGGGAAATTATATATGTATATAGACATTTTGCTAAAGGGAGGCGGAAAAAAAACAGAAACACTAGCGAAAAAACACTTACAGGTAGGCTTCTAATATTTTGACAGCCTTGGTGTCTTTTCCAAAAGAGGCATCTTTCCCCCTTTGGAGGAAGAAAGGAGTAATTATTCCTCCTTTGAAAAAGCCACCAAGGATGTCAAAATATTAGGAGTCTACCTGTAAGTGTTTTTTCTCCAGTGTTTCAGTTTTTTTGCCAGCCTCCGTTTGGCAAGTCAATATTTACACGTCGCCACTCGAGTGATCCTTCATGAAATGAAATCCGCGTTTGAGGTCACCTCCCTAAGCGGCCGATTTTTTCGGAAACGGAATGAATTTCCAATTCATAAAAGCAATGTAAATTTTCCCTTTCTTCAGCGGTGACCTCCTTAAGCGGCCATAGTATAATGGGTCCGGGTCAATCATAATTAACCGTTTTGAATCAACATGGGAATACGTCGGTAATGTGCACTTCCCATATGTATACATTAGGAAATTAGAAATGAAGAGGACAGACAGTCTTTAGCTAAGGATTTAGATTCGATTGATGATTGGTGTGATAGATGGCAACTAGAATTAAATTTGAAGAAATGCGCGATTATTAATTTTTGGAAAAAGAATGGCTTTCCCCGGAATAATTACTGCATCAAAGAAAACAAAATATGTAACGTAGAATCAATTAAATACTTAGGCGTATCCATCACTGAAGACATGCCATGGGGGAAACACATCAGGGAAACAACTAGTGTAGCAAACCGTAGATTATGATTCGTAAAAAGGTTTCTAGGCAAATGCGATGAGAGAGTCCGAAAAAGAAGCTATTTTACACTTGTCAGGCCTCATTTAGAATATGCCACTAGTATATGGGATCCGTACGAGGAAGGTATGATAAAAGAATTAGAGCGCGTGCAAAGGAGATCTGCTAGGTTTGTTAAAGGCCGTTATGATAATTGTATAAGTGTTACAAGCTTAACAGAAGAACTAGGATGGGAATTACTATCAGAACGCAGGTTAAAATTTAGGTTAAACCTTTTAAGTAAATTCGAAACCGATTTGTTCGCAGATGACGTTAGATATATATTGAGAACCCCTGCGTATTATGCTAGGTTTGATCATATTAACAAGATTAGAGAAATGGATTGTCGTACCGATAGATTTAAAATGTCATTTTTCCCGCGTACTATAAGAGAGAACAATAGGCAGCGTAGCAAAGGGATAGGTAGGTGAAATATAGTAAGAGTAGTCTGTGGTGCATGATGCATGTAATAACAACCAATAATCCCTTCCTTATTATGTAGATACTAACCATCTAGCTCCATGTGACCCTGTTATCTAGCATATCTCTCTTAAATATCCTAGTTGCATGTCAATAGTGCATGTTTGGTGATCTTCACCCCCTGCCACACACCCTCGTGGTGGCTCGCAGGGTATCACGTTGATGAAGATTATAAAATACGATCATAAAAACCTACTTATCAACCGTTCGCAAAAAAGTCGACAATTTGGGTTGAAACACCCGTCTTTAGTAATACGCTCCTCTCTGATGCAACATATGCGGCACAGCATTAAAGAAACTTGATTTTGATAAGCGTATAATAGAAAGGTCCTCGGATGAAAGAGTGAAAGACAGATGCTACTTCGCTCTGGTTTGGCCACACCTCAAATACGCCGCGAGCATTTGGGACCCTGGTCATAAAAATTCAACCAACAAAATCAATAAAATAAAAAGAAAAGATGTGAGCTTCATTAAAAACTGCTACGATCAACTATAGTGTTTCACAACTTTTGGATAAATTGAGGTGGGAGCCCCTAATGACTCGGAGGCTGAACGCTAGGCGTGGTTTGCTTAGGGAATGGAAAATCGACTTCGATTTTAATCTAAAATCGATAATCACACTCCGATTTTCGATTTAATCGTAGTCGACTTTTTGTTTTGAACAATCGTTCAAAATCGATTCTAGCCTATCGATTTTCGATTTTAGCTTGCTACAGCATTTGAATTTTGCCGCCTCGCTTTACTGCGCGCCGCGCTATTTCACTCTGCATCGCTGGTGGGGGAACCTCGGTGGGGAGGCAAAGTGAATCGGACACCGGCAGGTTGGAGTTGCCAACGGTAGGGCTGCGGATTTTTATTACAATAATTCCAGTCTAGGCGGGGACTCACGCTCGGAAGTAATACATTGGAGACCGCGAGACGAAGATTCGAAATGATAATACGCGTTGACATTGTGTCTTTTTTGTAAACGTTCTCTCAATAAATCGCTTCAGAGCACTCGTCTTGTTCAAAGTAGATTCGCCCAGTCCGAATATCGTTTCTACGCATGGGCTACTAAATTATATGTAATTTACTTGTTATATTACCTATATGTATATAAGTATCTGGGATGGATTATTACTTTCCTGCATACCTTATTAATATCTTTAAAATAATATATGGTATTAATAAATTTAACAGTATTCAGTTCTTATCCCTAGTGCTTCCATTAACCCATATTTCGCATTTTGTTAGAACAGCACATCCGTATTTCAGCAGACAATTACTTTACTATTTAAAAATTTCGATTTTTCGATTATTTAGGGCACAAAATCGAATTTTTAGAAAATCGATTTTAAAAACCGAAATCGAAAGTCGATTAATCGAAAATCGATTCTGGATTTACATATCCAATCCCTAGGCTTGCTTGAGAAATGCAGAACTGGTGTGTTTCAGAAGGACAGAGAGAACTTTATCATGACGTCTCACCACATCTCTAGGTCTGGCAGAAGCGATATAATAAGAGGGAATACAGTGCCGAACAGATAGGTACAAAAACTTGTTCTCTCCGCGCACAATAAGCGACCACAATAAAAATTGAGCTCCGCTGAATACACTCCCGTAATACACGTCACCATTTCAACTTCCAAAACCTAATATCTTAAATCTTTACACTGCCGGTGTCCTAACACCCCCTGCCACACGCCCATGTGGCGTCTCGCAGAGGTAGAATGTAGATGTAGAAGAAAAAGGAAAACAGTACGCCGTCATCCGTTTCCATCACGTGAGGAACCGTCTATCGTAATCCTTCCCTTAAGGAATGCCGATGGGCCAATGTTTCCGTGTTTCCTAGCAGCTCACCCGCACGAAAAGAATTGTTTTACAGTCCACCGCTGCTATGGCATCGAGGAAAGAGTTCCGCGGAACAAACGCACGCATTCGAACGCGGCAAACACAGCCCGTCACTCGCAGCCTTCTCGAATATCCCGTCGGAGCAGAACGAGCCGACATACCGATCCATTTGCAATGAGGCGAAACATTTCGCAATACTACGTTTAATGCGTTCACCGCAATGTATGACTTCCACCTCTCACTCGCAAGCTTTTCCACTTTACAATGCGAATTGAAAACAGACGAAAACTGTCATCATCACTGGTTGTTCAATCCTGAGATTGGTTGGCTGCAGCCTTCCACCCTTCCCTGTCTATTGCTAGTTCCCTTACCTCCTCGTATCTCTTCCTATGTACTTTCCTCTTTATTTGTTCTATGCAATTATTCGTGCGTCTTCCTCCGGGGACTTTTCCCTCTATTTTGAGTTCAATTATGTTGTTCACAAACCCATTGTGTCTCAGAGTGTATCTAATCCATCTGGTTCTCCTTTTCTGTATGGTGTTCCATATGGCCGTTTTTTCTTCTACTCTTCTGTACACTTCCTCATTTCATATTTTGCCTGTCCATTTTATCTTCAGCATCCCCCTTCCAGCACCAGGTTTCGTAGGCCTCCAGTCTTTTCTCGTCAGCTTTTACAATGGTCCATGCTTCCGATTCGCACAGTGCAACGCCCAACACGAATACTTTCACGTACTCTTTTCTAGTTTGTAGCCCAATCTTAGTCAAACTCAACAGCTTTCTTTTTTCCATGAACTCTTAATGATCTTGGGCTATTCTTCCCTTCAATGTCCCGTTATACTTCTTCCGTCTCGAGTACTTCCAAGATAGCTCGGCACTCCAAGATCTCCAAGGATCTCCAAGAAAGCGACCCCAATGGGGGACGTTGGGGAGGAACGGGGTGGGGAGTCGGAATAGGGACTGACTATACGTACAGCCACCCATCCACCCACCAGTCTCCTCTTCTCAGATCTCGATCGCTCGTGTGTATCCCGTCTAGAGGTGGGTCGTTCGCGAACGAACGGGTCCATTGACTGAACGGGAGGACCGATTTCTATGGAACGACCGTTCCTTTCGGTCCGCCGATCCTTCGTACCTTTCGGTCCGCCGGCACTTTCGGTCAGTCGGTCCTTCGTTCCTTCCGTCAGTCGGTCCTTTCGATCCTTCGTTCTTTCCGGTCAGCCGGTCCTTTCGGTCCTTCGTTCCTTTCATTCAGTCGGTCCTTCGCTCCATTCGGTCAGTCAGTCCTTCGTTCCTTTTCGGTCAGTCGGTCCTTTCGACCCTTCGTTCTTTTCGGTCCATCGTTCCTTTCGGTCCGTCAATCATTTCGGTCAGTCGGTCCTTCGTTCCATTCGATCAGTTGGTCCTTCGTTCCTTTCGGCAAGATTGGAGATCCCAGGGATCCACTCGCTCTAATTTCTCTCATCTCGGGGTGACTTCTGCATATTTCTCTCTCTTCCGCATATTAGGATTTTACTCTTTGTCGTATTTATTTTCATCTTGTATTCTAGGAGAACTTAGCCCATTACGTTTAGTGATTTTTGAAGATCAACAAAAACTATAAAGATATTATACTCATTCACCGCTAAACCATTTTTTTAGGATCAAAACTGTTGAAATCTCGGTTAAAATGATGAATCAATAGTAAGATCGCTGATTTGGTCGCTATTGGTTGAGCAATTCCCATCTTTGAATGCGATTAAAATCAAATAAAGACACGTAACAAAACGAGTTAATTTGTTGGGATGGAGGCAGAAAGTAGGTATACAAAATCTGTACTAATTTATAAAAAATTAGGTGATAACTATCTGTCTCTGCGACAATTACCCTTCTCCTCGTAGTATTCAAATCGATGCAGTTGAACTTTTGAATGATTCTAGTGTGCGTACTTTGAAGTGCTACAGTGCAAATAGTATTGCCAAATTTCTTATCAATGGCAGGTTTTCCCCTCCAAAGCCCAAAAACCACATGAAAATTTGAGCCATTGATGTCGGATGGAGTACCATATAAACGCGTGTAAGAGGCGCACCCGTGTAAGAAGCGCACCCCTCTTTTTATGCGTCGAAGTTGAAGGAAAATTTTTGGGGCTTTTTTTCCTCCTATCGCGAGGTTTTGCGGACCTAAATTCGAACTTCCGGCCATTATCAAAGCCATTCGGACAGTCACACCTTTTTTTTAAATGCCGTTTCCCCCCACCATTTTCCTTATGCACAAGTCGTAGTCGCTGTGAGTATGGGTCTTTTAAACTGTATTTAACTTTTACATAATATATTTTGCTGTAAGCGAAGAAGAGCGGGAATTCGTGTAAGAGGCGCACCCTCACTTTCGGCTGCGATTTCAGGGAAAAAAGGAGCGCCTCTGACACGAGTTTATATGATATTCATATTTCCGTGTTTAAATATGACTTCAATATTTTTATTTGTAAGCAAAAATTGAATCAAAACTAATTTTGAAAAGTGTTAGCAGATATCTTTCGTTTCTCGTGCGCACTACCTGCGCCTCTGGCTGATAAATCAAGTAGGTCTAAGGTGACGGACGGGCTTTACCAGAATGGTGTCCCATGTATTGTACCATTGATTACAGTTTATCGTTTAATTTGGGATCCCTATATTTTTTGTTTATATATTCTCAGAACAGCTAATAGAAAGTATGCAATTGTTATCATATGCAGTGTGATTAGTATCTTTTTCTCCCCGCTGAATTTCCACGGGTGCATTCTTAAAGTTACTGATAAAAATGAGAATGAAAAATTAATGTAAAAAAAGGGTTAATTATTTCTCAAATTACCAAACACTTTGGATGTTTTTCTGAGTCTATATTTTTCCATCTAGATATTCCCATGTATTTTTTTTCACTGCCTTGAGACCAAAATTTTAAATATAATTTTATTTCACCAAGTTTTTCGATTATAGCGTGACGGTAGGATTGTAGTCAATTTTCCCTCATAATCACCTCACATATATCACCTCATTCAACGAGAATATTCATGTATAGTTTACAGTTGAAGCGTGTTCTAAACGGTGCGAATAGTTAGGGATTCCGTCATTCATTCCAAAACCCAAAATTTCGCATCACTGCTCAGTGGCAAAGCTGTCGCCACATTCTGCATCTTACCACTTCATAATAGAGCACCACGTGCCCAAGGTCCGCGCAAACGTGGCAACAGCGGGTCCCATTTCGCTCTATCACGTTCAAAAGAAGACGATGCCATAAGATTTTTAGCCCTTAAGGTTTCCGTTACCTCGTCCATTACCGTCCATGATGAGACTAATAAATAAAGGGAGGAAATAGCACAGTGAACACGCGTCGACAGAAAAGATCGGTCGAAAAGGACATCAAAGTTTATTTCATTCTCTTTTCTCAGAGAGGAGACGCTATAAAAGTAATGGAGGAAGAGGAGAACAGCGTATTCTGTGTGTCCTGGCTGTGAAATAAAAAACAAAAGAGGTTCAGCGAGTGTACCGCTAGCGTAGGAGAGGGAGCTAAATGATTGGATAATATATGTAACAAAAGAGGCTCAGCGAGTGTACCCAGAGTAAGAGAAGGAGCAAAAAGGTTGGTAAAATGCCTCCACATCTCACCATATATTTCACATGGCTGTTAAGACGCAAAGCTGTTGCCACATTCTGTTCCTCGCCACCCCCAAAAAGAGCACCACGTCCCCAAGATCCGCGCAAACATGGCAAAAACATTTCGCTCGATCACGCTCAAAAGAACACGATGCCATAGGATTTTTAGCCCTCAAGGTTTCCGTTACCCCGTCCATGATGAGACTAATAAAGAAAGGAAGGAAAAAGCACATTGCGAACGAGTCGCCAGAAAATATCGGTTGAAAAGGACATCGAAGATTATTTCATTCTCTTTCCCGAGAGGAGACGCCATCAAAGTAATGGAGGAAGAGGAGAACGGCGTATTGTGCGTCCTGGTTAAGAAAAAAATATATACAACAAAAGAGGCTTAGTGAGCGTATACAAAGCGAAGGGAGAGGGAGCGAAAAGGTAAAAAAAAAATGTAAAATTTCCCTTCCTTCAGCGATCATCTTAAGTGGCCATAATATCATGGGCCCAGATTAATACTAATTAACCGTTTTAATTGAACATAGGAATACGTCCGAAATTTTCGCTTTCCATATGTACAGATTATAAAACTCGAAGATAAAAAGCTACTCATCAACCGTTCAATCCTACGATCGCTAAAAATGTCGACAATTAGGGCTGACACTCCCGTTTATCGTACTACGCTCCTCTTCGACGGGAAGAAAACGGAAAACAGTACGCCACTGTCCGTTTCCATCGCGACAGAAAGCGTCTAACGTAATCCTGCCCTTAAGGGATGCCGATGGGCCAATGTTTCCGTGTTTCCTAGCAGCTCACCCGTGCGAAAAGCATTGTTTTACACATGAATATACACATATGGATTGCTGACTCGTCGCCAAAAACGGTTTCCTTGAATTCCGTAAACAAACGACTTTGTCGATTGTGGCGCCGTACAGCGATGAAAGACGGCAGTTCAAATGTAAATACAGTCTACAGATCGTAAATAATCACGTATTACCGGTTGTACTTACCAGTGATCACAATGCAGTGGATGAAAAATGTAGTGCTACAAGAGGGACATATATACAATTTTTAAATATTGTCCGGTCTACAGATATATTTAATTCTTCTCCAAATTTAATCACACAAATGCACAATTAACTTCTTAGCACTTTGTGAATATCGTTCTACGGCAATATAATAATAATACGAGGTGACAAAAGTGGAATGAATTAGAAGCCAGGTACAAGTTGTTGTAAGTCACTTCCTAGCAGGGATGGACCGATTCCGATACCGATATAAATTATCGGCCGATATTTATGGTATCGGTAGCATTGGTATCGGCAGTCAAGTCAGTGCTTTTCCGATATTTTCAAATTTCAGATTTTTACCGCCAATATGGCCAATCAAACGAGGTGTCAACTTCTACCGCTCCTAGGAAGTTCCTACAATTAGGAATGGACGAATGAAAAAGCAATAGCAAATAAAGGAGAGATTGTTGAACCTACTCCGAGGCCGCACATGAATAGTAGTTTACACATTAACATCCACACAAATCTATCTAGATCATACCTTCTGATTCCTAAGGCTCTCAACAGGTAATAAACCAAAAAAAATGTAGCTGTAAATTAACAGCAAAAGATCCACACAACAGAGAAAAGGCTCACGATGGAAGTTTTGTCTGCCTCTTACATACTTCCTGTAGTAGATATTTCCTCTCTAGCATTTACAAAGTAACTGCTAGGTCTCAAAAATAGCCAGCTATTATTTACAGCATGAAGTAGTTCATATCTCTTCAATCGTTGTTGAATATTCACCACAGTCTCTCGCTAACAACAATCAACAACAGCCATTTACGAGTCGACTGAGAAGACTTTTTTCTAAGTAGCGCCAAGGACTGGTTGAACTAAATGCGGAAGTTTAGGCAACACGTAGCCTAGGCAACGATTCCAAACATTTGAATCCATTATGAAGGTATATTCATGGTTTTACAGTCCACCAGTGTCTTGGTATCGAGGAACGAGTTCTGCGGTTCGAACGCACGCATTCGAACGCGGTAATAAAGTAATAAGTAATAGTATTGGAGGAAGAGGAGAACGGCGTACTGTGTATCCTGGCTGGGTAATGTACGTATAACAAAAGAGGCTCGGTGAGTGCACACCTAGCGTAGTGGGAGGGAGCAAAAAGATTGGTAGAAGTCCGCGTCGGGGCAAAAGAAAAAACAGGGCGGAGAGAAAGATGTAGTTTAAAACCGCGGCCGTAATGGGTGCACTGCGCGAGAGAGTGAGCGAGCGAAGGCCAGTGCCATCCGTCGGTGTCGTGAATCCGCCAGGCACGGACGGCGGTCCCGCCCCGCCCCACGTTCGCAGGCGGATCCCATCGCTCCTCCCGCCAGACTCCTAATCCCCCGCCCCCGCCCGCAATTCGCCGTCGTCTGACGACGGCGCTTTTCGAAAGGGAGTTTTTTTTGGGGGGGATGGAGAGTTGGTGGGAACGGGGGGCGTCTTTTGAGGGTGGAGGATTTTCTTTCGATGGAGGGGGTGGACGTGGACAAAAGAGGGGAGATTTTTGTGAAGGTATGGGCGTAAGAGAAAGGTCTACCGGGGGATAGATGGGAGTCGCGCGTTCGCCCTTTTACCTCTCAGGAGACACTGCTCTCATTCCGTTTTCCTAGCGACAACCTCCTCCGAATCACCCCGCCGCCTCTACAATAATCTCTCTTCCAAGCACATAACTCAGTTCGAACAAACTTTTTATGCATTCAAAAATGGCGACCAAGTTCCTTATTACTAATATTTGAAATTAGAGAAGTTTTTGATTTAAAACTGCCTGTATGTATGCTCATTTTCTCAAAATCATCCAATCAATTGAGCTGAAATTTTGCAAGACTCAAGAAAACTCACTCAGGAGTGCCACAGAGCTATTAATGTTGCCAAACTTGTGAAAAATAGGATGATTTCCCTTCCAAAGCCCAAAATAGCACTAAAAATTATTCTCTCTCTCTCACATTCTAAGATTTCATCACTTTTCTATCAACTTTACGGAGTTATTTGCGCCTAGACGTCTGCAATAGGGTTTTTGGCCGAGGTATACAGCCTTCTTAATTAGCGACAGAGACAATTGGTACCATAAGTTCCATTAAAATGATTTTTAACGCATAAGTCCCGAATACAATTATTATAAACTCTTTTAAAATTTCAATGCACCCACACACCCGAGGCGACTAAAATTTTCCGGTTGAAATGATAGGCGCATGAAAACCATCTCAG
Organism: Ceriagrion tenellum; assembly: GCA_963169105.1. Lineage (NCBI taxonomy): Eukaryota > Metazoa > Arthropoda > Insecta > Odonata > Coenagrionidae > Ceriagrion > Ceriagrion tenellum. The sequence goes on along the minus strand of OY720642.1, from coordinate 86,483,698 downwards.
GCTTACTCGTGAAAGATAGTTGAAACAATATCAATTTATCTTTCGCAAGGGCTCTCAACTGACAGTTTCCTGGATTCGATGGGTCATATGTGCCGCGAGATTTCCTCTATTGCGCGGAGAGCATTCTGGAGCGAAGAAACAATTTTCGAAGGAATACCTGGAGAGGTTTATTTTACGCAAGACAGGACAGCTTTTCAATATTCGTTATCCAATATTCGAAGAATCCGAAATGTGATTTATCTCCGGAAAAAAATATACGACTCGAAACGGGGATGAATCTACGTTCTCCTGTCGCACGGATATACCTACCAGGCCGAGATTTTTAAAGCAGGTATTTTGAGCGATAAATCGCTGCACGTACATTTTCGTTTGGGCTACCTTGAAAAAATATATAGTATCATCTTTCTAATACTAACAACATATTTGACACGTCCTTTACCACTTTCAGAGACTCGTCTCAGAAAATGAAATCCTCTTTTCATGGAATTGTAAAGGATTAGCGCTCCAGGGTGATACAAAAATATCGAGGAAGTTTTGACGCACATATCGTGTCAGAAATGGAGCGGAGTGTAGTTTTTGGGCATTCTCAATTCTTGTTAAAAATAACATACTGGAGAAAAAACTTTAAAGGAAGATTTATTACGCCCTCTAAGGGCTTCGGAAAATTGTGTTATTATATAGACAAAGCAACTTGTCCACCTTCCTGAATCCTCTCTCTCACTGTACGGTATCTGTATACAGCTCGTAATCTTAGTATAATTTGCCCTATTATGGCACAAGTTGATGGAAATAGGTCGGTGTCATAAATTGTCGTTGAAAATTTACAAAGTACTTTCTTAAAGATGGTATATGTCATAAATGCCTAGGAGATGGTATCTGTTATAAATGTCAACGCTTAATACTGTAAGATTAAAAGAAATGTATATAATTCATAATAACATCGCCAAAAATACCTTCGGTTGTGAAGGCCTCCTCAGCTTGCAGCTGAACAAATAAATCAAATTAGAGATTCGAAATGGTACACATACATAATTAACTACGTTAATTAACACATACTTCATTAACAATGACTACGAATTTCAGAAAAGATAATTTTTTTGCGCCAGTAATATCCCGTCATTTACTTCACGCAACATCATCTTGCTTGAAGCTCGAAACACAATTTTAGTGTGGCCTGTATCATCGCTAGCGGCGAACTCTCCCACGAACTTCCTTCAAAGAACTGACGGGAGCTATAGTAAGTGATGGTTTCGCCGACGTGAACTCTCACGAAAAGTTTTGTAAGACTTGGATCTAATTTCCTTCTCCACTCCAACGATTCGTCATTCGTCTCCGATTACGGAAACAAAGGGATCGCCCATTTCGTTTCGCAAGCGCCCAAGGTAGCTTATTATTTTCACCACTCGGACGTGTAAAGCTAGGTTCGCATGCATACGTTCCACGCGTGCACGGGATAGAATACCGCAGGGAGTTATACAGGGGCCGGGAAATTTTACGTTTCGTTTTCCCGGAAACACCTGGGCGAAGTTGACGTAATATCTACGTTCAACACTTGAAAATATTTACTGAAATGAATAGGAAGATATCTATTATACCTTCGTTTAGATGAGTATCATAGCCGTCATAGAATGAGCCGTACGTTCTTGCACAGAGAAGAATTACTGTGACGGCGTTTAAGATGGAACAAGACTTTCCGTTCAATTTTGATGATTGATTAATAGGTGCTAATATGTATCCCAAAGCTTCAAACCAAGTACATTGAACTGTATTAGACTGTACTTTGTGGAAGTTGTCTACATTCATGCTGAATAAAAAACACTTGGTAATCTCCCACAGATTTATTTGCCGGCATGACGCGTTTCACCACACGGTGGTATAAGGCACAGGATTATGCCACAGTGTGGTGAAACGCGTCGTGCCAGCAAATAAATCTGTGGGAGATTACAAAGTGTTCTTTGTCCAGCTTCAAGTCAAGGCGATGGTACAAGCTCAATTGAGGACTCGTTTAGTTCGACATGCATTTCAGCCGCTCTCAAAGAAGACAAATCTTAGGCTTTCAATATGCGCTTACCTGAAGCTCTGCCGCCGAATATGGAACAGCTGTCCTGACGATTCCCGAATGTTTGCTCAGCTTCCGGGTCCCAAAGATGACCAGTAATTGAAGGGACGTGGACTCTCCCTGGAGAATAAAGAGAGATCCGTTAATTGGTTTCCCTTTCTCGTCTGAGAGGAATTAAGGCACTCTGTTCAAACAGAATCCATTGGAAAGTTTTAGGACCAATATTTGACTTATCACCCCCAGATAATCAGACGATGTGCAGGGCTCAATTGGGCTAAAGTTTTGAACTCGTCATCAAGACAATGGGGGATGACTGGACGAATTCGTAGATTGATTTGGGAATTCGCACGTGGTTTTCATTTAGATAGAGGGATGATTTATTTTACACTGCGACATTGTCCCTTGAGTACAATAAAAAACATTACAAAACAGTTTCTCAAGGTCAGCGTTATGACATCAATAGAATATTCAATTTGTTGGAGCATGAAAACAATAAAAAAACCATTAAAACTGACATAAAATTTGGGCGATACGTGCGTGTAGATGGAGAGGAGAAAGTAAAACTTATTTGCCTATTAACATATTACAAACACGGTTTCTCACCCTTTTGAGTGCAGCATGACGTGATATCACGTCATGATTTTTTTACGCTGGTGCTGATGACGTGATATTACGTCATGGTACCGTGAGTGTTCCATCTTTCACTAGAGGGCCTAGTGAAAGTTCCCAGGTGAAAGCTGGAACACTCACAGTACCATTGACGTGAGATCACGTCATCAAATCCAGCATAAAGACAACCATGACGTGAACTCACGTCATGCCGCATTAAAAGGGTTAAATTAGTTCAGGGACTGCAATTTCTCTAATTTTTCAGGTAGAGAGTTTCACAGTTTTGCACCGGCAACTTGGAATGACTTTTGAAAGGTTACGGTGCGGTGTCCTGGTTAGTACAGATATTGAGACGAGGAACTTGTGACTCACTATCACTACATTATTAACAAAATTGGGGTACAAAGAAGGTACATAAGAGAGATATTTTAGACCATGAAAGAATGGTTTGTGTGCGTGATTGTGGGAGTCTTACAGGTGAAATTAAAGAAAAAGACTATTGTTGGAGTAGACAGTGAGACTGGGAAGAGGTTTAGGAGGTATTTTTTATTCCCATTTTTCTATTTAGCACGGATTTACTAATGCTTGAAGAGTCTTAAACCTTAGAAGAAACGGACTTTGCGGTACATCGACCGACAGTACCGACAGAACTAATACTAATACCAGTACTTTTAATTTATGTTATATAATATATACTTGTATTAAATAAGCTAGGTTTTGTTAAGCGTTTAATAGGTAGGTACTCGGATGAAATGTGAAAGAAAGATGCTACTTTGCTCTGGATAGGCCACACCTCAAATACGACGCGAGTATTGGGGACCCTGGTCATTAAAATTTAACCACAAAAATTAGTAAACTACAAAGGAAAGCAGCGCGCATCATTAAAAACTGTTACGAGCGTACATATAGTGTCTCACAACTTTTAGAGGGATTAAGGTGGGAGTCCCTAGAGACTCGAAAGCTACACGCTAGGCTTAGGTTGCTTGAGAAATTCAGAACTGATGTTTTTCAGATCGACACAGAGAATATAATCATGACTCCTCACTACATCTCTAGGTCTGACATATGTGACAAAATAAGAGAGATACACTGCCGAACAGATAGATGCAAAAACTCGTTCTTTCCGCGAACAATAAGCGACCACAATAAATCTTGAGCTCCACTAAATACACTCCTATAATACATGTCACCATTTCATCTCCCAAAAACTTAAATCTTTACACGGCTGGTGACCTAACATCCTCTGCTACACGCCCACGCGGCGGCTTGTAGGGTATCATGTGGATGTAGTATTTGACTCCTTAGATATAATTTGTTTTCTCAAGGAAATGTTATGTTTCCAATTGAAATCATATGCAAGTAGTTTCGATAATACCTTAGCCTGATATTTTGCATTATTTTGCTAGAATAAAGGTTTCTATCGACACACTCAAATTAGCCTTTGGAATATTTCGTATTGTGGTGCTTAAGAGCTTGTACCCGGGACTTCTGCCTCGGGTCCAAGTACTCATGCGACGCCTGGATCTGTGGAGTCTTAATGCGGTGATTCACCCATGGGTAAATTAGTTCGGCTGCCAAAATGTCTATAATATATCAATGAAAGAAAATGAAAGCCCTTTCAAAGACGAAAAACTCGAACAAAACGGTGTCGAAGTGCCCTCACTGGTACTATTAGGTAGAAAGTAATATATTTTTTCTTTCAGAGGATTTAATGGTTACATTTACAAAACCACAACTTAAAAACACACACGACCCGGGTTTCAACGCTTAAGCTGTAACCATTAAATCCTCTGAAAGAAAAAATATGGAATACCACAAAGTTACCAAAGAACTTGTATTATTTAGAAAGTAATATACACAAAAAATCATTTCCGCAGTGAGATTCTTATTTTCACAAAGTATTTCCTTCTAAAAATTATAAAATTCAAGAAGTATGCAAGGGCTGTGGGGATTCAGCCGTAACTAATGGATTGTCACAAGAAGAAAGGGGTCAGAATGGACTTCCCAGTACTTCTACTGCTAAGAGTAAAATCATTTATTGTCATCCCTATATATTCGCGTTGAATACAAATGAATGCTCTTAAATATTGCTTAATACAGTCATAAGAACTTTGTTTTCCACAAGAATACTAGGTATTACATGGGTTTTGAGAAGAGAATTAAAAAATAAGGAATCGGCAGTATGTTTCTAACTCATAACTGACTACAATGGTAGTAAGAATATAATTATATTTATTCGAGGTACCGCGCCATGTTGTGAGTTGTTTTAAAATCAAAATTGTCAAAACACAACACGACTGATTTCAGCAGCTAAGCGCAGTGACAGATGAAACGCGTAGGTATTATCATTTTTTTAAATGAAAAATTCGACAATTCAGATACGCTCCGTTTACATATGATTCACATATGATCAACTCCGTGCAAAAGAACTACTTATTAAAATAATGAATTGATTGCATTTTCCTGTATTGAATATTTTAATAAATTGTTTTATTCGATCATATTTTTCGATTCGTTTGGATGCACACGTGTCGTTTCTCTTTCCAGCAAATAGCGTTCCAGTGTTTCCACGTGACAGCTAGGGAACATCATCATCAGAGAAGATAGTACATTTTAAAATATAAAAATTAAAAATATGATTGTCCTCATTTGCAATGAACCGTGCGTTCGCTAAAAGCTTTGCTTCCTGTTAGCCGTTGGTTAATGCCCCCGACGACTCCTCCAAGTGAATTAGTAGGCGGTGAAGCAACTGGGAGAAACGGAGGGGTTTGGAATTGAATCCCATTTACCGTGACTCCGCAGGGCAGCTCATGCATATTCGTGAATCCCATCCGAAGGCACGTCGCTTCCAATCCACGACCGGGGTCGTATATAACCAAGAATTCGGAGGAAAATCGCAGGGAACGGGTTAAAATAACATCTGGCGTCGCGGAACATTTAAAATAAAATCGAGGATGAAATCAGTAAAATATGAAAGAAGATAATTTTTTAGGCATCGCCGGGAAACAGATTGACGACTTGGGGAAGTTTTGTGAACGAATAGGGATGCATGTATTGACTTGTATATACATTGAGCCGGAAGGCAGAAGTTTCGCAATTCGATTCCCAGAAACTGCAATTTTTTTCGTGAAAATGATTGCGATTAGCAAGTACCTTTAGCATACTTTTGTAGATTATATGTATTCATATCTGAATATGAATTAATATATGGGGATCGGGTTGGTGTGGTGGCTAGAGTACTCGCCTACCACACGGGCGGCCAGGGTTAAAATCCCTGCAGAGGCGGATGTTTTTCAGAGGAAACCCGATCCCTACTTGAGTGTTTTGTTGGTTGAGTGTCTTGTGGAGGACACTTCAGGTACAGTGCTCCGTCTGTCGGATGAGACGTTAAACCGTGGTCCCCTTGTGGCGCTTCTCGTTAAGAGCAGGCTAATGCCGACGCCGGGTTTCTATCCACCCATCCTCCCTTACCTGTCCCCTATTGACGCAAATGACCTTAGCCGTCGGTCGCCTCCCCAAATATCCAATCCAATCCAATGAATGAATATGAATATGAGATATGAATAGAAGGGTGGAATGTATAAAAGTAAATTGAATGGTGCGAGGGGTAGAGGTAGGCCGAGAAAGTTGGGGTTGAATGTGATTGAGGAAATTCTCAGGAGGAAGAATATTAGTCTTAAAAACAGGAGGACGGCTGCACACACGTACCATTTCCCACGCAAATATACAAAAATATAAGCCCCTAGCTGAACTACTTTCTGGGATTTTTTTTACCGAAAGTACCAACACTTTTAAATATTTGCTAGCAACAAGGCGTTGAGATTGGGGAGGGATAGAAAGGTATATTAGTGGACACTCGCAGATAGACGATTGAAACAAAATTCATCGATTTCTAGGTGTAATGATATTTCGCTCAAACTGCAATAAGAAGCTCGTCAGGTCCGTGAAAGGTTCGTCCAAATTACCCCAGGCTTAGCAGAGGAAAAAGACAATGCCCACAGAACTCACACAGACGCCATCAATCGCACTCAATATCCTCCACGTGCGCGCTACGGGCGAGAGACATATGGCGCGGTACCTCGGATTACTACGCCCTCTATTGGGATGCGGCGGCGGAAGCTAAGATAGAAAGAGGCTCGCATTTCTTTCCGCTATCCCACTAGCTTGCTTTCCTTTCCGTCTATATCAAGACACAGCTGTTAGGTACTCGCGGAGCGATAAAAAAATTCGTGGATGTAATTAATTCCGATACATCATATGAATCAGACGGTTTACTTACGTCAGTCAAAGCATTACGTCAGTGAGAGTTTTTCTCAACCAGCTTTATATTGTTAATTTCGAATTTACTCCCGTGACATCCCGTGACTACCCGTGACATCTTCAGCTTCAAAAGCTACTACATTACTCCAAAGACATGCTTGTGAGGAAACATATCTCCTATTACAGGCAATATTTTCTGACTATTTAGGTATAGATAAAGATATCGATATTGACTATTTAGATATCTTATTATATTGGAAAATAGTTGTTTTAATAAACAGAATAGAGTTCCATAATGTTTGATTTGTATTTTTAGCGAAATATCATTCCACCTAGAAATCAATGGCTTTGGCCTCATTTTTAAGAATAATATCTCACCCTTCTAAAGATACAAAAATGTTAGCCCCTTTCGAGGGTAGTGCTCCCTCGCTAAAAGACCTCCAAGAATCCAAAACGAATATCACTAAATATAATTAAATACATATATTACTACTAATGGTGAACGGGGTACACGATAAATCTTCTGCAGGGCCGAATCTACGTCTACATAATACCTTACTAGCCAGGTCAAGGAAGTGTGGCAGATGTTTGGCATCCTCAGTTCCGTGTCATAGCTATCTGACATAGGACATTTAATGATAGCGTGTGCTACAAGGACTCGCAGATTGGTTGTCTCCAGGTTTGTAATTATAGGTGAAATAGTAGAGGCTATCAATATACTAGTCATGAAAAGGGAAATATGAAGACAACGGAATCGGGAGCAAGAAATTTTTAAAATGATATTTTAAAATACAAATTCTTTGATAAATCAGTACCATTGGTGCACGATGCGAGGAAGCAAGAGCTTTTGGACCAGTATAACCGATATTTTAGAGCGAAATTTTTCGCCAAAGATTACAACCTCGTTAAATGAACAAAATTATCCCAAATATATGGACATTGCTATTCAGAGCTTAGTTTAATGACGAGTTCTTTCATTTCCTTATGCATAACTCATATCTGCCATTTGAAATCAACGCTTTAAAAAAGCAAGCGAATAATAAATAGAATAGGGTTCCATACTGTTTAATTTGTATTTTTAGCGAAAAATCATTCCACCCAGAAATCGATGGCTTCGGTCTCATTTTTAAGAATAATATCTCACCCTTCCGAAGATACAAAAATGTAAACCCCTTGCTGAACTATTTCCTGGGATTTTTTTTTACCAAGAGTACCAGCACTTTTACATGGTAAATGGAACATGAGTGCACTCCAGAGTGACACATTTAAAAAAATGAAGACTCACTATCGCCTTCATCTCGACAATAATGTTAAAATGTAGTATGAATGTTTTTTTCTAAACTAATTTTGAAAACAAGTCACGTTCTACCGCAGTCATTTCTTTTTAGAGGATCGCAAAAAAAAACCTTCCGTTCCGAAGGAGTGTGAAACATACCTCGTGAGATGAAGACTATATGCCGACTTTACGACCTTTTTAGATATATTTTTTTACATTCCTTAAAGTTTAAGTCATTTAAATGTGTGCAGCATTGGTAGTGCAATGTTTAACCCTTTGAGTACGGCATGACGTGAGATCACGTCATGGTTGTCTTAACGCTCGTGCTGATGACGTCATATCACGTCAAGGGTACCGTGAGATTTCTAGCTTTCCCTAGGGAACTTTACTAGGCCCCCTAGTGAAAGCTGGAACGCTCACGGTACCCCGACGTATTATAACGTCATCAGCACCGGCGTAAAGACAAACATGACGTGATATCACGTCATGTTTGGGTTAACAAAGGGTTAATTCATGTTCCCTTCGGCTGCTGAAATTAAAGCGTAAAATTTGAGTATAGTTTTCATGACGACTAGAGAACTATCTCTCTCTCTCAACTACCTTGACAGTCTGTTTTGAATTGAAAGTCACTGTCGAAAAAAAGTATTCCGGAGTGTCATACCATTCCTTCCGAAGGGTCGGTGCTCTCTGTATATGCCCCTACTTCCCTTCCCTTTTCTCTGTTTTTCCACATAGAAGCTAATTTTTCGATATTCCATATGAACCACAAGTATCGCCGATAATTATGGAAACTTTTATGAAAATGATAGCATCAATTTTTCATTGAGATCAAAATTTCTCGATTTAACAAATAATCATCGACAGGCGGAAATATCGAGGAAGTTATCGAATTATTTAGTTATCAATGGCCGATAATGAAAATCAAGCATCATAAAACCCTAAATCACTCATTCGTAAAGGCTCTTAGCTCTGTACTTTCCATTCCAGCCTTACCTGTATCCAGTATTTACCCAATTTTGGTTAAGTATAGAAAACTATACGCGTATGATAATCATCGAACTATCAAGCTATCAACTACACAATGATAATGTCATAAACTCTCAATTAACTCGTGGTGGTCAGCATTGCAATTTTTAATTGTTAACAGCGAAAAAAAATTTCCGTCATATTACCAATCAAAATAAATAATTACCAATAATATCGTCGCTGCTATATCGACGAAATCCTCGATATATTCTCGCATCGATGGTCGATGGCGAAAATCGAGGATCGCACGTCCCTACCCACTCCTCCCTTAAGGGTCGGTGCTCTTTGTTTTCCCTTCCTTTCCCCTCCACCCACGACTCGGGAGTCCAATACTCTTCCCTTTTCCTCCCCCTCACCCTTTCCTGCCCTCAAAACCGACCCTCCAACCCTTCACTCCCTCCCACCCCTTCCTCCTCGCTCTTCCCTCCCCCCCCCTCCTCTAAAACACCACCACCGCCACCCTTTCAACCCTCCCGCCCCGATCAATACCTGAAAATGTCTCGGTCGAGAGCAAACTCTCAACTCTCCCGTTCTTTGCCGCGCGCTCTCGGGAAATACAGTGGGGGACGGAGTTAGGACGCAAAGGAATTGGAAGAGCGGAGGAGAGGTCGAGAGGACGAATGGGGGAAGGTATGTGCGCTCCAGAAGGTGTTGCCCCTTGGAATGGGACAGGGTCGTTTGCCGTTGGAAAGGGAAAGTATGTCTATAACAATATACATTTAATTATTACTACGTTACATTGTTGACATTTCGGCCAAGAAAAAGTCTATCAATAACAACATATATTTCATTATTGCTACATTACATTGTTGAGATTTCAGCCAATGGAAAGACTGCCAAGAAAAATAAACATTTCATTGGATTGGATATTTGGGGAGGCGACCGACGGCTAAGGTCATTTGCGCCATAGGGGATAGGTAAGGGAGGAAGGGTGGATAGAAACCCGGCGTCGGCATTAGCCTACTCTTAACGAAAGGCGCCAAGGGGACCACGACTTAACGTCTCATCCCACAGTTAGAGTACTGTACTTGAAGTGCCCTCCACAAGACACTCAAGTAGGGAACGGGTTCCTCTGAAAAACATCCGCCTCTGCAGGGATTTGAACCCTGGCCGCCCGTGTGGTAGGCGAGTACTCTAGCCACCACATCAACCCGATCCCCAAACATTTCATTATTGCTACATTTTTTTGTTGGCATTCCATTATTAATACATTAAATTGTTGACATTTCAGCCAAGGGAAAGGCCGTCAATGACAATACACAGTTCATCATTACTACGTTACATTGTTGATGTTTCAGCCAATGTTGCAAAACTTAGGGAACCATCCCAAAGGGCGTGTCCTGAAGATACGTAAACAGTCGGTAGCTTGTAGTTTTCCGCAGCCCCTACGTCAATGGGGGTGATACTAACATTCACAAAAATGTTAAAGCTTATTAGTAAACGTTTTCGCAAGCAGAATGTTGTAAATGGTGAGAAAAGGGCTGTTTATTTTCATATTTATGAATAAAATGTAAAGAATCCACCAACAAAACCGGAAAATAATGATTCAAAAAGGTGAATCACGTTTCATTGTATGGTAAAAAAGTAATATAAACAATCTTGAAATGAAATTTAGTAGATATTATAAGAAAATACCTATGATTTACTGTCGGTAACGCAGCGTGCTGGAGCAGTTAGACTTTGACAAGGTTCGCTCATTGTCCGTTGATGATACCATCATAGGTCCGGCCATCACCATAGGTTCAACTACATCATTACCACTACGCTTCGCAAACTCCAAGGTGTTTTCTATCAGCCTGACGTAAAAAAAAATGGGAATACCTTGCGTTCAAAATCTTCAGTAGACGGTTCAAAAGACTTTATTTCCATTTCATCCGTGTCCAAATACATAAACAATATCTTTGAATGAGGACCCATTCCTCCCAATTTCTACAAACAACGTGTTCCGGGACTCGGAAACCGGCAATCCACGGAAAATTTCCGGGAATGGGCGGGATGGAATTCCTCTCTCTCACGGAAAATACTCCACAACAAGTTAACAGCGTGGGCTCTTTCGGAGATTCGTTTCCTGTGTAAATCTACACAAGACTGCAGGTTCAATGTTGCAAATAATAGCAGGAGAGTTAACACCTCAAAGAGCAATTGGTTTTCACTAAATATATACATTTAGGAGTCCTCCAATGAGCAACTGTTGTTTCCCAAAGTAACTTATATTTACCGCGGTGCTGAAAATGTTTTATTGAGTGTTCTTGAGGTGAACTCCCAGAGAACAGATTTTGGAACAATGTTCTCCCGAAGGACTTTACTGTCAAGTGAACGTGGAACGCTTTATAAAAAGGATTGTTGGCGCTGAGAGTTGTCAAATGGAACGGCATAGTGAGAGAAACAAGGGAACGAATGTGGCGGAACGCAATTCGCCTCTACCCTTCCCACTGCCCAATTTGACGGCCACACCTCTATTTAACCCTTTGAGTGAGGTATGACGTGATTTCACGTCATGGTTGTCTTTACACTGGGGCTGATGACGTGAAATCACGTCATAGGTACCGTGAGAGTTCCAGCTTCCACTAGGGGGCCTAGTTAAAGTTCCCTAGTGAAAGCTGGAACACTCACGGTACCCTTGACGTGATATTACGTCATCAGTACCAGCGTAAAGACAATCATGACGTGATATCACGTCATACCGCACTCAAAGGGTTAACTGTATTGAATCGCCGTCAGAGGAAAGTGGAGACGGACGGAGGAGGAAGGCTGGGATCTCTACCACTCCTCTCTCTCCTCAATGGAGTTGACGAACGCAAAAAAAGACGAGAAATCGTTAGAATAGAAGACTATAAAAGTGGATTGGACGCTTCTATTAAGGATCACTTTCACTCTCTCCTCTCTGTATTCGCCCTCCACTCATTCGCCATTAGACCCTGCCTCCGGCATCAACGGACGGAGCTGAAGAGTTCCTACACTGACGGTTCCGTTATTTCTCCTTCCCTGCGGAGCGACTGTAGGTTTAGCGTGATCGAATGCGGAAGAAATTCGGTCGAGAGTTGTGAAATTAGCCGCGTGGATGGGGATAAGTTGGTTATTTGGGTTGGTGGTTTGGCCATTAGGGAGAAGCGACCGACGAATGAAATCAAATTTGCGCAGTAGAGAATAAGCGGTAGAGTTTAAAACACCATCAAAGTTCACCTTGGTGTTAATACTTTTCAAGATTTTGGGTGTAAACTCAAAAACTTTGTGACATTACTCCGTAAGTCAATTATTAAGAAACTGCAATGTAATCTTAACTGTCTAAATTTTTCCTATGGATTGTTACCATTAAAATTTTATTTTTATAAATATAAACTAATTGAATTTTTAATGTCATAAATAATTATTCGACCACACAAACGTCAATAAATGTCGAGTCAGATTTATTCCACGGATAGCTTTCAAATAAATAGTCCAATACCTGTATAAAAAGTCCCCATGTGCTTACAGACTTTGAAGGAAAATTTTCTCGGGCGTAAATTAGCTGAAGTACTGAGAATTTAAGCAGTGTGAAGTAAAAAAAAATACAACTGTCTTAGGTGAGAGGGAAGTGGGCAGGTGATCTTAGGACACCAGCCAAAAACATGAGGTTTGGATGCAAAAAAGAGGTCGAAAGAAGGAATCGACTCAACGGAATTTCTGGTTGAGTGAAATTCAAGTACCTCTTTCGAAAGAATATTTTTTTGGCATTGGGATCTTCAATTTATTCAAATTAATAAATATATCCACATATTCATCAATCTTACTAAGAAATTTATATAAATTATTTCTGGGCCAACAAACCCACTTTTTTCGGCTTGTCAGCATTTGTCATTTTTAACTAAATCATGTTCCAACTTTATCTGGCAATTTTACATACAATACTATGAATTAATCTGGGTAAATACATAGTTTTTCCCACTGTGCATAAGAAACATTTTTAGACTAATAGATATATTATACACACATCGAAGTAGACATTACGATCATATTCACCCGTTACATCAGTGGCGTTCAATAAACTATTTTCCATTTCCCGCTATGCCCCTTCGAATAATCTCGCATTGACAAATATTGCGGGATCGGGTTGGTCCAAACTAGTTTTTTTCGTTAGTTTTTTTAAAATTAATCCTGAGATTGTACTTGTATCACTTTTGGAATTATCATCAGTCGACAAATCTCAATTAGTCTCACAGCTAACAGCGCACAGCCTCCCTATCTACCAGTCGTCCCCACGACCAGCTATCTCTCTACAAAGACTATTAAACACGTCGCTTCACAGCTCAAACAAAAACATTTATAACCTGGGGCTAATTACTCCCATTGGAAGCCAAAACTAAGACAAATCAACTTTCATGGAACAGTTTTTTTGTACATGCTACCGAAGATATAAAAAAAACTTAAGTAATATTCTGACAAGATGAATTGTTTGGTTTCAAAGTTTTCTCGATTTCTTGTCCAGTACATGCTGTGTCATTCATTAGTAGGTTACATTAAATTTTTCACAGTTTCATATACATATTAAGCAACGTTGACGCTTTATTTTTCACAGCATAAATTCATTTTGAAAATTCACTAATCATTCATTCACTATTAATATTTGAAGTACTTCGCAACTCACATGGGGCAATTCATTATTTCACATAAACCATGAATAATGAAACAAATAAGAATTCCTGAAACGAGTCAAAAGATAATTTTAAACAATTATTTTATATAAAAATATTGAATTTAAAACCGCAAAATTTTTGATTGTTGATTCAGCTCACCCTCACCTTCCGCACAATTATTATATACAAAAATATTGAATTTAAAACTTTAAAATTCTGATTGTCATCTCACCTCAACATCTCTTCCCGCGCAATTATTTCATACTTTTTTCACTTCTCACTTTCAGAAGGTCTTACTTGTATTGTGCAACTACAATGTTTAATCGCCTACCATTCCACGTTGCCTCTGCGAAGCATGTTAAGTTGTTTCTACGAGACTTGAAAACATGGTTATTTTAAATAGACAATTTTGAAAAATATTTCTAAATACTGAACTACAAAGTGAAGCTATTAATGTATAATTTGTAAATTTGTTTGTATGTTAATACTCAGGTTCATGACCATTGGTAATTAATATTTTTTTTCCTTTTGCTGTTTGCCTACCCATTGCCTTGGTCTTGTAATGAACACACGATTTAAAAAAAAAACAGTTTTTTTTGACTTTATAAAAATCAATGTTGTAATGTTCTGTTTTTGTCCGCACCAGCCAGCTGTTTATTTTTCATTTTTTTCGTTAAGATAACATTTTTATGATGGCAACTCCAACACTGGTTGTTTACCACAGGGGTGCCTATATTCCACCAAATGTAAATTTATTGTCAAAGTTATTTGTTGTAAAATTTAGTGGAATAAATATTATCTATCTATCTATATAAAAATATTGAATTTAAATCCTCAAAGTTCTAATTGTGATTTCAACTCACTCTCACTTTCCGCACGTACCATCTTTAAAAAAAAAAACCTTCAACTTTTTCTCTGACAACATGATTTTTCCATTATCGAGCGAAGAGATGTATAACAGATGAAGGGGGAAATTTTTCGATTCTTTATTTTTTTCAATAATGCCCGACATTGTGCTCAGGTTAACAGATTCATAAGGGCCTTTTCCCTTTTAAGCGAATGTTCGCGTGTCTCTCCTATTTCATACTAAAGAGAGCCATGTCTTCTCCTTTTGTTGAGTCACAAAAATTAAAAAAAAATCATATAAAAAAAATATTTCCCCAACTTTTGTCGAAGTTTCTTTCCACGCATATAAAAAGCTCCCTCACCAGATATCAGGCCTATCATAGACTTCACCGCCCTCCCCACTTTTCACCCCTTTTGCCTTATAATCGTTAAAAAAAAAGTTTTATTTTAGATTTCGGAGGCCTGTGATAAAGGAAAGAGGGCACTTTATTGGAAAACCGACACCTTATTTCCAACGTTAGGGCCACCTTTTACCCTGGCTCGTCTCATTCACTATATCACCCTTTCGAAGAATTTTTGGCTTTCAGAGCTCTCAGCGTACCCTGTCCTTTTTCCTCCTACGACTGCGTTATATCCTCCAGTTATCTGATTCCTCGATATGAGCGAATTTTTTTGCGAAAATTGTGTTTTTTTTACATCGCCAGGAAGGCAGTCTAATGGTTCTTTGGTTACTTAAAAATTCTATGCAGATATAGATTAATCAATCATAGATAAAAGGATAGCAAATATAAACTCCACTTTCTCAGGCGAGATATCGTAGAACAGCAAAATGAGTAATGAAGCTCAAATGATTTCGTACTGTCTACAAAATTTTATTTCCATCTCTTGCTACACGTGTTTCGACTGACTAGCAGTCATCATCAGGCAAGACTGAATCACTCAAATCATTCATGAAAATTTTCTCATCTTACATCTGGATACATATTTCAGTGAATTTCTTATCTGATGCACTATACATAGCTGTACTTCTGCTTTAGGAAACACACTATTTATAGCCGCAGGAAAACTTTTTAGACCATCAACACATGCAATCAGAATATCCTCTACTCCTCTCTCTTTCAGGTCATTTAACACTCCTAACCAGAAGTTAGCTCCCTCACTTTCGGCTAAATAAAAGCCTAGTACTTCTTTTCTGCCATTTTGATCTGTGCCTAATATATATATACATGCATTTACTTACGCAATGCCCGTCTTCCTTGACTTTGAAAAACATGCCATCCATGAACAGTCTTGCCTGATGATGACTGCTAGTCAGTCGAAATGCGTGTAGCAAGAGGTGAAAATAACATTTTGTAGACAGTACGAAATCATTTGAGCTTCATTACTCATAGCAAATATAGTAAAAACGGGAAGCTTTCATGCGGAAAATAATCCAACCAACGTGACAGCTCAAAAAGACGTCGGTTATCATCATGTGTACAACGAGAGCGAATAAGCCTCTTTCATAGATAAATCTGGCGAGCGTAGTGGTTTTAGCATCGGCCAATGGAGGCAAGGGTCCATGAGAACTCACTCAGAAATGAGTAGAAACCGTCGAATCTCAGCAAATGACGAACAATTGAAATGGTACCATCGAAAAATCTCTATTTTTGCGTTGAAAAGAATGAATAACTCGAGAGTAAGATATCTCAACCTTTTTCATAAAGCGCATCACATTCATTTCTTCCACGAAGATAGGTAAATATTGAGTTCTACACTGTTACTTTCTATTCCTAAATCCTAGTATGCGGAAGAGAGGAGCTGAGTGTAGAAGTCACACTGAGAGGAAAGAAATTAGACGAAGTAGATTCCTTTACCTATCTCGGAAGAACCATCACATGGAGCGGAAGAAGTACAACGGACACCAAGCAAAGAATAGTACAAGCTAAGAAGGCGTTCATGGGAAAAAGTCAATTGCTTCGCTCACTGTATTTAGGGCTACAAACCATGAAACAGTACGTGAAAACATTCATGTGGAGCGTGGCGCTCTATAGTTCGGGATCATTGACCATAGGAATAGTGGACCAGAAAAGACTAGGGGGCCTTCGAAACCTGGTTCTGGAGGAGAATGCTGAAGAGAATATGGATAGACAAAATAAGAAATGATGAAATCTACAGAAGAGTAGAAGAGGAAAGAACCAAATGGAACACCATATAGAAAAGAGCCTAATGGAGTGGACACACCCTAAGATACAATGGCTTTGTAAAGAACATAGTAATTTTTTATTTTTATGTTAAATGTAAAATAGAGGGAAAAGTCCCCAGAGGGAGATCCAGGTATAAATTCATGGACCAAATAAAGAGTAAAGCACATGCAAAGCGATACCAGGAGGTACGGAAACTTGCATAAAATGGGGATGGGTGGAGGGCTGCAGTCAACCAATCATAGGATTGAACGACCAATGAATGAATGAACTGCTTCCCCATTCGTGGTCTTATTTCATGTGAACACAGTAGCTGCCCTCTCATTATAAACATCTTTCTTAGTTGGACTTTTCCACGTTAGAAAATCGTGTAACGATAACCAGCGTGTTGATGGTGAAAACTCCACTACCAAGTATGCCATCGCCACCCAAATCTAGTTCGTACACAAATATTTTTTTCCAGTCTGGGGCACCAGAACAGGTGAACGAAAGTTTCGCTGTGGTTTTGCATTTTACGGACTCTCCCTCTATTATTTTTTTGCATGTTACAGCCTCCCATTCACTCTTCGCATTAAAGCAGAGCGAGCAGGATCAAAAGGACAGGATTAAATGAAAGAGGAAAAAAAAGCGTGCCTAATTGCGTGGCCTGTTTTTCAGGAGCCTCCCTCTTTGTTCGGCTTCCACCGTAGAGAGGAAAAAAGGCTCAAGGGAGCCAATTCTCAGTGTTGAGGAAAGCACCGCTTCCTTTGGGTGGCACACGGGGAAAAAAAAGGACACCGATCGCTCCAAAACTTTTCAGCTTTAAAATACTTCACTTTCACTTCAAGCGCTAAGAATTTTGTTCGAGAAACATTTGCCTTTTTCAGTCCCTTTCCAACTACACGACAAAATGCTCGCTCTTCGCTTATCAATGGAATGAAGTTAATTTTCAAAGCTGTGCCCAAATAAAATTATTATTAAATGAATTTTCCAAATCCTTGTTCTCGAGTCAACATACCTTGGAAAATATTTTAAGAAAAATTAGTTTATCTGAATCTAGAGAAAATATAAAGTCCTGGAAAATATAAATATAAATAAAAAGTCCCGGACTGATCATTTCACCTCTGAAGAATTTCGCACATTTGTGCATTGCGTGTGAAAATGTAAATATGAAAGAGTTGAAGGCGTAACTATGTGGAAATTTTCAATATCCATACTGGTAAAATTGACATGGTGATGGTGACAGACGACTGGAGAAGTATTGCAGAAATAAAAGCAAGGATAGCAATGGCAAAAGAGGCCTTCAGCCAGAAGAAAAACTTGCTATGCAGTAAAACCATGGATCTGGAGTTGGGAAAGTAGCTAAGTGTTACTCATGGAGCGTTTTCATGTATGGATGTGAAGCGTGGACATTAGGTAAGAGGGATAGGAATAGAATAGAAGCTTATGAAATGTGGGTGTGGAGAAGGATGGGAAAAGTAAGATGGGTAGATAAGATGAGAAATGAAGAGGTTTTGAGCAAAGTAAAAGAAGGAAGATCGCTCCTAAAGGAAATTAAGGAAAAGGAAAGGAAACTGGTTGGGTCATGTGATGAGAGGGAAAAGTATAATAACTGTGGCACTTGAGGGTTCAATTGAAGGAAAGAAAAAGAGAGGAAGGAGAATAATTAACAAATTTTAAGCTATCCGGGACTAGCCACGGAGTTTCACTTTTACGGAGTCACCCGCAATGCACAAATGTGCGAATTTCCACAGAGAAAAAATCATCCGCCATCGAGGGATCCGGGTTCGAATCCCGGTCAAGGCGGATGATTTTTTCTCTGTGGAAATTCGCGAGAAGAATTAAATTGGTGGATCAGGTGAAGAACATCAGCTATGAAGAAGCAAAGAAGGAAGCTCGGGACAGAAGCGGATGGAGACAGCAGTGGTGTGCGGGACCTGCCAGCAGACAGAACACCAGATGATGATGAAAATTGAAAAACTTGAAAGTAAATTTCCAAATTGTTTTAATGAACATCGCCCATGATTTGACACTTTATGTCATTATCAAGGCCATTACCTTTCACTTTATGTCGTTACCTTCATAATGGTCGGTGTTTATTAAAACAGCGTGGAATTTCAATTTTACCAGCATGACTACGTAATGTTATCCCTGGTTAGTCTCGGTGTCCTCAGAGTCAAAATATAATTTTTCCATTTATTCCATACATGCTCATATTCTTCATGTTCATCCAATTCAACCCTACTCTCATTTTAAAGATTTTGATTCATCTCAGAACATTCCCAAGACGTTTTTTCTCCGTGAGAGAGATTAAAGACTATATGCGCAGACACTTTTTTATAATGAGAAATTAAGAATACGACAAAACGTCACATTTTTCATAAGGAATTTTTCAATCCATGACAGGGATTTTGAAACTCGCACCATTAAGACAACTTATAGGTGATGAATTACACAGCCCGCAAAAAAAAAGACTCCTGAGATGCTGACAAAAAAATCAATTTGTAAATAAAAAAGCCGTGATTTTTTTTTACCGCAATATCATTTGAGAGCAATATCATAATCGGAAGCATAGACTTTTGGAAAAGCTGACCAGATAAGACTAGAAGACTTCGAAACCTGGTGCTGGAGAAGGATGCTGGAGGTAAAATGACGGGAAAAGTGAGAAATGATGAATTGTACAGAAGGATAGAAGAGATAGAGAGGAGAGAACCATATGGAAAAACCATACAAAAAAGAAGAACCAGAAGAAATGTATTGGAAACACCCTGAGACATAATGGATTTGGGAAGAACATAACTGAAGGCAAAGGACGGAAGAGAGAAAGAGAATCCACGGAGAAAGAATGAGAGAAGTGTGGAAGATAAGAAAGAAACTTAGACATGAGTCATAATGCTTTGCGTGATCCAATAAAAAAAGGGTCCATATGCAACTAATAATAATAATAATAATAATAATAAAATGTTACTCCATTTGTCACCAAGAAAAATCATTTTGCATCACATAATGTTGGACGGCCAATGTAAGAAATGATGAAATTTAGAGGAGAGTTGAGGAGGGAAGGACCATAATGAACATCATACAGATTAGAAGAATCAGATGAATTGGACACACCCTGACATACAATGAGTTTGTGAAGAACATAATTAATGGTCAAACAAAGGGAAAATTCCCCAGAGGAAGACCCAGGAATAAGTTCATGGACCAACTAAAGAGGAAAGTACATAGGAAGAGATACCAGGAGGTAAGGGAACTAGCATTAGATAGGGAAGTGTGGAGGGCTACAGTAAACCAATCTTAGGGTATAGCGACCAAAGAAGATCGTTAGAAAGCTTGTGCAAAATGACCGTGAGGCCAAATGGCGTAGGAGATGGGACCTATTTTTCCGAGGCTAGAAGATTTAATCGTTCCTTTTAAAGGAGGCAATTCCATCGCGTAAATCTGAACGCTAAACGCTCCTTCGCGAGGAAGAAATGAATAAAAAAAGAAGACTATCGTATCTCGTTCCGTTTAGCTCGGGTGGGTGGGGTGAAGGAGGCGGGGGCGGGGGGGAGTTAAGATTCCACGGAACGGCCACCTATCCGCCGTACCCCTTCGGGGTCTCATCCATTTCGAAGGGCCACAGTTCGCCACAGACCCTCCACACGCGAGTCGAGAATCGTGGCAACAATGCCAGGAAACATAAATCAAGGGAATGAATGGGGCAGCGGAGGGATACGTCACGAGTCACCTGACCGAATGGCTTAGTGAGGAACGACGATTTGCGGTGAAAAGAAAATCACGTTTTTTTCGCCGAAAAAAATGGCTTTCGAATTGAGAAATGAAGTATTTATTAAATGGGTTACCCGTTTCTCGTTTCCTGTTGGATTTACTGGAAAACTTGCGTGGATAAGTAGGATTCCATTTACCAGATAGAGAACCCTTGATTTTTCATCTACATCTACATTCAACCCTGCTATTCGTCGCATGGGAGTGTATCAGGGAGTGCTAGGACACCATTCGTGTAAAGATGATGAGGATTAGGTTTTGGGAGGTTTAATGTTGAAGGTTTTTATGAGAGTGTTCTAATTTGAGAACTGTGTCCATCCTGATCACTTATTATACGCGGAAAGGACGAATTTTTGTACTTATCTGTTCGGCAATGTATCTCTCTTAATTTATCGCCTCTGTTGGACCTAGAGACGTAGTGGGGCGTCAAAATGATATTCTCTATGTCGCTCTGAAACACCCCAGTCCTGCATTTTTCAAGAAAACTTAGCCTAGCGTGTAGTCTCCGATTATCTAGCGGCTCCCAAGTTAATACCTCTCAAAGCTTAGAAACTCTAAATGTTCGATCGCAGAATTTTTCGAGCAAAGCGATAACAGGAACATAAAAATGCTCACCAATATATTGACCTTTTTTTTACAGTACATGGTCTTTCATTATTCGCAGCACTTTTTAGAAACTTTTTATTTCTTTTTCATTCCCATTTCATTATAAATATGAATTAATTAATTAATTTTATGACGAAATTTTGGTCAAAATTATACGCCAATACCTAACGATACTTTCATGACAAAAATATCGTCAAGGATACATTTTTGTCCATAATGATGGCAGATGCAATATTACAACCTCCATGCATTGCCACTGACATGTGTTACGAGATTTATACGAAAATAAGCTAGAAACTCAACATTGGTCGTTCAATCCTAAGATTATATTACTGCAGCCCTCAACCCTTCCCTATCTAATGCTAGTTCCTTTACTTCATGATTACTCTTCTTATGTACTTTCCTCTTCATTAGGCCCATTACTTTTTCCTGGATCTTCCTCTGGGGATTTTCTCCTCTATTTTACCCTAAATTATGTTCATCACAAAGCCATTATGCCTCAGAGTGTGCCCAATCAATCTGCTTCTTCTTTTCTCCATGGTATTCCATTTGGTCCTTTCCTCTTCTACTCTTCTGTACACTTCATTATTCCTCTCTTCCAGCACCATGTTTCGAAGGCTTCCAGCCTTTTCTGGTCAACTTTTCCAATGGTCTATGCTTACGATCTATATAGGGCTAAGCTCCATACGAATGTTTTAACATACCTACTCTTTTCTGATGAAGGATCTCAGGTTTTCCCGGCGTATGTGATGGATAAAGGTTTCTCGGGTCTTCCGCCGGGTGAGCAGGTCCATGGGGCCCAACGTTTCGGAGAACGACTTGTCCTCCACCATCAGGGTGTCAGCTTCCGAATGCCGTTTCCTCAATTTTGGCCGGTATATATACTCTTCCTCCCGGGTCAGGTGTCAGCTTCCGAATGCCTCCTCCCAATCAGGTGGCACCTAACCCGGGAGGAGGAGTATATATACCGGCCAAAATTGAGGAAACGGCATTCGGAAGCTGACACCCCCTGATGATGGAGGACAAGTCGTTCTCCGAAACGTTGGGCCCCATGGACCTGCTCACCCGGTGGAAAACCCGAGAAACCTTTATCTACTCTTTCCTGGTTTTTAGTCATATCTTCTCTGAGCACAACAGTTGTCTTTTCCCTACGAACTCCTTCCTAGCTTCTGATACTCTCTATCTCAAAACTATGCTTTCATAATTGATAACCATCGGCATAAAAGGCTTTTAATTAAAAAATGATGGTCAGTTCATTTGTTAGTAACCTTTTCAATTAAAATAGCACAGTGAAAAAGTTAGAGGGTGACGTGAAGTTTTCTCATTCAATGTTGTGTGACGTTTGCGAGTTAAATAAATTAGCAGGAATACGATCGACTCATGAGAGCTTAAGCCTCCCGACAAGCTCAAAGGTTTCACTGACCAATGGCGTGCGAGAGCTTGAGTTAAAGCGATTCCGGGTTTAATGAAAAAAATTCAACCTAGCCCACCCGTCGATACACTGTGCTCGGACGGAAATGAAAGCGAACTTCGGTTTGCTTTCGAGGAAAAATTATTGCCTCGCAGGTGAAAAAAAAAGATACAAATCCATTCCGTGATGAACATGGCTCCGGAGTGAGTGAGGAATTATTTTTTCTGGTCTCTCCGACTAAGAGTCAGGACGAGGAAAATTGGTTTGAATTGAAAAAGTTTTCATTGGATTGTTAGGGTAAAGGGGGGTGTGTTTTTGGGGGCGTTTCTGGGATAATTCGATTGTCACTCGTTTTTTTTTAATGCTTTGCAAGGGTCGAAATAAATTATACGTTTTTCGGGAGTGTTCCCGCAGATTTTTTTGCGCATCATGCGAAAAACGTGCTTCCTTTGTTCTCCCTTCTTCCCCTACAGCATGCGAAGCGTGATAAGATTTCAGCACGGAGATTTGTCGCCTAAAGCGCAAGGCGTCAGATGAATTCAGAATGTCAGCTGATTTAGCCCGCTCGCTCAGCCAACGTATCAGGAGTATTTCAGCAACTGTTTGAATCGAAATTAATTCTGAGCTAAACCTTATCACTCGTACTGCTTGAAAAGATTTGTCTTTTCTATTGAATGTCCCTAGATATTAAAAAAATATTAAAATAAAAAAATGAAAATTATTCGACAAGTGTATATACATTTATGAAATTTTTCCTGCTCTAGGAGCTCACGGCAGCTAAATTTCTATTCAAGTAACGTATTTTGAATTCCTTTTCCATGGAAATTAACTAATCATTCTAAAATCAATATGAATTAAAGACTATATTTCACATTCATTCCATTCTAAGGGAAAATTTCCTTTTTTACTCTCCTTTTATTAAAAATAACGTATAAATCTGGCATGATCGTACCATTTAAATATCTTTTTATACATTATCGCCATTAATACAGTGTTGTTTCATGCACATTTTTCGAAATATAAATTGACTCAAAAAGGTTTATTTTTTCATTCATACCAAATAGAGGAGGCATTATTCAATTATGTGTGGAAGACATGAAAATAAGTCATTGAAGTCGCTTTACAGGGGAACAAACCGAAATGTAATTATGATTAGAGTGAAATTTAGAAATAGCTTTAAACCCATCATCACTACAACCTGAAAACCCTCTTTTTCTCAAGGAGGTTTCTGGGCTACAACGCATAAAGCCACCAATCTGACCGTGTCTGACGTCATAAAAATATGCTTGCTCCAAAAGCGACGCTGAGGACGGTTAGCGCACGTCCACTCTATGGTACAACATTCTCCAAGGCTCCTTCTCACAGGCTTCCCTAAGTCAACCTCAGCAATTCTTTCATTCGCTTCATTTACTTTGCTCAAGGAGAGCTCACGTAACGACAGGTATGGAAATGTATTAACTTCGATTTCCTTCCGTAAATTAAAAAAAAAACAGTCAGTACACAACTTTCTATTGTGGAGACGTTTTCAACGTATGGCGAGGAACAAATATGTCGAGTTAAAGCCTTATTTTTGTATGTAATTAGTTAATTATTAAGAATTTCAGTCACGTGGAATTAATTTTTTAGTAGTATCAAAGTCAGGTCAGTTTTTGAAACACAAGTATTACAATATTTACTTTACTCTTTCCGCAACCAATTAATTTTGGAAAATCCTGAAAAATCGGATAAGATCTCTTTAGATAGCCAAGGTAAAATATTGCTTAAATCCTCCAAGACCATACTTTGTTATTAAATGATAGTTTTAGCCACATGATAGTCAGTTTTTAAGAGCTACATGAAAGCGCAGTCAGTTTTTGAGTTGTAGTTATTGTAACTAACTTCACGATTTTACCGACTGCTTGTGTATGAAAAATAAACCGATACTAAGGCCGTTTTCGAACTTGGCAAATCTAGCATCTTGCCTTGAAACCTAGTACGCATCGAAAGCTATGACATCACGGACGCGTCTTCACCATGCGCTTGTTCACTAGCTATCGAGGAAAGATACCAAGTCAACGAAAAAGGAGACTTGCTATGCTTGCTAGGTTTTAAGTTCGAACTCGGGGTGTGATAATATGGGCTTGTACAGAAGATAAAAGTGAAGAAACTTTCAAATGGATACTATTTTATCATTACTACGTATAATTGTGTGATATTTATTATTTTTTTGCGGAAAAATTGATGAATTCGTCATATTTAAAGGCTTTTCAAATGTGAATATACTGATAAAAGATAGTTGTTTATGTGTGTTGTAGTAAGACCTAATAGTTGTGTGAATAATTCCATACATTGTAAATGTACCGTCCTTGTTTACTCCATTGAACCTACAAAATCTATCTTCCTTACTGTGGAAGGAAAAGAAATGAAAACATGACGAAAGAAATTATATGAAAGAATTATGGTCCGATGGAAAGTACTCTAAGGTAGCCATAATTTCATTGGCAGCATTATTGTTAGCTAACGAACATAATAATTGTTTATAACGTTAACATTGGAGAGGTTTTCACAGCATTCATTAAAGAAGTGGGACAATAAACCTTCAGAGTAAATGTAATTTGTTTTCAGCTTAATTATGTTAGTTACAACGCGCGTATTTATTAGTCAACAGTCAGAGATCATAGGTAGTTAGTTCGGAGTGTAATGCATTAATATATTGTTACGTGTTTTTTCATACAGGCAAAAAATATTATGCCTTTTTTGCACAAAGATGTTGATTGTGGTGAAATACAGTGAGCGATATGTCGTCCACTTTAGCAGCTCCAAGTAATCGAAGCATATTAGTTAATCACCATATTATGGTATATGAGAATTATTTTATTCATAAGCAATAAGATTAAAAAAATAATATTCTCTGTTACTTTGCCGTATAAGGTTGGGAAGCATTTTAAAGAAGTAATCCACTTCCATCACCCACAATAATTATGGACACGGATAGCGCTTTTCGTATGTTTTACGAAATGAAGGCCGCATGGTGTCTCTTCCACCGTAAAAGGCCTACGAAAGTGTCAAGTCAAGATTCTACCCGGTCGGTCTTGGGATCAAGTTAACTTGATATCAAGTTAACTAGGCGTTTGCCAAGTTCGAAAACGGCCTAAATACCTATTTTCTACATAGCAACAGGAGGAAAATCTAGCTCAAACTAACTTTATACAAATAATTAGCATGTTTAGCGGATCGCTTGATTATTATTTGAATCATCCAAATAGTAGTTAGCGTTATGGACATCACGCGATCCATTTTTACTTCACGTTCTCAATAAATATCTGAATTTTATGCACACATTTCGAGCACCTTGTCCATCGTGAGTGGGGAAAAATGAACATCTTTCACGTGCGTCCCCAGGGGAGGATTCGCAAGCATTTCTCGGCTCGCCAGAAGGCAAATAGAATTTGAAAAATGGTTTACCAAAAAAAACAATTGAGCGGCGGGAGGCACGCTATGCAATCACGGTGTAGGTGGCGGACAGAATGATGGGGTGGAGAGGGAGAAAGGCGGTTGGGAATGTTTGGTCTGCAGTCACGTTTCCACGCCATGGCGTGATGCAGTCTATTACGCTGTCCAGCTAGGAGAGAGGTTTTTACTCGAGTATATTTCTTTTAAACCCCGTCCTCGCTCACAACCCGCGTTTTAAGGGTTCACGCTCGGCTTTAAGGAGGTCGTGTCGTAAAATGAAAGTCACGTCGATTTTATTATTTTTCCTCTCTAATTGCGACACTATATTTTTTTTTAATCTATTTTCGTCTACTCGGTGTTCTATTTTTCACCGCGCCGAGATAATTATGACGAACGAAAATACAAAGATAAATATCGATCCGTCAATTCGACACGCTTTTAGTTGTGGCACTCTGTTGGCATGCAATGATTATGTCGTTCAGAGCCCAGAGGATGATTGGAAAGTATTCCCTTGAAATGTCGACCGTATTACGGTGGCTGGAGCGTTAATCGTGAGTCGTTAAGTGGAAGTTTTAATAACTTTTCATTAAAGCCGAAAAAAATAGTCTTGGACCACACTTCATTTGAGTACATCTGTTTGTTTGTGGGAAACAACCATTCATGGAAAAATATAAATGACGCAAGAATTATTTTTGACTTTTTGTCTCAATTAAAAATCGAATTTTTGGCGCGAAATTCAAAACTCAAACAAAAATCATTTGTAAACACTCGATTTTTTACGCGACATCATACCTTGATGATTGTTACCAACCACTGTAACGTCAAGGAACGTAATATTTAGTATTTATTGGGAAAATTCGTGCATGTAGAATCCAGTTGTTAGGATATAGCTCAAGTGCCACAAACCTACGCGTTAAAATGGCGTTATATTTCCAATGAACAGTAACATTCAATTTGTTCACTTTTATTCATACATTTTACTAATATGTACAAACGTTTGTGCAAATCTGTACATAATAGAAAATTGCTCCAACAACTGTGAGGAAATCGGTATTTTTCGGGTTCTCACCGCGTTGCACCATTTTTATAGGAAACCGTTTCGCCGGCATTCCAGTTGGCTTCTTCAGGTCTTAATGAACAGGAGAACTGTTTCAACAGTTGGTTCATCCAAGACCGTACGATTCCTCAGCCAATCAAAGCGCTCCGGACTAGATTCCAACGGACATTTAACGGGCCAGAATCCTATACATAGCGGTAGACTACTCTCCTGTTCATTCGGTTCATTAGGACCTGATGAAGACGACTGAAACGATGGCGAAACGGTCGCCTATAGAAATGGTGCAACCCGAGGAGAACCCGAAAAATGCCAAAAAACAAGAAAACCGTGGAGGCCTTCGAAACAACTGTGAGGAAAGTTTGTAAAGAAATCCACCAGGGGTTTTTATCCAACATTAGATTTGCCCTGATGAAGATGGATGACGAGAACATCGAAACGTCGGCAGAGATGGAGAGTTTGACCCGGTAAGAAACTCGAAAAACTTTTTTTTCACCATATCCCGGAGAAGCGTCAGATATGTATGGGAAGCAAGTGCACTGGCGTGCCGCGAAATGAACGGTACACTAGATAGAATCGATAGCTCCTTCCATTGAAATAAGGACCTTACACTCCAACATACGTCGCTGCTAGCGGAGCGGAACGTTTAGTTTGAACCATCGGTAGCGTGTTCGACTCCCATTCCGAGGGTCCCAGGTTCGAGTCCCAGCGCCAAAATTTTTCATGACAAGTCAGCGTCAGTGAAGTTCACGGAATCGGCCTGGGTATCGTGATGTGAAAGAAAGCGAGATAATCACATTAGTCTTCCCAGAAGATGCAGCCCTGGATGCTAACACTGTATGACATGATGGCAATCCTCTCGGTAGAATATTTCGGAGGTAAAATAGTCCCCCATGTATGGACTTTTGGGAGGGGAACATCAGTCAGGTTGGATAAGAACGCAGCGTAAATGGCTAAACTGAAGCGTCGTGGTTTCAGGCGACATAAAGTCAAAGTATAACAGAAACAACAATTGAACTTTTCCACAGGATATTTTAATGAGTAATATGCATCTGTTGACTCTGGCTCTGATCTGTTGACTCTCTGACTGACGATGGCTCTGTGAGCTAAACGCGTCGTACATATTATAATATCCTGTGGAAATGTGCAATCGTTGTTTCTGTTATAATATGACGAACTTCCACGATATCTCGCCTGAATCTCTTGAACTCATGCGCTCACATGCTTGCCGCGGTCATCGTGAGATAAAAATTCGTCAGTTTTCTGGGGAATTTTAAATCCGAGGAAGAATTTATTTTTAAAAATCCCAGGTGTCCTCATCATTCCCCGTATATCTCTGGTTCCTCGCATTTTATGGCCTAATCTCCTTTTCGGAACGAAACACAAAAGGGAGCAAGGGGCTAGTGTGTGTATCAAACTATTTTTTATTCGTTTTCCGACAATTTATCCCTCTCACGGACGTACCTCCGTTAAAAATGGGACGCCGACGAGAATGGAAAAATAAAGCAGATAGCCACAGGATGAGGACGCCGGAACGTCAAGATTAGGGGGAGCGGGGAAGGTTGAAATGCTGAGGACTCGCCCGGAATTCTCATTGTATCATGCATCCTATGTGAAGGGACAATGGGTGACTCTAGTCTGGTTGAGAACGGGAAAATTCACCGGGTGAAGTCAAGGGGCTATAAAGTCGGTACACATGTTACATAAATGAACAACGTAACTTAATATTGCCAGGAGGAATCCTATATTAAATTGGAGCGAAGTTTTGGTAGGCCAGAACAAGCACAAGAGCAATCTAAATTAAATTGGAATGGTGTAGATATATGCGAATGATGCTGTGTTGCTCTCTGATATCCGCTGTCTGCTATCATAAAATGGGAGTGTCACATTGCCGAAGAGATACGTACATAAAATCGTTCTTTCCGCGTACAATTAGCGACTACAATCAAAACTGAGCTCCACTAAATACACTCCCAACATACATGTTACAAATTCACCTCCCAAAACCTTATCCCTTACATCTTTACACGGCTGGTGTCCTAACACCCCCGGCTACACGCCCATGCGGTGGCACGCAGGGAATTATGTATATGTAGATGTAAAAAATGCCAGCCTCTCACAGCACGAGAGATTTGCTTAAAAAATGCCAGCCATTTTACGTGGGAAACGGCACGTGTATGCACTCTAGAGAAACAATATTTTAAAAATGAGCAACTTTTGCCTGGAGGATTTCGGGATAACCCGAAAAAAAACCAATAAAGTATTATTATTTCCGTCGTATGAATAACTGCATTTCTGGGGATCGGGTTGGTGTGGTGGCTAGAGTACAGGCTAGCCATACGGACGGCTAGAGTTCAAATCCCTGCAGAGGCGGATGTTTTTCAGAGGAAACCCGATCCCTACTTGAGTGTCTTGTGGAGGGGACTTTAAGTGCAGTACTCCGTCTGTCGTCTGAGACGTTAAGCCGTGGTCACCTTGGCGTCTTTCGATAAGAGCAGGCTAATGCCGACGCCGGGTTTCTATCCACCCTTCCTCCCTTACCTATCCCCTATGGAAATGACCTTATCTGTCGGTCGCCTC
This sequence comes from Ceriagrion tenellum, assembly GCA_963169105.1. Lineage (NCBI taxonomy): Eukaryota > Metazoa > Arthropoda > Insecta > Odonata > Coenagrionidae > Ceriagrion > Ceriagrion tenellum. Next base: position 86,453,996 of record OY720642.1, on the reverse strand, counting down.
CCCAAATATCCAATCCAACCGAGTAAATGCATTTTAGTGAAGACTGGTCCTCGAATGTTTTTTTCAACTTTGACAATTATTAAACTATGCACTAAATGACTCACGATAAGCGTACCAACCACCTAAATTAACCGGTAAATTGCTTTATTCTTGATTTTGATCACGCATAATAAGACAAAGTATCGAAACACATCAGGGAAATAACTAGTGTAGCAAACCGTAGATTAGGATTCGTAAAAAGGGTTCTAGGCAAATGCGATGAGAGAGTACGAGAAAGAAGCTATTTTACACTTGTCAGGCCTCATTTAGAATATGGCGCTAGTATATGGGATCCGTACGAGGAAGGTATGATAAAAGAATTAGAGCGCGTGCAAAGGAGATCTGCTAGGTTTGTTAAAGGCCGTTATGATAATTGTACATATAAGTGTTACGAGCTTAATAGAAGAACTAGGATGGGAATTACTATCAGAACGCAGGTTAAAATTTAGGTTAAACCATTTAAGTAAATTCGAAACAGAGTTGTTCACAGATGACGTTAGATATATATTGAGAACCCCTGCGTATTATGCTAGGTTTGATCATATTAACAAGATTGGAGAGATAGATTGTCGTACCGATAGATTTAAAATGTCATTTTTCCCTCGTACCATAAGAGAGAACAATAGGCAGCGTAGCAAAGGGATAGGTAGGTGAAATATAGTTAGAGTAGTCTGTAGCGCATGATTCATTTAATAACAACCAATAATCCCTTCCTTATTATGTAGATACTAACCATCTAGCTGCATGTGACCCAATTATCCAGCATGTCCCCGTTAAATATCCTAGTCGCATGTCAATAGTGCATGCTTGGTGATCTTTACCCCCTACCACACACCCTCGTGGTGGCTCGCAGGGTATCACGTAGATGTAGATGTAGATGAATATCCTCTCAGGCAATGTTCCGGCGCTCAAATTCAGGCGGTTCTGGGCTGCGCGGTCGGGGAGACTACGCCGACGAAGTCACGGAGGAGTAGAAGGGCGCGCCTTGACGCGGTCGTAACCCTCATTGGTGCGGCCGGGAAGGGAGGAGAAAAAAAATGGATCGTCCGGTCGGAAGCCGGATCCCACCTGTTTCATTCATGGCCCAGGGAAAGAGCCAAATCCCTGGGCCCCGCCCCCTCTCCCCTTCTCATGCCCACAAAAATCCTCCCTTCTCAACCGCTCTCCAAAACATCCTTCCCACACCCATTTTTTTCATCCCTTGAACCCTAAACCCCTCTCCTTCACGACACGCCCCGACATTTCATTTTTTCCACACCCTCCTTCGGTTGCTACCCCCTCATTTTCCACACCCCCGAAGGTCGAAATATAAGTCGAAGAGACACAAAAAATGAGCGTCTATAGGTTAACCCTTTGAGTGAGGCATGACGTGATATGACGTGATAGTTGTCTTTACGCTGGTGCTGATGACGTGATATCACGTCAAGGGTACCGTGAGTGCTCCATCTTTCACTCGGGAACTTACAATAGGCCCCCTGGTGAAAGCTTGAACACTCAAAGTACCCATGACGTGATATCACGTCATGCCGCACTCAGAAGGTTAACAAAGATGAACAGATACTGGGTCGTTCAGGGGACCGGAGTCCAACAGTGATTGTTTCAAATGTCCAGGGCGACTTTCTGATGTTCACCTTTTCAAGGTGAACTCAGTATTATATAGACCTATTTGAAGCTGTGCTATTTTTAATACACCTTTATATCCACATAATATTCTGCAAGAATCCTTAAGGGCTTCCTTATTCGAAAAAAACACAAACACAGCATAGGATGATGCCATAATATTGATATGTTGGCATAATGTTGATGGCATAATGTTGCCACCCTGATGATGGCATAATGTGCCGAAACTATGGTCGGTGACGAAAATAGTATGAAATAAATATTATGAAATGAAATGAAAATGAAAATAGTATGAATTAATACGAAAAAAAGAAATATGGAAATTGTACGAGCGTTTATTTTAAAATATAGAAATCCATAGGTTCCGCAAAGTTTGTGCCAATACGCTCTCTTATATCCTAAAGGGTGTTAGTCTGCGTAGCACTCTACTTGTATCTTAGGTGGCATGTTAATCTACGAGGCACTTATCTAGTTTCTGGTCTGACCGCTCATCATCATCCTGACAGCTTTTGGCCTGCGCCTAGCGGCCGGCGGAAAATTCGCCGTTCTGGTTTGAATTGGGATGAGTGCTACATGCCAGGTGTGGAATCACTCTGTACCACACACCCTGGTGATGCCTTGCAGGGTATTTCATAGATGAAGATGAAGGGTGTGCTGAAATGGGTGAGTTATTACCAGCGCACACCATACTATATCCTAATGAAATGTTACTAAGAGTAATGACGAATTAGCAAAAACCAGCCAGTACTGGTCCGTAGGCCAACCTTCACTACCATCCGCTATATATTAGGTGCGCCACCAATATAAGAGAGACTATTTTCAGTAATTTATTTTGCAATAGACCTGTATATTGACGTCTAGCCCACTTTGGACCACATCTAAAGCTTTGAAGCCTTACTTAATATCCCATATTCATTTATTACGGTTCAGAAGGCGATCACACAATTGTGTGAAATTCACAGTGGAAAAATCGTTCGTCGGGACTGGAAATCGAACCCAAAGTGCTCGCATACGGGAACCTCTGGAATTATATGCAATTATGTGAAGACTACTTGCTCCTTGAAGCTCCCATGTGATTCACAGTGGAAGAGGACGCCTGGGTAGCTTAAGGCAGTTAGAGCGAAATATCATTTCACCTAGAAATCAATGAATTTGCTCTCAATTTAAAGTAAGATATATCACCCTTCCATTAACACCAAAAATTCAACCCCTTACCACACTACTTTCTGAGGTATTTTACAAACATTACCGGCCATTCTATATGGGAAATGGTACGTTTATGCACTAGAGAGAGCTTATATTAAAAATGAAGAATTTTCTACACCTATATCTCGTCAAAAATCAAGTTTGTTGTTTATGGGTTTTCTAAACTATTTTTGAAAATTAATCATATTGTTACCGTAGTAAATTCTTCGGGGTCACGAATAAACTTCCGTTTTCATGGAGTTTCAAGCGTATTTCGCGAAAAAAATTAGTCAAGTTAAAGACTTATTTAGATGTTTACATTTGATTACTTACAATTTCTGTCATGTGAAACTATATTTTTGCACCATTAATAATGCAATATTTAATTCGTGTATCTCATAGCTGGTGAAATTAAAACGTATTTTTCGAATATGGTCTCAATTATGATAAGGGAACAATCACGCTCGCACCACCTTAATTGGCTAGAGCTTTCGGCGCGAAATCGAGGGATCTGGGTTCGATTCCCAGTCCAGGCGAATGATTTTTTTCACTGTGAATTTCACACATTTGTGAGATCACTTGCGGGTGACTCCGTTGAAGTTACTGCGCGGCTACTCCCCGCGGTTCATTTAAATGTGTTTTATGTCGAGTTCAGGGGTCTATTCTGTATATCCTCGGAATTCCCGAGTCTCGACAGTGACTAAATTTTGACGTCAGAGCCAAGTCAAATTCAAAGGGAAGGATTCAAAAGTTGGGACTTGTCGGGGAATTCGACGTCACATCCACGGATTTACCGAGGTTCGACCGCGTCGATTGCTTACCGAATAAGGCCCCTGAACTTACAAAAACAAGCTTACTTGTTCCGACGAAACTCAACATTTTTAATCAAAAGCGTTTCGGCGAAAAATCTATTCGACCGCGCGGGCCTTACACGGCTTTCGGAGAAGGAGCCATTGAATTTTCCACGGTCAGCGTTGATAAACGATCAGCCAATCAATCGATATCCACCCCATTAAATATTCCGTCCCATTTTCTCCCCCAACTCTGGCTAATTTACCCCCCCTCTCCATCCTACCTTTCCTGCTTTTCTAAAGATTTTTTTGCCCCTTTGTCTTTCTCTTCGTTGATGTTTCTACGGCTAGGAATCTGGGGCAAGGACTGCCTCCCGCATGGCGTCAGGCACGCTACGAAGGAAGGGAACCTTTCACGGAGGCACGCGAGCGGACGTTGCCGCGAAGCAAAACGAGAGGGAATGGTTTTTCGCATTTCGTAACAAACAACTCGAGGTAAAGTGCATTAACCTTTCAATTTCCGATTTGTCACTCGTATGACTTGAAACATCGCGTAATAGCTTCGACTTAATGAGCGAAAAATTACCGATAAGATTATTTTACCCGTGGTGCAATTCTATAGGCCGCTTTACACTGTGCATTTTATTGTACAATTGTTCCTTCATGAAGGAAATTGTACCGTGTAAAGCGGTACATTTTATTGTACGATTGTTCCTTCATGAAGGAAATTGTACCGTGTAAAGCGGCAAATTGTATGATTGTCTGAATGACTTAACGGGAAATATAACCTCCTCTAATTCCATTCAGTTTCTTGTACATTCTATGATACATTCGTTTGTACAATAAAATGTACCGTGTAAAGCGGTACATTTTATTGTACAATTGTTCCTTCATGAAGGAAATTGTACCGTGTAAAGCGGCAAATTGTATGATTGTCTAAATGACTTAACGGGAAATATAACCTGCTCTAATTCCATTCAGTTTCTTGTACATTCTATGATACATTGGTTTGTACAATAAAATGTACCGTGTAAAGCGGTACATTTTATTGTACAATTGTTCCTTCATGAAGGAAATTGTACCGTGTAAAGCGGCAAATTGTATGATTGTCTAAATGACTTAACGGGAAATATAACCTGCTCTAATTCCATTCAGTTTCTTGTACATTCTATGATACATTCGTTTGTACAATAAAATGTACCGTGTAAAGCGGTACATTTTATTGTACAATTGTTCCTTCATGAAGGAAATTGTACCGTGTAAAGCGGCAAATTGTATGATTGTCTAAATGACTTAACGGGAAATATAACCTGCTCTAATTCCATTCAGTTTCTTGTACATTCTATGATACATTCGTTTGTACAATAAAATGTACCGTGTAAAGCGGTACATTTTATTGTACAATTGTTCCTTCATGAAGGAAATTGTACCGTGTAAAGCGGCAAATTGTATGATTGTCTAAATGACTTAACGGGAAATATAACCTGCTCTAATTCCATTCAGTTTCTTGTACATTCTATGATACATTCGTTTGTACAATAAAATGTACCGTGTAAAGCGGTACATTTTATGGTACAATTGTTCCTTCATGAAGGAAATTGTACCGTGTAAAGCGGCAAATTGTATGATTGTCTAAATGACTTAACGGGAAATATAACCTCCTCTAATTCCATTCAGTTTCTTGTACATTCTATGATACATTGGTTTGTACAATAAAATGTACCGTGTAAAGCGGTACATTTTATTGTACAATTGTTCCTTCATGAAGGAAATTGTACCGTGTAAAGCGGCAAATTGTATGATTGTCTGAATGACTTAACGGGAAATATAACCTCCTCTAATTCCATTCAGTTTCTTGTACATTCTATGATACATTCGTTTGTACAATAAAATGTACCGTGTAAAGCGGTACATTTTATTGTACAATTGTTCCTTCATGAAGGAAATTGTACCGTGTAAAGCGGCAAATTGTATGATTGTCTAAATGACTTAACGGGAAATATAACCTGCTCTAATTCCATTCAGTTTCTTGTACATTCTATGATACATTGGTTTGTACAATAAAATGTACCGTGTAAAGCGGTACATTTTATTGTACAATTGTTCCTTCATGAAGGAAATCCTACCGTGTAAAGCGGCAAATTGTATGATTGTCTAAATGACTTAACGGGAAATATAACCTCCTCTAATTCCATTCAGTTTCTTGTACATTCTATGATACATTCGTTTGTACAATAAAATGTACCGTGTAAAGCGGTACATTTTATTGTACAATTGTTCCTTCATGAAGGAAATTGTACCGTGTAAAGCGGCAAATTGTATGATTGTCTAAATGACTTAACGGGAAATATAACCTGCTCTAATTCCATTCAGTTTCCGGTACATTCTATGATACATTCGTTTGTACAATAAAATGTACCTAGTAAAGCGGCCTTGTGGCATTGTTCACACCTCGAGAAAAAATTGATATCTGAAGCCTTGAACACACGAGAGCAACATCTATATACAACCCTGCGAGCCGCTGCATGGGCAAGCGAGGATAGTTCAGATTTTCTTGGCGATAATAAACAACAATAGTGGATGAGTCTGAATGGATTTTTTCACCAGAGTTAAATGACCATCATAATTTTCATGAACATGATTTGTGACGTTAGACTTACTCGTTAGTCAAGTGCTCAAGCTCTGGAGATTAAATAACAAAATTCATGAAAAATGAAAGAAATTGATTTCATCGCTCGCTGTACATCGGGAGCTGTATAAAAGACAACAAATTTCAACATAATGTGAAACGTTTCTTTTTCTCGTCCAGGAGAAAATTTGTGCATATGTCATAGAATTATTTTGATACGTACGTCAAGTGTCACAAGGCTAACGTGTAAGTCCTTTTGAGTGCGGCATGACGTGATATCACGTCAAGGGTACCGTGAGTGTTCTCGGCGACTGCCACAATATTTTGCTGCCACTATACAGAATCCATAAAAATTAATGAATCATCCTAGCCCATTTATGAAGTAACCTGAATCGTTCCACGGCGTATTTTTGATCCAAAACTAGGCGTCACGATGGATTTGCGAACGTCTAGATATAATTGGGATATAATCACTTCCCTCAGGGCCTCGTTGTCGACTTTTTCTGTCGTCGTAATCGTGTTCCGAAAGGCCGGATCTCAGGAGGTAGGCTAGCAATCATTCATAGTTTTACCCACATGCTTTATACGCTCATTTTTTTGAGCATACTTCTTTTCGTCCGTATTCAGAATCCCCCTTTCTTTTTTTACATAGAAGTCAAAGTCATTACACAAAGGCGTTTCAAGCGGCAATTCTGTCCGGTGATGAAGTTCTTTGGGATGATACCTATCCACCGAGCACCCATCCATTCTCGTCATCCTGTTTTCAGGCGGCTTTCTCATTTTCTTCTTTAAAACCTAGTTTTTTTTGTCTAACGACCTACATAGAACGTGAGCATTGATGGCTTCCATAGGATGAGCGTTTGACCCTTATTGCTTGGTCTTTTTTCAGTAACTCAAAAATCTCTAAAATGTATCCTTAGCATCCATATTGAAAATAATACTTTTTATGATGATTATGTGGAACAAATTGAAATTATTTGGATGCCAAGCAGTCATTTAACCCTTTGAATGCGGCAAGACGTGACACCACGTCATGGTTGTCTTTACGCTGGTGCTGATGACGTGATATCACGTCATGGGTACCGTGGGTTTTCCAGTTTTCACTGGGGGCCTAGTGAAAATTCCCTAGTGAAAGCTGGAACACTCGCAGTGCCCTTGACGTGATATAACGTCATCAGCATCAGCGAAAAGACAACCATGACGTGATATCACGTCATGTCGCACTCAAAGGGTTAAATGAGCTACTTTTTCGCACCCTTACCTATTCCTTTCCGAAAAATTTCTTTGCTGAACAATAGCCTTCCACATCTTATAAGCCCTTATTCCATGATCCCCTGCCTTCTCATCCAGAAGTTAGTTTTTCTCCACAACCCACCTCATATCACGTTCCTAACACAACAATCAATAAATATATGTATTTTACAACCAATCGTACCTGATGATACAGCAAAGCGAATTAAAAAGAAAAGAACTTAAATTAGTTAGAGCGGAATATCATTTTACCTAGAAATCAATAATTTTGGTCTGAATTTAAAGAAAAATATATCACCCTTCCATTGACATCAAAAATTCAACCCCTTACCACACTACTTTACGAGACATGTGCCAGAAAATTCCAGCCCTTTTACAAGGGAAAAGGTACAGTCACTTCATAAAGTATCGCGACACACTACTCTAGCGGTTCGTATAGGTCGGATGTCGAAGCTCGAAATACGTTGGCTATCCTGAACTATCTCTGGTGGCTGTGTCCCTCTTGACTTTCAATAAATATCATACTGTACCTGGAGAAGCTCATAATCAACAGATATGGCTCAGGATAGCCAACGTGCTTCCAGCTTCGAAAGCCGACCTATACAAACCACTAGCATAGTGTGTCGCGATACTTTATGAAGTGACTGTACGTGTATGCACTCCATAGAGAGCTTATTTTAAAACAATTAGGCATTCCCTACACTTAGATCTCGTCAAAAAATAAACCGTATGTTGTTTGTGTGTTTTCTCAACTATTTGCGAAATTAATCATGTTTTCACCGCAGTAAATTCTTCAGGATGACACTAAACCTTCCGTTTTGATGGAGCTTCAAACGTACCGCGTGAAAAAATGAATCATGTCAAAGACTTATTTATATATTTTCATTTGATTACTTACGATTTCTGTCATACTAAACTATATTATTTCACCATTAATAATGCAATGTTTGATTCGTGTGTCTCACAGCTGGTGAAATTAAAACGTATACTTCGAATATGGTCTCTATTATGATTAGGAAACTATCTCGCTCGCACTACCTAAGCCAGTGAAATATTGATCAAACATGTGAAACTACTTTTCCATTAGCCACTGTCAAACTTTGCGAGATGTTTGACTTCACTTATTCTTAGCGATTGGCATTTATCGTTGATATATTTATGTATAGTCGCAAAGAACGACGGCCATTCATTATTTATGGTTATTTTTTTATTTTAAATTTGCCTAGCCATGTAACTATATGGCAAGCAATCTGATGTTTGAAATTTGCTGCCGCAAACTCTGATTAAATTCTGAGTCAGCATCATCAGAAGAGAGAAAGACCCAGATGATGGCATGACGTGCCGAAACTATGGTCGGTTGTAAATAATGCTTGGAAGTGTGCAAGAGTTTTTTCTCTTCTAAAGATGCAGAGTCTGATGTTTGTATTATTAAATCATTCAATACATTTAGAGCCCAATATTAAAGTGGTTCTGAAATCAGGTCCACTTCTACCAGATTTCCTGAACACTTGCAACGGCATTTTTGAAGTGCATTTTAGGGACTGACAATGAGATGAAAATAAAATAGGGTTTCCAGGTAAGTTTTACGGTAATTCAGCCTCAAATGCGGAAATTTAAACACAAGCTCTGGTGGAGATTGCTCAGTTTTAAACAGAAAAATGCCAATTTGAACGAGAAATCATATTCAAGATTTTAATTAACACTGATGATAAGAAGAGAAAAGTCCTGGGAATTTTAATAAAAATAAAATATAGACACCTTACTATTTCTTAAAGTTTTAATTTGTTGAAAATAAAAATATTCAATTTGTTAAAAATAAAAAAATTCAATTTGTTAAATATAAAAATATTTAATTTGTTAAATGTAAAAACATGGGAAATTTATAAAAAACGAATTTATGCCGTAAATTTCGTCAAAATGCGGTAGTTCCTTGCAAATGACACTTCAGCCTTCTCCTAAGGCTGAAAAAATGTGATTATCAAAAAATATTCTCGGATAATCTGCATAATTTGTAACTTAATTTTGGTTATCATTAGATAACCCACTTCATGAGTGGAAGTAGTATAATTTAAACTGAATAAATAAAAATGTCTTTGTGTTTTTCTTGACTAACATAGTATTTGTCTTGACTAAACTTAGTGTTTAAGACTTGAAAAAACTGACTAACATAGTGAAGCCAGAGCCACGTTTGGGAAAAAAGTATTATTTTTAACAATTCGCAATCCTGCCCTAAAGGGTTACATCTAACAGATATACAAACGGTTTGCTCAGAAGAAATCGTCTCTACGATTTCCTTTTGAAGTTTGAGAGTTTTTCTATGCCTCAATTGGGATTTACGAGGGAGCATTCGAGCGTGAAAGTGAGTCCCTGGTGGTGTACGCTTGGTTCCGACAGAAGTCAGCACACCCTCCATTCCTCCCTTGAGACCTTTCTTCCGCCATTCCCCGCCGCAAAACTTCCACCTGTCTCCGCACTTTCTCCTCAATTCTTCCGTCTCTTTCCATGGAAACTGCATCCTCTGCTTCCGCCTCCTCTCAATTTCCTCACGCTAGAACTAGCAGAAATATCTCCACTGTAGAGTTGTATGACTTTGTATTATAAATTGGCGGAACTAGCAGAAATAACTCCTCCGTGCAGCTTTTCGATTAAGCAGTATACATTGGATGAACTAACTGAATTATCTCCTCTATAGAGCTGTTTTTATTGCATTTTATATTGGACTAACTACTTGAAATATCAACTCTCTGTAGAGCTGTTTGTAACTGTATTATACATAGGAATACCTACCAGAAATGTCTCTTCTGCAGATGTGTTTGTCACTGCATTATACATTGGACAAACCTCCATTAATATCTACTCTATAGAGTTGTTTGTTAATGCACTATATATTGGACGAATCAATAAAAATATCTCCTCTGTAGAGCTGTTTTATTGGACTATACATTGAACGAACCACCAGAAATATCTCCTCCGTAGAAATGTTTGTTATTTCAGTTTACATCGGACGAACCACCATACATGTCTCATCTTTAGAGATATTTGTCAATGCATTATACGTAGAATATCCATAAACTACTTTTAATCAAAATACCTCTTGTGTATCTGAAACAAAAGGAAAACTTCCAACGACAGAAAGGAGCCTTTCCTCCCTCAGCAATATTCTAAGCTCAAGGGTCCTCTCGATGAATCTCAAGCTGAAATTGTATTAAACAATGGTGTTACCAATCGTTCTTTAAGGATATCAAACATGGAATACAAGAAAGCAAGAACTCAGACAACTTTTAGTCCATGAAAGAAAGCTACTAAGAAAAATTTAGGGACCAGTTCCAGACCCCATATCAGGAGAGTAGAGAATAAGACATGATCTGAAACTGGAGCAACTGTACTATGAACCAAATATTGCAGGTGTTTTAAAAAGCAGATGGCTGAAATCGGCAGTGAATATGGCAAAAAAAGGTGATTGATATGGTGCCAGCTGGTGGAAGACCTAGGAAAAGGTGGGTGGATGGAGTGTGCGAAGACTTACAAAAACTTGAAGCTTGGTAGAACTGGCAACAGATTGAGATAGCTCGAGGACACTGGAGGGACTTAGTGTGTGAGTCGTGCGGTCTCCTAGGCCTCGACGCGTAAAGAGGGAGATTTTACATTGCCTGCGACATTGATATCGAGGAGATACCGTATCACCATTTTGGACTTCCAATTCATTCGATATAACCACTCGTGCTGCGTCAACTATATTAAAAGTGATGCGACATACGATCCAATTTGATATGCGACATTACACAGGGAATGCGGTTTCATGATGTGAAAATTAACACTTAATACGAATCGATGTGCGAAATAATTCTATTTACGACAATTTGACATGCGATCATGCAATGCGCGGTAGTTTGGTGAGGAATAATTCGACGAGTGACCATTCGATATGCGATGATTCGATATGCGACATAATTTACTCAGTGGCTATCTAAATGTTCGAAATTGAATAATTCGATGAGTGACGGTTCGAAATACGAATATTCGATATAATATATCTCGATATACGATAATTCGATATACGAGAATTCGATATATAATAATTCGATATGCGATAACTCGATACGCTGCATGATTAAAACAACGTCTATCTTAATTTTTATGACATTTGATATGCGTTAGTATCGATACGACACAAAAGGCAGTAGTAAGTTAAGCCAATACTTAAGTAAGAGTACTACAATGTTTGATACAACGCGTATTTTGCGAGGGCAATTTTTCATCGGAATTCGATTCTGAAAATTCGAATATCGAACAGCCCTGCTTTCCCCGTCGCCACCCCAAAATCCTCCCTCCTTATCAAACTCTCGAAGCATTTAGAACTCTTCTCTCTCTCTCTTGACTCGGTCTCGAATCGAGTATTCGACTACTTGATTGGATTGATACGACGAGGAAGAGAGACTGAGCCACTTTTACGTGTCCAATCTCATTCCGCCCGCCTTAACATTCGCCATTCAAGAATTTCCTCCTCCGAGTCGAGCCGAAGAAAGAAGGGGAAGGAAGGCGAAGAGAGATGTGACGTCACCGATTTTCTTCGATCGCCACTGACGACGCGCGAAAAGAAAGCGGGATTTGTCAGTCATCCTCCGACCAGAGCCGCTCACGAAAGCGGGAGAGAGTGAGGGAGAGGGGATCGGAAGAAGAAGAGAGGAAGGAATGAAGAAAATACGGAGGCAGAATTCCGAAATGACTGGGAATAAGTTTCCCGATTCAATATAAAAAAGGGATCCTCCTCGAATTTCCGCGTCGGGTTTTATTGCGTCACAGCTCGTCGCCCGCCTTACGTCACCGCTGCCATCCGCGGCGCGGCGCCATACAAGAGGGTTCGAATTTCAAAATAGATGAACACCATATATGAAAACCGAATTCGTACACAGTAACCATAAACTAAGCCCCTAAAATATAGTTATATGGCGTTAAATATAGTTATGTATATACGAAATGGCTGACTTAATCTGTCTCTCTTGTGACCAATCTGTCTTACCAGTGTCTTTTAATTATTTTATTTTTATTTTGACTTAAGTAAACATTATTTACATGTGCTCAAAAGTATGAGAGGATGAAAAAATATGCCAATCTAGATAAAAATAAAAAAATAATTATTTAATTCTACATTTCCTATAACTTACAACTGAGAGTGTAACAAGGTCTATACTTGAAATTAGTATGGAATTCAATGTTTTTGTGTCTATTGAGTATAATGTAATTATAAATATTTAAACTATGCAATTATTATCTGTCTTGTAATTATAATAATAATAATTATTATTGAATTTTATATTATGTTAACATTAAATTCATGTACCAAAAAAGTCTGAAGGACCGACTAGTTGAATGATAAAATTGTTCTTTCACTTTATTCAGGTTGTCCGATGCGCGTTTGAAGTCAAAATTTAAAAAAAATGAAATGATTGACCAAATTTGATAAATGGGTGATGAAAAAAGCCTGATATACCTAGTAAAAAATAACGGTATTGCTCAAAGCTTCACTAGAATTGTAATAATAAACTTGATCACGAAGTTGAGAAAAATAATTACGACGGGATGGAAAGTGTATGTTAAAAAATCATAAATTGATCGATAATCCCATTAAAATTTGCTAACTATTTCTTTTCGCCGACGTTCCAGAGTTCTTAGACGCAAAGTATTTGGAGAAAACATTAAACTGAAGATTTGAATTAAATATTTTTTATAATGCTAATTATGTCAGGAAAAAAGCAAGAAAATTACCGTCGTTTACCTCGTTAATTAACCTCGAATGAAAATTACGGCAATTTAACCATCTCTATCCCCTAATCATATCGAGGTATAATAAATACATGATGTGCAGTCATGCGTGTCAACAAGGCTGGTGTCTTAACCCTTTGAGTTCGGCTTGACGTGATATCACGTCATGGTTGTCCTTACGCTAATACTGATGACGTTATATCACGTCAAGGGTACCGTGAGTGTTCCAGCTTTCACTGAGGAACTTTTACTAAGCCCCCTAGTGAAAGCTGGAACACTTACGGCACCCATGACGCGATGTCACGTCATCAGCACCAGCGCAAAGACAGCCATGACGTGATGTCACGTCATGCCGCACTCAAAGGGTTAACACCCCCTTCCACCCGCCTATTTGGCGTCTCGCAGGGTTGTATGTATATGTAGATTTTGAAACTACACAAGTGAAACTTGTTGAGGTGAAATAAATCGAAGAAGGGGGAAAAATTGGAAGAATCGTTAGCTTTTTCAAATTTATCGAACTCAGACGAGAGAGATTGATTGAAATCATTCTCTAAATGTCACTCTTTCCGAATGATCGATGGTTATCGATAGCATCCGATCAGACTCCTTAACATGCGTCACGCGAACCACGCAGCACCCAGAATAGATCTGATATTCGACAGGTGAGCAGACTATAGTAGCCGCTTCAAAGAGAAAGACACGGTCTCTCGGTCAATACTCGATCCCTTTAATAATTTAGTGGTTTTTACGTCCAAGTTCACCGTTGTTCTCTGAAGACCGATTTGCTTTTCGGTAAAAGTCTCTTTTTCTTGCGGAGATTTTATAAATCACGCCAGGGTAAATTATTTGGGCGAATTTTTTTCGGATGGGTACATATCAACCAAAAGCCTTATTGCCATTAAATGATAACGTGATTAATTTGAGTCCCCCAAAATCAAATTATGAGAGGCAACAACTATCATAAGCCTAAATTTACTCGTTACAGCCGATTTTGTTCATCATAATGTAACAGCACTTCAAAGCGTAGGTTCCTCCTTAAGGTAGTTTGAGCGAAATATCAATTTACCTAGAAATCAATGAATTTGATCTCATTTTAAAGAAAAATATCTCACCCTTCTAATGAAATAAAAAATTCAACCCCTTACCACATTACTTTCGGAGATATTTACCAAAAAAATACCAGCCCTTTTACATGGGAAATGGTACGTGTATGCACTCCTGAGAGACTTTGTTTACAAAATGAGGAATTTCTAACTTAGATGTCGTAAAAATACTAACAGCGTGTAGTTTGTATGTTTTCTCAACTATATTTGAAAATTAATCATATTGTCACCGCAGTAGGTTATTGGGTATCGCAAAAAACCTTCCGTTTTGAAGGAGTTCCAAACGCACCACGCCAAAAAAATGAGTCAAGTTAAAGACTTATTTAGATATTTACATTTAATTACTTACCCTTTCTGTCTTATAAAACTATATTATTGCACCATTAATAATGCAATATTTAATTCATGTGTCCGACAGCTGGTGGAATTAAAACGTATGATTCGAATATGGTCTCTATTATGATTAGGGAATTATCTCGCTCAGACTACCTTAAAACACCACCCATCAATGAAAGAACGAATGAAGTAGGGATAAGGAAAAGAAGGGTGGGGAGTTTAGGCGAATTGAATGTTAACGCGTCTCTACTGGCTTTGGAGGTCATTGAGATCCGGCAGGAAGAACATAATCACTACGCGAGATACGACCTAAGTAAAACCTGTGAACGTATTATCCATAAAATCAAGACTGTGCGGTAAAATACAATACCACGAAAGAGTTGACACTTCAGGGCAATCCAGTTTCGCCCACAACCTAACTTTTAAGCATAGTAAAAACCTGCGCCCGCCTCCTCCTATAAGCGGTCACCCCTCTAAGCGGTCGATATTTTGTGGAGCAGATGAAATGAATTTCCCGTAAAAGCAATGTCAATTTTCCCCTCCTCTAGTGGTCATTTTAATAAAGGTTTTACTGTATATAGTTTTGAAACATCGAGATTCTGGATACAATCCACTAGATAAACTTGACAGAATTAATCATCAAAACGCCGATACCAAAACTCCTGACCCGGTATACACCAGGGGATCGGGTTGGTGTGGTGGCTAGAGTACTGGCTAACCGTACGGACGGCCAGGGTTCAAATCCCTGCAGAGGAAGATGTTGCCCGATCCCTAATTGAGCGTCTTATGGAGGATACTTCAAGTACAGTACTCCGTCTGTCGGATGAGACTTTAAACCGTGGTACCCTTGGCGCCTTGCGTAAAGAGTAGGCTAATGCCGACGCCGGGTTTCCATCCACCCTTCTTCCCTTACCTGTCCCCTCTGGCGCAAATAACCTTAGTTGTCGCTCCCCAAAAATCTAATCCAATCCGGTAAACACCCATGAAGAATTTACTAGTAATTGCAGTGATATACAAGGAAAGGGCACTATGCCGTCTCAAGTGAAGCCTTCCGACAGAAATAACAACTAAATTGTTTAGCCCTGCTCTATCGTAAATTTCCTATGGATAGCACGACGGAATGGACGAATTAGCGGTTGTAAAACAAGAATATCAACCGTCTGTTAGAAATTCAATGCAAGTAAATCTTGAAATATATATTTGCTGCTTAGTTCATAGAATTCTTCTCGATTTTACCATAGTTTTCATCTGGGATGCGGATTATTATTAATTTAAATGAATAAACAATGCGCATTAAAAAGTAAACGCAAGCTGATTTGTAGGAAGTAATCGATGGATAACAAAGCAAATTTGTAAAATTCGTGCGTCAGACCGCCATCGCTCAAGGAAAATGAGGGTTGACAAAGACGGCGGACTGGCTTCAGCTTCTAGCGCTGGTTAGCATAGCAAGCGCCCTCTCCATAAACCACCATGAATGATTGAAATTTTATTTGATTTGGGAAAGGCTGGAGGAAGGATATTCTCAGAAAATCTTTACGTATTACACTAGTATCCCTACGCCTCAAATCTAGCGACGCGACGGTTTGAGAAATGCTGACAGGAGTAAGAGGTAATGGGGGGTTTATATAGAGAAATGACGGGGTTGGCCAGTGCATACATCTACATCTACACACTACCCTACGATCCGCCGCATGGGCATAGATATGGGGGTATTAGGTCACCAGCAGTGTAAAGATGTAAAGTTTTGGGAGGTGAAATGGTGACGTGTATTATGGGAGTTTATTTAATGGAGCTCATTTTTTATTTGGATCGCTTATTGTGCGTGGAAAGAACATGTGTTTGTACCTATCTGTTAGGAAATGTATCTCTCTTATTTTATCGCTTCTGTCATACCTAGAGATGTAGTGAGGCGTCATGGTAATATTCCCTCTGTCGCTCTGAAACTCACCAGTTCCAAATTTCTCAAGCAATTTAAGCCAAGCGTGTAGCCTTCGAGTCTCTAGAAGCTCCCACCTTAATCCCTCTAAAGGTTGTGAGACACTATATGCTCAGTCGTAGCAGTTTTTAACGAAGCGTGCTACTTTCCTTTGTATTTTATTAATTTTGTTGGTTGAATTTATATGACCAGGGTCCTAAATATTCGCTGCGTATTCGAGGTATGTCCTAACCAGAGCGAAGTAGCATCTTTATTACTTTTTCATCCGAGGACCTTCCTATTGTACGCTTAACGAAACCTAGTTTCTTTAATACTGTGCCGCATACGTTTTTTATATGTGTTCCCAACGATATATCGGAAGTTAAGGTAATTCCAAGATATTTTACTGTATCTGAAGAATTTATGTCTACTCCACCAACAGTATAGGTACGGCGTTTGTGTGACTTTCGCAGGAAGTGACCTGTGGTGCATTGCAGTGTAGTTTATATTTAATTTGGCACCATGAATGAACGTTGTTAAGGTTCGATGACATAAATTAAAGGCCGCGTCTTCTATTATTTCACGGTAGATAACTGCGTCGTCTGCAAATAATCTTAATTTACTGCTAACTCGAAAACTGAGATAATTAATATAAATAATGAATAAAAGAGGGCCGATCACGCTTCCTTGAGGAACACCTTCCTTCCTATTAGATGCTTCGTATTAGAGGAACCGAAGGACCTTCCTATTAGACGCTTAACAAAACCTAGTTTAACGCATAAACCCCCCTCGAAATTCGCCTTGAAGGAAGATGGCTTGGTGGTGTAACTGGCTAACACACCTGACCGGCAATTGGGAGATCCAGGTTCGAATTCCGGTCAAGTCAAATGATTTTTTCATAGCGAATTTCAACTCTGGTGTAAAACCTAGTTTCTT
Source organism: Ceriagrion tenellum (assembly GCA_963169105.1). Classification (NCBI taxonomy): domain Eukaryota; kingdom Metazoa; phylum Arthropoda; class Insecta; order Odonata; family Coenagrionidae; genus Ceriagrion; species Ceriagrion tenellum. Next base: position 86,436,428 of record OY720642.1, on the reverse strand, counting down.
TAATGCTGCGCCGTATATGTTTTATGTGTGTGTTCCCCACGAAGAGGAGGAGGAGGAGGTGCGTAGGAGAAGGGGAGGAAATAAAGAGGAAATGGTTGCGTGGAATGAGGGAGTGAGAGATGGACGGGAGAATAGGTGGGATGGGTGGGACGAAATGTCCAAAGAAGATTAAAGAGTTTTCGGAGCGGCGCACTTTAGGAAGGAGAGCGAGTTCGTGATAGAAATCTTGATCACGTGCATGGGAGAGGGAGGAGGGTGGAAGAGGGCGGGGGAGGAGGGTGGAAGAGGGCGGGGGAGGAGGGAGAGAATTGGTCAAATGGCGCACTATGGGGTACAGAGGTAGCACTCACTTTAAAAATCGTAGCACTTTTGAATGAATTGAGATATTAATATAATTTTTTTTTAATTTGAAAGCTAAAACCCTAAGGAGTAGAGAAAAAATATGCATCAAATGAAAATACCAATATAAGTCTGCAAAAAGTGCGCGAAACTCGCTATTTTTTGCCAATTATTTTTATACGCCCAAATAAATGTTTAAAAACAAAAATATGCATATTATTATATTTTCTCATACACATTGATAATAATATAATATGTCATATTATATTATTATCAATTTTAATATGCATATTTTTGTTTTTAAATATTTATTTTTCGCTGATTTATTTTGGTCTATCAAAATAATCGGAAAAAAATAACGGGTTTCGCACACTTTTTGCAGACTTATATTGCTATTTTTCATTTTTTGCATATTTTTTCTCTATTTTTTAGGGGTTTAGCTTTCAAATTAAAAAAATATATCTTAATATCCCAATTCATTCAAAAGTTCTACGATTTTGAATGTGAGTGCTACCTCTGTACCCCAAAGTGCGGCGGTGGGTGGGAGGGAGGGAGGAATATACTATAGGAGGAATATAATATAATATGCAGTGCAGAGGGGGCCGAAAGGAAGAAAATAGGAGCGGAGGTGGTCAGATGGGTTGACGGAAGGATGTGGGTTTTTGAGAGGAAAGAAAATGGGTTGTCGCGTGGAACAGGAAACCGTAAGTGGTTGTGTGGAGTGAAGGGGCGCAGTTATGGGGATCCACCCCCTCTGGGCTGAGTTTTTTTTTCCACCTGTCATGAGTGACACAAAATAATAGTTTTCGGATGAAAGATTTCGTTTTTCTCCAGCGAACATTGCTGATGAAGTCTTCTCGGGTTTCCAGTCGGGTCAGGAAGGTCGTTGCTGTCAACGTTTTGATGACTTTCTCTGCAATCATCATCAGGACTATGTTGAGGAAATATGTTGGGATCGGCGATGTACATATACTGGGATTGGTTGACCAAAGAGGCCATCGAGAAAATACTAGAAGGAAAGGCGATGAACAGAGACGCAGGTTATATCCTTAGCAAAAAAAAGTAATCCAATTCTTCATCAAATAAAAAAGACATCAGGAAAAAAGCGCCTAATTCTGGCCAGTTAAATGAGACTTAACCTCTACGCCGGACTACACATATAAACCCAGCACGGTACGACATTAGCCCTGATGACGACGGCAGTGGAAGTCATCGAAATGTTGACAACATTGGCCTTCCTGACCCAATTGGAAACCCGAGCAGACTTCTTTGACTTAGTATTGTCAATGATAATATTGACTCAGCTATTTCAAATAAATTTATTCAAAGAGTTGAGTTTGAATTTTGTACTAGAAACTAAACAGTGGAACAGGATGCACCAAATAAATATGACTATTAACTCCACTAGAGGTAGTATTTTTTACACTAGAGGTAGTATTTTTTACACTAGAGGTAGTTTAAAGTCCACTTGAGGTATAAAAATTTTTATTCAGTCCATTATAGATAAATTCCACAAAGTAAATCCTACAACCATTTCCTTAGCGGAACTGGAGTCAAAATGCGTTAGTCCAACGTAAATGGGGCTACAGTCGGCTGAAAATGGAACGGACGAGAAAAATTGCGCGGTAAAATTACAAAATATTGTACATATAATGTCTGTTTTTTTTTGTTTGAAAGTAAAGACTATCCATCTACGAGAGCAGTATTTTTAAACATGAGAGAACGATTAAGTATTTATTTTGACTCACACAGTTGAGAAAGAGCCCACGTAAGACGAAAGAGGCAATTTCAATACACCCTTTGTCTACGCGATATGCCGCTAGCCTCAGCAAAGGGAGTGCGGTTTAACTGCTCAGAAAAGCTTTCTTGTGGTGAGGATGGGAAAGAGTCTTCAAAGTGAGGATATATATATAGATATATCCCTATGAGCCACTATATTACGCGCTGGCTTTCTTTGTGGTCGCTTAAAGCGATGAATGGGTAACGTCAAAGGAAAGAAAAACGCAACAATAATCGAATATGTCAGCAAAGGAAGTTTGCGCGAGATGCCGCAACTAATAAATTTCAAAGTATATGATATCGTTATGATGAAAATACGTCATATTTATAATAGTAAAAATGTATCAGGTACTCATTGCATAAGTTATCGCGGTATTTTTCAAAAACGGCTACTTTAACGGCTAAGAAAACTCATTTCTTTATTTAGATGCCACGCATTTCGTGATTGATTTTAGCCAGAGTCGAGAGATAAGCTCCCTTTATGGTATTTTATCCACAGTACTACAGTTTACATCAAATTCTGCATTAAAATATTTAAATAATGAAGTTTCGGGTTTAAAAAAATATCATTTCAGAGACTAAAATGTTTAGAATCGTGAATGACTGTTTGATTTTGACGCTCATCTAATTATGATCGATCATGTTTTCAGTATTTTGACGAATTTCTTCTTTTGGGTTAGTAGTTTATGTGCTCCTACATGGCAGGACCGAGGAGGTAACCGATGTAGTGGGAGAATAAAAAAGGGGCAGGAAAATAGGAAGAAATAAAGGCACTATAACCAATTTTAAGTACCGTCAAACAGAGTAGCGAGACACCTTTGAATGAGGGGGTAGTCAAACGTTAAGGAAAGATGAGCGAGTAATAAACACAGACGTACTACAAATAAAACGTATTGGGGGTATTGGCAATGTCAAATTGTTCCACCAAATGTAAACTGCCTTTTTTTATTATTATTAGCAATTATTATTATTATTAATATTAGCAAATATGTGGCATTCAAGGCACACGAATTGATTTTATCTCATTAATTTTCGGCTGTACCAGTCATAAAAATTAGTTCTGCATTTCTTCATTTTTCCCTTCCGGTTATACCAATATTTACACTGTTACGAGGTACAAATTTCAACCTGAGCACACAACCTTTTTATCCCAGGTTATTTTCCAATATTTTTATATTATAACATGACACTGGATCCGTCCGTGAGAACCATTCCCACAGACATACTGGAATAAACATACTGAAGAAACAGAGTGATTTTGGTTAACTAGCATGGATATTTTTCAGACAATAAAAAAATAATGTAATATTGGCTCAGCTCAATGAAATTTCATCATCATATTTTGTTTCCTAACATATTTATTCGTCCAACCAACATATTTCAGGGGGTGTTTCAGAACGACACACAGAATATTATCACGAGGCCTCACTACATCTCTAGGTCTGACAGAAGCGATAAAATAAGATAGATACACTGCCGAACAGATAGGTACAAAAACTCGTTCTTTCCGCGCACAATAAGCGACCACAATAAAAATTAAGCTCCACTAAGTACACTCCCATAATACACGTCACCATTTCACCACCAGAAACCTTAATATTTGACATGGCTGGTGACCTAACACCCCCGGCCACACGGTCCTCGCACAGCTGCTCGCAGGGTAGTATGTAGATGTAGATTTTTCCTTAACGGGCAATACTGAAGTGGTTCCCCCCACATTATTCAACACGCCTCTTTGCACCAGAATCCTTTCTGGCTCGGCTCAATTAGCAAAAGTGCAGTTTTCTGTCCTGGACACTTACAAGACGTCATCCTCACATCTGATTGGACCGTTTCCTTGAACGAACTAAATCATAGTTCCAGTTTTAGTTGCCGAAAGCTTATATCGTAAGACAATGGCAGGTGTTTCGGCTGACGCCGCAGGATTACAACTTCCGCCCTGGTTTGAAGCTTCCGCTTATACCCGGGGCAAGGAAGAGGTGGGTGGAAAGGATGGGAAGGAAAGGTTATCAAAATCACAGCCCCTTCGAGGCCGACACCAATGAGGCGGATTGAGGTCAAAAGGACCTCAATTGGGCCTCAACCGAGAGAGCCCGCTGCCCAATTGATTGGGATTAGGTATCTCTCTGGCTCACACTACGGGGTGACGCCGTGCGGTCTGCCGAAGTACGTCCTCGATTCCGGGGATCACCGGACCCATGGAGGGTCAATTCGGACCAATTCTGGTCAAAGCGTGAGTACATCCCTTCTCTCAGTAGTTCTCGTCAACCCCTCGTAAGACAATGGCAGTGAGTGAAGAGATTTGGTCGATGCTGGGTATTGCCACTTATGAGAGCTTCGGAATATTTTTCAAGAATGCGGAAGGAAAACGTGCCCAACGCTTGGAGAAAGAGATTGAATGGCACGAGATAGACCGAGGGGGAGGAGAGGAATGCAAAAGTGAACGGATTATTACCACCAATCGGAAGGCGGAAGCAGCAATTCCTCTGAGTGAAATTAGCTCGGACAAAATCGAAAAGGAATCCCAGCTGTTAATGCTGATTAGAGGTTAATTTTGAACGTTATGATATAACCTTAGAAATTACCTTAGATCTTAAACATTGAGGTACATGGAGAGGGCACTGCATCATCAAACTGAAGCCAGACAACCAAAATAACAACCATATTATTTAACCCTACTCTCTCCTTACTTTCTTATGGATCGCACGACGGAATGGATTATTAAGCGGATGTAAAACTTTTTTTGGATTATGTGTCCAATGTATTATGGTGCCCGATTTCAACATTTATGTAACCGAATAAACTCCACTTTCTCCGGCGAGATATTGTAGAGCAGCATATTTAACAATGATACTCAAACGATATCGCACTGTCTACCAAATTTATTTCAAACTCTTACAACACGTGTTTCAACTGTCTAAAAGTCATCATCATGTCTTACCTGATCAGGTCTTACCTGATGATGACTGTTAGACATTTGAAACACGTGTTGTAAGAGTTTGAAATAAATTTGGTAGACAGTGCGATATCGTTTAAGAATAATTGTTATTTATGTAACCGACATATCATACAAACTACACACTCATGGATAAATTTCTGACACGAGCTACGCATAAAAACCTCATTTTCTTTAAACAACTCCCTCTGGCGCCAGTAATGTCAACATAAAATACATTAACATCGAGGAATATGGAGAGGGTACAACGTCATCAAACTAAAGCCTGGCAACCGGAATAACAACCAAATTGTTTAACTCTGCTCTCTGCTAACTGCTTACCTTCCTGCAGATAGCTTGACGAAATGGACGAATTAGCGGATTTATAGCAAGAATATCCACCATCTGTTTGGAATTTAAGGCAGGTATCTCTTGAAACATATATTGGCTGCTCAGTGCTATGGATTCAACTCGATTGTACCCTAGTTCTCACCGGGAGTGCGGAATAAATTTTATTTAAATTAATAAACAGTAAACGCAAGTAGAAAGGCACATGGAAGAAGTAATTTTATGCTGATTTCTAGTAAGTGATTGATGGAAAACATTGTAAAATGGCAAAATTGTGATAAATATGGAGACAATTTTTCGTAATTTTTACAGCCCCGTTAATGGTGAACGAGAAACTTACCGAAAAGATAGAAAAAATGGAAACTTTGATACGGTGTGTAACCCGTGAAGGACTCCCCATTACCATTCGCCAGGATATAATACTTTCATGTTATAAAATCATCAAATGCTGAAAACTAATTTTATTTTTAATTTAGCGGAGATAAACGCTGATGGGAGCGTTTACTTCAGTGACGATGAAACGTTTCAGGGACATATGGTCGGTTGCAAGAACATTTAGTTATGGAATCAATAGTTATGAGATCCATAAAGTTATAGAACTCATAACTATATTCGGGCTGCTGGAACACATCCACCAGTTAAATAACTTATTTACCAATAGACAACAGTTTCGAATATTTGATCTAATCTTCTAACGCCAATTAAACTTTTTAATGTTTAGCCTACGAATAATAACTAATGCACATAAAAATTAGTCGGTGAGAATAAATAAACTGGCAATTTGTCCAAAAATAACTCTTTATCAAGTAATTAAGTCTCCAAGCGGTTCAATGCGCATCCACCATCTTGGTTACTTATGGATCTCATAACAACATGCCTAACGTTTCGAAACCAATATATTTATCGAATGTTTTTGCAACACTTATTGAACAGTTTCCAAGGGTTATGGGTCCCATAACTTTATAGAATGCATACGTGTCGTTCCTCCAACTGGCCTTTTGAGTAGGGAAGAGAAGTGAGAGTGAAACACGGCGTGCAAATTGAAGGTTTACATTTTTTTCACCACGTTCCCCTTTCACGAGAACTCAACACCCGTGTCGCTGGTGTGGCTTCCCGATGTGGTGTGGATGTGGTCTATCTTGAGGGTGACCTTCGTTGGCCACCGCAGACATCCCCAGACCACAGACGGTCGCAAGGAGTACACACAAGACTCTGCAACGCGGTGACCAACTGCAGTCGCGGTGAATGACCTGGGTGACCCAGCATACGGCAGTCTTGGAGGTCGATCCCGTCTCGACGCGTCCGACCCACCCGGTGCAAATACCGACGCTTCGGCATGTTACTTTTTTGAAGTCAATATTAAATGTTTAATGGGGAGAGAAAAGAGGATGTTCTAAGACAGAGATATTATAAACACAGGACTCTAAGGTACTCGTATTTGAACAAATGTCACGCTTAAGGCAGTATGAGCGAAATATCATTTTCCCTAGAAATCAATGAATTTGGTCTAATTTTTAAGAGCAATATATCACCCTTCCACTGACATAAAAAATTCAACCCCTTATCACATTAATTTCGGAGATATTTTCTAAAAAAATAGCAGCCATTTCACATGGGAAATGATACGTGCTGGCACTCCAGAGAGACATTAGTTACAAAATGAGGTATTTCTAACACTTAGATGTCGTAAAAAAAACTAACAGCGTGTAGTTTGTATATTTTCTCAACTATAGTTGAAAATTAATCATATTGTCACCGCAATAGGTTCTAGGGTATCACAAAAAACCTTCCGTATTGAAGGATTTTCAAACGCACCGCGCGAAAAAAATGAGTCAAGTTAAAGACTTATTTAGATATTTTCATTTAATTACTTACAATTTCTGTCATATAGAACAATATTATTGCGTCATTAATAATGCAATATTTAATTGATGTGTCCTACAGCTGGTGAAATTAAAATAAATAGTTCGAATACGGTCTCTATTATGACTAGGGGACTATCTCGCTCAGACTACGTCCCATGGTTTCAGGCTCAACTACGTGTAAGTTGATTTTCACAAATGAAAAATAACTTGGTTTCATTGGTACAATCAGTGGAAGAAAACCAAGATATTTCTTCATTTGTGGAAATGTCACGCTATGTATTACCTTACATCGTTCGCTAACATATCCTGTTCGAATGTATAGTTCTTTTCTTTTAAACTTTCTAGAAGATACTTGTAAACAAAAACGGTCAGACACCGTCTGGATCTGGTCGGAGGGTCGGTCGGAGGATCTCGAAGCATAAATTTACGACGGTGTAATATTTTTATAACTTAATTAGTCCTTAGAAAAGCAGTAAATCATATTTAAGCAATTAGTTGACGATACATCCATATTTGGAGTGACTGCATTTTCAAAAGTTTACGAAAATGACTTTTGTCCAGATAGATTAGCGATTGAAATCACTGTGCTACGTAGTAACCTTTGAGGTGGATGGAGAGGGCGCTTGCTATTGGCCAGTGCTAGAAGCTGTCACGTGGGCGTGGACTGTCCGCCATCTTTGTCAACCCCGATTTTCCTTTAGCGATTACTCACCGACGCACTAGTTTTACAATTTTTTCGAGGTTTGCCATCGATATCTTACCATAAATCAGCGTGCATTTACGGTCGGATTCAAATGTATTGCAAAGAATCGAGCGGCGCCACTTACGCTTCTCAAGGAAATTGAGTTTCACTTACGGCGCTGTTATTCTTTGCTACGCAACTCTATCTATTCATCTGTTTATTTGCACGTATTCGAATGGTAATAGTTGACCAATTTCCTATATTGTGCTAATTTGTTATTACACTTTCGTTTTGGTTTGAATTTACGATTTGACCATGGATAATTATTATTTATTAATCACAACTGTCACTCTAAATGATACATTATGTAGTATTTGCCGTAGGTATATTGTATGCCAGGAACGATCTGTGTTTAATAATAAAGTTTGGTATTTCAATTAATCAATACGTCGCAGCATGTCATTGTTATTCGAGCTGATCATATTATGTAATTACAAGTTAGCACAAAACAAGCAATTGCTCAACTGTTACAATTTAAATACGTGCAAATAAACAGCTGAGTAGATGACGTTGCATAACAAAGAATAACAGCGCCGTAAGTGAAACTCGATTTCCTTGAGAAGCGTAAGTGTTCTTTGCAATACATTTGAATCCGACTGTACATCTATCACATGCATTCCCCTTTCATACATTGTTTATTTATTTAATTTAATATTAATCCACATTCGCGGCGAAAACGTTGGTAAAATCGAGTATAATCCATAGCATTGTATGTTTTATATGTTTTAAAGCCCAATATATGTTTTATAAATTACTTGCCTAAAATTTCCAACAGGTAGTGGATATTCTTACTCTACACTCGTTCATTCCTTCGTGATATTCAATGGAAAGTAAGGAGAGAGCAAGGATAACCAATAAAGTTGTTATTTTGGTCGTCATGGTACAGTTTGATGGCGTAGTGCCATCTCCATCTACCAAATGGTAATAAACGATCGTCGAATATACATACTCTCAATCGTGTGAGCCAATGGGAGCCATCCATTCGATAGAGCGAACAAATATTTCACCTAGAACTCTGTAAATTTAGTCACATTTGAAAGACAGATATCTCACTCTTCCAAAGATACTAAATTGTTAGACCCTTACCGCACTACTTTTCGAAATTTCTTTCCGAAAAAAATACCAGCCCTCTTGCATGGAAAATGGTACGCGTATGCAATCCGAAGACACATTATTTAAAAAAAAAGGGATTTTAAACACCCATATCTTATTCAAATCTTAACAGTATGTGTTTAGTAAGTTTCTCCAACTATTTCTCAAAATAAAATATGTCGTAAAAAGAGTTGTTTCAAGCGTGATCTGGTGGGTTATCATGATTAAAATTAAACAAAATTGGTAATTTTCCACAATATAAACTTTATATCATGTAGTGACCCCACTAATATTTTCAGGATCACAAAAAACCTTCCGTTGTGAAGGAGTTTTAAACGTCCCGCATGAAAAAAATGAGTCAAATTTAAGACTTATACACATATTCTTCTTATTTTCCTGAAGATTTCAATCATTTCAATGGCCATTAATGCACCATTCATATTACGATATTAACTTCTCGTTCCCCAGAGCTGCCGATATTAAAATTCAAAATTCGAATATGGTCTCCATTATGAGTAGCGTGAGGTGAGGGAAGTATCTCACTCAAACTCCTTTAAGGGATTGTTCTAATATTCAGTAAGAGTTGGTGAGTGATTTATTTTACATTTTTTGAGGAGTAACGGTTGCTCAACAGATTCCGGATTCTGGAAAAAATGGGTCGCAACCCGCATCCTCTGATGGCAAGTGGGAAAACGATGCTCAGCAGTGCGACATTGGTTGTTAACCTCTCTCATACTTTCGCAGAAACCGCACTGTAGCAATATGCATTCAACTTTCTAAATTCCATCCTCGTTTGTGCACTGACTGGAGCGTCCACCTACTGACCTGAAGGTCAGTCTTTCGAATCCCATTCCTTGCGTTTGGAGTTATACCTCACAGTTGTACTTAAGCCTGGTCTCGTTCGTCTCTGCATTGTTGTTCAGAGCGACACAGAGAATATTATCATGGCTCCTCACTACTCCTCCTGGTCAGACAGAAGCGATACAATAAGAGAGATACATTGCCGAATAGATTGGTACAAAAACTCGTTCTTTCCGCGCACAATAAGCGACCACAAGGAAAACTGAGCTCCACTAAATACACTCCCATAATACGCGTCTATATTTCACCTCCCAAAACCTTAATCCTTACATCTTTGCACAGCTGGTGACTTAACACCTTTAGTCACACGCCCATGCGACGGCTCGCGGGGTTGTATCTAGATGTTTTTTTCACGACGACTTAAACCATACAAGTCTAAAGTTGTGCGCTATCCCTAACATTCGAGGCGAAGATATTACAACAAATACACGTAGGATATTGGACACACCCTGAGACACAATGGGTTTGTGAAGAACATTATTGAAGACAAAATAGAGGGAAAAGTCCCCAGAGGAAGACCCAGGAATAAGTTCATGGTCCAAATAAAGAGGAAAGTATGTAGGAAGAGATACCAGGAGGTAAGGGAACTAGCATTAGACAGGGAAGTGTGGAGGGCTGCAGTCAACCAATCTGAGGATTGAACGACTAATGAATAAATAAATACCTATGGTCCCTAAAACGTTTCTGGCCGTCGATTTTTATAGAACATCTCGACATTTTTCTCGCTCCTCTTCGTTATTGATAAGTAAATAAAATAGGATAAGAAAACAATATGCTAAAAAGCATTTTTCATAGTTTTTGATTTTGCAAGTTAATTATACAAAGAAAAATGTCTCCTACGTTGCATTTTTAAATGATAGAAGAAGAGTATTTGCCAATCTGACCTCATTTGAAAATATATTAATTAGTCAAACGATCACGTTAAAATGATACGTGAAAATTTAAGATCTAATGCAGATATAATTTGGCATTTATTGTCAAACTGGTTTAAATTGCCTTTGCGCCATCGAAAAGCATGCCTTAGTAGACTCTACTGTATAGACAAGGATACCTGAATAGACATGGTCATACATACCGCGTGCTCTCGTGTTAACGTTACACTTTTTGAATTGTACTCAAGAGTGCAAATTTGTGATCATAATCTATTCAAATTGCGTCTGATGTTGTACATTACTAGATTAAATCAATTGAGTGCGTACCATTGTCACCGCGAGAGCGGTTTGAGAACCATAGGCGGAACTCGAAGTAAAATTTTGTTCTTGGTATAAGGAAGCTCACAGTTCGACGCCAAACAAAGGCCTCCGTGGCGCAATCGGCTAGCGCGTTCGGCTGTTAACCGAAAGGTTGGTGGTTCGAGCCCACCCGGGGGCGATAATTTTACTAACGTCCACGTTATCGAAATATACAAAGAGTGCACTCAGTTGCCGAGTAGAAGCTGGAGACCTCCAAACACGAGATACGCTTTCATTATGTTTTTCCATTATATATCTGTTTTCTTTCCGATTTCCACTTTCCACAGTGTTATTCCAATATATATCATCGGACTGTTTCATTGGGACTAAATTACTTCATTTTCCGATTCGCATGGAGCATTGGAAAAGATCACTGGGAAAGACAAGAAACCTGGTCTTGAGCGATGAAGACCGAATAGGTAAGATAAGATAACATGAAGAGCAGAGTAAGAAGGGAAACGTCTGTAAATCTAGCTATGCCGGAAGAAAAAACCAGATGAATTTAGCACATCCAAAGGCACTAGTAGTTTTTGAAGAATATTATATGATGAAAAACATAGGGAAATGAGTAAGGTATGAGTTCCGACGAAATAAATTGGAAAATGCAAAGGCAGAACTTCCAGAATATGAGGGAACTAGCACTATAAATGGAAGGATGGAAAGCTGCAATCAACTAATAGCAGATTGGACGATAGTGATGACTTCTTTACAGGAGATCTGCAATGTTTATAATGTGTGGATCATTATATAGCGAAGCTTTAAATCAATTTTTTGATAGCTGAGAGTTCATTACTTGTACATTACTTCAAACTGTCGGCTATTTGACTGGTTGGATTACTACTGTATACACTGACCACCGTGATTTTTTCAGTATTGCTACTTTTATTACGGCTGATCCACAATTTTTTAATGTCCGGCCAAACGGAAGCTGCATGACAACGAAGCCTTAGCATAAATAAGATGTTTGCTGTGATTTCAGTTTGAACAATTTACTTCAGACTGTCGGCTAGTTAACCTAAACGTCACCAAAGGGAGAGTAAATCAAAATTCTCAATCCCATCCATTACGCGAACGAAATTTTGAACCCAGGCACTTTAAAACCGGGCCACAATTATTAAAAGTATCTGTATTATAAACACTGGACTTCATATCCGTAAAAAAACCTCCAGGTCCTTATTTTCGCCAAAAATAAACCCTAAAAATATATGCTAAGTCATTTAACCTACTGCCCCACCACGCCCACTACAGTTTGGTGGGATAAGATTTTTTCACTCCACTCTGAATCTCCGAAGGGTCATTTACCGCCCTTAAAGAGAATTCACGTCGGCCCACGACGTCCTTTAAAAATTCCCTCCCTCATCAGTTTCGCATTTCTCCCCCTATCTCACCTCATCTCTCGATATCACGGGACACTTTACCTCGATCCCTTGAGGGTCTCTCGTCCAATCAGAAAGCGTTTAACATCCCTTTTACTCCCCCCACCCCACCCCCATACCACGTGCCTGCTCGCCCGCTAGCTTCAAAGGCCGCTAACCTACCGGTCTTCCACTCAGGTGAGCCCTCGGAAAACGCTACCCTGTTACCGTACCTTCACTAAATGGACATCGCCGAATAATTTGCATGCGGTAATTATACTCCATGGGTCCAGCGTGAGTACGACCCCGGAACAGATCAGATTCAAGGGTTAAACTCGCCTGCTTCGCATTGGAAAAGCGACTCCTAGGAATTGCTGCGTTCCATAGGAGTGTGGATTGCTCTTCACTGGTGAAAAATCGGTTATTCTCTTACCGGTAAATTTCAGAGCGATCTCTGAAAAAACTGAAAATATTTGGTGTTTTATATTAAAATGAAATGAGCTGAGTCTACCATCATCGTTTGTACCTGTCAGTATTCACAAGGTCTTGTGGCAGAGATATTAGGAGAACAGTCACTTTTTTATTCTTGTTGGTACATTTTTAAAGTAATTGTCTTTCATGTTAATGTTGTAGTGGAGCAATCTTCGAGAGGATTATGAAAATGATGGTTGAAAACGACGGAAAGCTTCCAGAGGCTAAGGAACGGGCGGTTGCTGACGAGAGAGAGTAAATCAACAAGATATGATACGGAAAAGAAGAGTCTTTTGCGAGTGACTTTGAATGTTACGGTGTGTACACACGAATTTAAGGTTTTCGTAACGCACAGCGGATAAGTCTCAACAAGAGGACTGGTATCTTGGCGAGGTATCTTGAGGACTAGCTTTCTTTCGCGGTAGCCCAGGTTCGAATATGGGAGATGAATTATTTCAGAAGAACCTCGATTTCTTCTCGGATGATTAGTGGAAACTCTCCACTAATCATCCGAGTAGAAATCGAGAGCAAGAGAAATCTCCACGGGAGAGCAAGGTTCATTGGATATACAGATTGCCTCTAAAATTGTCAACAACGCGATTTTCCAGCCCGCGCTGCAATTGGCTGGCCTGTTGCGTGACGTCACTGACGTTTTCAAGAATCTTTTATTTAAGAGTATATGTAGTTATCATCATGACTATTAAAATACTTGTATAAATAATGAATATTTGAATGAAATTATTGAAATAATGGTCTTACAAAAGATAAATCACCAACATTATTAAGAAAAGGCGTTATTTATCATCCGTATTTCGTTAGTGACGTCACATTGGAAGAGCTGGCGCTAGCAACCATTTCGGCCATTAGTAAACAACTCCGACTGAGGAAATCCGTATATTCAACGGATCTTGAGTAGGGAGCACTTTTTGTGCAGCACCTCGTCCGCAACATGGGACCTAACACCGTGGTCCTCTTGGTGCCTTTGGTGAAAAGAAGACTAAGGCTGACACCGGGTTTCTCTCCACTCCTCCTCCAATCCCCGTATCATTTCACATACCGACCCATCCACCAATCCTCAATCATATATATTATTTCTCAAAGGTGTTTTTTTGTCGCAACGCCATAACTCTCATAATTGCTCATGAAAATTAATGATTTAAACATCGTTTTAAAGCTTACGTTCCCTGCTATTGACGAAAAATAGATAAATGGTTTAAAATAAAAGTGTTTGAAAAAAATATAAAATTAAAGTTTTTGTTGAAAAATGATACAGTGCCATCTGTCGACAATATAATCAACTAATATGTTGGCTATGGTTACGTGCTAAAAAGACTGTAGGAGGCGCCATCTATTAACACATCGTTTAGTTAGATTTTTTTACATTCTACATGCAATTAGTATGACCGTTTACCGTTTACGTTATGTATCTTTAGCACAAATATAAATAACAATTAATTGTTCATGGGAAGAAACAGGTAGAAGAACAGGTAGAAAGAAGGAAGAAACAGGGAGAAGCTGCATACTGTGCGAAATATTCGACAGGTAGAAGAACAGGAAGAAAGAAGGAAGAAACAGGAAGAAGCTGCATACTGTGCGAAATATTCGCACGGGACAGCTAGTGGTTCAAATAAGCTCAGCAATCGGTCGCCACACCCGAGTAGCCAACCGACGACCAGTCAAAAAATATAGCCGGTGATTAAACTCGGGACGGCGTCATTTACGTCTGATTCGCGGCACCAATCCGCTTTGCCTGCTCTCTTTGCAATCGCATCCAGATGGCCGACGGAATAGAACGGAGGAATGGCAATGCATGTCTGAAAACAAAAAAAAATGCACTCACACAGGGATTTCGAATGAGATTCGGCAAATTATAGGTTCCGGAAGAAAAACGAGGGTAATAACGATCTTTTCGGGAGACTTTTTTCCTCCTTTCTTCTTTCGGCGGGCAGCCTGTGGCTCAACACCTTAAGTTTTTTTTCATCATCGCTAGGGAACATGTAGAGGCGAAGAAGATCCACCTATCCTGTTCCCTCCGGGACTGGGAGGGCGAATATTTTTTTTTGTTCTCTTTCGGGAAAAGGGGCCCGGGTTCGGTAGAGGCCTCCTAATCTATGGGCATGGTCGACGCCGATCTACCCACGCAAAACCCAGCGAGACCGCTTTTCTCCTTCCCCCTCCGGGAGGAAATGGAGGCGGGACGAATTTGGAAAAGGGACACTCTCGTGTCCTCATTTTTCCTGCTCTCCTCCACCTCTGGCGCCCATTTCCCTAGAATAAATCGTCACACCCTGTAAGGAAGGGATCGAACATTTACCTTTGCTCGGCCAATCGGGGACGGGACACGGGGATTGAATGGTTTTCGCCAAATCGCTTTTTCCCTTTCCGACTCCGTCTCTCCTTTAGTTGGACTCGGGAGAGTAGGGTCCGAAAGTGAAACAAGGGACCGGCGACGTAGATGTTGGGCTGATATTCAGAGGGGAACGTGGCTATGATTCAAGGATCGATTTCAAAGGCAATCGATTACGAGAAGAACTGATTTTGACAAGGATCGATTATTACAAATATTTATACATTGACTTTGACTAGAATCGATTACGGGAAACATCGAATTAGAAGGCTATCGATTTAGAAAAAAATTGATTTCGAAATAGGATCGATTTTTACAAGGATCGAATTTGACAACGATCAACTTTGCTATGAATCGATTACAGACAAAATCGATATCAGGGAAGACCGATATTGAAGGGTTATCGATTTCTTTAAGAATTGATTTTGACAAGGATCTGCGATTCAGGGAAAATCGATTTCAGGTAAGAACGATCTTGATGGCTATCGATTTCGTGAAGAACTGATTTTGAAAAAGGATCGATTTTTATAAAGATTGAATTTGACATGGATCGATTACGGAAAAAATCGATTTCAGGGAATATCGATATTGAAGGCTATCGATTTCCTTAAGAATTGATTTTGACAAGGATCTGCTTGTAGCAGTATTAAACGAAGCGCGCAGCTTTCTTTTACAATTTATTTTTTTCGGTTAAATCTTTCTGTCCAGGGTCACAAGTTCTCGCGGTGTATTTGAGCCGTGGTCTAACTAGATTCTATGTTAATGTGAAATTCACTTATTCCTTAATTTAGCGAATAATTTAAAAAATATGCTTATGATCCACGAAAGATACTTAATCATTCAGCATCCCTATCACCTGTCATTTTTCAGTTTAAATTCACATTTTGTGCTTGCTAGTTGATTGTCCTCTTTTTAAAACTCTTTCTCAAGATGGAAAATAGGCTACATTAAAAAAATCCATTAGGTATGACACCTTATTCCGTAGAAAACTAAATTTTGGTGACACGAAAATTATAATTTTTGTGAATAAGATACTTTGGCTTTAGGATCCTATTCATTTAGCCTTAGTAGTGGTCATGCATCACATTTGAAAAGAAAATTTGACAAGATTTTAGGAAAAATACCAACAATAATTGGCAAAAAATGACGAAAATTTGGCATAAAACTATTAGCACAAGGCACGCTATGCCATTGTGGGATGGCCGGAATACTTTGAAGATCTTAAGTTATATCGCATCGTGCCAGTGATTTCAGCAGATGCATTTGAACATCCCACCAATTGAAAGCTGTGGAAAGAAACTATTCGACCCATTTCCGTGACACAGTCTTTAATTCTCCATCATGTTTTCACCAGATGAGAATATCGCCGGTTCTCATTCTTCTTCTTTAAAACCCAAAGTTTAATTGCTAATCCCACCATCCCAAAACTTTTGAGAGGGATTGAGATTCTGAAAATTGCACAAGTCTCATCTTTTCTTCTCTCGAAAACTCACGACCCCCGAAGGTACCGCGAGGCCACCCCGGGATAATTGTCGGTGGTTAACCCTAATAGTTACTCGAGACATCGGCTTTCTAGCACGGAGGAATTTTGCGGAAAAAAAAAGTTTGCCACAGCACCTCTAAACGGCTCGCCTCGCCTCACGGAAAGAAAGGGAAAGATGTTGGAGCGGGAATGCCGGGAAACTAGACCTACAAAATAACAGGGCCGCATCTCTCTCCGTTTTTCCTTCACTCATTTTTTTTTTTTTTTTGGGCGATGTAGATGCGAAAAAAAGTGCACGCACCTTCGATACTTACTGGAAACAAATGAGTTTTTTTTAAATTATCAAGTAGTAGCCAGTTGCAGGAACGACATGCATGTATTCTATAAAGTTCTCATCTCTGGTTACAATCCTAGGATTGGTCTTCAAGAGTCTTCCACTCTATCCGATCTTGGGCCAATCTTTTCACTTCTCGGTACGATTGGCAACCTAGTTCCTACATCAACTGTCCCATGTAGTCCAGTTTAGGTCCGCCCCTCTGGTTTTTTTCTATAAAGTTATGGGCCCCATAAGCCATGGCAACCATTCAACAAGTGTCGCAGGAACATTCGATAAATGCATTGGTTTTGATAACTTATGGCACGTTGTTATGAGTTCCAATAGTAGCCAAGATGGCGGATGCGCAATGAACCGCTTGGAGGCTTAATTACTAGATAAAAGAATTGCTTTGAGATGAATGACCAGTTTATTTACTCTCACCGACTAATTATTATGTGCATAGGCGATTATTCACAGGCTAACCTTTCATGAATTTTATCAGGCGGTAGAAGATTAGATCGAATATTCGAAGCTATTAGCTATTGGTAAATAACTTATGAAACTAGTAGATGTGTTCCTGCAACCGAATATTTTTATGAGATCTATACCTTTATGGGTCTCATTAGTATTAATTCCAGTAATACATGTTCTTGCAACCGTCCATAAGACGCGTAATTTGAACAATACTACATTAAAAATACTTTGTTGCATCTCAAAAGACACGCGTTTTTCATGATTTAGACGCTGCTTTTAACTGAATTTCAAATCATCGCAACTACAAATGATATGGTAAGAGGCCACTCGCAGGGGTGCATGCACACCAATGGTTGAAATTCGCCATGAAAAATCATTTCACTTGACCGGGATTCGAACTTGGACCTCCCAAAAGCAGCTAGGTTTGATAAAAATTGTTACGATAAACATAGCAGTGTTACTGAATGTTTGAGGTAATTAGGGCAGGAACCTCTATCCGATCGAAGGGAATAATATATATTAAATCGCTTGCGAAAGTTTGATGTACACTATTTTCTGATGAACGTTTAACATATTTTGCTAGAGCCAAACTATTATGGCAGAAGAATTCAAATGCGATTTGGTAATTTTTTCACAGTTTTTTATTTCAGGTCGACCACAAGAGTGACTTTGTCCCGGAGATTCTCCACCTGGAGAAGAGAAAGGGAAGAAGGATGGACTGTTTGGAGGAGCTGGTGATTAGAAGGCAATTAAAGGAAGGAAAAATTGCTAACGACAATATTTTTTTCAGCCATTGACAATATTTTTGTCACCCCCTCTTGGATATTCCCCTGAGTCATAATACCTTTTGAGGATGACGCCCCAACCCCCGCCGTGGACGCCGCACTCATCGTCCAACCGTCCCCCCAACCCCCGCCCCCCCACCCAAAATAATGCTTGTCCCCGCGTCCTCTCACATACCTTATTTCCCCCCCCCTTCCCGTCACCCTTTTCCTGCCTCTCCTCCCCTCCCCCTTCCAAATTTTTGCATAAATTCTGCAGCATTCTAAACTTATGTACCTGATGATGTCGCCTATGTGACGAAACCGGTCGACCTGAAATAAAAAAACTGTGAAAAAAGTACCATATCGCATTTGAATTCTTTAGAATGGGTTTTCACAAAGTTAAGCCAGAATTAATCGAGTTTATCAAGGCAGAAACGATCACAGGCATAATATTAAGGAAACAGACTGCAGAACAGATAGGTTAAACATGCCATTTATTCCGCATACCTTACTGAATCATTATTAGCTGCCAACGTCGCATGAAATTTCCGGCATGATATAGCTCTGGCATGATTTTAGTACCATGTGGTTTTATGTATCTGTGTCATTAATTATAACCAGTAGCTGTATCGTAAGTGATGCACTGCACGGTAGCATGTTCGTCTACGTAGAACTCTCCTAGTTTGCTTGCTATAATTAATGCGACAGATAAGTAGTAACACAAGGTTCTAAATCATGCCAGAGCTATATCATGCTGGACATTACATGCGAGGTTGGTAGCTAATAATGATGTTTAAATATTTAGCACACGTGCAAGAACCTATTTTACCTAGTCAGGGTCTAAGTATCTTAGAACTTAGACATCACTACTATTAATATTCCATATTGCATGTGGAATGAATGACATTTAAAATCTATCAGTTCTGCAGTCTATTTCCTTAATATTATTTATCCTATATTTATTTATCCTTCGCGGGTTTGTTCGCGGGTTGTATGTCGGTGTTCTACCATATCATTCATGCATGCCTGGTGCGAAAGCCCCCCCCTGCCACACACCCTTTGGGTGGCTTGCAGGGTATGACGTAGATGTAGATGTAGATGTATTATGCCTGGTCTGACCGCGTACTGTTATCCTGTCTGCTTTTGGCCTGCGCCTGGGATTCTGGGGGAACGTGCGCGGTTCTGATTTCAGCTGGGATTTGTGCCTCATGCCTGGTGTGGAATCCGTCCCATGCACCCGAATGGTGGCTGGCATGGTATTTTGTAGGTGTAGATATATAAACATCTCCAGGGTGATGTGAATGCGAGGGTGTATATCTGTTGGAGCCAGATCGAGCCATATCCTCTCCATATCGCCGTCTTTTCATTCATCTTTCCAGGTCGTCACGGTGCAGCAATCCTCCCGTGCCCAAAATGAAGGATGAAGAACGACCAACTGCCCATCGCCAAGGTCACGGTCCTTCGGCGGAATTAATCGCTCCTTACAGAGCGGAAACGTCGAAAATTTTGACGCTCGTTACGGCTCGAAGACAGCAAGATGGAGAGAGAGCCTCTTTTCATTAAAGAGGATTCGCGAAGCGATATGGTGGCTCGCTTAATGACGGATATTAAAACTGCAATTGAGACCCCGTCCAGCTAATTGTCCGCTACAATTAACGGACGGGGTGAAATGCATTATTGAAAGGGGAAATTAATTCACCCGAGGAACGTATTACGTGAGCTGATCCCTTCATGCACACATTAATCATTCCATGCCATCGACCCCATTGCGTAGCAGAATTAAGGCTTGTTAATACCAACTTGACTCGCGTAACTTGGCTCTGCACGAAGTGCATCCAACATTTAGACTTTCAGAATACCGTTAACTAGTGCAATAATGCTTAAAGTGGAGGAACTCAGCTGGAAGCAGCCTGCAATTGTACTCGAGTAATGTTCCTCCAAGTAACAGTAAATAAAACAGAAGTTAAAGCAGACCTGATATCGTAAAGTTATCGCCAGATACTTTCAATACGAGCAAACTTTAATCAATTAGTCATAATTGAGTTACAAATCACTACAAGGTTTAAAGTGTACATCCTAATTTTTATCAATATAACATGTTCTCATATAACTAATAAATTCAGGCTTCACTTCGTGGAACCTCTCCATATCGGAAATCAAATACTTTTAAGTAATGGTCCACTAATATTTTTATTGTACACGACCCGGGTTTCGTCATGTAATGACGTCTTCAGGTATGAAGAAGAATGAAGATGTCATTACGTGACGAAACCCGGGTCGTAAACAATAAAAATATTAGTGGACCATTACTTAAAAGTATTTGATTTCCGATAACATGTTCTGTCAAAACTGATCGACTCGATTGCCCATAAAAGCTCAGCCCATACAATCACAGTTATGATCGTGGAAATTTTTAAGGAAATATTTGCTTCAACGATGGAGTTACATGTTGAAATATCTCGTTTTCAAAATTAGTCTGAGCACTTCAAAGATAATTTTGCCATGTTCTCCATAACTGAGGCGAGATATCGATTAGGGAATTTGTCTATCAACGTTGTAGACGCAAAAAAGGCTTCATGTCCTGTAAAATATTTAAACGATTTACCCATAATTCAATTTGATCTGAAGTGGTGGACTTTTCTTCTTTCAGTGTATCTGTCTATGTACAGGTCTCAATGGAACCGTAGTCTCGACACATTTCTGTTTATGACGAAGTTCTTCATTACTCTGTACGTCCCTCCTCACATCATATTCGTTACCATACCAAATTTATTCCTTCCTCTTCCTCTCCTTCCATTTATATTTCCTTGAATGTCGACTTCCTGCAAACGATCTCTTCGAAGCAACATTTCCAATTTCGAAAGAGGTAGATTACCCTATTATTAATCTCTATTAGCCTACGAGCTTTAAGGGGGGTGTAGCAGGACGTGGTAAAGTACCAGCATCTACTTCTACATACATCTACATACTACCCTGCGAGCCGCCGCATGGGCAGAGGGTGTTAGGACACCAGCCGTATAAAGATGCAAGGGATAGGGTTTTGGAAGGTGAAATGGTGACGTGTCTTACGGGAGTGTATTTAGTGGAGCTCAGATTTTAGTATGGTCTCTCATTGCGAACGAAAAGAACGAGTTTGAGGAATAGGGTCGGTGTGGTGGCTAGAGTACTGACAAACCATACGGATAGCCAGGGTTCAAATCCCTGAAGAGGAGAATGTTTTTCAGTGGAAACCCGATCCCTACTTGAGTGTCTTGTGGAGGGCGCTTAAGTGGCGATTGGGCGCTTGAGTGGGCGATTTGTTCACAGATGACGTTATATATATATATATTAAGAACCCCTGCGTATTATGCTAGGTTTCATCAGATTAACAAGATTAGAGAGATAGATTGTCGTACCGATAGATTTAAAATGTCATTTTTCCCGCGTACTATAAGAGAACAATAGGCAGCGTAGCAAAGGGATAGGTAGGTGAAATATAGTTTCAGAGAGTAGTCTGTAGTGCATGATGCATGTAATAACAATCAATAATCCCTTTCTTATTATGTAGATGCTATCCATGTGACCCCATTATCTAGCATGCCTTCATTAAATATCCTAGTTGCATGTCAATAGTGCATGTTTGGTGATCTTCACCCCCTGTCACACACCCTCGTGGTGGCTCGCAGGGTAGTATGTAGATGTAAATGTAAGTTCTGTACTCCGTCTGTCGGATGAGACGTTAAGCCGTGATCCCCTTGGCGCCCTTCGTTAAGAGTAGGCTAATACCGACGCCGGGTTCCTATCCACCCTTCCTCCCTTACCTGTCCCCTATGGCGCAAATGTTCTAAGCTGTCGGTCGCCTCCCCTAATATCCAATCCAATCCAAGAACGAATTTTTGTACATATCTGTTCGGAAAAAAATACCTAAACTAGTGCGCTTAGACCTAAAAAAGAGTCACTCAGCCTGCAATTGGGCTCAGATAAAGTTCCTCGTGGTAACAGAAAAAAAGCAGAAATGATATCGTGAAGTTGGCAGAAGCATTAAGCAGAAGAGTGGACATGAAAAAATAGACTAGCTAAAGGGGTTGGATGAGATTGAATAGTGAATCTTGACGGAGTGTCTCAGTATCTGTATACATTCTGGTCACAAATGGTGCGTGGGAGGAATGCATTTTTACGTGGCATAATGAAATTTGCTACGGTCACTCACGAGGGAACCCAAGAAATGTTCTGAACCCATGAAAAAGCACGACGGTCCGCCCGCACGAAGACTCTCCAATGGGCTTCTGGGCTATTTGTTCATTCAAGTCATCCTCCACGTCCCAGATAATATCCAAAACACGGCGAGGTTTTCTCTTTCGTGGCGGCCTCTCGACTGCCATAACCTTGACCTCGACCGAGAAAAAAAAATGCATGCGTTTTACGTCGCCGCTTGAAATGCAGGGACGCGCGGATGGGTTACGGAGAGACAGTTATTGCGATGAAGGCGATTTGGAAGTGAAATATGGCAATGAGACACTGAATGGGATAACCATGACGACGAGTAGGGAATGCCACGAGCGAGGAGATTTTTCGCTACCATACGAGTGAGGTTGGGTAAGTCACTGAACTGGGGAGGGGGGGAGGGGTTCAACAACCGCTCATCTGAACAACTCTGAAGCCATTTCTGTTGAAGTATTAAATTAATTATCAAAATATTAACTCAAATTAAGAAAAGAAAAACAATTGAGTTGTCATGGAGGGAAAGTTTGTTTACACAACACTTGGAATTCTAACTTAAAACAGACGCCAACAAGATTTGTTAGTGATATACATTAAATCTCTTTTTATATTAATCATCTGTGTCTGTGAGTTGATTTACTTATGGCCAGTTGCAGGAACGTAACATATGTATTCCATAAAGTTATGGAACCCATAAGCCATGGCAACCATTCAATAAGTGTTGCACAAACATTCAATAAATTCATTGGTCTCATAACTTATGGCATGGAGTTATGAGTTCCATAAGTAGCCAAGATGGCGGATGCGCAATGAACCGCTTGGAGTCTTAATTACTTGATTAAAGGGTTGTTTTCAGACAAGTGACCAGTTTGTTTACTCGTACTGACTAATTATATTGTGCTTTATGAATTATTCATAGGCTAAACTTTCATAACTTTTATCCGGCGGTGGAAGATTAGATCAAATATTCGACGCTATTAACTATTGGTAAATAAGTTAAGTAACTAATAGATGTGTTCATGCAACCCGAATATATTTATGAGTTCTATAACTTTATGGATCTCATAACTATTGATTTCATAACTAAATTTTCTTGCAACCGGCCATTAGTTAAAATAATAAAGCTCAATCACTTTTACCTAAGGCATTTCCCGCCGTTGAACTGGTGCATTGATAGATATTGTTGGATTGTTCAACGCGCAACAGTATAATAAACACAGAGACCATTCATGTTTTGTTCTTCACGAATAATGTCATGCTTCCTCAGTACGAATGTGACCATCATATTGTTTAACCCTGCTCATTCCTTTCATTCCTACGGATAGCACGACGGAATGGAAGAATTAGCGGATGTAAAGCCAGAATACCAAACATCTGAACAACTTTGAAGCCATTTTCACCTAAGGTATTCCCTGCCGTAGACTGGTGCACCGATGTATATTATTGGATTGTTCAAGGTGCAACACCATAATAAACGCATATACCATGCAAGTTTTGTTCTTCACGAATAATGTAATGTTTCCCCAGTATTAATGTAACCATTTCATACACGACGAAAAAATCTCGTGGTAAATTCGACACTTAATATTTTACTACCGACCTAGTTTTTGATTGCCTTGCAATCATTTTAACGGTGAAAATTGAAAAAATTGAAAATGATTGCAAGGCAATCGAAACCTAGATCGGTAATGAAATTTTAAGAGTGGAATTTACTTAGAGATTTTTTCGTCATTTCTGCGGTAACCTTCCACAAAGTCACACCTTCAACCATTAATTTTAGCCATAACAGGTTGTACTTAGAGGTCTAGGAATGAATATTTCTTCATTTTCTTCATATCTATACTTGCCATTGAGGTGTATGTAAAGGGCACTACATCATCAAATTGAAGCCTGGCAACCGAAATAACAACCATATTGTTTAAACCTTGGTCTTTCCTTACTTGCCTATAGATGGCACGATGGAATGGACGAATTAGAGCTTTTTAAGCAAGAATATCAACCATTTGTTTGAATTTTGAGGCATGTAACTCTTGAAAAACATATTGGCTGCTTAGTGCTATAGATTCTTCTAAATTTTTACCCCAGTTTTCAGTGGGAAAGCGTATTAGTTTCAATTGAAATAAATTAACAAAACTCAAAATAAATAAGTAAACTTATGCTAGTTACTAGTAAGTTAGCGATGAAAAACATGGCGTAATTGCAAAATTTTTGCGTTACCCCGCAAATGTTATAGGAAAATGAGGGTCGAAGAAGATAGCGGACTTGTTTCAGCTTCATAGCATTGGCCAGCATAGCGAGCGCCCTCGCCATGTACCTCAATGATTGTTGCAAGTGAATTGCCTCCATTTTGACTTCACTCTTGCTACGTGCTTCAAATAGTGTACGATTAGATATCGATACGGTTCATTGAGGACCGACGTACCATTCAATCACTAAATCGAAACGGTACACACAGCCACAGGTATGCAGTCCAAATATCACCGAATAATGTACGTTATTACAAGCTCACGCAGGCATTGATTCGTTCATATATAATTGACTCTGTTCTAAATCGGTAGATTCTTCCTCGCAATTAATTTTCTGAATTGATTTCCTCCAACTACTTTGTAACAATAATGAGTGTCAAGCTCTTTAAAAATTGCTGCATATACAGCTAATCACTTGTGTAATACTCGCTGCCAAATCTGCGTCGTTCTTCGACGTTGAATCTTCGGGTTTTTATAGAAAATAACGTTGAACACAAAAAGTTTTTTCTGTTCGAACTCATAACATTTTACTCGGCAAATATTTTCCCGATTAAATGCTAAAAGAAAATGCTTTTTTTAAAAATTACCGTTGAAAAAGCTGTCCGTTCAAGTGATGCATTGCCTCATACTTGACTGCATGAAATAATACCGCTTAAAAATTTGAATTGAGATACCGGATACCATTAATATATCACTTGGGGTATTTTTGGAGAATATAAAGTTTCAGGCGCATAATGTCCGGATAAGCCAATCGTCAAATTGTATAGCCCTTAAGTCTATGTGAATTTGACCGATATTTGGCTTGCGTACCATAAATCAGGCTTGAGCTTAGCGCAAGCGGTATTTAGGTAGACCTGATGGAGATAAAAACCGGGCCTCAGCAGTAGTCGAAAAAATAGCGGCTATCCATTTTTGAGCACTCCTGGGAATTAATCGCAAGCTTCATATAACGCATCTAAATATGAATTACCCTTAAAAAAAACCTCCACGCTGTCATAAATGTACATCTATATACTACCCTGCGAGCCGCCGAATTGGGCGTGTAGCAGAGGGTCACCAGACGTGTGAAAATGTAAGGGACATGGTTGTGAGTGATGAAATAGTGACGTATATTATGGGAGTGTATTTAGTGGAGTTCAGTTTTTATTGTAGTCACTTATTGTGCACGGAAAGAACAAGATTTTGTACCTATCTGTTTCGCAATGTATCTTTCTTATTTTATCACCTCTGTCAGACCTAGAAATGTAGTGAGGCATCGTGATCATATTCTCTGTGTCGCTCTGAAAAATATCAGTTCTGAATTTCTCAAGCAACCAAAGCTTATAGTGTAGCCTCCGAGTCTCTAGAGAATCCCACCTCAATCCCTCTAAAAGTTGAGAGACACTATATTTTCGCTGGTAGCATTTTTAACGAAGCGTGCTGCTTTTCTTTGTATTTTATTATTTTTTTAAATTTAATCTTTATGACCAGGGTCCCAAATGCTCGTGACACATTCGAGGTGTGGCTTAACCAGAGTGAAGCAGCGTCACTTTTTTCTTTTTCATCCGAGGGCCTTCCTACTATACGCTTCACAAAATCAAGTTTCTTTAACGCTGTGCCGCATATGTTTTGTATGTGTGTTCCCCACGACATATCAGACGTTATGGCAATTACAAGATATTTTATTGTATCTGAAGATTTTGTGTTTAATATTCTCGCAGTAAATCGACAGATATAACATCAACCAAGCATATCAAAGCAGGCGAGAAAACGCAGACTTCGAAATATCAAAAGGGTAAAAACCGCTTCCATCATTAAGCATGCCAACCAGTCCACTTCCAATTAAAAATTTCTAACCGGAATTAT
Source organism: Ceriagrion tenellum (assembly GCA_963169105.1). NCBI lineage: Eukaryota > Metazoa > Arthropoda > Insecta > Odonata > Coenagrionidae > Ceriagrion > Ceriagrion tenellum. The sequence goes on along the minus strand of OY720642.1, from coordinate 86,409,734 downwards.
CAGATAATTGTAACGGCCGGAGCAAATGTTTCCAAGGGAAAGAGAGAGAGAGAGAGCGAGCGAATGAAAATTATTACACGAACGATCATCGACGACGAGACGGCCACGGTTGCAAATGAAGACGCGGAGAAAAGCCGTCCCATTTGGTAGCAAATTGCTCCGACAAAATAGAAAGCTCTGGAAGATTGTGTGAAAACTTGGGGGAAGAATTCTTGAGAAACGAGAAGAATACACGAAAAGGGTGGTGATATCGCAAAAAAAACACCAATCACTCCATTTCACAACGGTGCCGAGGGAAAAACGCTTAACCGTGTGTCTGCCAACGGCGTTTTGAGGTGTACGACAGAAATATGTGCCTAGTGAAAGCCAACAAGTGCACAGGTGAAGAATGAAGAATTTCATCGCCCACGTGACAAGCTAAAGGGACGATAGACATGTGTAAGTACAGAAATCGGTATCTTATGCAATTAAACGAGCAATTCTTGAATATGTGAATATTTATCTAGATTTATTAAGGTATGTAAATGAAATAATTTTTCGCTTCGTACATTCCAATCTTTTATTTTTACCGACCATGCCCTCAACATTCAATTTCATTTTCAAGGTACATATCTATTATTTTAGTGGAATGAGGGAAGTGTACCGTGAAAATGACGTTGTATGTCTTAACCAAGGTCGGTAAAAATAAAAAAGTGTGGAATATAGAAACCGAGAAATTATTTCACGGGTCGCGTTTCCACAATGTTAAGCCTGAAACTGTAACTTATTTTAGTAAGTAAATATTTTATCAAAAACTACAAAACTGAACCTCCTGAAAGTCGGTATATAGGGGTTTTAGGGTACGAGGAATCCATTGAAACAAGGACCTCAGGGCCCAACAGGCTTCAAGTACCACAAAATGGGCCCCTATTTAACTTTGAATTAGAATTGCAGAGGTTTCTTATTTTGCATTTTAAAATTACTGGCAATCTAGATAAAGGGTTAAAAATTTCGCTATCGAATGGCAGAAAAAATAAAGTATTTTATTCTTGCAATAATTTTTGTAATACCTTTTTTTTGGCTTAAAAATTACATTTTCAATGCAAAATTATAAATTATTTTCCGATTTCAGCAATAGCATATTTCCTTGGCAATATGAAGAATGGCTATAAATGGGAAATTTGGACCGGGCGTTTTACGCCTTACAATACACGTGAGCGTACAGTAAGGAATCTTAGATGGGATGTTTAAGGGTTGCAAGGCACGATGGATTCATTCACGGCTGAACCATTCTTTAATTAATCAAGGAAGGGCATCCCTTTCATAAGAATTTCCCCCCCCCCTCCCCCACGAGGAAAATTCTAATTAATCCCGAATTTCGCTTCTCATATTCTCATAAATCTTTACACATTCTCACCGAGTGATTTTTGAGGTCAGAATCATTACCGCTTAGTTGTCGTACGAGGACGATAGACGTGAAAAAAGGACATTGTTTTTTTTGTCCAAAAACGGATACAATAACTTTCGACGAAAGCGTCGCATGCCGACCTTCGCAGAGTCAAAGAGGGACAGGGTCGTTCCCAAGAGCCGCGAGTTCGGGCGATGACCGACCGAGGAGTGAGGTGGTCGCGTACCACACCGGGGACGAAGCGAGTTGACTCGCGGGGCGGAGGGCGAGCTCCAGCGGGGGAAATCGAATCAATTCCACTCGGAGAGACGATTCGGCGGCGGCCGCTTCTTTAGAATGGATCTTGTCTCTTGCGACTCTCCCGAATCACACGGACGACCAACTACGTTCCTTTCCTCTCATTCCGAACGATACACCTGCCCCCTTGAGGTAGTTCGGGCGAAATGTCGTTTCACTCAGAAATCAATGAATGTGATCCCATTTTAAAGAAAAACGAGTAGATGAGTGCTTTCAGCTTGCAAGCAAGGGGGGGGGGGGGTTAAATGATGATACTCTTTAAATAACTCATTTTGGTGAAAATTCATATATATATAAACAAATTTCTAAAGTGGTACGAAACCGTATATGTTGTCCTATGTAATAATTTTTAAGTATAATTTCTGTTTTACATGAATGTGCTCTATTTGCCTGCTGTATTATTATTGTTGTATATTGCATTCCATATTTCATATAATTAGCAAAACTGATATATTCCAATTAATTGTTTTTTGCTTGGAAAATAGTGATTATTAAATGCTAACAATGCTATCCATTTAATGAAGGCAGTCTTCATACAGGTGACACCTTTGAGTCTGTCTAAAGCTCCTTTTATTTGTAAAAAAGTATGTGTGAGACTATGGAGTAAAATATATTATTATTATGTAAAAAATAACAAAAAATGAATGCATTATTCTTACAAAACCAATGGAAGCTCACTCATGAATGACACTCAAGAAGGGATCAGATTTCCTCTGAAAAACATCCTTCTCTGCAGGGATTTGAACCCTGGCCGCACGTATGGTTATTCAGTACTCTACTCTAGCCACCACACCAACCCTATCTTCTATTAAATTAATATGCATTGAAATTTCCCAGGAGCAACTAAATTATGAGGAAATAAACGCTATCTGTGTAGGTTTTAACAACACTGTCGCTTTAAGAATTATTCCATTTTATTCAAATCAGCCGCAGGTTCATTGGCATAATAATTCTAGAAACTTAACCCCTGTTGAACGACCTCCCTCCCCTTTTAACAACCAATTGTCAGCGGAACCATCGGTGGTCGCTTATTTCAAGTTTTACTGCAGAAAAACCTAAACCCCTTCACGCACAACTTTCCGAGATATTTGCCACAAATTACCAACCCTTTTACATGGGAAATGGTACGTGTGTACACTCCAGATAGACCTTGTGTAAAAAATGGAGGAATGTCAAACACATAGATTTCGTCAAAAATTAACAATGTGAAGTTTATGTGTTGTCACAACTACTTTTGAAAACAAATGATTTTTTCACCGCACTGATATTTTCAGGATCACACAAAACCTTCCCTTGTGAAGGAGTTTTAATCGTATCGCGCGAAAAAATGAGTCAAGTTAAAGACTTACAGAGATATTTTTATTTAATTAGTCAAGAGTTGCAGTCATAAAATGTATTTCATCGCACAATTAATAATGTAATATTTAATTCATGCTTCCTATAGCTGCAGAAATTAAAACGTATAATTTGAATATGGTCTCCATTATAACTAGAGAACTATCTCGCTCAAACCAAAATCAAAATGCAAGTATTCTTTCACTGTAAAACATATGAGTAATTATGTAGTATTGCCAGCTGGGGAGTCAACATACATATTTTTTATTATTTTTCATGTGTCAACACTCCATCAAAGAGATGACAACTACAAATAGATGATCAAGTCGGTAACTCCAAAGCGGGAATTTCCAAATGGGTACCAAATGGGTACTATATACCAGGCAAATTTGTTGTTGTTTATTTATGTAATAACCCATGTATAACTTGTTGTCTTGGGATAAATTTCTTCTTATTATTATTATAACAACCCTATCAAATACATACACTTCCCTCTCTAACTCCGGTCAACCCCCGTAGTTGTGTTTCACTTGCTTGATGTAACGATTCAGCAAATGGAACCGAGCTCGACATGTGCTATCTCATTCCAGCGATTATCTCAGTCGTACTTTTCATAAATATCTTTGTAGAATTTTCGTTCGGAGAATTGATTGTACACCACCTCTGATTTTAGAGGCAAGGCGAATTATCGAAGCGTCGAGCATAACGAAGATAGAACTCAGCCACTCAGGGAATCTTGTATATTCAACACAGAGCGCCTGATCAATCATTCCCCTTGTCAATGCGGGCTCAAATCTGCTGTGGTGACATCTCAATTAGACGTAAATATATGCCTGAACAAACATCAAAGAGTCCTTCACAATTCGACTTCCAAGGCGGAAGGAGGAGCTCTTTGAGTTTAATGGAGTTCCATGAGTAATAACGAGCGGAGGGATACCTATCCGATCGTTTACTTGAAGTGTTCGTCCGTCTTGGACTCCTAAATGAATGTGAAGGACTGTTTGATGCCTGTTCATTTGTATATATATATATATATATATATATATATATATATATATATATATATATATATATACACCTCTACCTGCGATATCGCCATAGCAGGCGTTGGCCCGTATTGACACGGGGAACGTGTGATCAGGCGCTTTTGCATTATTCTGTTAAATATACCTACTAAATTTTTCCCGAAATGCCTGTGTTTTATCTTCATTATACTGGAAGCTCCGAGAATTTACCCTGTCTTGCAACACACTCATCAATATTTTTACCCGGTGTCGCACTGTGAAATCTTTAGTAAATTATTTTCGTGAATAATTCATGAAAACACACAGAATCGGACGGTGCATGCGCTTATCAATATTATCCGAATTACTTTTAATAGTTAACGCTTTTAAGTCTTGACGAATCTAGACCAAATAATTGCTTTTTTCTGCGAGCAACTTAAGCTTAAGTTTAGTTCCATACATTGACAAGAGCACGTTCATGAATCTCGGTGTAATTCCAATTGAAAGAGAGCCCATTATATATTTTTAACTTTAACCTCATGCGACCATCGCATATTCATAGTATATAAAGATCTCACAAAATATCATCATTAATATAAAATTTAGTGAATAATGTTGAGTGTGATTCTAAACTCAATGCATATTAGTATAAGCTATTTTTTTCATACCAATCCCTGCCATGGTTTACGGGGCCTAACGTCACCATAAATACATAAGTCCCAGGTTACGTTAACACGTATATTAATAATGGGATATAAGAAGTAACATCAGGCGTCACTTAGTGAAAATTTGTTATGTTCATGATGGAAAATCAAACTTTTACTATTTTCTCACTTTTTCGTTATTCACTGACCAGGATTCAACACAGAGTGTCACTATCAAAGTGCCTTGATACATGCCACAATCAAGTTATCGCCTTAATAATGACACCCTGCGTTGAAACCTGGTCGGTTAATAGTAAAAAAGTGTAAAAATAGTAAAAGTTTTATGGTTCATCATGAAAATAGTGGGATGAATTCCTCAACGGTCGTCATGGCGACGTTTCTTTCCTTGCCTTCTCTCGAAGATGGCTGAAAATGGAATCAAGAGGTTTAGGGCTCGATTGAAAAGGGGGACCAAGTAGGGTTAAGAGGGTCCTAGGGTGTCAGAGGATAAGTAGAGGATTATGCCCCACTGCCCACTTTCCACATGGCTATACGTGCTCGTTAGGGGCGCTATTACTCTTCAGATCCCCTTCAGTCCATCACGTCTTCAGGGGCATATTTTATTCCACCTTCGGCAAGGAAATCATCCACCGGTTCTCTCCTACAGCCTTCATTCTCTTTTGATCCGCTCACTTCCCGGCGAAACAAAATAGAAGGCGCGGCGAGGCATTGTGTGGAAACGAGCCATCCCCGAGCACAATTCAAGTGCCTCTCCAATAGCCTCTCGCTACGAGGTCTCTTAAAATTTTCTAGGGCAGATACTTTATCTATAAGGGGCGATTCCGGAACAGGTTTCCGGGAGATAAGACGGAGGCTCGCGGGCTCTGGACGACACCCCCCCCCCCGTTTCGAGAGAAGGAGGGTGCTAATAGATTGGCGGAAACGCCTGCACGTGGAGCGTTTTGTGATAAAATCAAAGGAGTAAATTCGGTGCTCTTGTAATCTCGGAATATCCGTTAAAAAAAGTAAAATATTGAACTTTATATCAACAATCGAATTGAGAATAAAATCCGTTCTGAGTTACGGCAGTGAAGCCTGGGTGATCGACATAGACCTGATAAGAAGGATGAGAGCTCTTGAAATGGATTAACTAAGAGATTCTAGGTATCTGCATCTTCACAATGCCTCGTGAGCCATCTCAAGGGCCCGTGGCAGGGTGTGAGTTTTAACCAACGTGCATTGCACAGCACCTTATTTAGGTAAGTGTGACAACGAATGCTTATTCGAGCACATTAGCAAAAACCTGAAAAAACTTGTCAAGAGGCGAAAATTCAAAAATTCTCGATGCGCTATAAGCATGCTGCGGATGAAATGTAACTTATTATTGGTGCGCTTCTCCATTGGTTTCATAGCCTTTTCAGGATATCATGACGCTGCCACACCTTACATCTGACGATTCTTATTTATTTTGTTGACTCTGCAGTGGACAGACTGTAAGATTAGGCTCATATATGCCAGCCTGGCACAAACTACAGACGTGCAAGAATGCATAAGCTTAATTTTTCATATTCTATCTTTCAATTGTGAATATTGATTCTAAGTTCTTTTCTGTTGGAAGTTGCGATCGTCCAAAATCAGCTGCGATTGCACAGATGGGTCACCATCTGGCGGAGAGTACAGGAATTTAGTGAGCATTGTCGCTACTTGTATCTATTTACTTACTGGTTGTGAGGGAAATATAAATAAATAAAGCGTTGTTGTGTGTTCTCGCCAATCTAAGGAGGTGTTTGTTTCACTGACTCCCTGTAGCGAAATAGCGTTTTCTGGTAATTTATTTGGCGTGTTTGTTCCAGAAAATTAACTTCTGCCGACATTTTCCACACTACCACTTTGGACGACGGACAGGTGATTAGCGCAGTAAAAACCTAGGTTCATAGGACCATAGAGTAAGTACATACATATAGAATGGTAAAGAGATAGGGAGATTCGGATATGAGTTTTGAAATAATACTTTGGCCGATAGATGGAACAGATGTATCGCAGTTGCACGACAAACCATAACATATGAGCTTAGGCACACGGCCACTTCATTTAGTGTCGCATAACTCACATGATATCCTCATGATTATTTCGGTGCCTGGATGTTTACTGATTGGCCCATAGCAACGGAGCCAAATCTGATTGAGTCGTCGAGACCAAATTAAACATGCATTTAATATGCCTTCAATGAGCATCGTCTACAATGAATCAAATTCACGTCAATATGATAAGACACGCGATTACCAAACACGGAGTCAACTGTTTACCGATGTATCATAGCAACGACAAAATGATTGATACTCGATTAAAAGCACACAACAGCAAATACACCTCAGTATGTTGGTGCCAAATCACCGAGTACCACTAGCGCCTCCAAGTGGCCTTCTTTCTGAGCCTAAATTCTTCCTCCCCTAAGGAGGTGGCTTCTGAGAAATTCTTCCCAAAGCTCTCAAAAATTTATGCCCAGTTTTTAGCATTGCTTTGCTACTCGATATATACTTACTCTATGATAGGACTGTACCGACAGAGTATACACGCTCTGGTGAATCGCAGGAGGAAGGCAATAGAACTTGAAGGGGATTACGCGGAAAAATAGAGCGAGTAGAAAAAACATCATTCTCTCATACGTACGGACTTCATTATTGCAGTACGAATAGTTTTTGTTAAAAAATGTTCTGATCATAACTTTTCGAGGAACCATCGTACCTGCCATACTGCTACCGTCAGTATTCATCGAGAACACCGAAAGAGCGTTTTTTTTCCCCCCAACCCCGGCGACCGCCGGTAGCTCTCATTCCAGTGGTGCAGTCAGTCGGTCACCTTTAAGAGGTCAAGACACTCCCGATACCCCCTCGAGACGTAACAAGTCCTCCTCAAGAAATATTGGTGAACGTATCGATTCATGCTCGTCGTGATTTAAGGGGAGCGTGGAAGATTTATTCCTCGTACGCGGGCCCTGTAATTTTGCGAGCGACATGCGATGCAAATTCGCAGCCCGCGGGGCGAGACGAGGAGACAGGACAAGACATCTTTCCCTCCGGGCAGCGAACGCGGAGCGAAATTAAATTTTATTTCTCTCTTTTTTTTTAAAGAGGGATTCGAAAAATTCACGCACAACAGCTTCACGAAGAGGCAACCGCCCATAACTTATGAAAAAAACTGGTTCTCAGTATTCTCCGCACTTAAAATTTGATGCCGAACATCCTTTTAATGGTTCACTGACATTTTCAAGGCCTCGTCATTTTCACCTTGAAAAATGGCATTGAACTGTAGGGGGTTTAGTCTGCATAACATTAAGACCCAAAAATTCACCAAGCTTCATATTCTTTTTATTTTAAACAGTGGCAATTGTTCTGACACTCTTCTAGACTTCAAATCGTCGAAATTAGCAACATCATATTATAGTAGCACAGTATCTTGTAAGACAAAATTCTTTATGTAGGAATGTACGCGATAGACTATTAAGAGGACGCATCATACCCTTCGGTTATGAATAGTTCTGTCGAAAATCCACAAGGTGGCGTCACTCGCACCCGATCGAGGCGTTTTGGCGTCAGGAGTCTCTTACTCCAGGCTAACCCTCGCACGAGGCAACAGTTGTCGGCAACTTGTAGCCCAGTGTCCCGCACGTAAGTAAAAGGCAGCGCTGACATAAGATCTGTGAGAGAAAACTGAACTATTTGCGTCACCGTCCGAGCACATCATGGCCGAAAACCATTCGGGTGGCTTCTCGAAAGATACCAATTACTGATTTCATCTTACAACCGTGACAACTGTTAATTAGCATTCTGACAGAAGGAGGATTGATACATCTCCGTTAGTTTATGATATTTTAATAATAATATTAGTTTTTGTAAAAATATACCCTATATATTGCCGTTTTCCCGATGGTTTAATTAAGCTCCGAGATAAATTTTTCATATTTCAGATACGAATCTCCCTTGGCAAAGGTCTATTCTTTATACTTTTAAAATTTCAAGTCGATGACGTAAGACTTGAACAAAAGAACTGGGGTCGGAAATCATCACAAATGCGACCGGTCGAACGGGTGTGACGCGTCGCCTTAAGTGAAGGAATAGCTCATGATAAAAGCGACGTACAATTCCACTATGCTTTTTTAATACTGTCCACTGGTTTCGACGTCTAGGGCGTCATTTTTTTCTAGCAATCAATAGCGTTGTTTTTCAAGACAAGCAGTTTGTCTTGTTTGACCGTCATTTTTAAGACAAACAGTTTGTTCGTCTTGAAAATGACGCCAATGACCTCGAAACCGGATGACAACATTAAAAACATATTTGACTATAGATCGTTCTTTGTATGGGTTATTCCTTCTCGTTCTTCCACAATTTAGCACCGCAATTAATTGATTTGATTATTAAATAAGTTCTCCACCTGCCCTGGGATTCGAACTTGGGTCCAATTAATTTGAAGTGCATTACCCTAATGATAATATGAACGAACACGTACTTAATAGTACCTTTAACTTTGTGGACGATGAAAATTGCGCGCCAGTATGAGAACTACTGGGAAGAATATCCTAGTTACCACTTAGGACTTCCTAAGTATACTTCTGTCTAATTCGAGCTGAAGACGACTGTGAAGCTTCATAAGTTGAACTCAGGACGAGATCCAAGTTTCCAAGTTCCAATTTAACCCTAAGAAATATTTTTCCATTCATCTTCCACTGATTTTCGCAATGTTCAGCTGAAGATATGGTTACGGAAAGAGACAATTAGGGCGTACAAGATAAAGTGGTATTTTTTCCCATGCTGCTATATTCCGCAGATCAGACTATTTTTGTCAAATGCAATACTTCCCATTGCCTGTTTTGTGCTTTGTCCCAATCATGAGACAAACCCGCAACGTGATTTTAGGCGGTTGGACCGTCAATGGAGGGCCATTGAGTGTGCACTTGAATGATATTTTGACCCGACCGAATTCATAATTAATGCACCGATTTTCGCGCAAAAGCGTGCTCCGTCGAAACTCGTGATACAGCAGTGTTTAGCATGATACGAGGATTAGACATTGAGATAATTCCTTATTAAAGTGTAGTACGACCTGGGATTTTGCTGTAGTATTCGAAATTTTGACAGAATTACATTCACGTTTTTTTTAATGCCGGACTCGACGTGAAATTTTGATAAGCACTAGTTAAAGCAATTATAACAGTAAGGTATGCATCATTTAACGAGTAGGAGAAAACTGATTACCCGTGATAAAAACAACTTAGTTTCAATCCACACAACTCTATTATACATACGACCGGAGTTTCAGCAACTTCGTGCCATCATCATTGACCTGATGATGGTATGAAGTTGCTGAAACCCGGGTCGTATGTATAATGAAATAGTGTGGATTGAAACTAAGTTGTTTTTATCATGGATATAACGCACTTCCTCAAATTTAAGCCGTAGACGATTACTTATGTTCGAAAACTGAACATATTTACAAATGAACACTAGGTTTTCTTCCCCTGATTTATTTTCTAGGTACAACATATTTCGACACAACTCTGCCATCATCAGGTACCTTCGGTTACAGACCAGACGTACCACCTGAAACATTATGTACCAAGAAAATAAATCAGTGGAAGAAAACCGGGTTATTTTTTCATTTGTGAAAATCATCTTCCCAATAGTTGAGCCTGAAATTATGGCACGCATGAACATACTTGAACATTGAATTTTTACCAAATATAGGTATATCAATAACCTACGGATGGGTCGAATCCGAATGTCGATTCTCGATTCCACCGATTCTCAGGATTAAAATCGGCATCGAGAAACGATCGCCTAAAGTCGATTCCGATTCCATTGTTTCCAGATAGATAAGTAACTTCATTTATCACATCATATTTGTCTCGGTAATCTTGGGTGTTGGCAATCAGTTTGTACTTTTTATGTGCCTCATTTAGCTGAAGATATACTTGCTATGTGTTAATAAATATACTTTTTGAGCGACTTAATTGTCTTTGTTATTTTATTTCAGTCAATACTTAAATTTTATTAATAGTCGTAAGCTACTGGTACATCAACATCCCACCTGTTATTAGGAATAATAATCGATGGAATAGGAATCGAGAATCGGGAATCGATTTGAAAGAATTGAAATCGGAATCGAATAAAAGTGGAATCGACTCATCCCTACACTAACCATAACTCTACGTGTTGAAATAGCAATGAAATGCCGTAAAATCGAATGGAAACGATCATTTTTTTTTTACAATGTTATCAAAAGACACCACAAACGAGGGGGCGATTGCATAGCTTCGCGAAGAGCTGAACGTGAACGAAAATCGCACCAGCCGTCTCCTCAAAAAGAAGGGAATATTCCGGAAGCAACCGCGATGGAGACGCCGATAGAAGAAATCGCCACTGGTCCGTCGCGATCTCTTTAACGAGACGCGGAAAAAGAAACGAGTCTGCCGGAGGAGAGCAATACGGACGACACGAGGGAGAGAGAGAGAGAGAAGGGGGAGGAAGAAGGAAAGGCTGGCGGGAGGTGGCGGTGCCGCGTCCGCCAAAGACTTGTTTGGCGGTTCGCTAAGAGGCCAGTGGGACGCCCTCAGACAAGATGGAAAGAGGGGAAGGAGGAGAGTTTTAAGACGGAGAAAGACGAGACGAGAGGAGGGTAAGATGGGAGCGTTTCCTAAGAACTGGTGCGAGAAAGAAAAATAAGTATACCTACCGGGAGGAAGAAACCTTAAGGTGGTTGGGATCATATTCATTTACGCACAGATTAGCGTCAAACTTTGCACGCGTGTACTTATAAGCACTAAGTATGGGCTAAAGCGACAAAATTCACGTTACCGATTGGGTTTCATGCGAATTGAACGCCACTTTAACACGTTTATTTATAGCACTTGACATATATTTCCAAGCACAGATTTACGTCAAACTTTGCACTCGTGTACGTACAAGCACGAAGTATGGGCTAAAGCGACAAAATTCACGTTACCGATTGGGTTTCATGCGAATTGAACGCCACTTTAACACGTTTATTTATAGCACTTGACATATATTTCCAAGCACAGATTTGCGTCAAACTTTGCACGCGTGTACGTACAAGCACGAAGTATGGGCTAAAGCGACAAAATTCACGTTACCGATTGGGTTTCATGCGAATTGAACGCTATTTTAACACGTTTATTTATAGCACTTGACATATATTTCCAAGCAATTTCGATTAAATATATATCTACATATTTACTCATAAACGCAAAAATATGCCACTCAGAAAATAACAAAACTTCATTATTTATTTATTTAAGTGAAATGCAGAAATTAACAAAACTTTATTATTATTTATTTTTTAAAAAACTTAAACGTAAGTTTTACGTTGAATATTTATTGGACGACCGGTTACGTCGAACAGTCGAATTCGAAAATTCGACGAAACCGGGAGTCAAACGTTATTTTTAAATGCAATGCAATGTTCAATCAAATGAAATTTTCCATGGAGGTTGATTCCTTCTTTCGGGTTTTCCGCCGCGTTGGTTCATGTTGGGGACAAAAACCCCAACATGAACCAACATGAACCATGTTTGTCCCCGCGGAAGCCTTCAACAGAATTTTTCCATTTTCGTCAAATGCAATCATAAATCAAATATCAATGTAAAACTTGCAAAGTTTTGTTGATTCCTGAGCATTATGGAAACGTTTTAATAAATTAAGGCTGAAGCTATTGAATTCGCGATAGCATACCTTTGATCCTACAGTAAAATATCCTAATGAATATCAAGGTATCATGCCGAATAAAAAACACGGGAGTTACCTACGATTTTTACCTCAATTTCGAATCCCGCGCCGTACACCTAAGTAAACATTTACTGAGACAACAAAGCTTAACATATAACTTTTGCACCATTTATATTACAACAATTATTAACTCGATTAATTCTGGCTTAACTTTGTGAAAATCCATTCTAAAGAATTCAAATGCGATATGGTACTTTTTTCACAGTTTTTTATTTCAGGTCGACCGGTTTCGTCACATAGGCGACATCATCAGGTGGTGATGTCGCCTATGCACCACCTGATGATGTCGCCTATGTGACGAAACCGGTCGACCTGAAACTGTGAAAAAAGTACCATATCGCATTTGAATTCTTTACAACAATAATGGTTATTTCCAATGTAAAAATAGATGGACCTGAGAGAAGTTTGGTCGAAGAATTTTTTTTATCAACTTGCATGAAAAGTGTGCAGGCAATGACTCTCGATAAGAGTTTCGACCACGTTAAGAATAGGCAAATGAGACAAGATAAGGGCGACCATTGTGACGGCTTAGCAAGAAGAGTAGAAGCTTTTCATTCGATGCCCAATGGTAATTTGACCTGGGCGATTGATTCTTTCTTGTCTGCCGAATGCGTGTGTGTCGAAAAGCACCTCTCTCAATATGTACGTATTGTGGTGGAGGAATCTTCGAGGGGATTCTGGAAACGATGGTTGTAATAGGGAAGCTTCCAGAGCCTTGGCAACGGGTGGTCGGTGACAAGAGAGAGGAACTAATAAGGCATGATTCGAAAAAAACAAGCTTTTAAAGTCTTCGAATCTTGCGGTGTATACACTTTTGATGAAATAAATGTGTTAAGAATGTCCCGTAAAAAGAATAGTTATTTCTACACCCACGCACGCAGCAGTATCTTTGAAGAGTTCATCGCCCTGAAATTTCGTATCTCGTCAAGTTCGTATTTGAAACTCGGTAATATACTTTTTTTTAATGGTGAATCAATCCGTTACCAGATTCAGAAATTTTGGAGAATCGTTTTGAAATGTATTTTTGCCGCAAGAAGTGCGTTCCTCTCGACAAAATGTACTACTTTATTTCTTTCATTAAGTTTTCTGATATACGTTGCATCAGCAATGCATCCAAGTTCGTTCTTGGAGACTAGGTATGTTCATATCCAGAGGTCAAGTGGTAAAAAAGTTCCGTCTAGTGAAAAAAGTCGGTATCTCAAAAAGTTTGAATGCCTAGCGGTTGATAACCTGGTACATTACTTTCATCCGTCTCATACTTTCTGTAGCTCCGCCAGTGATCCCCGCAGCAGACGTGGATTCAGGTGCTTCAAACACTCAAATTATCTCGTTCCGTAAGAATTGAGCTGTTTATCCTAAAGTAAACACAATACTCATGTCTTAGGAAGAAATAGAACCGCAGGTTTTTTTTTAAGTTGGCTCTTCACAGTCGATAGAGACGCACAATCATGGTAATGTTTAGGGGGGATAATGGGAATGTTGTGATGGTTAGAAAAATGATTCTCAAGCTCGTGGGGTTATTGCCCCAGTGACTTGAATGATATTTCATTTTAAAAACTTCAATTGCTATCATAGGCTACGTTCTACTTCACAGTATAGGGCATCACTCCTCCAATCAGACGATGAGCTATGCGAAACCGTTCGTACCTATCCTAGGCTAGCCTAAATTTGGCAATGGACGCCAGGTTTCTTTTTGGCCTCTCCTTCATGACCCAATTAATACCTCCCTAATCAACCAATTCTATCTTCCGTAAGAGCGCAGCTGAATTGAGTGGTCGGGTGTCTCAAATAACCAACCAATTTACAAAGAATGAAGAGCCCAGCCACTGACCAGTTGTTATCAGAAGGTATATATTTGATTTTGAAAAAAATATCGACATCGTTTCAATAGGTATTCCATTGATATTTTCCTAAAATTACCTGCGTTTCTATACACCTTGTTTTTAACAGGCAGAAGCGTTGCGAGCAATATATCCGAAACATTACGCCATTCCTGGGGGCGAAGTATCGAAAGCCGGTAATCACGTTAGACGTCTATGCCAACATGCCGCGGGTTAGAAGTCCTTCTCAAACATGATTGTTGAGTTTATTACGCCTACACTTAGGTTGTGATTATCCTGCATTAGGACGATGATGACTGGAAGTCGAATTGCATGAGAAGTCCCTTACACGTATGTCACTTAATTTAACGTAGAAGCATATTTAGTCTATTACTATCCAGCAACATTATGACAGTGTGATTGACGGTAAGAGCATGCCTGGTAAGCAATCGACCCATGCCACACACCCTTGAGGTGACTTGCAGTGTACCGCTTGGGCTTATATGAAGAAATCATGGCGTTACTAATTGTAAGAATTATGATATTTTACGTTCCATGGTTTGAGGCTCAACTATGCGGAAGTTGACTTTCACAAATGAAAAAAGTAAATCGGTTCTCTTCCACTGAGTTATTTGCTTGGTACACCATGTTTCGACACAACGGCGTCATCATCAGGTCTATCTGTCCTACCTGATGATGCCTACCTGATGCTACCAGGCCTACCTGATGATGACACCGTAGTGTTGAAACACGTTGTACCAAGAAAATAAATCAGTGGTAGAAAACCAAGTTAATTTTTCATTTCTGCATTACGATGATACCAGATTAAATATCCTAAAAGCGAATTTAATGCAACATTCTCAACATATACACTTCTTTTCAGGCATTTACAGCCGGTTGCAATAAAATTTAGTTATGGAATCAATAGTTATGAGATCCATAAAGTTATAGAACTCATAAATATATTCGGGTTGCATGAATACATCTATTAGTTGCTTAACTTATTTACCAATAGTTACTAGCCTCGAATATTTGATCTAATCTTCCACCGCCGGATAAAAGTTATGAAAGTTTAGCTTATGAATAATTCATAAAGCACAATATAATTAGTCAGTACGAGTAAACAAATTGGTCACTTGTCTCAAAACAACTCTTTAATCAAGTAATTAAGTCTCCAAGCGGTTCATTACGCATCCGCCATCTTGTCTACTTATGGAACTCATAACTCCATGCCATAAGTTATGAGACCAATGAATTTATTGAATGTTTGTGCAACACTTATTGAATGGTTGTCATGGCTTATGGGTCCCATAACTTTATGGAATACATATGTTACGTTCCTGCAACTGGCCATTAATCCATTAACTACCCCAAGGAATTTTAAAAAAATCGGAATCGATTCGTGCCTAGTCTCAGCGCTCGATTTCCGTTGGTGCTTATAGGCACTTTCTCATTCCCTCACCAATTCAGAACAGGAGATTAAGCACACTATCGCAATCGGGGAATTAAGAGATAAATAGCGTATGGAGAAAACTTCAGTCTTCAAAACCTAAGCTCATATCGAAGCCGGTGGTTTTTCGCAGGCGGAAGACCGGTCAGGAGAGGCGAGTCGACCGCTCCTTGGTGGGGGCTGAAATATTGACTCGCTGCCATCTTTCGCGAAGAGTAGGCCAAACCACGGATGCCGGATTAATCTCCGCCCTTTCATCTTCCCCAAAACTTTCTTGTTTTTTTTTTTCGAAGCTGCCCACTTATCCTAAAAGGGACAAATGACTTCGGAAGTCGCGTGCCCACAATTTTAAGAACTCCTGCCACAGAGAGGAAGAGAAGAAGAGATGTAAGAGCGGATAAGAGTGAGGATCGAGTCGTTGAGGTAGCCAGGGGGCATGGGAGGGTATTTTGGAAGTGAAATCAGTGGGATCCCAGACCCTTCTTGGGTGTAATGTAGAGATCACTTCAAGTGTAGGACTCCGTCCTTTTGAACGGGACATTAGCAGGTCAGCCGCAGACCGGAGCTCAGCGAAAGGTTGGCGACCAAGGCATGTAGTCTAATAGCTGTTCAACATCGTTATACAGAAATACCAGAACAGCAAAAATAATTCAATAGTGCTCGCGATTTTTGAGGAACCATTAATAAAACAACTTAGTTTCAATCCTCACAACTTTCAGCAACTTCGTGTCATCATCATCACTAAATGTTGTTATTATTTTGCATATTGTTGTAATTTTGCATATTGTTGTAATTAATGTAAATCCAGAAATGTATGCAGATGAATTTGTTATATGATATGATTACCAAAAAACTTTGCATTCAGCAATGTAAAATGGTATTAATTCATACTTAATTTTTTTCATTATGTTATTGTCCAAATTGTTGATTTTGCTCTTTATGTTGCCCAAGAAATGTAAATTGCTTTTGTTCTTAAGGGGTATATCCCCAGGACAATTAATAAATTATTCATTCATTCATTCATCAGAGCTGATGTTGGCACGAAGTTGCTGAAACCCGGATCGCATGTATAATAAAATTATGTGGATTGAAACTAAATAGTTTTGATCATGGATGTAACGCACTTCCACAAAATTAAGCCGGAGACGATTACTTATATTTTCGAGGAGGTTTAAAGGAAATAGAATTTCATCTAAAAATCAATGAATCTGGTCTCACTTTAAACAAAAATATCTCACCCTTCTTAAAATACCAAAATATTAGCACTTTTCCGCACTACTTTCCCAGATTTTTGACGAAATATTCCTGCCCTTTTTACGTGGGAAATGGTACATTTATGCACAATAGAGAGATAATCTTAATATTTTAAAATTAGGATTTCCAACTCCTGGATCTCGTCAAAAAATTAACAGTTCGCAGCGTGTTTGGTTTATGTGTTTTCTCAACTTTTTTGAAAACAAATCACATCGTCACCACAGTAATTCTTTCAGAATCACAGAAAACCTTCCACTGTGAAGGAGCTTTAATCGTACTGAGCGAAAAAATGTGTCAAGTTACGGACTTACGTAGATATTCTAATTTGATTAATTAGAATATCAGCCTTACAGAGGTATATTATTGCACCAATAATAATTCAATATTTAGTTTGTGCTTCCTACAGCTGGTGAAATTAAAACGTATATTCGATAATGGTCTCCATTATGACTAGGAAACAATCTTGCTCAAACGACCTCAATTCGAAAATTTGGTAACTCGAGTCTCGGTTTTACTTAACTCGGTAACTTAATGTAAACCAGTCCGTTACTAAATTCAGAAAAAAATGAAATGTACCTGCGAAGCTGAAAGCGCGTACTTCTGAGCCAATTTTACAATACATTGCATGCATATTGTCACTCGCGTTAATAATGCTGGGAAACGCCACAATAAACATATCAAAGGTCCTACCTTATGACTATGTTCGTATCTACAGCCCAAAACGTAATGTGTAACAAAATTCGTTCGATAAGCGTTTAGTAATTCTATTTACCACTGTATTCCAGCATATTTCTTTCAGAAGCAACACTTATAGTTGTAGCTAAAGACAGAAGTTTGGGTGTTGAAAACTGCTAAGAGTATGTCGTACCTCCTAACCCAAGTAATCAATCATAAAATGAACGCAACACTCTTACCTCGGGCGGGAACTGAGCCAGAGATTTTTAGGACATATTTTCAGAGCAGATGGGTTGGCACAAGTGCTGTAAAGTTTTTGAGGGGATTAGGGAATAGTGGGGTAAGAGAAATGACATCCCAGCACGACAGTTTCTGTTCGAGTGTAGGTAACTTCAAAGATATTTCATTGACATTCTTATCGCCATTCTTAAGCAGTTGTAAGCCGACAATATTTCGTTGAAAGTTATAATAGTGAATTTTGTCCCGCTGGATTAGAGATTGAGAGCAACATCGCAGTTCCCGGTCCGAGAAATACAACGTAAATATAACGTTTAAATATTGGACCACCCTAGGATATTCAGAAACGGCTAAATCTGACGCCAGGAACCCCTCCACATTTTCTTCATTTCCCAAGTAAACCTGAAATCCCAACTTAATTGCACACCCATCCTCATTGCCACAAATTAGCTCAGTTGTCAGTCGCTTCCCCCCAATAGCCAACCAACCAAGCGAGCACCGAAGTTTAAAAGGAGATCTACATTCACATACTAACCCGCGAGCCGCCACAGAGGCATGTGGCACGAGGTTCTAGGACACCAGCCATGAAAGGAGCGGAAACAGGGAACAGGATGAGGAAGAGGATAGAGGTGAACACTATATTTAGGTTGTGTCTTATGCTAGTGTCTCGCTGATTTTGTTATAATCACTATTGGTGCGTGAGAGGAGGAAATTTTTACACCTGTAAGTCCGGCGGTATTTCTCTCGTATTTTTCCTCTTCTATCACTTCCAAATATATAAAGCGGGGATAAATTCAGACGCTTGTATCGGAGAAAATAAAGCATTCCACAATCATGGTAAGTCAGGCGTTGCCAAGGCTATTCAAAGGCGCTACTTAGTAATGTTTGCAACTTAAGCGGAACGAATAAAGTAACAAAATTTTTGAGCGATGGAAAAATGTTACATGTTGTTGATAATCCAGATGAGTTTTTTGTTAATTTAAGGTGATATATAATCTCCATGAGATAACGAGCACGATAAGGTTAGTTTAAATTAAAATAAAAAATTATCAAATATATAACATCTATGTACGTTATTGACCTCGATGATTTCATTCAGCTCAATATGTAATTGCCATATTTGAGGTTTCCACAGAACAGGCAATGCCTAAATAGGATACCTAATTTATCCGTATTTTTTGGGTAACGTAAAGATTTACAATGTGAAATTTCAAATGGACGAATAAAAATACTTACTTTTACAAAACAATATTCTCCGTGCAGTATTGTCTGCTTCGTGGGAGTTTTTCAAAGAATGAAAGCCTAACGTGAAGCCTCCAAGTCTCCAACGGCTCCCAACCTAGTCCTTCCATCAGCTTCTATCTGTTTGCTCATAGCAGTTGTTACAGAAGCGTTCAGATCTCCTTAGCATTCAATTTACTTCCTAATTTAACTATATCTCAGGAGGTTTCCAACTTCTCGCACTGAATTCAAGAACTGGCCTAACCAGAATAAAGTAGTATCTACCTTTCACCTACTCACATGAGAACCTTTCGATTAATTGCTTGATAAATCCTAGTTTCACCAACGCATTGCAGCAAATGTTTCGAGATCTGAGGTATGGAAAGATTAAAGTAAAAAAATGAAATGAAGGAACTCGGGGCCCGCACTTTCATGGGCTGGGTTTGAATATGGGCCAAGACATGGAGTGACTGAACAGGTTGCAAAGAGAGCCCCCCTTTCAGTTGGAGGCGGTTCAGGTCAGTTGGAGGCGGTTGGATTTCAGTCACAGCCTTCGTAGGGATCAGGAATCCAGCATCACCGGAAACCATCCAGACACGAATATCGACGAAAATAAAATATTCCACGATCAAGGTAATCCGGGCGTTGCCAAGGCTATCCAAAGGCGCCGCCTAGTAAGTTTCGTAACAAACCGAGCATTATGTAGTCAAGAGAGGGCAGGTTGGCAAAAAAAACAGATTCCACGTAAGCGAAACTTACAACGCCATCAAACGTTTTCCCGTTCGTGCACCTCGATGCATCACGAATTGTCCCCCTTTTTCTAGAATACAAGATCTCAGACTTGATATTATTGTGGGACAGAAAGCACACCGCTGTGAAGGGGCCAAATTATCTGGAGCAACAAAGAACATGATTGTATCACTTTCATTTCATCGTGACCGTTCTCTACAATAAAGTGGTATAAAAGTGTGGAACAAATAAGAAAAAAATGTAATCCCCCTTTACCGAGCTTTATTTCAAAATATAGAGTGACTATGCAATGGAATCACCATTAGAGAATGCCTCGGGTGTCAACTTTTTACGTCCTACATGCTGACTAAGAGAGGACTATATTATTTCCGCACTTTAGATTTCTCAAATCTCACCTAAGTTTCGGCACTATGCGCCGTTTTACTAAGAACTACGCGCTTCGAATATTACACACAGATGTGAAACCAAGACTAAAAATAAGGGTGGAAAATATGTAATTCTCTTAATTAGCTCGGGTTAAAATTAGACGCATCTTTCAAACAAAAAATATAACTGAAACTTAAACGTTGCCTGACTTAATGGTACAAGTTTCGATTGGAACTGCAAGCCTCGGGACTCGAGTTCAAAGATTTTTACCTGCATGCGTCGTTATGACCACAAACGATTTCTAGCAAAAAATTATTAAAATTAAGAAGATATTTTTCCATGAGAGTATCGGTAATCAGTTTTCCACGAGAATCATTATTGGTAAGACCACATTTCAAGAAAACTTTTTAAGTGTACGGAATTGGACTTATCAAAAATTTCCACTTGCGAAGAAAATGCGATTATTCGAGCAAAATTATTGTGAAGGCATTCGTAAGCCGGGAAAAGTTCTTTAAAATAACATAATTTACAATGAATTTTTTATCAAAAAAATATTGAAAAATTCCTGAATTTTTTCATTGGATGATTACTTGTACGGGTATCGCTTAGAAATAAACTGGTGTGCTTCGCACAGTTCGCATAATTTTCTAGTCTCCCTAATTATTTCAGCTACATTGAAAGCGCCCCACCTCGGTAGGCAAAGGAAGTTGAAAGTGTCCTAGTGCTTTACATTGCTCTTCATACTGGTCGAACTGACGCTCACTAAAAGCCATTGGCTAATAAGCCACCAAGTTAAGTACTTGAAAACTGCTGTACTTAATCAACACGAATCGCAATTAAACTCGCTTGGCTAAGTCTTCTCCTTAAAAAAAATAAATCCTGCCTGCATTATTTTCGAGTGTCTCTCTCAGTCATTCAGTTCAAACAAAAAAAGTTTAAATTGAACGCAGTTTAATTTTCTTACAAGTAATACAACATATTATTGCTAAGCGACGGTAGAATCTTTTTACACCCCAATTTACTCTACGAGACCCACTATTAGCAATTACAGGGTGAGCACTTTTTAGCCGACCTCTTGATCAAATATGTACGTAAAATATATTTAAAGCATCATTCATGGTGAACAATAAAACTTTTAACATTTTCACCCTTTTTTTTCGTCCAACTTTTCACAAAGTGACGCCTGATGTTACTTCTTTTCTAAATCTTTGTTCGAACTCCAACATGCTATCATCGAGCAGATCTTAAGGAGGAGAGAAGGCTACGAGACTCGAATGAAAAGCAAAAACGTAATTTCCTGCACGAACAATGTGAGACCGTAACAGATGCCATTTAAACTGAGTATATTGGCTGTTTTATAGTTAGCAGAGTTCTTTTAAGTGGTAATGCAGTGCCTTTATTTTAGTGCACTTGCCACTTCAAGCGCTATCCATCCCATTCCTACCATACATTTCCGAGTTACGATACATGAATGCATGTAAGAGGAATCACTCGATTATTCACGTTATGTGCATACGAGCTTCCAAAACTTTCACAGCCAGTGTCGTATTACATGTATGATGAAAACTAACCCCCTGCCATACACCCTAGAAGGCTTCTTAGCATGTGACCTGTAGGTTTAAGTGAATGTAGAGTGGACGGTGCCTACAGATAACTGAAAACGGTCACCAAATGCGCGTATCCAACTGCGGAGACTTGAACGACCGAAGACAACGCCCTAAACACAGGCATTCACATACGCGGATAACATGCAGTCGCTGGCGGGACTCACCCCAATCGAAGGCGGACGGCCGGATGGGTGCCGCCGCGCGGAGCAACAAGGTGATGAAACACCAACGGAGGGAACCCTTCACCAGCAGGCGAGACGAAGAGGGTTCGTCGCGACACAAACAGTCCGACGGGGCGGCTAGTCCCGAGCAGGATCAAAAAATCCAGGAGAACACACGCAAAAACTTACGGGCAGGTTCTCCGTCGAATGGACGAAAAAAAAACGAAACAGACCAAACTCGAACCACAACAGGCGAAGGCACTCGTGTTTTCCAATCCTTCAGCAGCAACCACTGACACCCACAACGAATGTTATCCGCTGGTCACACCAGACGGCTCTATCCCGACTTCTCCGGCCGGCCTCTTCTGTTAACATCCACACTGCGAGGAGAGGGGCCACCCTTCCTCTTAGGTCCCGGAAGAATATCACGGGGAGGTGCTCACCGTTCGGCGTCCCAACTTAGAAAGTCCGAACCCCGCCGACGGGCCCGTCTCTTTATAAGCGCCCTCGATTTGCGGCAAGGCGAACTGGGACGCGGGGTTGAGTTGGGCGGAGGCTGAAGGCGAGGTGGAGGGAGAGGGATAGTGAGAGGGGAGGCAGAGAAAGGGGCGATGAAGAGGGAGGTGGGGGGGTGGGAGGAGTGAAAGAAGCAGATGACGGACCGGCGTTGAACTACAGCCGTCGCCGCCTCCGCTGCCCAGACTGAGAAGGGAAACTTTAACCAGGGAAGGGATAAGACTGCCGCAGCCGAGTGGTCTTGTGGCCTCCAGGGCAGAACGGCGATGCGATGGAATACTTATCCCAACCTCGGAATGTCTGCACCTAGGCTCTAGCCTCGCTAGCTTCTCTATCAGCCAGTGATCAGACTCTACACCACGTTATACCACCAAATAATTATCTTTTTCCCATTTCCATTGAAAACTTGCCTTCGTGACGGTGATAGAACTGAACTAAACTCTGAGCAAGTCTTGACGTCACGTGTATCACATCAGCAGGGCGCATACTGCCCATAAAACTGTTTTTACTTGCCCCATCTCAATGGTTTTTCAAGTTCCTTCATGCTGTAAAGGGCATATGGTAAGTAACTGTGGCAATTCTTCCCTAGGCAAAGAGGCAAAGAATTCCATAAAGTCTGAACAACCCTGTTTAAAATCAGTTTTGAAAATAAAACGAAAAATCTTCACCATTTTTCTCTAAAATTAAATTTGACAATTAATTTGAAAAAATAAACGAAAAATATCACATAGAAATGAAATTGATAAATTGAAACCTGGCTGGAATAGTTTGGTAGTGAATTCATTAGCACCCCAGATATTCTCACGTTCCACATCATTCCTTACATTTTCCACGTCTAATTACATTAGGAGTTGAGACTTGGTCTCTGAGTATAAAATTTAGAAACATTGAAGCCGGCATATTCCATAATTAATTACATACATTTCTCCCTTTGAGTTGCAAAGAAAAATCCATTGCAGTTCATCACAGAAATGAAATCGTTGAAATAATTCCGTTAAATACTTTTCTTTTCAGAGAATTAATCTTTCAGGAGGGCCCACCATAAAATTTTTTCCTTACTTAGGCTACTTTTAAACAACTGTTACTTTCATCGCAAGGCTTCGTTGAACTTTAATGCTCCCACTGAATTTTTCATAAAATTTTAGAAATTTTTGAGAAAACATAAAATTTAAGCGAAGGCGTTGAAATCACCGAGGTTCATCGTCACAAAATGTTGCCAACTACAAGAGATTTTTCCACGCGAATAAAGAAGAAAATAGGCATGCACTTTCTTGTAGTCAATTGATCACGTCCAAATGGTTAACGTTGTCATCACCTTTCCAGTTATAGCTCTTGTCACCAACAATTAGCAAACTGTTAAAAACAAAAAAGTCACTATGGAACAGGATATTGCGTGAGGTTTGCCTGGGAATAAGAATTCTCTAATCTCGTCAAGTAAATTACCCATGAGATGATACTTATACTCATTGGTTTTCTACCAAAAGTCTACATGAAAGGGCAATCATGTATGAATTTTAGATACAATCACACGATACACGATCTTCCTGTAGATTTTTATGATTGCCAAAAATTATATGCCGTTATCACAAGGGGTATGACACTTCACCTACAATGTAGAAGCTGTAAAAGATAATTGTGGGAATTTTATGCGCATGCTTTCCTATTATCTACAACGGTGCAAGACATCTTTGGGTACACTGAACTTTAGTACATATTTTTCCACCGTATCTAAGTCTTATATACAATATTCTGGTAGGAAAACCAGAAAGTAATGGGAATGGGGTACTTGAACCAACAAAAGTTGCACCAACGAACATGGAATACGTATATATTTGGACAACTAGCATAAAGATATCAAAATCTGGGATACCTGATTTGTATTGTAAAATTCAAAACCTTGTAGTTTTGTTTATTCCTCATGATTTGTGCCATCTAACGAGTTCGAGGAACTTTATGCATTCAAAACGTCTATTCAGCACCTCATTTTCTTTCTCAGCGAGGCGCACGGAATGATAAAACCGGAAGAATCTCCAAATCAATTCGAGCGGCAGACAAGAAGAGAACTTCCCACGAAGAAGCCACGCATCAATTCGATAAAAGTTAATCTGAACCAATTCTTAGTACATTGGTGATTAAGTCCGAAGATCGGTAAGTTGCAGTTCTCCTGATTTAATGTTTTCCCATGAAATTAGGTCAATTTATTCTTTGTACTTGGGTTTTCCAACACCTATTCCCTATTCCCAGATCAACGTGCTTCGTCAAGATTTATGGCGGTACAGTAGGTTCTCATTAAGATGGCCTCGGCTTGAAAACCGGCAATGGAGGGATGTTTCAGTGTAATCGAAATTTATATGTCAGTATATTCTAGGAGAAATGTGATGGTGCAGTACTCCGTACATAGAATGAAATGTAGGCTCGAAGAACCCTAACGCTGGTGAGCTAATGCGCACGCCGGGTTTCTCTACTCTTCCTTTTCAAATCCCGGGAAGTACTATGCTGACCAACTCTTCTGCTTACTCCTGGGCCTGGTTTGGTAATCCCTGGAATTTTTCAATCACTCCTAGAAAATTTGATGTACCATTTAAATATCAAGTTAACGTTAGGGCTACGTAATGTTGCAGTAATAGCTAAAAGGACAACACAAAACCGATCCTCAATGGTGCAAATGACCTCAGCTCTCTGTCCCTTACTCAAATGACCCCTAGTCATTGTTTCATCCGTAGACCCGTCCCACCAGCGTGACAGGAGTAACGTGGTCATCCAATCCCAAGATTGGTTGACCACGTTACTCCTGTCACCCTGGAGACGATAATGTGGCAGAATAAGTCTTCATAACTGGCTTAATTTTCTTAACAGACCTGACCGCAATGTGTCTCCTGAATTTCTTCCAGGGCTATCCGCTTGGTCTTAATAAACTACTGTTGAATTCGGCAAAAATTCAGTGCTCATTCCAGCAGTTGACATTGCCTAAGTCCAAACATTACTTTTCTAATCGAAAAATCTCAGGATAATTGATTATTATTAATATGATGGATCGATAATCGATGATATTGTCGGCCCCGGTGGCAGCGGGGTAAAGTCCTCGCCTGCTAACCCGTGGGTCGCGGGTTCGACTCCCTCCTGGGTAGAATATTATCTGCCCAGGACATGGGTGTTTGTGTCGCGTTCGTTGTTACTGTTATCCACCCGATGTAAATTTGGCACATTGGGCTGTATTCGGGATAGTGCAGATAAATAAAATATAAAAAAATAAATAATATAAAGTTTTTTGCTGTATGAATGCTTTTTGAATGGCGGAATTTCATGCTCTTGCTCTTCTTGAATCACGCTCTAATAATATCCTGAAATTACTTTAGGCTGATATAACATTTATTGTAAATACCCATATGGGCCCATCATTGGTTGAAGTGACTTAAACTGCATCAAGAACACAATAATTTAACTTATAAGTCATAAGTTTACATTGAAACAATGGGACAGGTGATTCAGAGCTTGAGAAATAGTTTCTACGTAAGTTACCCCTTCATCAGTACGACCTTATTATATGATATTTGCTCAACATTAACAACAATGATGTAGACTATATGTTAGCTTAATGCTGAGTGTTCCAGTTTTCTATCTTGAAACATACTGTTGGTTTGTCGCACGGGAACTTCTTTGACGGGAGAGCGTACTCACGTCGGTATTAATGCTGGGAAAATATTTAAGGGGAAATCAGAAAACCGAGTGTTGTGTATGTTATTTTCAAAAAGTATTTCAGGTATTCATACTTTTACTTAATCAGCATATTTTTTTCTCAATGGGGCCTCGATGAATATATTGAATGCATATAAATGCAGCATACTTGTTCGGGAAGGGATAGTATTTCTAGAGGCGCGATACTCACAAACACTAAAAGCTAGTGAGAGGCCACGTCTGAGTGAACATCCGGTAATAAAGTTGAAACACAAGTTCACCGATATGGCCGACGAGAAGAAATACTCTGGGAGATGGAAAAGCCTTTATCATGCCACACAAATTTTCTACCGAGTTTCATGATCTCTGGTTGGTGTTTCTGTTGGAAAAGACTCTAAACCTAATTTTATTCATGAAATACTTCCACGTTTAGGGAGAAAAACTGCGGTAACCATCGCAACGGACTAGCTTTTTCATGCAGCCATTGCAAAATTCACTGAAATACGCACTGCGGCCCAAGAATGAAAAACGATGTTTTTATCCTACCAGTTGAAAGCAGTTACGTTCAGTTAAAACTCCCGTTATTTAATGATCATTAAAGCGGAGCATTCGCGTAAGCTTTCATTGCGACCGTACTAGCGACGGGGAGGCGTCAAGGTCGACTAGTAGGAGCCGGAACTTGTTGCAGTCCCGCGAAAGATAGAGTGGAATGGATTCGGCGAGGCGGCGAACGAAAGCGACAGGCTAACAGGCTAGAGAGGCACTCTCGCCGCGGCGTGAGAAAATTTACATCGGAGAGAATCCCCAACAATAAAATTATATCTTTGTGGGACATCCTTTTATTCCGCCACGCGCAGGGACGAGCGATTATTTCATTAAACGAAAGCAAAATGTCACTAGTTGAGTTAACACTTTTTCTTTCATTTCTTCCCCAAAGAAAAATGTCGACCAAGGTGACCTGGAAGGTAGGGTCCAAATGGCCAACTTTCGAACGCAGTGGTTATCACCGGATACGGAAGTGACAATGTTACCGCAAGGTTTCGTTTATTCGGTATTGTTGAGTCGTCACATCCTGCCCGCGCGTAATTATCGCTGTGAGAAAAATATCAGTTACGGTCTACATCTGATACGAAACTATGTATTAGCTTGTTATATTTTCATGCGATAATTTTACCTCGACGTTTCAGAAATTGAGCCACAGGACCGGCAAAAGAAAACTTGTGGTTTGGAGTCCCAATTAGAGTTGGAAATTTCGGTTCATTTTGTGGATTCGGTTCATGGAATTTGGTTCGTGGCAATAATTCGGTTCTTTAAATCGTTCATAATGAACCGAATGAACCAAATCCACGAGTGAATCTCGAATCCATGTGAATCTCGAATCCGTGTGAATCTCGAATCCATGTGAACCTCGAATCCGTGTGAATCTCGAATCCATGTGAATCTGTCGACTTACTGCATTTCAAATATTAGTGTGCGAAATAACAAACAAAAAGGTGAAATGTGATGCTCCAATTCGAAAACACAAGACATTTGACAAGGTGTTTCAAGGGTATTTACAGGGTTCTTATTGAACGATTTGAATTTGGCGGATTCGGAGATTTACTAGCAGAATCTTCCACACAAATCGTTCAGATTGAACGATTTGGGTTCGGCGGATTTGAATCTTCCATCAAATCGTTCATTTTGAACGATTCGAGTGGAAAGCGTAGATTCAATTCATTCGGTTCATGCCATTGAATCGTTCATTCTGAACGATTCATTCATGAACGACACACCTCTAGTCCCAATCCGGGTTTGAAAGGTGCGGTAATTTTCGGATAAATGAAGAATAGCCGAAGCTTAGAAAGCGTTCGCGGTAAAGAAAGAGTTCCACAAGGATCAATCTACGGCCCTCTGCTATTTAATATTTTTACTCACGACTTCCCACGAGATAAAGACGATTGGCACACCAGAATAGTATTATATGCAGACGACGCGGCAATACTATCACGAAGCAAAAAACACAGTTTAACCGCCGAATATGTGCAACAAAATTTGGACGAAGTTGTCAGCTGGTACAGCAAATGGCGAATGACACTAAATACTAAAAAGACACAGGCCATTATCTTCACCAGGCCAAGAACAAAAATACCAACAGTTAGATGCCTCCGCATGAAAGAGCAGCCAATAGAATGGCAAGAAAAAATAAAATACTTGGGAGTCATGCTCGACCAAAGAATAAGTTACAAAGAACTTATTAAATATATCATTAGTAAAGCTTACGGGACAAGAGCTAAATTAACACCAATATTAAGAAACAACAGAACACCCAAATACGCAAAAATATTCATTTATAATACATATATAAAATCTCAATTATTATATTCCATACCTGCCTGGGCTGGTCTCCTTAACAAGGGGCAACAAAAGAAAATCGATATAACAGAAAGGAAAATACTAAGATCTATCCTTAAAATCCCCTGCGAGGCGGGGAACAAAAAATTATACAAAATTTTTGGGACAAAACCCATCTGGGAGATAATTAAAAAACAAGCTCATGACTACTTCGATAAATTGAGTAACAGTGACCTTCCCAAGATGGTCGATCTTGGGAAAAATAAAATTCTTTACTGTGACAAGTGCAAAAGACCAGAAAGTATGTTTTCATAATAAAGGCTAGGTGGCCAAATTTAGGGGATAAAAGAAGCATAGACATAGAGCAAAAGCTCAATATAATTTGAACAATCTCTGAAACTATGCTGCCTCCGGCAGCACAAAGAGACACTAGACGTTCGCGGTAAAAATATAACTGCCGTCTTCAAAGAAGATAGGCCAACAAACTAGAAAGCAGTCAGTGAGAACATTTATGTGGAGCGTGGCATTTGGTAAATCGGACCATAGGTTGACCAGGACCATGCATAGACCATCAGGTTGCGATGAAACTTTGGTGGGTTGTTGTTCTGCGCGCCCGCGAATGGTTTCTGGATTATTAAACCCATTGTACAATAGGTTTCAACAAATGAGAGTTGGCACTCGAGCTTCTGAAACATGCGAGGAACGACAAGCAAGCAAAGATCGCAAGCAGATCGTTAACGAGTTACTCTACCACGTGCATCAGAATCGTATCAGTGAGACATGATATCGTGTGCATCAGAATCGCTGAGACATATGAAATTCAAACATGGCGGGTGAAATTTTATTTTATAGAAATTGCCATGAGAAAAATTCGGCCTGGACCGGGAATCGAACCACGGACCTTTGGTTTGCCGGACCAATGCGCAGACCACTACGCTATCCAGGCTTCCTAATTACCATGGCAATTTTGGTGGATACAAGGCAACTAGATCTTAGGCCCTTGCGGTCCATCAAAGATGGCAACGCAAGGGAGAAGAGGACTTTAAAGAAGCCACAACCATAGTTGCATTGTTGCCATCTAGTTTCCTTGTATCCACCAAAATTGCCATGGGAATTAGGAAGTCTGGATAGCGTAGTGGTCCGGCAAACCAAAGGTCCGTGGTTCAATTCCCGGTCCAGGCCGAATTTTTCTGAGACATAATTTATGTTAAAAGGTACGGAATCGATTTGTACGTAGAATAATATTTGGTGCAGTTTACTCTTTGTTTGGTTTTTTTAAAATCCTATTTTCGCACACGCTTCGCTTTTTCCCAATATTGGATTTTTAAGCTCGAAAATCTTATATTTATGCACTAATTCAACAATAGGATATTTGATTTACTCGGAAACCTCAGCATAGGCATGGAATGGAAACAAGGGCCATTATTTTGCGTCACGAAATCCTGTGTAGGAGCGAGGAACTAGGTCTCAAATTTGCTTGTGTCTGCTTTGTATATGTATGCCTACTTAGAAAGAAAAAAAGAGACATTGCAACGCATGTTATGGGCACAGCTAGTTGAGTATAACGAAAACTGAGCTCCAATCAAATCCTATTCGTCACATTCTCCAAAATTTGTCGAAAATATTTTCCAAAAAAGTGAATTTATCTGGAAGCTTCCTGAGTAATAGTCCTAAATAGTGGAGTGCACACATTTTCACAGTAAGGAAAAAACTTGCAAGAGCCATATTTCTTATCAGAAAACTTAAATTGAGCGTGACTCAGGACTATCTGTGTAACGCATACCATGCATTTTTTCAATCACATCTCCTATATGGTATTAGATTTTGGGGGCATGCTTCTGATGTTAAGTTGATTTTATCACTTCAAAAGGTGGTTAGAATTATCACTGGCTCGGACTACCTTGCGCACTGCAAACCACTCTTTGTTAGATTGAAAATCATGACAGTGTATAGCATTTTTTTTGGCGCGCACAACAACAACTCACCAAATTTTCATCGCAACCAGATGGTCCATGCATGGTCCTGGTCAACCTATTTACCAAATGCCACGCTCCACATAAATGTTCTCACTTACTGCTTTCTAGTTTGTTAGCCTATCTTCTTTGAAGACGGCAGTTATATTTTGACCGTGAACGCTTTCTAAGCTTCGGCTATTCTTCATTTATCCCAAAATTACGGCACCTAACATATTTTACATTTTTATGCATGTTGAAGTAAACTCGCATATGTTTTCTACCAGAGGTGATCTACATAACCATGCCACCAGACCCAACTAGAAACTCAATCTGCCTTACTGTAGGCTGGTTAAATCTTTCAATTATGAAAACCTGGCTATCAAGTGCTTTAATATGCTGCCTAATACAGCTAGAACTGTTGGCAATAATGTGTTCCGCATAGCCCAACAGAAGTGGCTTGCTGCTAACCCTTTGTACTCCTTAGAGGAGTACTTTGACCTCAATTTTTCCATTGTAAGATTCTAGTTTTTAAGTCCTTTATGTATATGTATCTTTGTTTATCGTACTAGGTTCACTAATTCTCTTATATACGTTGTACTCCTTTGATTTCTTTTTTTACTTACTTTTTACTTTTCCACCATCCCGAATACAGCACTCAAGGGCCATTTTACACCAGGTGGATAACAGTAACAACGTACGAGACACAAACACCCATGTACTGGGCAGATAATATTCTACCCAGGCGGGACTCAAACCCGCGACCCTCGGGTTGGCAGGCAAGACTTTACCCCGCCGCCCCCGGGGCCGTGACGACATCTATCCCTATTTATGAGCAGCAGATGAATAAAGACTATCATTACCATTATTATTATTAAACATAGTCCACCCAGCCGCATTTCATTCTCACTATGAACCCGTGATTCTGCGCGATGCCGCTTCGTCGAAATGGGTCGTTCAGTTGAATTTCCAATGTGTAGCGAGCAAGGCTTTCGTGAAAAGAATTTCGAATGCCCAAAGAGCAAACATTTATCCTTTGATCCTTTTGCCGAAATCATTGAGAGGGTCCCTCCCGCGGAATTTCCGCATCTCTCGGGAGTGTTCGAGCGAGATTGAAATCCTTAAAAAGCCGAGCGGGCTGGAGGGAACTCAAGGGCTCACATTCGGATCATAATTTAATAAAATCTTCGGGAAAAGAGCTCTGTGAAAGGCATTCGTTTCCCTTTTAGAGTTTTCATCAAAGAATTTTCCACGGCGAGAAAACCTATCGATGCCAGTGACCAAGTTAGAACAGCTTGAGTAAGACGACTTTGACTATACGTAGAATCTACATCTACATCTACACAAAACCCCGCGAGCCGCATAATGTTACGTCAACAGCCGTGTAAATGTGTAAGTTTTTTTTGGAGATGAAATGGTGACATGAATTATGGGAGCGTATTAAGTGAGCTCAATTTTTATTGTGATCGCTTATTGTTCGCGGAAAGAACGAGTTCTGGTACCTATCTGTTCGGCAGTGTATCTCTCTTATTTTATCGCATCTATCAAACCTAGAGATGTAATGAGGAGTCATGATAATATTCTCTACGTCGTTTTAAAAAATATCAGTTCTGAATTTATCAAGCAACCTAAGCCTAGCGTGTAGCCTCCGAGTCTCTAGGGGCTCCTACCTTAATCCCTCTTAAAGTTGTGAGACACTATATGAAGGCTCATAGCAGTTTTTAACGATGCGCGCTGCTTTCCTTTGTATTTTATAAATTGTTTTGGTTAAATCTATTTGACCAGGGTCCCGATGCGTATTCCAGCGTATTCGAGGTGTGGCCTAACCAGAGCGAAGTAGCATCTCTCTCTGACTTTTTCATCCGAGGACCTTCCTATTATACGTTTAACAAAACCTAGTTTCTTTAATGCTGCGCCACATATGTTTAGTGTGTGTAATCCCCACGATATATCAGGTGTTAAGGGAATCCCAAGATTCCAAGGATTTTATAAATTTAACCATAGTTAATCCTTGCATTTTCATTACATTCTATCGTTGAGAAAATACGAAGCATTTCATGAAAATAAACTATATCTGAAAGAGCTATTGAGAGAACTGGAAGCATAGAATGTGTCATAATAAAAACTGCTATGAACGAGTAAATAGTGTTTCTTAGATTTTAGATGGACGTTGGGTTTTTCTACAGAGGCTTGTATTCAGCACGTAAGACTTAGTCTGCTTGAGAAATTCAAAGCTGGCGTGTTTCAAAGCGATACATTGAATATCATTTTGACGCCACGTTACATTTCTAGGTCCGAGAGAGGCGATAATACAAGAGAGATTACCAAACAGATTCTCTCAAAAAATTCTCTCTTTTCACGCATAATGAATACTGAGCTCCAATAAAAACACTCCTAAAATACACTTTACCATTTCACCTCCTAAAACCTCATCATTCACACCTTTACACAGCTGGTGTCCTAACATTCCATGCCACACGCCCAAGTGGCGGCTCGCAGGGCAGTATGTAGATGTAGATACTCAAGCTCCGAATTCTGTTAATGGCCTAAAATATTTACCTACAACGACACGACGAGGGCGAATCACAAAACCCAAGTCCTTAAGGGCTCCGAGCTTTCCACCAGCAATTTTACGCTCTACACTTGCCAGTGACAGTTTTTAACGAAGCGAAAAACTCTCACACACAAAGCCAGTTGTCGGACACGATTTCAAGATCGTGTCAATTTAACAGGTTGAAGATTAGATCAGAATAGACATGAAAATATATGGACACTTTCTGAATGGTTTTTATAGGGAATTGTCAAAACCATTAAAATGTGCTGTTAAAAAGGATCACTCGAGTAGCCAAAGTAATAGGTTTTATCGGCACAATTATCGTAATATAGCCGTGAATATTATTTATTCATTTTTCCCTAGAGACCGAAAAAAGAACTCGTGGCCTTTTTAATGGAGGTATTTAATATCCAACAGTGGAAGAACTCATACCGATATCAGACCCTAAATCCGGTGTTACTCATTGGAAATCTTCCTGAAAGTCTTCTTAATGAGAGAGATATCTTAAGGTCAGGATTTATTTTTAGGTAGTTTGAGCGAAATAGTTCCCTAGTCATAATGGAGACCATGTTCGAATTATACGTTTTAATTTCAGCAGCTGTGGGAAGCATGAATTGAATATTGCATTATAAATGATGCAAAAAAATACTTTTAAGTAAGTCAAATTCTAAGTAATGAGATAAAAATACCCATATGTCTCTAACGTGACTCATTTCTTTTTCACGCGGTACCTTTAAAAAAACTTCACAAAGGAAAACGTTTTGTGATTCCAAAAAACTACTCCGATGAAAATATGACTTATTTTCAAAAATTTTTGATAAACCATACAAACTACACGCTCTTAATTTCATGACGAGATCTAGGTGTTAGAAATTCCTCAGTGTTTTTTAATAAGGTCTCTCTGGGGTGCATACTAATTCCCATGTTAATGGGCTGGTATTTTTCGTCAAAAATCTCTAAAAGTAGTGGGGTACTGGGTTGATATTTTGTATGCTTGGAAATGTGAGATGTTTTCTTTGAAACAGTACCAAATTCGCTCATTTATAGGCGGATGATATTTCTGAACAATGAAATAAACTTTTTGTAATGTCCACTTTGTTTTTATATTGGTACTAAGCGTTTCGAGATACGAGTAGCAGAACACTAAATATGCTTCGAAAACATATCTCCCCCCCATATACTCCCCCCCTTGCATCCCAAAACCTTTCTTTCTCCCACCCCCCATCCTCTACCCTCCTCGTATGTTTAAAGGCTGTCGTGTGAAAACGAAATTTGTTTGTACCTAATGATGATGATGTAATAATTGAAACGCGTAGTATCAATAAAAAAACTAAGTGGACACTATAAAAATTTCTTTCATTATTCAGAAATTATGTTCCACGACATCTCGCCAGATTGTTGAGTATATCTGTTGAGTATACTGTTGAGTATATCTGAATAATATTTCGCTCAATCTGCATTAAAGTGTGGCATCACATGAAGTTACCTCTTTCATTGTGAAAAACATACAGCCATGCCCTGAGTGGGGGAGAAACCGTTCAAGAGAGGTTCGAACTCGGGACCCATGCGCTAGCAGACGTTGACATTACCCCGCCCTCACCAGGGCCGTCGAATTGTTGACCGGATCACTTTAAAACTTGCTAAATGGATATAATTTCCAAAAGGTGTCGCATTATTGACATAAAATTTGGACAAATTTTACCCGGTAGCCATTTTATGCGGGTCATTTCTTTGCAAAAAAATGGCCTCATTTTCGATCAACAAGGCGCCATACACTCTTTAATTTTCGTTGGTGATAGAAGTAATCACTGTCCAATCTGATAGCGGTCACGAATAATATTTTCATTTCAGTTTTTATCGGTGTCTCTGAAACGAATTACACATCGATCAAATCAAATACCCACAACCTTCATTTGATGAGGCTGGAAATAAGCGCGTGCCGCTAATTGAGAATGTAATTTAGTAAAGGATGGGATGGGTTTCCAGAAGATTTTGAATGCAAAAAACGTCATGATTAAAGTTTCGGGACGTGCTTTGGTCATTAGGGCCAAATGAAGTAAAGTGAAAGCGGACATATCCGCCCATACGCGTTATTCAACTGAAATTGAGTTCGTGATTTTCAATCAAGCCTGAGTAATGGACTTTTTCCTAAGTTTTTACTGAGTCGAAAAATCTGAGAACTGAGGTTCATCCATAAAAGTTTGTGTATATCCCTCATGTGCTATAGATCACTCATCATTGACAGGTATTATTGAGTTATACCTGAAACGCTGCGCCTGAGACTAGGAGTGGACTTAAACGTGTAGTTTACTTTGGTGATTGCACACATTCATAGATAACAGAACGTTTTGATAAAATAACTACCACACTTTGCTAATCAGAGTTTTCGAAGAAAATACATAACGTACCTCAAGAAGTGGATTTCTTGAGAGATGAGCAAGCATTGATCTCTTCCTGGGAGCCACAAGGGGTGCAATTGGCATATACGTCATATGCCTGGTGGTTTCTCTGGACACACTTTTTCTCGCTCACAGCGTCTATATTATATACCTGCTCTAAGGGTAAAACCACTGTGGTATTTGGAGAGAGCACTTGCTATGCTCGCCAATGCTAGAAGCTGAAACCAGTCCGCCATCTTCGTGGGATTATATGGTCGAAGTCACATCCGGTGTTCCTCAGGGAAATGTGATCGGCCCTCTTTTATTCATTATCTATATTAATGGTCTAAGTTCTAGAGTTAACAGTAAATTAAGATTTAGAGTAGACGAGGCAGTTATCTACCGTGAAATGAACGAAGACGCGGACTTTAAAACTCTTTCATCGGACCTTAACAACGTTCATTCGTGGTGCCAGGAGTGGGGGTTAGAATTATATATCAGCAAATGCACCATAGTCCACTTCCTGCAAAAGTCATCATAAAAATGCCATACCTATACTGTGGGTGGAGTGAACATAAAATCTTCAGATACACTCAAATATCATGGAATTACCTTAACATCTGATATATCGTGGGGATTACACATACAAAACACATGTGACGCAGCATAAAAGAAACTAGGTTTTTGTTAATCGTATAACAGGAAGGTCTTCAGATAAAAAAGTCAAAGAGAGATACTACTTCGTTCTGGTTAGGCCACACCTCGAATGCGTCGCGAGCATTTGGTACCTTGGTCAAATAGATTTAACCAAAAACATTAATAAAATACAAAGAAAAGCAGCGCGCTTCGTTAAAAACTGCTATGAGCGTTTATACAGTGTCTCACAACTTTTAGAGGGATTAAGGTGAGAGTCCCAAGAGACTCGGAGGCTACATGCTAAGCTTAGGTTGCTTGATAAATTCAGAACTGATATTTTTCAAAGCGAAAAAGAGAATATTATCATGACACCTCACTACATCTCTAGGTACAATGAAAGTCATCACTTTATAACTAATATATTTATTAATTATATCCCTATTGTTTTTTAAGTTTGAGTGAAAAAAAATCCACATTCATTTAGATTATTATGCATATCAAGTTTAAGTACCGTGTTGAATAGATAGACGCAATACTTTGGCGAAAATATAATGTATGTTTTGCAAAATATGAACTTTAGTACAATGTTTTTATAATTTACTACTGCATGAGAAGTCAAAACAATGGTCAAAATGAGTTCAACAAGAAGTTCAAAACGGTAAAGTAGCAGTAAAAAATTGTACAGAAGCTACTTGAAGGAAAAAACTTCCCTCAATTTTTTCTCAGATTGTTTTTTTCGCACCATGTATAATTAAGTGTAATTTTTGAGGAAACGAATTTACGCCCATAAAAATGATTTTTTGATTAATGATAAGATCACTAAATAAAAATCTATACGAAATACTGAAAAAAACATAAGTTTCCAATAATTGCATTTAACAAATGATGTGGTACGAAGTCACTCGCACGGATGCATGCACACCAGGGTTGAAATTCGCCGTGAAAAACATCATTTGACTTGACCGGGATTTAAACACGAATCTCCCATTTGCCGGTCAGGTCTAACTAACACACCTACTAAAAAGGGATTTACAGGCGAAATATATTACTTTAAATAAATGAATACTATTTAACTACTCGCGAGCAACATGAATACCCTCGCATAGCTTGAATATAGTGAATGCCGGGAAAGTATAATTACCATTTCCTATGACGAGGGACCATCAAATGGCTATCGTTGTCTTGCACAACGGAAAGAAACAAAAGGTAAAGGCTGCAAACGCTTCTTTGATGTAAGATTCTTGACAGTTAGTGATGATACGGGCGCTCGAGGGAAATCCGGTGCATTTCACATCCGGCAACGAGGCAGCTGTGCGAGACATTAGCAAGGAGCTGGCGTTCCCCGCCAGCGGCGGATGTAACGTGTGGCCTTATTTTTGATGCAACCATGTACCCAAAACTATATTACTTTTTATTTTATGTCAAGAAAAATATTTCTGAATTTTTTAAAAGCACAACCTTTACTTTTATTATACTTTAACAACCAACGAAAGAATTTTTTGTTGCAAATTAGATTCAAAAGTGACTTTGTAACATACTGATTCACGAAATTTTAGCGAAAAATTATTATTATGACGATCTCTCTTGTTCAGAAAAATCGATTTTATAATTTTTTTAACTTCGCCGTTTAATGGAATGTAGCAGGGACATATCACGTAAGACTCACGGTCGAGTCTAACATGCCCTGCAATTTTTTCTAAAATTCGCCAGATTCCATTTTAGGCTCTTGCTCATCATTTTGGCTTTGAATTTCTATTTTCCCTCCGCTCCACTCCGAAGTTCTCTAATAAAGTAGAAACTTAACAGCCAACGAAGCGTAAAATGTTGTACATGCATAAAAAAAGAGAACCTATGACACTCTCTTGAGGTACTGCTCCACCGCAGTTCTCTAATAAAGTAGAAACTAAACAGCCAACCTAGGGTAAAATGTTGCACATGCATAAAAAAAGAGGACCTATGACACTCTCTTGAGGTACTTCACTGTTAAGCGTGTTTCGTACTTACAATTCTTCGAAAATTGCACTCCATGCTTAACAGTGATTTGTATTCAATCTACATCTCCTAAGTTTGAAAAACATGTAATAATAATTGCGCCATATTTAATCGTTCTTCAATCAAAATATGGCAAAATATCACTACATTGTGCTACCGTCGCAACACCATCGGAAATCAAGGAGATACCTGACGCCACGAAGTACTGTTTACCTAAGATATATAAAATGTTCAATAATGAGTGAACTTAGGCTTAGTATTGCATTGTATATGTTTTAAATTTTGATGTAAATATTCCTTTGTGTAAAATCTTATAAAACAAAGCGTTAAACTGTATCTTTTGCCTCGTAACGAAGGCCAGTAATTATATTGACTCCAGCCTTCATTGCTCTTCGGTAGAAACTCTTGTTAAATATTTTAACAAAGTGTGGGGAGAGTATAATTATTACCAGGCTTAAAACACTTAGTAATGTATAATGCATAATTTTGACGTAGTTTACTGAGAAATTCCATAAACAAGGTAAACAGCAGAAGTTTCCCTTGGCAACGTTGCAGCAATCATCACATTACGTCGGCAATGTGCTCCAACGTAAACCGGAAGTCTGTCATTTAAACCTTTATACGCGTGTTCTATTATCGATTACCTAAATTGAAAAAAAATTAGATGTCTCTATATCTAATGCGTTTTGTATAAGGTTTAGAACAATATTAGTCGGTAGAACTTGATGTAAGAAAAGTAATGTGAAGAGATACGATTGTACTCTCATAGAGGCAGTGTATTTCAGAGAAAAACTTCATTTATTCATCAATATTTATTTTTTACTGAATGACCAATAACGTAGGAATATGTTTACGCCGTTCAATTGAGGCGATCTTCTCTAAAAGTATATGTTAAAATCAAGGCAAGTTCTCTGTCATGCGTAAAATAAATATTCCTCCTTAAAACTGTTTTCTGTGAAAACAGCACTTATACTTACGTGTTTTTCTCACTCTCCAATTGAACATAATGAAATTTCGAGCACAAATTGCGAGGAAAAAAGCACAGAAAGGACGAATTTTCTTTTGCGTTAGATACATGACATATTGTGTATAAGTATCCTGAATACCAACACATAAAAATTTATGTCCTTTCACTATGGAGCCGGTTAATGACTGATACAGAAATCGCTCAGAATGACTGCACTGTAAATTACTCCGGGGAAGAGAAAGGCATGATGCGGGCGACTTCCACTCCCGAGGGGCGTTTTGGGAGACCGGGACGGATCAGGACACGACCCCTGAGCGAAAACCCTGGCGAGTAGGGAAGGGAAAGGGATGTCGCGACTAAATGCACGGGGAAGTTTTTTTAAAAAAAAAGATAAGAGAGTTTCGGGAGAGAGATTTGTTATGATTATTATTATTTTTCGTCTTTTTTTTTCAAAAGAATCCTCGCTCCGTTCTCCTCATTGATCTCCGACACCCAGAATCATCGATTTTTCTGCCTTGAGTGGGTGAAAGGGCGGGGAGTGGGGGAAGAAGGGGTCAGGGAAGAGAAAGGGTAAACCGATGCCTCTCCCCCCATCTCTTGGATGAACAGCCCACGCACAAAAGGAGGACGCGACCGACCCGTTTTTGAGAGATTTGAGACAAGAAATTCTTTTAGGCCTCTCCCAAAATTACACCGGAGAAAAATATTCATCGTTAACATTCATTCAAAGGAAATTGAGCTCTACGGCCTCTCTAGATAGATAAAAATGAAATTCTCCAATAGCCGTAAAAAATAGCACCACTCGTCAAACATGTACCACAAAATTCACTTACTGTGTTGGTTAACACCCATCCACCCCCACCTCTTCAACACCCATTGGTTATTGGTTTTCTTCTCCCCCCCCCCTCCTTCTGTCCCTTCAGTATTTAATCCTGGCTGTCCTCCCCTTTCGTTCACTTACAACCTCGTGTTGCAAGTGCTTTTCCCTTCAGCTCGCTGAAGAGGGCCACCTTGTGGCCGAAATACGCGTATCCGACGCTCACCCTCGTTTGTTTCTGTGTGTTTTTCTTTTGACCACGCTCTTTTTGAGCGATTTCTCCCAGAAGTTGGGCCCGTCTGTGTGTTGTGAGTGAGTGATTTGAGTGCGTGTGTGTGTGATTGTGGTAATAACCAGGCATCCTTAGTAGGGTCCCATTAGCCCTATGAAGGATATCAGGTTATAACCCAGGCATCCTTATCAGGGTCCCATTAGCCCTCGAAAAGGATCCCAAACTGGGTTGAGTGTGTGTGTCTGTGTTGGTCACTGGCGAGGAAGTAACATTCCCGTAAACCATCACAGGAGGGTATTCTGGTGGAGAGGCTGTGGTTGGTCCCTGCTGTGGAATCCCCTTTCCCGCAAACCAACACAGTAAGTGAATTTTGTGGTACATGTTTGACGAGTGGTGCTATTTTTTACGGCTATTGGAGAATTTCATTTTTATCTATGTTAACATTCATTCTTGATTCCTTCCTAGGGTTGGTGGCAACTCAAATACACGGAAACTATTCTCTCGTCCGGCATTTCTGGTGGTTTTTTTTCGAAGTAATACTTATTTAATTCTAGAGCCGTAGTTTTTTCGGTTCACGCTTTTTCATTGCCTTCCATATCCTTAGGTTTTATTGGGTCATACTTTTTTGTTATATATGAGCAAAAGTAATACATCAGGGTTAAAATTCGCCATGAAAAAATCATTTGACTTGACCGGGATTCAAACCCGGATCTCCCAATTGCCTTGAAGGAAGATGGCTTAGTGGTGGTGTACCTGGCTAACACACCTGACCTGAGTGACTTCTTACCATATCATTTGTTAAATGCAATGATTGGAAAAATAATACATTTTGTGAAAAAAAACTGTTT
This sequence comes from Ceriagrion tenellum, assembly GCA_963169105.1. Classification (NCBI taxonomy): domain Eukaryota; kingdom Metazoa; phylum Arthropoda; class Insecta; order Odonata; family Coenagrionidae; genus Ceriagrion; species Ceriagrion tenellum. The sequence goes on along the minus strand of OY720642.1, from coordinate 86,368,826 downwards.
TTAAAGGGGGATGAGAATATCTAATCCCAGTATGTACATAGACCATATGTCCAAAACTTAATATTTTTTTACACAGGGATTACACAACCAAATCTTAAGAAGAAATGAAAGAATGAAAATTGAAAGGCACCTTATTATGCTCATATACGTATTATGAGGATAACGTTCGCCATAACGTAGTCTCGAACCCGCTGACGCTGATTCCTGTCTGACTCTTCAGATCTAGTGCTTTAGGACGTTCGGCCAACAAGAATCTGGCAAATAATGCGTCCAGTGGAGTAAATATTGGGATGTGTCGCTGAATCCCTTCTCTACTGCATAGTCTTATAGCTTTTAGATAAGATAACTTAGTGTCTTTTACGTCGTGTAGAGTTAACATTAACATTTAAGTATCTAAGATAAGAGACAGAAGATAAAACTTTGAAAGAAATCTACAAACAAAGGTAAGAGTGAAAGACTATTCACCGTTGTTAAGAGAATGCATTTATTTTATAAGATTTATACATATTAGATTATAAAGTTTTTATTTTTAAGTGTTAGGACCGACAGAGGAATTCAATCCCCCAGAAAGAAAGGAACACTGATGAGCACATATTTTGAGTGCTGTAAAACGTGACACTTTTTTGCACTTAAACAGGTATTTTTGACACTGTCGTTTTTAATTTTTGCACTTAAAAATTGGCTTGAAGAAGGAATTCTTTCTGATAACTTGTATTAATATTTGACAAGTTTTGAAAGCTGAAAAAAATTGACACGCTCCGACGCTGTTCTGGAAAAGGCAGGCTGAAAAATCGGCTTTGATTTTGAACTCAATCTGGCTGTGAACACCGCGCCTCAAAACTTCAAATGCGTTTACAAACTGCACAGCGTGGGGAAGACACATGAAATTCATTATTTCTTCAATCGGAATAATTTTCTCCTATCCTGGCAAAATTCATTGTTTTACTTATTTTAATGAACTCTGTTACCATACAGCTAATTTTAGAATACTATTTTCATTGGTTCTTTTTACTACGAAGGAAAACATGTCTTGAAGCCGTTACTTGAAAGAAATGCAAATTTGTTTGGCTTTAGCATATGTTTTAAAATCCCAGCCGCTCCCTCGTCGATATATACGCAATACTGATGCAATATAGACGCAAATATTGGCACAGTGCTCTCTCGTGGTGTCAACAAATTTGGCAAGCCCTTTATAAATTAGGGTTAATTGATAAACTTATCCTTTTTCTAGCGCACAAAACAGTTTACACCTATAAAATTATGGATTTTGAATTCAGTAATTAAATAAGAAATGTCAATTTACGGTCTTAATTTCAAGCCAAATACGACACTGGTTCAGCACTCTATGAATTATACTTTAAACAGATCAATGTCGGAATAGTCAAATGAAATTGGATTTTGATGCCTAAATCATTCATGAAAAGTTTATTGCTAGTCGAAGCAGGATTTTGTAAATTGTTGATCATAAATTATTTACCTGACTAGTCTTGTACTCATTCCTCGCTAATTCTTGCTCTTCATTTACTTTCTTTTATTTAAAAAATTAAAATTTTTACCACCTATGCATACACCTATGCATACAAATATTTGTAAAAGTACTGAGAGAATTCTATTACTGCGGAACTAAACAAAATTAATCAAGCCATTTTAAAATGGACAAAGAATAACACGAATCTTATTGATTGCCAAACATAAAATGAAGCGTTGAAAAGTCCACTTAACTATGTAGCATATAAAAATAACTTTAAACAATGTAAATAAAAGAATTCCTTTGAATATTATTCGCGTTTTTCAGAATATCATATATATGATTATTATTCAGGGTGATAATAAATCAATATTCAACCCTGTTACGTAATTTTACCATAATATAGGTTTTAACTGTAAGAATGTTTCTGCCGTAAAACAGTTTGGTATTTTTCATGCTATTTATTAACCGCATTCCATGATTTCCGTTAAAAACAGTTCATGCGAAGAAATTTGATTAAATGGTCAAGGATATTCGAAGTCGAACTGACTGTTTTCGAGAGTCGTTATACATTCTCCGTCCGCAAGGAGAACAAAAATACTGAATCGAAGAGGTCGGTCGAATCCCATTTTGTTCTCTTTCTCTCTTGTCAATCCCTGCATTCATTTCAAGGGTTCACCATCGGGAATAGGGAGGGATCCATAAGCCCGCCGGGGTTTGATTCCAAAAAATATACATACATTTGGAAACCAAGGGATAATAAAGAGGGACTGGAAATGTTGGAAATGAGAATGGCGGAGAAAAATTGCCGCTTTTGTTTTCGCGAGCGAGCGGTACTCCGTTCTTTTGTGCATGCCATTAATAAACCACCCGGCCTTTCCCTTCACTCTACGTTTCATTCGAGCAAAACATGCGAAATCTGAGATGATTTTTTTGTATAGCTTAAAAAATACTGGGCTTCCAAAATTTTTCAATGGGAGAACATTTGCATTCTTCAGTTGGCCAAACAAAAGTCAATGCGCCGAGGAGGAACGCAGTTCAGTGATGAAAGAGCCTAATAAGTGATGCGTCTCTAGTACATATGAAACAACAAATTCGTTTGGAAAAAAAATGCATAATATTTTAGACTATTCTACACAAAATCTTGCTGTATCAAGTATTAGCAGATATCCTTACAAATAGTATTTTCCCTCACTATCTAAGAAAAGTTTAAGACAACAGATACAATACACGATGATATTTTTTTTAACTTATTTTTTCCGACATATCCTCGTAAAACTCTCTCATGTTCATTAGCGATCTCTCAGATTCATAGCGATATGATTTACTTCAATATTTTTGAGAAATACTGCATTTTATTCTTACCCGATCAAATATTTTTTCAATTATCCATTTTTTTTAATTCTAGATCTTATTCATCTGTTTTATTTCTTATGAGATAAAATTTACGCTCAAAACTTTCAATATTTTAACAATGCTATTTCCTAGTTTCATTTTCATTTCTCATCATCATTGGTCGTTCAATCCTAAATAGCTAACCTACCTAAATTGCATTCATTGGTCGCTCAATCCAAAGATTTGTTGACAGTAGTCCTCCATCATTCCCTATCTAATGCTAGTTCCTTTACTTCATGATAGCTCTTCCTGTGTATTTTCCTCTTCATTAGGACCATGAACTTATTCCTGGATCTTACTCTGGAGGTTTTTTCCTCTATTTGACCCTTAATTATGTTTATCACACACCCGTTGCGTCTCAGTGTGCCTAATCCATCTGGTTCCTCTATTCTCTATGGTGTTCCATATGGCCCTTTTTCATATACTCTTCTGTAAACTTCATCATTAATTATTTTGTCCGTCCATTTAATCTTCAGCATCCTCCTCCAGCACCATGTTTCGAAGGATTCAAGTCTGCTCTGATCTGCTTTTCAAATGGTCCGTGCTTCCGATCCATAGAGTTCTACAGCTCCACACGAATGTTTTTACCTACTTCTTCCAAATTTGTGGTCTTATCTTCGTTGAATACAGCAGTTTTCTCTTTTCCATGAACAATTTCTTAGCTTGGGCTATTCTTCTCTTGATGTCCGTTGCACTTTTCCGTCCCACGTGCTGGTACTTCCAAGATAAGGGAAGGAATCCACTTGATCTAATTTATCTCCTCTCAGTGTGACTTCTGAATTCAATTTTTTTTCTGCATATTAGGATATTAGTCTTCGTCTTATTTATTTTCATGTTGAGAGAAATTCGTCCATTGCACTTAGAGAGCTTTGAAGATCATCGCGATTTCCAGCTACGAATGCGATACCATCTGCGAAGCGGAGCATGTTCATTTCTTCTCCGATAATCTTAATTCCGTTCAGTTGAAGTTCTCGTGATTCTCTTATTGCCTCCTCTAAGTACATAGTGAACATTGATGGTGAGAGCATGCACCCTTGTATTACTCCTGTGTTAATATTCTAATCGTCTTCCATCTCCCTTTCGCATTGTGACAACTTGCTTCTCGTGTATTAGGAAGATCATTCCTCCGTCGTTGTAATCTATTCTGAGTTTTTTCAGTAGTCCAAACGTTTTATTCCACTTATCATAGTCGGAGGATTTCTCCATATCTACGAATGCGATGTAATGAGGTTTGGTTAAGTGACATTTATTCTCTACCGCTACTTTCGGGCAGAGTATTGACTTCCTGGTACTTCAGTTTCGTTTCTATCATTACTATTTTCTTACCCTAATGGAGTTTATCTTCCAAAAGGGAACTGAGAGCTACACACACTGGGATTGTGATGAGAATTTACGTTAACTTTTTTCTCAAGGTTAATGAGATTTGTTTCAGAGATAATGGCCTTGAACTTCTCCTGGCTCTGTGGGACAATAGCCATGCTGGTACCCCAGTCGTAAACTTTTCCCTTCGTCTCGTACATGTCGGAAAAGTGTACATTATTGGTTGAGTAACTTTTCCTACACAAAGTCTAACTGAGAATGCCATTTCACGAGCATAGAATTGAGAAGATAATTGACGTCCATCATGAATCCTGGGAGTATGAAATCCTCTTTTCACGACATCAGCGCAACTACGCAATATTCTAAGCCTGATTGAATAAAGCTAAGTATCTAAAACTTCTACGAAGTTCTTTATGGACTTTAATACCTACTTCGTCCACAGAAATATTGCCTTAAAGTCATCGAAATTGCGAGTTAAGGGGAAAACGGATAATTCGAAATGGACATATTGCTTGCCTAAAGCATTGGCATGGATTAAAATTAATAAAGCGAAGGAACCACGATATTTTCCGTGAGTGTTTCACATTATTTTTTCTACTAGAATTTTCTACTAGAATTAAGTACTAGAAGTTTTTTAACAACGCTTTATGTTGCCTACCTAGAGATTTCATCTGTGGCATCAACGTTTTCGACATAGCTTATGTGCATTTAACCTAGGCTTGTGCAATTAGCCGATGAATCGAAATCATCGACGGTGATTTGAATCGTTGCGATGAGCCGCGTAGATAACGATGATTGTTGGATAAACCTTAGATCTTTCAGCGATGATTGTGTTCGATTATCGATGTTAATGAGTCGATGAATTTGTCGACTCATCGACGCCGACATTGAGTAATTAGACACGCTTTGCCTTTCATAAGATTGATAAGCCTTACATGAGGTCGGTAGTCAACACTGAAACTTTCTCCTGTACATTTTGCACCAGGTACTTCACGAAATAATTTCACAGCAAATAATGCGTATACTGCCACGAAATTCTGCAGCATTTTTGGCTTGAAGTGTCAGTTCTCGTCTGCTTATCCAATGGTCCATGCTGGCGCAATCCATTTAATGCCGAATACGAATATTTTCACATTGATTTCTAGTTTTCAGTCTTATCTTCTTTGAATACAGCAGTTGTCCTATTCCCTTGAAAGTCTTCTTAGCATGTACTTTTCCGTCCCACGCCCACCTCTAAGATAGGTGAAGAAATTCACTTGCTGTAATTCATCTCCTCTCAGTGTGACTACGATATTTAACTTTTCTCCCATATTCTTAGGTTTTAGCCTTCGTCATATTTATTTTCCTGTGGTATTCAAGGCAGAAACTGGTCTATTGCGTTTAGTGACCTTTAAAGATCATCGCGATTTCTAGCTATAACGGTGATATCATCTGCGAAGCAGAGCATGTTCATTTTTTCTCCGATAATCTTCATTTCATTCAGTCAAAGTTCTCGTCATTCTCCCTTCGGCTCCTCTAAGTATAGTTTGAACAGTACTGGTGAGAGCATGCACCCTTGTATTACTCCTTTGTTAATGTTATAATTGTCTTCCGCCTCCCATTCCCATTGGAATATGAATTCTGAATGCGTGGAAGAGAACTGTGATCTACTTGATAGTTATTAGAAATAATATTTCTCTTTTGAGATAAGTTTATACTAATCCCTGATGCATATGTCATTCGACCATTTAAGAAGCGGTTGTAAATAAAGCCTTTAAACTGCGTACATACCTCTCATCTGAAATTCATTTACTGTTCAGCTCATTGTTCTACATCTACATGTACACAATACCCCGCGAGCCGCCGCATGGGCGTGTGGCAGGGGGTGTTAGGTCACCAGCCGTGTTAAGATGTAAGTTTTTGGGAGATGACATGGTGACATGTATTATAGGAGTGTATTTCGTGGAGCTCAATTTTTTCTATTTATTTTTTTAATATTTAAAATTTTAATTTTAAAATCGCCTAGTTAACCAATGCGATATCCATTAAATGTCCATTTTAGTCGGTTCATAGCGATTTGAAATCGCTAACTGGCGGAGATAGTGGGTCGAGTTAGCCTGCCTCTCATATCGATCTCGCTAGCCCGTTGCGTTTATCATAACGAGCTAAACCGGCCAAATCGATCTGAGTTCGATTTGTAAACGTAGTGTATGTCTCAGTGATACGATTCTGATGCACGTGATTGCGTAACTCGTAAACGATCTGCATCGCTGCTTGCTTGTCGTTCCTCGCTTGTTTCAGATGCTCGCGCATCAACACCAATTTGTTGAAACGACTCGCGCTCCATCTATTTTAAAATGGTTTGAATAATTTAGAAACCTTTTCGGTCGCGCGCACAACAACCCAACAAAGTTTCATCGTAATCTGATCAATGTTATTGGAACGCATAGAAGACGAACAATTAAGTATTCATTTTTATATATTAGACTGCACGTACTTTCAGTTTTTTTGAAATCTGTACTTTTTGAAATTTGACACTAGTAAAATTCGACCAGAGTTGCTACTTGCAAGGAAAATAGACTGTTTCCTATTTTTCCTGCGAGTAGCATATCGATTCTGCGATAGAATCACATTGCATCCGATGGAATCTTGGTCACATCACTGTAAATGGAGATATTAAAATGTAAACAACGAATTTTGCTCTTTTGGGGAAACATAATAAAACGCAATTCTATTCTATACAAAAATTTCTCAGAGGACTACATTTAAACTCCCCTACGAAAATACAAGAGATCGGATTTCATCCACCAAGCTTCTTTACCTGGAGCCCTTCGCGGTTCAATCCTCACCACAAAACTTCCGTCTCCTCGTCGCGAGGTTCAGAAAAAGTTGTTCTCGTTACGGCTTTTTTAAAAACCCGTCTCCACCCATGTATATCCTTGCCTTTCGCCGCTATTTCCAGAAGGTCACTTTACTCAGCGCAAAAATACCTCGCCACACTGAACGAGCGGATTACGTTTTTTGTAAGTTTCGGGCCGAGCGACGAAATTAACATCAAAGGAATTCCCCCGAGTAAACGTAGACCCGCAGAGACTGTCTGCCCGATACTGTCCTTATGTCGCTAACCGTGGCCTGTTCTCCTGGGTTCTACTCATATGGCCCATCAAGAATTCTTAATCACTCATCTTTGTTATGAAATGTACAAAATGTCTTTCATCATCCTCCCAATCATGCCTCATGTTCACCGTTAGTATGTACCGTTCCTTGAATGCCTCTATGGAGTTCACGACGGAAGATTTCATCAAATTTTCTTATTTTTTCCTCACAATATACCGTAGCAGTAGTCTTGCAGTAGCCTTGGACGTCGCAAACAATCAACACTCCGATGTGTAATCACGCACTTCCATGGCAGTAGTGGTCGACTGTACTAAAATTCGACCACGGTTGCTACTTGCAAGGAAATTAGATTGGTTCCTATTTTGCCAGCAAGTAGAATATCGATTCTGCGATAGGATCACATTGCATCCGATGGAATCTTGGTCACATCACGGTAAACGGAGATTTTAAAATGTAAACAACGAATAACTTAGCAGGAGGAGGAATCGTTGTTAATCGTGTAAATACTCGTTTGTACTTGAAAATATTTCAAATGCTCAAGAACTCCTAACGAATGCCTCATGACTTATCTCTTATCAGATAATTATTATTATTGTAACAATTAACGCACTTCATTCGACGTAATAATGCATAATTATTGTAATTCATACATATTTATTAAATCCACGAATGCCTATGGGGCTCAAACAGCTCCATAAGAACGCCATTATTGTCAAATTCAGGTGATTGTCGTAAATACCATATTCATTGTTTACTTCCGTCATCCATTTGGTGGAGAAAAGCCGGAAGTAATGTGTACGCAAAACAATGCCCTGGTGAATGGCGATACGATTGGAGATATCGCTACCCTCGCTACTTCCATAGAAGTCAACTTACACGCGTAAAACCGCCTTTAAAGTTGATCGTTGGAAACTGTTGCGTAACATTGTTAACAACGAGAATCGATACTAGTAGGCACCGCAGTTTTAAATCAAGAACAACCAAGAGACGGTTAGCGGCCACCTGTTCCCGGCAATTGATGGCAAGACAGGTTATCGTTGAGAGCACGGCTCTTTGATTCTACCAAAGCGGTGGCTTACCGATACTGTGGAGCTAGGCTAAGTATATCTTGCTACTTTTCGTGATTCTTTTTATCGAGCACGGTAAAGCATGAGGAGAAATAATTTAAGTATCCCGGAAAAAATAATACCTTTTAAAGTTGGACCAATAAACGTATGCACGCTATCAATTGTTCGCATTTCATCCATCATGCCTCTTTTCTCGTAGATGGTTGGCGTATATAATTCCGTTGCGTTCCAAGGCCATTTTTTGAAAAAAAATATGATCCACGGATAGGAATATTACCACACGCCTTTCATCGAACGTATATACATCACAACCGATCGTTAGGGCAGCTAAGTACTCTACAGTTTGCATTACGTTTCCAAAGAGACGAAACTTCAGAACTTCAATAGTAATTCCGGCCTTGTGTTGATCGACTCGCTAAGCAATTCTCCGCGGCAAACGGATAGAATTCCCTCCGGGGCACTTGCGATAAACGCGAAAGGTTTTTCGCTCCTCGCAGAAGCACTCATTTCCTCCACTGCCATAAGATCAGTCGGGAACTCCGCTCGCGCGTTGCTAGGTAACGCCATCAGCTAATAAGCGCTTGCGTTCGAGCCAGCGGCAGCCGCTCGACCTTGATAAACACGACTATTGAGGATAGTGAGAGAATAAAAACAGAAAAAATAACATTAGTTTGAGATAACCTTGGCATTAACCTTAATATTTACTTCTAATACCGCAATATTCAATGACAGTGGAACAGTGACTTTTATACGAGTCATTTCACACCCGGAAATCAGAGAGTTTAAGAAATATACAGCTTATCTCGAGTCTTCTCAAATGATGATAAGCAATTCAGCCATGAGAGTTTATGCGAATTCTTTCAATCCCTTTGTCAAATATTTTTTCAATATATGCGTACAAATAAATGACATACCCTATTCTATGGCTCAGTGCTTTCCATAAGATATGTTCATCTAAATTTTACTTATAAAATTCAGTCGTGGTTATAATTAATTTTTTTCTGTTTTCTCATTTATTCCAGAGTTTTCTCACTTGTAAAGGTAATTTTGATCACAGACGTCCACGTCAATCGTGGATCATTGGTAATATAACTTTAATAGGTGCACAAATATCAAGGTTATATTTCAAATATTTGTTTTATGAAATTCTATCGACTCTTTGTCTCTTGTGAATTATTTATTTCAATATTTTCCAAGGTTTAAATTATTAAACGTTCATATATATGATATTAATATTTAAGCGATAAATACATTCACATTTATATCTGTCGGAGTATTAAATCCGGGACGATATTTATGCCATGAAAGTATCGTTAGGTATTGGAGTATAATTTTTACTAATGTTTCGACACAAAATTAATTCGAGGGAAGTATACACATGGGAAGTATACACATGGGAAGAGATACCAAGAGGTTAGGGAACTAGCATAAGATAGGGAAGGGTGGAGGGTAAGAGTCAACCAATCTTACGATTGAATGACCAATGATATGGCGCGGTGTAAATTATTTAAAATTGACTCTGCTACACACACACACATTTGGGGTGTTTTGTAAGATACGGTGAACATGCATGGAGATGAAATTTCGGCGAAGGGATGACCTGCTGATAAATCATTCCCTTGGTCCAACCGAGAGACGCCCATTTTTCCAATGTCTCTCTCACGTCACCAGCCACAAAAAACACCGAGAAAAACCGCATCAGTCTTGCTTCCCCTTGCAATGTTTTCTTTTCCCTGTCTCTCTCCCTGTGGTCGTAAAAGCCGACCTCTTCGTTCCGCAACGCGTGGGTCCTTCGTAAGGCGACACTCCACAAAGACCCGCATCCTTTAATTTCAGAGTCTCCTATTCACAAGGTTCGCAAGGAGTTGGCCGGGTGCCGGGGGAGGGGTAGCCGGGGCGGGTGCAAGGTCTCCAACTTGTCGTCCCGCTCTATATCACTACATGTTGAGTTTGCCTTACCCTCTTTCTCCAAGAGGCAAGGTTCGTATCGGAGGGGAGGGGGGTAGGTCCAAATGTCATGTCTCGCCAAAAGACCAGCAAAAATCAACATCTACGAAGTGCCGTAGATGGCAAAGTAGCCGTAGTAGAAGAGCCGTAGACGTGCACATGACCACTGGGGTGTGGTACGGCACGGGGTATTCCACACCAGGGGGGTTGTGTTTGAACCACCCGAGAAAAAATCAATTGGATTGGATATTTGGGGAGGCGACCGACGGCTAAGGTCATTTGCGCCATAGGGGATAGGTGAGGGAGGAAGGGTGGATTGAAACCCGGCGTCGGCATTAGCCTGCTCTTAACGAAAGGCGCCAAGGGGACCACGGTTTAACGTCTCATCCGACAGAAGATCCGACTCCACTTGAAGTGCCCTCCACAAGACACTCAAGTAGGGATCGGGTTCCTCTGAAAAACATCCGCCACTGCAGGGATTTGAACCCTGGCCGCCCGTGTGGTAGGCAAGTACTCTAACCACCACACCAACCCGATACCCCGATAAAATCGATTAGGAGTCACGTGGTACAACAACAAACGGTTGGATATTTCGGTTCGTTTTAACCACTCAGAAAGATATTTGAAGCGGCTTTAATGCTGTTTGTAGCGTCTCTAGTCGGTAAATAAAAATCGATAAACAATATTACCGCGAGTAAATGTCGATTAAGATGGCTGCGTAAGAATTTTTGCGTGCGTTTCAAATACAAGAAAAATCTCGAATCCTTCGCGATTGTACTACGTGAATCCTTAGTTACGTGCTCTGTATAACCTCGAATTGTTCACACATTACCCCTTAAGGCATGCAGCACTTGCCTCCAGTTCAAATGAGAACCGCGCACTTTCCCCCGGCCGCTTGGCGCAGGCCAAAAGCGGTCAGGATCTCACAAATGAAAAAAAAGTAACTTTGTTTTCTTTCGCAGATTTATTTTCTTGGTACAGCATATTTCGACACAGCGGTGTCATCATTAGGTACAGGCTCAAAAGTGTTTCCAGATGTATATATATATCTTTAAGGGGTTTGGGGGAAGGTCGGAGTGGGAGGTGATGAGAGAAAACAAAGCACCGCTGTGTCGAATCATGTTGTACCGGAAAAAGAAGTCTGTGGAAGGAAACAAAGTTACTTTTTCATTTGCGAAATTCAACTTCCACATAGTTGAGCCTCAAACCATGGAACGTAGCATTCAGGATTACAGTGCACGGTCAAACCAGTAAGTGCGGCAGGCCGATATATCGGCTCATGAGCCGATATTGTTTAACTTCAGTACACAATAAAATTACAATTATTTTTAGATGATCAAATAGCCTTTTATGATTAATGCCTAATTCATTTTATACACAAAAACAAAAACTGTATATGAATTTTTATGAACAATAACCTCATAATATTCATTTTCCTAAAATGATACATTGCATTAAATTACCCTCCGCATTTCTCGCTAGTACCGCTGGCAGAAGTCAGCACTAAGAGGGTTAAGTTTCAGTATTATTAATGTTATTGATAAACAGTACCAGAAGATTATAAATCATGCCGGGCATTTCAATCGGGTTTAGCTGATAGTACTGATGGTAGGTTATTAAGCACAAGTACAAAGTGTACTCTTACTTGTGAGGGTAGGAGTTTTATAGAAGTGATCTATCGCAACTATCATGGTTAATTGACCACGTTGAAAAACCCAAAAAATACAGCCTTATGCATGGTAGCAACTACGAAAAAGGGGAACTAACAATATCGGACTTCTCACCCCTCCATAGAAGCAACAATGCAAAGTGCAGCAACATCAATGCATTAGATAACGAGGCCATTGAATTTATTTAAATGCCTCACTAAGGTCTAGAAAACGCAGTTTTGTTGCTGAGATTTTCGAAGTGTTCCCTCGACCCCATTAGGCTGGGCCCAAACCCGATGAAAAATATATTAAAGCCCTCCTCAGAGCCAAATTCGTGATATGCCTCTGCATTTGAACAATGCTGTTTTCATACATAATTCGCAACTCTGTGAAATCCTCTCCCCAAGAACTAGATTGCAGACGATGCAAAATTCCTCATATTCAATGGTACCTATCTGGTGAGATGTTGCGAAACATCACATTGGATTTAAAAGAAAGAAACTTTGAAATGCCCTCTACGCTATATTTTGTCATATTTGTTTGTTTATCTAAAGTGGACATTTCTGTTTCTAACTATCATTCTCTTAAATGCTAAATGACGCCTAAAGTGATCTTATCTGAAATAATGTTCTAGGGCTTGATTGTTTAAATTATCACTCAATTCATAAAAATATCCAGGGTTTTCGGGAGAAAGCAACTAGCATTTGCCTCGAAGGTTGAGGAAGTTGTGGCATAATTTGTCTTTGGAGCCAGAGATCCCAAGTAATACAACTGTTTCCTTCCCTCGGGTGAATTTCATTATAGCTGCCAAACTATCACCAGCTGGATGGCGGAAAAATAAACTTTTACATCCACAGGAGATTCCTGAGAACGGATTAACTTGCCCTTATGAAGAAATTTCTTATGAAGAAATTATGATGGAATTTTTCTCATGGAAATTTCTTCAAAAAATTCACCCGCCATGTTTTAATATTTTTAAATGGCTAAGCACGGCATAAGTGCTGGTGAAGGATACTGACTCTTGGTTGTGGCTTCTTTGAAGTCCTCGTCTCCCTTGCGTTGCCATCTTTGATGGACCGCAAGGGCCTAAGATCTAGTTGCCTCGTATCCACCAAAATTGCCATGGGGATTAGGAAGCCTGGATAGCGTAGTGGTCTGCGCATTGGTCCGGCAAACCATAGGTCCGTGGTTCGATTCCCAGTCCAGGCCGAATTTTTCTCATGGTAATTTCTTCAAAAAAAATTCACCCTCCATGGTTGAATATTTTCAAATTGCCCTTATGAACTTTAAAATGAAAGGAATTTGATAATGGGACGGAGGAAAAAGATTGTATGCGCGTAAGACCCAGGGGAATGTAAGATCCGATGCGAGTTGTACACGAATCCAGTAACGTGACGCTTACTTCCATGAAAATAACAAAGTTCCGCTGATTCAAATTGACCTTTACACCAGAAATGGCACGAAATGCCTAAAAAAATAAAGTAATAGTGACGAAGCTAAAATAAAAAAGAAATAAATGATGCAGATGATGTACCAGAGGATTGTGTTTCAACAGGTCGAGATAGTGTTGATTACGTAACATAGAAGTCCATTGGTACAACAACAATATATTGGAGATTTTTGTGAGTTGTACCCCTATAGGTACATGAAGAGGGCACTGCGACATCAAACTGAAGCCTGAAAACTGTCATAACAGCCATACTTTTAAACCCTGCTCTCACCTTACTTTTCTATGAGTAGCAGGACGGAATGGACGAATTAGCAAATGTATTGAAAGAATATCAACAATTTCTTTGAAATTTGAGGCAAATAAATCTTGAAACAAATATTTGCTACTTACTCCTATGGATTCTACTGTATTCTACCCAAGTTTTCACCGAGAATGAGGAATATTGTTAATTTTAATAAATAATTGAATTACGAGAGTATTTACGAAGAAAATACATAAAAAACGTAAACGCATGCAGACTTCTAGTCAGTTATCGATGGAAAACATAGTAAAATTGTAAATTTAGTGCGTTAGTCCAAAAGTGCTCTTGGAAAATGAGGGTTAACGAACATAGCGGACTGGCCTCAGCTTCTAGCATTGGCCTGCATAGCAACTGTCCATATACCTGAATGGTTTTATCATGATTATTTATATATATATATATATATATATATATATATATATATATATATATATATATATATATATATATATATATATATATATATATATATATATATATATATATATATTTAATATATAATATATAATATTTAATATATAATATATATATATTTATATATATATATATACCTTTGGCCAATAATCACCCAATCAAGGTATTCTGCAACCAACTTTTAAATCGTGTGTCAGATCCTCAGTTTCTCAATTCCCTCACTCCTGCCCCAAACCTTAACAGAGAGGAATTGTCATCTCTCAGTCGCCTCCGCCGTAATCCCAACATTACCATCAGTAAAGCGGATAAGGGATCAACCGTTGTGGTTCAAGATAGGGAGGATTATGTCGCCGAAGCAATGCGACAACTCGGTGATGTTTCTTCCTATCTCCCACTCACAGAGGATCCAACTGCGGCGTATCAAGCGGAAATACATGACTTCTTAATTTCAACAGGCCCTGATGAAGGACTCTCCAAGTCCGACATCAATATTCTCTCGCCCACTAACTTCAAAACCCCGTATTTCTATCTCCTTCCCAAAATACACAAAGAAGGCGTCCCCGGACGCCCGATCATCTCCAACTGCAATTCCCCAACGGAGCGCATATCGGCCTTCGTGGACTATCACCTGCAGCCTATAGTTGCTAAACTCCCTTCCTTCCTTCGTGATTCCTATCACTTCCTAGACATCCTGAAAGCAGTAAATATTCCCTCCAACAAAAGCGTCATCATGGCTACGGTGGATGTTACTTCATTGTACACCTCGATTCCTCACCATGAAGGTCTACAGTCCATATCCCATTTCCTTTCGAGAAGAAATCACCCTCGAATTCCCTCCACCAACTTCCTTATCAAGCTAGTTGAATTCATTCTGAAACGCAACGCCTTCACTTTTAATGGGCGTTTCTTTCTTCAAGCCAAGGGAACGGCTATGGGCACAAGAATGGCCCCTTCTTATGCCAATCTCTTCATGGGAAAGCTTGAAAGTGATTTCCTCGCCACCCAGGAATTACAACCGGAGCTCTGGGTTAGATTCATTGATGATATTTTCATCTTATGGACCCACGGCGAGGATACCCTAGCGAACTTCCTCAAATCTCTAAATCAATTCTCATCCATTCGCTTCACATCGGCCACTTCTCCTTCTCAAATCACCTTTCTCGACGTAGACATTTCCATCACAAATAATAACTCCTTTGAGACTTCGGTCCATATCAAGCCCTCTAACAAACAACTGTATTTGCATTACAACAGCTGCCATCCCAAACACACTAAGCACTCAATTCCTTATTCGCTGTCGATCCGTGGCCACCGGATTTGCAACTCCAAAGAAAAACTTCATGAATACCTTGATAAGCTTCACAACTCTTTATCCAATAGAAATTATCCTGAGCCACTTCTAAAAAAACGTATTTTACCCTCCTCTGCTAATTTCACCCCACGTAAAAAAGACACCCCCCTGGACGCCCTAAATCTTCACATCACATACTTTCCTGGCGTCCAAAAACTCAAGACCATCCTCAAAGACTTATTCCCAATTTTAGATACTAACAGATCGACAGCCAATCTCCTACCCAAATGCCCCACAGTATGCTTCAGACGTCCACCTAACTTAGCCAATCTTCTTCGCTCCAATTCTTCGCTAGAGGGTACATCGAATGACACTCCCCGTCCCACCACACAGAGATGCAACAAACCACGGTGCAAAACGTGCAACATGTTTCGCCCCCTTTCCTCGTTTCAGAGTCCCAACACAGAGACGCCGTTCGACATCAAAGCCTCCAGCTCTTGCGACTCCCACAACTTAGTTTATGTGTTACAATGTAAACTATGTCCCGGTTTTTATGTGGGCGAATGTATTACACCCCTTAATATTAGAATGAATAACCATCGGTGCACCTGTAAAGACCCATCTTCCACTTTCCCCGTCCCTACTCATGTGCGGAAGCATGGCTTGTCCTTTGACAAGTGCTTTGAGGTGGCAATATTGATCTCCCTTCCCCCGGACGCCCCGTTAATTGAAGTGCGCCAGAAGGAGCTGGCCATAATCTGGTTGCTAAAATCGTACGCCGCGCCCGGATTAAATAAAATACATTAATCGCACGCTCCCCGTTGTTTTCCATTTACCCCCTTCCCTTCCTTCTTCCCCCCCCACCCTCACTGCGACC
Source organism: Ceriagrion tenellum (assembly GCA_963169105.1). NCBI lineage: Eukaryota > Metazoa > Arthropoda > Insecta > Odonata > Coenagrionidae > Ceriagrion > Ceriagrion tenellum. The sequence goes on along the minus strand of OY720642.1, from coordinate 86,352,551 downwards.
CCTTCCGCTCTCTCCGGCCAAGACACGAGCTGGTAAAAATTTCCCCTTTTCAAGAACCGTTCGTCAACCGCTGGGAAAAACCCCTTCCCCTTCCCCCATCCCCACTCCCCTAACCTACCGCCCCTCCTACCCCTATCCTCACCAGCGCACACGACATTTGTTCCGTGATACGCCTTGAAGACGGACTAGTTCCGAAAGCTAGCTATGTAAGTGTGATCGTCTCTTTTTTTGTGTGTCTATCTCCTCCATCCTATCCACATCGTGTGTTCATCGCCGCATGGCTGACTCCAATCCATCAACGTATATATATATATATATATATATATATATATATATATATATATATATATATATATATATATATATATATATATATATATATATATATATATATATATAATGGATTCGGATGTTTGGCATTGTTTTCTAGGCTACGTGTTGCTTAAATTTCAAGTTTTAGTTCACCAAGTCCTTGGCGCCAGTTCGAGTAGTCTTTTCTGTTGATATTGTAAATAGACGTAGTTAATTGTTGCTAGCGTCAGACTGTGGTGATATTCAATAACGATCGAGAAGATATGAATTAATAGATGCTTAGAATATATCTTGCTATGCTTGTTATCAAAAATGTACTTTTTAAATGATAGAGAGGAAATATCTATTACAGGAAATTAGTATCAGAGGTTAATGAAACGTTCATCGTGTGCTGACTACGTTGTTTGCCAGAATCCGATTATGATTGGAATGCATTAAACCTGTTTTACCTAAAAAAAAAGAATTTAGAATGCCTTCTTTAAACAGAACTTGCTTCGTACCAGCCTGCAAAACAGGGGTCTACGAGGACCCAAAATAGGAGACTTAGATTGAAAAATAAGAATTTGTTCCAGGCGGCGGTAAGTGCATTCCTTTTTACCTACACTGCAATGATGGCCATTGGGAATACTCATGAAGTCACCTCGCATTATTATTAAATTTCCGTATAGCAATAATCACGAAGGACTAAGAAGTTAATTGTGAATTTGTGTAATTAAATTTGGAGAGGAATTAAATATATCTGTAGACCGGACGATATTAAAAAAGTGTATAATTACGTCCCGCGTGTAGTACTACATTTTTATTCACTACATTATGATTACTTGTAAGTAAAAACCAATGTATATTCATGGTAAAACCGGTAATACGTGTTTATTTATAATCTGCCGACTGTATTTACATTTGAACTACCATCTTTCATCACTAGGCGGCACCACTTTCCAAAAAGTTGTTTATTTACGGAATTCTAGTCAACAGTTTTTGGCAACGAGATCCCAATCCATTATATATATTTATGGGTTTTTCATAAGTCGGATGGATATCTTACGCGCCAGATAAGTTGTCTAGTGCCTATTTGGGATATAAAAATCCATTAATAGTTAAACCTCGAGAATTACTCAATTGAGTCTGCGTCATGATAATTTTCTCAGTGTCGCTCTGAAACGCACCAGTTCTGAATTTCTCAAGCAAGCTAAGCCTAGCGTGTAGCATCAGAGCCTCTAGGGGCTCCCACCTTAATCCCTCTAACGGTTGTGAAACACTATATGTCCGTTCGTAGTAGTTTTTAACGAAGAGTGCTGCTTTTCTTTGTATTCAATTCATTTTTTTTGTTAAATCTTCATGACCAGGGTCCCAAATGCTCGCGGCGTGATCGAGGTGTGGTTTAACCAGAGCGATGTAGCATCTCTCTTTGACTTTTTCATCCGAGGATTGAATGAAGGCTGCGTGAGTATATTAGAAATAATTCCCAAACTCTGAAATCTCGAACCCTTTGTTGATTGTACGAGAAAAAATTGTACCATGTGACTCCTTTGTCACGTGCTCTCGAATGTATCGAGTCGTTCAAACGCCACTCTAGCTTTGAGAATTTACTTAAAATCCCAGCACATTTCCGCATTGGGCTAGTTTTATTACTCTAATTCTCATGAAGATATTACATTACTTTACTGCAAGTGATCTGATTCGGTTAATAATTTGGTAATTAGAATCACTCGGGAAACTGTGCGGAGTTTCACAAATGTCTGGGAAACTGAAACAAATTATTGCATAATTTTTACGATATAAACTAAAACAAGAATGGTAATCCAGGTTTAATATTTGTACACGAAAGGGAAGTAATTGTTCATGGTAAAGACCCAACTTCTGTGTTCAAAGATGTAAAGATGATAAGACTATAAATTAAGTATCAGCATATGAAAACATTGGTGCGGAGGATGGCACAATATGTATCGGAAGTATGAGCCATTGGAAAAGCAGACCAAAACAGATTTAAATACTCTTAATCCTGGTGCTGGAGGAGGATGCCGAAGATTGAATGGACGAAAAAATAAATAAATGATGAAGTTTACAGAAGTGTAGAAGAGCATAGGACTATTTGGAGCACTTAATAAAAAAGAAAAACAGTTGGATTGGACAGACTCTGAGACACAATGGGTTCGTGAAGAACATAATTGCGGGTAAAATAGAGGAAAAAGTCCCCAGAGGAATACCCAGGTATTATTTCATGGATCAAACAAATAAGAAAGTACATAGGAGGAGATTCCAGGAGGTAAGGGAACTAGCATTAGATGGGGAAGGGTGGAGGGGTGCAGTCGACCAATCTTAGGATTGAACGGCCAATGAATGAATGATTTGTAAACGTATTCTATAAATGTACATAGAGTATAATGGTATTTATAGACTCTAATGAATGGAAATGAATTAAAAGTACATGATTCAGCCTTAACAATCTTCGGATGAAAAAGTCAAAGAGAGACGCTAATTCGCTCTGGTTAAACCACACCTCGATCACGCCGCGAGCATTTGGGACCCTGGTCATAATAATTTAACCAAAAAAATTATAATAAAATACAAAGGAAAGCAGCGCGCTTCGTTAAAAACTACTACGAACGGACATATAGTGTTTCCCAACTGTTAGAGGGATCAAGGTGAGAGCCCCTAGAGACTCGGATGCTACACGCTAGGCTTAGCTTGCTTGAGAAATTCAGAACTGGTGCGTCTCAGAGCGACACTGAGAATATTATCATGACACCTCAAAACATCGCTAGGTTTGACCGAAGCAATAAAATAAGAGGGATGCACTGCCGAACAGATAGGTACAAAACTCGTTCTTTACGCGCACAATAAGCGATCAGAATAAAAACTAAGCACATATAAAACACTCCCATAATTCATGTCACCTATCATCTCCAAAAAACTCGTTCTTTCCGCGCACAAAAAGCAACCACAAACAAACTGAACTCCATTAAATACACTCCCATAATACAAGTCTCCACTTCACCACCCAAAAACTTACATCTTTACACGGCTGGTGACCTAACACCCACTGCCACACGCCCATGCGGCGGCTCGCAGAGTAGTATGTATATGTAGGGCATGGTAATCATAAATAAGTAACGAATCTTCAGGCCTGTGGGTATGACGGGTGTGACTGCGTGTCAAATAATTTGTGCAATTTTCCGCAGTGATATTGGTTCCCTTGAGAAACCACGGCGTGTTAGAAGGTTGCCAAGCCGAGCGGCGAAAATTATGGCTCACTCAAAGTCCAGTTCCCTGGAAGTGGTTGTCACATCAAGTGGAAAGGATCATCGATCGATTGGCTAAGTCGCGTCATCTTCAGTGGCTCCAACAACCGCGTTCTTCAAAGCATCAATCTCTCTTGATGCACCCATCCCACGTGAACTCTGAACTTTATGACGAAGTATTTCTCATAATTAAAGCGCGCGACGGACGACTGCGACCCCAATTCTACTCATAAAATTTTCATGGCGAGGGCCTGAACTCCGACCGCGACCTTCCGGGTGACAAAGTAATACCCGGGAGACAAAAGGATCGCGAAGAGCCACTCGCGGCGAGTTGGAAAAAAAACGTAAAAGAAAAACTGTTGTTGGGCCCTGTCGGCCAGCCCACAGGTTATCACGAGAAGATTACTTTGTGACTTAACACCATGGTAGTGACAAAAATTGTTGGGACATAAGTGGTGACGTCTATCCCCTAAACCGATTAGGACTTTGGTGTTTTTAAACAGATGGTATCATTTTTTTTCTTGAATGATCTGTAAGTAGCAGCTTTCAGACGTGAATTTAAAATATTAATTCAAAACTTGTACCACAAAACAAGAAGATAAATAAGATATGTGTGTTATGCTGTAAAATATGCACACTACGTACGAATATAAAATATTATGGAAAAAATTAATAGTTTTAATGGCACAAAGAATGACAAAGTGCGCTTTGTTGATACATACTTCAAGGTGGCTGGGGCTGAAATAATCGGTCATTGATTGCAGATTTGAATTATTTTGAAGATAGTACGATAAAAATTCTTGGATCACATTCCACTAGAAAGTAAGATGTAAGCTAGATCTGTGCCGAATTTTCGGCACAAACTTAGCCATAATTTCGCCGCGGACATTTTCGCTCGCGGACATTTGCCCAGAGCAATTCACGTCTAAAGTCGCTTAGTGTAAGTAACTGAGCAATAAACTTGATAGTGTAAACCCACTTTAAGAGTGTCAAGACCATTAAAATTGATGGAAAATGAAAATCGGAAAGCAGGGATGAAAGTTTTGAAGTGTTTCGTTGGTTTACTTCTTCCCTTTTTGGAATTGGTGATCGCAGAAACGTGGAAAATAGAATAATTATATCCATCTGATAACCTCTGTATTCTTTTTATTGCATCTCGCAATCTATCAGTGTATCTATTCCATGCAAAGTTATCCGTATGGTTGAATTTGGCCTCGGTGGCGGCAGGGTAACGTCCTCGCCTACTCACTCAATGGTAGCGAGTAGGAGTCCCACCTGGGTGTGTTTTTCTCCACCGTACGCTAATATGTGGTAAATGCGTTACATAAAAGATAGGACAGCAGTCTTAATTTCGCTCAAACTTTAGGTGTCATTATTATCATTGTTATTATCTGGTCAATTCTTTCATTTATTCTCTCTCATAATTTTATGAACTCTTAGTTATTCTTCACTCTTCGTATGACAAATAGTTTAAAATGTTGCAGTTGCTTCGTATAAAAAGTTTAATCAAAAGTCACTCAAGTTAAGAGAGAAACTGAGTTGAATACTCGAGGCAGTTACGAAATTTCGTTATTCTTCTTTGACCACTCTTTGTTTCCCTTGTGCCGAATTTTCAGCACAAATTTGGCCATAATTTCGCCGCGGACATTTTCGCTCGCGGAAATCGTCGCGAGCTGGACATAACGCGAGATGATCTAAGTGCGGTAGGGAGATTTCAAAGTGCGTACTGTCGCCGATATTGCGCGTTGTCGGCGATATTGCGCGACAAGAACAAGGTGCTCAACTTTTATAGTGAATTCACATCTGGCGTCCCCTCTTTTCGGAACTTTGTGGCAATAGTGCTCCTCTACGCCGCCGTCTCAACCAATGGCTGGACGAACAGTTCCCCTACTTCCCCCTTCTCCACTGATCCAGAGCTGCCTCCCCTCCTTTTGACTGCGCTGACCGGACGTTTCATTGCAGCAGCGGCCCTCTCCTCTGCCGGCCACCGAAGTGTGTACCTCGTCAGCAGGCATCGTTCGTCAAGTTTCGGCAGCTAGCCTGCGGGCCTCATTGTCGTGTAATCATAATTGTAATAAATATATTAAATATAGTGTGACTGTTGGAAATCATTCCGTATTGGTCATTTTTGACTCCTTTCCCACTGTCAATTCGTTTTTCCGCGACGTTCGTCGAAGATCAAGTGATGTAAGATCTTGTGGTACTTACGGCATAATTACTGGCTTTCGTCAAGAGGTGAAATCTACGGTTTATCGCTCTGCCGCATAAGATTAGGAAGTATTCACGTGAAATTTCATAAAATATATGACGAAACTAAGCCTAAATTTACTTATTATAGTACATTTTATTAATCTTAAGGAAACAGTAATTCAAAGCACAGGTTACTCCTTAGGGTAGTTTGAGCGAAATATCATTTTAACTAGAAATCAATGAATTTGGTCTCATTTTAAAGAAAAATATCTCACCCTTCTAATGATACCAAAAATTTAACCCCTAACCATATTACTTACGGAGTTATTTGCCAAAAAATACCAGCCCTTTTATATGGGTATATGGTACGTGTATGCACTCCAGAGAGACCTTATATTAAAAATGAGGCATTCCCTACACTTCGATCTCGTCAAAAAATCAACACTGTAGTTATTATGTTTTCTCAGCCATTTTTGAAAATTAATCTCATTGTCGGCACAGTAAATTCTTCGGGATCACAATAAACTTTCCGTTTTCATGGAGTTTCAAACGTACCGCATTAAAAAAAATGAGTCATGTTAAAGACTTATTATATATTTTCACTTAATTGCTCACCATTTCCGTCAGATAAAACTATATTATTGCACCGTTAATAATGCAATATTTAATTGATGTGTCCTACAGCTGGTGAAATTAAAACGCATGATTCGAATACGGTCTCTATTATGACTAGGGAACTATCTCGCTCGGACTACCCTAATCGAGAAGAAAATTTGCAAATAAAATTCTTTCATCATTTTTATTATCACATGCATGGTATATTTCCAAATTAAATTTTAATGAACACACGTGAAGTGTGGTCCTAGATTTTTTTTTTGACTTACCGGAAAAATTATTTAAATGCGCACTCAACGACTCAAGATCCGCGCTCCAAACGACTTAACCCGATTCCGACCGCACACTCAAATTCGAGGTCGCTTAGCGTCTTCAGCCTTAGTCTTCCTACTCTCACCCATTCCCATCTTCCAGAGGCGAGTCACTTCATTTGCGTTCTTTAGAAAGTGATGGTTCGTGAGAAAACTAGTTAGCGCCTTCCGGCGTCAACAGCTTGGGAGAACACCATGTCGAGTCCCCTGAGCGTGTGATACATCGGTTGACTTAGAGTGGGCAACGTGTATTTCGGGACCCTTCGGAGAAAGCAGTCGATTAGAGATTTCGATAAAGTTCAGAGAAGATGTACCATGGCTTTAGAAAAAAGTCAGGTGTGATCATAATGAGGGCATGGCAGAGGGTTTTCAGAGAACAAGTCAGTGTTAGCGAATAGTGTTAAGCAGCTGACGAAGAGATTGTCCCGGTGACTAATCGAAATTTCCGAAGAGATGGCTCCAACACCTTACTATAGCGTATGTAGGTAGTTGAATTGACAATGGATTAATTTGATGCATTTTCAAATGAGATTCGTTTTCATACAATTTCTCAGGACTTTTATAATAATAATAATAATTTCTTTAACACTTACAGGTTTCCCCAATTACAAGTGTTTTAATATATCATTAGACGAACAGAAACCCCCCTGTCCTGGGCAGCGAATAATCTTACCCAGGCGGGACTCGAACCCGCGACCCTCGGGTTAGAAGGCGAGGACTTAACCCCGCCGAAACCGGGGCCTACTTTTCGGCGAGTTGATATGGACCGATATAAAAAATCTACTTGTAATCTCATTTATAATTTTCTACCCTTTAAGAGCGGCTTGACGGGATATGACGTCATCAGCACTAGCGTAAAGACAACCATGACGTGATTTCACGTCATGTCGCACTCAGAGGGTTAACCTCAAAGTGACTTTTTGGAAACTTAACTTAAGGTAGTTTGAGGGAAATATCATTTTACTCGCAAATCAATAAATTTGATCTCATTTTAAATAAAAATATCTCACCCTTCCAAAGATACCAAAATATTAGCCCCTTCCCGAACTGCTTTCCGAGATTTTCGACGAAAATTACCAGCTCTTTCACCTAGAAAATTGTACGTGTATTCTTCGGAGAAACATTATTTAAAAGATGAGTTTTCAACTCCTAGATCTCGTCAAAAATTTTGTGCATAGATAATACGTTTTCTCGACTATTTCTGAAAATATGTCGTTTGGTCACCGGGGTAATTTCTTTCAGATTCGCAAAAAAACTTCCATTGCGAAGGCGTTTCAAAAAATACCTTGTGAAAAAATGAGTCAAATTGAAGACTTCTATAGATATTTTATTTGATTACTTAAAATTTCAGTTACATAAAGGTATGTTAATTAACCATTAACGTTGCAATATTTAATCCGTACTTCCTGCAGCTGCAGAAATTCAAAAGTAGAATTCGAATATGGTCTTCATTTTGACTAAGGGAACTATCTCGATCAAACCATCTTCAAAGCTATAAATAAATCCGTTTATTTAGCGCAAAAATCATCACGCTAGCACATCAGAGCCGTGAGATGTACTGCGCAGAAATCTCCTACCACCAGTACGGGTTGTCGCAGTAAATTATTTCAGTCGCCGTTGATAATCTTAAGATATTTGACAAAAGTATTCGACATGCCTCTGAATCTTTAACAATGAATTGTACATCGTGTCAAATTTTTTGAATGTATACATTTTCATGTCAATTTTTTTAGATTTTATTTTCGCTCGCAACTCGAAAAATGAGCGTTCCCCGACTATAAGAGACCTCTGGCTGTTATTTCGGCTCGTTTCGTGTTGAAATCAAATTAATCATATTTATAAAAACGTAAGAATGGAGCATCACGCCATTTTTTTAAACGAAGAATGACAGATACGCACCGATGATTATCGTAATAATTACGATTAATTACGATTGGGAACGACGAATATTTTTCAAATTTAAATGACGCAGTCGCGGCGGCAGGCAGAGTACAGAGTAGATGCATGTCAGCCCTATCCGATGAAAAAAAACATGCACTCTTCATCTAGCGTTCCGTTTGAGCGGAAATATTTTTTTATTTGACGCCGATTTTTTTAACGTTGACGCGCGGAGTCGGCGCCAAAAAATATAAAACGCTCCCACCGAAACGTCCACCAAAAGCGTTCTTACGCCGTGGGATATGACGCCTCAAAAGTAACGAAAATAGCTGGTTCGCAATTTGCGGGCTCGGCCGAATGAATGACGCGCTGCCGGCCGGCTTAATGCGAAGGTCAAGGACACAGGATGCCTCCCCGCGAGGTGGAATTAGAACGATTAGCTCGCCCAAAAACATTCTTTCTCCGAGTGCAGTTTTTCGCCGCGACCGCAGCGTTCGGGAAAGAATTTTAACGCCCAAGATTATAACAAGTATAAAGACTAGTATCGGTACACCGATCTTTGTTCGGTACATTGAATGAATTAATATTTTATATAATACCAGTAAATGGGTGCTTGCAATTTGCAAGCATGGGGGGAAGTGCTATATGATGATACTCTTTGAATAAGGAAAAATAACAATGAAAGCTCACAAGTCTGCGTGCTACATGCAAGCAAAGAAAAGTATAACTCTCGAAAATGAAATACGCGCCCCATGAGGTATGGATACCAGACAGTTCTAGTACAAACTTATAGTGTATGTCATCCGGTTATTAAAGACTTTTCAAAATACTATAATCAGTATAACGAAACGAACGTGGAACCACTGGAAGATCATTATAACCTCATTTGACGGCATTTAAGCATACGGCACTCTTCTACGTTAGATATTTCTTTTCAGCACAGCATAAGAGCTCACATGAAGAATTTTACTACATAAATTCGATCGGAATCCAGATTAATCGAGATTCTTAATATAAGTGCTAATTTTCATATTTAATTTTTCTCTTCCAATCTTTTACATGGACTGCATGTTATTTTAATGAAAACAATATCATGAAGCTTGGTTGGTTGAAATTGGTCATCAAAGCTGCGGTGGAGGTTAGGAAAAAGCTGAAAAAGGTAGTCATAACTGACCGCACATACGCTTTCTTATTTTATACATAAGAAAATATTGAAATTTATGTCATTATCATTGGTCGTTCAATCCTAAGATTGGATGATTGTATCCCTACACCCTTCCCAATCTAATGCTAGTACTCTTACCAGCTGGTATCTTTCCATATGTACTGTCTTAGAAATTAGATATAGAGGCAAGCCTTTGATTCCTCACTGACTAAAACAGATGGTGGCATTTTCGAGTCCCGTTTGAGTGGGTTTTTTTGCCATCTAGGCTATGGACGTAATGTACGAAATTTATGTAAGCTGATAAAATTAATTTTACTTTTTCATTTAGTTAATCATGAATATAAATCTAGTTCATGATGGCTTAAGTAGGTGTTTGGCTGCAGAACCAAACGAATGTAACAAGAGCAGCCATCATTGCATATTAAATGAGTATATTGGCCTTAAAGTTCTGCATCAAATAAATTTTACCGAACATGGAACCCATAAAAATCAATTCCGCATATTGGAAAACCATTCGTTAAACCCTTGGTAATAATATTGAGCTCCAGGGATATATTCTCATAAAGATGCCTATGGCAATGGATCATTAGTATGTATCTACTAAATGTCTTAGTATCCTAAAGGGAGTCAATCTAATTCAAGTACAATTCAACAGTTTCCTACTCAGTTTATGGAATATTTCAATGCTCGAATTCATCTACGAACAGAACTAACTGTCTTCAATCCTGTCTATACTCACATCGCTTAAGCCTATCAATCTACCCTCATCTTTCTCATACTTAAAGATCCATATTTATAACCATGTATGGTTTAACTTCATTCAATAGTCTTCAGAGGAAAAAGGGGGCCGTTTATAAAACTGATACCATCGCATCGCCAACTTTACAGCTGTAGGCCACGATGATTGCAACCATGTAGAAGAACGTGTAGACTATCTCCCTTCCCCTTGTGGAGATATTTTGAAGGTAGTAATACATATACATTTTCATACTACCCTGCAAGCCGCCGCATGGGTGTGTGGCAGGGGGAGTTTGGACACCAGCCGTGTAAAAATTCAAGGGATAAGGTTTTGGGAGGAGAAATGGCGACGTGTATTATGTGAGTGTTTTTTATTAGAGCTCAGTTTTTATTGTGCTCATTTACTGTGCACGGAATGAACGAATTCTTTTACCTGTTTGGCAATATATCTCTCTTATTTTATCGCTTGTTTCGGGCCTACAGATGTAGTGAGGCCTGCAAAACTGTCACCAAGTTTTGCTAGCACCATGCCTTATCCATTATACATCTACATAATACCCCGCGAACAGCCGCATGGGCGTGTGGCATGGGGTGTTTGGTCACCAGCCGTGTAAAGGTGTAAGTTTTTTGGAGATGAAATGGTAACATGAATTATAGGAGTGTATTTAGTGGAGCTGAATTTTTATTGTGGTCGCTTGTTGTTCGCGGAAAGAACGAGTTCTTGTACCTATCTGTTCGGCAGTGTATCTCTCTTATTTGATCGCATCTGTCAGACCTAGAGATGTAGTGAGGAGTCATGATAATATTCTCTATGTCGCTCTGAAAAATATCAGTTCTGAATTTATAGTAATAATAATAATAATAATAATAATAATAATAATGTCGTCTTTATTTATTTGAGTGATATTAGGCCAATACAGTCCTCTCTTCCATATAACTCATTTCACAAACACCCATGTCCTGGGCAGATAACTTTCCACCCAGGCGGGACTCGAACCCGCGACCCTCGAGTTAGCAGGCGGGGACTTTACCCCGCCGCCACCGGGGCCGACCTATCTTTCATCAATCTAAGTCAATCAATCAAATAAAAGATCAAGCAACCTAAGCCTAGCGTGTATCCTACGAGTCTCTAGGGGCTCCCACCTTAATCCCTCTAAAAGTTTTGAGACACTATATGTACGCTTGTAGAAGTTTTAAATGAAGCCCGCTGCTTTCCTTTGTATTTTATTAATTTTTTCGGTTAAATCTGTTTGACCAGGGTCCCAAATGCTCGCGGTGGATTAGACGTGCGGCCTAACCAGAGCGAAGTAGCATCTCTCCTTGACACTTTCATCCGAGGATCTTCCTATTATACGTTTAACAAAACCTAGTTTCTTTAATGCTGCGCCACATATGTTTTGTATGTGTAATTCATACGATATATCATCAAATACGATGGAATCAAGGATGAAAACTTCACTCCCGTTCTCTGGTTTACTGCGAAAGATTTAGCGCCGATTTCGAGGCATTTAGTAGGCCGATCCGTCGAAATGGGAACGTGCTCTTTTGGTCGAAAGAGATCGAAAGGTCCGGGATCAGGCTCGCGTGCTGGGCGACGTGAAAATTTCGGGGACGACATCTGTGTGTGTGAATGCGGTAATTTATTCGACAAGCCGCCGATTGAACTATTCCCCTTTCTCCTCTTGTAAAGATATCCCTAAATATTCATGGGGCCAAAAGGGAAGTTTGCTTATTTTATTTTTGAGCTCATTAAAATCGCATTTGAGCTCTTCAGTGGACGCAAATTCTTCCACCAAAAGTGGATAATTGGGGGAGTAATCTTTTTTTTTGGTCAGGTTTAAATTCTTTCGCTGATTTTTATTTCATACCCGTGTTCAGCCGGTCGAATTTTGTTCATTACTTTCACCCCTCTGCCATGTTCATGGATGTCATCAAACGCTGGTGAGAAATTTTTCCCCTGGCAAAATTAACTCAGTGGTCTTAATTCTTACACATATATGAAGGGGTAATTAAAGCCATTACTTTCATTCTTCACGTACAGAATTGCTTGCATTAACTTTTGGATTGAAGTTGACCAGGAAATATATACATTCCTGGGTGGTAAGCGGTTTTACAACCACCCTAATATTAAAATTACGTTTAAAGTATATGACAGATTAAAATACGAACAGAACTAACCGTCTTTAATCCTGTCTATACTCATATCGCTTAAGCCTATCAATCTACCCTAATCTTTCTCATACTTAACGATCCATATTTATAACCATGTATCGTTTAACTTCATTCCATAGTCTTCACGGAAAAAGGGGGCCGTCTACAAAAACTGATAGCATCGCATCGCCAACTTTACAGCTGTAGGCCATGATGATTGCAACCGTGTAGAAGAACGTGGAGACTTATCTCCCTTCCCCATTGTGGAGCTATGTTGAATTTATATTTGGATTATTTAAAATTGGAATAAGTTAATGAAAAAAATTGGTCTATTCTGTGAACAATTTGGACAGAAAGAGTTTTCATGAATAATTAAAAATGTGAAACGTTGAAGTAATTTTCTTGAATAGAAAATTAGTGATAATATGCTCGCGGGGAGAAATGTTTGTAATTCATTGAATGTAACTCGTAGTCTCAAGATTGACTTGGTAGAACCGATACATACATGAAATTTTACCATGGAAAATTGGCAATATTGCAGAAAAAAGACTTTTCTCCCTTCCCCTTGTGGAGCTATTTTGAAAGTATTAAAACATCTACATTTACATACTACCATGCAAGCCGCCGCATGGGTGTGTGGCAGAGGGAGTTTGGACACCAGCCGTGTAAAAATTCAAGGGATAAGGTTTTGGGAGGAGAAATGGTGACGTGTATTATGAGATTGTTATTGTTTAGATATGATTGAAAGCCTCACTTTGTGGAATTCCTTCATATCAGGGTTGGAAGAATTAACACTGCAATTCCACATGGCATAATATACCACATAATATACCATGTGGAATTGCAGTGTAAATTCTTCTATCGCTGTTGCGCTTTAAGGTATGAAATACCATACAGCTTCTTCTGCTAAGTACCCTGAAAGTCACGTCCGTGTCTCTTTATTCTTACTTAATTCCCTAGGAGCGCTTTCTTCAGAAGTCAGACCACTTGTCTTTAAAGGTCCTATCATCTAATATACACACACAGAACACACACACAGAACATGTGTGGCGCAGAATTAAAGAAACTAGGTTTTGTTAAACGTAAAATAGGAAGGTCCACGGATGAAAAAGTCAGAGAGAGATGCTACTTCGCTCTGGTTAGGCCACACCTCGAATACGCCGCGCGCATTTGGGACCCTGGTCATAAAGATTTAACCAAAAAAAATATAAAATACAAATGAAAGCAGCGCGCTTTGTTAAAAACTGCTACGAGCGTACATATAGTGTCTCGCAACTTTTAGAGAGATTAAGGTGGGAGCCCCTAGAGACTTGAAGGCTACATGCTAGGCTTAGGTTGCTCGATAAATTCAGAACTGATTTTTTTCAGAGCGACATAGAGAATATTATCATGACTTCTCACTACATTTCTAGGTCAGGCAGATGCGGTAAAATAAGAGAGATACACTGTAGAACAGATAGATACAAAAACTCGTTCTTACCGCTCACAATAAGCGACCACAATTAATAGTGAGCTCCGCTAAATGCAATCCTCTAATACATGTCACCATTTCATCTCCAAAAACTTATATGTAAATATCTTTCTCGGGCTTCGAACCTGGTAATGTTTTCAAAATCCGCCGACGTTTCGTAAAACGACTTGTTATCCATTTTCAAGGCACGAGTTATTTCCGCGTTAAATAACACGCGCCTTGAAAATGGAAAACAAGTCGTTTCCCAAAACGTCCGCGGATTTTGAAAACATTACCAGGGGCAAAGCCCGAGAAAGATATTTACCCATAATACACCGGGAAAATTTTAAATAATTTCAAAACATATATATTTACACGGCAGGTGACCTAACACCCTTTGCCACACTCTAATGAGGCGGCTCGCGGGGTATTACGTAGTTGTAGATGTAATGACATCAGTTGTCGATTGCTTCCCCCTAATATTGAACAACAATTAACGGCAGACGAACGCATTTTTACCGCTATTTATTCTGGACTTGGAGTAACAGAGGGCGAGGCAAGAGACACATATCCTGCACAATATTTGAGCACAATGATTGTATCAGCACTGTAATGTACGTGGCAATAATATTATCGGAGACTTCTCATTTGATCTTCACTGATGTTGGCATTCGAGGGTTCTCCAATTTGAGGAATTGATTGTTACAAGTTCCATACGCGCGAAAAGTCTTTTTTCTGCAAAATTGCCATTTTTCCATGGTAAAATTTCATGTATGTATCGGTTCTACCAAGTTACTCTTGAGACTACAAGTTACATTCAATTAATTACAAATATTTTTTCCCGCGAGCAAATTATCACTAATTTTCTATTCAAGAAAATTACTTACCTTTACACGGCTGGCGGCCTAACTCCCCCTGCCACACGCCCATACGGCGGCTCGCGGGGTATTATGTAGATATAGATGTAGCATGGATAAGGCATAATGGTACCAAAACATGGTGGCAGTTTGGCAGGCCTCACTATATCCTTAAGCCCGAAACAAGCGATAAAATAAGAGAGATATATTGCCAAACAGGTGAAATAATTCGTTCTTTCCGTGCAAAATAAACGACCACAATAAAAACTGAGCTCTAAACAATAACGCTCTCATAATACACGTCGCCATTTCTCCTCCCAATACCTTATCCCTTGAATTTTTACACGGCTGGTGTCCAAACTCCCCCTGCCACACACCCATGCGGCGGCTTGCAGGGTAGTATGTAAGTGTAGATGTATTACTACCTTCAAAATAGCTCCACAAGGGGAAGGGAGAAAAGTCTTTTTTCTGCAATATTGCCATTTTTCCATGGTAAAATTTCATGTATGTATCGGTCCAACCAAGTTACTCTTGAGACTACGAGTTACATTCAATGATTTACAAACATTTCTCCCCGCGAGCATATTATCACTAATTTCCTATTCAAGAAAATTACTTCAACGTTTCACATTTTAAACTATTCATGAAATCTCCTTCTGCCCAAATTGTTCACGAAATAGACCCATTTTTTTCATTAACTTCTTCCAATTTTAAATAATCCAAATATAAATTCAACATAGCTCCACAATGGGGAAGGGAGATAAGTCTCCACGTTCTTCTACACGGTTGCAATCATCATGGCTTACAGCTGTAAAGTTGGCGATGCGATGGTATCAGTTTTTGTAGATGGCCTCCTTATTCCGTGAAGACTATTGAATGAAGTCAAACCATACATGCTTATGAATATGGATCGTTAAGTATGAGTAAGATTAGAGTAGATTGATAGGCTTAAGCGATGTGAGTACAGGCAGGATTGAAGACGGATAGTTCTGTTCGTTGATGAATTCGAGCATTGAAATATTCCATAAACTGAGTAGAAATCTGTTGAATAGTACTTGAATTTGGATTGATTCCCTTTAGGATACTAATGGCCAGTTGCAGGAACGTAACATATGTATTCCATAAAGTTATGGGACCCATAAGCCATGGCAACCATTCAATAAGTGTTGCACAAACATTCAATAAATTCATTGGTCTCATAACTTATGGCATGGAGTTATGAGTTCCATGAGTAGACAAGATGGCGGATGCGCAATGAACCGCTTGGAGTCTTAGTTACTTGATTAAAGAGTTGTTTTGAGACAAGTGACCAGTTTTTTTACTCTTACTGACTAATTATAATGTGCATTATCAATTATTGATAGGCTAAACTTTCATTTCTTTTATCCGGCGGTGGAAGATTAGATCAAATATTCGAGGCTAGTAACTATTGGTAAATAAGTTAAGTAACTATAGATGTATTCATGCAACCCGAATATATTTATGAGTTCTATAACTTAATGGATCTCATAACTATTGATTCCATAACTAAATTTTCTTGCAACCGGCCATAAGACATTTAGTATATACATACTAATGATCCATTGCCATAGGCATCTTCATCAGAATATATCGCTGGAGCTCAGAATTTTAATAAAGACCAATTTTTTCATTTAACTTTGATTTATCTACGTCAAGTATGTACCTTTGGGTGATCTAATTATCCCTTACAATTCCGAAACTAGAAAAGATGGTTCACAAGGGATTAGGGCTGGTTAAGTAGGATACATTTGCATTTGCGTAGTGATGGATGCATCCCTCCCGGTGGGAAGCAGACGGTTACTTCTTCCAACTTCTTTTCCGTTTTTTTTATGCTAAATAATTCTTGAATGGAAACATGGAAACTTTTATAAAAAGTAATGGTTTTTTATAATATTTATGAATCAATTTCACCATGAAAAAGTTGACCAATCATGAATACCTCACAATATAAGATTCAATTCTTCATTATACTCAACTCTTGAATATCGGGTATTCCGTATTGAGGTCATATCTCTGAAGTCATTTCAGGTCATTGAACAGTGCCCAATGCACCAACCTCCGACAAAATGAACAAATTTTTCATAGATACTTAATAAGATTAAAAAAGATCGCTTATAAAAAAAGACTTCGCTGTTGTTTTAATCGATTTTAAAGAACGATTTTATTGTAAAAAAAAAGGTTTGGTCCATTATTTGTAAAAAAAAAAAATAACGAGACCGCCGCAAAATATGCAGCATGCAAAACAAGAGAAAATAAATTCAACAGATTCAGGCGAGATATCGTGGAAGTTCTTCATAATGTAAGAGAAACAATTGCACTTTTCCACAAAATTGTTTTAATGCGTACAACGCGTTTCGGCTCACAGAGCCATCATCAGGTACAAGACCTTGATTCACCAAGACCAAGATTCTTGACCGAGACCAAGATTCTTGTACCTGATGATGGCTCTGTGAGCCGAAACGCGTTGTACACATTAAAACAATTTTACGGAAAAGTGCAATTGTTTCTCTTACATTACAAGAGAAAATCTCAAATTTTTTCAAGGCTTTTAAGTCGCACGTCACTCAAGACTCGCGGCGTACACGTGCCAGTCAATTAGAGATCGAGGATCGTTTCCCGATGGAGAGTGATGGGGAGAAAAAAAAAACGCACGTCGCATGGAAGATATCGCGACACACTCGACCAGAACACGAGCGTACGATTCGACGTCAAATATTGGATCGGCAGACAATTTTTTTGATCGCAATCCCACGAGCTCTCCGAGATAGGCAAGGAAAAAAAAGAAAAGAAGTAATGCACTTTCATTTCCTCACGGCTCATGACGCCGCCGCCCTCTCCCCCCTGTCCCCCCCCGCGACTCGCCTGTAAAACATTCGCAAAGGGATGTGTTGACACGGTCGTCAGTGGATGAGGGTTTCGAGAGAGGAAGAGATGAGAGACCGCCAATTAAGGCATTGGCAAACACAGGCGGGCGTAAAGCGTTCCGCTCCGCCGCAACTTAAACGAACCCGAATGGAGAGGATGCAGAACAGCGAAGATTGATACCGTCACATATCGTGTTTCACCCGTCTCCACCGTCAACGTTTTGACTCCCATTTTACGAGAAAATCCATCGAATATTTCTGTGCGTAATCTCGTAATCGTTTATTTTATTTCCGATTTCAATATCATATTCATCTACATCTATACAATACCCCACGAGCCGCCGCATGGGCGAGTGGCAGGGGGTGTTAGGTTACCAGCCGTGTAAAGGTGTAAGTTTTTGGGAGATGAAATGGTGACAAGTGTTATAGGAGAGTATTTCGTGGAGCTCAATTTTTATTATGATCGCTTATCGTGCGCGGAAAGAACGAGTTTCTGTACCTATCTGTTCGGCAGTGTATCTCTCTTATTTAATTGCTTCTGTCAAACCTAGAGATGCTGTGAGGTGTCATGATTATATTCTCTATGTCGCTCTGAAAAATATCAGTTCTGAATTTATCAAGCAACCTAAGCCTAGCCTGCAGCGTCTGAGTCTCTAGGGGCTCCCTTTCAATCCCTATTAAAGTTGTGAGACAATATGTGTACGCTCGTAGCATTTTTTAATGAAATTTATAAAAAACGATAAATTTATCGAATGTTTATATAACGGTATTATAACTTATCAACCAATAGTTAATCGCTTCGAATGTTTGATCTAATCTACCAACGCTGGATATATTCTATAGCGGTTTATCCTATGCATAATTGCTAATGCACTTAATTATCATTCAGTCAGAGTAAACGAACTGGACATTTGTTCCAAAACAACTCAACGAATAATTAAATCTACAAGCGGTTCATTGAGCATCCGCCATCTTGGCTACCAATGGAAATAATAATAATCCAAGCTCTATATTAAATATATGTTCCCTTGTCCATGCGTGCTTTAACTGAAGTTTCGGTATTCGAAAACCCAAACTAAAATTCAGTGCAAAAATTTCTAATCAATAAATGACCAGCCGACCCGAGCGAATATTTCGCACAGTACGCAGCTTCTTCCTGTTTCTGCCTTCTTTCTTCCTGTTCTTTTACCTGTTTATTCCCATGGACAATTATATGTTATTTATGTTTATGTTAAAGTTACATAACGTAAACGGTAAACGGTCACACTGATTGCATGTAGAATGTTAAC
Source organism: Ceriagrion tenellum (assembly GCA_963169105.1). Lineage (NCBI taxonomy): Eukaryota > Metazoa > Arthropoda > Insecta > Odonata > Coenagrionidae > Ceriagrion > Ceriagrion tenellum. Next base: position 86,333,468 of record OY720642.1, on the reverse strand, counting down.
AATCTAACTAAACGATGTGTTAATAGATGGCGCCTCCTACAGTCTTTTAAGCTCGTAACATTAGCCAACATATTAGTTGATTATATTGTCAACAGATGGCACTATTAATTTTTGATCATTAAAAAAAATTTTTTACAAAACTTCAATTTTAAACTAGTTTTAATTCGTTGTCTCGGGCGTGACTTCATGGAATCGACTTAACATAATGAAAAGTAAAGAAAACTTTGTAATTCCACATAAATATTTATTGTACGACCTAGGCTTCGACGTGGCACGTCATCATCTGGTGACGATGATGACGTGCCACGTCGTCCAGATGATGACGTGCAGATGATGACGTGCCACGTCGAAACCTAGGTCGTACAATAAATATTTATGTGGAATTACAAAGTTTTCTTTACTTTTCATTATTTAAACTAGTTGTTTAATTTTCGTCAATAGCGGTGAACATAAGCTTTAAAACGATGTTTGAATCATTAATTTTGATGAAGATTTATGGGAGTTGAGGCGTTGCGACAAAAAAAACACCTTTGAGAAATAATATATGTGATCCTTGCAAAGGAATAACGCCTCTCTTCTCTACCCAACATGGTATGCAAGCAAGCTCTTGTACGAACTATCTTTACGGAAGGTGATGTAAAAACGTCGAAACCTGCGTCATGGAGTAAAGTTTATTATCCGTAGGAAATTGCACTCAATTCAATAGGCATGCCCATTCTCGGATTATCCTCAATCAAGTGCTGTATTCTCTTCCCACTCTCCTCCCTAATTAACTCTCCTCCAGGATACATTCACCCTTTTCCGCTTTCCTCCAATACTTTAGCCCGCCGCGCTCTTTCTCATCCGACAGACAATGGTTAATCACCGATTTTCATGAGTCTTAAATTTTTTCCATAATATTGTTATTGTTCTTTCATATGTTTGAATGTATTTTCTGTTTTGCCATATGTTGCTAGAATGTGTCACTATAAATTGGGGCGGATGCGCAATGATCCGCTTGGAGACTTAATCACTAGATAAAAGAGATGTTTTGAGACAAATATCCTTTTTGTTTAACCTTACTGACTAATTACTATGTGCATTACCAATTATTCATAGGCTAAACTTTCTTAACTTTTATTGGGTGGTAGAAGATTAGATCGTATATTCGAAACTCTTGACTATTAATAAATAAGTAATGTAACTAGTAGATGTGTTGCTACGGCCCAAATATGTTTATGAGCTCTACAACTTTATGGCTCTCACGACTATTGATTCAATCACTAAATATTCTCGTAATCGACCTCTAGGCAAGTAACTTAAAGTTAAATTTGAGAATGAAATAGCGTGGAAAAGCAGGATTTTGTAGAACATATTAAAACTGAGATATTTTTCTACTACTATCCAGGATTTAAGCTAAATAATTTTTTAATCATTTTACGGCGAACTAAATACATTTGAATCATTTTTATATCGTGATATTTTTATCATTCACCCCTTTACCTCCAAACCTCTATGATTGTTAGTCAGGGAAAGGAAGGAGCCGATTTGAATTGATGAAAAAACGTTATGATTTACGAGATATTTTTCTCCGACTAGCCTGAATATTAATTAATGGAGTGTGGTGGAATGGTGAAATCCCCTTCAACTTTACACCTCCATGCCTGTTTATCAGGAGAGGAAAGAGCCAAAATGGAGGCATTTGTCGAAATAAATACCCTCCATCATGTTATCTACTCCGCCCATCATTTGATTGCACGTGTAATTTCACTCATTAGCCCACAGCGAATTCAGAACTAGAACAATTTAAAAAAGGAGGATCCTATCACGAAAGCTCCAGTGCCGTGTAGGACATGAATAGAGGGACGTCTGATCTGACAGCTTTGGTGGCGCCAGACGTGTAGTTCGATAATTTTGCGACGGCGGGGTGGCCAAAGTGACGTAGAAGGGGAAAGAAACAGGAGACAAGCGCCAAAAACTACGCATCGCAATGCGCTCGTCATTTTTTTTCTCCACACGAGACGAGGAAACGAGAAATAAAGATAATTAAAAGAAAATGGTCGAAATGAAACTGATCTTTTGGATATTTCAACCGAAACCGCGTGACACGGGGAAAAAGAGGTCGGAGATTCGCCGAAGCTGCGCTAATCGACGAGACTTTAAATTTTATATGCAAGAGAAAAAACAAGGAAAAATAAATGGAGAAAAAAATTCTAGAATAAAGATAATTATTCTCTCCACCACAGTCGCTGCTGGATGTCTGTAAGAGCGACAAATCAAATCTAGTGTTTGTAAAAAAAAAATTTCGCATTGCATTTTTTTCACTGGTCCCTTTTCATATCTCCGAAGAAAAATTATATTTCATGAGTGTCGGCCTCTTTTTTTGATCCTCCAAAAATGAGAAAATATCCGAAAAACCCCGTCAAAGTAATGAAAAATCCTGTTATCTATCGATTTTGGAAACACATACCTGATTTTCCTTTATTTTTTTTTAAGGTTCAGAATTGTTTTGGGGTGATTTCGCAAGTCTTGTTTTCGGTACACCGATGAAATTTTTCGCGCATCGTACCGTTTTCTTGAAACCATGAAATTGTAAGTAAACTAGGACGAGAATCGAGACAGCTTGACGAAGAGAAGACCGAGGAGCGGAAAAAAGCCTTCCTGCCATATATCAGAGGAATCACGGACAAAATATCCAGAATATTACGAAGGCATCAAACAAGCACCATCTTTAAGCCACGCACACAAATAAGGGATATCATCAGAAATGAGAAAGAAAAAGATAAAATGGAAACAGAGGGAGTATAACAATTGAATTGCAGCACATGTGACCAAGTGTACATCGGTGAAACTGGTCGGATAATAAAGACAAGAGTCAAATGGCACGGTGCGGCAATTCGACTGGGCTACGCCGATAAATCAGCAGTTGAGAACATGCCGCCCTAGGGCACACCATTGACGTCACGGACCCAAAAATTCTCGCCAGAGAAAAACATTTCAAGACTAGAATCTTCCGGGAGGGATTAGAAATTAAAAAGCATGACAAGAATTTCAATAGAGACCAGGGACAAAAAATAAGTGAATCATGGCTTCCACTAATTTCTAGAAAGAAGAGCAACGTCCAGAAGACTCTCCACCAACGCCCACCCTCTCCCCCTCTTGCACCACCGTGACGATATAAATTGATGCAAAATAAAGGCACTTAGGTCATTCAGTCCTGATGAGGTCTCCGGCAAAGGAGAAGAAACGTTGGCTTCTTTAAATCTTGAAGCGGGTTATCCCAAAAAAAATCATCACTGCTTGCCATGAAATTGTAACATATACTCACCCACATATATATAAGTCATGGCACGTGATGAGTTTATTAAATTCAAATATGACTTGATTTTGTGTATCACCACACGCCCGCACTGAAGTATCTTAGCACCTTATTCCGTGTAATTTCTTGGCAATGTCAACTGCACAAATACAGGCCTCAGTACCACACTTACATTATTTAAAGCATTAAAATTTCCTATTTGAAAAAATAATCCACTGGACATTGCTGTAGTAGCAATTTCTGCAATTTTATAATAAAATAAGCTTGTTAGTTATAGAAGATATTCATATTGGTACCAAATTAAAAAAGTTTGGGACACAAAATTCCTAAGAACGTTTGTAAAATTCCTTAAAGGGTCACAGTTTTGCAACAATTTTTCTGGACTTTTACCCATCATAAAACAATTTTATGTTTCCTAATATATCCCCAGATCTAATTTTTACTTCATTTTCTTCCTACAGTTCTGAAATGAAGACGTAATATTCGAATATGGTCCCCATAATGACTAAGGAAATACCTCGCTCAAGCTACCTCAAATCGATTCCCGTGGCATCAGGAAAGTCGACTCGAAATCTGTTGTCTTTCGTCCCTCATCCGATTAATGGGGCGGATAATGAAAGCGGCCAACGATGCATTTTCCCCCGAACGAGCTAAAAAGACCGCGCTAGGCAGCTGCATAACGGAGTCCTCCCGCCACAGTGCCCGGAAATCCAAAAGAGACGACTCTATTTCTTCTTCTGCGGCGCGCTAATTATCTCTTCCGGTGGAGTTCACCTCACGGGACCAGAGAGCGGATTAGCTAACCGGTCGCACAACTACTGCATTGCAATTCCGCCCCACCCCCCTCCTCCCGCCTCCAAACCCGACCGGCGGTACCAACAAAACAAAGATCACGAGCAGAGATCTCGCCTCGGTAACGGAACGAATTGTTGACCGATGAGAAGGATTAGCGAGCGTATTTTTTTCCTTAATTCAAGAAACTTCTCCGTATCCCATTCTTTCGTTGGCCTTTTTCTTACCCGATCAAAGCTCTCACAAAAGTTCCTGGTGCTGCGCAGTTGACGATTTCGGTACATGGGCTCCTGAACTTTAACCCCTAAATACGGTATCCTATGTCTAAAATTTCAGGTCGATGGGTGTAGAGATATAGATTTTATATTTTATTTATATAGATCTATATAGATTTATTACTTCGTTGGATTTTTTTCTTACCCTATCATAGCTCTCAAAAAAGTTCCTGGTGCTGCGCAGTTGACGATTTCGATACATGGGCTCCTGAACTTTAACCCCTCAATACGGTCTCCTATTTCTACAATTTCAGGTCGATGGATGTCGAACATCCAGGATGATTCATTCATTTATTTAATGAGCTCAATAATTTTGTTACATGCTGTCTTACAAACTGACTTAATGAACCGTAAAATGAAAACAACCGAATATTACGTCAAAAAATTACAAAAGACTTAAAACTCGGCTACTAGAGTTATAGATTTCATGTTTTATTTATATAGATCTATATAGATTTATTACTTGGTTGGATTTTTTCTTACCCGATCATAGCTCACATAAAAGTTCCTGGTGCTGCGCAGTTGACGATTTCGGGGTGTGGGCTCCTGAACTTTAACCCCTCAATACGGTATCCTATGTCTAAAATTTCAGGTCGATGGGTGTCGGACATCCAGGATGATTGATTCATTTATTAAATGAGCTCAATTATTTTGCCACATGCTGTCTTACAAACTGACTTAATGTACTGTAAAACGAAATCAACCTAGTATTACGTTAAACAAGTACCCTTACCAAGTTAAGTACAAACGACTAAAAACTCTGGTACTAGAGATGTAGATTTTATATTTTATTTATATACATTTATATAGATTTATTCCTTCGTTGGCTTTGTTCTTCTTCGATTATAGATCTCACAAAAGTTCCTGGGGCTGCGCAGTTGATGATATTGGGACTTGGGCTTCTGAACTTTTACACCTCAGTATGGTCTGCTATTTCTCCTTTTTCAAGTCGTTTGGTGTCGGACACCCAGGATGATTATTTTTTTATTTAATGAGTGCAGCTTAAATTTTTAGCCACATGTTATCTTACTAACATAATTAATGAAATGTAAAATAAAATCAACCAAATATGACGTGAAATAAAGTACAAACGACTTAAACCTCAGCTACTAGACATAAAATTTTATATTTTATTAACAAAGGTTTATTATTTCTTTGGCTTTTTTCTTGCCCGATCAAAACTCTCACAAAATTTCCTGACACTGCGCAGTAGGTGGTTTCGGGACATGGGCTCCAGAACTTTAACCCCCTCACTACGGCTTCCTATTTTAGGCACAACATTGAGGTCATTGGGTGTCGTACACCCGGAATAAAAAATTGTTTTTTATTTAATGAGTGCAGCTCAAATTTTTAGTCACATTTTTTTCTTACTAGGTAACAAATTTAATGAACTTTAAAATGAAATCAACCTAATATTTCGTCAAATAAAATACTAATGACATAAAACTCAGTTATTAGAGGTATAGATAATATTATGTGGACGAAATAAATAATATGGAATTTTTATGGCATCTGGGAGACATCACAAAGCACCTTTTCATATTTTCTCGATAAACTTTAATTCAGTCAACGACAGCAGGGCTAAATTGCATAAAAACTCTTCAATTGTTTTCAGCGTTTGATTTTGACTCATTAGCCCCAAAGTTACGAAATCTAAGAAAAAGCACACCATTTCTGTTTTAGTTTCTCCCATTTTTTTTACGTAAATGCCAGTATTTAGGAAGAGAATGGGTTTAGCGGTGGGGACATCCAATGTAGAATGTCAATGGCGAAAGAATCATTGTCAAAGCGGAGGGAATTGATGAGGGGGTAGGGTCTAAGTAGAGACGTAAAGAATAGGATGGTTATAACCCTAATATGGAGCGTGGTGCTGTATGGTTCGGACACTTGGTCTTTGCGAAGGGAGGATGTGCGTAGACTCGAGGCGTTTGTGATGTGGCTGTGGAGAAGGATGGAGAGGGTGAGCTGGGTGGCGAGAAGGATGAACTAGGAGGTATTTGGATATAGTTGGAGAGGAAGCTATCGGCGGAGGTTCGGAGGAGGCAGAAGAGATGGATGGAGGACGTATTGAAAGAAGAGGGAATACTGAAGAGGGCAGTAAAAGGGAGAACACTGGAGTAGCGAGGAAGAGGAAGGAGGGGGGTAGGAATTGTGGACGAAATGAGAGGAGGGAGACGATATGAGGAATTCAAGAGGGATATAATGGCGGCCCAGCCATAGGAGTGTATCGGATTTGGATAAGTACTGTCCAAGAAACAAACAAACAGCTGGCAGAATACTTAAACGTATGAATGAATTTATCTCCAGATATGAGGGTCCAGAAAAGATTTTTCAGGTTTCTTTATTACGTTCGATAACATGTTTACCCCACTTTTCATGTTTCATGTGAAGAATTATTTTCAATTTTAATAAGTTTAGTGATAGAAAAATACTAAATGTTTCGTTGTTCCTCCACAATGTAATAATTAAAGGTGAGAGCTCTAACTGGTTGTACAAACTAAATATGCTTGCTCCAAATAATAAATGTAGACACAAAAGGATATTTTAAGTAATGAATGTTAGTAGTAACTATTGTAAAAATGCTCCCATAAGTGTGCTACATTAAATAATCTGTGTAATGACATGGATTTATTTGAGGACAAGAAAACCTACTACAGAAAACCGTGCAGTAATTTGTTGGCACAAATTGTAAAATCGTAAATTGTATATGATAGTGTACATCTATTTATTGGTCAGCTTGACTCCTTGTATTTATAGGAATTGTAAATATTTGTATCTGTTATTGTTCACCCAATAATTAAACTATATATGTTGGGTGAACGTTAAACTCAATAAATTCAATTCAATCCCTCACTGTGAAATAACCACATGATGAATGGCTGGTCTCTTGGTGTCTTTGGAAAAAGTGAGACATTTTTCGTTGCAATGAGAATAAATTAGTTGATTTTTATGAGAAATGACATCTAGCTTGAATTTCCTTGAGGATTAAAACAAGGTCGATACTTTTATCCCAGACTGTCCCTTTCTCCTGGACAGTTTGAATGTACGCCAAGATGAGAATGGCCAGAAAAAAATGGTCGACATCACCAGCCTTTTCTCGTCTCATAGTCCTATGGACCTTCGCATAATGCGGCGGTCGGGCAAAGAGATGGACGAGTGAAGGGATGGGGCGTACTCTGGTAACCGTTTCCATGGCGAGAGAGGGAGAGAATGGAAAAAAAATTATCCGCAAAAAAATAGAGGGCGTTCTTTTCCCCGGAAATGAAGAGCTGCGCGCTGTTATGGAGTTTGCGTGTTTCCCAGACCAGTCGGGAGGATTCGTCGCTGCGCGTTGCTCTAACGACGCGGAGAAAGAGGGAACCGGGGTCCATCTCGGGCGAAATTGATGGCCACCCGGTCCAGAGTGAACGCATTTGCCGATTACATTTCCTCCTCTCGGCTGGAGCGAGAGATCAGAGAGAGAGAGAAGGTTTCGGGATGTTGCTTAATGGATTTCATTCATTTCACCTCAGCTTAGTTCTAGACGCACTTTGCCATTCGATGACACCTTTTTAGCCTAATACAATTCGCGAAATTTTCATTCGAAATTTTGATCAGTTTTTTTTTAATTCACGCAGCCTGCATCAACCTACCCTCCAATTTTCATTGACACCAAAAAAAAACAATCACAGACTGGTGATAACTAAAACTGATTAACTAAAATAAAATTAAATTGATGAATTGTCCACAAAAATTGACGAAACGTTGACTCAGGCTGCTTGAGTATTTTTTTAATTCGCCAAAATTACGAAAAATAATAGCCTCAGTTTTATGTTGAAATGAATAACTTTGTAAATTTTATATAAGTGACTTTGATAACGACCAGTTTCGTCACTGTGCGATATCATCAGGTACAGTCGGATTCAAATGTTTTGCAAAGAATCGAGCTACCTACTCTTCTCAAGGAAATCGAGTTTCACTTACGGCGCTGTTATTCTTTGCTATGCAACGCTATCTATTCAGCTGTTTATTTGCACTTATTTAAATTGTAACAGTTGAGCAATTGCTTGTTTTGTGCTAACTTGTTATTACATAATACGATCAGCTCGAATAACACTGACATGCTGCGACGTATTGATTAATTGAAATATTAAACTTTATTACTAAACACAGATCGTTCCTGGCATACAATATACCTCCGGCAAATACTACGTAATGTATCATTTAGAGTAACAGTTGTGATTAATAAATAATAATTATCCACGCTCAAATCGTAAATCCAAACCAAAACGAAAGTGTAATGATAAATTAGCACAATATAGGAAATTGGTCAACTATCACCATTTGAATACGTGCAAATAAACAGATGAATAGATAGCGTTGCGTAGCAAAGAATAACAGCGCCGTAAGTGAAACTCAATTTCCTTGAGAAGCGTAAGTGGCGCCGCTCGATTCTTTGCAATACATTTGAATCCGACCGTACAAATAGAGGATTAACTGGTCGTTATTAAAGTCACCCATGTGAAATTTACAAAGTCACTCATTTCAACATGAAGCAATTTCACCAAGTCACGCCGCAAACCATTCAAATTATTATGTGCCTCAATTTTACATTAGTTTTCCGAAAAGGAGAGATTCTTACTAAATAACTAAGAACGATAAGAGATGGTTTGGTAAAGATGATGTAAGTGACGTGCCACATTTAAGTATTATTCACGGATTCTAGCATTCACGATAGAATTACAGTAAACCTTTCATACACATATACATTGAGTGACAAGGCGTTTTTGAATCTTATGAAATCATCTCCAGGTGGGACTATAATAAGCATTGCCTCATAATTATTATATGAGACGTGAAAATACGTAATTATAAGATAAACATGAGGAAACGTACGGAATATTCCTTTCATTCTGCCATAAAAATGGAAATTCCTTCGCTTATTTGGTTCTTAAACTTTAACGAAATGTCGCTGGAAGTGGCAAGGGAATTTTACGATCTTATTTTTGCCCACTTTCCATCAACCTAGAGCTTCGAAATTTGGTGTCATGTTGTTATTCAACTAACAAAACAATATTATGAAAAATTATATATTAATGACTTTTTTACGTCTGATAAAATAAGATCAGAATGTTTACCCTGAGTAGGATACAGCCCTTAGGCGTTTGCGAAGTCACCCCTGCTATTGGCAGTAGGAATTCAGCATACATTTAAAGCAAAACTGCTATTTTGAACAAAGGATACGAGAATATCGTATTTTTGATCGTACAGTATTATCGTATCGTATTATCGTATTATCGATAAAGGATATCGTATTTTTGAATATTTTAATTGTTTCACAAATTATTAATTTTTCATTAATTACTTTTTCTGGGAATATTGGTCCAAAATTAATTATGAAGATGTGAAAGAGGAATGAAATAAATAATAAAGATTGGACTCATCTCTCCAGAAAAAAATTACATTAAAATGAGTAGCCTTAAAAAATGACTATGGATAGGAATTGCCCAACTATTTATTTTTACTTCACCACCATTCTCGAACGTAGACCATTTTGGTGGTATTTTCTTATAAGAAGTTAATAATTCTTCACTTCCAACTGCGCCGAGCTACGACCCTTTTGAGGACTGGGTTGCTGTAAGGCAGCGAGAAATTTACTGTGCGACAAGCGGAGTGGATGCAACTATTTGCTTTTGAGATACAGTCTTATTAAAAAATGAGCAAGATGAGCTGGAAAAAGAAAAGAAAAAGATTAAGAGGTATTAAGAAAAGTGAAGGAAGAGCGGATACTATGGAGAGCAGTAAAAATAAGACGGAATAGAAAGGTTGGCCATCTACTGCGGAATGAGGAATTGGTGAAGATAATTTTAGAAGGAATAATAAAAGGCTAAATATTTTGAGGAAGTCCTAGATTGGAGCATTATAAACGGACAATAGAGGGTACGGGATATGGATTTTTCGTAGAAATGAGGAGCATAGCAGGGGATAAAAATATCTTTGTGGGATCCTAGAGACTTTTTCCAGGCCACAAAAAAATTATATATCTAGCAATAAAAAACAAGAGAGATGAGCCTAACAGGGACAATAAAATAAATGGATGAAATTCAAATCTTAAAGCTGAATGGTCTTTTCATTATTTTGCGAACTTCACTTCACTCCTTCACTACTAAAATTTTTTCCAAGCCTCCCCCAATCACATATAAGCGTGCTCCAAATGCGTTTGATATTTTTGAATCCGCCTAGCCACTTGCGTGGACAGCGATGTCGTGTATCGTTTACCATGTTGACTCTGCGCAGCCTATTATATTGGAAAAAGTTCAAACCCGCTTAACATACGCATCAACTATCACCGAGTTAATTGCAAAAACCAAATTGCATCCCAATCTGCTCCCCTTCCTGTAACGATACACGCCTCGTTACATAAGAAATCTTTTTATAACTGTTACAATGTTTCCGTTCTTTACACCCTTCCCCCATCTGCTTCCCCTCTAAATAAAGCTCCAATTAATTTGGCTCTAGCATGCGTATCATCAACCCGGCATCAATGTCTTTCTCAAATCACCCTCCCCTTCCTATTCCCTCCTTCACTCCCCCACCTCTCTCTCCTTCTTTCCTTAACCCATCATTCCCTAATACAGGGCTCGGCATTACAATTTCCTCTTTTCAAATCGTAATTAAGCCCATTTTATGAATGAAAATTTATTAATTTTTATGATATTGTAGGTACATATCTAAAGTTTTGCGTTACACAGTTTTGAAAATCATGTGAGGTAGGTGACGCCCCCCACTGTGTATACACTGAATAAGCCGATTTCTGGCGTTTGTCATGATCCTTACCAGTATAGCAGCGGGTATGTTGGTAATTTCTGCCCGGATGTTGGCATTCAGGTCGTGGAGGGTTCTTGGACGGTTGATATAAACAGAGGATTTCAAAAAAAACCACAAATGGGTTTATTTGGGGGGGATTGATACAAATGGGGGCAGAAATTGCCAACATACCCGCTGCTATGCTAGTAAGGGTCATGAGAAACGCCAAAACTCGGCTTATTCAGTGTATGGACAATGGGGGGCGTCACCTACCTGATATAATTTTCAAAACTGTGTAACGCAAAACTTAAGGTATGTACCTACTGTATCACTAAAAAAATCTCATTCGTAAAATATGTTTTATTGCTTTTGAAAAAAGAAAGTTACAATACCGCACTCTGTAGTGTTCTGAAGAAGGCGGTTGTGTTGAGCTGCTGAAATATCAAAAAAAAATCTGTGTTTTTTTGTGTTTTCCTGCGTTTGCCAGTCACGTCTGTGAATACATGTGGTGAAGGATATGATACCGTTTCTTTATTTAAAAAAATCTTGCAGACACATAGAATTCTAGATGGCATGTATTCTTAAGGGGCGAGGAAGACCACAAAAGCGCACCTGCAGGGGACATCTACGACCCAGACCGTCAACTTTCGCAATAATACTTGCGCGAAATGCCTCGACCCATAACTAGGATGAGTCGAGGCTTGTCTTTGTCTCGACGCCCTCTCTGACCCAGCCACAAGACCACTTAATTTCATCTCCTCTTAAAACGTTAAGCTTCCCGACCCTTTCGGACGAATACTTGACGCAAATTCGCATTCCTTCCGGTTGAAAAACTTTTCAAATTAAAACAGTAAACTTTAACCCTAAAGCGATAGCGACGGTAGCTTTCATCGACTGTTATTAAAGAGGAGAGAATTGATAAAACCCCTCTGCACGATGAAATAGAATAATATATATATATATATATATATATATAATTTCTCAAAGGCGTTTATTTGTCGCAACGCCATAACTCCCATAATTCTTCATCAAAATCAATTATTCAAACATCGTTTTAAAGCTCATGTTCCCCGCTATTGACGAAAAATAGACAAATGGTTTACAATTAAAGTTTTTTTAATGAACAAAAATTAATAGTGCCATCTGTTCACAATATAATCAACTAATATGTTGGCTAAGGTTACGTGCTTAAAAGACTGTAGGAGGCACCATCTATTAACACATCGTTTAGTTCAATTTTTTACACTCTACATGCAATCAGTGTGACCGTTTACCGTTTACGTTATGTATTTTTAACACAAGCATAAATAAAATACAATTGTCCTTGGGCAGAAGCAGGTAGAAGAATAGGAAGAAAGAAGGAAGAAACAGGAAGAAGCTGCATACTGTGCGAAATATTCGACAGGTAGAAGAACAGGAAGAAAGAAGGAAGAAACAGGAAGAAGCTGCATACTGTGCGAAATATCGACAGGTAGAAGAACAGGAAGAAAGAAGGAAGAAACAGGAAGAAGCTGCATACTGTGCGAAATATTCGACAGGTAGAAGAACAGGAAGAAAGAAGGAAGAGACAGGAAGAAGCTGCATACTGTGCGAAATATTTGCACGGGACAGCTAATAATATTAAAAACCCATCCAGATAGAATGCACTTGAGTGAAACAGTTGTGCTGTCTATTAGATAAATAGTTGGGCAAAGATATCATTTTTATACAGATTCAGAGCTCAGCTGACCATTCCTGATCTAGGAAAACAGAGACTGTTTTATTCAATAAAAAATACTATTTCGGCCTAGCAAGGGATACGAGGTTTGTTCAAAAAATAACTGGACTTTTTTTACGAGGTAGAGGATAGCCCTAGTGACGTCTGGTTGGTTGCATTTTGTTACTTCATCCGATGGGATCTCGATACAGCTATATCTACTAAATTCATTGAGGAGATTATGAGTCATTCATCTCCTGTTTTACCAATGGAAAACTTTTGCTGATATTTATGGTTGCTGGATAATTTTTTGACAATACAATATATGGTTCACTTGATTCCCAAGGTGTAATTTGTTCGAACTATCAAAGAGGAGAAAATCATTCACATTTACTTAGACTCGAACCTGGATCCCTATATTCCGCGCCAAAAGATTTTCAGCAGGTTAAGGTGATTGGAGCATTCTTCATTTATCTATAGGTTAGCTAGAAAATTTTCATCTGCGAACTCATTCGTGATATGATGAGATATAGGCAAAAAATATGCAAACTGTTGATTTGGTTTTTTGGTGTTTTGACGCTATTTTAACACCACATACCCTTGTGGACCTCAATATACATTTCCAAATGGTTTGATGAAATATGCACAGATTTTCTCCTAATCATGAATACATACCATTCCATACCCCCATCCCGGGGTCGGCACAGTCACAAAATTTCACTCAAAAATACATATCTCTACACTTAACTCTGCTTCAATAATTTCCTCCATACTGACCTATCCTTGCAAACCTCTTTCGCCTCATTTACCCCCATACACTGCTTCAGACACGCCCTCCTGTTTTTAAGACTCCTAACCCTTTGCGTGCGGTATGACGTGATATCACGTCAAGGGCACCGTGAGTGTTGCAGCTTTAACTAGGGGGCCTAGTGAAAGTTCCCGAGAGAAAGATGGAACACTCACAGTACCCTTGACGTGATATAACGTCATCAGTACCAGCGTAAAGACAACCATGACGTGATATCACGTCATGCCGCACTCAAAGGGCTAATATTCCTCCTTCTAAGAATTTCCCCAACCACATCCAACCACAACTTTCCCGGCCTACCTCTCCCTCTCACACCATTCATTTCACTCTTATATATCTGTTTCGTTATTCGACTCTCATCCATTTTCTCAACTCGGCCAAACAAACGAAGCACACTCCTTTCATATTTGTCCATTATTGGATTTGATGCTTTAATTGAGACGAAAATTTGAAACTATAATTCTCGCACAATATACATTGCGATGAGTGCGGTTATTTCTAACGTTTATTTTGAAGAAACTTTTGTGAAGTGTAGTCCAAGAATTGTTTTCGACTTACTTGAAAAGTTATTAAAATGTGCATTCAACGACTCACGATTACCGCTGCAACCACCTTTAGCCACCGATGCGTCCAACTCCCCTACAGATGGCAACTGCTCCAGTTTCAACAAAAACGTAACACTATAGGCCACAACATTACTCCTCATGCTGCTCCTAGCCTTCTTCCCCGACTAGTTCTTCTCTTCTCGTCCTTCTCTCCAGAATCCCTTGGGCCTTCGAAGGTCAGCAAAACCGTGCCCGCAATGGCATTTGCCTCGCACTCAACGGTTTCTCTAATTATCTCCTTGGCCCGCTCCTGGCCCTGGTCCCCTCTAATTGAACCAACGCTCCTACCGGCCCTGTTCACGCGAGCCAGGGGCTTGGCTGCACATTCTATTTCAATTGGCGCTTAAGGTAGTCCGAGCGAGATAGTTCCTTGGTCATATTGTGTTCCTTAATCATGGTCATAATAGAGACCATATTCGAAATATATGTTATTATTTCACTAGCTGTAGGACCCATGAATTAAATATTAAATTATTAACGGTGCAATAACATAGTTAAATTTGACAGAAATTGTAAGTAATTAAATGGAAATATCTAAATAAGTCTTTAACTTGACTCATTTTTTCGTGCGTTTGAAACTCCTTCAAAACGGATGGTTTTTTGTGATACCCAAGAACCTACTGCAGTGAAAATATGATTAATTTTCAAGTATAGTTGAGAAAACATACAAACTATACGCTGTTAGTTTTTTTATGACATCCAAGTGTTATAAATACCTTATTTCGTAAAAAATGTCTCTCTGGAGTGCATACACATACCATTTCCCACGTAAGACGGCTGGTATTATTTGGCAAATATCTCCGAAATTAATGTGGTCAGGTGTTGAATTTTTGGACTCATTAGAAGGGTGAGATATTTTTCTTTAAAGTGAGACCAAATTCCTTGATTTCTAAGTAAAATGATATTTCGCTCAAACTACCTTAAGGTGGTTGGAGCGCGAAACATGAGTGAGTCATTGAGTGCACATTTTAATAAATTGTCAAGCTAGGCGGAAGAAAATTCTTAGAACATACTTTTCTTAAGTATTACATTAATTTAGATGTTGATATAAACGTACAATGACGCTTCCGAAACCATAAATGGTACCATAAATGGAACCATAAATGGGGAGAATGTTCTTTACACGCGGAAAGGAACGGAAAAGTGGTGAATATTTAATAAATGAATGAAAACTCACAGCTAAAAATGCTACACTTGTGACAATAATACACTATATAAGGTTGTATTATAAATATAGCTTGATAAAAATTTCAATGTGAAAAGATTAAGGAGCTTTAGGTACAGCGTCGTAACTTATACATTCGAAATAACTGAAAAAAAACATGCAACCTATAGGTTGCCTTGCACAGGTAATCTGTGTGTCGTAGCTTGTTTACTTGGTCAATGATTTACCTCTGTAGATCTCTACTGCAAAGTATTCTTAGTGGAAAAGGATTACTTATATTGTTTCATTGAATACGGTGTAAACTCCTCAAAAAATGATAATTTTCTTTGTGACCATAAAAAAATTACAAAGAATAAATTAATTATCAATGAGAAAAAACTGAATTTAATTTCTCAGTACCCTGACATGTGGATTTTGATCAAATGAAAAATTTGGTAAAAAAATTAAAGGAAACTATCATGGGGAATATTATTATTAGTGAGTGTATGAAACAGATAATCCACAGTAATGGATGAAAGAAGGTTTTTAATGAAGTTTCATAACTTAAAAGCCATTATTTTACACATTTTGAGACATGAAAGACATGATATTAAGTAACTGTGCTCTCAATACTTTCCAGTAAGAGATTAAAAATCCAATACATATATAACTACACCTCGTCATCATCTTCATTGGACGTTCATTCCAAAGATTGGTTGACTGCAGCCCTCCACCCTTCCCTATCGAATAATAGTTTACTTACTTCCTGGTAGTTCTTTCTATGTACTTTCCTCGTTATTAAGTTCATGAAATTATTCCTGGGTCTTCCACTGGGGACTTTTTGCTCTATTTTACAATCAGTTATGTTCTTCACGAACCCATTGTGCCTCAGTGTGTGCCCAATCCATCTGGTTCTTCTTTTTTGTATGGTGTTCCATATGATCCTTTCCTTTTCTTCTCTTCTGTACACTTCATTACTAATTATATTGTCCGAACAATTTATCTTCAATGTATCTTATCATCTTCGTCTAGAACCAGGTTTCGAAGGCTTCTTGTCTTTTCTGGTCAGCAAATTCTAAAGGTTTCTACCTTTAGAGAACCAAAATTTCTGTGCAAAACATGCAGATTATTCCAATAATACCATTTTTTTTAAATAGTCGTTCAATCCCAAGATTGGTTGACTGCAGACTTTCACCATTCCCCATCAAATGATAGTTTACTTAGTTCTTCCTATGTACTTTACGCGTTATTGGGTCCATGAAATTATTCCTGGGTTTTCCTCTGGGGACTTTTCCCTCTATTTTGCCGTCAATCATGTTCTTCACAAACCCATTGTGCCACAGAAGGTGCCCAATCCGTCTGGCTCTTCATTTCTGTATCGTATTCCATAGTTTCCTTTCCTCTTCTACTCTTCTTTAAACTTCATTATTACTTACATTATCCTCCCATTTTATCTTTACGTCCTCTTCCAGCACCAGATTTCGAAGTCTTCTAGTCTGTTTTCGTTAGCTTTTCCAATAGTCCATGCTTTTGACCCAGAGTGTACCACGCTCCTCACGAATGTTTTCAAGTACTGTTTCCTGATTTGTAGTTCATCTTATCTAATCTGCTACTTTAACTTCAATGACGTTCCTCACCAACCGCAAATTCCTTTATGTCTCAGAGTGTGTCCAAACCATCTGGTTCTTTTTTCTCTATAGTGCACCATGTGGTCCTTTCCTCATCTGTTCATCTGTAAACTTAATTATTTCTTACTTTGTCGATCCTTCCGCACTTACTGCTCTTATGCTACTTATATACCGTTAATTTAACGACAATAGTGGAAGCGGAACGAATTGGAGGATAGAAGACGTTTAACGCAGAGGAAAAAGACACGTTTTTCAGGACCTTAGGGATGACTCCCACATTTTATTAAAAAACTGCATCCTCACATTATTCATTCATAAAATGAGAGAGATAGATGAAGGCAATTCTGGAACACATGCGGCCTCATTCTATGTCCTCTGCTTCATGCTTTGCCTCCTTTCATTCGGAAAGTATCCGCGCTTAGCCATCGGCCATTTCTATTGTTCTACCCCTGTTGGAAGAGGCTTTTATCTCCGGATGATTGTGCCCATTAGTAGCTTCTTCTCCACAGTGCATTGTTACGTCCGCTCTGGGAGCCGAATGACGTAATCGAGCGAAGCTGTGAATGAGGAGATGGGGAACACGCTACTTTCATAATCCTCAGTCGTCCGTCACGCAACACGGGATTCAGCTGTTTTTAGCGTCGGCGAATTTACATCGATTTCTTGCAGCGGACTCGAGTAGCAGGTGGTCAAAGGGAACGGGAAGAATAATAAAGTGCCCCTGGATCGATTTTCTTGGCATGTGCTCCTTAGTTGTCCCATTTTAAGACATTTTATAGGATTGAAAGGCCAAAACATAAACGGAAGATAACACAGTTGAAGATCCACAACAAATACGACGTTTTCGCTGCCGTATTGCCGGTTCAGTATTAAAAAAACGATTGTTTACCGACATTATTTAATCATAACCAAGCGTTTTATAAGCCACTTAGCCATTTAAAACGATTTGGTACATTACTATTGCATATCATCATTGGTCTTTCAATCCTAAGATTGGTTGACTGCAGCCCTCCACCATTTCCTATCTAATGTTAGTTCCCTTACCTCCTGGTATCTCTTCCTATGTACTTTCCTCTTAATTTGGTCCATGAACTTATTCCTGGATTTTCCCTTGCAGACTTTTACCTCTATTTTACCTTCAATTATGTTCTTAACAAACCCATTGTGTCTCAGGGTGTCCAATTCATGTTGTTGTTCTTTCCTGTATGTTGTTCCATATGGTCCTTTCCTCTTCTACTCTTCTGTACATTTCATAAATTCTTACATTGTCCGTCCATTTTATCTTCATCTTCCTCCAGCACCAGGTTACAAAGGCTACTAGTCTATCTTGCCTTATTATCGTAAAATATTTGTGGAAATACTCGGGCTTCTCACCCGGTTATGGAGAAACCAACTCCTTTTGAAGTACTGTTTTCGTATGATAAATAAAATTTGCTGTAATGAGTAATTTTAGGCCCAGTACTCCCCTGTTTACTTTTTATATTTCATATGATTACTCCTAAGATAAAATATTTTACGAAATTACGTCAACCCGTAGCTTTTACCTCGTAACGAAAGCCAGTAATTATACTGACTCCAGCCTCTATTGCCGTTCTGAAGGAATTGATATCGTGATTTTTTTATTGAACTTAGAGGTGGGGGTGTGGCAGGTGGTGTTAGGACACCAGCCGTGTGAAGATGTAAGGGATAAGGTTTTGGGGGGGTGAAATGGTGACGTGTATTATGGAAGTGTATTTAGTGGAGCTTAGTTTTTATTGTGGTCGCTTGCCGTGCGCGTAAACGAACGAGTTTTTGTATCTATCTGTTCGGCAGTGTATCTGTCTTATTTTATCACTTCTGTCAGACCCAGAAATTTTGTGAGGCGTCATGATAATATTTTCTGGGTCGCTCTGAATCACACCAGCTCTGAAATTTTTCAATAAAACTAAGCCTGGCGTGTAGCCTCCGAGTCTGTTGGGGCTCGCACCTTAATCCCTCTAAAATCTATACTATATGTAGCGTCTCTACCCTCTATACCGTCATCACGGAAGAGCATCCTCTCGAAACGTTGGCAGCAACCAAATATTTAACCCGGAGTGGATCCAGGGAAAATTTGGCACAATTGGACAATTATTTGACGCATGCACAAATAATCTCCACCTAGCGAATATCTAACGTTGAGTATAGATCGCAACGACTCGTTAAAACGCACATCACACCGTGTACCGTCAAATATCACTATTGGGATTTTCGTAGCATATTGCTTCGAACACATTTATTTATTTATTTATTTACTTAATTTGTCCGCATACAACATACTTGCCAATTTACAGTGACCCAATATAACAAGCACAGAAGATAGATACATACAATTCAAAGAAAACTAAGATCAATAACAATTTATTAACATTTTTTTAAGGGCCCAGGGGAGAGAAGCGATTAAGTATTGCTAGCGAAATGAGAAAGAGCGCGTTGTGTAAAACTGTAGGATGAAAGCAAAAACGGATCAATGTTGGTAGGAAGAGAATTTATCAGGGAGGAGAGGCGGAAGTGAAGGGAGCGTTTGGTCAAGGATAACCTGGGAATGGGCAGGTGGAGTAGAGAGTGCGTGCGGGTGGGTCTAGATGGGATTCGAAAACTGATGCTCGAGACCAGTTCAGGGCAGTCTATAGTTGAGTTGAGAATGCAATGAATGAGCTTAAGGTCAGTTTTGAGCATTAGTTTCGGGAGATCAGGTAAGGAGACTGTAGACAAAATGGTATCAGTTGCAATATTGTGAAAATGGGGCACTCTGTATTTTACTATTTTGCAGAAAAAATTAGTAACACTCTTAATAGTTAAAATAGTAGATGGAGCCGAGATGGACCATATGGGGGGGGGCAATAATTGATGAGTGGAAGGATAATAGTTGAAAAGTATGAGCGTAACGCAAGTGGATCTGTAATTTCTGTGTAGCGGTAGAGGAGGCCAAAGAGAGACATAGCTTTATTTTTAACTGCCAGAATATGGTCGCAGTAGTTGAGTTTTTGGTCCATCAAAACACCTAGGTCACATTGCCATTCAACCAGCTTCTGCCACCTTAGTATTCAAAATAAAAGGGAACCGACTACTTTAAATATCTAAACCATAGGGGGAAACAGTATGGACTGAAAAACTGCGCGCGTCGGCACATCAGCTTTACGCGGCAATGCATTTTGATTTCGTATTTACGTCCAATTTTCGTCGAATTTGCATCGCACGCCGTATTCAAGTCGCGTTTCCCACAGTATCGCACAGAGCCCTATTTACATTTCGCAGCGATATACATAAACTAATACCCTGGTGGGCCAACGGTGCAACTGCGGTGCGACGCGAATAACGTGACGGAGATATCTACATATTGCAATGCAAGCCATTCCACCCATATTTAAAGACGGTACTACCAGCTCCCATCAAGTAGGCTTCTTCGACCTTTTTCGCAATTTTTTCGCTTAATGTTGCAAAAATTAAAAATTTGACGTTTTCGAGGGGAAAAAAGTCTCAAACTTTAATGTTTTTCACTCTTTTCGCCTAATAATGGAAATTGAAAAATTTGACGCTTTCGAGGAAAACATTTTGCAAAAAACTTTAAATGGCCATATCATTTGTCGTCCAATCCTAAGATTGGTTGACTGCCGCCCTCCACCCTTCCCTATCTGATGTTAGTTCCCTTACCTCCTTGTATCTCTTCTTACGCACCATCCCATTTATTTGATCCATGAAATTATTACTGGCTCTTCCTCTGCCGACTTTTCCCTCCATTTTCCCGTCAATTATGTTCTCCACAAACCCATTGTGTCTCAGGATGTGTCCAATCCATCTGGTTCTTCTTTTTTCTATGGTTTTCCATGTGATTCTTTCCTCTTCTGTACACTTCATCATTCCTTATTTTGTTCGTCCAATTTACCCTCAGCATTCTCCTCCAGCACCAGGTTTCAAAGGCTTCTAGTCTCTTCTGTTCAGCTTTTCTAATGGTCCATTCTTCCGATCCATAGAGTGCTCTCTCCATACGAAGGTTTTCACACACAGTTTCCTGGTTTGTAGTCCTATCTTCTTTAACCCTCTTAGCGCTGACCCCTGCCAGCGGTTCTAGTGAGAAATACGGAGGGCATGAAATATATCACTCTAGGAAAATAAATATTATAAAGTTATTGTTTAAAATATCCATATGCAGTTTTTCTTATTGAGTATGAATTGAATTAGGTAATAATAAAAAAACGCTTAAACTTCGTGCAAAAAATAATTATAATTATATTTGTGTGCAAAAGTTAAACAATGTTTTGCATATGAGCCGATATATCGGCCCGCCGCACTTTACGCCTGAGATGCCAAAGCCGATATATCGGCCTGCCGCACTAAAAGGGTTAAGCACAGCAGTTTTCTCTTCCCCATGAACGCCTTCTTAGCTTGGGCTATTCTTCGCTTAATATGCGTTGTACTTCTTCTGTCCCACGTAATGGTACTTCCGAGATAGGTGAATAGATCCACCTGCTCTAATTTCTCTCCTCTCAGGGTGACTTCCGCATTCAGCTTCTCTCTTCCGCACTCGTCTTACTAATTTTTATGTTGTATTCTTGGATAACATGGTCCATTACGTTTAGTGACCTTTAAAGATCAACGCGATGTCCAGCTATGACAGCGATATCATCTGCGAAGAGGAGTATGTTTATTTCTCCTCCGTTTATCTCTGTTCCGCTCAGTCCAGTTTCCTGCGCTTCTCGTATGGCCTCCTCAAAGTACGTGTTGAACAGTGCTGGGGAGAGATTGTATCCTTGTTATACTTATTTTTTAATTTTATCATCCATCTGTCTTCCATCTCTCATTCGCATTGTGAAGACTTGCTTCCTGTAGAGTTGATAGATTATTCTTCTGTCGTCGTAATCCATTCCGAGTTTTTCCAGCAGCCTGAACATCTTGTCCCAATCAACGTTTTCGAAAGCTTTCCTCAGGTCCACGAATACGGCATAAAAAGGCCCATAACTCGCAACTTATGATAGATACGATGCACACCGTTAGATTAAAACAATTATCACAACGAGGCGCACATTCAAATTCTTTCCCCTTTCTTCGCAATTTCTCACCTAGTTGGAGTGAAGTGTCACATCTCGTTGAATCAAACGAATTGGAATCATTTACGTAAAAAAATGGCGCATATTTAACGTCATATCAATACGTTAGCCGCCGAGGACAAGTATTTTCAAACAATGCTACTTTTTAGTATTTTTCCTAAAATTTTGAATCCGTTTTTTAATGAGAATATTTTTATTTATGCTCGACCAAGAGAAATTATTTGAACAAATTAACAAGCTAGGACCCACACAATGCCTCTGCAATGTAATGGCGCGTTGTATGCATGTTTTCAAATGTGTCTATAAATAAATTTACCCTTCGTAATACATTTTATATGATTACAAAAGTTTTCCAAATTGAAGGGTTTAATACATTTTATGGAAAAAATAAGTAATTCGTCTTCAATTGGAATATATCATAGTTGTGATCTCCAGAGGGAAATTAATTGAAAAAGTTTACAAGGTAAGACTAACATATTCCCTCTGCAATGTAATTCTGCGTAGTTTAAAAAATGTTTTTTCAACTATTTCTAAAAATAAATGTATTATTTGTAATATGTTATAAGAAACTGAATTTTACAAAAACATTCGGTATTGAAGGAGTTTACTACGTAAAACAAAAGTGAAGTTAAAGCCTCAAATATGGTAGTAAGGGTATTGTTGAAGAGTTTAGTCAGATGACAAAGTGATTGAATCTTTCATGTTACAATTTTGATCTAATGTTAATCACAACGGCTTCAATTTCAAGAAAAAAATTGAAAAGAATGTACACTTTGGCTGGAAAAACATCTCGGAATATATATACTTTGGATGGAGAAAAAAATTACTTAACATACTAAAATACTATTCATACAAGGAAAAGCAATGGCAGGTTCCATAATTATTTATTAAGGCGACCGGTTTTGATACAAGGTATCATAAACAGGCCAGGAGAGGGCACCACGTCATTAGACTGAAGCCTGACAACCTTGTTCCGACACCGGTCGCCTTAATAAATAATTATGAAACTTGCCATTGCTTCTCCTTTATGAAACATCATGAAGGAGTTCCATCATGTTTTGCCTGACAATATTGAATTTAATTGAATCTACAGGTACAAGTCTAGGTATCATATTGGTCCGTGGCATTGATGTGCATAGAGAGGGCACCACGTCATTAAACTGAGGCCTGACAACCAAAATAACAACCACATTTCTAATCCCAGCTCTCTCTCCTAGCTTTTCTATGGATAGCACGACGGAAAGGACGAATTAGCGGATGTATGGTAAGAATATCAACCACCCGTTTGAAATTTAAGGCGAATAACTGTTTAAACATATATTCGCTACTTAGCGATATGAATTATAGTCTAATTACCCTAGTTTTCCTCGGGAATTCGGATATTATTAATTTTAATAAATAACAATTTATTTATGGAGGATGCGCATTGAAGAAGTAAGTGCATGCTGATTTCAAGTAAGTTATCATTGAAAAACATAGGGAAATTGCAAAATTAGTGCGTTAGTCCGCAAGCGCTGTATAATGACCCAGCCGGAATAAGACGAGCAGAGATATTTACACCGGCTGCATGAGCTGGCGACTTACCTATAGTGTTTCTCAACGAGATGAGATTATTTCAAATTCAATTCGTGATCAGAGCAAGAAATGGTACTTCGGTGGTAAAGCAATCCAAAAACGTGAATTTACACTTGCATGTATACACAGATGTAATCTTTATATCACAACAACTCAAGAGCAGGTATAACCTGTTAAGGAAACTTTAAAGGAATGGAAACCGAGATTGACTCTAAATAACCGTCTAAACCATTGAGGTATACACAGAGGGCACATTGTCATCCAACCGATGCCTGAAAGCCAAAATAACAACCGTTATTTTTAACCATGCTCTCTCCTTACTTTCATGTGGATATCTCGACGGAATGGACAAATTACTGTATGTAAAGCAAGAATATTCACTATTTGTATGAAATTTAAGGCAAGTAACTGGTGATACATATATTCCATATTTAGTGCTATGGATTCTACTCAATTTTATCATAGTTTTCACTGGAAACGCAAATTGTTATCAATTTTAATAAGTAAGAAATTTATTTACGGAAAATGCATGTGAATGTACTAAGTGCAAACTGATTTATAGCAAGTTACTGATGGGATAGTGAAACATGGGTATGTCAGGTAGGTATAAGAGTAGACTAAACGCCGTGGGTATGAGTTGTCTGAGGAGTATTTGTAGCAAAAGTAGGATGGATAGGGTCAGGAATGAGTGGGTAATAAATGAATGTGGGTAAGATGCTCCAGTAAATGGACATATATGAAAGGAGTGCGCTTCGTTGGTTTGGCCATGTTGAGAGAATCGATAAGAGTCGAATAACGAAACAGATATACGGGAGTAGAATGAATGGTGTGAGAGGTAGAGGTAGGCCGAGAAAGTTGTGGTTGAATGCGGTAGAGGAAATTCTTAGGAGGAGGAATATTAGGAGTCTTAAAAACAGGAGGGCGTGTATGAAACAGTGTATGGGGGTAAATGAGGCTAAAGAGGTTTGCAAGGATAGGTCGGAATGGAGGAAATTATTGAAGCAGAGTTAGGTGTACAATTATGTATCAACGAGTGAAACATTTTGACTGTGCCTACCCCGGAAGGGAACGGCGTGATGGGAATGTATGTATGTATTGATGGAAAACATAGTGACACTGCAAAATGAATGCGTAAGTCCGCAAGCGCTGTAGGTAAATGAGGGTAAACGAAGATCGCGGACTGGCTTCTGCTTCTAGCATTGGCCAGCATAGCAAGTGCCCTCAAGTCCACATGCCTCTATCCATTAGCCAGCCTCTTCAATGGTGCGCGGTTCGATTCCCATTGTTGTAGAAGTTTTTTCCACGACGATGTCCACGAAATTCAAGCAGCCGAGAGTGTACTTGTAGGATGGCGATGCAAGTTCCCAGGTTATGAAGAAGAGATAGAAGGAGAGAAGGGAGGCAGAAAAGGGATTAGAGGAGGAGGTGAGCTTGGATGTAATAGGGTTCCGCTCTGATAAAGCTGTGGCCGTGAATGGTATGTGTGGAGGAGCGAGTTCTTGAATCTAACTGTTCAACAGCTGGCGTGCCTTTTTCTGCCGCTTCTGTCTGCCTCCCAGATATAATGTGAAGCTATAGTATAGAGTCCTACTATTCAGCTTTAAGAAGAAAAAGCTTGAGAAAAAGTAGGATTCATACAAATTTGATATAATATCATATGGTAAATTTATCATTAATTAAAAACTTTATTCACTATGCTAATGTAAATATAAATTATCGGCTAGGTTTCATGACTCTAAGAAGTTTTGTTGCCGAGAAAAGTAGTTTTATTAATTAGACAACATGCCTGTACTCGTGTAATTAATTTAATTAGCTGAAACGCAGGAGTCAATTAAAAGGCTACGCGTCAATTTGTTGTAGAAACTTGTCTTTGTTGAATGGTTTGCTTAGCAGTCATTGGACGTACAGTCGGATTAAAATTTATTGCAAAGAATCGAGTGGCGCCATTTACTCTTATCAAGGAAATCGAGTGTCACTTACGGCGCTGTTATTCTTTGCTTTACAACGCTATCTATTCAGCTGTTTATTTGCACGTATTTAAATTGTAACAGTTGAGCAATTGCTTGTTTTGTGCTAACTTTTTATTACATAATATGATCAGCTCGAATAACAATGACATGCTGCGACGTATTGATTAATTGAAATACGAAACTTTATTATTAAACACAGACCGTTCCTGGCATACAATATACCTACGGCAAATACTACATAATGTATCATTTAGAGTGACAGTTGTGATTAATAAATAACAATTATCCACGCTCAAATCGTAAATCCAAACCAAAACGAAAGTGTAATGATAAATTAGCACAATATAGGAAATTGGTCAACTATCACCATTTTAATACGTGCAAATAAACAGATGAATAGATAGCGTTGCGTTGCAAAGAATAACAGCGCCGTAAGTGAAACTCAATTTCCTTGAGAAGCGTAAGTGGCGCCACTCGATTCTTTGCAATACATTTGAATCCGACCGCACAAGGTACACGTGGCAATGAACTGCTAAAATAAATGGGACTACGCCTACCGCGGAGGATGCTGAAGATAAAATGGAAAAACAAAATAAGAAATAATGAAGTGTACAGAAGAGTAGAAGCGGAAAGTATCATTTGGAACACAATAGAGTAAAGAAGAGCCAGATGGATTGGACACACCCTGAGACACAATGATTTTGTGAATAATATAATTGAAGGTAAAATTGGTGGAAAATTCCTCAGAGAATGACCCAGAGATAAATTCATGGACCAAATGAAGGGGAAAGTGCATTGGATGAGATGCCAGGAAGTAGGGGACCTAGAATTAGATAGGGAATGGTGGAGGGCCGCAGTCAACCAATCTTAGGATCGCACGACCATCAAACGAATTGAAAAATAATGATAAGATGCATGGAGATCGATCCATGAATAAAGATCCATGATCCCACTTTAGTTAACTTAATCTTCGAGTCATCTATTGGTCCAGACCTGATTATAATGAAATAAGCGTCAAAACCTAGAGACTTCCTCGTGAGATTACCCCTATACTGAGCTCCTTACAAATTCGCATTGTCTCAAAATGTGGCCAATGGGCCTAGATTTTGCCTTTCCTGATAGCATCCACCTCCACCGCCAAGTTTTTGGAAGCCAATGTTCTCCTCCTTGCCAGCTTTTCCATGGTACATGTACAACCCTATCTTGAAACAGCGACCCCGGATACAGAATAGGCCCCTTAGTTTTAATCATTAGAGTGCGTTATTAGGTCAGTAACTGTGACTACAACCTTTCTAGAGTGGTTTACGTTTTGGTTGATGCCAACGAAAAGGAAGGCACCTCATTCCCACCTCAGGAGATCACGCGAAGATCATTACAAATTGAATTTAGAAAATTTATTAAAATCCGGGTCATTTTAATGAAATATTTAGTGGAGGTTACAAAATATTTTCCACTTCCGCCATTATTAATTATTTCCAATGAAGAAAGCCTAAAACTGTCCTTTCCGTTTATCACACTTTTCTATATCTTTCCCCTTAATTTATCTTGAATTCGACTGAAAATGCAGTAGCACGTTCGTGAGTGGAACTCAAATGTTGTCGAGCTGCAGGTACCAGCCAGTTGAAGCAGTTTCTTAGTTCATAAGGAAAGATATGTAAGTATTTCCACTCGTAAAAGCATTTATAAAATGCTCACGTCGACGAGTCCCAGTACCTCTCCATTACTTCTAACTTGAGCCTCTCCCTATGGCAACGATTAAGAGCCTCGTTATTCACAAAAGCAACCCCCCGTTCTCTCGTCTTTTTTTTACTCATTCGTACTTAGTCTTCATCATTAAACTCCATTTCCTGGCCCTGCATGAAAGTTTCCTGCGACTAATTAAGAGGGCTAAAACTTAGTAATGGCATGGAAGGAGTAGGAAGACATTAAAGCGAATATACACTCGTGTACAACGGAATAAGTTTACCGGTATTAACCCTTGGAGTGCGGCGTGACGTGATATCACGTCATGGTTGTCTTTACGCTGATGCTGATGACGTGATATCACGTCAAGGGTACAGTGAGTGATTTAAAAATTTAAAGGGAACATTCAGAAGGGCCCCATAGTAAAAGCTGGAACACTCACGGTGCCCATGACGTGATATGACGTCATCAGCACCAGCGTAATGACAGCTATGACGTGATATCACGTCATTCCGTACTCAAAGGGTTAATATAAACGTCGATCTTTCCGGGATGAGAGGTCGCGCTGACATCTAACACAAAACTTTGGACGAAAAAAATCGAGATTTGGAAAGGAAAACTAACATCTATCACAAGCTACAAAAGAATGGCTAGAATATTCTCAGTACAATAAGATAAAAATTTTCGACTTCAACAATTTATCGAACACTAGCGATCGGTTTAGTCTGTACTTATTGATTGTTGTTGATTGGAAGAGCAAGTCCAACATGCACAACGTTTATCTTTGCCATGATACAGATTTTGGAATCGTGGTGGAAGGATGATAGCCGAAACTGGTCGCTAGTATTCAATAAATTGTGGAAGTCAAAAGTTTTTATCTCGTTTGTTATGATGTCCTTCCACCGCATGAAAGCTTCAAGTATTCATTTTACATTCTCAGCGCTTGAGGGTGGGTTAACTATCGACGTTTCCTGACGTTGTGATCGATCCAAACATAACTTCGATTCACAGACCAAACATAAATTCGTTTAAGAGGGTTGCTTGAGCTGCTTGAGTCTCTTGGTCGAAAGGAAAATAAAAAGGGTTTTTATGATGCTAGTTTAACTAAAATTCAGCCCTGATTTTAACATTGGCACTTGTGGAAATTGCTCAAATTACAGAAGAAGAATGCCAACTTGCAAGAAAAACATATTTTTTATTTAGGTTTTAATTGAAACCGTGCATAAAAAGCTGAAAGTTCCTCGAAGTCGAATGAAAAAATTAAAGTATCCTACTCCGAATTATATAAAGTACAGTGAAACCCCTCATTAACGACCACTCCTATCAAGCGACCTATTAACGATTATTTTTCATGTTTATTATGTATATTAAACTCCTATTATTGTATATGTATATGTATACTAAACTCCTATTATTTCATGTATATTAAACTCCTATTAACGACTATTTTTCAACGGAACCGTCGGTGGTCCCTTAATAGAGATTTCACTGTATTTGGCGAATTAGTGTCGCAATTTTAGTCTACATGCGGTAGTTCCATACAGTTGGCGCTACAGTCGGTTCTTAAGACAGGAGACATTTGGCCATTAATAATTTACTCGTGGAATTATCTGTATATTTTGTTCATTAACTTTGGTTTCAAATGGGTAGCCGATTCAATCAGCAAAACCACAATTTTGTATGGAGAGTAAATAAAAATTTGTATCTTGTATTTGTCCTGACCAACATAGTCAAGCCAGAGCCACCTTAAATACAGCGATGCCGGCACCAGTGCCTAACATGTTGGATTGGATTACATTTTGAAAAGGCGACCAACAGATTTAAATGATAATTAAAAATATCATTTTTCTCCGCGAACAATATGGGACCGTAACAGATACGAAAGATCATTTCTAGGATACTTGGGCCCTTACTGGGTAAAATAGGTTTTTGCACTTGTGCTAAATGTCCTGACATAAGTATCAGTTACTAACCTGGCATGCAATTTTCGGATTGATATAACTCTTGCATGATTTAGTACCTTATAAAACTATTTACCTGTCGAGTTAATTATAACCAGTAGTCGCATCTTAAATAGTATACTGCATGGTAGCATGTTATTTTGCGTTGCACGATCCTAGTTTCTGATCTGACCGCACACTGTTATCCTGACTGCATTTAACCTGCTCCTGGAATTTCGGGGAACGTGCGCGGTTCGTATTTCAGCTGGGGTTAGGGCTTCATGCATGGTGTGGAATCATCCCGTGCCACACATCTAGTGGTGGCTTGCACGGTATTACGTAGATGTGGACAGCTAAGGTCATTTTCGCCATGGCGGACAGGTAGGGTGGATAGAAACCCGGCGTCGCCTGCTCTTAACGAAAGGCGCCAAGAGGACCACGGTTTAACGTCTCATTTGACGGACGAAATACTGTAATTGAAGTGCCCTCCACAAGACGCTGAGGTAAGGATAGGGTTTCCTCGGAAAAATATCTTCCTCTGAAGGGATTTGAACCCTGGCCGCTCATATGGGACTGACAAGTGCTGTCCTCTACCCTACTCTCCTTGGCCTATCACTCCCAAACGAGGCAGCCAGCCCTCAAAGTCACGCTCTGCGCACACGACTGCAACCATATTTCGCTGACACTATATATAATTAATACCCGGGATGTGTGCTATTCCATCCAAGCACATGATGAGGGAGCCAAGAGATGGATGATGTAGCCTCTACCTCCAAGTTCTCGTAATTTTTCGAGTGACACTTGGCCTCATGAGTTTCCCAACGGTGAGCCAAAGTCGGGGGTAAGAATGAGAAAAGAATTTAAGAATTCTTGAGGAATCACGGCGCCTGTCACACCGTAACGCGGCGAATGCATTCCGTGACTCAAGTAGATGGAAGAAACTAAGAGACTTTGCCTGTCTGGGATCGTGGAACTTCGTACGACCCTTCCGATTCGGGCGTGAGCTACTTCTTTAATCCCCCTAATCATATTAAGAAATATTCACTGAGCCTACTTAAGTCAAAACAAACACGGAATTCAACATTTTCGTTTGTCCTTTTTAGAAAAATATGACATTAATGACGAGATGTCTGAGCATTTAAAAACAAATAAAATTAAGGTAGGTTCTCTGTATGTGAAATTAGTTGATGGACATATCTTGGGCGAGCACTTTTTCCAGACATTAGTGATGACTGCAGCACCATTATTCCTCAATATAAAGAGATTTTAATTCAGCTTCAGTTGTTATTTGGTAATAACAAAAAAACATTTTAATTTATTTGTTATTTCTGGCCATTTAGTTTACCAGCGGAATGAAATTCTTCGCGATATATGGCTTCCATGCTTGACAGAAATGTTGACAGACAGACACTGTTTCCCCATTCTCACATTTAACGCAAGGCAATATCTAGCACCATTTTCAACAAAAATATCATGGGAAGGTATGACCCCCTAAGATTATATTTAAAAAAAAGGTTGATACGGAACGAAAGAAGCGTTAAAATCAATGGATCGGGAACATGGACTTCTGAAAAACATTATAATAAGATAACGCTTATAAAGTAGAAAAGCGTATAAAACGTATAAAGTAGAAAATCTCTAAATATGCACTAAGGAAAAGGCTTTACTTATACTAATACTGATTTTGTATTTGTACCTGAAGATGACACGAAGTGGCGAAATCCGGGTTGTGCTTATAAACTTATAAAGTGGAGTAAACAAAGTCATTTTATTTGGTCCATATTGTAAATATGCCATAAGATTAGTTAGAAATTCATACCATGCGCCTTGAGACTGCGAGTAAAAATGGCATAAAATAACCAAGTAGCCGAATGTGTAACGTGAAATTTTTTCCCAGATATCTCTGCACATTGCTAATAAGAACACATTTTCACGCAAAGCGGTACATCGCTATCAAAATTTCTCCTAAAACTTTCTGATATATCGTGGGGATTTCACATACAGAACATATGTGGCACAGCATTAAATGAACTACATTTTGTGAAACGCATAATAGGAAGGTCCACGGATGAAAATGTAAAAAAGAGATGCTACTTCGCTCTGGTTAGGCCACACCTCGAATACACCGCGATCATTTGGGACCCTGGTCATAAAGATTGCACCAAAAATATTAATAAAATACAAAGGAAAGCAGCGCGCTTCGTTAAAAACTGCTACGTGTTCATATTGTCTCTCACAACTTTTAGAGGGATTAAGGTGGTAGCCCCTAGAGACTCGGAGGCTACACGCTAGGCTTAGCTTGCTTGAGAAATTCAGAACTGATATTTTTCAGAGTGACACAGAGAATATTATCATGACTCCACACTACATCTCTAGGTTTGACAGATACGATAAAATAAGAGGGACACACTGCCGAACAGATAGGTACAAAAACTCGTTCCTTCTGCACACAGTAAAAATCACAATAAAAATTGAGCTCCACTAAATACATGACACCATTTCATCTCCCAAAATTTTAAATCTTTACACGGCTGGTGACCAAACCCCCTGTCACACGTCCATGCGGTGGCTCGCGGGGTATTATGTAGATGTAGATGTAAAGGTGGCGCCAGACATTTGACATTCGGCGAGTACCGTGTAGCTAGCCGATTCTCGAGTAGCCTATGTGCTCATCAGGTCATTAACTGAGTTTCTGTCAAAGGGCGAGCACCTTGAAACGGATATGTACACTATTCCGTGCACCGAGTTGCTCGCTTCCTTTCCCACTCGGCGAATTTCCGCTTCCTTTGATGTGCCGCGAAATACCGACTCGATGTGGGAATGGGCGAACAGCCGAAAGCGGCCCTCGGCGAGTAGGAACTTCTCTGCTTCGTGCTGCCTTCAGGTACGGAGGGATGGAGGGCTGCATTCAAAAATTATTAGGATTTGATGACCCATGCATTACGCTATCCTTTGATTTCGCAATCATACATTATTTATTTATTAATTTATTTATCTTCACTATCCCGAATACAGCACAATGTACCAATTTACGACGGGTGGATAACAGTAACAAAGGACGAGACAAAAACACCAATACCCTGGGCATATAATATTCTACCCAGGCGGGACTCGAACCCGCGACCCTCAGGGTAGCAGGGGAGGACTTTACCCCGCCGCCACCGGGGCCGACATTTATACCGATTTTTATTATTTATTTATTTACTTAATTTGTCCACATACAGCATACTTGCCAATTTACAGTGGCCCAATATAAGAAACACAGAAGATAGACACATACAATTCAAACAAAACTAAGATCAATAAAATTATTAGCTAAACATTTAATAATCGACCATTCCATAATGAAGAAAATGTCAGGCACAGGATATTTTCAGGATACAGGAGACTTTGAGGCAACATGAGTTTGTGATGAATATAGAAAAAAAGTGGTTAGAGTTATATGTATGAAGAGGAAGGCTAAGGGATAAATAAGCGGGCCATATTCAAGAAAATGACAAAAGATCAACTATTAGAGAACGAGGCAAATAGAATTAAGGTGACACTGGCTTGATGACGAGAATCAAGTCAAATCCTAAGTTACACATTACAATTGATTCATCATAAAAGAATTCAGCTTTTTCTGAAGAAATGGGTATCCAATTAAAACCACAGTTTAAATACAAAATAGGGATCGGATTTTAAGCTATCCGGGACTAGCCTCGGAGCTCCACTTTTACGGAGTCAACTGCAAGGCACAATTGTGCAAAATTCTACAGAGAAAACATCATTACTCTTCAGATAACCCATTTGATCCGGAGATCGAGGAATCCGGGTTCTAGTCCCGGTCAAGGCGGATGATTTATTCTCTGTAGATTTTCGCAAAAAATAAGTCAATTTATCCCACGAATGTATTTTTAACTTCCGCATTTTCCAGCGAAAAGATTTGTCTTTCCTCCTAATTTTCCTTCTGAAAGGAAAATACGTGGTGTCCAAAGCGATAATTGAAAAACACAGGGATAATTACATCCTTTTCTTGTCACATATGAGCCAGTTTTTAGGGAAAACTGTTAAAATTAATAATAACATCACAAACATTGAATAAAAAATTAGGCATCTCACCACCATATTTTGTGAGTTATCTATGACATCTACATCTACGAAACACCGTGTAAGCCGCCACTATGGTGTGCGGCACCGGGAGATTCCACACCAAGCATACAGTATTCATCCCAGCTCAAATCAGAACCGTGCACGTTCCCCGAATGCCAGACGCAGGCCAAAAGAGGTCAGGACAACAGTGCACGGTCAGACCAGAAACTAGGAGAGTGCTTATTTTCATTATAATAAGGCCCGACTTCACAGCTCTCTGATTTATCATCATAACTATATGCATACATACCAATCACGCCGTTCCCTTCCGGGATAGGCAGAGTCACTAAGTTTCACTCATAAATACATATTTGGATACCTAAGTCTGCTTCAATAATCTCCTCCATACTGACCTATCCTTGCAAACCTCTTTTGTCTTATTTACCCCCATACACTGTTTCATACACGCCCTCCTGTTTTTAAGACTCCTAATATTCCTTCTCCTAAGAATTCCCTCAACCACAACTTTCTCGGCCTACCTCTACCTCTCGCACTATTCATTTCACTCTTATATATCTGTTTCGTTATTCGACTGTCATCCATTCTCTCAACAAGGTCGAACCAACGATGCACGCTCCTGTCAAATATATCCATTACTGGAGCATCTAATCCACATTCACCTATTGCCCACTCATTCCTGACCCTATCCATCCTACATTTGCCACAAATACTCCTTAGATAACTCATACCCACGGCGTTTAGTCTACTCTTACGTCTATCCTGACATACCCATGTTTCACTACCATACAACAAAGTGGGGAGAAACGGCGATTTTCGCTTCCTTAGACAGGCACTCATTCCTTGATATGCTCCACATGCTACCTACCACTATCCTTCCAGCATTCGCACGTTTCTTTATCTCCTCATCTATCCGTCCATCTTTCGCAAATATCTTATGTATGTACACAAAGTCATCCATTCGTTCAATTATTTTACCATTCGCCCTCATCATACAGTTATTCTCCAAATTTTCCTCATCAAAAACTACTAATTTAGTCTTGCACGCATTTACCCAAAATTTTATTCTCTCTGTTGGTATTTCATCACAACTGCGCACTTTATAATCCTTTAGTACGGTTTTTGAGCGTAATGGCGGAGATGGGAAGTACGAACAGCGGGTTACACCAGCAGTGCGATCCTCAAATGACCATAGACTGGAGCCTACAAAAAGAGCGCTGGGAATTTAGTTCAAAAGTTAACCTCGAATGGAGTTTAATTTCATAGGGCTCGAAACGAGGACACCCAGGAAGAGAGACCTGCGTTGTGTTATGCCCTTTGGGGTTCGCGTCTATAAGGATGTTTGAACGATTGAGTGGGAAGGATGCGTAAATTCATGAATGAATGTTTGACGAGTGAAATAGGAACACATACTCATATGTAGGTTGAGATTACACGCAAAGATCTTGGCGCCCGGAGAGAAGACACTGACGGGAAATATGAAAGAAGGAGAGTAGGTATTGAGCAAATAAAATGTTTTATTTGTTTTAAATAGGATGTACGATGGCAGGAAATGAGAAAATAAAAAAAAGGCATCGGAATAAGAGATAACGTTCAGAGTTCAAGTGTTTTTTCCTCGTATCCTTTGACTGGCGTCGAATACATTTTTCATCCGGTTAAGGATAGGTACATAAAACGTGCTTAAGAAATTGTATGGACAGAACTTCGTGGCTGAGACATGCTCCTTTCAGAAACTGTGGAAATGTAATACATTTTCCACGACGTAATTGTACCATGCTGAGCATTTTTTCTTTTGTTCTTTCGCATTGTTATCTGTATATACCATTCATTGGTCGTTCAATCCTAAGTTTGGTAGTCAATCCTGATGACCATTGTAGTCATGTTGACGACCATTGCTTTTTATTGTTGTTTAATGAGTTATTTAATGGCAATAGATATTTCAAGATATATTAATGAGCAGGTTAGTGGAAAGATACACAACTACGCATAATGGTACGGTTTCGGTCCATCCATGCATAATTACTGAAACAATACAGGAGAAGAAAATTCTTTCAGGCGTAACCTTGTGGAAGTACCTGGTTGTCTAATTACTAGCAATAAAAATTCAAAGGAATTCGTATAAATGATATTAAAGAAGAGACTTGCAATAATCCATAACCCCAAAAACTTCAGAAGAACACCAGCAATAATTATAGAGAGAGCCTGGGGTGCTTCAGCATGGGCTTTTGGTAATCAAAGATGAGATATAAATATAGGTATAATAATTAACAAATCAAGAATCAAAGGATTACAAATATAAAAAAACAAAATGACATACATACATACCTATCACGCCGTTCCCTTCCGGGGAAGGTACGGTCAAAATGTTTCACTCATCAATACATAATTGTACGCCTAACTCTGTTTCAATAATTTCCTCCATTCTGACCTATCCTTGCAAACCTCTTTTGCCTCATTTACCACCATACACTGCTTCATACACGCCCTCCTGTTTTTAAAACTCCTAATATTCCTCCTCCTAAGAATTTCCTCAACCACATTCAACCACAACTTTCTCGGCCTACCTCTACCTCTCGCACCATTCATTTCACTCTTATATATCTATTTCGTTATTCGACTCTTATCCATTCTACCAACATGTCCAAACCAACGAAACACACTTATTTCATATATGTCCATTACTGGAGCATCTAACCCACATTTAATCATGACCCACTCATTCCTGACCCTATCCATCCTACTTTTGCCGCATTGATTCTAGAAAAAGAAAAAAATACATGAGTATCAAGAACGTTATATAAGTTGATTATGGAAGCTAATGAGCAATTTAAAATTGATTTTCGTTCATGAAGACGAATGTAAATTCAGGCTTACAGTGGCCATACTTACTTTAAGCCGATGATAAATGAGTGTAACTCACGGAATTTTTTTCTGCGTTGAACAATGTGAATAAGAGAGAAAAATAGAAGTGAAATGTAGTCAAAAAGAATAAATTAGGTTTTCTGATTTTAAGCTATCATTACGCTCCACTCGCTTTTTTAAGGCCGCTAAATCAAACATGGTGTTGTTACATTCATAAATTTTCGTTTTCTCGCGTAAACAGGGACAGCTCGAATTCATTTCCCGAATGCTTCCTCCCGGGATTGGAACCTCAAGATTTATTTGTGAAATACAAAGCGATCGAGTGTGACTGTAACGGTAACCACAAACTCCCAAAATTATGCGTTCTTCGACGGATTTAAATGCCCTGATTTTTTTTAGTAAAAACTGAGCGTGTCTCACGTTTATCCGTGGGAACTTGATCCCTCCAGCGTAGGAAAAGAGACCGCCGTTCTATTTCCGCGAGGCCTGAAACTCAGCCGCGTTTGCATTCGCAAATATGTATTTCCGAACCAGAGAGGAATGTTCAACGGCGTTCCTGCTTGCTTAAAAATACAAATTGTCCTGCGCCTTCCTGTCCATTAGTTCTCACCCTCCTTTACGAGCTTTCTCAATAAAATGTAAAATTTTATTTCCTTTTTTTGGCATCCTTGCTGCAGATGGTAAAGAATTAAACATTTCCGCTCTGCTTATTCTATATTAAATTTGAATTTCATAGTAAATTTCATTTACAGAAGTCAATCAACCATAATTCTCAGCTACCTTCAGATAATAATTAGTTACATACATATATACAAATCACGCCATTCCCTTCCGGGGTAGGCACATTCACCAAATATCGCTCATAAATAAATATTTGTACACCTGCTCTCTGCTCTGTACAACTCTGCTTCAATAATTTCCTCCATACTGACCTATCCTTGCAAATCTCTTTTGCTTCATTTATCCCCATACACTGCTTCATACACGCCCTCCTGTTTTTAAGACTCCTAATATTCCTCCTCCTAAGAACTTCCTCAACCACAACTTTCTCGGCCTACCTCTACTCCTCGCACCATCCATTTCACTCTTACATATGTGTTTCATTATTCGACTCTCATCAATTCTCTCAACATAGCCAAACCAACGAAGCACACTCCTTTGGCATATGTCCATTAATGGAGCATCCAACCCACATTCATTTACTACCCACTCATTCCTGACCCTATCCATCCTACTTTTGCCGCAAATACTCCTCAGATAACTCGTACCCACGGCGTTTAGTCTTCTCTTATGTCTATCCTGAATTACCCATGTTTCACTACCATACAACAAAGTGGGGAGAAGTTTGGTAAACGTTTTATAGTTTTACACTTTTGTACAAAGCGATTTTCGCTTTCTTAAATACAGCACATTAATCGCTACGGATAAGTATTAGTTTCAATTGAAAATTACGTTTTACCTATAACCTTACAAGTTTTTGACATTAATTTTTCAGTTTAATAAACAAAATTTATTTTACCTTTTCATAAATAAAATTTGCACATAGTCACTCGTTACTACAGGAAAACTTATCGCGCTCTCTTGATAATACATAAGTGAGAGAGTAGTCAAATATTTTTCCATCATCATTATCATCAGAGATTCGGCTGCAAAGCTAAGCGTACTCCTGCCTTTATTTTCCTGTGCACACAAAAATAAAATTTCACGAAGAGAAAGAATTCAAAATGGAAGTTTTGAATATTGATACAACTGAATAGCGAAAGTGAAAATATTTCCATTTTTAATTTTTGCCAGTAATTTTACTCATCCTTACGGGGAATAATAAACAGATACATGATCAAGGAATCGAAATAAGAACACAAATTCGTTATTCCACTAATTTCATTAGATTAGACTCCACAGGCTTTCGGCTTTCGTCGTCCCATCTGATGAGGGATACTCAAATCAACTCGTCGTATTTGGAAACACAACTGGTTCGATCAAGTGGCGCGAAATCGAGGTGTCTGGGTTGGAATCCCAGACTAATGGCCAGTTGCAGGAACGTAACATATGTATTCCATACAGTTATGGGACCCATTAGCCATGACAACCATTCAATAAGTGTTGCACAAACATTCAATAAACTCATTGGTCTCATAACTTACGGCATGGAGTTATGAGTTCCATAAGTAGCCAAGATGGCGGATGCGTAATGAACCGCTTGGTGTCTTAATTACTTAATTAAAGAGTTGTTTTGAGACAAATGACCAGTTTGTTTACTCTTACCTACTGACTAATTATAATGCGCATTATCAATTATTCATAGGCTAAACTTTCATTACTTTTATCCGGCGGTAGAAGATTAGATCAAATATTCGAGGCTAGCAACTATTGGTAAATAAGTTAAGTAACTAATAGATGTGTTCATGCAACCCGAATATATTTATGAGTTCTATATTTTTATGGATCTCATAACTATTGATTCCATAACTAAATTTTCTTGCAACCGACCATAAGAGATTTTTTTTTCCAAAGCTAATTTGACATAATTGTGTGACCAAGTAGCGGGTGGCTTTGTCAAAGAACCGACCGCGGCCGGTTCCGCAGTTCATTGCATTTTGCCAACATAGGTATCTTAGGAATTCTGCGGTGCATAAACATACATAAAACGATACAAAACGATACATAAAATTCAAATTGTTCCTATTGATAGATACTCTACCCACAAAAAAAACCTTACCACCTCGAAGCAGGAAATTTCCGCAGTTCATTGTATTTTGCCG
The DNA here is from genome assembly GCA_963169105.1 of Ceriagrion tenellum. NCBI lineage: Eukaryota > Metazoa > Arthropoda > Insecta > Odonata > Coenagrionidae > Ceriagrion > Ceriagrion tenellum. The sequence goes on along the minus strand of OY720642.1, from coordinate 86,294,489 downwards.
ACCAAGGTATATTAGGAATTCTGCGGTATCTCAACATAAACTTCAGATTTGTTCGAATTGATAGGTACTTTCCCCGCAAAAAAAACCTTACCACCTGGAAGCCGAAAGATTTCCACGGTCCACTGCATTTTGCCGACCTTGGTATTTTAAGAATTCTGCGGTATCTCTACACAAACTTCTAATCTGTTCGAATTGATAGGTAGGTACTTTCCCCACAAAAAAACCATACAACCTCGAAGCCGAAAAATTTCCAAGTCCCGAGTTGAGGTCGATGTCACAACGCCGAACCACGCCCCATCGAGCGGAAAAGCATTCAACGTACGGAACGGAAAAGGAATCATTTTAATTCGCTTGACGAGAGGGGAAACTCATCGACGAAAAATTTGACCTGGGAAGCGATTTTTCTGGGGAGGGTTGAAGGATCGGTTGGGTCCGTTGCGACCGTCCTGCTACGATCTGTACTCGTGTGCTTAAGGGTGGGGAATCACATGGATTAGAAAGCTCGGTCGACGAACAAAGTTGAAAAATTGTCCTCATTTTCGAAAGTTATACGAATAAAAGACATGGCTCAAATATTCATTTCAATTCTCCATCGGCCACAGGAAACCTCTTCTCTATCGCGGGGAGGCTATTATTATCGCGAAATTAAGTTGAATCGTGTCGAACTGAGTGCAAAAATCATTCTTTCACGTATAAAATCTTGGCAGCGACAAGTTCTTGTCTCACTAACGATTTTAACTCTGTAATCTAGGCCCCGATTCACCAGGCCCGGCATCCCCCGAATTTCCATCACTCGGAGGGGTTGAATCATGTTGATTTATACATGGAAACCGTTCAATTACGCCGAAAGAGTTTGGATACCAGCAAGTCATTACCCAATAAATTCTAATTATTCTATAATTTTAAAAACGTCTGTATCAATCCTGAATCAGTTCTGTTTGTTTAAAAAAAACCACGTGACTAAGTAACTACGAATTATGGCTAACGCTTCCTGGCCGAGTTTTCCACCAGGCACTTCATGTGAGTAAAATTGAAACTTCTACCCTAGGAAACATCAAATTCGGCACCATAGTTACAGTGAGAGAATAAGCAAGTCAAGTTCGAATGAAAATATGGAGAAAGAAAATTTAAAAGCAACAGAAAAAAATGAATCAAGACCATGCGCTTCCCAGGAAGATCAGATAAGTAAGAGAAATGTACAATTTTCTAGGGTCTCACCTCGGTAAAACCTCCAAGCTGCAAAAGATTCGACGTCCGACTGGTCATTATTATTATTATCATCGAAGCAGTTTGAGGACCCGCAAACAGTTCCTGCAACGAAAAAACGGTTTCACATAAGAATGTTGATGATAGCACTATTCACAGCGATGGGAAAAATATAAGTACCTAGGTAAATTTTAAAATATTCATATCCAAACAAATACGCAAATATTCCTTCTTTTGTTTTCCTTCTCGATCCCGGTGTGGACGGGGTAAATTTCTAGCCTGCTAAATTCGACGGTCGCGGGTTCAAGTCCCGCCTGGGGGGATTTATCATAACTCAGGACATGGTTGTTTGTGTTCCTCTGTCATTGATGTTAAGAACCCGATGAAAAGGGCCTAATATGAGCTGTTTTCTGAGTTGTGGAATATGGATAAATAAAATACATAAATTAAACCTCATTCTTGAAGTGATCTATTCGCGTGAGCAATACGCAACGGATGCGCACAATATCTATATAATTTATACTGTGTATAAAGTCGATATTTACAGCTTATATTTGAATAATTAATAATATGGTTTAGAATCCCAACGGCAAAAAGAGAGAATATTGTACGTTGAACGACAACGCTTTTGTCAAATTATTTTTTGTCATTCTCTTGCTTTCTTCATTGCCTAATTTTGTACTGTTAGCCGACACCAGCCAGAAACTTGCGAAATTTAAATGATGTTCACTCATAAACAGGTTGCCATGCTGCCTTTTTGCCTCAGGGGTGTCATAAGTTCCACAATTTATTTGAATTTATTTAAAAAAATGTGTTTGCATGTGCCTTTGAGCGGAATAAATATTATTTTAATCATTATATGTGGCCATTCCAAACCAGAACTATGAGCCCATTAGCTAACTGTGTTCACATTTTCGTGATATACATGTACTTATAAATTTACATTATTCCCTCATCACTTCAAAGCTAATATGGTCTCGATTCCTGGGGTGGAACGTGCCAATCAAATGTATACCCCTTAATAGTTACTCGAAAGAGCAAAATTAGATTGATACTGGTTGTTGAAGAAAATGATACTTCCTTTTCTTGTTTAAAATACTGAGAATATTACACCTCAGATATTAATTATTTACAGAGTCTTGCGCGATTTTTATGTAAGAGGAGGGCTTTTTACAGGTAATGTGAATGCATAACGTCAAGGTCTAAGGCCACGGAACAGAACACCCGTTCAAAAACCTAACAATGAAGGTTTTATAAGGTTATGGTGCTCCTAAAATATTTAACCTCCTATCATTGCACATCACCATTTCATAGTAAGTTAATATTTTCTAGGATAATTAAAAATATGGCTTTTTTGTTAAAGACTTCGAAAATTATTTCTATTTTTTAATGACAAAGTTCAATATTTATAGCTTATTTTTTTAAATATAACAATATGGATTCGTATCCCAACGGCAAAAAGGGAAATATTCAACACTGTACAAACACACTTAATACTTTTGCTACGCTTTGATAACGTCACTTGCCTCTATTATTGTTCAATTTAGCGTTGTTTGGCGTCAACAGTCAGTTGTTTATGAAATTTAAACGATGCTATCCCCGAAACTGGATTTTTTCCTCAGGGTTGCCTCAAGTTCCATAACTAACTAGTATAAATTTTAACTAATAAATTCAGGCTTCACTTTATGGAACCTCTCCATATCGGAAATCAAAAACTTTTAAGTAATGGTACACTAATATTTTTATTGTTTACGACCCGGGTTTCGTCACGTAATGACATCATAAGGTACAGGGAATACCTGAAGATGTCATTACGTGACGAAACCCGGGTCGTAAACAATAAAAATATTAGTGGACCATTACTTAAAATTTTTTGATTTCCCATCTTGTATACATTTGTTTAAATGTGTCTGTGTGGGCATTTTCATGGTATAAATATATATATATTATTATTCATGACGCCATATTTAGAAATGAGTTATTAGGATAAGTCAATTTGAAACATAGAAGGCTAAAGGTTTTACCGAAAGTGAAGCTCGCAATTGGTGCACCGGTTTTTACGGCGCGATACGAACGGGTTACTAAACGAACGAAATGGCTATCCAGGAACTGAAATTTATGCTACGCTGTGCCATCTGTGAATGGGGTCATAAAATCGCTCGGAATACGAGAGGTCGCGGGGTCAAAATCCGCCGTAGAGGCAACGACCCATACATTGCATCCTTGGCGTTGAGTCACTGGATACGTTGATTTTTGTCAACCCATTAATGCCCAGAAGATTTTTTTCAAAATATTTTACTTTCGTCGCTTAAATTATGATTAGACATCATATCTAATGCAGGAAAAATGTTTTTTAAAATCACTAATATTTGCATAGTACTTAATCCTACACGTATCTTAAGATACATCTGGGCACTTGAGGGGTCAAAAATGTACATTATCAACACTGCATAGCAGCCATATTGCTCGTTTTCTAGGGCAGCTACATTTGTGTTGGTGCTCCAATGCCTAATGAGAAGACGTATATATTGTAAGGCGGAGGTCATAGCTGGTTTCCGGATGTAACTATTGAGGTAATAGACCATAAACTTATGTAATAAAGGTCCACTGGACCGTCAAAGTACTCCATTTTTCATATGAGAAGAGTACGTAAAGGATTTACTGCCACGATTCCATGTTAATGTTTTGCCACTTATTTCTGCATTGCATTCGTTCATTGGTCGTACAATCCTAAGATTGGTTGACTGCTGCCCTCCACCATCCCCAGTCTAATGCTTGTTTTTTACCTCCTGGTGTCTTCTTCTATGTACATACTCTCCTCTTTATTTGGTCCACGAAGTTATTCCTGGGTCTTCCTCTAGGGACTTCTCCCTAAAATTTTAACTTCAATCACTTTCTTCACAAACCCATTGTTTCTCTGGATGTGTCCAATCCATCTTGTTCTTGATAAAAGATCGTAGGCTTTCCCGGCGAATAATATTAGTAAAATCTTCTCGGGTTTGAAACCGGGTAAGGCTATTTAATCAGTCTTAGCCCTGATGACGATGAGAGAGTTTCTCGTATAAAACGTTGGCCTTTAATAGCCTTACCCGGTGCCAAACCCGAGAAGATTTTACTTATCATCTTGTTCTTTTTTTCTGTATGGTCTTCCATATGGTCCTTTCCTCTTCTACTCATCTGTACAATTAATCATTTCCTACACCAGGGTAAAATTCGCTATGAAAAAATCATTTGACTTGACCGGGATTCGAACCCGGATCTCCCAATTGCCGGTCAGGTGTGTTTAGCCAGTTACACCACCAAGCCATCTTCCTTTAAGGCGAATTTCGAGGGGGGTTTATGCGAACTAGATGTTCAGGCCTCAAGTCTACATTGTAGCACATGAGACGAAGTCGTGCTTACAAAGCCACTGTCGCGGTGGATAAACCCAACATTGTCGTTATTAAAACGACGAAATTGACAAATTTCCAAACATTGCATTTAACAAATGATGTGGTACGAAGTCACTTGCACGGGTGCATATACACCAGGGTAAAATTCGAGGAGGGTTTATGCGAAATTCGCCTTGAAATAAGATGGCTTGGTGGTGTAACTGGCTTACACACCTGACCGGCAATTGGGAGATCCGGGTTCGAAAAAATCCCGGTCAAGTCAAATGATTTTTTCATAGCGAATTTTACCCTGGTGTATATGCACCCGTGCGAGTGATTTCGTACCACATCATTTGTTACATGCAATGTTTGGAAATTAATCATTTCCTATTTTGTCAGTCCGTTTAATCTTCAGCATCCTCCTCCAGCACCAGATTTCGAAGGCTCCTAGTCTTCCCTGGTCAGCTTTTCCAATGGTCCATGTTTCCGATCCATTGTATTAACTTATCTAAACCAATTTTATCTTACATGCACAGTTTTTGAGCCATTTTATCCCTTCAATTAATTTTAAGTCCAGCTCAAATATGTTAAACCATGCATATGCAATGCAGGCAGTGACTTGATTTACATAAAAACCTGTATAAGGTAGCCACCACCCTTGGAACTAGTAGTTGAAGGTTTTCGCTGGCACCCATGATAGGAAGTTGTAATTTTGATAGATGAAGTCGTTGAAAAATAAGTTAGTATTACTACCATTCTATTTTGGCCACTTATATACAAACTAGAGATGGGTCGGTCGCGAACGAACGAATCAATTCGAACGACTCTTTGAAGTGAGTTGACGAACGGAGTCGTTCGCGGCAATGAACCGTCGTTCCTTACGAATCGTAATGAAAATAGGCGCAACACCCGGCAAAGATGGGAACTAACTGACAGGCGAGGCCACGAGTCCCCCCACCCTTGGAAGTTTGGGAATGGAAATGGGCGCACAACTCGGCAAAGCAGAGAATCAAGTGAACGACAGGAAGAAACGAGTCCCCCCACTCTTGAAATTTGAAGTCTGAGGGAGGGGGACCTGTGTTCTCGTAGAGCCCGCGGAGAGGGAGGACTCATGAGTCCTCGAGGAGTCAGATTCGGATTAGGATTCAGATTCAGTTAAGGACTCGGATTCAGATTAGGATTCGGATTCAGATTCAGTTAAGGACTCAGATTCAGATTAGGATTCGGATTCAGATTCAGTTGAGGACTCGGATTCAGATTAGGATTCAGATTCAGTTGAGGACTCGGATTCAGATTAGGATTCGGATTCAGATTCAGTTGAGGACTCGGATTCATATTAGGACTCAGATTCAGATGAGGACTCGGATTCAGTGATTCCTTGAGGAGTCGCTGGCCTGAGAATCAAATTATACTCAAGGAATTAGTGATCGCGGTGGAATAATGAATTCTTGACTATTAAAATCTTGTCCGTTTGCGTTTGTTCGCAAGCTTCTAAAAAATTTCCTCGATCTTTGAATAAATAAATTCATAATTCCTTTATCTGCAAACCTACTGAGGCAAATATTTAATCAAAATTATAAATTTTACCAGAAATATTTTTGAGTTTGTTCCATTAATGACGGAGCAGAAACTTTTTTCAAAAGAATAGCATTGAAAAAATGTTAAACTTGCATTAGCAGATTTTAGCTCCTCCATTTTTTATATACTTCGATGCATTTCTTACACACTCAAAAAGATGGTGTATAATTAAAAGACTCGATTTCTCGGTTATTTTCGGCGGTGTATACCATTTTTTATAGCGAGTGATATGACTCTAACTTTTTTGTAGGTTTTTCACCATTTTTAGAAGTCGTACATGTTTCAGCTACAAATATACTTTTTCTCGTCAGCAGTAGTTTTTAAGGCATGCTTACAGAAGCACTGTATTGTGAAACCTGCCTCAGAGGTCACCTCACTAGGGCGGTCTCATCTGTGTGCGATAAAAATTTTCGGAAAATGAATTTATGATATTTTCAATTAAAATTTTACCTCCAATCAGCGGACACTTTCTCTCTTGCGGGAGTTATTTCAAAGGCCTGCTGTTGGCCGCTAAATACAGGTTTCACTATATGTTTAAATTAAAGTTAAAATTTATTTCAATGAACCACTATAATGAAAAAAATTGAACGAGAACGAGATCCAAGAATCGATTCTTTAGATTGAACGACCGATGCAAGACTCGGTCATTGTATTGAACGATGTTGCCCATCTCCAATACAAACACAATTTTTGGGAAGATTGGTCTTAAAGTTGTAGACACAATAAAACAGAGAGCGTTACAGATTTGCTTAGAGTACTGGGATGGGAGAGTTTATAGGTGAGGAGGAAAAGGAGCAGGATATGAGGGATGTACAAAATGGTGAGTGAGGAAAAAGCATGGGGCGCGACCTCATTTACGTTTGGCACCTTAAGTCCACTTAAAGATTTTCTAGAATTTATATAATGAAGCTCTCCATTCCATTGAATACCAAAATCTTCATCATATATATTATTTCTCAAAGGTGTTTCTTTGTCACAACGCCATAACTCCCATAATTCTTCATCAAAAAATTATAAATCGAACATCGTTTTAAAGGCAATGTTCCCCGCTATTGACGAAAAATTGATATATGGTTTAAAATTAAAGTTTTTGTTAAAAATGATACAGTGCCATCTGCTGACAATAAAATCAACTAATATGTTGGCTATTGTTACGTGCTTAAAAGACTACAGGAGGCGCCATCTATTAAAACATCGTTTAGTTAGATTGTTTACATTCTTCATGTAATCAGTGTGACCATTTACTGTTTACGTTTACGTTATGTATCGCTAACACAAACATAAATAACATATAATTGTCCATGGGAAGAAACAGGTAGAAGGACAGAAAGAAAGAAAGAAGAAACAGGAAGAAGCGGCATAATGTGCGAAATATTCGACAGATAGAAGAATAGGAAGAAAGAAGGAAGAAACGGGAAGAAGCGGCATAATGTGCGAAATATTCGACAGATAGAAGAATAGGAAGAAAGAAGGAAGAAACAGGAAGAAGCGGCATAATGTGCGAAATATTCGACAGATAGAAGAACAGGAAGAAAGAAGGAAGAAACAGGAAGAAGCGGCATAATGTGCGAAATATTCGACAGATAGAAGAACAGGAAGAAAGAAGGAAGAAACAGGAAGAAGCGGCATAATGTGCAAAATATTCGACAGGTGGAAGAACAGGAAGAAAGAAGGAAGAAACAGGAAGAAGCGGCATACTGTGCGAAATATTCGACAGGTAGAAGAACAGGAAGAAAGAAGAAAGAAACAGGAAGCAGCTGCATACCGTGTGAAATATTCGCACGGGTCAGCTAGTATTAAATAAATTTATGTAGATGTCGAATATGTAAGAGCGCCCCACTCTTTTCGTTGTGGTCTTATCGTTCTTTGGCTAATTTCCTTGAATTGCATTCAATCATTTCCAGTACTCGGCTAAATTTTCATTCACTCGAAAAAATATTTTTTTATTGCGATGCTAAGATATTTCTGTTTTTAGATATTTTTATATCTTTTTAGAAAATCAATTTTTAAAATTCAATTATTTTATTTTTTATCACAGAGATGGACGCACAAACTATGCATCATCATTCTCGTGCGACGCATGATGAGACATGTCCCATTTTTTTCAGTTATAACGAACAAATAATATGCGAGGGCTAAAAGTTGGGCGAATTTCGCTAAAAACGCCAGCCTTCAACTTTCGGAGAAAATCACCGAAGTCATGCCAATATACAACATGTTGCTTGCTTTTAAAGTCCAGAATAAAAAGTTTTACCGCCCAAACAAAAACATTTTCTATTAATTTTCACAGTGTTTCTGCTTTTTTCAGCTGTTTCTACGGGTGCTATGCAATAAAATATTGGGAATTTTTTTCGGTCATTTTTTTATTTAATTTTATAAGGAAAACGACTACATAGGATCTCCAACGACATGAAAATTACATTCACAAACTGCTTTGAAATCTAAACTTAAAGAATAAAAGTATGTACTTTTCCATAGAATTTTATTTTGGATGATATCTGATGACGCCGTTAGTTGGTGAAACGCGTCGTACCATTCAAAATAAAATTCTGTGGAAAAGTACAACATTGTATCCTTAATTATGGAAACTATTAACTTCCACGAAGTGAAGCCTGAATCTGTAAAGGCCGCTGTACACGGTACATTTTATTGCACAAACGAACGTACGAATTCCTTCATGAAGGAAATTGCACCGTGTAAAACGGCAAATTGTATGATTGTCTGAATGACTTAACGGGAAATAGAACCTGCTCTAATTCCATTCAAATTTTTGTACATTTTATGATACATTCGTTAGTACAATAAAATGTACCGTGTAAAGCGGCCTTAAAGCGTAGCCGTCAAATCCTCTAAAGAATAGTCTACAAGACGCCAAAATGAAATCGATATTTCTAATGTGCGGTCTCTGAGACCGCCAATAGCTAGGTATACACTGTGGTTACAGAATAATCTATTCGGTGAGATCATTTACACACATTTTGGTTTTGCAGTTCATTGGAAGCATCAGTAGTTTTTTTTCACGCGGAGGATAACGATCAAGCCCTTCTCCGTGGGTTCTTTTCACGGCTGTGAAAGGGACGCCTTGTTTTGTTTTATTTCTCTTCATCGCGTCGAAAGAGGTTAAACGCGGGCGCATAATACGGTCCACCGTGCGGGTCGTAAAAAGGAGAGCAATTCTTTGGCGACTCATACCACAGGGATACAAGTTAGGTCTTCTTCATTTAAGTGCGTCTCCCTTACCCCGTTCTTCCTCTCCACATCAATCCAACTTAATTTGCGGTAACGGTGAAAATGATTTAGAACTTGAATTTTAGAACATTCATTTTGAATTTACTTCAATTATTACCCGCGATTACTTTACATTCAATTATTAACCGCGATTACTTTACATTCCCTTATTACCCGCGATTACTTTACATTTAATTATTACCCACGATTAATTTACATTCAATAATTACCCGCGATTAATTTACATTCAATAATTACCCGCGATTACTTTACATTCAATTATTACCCGCGATTACTTTACATTCAATTATTACCCACGATTACTTTACATTCAATTATTATCCGCGATTACATTACATTCAATCATTACCCGCGATTACTTTACATTCAATTATTAACCGCGATTACTTTACATTCAATCATACCCGCGATTACTTTACATTCAATTATTACCCGCGATTACTTTACATTCAATCATTACCCGCGATTACATTACATTCAATTATTACCCGCGATTACTTTACATTCAATCATTACCCGCGATTACTTTACATTCAATTATTATCCGCGATTACTTCACATTCAATGATTACCCGCGATATCCTCGTTTCAAATGCTACCACATAATTCCAACGACACGCTTTTTACGAACAATATATTTACAAAATTGTGAGGAACAAAATAATATTGTCACAGAGATTAAACGAAAAAAACAAAAAATAATATACAAATGAAAGCTTCGTTTAAAAACTGCTACGAGCGAACATAGTGTCTCACAACTTTTAGAGGGATCAAGGCGGGAGCCCCTAAAGAATCGGAGGCAACACGCTAGGCTTGGATTAAACTCATGGAGGAGCATAATATTAGGCAGTAACCTAAAATTGCTGGCTCATTGTTGTCCTCAACCCACTAGAAATGTAAAACTTTTAAAGGTTGAAAAAAAAATACATCAGTAACTCCGAGTGAATGAGAAGTGTACTTATCTACTTGAGACAGGTAGTACCGGTGATTCTATTCAATTTTCAAAGTCTGGAGTTCTGTTGGAATTAAAATTACGAAAATGTGATATCAAAAACGAATAGTTCCTTCAGTTCTGGGTGCAACCAACAGTGTTACGTTAGTTACTCAACAGTTCATGTCCACCACGTAAGTTGTTTTGTCTGAGACAAAATCTTCGACCACATTCCACCAGGGGTCTTCGGGTCGAACTCAAGACTTGATTTTGTGCATCAACCATTCTTTTTTAATCTCCTCGACCTGAAGATTCCCGTTGGAATTAGGGCGTAACTGATGCCTGAATTACAGCCTAGGTGGTTAAAATCCGAAAATGTGGGGACGTGCGTTGAAAGGTCTGGTGCTACGAATATATGTATACTTTGAAGCCGTGAAAAGCCTTTGCTGGAAGAGAAGAATCAAATTCAGTGTTCCTTATATTGATCTCAGTTATAAAATAACTATTTCGTCAAATTTAAAATTTAATTTTTCCCTTACCAACGTTTTGGAATATACTAAATTAATCTACAGGGCTAAAAGAGTAAATACTTAATGATAAATCGCGACATATTTATTGAGTGATGTCACAAAAATACATGACCATTGAAACTAAATATCGTAATTGTTTGATGCCAAGTCAATTGACGTGGATATATATGAGCTAGATATTTAGCCTGTAAATTAATATTGTTATTAATGACTTTCATGTCCCTGACAGTTTCCATTTTAACCCAAAAATTATAACTTTTCTCGCGGTAAATAACAGGGCATAGCAACGGCCAGTGGCACTTTTAACTAGGTTTGCCCTAACAAGGCTCAAGTTGAGCAGTCAATTAATGAATGTGCTCCCTAATGCTTGTATAATTATCTGCTACTAAGACCTAACTGTACTTCGTGCATATTTCTTTCATAGCTCTAGTATTTTGGAAGACAAGGTAGCTGGAAAATAAATTAACATTAATGCGGACAGATTTTGGCCACTTTAATGCACACACAATTATTTTGGAGGGTTGGTCTTAAAATAACCGATTTAGCCCTCTCTTGCTTACGCTCCGCAGTTTGATTCCTTCAACGTCAGGGCTTGAGATTAAACTGCTGACATCACTTCATGTACAGAGCAGTCTAGATACAATGTACTTATAAATGGTAACCATTGTTATTGCTAAAAATTAATGTTTTAATGGAGACGAAATTTTTAAAATATACCTAATTACTGGGCCGTTTACGTTACAACATGCATAGTAATTTTCTAAACATACGTAGATAAACCTTACACCTATAGGCGTCCCTTCATAGAAGTATTTTATATTCGAATCCTTATTGAAAATAAACTTTGTATTTTTCCACAGTCATTTATTTTAAACGTACAACGCGTTTCGCAGATTGCTGCATCTTCGGGCATAACTGTTTATCGTTTGTTTATTGATTGTTACGATAGTAACCTTAGCGTAACTAAGAAGGACCCTTTTAACTTTCATGCGGGGTTTGTAGAACAAACTAATTTCTAGGTGGGAAGGCTGGGGGACATAGATTAGGGGCTTGTAAGAAGGGAAATTTTTTCGGAAAGGAGTTGGAAGGGATGCGGGAAAAGTAGCCCGTTGCAAAGGTTGCTTGACCCTCCGATAATTTCCATTTTCTCCAATGTATACATCTTCAAACCCTTTGGAAGGGCATGTGAAGTTTCGGGGATAAAATCACTAACGTAATAATTATCAATCAGAATAAGCAAATTAAGAGTTGAAATCCATGTAAAAGTAATTTCGAAAATGCTCTTTGATGAGTGTCTTGAAATTTCGTCCAGTTTGGCCTATGTAAGCTAAATTAAAACTATTACATTTAATTATGAAAATACCCGACCTGAATAATCTGTCCACTTCGTCATTTCCGTTCCGGATAAGTACGATACTATTGTTTAATATGGATTCGAGCACACATAGATGTACTCAATTTAAGTGTGATCCAAGATTTTTTTCCGCTTGCTTGAAAATTCATCAAAATGAGCAATCAATGACTCCCTATTCGCGCTCCTACCACCTTGAAATGAAGTCCCTTTTGATTAGAGGAGTGATAAATTTTCATTCAGGAGACTGCTCCGGCAAAGATAGGGGATCGTCAACAGATACGCAGCGCAGAATAAAGGGTCTTCTGTATCCACCCAATAATTGAGTCGCTGCAACATCCCACTGCATTCTCATCTCGGTAAGAACGTAAACACGATCACAAGCGAGAAACACGAACTCAATCGTGTTTCCGCGTTGACTGAAACAGCGAATCTAACGTGGGTCGACGGATGAGGATTACAGGCAAGACGATACGATAAGAGCAGAGCAACGACAGGGGTTGGCAAGCATTTTCGGATAATTGACAGATTACAGAGGGGGCGGCGAAAGCTCTATTTTCTCAGACCACAGTTTAACTGCGGAAACTCGAAGCATCTCAAATAAAATTGAGGTAGCTTGAGTGAAATATCCTTTCACCAAGAAATCAATGAATTCGGTCTCATTTTAAAGAAAAATATCTCACCCTTCCGATGACACCAAAATATCAGTCCCTTGCCGAATTACTCTCCGAGATTTTTTACGGAAAACACATTTTTCCACTTGAATAATATTATATATAAGAAAATATATATATAAGAAAAGGAAATAAATTTAGAAATATAAGCTAGCAACAAGGCTTTGAAGTTGGGGAGGGATAGATAGGTATATCAGTGGACACTCAAAGAATGGCGATCCATGGCGACACCGGTGTCCACTGCTCTCGAAAGCTTTCGGGTTAGAACCCTTCCTCAGCGGGAGAAAATCACAACTCAACGCCTCAACCTCACAACCTCAACGCCTTGTTTTATATTTAAGTGGAATAATATATATATTAATAACATAATTACCCGTCCTTTTTACGGTGAAACCATTCAAGAATCAGGCCTAGGGAAGGCTGCCAATACAATTCCTCGTTAAAAAAATAGCAACTGCCCGAAGACTGACACAGAATAGTTGCAACAAAAAATGCTTTTCTATACATGCCAAATTAAGACACTATAAAACATTGATAATACCAGAATGCCGAAATGGAGCTGAAACGTTGATTTTAAATGGTAAAAAAAGATATCGAGAATATCCTAAAGAAGTAGAGAAAAATAATTAGCAAAATTTTAGGTCCCCAATTCAATGGCCAACGAACATATGGGTTAAGAGGAAATAATGGAATCAGAAAATATACAGGCATACTTTCCGATATGAGAAAATGTAGGCTTTAATTCTCCAAACATATTAGAAGAATGGACCCCACGAGAGTAATAAGAAAATTTATAGAATTTTATGAACACCGAGGTAAGGCAAAACGTGAGAAAATGAAGTACATTGCTTCATTTAAGAAGATCTCAAAGAAGCAGGGATAACACCTTAGGCAGTCCAGGATACAAAACATTTCTACAAAACTAATAGTGAGGAAATAGCTGTCGGACCAGAAAAACGTAAGTGAACCAAAACCATCTCGTCGTATAAAAGGAGGAAGACCCAGAAAGATGAAGGATATATGATCGCACAGAATTGAGCATACAACATACAGCATACAGTGTATACAACTGTAGATACAGTAAAATAATTACCTGTCCTTCCTGAACTTCTTCGTATAATTAACTGATTAGCTCAAGAGATTATTAGCATAGCCAAAAACAGCTGGAATCAGTGATCTTAATGCAACTGTAGATGAAACAGTCCCGTGAAAAGCACTTTTTTGAATTTCATGCTGTATTTAAGAAAAAATTAAATTCAATGGAAACGTGAAAACCTCTCAAAAATAACTTGACCTAATAGTTAATAGATGTAATAAATTTGGATGTTCAAGTATCAACAGAAAGCCTGAATCATGTGTGAATATTATTCATGGTCGAGTCATTAACGTAAGAAGACTCCTCTTGTGTGAATTTGATAATATTTTTGTAAATATTTTGCGTCCTCAGGGAAGGGAAAAAGGTCGTAGAAAATTTAAAATAGAGGATTTCTCGCATGTCATTTCACCATTTTCAAATGAAAATATAAATTGCTCGGCATCGTTATATTCAAATTAATGTACATTACTTTCGATTTGAAGATAACGGGAAAAGTCGACTGAGCGACGAAGCGAGTTTTTACGGACAGTGTTTACATTCGAATATCTTCTGAATGCCTGAAATATACTTTTAAAAACGTTACTAGTCGTTTTGTAAACAAAAGTATAAGCCATTTTTGATATGGCGAATATATTTTGCGTCTTTAGGGAAGCGAAACAGGTCGTAGAAAACTTTAAACAGAGGATTCCTTGCGTGTAAATTCAACTTTTTCAACTCAAGAATAAAATAAAGAGCACGGCAACGTTCCTTCAAATGTATGTGACGTATTTTTCGAGTTGAATTCCGAGGGAAATAAACACTGTGTGACAAGGGGAGTTTTAACGGAGAAAGGACATCCGAATATCCACTGAATGCCTGAAATGTGTCCAAAAAACATTAATTGTCGTTTGCTTAACGAAAGTTTATACCATTTTTGAGAGTGTGATAACCTTTTGTAAATGTTTTTCATGTTTAGGGAAGCGAAACATGTCGTGGAAAATTTTAAAGAGAGGATTGCTCGCGTATAATGTCAACTTTTTTAACTCAGGAATAAAATAAACAGCACGGTATTATTCCTTCGAACGAACGTGATGCATTTTTCGAGTTGAACTACGTGGGGAAAAGAAGACTGTGTGACAAGGGGAGTTTAAACGGAAAAAGGACATTCAAATATCTACTGAATGCCTGAAATATGTCCAAAAATATTAATTGTCGTTTCCTAAACGAAAGTATACACCATTTTTGTGATTTTGATGATCATTTGTAAATGCTTTTCGTGCTTAAGGAAGCGAAACAGGTCGTATAAATTTTGTAACAGAGGATTCCTCGCGTATAATCTCAACTTTTTCAACTCGGGAATAAAATAAATAGCACGGCATTATTCCTTCGAATGAACGTGATACATTTTTTTTGAGTTGAATACAGCGGGAAATGAAGACCGTGTGACGAAGGAATTTTTTGGGGGGATCTGATTCTCGGCCTAAAAAAAAGGCCAGGGAGAGACATCCACAGCCTGTGTCTTCGAATCCCTCCCTCGCGGAGTTCTCCTATATCGACTGCTCTTCTTTCATCAAACCCTCCCCACTTCCGTCACCCCTCCTCCACCCCTTCCCTCCCCGCGTCCGACCCCCTTCAACCCTCCAAAGTATCTCTTCCCCCCCCCCGCTCTTCCTCCGCCTCCAGTCTGCATTCACCACCCCGAGGTCAATGGAGCCGGTGGGGGATAGGAAGTGGGTGTGACACAAACACGGGGGAGGGAGGAGGTTTTGAGCGAGGAAGAAGGACCTCATCAGGGCCTTTCATCGCCTGCCTCGGGGCCTCGCCCCATACCCCTACCTTCACCTCCGGGCGGCGGACAGGGCGAGGCGCGGTGAAAAATTAAAGTACTCTCCTCTGACGGCGATAATGACGTGGCATCAGGACTTGGGGGGTTGGGGGGGGAGGGAAATGGGGACAGGGAAAGCAAAATTATTAGAATTCGAAATGAAAAAGGGGTGGTCGACAGAAGTGGAGCTCTGAGTATCGATACGACCGGCAGTGGGAACTTCTCAATGGGTCAAACATACAAATAAACGTAAATAATTTTAAAAAATCACTTAAGGTAGTTTGTGCGAAATACCATTTTACCTTGAAATCAATGAATTTGGTCTCAATATAAAGAGAAATATTGCATCCTTCTAAAGACATCAAAAATTCAACCCCTTACCGTAATACTTTCAATTTTTGTATTCTATTTTCCAAAAAATACCAGCCCTTTTACATGGGAAATGGTACGTGAATGCACTCCAGAGAGACATTATTTACATAATGAGGTATTTATAATATTTAGATGTCGTAAAAAAACCAACAGCGTGTAGTTTGTACGTTTTCTCAATTATATTTGATAATTAATCACATTGCCATCGAACTAGGTTCTAGGGTATCAAAAAAAAACCTTCCATTTTGAAGGAGTTTCAAACGCACTAAGACAAACACAGAAGACTTATTTAGATATTTTCATTTAATTACTTATAATTTCGGTCATATAAAACTATATTATTGCACCATTAATAATGCAACATTTAATTGATGTGTCTTACAGCTGGTGAAATTAAAACGTATTGAATATGGTCTCTATTATTACTAGGGAACTATCTCGCTCGGGCTACCTTCAACTATGGTAATTCTAAAGGTAACATAATCCAAATATGACGGCGATAATGATGTGGCATCAGGACTTGGGAGGAAGATTGGGGACAGGAAAAGCAAAATTATCAGAGTTCGAAAAAATAAACGGTGTGCCCTATGGAAGTGGAACACTGAGTATTGATATGGCTGGCAGTATGAACGTCTCTGTGGCACATACTGTAACGCAACAACCAGGGATAACAGAGAAATCATCCAAAGAAAGATCCATCATAGAAAGAGACGCAACTTTCCACAAACTTCATCAGAAGTGTTACACTTCTGCCAAGCGCAGCAACTAAATGAAATGGAAACTCTTAGAAAGCAGATATTTCAATGATTTTGAAACGTAACAAACGTGATTCGCTCGTCCATAGAGGGTTAAAAGCACTGTACCGCTAAAATGTAGGTTTTTTTTGAAAGTCAGAGACACTCCTCCCGGTTTTCTACACTTTCAGAGTCATAAATACCTCTGGTATTTCCTTTTTCGCCTCAGCATGCGATCTATCGTTCTCAGACCCAACCATTAAACCTATTCTCTTTCTTCCCCTTCCCCGCTTGCCCAACATCCTCCCCTCTATCACAATATTGAGCTTGTTAGAATAACATTATCGATGCCTATTTGTCAAAACATACAGTATCGAACGAATGATCACAAATATCCCTTAAATTAGTAAAAAATTAAATTAATTTAGTAAAAAATTAAATTAAATTAGTAAAAAATTACTGCGGTGACAATATGATGTCTATACAATATGACTATTATCAAAAATAATTGAGGAAAGATGCAAACCACACGCTGTTAATTTCTTGATATTTTCATTTAATTACAGCTGGTGAAATTAAAACGTATTGAATATGGTCTCTATTATTACTAGGGAACTATCTCGCTCGGGCTACCTTAAACTATGGTAATTCTAAAGGTAACATAATCCAAATATGACGGCGATAATGATGTGGCATCAGGACTTGGGAGGAAGATTGGGGACAGGAAAAGCAAAATTATCAGAGTTCGCAGAGTTCTACTAGTTGGAAAAATCCTCATTTTTTTAAGTAAGGCCTCTCTGGAATGCATACACATACCATTTCACAAATAAATGGACTGGTATTTTTTTGGGAAATATAGTATTGAAAAGAAATGAGGTAAGGGGTTGAATTTTCGGTATCTTTGGAAGGGAGAAATATTTTTCTTTTACGGTGGTACGAGCGAGATAGTTCCCTAGTCATAATGTAGACCATATTCGATATATATGTTTTAATTTCACCAGCTGTAGGATACATCAATTAAATATTGCATTATTAATGGTGCAATAATATAGTTTTATACGACAGAATGGTGCGTAATTAAATGAAAATATCTAAATATATCTTTAAGGGGGCTCACTACTTCTCAGATTCTCCTCGACTGGCTTCTCCCCTCCGAGACCTGAGTGGAATGGGAAAGTCCTAATCTTCTTGTCGAAGGGGGGAGTAGTTAGAGGAGGGGGTGACGGTAGCGGAGGTGGGGGCAGTCGGCCATATGCCGTGACTAGATCGCGAAAAAACACGAAACATGCGTTAGCATTTTAAAGTCTGAGGCCTTATAGTGACAAGCATAATAAAGTAGATGACACCAAATTAAATACCAAAGACCATTATGTGATCTTACTACGTGATATGTTTCTTTTAGTGAATAAAAAGGCCAATGAAGAGGTCTGAAAAATGACTGAAAAAGGTCACTGAAAACACTAATTATCATTAATATGTCTAATGAAGTGAACAATGTATCTCAATGAAAGCTCAGATACATTCTTTCCTAACAAAAATGTGAAAACTTAAACTTCCTACACAAAAAAATAATAGGGTGACAATTAAAATAAAAGTGGTCTGCAGAGGCGATTTTAGCTGAGGTAGTGAGCCCCCTTAACATGACTCATTTTTTCACGCGGTACGTTCGCAACTCCATCAAAACGGAAGGTTTATTGTGATTCCGAAGAATTTACTGCGGTGAAAATATGATCAATTTTCAAAAATAGATGAGAAAACACACAAAATGCACAATGTTCATTTTTTGCCGAGATGTAAGAGTAAGAAATGCCTCATTTTCAATACAAGGTCTCTGTGGAGTGCATACATGTACCATTCCCCACATAAAAGGGCTGGTATTTTTTGGCAAATATCTCGGAAAGAAATGTGGCAAGGGGTTGTATTTTTGATGTCAATGGTAAAATGAGACCAAATTCATTTATTTCTAGGTGATATGACATTTGGCTCAAACTACCTCAACAAGTTCCTTACGGCTCAAAACAAATTTCGAAGTAATTCAATGACATTTGTACATATTTCCTCCTATTCGTAAAATAATAGGTTTAACACAATTTTGATGATGGATAACCCATATCACAGTGTCGAACTGACAAGTGTCCCTAGTGGGAAGATGGTAGACCGGCCCGCCCACGGGCCTTCCCCCTAGCGCTTGCCGCCAGGGACGCCTCGCTGCGGGCCCGTGAGCGAGGGGCCCCTCGCCTCAAAATGGGTGGCCGGCGCGCATATTTGGATGCAGATATCTCGGCTCACAGGGCTTTAGGGCACGGGAAATTTTGCAAATATGCTTTTAATATGGAACACGACCATCCTCCCAAATTTGAACGAAATCGGCGGAAAATACTTCGTGAATGTTCCTTGTGAGAAAAAAATACATCAACAAACAATAGTTATAATAATGCTTTGACTAAGACGAAACTTTAAAAATTCAATTTTTGTATTATCTATGTTACAGCAAGAATGGTTATTTTTTACCGTGTAAACAGACGCACTTAAAATTAAGTGTTGTCAAAGATTTATTTTTAATTACTTGAAAAGTTATTAAAATGTGCACTCAGTGATGGTGACAATGGGACTCACGATTCCACCTCAGACCACCTTAATTCGTCTGTTGTATTTCAATCAATCTACTGGTGTGGTGGGAGAGAGGAAGTGTTATCCTTGTCCACTCCCCCCCCCGATTCGTCAAACATGTCCAGTCTCAATCTCTCTCTCTCACACAAATACTCCCCGGGGACTTTTCATTTCCTTCATCTTCAACTCCCATTCCCACCGTCTCCCTTCCTTTCCCTCCCCCACGCTGTCCACACATTCCCTCGGGCACTCACTTCCTCGCCCCGGGGCGTCCGTCAACCCTCTTTCCCATCTTCTCGGAGAAAGAGACGTTCATCCGTTCTGTTCATTGAGGTGGGTGGGGAGGTCGCTGGACGAGGTGGTCGATGCTTGAAGCTGTGAACGTGGGCGTGGCCAGTCCGCCATGTTTGTCAACCCCGATTTTCCTTCAGCGCTTACAGATTGACGAACTTATTTCGCAATTTTACGATATTTTCAATCTGTAACTTACCAGAAATCAGCATTCATTTACTTCTTGAACATGAATTTCCATTACATATATAATTTACATAAAATAATAATAATCACATTCCTGGAGAATACTATGGTAACGTCAAGTAGAATTCATATCACTAAGTAACCATTTTATGTTTAATCAGTTACTTTCCTTAACCTATCAGTAGGCGCGTGGGCCACAGGGATGGATCACCATGTTTAATTTGTGTGCCGTTTTTCATAGGATGGCATAATATACGCGTAAGTTTTAGTATCTGCACATAATTATGTCCTCAAAAGCCTTACGGGGTCGTTTTGTTACAGATGATTACAGGGCTAGGATTAAATAGCGCGCGAAAAGAAGCGGGCGTGACTGGGCCACGAGTGCGGCCCGTGCGCCTGTGTAGCCTTTTTCTGTCGGAAAACACTACATCTACATCTACATCTACGTGATACCCTGCGAGCCACCACGAGGCTGTGTGGCAGGGGGTGAAGATCACCAAACATGCACTGTTGACATGCAACTAGGATATTTAATGGAGACATGATAGATAATATGGTCACATGCACCTAGATGGTTAGTATCTACATAATAAGGAAGGGATTATTGGTTGTTATTACATGCATCATGCACTACAGACAACTCTAACTATATTTCACCTACCTATCCCTTTGCTACGCTGCCTATTTTCTCTCTTATAGTACGAGGGAAAAATGACATTTTAAATCTATCGGTACGACAATCTATCTCTCTAATCTTGTTAATATGAATAATACTTACTAATACTAACTAATACTTAGGCAGCAAATTTTTGTCAGATATGTGTGTACTTTGACGAGCAAACACTGTTCAGGACGTTTATGTTACTTTTTTAGGGTACATCGGCAAGAGTCTTGCTTTGTCACCATAGATTCGACGCTCAAAATTTTTTTTTCTTTCAGAGGATTTAATGGTTACATTTACAAAACCACAACTTAAAAACACACACAACCCGGGTTTCAACGCTTAAGCGTCATCATCAGGTCCTTCAGATCTTCGACCTGAAGATGACGCTTAAGCGTTGAAATCCGGGTCGTGTGTGTTTTTATGTTGTGGTTTTGTAAATGTAACCATTAAATCCTCTGAAAGGAAAAATACGGAATACCACAAAGTTACCAAAGAACTTGTATTATTTACTCAAAATATTTCACGATTTTTCAGTTACTTTAGTTACTTTCAGTTACTTTTTCAGTTACACGAGTTTTTTTCTACGAATAACTATAAATATGTCCCATGGTGACAAAAACCTTACAGTCACATGAATAGATATTAGTCACATGAACCGCAACACACATTTATCACTGCTACGTATTCTGTTTTATACAATTTTATCAACCGCATATCTCTCATCGCGTTGGCAATCTTATTTACCATGTACGCATGGGGTAAACTCATGTATTTCGTACCACGAGTCACACGACTAGCTTTTACATATCTTTATATTGCAAAAGCGCCATACAAATAACACATGAGTCACATGCAGGGCTAGTACCTTTCTCAATGTTGCAAAATCGCTATATACACATTATATGAGTCACATACATCTACATCTGCATAATACCCTGCGAGCCACGGCATGGGTGAGTGGCAGGGGGATGTTAGGTCACCAGCCGTGTAAAGATTTAAGTTTTCGGGAGATGAAATGGTGACATATATTATAGGAGTGTACTTAGTGGAGCTCAATTTTCAATGTGGTCGCTCATTGTGCGCGGAAAGAACGAGTCTTTATACTCATATGTTCGGCAAGGCATATCTCTTATTTTATCGAATCTGTGAGACCTAGAGATGTAGTGAGGAGTCATGATAATATTTTCTGTGTCGCTCCGAAAAATGTCAGTTCTGAATTTCTCAAGCAATCTTGGTCTAGCGTGTGGCCTCCGAGTCTCTTGGGGCTCCCACCTTAATCCCTCCAAAAGTTGTGAGACACTAAATGTATGCTAGTTAGTATATTTATATTGCAAAACCGCTACGTACATATTCAAAATGTATGTAACGTTAGCCGTTATGTAGCACTTTGTAAGTGTAAGTATCAATGAAAGAGAATATGGCATTTTTTTCATTGGCGTCCTTAGTTTTTTTACTGCCTAAATTTACAAAAAAAATGCATTTTTTAAGGTTTCTCCAAATAGCGGTTAAAGAGTCATTAAATCATTAAGTTCTTAAAAATGTTCATAAACATCAAGTAAAGTCTTTGCACATTCAAATTATATCAATGATTCTTCTGTATTAATGGCCAGTTGCAGGAACGTAACATATGTATTCCATAAAGTTATGGGACCCATAAGCCATGGCAACCATTCAATAAGTGTTGCACAAACATTCAATAAATTCATTGGTCTCATAACTTATGGCGTGGAGTTATGAGTTCCTTAAGTAGCCAAGATGGCGGATGCGCAATGAACCGCTTGGAGTTTTAATTACTTGACTAAAGAGTTGTTTTGAGACAAGAGACCAGTTTTTTTTACTCTTACTGACTAATTATAATGTGCATTATCAATTATTCATAGGCTAAACTTTCAGAACTTTTATCCGGTGGTGGAAGATTAGATCAAATATTCGAGGCTAGCAACTATTGGTAAATAAGTTAAGTAACTAATAGATGTGTTCATGCAACCCGAATATATTTATGAGTTCTATAACTTTATGGATCTCATAACTATTGATTCCATAACTAAATTTTCTTGCAACCGGCCATAATTAAAATAAGCCTGATGGAGCTTGTAGAAAAAGGGGCGTAAAATGACGTTACTTTTTCGATTTTTAGTTGAGTTATTGCCTGTATCTCAGGGACAAAATTATTTCCGTCCATTCGATCGACGGATTTGGTGTCGCAAATAGTGGCACTACCTTCACGCCAAATCAAATAAATGTGTGAGATGGTGCGGCAATGACCATTTGTCGATTTAAAATGGATGACCCTACACACATATACACATGATTCCCATGATGGGCTAGTATGTACATATCCTTATATTGCAAAACCACTACATACATATTTTATGATTCACATGCAGAACTAGTATGTGTCATTATATTGCAAAACAACTACATACATATTTTATGATCCACATGCAGGGCTAGTGTGCACTAGCTTTATATTGCACAACCACTACATTCATATTTTATGATTCACATGCAGAGCTAGTATGTGCCTTTATATTGCAAAACAACTACATACATATTTTATGATCCACAGGCAGAGCTAGTGTGTACTAGCTTTATATTGCACAACCACTACATTCATATTTTATGATTCACATACAGAGCTAGTATGTGTCTTTATATTGAAAAAACGCAATTTACTAAATGTATGTGTCACATGGAGAGCTAGTATGTATTTTTATGTTACAAAACCGTCATTAACATATTGCATGAGTAAAAATAGGCCTAGTATGTATCTTTATATTGATAAATAACTACATATATATTTCATGCGTCACGTACAGCTCTAGAATGTATCTTTATACTGTAAAACCGCCACATACATAATGCTTGAGACACATGCAGGGGTAGTAAGCATACTTCGATCAGAAAAGTGCTTTATGCATATTTTAGAAGAGGTTTCTCCGTAAAAATATCGCCCCGGACGACGAGACGACCGCCACCGGAAGTCCATACCGTCCGGACTGGAGAAGGCGGAAAGCTTCCACCTCTTGTCCTCTCTCTCTTCATCCCTCGCACAGGGCTACCAAAAGTGGAGCAACGGTCCACCGTGAGAAAGGTCCACGAAAATTGAATGTCTAAAGTTTCGTGGAGAGCTTATCTCCCATTGAAAAACCGGCCACCGACCAGGTCCAGTCGATAAATACACGTAACTAAACTTCAGACATATCGTGGGGAACACTCATGCTTAACATATGGGGCACAGTATAAAAGATACTAGGATTTATTGAGCGTATGATAGGAAGGTCCCTCGGATGAAAAATTACAAGATAAGTGCCACTTCATTTTGGTTGGGCCAAACCTTGGAAACGTCGCGAGCATTTGGGACCCTGGTCATAAATATTAAACTAAAAAAAGTGATTACATACAAGGAGAAGCTGACGCTTAGTAAAAAATGCTGCAGACAAACATATAGTGTTCCACAACTTTTATAGGGATTAAGGTGGGAGCCCCTAGAGAGACTCTGAGGCTAGGAGCTAGACTTAATTTGCTTGAGAAATTCAGAATAGGCGTGTTTCAGAGCGACACAGGGATTATCATTTTCCACATCTACATCTACATAATACCCTGTTAGCCGCCGCATGGGCGTGTGGCAGGGAGTGTTAGGTCACCAGCCGAGTAAAGATGTAATTTTTTTGGAGATGAAATTGTGGCATGTATTATGGGAGTGTATTTAGTGGAGCTCAACTTTTATTGTGGTCGCTTATTGGGCGAAAAAAGAACGAGTTTATGTAACCATCTGTTCGGCAGTGTATCTCTCTTATTTTATCGCATCTCTCAAACCTAGAGATGTAGTAGGAAGTCATGATAATATTCTGTGTCGCTCTGAAAAATAACAGTTCTGAATTTCTCAAGCAACCTAAGAGTAGCGTGTAGCCTCTGAGTCTCTAGGGGCTCCCACCTTGATCACTCTAAAAGTTGTGAGACGCTATATGTACGCTCGTAGCAGTTTTTAACGAAGCGCGCTGCTTTCCTTTCTATTTTCTTAATTTTTTCGGTTAAATCTTTCTGACCAGGGTCCCAAATGCTCGCGGCGTATTCGAGGCGTGGCCTAACCAGAGCGATTGATGATTGGCGATCTTTGATTTTTCCATCCGAAGACCTTCCTATCATGCGTTTTTTTTACGCTACTTTACGTCTCTAGTTCCGACGGACGCGATACAATAAGAGAGATACATAACCAAACAGAGTGATGCAAAAATTCGTTCAAAAATTAGCACATCTCTACACGACTGGTTACATAAAACCCACTGCCACACGCCCATGTGGTATCTCACAGGGTATTATGTAGATGTAGATGTAAACTACTTCTTGTCTCATCTGAAAGTATTCGAGGAATGAATACCACGACAACATTTTTGAGCAAGGTAAAAAGATGGCTATTATGTGTTCATAATCCAGATGTGTTTTTTGATTAATTTAAGGGGTAATTTATTCAATATGAGATAGCATGCACGACAAGAGTAGTAAAAATTTAAAGAAATACTGTCATCTTTAACCATTATCTTAGTACGTAATTGGTCTCAGGATTTATATCACATATTCAACTCAGCGTGATGGCGGATTTTTTCGTACCTATGAGGCAATGCATAAAGTGAGTTCTTCTTTGAGTGGAGCACATCTTTTTGAGTAAGGACGTGATCCGCAAAATTTCAAATACAAATATAAATATACTTAAATTATATACATGCTACAATATTTTACTAAAATCACATATATTTCTATAATACTTAAGTTAATATTAATTCATTAAGGTATGTTGTAGCCTCCTAAAAACCAATTGTCGCCCCACATAATTTAAGGTAGTCCGAGCGATATAGTTCCCTAGTCATAAAAGAGACCATATTCGAATTACACGTTTTAATTTCACCAGC
Organism: Ceriagrion tenellum; assembly: GCA_963169105.1. Lineage (NCBI taxonomy): Eukaryota > Metazoa > Arthropoda > Insecta > Odonata > Coenagrionidae > Ceriagrion > Ceriagrion tenellum. The sequence continues at coordinate 86,268,932 of OY720642.1, read as the reverse complement.
TGTAGGACACATCAATTAAACTTTGTTTCAATAATGGTGCAATAATAAAGTTTTATCTGACAGAAATTTTTAGTAATAAAATGAAAATATCTAAATATGTCTTTAACTTGACTCATTTCTTTCGCACGGTGCGTTTGAAACTCCTTCGGAAAGGTTTTTTCGGAAAGGAAAGGAAAAACGGAAGGTTTTTTTGTAATATCCAAGAACCTACTGCGGTAAGAATATGATTTATTTTCAAATATGGTTGATACAAAAATACAAACTACAATGCTGTTAGTTTTTTTACGACATCTCAAGTATAAGAAATTCCTCATTTTGTAAACAATGTCTCTCTGGAATGCTTACGCGTGCCTTTTTCCGTGTAAAACGGCTGGTATTTTTTTGGCAAATAACTCCGAAAGTAATGAAGCAAGGTGTTGAATTTTTGGTGTCATTAGGAGGATGAGATATTTTTCTTTGAAATGTGACCAAATTCATTGATTTCTAGGTAAAATGATATTTCGCTCAAACTACCTTAAACGCGTTAGGTGTATTTTTCTACCTCCACATCAACGACGCACAGGACTAAAATATAATGCCGAAATAAAATACGTAATGCATTGACCGAAATCGGGAAGGACGTTTTGTTCGCCATAACGGAGAGTTTCTTCGGCCTTTACGAGAAATTAATGGTTCGTGTGCTCACGCAATTCAGAGGAGATGGCCGAAGATAAAACGGCCAAGACACACTTTAATCCTCCACCCGCTTGGCTTACTACTGCGAAAAATAACGAAGGTTTTTAGAAAACGGCGTCGGGGATGAATGCGAGAAATTGGGACGAGATGTCGCAAACAGCGCGCTTCGATCTCCGAAGGGAACTTAAAAATAGACTTTTGACACGAAAACGGTGACTGTTCGCAATTACTTCACGAAAAAATACCGGCTGTTGACATTTTTATCTCCGTACATTGCCTGCTAGATTCCCATGGAGAAAATTGTCAGTCGACAGAAAGTACTTAAGATTGAATTCCTTTACTCTTGATGAGCACTCTTTTGGTGCAAGAAAACGCTGATAAAATAAATAAACATTCATTCGTTGGTTATTCAGTCCTCCATATCTACATAATACCCAGCGAGCCGCCACATGGGTATTGTGCATATAGCGTGTGGCAGGAGGTGTTAGGTCACCAGCAGTGTAAAGATATAAGTTTTAGGGAGATGAAATGGAGACACTTATTATAGGAGTGTATTTAGTGGCGCTCAATTTTTATTGCGGTTGCTTATTGCTCGAAAAATGAACGAGTCTATGTACCCATCTGTTCGGCACTGTATCTCTATTATTTTATCGCATCTATCAGACCTAGAGATGTAGTGAGGAGTAATTATAATATTCTCTGTCCTAAGATTAACGGAGACAAAACATATTTGGCACAGTATTGAATAAACTAGGCTTTGTTAAGCGCATAATATGAAGGTCCCCCGATAAAAAAGTCAAAGAGAGATGCTACTTCGCTCTGCTTAGGCCACACCTCGAATACGCCGCGAGCATTTGGGACCCCGGGGGGCTATTCTCTTTCTACATATGCTATCATAACGCGGTGATATAATAACGTTTGTCTGCGCCAGCGAAGCACCACGTGCGATTTTGTTTCTTCTGACGTTACAGCAATGGCGACAACAAGATAAATAAGCGTTGGGCACGCTAAAATGGGGAATAGTTCGAAAAACAGAATTGCATTGTCGAGAAGCTCCTTTCTATTGTACCGTATGATCGCGGCGCTATGGCGGTATGGAGAAACAGAATCGCACCCCTGGTCATAAAGATTGCACCAAAATAATTAATAAAATACAAAGGAAAGCAGCGCGCTATGTTAAAAACTGCCACTAGCGAACATATAGTGTTTCACAAATTTTAGAGGGATTGAGGTGGGAGCCCCCTAGTATCTCAAAGGCTAAACACCAGTCTTAGCTTGCTTGAGAAATTCAGAACTGGTGTGTTACAGAGCGACATAGAGAATACTATCATGACTTCTCACTACATCTCTAGGTCTAACACAAGCGATTAAATAAGAGAGATATATTGTCAAACAGGTAGGTTCACAAACTCGACTTTTCCGCGCATAATAAGCGACCACAATTAAAGCTGGGCTCCACTAAATACACTCCAATAATACACGTCACTATTTCACCTCCCAAAACCTTTTCCCTCACATCTTTACACGGTTGGCGTCCTAAGGCTCCCTGCCACACCCAAGGAGGCTTAGGACGCCAACCGTACTCGGCGGCTCGCACGGTAGTATGTAGCTGTATATGAAGTGTTTTTGACTGCAGTAATTCATCTTGCCCCATCTCATGTTGGTCATCTTACTCCCTGGTAGTTTTCTTATGCACTTTCCTCTTATTTTGGTGATGGATTTATCCCTCGGCCTACCATTTGGGACTTCATCTATTCCCTTCGATTACATTCTTCACCAACCGAATGTACCATAAAGTGCAATAAAAAAATCTACTTCTTATATATATATATATATACATATATATATATATATATATAAGAAGCTAAGATATATATATATATAAGTTAAGATATATATATATATATATATATATATATATATATATATATATATATAGAATGACACACAGAAGGCGAAATGAAAGAATAACTCAAGCACACAGACAGTGGTGAAAGATATAGAACAGGCGTTTCAGGGTACGCTAACCCAAGTAGGAAATGAGCCGTTCAGGCCATACAATCGTTCGTTCATTCACTCAGACCGCTCAGCGGCAAATACTCACATAAATGTTTATACAGAAAGGTAGAAAGAAAGTGGATAGGAACACATAAAATTGACAGACACAATGGTGGTGTGAAGATGTAAAGATGGCCGATTCCAAGCAGAAAAAATATACGCACACATACACAAATACACATATACAAATATATATACACACACACACACACATAACTACCAAACAATGAAAATTCGCCGAAAATTAAAAAAAAAGTCACCATAAAACACTTGTCGAAAACATCACAAGAGTAATTAATCAGGCTAAAGCGTTATAAAGTCCTAAAAGTATTCGGAAAGAAATACCTTTTACATAATAATGTAGCTTTACAGCAGTAAATATTTTTTATTATATTTACTTCTTCAATTTGATAAAGTCCTCACTGTTCTTAGGTCCACAGCATAGTATAGTAAGCTTGAATAACAACTACTTTTTAAAAAATGAGCTTGAGGGTAATATTTCTGTATCTAGAGTTAACCAAGAAGTTCTGACGCAAGATTTCATATTCTATTATCGAACCCTAGGGGAAGGTACTCGTTGAAATTCAACGGGAGGGATAAACATCGAACATATTTTATAAGAAAACCATGCATCGTTTACTACGCGAGTGTTCTCTCATATATGTGCAGTTTCCCTATGAAAGCTACTTTGAGAATGGACATTGAAGAGTATGCTTGTGGTAAATATACATTGAATTTATCGCTTACCCCCAGAATCATGGGGCTCTTGGAACCCTGGGCCCTTTTTATACAGATTTTCTTTCTAGGTGCTATAATGAGCATAGAGGAAAACGTGAACTTGAATGCTATCGGTGTGAATATGAAAATAAAAATTCTGGTCGTCAAGGAAATATGCTATTGTTGATTTCAGAGAAAAATGTGAGATATTTCCGCTAAAACATATTTTTCAGACAAATAACAAGCGTAAAAGAAAATTGATTGAAAGAATTAGGAACATCATTTATTCAGTTATGTGATAAAGTCCCAGAAAAAGAATTCCGGCCCTCTATTTTGAGTGAATGTACTACAAAGCAAAAAATGAAACCACTGAACCAAACCCAATGCTCATCATGGACCACCAGGGGTCTCTGAGGGTTTTTTAATATAGCCTATGTTACAACTAGATATATTTTCTATCTATATGACAAATTTCAGGTTAATCGGTTTTTGCGTGATGGAGCAACAGACAGACAAACAGACATAATCATATTTTTTACATTAGTAGGGATAATTGAGTAAATACTTCTTGCTATTATTAATAATAAACGACTACTTACAAAAAAGAATTGTTTCAAAGATTATCAATATCAGTTATTATTTCGCGAATACAGACCTGGTTGAATTACTATAAAGGATGCTCGTTACCCCGAGTTTTCTAATTGATTAGACCGCTGAATGATGGCAAAAAAAGACGTGGAATCATACTCAATCTTTCTTTGTTCAAGTCAAAACTCGCAAAGAGTTCCATTTCCTCTTTCTCCCGCTCCAAATCTCCTACGTACGTCGCCGTCTGTAACTAATTATAGCATCACAAATCCAAATGCAGAGGCGCATTTGCCCCCAATTCGGCCCTTAATGTATACAATCCGTTAATCCTGTTATCGGGAAATGAAAGGAAATTAAAATTTAACTGGCGCTTATGGAAGCTGCCACGGTCATCGAGCGGCACAATTTAATTACCTCATTCGGAGGGGAGGGACGACAGACGGACGAAATACGGCACGTGAGCGGTCTGCTACTGGCATCCCTGAAGTGCAGGGAATGAAAAGCAAGTCGAATCTCTTCATTTCTCTTTTGCGCTCTTCTATCGCGCGTTCGATATTTAGTTGACAGCGTGGTCTCCCGCGGAGATTCATTTCCTCTACGTATCGGAACGAGGTGGGACGTGCGGCGTTGGAAATTGCAGCAGAGAAAATTATAATAGTGCCATGCAGTTTGCGAGTTCCACATTCAAGCGTACTTTCATTGTCAAATGTTATTCCCTTACACAAGAAGTTCCGGACTCTTCGACCTACCCGTTAGTTTTTTTTTACCTCCAGCAGTTAGCGGGTAGGGTATTGGTTTCCGTCACCTCCTTTCTTTATTATAAAAAAAATCATCATAGTTTTCATCTTTTTCTAACTGCTACCCCTCTCTACTTCTCGACGTGCGCCGCGCACAGGGGAGATCCGCCACAGACAGTAGTTACTTTCACCCCTGAGAATTAACTTGTTTCACGAAGGGAATTAGACGTTTTTAATCGGAATAATAATAAAATAGTTTCCAAAATACCTTTACTTATATTATCTATTATTTGGCAAGAATCGAGGTTTACATCAACTCCCTTAAGATTGGCTTTTATAACATACTAGCTGAAATACCCGGCGTTGCTCGGGATCATACTTCCTTCAAAACTCTTTACATAAGAAGTGAGGAGTTAGCAAGTAGTTGTGATAACAGACTACATTTCAAGTAATTGTTTTATTAAATTAATATTTTCTTCTGCAGAGCATCTATACAATTGTGAGACAATAGTAAGTAAATAATGTGACAATATCTCCCATTAACAATAATAATTATAAGTCAAATGACTGAAAAATTGACAGAATGATAAAAAAATAACATGGAAAAATAAAAACAATGAAATTTGTAAAGCTTGTTTAATATAGTAGAGAGACAATTTTTGAAACCCTTTACTGTAATCATACCACCTGCACAGCCAGGCTAAAAGAACATTATAGTTAAGTACATAATTCGAGTACTTACTTGTTGAGTAGCTATTCAGAATTTCATTTTCGTTAATTAAGATTTGATTTAATGTTTATTTTTGTTTGTTTATTTAGTTGTCAAGGAAAATGCGTAAAAGAAAATCGATTGAAAAAGAGAGAAACTTCATTCTTTCGGGCATGATACCACTAATTTTAGTAGTAGCATGCTTTCGGGTATGTGATAAAATGAATTTCAACTCTCTATCTTTAAATTTCCAAACATTGCATGTAACAAATGATATGGTACGAAGTCACTCGTACGGGTGCATATACTCCGGGTGGTCTGTATCTTTAGTTAAATTTGTTATAAAAAGCTAAATAATTAACCGCTGCACAAATCCCAATGCTTAGCATTCCTAATCGGCTTAACTAAGCAATATGAATTCCAACAGCAATGATCGAAATCTGGTTGTCAAGCGAATATGGTAATGTTGATTTCACAGAAAAATATGTTTCTGCAACTAAAAACACAATTTTCAGTCAATTACGAAGTGAAAAAGGATAATTAATTGATAGAATTAAAAACTTCATTCTTTGAGACATTTAATAAAAAAATTCCAACTCTCTATCTTGAGCGGAAATAATTTAAAAAGTTAAAAATGAAACCACTGCACAAAACCCGATACGTACCGCGAACCACCTAAGGGCCCCTTTTTGGGACCTTTATGGGCCCTGAGATCATTTTAAAGTAGCCTACAACTTTCCTCCTGCCTTGAACTATTACTCGGCAAAATTTCACCACGATAGGATTAAAACTGTAATAATGCATACAGGACAGACAGACATACAGATAGACAAACATTCTGTTTATATATATATAGATAGGATAACGCATGAGGACTTGGAACCTGGGACGTCTGCCACGTGTCCCAAGTCCTCATTAGAGATGTACTCACGAGAATACGTTCAAATTTGGACCCAGGACTTCTGCCTCGTGCCCAAGTCCTCAATGCGAAGTCTGGGTCCGTCGAGTCTTAGTGCCGTGATTTATCCTAGAGCACTAACGTTCGGCTGTCGAATTGTCAATAACATTTCAACGAAATAAAAATAAATCCCACCCTATAATAAAATGAGAACTGGACAGGACGAATGAGACAGAGGAGAGATACTGCCTGGAGCAGCTTTCGTGCGTTCCTCCCCGTGGTGTCCATGTTTGACAACTCTTTCTCCAACCATGCTGCTGGCGTCTTCTGGTCTGAAGTGGCGAAGTATTGTCCTGGTCCATCTTACATAAACGGGTCTGATAGGCTTCCCGGGATTGGAGGTTTCCCATATTTCTTTTTTTAACATCCTCTTCCAGACACTAGGGAAACTGTAAGCGTCCTCACGGCTGAAGTTTATAGGATGCTTTGCGATTTCAGCGGCTCCCCTGATTAATCTGCGGTGGTAGTGGCTTTCCTTAGGTGTAACCCTCGGATTCTCGAAGTCCACCAAGTACCGGGTTCCGACCAAATATGTTCCACGACGGCGGAGATTCGGAGCTGCTTCTTCTCCGTAGCTCTTTCGCGCTCTCTTATCCTGCATTTTACAGATCATCTTGTCTGCCTGATACAGGATTTTCCGCAAGAGCATTCCAGTCGGTACACACCCTCAAAGAGTGCATTTAATAATTTGAGAACATACTCGTCAAGGATTCCAAAAAATTCCATAAGACGTCTCTGCGACCAGGACTTACCGAAGGATGTTCCGGATCTTGTGGACGTCTGCTTTAAGAATTCTCGCTTTATCTGGAATGGACAATACGGCGAACAAACAGAGGGTTCGTCTATGGGATCACCACTGTCTCCGCTCATGGCGAAACTATTCGTGGAGAAATATGAACAGGGGGCACTCAGCAACTCCACTCCAAGAAGCGTTCCCTTTGGTTACGTTATGTAGATGACAGGTTCGTTATCAGGCCCCATGGAAAATCGGACTTACGAGAATTCCTTCAGCACCTGAATACACAACATGCCAGCATAAAATTAACAACGGAGATAGAAAAAGACGGCCGACTACCGTGTCTAGATGTTTTAGTTACGGAGAGGCAAGACGGTAGCTTGGGACACTCGTGTACAGTGTATATTTTGACGGGATCTTTTTTCTTCAGTGTTCAACCCTAGAGTTGGTTTGCAGCAGTACGCTATTCCTCTCTTCTGTCTGCTTTTCTTTTCATTTCTGTGTATGTGGTGCAACCCATATCATTCACAATCTGCTGCATGAATGACATCCTTGGTCGTCCCCGGCGATTCCTTCCCTCTATAGCTCCTTCTGCTATTGTTATAACGATGTTGTCGTGTCTTAGAATGTGCCCTACGAGTTTGTCTCTTCTTGTTTGGATATGCCTCCACAGGGATCTGGTTTCCTTAACTCTTTTCAGTACCTATTCATTCGTGACTCTATCTTTCCAGCTGAGCTTCAACATACTTCTGTAGAGCCACATCTCCAGGGCTTCTAGCCGCCTTCTCTCTTGTTTTCTTATTACCCATGTTTCGCTCCCGTATAGGGCCACACTCCAAACAAATGCTTTCATCATCCGTTTCTTTATTTCCAAACTAATGTTCTTGCTGGTGAGTAGGTTCTTTCTAAGATAGAATGCAATTTTGGCCTGATGTATTCTCCTTACAATTTCTTTCTGGCTTCTACCATCTCTTGTTATTCTGCTTCCCAAGTATGCAAATTCCTCTATTACTCCTAGCTTCTCTCCTCCAATTCTCATTATTGGGGGTTCATATTGTTCTTCATTACTGCAAACCATCACCTTGGTTTTGCGTTTGTTTATTCTCATGCCATACCGTTTACAGAAAATCCTACCCATTGTGTTGAGCATCCTTTCTAGATCTTCTTTGGTCTCTGTGATCACAGCAATATCATCTGCATAACGCAGCATATCTATCTTCTGTCCATTAATTTTAATGCCCACCTCAGTAGTTTCTACTGACGGGATATAGTAGTTAGAAATTCCTCATTTTAAAATGAAGTCTCTATGGAGTTCATTGACGAATCATATCTCATGTAAAACTCATCTCCTCAACATCAAAGCTTTGCGCGCCATATCGCCACCACTTTTTTCTACCACTTTTCTGTCACTGTCGATGCGAATTTTATACCTGATTCATCAAATGTCCGTGAAATTGAAACAAGGGGACTTACAGGTTCCCTTCATCGATAATTCAACGGAGGAGAAAGCAAGAGAGCCGCCCTTAAGCACTTTGTCCATTACTCTCATTATATCCAACAGGTTCACTCCGTTCGTGAGATGCGAACACTTAATGATTCCATTCAATGATTTTCCAGTGAGCTTGAGGACTTCATGCATCATCTAAAAAAGCTACGACCTTGCTTTCTCTCCCATGCCGGCTCCCGTCCTAGTTTCTATTAAGTCTAGCGCTTTAACGCTCGCTTTCTTTCAGGGTAACAATTTTCTATAATGCCCGCTCGTATCTTTTTTCCCCAGCTCTACCTAATTTCAAAAGCGTCACTTTCTCCAATGGGGCCTAGAATACTCGCCGCATATGACAAACGTAGCCAATCTGGCGTGAAATGGAAAATTTCAACAAGTTTTTTTTTATCGTATCCATTTTATTAGCGTTTAGTGGAATTACGGCTTATTTCTGAATTCTGCAACCAGAAATAAGCCGTTATTCCAATAAACCCTGATAGTTCATGGGATAAGTAATATTTTTCGGCGGTTCTTAGTTGCGAAAGTACGTTTAGCACGTCGATTTATTACAACGTTGATGGAATTACAGCTTATTTTGGGTGCATAAATCAAATCGCCATGGATACTGAAAACATGTTTATTTATCACGGCATTCATCATGGGAATAGACACTTATCGGTATGAGAAAAAACAAAAGAAACACCACAAGCGACAAGAGGTTGTGACAAGTGAAAAACGATACATAATACAATAAAGGCAAATGAATTAAGATTATCAATTTCAACAATTTACCACCAAATCAGTTCGAGGAAAGAATGTACGTCGTATGATGGACGAGAAACCCAAAGTATCGATATCTGTAGACATTTAAAGATTAAGTTTCGGTTACTTAAGCTGCCTTTGATTTGACTAGGTGAATCAAGACTAATGCTAATTTACACATTTTTATTTATTCAGCTGAAAAGTCTTTTTTTCTCTGATAAAACGTGTTACTTATTGAAATCCAAAGTTAACAAACGAATTGTGTAGATTATTCCATGAATATATTTTTAATGGTCACATTTCTCAAACAATTGAGCTATATGGAGAGGGCACAAGTATTGAACGACCATTGATGATATTTACACGTCAAGTTACGTCCACTTGACACAGCCACCTTCTGTTTCTCGTCAACAAAGGGAATCTTGCAGAAGAAATTGATTTTGCGTCTTTTATTCAAAATTTAAAGGAAAAGGTAATATTGCTCAGATAAAAATAATAGTTCCATTATCAATGTATACACATGTATTTTCAAAGAACCACGAAACTAGCCGCGCAGTTACTTCAACGGAGTAACCCGCTAATGATCACACATTTGTTTTAAATCCACGGTGAAAAAATCATTCGCCTGGACCCGAATAGAACCTGGAACCTGGAACGAAACCTGGACCCGAACCTGGAACGAAACCTGGACCCGAACCTGGAACGAAACCAGGACCCGAACCTGGAACGAAACCTTGACTCGAACCTGGAACTGAATTGAACCCAGGTCCCTCGATTTCGCGCCGAGTGCTCTAACCAATTAAGCTACTCAGGCGTCCTCTTCCAATGCGAATCTCATGGGGGCTTTAAGGAGCAAGTCACAGGTAACATGCATATGATGCCGGAGGTACCCGTATGCGAGCGCTAAGCGCGAGGACAACTTGCTCCTTAAAGCCCCCATGATATTCACACTGGAAGAGGACGCCTGAGTTGCTTAATTGGTTAGAGCACTCGGCGCGAAATCGAGGGATCCGGGTTCGATTCCCAGTCCAGGCGAATGATTTTTCACTGTGAATTTCACACAATTATAAACATGTAGCTGATGGTTGATTAGGTCAGCGAGCGACTGAAGAGACTTTGTGTTAAGTTTCACCGTTGTTCATTGTTCCGATGTCGCGTCGATACAAGACTGGCTAGTAGGGCCACCGGCTTCAGTATTTATACTGAGAGCGACCATTCTAGAATATGCTATACAATTTCAGGAAAATGCCAGAGCAATGTTCTAGAACAGTAAAAAAAGTGTCAGTAAAATCATCGACAAATAGTAAACTCCGGGACCGGGAAACGAACCCGGGCCGCCCGCTTTGAAGGCGAGCGCACTAGCCCTGAGCCACCTGAGTTGGTCAGCCAGGCAGTTAGCGCGAGCGTTACTTGTTTCGCTGACGCGCGGGAGGCGAGGAAGCACACCGGTAGACGGGGTTGCTACACACATATCCCGGCGAAATGCACCATCAACACTGAACGTAATCGCGTACACGGGCAAAAAGTAATCCTGAAGTGATAACATTTCCTATGAAAAATAAAATTTGGCTTGATTCCGTATGATTTCCAGATATTTAATTCAACTGTGATCTTCAGAAATTAAATTAGGATATCCGGGTTCAACTCCAGGTCCCCTCAAAGAATTTCTCCATGAATAAATTCATCCGTCCGGCGAATCACGCCTTAAATATTCTAAATGTCTCATGTCTTCAGCTTGAACTGAGGTCATTGGGAGGATTTGAAAAAGCAACGGAAATTTTCCTCTATTTATATTTTGTAATCTTAAGAGGACGCATCTTACCTTTCGATGAGGGATTGTTCTGTAAGAAATCCTCCAGATGGCGATACTCGCTCCCGTTTGAGGCATTGAGATGTTAGGATCCTGTTATTTCAGAATAACTCTCCCTCGAGGCAACAATCGTTTGCAAGTTGTTGCCAAGTCTCCAGCGCTTAGCTACAGGCAGCGCTGACTGAAAATCTGGAAGGAAAGTCCGAACTATTTGCGCCACCATCCGAACGTATAATGGCCGAAAACCATTCAGGTAGCTTATCGAAAAAAAAACAATTACAGATTTAATCTTTCAACCATATCGGCTGTAACTTAGCATTTTGATGGATGAAGGATGGATGTATCTCCCTTAGTTTGAGATTTTCCATTACAGGAAAGAGTTTTTGTAAAATTGTACATTGTATGTCTCCATTTCCCAGAGGTTTAATTTATGCCCCAAGATAAAATTGTCTTATTTGATGAACAGTTCTCTCTTGGCATAAGTCTACTAAATATATCCTGAAAATTTCAAGTTGAGGACATCAGTCATTGTAAAAAAATCTGGGGTCGAAATTAAAGACAAATTCGATCGGTGGAACGGGTATGATGCGTCGCCTTAAGCCACTTACGTCAATACTCTATGGCTGGATAATCTCAATAATGAGAATAACTTAGTTACAGATTATTTATTCTCCGCTCGAGCACGGAGAGTAAGTCATTCTCTCGGTGGTCAAGCGGTAAGCTAGCCAATATTTTTCGTTCGTTAACCTGGAAGTGTGCATCTAAAAATAAAAATTCGCCCAAGCATGGCTTGGAAACTGGTTACCCAACGCTCATTTCATTAAAAAAATAAAAGTCACTCCAGTTTAACGATAAAATTATGGCTATGTAACGGTTATAACTTCAAGCAAGTGGATAATGAAAAAGTAGGTTGGCAATCGCATGTCTCACGCCTGGCGCCCAAGCGAGCAACGTCATTGATCAGCCCCCTGAGCTAACTGGCGAATGTATACCAAGCGCCTTCAGGCGGAACTATACGGGATCACGTAAGGAATGAATTACGATAATAAATAGATGGAGGCAGGCGTCACTTTGGGGAGTTTAACTATATTTACATCGACATCTACAAAATACCATGCATCCCACCATTAGGGTCTGTAGCACAGGGTGATTCCACACCAGGCATGAAGCCCTCATCATATCTGTATTCAGAACCGCGCACGTTCCTCCGGATGCCATGCACTGGTCAAAAGCAGTCAGGACAACCGTAGGCAGTCAGACCATAAACTTGGATAGTGCTACGTGGACGAATATGTCACCATGCAGTACACTACTTTAGATGCAACTACAGGTAAGTATTATTAATGCAACAGATAAATAGCACTACAAGGTACTAAAAACATGCAAGAGTATATCATGCCGGATATTGCGTGCGAGGTTTGTAGCTAATAACCATTTTAAGATATTTAGCACGACTGAAAGAAACCTATTTTAATTAATCCGAGTCAAAGTATCCTAAAATGAATCCATCGCAACTAACTTGGTCCCTTATTGTACGTGGAAAAAATGACATTTTTAAATCTATCGGTTCAGCAGTCTGTTTCCTTAATCTAATGCCTGCGATAGTTTTTACCATAAGAGCATGGCTGTAGTAAAAACGTTAAACATTCGGCAAAGGATAATCTGCATCAAACTTTCGTAAAAGATTTAATCTATATTCATCCCTTCGATTAGGTTCAGGTTCCCACCTTAATTCCCTCAACAATTAAGTTACTCTGTCATGTTTATCGTAAAAATTTTAAACAAGTCTAGCTTCTCTCCGCTGTATTCTATCTATATCTGAAACTAGTTCTACTTCGTAAGGGTCCCACATACCAGTGGCGTACTGTGCGTAAGTGAGGTCTCTCGAGAGATTTAGCATGGTATTTAAGACCACTCTGAACTCTTCCGCTTATGTTGTTAATGACCGATCGATTTCAACGTCGAATAGTGATTTTTAAAGTAATATTGGCACTACTACTCACTATTACGAGGTAAGTCAATAAATAAGTCGCAAACGTCAGCATTTCATCATCAGCATCAGTCGTAATCATTTCATTGAGAACGCTAGGAACATCCACCGTACAGTACCGACTTAGCCTCCAGTGATTTTCATATGTTCCGGCCTCTAAAAAAATAATTTGGGTGGCCGATATTTTGAGAACGATGATGCCGTATTCCAAGAGGTCAGTCGTTGGCTGCGACAGCAAACAAAATACTTCTTTGTTTCCGGCTATAAAGGACTAGTAAAGAGATGGGATGAGTGTCTGAATGTACAGGGACAATATGTAGAAAAGTGAAATAAATTTCAGGAAATCACTTTGATTGTTATTGCCTCTATCCAGTTTTGAGAGTTATCTATTGACTTACCCTTGTGTGTGCATTACACTGGTTTCACAACGTGGTCATTAGCCTCAATCATCGTTACCTTTAAAAAAAACGGCTAGGCGTAGAAACAGATCGGTAATGAACAACATAGGTGGAAGAGTGAATAGTGAATTCCATTCAAAAAAATAAGATTTCAGCGTTGGATCGCCAAAATGAGATCTTACTATTGCTTCCTTCCATCGACAGAATGATTTAGGTTGTGACGGAGTTTCCCAATCAGAGCTCGCGGGCACTTAGGCCTGTTGATCAATCAAGACAACCACCTGTGTTCTTCCCTTTAGTGAACGACCTTCCCTCAAGCGGATTATTAAGGGTAATTACGGAAAAAAATGTTCAAAATATTTGCAAAAATCGCCAAAATCGGTGGTCACCTTCGAAAACTTATGGCATTAGAAATAACACGTAAAGACTCGAGTGGATGCCGCGTATGAAAATTTTTACCAAAATATACCCATTTCTATTTTTATAATCTCGCTAGAAAATTTTAATTGGGATGTGGTTCAATATGTGCATAAATTTTGGTCTTCACGATAGGATTGTTTAGGAAATCCAGAAATATTCCGTTGTGAAGGAGGTTTAGGTAAACGTACTGCGCGAAAAAAAAGTCAAGTCAAAGACTCAGATACTTATTTTAATTCTATTACTTAGTACTTAAGTCATATTAAAGTATTTTATTGTAAAATTAACAATGCAATATTTCATTCAGTTGTTTAAAAGACCCAGATACATATTTTAATTCTATTACTTAGTACTTAAGTCATATTAAAGTATGTTATTGTACCATTAACAATGCAATATTTCATTCAGCTGTTTAAAAGACCCAGATACATATTTTAATTTTATTACTTAGTACGTAAGTCATATTAAAGTATGTTATTGTACATAATGAAAAGTAAAGAAAACTTTGTAATTCCACAAAATATTTATTGTACCACCTAGGTCGGACTAGGTACGAAAACTAGGTCGTACAATAAATATTTATGTGGAATTACAAAGTTTTCTTTACTTTTCATTATGTTAAGTCGATTCCATGAAGTCACGCCCGAGACAACGAATGTTATTTTACCGTTAACAATGCAATATTTCATTCAGTTGTTTAAAAGACCCAGATACATATTTTAATTCTATTACTTGGTACTTAAGTCATATCAAAGTATGTTATTGTACCATTAACAATGCAATATTTCATTCATGCTTCCCACAGCTGCTGAATTTAAAACGTATTATTCGAATATGGTCTCCGTTATGACTAGCGAACTATCTCGCACAGTCTACCTGAGCACCAAACTTGAGTCATTCAACTAGCGAACGGGAACATGGGTCATATTTCTGTGAAATATTACGTTGCGATTCGGTGATACCATAAGTTTACGACTTCCTAGCGTGTTGGAAATATATTTCGCCGAGTTTTCAAAAATATATGCATATAAGGATTCGGCATGGCCAGAAATACTAGGTAACACGCCTAAAATATTAAGGGCGAGGGAGATTCGCATACATCATACTTGGACCCCTTTTTCCGATACGACGCAGGAGCTGGATTTTGAAATATTTATTCGTTATTAATATTTACATGGGGAGAATTTCTGGCGCTATTAATATTAAGAAGGAAAGGCGGCTGTCGTATTTAATATTTAAGCGGGTAGAATATCAGATTAAGGGTGCGAAACGCGGTAGGGGATAGAGGCACTTCAGCAAGGGTGTCTGAAAAACGCTCGAGCGTACAGGCTAGCGTGGTAATTAGCCATAGGTGACATCTGCAAATGCATAGATAAATTAACAAAAATTTTCACACTTTTAGAGCTACGTCGGTAGGCTTCTTTTAGAATGTATTAAAAATAATGGAAGGAATCAATATTCAGATGACTTTGATGAGTGATTCTTCGCCTCATATTTATAGGCTTTAACAGCCGAGTTGTTTAAAAGTATGTCTAACATTTTCAAGCCTGACTATCTTCTATCATGTTCAATCGGCATTTATTTTCACAATATATTTCACCTCAAGATGCATAGTGAAGAAAGATTTCAATGATCTCTTTCGCGACAAACGTAAGCGTATTCTTTCTGCGTATTATGCTAGGTTTGACCATATTAACAAGATTAGAGAGATAGATTGTCGTACCGATAGATTTAAAATGTCATTTTTCCCGCGTACCATAAGAGAGAACAATAGGCAACGTAGCAAAAGGGATAGGTAGGTGAAATATAGTTAGAATAGTCTATAGTGCATGATGCATGTAATAACTACCAATAATCCCTTCCTTATTATGTAGATTTTAACCTGTACTATACCGTAGTAAGTAATATTCTATTGTAATAACTACTGCAATTACTTGCAATAACTAATAATCTACTGTAGTAACTAATAAACTGTGACCCTATTTTCTAGCATGTCTACCTTATATATCCTACTTACATGGCAATAGTGCATGTTTGGTGATCTTCACCCCCTGGCACACACCCTCGTGGTGGCTCGCAGGGTATTACGTAGATGTAGATGCAGATGAAACATAGCCAATGCCTGCTCTAATCCTTCAAAATATAATTTCATTTGTTTGATGGTTCAATTTTACTGATTTCAATGTACTGAAGATGTCAGAAAAGTTTGCAAGACTTCGACAATGAAATATATATTTACTGACCACAACTCATGAATCTTGTTGTAGAAATATTCTGAGATAATTGGAAAAAAACCACTTAAAAATTTCGACGGATGAAAACCTTAAATCAAGGCCCAGGTTTCAATGTTGTTACATAATCACCAACCAGTAACGCAAAAACGCAGAAGACCATTCAATTTTAATGAAAATGTTATCATTTTTTGTCGAACATACTTTCGTGGCCAGAAACAATTAGTAATGAATTTTTTTATTCATTCCAGGAGAATATCTCACGGTATACTCGTTCATCATATGAAATTGCAAGTCAGTAACGTATGGATTTAGATTCAATAATTATTCACAAGCAGGTATTCATGAAGGTGCATCTGTGAACAAAAACGCGTTCGATACAAACTATAACACGTTTATGAAAATGAAACAAATGCCTAGGTTGGTCTAGTTCATTAAAAAGAGACTTATAATTATGTTCTGGTTATCCCACACCTCGAACACTTCGCGAGTATAGCGTACCTTAAACGTAAAAATTCACATCGAGAAATAGATCAAGAACAAATAATACCCACACGCTTGGCCATAAAAACTGCTATGAGTCCATAGAGAGTATTACACAGCTGTTAGGAACCACTAGAGACACGGAGCAGGCACTTTAGGGTTGATTTAAATGAAAAAATAGTACAAACGAGCCATTAGTTTAAATGAAGTGCATCAATTCGGCCTAGCACATCCTGACTAATATATGAAAATGTAATGGTGTCTGTCGCTCCATCATGCAAACTACAGGACCAATTGAGCTGAAATGTAGCACGTATATAGAAAATACATCTGCTTGTAATATACGCTATTATAAAAAGCCCTCTGGGCCCCCAGAGGCCCCCCCGGCGGCCCGTTCTAAACATTGGGCTCAGCGCAGTGGTTTCATTTTTTGCGTTTTAAAAAGTACTTTCACTCAAGACTGGAAAATTTTTTATCGGATGGCTGAACAAATGAAGTTTCTAATTCTTTCATTAAATTTTCTTTTACGCTTAGTAATTGTCTGAAAATCATGCTTTTAGCTGAAAAATCTCACATTTTTCTCTGAAATGAACAATAGTATTTTGAGTATCACGTTTTCCTGCAGTCCCATGATAGCACTTAGAAAGAAAATCTGTATAAGAAGGGCCCAGAGTCCCAAGGGCCCCATTATAGATTGCTTCGGGGGTAATCGTAGCCGGGGGTAAACATTTAATGCATAATTACAACAAGTATACTATTCGATGACTGTTATCAAAATAGCTCTCATGGGGGCACTGCAGCTATAGGTATGAGAGAACACTTACGAAGTAAACGATACACATAAAGGATTTAAGGTAGTCCGAGCGAGATAGTTCCCTAGTCATAATAGAGACCATATTCGAAATATACGTTTTAATTTCACCAGCTTTGGGACACATCAATTAAGTATTGCATTATTAATGGTGCAATAATGTAGTTTTATATGATAGAAATGGTAAGTAATTATATGAAAATATCTAAATAAGTCTTTAACTTGACTCATTTTTTCGCGCGGTGCGTTTGAAACTCCTTCAAAACGGAAGGTTTTTTTGTGACACCCAAGAACCTATTGCGGTAACAATATGATTTAATTTTAAATAATTGAGTAAACACACAAACTGCATACTGTTAGTTTTTTTACGAAATCTTAGTGTTAGAAATATCTCATTTTGTCAATAATGTCTCTCTGGAGTGCATACACGGACCATTTGCCATGTAAAAGGGCTGGAAATTTTTTGGAAAATATCTCGGAAAGTAATGTGGTAAGGCAAGGGGTTGGATTTTTGGTGTCATTAAAAGGGTGAGATATTTTTATTTGAAATGAAACCAAATTCATTGATTTCTGGGTAAAATGATATTTTGCTCAAACTGCCTTAAATAGACTACACACGTAATTAAACGAGCAGGAATACTTACATGCAACGAATAATAATGGTAATTAAGCCTCTGACAGTATTCTGCCGTCTTTGTGTTTTTCTCATATAATAAGTTCCATGTTTTACACACGCGTTACATTTCAACGGGTACTTTCCACTAGTTATCTAAAAATCTGAAAAAAACCGCCAGAGAAGTTAAAAAAAAACACTTCCGATCTGATAGGTTCAAATATTCTATCTATTTTTGGTCCATTTTTACTACTAACTAGCTGACCCATGCGAATATTTCGCACATTATGCAGCTTCTTCCTGTTTCTTCTTTCTTTTTTCCTGTTCTTCTACTTGTCGAATATTTCGCACATTATGCAGCTTCTTCCTGTTTCTTCCTTCTTTATTCCTGTTCTTCTCCCTGTTTTTTCCCATGGACAATTATATGTTTTTTATGTTTGTGTTAAAGATACATAACGTAAACGGTAAACGGTCACACTGATTGCATGTAGAATGTAAGCAATATAGCTAAACGATGTGTTAATAGATGGCGCCTCCTACAGTCTTTTAAGAACGTAACCATAGCCAACATATTAGTTGATTATATTCTCAACGTAATGGCACTGTTAATTTTTGATCATTTTTTACAATTTTTTAACAAAAAATTTAATTTTAACCATTTGTCTATTTTTCGTCAATGGTGGGGAACATAAGCTTAAAAACAATGTTTGAATCATTAATTTTGATGAGGAATTGTGGGAGTTATGGCGTTGCGACAAACAAACACCTTTGAGAAATAACATATACGATGATTAATCCTTTGAGTGCGGCATGACGTGATATCACGTCATGGTTGTCCTTACGCTGGTGCTGATGACGTGATATCACGTCAAGGGTACTGTGAGCGTTCCAGTTTTCACAAGGGAACTTTCACTAGGCCCCCTAGTGAAAGCTGGAATACTCACGGTACCAATGACGTGATTTCACGTCATCAGCATAAGCGTAAAGACAACCATGACGTAATATCACATGTCATGTCGCACTCAAAGGTATCATAAGTTTAAATCAGTACCGAATCATAGCAGAAACAGTGCGGGAAAAAAGGCACTGAAGACGATTTACGACCAATGAACAAGGATTACGCGCCACAGTGATTTCTGCGGGCTAACCCTTTGGGGAGCAGTGGGATTTTAAGCCAAGTGTAAGATGACTCCTTCACCTTTTGGCCTTTTTCCCTTCGCCCTGCCCCCCCGGCTGCTCGCCTCTCTCGACACGGCACGAGACTCCGGGGCCCACAGGCCCGTCCATCCCCTCGCCTTCCGTTCCTCTGGACCCCCTCCGACCTCTCGCCCCCTTTTAACTTTCGTACTCCTACACACGCACCCAGCCCTCGGGCAAAACCTGCCCCGAAACCCTGCCTCCAGGAATCAGGAAGAGGGAGTCAGGCTCTGCATTATTTAGGCGCGAGCCGCCGTTGTAAGT
This sequence comes from Ceriagrion tenellum, assembly GCA_963169105.1. Lineage (NCBI taxonomy): Eukaryota > Metazoa > Arthropoda > Insecta > Odonata > Coenagrionidae > Ceriagrion > Ceriagrion tenellum. Next base: position 86,249,295 of record OY720642.1, on the reverse strand, counting down.
CATTCGAAGGCCTAAAGGGGGACGGGACCGGATGGGGAAGTTCTAATCTGACACCATAGGGCTAGAAACATAAAGGGAAAATGTGCTCAATATGCTGGCCAGGGTACAAGGATACACTGTACAGTGTGCCTGATGATGGTATAACTGCCGAAACCGATTGTACCCTTAATTATAAAGCTGTGGAATATATAATAAATTCTCAGGCTTCGCTTGATGGAACAACATTCCGATGATTTGTATATAAATCCACTTTGTAATATTCCACAATGGTTTTTATTATTCCGACCTAGGTTCCGACTCAAGTTAAGTCATTAAACCACATTAAAATACATTTCGACTCAAGTTAAGTCATTAAGTCACATTAAAATACATACCGACTCAAGTTTAGTCTTTAAGCCACATCAAAATACATTTCGACTCAAGTTAAGTCACTAAGTCTCATTAAAATACATTTCAACTCAAGTTAAGTCACATTAAAATACATTTCGACTCAAGTTAAGTCATTAAGTCACATTCAAATACATTTCGACTCAAGTTAAGTCATTAAGTCACATTAAAATACATTTCGACTCAAGTTAAGTCATTAAGTCTCATTAAAATACATTTCCACTCAAGTTAAGTCACTAAGTCACATTAAAATACATTTCGACTCAAGTTTAGTCTTTAAGCCACATCAAAATACATTTCGACTCAAGTTAAGTCATTAAGCCTCATTAAAATACATTTCAACTCAAGTTAAGTCACTAAGTCACATTAAAATACATTTCAACTCAAGTTAAGTCACTAAGTCACATTAAAATACATTTCGACTCAAGTTAAGTCACTAAGTCACATTAAAATACATTTCGACTCAAGTTAAGTCATTAAGTCACATTAAAATACATACCGACTCAAGTTTAGTCTTTTAAGTCACATTAAAATACATTTCGACTCAAGTTAAGTCATTAAGTCACCTTGCTAATAACTTAACTTGAGTCGAAACCTAGGTGGGAATAATAAAAACCATTATAGAAGATTCCAAAGTGAATATATTTACAAATGAAAGCTGTGGAAGTCGAAAAATTTGATTTACCACTGTGGAATAATTTCTCCGGTCGTTACACATTTATTTGTATGCTACTTAACAGCAACGATAGTCATACTAGTGTGGTATTTATTATTTTGGTCTCTGATATGCCGCGCTCTTAATGTTTGCGATTCAGCCCCATTGTTACATAAATTTTGTACCGGAACTTCCGGAAATATTGCATAAGGCGATATATAATTTTTTAAATGAGACTGGTAATCACAAGGCTTTCCGCAACCACGAAGTTTTACTTTGTTAATGTCCAGTTGCAGGAACGACACAAATGTATTCAAAAGAGTTATGGGACCCGTCTTCCACGGCAACCATTCAATAAGTGTTTGCGCAAGCATGTGATAAATAATTAGTTTCAAAAATTATTGAATTGGGTTATGAGCTCCTTGAGTATCCAAGATGGCGGAAGCGCAACGAACTGCTTGGAGTCTTTATTACTTGATTAAAGAGATTTACTGAGACAAATGACCAGTATGGGCACTCCAACTGACTAATTATGATATACATAAACAACTTACATAGAATAAACTTTCATAAATGATATCCAGCGATGGTGGATTAGATCAAACATAGGTAGGAGCCAACTAATGGTGAATAAGTTATAAAACTATTACATGCGTTTCTGCAACCCAAATATTTTTATGCAGTCAAGAGCTTCATGGATCTCATAACATGTGCGGCACAGCATGAAAGAAACTATGTTTTGCTATGCGTATAATAGGAAGGTTCTTCTATGAAAAAGTCAAAGAGAGATGCTGCTTCGCTCTGGTTAGGCCAAACCTCGAATACGCCGCGAGCACTTGGGACCCTGGTCATAAGAATTTAACCAAAAAAATTAATAAAATACAAAGAAAATCTGCACGCTTCGTAAAAAACTGCTACGAGCGAACATATAATGTTTCACAAATTTTAGATGGATTAAGGTGGGAGCCCCTAGATAGTCGGAGGCTGCACGCTAGGCTTAGCTTGCTTGAGAAATTCAGAACTGGTGTGTTTCAGAGCGACACAGAGAATATGATCATGACGCCTCACTACGTCTCTAGGTCTGACAGAAGCGATAAAATAAGAGAGATACATTTCCCTACTGATAGCTACAAAAACTCGTTCTTTCCGCGCACTATAAGCGTCCACAATAAAAACGGAGTTCCTCTAAATATACTCCCATAATACACGTCACCATTTCACCTCCCAAAACCTTATCCCTCACATCTTTACATGGCTGATGTCCTAACACCCCCTGCCACATGCCCACGTGTCGGCTCGCAGGGTAATACGTAGATGTAGACAACTATTGATTCCATGGCTAAGGGTTCTGAGAACTAGCCATTAGATAATAATAACTATTGCAATCGAGTGTGTCTAGTAAATTATGAGGCATACATTTACAATTGGTAACAATGTTTTTAGGTCTAACTGATAAATAGTTCCAAAACTAAATATTTGAATATTGAGCTCTATAACTGCTGGCATTGGGGTAGTTTGAGCTGGATATTTATCTAGCCATAATAATGACCATATCGAAATTTCACGTTTTAATTTCATTAGCCGTGGGAAGCTTGAACAAAATGTTGTAATGTTAACGGTGCAATAATATACTTTAATAAGTTTGAAATTATCAGATGTTTAAGTAAATTCTTCAACTCGACTCGTTTTTTTTTACGCGGAACGTTGAAAACTCCATCAGAACGGAACGTTTTTTTCAAGATTCTGAAAAAAATACCGCCAGTAGCAAAAATACATATAAAAAACTGCACACTGTTTATATCTTTCCGAGAATTTGCCAACGAAATTTCCTCTTAATTTAAATAATGACTCTTTGCAGTGCATACCGTTTGTCATGTAACATGGCAATTATTTTGGAAATAACTGCAATAGAGGGAAAAGATTGTGGTATATTTGGAAAGGCTAGATGATTTTCTTTGAGGAGAAACTATTTAATTATTATTATAATGAGCATTAATTACCTGCTGACAAGCCTTGACAGGCTTAGCAGGACCTGGACTTTAATAATATTTCGATGCTGTTAAACTCTTAAAATATTGTATTCTTTTTTTTTTCTTTCTCACTTTGTGTTTGTTTACGTGAGGAGACGTTTTATTTTATTTTTTTGATCACAGTTTAAAAAAATTCCTATACAATGGACCTATACGATGTATTTAAATGCATGTAAATAAATCTGGCTACTGTTTTGCAGTTATGTTAAACTCTGTTCTGAATGTAATCATAAAATGTATTATTTAAACAAATATCCTTGTAAACAAACATCCTTGTAATAAACTTGTATTAATATTTAAAAAAAATATCTCTAACCTAAATTTCTATCTTACTATAGAATCTGCTGCATTTTCACTATGGTCTGTGAAATTGTTACCAAAATTGTAGGTCATCAACTTTGGTTGTCTTTTGACCTCTAATAAATATAATTGGCCTCGTAATTGAAATAACCTATGTAAAAACAAATGATTTTTTTAAAATTCTATGTAAAAATTTAGAGCACATTTCTTCTATTAATAAGTTTTTTGTCTGCACATTAGATTTTAAAAAGTTTGAAATGGTTCAGAATGGCTGAGTCGCCAAATGGCGTCTCGTCAAATTTAAGGCACGAAAAAAAGTGGCGAGACGCCACACGGCGTCGCACGTGACTCTAGTCACGAACAATAGAGCATCATCTAACGTATATATATGGATACCAAGATGGTCTAATAAAACCTAGGGATTGGCTCAAAATCGCGATTGCCGTTTAATAATACAATCAAATTCATATGCTTGGCACATGTGAAATAATAGCAGGATAGGGGCCCGGAAATGGAACATGTTAAAATGAGTCCAAATTGCAGTTATCTCCATTGTTTTCGGGTTAGCTGCGTCAAGTTTTATTCAGATGACGTTTCGTGGCCTATGCTGGCCACATCTTCAGATCAGGTCTGAGTGTCTCACTCAGACCTGAAGATGTGGCCAGCATAGGCCACGAAACGTCATCTGAATAAAACTTGACGCAGTTAACCCGAAAACAATGGAGAGAACTGCAATCCAGCGCTGTGAAAGCCTCAAACAGAAATATAAGACCAAATTCTTTGTATTATAGCTTAATCTACCTTAAATAATTTAATGAAAAAGGTATTCTGCTAGCGTAGTGACAAAATCTCTGGTGTGGTACAAAATAAAGTTAATCAGGGTTACTCTGTGAGCGAAGACTGGAGTCCTTCCAAGAATGAGAGAAGCTATGGATATTAATGTCCTAACAGCCAATTTAAAATATTTCAACTTTAACCTATGGTGAGGTGGTTTTCTTTATGCCGGATGAACTTTCTCAGACTCAAGGCGCGGTTACTGATCGTTCCTGCTCATGCATGTCGTGAACATTGAGGTAGATTGAGAGGTTATTGCATCAACAAACTGTTGCCTGGCTACCGAAATAACAATTGCATCGGTTAATCATGTTTTTTCCTTACTTCCCTTATTTCATATAGATTAACCTGCTGGTGAATTTTTATTGATAATTGTACGTTGAAATAATCATCATCATACCTTAAGAAGTTTGATAGATGTACACTGTAGGAGGAAAATATACTTCAATTTTATTCAGTTTTTATTGTAAATAACTGAATTGAAACATTTAAAAACTACGTTCAAACTTAACGGGTACAGTGACAGAGATTTTCGCTTGGCCTTGGAAAGAACCATGAGACCCCCTAAACCAACGAAAGAAGATCACGAAAAGCCGTTAGGAAGATCCTGCATTCCCTATGTTTCCACCATCTCGGGGAAAATAGGAAGAATTTTACATAGGTACAACCTACAGGTGATCCATAGACCTCCAAAGAAAATTCGAGATGGGCTCGTAAGAGTTAAGGACGAACTTGGCCTCAGAGTGCCTGGAGTGTATAACATCCCTTGTGAGTGTGGCCTTGCCTACGTTGGAGAGACATCACGTACGGTAGAAGCCAGAATTACGGAGCACAGGAGGCACATAAGACTTTTTCAACCAGAAAAATCGGCCTTAGCTGAGCATAGCCTCGATATGGCGCACTCCATCAATTTTAACGGCGCCAAAATCCTATGTCGATCTTATGGATACTGGGATCGATTAGTAAAAGAGGCAATAGAAATACGTCTCGAGGAGAAAAAGCTTAACTGAGACTCTGGGCAGAGCATCAGCCAAATATGGAGTCCGTTGATTGATAAAATAAAACGGTCGCGGATAAAATTCAAATTCCAACCGCCCTGAGCCAAATTTGAATCGGCTGGTCAAAAATGGGCCTCAACCGTCCATTGGCTATCTTAGTATAAAAACCCGGCGTGGACCAAACTCGGCAGTCAGTCTTAGCCCTGATGACGATGAGTGAGTTTCTCATCGAAACGTTGGCCTTAAACAGCCTTACCCGGTGCCAAATCCGAGAAATATTTATCTAACACCAAATTAATTTACCCGGTTCTTATTTGAATTCTTAATCCTTCGGTAGAGTTGAACACACTATTTGGTTATTTCATTGCCAGGCATAAACCACTTGGTAATTTGTTCAGGATTGCCTCAGGTATTCTTTGGAATATTTTACAACATTAAAAGCAAGCGAAAAAAATAAATTCTTCACACTACCGCAAATTCTGTATAAATACTGGTGGTAAATCTACTGCTATTTATTATACAGTATTATTTTCCAAAAACGTGTTTTTTTTTAATGTTAATAAGCATTGGATTTGATTATTTGGCAAATTACGCTCACGCTTCCTCGTCGCAGGCACTCTATATATACATATTGCACACCCCTTCCAAAATTTGCTCTGAATTTCGTAAGTCATCCGCCCCGCACGAACGAGTCACGCTTTTATCACCCATGATTAAACTCTTCACTTCAACCTATTCAAGGTACGCTTGTCCGCTAGGGTTCTTATCGCGGTTTATCAAGCGGGGAATAAATTTCTCCATTTCCTCCACGGGTCTCGCTAGACATGAATACAAAGCAGGGAAAGACTCTTGAGGGGAAAAAATAAAACCTCTGACCTTTAGCAAGGCCATAGGGGCACGGTCGATCAATTACCCGACGATGCTAAAAGCATTTTGAGATCTCCGTCGTACCGCCTTCGAATTGATCATAAGCATAACATCAGAAAGATATACAGAGGCGAACGGAGAGATGCAAAACGTCTCCCTCTTTCCGCCCTCGATAAGAGATGAAAATAGCTGTCATCAAGATCAGTCTGCCTAGTCGATGGAGAGGCAGTCTTTTTTTTATACTTTTGATGCAAAAAAATTCCTTATGCTCATATCGACTACGTCTTTTAGATAAGACAGGTTACCTACCGCACTTTGTACGCAGTTTTATCAACCCCATCAGTCTAAGTTTTTCACTGTTCCTTATTTTTTCGGGATTCATTCCGCGATGTATGTTTTTTTAAACAACAATATTTCGCTAGTCCTCCTGCCAGCTTCATCAGGTTAACTGAACTGCTTTATTTGTCTCGCTCGCCTTTATATATATGAGTCTGGACCCACATTGTTGCCGGAATATGAATTTGAATAAAATCGTTTTAGACTGCTACTCAACTTGTAACCGTCTTCCCGGTTGACGTTCTCCGGTCTCTTCGCAGTTTCTACAGCCTCCCTTATTAATCTTGGGTAATAGCGTATTTACCAAAATTACCCAAGATTAATAAGGGAGGCTGTAGAAATTGCGAAGAGACCGGAGAACGTCAACCGAGAAGACGGTTACAAGTTGAGAAGCAGTCTAAAACGAATTTTTTTCAAAATCATATTCCGGCAACAATGGGAGTCCAGACTTATATATAAAGACGAGCGAGACAAATAAAGCAGTTCAGTTAACCTGATGAAGCTGGCAGGAGGACCAGCGAAATATTGTTGTTTAAAAAAACATACATCGCGGAATGAATCCCGAAAAAATAAGGAACAGTCAACACTGCATCCGCGGAAGCCTACGAGCTAAGTTTCTCACTACTTCTTAACATCGACATTACAGTAACATAAAAATTAGTTCAATTTTGGCAACATCCATTATGTAACTAGATCGTTTGATAAAATACGAGCATATTTCCTTCAAAATAAAGAAAAAGAGCCATAGACAGAAAAAAAATGAATGAGTTTCTTTAGGACAAAGAAAGCGAGGCTGGTCATTAAAGTTGGAGGAGACAAACTCGAGCAAGTTGAGCATTTTAATTACTTACAATTAGGTAGTACGCTAGAAGGAAACGGACAGGGTAGCAAAGACATACGGAGGAGAATAGCGCTAGCAAAGGAGTAATAGTAGGGAGCTGATGACGGGGAACTTGGGTAAGGACGTGACGGAGAGGCTGGCGAAGAGCTTGAAATGGAGCGTAGCGTTATATGGGGCGGAAACGTGGACCCTCAGAATGGAGGACGAGAATAGGCAGCAGGCCTTTGAGATGTGAGCGTGGAGAAGGATGGAGAAGCTGAGGTGGACGGAAAGGAAGACTGACGAGGAAATGCTTGATATGGTAGGCGAGGAAATGTAACTTCTTAATGAAATTCGAAACCGGCAGAGTAGGTGGCAGGATCATGTAAAAAGGGGCGATGGGTTTCTCATGGATAGACGGAAGGATGCAGGGCAAGCGGGGGAGAGGAAGAAGGAGAATAGGTTTCATGGACAGGATGAAGAAAGGTAGATCGTATGCTTAGGCGAAAAAGGATATACTAGAGCGATATACATCTACATCTACGTGATACCCTGCGAGCCACCACGAGGGTGTGTGGCAGGGGGTGAAGATCACCAAACATGCACTATTGACATGCAACTGGGATATTTAATGGAGACATGCTAGATAATATGGTCACATGCATATAGGCCCCTGAAAGTGTGGAAAACCTAGAGAAGATTCTCTGATATTCAGCAAAACCTACCTAAACTGGTAGAAGTTACTTCATTTACAATTGTGATAGTTGTGTCAAATGTCAGATATTTTGTTTAGGCCTGGTTACACGACACATTAACCCGCACGAGCTAATGTACAAATGCATGAACGCATGAATGAATGCCAAAAATTCATCGTGTAACCACACCAACTTGTATGAATGCATGAATGCGTGAATAGAACAATAGAACCTGCTCTGTATGATTAATGCGTTCGTACATGAACTCAGATATTAACACGTATGGGTTAATGGATTGTGTAACCAGGTCGTTAGGGTTGCGTATTTTTAAGTATTACATGTCCAGCGATTTCAAAAACGGATTCAACGGAACTATGCTCATACTTCGTCTTTTATTCAAGGGCATATCCTATTGGACCACTAAAAGCCCGCAAGTGAGAGGCCACGGTGTATTTATAGCAGAGGAAGCGTTGAATAATACCGCCGATCCAAATGGTGGCTCATAAAAAAATAAATAAAAAGGTTCGTCAGCACTGGATACCGGATGCAATCAAATCACCATCGACCCTTCCAGTCCCCGCCCCCCTAAACCTCCCTTCCCACGGGCCCAAAATGACCACCTGTCCCATTTGAAGCCAAATGACCTTGGAAAAGTCGAGTCATCGCACAATTACTGTCACTCAACGAATGGTAACCAAGGCACCGGAGGAGGGCAAGATCCGTTTTATGGATCACACCCGTTGTCCCCTAGGCTTGTGCTCTTGAGGCAATTCTGGAGAGGCGGTACTGCTGCATTCTTGCCTCATGTTTGCACCATTTTTGTTTGAAATATTTTTTAAAAAATACTTTACTATCGATATACGATAAATACGATTGAGGTAAATATTGCGCTAATTCTGAATTAAATTATTTGTGTAGAAAATATAAAGTGTTAACCGCACACCAATTAATAAAATGGGTAATTATATTGGAAAATTATTACAAAAAAGAGTATAAAATTCCATGTATTAACACACATTGCATGTCAAAAAGAAATTCCCCTGTATCGGAAACGTTCTTATATTGCAATTAATACGGTAAAATAGCAAAATACTATGTACCACACACTTTTAATTGCATGCCAAAACACCTTGATGATCTTAAAGGTATGGCAGTAGTGAAGAAAAAGGTACATGCATGGTTACTTGATGAAATTAAACATTTTTGATTGGTTATGTTCTATATGTATATTTGGCATGAATACTTGTGTATTCAAAAATGTGGAATGCCTAAATCTGGCTGTGTTTAATGTTCTCAAGTTGTAATGTTATAAATTGTTGTACCTTGTTTTTTTTGTGTTTTTTGTATACACCATTGTTTTTTATTTGCCGCATTATATGTATATGTGCTGGATCCATCTGACAAGCCATATGGCTTAGAGGTACCGTGTTTGTTTACTTATTATTAATGAATTTTTTAAAAATCTACTTTCTTGAAATAATTTCTCGCTTTGTACATTACACACTGTTTTATTTGTACTGAGCATGGCTGCGCCATATATTTTCATTCTCAAGGTGCATTTCTCATATTTCAGCGTTCATATTTTAGCGGGTTCATCAGGAAGGAAGAGGGGGGTCATTCTATGTTTTTGGGGTTGGTGTTTCAAAGGTGAATGGCTGGAACGGGGGAGAAGAAAAATACACAATGACAAGGACGGAGGTTATGCTTTAAACAGATAGGGCAACATACTAAAAAATTGTTGACATCGATGGTGAATGCAATTCCAAAATAACATCGTTAACGTGATTAACATTTTTCTTTCCATCATATAACTTCATACTGCTCTAAATCCACAGTATTATATTTGTTGACGATTTTGTTGCGATAGGGGACTCTGCTAAAGAAATCAATAAAAAGTTAAATGTTCTATCCTCACCGCTTTAGAAACAGAAATTGAAAACAAATACCAAGAAAACAAAACTGATGGTAGTGAGTAAAAGGAACATTGAAAGAAAACCCAAATTATAATAGAAATTGAGGAAATTGAACAAATGAAACAATTTTTCTAGTTAGGTGGCATGCTTACTGAGGGTAGCAGATGTTGTGCAGAGATAAAGAAAAGGGTAGCAATAACAAAACAGGCCTTTCAAAATAAGAGAGGCCTTCTAACAGACAAGCATATGAATATCGAAACTCGGAAAATGTTTGCAAAAACATTCCTTTGGAGTACATTGCTCAATGGAAGTGAGAGTTGGACCCTCCGGAAACGGGAAAAAGAGCAATTAGAAGCAGCAGAGATGTGGATTTGGAGAAGGATGCTAAAGATAAGCTGGACGAAAAAGAAAAGTAATGAAGAGGTTTCAATGGAAATAAATGAACAGAGAACCCTACTCAACAGATTTATATATATATTAAACATATATAAATATAACATTTAAAGTACAACCACAACTTTATCGGCCTAACTCCATTTCTCACACCATTCACTTCACTCTTATATATCCACTCTTATACAGGCAAATCACTATATTTAATCGAATTGTAATACTCTAAATATTGTTTTGTGCTTTCGTTACTTCCGTCATGATGATATTGCATTATTTCTCTGCAATACGCACAGTAACGAAAGCACAAGACAATACTTAAAATACCATGATTCGATTAAATATACTGCGTATGCTAAGGCATTAATGCCAGTATTCAAATTTTCACGACCAATTGATGTAAAAGAAAAGACCACTATCCAAGGTCCTTCGGTCACATTATGTGCTTCCCCAGACGGCAATGAACGTGATTTCTGATAGCCTATATCTCTGTCACATGCCCTATTACTTTTGGACGGCCTTTTTCTAGCCACCCTTTCGAGCCTGTCGTCTTGTGAATTGCACAGATTTTTTCCTAATCGTAGATTTCAGCAATGCCCAGTAGGAAGCATGTCTCAGCAACAGACCACCAGGATGTAGCAACAATATTATTATTATTAAGAAGAAGTTATGACGAGTCGACCATATGATCGGGTTGTAACATAGATCGTATGAACCGAGTTTATTCCAAAAATGCATTTATGTGAAAAGAAAAAAAAGACATTGCCAAAACACAAAAAACAAAGATATTACAATAGGAAAAGGGAAAAACCCCTCACAGTACAATTTTCTTTAATCTCGTAATTAACATCAGTGTTTTATTTGGGAAGGGCTATAGTACTTCTTTGGGTAATTCATTGTAATCCCTTTTCCCCCGATGTGGAATGAATATTTCAATGTGTTTGAGAGCTGCCTTGGAGGCTCTATCTTATATCTGTGATTTCATCTCGCCAGGTACCTAGGTTTTAAATCTTGCACTAAATGGTCCACTGTATGACATCCCATCCCACAAACGAAGTTAAAGACTGAGGCCCAAAAAAAAATTATTCTCAATCGTTTTAAAATAGGTTTCGCCACTCACCATTAATTTATCACTGACGCCCTCATTCATCAGTAGCAGGCGGCTTGCATCGTGTATGGGAAGTCCACGGGTTTCTATTTACTGGAAAAGCAGCTACTGTTAGTTCCTCCATTCATACACAACGCGTTTTGCCCTGCAACATAATAATATTTAAACCATCATTTTCTCAATTGCAGTAATTTCTGCGAGCGCTTTCATTGAAAGCAGTTCAATCCTCATACGTGCTCAGGAATAGAAAACAAGAAGGCCACAGATGAAGGAAAAAGGGATTGAGATTTCTTGTATCACTGAAAACGGTGGCTTCATAAAGTCATCATTTAGAGCTATCATTTTCTGCATGCCTAAATTGCACTAGAAAATATACCTTAAGGTAGTTAGGGCGAAATATAATTTTCCTTAGAAATCGATGAATTTGGTCACATTTTAAATAAAAATGTATCACCCTTCTAATTACATAAAAAATTCAACCCCTTACCACATTACTTTCGGAGATATTTGCCAAAAAATACCTGCCCTTTTACATGGGAAATGGTCTGTGTATGCACTCCAGAGAGACATTATTTACAAAATGAGGTAATTCTAACTCTTAGAAGTCGTAAAAAAAATAACAGCGTGTAGTTTGTATGTTTTCTCAACTATTTTTGAAAATTAACCATATCTTCACCGCAGTAGGTTCTTGGGTATCACAAAAAAACCTTCCGTTTTGAAGGAGTTTCAAACGCACCGCGCAAAAAAATGAGTCAAGTTAAAGACTTATTTAGATATTTTTATTTAATTACTAACCATTTCAGCCATGTAAAACTATATTTTTGCACTATAAATAATGCAATATTTAATCGATGTGTCTTACAGCTGCTAAAATTAAAACTTATGATTCGAATATGGTCTCTATTATGACTTGGGAACTATCTTGCTCGGACTACCTTAGGCGGGAAATGAGGATTTTGGGTAGATTTTTGATGAACCGTAGCCACTCTCCAAAAACTCTGGTAAATGTGTCCCAAAAAGTTTCAGGACCTCATTTCAAGTTATTTCTCGATATGATACTGTTGTTAATATGCTCTTTTTTCTTTTTTTTGCTTCTGCTTCATTCTGTTGGCCCCTGCGTCCCTGGAATCCCGAAAGGCTGTTATGCCTATCATCAGGTTTTCCAGGGACCAGACCAACAGAGCTTGGCATACATCCATGCCCTGGGTGGTGAAAAACCCACCCAGGAGGGACTCGAACCCGCGACCATCATTTTAGCTGGCGAGGACTTTACCCCGCTGCTACCGAGGCCGGGAAGCAAAACGTCCACAACAAAACCATCTTCCATCCATAACGCACACAACAAAATATGACATTTTACTACTGACACAAAAATATCGGCTTCTTGTCGCATACACTTGTCGGAGGTATTAATGAAAAATATTAGCATTTTTCCATGAGATATGCGCTCTGCGGAAACACATAAAAACAATAAAGAGGAAATTCCATTTCGGATATCGCATCATATTTTTAGCAGTTGTTAGTTGTTGTATGATTTTTTTCCCATTATTTCTCGGAACAAACTCATAAATCACAAAATTAACTTTTGTAAAATTGATAAAAATAAAACCTTCAATTACGCACAGCGTGGAATTTCTATTCAAGTTAACGTCTTATAAATGTACATGTAGCTAATAAATAAGAAGCACAGACGAGTGAAACATTTTTTTTCTTTTTAATTAGCATAAATACGGAGAAACAGAGAACTCAAGGAACTCCACAAACATCCTAACATAGTGAGAGAAATTAAGAGCAATAGATTAAGGTGGTTAGGACATGTAAGGAGAATACCTGAGGATAGGATGGTGAAAAAGATATTTCGTGGTCATCCTGGTGGAAGAAGATTGATAGGGAGACTCCGAAAAAGATGGTTGGATGATGCAGAGGTTGATCTGAGAAAGATGATAATTAAAAGATGGAGAACGCATGCCGGGAATAGTGATGTCTGAGCTATCATCGTCGGAGAGGCCAAGGCACTCTAAGGGCTGTATCACCCAGGAGTAAGTAAGTAATTAGCATAAACGCCTACTACATTAGCCTAAATTTAAAAAAAAACACGATTCCGGTTTGGATTTTGTCACGATTCAAATAAAATCTCCTTCTACCTACCTCACACGTAAGGTTGACAAAATAGCCACATCATTCTGAGGTTTTCAATAATTAGACGCCATAAAACAACTGCTCCAAAGATAGCACCCAAATGAGAATCGGTGTTCCAATGAAAAATCTCCAAAGGCCTAAGCATAAGAACGCACTACGCGACGCGGGCCTACGCGACGATAAGTCAGTATTCAAACAGAAAACTTACGCGGTCCGCTCCTTCGTCTGACCCATTCAGGTAGTGGTAGAGGGCGCTTGACATTGTGGCGAATGATAGAAGTTGTAACGTGGGCGTAACCTGTCCGCCATATTTGTTGACCCCAGTGTTCCTTAGGCGCTTTCAGGCTGACGCCCTAATTTTGCAATTTTACTGTTTTCCATCGGTAACTTACTAGAGATCAGCACGCACTTACTTCTTTAATATTTCTCCTCCTTACTAATATTTTTTAAATCTTTTAAACAAATAATAATTTACATTCCCCGTAAATATTATAGTCAAATTGAGTAGAATCAATGGCACTAAGTGGCCATAATATGTTATAAGTTACTTGACTCAAATTTCAAACAGATGGCGGATACTCTTGCTTTCAATCCGTTGATTCGTCCATTCCGTCGTGCTATCCATAGGGCACTAAGAAAAGAGTATGAATTAGCAATATGGATAAGATGTTCGGAGAGGCGACCGACGGCTAAGGTCATTTGCACCATAGGGGATAGGTAAATGAGGAAGGGTGGGCGGAAACCCGGCGTCGGCATTAGCCTGCTCTTAACGAAAGGCGCTAAGGGAACAAGGATTTAACGTCTCATCCGCCACACAGAGTACTGTACTTGAAGTGCTCTCCACAAGACACTCAAGTAAGAATCGGGTTCCCTCTGAAAAACATCCGCCTCTGCAGGGATTTGAACCCTGGCCGCCCGTGTGGTAGGCGAGTACACTAGCCACCACACCAACACGATCCCAAATTAACAATATGGTTGTTATTCCAGTTGTCAGGCAACAGTTTGATGACGTAGTGCCATCTCAATATAACTCAATGGTCTGACCCGTCAATTCTGTCGAAATATTTCTCCTTACATTGCTGTTTACACACGCTTGAAAATGGGAATTTTTTGAATCGCATCCCTGCGCCGCGGATAGACCAACTTCCGGAAGTTTTACTCCCGGCTAGATTCGCGGAGGATTCGGCGGAGGCGGGTTCTTGTTCCCATGGGGAAGGTTAAAATAAAACAAGCCTCGCGCTCCTCCTCCGACTCCCGCGGGAGAGATACACGACAGGATGGGGGGAGGAACTGGGAACGTGCGTCGGACTCCTTCCGCGCATGAACTTTATGGGTCCACTTCCCTATTCTGCGGAGAGGAAGAACAGGGCATGTGCGTCAGCTGCGAGGATACCATCCTCCGCCGCCCAGCACCCATTTTCAGCCGAGTGAGAGCAAAAGATAGGGAGAAACATCTTGATCCTCCGCGCTTGCCCGCGCTGCAAGGCAGTGAAGCAAGACACACAACTCCCCCACCCTCCTCTAGCCTTGCCCGTTCCCTGCTGCGTCGTCCCGGAAATGCAAAATTTTTGTCGAGGTCAGCGGAGTAGTGACCGCGTTACATAGAAGTAAACTTTTTTGATTCAAAAGTGAAAAATTTGGGGGAAGAAGAGCGGCTTTCTAACAGAAGAAGAATGTATCAACCGCCTTCAAGGCAACATTATTATTATCATTATAAAAATTAAACAGTTACAAGAAGGCCATTGGCCTAGTGGTACATTAAAAACAGCCGAGTAATTGAATAAATCTTGAAACCTACTTCTTTAATCTATTTTATTCATTATTTTAATTAATTAATTAATTAATGATTTATTATTATTAAAAATACATAATTTTTTGGGAATGGCTCAAATATTATTGCTGGTAGGTCGTTTCAGTCCCGTATGGTCCTGTTCAAGGAGGAGAACTGTTTTATTTGTCCATTGTGATCGGTACTTTATCTTGACCTGGTGATCATTTTTTTCCCACAAAGTTTGGTTTTACTATGTCCTTCCCAAATTCATCCCATTCTTCTTCCTCTCTCACTATTTTGTACATCCCACATAGCCTGCTCCTTTTTCTCCTCATCTGTAAAATCTCTGATCCCAGTACTCCAAGCAATTCTGTTACGCTCTCTGTTTTGCTGTGTTTCCCTTGCACATACCTAGCCGCTTTTCTGTGCACCTTCTCCGAGGTTCGTCACCTCTCCTTTCTTGTGTGGGTCCCATACAAGAGATTCGCACTCTAGTGTTGGTCGAACCAGGGTTTTATAGACCTTCTGATTCATGATGGTCACACTCGAATAGTTTTATTATTTTTAGCAATTTTGACGTTGATGTTATGCATTATAATGACAAATGGCCTAAACTGGATCTCTACGAGAAAGTTGAAATTGTGAATAGCTTGGACAATATTTTTATTTATTTAGTATGCATAACTTAATCACCTCTTTTCAATTTAAGTTTCCCTTCATGTCCTGTGATCCAATAATCTAGTGGTCTTGTTGACCGCTAGAATATTTGACTAGATTACTAGACACTGTTTTGCTGTGTTTCCCTTGCACATGCCTAGCCGCTTTTCTCTGCACCACCTCCGAGGTTCGTCACCTCTCCTTTCTTGTGTGGGTCCCATGCAAGAGATGCGTACTCTAGTGTTGGTTGAACCGGGGTTTTTTAGGCATTCTCTTTAGTGGTCGTGCTGCTCCCTTTGAGGTTTCTCGTTTCCCATTAGAGGTTTGAGATTGGAAGTGAGGGAACACTATATTAAAACGCATTAACACCAGAAGTACCGCACTTTGTGGCGTAACTATTAGTACAGATAGGGGTCAAATTGACCCCTTAGAAATAATTTGTTTTCTAAAGGAAATTTAACGCGTTTAATGAATATAGTATGCAAATTCATGCTGAATAAAAAATATTTGGTTATCTCTCACGGATTTATTTGCTAGTACAACACGTTTCACCATACTGTGGCATAATCATGTGCAGCGTTCTTCGGTTAGGGTCGAAGAACGCCGAAAATGATTATGCCACAGAGTGGTGAAACGCGTCGTGGCAGGAAATTAATATGTGGGAGATTACCAAGTGTACTTTATTAAGCTTGAATATAGACAACTCTCACCAAGTACAGCCTGACAGCTGCAATTTTAATATGAAAATTGTTTCGGAATATTTTCTGTTTACAACTAAACGTTTATTTGTAAGAATTGTGGTTTATATCGACGTTCAATAATTTACAATTTCAAAGTATATATTCTAGTGCTTTGAGGACTTGGACCGGGGAATTTTTCTATGCATACGTTATAGGCATATGAATACGTATTTTGAGTGATTTTAAAGTAATAAAGCGGTTTATCCGTACAACCAATTTAACAATAAGGAAAAATATTCCAACGAAAAACAGTAAAATTCCATTCCGTAATTACAAAACTAGAAAAAAAACAAGGGTGAGATGCCCTGGGGACCAAATTAACCCTCTGGTCTGGTACTAATAGGTGCGTTTATAATGCAATAACGCCGTATATCTGCACAATCCATTTAACTGTGAAGAAAAATATTCGAACGAAAGGCAATAGCACTCCATTCCGTAGCGACAAAACCTGAGTAAAACATGGGAGTGATAGCCTAGGGTCAAAATGACCCCTCTGGTACTATTGCTGCGGTGAGGTTTTTCTTTTTACATCATATTTTTATGCTATATGAGAAATGATGAAGTGTGCAGAAGAGTAGAAGAGGAAAGGACCATATGGAACACCATAAAGAAAAGAAGAAACTCATGGATTGGACAGATCCTGAGAGAAAATTGGTTTGTGAAGGACATAATTGAAGCCAAAATAGAGGGAAAGGTCCCCAGAGGAAGACCCGGGAATGTGCCGAAGTGCAAAAGTTGGGGGAAGATACGCAGCATTCTACCAGGAGAATAATGTATAAACCGTCTGCAATGCAACCTTGGAAGTTAGGATACAATGTATTGAAACGTATTAATACCAGATATGACACCACCACCACCAGATTACGTGAAGCACGTATTTCCTTGCCCAAGCCGAACCTGATGTTATTCTAACGATGTATCTTGTACATAGGACCTAAAGCGTATAATTTATTACATGTTTTATTCAAATATTCTAAGCACAAAAATGAAAAATAAACGATCTTGGTTGTTTACAAAAAAATTTCTAGAGGATGATTTCTTATAATTGTAATATTTTTATATGCGTACATACTGTATTTCCTTTATATATATATGTGTGCATAACCCATTCTGTAAACGATTGTATACATAATTCAGGTTTACCTTACACCTAAAGTTACTCCCCGATTTAACCAAAGATATTATGTTGTAAGCTTTATTTGTTGAATTGTTGGAGTAATAAAACATAATTATTATTTACAGATGCATCGCACTTTGCGGCATAGTTATTACTACAGTCAGGGGTTAATATGACCCATAAGAAATAATTAGTTTTCTGAAGAAAAACTGGCATGTTCACTTGAAATAATGGGCTTTTTAGGAAATATCTTTTATTTTCAACGGTACATTAATTTGTAAGAATAGTGAGTTATATCCACGTACTATAATTTACCATTTCAACATATAGGTAATAGTGCTTTGAGGACTTGGGCCGGGGAGTTAAGACCTATGCATACGTTCTTGGCATATGACTACGTGTTTTGAGTGTTTATAAACTGATATCGCTGTTTATCACAACAACAAATTAAACAATAAGGAAAATATTCCAACGAAAGACAGTAAAATTCCATTCCTTAATTATAAAACTCGAAAATAAACAAAGGCGAGATGGTCTGGGGACAAAATGACCCATCTGGTACTATTAGGTAGAAATTAATGCACATCATAAACTAGTGTCGCTATGATGTTCTTATTTTTACATCATATTTCTATGCTAAATAAGAACTAATGAAGCGCACGGATGAGTAGAAGAGGAAAAGACCATATGGAACACCATACAGAAAAGAAGAACCAGATTGATTTGACACACCCTGACACACAATGGGTTTGTGAAGGACATAATTGAAGATAAAAATAGAGGTAAAAGTCCCCAGAAGAAGACCCAGGAATAAGTTCATGGACCAAATTAAGAGAAAAGTATACTGAAAGGCTACCAGGAAGTAAGGGAACCAGTATTAGATGGGAAAGGATGGAGGGCTGCAGTCAACCAACCTTAGGATTGATTGATTCTAATACTAAAAAAATACAAGGCAATAACTACGCAAGAGGTTGAACGATTCAGTTTGAAGAAATAGATAGTCAAAACTAAAAACGGGTTAAAATGACACCTACTGTACTTCAAGTGTTCCATGTAAAGTGCAATACATGGAAATGTTGGCTGAATAACACCAGTTGCAAGGAAAATTAAGATAAGAAGCAACTTATATGGAGTGTTGTCCAAGGATGATGTAGATTAAGGATACGGAGAGAAACACTGACGATGAATTCCTATGAAGATAAAAGAGTAAACTTAATGGTTGAAAGCCTAACTTTGTGGAATGACACTACTGACATGGCTAAAAAGAGAGAACTCTTAGTATTTTCCACACTTAAAACTTAAATGCCCGACCCAGGTTTCGACTGCCTTGCAATCATTTTCAAAGGTGATTGAACCTTTGAAAATGATTGCAAGGCAGTCGAAACCTGGGTCGGGCATCAAAGTTTTAAGT
Source organism: Ceriagrion tenellum (assembly GCA_963169105.1). Classification (NCBI taxonomy): domain Eukaryota; kingdom Metazoa; phylum Arthropoda; class Insecta; order Odonata; family Coenagrionidae; genus Ceriagrion; species Ceriagrion tenellum. The sequence goes on along the minus strand of OY720642.1, from coordinate 86,230,127 downwards.
GTGGAAAATACTAAGAGTTCTCTCTTTTTAGTCGTGTAAGATAAAAGAGGTGTCACGAAAACTCTGAAAAGAAGAAATTAACTGTTTTTCCTCTCTAAGCATCGCTCCATGTGACTGGTCACATTTTACGAATCACAATGAGAAGAATTGCTTAAAAATACCGAGTATAGAATACATAAAATACATTTGTAGGAAATTTTATTGAAAAATTATTATTATTATTATTAAGGAAATGAAGTCTTTGAAGAGTATAAACACATTCTTGGGTTAGAATTTTATATCAACAAATGCACCACAGTTCACTTCCTGCGAAAGTCATCACAAAAATGACATACCTGTACTGTGGGTGGAGTACACACAAAATCTTCAGATAGAGTAAAATATCTTGGAATTACCTTAAATTCAGATATAATGTGGGGAACTCACATCCAAAAGATATGCGGCACAGCACTCAAGAAACTAGGTTTTGTTAAATGTATAATATAAAGGTCCTTGGATGAAAAATTGAAAGAGAGATGGTATTTCGCTCTGGTTAGGCCACACCTCGAATACGCCGCGAGCATTTGGGACACTTGTCAAATAGATTTAACCAAAACAATTAATAAAATACAAATAAAAGCAGCGCGCTTCGTAAAAAAAACTGCTACGAGCGTACATATAGTGTCTCACAACTTTTAGAGGGATTAAGGTGGGAGCCCCTAGCGACTCGGAGGCTACACGCTAGGCTTAGCTCGCGTGATAAATTCCGAACTGATACATTTCAGAGCGACATAGAGAATATTATCATGACTCCTCACTACATCTCTAGGTTTGACAGATGCGATAAAATGAGAGAGATACACTGCCGAATAGATAGATACAAAAACTTGTTCTTTCCGCGAACAATAAGCGACCACGATAAAAACTGAGCTCCACTAAATACACTCCTATAATACACGTCACCATTTCATCTCCAAAAAACTTACACCTTTACACGGCTGGTCACCTAACACCCCCTGCCGCACACCCATGCGGCGGATAGTGGGGTATTATGTAGATGTAGATTCTTTTGGTTGAAATGCATCGTCTATATTATCCTCATCGTGAAGAAATTCCACCCTGCGAACCTAAAGATTGTCGTCCATATTAGGTGGAGATCAAACAAGATCTGCCGAGAACCAATCATGGTAATGATCAATTCTGATGATGATGAGCCGTATGGAAACCGGTGTGTACGCGTTTGGTGTTGGAGATTTTCTCTTCCAAGACGGGAAAAAAAGGAATTCTGTCGATATGGTAATTACGAGGGCCGCATATCGTGACCTCAATAATCTCTCCCGGGAGGAGTTCATGTAAGCTCTTCGTACGTCATAATCGACCTGAGTTACAAACCAATCCATGTGTTTCGACCGAGCAGCAGTCCGCTTTTGTTCTCCTCTGATGTCCTCGTTTCTCCTCACAGCTCATTTTTTCCACTCCTTCAATGCCCATTATTGAGCTTTTGTTCCATGGGCTCCCTTGGAAATGCCCTCGACCAATCGGCAATTGAAGTCATAAGACTTCTAATTGCGCCGCATCACAAATAAAGAGCATAGTCCTTCGTTACCCCCGTACTAGTTAGTCACACGGTCGCTACAAACACATTCTGATTAACCTACTTGTCAGTATTCTACCAGCTGATTGGAAAGTTTTCGGACAATACTTATTCCAACTTCCCAATTTATGGCTATTCGTTCCGCTTCCCCTCCCACACGTGATCCTCCAATAAATCCCTCTTGAATTCCTCATACCACATCTCACAGCTTGCGCTCTTCCTTCATAATATTCTAAAATCAGGTGAATCGGTTAAGCAAGTCGACGCGATATTTCTTGATTTCAAGAAGGCATTCGACAAGGTTCCTCACATAAAGCTGATACATAAATTGCAATCATGCGGAGTTAATAGCGAAATAGTGAATTGGATAAGTGACTTTCTCAGTGATCGAAAACAAAAAGTAGTTATTGATGGTATTCACTCTGATATGTTCGACGTCACATCTGGTGTTCCTCAGGGAAGTGTGATCGGCCCTCTTTAATTCATTATTTATATAAATGACCTAATTCTAGAATAAGCCGTAAATTAAGATTATTTGCAGATGATACAGTTATCTACCGTGACATAAGCGAATACGCGGACTTTGAAGCTCTTTCATCGGACCTTAACAACGTTCATTCGCAAATGCACCACAGTTCACTTCCTGTGAAACTCATCATTCAGATGCCATACCTATACTGTGGGAGGAGTAAGCATAAAATCTTCATGTACAGTAAAATATCTTGTAAATACCTTAACTTCTGATATATTGGGAGGATTACACATACAAAACATATATACACTCCTATAATACATGTCACCATTTCATCTCCCAAAAACTTGCATCATTACACGGTTGGTGATCTAACACCCCCTCCCACACGCCCATGCGGCGATTCACAGGGTATTATGTATATGTAGATCCCTCAACTTATTTCGTCCAGAATTCCTATCCTCTTCCTCTCTTCCTCAGAGTTCTCTCCTCTATTGCCCTCTTCAACATTCCCTCTCCTTTCAAAATATCCTCTACCTATGTCTTCTACCTCCTCCAAACCTCTGCTACTAGTTTCCTCTCCACTCCAACCATATCCAATACTTCCTTGTTCGTCCTCCTCGTCACATACCTCCATCCTTTCTCCGAACCCACTTCTCAAACGTCCCGCTCCTCCAGTATCAGTCTCCGCTCTTTTTATGAAGTCAGGACAGTACTCCGTGACAACTGCGTTTATCACCTCTTCGTCGTTCAAAGTAGATGTGTGGAAAAATCCTTTGTGTCATTACTCGAAATGGGTTAGAAAATAAGAGAAATTAGGAAGAAATTTAAAATTTTTACGTCTTCAGTTTGTGCCAGACTGGTATTTGCGAGTCTAATCTTGCAGATTATCCTCTGCGGAGTCCATAAAAAGGGGTCAAAGAACTTCATGAAGATTGGAAAAGAAGGTATTGCAATTCCACATACAATTTTATGTTTTTATTTTTTTATAATTTTACGACCCGGGTTTCGCCACAGTGCAGCAGTTTCGTCAGGTGATCAGCACTGCTGCACTGTGGCGAAACACGGGTCGTAAAATAAAATTTTATGTGGAATTGCAGTACCTTCTTTTCCTATCTTCATGATGGATAAATTCCACCAAGTGACGCCGGAAACCGTTACCTTTGTCAAAGAACTTATTTTTAGTTAGTTTACGAAGGCGTAAGAGAGTGAACATTTCAAAGTTTCTTTCTGTTCCACCCTATCTCGCCGGATACCATTGAATATAGTTGTAACTGCAAGAATTGGCCAAAGAGTAATGCCCCACACTTTTTTTCTAAAAAAATATTTTTCTGCGATAGTTATCTTTACACGTGTAAAAGAATCATGTTTCACCGACTCACTCTAGTTTCTACATAATCTCCTTCAAGCTTCTATTGCTTTCCTCCAGGGTTTCACTCACACGTGTATGACCTGTCGGTACCAGTTCTCGCTCTGCTAAGGAACAGGGTGGTTCACTGTGATAATCAACTCTTCGTCGTCCGAAATATTATTGTAAAAACGTAGTTTCTATCTTTATAAAAAATGGATTAGAAAAGAAGAAAAAATAAAAAAGCAGTTTTCATTCTTTCACGTCTTAAGTTTTGTGCCAGACTGGTATTTTTGAGAGCCTCATCTTTGCAGTCTGCCCTCTGCCGAGTTCACATAATTGGTCAGAGCACTCGGATGTAAGATACGGTAGTGTTCTGATAACCTGATAAGGCTTAGCGAGTTATGGAGATGCGTCTCTCGATGACCATTTGAATGCACTGATCTCTGTTATCAGGGAGTTGAAAAATATGAGGCTTTACTCTCTAGCCAACCCTCATATCTCCTCTACCAAGACACTTCTACGTCAGACCAATCCCAACGCCAGGCAATTTTGGTATATGCTAAACAAGAGGAAAATAACCTAAAAATGAGTAACCCAGTTACAAAAACTATTACCAAATTTAAAAGTAACCGGCTATTTTAAGAATAGTTTCTCCTAAAATAAATCGGAGGCCGAATTCCTTACTTGGCTAAATGAAGCTAATCTTTGAAATGTTGCCTCACTTATAACTATGCTTTAAAAATAATTTTATATACCACAAGAGAAGGCGACATATTTCACTCTAAAAATAATAAAGAAAAATTTCGCAATGATGGTTGAAAATGAAAGCCAAGGTATACCCCTTGTCCTTTTTAGCTCACGGAAAAACGCAGTCGTGGGAATATATACAGAATGAAAACAACTCTATGGCATTCACAAGTCTAATTGTAACTCTAGTGGGTGACTGTGTCCACATACTGTGTCAATCAGTTGCGTGGTAAACTTTTACCATTATCTTCAAGGGGGCTGTATACCGCGGCCGAAATCGCTTCTACAGATAGAACTTTTATTTTAAGACTTCCATTGGTTACGGAAGGGAAGGCGAAGATCTCTTCTGGGCAGCGGTAGAAGCTGGAACTAAAAAGGCGTTTCCGACCGAAGTGTACAGTACCCTTAAGTTTTCTTTCACGTCACCTATATCGATGTATTGACATTATGCCTCCAATATATAATAAAATGGAAACTGGAGATTTCGCGGCGTGGAAGGACGTCATAATAAACAAGATAAACATTTGCAACTTCCACAATTTATTGAACACTAGCGACCGGTTTCGGCTGTCACGCCATCATCAGGATGACGACATGAACCTGATGATGGCGTGACTGCCAAAACCGGTCGCTAGTGTTCAATAGATTGTGGAAGTCATAAATTTTTACCTTGTTAATTATTCCAGTTTCTAATGTTCTTTCAGTGATCCATTACTACTTAACATCCGTTCATTGGCACCCATCCTTATTGGCCTACCTCATAAGGATATATACCTATATTTACGACGACTACCTCATGTGTTACCTTTCTATATAAACGACATCTAAATCTACATCTACATCTAAATCTACATCTACATCTACACCATACCCTGCAGGCCACCCAACGGGTGTGTGGCAGGCGGTGCTTCCACACCAGGCATGCATGAATTATACGGGCAGAACACCGAAACTACATTGAAACCAGCTTACCACACATGCAACGCGCCAATTAAAAATCTACTAACCAAGAAACATTCCATCGTCAATCATTCCAACATTCAAGGGATACAAGGACTACTACCACAGATTCAAAATATCATGCATAAATAAGAACATCAATATTTACATCACGCATAAATAAGAACGTAGAGAATATAAAGAAAAAGATCTACAGTCTAGATAATATCACTATTCGCTCAATTCGTGACAACGGTCACAGTATTTATGGCACCGAACGGTACGCGGAAAAAATGATTATTTACACCTATCGGTTCTGCAATCTATCTCCCTAATTTTATTGGCGTGGTCTAATCTACCGTAGCACGAGGGGGTTAATAGAACGTTTTGTACGTCGTCAGAGAAATGCTTTTCCTGAAATTTAGTCGAGAGGTTAAGCCTATAATTTAATCTACACTGTGATAGCGATTCCCATCCCAATTCTTCTAACAATCCAGACACACTAGCAAACTTATCGTAGCATCGTTTTACAAACCCAGCTCCTCTTCGTCGCACGCGATCAACAAACTACATTTTCCAGCACACGCCGACTTCTTCCCCATTGATCTTCTTTTCCAGAGCGTCCCTCTCCCATCCGCCTCCATTCATTACCACTCTTACCGCCCAAGATTCGAGTCTCACACTCCACCGCTCGCCAAACGCATATCTCCCGGGTAACAAGCACGCGCCTCCTTTCCACACTTCCTTGGTTTCTCCACAACCCAACCTCGCCGCATCCTTCTTCGCCCCCTGCTCCCCCTCCCTCGAGCCCCTCTCTCTTACACTCCCTCGCCCGCGATATCCCCTGGACTGTGAAGAGTGCCCGAGTTCCGAGCTACATCCCCCAACCACACTCCACTGTCCCTTTCACCCAGGGCGAAGGACGGGCGGCCAGGGAAGAGTTGAAATGGCTTATGGCCGGTTGCAAGAACATTGATACAAATGAACTGCCAAATAAACGAAACGTTGAAAAACCCATGGTATGCTCGTGAAGAATACACTAGATATACACGCGAAATCGAGGGATCTGGGTTCGATTCCCACTCCAGGCGAATGATTTTTCCACTTTGAATTTCATACAACTGTGTGATCACTAACTCCGTTAACACTTTGCGTGCTGGGCTTAAAAGTGAAGGCCCCCACAGAAAAACTGAGGATTTAACACACCTACTTGCGTTGTGAAAGAAGACTCTTAATTCTAGGTTAATTAGGAATAGGAACATCTATTTCCTATTAAAATTTCTTTTGGGACTCTGTGGTCATATGTCTGTCTACCAGAAAGACTGTAGTTATACCATTCGGTCCAGCTGCCGTTCAACAATGATATTCCATGGACATTCTTGTAAGTCCATCGTCCTTCTAAAAAAATATAGGAGGATGTACCATAACGTCCAAAGCACTCAAAGTGTTAAAGTTACTGTGCGGCTAGTTCCGTGGTTCTTTGAAAATTTCAAAAGTTAACACCTTTGTGTTCAAAGCTGGGCTTTACCCCGTGGACTGAGGCGGTTAGCGCTGGCATACGGGTACCTCTGGCATCATATGCACGGTATCTGTGAAGAAAACTTGCTCCTTAAAGCTCCCAAGAGATTCACAGTGGAAGAGGTGGTCTGGATGGCTTAATTGGTTAGAGCACTCGGTCAGTTTATTGCATGAATAATTGCTAATGCACATAATAATTAGTCATAAAAATTAAATCAAATGGTAATTCGTCTCAAAGCAACTCTATTATCAAGTAATTAATTCTTCAAGCGGTTCATTACGCATCCGCCACATCCTGTCTACTTACGGAAATCATTACCCCATGCCGTAAGTTATAAAACCCAATAAAGTTATCAAATGTTTCTGCAATTCTTGTTGAATGGTTGCCATGGCTTATGGACCCCATAACTTTATAGAATACATATGTGTCGTTCCTGCAACTGACCATTAGAGGCAAGTTGGTTTGAGCTAGATTTTCTCACGTCATTGAAAAATACCACAGAGGAAGGTTTTTAAAAAGACAACTTTTCTGTTCCAAGAAAAGAGAACAACGAACGTCAAAAGAGTATGTGAACAGGGATGTTATTCTAGAATTAGGTCATTTATATAAATAATGAATAAAAGAGGGCCTATTACACTTCCTTGAGGAACACCAGATGTGACTCAGATCATATCAGAGTTATCGGGTCTCCAGCCGAGTAATGGTGCTGAACTGCACAGAATGTTCGATGACACAGTCTGCCATTGTGTTTTAGGGTGAATGACCCTTTAATATTCCCTTTCGTCTCCTGAGTGCTCGTCACCCAGACCTGAAGACCTCACCTCACTTGGAGTATGCCGCTAGTGTATGGGACCCTTACGAAGTAAGACTAGTTTCAGATATAGATCAAATACAGCGAGGGCTGCTAGATTTCTTAAAAATTGTTATGATAATCATAGTTGTGTTACTAAATTGTTGAGGGAATTAGGGTGGGAATCTCTATCCGATTGAAGGAAAAACAAAGGTCAAATCTTTTACGAAAGTTTGCTGAAGACTAGTCTTTGCCGGACGTTCAACAAATTTTGCTAGAGCCACACAATTTTGGTAGAAACGATTACTACTTGTGTTTTATTTATCCTGGGTGGGATGGGTCATAACCGTCCCCACTTCCCCCAGCCTAGTTTACATACACAGACAACCATGCCCTGAACAGAATATTCTACCCAGGCGGGACTCGAACGCGCGACCCTCGGGTAAGCAGGCGAGGACTTTACCTCGCCGCCACCGGGGACAACTTTACAGGCATAAGATTAAGGAAATAGATTTCCGAACCAATAGATTGTAAATGATATTTTTTCCACGCACAATTAGGGACCATAATAGTTGCGATAGATCAGTTCTAGGATACCGAATAGGTTAAATAGTTTTTTCAGTAGAGCTAAATATCCTAACATAAATATTAGCTACTAACCTCGCATGCAATCTCCGGCATAACATACTCTTGCATGTCTTAGTACCTTATAGTGCTATTTATCTGTCGCATTAATAATACTAACCAGTAGTTGATTCTTAAGTAGTGTACTGCATCGTAGCATGTTCTTCTACGTATCGCCCTCCTAGTTTCTGCTCTGACTGTTGTCCTGACTGATTTTGGCCTGCGTCTTCCATCCGGAGGAATGTGCGCGGTTCTGATTAAAACTTGGATGAGTGCTGCATGCTTGGTGTTGAATCACCCCATGTCACACACCCTAATGAAGACTTGGACGGTATTTCATAGATGCAGACGGAGAAGACCATTCTGAAGACTCTTTCGTCTACAGGGTGATTAACCCAGAATACGACTGCAGACTAATGGCCGGTTGCAAGAAAATTTAGTTATGGAATCAATAGTTATGAGATCCATAAAGTTATAGAGCTCATAAATATATTCGGGTTGCATGAACACATCTATTAGTTACTTAACTTATTTACCAATAGTTACTAGCCTCGAATATTTGATCTAATCTTCCACCGCCGGATAAAAGTTATGAAAGTTTAGCCTATGAATAATTGATAAAGCACATTATAATTAGTCAGTAAGAGTAAACAAACTGGTCACTTGTCTCAAAACAACTCTTTAATCGAGTAATTAAGTCTCCAAGCGGTTCATTACGCCTCCGCCATCTTGGCTACTTATGGAACTCATAACTCCATGCCATAAGCTATGAGACCAATGAATTTATCGAATGTTTGTGCAACACTTATTGAATGGTTGTCATGGCTTATGGGTCCCATAACTTTATGGAATACATATGTTGCGTTCCTGCAACTGGCCATTAGTCATCTAAGCGTCGGTGCAGTTCAACACCACAACCCGGCTGGATACCCGAGAGGTCTTCATCCTAAGCGCTCGCCAGGATAAACTCAGATCGGAAATAGTACGTGAAAAAATTTGCTATTACTTTCCCAGTGACTTTACCGTGTGGTCTCATTATGGAATCAGTCAAAAGAGACAGATCGGAGGTGAGTTCGCTTTGCAGATGACATCGCAATCATAATTGGAAATCGCGATGGCATCCAAAGGTTACTAAACGGAATGGACCAAGTTTTCCAGGAATACAACATGAAAACAATAAGACGTAGGCGGATTAAAATCCTAGAAAGAAGAAGAGGAGAAATGAATGCTTAAGTCCCACTGAGAGGAGAGAAATTAGAGCACCTTAACCCAACCGGGCCGACTCAGCCAGTCTGAGATTTCAGATCGATCTGAACCAGCGAGTTTGTGGCGCTCCTCTTTATTCTTTGGCCGTCATTTGGAGACAAAATATGATTGCAATTATTTAAGGCGTGTGTTGTAACCAATTGTAACAAGAGTGTAGTGATGACGAGAGAAGTGACGTTGATGATATCGTTGCAAATCGCAATTCTCCCTCCTATTGGGCAATTTTGTTCACTCGGAATGCGACTGGAAATTTCCAACTCTGCACTTGTTCTCACACCGGGTCGACCGTGCTTATGCTGATTGATTCGATTGTTCCCCATCGATAGAAGTCATTCGTAGAAGTTCGCAGAAGTCATGCGGGGGGACATTTTTTTTAACCAAATCGATTTTTTCTTTATCGTAGCCTAGAAGTGGACTCTACGCGATACACAAAATTAGATTTTTTTTTCATTTTTTTAAAACCATTTTCCATTTAAGTTAAACTGTAGTTCATGAGTTTAAATTAATGCAATATTTTTTTCAAAATATAATTTATATTGTTTTGTTATGCATATTTCATTGTTGACAATTGAAACTCAACAGCACATAGAGTTGACATTTGCTCTGGTTAATGCGTAGACTTGGCTAAATTCAGAGATAGGCAACTTTATTGCATGTATACTTTAAAACGCCACAATTTTTAAAAAATTTCTGTGAAAATACGCAAAATAAACCGATTGTTCGCCTTGTGCATTCATTTTTATGTAAAAGCCAAGAAGACGCCAAAAACTGTGGCAAAACGTCGGTAGTGAATTTTCTAAAAAGTGGCCAAAAATATATTGTATACATTTGAAAAATAAACTTTGGATAGGGGAGGGTGTAGGATTGCAGTCAACCAATTAACGTCTGAGCGACCAATGATAATTTAATAAAACTAGATTCATAAGTTTGTTCATTAACCTCCATCGAACTTCACCTTGAAATGAGAAGGGTTGGTGGTGTAACTGGCTAACACACCTGACCGACAATTTGGAGATCCGGGTTAAAATCCAGGTCAAGTTAAGAGATTTTTTACACATATAGGTGTCCATTGTTAAGTTGAAGGATAGGCTACTCCAACATACTGCGGTATATCAGATTATAAGATTTAAATCAGGAAAATGGACTACAGAAGAGACAGTTCTGTTTAAGGTTTCCGCGGCGAGCAGGTATTCTTTCCATTATTCTTTCGGGATTCGGCCGCATCGTTGTTTTTCTGACAGCGTGTCTCCTCCTATTGTGGAGGCGTCTTCAGGTCAAAGATCTTCGACCTGAAGACGTCTCCAGGATAGGAGGAGGTACGCTGTCAGAAAAACATTGACGCGGCCGAATCCCGAAAGAATAATGGAAAGAAGTGACAGGATTAAAATGTATTTTTTTCCGCGATCGATAAGACAACATATTGGCGGCCAATGAGACTTCGAAGTAGATTGGTCGGCAGGCATTGTATCTGATTAATTGATTTTCTCTTTATTTTTGTGTATTTTTTATTAATTTATTTATATTAATTTTTATTAAACCCTTTGAGTGCGGCATGACGTGATATCACGGGTATAAATACTTAAGGGTTGAAATTCGCTATGAAAAAATCATTCGACTTCACCGGGATTCGAACCCGGATCTCCCAATTGCCGGTCAGGTGGGTTAGCCAGTTACACCACCCTGCCATCTTCCTTCAAGGCGAATTTCGTGGGGGGGGGTTTATGCGAACTAGATGTTCAGGCCTCAAGTCTACTTTGTAGCACATGAAACGAAGTCGTGCTTACAAAGCTACTGTCGCGGTGGATTAACCCAACATTTTCGTTATTAAAACGTCGAAATTGACAAATTTCCAAACTTTGCATTTGACAAATGATGCGGTACGAAGTCACTCGCACGGGTGCATATACACCAGGGTTGAAATTCGCTATGAAAAAATCATTTGACTTGACCGGGATTCGAACCCGGATCTCCCAATTGCCGGTCAGGTGTGTTAGCCAGTTACACCACCAAGCCATCTTCCTTCAAGGCGAATTTCGAGGATTCGATTTTTTATGCGAACTACATACTTGTTTTTTTAATCTGCCGAGCAGAACTGACATCACGTTTCGCATGATCCCTGCTTGACTCTTGTATTTCGTTCACTTAGAAACAGTGTACATCAAATCAGTAGGGTCTGTTGTGTTGGAGGCGTATTTATGATGCCGGGTCAATCGGTAATAACTCACCCCCTACCAAAAACCAGTGAGATGGCTCGCAGGGTAACACGTATACGTAGATGTTACTAAATGCAACGTAATTACAGCATAATGTAGTTTTTATTATTAACAGCTACAATTCCATGCCTTACGGGTGCTTTAAAATCTACTCATTTCCCTCGGGTCGTGGAAAGTTGTGTGATTTCCATCCCGTTCATCGTAGATGATCACAAGCTTGAATTTCTTCAGTAGTGTTGAACGCAATTTTGCCCGGCCCGTAGAACGCCATGTAGCGGCTTTCAGGGTAAGCTGGTGATTTTCACGCTGATATTATTCCAGAACGCTTACGCCTTGTTATGCAATTTATGCGTGACTTTCTCCTCTAAATACTCATCACGAGTTCATAAGCCTCTAGCGATGAGAAGCGTAATCGCAGCAAACCGCGCGAAACATCTTTTTAGCAGTTCTTCCTGGGAAAACTTTGAATCTCCGAGCGGTTTTAGTGGCGCAAGAGATCACTGAATAAGGAAAGGCAGAGATCGTTTGAGGAATGAAACATTCTAATTACACGAAGCGGAATTTGCGGTCAATTTTCTAATCCAAATATGAAGTGTATTAAAATATGAATAAAAACTAAAAAAGTTCTTCAAGTATGACATGATAATTAATTACAAAAATACCAAAAATCCTAGTAATTGGGAGATAGAAGTTGAATGCAGTAGTCACGCAAAGAGTATATCAATTAACTCGGGTTGATTCGCTCACCTACCTCGAAAGCACCGCCACGTGAGACGATAGAAGTACGACGGACATCACGCGAAGAATAGTCCAAGATAAGAAAGCGTTCATTATCAATGGACAACCACAGTGTTTTAAGAAGATGGGACACGCGTTGGACAGAAGAAGAACAACAGACATCAAGCAAAGAATAGTCCAAGATAGAAAAATCGTTTGAGATGAATAGACAACCAATATTTTCAAAGAAGATAGGACTACAAACTAGGAAACATTATGCAAAAACATTCGTGTGGAGCGCGATCAATGTTATGAGATGCACTCGCATCTCATAGCATTGATGCATAATATGCTCATACATGATGCGTAATATAACATGCGCACGCATCTTATAACATTTCCATGCCAATAATATACTTTCATCTTACCATGAAGTAAAACGCAAGACTACTACCATCGAATGATGTCAAAATATTTCCAACTCATCGGTCATTTGAAGAAGATATATTAGTTTTAAAATGATGAATTTTAACAATGAAATACATTGCATTAATGCCTTATTAAACATACATTGTTGAATGTTTTAATCCTGAAGAATATTAAATCCTTCCCTCAGTTCCTTAAAAAAATCATGACATCAAAACCTGCCGAAATAGTAATGATCTGGAGTCAGTACAATTACTCGTTTTTGTGACGTAGTAAAAGATTCGGTTTTACTTGTAGGAGAATTTATCTGAAATTAAAAAAATATAAATTGGAGCACTAAGCCCAGCTTTACTCATTACAGCATATTTTGTACGCCTTAAGCAAAAACAGAACTTCGATTCGCAGGTACATTCTTAAGGCTAATGAAAAGAACCAATCAGAGAGCAGTCACCAAGCAGAGAGAGCAGAGTACTAATGCGGAGGCCGCGTTGCTAACACTGAACTCACGAATAAGGGCTCTGTGAAACACAAAAATTAATAAAGGAAGTACTATATTCTTTTCATTTTAAGTTACCAAAATATCAAAAACAAAGAAAACCCTTCCCTTAGGAAGAGAAATTTTTTTCCCTTATATTTTTATATTATCCACGCTTTTTCACCGGGCGAAGGCAGTGTCAGATTAAACGAACCAAAAGGCTGAAGTGGAACACCTGAAGACGACCTTTCATGCCAATGGATACACGGAGAGAGAGATCCATTTGGCTCTAAAAAGAACAAAACCAAAAGGCAGAGCAAGCCTCCCTTTCACACCAAAAGTATCCAACCAGATATCATGGATACTAGCCAGACACGAGATCGAGACTACCCACAGACCAACGATAAAACTTAAAAACATCTTGGGAAATGTTAAAGACAACCTACTTCTTAAGATGCCAGGAGTATACAGCATTACTAGTGAATGCGGCAAGGTACACATCGGCGAGACTGGACGCACGGTGGAAACACGCCTGACAGAACATGCTAGGTGCATCAGGCTCTTCCATCCAGAAAAATCTGCGGTGGCAGAGCGCAGCCTGGAAAATGGCAATAGAATTGACTTTTCCAGCAGCAGAGTCTTGTGTAAAACAAAGGATTACTGGGATCGCATTGTAAAGGAAGCCGTGGAGATCGGGCTGGAGAAAAATATTTCAACCGAGACAGAGGTTTCCAAATCAGCAACGCTTGGAAACCTGCTCTGAGAATGCTGGAAAAACGACGGGAAAAAAATCCGACCAATCGGAGCCAACCTGACAAAAATGGCGGGAAAAATGACCAAATGTCACAATATAAATATCGAACCATTCTGGCGAAAAATCATTCGCCCTGAAGACGATGGCAGACTACGTCATCGAAACGTCGGTGAAGTTTAACACCATTACCCGGCTGGAAACCCGAGAACTCTTCATTCGCCAGTATTCAAGTATTCGCCAGGAAAGACTCAGATCGTACAGAATATTTTATAGTCAACTTAATTACATGTTTGTTGTATAAATCCCATGATACGTGATACATGATGTTTAATTAATGGAATTGTGGCCGTCGAAATAGTATAGACCTGGACTTTGACGTGTTTCATATGAACACTGAGCGTGATCTGTAGGGCATGCTATACATCATTGGAAATAAAATTTATTTACCCTTAAAGTGATATATATTTTGGATCAATGTCATTTGTCCGCTTAATATCAAGTATTAAGAAAACGAATAAAAATACAGTATAATTGTCCATCTTAACGACTTGGTCATGTTTACAAAATTGCGGAACACCAATGGTTAATGAAAGAAAAGCCAAACTTCAATCACAAATAGAGTATATAATCCTGAAGCCGTAAACACCTTTTCATTACGTCTTACACCTTTAACCTCTCCACATACATACCTGTTTAGGCACTGCTGCTTGTATTTCCCTATTCGCTCTCCAGATGCTCTCTTGTGCTACACAAGAGAGTATTATCTTTATTTCAAAGCGGCTCTAGCGTTAATCCTGCGACATTGAGAACAATTTTTTGAACATAGTTGGAAATAAATTCTTGGACGGCATTTCATTTGAGTTCATCCAACTACAAGGTGGGACTCAACTTATACGCAGTAATGGAGGTGTAGAAATGTGAAGATGGAGGCGTTGAAATTATACTTTATATTTTCTGAATACAATAAAACATGTTATGACTCGTGTTCCTGGCGCGGTATTCAAAATTTCAGGTGAGAATCGAATTACCCGAAGTTTGTTCGTATCTATAGCTGAGCTTGACGCCTTTATATTAAAAAGTAACTGTTTAAATAAAACATGAAATGAACAACTTTGCTTAGAGGAAAATCTTTACATACGTAATGGAATTATTAAGAATAACATCTTCGGAGTGAAATGAAAGCTGTAACTTAGTAACTTCTCATAAACTTTATTAACGACCTAGCCGTTGGACTGTTGTGGACCTATTAAGGACCTCTGAGGAACTTAAGCAAGTTCCACAAATCTTTGCCTGACACAACCAGTCTGACATCTTCAGAGATTTATGGCTGTAGGTAAAAACAGCACTGAGTTGCCGGGAAAACAAATTACGGCAAACTAGACTGTTTTTCACTTTTTTCAACAGATGATTACCAAACAAAACTCTTGCTCCAGGTTTCACGAAGAAGTGAAGTCAAAAATCACTCCACCATCGCAAATGGCCTGGGTTTGTATCATGTGGATCGTGGATTAGTCTCTGACGTCAACCAACTACTTCTTCCCCCCACCCCCCCTTCCCCAGATGTATATTTTAACTCGCATACCATGTATAATGTACCTTTGAAAATGATTGCAAGGCAGTCGAAACCTGGGTCGGGAATTAAAGTTTTAAGTGTGGAAAATACTAAGTTCTCTCTTTTTAGTCATCTTAGAGATAGCTTGTTGTATATAGATAGTTTGACCGGTAGTCTGTTGCCATTTATGAAATTTACTACAAAACAAAAATTACGGATGTGATTATCATAGTTCATCTATTGTCTATCGAAAAACGAGTCTATTACCGATCTATCTGAAGAGCGTATGGACCGAAACGAATGAAGAGGGGGATCGGGTTGGTGTGGTGGATATAGTACTCGCCTACCACACGGGCGGCCAGGGTTCAAATCCCTGCAGTGGCGGATGTTTTTCGGAGGAACTCGATCCCTACTTGAGTGTCTTGTGGAGGGCACCTCAAGTGGAGTACTCCGTCTGTCGGATGAGACTTTAAGCCGTGGTCCCCTTGGCGTCTTTCGTTAAGAGCAGGCTAATGCCGACGCCGGGTTTCTGTCCACCCATCCTCCCTTACCTATCCCCTATGGCGCAAATGACCTTAGCCGTCGGTCGCCTCCCCAAAAATCCAATCCAATCCAACGAATGAAGAGCAAGGACTCTGCTTTGGATCGAAGAAAGCAGAGCAAAAGACCAAAGGGAAAGCTTGCAAGCATCTCACTAAGATTGCGACTATCAAGTTTCACACGGATCAATGCTATCAGCTGGATTAGGAGGGATTCTAACGTCAAGCCAGTTTCAGCCACAAAAATGAAAAACAGAAATGATCATGGAAGATGGGAGCCGGAAATTTATCTAACGTTTTCCGAGAGGAAGATTAAAGTCTAACTTATCAAGATTTTATTTCGCAATGCAGTAGCGTTCCATCTCCGACAGTGCCCGCGTTGACATAAATTAATACCTTCAGGAAATGATAAGGTGTGCAGTTATCACACTTCAGGGATTTATTGCGATAGCGACCCCGTAACCATTTCCATTTCCCTCAAATCTCATGGCGAGATAACTTTAGGCGGATATAAATGATCTGAATCTCTGTTTAATTACTCCCAGGGGCTGGAAGCGTTAAACATAGGCCCTAGGCTTTCTAGGCTTTCCTCAAATTGGGGAGGGGAATTCACAATCTTAGCCTTTAGATTAATTTCATGGCCGTGAGAGGGCCGTTACGGTATATTGCGAGTCAGACCTGACTGCAATGAGACGTTCTTTCTGGTGGTGACTTATTCCTAATGATGAATAATATTATCACGGTCGCCAACTGTCTGGGGAGTTAATTTCAGTACTCACATTATAATTAATTCTACATGCATATTAAGAAGTGGTTAATTAATAATTGCTATGCGTAGTTAATTAATTGGTGTCGATTATTCAACTGTCAACGGAAAAAAAATTAGGTGACAAGATTTGACGCAGACAGTTCTTACCTAATAAAACCTTTGAATAATCGTGTTCTTCATAATTTATCGCCATTTCTTAAAAAATAATTACTCTATTATGACTGGAAGTAAATACATTGACAAAATTTCAGAGCTGTAAGTCATCGAGAACTCAAATTTGGTTACCCAACCAAAATAATGATTCCGTACTTGGTCAACATGAAATTCTCTTCTGCTAAATTGGACGAATTGCATTTTCACAACGTTAAAAAGAATACGCGACCGTCTTATTGCGGTGTTAATAGACTGAGCATGTAGTATAATTGTAGCATGCGGCATGCGTGTAAATAAAATAAAGTCAGCCAGATTGTGTCCGCTAAAGCAGTAGTTATAACTATTGAATGATTTGGCATTTGGATAAATTGTTCAAAATTGAAAAAAAAATCATGTTAAATAGTTTCTACTAGACTTGAAAACATGGTTATTTTCTATGGACAATATTGAAAAATACTTCTAAATATTGAACTACAAAGTGAAGTGAATAATGTATTATTTGTATTTGTTTGTATGTTAATACTCTGGTTCATGACCAATGATAATTAATGTTGTTTTTTCTGCTGTTTGCCTTCCCCTTGCCTTGTTCTTGTAATGAAAACATGATTTAAAAAAAAACTGTTTTTTGGCTTTATAAAAATCTATGTTGTAATGTTCTGTTTTTGGCCGCACCAGCCAGCCATTTTTTTTTCTTTTTTTCGCTAAGATAACTTCATATGATGGAAACTCCAACACTGGTTGTTTACCACAAGGGTGCCAATATTCCACCTATTGTAAATTTATTGTCAAAGTTATTTGTTGTAAAATTTAGTGGAATAAATATTATCTATCATAATTGTTGATGAAGTCGTTAAAATTGATTGATTTTGGCGTTACGTTGTGGAACGACGAGAAGAGTTTTTCGTAATGAAAGGTTCTTAATTTTGGTGTGCAGTGAAAATTTAGTATTGGGTTAAAATCTTTCTTCGGTTCTTAAAAATCAAACGATATTTCAGTCACAATTCAAAGAACAGCCTGCTGTACTCCTGCAGAAAGAATCCTCCTCGCCACAGACTATAAATGTAGCTTGAAGAATATTATGTATGTGCATAATGAAAACATCATTAGCCATCAGGTCTGAGACATCGTCAACTTCAAGCCATTAATGCTACTCATTCCTCAGTGTAGTCCATGTTTCCCTCCATGGTAGTTCGAGCGAGATAGTTTCCGAGAGCGATCAAGACTTTACTCGAAGTAAACGATAGAATTTCGGCAGCTATAGGAAGCATAAAATTAAACATTCCACGACTAATAGTGGAATTAAATAATTTTTATAGGACTAAAACTCTTCATATTAAAATAAAAATATCTATGAGATATTGTAACTTTTTAAGAGATTTTTTTGTATTTTCACGTGGCACGTTTAAAACTCCTTCACAACGAAGTCATTTTTGCGATTCTGAAAAAAATTACTGCGGTGACAATATGATTAATTTTCAAAAATAGTCCAGAAAACAAACAAACTCAGCATCGCTCTTTTTTGACGAGATATAAGTGTTATAAATACCTCATTTTTTTCTAATAAGGAATACTCTTGAGGTGCATACACGTACCATTTTCCATGTAAAAGGTGTGGTATTTTACCCAAAAATCTCAGAAAGTAATCCGGTGAGGGCGAGATATTTTTCTTCAAAATGTGACCAAATTTATTGATTTCTAGGTGAGCTGATATTTCGCCCAAACCACTTTAAGCTCTTTAGATCCAAATCCTATTTCACCAATATATTCACAGAAAAATCAATTTAAAGAGTAGCTTACTTTCCACTTGGTTTAATTATAACCTATGTGAAATTTTATAACTAGAGGCAATTATATTTGGGAGCAGCATTGACAAAACTACCATTGTTTTTACGTTGGTCTAACTGAATTAAACGGTGTAAAAACATGTATAAATTTTAAAAATAATTTAATCATGAATATCGAAGATTTTCACCAGGTGATGCCCGAAATAATTTCACCGATGAAGAATCGTAACAATATACCAACATTTCTAATGGGGTATAAAAATGCGATTAGTTTTTATTCCCATTTTAAAATACGGCAAAAGGACTACCGCCATTTTCATTCCCTTCCAGAATTCATGACGAGACGTGGTTGGCGGACGAAAATGTTAATTTTTTTATTTACATTTTCCTTTAATTGCTCTCCAGAGAATTTCCAGCTGTCCAAACTCCCGAGGGGCGGAACGAAAAATGTCAAGAGGCTAAAGGAGAGCGACACAGAGTGGACACACTTCTCGGCGTACATCTTCTTGACGTTTCGCCCTAAAGGCGTCCGAGGAAAAGCTCACTCCCCCTTTCCTTCACTCCCTCCCCATTGACCCCTTTCCACACATTTTCCCCCTGCTTAACTCTCCTGAGATCAACGATTGCCATGCGTTCTATAAAATACCGGGATATTTTTAAAATTTTGTCGAAAAAAAAAAGTAAAACGGTATCTTTGTTTACTTGGTGGTATGCCTCAATAGACATATTAAATGATAACTTTTACTTAACCACAAAGAAAACACATGAAAACACGATCCGGCTGTCAATGGATAAGAATCATCTTCAGGTGAAAATGAATAGATAATGTGGCGTCGGGAATTACCCTCACAAAGAAAACGCGTGTTATCGTGAACATGGCGGTGAATTTCGTTTTATATCAACAACCAACAATGCAAGTTGGTTGTCGAGACTTCTTGTTATTTATCTCTATAGTTCAGACAACTTAAAAAACAATTAATAATTAAACACATAAAGATGATTATACATCAAATTGCAAAATCTGAATAAGCCGGCACGACTGAGGAATGAAGTGGAGAATCGATTTATAATCATCTCCATGTTTTTAATAATTAATTGATTTTTAAGTTGTGTGAAGTGTAGAGATAAATAACAAGAAGCCTTGACAATAAACTTATTTAACAAAATCAAGTTTTTTTAAATGCTGTGCGACATATTTTTTGTATATGTAATTCCCACGATATATCAGAAGTTAAATTTATTCCAAGATATTCCAATGAAACATCCTAAAGAGAGATAGAAACTGTAACGAGGACGATGGGAAAGAAACGAATCTCATTCTTCGGACACATAATCAGAACACCGGAAAACAGAATAAGCAAAAAAAATTATTTAAAAATTAAGGAAGAGAAAGACCAATATAAGATGGATTGTAGAAATCAAGGAAGATATGAGTGAATTACTCATTACAATAGAAGATTTGACAGAAAAGACAGACACAATCATGAAACTCAAGGAAAAACAGATAAGAACTGTCTACCATATCATACTTAAAATCCTGAGTCCGTTCTTGAAAGAAAAATTACAAACTATATTTTGACCGTGCTATCATAACCGACAAAAGAATACAGCACAATAGATCTGATATCACATTGGTTGAAGGATTAAATAAAACTGTGTACTTCATAGAAATAGCAGTTTCTTTGACAGATAATATGGAAAGGACCATACTGGAGAAAAGGAGCAGGTATCAGGACTTATTAGAAAGTAAGCTGAGGTATTAAGGATATGGAAAATGAACAAGGTTTAGATTGTACCCATACTCGTATCAGAAACCGGAATAATGCCAAAATAACTTAGAAAAAGTCTGGAAAAACAAAAATTACATTACAACGCATATATTCAAATTAAGAAGGCTGTCATTATCGCAACATACCATACGGTAAGGACATTCTTAAATTTTGATAAAACGACAGAATGAAAATTTTCTGGGAGTACTTGTTATATTACCCGTGCCTCTGAATAAGCCAGCACGACTGAGGAATGAAGCGGAGAGAAAAATAATGATAACAACATTCAGTTTATACTTCTTACACCGGCTGAAATAAAAAACAATTAATATGAATATGGTATCCATGGTGACTTGGAAAGATTCTAACTCAAACTGCCTCGAGGCAACTCAACGCAAGACGTCGTCCGTTCCCGTTTCAGTTCAGTTCAAGTGTCCCTCGGTTCTCCCCGTCGCCACTGCGGACAAGAGGATGTAGAGGGCGCGCACGAGGGGACGGGGAGGCTGCGCCCGTATCTGCTCCTCGATCCCCACTTCTGCTCCCTTCCCTTCCGCCGCCGGAATGAGACGTGAGAAGTGGGGAAACATACGCGCTCCCAAGGAGACAAAATGGATGGCGACATGACGCGCGCTTAAGTGTAAAGTATTATTTTTAGCAATTTTGACGTTGATGTTATGCATTATAATGACAAATGGCCTAAACTGGATCTCTACGAGAAAGTTGAAATTGTGAATAGCTTGGGCAATATTTGTATTCATTTAGTATGTATTACTTAATCACTTCTTTTCAGTTTACGTTTCCCTCCATGTCCTGTGATCCAATAATCTAGTGGTCTTGTTGACCGCTAGATTATTTGACTAGATAGATGACCTTCATTTCCACCTGTCCTTTTCTTTATTATTTTTCTGGCACAAAAAAATGATGCCGCCCGGAGAGTTGGCAACTGCGCGAACCTAACATGTAACGCAATAACTAAGTAGGAAAAAATAGGCAACTTCCACTGTGATAAATGTATTCCGACTATTTTCGCTTTTCACAGCATCTTCAGGTGATGCCGTAAAAAACGAAAATTGTCGGAATAAATTTATCACAGTGGAAGTTGACTGTTTTTAGATGCTTAGTTATGTTCCGATTCCACTCCATCAAGCCTTAAACCACTGAGTATATGAGCAATGCAATATTAAACGATGAGAAAATGTTAGTTTTACTCGACCTCCTTGTATCAATCAGTTTATTTCCACAACTGAACGGAAATTTCGATTTTCCACCCTCTTTTGCGAGAGAAAATTGGCACATTTCCTCCCTATTCAATTCATTGTACATCGCGTTTATTTAACCCTTCGGCTACCAAGGGGGGTAAACTCGGCTACCCCAACGCCACATTTTTACCGTTTTTGTTTACAATTATTTTCTGATATTTTTATGCTTCCATGAGTTTGTTTTTAAAAAATCTCACAATACGATTCCATGTGAAATCTTCCCTCATTGATTGTTTTTTTTTTTCTTCAAATTTCTGAAAAACTCGTTGGGGTTACTGTGTTACCCCTTTTGGGATAGTTCGTCTCAGATTCACCAGCCCGCTTTCTGAGGATCTATGCACCATTCACAGCACAGTTTACCGAGATTTAAAATAACAATGGGATTCTATGTGTGCCTTCAGATGTATCAAACCGCGCCGTGGACGGCAATCGTGTGGCCATCACGGCGCCTTTCAATCCGACGGGGCACGGCGCTGCGCCGTCTGCGCCGCGAAATGTACATGACACCTGATTTACTTGTTCGAGTTCCTTGACTTCTGTGCATGCATGGAAAGAGCAGCAAATGAAAAGCCAAATGTTGTTAAATATTAGGACATCCGAGTAGACCTAGACAGGACATCCGATTAGATAATTGTATGCTCCAATCGGAGCCTACAATTATATTTATGTGTTATTAGATTAAATATAAATCATATTTACTATAACTTTGTATAATTGTTTGAATTTAAGATTTATGTCACACAGAATCCATTTTTTGTATAAATTAAGCGAATAAACAAAAATATACTGTGGGGTAACCGAGTTACCCCCCCCTTGGGAGAGGTAAGGTGAAAAAATACCATGGTAGCCGAAGGGTTAACCTGGCCACAACTTACTTACACCACTAAAAATCATACCAATCGAGGCATATGCAGAGAGCGCTACGTCTTTAAAGTTAATCCTGACAACCGAAATAACAAACGTATTGTTTAACCATGAATGTACATAATGGATTCAAATGTTTGGAATCGTTGCCTAGGCAACGTGTTGCTTAAATATCCACTTTTAGTTCACCCATTCCTTGGCGCTACGTAGAAAAAAGTCTTCTCAGTCGAATCGTAAATGGCCGTCATTGATTGTTGTCAACGTGAGACTGTGGTGAATATTCAATAACGATTGAAGAGATATGAACTACTTGATACTATGAATAATAGCTGTCTATTTTTGAGACCTTACAGTTACTTTGTAAATATCTTCTAATTCATTCCACTTTTTTACCTAGTATTATTATTATTAAATTACCGTAGAATGATATTCACGAAGTTTTAAGAAGTTAACTGTGCATTTGTGAGGTAAATTTTGAGATGAAATATATCTGTAGACCGGACAATATTAAATAAGTATGTAATTACGTCCCGCGTGTCTTACTACATTTTTTATCCACAGAATTATGATTTCTGGTTAGTAAAACCCGTAAGACGTGATTAATTACGATCTCTAGACTGTCTATACATTTGAACTGCCGTATTTCATCGCTAGGCGGAGCCACAGTCGACCAAGTTGTTTGCTTATGGAATTCTAGGAAGCAGTTTTTGGAACAACAACAATCCACGCATATTCATGAGTTTAACCCTGGTCTATTCCTAGCTTTCCAATAGATATCACGACAGAATTGACCAAAAAGCGCGTGTAACGCAAGAATATCCTCCATTCATTCCAAATTTAAGGTAAATAACTCTTCAAACACGTATTCGCTACTTAGTGGTATGGGTTGTACTCTCTTTTACCCTATTTTTATCGGGAATGCGGATTATTTTCAATTTTAATAAATAAACTAATTGCGTCAGGTGAAACCACATTTAAGAAGTAAGTACATGCTAATTTCTAGTTAAGTTATCGATGGAAAACATCGTAAAATTACAAAATAAGCGCGTTAGCCCGCGGGCGCTATAGAAAACTGAGGGTCAACGAAGATGGCGGACTGGCTTTAATTCTAGGCATGGCCATCATAGCAAGTGCTCTTTCTTACACCTCAATGGAATTACCGGATTGAAATAGACAGTTTGAAACGTCAAATGAGGATATTTTACAAAGAGAATTATATATGAACATGATTTTATTAGGGGAAGTCTGGAAATGGCGATTAAGAAAGGAGAAATGCGAGTTGGGAATGCGGTTGGGAAGATCGAAATATTTATGAGCATTTTCCCCCTGAAAAGTCATCTGGTTGATACAATTGGCACAGTAATATTTTAACAAACAACGGGAAACGTTAATTGAAAAAAGAACTTCTTGAGAAGAAATTCTCGGGCCTTCACTTAACTGAGGATCTCGACTGTACAGCTGATATCGACAATCTAGCCAACAGAGTCTCTACCGGCATCTACATGCTTAGAAAATTAAGATCGACTATGCCGATTATTTAAAATAATTACTGTACTGTCACCGGAAGTGGATCTATGGTCAAAATTTCAGAACTCTAAGTCGTCAGGAAGTGGCATTAATTTTGTTTGGAAGATTTGACGCATGCAAACAGCTCGTACTCAATATAACGCTCGAGTAAACTCATGATTAATTAATCATCGACATTATTTAAATTTATTGCTGGATGAGAGTCGAATATCGAAACAGATATATAAGAGTGAAATAAATGGTGCGAGAGGTAGAGGTAGGCCGAGAAAGTTGTGGTCGAATGTGGTTGAGGAAATTCTTAGGAGGAGGAATATTAGGAATCTTAAAAATAGGAGAGCATGGATGAAGCAGTGTATGGGGGTAAATGGGGCGAAAGAGGTTTGCAAGGATAGGTCAGTATGGAGGAAATTATTGAAACAGGGGTTCGGTGTACAAATATGCGTTTATGAGTGAAACTTTGTGACTGTGTCTACCCCGGAAGGGAACGGCGTGATGGGTATGTATGTATGTAGTAGTTTACATAAGCATCATAACATCAAATCCTTCTCTGTTCCCAGCTAACACTTATTATCATATGTGCCTGACCCGTGGAAGATACAATGTTCATCTGATTGGTCACAATTTATAATATTTTAGGCAATTCCCTCACCATTCGGCATCCTAAATGTACAATATACTTCCAAAATCTTTAAAATCTATTTCTTCGTATGAAAGAGTTTCAGGCGTAACTTTGTGGAACTATTCTATAATTATTATTATTATAACAATTAAACAGTTAAAAGTAGGCCATTGGCCTGATGGTAATCTTAAAAAACAGCCGAGTGAAAGAATAAACCTTGAAACCTTCTACTTCTTTAAAAACACATTTTTTTTGGAAAGGGCTCTAATATTATTGCTGGTAGGTCGTTCCAGTCCCGTATGGTCCTGTTCAAGGAGGAGAACTGTTTAACATTTGTCCTTTGTGATCGGTACTTTATCTTGAACTGGTGATCATTTTTTACCCACAAAGTTTGGCTTTACTATGTCCTCCCCAAATTCATCCCATGATTTTTCCTCACTCACCATTTTGTACATCCCACATAGCCTGCTCCTTTTTCTCTTCACCTGTAAAATCTCCCATCTCAGTACTCCAAGCAATTCTGTTACGCTCTCCGCTTTGTTGTGTTTCCCTAGCACATACCTAGCCGCTTTTCTTTGCACCTTCTCCGAGGTTCGTCACCTCTCCTTTCTTGTGTGGGTCCCATACAAGAGATGCGCACTCTAGTGTTGGTCGAACCAGGGTTTTACAGACCTACTGATTCATGATGGTCACACTCGAATAGTTTTATTATTTTTAGCAATTTTGACGTTGATGCTATGCATTATAATGACGAATGGCCTAAACTGGATCTCTGCGAGAAAGTTCAAATTGTGAATAGCTTGGAAAATATTTGTATTTATTTAGAATACATTACTTAATCACCTCTTTTCAATTTAAGTTTCCCTCCATGTCCTGTGATCCAATAATCTAGTGGTCTTGTTGACCGCTAGAATATTTGACTAGATTATTAGATAGATGCCCTTCATTTCCACCTGTTCTTTTCTTCATCTGGTTTCCCCTCAACCCCCCCCCCCTAATTGTTACTTATTGTTTCATCTAAATCTACATGATACCCTGCGAGCCTCCGCATGGGCATGTGGCAGGGGGGTGGTAGGTCACCAGCCGTGGAAAGATGTAAAATTTTTGGAGGTGAAATGGTGACATGTATGTACTATGGGAGTGTATTGAGAGGAGCTCAGTTTTTATTGTGGTCGCTTATTATGCGCGGAAAGAACGAGTTTTTGTACCTATCTGTTCGGCAGAGTACATCTCATATTTTATCGCATCTCTCTGAGTCGCTCTGAAACACACCAGTTCTGAATATCTCAAGCAAATGTTACGTCACCTCGAATCCCACCACCTCTATATAAAATAAATCGTTAACATGGATTTTTTTTCGCTTTTATCTATAGGTACACATGACAAATAAGTAGTCAAATTTTCAAAGTATGCTTGCATTAAAAGTTTTGCGCAAATCTGTGCATCTACTAAAATCGCTCCAATCACCTTGTAATTCCTCTCGGAGCGCATTTTTTCCTAAAACGTTAAATAATATCCTGTTTATCTCCGTCTTTTTGCCATGGCTTATTAATAACATTGAAGCTCATGCCTAGAAAATAGTTGAATCCGCGATTCTTGTGGAGGTGCGGTTCCATAAGTAATATATTCTCTAAATTATTCAATATTAGCAAATTAAATAAGTTTACTGGTATGAAATTTCATACGACTGGTTTTATTAGCTTTATCTACAAATCGCATGAATAAACTTATTCCCTTTTTTTCTTAGTTTCGTAATAATGAAGCGCCAATCATGCAGCCTTTGTTATAAGGAGCTCGAAAAATAGCCCCTCATCTATTCATAGCTTAATAATTCAACATTCTTTTGGCATTATTATGCTAGAAATTCAACATGTCAATACGCGTGTTCAAATCAAAAGTGAACATGTTACTTCTAAATGACAAATGGCAGTTCCCTGCATAACTGATGACGCTGCTCTATTAACTTACGTGAAGTGGGAAAGAATGTATGCATCTAGTATTGTTCTTTGCTACATTTTCGAATTGTGATCTCTATTATGGTTACGAATGTAATTACATGTACCGAACAAGGATGTCTTCAACATTCCTGATATGTATATACATTGTTAAACTGAAAACCAGCGAATCAACATTTAATGGGATTGAAATGTATATTTTTGTGTAACAATTGCTTCATTTCTTCTTTTTTCTTTATTTATTTTATAGTTTCCTTACTTATGTAGGTAATAACCATGTAAAATATCTCATGGGTCAGGAAGAACCACGATAATAAATGAATTGAATTAAAATTTTACGAAAGAATTGCCTACCGATCAAAAGGGAAGACACTAAGCTTTAATTTGAAGCCCAAATGACAGATATGGGCGCACTGGTTATTGAGGTATTGCGCTTCAAACTCGGGCAATGTAATTTTGAAACGAACTCGGCAACGTATGGGAAGACGCTTGGGGTACAGAGGAAGGGTCATTCACCCCTCTCCGCCAACGTGGTCTGACGGAGCGAATCCCTTAAAAAAAAACACTGCGGTAACCTCCTTTCCTTTCCATTTCGTCCCTCCCTTAAAATAAAATCCACTCATCTCTCACAAATCAACCCCTTCATCCCTTTTCCATCCCCCTCGACGATTCCACTAATCCCTCCCCTAAACTCCCTCTCTTTGCCCAATTAATATCGCTCGCCCTCTGTCATTAATTCAATTTCCACCGAAATCGTTATCCCTTCACTCTGGATCTTGGATCTGGCTCGTTGAAATTTGTTTTCGTTGGTTACATTCCAGGATTATCGCCGTAACGAACTTTGTTTGCCCAATCCGGTCCGGAAGCTTTACACCTCACACCCCCTCGTTCGGATCATTTTTCGTATTTTATATTTCCCCAGCGTTTGCGGTCATTTTACATGTAAGCCCTCTCGTGGAAGAATCAGGAACTAAAAGTTACGAATGAGAGATATTTTCGTTGCAAAGATGTATAATTTGATGTCACAAAGGCATATAGGCGTAAAGAAACCTAATCAGAGACAAAAATAAAACTGTTCTACGTGTTACCTCCAGGTCTCATTGCGTGATAGAGGGTTAAAACATTACTTTCTGCTCTCTCTGATTTGCTATTGCCCAGAAAAATATTTCAAGATTTTTTAAAGTTTAAAGATTCTCCGTCTAGTCCTGTAGTTGTTGTTTCCCTTTATTGACAAGTTCATAGTTGTGACAATTTAGTCACTGAGTTAAAGAGATGGTTTTGTCATCATGGACTTACGCATAGCTTCCATTTGAAAGATATCATTTGCCTAATGAAAATTGCATTTTTTCTAAGTGGTTTGCATATTAAGCCTGGGCGACCTCATTTTTATGCTTGTGCGCCAAACCAGATGCACTAATGAACTCTACTATATCATGAGCCATCTCGTGGAATAACTTAACGTTAGTATCCATATTGTTAATATTCCGACAAACTGCTTTGTAAAAAAAAGCAAAAATCAAGATGATTGAATTTAATGTGGTTCTCTATTTCATTTCTAGACAAAATGTCCGACAGGATTTCAATCCGTCGTCAGAATTCCCTGAAAGCAGTCCAGAATACACTCCCCTTACCCTTCCAAAACTTAACAGTATACGGAAATGACAAACTGGATAGCTTATTCAGGTCTGGTATTTACAAAATTAAATTCAATAGCTGTAATGCACCTTACATAGGTCAAACCAGTTTAAATTTCATGAAGACGTATCGAATGACACACCAGAAGTTTGACAGATATGGATTCCACGTCTAAATTTGCAAAGAATCTAAGGGAAAATAATTATGCTATTGATTTCAACCCAATTCCTTGCATTCATAAACATCTATTGCAATTCCGTCTTCGACCGCCATGACTCTCACTGTATTTATGAATTTCATAAATGCATAACTTTCTCTTTGAATGCTTTTATGTAATATTTTCTTCTGAATTATAATAGCTATGTTATTTTGTAAGAATTCATCTAAGAAATTTGAAAAGTAGTTAAGTTGCACCAGGGTTGAAATTCGCTATGAAAAAAATCATTTGACTTGACCGGGATTCGAACCCGGATCTCCCAATTGCCGATCAGCCTTGAAGGAAGATGGCTTGGTTGTGTAAATGGCTAACACACCTGACCGGCAATTGGGAGATCCGGGTTCGAATCCCGGTCAAGTCAAATGATTTTTTTTCATAGCGAATTTCAACCCTGGTGTATATGCACCCGTGCGAGTGACTTCGTACCACATCATTTGTTAAATGCAATGTTTGGAAATTAGTTAAGTTACCCTTGTGTTAGTAGGTTCCGGTGAGCCTATGCACGTCTTATTGTAATTCCTGCGAGAAAAGAGCTAACCTAATGAGTAATTCATGAATTGTTCATTATTTGCTCACTTAAGTTACTCCAGTTTTCTTGAATTTTTACTTATGAATTATACATTTTATTAATGCGTTCTACACTTATATATGTAGGTGTAAGAAGTAAGATAAAGAGAAGTCAGAAGTAAAAAAGTAAGTGCATGCTGATTACTGTAAGTCATCAAAGGAAATCAAAGTAAAATTGCAAAATTAGTGTGTCAGCCCGCAAGCGCTGTAGGAAAATGAGGGTCAACGTAGACGGCGGACTGACTTCAGCTTCTAGCATTGGCCATCATAGCAAGCGCCCTCTCCATACACCTCAATGGTTGAAACTAGTGCTGTGCAAATCAGGGATTTCCATTTCGAATCGACTGAATCGAATCTCCCAAAAGATATTTCGAATCGAATCGAAACGAATTTTTTTAATATTTTGGTAGCGAATCGAATCACCCTAAAAAAATTCGCTTGCGAATCGAAATCGAATCTGAATAAAATGCTAAATCTTATGCGCAATTGAAGTAATAAAGATTTTCACAATATTTCAGGGCCTTACATTAGATTGTATGTATATCTATAGTGGTACAAAGAATAGCACAGGATAACATGTGGTCGTTTAAATTTTCGTTTCGCGTGAGAAAAACATCTGCTAAACGGACGTCGCACCATTTTTGGAATGAGCGCCATGTTTGACTGCATAAAATGATTCAAAGACGAATCTATCAGATTCAAATATTTCGTATCATACGGTTTCGAATCATCCCGATTCGCAGGCGAATCTAATCGAATTTAGCTTGATTCGAGTCGATTCGAATCGATTTAGAAGCATTTGCACAGCTCTAGTTGAAACCTTTAGGGATTGCTATTTAACGTATGGGACGGAAACAGTTTATTTCCATGACAGTGCGAAATTAACTCCAAAATTCTAACTGCCAAAATGTTGAACTTAACTCCCTAGAATATTCAGTATAACCAGTCTAGCGTCTGCAAATTGGTGAACGCGTCTGTTTCCGGGAACAGTCCTCCTCACGTTACTCCAGGAAGTGGTGACTCGAAATCTGGACGGAAGTGTTTGCTCTATCGTTTCCATTTCCCTCTCGAAGTCGATTGGACGGACTTGATTGAGTCCACTTCCACCGCGAGACGACCTGTCGGAGGCAATTAGCTCGCTCTCGCGGGACAATCTCGCGTCACCGCTGACTGCTCACTCAAGTGAGCTTCCTCCTACCCTATTCCCACTCCCAAAACTCTTCTCTGGTATCTTCGACGTTTTCACCGGGAGAAAAGATAAACATTCTTCCAAACTTAAGGCTTCTATGCTCATTTCCTTATTTGTGGCACAATTCAAAGAACTATGCACGAATGTAAGAGAAACAATTGCACTTTTCCACAAATTGCTTTAATGCGTACAACGCGTTTCGGCTCACAGAGCCATCATCAGGTACAAGACAAAGTTGTAAGAGAGTACATCACATATATATATATATATATATATATATATATATATATATATATATATATATATATATATATATATATATATATATATATATATATATATATATATTGTGTGTCTATCTCCTCCATCCTATCCACATCGTGTATATATATATATATATATATATATATATATATATATATATATATATATATATATATATATATATATATATATATATCTTTTCAGATGAGGGAGGGGTAGTGGGAGGACACTAGAGAAGGAGTGGGAAGGAGGAGGTAGTGGCGGAAGAAAATTGGGAGAAATCAGGAAAAACCAAGGGAGGAAAATGGGGGGAACGGACTAAACCGGAGAGAAAGGCCAAGAAACAGCAAAGGGGTGAAAAAATGTAGGGAGGGGGGGGGGGGCAATTGTTTCTCTTACATTATGAAGAACTTCCACGATATCTCGCCTGAATCTGTTGAATACATTTAACTATGCACGAATGATTTTTCAACTATGAATTTACACAATTTTGTGAACACTAGCGCGTGACTCCGTTTGAGGTAGTTTGAGCGAAATATCATTTTACCCAGAAATCAATGAATTCGGTCTCCTTTTAATGAAACATATTTTACTCTTCGAATGACACGAAAAATTCAACCTCTTACCACATTACTTTCCGAGACAATTGCCAGAAAATACCAGCCATTTTACATGGTAAATGGTTCGTCTATGCACTGCAGAGAGGCATTATTTACAAAATGAGGAATTTCGAACACTCCAATGTCGTGAAACAAACTAACAGCATCAAGAATGTATGCTATCTAAACTTTTTTTGAAAATTCATCATATGGTCACCACAGTACATTCTTCGGGAGTACAACAAACCTTTTTTGATGGAGTTACAGACGTACCGCGTGAAAAAAATGAGTCAAGTTAGACTTATTTAGATATTTTCATTTGATTACTTACAATTTCTGTCATGTAAAACTATATTATTGCACCATTATTAATGCAACATTTAATTCGTGTGTCTCAAAGCTGGTGAAATTAAAACGTATAATTCGAAGATTGCCTCTATTATCACTAGGGAAATATCTCGCTACCACTACCTCAAAGAAAAAAAACGCTCTTTGATTACCGTATCCTCGCGATAGTCTGAAATAGGTGAGCGAGATTGTTACACAAGGAATGATAGCATGACAATGACTATCTCGCCCGCACTACCTTAAAACCAAGAACCAAAGGAATCCGCTCTTCCATCCCTCCCTCTTGAACTCAGGTAACGTAGTTTGCAGCGAGGGAACTTTTCCTTCGCGATAACCTTATCGCTCCCAAAGGGGGTAGCGGCTTCCTCGTCGGGGGAAGATGCGCAAATTCTGTTGCCTCAACGGGCATATTTAACGAGGCGGCACAACAAGCCGCTTGCGCTGGCTGAGCGGCCGCGGCGGCATATTCTCTTTTTTTAACGGCCCGGGCATCGGTGAATCACGGCGGAGTCTTTACGGCGTGGCGATGTGCCGAGTGCCGCCTGCCTACTAGCTGCTCTGTATCCGGATAGCGGAGCGGAGAGCTCTTTTAAGGGCGCAGTTCCGAGAGAACCTCACTCCTCGCTTCCGACGATAAGGGTCTGTAAGAGAGACATAGTGAGAAAGGGGTGCCTCAAGGACTTATTTCTGACTCAGGAAGTATTCTCGACTTGTATTGTATTGTCCCTTCTCCTATTCGTTGGGAGAGGGAACAAGACTTTGAGAAATAGCTTCGGGAGATATCACGAGGGGGAAATTTTCCGAAAATCAGGGGAATAAAGAGATGTTTTTTGTTGTTTCAAATGCCATACATAGCATATGAAATAGCCTATATAGAAGCATCATATTCCTTTGTGGATTAAATTTACAAATTTTTTGGCTCAATCATGGTTTTCGAATAATCGAACAGGTACCAAAATTTAGTGGACTGATGGCTTACTTATTTAATATTCTACATCTATATGCAACCGTGCGAGCCGCCAAATGAGGGTGTGGCATGAGGTGTTAGGACAAAAGGCGTATGAAGGATGAGGTTTTGGAAGGTGAAATGGTGAATTATATTATGGAAGTGTATTGAGTGGAGCTCTGTTTTTATTACCACCACATGCGTGGAAAGAACGAATTTTTGCACCCATCTTTTCGGCAATGAATCTCTCGTATTTTATCGCTCCTGTCGGACATAGAAATGTAGTGTGGCGTCAGAATGATTTCTATGTATCGCTTTGAAACACACTTGTCATGAATTTCTTAATCAATCTAAGACTTTCGTGCAGACTCCTCCAAGTTTCTTGCAGCTCCCAACCTATTCACTGTAAAAGCTGGAAAACACTATACGTACGCTTGTTGCGATTTTTAACGAAGCGCGCTGCTTTCTTTGGTTTTTAACAATTATTTGATTACATAATTCATTACATAATTCTGTCATGGGTCCCAAATGGTCGCGGTATATTCGAGGCATGGCCTAATTAAAGCGAAGTAGCTCCTTTTTCAAGGGACTATCCGCGCAATACCTTAAGGTAGTCCGAGCGAAATAGTTCCCTAGCCATAATAGAGATCATATTCGAACTATACGTTTTAATTTCACCAGCTGTAGGACACATGAATTGAATATTGCTTGACTAATGGTACAGTAATATATTTTTACATAACAGAAATAGTAAGTAATCAAATGAAAATACCTAAATAAGACGTTAACTTAACTCATTTTTTTCGCGCGGTACGTTTGAAACTCCTTCAAAACGGAAGGAAACCGGGGAAAGCCATTATTTTTCCCAAAGTTCATTATCGCGCATTTCTTTAAATTTAATTCTAGCTGCCAACTATCACACCAATCATCAATCGTATCTAAATCCTTAGCTAAAGACTGGATGTCCTCTTCATTTCTAATTTCCTTATACACTACTACATCATTGGCAAAGAGACGGAGCTTGCTATTTTTTACTACTGTAATCAAGTCATTTATGTAGAGAGGAAATAAAATTGGGCCTATCACGCTTCCCTGGGGAACACCCGATGTAGCTTTTACTTCGCCTGAGCTGACACCATCTAATACCACCCTTTGAACGCGTTCATGTAAGAAGTCTCCTATCCAGCCTTCTATATTACTGTCTATCATTCTTTCTTTCTAGTACAGAAATGTGAAGAATTGGAACGGGGAAGAGGTCGACAATTGTGAAGCACCACCACACGCAACCATAATGCCGTTAATGCCATAATCCCTTTCTATTCTTGCTATGCATCCGCTAATTCGTTCACTCCGTCGTGCTATCCATAGGAGAGTAAACAGAGAGCAAGGTTAAACTATATGGTTGTTATTTCTGTTATCAGGCTTCAGTTTGATGAAGTAGTGCGATCTTCATACACCTCAATTGTAGCTGCAATCAAGCTAAACTTTTTACAAATCACAGTCAACCAATGGTAGCTAACATTTCATCTAATTTAACAGCTTTACCTTTAACATTGATAGAAAATTACTGCGGGAAATTCCTTTCCAATTTCATCAATTCTGCCCAACGAGTTTCGAAATCGTGTGTCGTCATCCATTGCGGTGATGAAAAAAACATGAGTGGAATTTATGAGGCATTTTTCATTTGTTTTCTTGGTGGAGAAATTCCACGTTGCGAGGTCCAATGCCGTTAGTTTCGTGCTAATGTACTTTGTTTGCCTCAAAAGGGGAAACGGCATTATCGTTGCGTGTGGTGGTGCTTGACAATTTTCGACCTCTTCCCCGTCCCAATTCTTCACATTTCTATACTAGAACATTACGGTAGATGGAGAGGCCATTACGTCATCCGATTGTTGCCTGACAACCGAAATCATGGCCATATTGGTTACCCCTGCTCTATCATTACATTCCGAAACTCTCAAGCAAGCCAAGCCCGGCGCGTAGCCTCCGAGTCAGTAGGGGCTCACACCTAGGCATCTACATCTACATCTACGTACTACCCTGCGAGCCACCACGAGGGTGTGTGGCAGGGGGTGAAGATCGCCAAACATGCACTACTGACATGCAACTAGGATATTTAAGGGAGACAGACTAGATAATAGGGTCACATGGTTAGTATCTACATAATAAGAAAGGGATTATTGTTTGTTATTACATGCATCAGTATCATGTATCATTACATTCCTCTCAGATGCGGCAGCAAAATCTTACGCGTTACACGAGAGAGAAGCAGTACTTAACGACTCGCGTTTTAGGCCTATTTAGACATAATATAACTGAGTCACACAGTCCTAATTCCCTTTTTAAATGAAAATATTTACTTAATTTTTACACAATAAATTTGAATTGCACACAACGGTTTTCAAAGCAAAATCCTGTCAAAGGAAATTAGTAATGACGTTATCCGTCAAAATTATGGTTGTGTGAAGTTAAAATTTACTGTGGAAAAACTAAGAATAACCTTTTTCAATAATAAAAAACTTCGTATTATCCCACCAATTTTTTTTCAGGAACTACTAGTTTCGACGCAAGGGGCGTCATCTTCAGGTGCCTCAGATACTCCTCAGGCACTCCAGATACCAGTTATCTGAAGATGAAACCTCTGCGTCGAAAGAAGTATTTCTTGAAAATAAATTGGTGAGATAATACAAAGTCTTCTTTTTTTTATTATTTACAATGACTTTCCACAAAGTTGAGCCTGAATCCGTTGACATCAATAACCTTTTTATTAAATATAATTAGAAAGTTCCAAAAAGTTCCGCCGGGAACCACCAATTTAATTATTGTTCCCTTCCTGGTTACGAATTACGCCATAAAAAATACATTTGACTAACAGCAGAGTCCGATGATTCAACAAAACACATGACAACCGGGGGTTATCTACAAAAGCCATCACATATTCTTAATGTGAATGGAATAATGCTTCCATTCCCTCCTCAAGATTAAAAACGGCGATGGATAATGGAGAATTCCGACATTTTGGTTTGGGAGCTCGAAATAATTTTGAGTATTTCTCAAATCGCGTAAACAAGTCATTTACCAACCCATCACCCATAATGTGTCTCACAGAATGATTATTTTTTTACTCAGTGTAATCTGTGAGAGTGAAATTCTACGTCATTACTTAAATCTAATAGCACTGTTTATTTTTAATTTCACATGCTCATTTTTACTCATTTACGTAGTATAAAAAATATTAATTAAATACAACGATATACTTCACGCTAAGTTAAAACCTGCTACTTTCTAACATAAAGTGTCTCACAACTTTTAAAGGGAGTAACGTGGGAGCCCCTAGAAACTCGAAGACTACACGCTAGGCTTAAATAGCTTGAGAAATTCAGGATTGGTGCGTTTCAGAGCGACACAGAGAATATTATCATCACACCTCACTACATCCCTAGGTCTGACAGAAGCGATAGCATAAGGGAGTTACACTGCTAAACAGATAGGTACAAAAACTCGTTCCTTCCGCGAATGAAAAGCGAACACAATAAAAATTGAGCTCCACTAAATACACTCCTATAACACATGTCACCATTTCATCTCCCGAAAACTTACACCTTTACACGGCTGGTGACCTATCACCCCCTACCACATGCCCATTCGGTGGCTTCCAGCGTATTATGTAGATGTAGATTAAACACAGAAAGAACATCCTGTAATGATGCTACAACATTTACCTTAAAAATATCCTATGTTGTGGTGAATACGTTATTATTAAAAATGTTATTTTTAATGTTACTTGTTCACAATAATCATTTGCTGTTTTTCTGTCTTATAAAATATTCGTTAGTTTTCTTTTCATTTTTTCTTATTAATACGTATTACATATTGTACATTTTGTTTTAACATACTATTTCGATTATATTGAGACTGTTTTTTCATTTTCATTTACCTCGCTCATTGTATATCTCTCTGCTGACTTGAAAGTTGTTTGTTTGTTTTCCTTTTTTTTGTTGTAAGGCTTTGCATTTTGTATTTGTATTCCACTCCTCATGAAGGCATGTAAACTAATTCAATGTCCTAAGGGACTTTGTCCCAGGACAATAAAATTGTTTCCTATTTCAATCTATAACTAATGAAACCTTTCAGTGTAAGACAAATAAATTGAGGGGGTTTATATTCACAATGGGATACAATATGACTTAGGATGATAGTATGATAGACATGCCATCCCCTCAGCACCATGATAAAGTATAGAAAAGCAATGCTGTGACATCAAATGTCCCACACATACCCTCTAGCACATGCCCAGACGGCGACTTCTAGGGTATTATGTGTATATATATATATATATATATATATATATATATATATATATATATCTATTCTGTTTCATATTTAAAATGAGGGTCGATTTTGTCATTTTTGTACAAGTAATTGATAAGATGAAATAAGTAGCACATTAAAGCACGATATAAAAATACTATTTTCCCCTTTTTTTACAACATAACATTTGACCCCATTTTCTGTTTTTGATCTCGTACCGAACCTTTCGTGCCACATTGAGCGTTTATCGCGTGAGCCACCCCGTCGAATCCTTTGAGGTATGTGCATTTTGCCTCTCTTCTACTTGCCACTGCATTCCATTGGAACCCCGCCCGGTTGCCAAGATATTCAAAGCATTCGAAGCTCTCATATCGTCATCATATTTCCCAGAGGGAGACCCAGGATGACAAACTCGTGAATTTTTGTCGCTCTCGAATAGAAACCTATCGATCCCCAAACCACAAGCATGAAAAAGAGAGCTTTTTTTAATGCGTAGCCTAATGGAACATGAGTGAATCAAAGATACTTTAACCCTAAGCATAAGCCTAATGACTGATGAGAGTGTGTCTGGACTGTTAGAAGAATTAGGATGGGAATTGCTATCACAGCGTAGATTAAATTATAGGCTCAACCTCCTAACTAACTTTCAGGAAAATCATTTCTCTGACGACGTAAAAAACATACTATAAACCCCCTCGTACTACGGCAGATTAGATTGCCCCAATAAAATTAGAGAACTAGATTGTAGAACCGATAGGTATAAAATGTCATTTTTTCCGCGTACCATTCGGGACCATTACAGCTGTGATCGTCGTCATTAATAGTTCGAGTGTTGACAATAGGCAGGCAGTAAATCTTTCTCATTATATTCTCTACTCTCTTATTTATGCATGATGTAAATATTGATGTTCTTAATTATGCATGATATTTTGAATATGTAGTAGCAGTATTTGTATCCCTTGCATGTTGGAACGATTGACGATAGAATGTTTCTTGGTTAGTAGATTTTTAATTGGTGCTTTGCATGTGTGGTACGCTGGTTTCAATGTAATTTCGGTGTTCTACCCTATCATTCATGCATGCCTGGTGTGGAAGCACCCCCTGCCACACACCCTTTGGGTGGCTTGCAGGGTAGGACGTAGATGTAGATGAAACTTGACAAATCCTTATAAATAATTCGACGACATGGGTAAAGATCTTCTCGCAAACGCGAAAACAGCATGTATATTATGATAATGGTTCCTCAAAATTAAGGTATCATGCCGAATAAAAGCAGCTAAAATTAACAAATCAGTAAGTCAAGGATGCAACCTCTCTCCATCACTGCTCAGAATGCACTTGGAGGAGGCCATAAGAGAATTACAAGAAATTGGAATGAGCGGAGTAAAGATAAACGGTGAAGAAATAAACATGCTCCGCCTTACAGATTATATCGCAGTCACAGCTGGAAATCGCGACATCCTTCAAAGGTCCCTAAATGTAATGGACCAAGTTCTCCAAGAATAAAACATGGAAGTAAATAACTCTAAGACTTAAATCCTAGTATGCGGGAGGGAGAAGCAGAATGTAGAAGTCACCCTGGGAGGAGAAAAATTAGAGCAAGTGGATTCCTTCATCTACATCGGAAATACCATCACGTGGGACGGAAGAAGTACAACGGATATCAAGCTAGGAATAGTCCAAACTAAGAAGGCGCTCAAGGGAAAGAGACAACAGCTCTACTCAAAGAAGATAGAACTACAAACCAGGAAACAGTATGTGAACACATTCGTGTGGAGCGTGGCGCACTATGGACCACTGGAGAAGCTGACCAGAAGAGCCTGGAAGCCTAGATCCAGAAGAGCCTAGAAGCCTAGACCCAAAGATCCTTTACCAGCTCATTTTACATGGGAAATGGTACGTAAATGAACTCTAGAGAGACATTATTTAAAAAATGGGGATTTTTTTTACTCTAGATATCGTAAAAAATATAAGCTGGTAACCGGCTGGTCTACCAAAAAATTGCCATAAGAATTAAGAAGCCTGAAAAGCGTAGTGGTCTGCGCATTGGTCCGGCAAACCAAAGGTCCGTGGTTCGATTCCCGGTCCAAGCCGAATTTTTCTCATGACAATTTCTTCATAAGCAGGTAATATGTCAATGATAATATCCCGAAAAGTAGATTCGAGTATCTGTCCACTCCGTGCGGAATCCACGTGGGTGGAGTATAGCGGATGGGGGCGGTTAAGGGAACGTGAAGGCCGCCGAGTCCGGCGTGCCACGAATATCCGGGACGCGGTTAAACAATTAGGCGCGCGGAAAAGAGAGGGAGAGGTAGACCTTTGCGTGATGACTCCCATTTTTTTTTTGGCGCGGACGCACCCGATTGAAAAGGAAACGCGATCCCAATCGGACATCACGAGCGAAATAAAATAATAACTCACGGTCGAACGGAGTGGAGTTTGATTTCTCTTTTTTAATCAACGCAGATGGATAAAATAAGGAAACCGCAGGATCGCTGATTACGCAAGATAATCGATTCCCCCCAAATGGAATAAGACCTTGACTTGTAGGAGAAGCTTGCGCCTCCCAATGGCCATCGTACACAAACGTCTACGAAATACAACGCAAACCACGCCTCCAGGGTGAGTGTCACTGGGTGATTCCACTCCAGGCGCACAACAGTTGAGGTACCTATATGGAGAGGGCACTATGGGCCGTATTCATAGTCGTTACCTGGGTGTCTCCCAGGCGTGGGGGAACCCCTTGGCTCAGAAATGGTATTCATAGTCGTTACCCAGGGGACTGCCATCCCCTAACCCTCCCCCAGGGGGGCTATGCTCGAATTTGGATTCGTATACGAATAGGCGATTTCATACGAGTCACGTGGTACCAACTCGTACGGCGGACGGATTTGGTATGCTCGAAATGTGGGGGCGGGCGATTCGAAGGGTTTTGTTGCTCGTACGCTCGCGACCGCTCGAGTTCGTATACTTTCGGAGGATATTGTTGATAAGATGGCGGCGGCGATGTTTCGTTTGCTGTTATTAAACAACGTTGAAGAGGAAATGGAAGCGGAAAAGCCCCAAAGGTTACTTCGGGAGCGCATTTCGACTTTTCATTTGGAGGAGAGGAAGTTCGTAAAATTGTTCGAAAGACCTAGTTGGCGATCTAATAAGGGAACTGAGCCCTTTCCTCCGAGCACCAACACGATCGTCAGCTTTGACAATCAAAACTAAGGTAAATGTAGTGAGTTAGAACAACTGTTATCATTTCAGTTATTATTCAACGTTTGCATTGTCCACATCACAAGCATTTTAACGCATGTAACCTCCGCGAAGTGACGAGCGTAACTTAACTGACATAAAAAATAATTACAGCGGTTAGCAGGTACCCGTGTTTACATCACAAACTTTGCAAATTACATGCGTAGCAAGCTTGTTATGTGAGCAAGGCATTTCTTATTTATTACCTAGACCTGCATTGAAATATAAAATCATAACAATTTATCAATATAATAATACAAGTTGTGGGAAGGTGTTTCGTTAAGATGGTGTTTTTTTAACTTCTTAAGTGAAATATTATCTATCTTGTGACGTGTATATTTCCTTGCTATTGTCTTGAGACCACTGCTTATTTTTGTATTTTTAAAATTTTGATAAATATTCAACTTTTTTCAGCATACTGGTTAATCTACTGTTACTCTGTGGATATATGGATTAAGGAGTGTTGTGTGATGACATCATATCTTGAAGCACTGACAACTTTTTGTAGAATTTTATTGTATGCAATTCATTGATTGTATTTGGTTATGTTACCAGAATTTTCCTCTTGTTTCATTTTGAAATTATTTCTTCATTAATTAAATATCAAATTTCTTTTACCATTGATGTTGTTTAGTGTCCAATTATTTGTATGGGTTCAAATACATTTATTCTTATGTATTGTGATCTTTTAAAGTAAGGAGTATGGCAGCAACTGGTTCAAAACCCTTTCAAGTTGTGTGCGACTTTAAGATGTTATTTGTAATTCTTTAATTTAGCATTGATATTTAGCTTTGATTGATTTCGGCGCTCTGAATCAGTTCTCACTGTGTTCTTCTTAATTACCAAAGCGCTTTTTGCTAGCAAAGAATTTGATTCGCTAAAAGGGACCATAGTTAAGTTTCTGAGGTTATTGGAACCGCGGCGAACAGCTAGAATTATATTACCTATTATTAATTATAGTGGCCATTGTCAAATTCCCGCCGGGATTATTGAAACCGCGTCGAAGAAAGGCTGTGATTGGTTTAGGTATCACATGCGGATTCGTACACCATTGTTGCCACATTTTCTATACGTAGATCGATTCCACTCGCACGGTCGAACCCGCACACGCCTCGAGCATACCAAATTCCTATACGAACTCGCCCCATACGTATCAACCGTACGAAACGGAATTGTTACGTATGCGAGCTCGTATAGTTTCGAGCATAGCCCCCCAGGCCGTCGATTTCCTGGGTAAGGCATGAAGCTTACCCAAAGCTCCCCTAACGCAGTACTGCTGCCCACGCGTGAGACAAAATGATACTACTGTACCAATGCCAGTACAAGATAATATCAACAAATTTCCATAGTAACGTCTTCTGTTTACAAACACGAGTACCTACTGAACCACCCTCACATTTCTTACATTTCGTATTACGTAAATATTTAAGTAATATTGTAAACATTCTCTCATATTCCTTCAATCATTTTTCATCAACATCATTTAACAGTATAATATATATAATTGTTTATAGCGTGCTTGGTTACGGTGAAAAATGAGCATTGAAAACATCGAGAATCATTCAGCGGAACCGTTCATAGGTATTTTTACGCGGGATTGTTGCCAAATCTCTTACCCATGCGTCCCCTGTTACCCAGGTAAGGTTTATGAATCGCTCAGGGCAGGGGACCCCTAGGTGTTACCTGGCTAGGGGATACCCAGTTATACGATTATGAATACGGGCATATGTCATCAAACTGAAACGTGACGACCAAAATGACAACAATATTGTTTAACCCTGCTCTTTCCTTACTTTCCTATGGACAGCACGACGGAATTGACGAATTAGCGGATGTAAAGCAAGAATATCAGCCATTTGTTCGAAACTTAAGGCAGGTAATTATTGAAACATGTATTGGCTTCCAAGTGCTATGGATTCTACCCAATTTTACAACAGTTTTCACAGGGAATGCGGATGATAATTAATTTAAATAAATGAACAAAATACGTATAGGAGAATCCACTCTAAAGAAGTAAGTGCATGCTGATTTCTAGTTAGTTATCGATGGAAAACAGTGAAATTGCGGAATTAGTGAGATAGCCTGCAAGCGCTGTAGAAAAATGAAGGTCAACGAAGACTGTGAACTAGCTTCAAATTCTAGTGTTGACCAGCATCGCACGTGCCCTATCCATATACCTCAATGGTTATTCCTTTTCCTTACTTTCCTTTGGGTAGCAAGTCGGAATGGGCGAATTAGCGGACGTTTAGCATAAATATCCACCGACTTCTTGAAAAGTTGTCGTGAAAATTGCCAAATTAGTGCCTTAGTCCGCAAGCGCTATAGGAAAATGAGGGTCAACGAAGGTGGCTTGAGTGGCTTCAGCTTCTAATATTGGCCAGCATGACAAGAGCCCTCTCTATGATTGTTGACGCCTCAATGGTGCAGACAAAAAGGAGGAATTCAGTGTTTGTTTAGACTCCCGCGGTCGCTGTGGTCTGTCCTTGGGGAGATGAGAGGGGAAGGGGAAGGGGGAGGAGGAAGAAGGAGAGAGAGAAGCGAGGAAAGAAGGAATGGAGGAGATAGTCCGACCTGGATTCCGTCGCTTCTTCCGGGAGCAAAGGTGTCTGCCGCTCGGACGGTGAAGGGAAACGCCGGCCACCCCCGCTCTATCGCGCAGCTCTCACGCCGATAGCCGCGCCGTCGGATTATGCGGTGG
Organism: Ceriagrion tenellum; assembly: GCA_963169105.1. Lineage (NCBI taxonomy): Eukaryota > Metazoa > Arthropoda > Insecta > Odonata > Coenagrionidae > Ceriagrion > Ceriagrion tenellum. Next base: position 86,187,454 of record OY720642.1, on the reverse strand, counting down.
GACACTCGGGGGATTCGGACTGGAGGGACAGGAGAAAGGGAATTTCGGATGTTGTGTCAAGAGTGAGATGGGAAAGAGTTCGGGATGATCAAGGTGGAGAGTAATGACCCGCTCACGCTGCTTAAGGTAGTCCGAGCGAGATAGTTCCCTAGTCATAATAGAGGCCATATTCGGTTGATACGTTTTAATTTCATCAGCTGTAGGACACGTCAATTAAATACTGCATTATTTTTGGTGCAATAATATAGTGTACATCACAGAAGTTGTAAGTAATTAAATGCAATTATCTAGATAAGTCTTTAACTTGATTCATTTTTTTCGCGCGGAGCGTTTGAAACGCCTTCAAAACGGAAGGTTTTTTTGTGTTACCCTAAAAACTATTGCGGTGACAATATGATTTGTTTTAAAAAATAGTCAAAAAACATACAAACTACACGCTGCTGGTTTTTTTACGACATCTAAATGTTATAAATTCCTCATTTTGTAAATAAGGTCTCTCTGGAGTGTATGTTCGTACCATTTTCCATGTAAAAGGGCTGGTATTTTTTAGCAAATATGTCCAAAAGTAATATATAAAGAGGTAGAATTTTTTGTGTCACTGGATAGGTGAGATGTTGTGACTTTGTGAAGCCATTGCGTTGGCTATGAGTAGATGTATAAATGACCACATATTCAAGAATCTTATTGTTGTCTATACGTGTTAATTTCAGCAGATGTAGAAAGCATCAGCAAAATATTGAATTTTTATTGGTACAGTATAATACTTTTACATTACTGAAGTTATAAACAATGAAATAAAATTATCTCTAGAGATGTAGTGTGGCGTCATGATAATGTTCTCTGTATCGCTCTGAAACACATGAGTTCTGAATTTCTCAAGCAACCTAAGCCGAGCGTGTAGCCTCTGAGTCTCTAGGAGCTCCCACTTTAATCCCTCTATAAACTGTAAAACACCATATCGTAGCAGTTTTGAATGAAGCGCGTAGCTTTCCTTCGTATTTTATTAATTTTTTTGGTTAAATCATTATGATCAGGGTCCCAAATGCTCGCGGCGTATTCGAGGTGTGGCCTAACCAGAGCGAAGTAACATCTCTCTTTGACTTTTTCATCTGAGGACCTTCCTATTATAAGTTTAACCAAACTTAGTTTCTTTAATGCTGTGCCGCATATGTTTTGTTTGTGCTCCCCACGACATATCAGAGGTTAATGTAATTCCAAGATATTTTACTGCATTTGAAGATTTTATGTTTACTCCACCCGCGGCATAGATAAGGCATTCGTGTGCTGATATTCGCAAGAAATATACCTTTCAATATTCCTTTCAATATGGCTACTAACAGAAAACAAACGTGAAAAATATCTGATTAAATAAATAATATATCATTTTGGATACCAAACATCACCACTGACCGTACCCTCGGAGATATGGCTGAGTGTTTCGGATTTTAATAAGGGGGGAAGATAACTAAGTGAAAACGTCCTCATAACACGTGAGTGTGCAGCCGTCTTGTAATGGGGGCTGGCAGAATCACGCGAAGGTTCTCGAGGCACGACCTCGCGTATTCCCGGAAGCAAAACGAAGTCATGTCTTTTGTATCGAGCACACGAATTCCACCGAACCGGCCGGACCACCCAGCGAGCCACGGAAACGCCATCTGGCAGGGAACTCTAGGATGAATCCGAAGTAAAATGACTCTACATATATATAATAGGTTTTGTTTACGTTGTACGACGTTATCCGATGCCCAATCGCCATTGCCCTCCGTTCACCAACAGGCCGTCTGGAGACTGCTTTTCCCTGATTGCCGTTTCTATCCTTCCCGCCAACTTATTCTGGGCCTACCTTTTTTTTTCAACCTTTTGGATTCCATATTAAAATCTTCTCAGGTGATCTCTCGTTCGTCATACGTTGTAGGTGACCATACCACACAATCTGTTTTTATTAATTTCATTGACTATTATGTTGGTGGACCGAATGAAAGAACAAGATGGATTGGACACACCCTGAGGCACGACGGGTTTATGAGGAACGTAATTGAAGGGGAAATAGAGGGAATAGCCTCCAGATGAAGATCTAGTAAAAAGGTCTTGGACCAAAAAAAGAGAAAAATACGTAGGAAGCAATACCAGGAGGTAAGGAAACTAGCCTTAGATAGGGAAGGGTGGAGGGCTGCAGTCAAGTAATCTTAGGATTGCACGACCAATGATGATGCCGAATAAAAAACATATTTTCATACAACTTTCTCTTAAAATTTGAATTCCAGGCCGTTAATTCATGTCAATACAATGCTTTAACTGGGAAGAAAATTTTAAAATAATTATTACATCATTTATATCACACCTTTTTTGGATATTTCCATCGCATAAACAGATGTACTCACGTGAAGTATGGTCCAGGAATTTTTTTTTCATAGAACCATAGAACTAGCCGCTAACATCATAGGTCGTTCAATCCAAAACATTTTTGACAGTAGTCCTCCATCCTTCCCCCTCTAATGCTAGTTCCTTTACTTCATGATAGCTCTTCCTTTATATTTTCCTCTCCACTCGGTCCATTATATTTCTCATTCTCTCATTCGTGATTTTTCCCGTCTTGATATTCCCGCAGATCGTCTTCGGCATTCCATCTCTGTAACATTTCGCATTTGTTTTATTGTATCATTCATCTGTCAAATCTCACTCTCATAAGCGATAATTCATCTTGCAATTGAATTATATATCTTTTGTTGTTTTTTTCTGTATATACTTTGATCCCATAAAACGGTGCTTAACATGGATATTTTCCATTTTCCTTGATAATTTTCTTCCTTTTATTGCATCATCTAGGGTTCCATTCTGAGTCATTTTTACATCCAAGTAGTTGTATACATTAAAATCATTTAAGGTTTATAAACTTGATGGAAAGTGAAGTCACTTTGTAGAATCGTGACATAGTTAAAGGATAAAAAAATTGTAATTTTTTACACTTTAATAATTAAATAAAGTAGCTTTGTTAGCTTCCCTTGTGTGATTTTCTTGACATGACCCGGGTTTCGATACTTCATATCGTATCATCTCCAGGTCATGAAGCGTCTAAACCCATGTTGTATCAATAAAATCCTACAAGGGAAACTCGGGTCTTCCACCGGGTGAGCAGGTCCATGGGGCCCAACGTTTCGGAGAACGACTTGTCCTCCATCTTCAGAGGGGGTTCAGCTACTGAAGCTGAACCTCCCTGAAGAGGACAAGTCGTCCTCCGAAACATTGGGACCCATGGACCTGCTCACCCGGTGGAAGACCCGAGAAACCTTTATCCATCAGATACGCCGGGAAAATCTGAGATCCTTCATACAAGGGAAGTTAACAAAGTTACTTTGCTCCTACATCATGGATAACTTCCACCAAGTTAAACCCCATAACCGACTCCTTTGTAAATGTATTTTATTCAAAGTTCGAGAGCATTATGGGCGAAAATTTTAAAAGTTTGCTCACTCGTGACTGTAATCCTGTGTTTGATTAACACCTGCTAGAAATCGAAGCACACATCTAGCTTCAATCCATACAAATTCAACCGAACCAGGCGTTGTATAGTGAAAGTTCGTCCCAATGAAAAGCAACCATTGATAATGATAAAGAGGGCATTACGTCATCAAAATGAAGTCTGACAATCGAAATAAGAACCACATTGTTCAGCCCTACTCATTCCTTACTTTTTCATGGATAGCACGGTGAGATTGACGAAATAGTGGATGTGAAGCAAGAATATCAACCATCTATTTGAAATTGAAGGCAAGGAACTCTTGAAACATATATTGGTTAGTTTGTGCTACGGATTCTACTCAATAATAAATGAGTGTAGGAAATCCGGATGATTTTTTTTATTTAAATACATAAACGAAATATGTTAGGAGAATCCACATTATAGAAGTAACTACATTCTGAATTCCAGTGAGCTATCGATGGAACAAAATCTTTTTTATGCTTAAAAATCTACCTTTACTGCACCGATCAAATGGCTTCTAATACTGGTCAGCATGGCAAGTTCCCTATCCATATATCTCTATGGTTATTCCTGTTCTTTCCCTACTTTCCCTGGCCTTACACGTCGGAATGAACGAAACGGCGGATGTAAAGCAAGAATATCCTAAATATATTCAAAACTTCAGAAAAGTAACTACATAAACATTCATTGGTTACTTCGGGCAATGGATTACACTCAATTTCACAATATTTTATACCGGGAATCCAGATTTTTATTGATTAAAATAACTATAATGATAAATGCCATGAGAAGTTATTTTGCTTATTTAAGAAATGAATGTACACTGATTTGAAGTAATTTTCCGATGGAAAGCATCGTAAAATTGCTAAAAACTAAGTCAGCCAGAATGCACGAAAGGAAAATCGAGGTTAGCAATGACGGCGGAGAGGACACGCCCACTTTTCTGCGTCTATCATTGTCAATCATCGTAAGCGACCACTCCATCTACCCCGATGGAAACAAATTTTCCTCCTATGGAATTCCTCTTCCCATGCGTCACCCATTCCCATCTCCAAAACCTCGCGATTTCTGGTACGTTTTGCGGAAAAGCACCAAGTAAATGCATAACTTGTTTTATTTAATATCATTCAGAGGAAACTATGAACTTAAAAACTTTAAAATCGTAAAAAATTACACATTCTTAATAATTTACCACACTTTTTTATGAGAGTAACCTGTTTCGATTTAAGTGCACCATCATCAGTACCACATCAAGTACAAACGTGTGTGTGTGTGTGTGTGTGTGTGTGTGTGTATATATATATATATATATATATATATATATATATATATATATATATATATATATATATATATATATATATATAATTATTATTATTTTTTTTTTTTATTTTTTTTTTTAATGTGACATATGCTTTTTGGATGCAAAGAGTCCCTTCCGATGTAACTGTGCGGAATATCGACTGGATGCGTGCCGTGTGACGAATTGTGCTCACAATGAAAAATCGTAGGTAAAACAAAAACTGTTTGAGTTTTTCTTTCATTTTTCTTATCATTTATAACTTTAAATCAAATGGTATAAATACTGCAAAGTCTTAAAACCACAATATTCATTTTTAAACAAACAGTATTTGTGCTTTCATTTACACCGAAATACTTTGCAATGATTCTCGGGTAAGAAATATGGCAATAGAAACTCTCAGAATGCATTGTAAGCTTCAAATAAAAGCTAAATTTAGACTGGATGCCGTCTATAGTTTTCACTTATAAATAGATTGTTAGTCGGGGGAGCCTTCGACAGGAGCCCGGGCACCTAGACCACGATCGATCCATTGTGCCAACCCCATGTTTAACCTGCCTATCACATGCAGACAGGGGACAAGAGGTGAAGGTATGAATGGTCATCCAACCAACCCTCGTCCGGGCCCAACACTGCTTAACTTCAATAATCTTACGGGAATGTGCGAATTTCCACAGAGAAACAATCATCCGCCTTGACCGGGATTCTAACCCGGATCCCTCGATTTCCGGCCGAGTGCTTTAGCCAGTTAAGCTACCGAGGCGTCCTCTTCCCCTGTGGATTTTTGTGACCTCTAAGGGACCAGATGTTCTCGACTGCCGGACATACAATGTAACAATCAGTCGCTACTGAGCGCTTAGCGCCACTGCCCACGAGGAAAGATCGTACTTTAAACACAGAGAGGCGTTCACTCTTATTTCACAAATTTTAAGCTATCCGGGACTAGCCACAGAGTTCCACATTTACGGAGTCACCCGCAATGCACACATGTGCAAATTTCCACAGAGAATCTTACGGGAATTGGTATTTCAATGAGGCTAGGCCCTGGCCCTCACTTAAAAATAACACAGGCCTACAAATTTTAGGGTCTCAAAATCTTTTTTTATGCAAAGAGCCTTTTTCGACGTAATTCTGAGCGCTGAATCTACTCACTAATGTTGGCTATCACGTCAGAATGTTGAGATAATCTAACTTTAAAAGGGTCAAAATTACCATTTTTGGGTATTTTTGAGCTTTAATATCTCAGAAATCAAACGTGATGGATTGATTTTGCCAACGGATTCGAATTCTACGTTAAAAAAATGTACAGAATACATCTATGAAACCTAGAAAACTATTGTCCCATAACAATGTATTAACATGGAAACTATCAACAACTTTATGTATAGTCAACCATATTATAATTTTGAGTGCACATATTTGAAATATAAGATACAGGTTATGGAAATAACATCTTTCCTAGGCGTCATAATTGAAATCTATACATTTTTAACGCATATGTTGAGACCGTTTGCAGAATTACTCTATCACCTTTGGTTTATGAGATATTCAAGCTCAAAAAGACCTAAAGAATTCCATTTTGACCTTTGATGGGTATAATATCTCAAAATCCTGACGTTATAGTCAATTTTCGTGAGTAGATTCGGATTTGGTCAACGGACAAAAGTCTCTGAATTAAAAAAGTATACCCTTTTTGGTTGTGTTATTGTTATAATTATGTGAAGTTATATATTTCGGACGGGATATGGTGAAGATGTGAGAGGGGAGTTATCAGAAGTCTGCAATCTGAGTTTACAACATTCCGGCTTTCATTGGATATTTTAGAAAATACTCAATATGTAACTACTGGTTAGTAGAGGAGAGGAAGGTATTATGGAATACCATTTACATTTCTAAAAATAACCTTGCAGGTTTTTAAATAAAAATTCCCAAATCATCATGAGTACATACTATAACTGGTTTTAATGAACTGTCACTTGTGAAAAAAATACTTTTTATTTGGTTGTTATAAAAAATTTTATTTAAAAAAAGTTACAAATGGAGGTTAATATGAAATAGTCGAGTAATATGGAATAGGAGGTTCAAACCATTGAAAAACTAATTTAACTTGACAAAACATAATTATTTTTAGCTATAAAAATCGTATTACTTTTTATTTTTTATTTTTTATTTTTTTTTTATTTTTACGCATTTTTATCGTATTTTTTTTATCGTATTTATCGTATAGCGGATATAGTCGTATTTTTAAGACAATGTCCTAGGCATTTCTGCTTCGAGTCTATTTACAAAAGTCGCGGATATAATCTTCAGTCTCTGCTCCTGTACAGTCAATGTGAGCCAACAGAGAACAGCTCAAGCATTGAATCAAAATTTCCCCTCGTTGATCTTCGGAGAATTTTCCATTGCAGAAGATACATTCAGCGTCTTTGTATTATACTCAAAACCCATTTTATAACTTCGGTATATTTCTGCCAAGTTATATAGAATACTGTACTTTTACGTCGGGTATTATGGAATACCAAGTATTCCATAATGCCCGACAAGCCATCTTGAAAAATGAACCTTTAAACTGATGGACAAAACATTGTCAGAAAAAAAACGACCACAGTATTAAAATCTAAAATTCATTTAGTGTACATTATTTATAAAATCAATGTTCAAGTCCTATGTGTACAAGTGGCTAAAAATGTTTGAAAACTTACCTGCAAAAACTCTCTAAAATCACAAAACACACTTCGTTCTGTAGCAAGTAATAAGACGACAAAAAGCGATCAACTCTCACTGAACTACAACATAGCAGTCTTGCCTTAGTAGATCATGGTATCTCCACGTGAAAGCAGCACCAAACAGAGCCGAAACCTCGGTATTTCGTATTTCTCGACTATTCCATAATAACCTCCTCTCCTCTAATATTAATGCGCCAGATAAATACCACTACAAGGTAATAAGACATGCAAGAGTATATCATGCCGGAGATTACATGCGAGGTTATTAGCTAATAATCATGTTAAGGTAGTACGCTCTACTGAATAAAACCTATTTAACCCAGTCAGTATCCTAGTATCGATCTATCTAAACTATTATGGTCCCTTTTTACGTGGAAAAAGTTGCACTCTAAATCTATCGGTTCTGTGGTATATTTCCTCAATCTTATTCCGGTGATCGTTTCTACCATAATAGTAATGCTCTGATAAAATATGCTATATATATATATATATATATATATATATATATATATATATATATATATATCAAAGAATTGCGAAACGATGAGTGAATTATTTGCGTAGCTCAAGTCATTTACTGCCTCAAGTTACATCAGTTTTGGATAAAAAGATGGTCTCTCCTTGAACGCGTCGAAGGAAACCTTTAACCACCGCAAACACTCGCCTTATCCGCAAACACACATCTGGCTACATTTTAACGAGTCTTCACCGCGCTCAACGACTCGTGACGTCAATCTTATGAGGTGGGCAGGATTGAGTCTAGAGATAGAATCTCGCCCCATTTCAAGGAAGAAGAGATAACGCGGGGGCAGATGGGTCGGCCAAGGTCAAAGATGAGACTTAGAAAAGCACACGACGATAGGATCTTTCGCGGAATCTCTCTCGCTGCCAAATAACGATCTTTTTAGCACCTATTTTTTTTCGACAGCATCTTATGAAATTCATCCCGATGATAGGGCATTGTTCGCAAATTTTAATCCATCAGCACATCATTACTTAGTATGGGATGCTTACGATGTAGCCTAAGTTTCAGAAATAGATCGAATACAGCGAAGAGCAATTAGATTTGTTATATATCGTTACGACAAACTCAGCAGTGATACTGAAATGTTGAAGGAACAAAGGTGAAAACCTCTATCTGATCGAAGGGAAAAATATAGCGGTAATCTTTTACAAAAGTTTGAGGTGGACTATTTTTTTCGGTACGTTCAACACATTTTGCTAGACCCAAACTATTATTATTGAAACGATCACAGGCATTGAAATAGGGAAATAGACTACAGAACCGATAGATTTAGAATATAACTTTTTCCACGTATAGTAAGGGACCATAGTAATTGCAATAGATCAGTTCTCTGCAACTTTGACCTTTACTTACTGAAGCAGACTTAGCATTTATGCTTAAGAGGACGCATCATACCCTTCAGTTAGGAATAGTTCTATTGAAAATCCACAAGGTGTCATCACTCGCACCCGATCGAGGCGTTTTGGCGTCAGGAGTCTCTTACTCCAGGATAACCCTCGCACGAGGCAAAAGTTGTCGGTAACTTGTAGCCCAGTGTCCCGCACGTAAGTAAAAGGCAGCGCTGACATAAGATCTGTGAGAGAAGACTGAACTATTTGCGTCACCGTCCGAGTACATCATGGCCGAAAACCATTCGGGTGGGTGTTCTCGAAAGATACCAATTACAGATTTCATCTTACAACCGTGACAGCTGTTAATTAGCATTCTGACAGAAGGAGGATTGATACATCTCCGTTAGTTTAAGATATTTCAATAATAATATTAGTTTTTGTAAAAATATACCCTACATCTTGCCGTTTTCCCGATGGTTTTATTAAGCTCCGAGATAAATTTTTCATATTTCAGATACGAATCTCCCTTGGCAAAGATCGATTCTTTTTACTATTAAAATTTCAAGTTGATGACGTAAGACTTGAACAAAAAATCTGGGGTCGGAAATCATCACAATTTCGACCGGTCGAACGGGTGTGACGCGTCGCCTTAATAACCAAGCATCATTATTTACAACTCACACCGCATGAAATTTCCGGCATGATTTAGTACCTTGTAATGCTATTTATCCATCACATTAATAATACTAACTATTAGTCGTAAATTAGCTAGTGTACAGGATATTAGTGTGTTCGTTTACGTAGCACTCTCCTAGTTTCTGGTCTGACCGCGCATTGTTAACCTGACTGCTTTTGGTCTGCGCCTAGCAGCCGAAGTAAGGTGCGCAGTTCTGATTCGAACTTGGATTGGGACTGTATGCCTGGCGTGGAATCACCCTGTGCCACAAAACCTAACGGTGGATTTCGGGGTGTTTCATGGATGTAGATGTAAGTCACATATTTGTTCAGTATCTGGGTCACTTATTATGAAATTGTAAATGATTGACGTAGGTTTTTCACTAAATGTATGCAAAGACGACCTGTTTCGACGTGGAGCGCCATAATTAGGTCCAAAGATTACAGGAAACGAAGAATGTATAGTCATAAAATTAATTGGGGGGGGGGAATAACTTAAAATTTGCGACTATATATTCTTTATCTTCTGCAATATTAGCACCTGATGCTGACGTGCCCCTTCGAAACCAGGGTCATCATTGAACAAATGTGTGTGGAATAACCAAGCCAAACTGATTAAGTACAATTTTCGGTAATTTTCACCAAGTCACACCCGAGGCAATGGAAATTATTACTTTATGCACCAAAGAAAATACCACTACGCCATTCCAAATATATTTGCCATTATTTCGTGGTAAAGTCAAAAGAGGCCACCGAGGTTATTCAAAATTCGGATAATGAGCCTCGTGTGTGAGAATGACTGGGCAAACGAATATTTATTATCATGCATTCCCATTCGTCATTTTTTTTAGCATGATCGGCATAAAAGTTTCTGTGAAACGCCATTAATTTTGACATCAGCTGATTGCCGAATTTTGGCTTTTGCAGGAGCTGAACTATCTTCTTCACGAGGATACATTCCGAAAAAAGAATTTGTACCTCGATATATAAAATATTAACAATTTTGATTTTTCATCGTATTATAAAATATTAATATTTTTATATTTATCGATACATAACATATTTATTCTCTCATTCACTAGTCAAGCAACCTTTGATAAATATCCCGGTAATTCTTGCGTGGATTTATTAATGCAACAGAGCAGGTAAGCTGAGGGGCGCGATATTTGCAAAACCTCGACGCCCATCGAGTAGATTAACACTGATTAAGTAATTAAGTATTTTTATATTAGCATAATTTCACATTACGCTCCAATTTATCGATAACAACTCATTTCGAAGAAGGAAGATGGAGCTGAATGAAAGATATTATTTACAGTTCACGCAAAAGTTCCTGGCGCAGACCTACGTGGAATGTCGGGGGAGGTATAACGGGATATGAAGAATGAAAAGGAGGTAGGCGAGGAGAGGAGAGTGGTCAGGGGAACAATTCCAAGAACAAAAGACAAGAGATTAGAGTCGCCTATTAGTTAGCCAGGCATCCTATGTTGAGGTCTCAACGTCAACGAATCGGAACGGGACGGCAGGCAGAGAGGTGCGTCATCCTACTTCTCGAAGTGTTTGTGTAGGCAGCAATAAGAAAGGCTGTCTGACCGAACCTTCGACATGAGCAAACGTCCTCCCTCGTTTTTAAAAAAAAATTCAAAGTTGCGGAGCCCATGTCCCAAAGTAGTCTACTGTGCAGCGATAGGAAATTTTGCGAAATCTAGCTATTGCAATGGACTTGATCAGCAACAATGAGAGAGAAAATTCTGAATAGTGTTCAACCTGGATCAACAACTTGCAGGCTGTGAGTAGAGATTTAAAATACAGTACACCATTAACGAAGACTTTGGTTTACAAAGACATGATCTTGGCTTTCTCCGCTCAAGTCGAACAACTTATACCCATAAATTTCCCCTCTAACTGCTTGCCTTGGACTAAATTATCCGTCGTTTCAATAAAAAGTATTATGATTTCGATTTCATGTTTCTTTCAGTACCTTATTTTAAGGTGGCTCTTGGTTGACTATGTGAGTCAAGAATAAATACTGAGTTGAACAATTTTATTAATTCACTAAAAGTGATTTCTCTCATGAAATGGGTCGCCTATTAAAAACTAAAATTAAGGCACAAAATATACAGAATATTTCAAGAATATATTTTAAATGACCACATTTTTCAGCCATAGTAGTCGACTGAAGCGCTATTTGCATGGGATTACAGCATTCTGACTTCAATTACGGCAGTAATAAAATTTTTAAAAGGTTGGAGGTAAGATGTCTGTATTTTAATTTTTAAATTTGAAATTGGAGCAATTCCCTTCCTCTAAAGAGGTTTAATAAAAGCTTTAAAGTGCTTTCTCGTTTAATTTGACGTTTTTCTGCTGTAATTAAAGCAATCTTCACAAGACCCCGAGTTAAAATCTCTCCTCTCAAGGATAAACATACAGTAAAACTATCCCGGAAATCCTATTTCATTTTCATCCCAGTGAATAAAGATACACAGCCGAACAGATAGGTACAAAAACCCGTTCTTTCCGCGCATGAAAAGCGGCCACAGTAAAAACTGAGCTCCACTAAATACACTCCCATAATACACGTCACTATTTCACCTCCAAAACTGTTTACTCACTCCCTCTCAAACTCCCTCTTTACACGACTGGTGACCTGACACTCCCCCCTGCCACACGCCCATGCGGCGGCTTGCAGAGTAGTATGTAGATGTAGAGAAAACGCACTTCAAATACGCTTTGTTTATTTTTTCATAAAATCTGGAATAAGTTCCTTTGAGGCCAGAACCACCTTAATACACTCATTTATATTTCAATCATAGAATGGGCAGGAATATAGTGCTTAAAACTGCGCTTCTTATCACTCACTGGAATGCGAAAGGTAATGCCTCTCCAAAAATGCCTCCAGCGAAAGACAATATACGATTGGAGGAGCGAGATTGGGGAGGAAATGAAGCGGACAGATGGATCCGACAGCAAATCGATTGCAAGGAGAGGTTAAGGAAAGAGGCTAGAGGGGAGGGTCGCTGGGGAAGAAGGAATACAGGAACCGATCAACCGGAAAAGATTAATTAAGGAGAAGGAAATCGAAGGAAAGCAAACACAAGTGGAGGCTTCCTCTAGAGAGAGAGAGATAGTGGAGGGAAGGGGAAAGATGGGAAAGGCATCGGGAGGGTTTCGCAACGGAGCGAAAATTGCAGAGGAAATCCAAAACGTGGCGACTATCGATCGGATGATAATAAACACACGGGCGCCCGTGGATTCTTAATATCTCAACCAAGGAGTATAACAGGTTTTCTAAAGAGATTTCCACATTTAGTGGATATATTGGGTCTTATGGGGAACTGTGGTGCCAAATTTACCCTCTACGTTCCAAACAGGGTTGCGATTGGATTCTTAATACCTCTACTAAGGAGTAAAAAAGGTTCTCTAAAGTGCTTTTCAAATTTAGTTGTCAGAATTGGTCTTAACGGGCACTCTGCTACAAAATTTACGCTCTTTAAGCACAAACGGGATTGATACGGGATTCTTAATATCTCAACCAAGGAGTATAGCTGGTTTTGAAAAGGTCTTTCCACATTTATTTGACAGAATGTCTCGGGGAACTCTGTGGCCAAATTTACGCTAAATATGCACAAGCATGATTTCCATTAAATTTCCAATGTCTCAATTTAGAAGTATAACAGATTTACTAAAGAGTAGGTAGGTTGAAGGTAAATGTGTGCTAGACTGGAGTAGTAGTTTTTGATAAGGAGAATGGGGAGAATAACTGTATGATGAGGGCGAATGGTGAAGTAATTGAACAGGTGGATGATTTTGTGTACTTAGGTAAGATGTATGCGAAAGGTGGAAGAATAGATGAGGAGATAAAGAAACGTGCGAATGCTGGAAGGAAAGTAGTAGGTAGCATGTGGAGCATATCAAGGAATGAGTGTCTAAGGAAGCGAAAATTGCCGTGTACAAAAGTGTACTTCTTCCCACTTAGCTATATGGTAGTGAAACATGGGTATGTCAGGATAGACATAAGAGTAGACTAAACGCCGTGGGTACGAGTTATCTCGGGAGTATTTGCGACAAAAGTAGGATGGAGGATGGATAGGGTCTGGAATGAGTGGGTCATGAATGAATGCGGGTTAAATGCTCCAGTATCAGACGTGTACGAAAGGAGTGTGCTTCTTTGGTTTGGCCATGTTGAGGGAATGGATGAGAGTCGAATAACGAAACAGATATATGAGAGTAGAATGAATGGTGTGAGAGGTGGAGGTAGGCCGAGAAAGTTGTGGTTGAATGTGGTTGAGGAAATTCTTAGGCGGAGGAATATTAGGAGTCTTAAAAACAGGAGGGCGTGTATGAAACAGTGTATGGGGGTAAATGAGGCAAAAGAGGTTTGCAAGGATAGGTCGGTATGGAGGAAATTATTGAAGCAGGGTTAGGTGTAGTTTCGATTCCCGGCCGATTCACGTTTCACTTTTAGTCTCCGGTGAAGATTACGTTACAGTAGAAGCTACTTCTCTTGATTTTATATTAGCACTTGATAAAAGAGTCCTACCGAATTGTAAAACTAAAATCTTACAACTTACAAGCTGATGTTATTTCCTGTACTGGAGAATTCCTAAAATTTCGCTTGCTGAGGGTAGGATTAGACGGCGCCATTCCTAATGAGATTAAAGTCACTTTTGGGAGTGTCCCACAGAGGAGTGTCATAGGTCCACTTCTATTTCTTCTGTATTTTAACGATATCGGTTAAGAAGTAGACAGTAAACGTCGACTCTTTCTGTAACAGAGGAAAAACTGTTGTCGGTGAACTTCAGCCTCCGAAGCTGCTCCGGAAGAAGCTCTAGCATGTTTGAGCAGCACAATCTTAATAACTCCCCTTTGAAGACATGTAAATTTCGATTGAAACAAACGAATACATACCTACATTATGAAGTTGTTGTAGTCACTCCGGATAATACGTTTTAAAGATGTCCATTACACTCACAACACATGAAAAGCAACAAAAAATCAAGCCCACCCTGGGTCTGGAAGCAGACTGAGGGGACAACCTCTCCGTAGGTCACCGGGAAACTTCCCCCGGCGATGAGCAACGAAAATCCTGCTTACCTATCGCCTCCTATGTGGCACTCGAAACAAAAATGGGCGGGGTCCTCTTAAAAAGCCGGATTGCGGGACCCAACGGCACACATGCAAGGCATAAGGTAAAATTACCCATGAATTTGACTTTACCAGGGACCATATCTTGACGTGTCATTACTAGGTGAGTTGAATCGGGACAACTGGACGTTGTGAATGATATCACCTCTCGAAACGCTTGTGATGGCAGCAATTAGATATATTTTCCGACCGACCTTCTCCCTTATCGGGAGAAGCTCTCAAAGGAGTCGACTCATTTTATTGAGGAGAATAGCATTCGGTGAGCAAGCGGCTGCTCGTACGACCTCGTCGTGCTTCCCGATGGTAACAGAGTCGTTTGCACCTCCTGCGTGTGGTGAGAGTCGCTTGCTCCAAGGACCCAACCGACCCATGTAACGGGTGGTACGGACCCGAGGAAGCGAGCTTCTTTTGCTGTTCGTATAATGGGGGTGTGAATGGCTGCTGAGGAATGTATATACGAAGGCACAGACAACAGCGGATGGGGCTCGGAACTGCTTTCACTCACAAAGCGGAATCCGGGCCTCAATTGCCAAAAAGTAAAAACCGGGTTTCATGATTCATTTCCCGGTAAAACTAATTGTAACCGGGTTTTGGACTGTCCCTATCCAGACCCTTCCTAGTACTCCTTCCTTCCCTTTTCCTAACTGGATCGGAAACATTTCCTTACTTTACCAATGGCTTATATCACGGGATTAAACGCTCCGCGTAGATGGCCGGGGATTCGTCTGGTAATTTCGTTTTTTCCACCAATGAACTGACCTTCCGCCCACATTTTGTTATATTCATAGGTTTCCGCAGTAAAGTGTCCCAAAATCGTGGTGTCAGTAACTTTATCATGTACTATACGTGGATTGACTACATTTATGAGATTTCTTACACACGGAAAATTTCGAAATAGAATTTCTATCTATTGGACCAGCACTTGTTACAATAAGGCACAGTCAGATATTTATTATTCTAATCTCAATTTACCAACACTCAGTAATACTCGAGGTGCAGGTTCTTGTGTTGAGGCTGGACCAAGTCAGATTGGATCTTTAAAAAATGAACGTTTGAGGTTTACAATCAGTTATCCGTAAAAGGTGATCTCCTAAAATGTTTCACCTAATCATCGTGACAGTAAAATACTGATGTGTATATAAATATCTTATTTATTTCCGCACTTTATAATCGCTTGTAAAGTCATTCGAATTCCCCACGTTCGCCATTGTTCGAGGTGGCCTCAGCTAAGTGGGGTGGCAAAGCGTTAGCGGTCCTTAACAAGCGGCATTTTTGTCATAAAAACCATTATTTTTTTAAAATTTTTCCAGGGTAGAAAAAATGTTAACTGCAGCAAAGTGTTCCCAGAGCAGGCATTTGCAATTTAACGATTAAAGAATCATTCCTCACAATCAACTAATGCAAGAGATTTTCAAAATTAAAAAATGATTGAGCAGCATAAAACAAGAGACACGCATTTTTTATTTCACTACATCTCCGGGTTTGACGGAAGCGATAAAATAAGAGAGACACACGACCGAACAGATAGGTACAAAAACTCGTTCTTTCCGCGCACAATGAACGACCACAATAAAAACCGACCTCCACTAAATACACTCCTATAATACATGTCACCACTTCACCTCCCAAAACCTTACCCCTTACATCTTTACACGGCTGATGTCCTAGCACACCCTCCCACACGCCTATCGGACGGCTCACAGAGTAATATGTAAATGTAGATGTCGAATCAAGGGAAGGTTTTACATCCTTTAGTAATGACTATTCCCGATCTTCAACGAGGAGGGACATCACAGTGAAAAAATAACGGTCCAAAGGAATGAGTTTTCAAAACATATTAACCCCGAAAATATTAGTAAAAAATCCTCTGACCCTATCGATCCCTGTTTTGCTGAGGCATCATCGTCGTTCTTCTTTCCTTTGGAGGAGAGAAATCATTTTTTTTTCAAAGGAGTTTAAAAAATGCGTACGTGGCGAAAAAAATGTAAAAAAGATTGATAGCCAAAAGGTACCCGCGAGATAGGTTTGATTAATATGCAAACATTGATGCATCGACGTATTGGATATTTTCCAGAATGGGGTCGTAAAAAAAACTATACATCGAGATCTTGATATCGTCTAGAATAAGCCATTCATCGTTTGCCAATATTGTAATTTTTTCTGGCAATCGACGCAGGGCGATAAAACTGCCTCTTTTCCGACCTTGAGCACACCACTCCAAGGCATCTCGAACATTAAATCTTGAAAAATAGTCGAAGTGATATTTGGTGGAAAACCTACAATACCTGCTGAACTACGCTTCGTTAAATATTAAATGGGATGAAAATTTGAACATCTACATCTCTTTATTACCCTGCAAGGCACCACAAGGTTGTTTGGCAGGGGGTGGCTGATCACCAACATGAACAACAGCTAAGAATTAAAATAAAACAAAGAAAGTCTCCAAAGCCGTAAAAGGCGTCATTCGCGTATTGTTTATCGCCCTTCCCCTCCCTCTTTCCCAATTGGATGACGCCTCTTCCACCCCCCCTCCTCCTCAGTTTACCTTTCTTTACAACTCGGATGTCTTGACCCTTTCCTTACTTCAACCTTGCGTTGACGTAACGCGTTACCTTCGGTTCGCTGAAGAGGGCTATTTTGTAGCCGAAATACACGTATTCGACCCTCACCCTCGTCCTGTTGTGTTGATTTGACCACGCTCTTTTTGAGCTGATTCTCCCAGAAGTTGGGCCCATTTGTGTGTGTGTGAGTGAATGATTTTGTGTGCTTGTGATTGTGCTCGCGTAAATAACCGGGCATCCTTAGCGGGGTCTCATTAGCCCTGTGAAGGATCCAAGGTTATAACCCACACATCCTTGGCGCGGTCGCATTAGCCCTTGCAAAGGATCCTATTTGGGTTGTGTGTGTGTGTGCGTCTGTGTTTGGTCCCTGACGAGGAAGTAACATTCCCGTAAACCATCACAGGGGGGTATTCTTGGCTGAGAGGCCGTGATTGGTCGCTGCTGTGGTTTCCCAGCATACCAACACAGTAAGTTTGGTGTTTTCTGACGAAGACGAAGGGAAGGAATTTAGTATATAAATAACAAATAATTATAGGTAATTATAGAAAAATCACTTCAGCACCCTTAGGTGAGTAATACGTACCGTTAATAACACCTCTGAAAGAAGAAAGAATCCAGAGCTCCAGATGTCGATCGACTTCCGAGTCCATGAATATAACATCAACGGGAGCAGTCATAATGGACTCACTATTAACCGTCCTCTTGCTTCTACGGACAAGGTACCACTGAGGCTACTGAGTCCAACGACCGTTGGACACGTCGCACAATAGAAGAAAAAAAAAATTTACATGCAGATACTCGTCCCGTAGTCAAGCAGTTACATTCTTAAACCATGTGTACTATCCAGTCTAGAGAATGTGAGCTGAGTAGCGAGAAGGACAAACGAGGAATAATGAATATGGCTGGAGAGGAGAGGAAGCTAGTGTAGGAGGTTTAGAGGAGGCAGAAGAGATGGATGGAGGACGTTTATAAAAGAGTGGGAATGATAAAGAGGAAAATAGAGGGGAGAACACTGAGGAAACGTGGAAGAGGAAGAAAGAATAGGAATTCTGGATGAAATAACAAAAGGAAGACGAGATGAGGAATTTAAGAGGTGTCAAGGAGGAATTTATGAGGAATTTAAAAGGTGGTGGTTCATCCACAGGGGTTGAAAAGGAACGATAGGCCAGAAACTTGGACGTTAGGATAACCACTGTCCAATAACGAAACTGTTTCAGGCGTTACTTTGTGGAAGTTTTTAATATTCATTTTGAATACTGTCCAATAACCTACCAATCAGCTAGCATAATACCCAAATGAAACAAGAGTTGAAATACATGTTTTTCGAAAAAAAAGATGCCAAATTTTTGGAAAATATTGGAGAGTGCTCTGGGTTGAAATGTACTGAGAGAAGAGCATGAAAATACCTGTACTGCGGATGATCTTCATACTGTTTAACAGTGAAACTGTTCAAAGTGATATGGTTCAACCAACTCTGTAATGCAATAAGGGTTATTGGGAAGAATTTCTCGAAACAGTTACAGAAAATACAGGAGAGTGTTTTGGGATGAATTGAACTGGAAGAGAGGAGGGTACAAATTTCCCAAAAGCAGGTGCATGAAAGTCGCCTGGGCAAAGACTATTCCCGTATCTACGCAAAAATCCGGGCCTCTTTCGCCTTCTTACCCGTCTCTCCCGGGATATGAAAAAATAAGAGCAAAAGATGCAAAAGTCGGACGAAGTGCGCACTTGGGCCAAGAAGTTTGGAGGCGGACTCCGGGCCGGATGCGCTGAGCCGTGAAAAAAATTGAAGAAAGGAATGATCAAAATACTAAAAAAAGAAGAAGGAGGAAAAAAAACTGACGCGAAGGAAGTATGCGGAACCGAGCGCGAGGCAAAAATTGTCTGAGTTTGCGGAAAATTCGGAGCGAAGTAAGTTTCCTCCGAAGGAAAGACGCGATGATGAAGTGACAAATGAAACATATTTGCAGGCTTGAAAAAAAAACGGACAAAAACTCGTAATTTTGGCTCGAAAGAAGACTGTTTTAATGATTGGCGCAAAAATTGAGAACCAGCCGCGTCTTTTCATAACCCGTCTGCTCCCGACTATTTCTCGCGTCACACAGTGTGAGTCGGTTGCGCTCACTCTCATAAAATTCAGCACCGAAATATCTCAAAGCCTAGTACAGTTCTCGTTGATTTCCGACCATTCTGGAGAAAATCCTTATCCTTACTGATATATAAAAATGTATTGGGGTATGTCTGTTGCTCTATCACGCAAAAACTACTGGACCGATTGAGCTAAAATTTGGCCTGTAGATAGAAAATATACCCGTTTGTTATTTGAGCTATATTTAAAAAAATATTAAAGTTATCTGAGGAGTTAGCGGAAAAAGTAGGATGGATATGGTCAGGAATGAGTGGGTAATAAATAAATGTGGGTTAGATGCTCCAGTAATGGACATATATAAAAGGAGTATGCTTCGTCGGTTTGGCCATGTGAAGAGAATGGATGAGAGTCGAATAACGAAACAGGTAAGAGTGAAACGAATGGTGAGAGAGGTAGAGGTAAGCCCAGAAATGAGTGGTTAAATGTGGTTGAGGAAACTCTTAGGAGGAGGAATATTAGGAATCTTAAAAATAGGAGAGCATGTATGAAGCAGTGTATGGGGGTAAATGGGGCGAAAGAGGTTTGCAAGGATAGATCAGTGTGGAGGAAATTATTGAAGCAGGGTTCGGTGTAAAAGCATGCGTTTATGAGTGAAACTTTGTGTGACTGTGCCTACCCCGGAAGGGAACGGCGTGATTGATATGTTTGTATGTAGTAGTTTACATAAGCACAATAAACACAGAGTTATGCACAGTATGCAATTGTAAATCTTTTTTATTTCTCTGTAGCGTTCTACATGGTCCTTTCCTCTTCATTTCCTCTGCACACGTTTAGTGGCGAAAGGCAGAAAACGAGATAGGAGGAAGGAGAAATTTAGTGGAGTAGGAAGGGGTGTGTATGGAGGGGGAAAGCCGAGGGGATGGGTTATAGGAGGAGGCTCAGAAAGAGGACGAATGGGGTGAAGCGAACGGAAAGAGGTAGATAGGGAGGGGTAACGCTGTAGTCCGTCTTAATTGGGGCATTTCGAAGCGAGCAATTAAAAATATAATGGAGTCAATATTAGGGGCAAGCGTGTCGGGGCTGCAGGAGGAGGAAGGAGTTAGAGGGGAAAAGGGACCAGGCCATTGGAAGGAGGGAGGCGCTGGTCCGTGTTATTATGAGGAAGACAGAAGAGGGGAAGAAAGTGGCTTGATATACACTCTCGCGCGAATTAAAATAAATCGGGCGAAAGAGACAACTCTTTCCAATCTGGGAAAAAGTTCCACTCAGCATTTTAAAGGTGTCTTGGACGAGATATCACCCCATCCAAGCCCACCCACCCTGGAGATATCACCCCAAGTAAAACTCAACGAACTTGGCCTCATTATGAGGAAAAACACCTCATCATTCGAATGGGGGCAACATATTACCCCTTCTCTTTAATCTTGTAAATATGTTTTCCAAAAAATAACGCCTGCATTCCATTAGAAATCGCTTGGTGTTCACTCCAAAAAGACTTGATTCACAAATTAAGGAATTTCTAAGGCAACGATCTCTACATACTTTTGAAATTTCAAGTTTGTTTTGTTTTTCGATTATTTTTCAGAGTAAATCGATAACCAACGGCAATAATTATTATGTACTTCCTTGAAAATCTTTGGTTGTGAATGAGTTTTTAGCGGACGGCATGAAAAAACGGGTCAAGTATACACATGATGAAATCAGGGAAGGAATCCATCACCATATATATTATTA
Organism: Ceriagrion tenellum; assembly: GCA_963169105.1. NCBI lineage: Eukaryota > Metazoa > Arthropoda > Insecta > Odonata > Coenagrionidae > Ceriagrion > Ceriagrion tenellum. The sequence continues at coordinate 86,166,387 of OY720642.1, read as the reverse complement.
CAGAAAGGTCTTTTTCTGTCATGCCGTATATGCTCCGTTAATACTGCACCTACAGTGATATGTGAGGTATCATTTTAAACGTTGAATCACCGGCTTTTGACGAAAAATACAATCTCAATCTCAAATTTCACTATTTACCCATTAATTTGACTTAAAAGTTTCGATTTTTCCGTGTCGATTACTCGCTCGAGGTATATCGACTCCACACATCATCGGTGAATATTATTTCTCAAAGGTGTTTTTTTGTCGCAACGCCATAACTACCATAATTATTCATCAAAATTAATGATTCAAACATCGTTTTAAAGCTTATGTTCTCCGATATTGATGAAAAATAGACAAATTGTTTAAAATTAACGTTTTTATTTAAAAAAAGATACAACGCCATCTGTTGACAATATAATCAACTAATATGTTGGCAATGGTTACGTGCTTAAAGACTGTAGGAGGCGGCATCTATTAACACATCGTTCAGATATATTGATTACATTCTACATGCAATCAGCGTGACCTTTTACAATTTACGTTATGTATCTCTAACATAAACATAAATAACATATAATTGTCCATGGGAAGAAACAGGTAAAAGAAGAGGAAGAAAGAAGGATGAAACAGGAAGAAGCTGGATACTGTGCGAAATATTCGCTCGGGTCATCTAGTAGTTATGAAATAAGGAAAATGATACTTGGAAGATTTTTGCAATCTCTATCAACTGGAATCTATATCACCTTGACTATGTCATTGAAAAAAAAACAATTAAATTGCTTCCTTATCATTTGTGTATTCTTCTCACCAACTTCCTTATCATTTGTGTGTTCTTCAGGTCATTCATATTTATTTTTAAGATCCAACAAAAAATATAAATAAATATAGTGCAAAGAAAAGCTGATCACTGCGTTAAAATCTGCTACATGAGTATTTCATAGGTTTGTGGATGGAATAGACTTATTCTAACCACACGATTTGTTTGTAATCCGGAACACGACAATACGCGTGGATAGGCTTTTTGGTGAATGTTTTAATTATTGTCCTTAGAAACCAAAATCCATTCGTTTACATGGAAAATAACATAAACAATTGAACAACTATATATTAATTGAATACCGGCCAATACCAATCGGTCGGCCCCGGTGTCGGCGGGGTAAAGTCCTCGCCTTCCAACCTGAGGGTCGCGGGTTCGAGTCCCGCCTGGGTAATATTATTCACTGCCCAGGATATGGGTGTTTGTGTTTGTGTTCGTCTCATGATAGATTAAAACACTTGTAATTGGGGAAACCTGTAAGTGTTAAATAAATTATTATTATTATTATTAAGAAAAATTCAAAAAAATGTATATAGTGTAAGTGGAATCACTACAGATTTTAGACGAATTAGGTTGAGAGCCACTACAGACTCAGAGGCTACACGCTAGACTTAGTTTGCTTGAGGAATTTAGAAGAGATGTGTTGTCAGATCGACGTAGAATATTATCATGAAGCCTCACTACACCCCAAGGTCTGACAGAAGCGATAAAATAAGAGAGATATAAATTGCCGAGCAAATAGGTACAAAAACTCATTCTTTCTACCCACAATTAGCGACCATAATAACACCAAAGCTCCACTTAAAACATACCCTTTATACACATCACCATTTCACCCATAAGGAACCTCATCCTTTTAATCTTTACACAGCTGGTGTCCGAACTCCCCTGCCACGCGCTCATGCGGCGGCCCGCAGGGTAAAGTGTGAATGTATATTTTTCCACTAATAATTTTAACTTGTAAAATTACATTGCTAATACTGTGCTTCCATTACTTAAACAATTTTCATTAATGGCTTGTCGTACCCGACCTAAATTTTTCGTTGTTTAACGTTTGATTGGAAATTGAAGACTATCACTTAATGTAATTTCAAAATGAATGAGATTTCATTAATTTTTCTCAGTTTTATTATTTAAATGAACCATCAGTATTAGCTCGTAGGCTACCGCGGATGCAGTGTTGACTGTTCCTTATTTTTTCGGGATTCATTCCGCGATGTATGTTTTTTTAAACAACAATATTTCGCTGGCCCTCCAGCCAGCTTCATCAGGTTAACTGAACTGCTTTATTTGTATTTATATATAAAGACGAGCGAGACAAATAAAGCAGTTCAGTTAACCTGATGAAGCTGGCAGGAGGACCAGCGAAATATTTTTGTTTAAAAAACATACATCGCGGAATGAATTCCGAAAAAATAAGGAACAGAACCATCAGTATTATTTGATGACTACCTTGTCTTTTCAACTTAATACGATGTTTTTTTAGCCGTGAGGAAGTCAAGAACATCGGTAGCCGTGAGGAAAAAAACGTCGGTAATGATTAACTTAATTTTCTTCTAACTATTTAGACAAGAACTCCATCCTACCCTTATCATATTATAAGTAGTAAAAAAAACAGAAGCAATTCTAAGAAAAGTTATTTTCCTTAAAAAATGTGACTTAAAGGCATGCATCGAAGGGGATCCTGACAGAGAAAGGGATGTTTAACCTGATTATACTTTGTAATGACGTTACTTTTCATAACAAGTTGAGAGGCAGACTCTCTGGAAACTAAATCAGAATTTGAATTCGCACGCCAATAAGCCCTCTTCGCTCTCCTTTAATATATACCCCGTCAATCTACAAATCTGCGCATTTAGAAAAAAGCCTTTCATCATTTTTATCGAGATATTTTAGACAAAGTATTATTTAAAATGTGAATGCTAAGGCATGCTTCGAAGGGGATCCTGACAAGGTTATGTTTAACCGGAACATACTTAGTAATAACGTAACCATTCATGACAAAGAAAATGGTTCCAGGCTTGACTTTGTGGAAGTAATTCATAGTAACTTAAATAAAACTTTGTATACTCCACTATAGATTACCTATAGTAGAGTATAGATAACTTATAGTGATTACCTATAGTAGAGTATATGTAACCTATAGTGGTTCCTTATAGTAGAGTATAGTGGCTACCTATAGTGGTTACTATAGTGGTTACCTACAGTGGTTACCTATAGTGGATTATCGTGGTTACTATAGGTTACCTATAGTGGAGTATACAAAGTTTTACTATAATAAATGAAATTAATGTCTATATTGCATCATCTATGACATTTAAGTGAAGATTTTAAGTAAACACTACTTATGTGCACCTGTAGTGCAGACGAGGAATACGGGAAGGGAGCCGTAGGCCGAAGCTGGAGAGTCATCCTACCACACAGCCCAGAGAGTCTCCCTTCCTTATTCTCTCCTCTCCCTTCCTTATTCTCTTTTTATGCACTCTTCTCTAAGTGGAGAAAGTGGAGTTTAAAAGCTTTTAGGTAATAAAAATTTGTATATACTACTATAGCTTTAATAACACGACCCGGGTTCCAACACTTCGTGTCATCTTCAGGTGTCGAAACCCGGGTCGTGTTATGAAAGCTATAGAGGAGTTTACAAATTTTTATTTAAGTTACTTTCATAACAAGTTGGGAAGGCTGATTTTTCTCGAATCTTAAATCATAATTTAGAATCAAGCTAAGGAAGAGACTGGTGAAATGTTATGTGAGGAGCGTTGTTGTATGGATGCGAAACGTAGACCTTGGGGTGAAGAGAGGAGGATAGGATGAATGCTTTTGAGATGTGGGAGTGGAGGAGGCTATAGATAGTGAAATGGGTGGATAGAGAAAAGAAATGAGGAGGTGCTGAGAAGAGTTCATCTATCTACATCTACATACTACCCCGCAAGCCACCTCAAAAGGCGTATGGCGGGGGGTGTTAGGACACCATCCGTAAAAAATATAAATAAATAAAAATAAATGAAATGAAATAAAATAAAATAAAATAAATAATTAAAAATTAAAATTAAAATATTTTTAATAAATAATAATAATAAAAAAATTCCGCCTAGAATTTATTAAAGTCCTTAATTGTTCGGGGGAAAAACGAATTCCCATACCTATCCGTTCGGCAAAATATCTCTCTTAATTTATCGATTCTGTCGGACCTGGAAATATAATGTAGCTCTAATATGATGTTCTCCGTGTCGCTCTGAAAGATATCCATTCTCAATTGCTCAAGCAATCTTAGCCTAGCACGTAGCCTCCGAGTCTAGGGAGGAAGGAACACAACTAAATACAATGCAGAAGAGAAATAGATACTGGATCGGACATATTTTAAGAGGGAAGGACAGTTTAACCCGTTGAGTGCGGCATGACGTGATTTCACGTCATGAATGTGTTTACGCTGGTGCTGATGACGTTATTTCACGTCATTGGCTCTGTGAGTGTTCCAGCTTTCACTAGGGAGCCTAGTGAAAGTTCCCCAGTAAAAGCTGGAACGCTCACGGTACCCTTGACGTGATATCACGTCATTAGCACCAACATAAAGACAACCATGACGTGATATCACGTCATGCCGCACTCAAAGGGTCAAATGCGGCAGTCAAGGGAACAGAGGAGGGAAAAAAGAGGAGAGGAAGAAGAAGGCTGAAAATGACAGACGAAGTGAAGATAGAGAGAAGTTACAAGGAAACCAAGGAAGAGGCCAGGGATAGGACGAATTGGAGACAGCTTTGGTATTTGAGACCTGCGAGTAGGCGGAATACCAGTCGATAATGAAATCAGGGGTGCGATTCTGTTTCTTCATAACGCCATAGCGCCGAGACCATGCGGTAAAATAGTGATTAGCTCCGCGAAAATCTGTTTGTCGGATCTCGCGCCATTTGAGCTTTTCCAACGCTTATTTATTGTATTGTCGCAATGGTCGTGACGTCAGAAGATACAGAATCGCGCGCGGCGCCTCGTTAGCGACAGAAACCGCTATTATATCACCGCGTTATGATGGGGTAAGTAGAAACAGAATAGCCCCCCAGAATTTGATTTCACGCGCAATCAGCCTTCTTAGCTCTTCTTGAATATATCCCCCGTCATTGTAAAACTCTGTGCATTTAAAAAAAATACCATTTATTATTTTGATCGAGATATATTTCATATTTTTTAGATGAAAAATTTCCTTCCGCCCATCATCAAACTGCGCTCAAACTCTAAATGAAGGTGATAATCCGGTTCGATAATTTTCGCCCAGTAACACTGCAGTGCCATTGGTTCACGGAAGAATGAACAAAGTAACAGCTCCCGAGGCCAGATGGAATTTCACTGTTCAGCGACGGGAAACCCTATGAAAGGTCCTTTGTCGAGTTTTTCTATGCGCCCGTAGGATAACAACAAAAATTTCAATCGATTGCCTCGTAGATTCTTTATTTTATCACTGATTGGAAAATTACGTTTCGCTGTCCTCTACGGATGGTCTAAAAGGTTACAGCCACTTTAACGCTTCAAATGTTTGATTCGTTGCGCGCATCGGTCTGTAATTATAAAAAAAAAATAATCTTGCGAATACAGTTCGTTAGCTCATCCACGTCCAGTCCTCGCGGTGTGTTCTAATTGTAGGACCCCTGTACACGTGGGAACAGTGCGAGCGAATTTTGATGTAAACTAAAAACCAAGGGGGCGTGTTGCGAATAAAATGCGGTCCAGCTGGGATGAAAGAGTGGCCCTTAGTGAAACTGCAGAATAAACCGTGTGAATCAAGCCATAGATAATTAAAAGATAAGTTTTAGACATATGGTAGGGATAGCACGAACAAAACGTACACGGGGCAACATTATAGAAATTAGGATTTATCAAGCGTATAACTGGATTCTGCCAGCCCATTACAAGACGGCTGCACACTTACGTGTTATGAGGACGTTTTCACTTAGTTATCTCCCCCCATTATTTAAATCCGAAACACTCAGCCCTATCTCCGAGTGAACGGTCAGTGGTGGGGTGTGGCGTCCGAAATGATATTTTATCTAATTAATCAGATATTTTCCAAGTTTATTTTCAATCACTAGCGATATTGAAAAGAATATTGATAAGTACATTTCTTGCAAAAGTCAACACTCAAATGCCGTACCAACACTGTGGGTGGAGTAACCTTAAAATCTTCAGATATAGTTAAATATCTTCTAATTCCCTTAACTTCTGATATATCGTGGGGAACACACATGCAAACTATATGCGATACATCATTAAAGAAACTAGGTTTTGTTAAACGTATAATAGGAAGGTCCTCGGATGAAAAAGTAAAAGAGAGATGCTACTTCGTTCTGGTTAGGCCACACCTCGAATACGCCGCGAGCATTTGGGACCCCAGACAGAAATATTTAACCAAAAAAATTAACAAAATACAAAAAAAATCTGCGCACTTCGTTTAAAATGAACGTGCATATGGTGATTCTTGGCTTTTAGAAGGATAAAAGTGGGAGCCGTTAGAGACATGGAGGCAAAACGCTAGGCTTAGTTTGCTCGTGAAATTCAGAACAGGTGCATTTGATAGTGATGCAAAGAAAATATAATGTTTACGCCACGCCACATTTCTAGATAAGACAAAAACTATACAATAAGAGAGATACATTTCCTAACGGATTGGTGCAAAAGTTTGTTCTTTCCACGTTCAATTAGTGACCAAAACATAACCGGAGCTCCTCTCAAAACACATCCATCATACACTTCACCATCAAAAACATAATCCTTTACACCGCATATCGTAGGGATTACACATGCAAAACATAAGTGGCACAGCATTAAAAAAGCTTGTTTTTTTAAACGTATAATAGGAGGGTCCTCAGATGAAAAAGTCAAAGAGAATTGCTACTTTGTTCAGCTTAGGCCACACCTCGAATACGCCGCGAGCAATTGGGAACCTGGCCATAATGATTTAACCAAAAAAATTAACAAAATACAAAGGAAAGCAGCGCACTTCGTTAAAAACTGCTACGAGCGTGCACATAGTGTCTCAAAACTTTAAGAGGGCTTAAGATGGGAGCCCATAGCGACTCGAAGGCTACACGCTAAGCTTAGATTGCTAGAGAAATTCAGAACTAATATTTTTCAGAGCCGGATTACAGAATATTATCATGGCTCCTCACTACATCTCTAGGTCTGACAGATTCGATAAAATATGAGAGATACACAGCCGAACAGATAGGTACAAAAACTCGTTCTTTACGTGCAAGATAAGCGACAACAATAAAAACTGAGCTCCACTAAATACACTCCCATAATACACGTCACCATTTCACCTCCCAAAATCTTACATCTTTACACGGCTGGTGACCTAACACCCCCTGCCACACGCCCATGCGGCGGCTCGCAGGGAAGTGTTAAGATGTAGATTTAGAATGTGTAAAAATGCACGAACTTGAAAATCTCATGCTAGAAAATATGAAAGTGAAAGATTCTCAAGTCAGCAGAGCTTAAGTATTTATCGGAAATTGATCCAAACAAATTGTTCAACGATGGAAAAAAATATGCAGCTATTGGAAGTGAAATCCTATGAACAGGTGGGTATCAGATAAAATATACGCAGGCAATAAAATGATTTTTAGACTGAAATCACAATACATTTATAATTTATATTAATTATTTTAACAAAACGAACAACGTCAGGGGTAGCTTTGTGAAATTCCTCCATGATGGAAAAAACTTTGCAAATTTCACGAGTAAGTTTTATTCACGACCCGGGTTTCGACAGTTTAAGTTTATGGACCTGAAGATGACATAAACTGTCAAAACCCGGTTCGTGAATAAAACTTACTAGTGAAATTTGCAAAGTTTGTTCTTTTTCCATGATTAATTATTTTGCTCGGATGTTGTGAAATTTTCCTCATAAATAACAGGCGGAGTGTTTATTTTGTATACGAGTTGTTCGGAGAAGGATTATAAGTATTTAATCAGGCGTCTCTTACAAGATTTTCTTTTATAACCCTGGGGACTTATTTCTAAAATTAGGGGTTTATATCTACATTATTCTCGTGGGTCATTTAAGCAGTTAACGGGAATAAAAAAATAAAATTTAATATTTTCATGGAAGGATAAAGTAATTTACTCGCTCAGCAATGGGAAGCTTTATAATCAATTAAATGTTCACCCTGGCTTAATCTCACATGTGTGAAATGAGTTCCCTCGACCGGATCTCATCAATGTTGAAGTTTGATAAATTTATAAGCGAGACTCGACCGCTACATTTCCGTCGCCTAAAACTCATGCATTTATTAATTTTACGGCTTCGTTGATGAAAAGTGATCACTTCGAACGCTGTGGTTATTAAACACCTGAGCAAATAATTTTCGAAATAGCAGTTTGATCAACAGTTCAAACCAATTCCAATATGCTGGATACGGCATTTCTAACCTTGGCACTGAGAAAAATGAAAAATCTTTTCTCTTCCGCAAATAATCATATTTTAGAATTAGAAAGGAAGTATGACATGTAATTTGATACTTTTATCACAGTAAAAAGTTCATTTCAATCCTCTATATGATATGTACATCCGATTTTACAAAATGTTTATTCACGATGTACAGGTGGCAATCATTAACATTTAGAAGTACTTCGAACGTAAGCTTCAATGGTCTGTAATTAAGGTAGGGTAATTAATGTAATTGGAGCGAAATATCATTTTATTTAAATATTTACATTCCTTGGTAATGGATTTGTGAGTTCTTCTGGTAATTTATTCCATTCAAAGACATAGCAGAGGTGGTTTCACAACAAAGATTCACGCTACTGTTGATGCGCTTGGCTATCCACTTACATTTGTTCTCACGCCAGGTCAGAGAAACGAAATTACACAAGCTGAAACGCTGACTAAAAACGTCTTTAACTACTGATTTAAGGTAGTATGATCGAAATATTATTTTACCTAGAAATTAATGAATTTGGTCTCGTTTTAAAGAAAAATATATCACCCTTCCATTGATACAAAAATTTAACCACTTACCACATTACTTTCCGAGATATTTGCCAGAAAATAATAATGCCCTTTTATATGGGAAATGGTACGTGTATGGACTCCAGAGAGCCAATATTTTTTTTTAAATGAGGAATTCCCTACACTTAGATCTCGTTAAAAAACAACAGTTTGTAGTTTGTGTGCTTTCTCAACTATTTTTGCAAATTAATCATGTTGTCACCACATTAGATTCTTCGGGATCACAATAAACCTTCCGTTTTGATGGAGTTTCAAAGGTACTGCGTGAAAAAAATGAGTCAAGTTAATGACTTAATTAGATATTTTCATTCGATTACTTAGTAATTCTGTCATGTAAAACTATATTACTGCACCATTAACAATGCTATATTTAATTCGTGTGTCTCACAGCTGGTGACATTAGTAAAACGTATAATTCGAATATGGCCTCTGTTATGATTAGGGAACTATCTCGCTCGCAATACCTCAAGGCTGCATTGTACGTTACTAGGGCCCGAACTGAATTTCTCTCCACAAACTCAGACAAATTGCGTAGCTTAAATCAAAATCGATGGCACAGGGCGTATGCTTTGGTCCACGATGCTTTCATTGAACTGCGCACTGGCGCTGTCCAAACATTTGCTAACTATGTAACGTAAACTGTGACAAATTGTTTGTATGATACACTTAATTGCTTACAAAATATTGTACGCAAGTATCAGTAAACATCTAACACTATTCACGAGCACATTTTACCGATAATAGTTCCCAGAATTTCTTAGGAGATTACTTCGGTCGATTACACCGTCGATATTCTTTGAATACACTCGACTAGCCTACTGACTCGGTCGCTGGATCCAAGAATGGGATGCAAAGTATCGTAAGTCTACCAGTTTTCAGCCCTGGTTATTGAGTTCGATTCGTTCAGGGAAGAAGTAGAAGGCCCAATGGATTACGCTAGTCTATGGAGAAATCGCAAGAACCAGGCATTGAATGCAAGGCAGACAATGGCTGAATAAGTCAAATCATGCTTCCAAGAGTCATGAGATTGCCCGGCTTTATTTGAGCTATAAGGAACGGATAGTCATGGACGTGAGGGAAACTGAAATTCTTTTAAGATACTTCTCATCCATGTCAATTTATCCAAGAAATAGATGAAACTGTGAATAAAACCATTTTTTTCTGGCTCTAAGTCTCCGAGTGAAATTTGTGATTGATTTACCGAACGGTTGGCAAGATACTGATCATTGAAATGAACCATTTTTACCCTACGTAACATGGCAGCAATGAAATACATGTACTAAATATAATTGGATTCAAGAGTTGTATTCATCGATACCTGCTAAAAACTACTTAAAAAGAGTTTGACAATATTAAAGCGAACCTCCCAATTTCACGCCGATTGACCGCATGCTTAATTTTGAACGTGTGACCATAAAATTATGCGAGTAAAAACGTAGTCGGGTTCAAAATACGGCTTTACTGAATGAATTTATCAATTTTTTTCAATTCAAAATTCAAAAAAAAATTTTTAAAAATCAATTTTTTCAAGTTTTTATGAATCGATGCATTTACATAAAATACAGAATATAATAAATTCCGAAAATTATTAAATTAATTCATAACTTTAACTAGATGACCCGAGCGAATATTTCGCACAGTATGCAGCTTCTTTCTGTTTCTTCCTTCTTTCTTCCTGTTCTTCTACCTGTCGAATATTTCGTACAGTATGCAGCTTCTTCCTGTTTTTTCCTTCTTTCTTCCTGTTCTTTTACCTGTTTCTTCCCATGGACAATTATATGTTATTTGTGTTTGTGTTAGAGATATATAACGTAAACAGTAAACGGTCACACTGATTGCATGTAGAATGTTAACAATCTAATTAAACGATGTGTTAATAGATGGCACCTCCTTCAGTCTTTTAGGCACGTAACCAATGCCAAAATATTAGTTGATTATATTTTCAGCAGATGGTGTTGTATCATTTTTTAACAAAAACTTTAATTTTAAACAATATGTCTAATTTTCATCAATATCGGGGAACAAGCTTTAAAACGATGTTTGAATCATTAATTTTTATGAATAATTATGGGAGTTATGGCGTTGCGACAAAAAAACACCTTTGAGAAGTAATATATACGGATGATGATGTGTGGAGTCGATATACCTCGAGCGAGTAATCGACATGGAAAAATCGAAACTTTTGAGTCAAATTAATGGGTAAATAGTGAAATTTGAGATTGAGATTGTATTTTTCGTCAGAATCCGGTGATTCAACGTTTAAAATGATACCTCAATTACCACTGTAGCTGCAGTATTAACGGAGCATATACGGGATGACAGAAAAAGACCTTTCTGTAATAATATATATGATATTGGATTTCATTTTCTGGTATTTTATATTTGCACTTAATTATGACTTTTGCAGTAGTCTAAGAAAAATTTTATGTACAATTCTCATAAGAATGAATTAACGTTAAAAGGGGCCTGATCAACGTTAAGTCAGGATGTCGGGGAAACTTCAGGGTCTATCGAAAAAGGAAAGAACATAAGGGTGCATCCGGCCTCAGGATAACTATTCCAGATTTTATGAAAACTTGAATATTACATCTACGAAGTTCATTTTATAAATTGAAATGAAAAAATGGGGTTCGCCGTCTAGTTTTACAACAAAAAAAACACCCTCAAAAGCGGAGATTTTAAAATGGGCTCTTATGGATTTTGCTCGGATTACAGCAGATAAACTTTGATTTGAACGAGAAAGCATATCCAAGCTTTTCATTAAAACTCTAGTTAAGAAGTGAAAAGTCCAAGGCAATTAAATAACAATAAAATATAGGAATTTTACCAACAATTTTGCTAGGTTTTTTAACGAGTTAAATCCATTATTGAAGTCAAAATGTGGTTGTTCCATGCATTTGGCGCTGCACTGGGCTCCTATGACTGCAAAAATGAGGTCATTTAAAATATATCCGTTGATATCAGATTTTGGCCGTTGAAATCAGATTTTTCGTGGTTCAATTCTCGGTCCAGTCGAATTTTTGCCACTTGGAATCGGCCATCTTTACATATTCATATTTTGTAACTTGATTTTGGTGTCCAATGAAAAATTTTTTTTACCAGAGAATGAAGGATTTTTTAAACTAAATAAATGAAAACTTGTAGATAAATATACCTCTCAGCCCACGTAGCCAAGTCGAGCCACCTTAAGTTTTTCAAAAATACCTAGAGAATACATTTTATCGAGCATTTTAATAGGAATTTGTCCATTTAGAGTGAGCGGAAGTTGTCCATTGGGAGTTGTCCTGACGCCGTCGTTACTCACCGTCAAATGGATTTTTTAGACGTATTCGTAAAGAATAGAGTAAAATGCAGTGAGTCTACATATATTTTATTTGAATTTTTCTTATTTGCGTTGTATTAAATTAATTTTTAGTTGTTCAATTGTTTATGTTATTTTCCATGTAAACAAATAGATTTTGGTTCCCTAGTAAAAACCAATAAAACGTTCACCAAAAAGGCTATCAACACGAATTTTCGTTTTCCGTAAAAAAATATTAATCGTGTGGTTAGAATACATCTACAATTACATCTACGTCATACCCTGCAAGCCACCCAAAGGGTGTGTGGCAGGGGGTGCTTCCACACCAGGCATGCATGAATTATACGGTAGAACACCGAAATTACATTGAAACCCGCGTACCACACATGCAAAGCGCCAATTAAAAATCTAATAACCAACAAACATTCTGTCGTCAACCGTTCCAACATGCAAGGGATACAAAGACTACTACTATATATTCTAAATATCATGCATAAATAAGAACATCAATATTTACATCATGCATAAATAAGAACGTAGAGAATATAACGAGAAAGATTTACTGTCTGCCTATTGTCACTATTCGAACTATTCATGACGACGATCACAGCTGTAATGGTCCCGAATGGTACGCGGAAAAAATGACATTTTATACCTATCGGTTCTACAATCTATCTCTCTAATTTTATTGGCGCGATCTAATCTGCCGTAGTACGAAGGGTTTAATAGTATGTTTTTCACGTCGTCAGAGAAATGATTTTCCTGAAATTTAGTTAGGTGAAGACGCTCTACGTTGGAATTTACACCTTTTTTTTGCCTTCCACAACACATCACGGCATTAAACGCCATTACTGAGGCGATAGTGTCGTTGCTTCGGGAGAGGAGAATAGTTGCAGCGATATTAGCGTGGCGTCATCGTCTAAGTCTAAGATCGAATAAGCCTATTCCATCCATATTTGGTGACCCCGACGAGCTCAATTCAATTGTGAAATCAACTAAATAAAGAAGAGAACAGACCGTGTCATGTAGCCGTGTGGCTAGAATAACGCCGTGTTCCAATCCGTAGGGTGCACCCTAAGCACTTACGCCCTTATACCCTATCCTGCACTTCACGCACTTCTCTTCTCTCAAGGTAGGGTTGATGTCAGAGTTAGTCATGGGGTTGATATCAGAGTTAGATCGCGTACAGCGAAGAGGAGCTAGGTTTGTGAAACGATGCTGCGATAAGTTGGCTAGTGTGTCTGGACTGTTAGATGAATTAGGATGGGAATCGCAATCACAACGTATATTAAACTATAGGCTTAACCACCTAAATAAATTTCAGGAAAATCATTTCACTGACGACGTAAAAAACGTACTATTAACCCCCTCGTACTACGGCAAATTAGATCGCGCCAATAAAATTAGAGCTAGATTGTAGAACCGAAAGATATAAAATGTCATTTTTTCCGCGTACCATTCGGGACCATAACAGCTGTGATCGTCGTCATAAATAGTTTGAGTAGTGACAATAGGCAGCATTTAATCTTTCTCATTATATTCCCTACTCTCTTATTTATGCATGATGTAAATATTGATGTTCTCACTTTTTGCATGATATTTTGAATCTGTAGTAGTAGTCTTTGTATCCCTTGCATGTTGGAACGATTGAAGATAGAATGTTTCTCGGGTATTAGATTTTTAATTGGCGCTTTGCATTTGTGGTACGCGGGTTTCAATGTAATTTCGGTGTTCTACCCTATCATTCATGCATGCCTGGTGTGGAAGCACCCCCTGCCACACACCCTTTGGGTGGCTTGCAGGTTATGACGTAGATGTAGATGAAGGTAGCCAGCTCCAAGGTCTCCCAGTGTCCAATGTCGGAACTATATCAGTTGATGAACGCAATTCGAAATAGTGATAGAGCAGAGAGCGCACCAGTAGGTAGAGTAGGTAAGAGGATTATTGAGGAAAGGGAAACCAAATAAAAAGTGGTAATGGACGACGGTGATGTAGCAGTCCTTCCACAACATATCATGGCATTAAACGCCATTACTGAGGCGATAGTGTTGTTGCTACGGGAGAGGAGAATAGTTGCCGCGATATTGGCGTGTTATCATCGTGTGCTGATGTTGCGGGGAATGGTAAGTTAAAAGCAGTTTGAGAACGAATGTTAAAACCAATTTATAATGAAGTGAATGATGAATGGTTTTTTTACCTTCAGCAGCCACAAACAAGATATTGAATCTTGAATGTACTATTTAGAGGAGAATTTTGGGGTATTATTAAATTATATAATTATTGAGATAGAGTTAATACAGCTTTCATTCCCCGCTAACAACTTACCGAGTGAAGCCACAAGCTTCCTCACATTTTTGGTTTCCTACTTTAATTGAAGATAAAACTGTTTGCTAGTGCACATTTTAATGGCATGAAATATAAAATAATCACAAAACGTAGAGTGAACCATCAACACTCACAAGTAAAATAACTTTCAGAAGACATTGCGACTGATCTTCCTTCCCTTTCCAACGTAGAGCGTCTTCACCGCTGGCTTCTTAGGGCGCAAAAGGGCGCTTCGTCATGCATTTACCGTCCTTGTGCACTAGCGCCATAGTCATGATGCGCTCTTAACGGATTGGAACCGCACTATGTGACGTCGCAATCCGAAAATTGACAATCGAAAAGAGCACATAAGGGTACGAAGTGTGCATAATATCGGATTGGAACACGTCCTAAGTCTATTCCATCCACATAAAACAAAAGGCTTAAAAAATAAACTAGATTAAAACCGTCAAAGATGAGGGAAAGCAGAGATTTGGCCCCTGACCTCGGACGCCATTTAAAATGATTCACACGGAACCTTTTCAAGAGCCTGTTCGGAGGCGTGTCAGCTTCTCAGGTCATTAGCAACCAGAGATCGTTAACCCATTAGCAGAGGACCAGAGTGAGTCAGCAGGAAAGACAAAAAGAGTGGAAATAGGCACGTGTCTGTCATTAACACACACATAGACGAAACGCTAAATGTTCTGGGGGTACGGGCGAGGGACGCGGGGAGCCAACGCTAGCAAAAAGTATTGAAACCTTATCAATTGTTTCAAACAACTCATGAAATATGAGGCTCATTCTCTCTTCAATCGACGGTAAAAACAGGTTCTTTTAAACATGTGAAAGATAATCGGTTATGATGAGAATTTAGCATAATACTTCTTCTGTTAACCTTTTCCATTCTCAAATGCAAGATATGATATTGTTGTTCCGTACATTGAATATAATAATTCTATGTTATTTATCATAAACATGGATATCTCTAAATTGGACGGACTTACATGTATGTTTGCGTAGATAGGATGCCTGAATAGCTCATTTCTTAGGCTCTGTGTGCCCCGAAACGCCTCTTCTATGCCTTTACTACTTCTGTATCCTTGAGTGATTCTTTCATTTCGACTTCTGCGTATGTCATTCTCTCTCTGCCGGTGGGTGAACAACATCACTAGTGCCATCTATTGGCCGCTCTTGCGGGACACGCATTGGGGGGGCGTTTGTTCAAACATACCTCCCGCCGTTTCCATAGATTTCTTAGTAGACTGAATAGCTTGGTTATCTGAGGATCTGAGGCTAAATCAGAAGATCCGTGGTTCAATCCTCGGCCCAGTCGCATTTTTTTCAGTTGGAATTGGCCGTCTTTTCACCTTCACTCCACTATTGTCATCGTTCTTTTGTGTGTTCCTATCCATATAAACACGGCGATGGCAAATAATGGCGAAAAAACATTTTATGTATACATCCAAGAAAGAATATCAATGTATGCATGTATATATTTCTGTGTGAATATGATTTTATTAACGATATAATTATGATTATTTTCTGCTCTGGGTGAATGGTGAAGGATAAGAATCATTTCAAAATCAAACTTAGTTGTCCTTTGTGAGCACTCATTTTACTCACTTATCACAATTTTGCCAAGTAAAGATGTCTTTCTTTCAATATTATAATATTGGCAAGCCCACAACCTTAGGGTCATAATCCTAATGCTATATTTACGCACCAATTTGTTGCTCATTTCCGATTAGATTTGATCCTTTTAAATGTATTCTCATTCTATCAATTTTCGATTAATGTTTTATATACCTGGCTCTTTTCTGGATTCTCATTGGTTTGTGCCATCGAAACTGGAGGAACTCCAGAGAATATCACCCGGATTACATAATCAAGTTCACACCTGTAATTCCCTTGGCGTGCACCATTACGGTGTATGGAAGGGACAGTGCCATATGCCCAGGCTTAATTATTAACAGACATCATTTAATCGTAAGTCTATGTGAATAAACAATGACAATACCAACTATGTTAACATCTCCAGAGTGTATTATTGGTACAGCTAGTTTCAACGCTACTGTGTCATCTTCAGGTACTGAAGGGATGGCGTGATCTTCAGGTACGTACTGCGTGATCTTCAGGTACTGAAGGCATCCGAAGATGACGCAGTAGCGTTGAAACGGTTTGTACCAATAAAAAACTACGTGGATTTGAACGTAGTTGGTATTGTCATTATTTATTCAATAATGGACTTCCACAAGATTACGCCTGAAAGGATTGAATTCGTAAGTTTATGAAGTCAACAGTTTCTGGCGAGATATTGTGGAACTGCATATTAAAATTAAAAACACTAGATATTGTACTTTCCACTGTTTAATAGATAAAAATTAACTACACGTGTTTCGGCACTTAATTCGCTATCATCAGGTAGAGTGTGAAAATTCCAGTTATGCCATGGGTATATATACACTGTACCTGATGATGGCCAATAAAGAGCCGAAACACGTGTCGTTAAGTATTATGTATAAAATATCGGAGAGTACAATATCTAGTGTTTTTCATTTCGTAAGTCTATGTACTCCGGTTCTGGTCATCATTTAGTGCCAGTTATTGGCTTTCAGAAAAATCACAGTAGCTTCCCATTGACAAAAATGTGCGCAAACTACAGCGATAAATATCACTCTGCCTTCCCGCCCATCACTTGCCTTCGGTTTCCGTCCACGGTGCTCATCTCACGCCTCTTGGTTAGAAGTCTCTCCATGGCGTTTCATATCCATATCCCTGCCACGCACGGCAGACAGGCTGCATCGCCGAATATATCCGAGGATTCTGGGAGCTGCGCATTCACCGCCTGTCATGGGAGAGCGAGAGAAGCGAGACAGGTTGAAAACAGACGTCGATTGTCATCTTCGATTACCCTAATTCCTCACTCGACATCAGATCGAACGTCAAGCGACCGACAGCACACCGCTCCATCCGTCCGTCATATCTTAACGTGGGCTCTCACACCCGGAGCGTTAGAGCGCGATATGGCATGAATTCTGGATTTTGAAGTCCAATATTTGCATTTTTAAAAATATGCCTGGTGAATCTGGCGAAAAAAAGACTCTTTTGGATGTACTCAACAGTAACCGGCGAGATATTGCGGAACATCATCGTGAAATTTAAAAGAAAAACCATGTTGTACCTGATGATGACACATTAAGCGGCTAAATGCGTAGTACAAATCAATACCCTGGTGGAAATTACGGCGATCGGGTTGGTGTGTTGGCTAGAGTACTCGCCTACCACACGGACGGCCAGGGTTCAAATCCCTGCAGAGGCGGATGTTTTACAGCGGAAACCCGATCTCTACTTGAGTGTCTTGTGGAGGACACTCAAGTACAGTACTCCGTCTGTCGGAAGAGACGTTAAACCGTATTCCCCTACGCGCCTTTCGTTAAGAGCAGGCTGATGCCGACGCCGGGTTTCTATCCACCCTTCCTCCCTTACCTATCTCCTATGGCGCAAAAGACCTTAGCCGTCGGTCGCCTCCCCAAATATCCAATCCGTGGAAATTACAAATATTTTCTTTTAAAAGAAGCTTTTGGAGTTGGATTTTATGTAATCACGAATAAAACTTTTTATTTTTTTCAGATTTAGGTGTTTGCAGTAAGCATGAGAAACCACGTTCAACTGCTAACGCAAAATGTATGTTTTTTAAGACAAAATATCCAATGTATTAACTATATATTAATGTTTGAGTCTTTCACTTGACTAGTTGATTCACACCGTAATCTCAAAGTGTCTTTATATCCACAGGATATTTGAGATGAAAAAAAGAATCGCTGTAAATAATAACTTATTCCTCAAAAATAACTTTAAAATTCAACCACCACTGCTATGACATGACTTGCTTTCTATTTTATCAGGGTCAGATGAGTCCAGGTGGCCCCCTTGTCCCCTGCCCCAGGGCTCTTCACAGAGTTTTATTCAGGTGTAGCAATATTATAACTTGGATTAGAGACCAAATTGTTTAAAAAAACATCAATTTAAACTCAGAGGTGGAACGCGTCCGGAGGGAATCTAGAGCCGATTTGCGGCTTACCATTTGTAGTGTTGTTATGACAACACTTGACTTTGTTTTTCCACATATTTTTATTAGCTACGACCCGCGTTTCGACGTTCGACGTCATCTTCAGGTCCAATAAAAATACGTGGAAAAACAAAGTCAAGGGTTATCATTACAATGTTAACAGATTCCACCAAATTTCCAAACATTGCACGTAACAAATTATGCGGTACGAAGTCACTCGCACGGGTGCATATACACCAGGGTTGAAATTCGCTATGAAAAAATCATTTGACTTGACCGGGATTCGAACCCGGATCTCCCAATTGCCGGGCAGGTGTGTTAGCCATCGCCTTGAAGGAAGATGGCTTGGTTGTGTAACTGGCTAACACACCTGGCCGGCAATTGGGAGATCCGGGTTCGAATCCCGGTCAAGTCAAATGATTTTTTCATAGCGAATTTCAACCCTGGTGTAGATTCCACCAAGTTACGCCTGATACTACCAGTTTGTAGTGTTGTTCCGCGGACCGACCGCGGTCACCATGCTTGAAGCAGAATTGACTGCATGAACAGGAGGCTGTGAGGATTCTGTGTAGGCATAGGAGCAGAATTCGTAGATCTTCGACCGGTGCTCGGATCGTGCCGGGCTCCCCTCAACCGTTCTGGGGTGCATTACTCCGCCCAGGCGTCAGAACGGGTGGCTCATAGGATTTTCGAGCACTGTCGGTATTTTTTTAGGCTAGAGAGCAGGTCGATCGGCGGGATTCGAAAGCATAGACCCAATAACAGCCTCCGAGTAAATCCGTGTAACGTAGGCCTTCATTGACGAAAAAACTTAGGGGAAGCACTAATAAATAAATGTTACTTCCATAGCTAAAATTATGTCAACACGCGCTTTCTAGATAACTGCGAAACTTCAAAGAAGAATTCCCTTCTCAGTGGTTTCAGAGAACATCAAAAAGATAGCACAAAGAACTATCAAAAACTCTAACCGACATTCATCAAGCTAAATGCGAATTAAAGTTAGTAATAGTATATTACCGTAGCGTTAAGAACAAAGGTGCCGAAGTTGAGCATATATTTAAAAACGCAGATATAGTAATTGGTACAGAGAGATGGCTTGCTGAGGATATTAACGGTAGGGAGGTTTTTCCGACAGGATATAAAATCTATAGACGTGATCGGCCAGATAGGACTGGCTGCGGAGTATTCATAGCCGTTAAATCGTATTTGAATAGTATCGCACACATATTAGACGACAATGATATAGAGAGTGTTAGGTGTACCATTATGCAACAAAACAAAAGAAATATGCATATACTCTCATTTTAAAGGCCACCAATTACCAAAATCGACATTTTGTATAAATCAGAAACTCAATTAACATCATTTACCTCGAAAGATAACAAAAGCGTGATAATTATCGGTGGAGATTTCAACCTCCCGGCTACAAATTGGAAAACCAATAGCGTTGAACCAAGTTCAAGGAAGCGTGGTATGAACGAGGCCTTATTTAATAGACTTTCACACCACTCTCTTACTCAAGTTGCAAACGAACCTACGAGAGGTATTAAAATATAAGACCTTTGAGATGTTAGTCACCCTACATTGATCAAACACGTCGATATCCACGGAGGCATAAGTGATCATAAAGTAATATTTACGACTTTGAAAACAACAGTAGATTCCAGTGTAAAACCCAAAGGTAAAGTCTAACTATTTGAAAAATGCGATTACGTAAAATTCGGAGAGACGTTAGAAGCTTCATTCACGAAATTCGTAGCCGCAATGAAGAAAGAGAACACCGAAGTATCATGGAGATATTTTTTGGGAGTACTACGTAAAGGAATCGACGAATATATTCCATACAGGTACTCCATAGGTAAACTCTTCCATTGACCTTATCAAACACTGACGCTAGAGGTGGGTCGTTCGCGAAGGAACGGGTCCGAAGGAACGAGTCAATGGAATGAACGAGAGGACCGAGGTCCGACTTCTATGGAACGACCTTGCGGTCCTCCGTTCCTTTCAGTCCGTGCGTCGGTCCTTTCGGTCATTCGTTCCTTGGGGTCATTCAATCCTTTCGGTCCGCCGGTCCTTTCGGTCCTCGCTCCGATATTTAATTGATTGGATGTTCTTTGTAATACCCAAAAAATTCATCTGCGGATGCTAGTGGTGTAATTATCATAGAGGTGTAATTTTTCTCTTTATAAAAATGAAACCTTTTTTGCGAAACCATGTAAAAAGTTGGTAGCATTGCCTTCCATATTTTATTTCATCCAGCATTCTTAAACGCCATCATTACGGTATACTAAGTATTTTCAGGTTTTTTTGCATTATTTAAACACCAAGAACATTTTAAAAATAAATATACATGACCACCAAAAGAAAGGAACGGTGAACGGGTCCCAAAAAGGACCGGTGAACGAGTTCCCAAAAATGAACAGAATCGCTCATTTCTAGTAACTATTACAGTTATTCAGCAATAGTTAGGGATAGTAGGCTTTCATAACGCTAACATTATCGTCATTGATATAATGACAATATGTCTTTTATGCTGCGTCAAGAGTTTTTACGTTCAGGGCATCCAAACAATAGCAATAAATAGAACTTAACAGAGGATGTACAAAAATAGTAGAAAAGAAAGAGATTACATAAAAAAATAACGAAATATTTTGTCAACACCAGCTTATCAACGTGAATTCCAAACGAATATATTCGGTCAAGGTTACCTCTTCGAGTTAATTGTGTAAGATGACATAAAACATTCCCGGTATAAAAATACAAGGCTCCGGAACGCATTTGCTATATCTAATTGACGCACATCCTTAATTTCGCTACCAAAGCAAAATTATGGGGAAAACGTGTGTTCAAAGCTAGAGCATTCAAAGCCTTTTATGTCATTCCAATTCAATATTTACAGCAATTAAGTTTGCGAACTAAGCAAAATGACCCATGGAGTTTTCGAAAACGGATATTTATTTTGAAAAACTAATAGGTTTGCCGGAATAAACAGGAGAGCTTACTCGGCGAGAAACCTTTCTAGATCACACTTTTTTTTAATGAAGCGTTGAATAAATATAACGTAAAATATGTATATATATTTATACAAAATAGACACAATTTATCGTCGCCTCGGAGAGAAAAAAAGGAAGAGAGTCCTGCATCCCGTTGCCGTGGGAACACGAGGCGATATCGACAAAAATTAAAACTTCTCACACTTGCCGCAGAGGAGGCCGCCCAAAGAGGGGATCGCAGAGCAGAGAACACATGGTTGTGCCCCGCTTTAGCCGAAGCCCCCACGCCAAACCACACGACGCTTGTGGGGAGGACGAGAAACGGAGAAGGGAAGAGGCGATCCTCCGCACAGATGGGAGCAGAAACGGTGGGAGGAATATTTAAAGCAGCGGCAGGAAGCCGTTGAAAGCGGGAGCCGGGAGGCGAGTGAATTACTCCGGAGAGAGGGACCGTTCCATCGCATCTCCTTTAATCTTCGTTTAAGGGGATGCTTCGCGCGCCCTCCACTCTCCAACGCTCTTCACTCTCCGCCGCAGAGGGCGCCAGTTTGGTGGTACTACTCGTGCCACCTGCCGACATGATGTTTCACGATGCAAAGCCGTTCATTAAAGAGGTGTGCCAAACCGCACATTTTTTTCATAAATAGCTCATTTAAATCCCGTTCTGTAAAAAAATAAACACTTGTATTGTTCATAGCCGTAATGTGGTTTACGCAGCATTAATTTTGATATTGTTCATTATAAAGGAACAGTTCTAATCGTTCATAGCCGGAATGTGGTATACGATACAAAATCGTTCATTTTGATAAAGTTAGTACAAAAAGAACAGTTCAAATTGTTCATAGCCGGAGTGATGTTCACTGTGCAAAACTGTTCGTTAAACAGGTGTGCCGAACCGTATATTTTTTATAAATAGTTCATTTTGATCCTGCTCAGTAAAAAAGAATAATTCTAGTCGTTCATAGCCGGAATGTGGTTTGCGATGCATTCACTTTGATATTGTTCAGTACAAAGGAACAGTTCCAACCGTTCATATTCGGAGTGATGTTAACGACGCAAAACTGTTCATTAAACAGGTGTGCAAACCGAACATTTTTGATAAATAGTTCATTTTGATCCTGTTCAGTATGAGAAAGAACAGTTCTAGTCGTTCATAGCCGGAATATGGTTTGCAATGCAAAATGCATTCATTTTGATACTGTTCAGTACCAAGGAAAAGGGCTAAGCGTTCATAGCTGGAGTGATGTTCGTGATAAAAAAACCGTTCACTAAAGAGGTGTGCCAAACCGTACATTTTTCAAAAATAGTTCATTTTGATCATTTCCGTAAAAATAAGAATAGTTCCAGTCGTTCATATCCGGAATGTGGTTTACGATGCGAAACCGTTCATTTTGATTCCATTCAGTACATAATAATAGTTAATCTTTCATAGTCTAAAAGATGTTCACCATGAAAATCCGCTATTTTATTATAAATACTTCATTGTGACCCGATTCAGTAAAAAAGGAGTATAGTCGTTTATAGTCGGATTGAGGTTTAAGATGCAAAACCGTTCTTTATGGTAAATATGTATTTCCGCATTTTAGAGGAACTCCGTTATCACAGGATAGATATGTATACAGCGACAAATATATGATGGGGGCCGTTAATTAACGCATCTGATATTGGCCCCTGTCTATCTTAATCATCTGCAGTGTACGTTGCTCCTTGTATTTGACACGGAAATTGGTCTATTACTCTATTTTTTAGAATTACAATTGATTAATTTTTATTGAAAAGTACAGTACACACAGAATAAATAAATGAATTGAAAATAATAATAATAATAAGTCATGCCATGTGTTGGCTTTATGATTTAGGGCTCAAATGGCCATATGTTTAAGTAATCTCGACCAATATAAAATATAGATTACAACAGGATGCTGCGGTCATTCATATATTTCGCTCACAGCTAACGTTTCGCCAAATTTAGGGCACATGTATTATTTATTGGCATCCTCAAAGGGATTTGCACAAGAAGAAAGAGACATACAGCCAGGTGTTTAGGTAGATATTAACACAAAAGTTGAGGCATCAACTAGTGCCATGTATTCTACTAGATTATACCATGTTTTCATCGGTAACATGGATTCTTGTTTATTTAAATATTTTTTTACAAATATAGGTAGGGATAGTTCATATTAAAGAAGTATACGCATGATATCTAGTAAGTTATCGATGAAAATGTCATCATTAAAGAAGTGAAACAATGGTTATTGTCTAAACAGTAATGCTGTTGGCTTAATATGGTATTCTGTTAAATGTGTTTCATTTGCAATTTTAAAAATAAGTCTTCTGACAATTCAAAGCTGTGCATTTGTTGATTATGAAAAAGTGTGCATATCCTGAGGTAGTTATGATATAATAGTTAACTTTTAATTGTGTTTCGAGAATATTTATGTGTTTCAAATACATTTTAGGTTTTTCATCATTATTTTTAATGTGTTCTGGCGGATCACTGTTGTTTTCGATTTCAAAAAAAATTCATTTGTACTTTTGTTTATATTTGTGTACATTTGTTTAATTTAAAAAAAAATTGTGCCTTTGCTATTTCATTTAATGTTTTAATTGCGTCTTTGTGTATATTTATATGTTTTTACTACATTTTAGGTTTTTAACAACTGTTTAATGTTTTCTGACCGATCAATGATGTGAATTTATTTATTAATTGAAAACAGCACTTGCTGATAAGCCATAGGCTTAGCAGGACTATTCCTGTTATTATATTGAGGATCTATTATATAAATTTAAGAGTTTTGAATTTTAGCTCTTTTATATTCAATCACTGCAAAAATTATCCGCAAGCGCAATGTAAAATTGATGTAATGAAAAAAAAATTAAAAAAAGAATTTATAATAAGAAAATTATAAAAAAAGTATCCTTAAATTGCAAAATTAGTGCGTCAGCCTGTTAGCGCTAATGGAAAATCGGTGTTTACAAATATGGCGGACAGTCCACGCCCATATTATAACTTATAGCAATGGCCACCAGAGTAAACGTCTCTTCCGTCTTCCTCAATGAGCCGGAGAGTTTGTCACTGTGATGAAAGAACCCCTTTTAAAATAACCCCCGTTGACAATAAATGCAATAAACCTACCCAGTTACTTAAAATATCCTCCTGTCAAGATGCTGCTGGAGTAGAAAGAAGGAGAAATTCCGGAAATGGACACAGCGGGAGATATACGCACGGCTCGCATCGAAGACGGTCCCGCGTCAGCGAGGGGTTGAAAGGGTGATTTATTCATTTACACCCGCTGCACTCACGATCTGTGAAATGGCTTATCTCTCTCTCTCTCTCTCTCTCTCTCTCTCCCTCTCTCTCTCGGAATAACGCGTGGAATCAACATCCCCCACGCCGTTTTATCTCCCACGGTTTATTTTTTTTTACCGCCCATATCTCTCCTCTGATGTGTCTCCGTCAGTTCATCTGACTGGTGACTTAATTGAATCATTGGACTGACTCTGTATCTCTCTACCCCTTTCGTCTCTCTCTCCCCCTCTATCGAAGTCGCCGTTCGAAATGCCATCTCCCGGACGAACGAGAATCGACCATTTCTCTCTCCCGCCACCGCGAAACGCTTGCCGCGTCACATTTTAGATGGTATCATCGTTTTCGGCACGAATGTTTCAATTCAACGTCGGCAGCCATCAAAAATGATTTAGGAGCTCATGATTTAATTAAATTAAAATAAAATTAAAAAATAAAATTAAAATAAAAGGACACTTTTTTGGAAATAAATGGAAAAATTAATGGAAAAGGATAATTAAATTAGTTGGACATGTCCAGCAGCATAACAGCTTCCTAGGAAATATAATGGAGGGAAAAATACTTGAAAAGAAAAGGGATGCCAAAAAAAAGGGATTCCTGGTTTGCGCGAAAAGTACTATGGGAGTGGCAACGTATAAGGATTTGAAAAGAGCAGCAGTGGAGAGAGACATATGGCTGCAACGACAAGGCTCGGCCTTTAGAAAAAGGTCACTTTTGAGTACACCGCGACTAACAACGGATAACTTTGCGGGGTCACCCGTAATGCATAAATGTGCGAAATTCCAGAGAGGAAAAACAGAAAGGACATCAGGTTACCGAAAGTTTCGCTAGAAAGCCGCTCAACAGTCGTTCCTTTGCGCTACACCCAGTAACAACGCGTTCGCGCGCTAATGTAATTCCACAAGGCACCGCAATGAGACCACTTGATTTAAAAACCTATTTTCCCTCTATTTTCACCTCTCAGGCTTCGTATTTATAAATCCGCATTGTGTATTCTCGACGCCTGGTCTTGACGTATAGCAGTAGATCTAGATCATTTGCAGACAATACAGTTATCTACCGTGAAATAAGCAAATATGCGGAGCTCTGTCATCAGACATTAACAAAGTTTATTCGTGGTGCTAGGAGTGGCGGTTAAAATTAAATATTAGCAAATGCACCACAGTTCACTTCCTGCGAAAGTCATCACAAAAATGCCATGCCTATACTGTGGGTGGAGTAAATATAAAATCTTCAGATGGTACAGTAAAATATCTTGGAATGACCTTAACTTCTGATATATCGTGGAGATTACTCATACATAACATATACGCCACAGCATTAAAGAAATTAGGTTTTGTTAAACGTATAATAGGAAGGTCCTCGGATGAAAAAGTCAAAGAGAGATTCTACTTCGCTCTGTTTAGGCCACACCTCGAATACGCCGCGAGCATTTGGGCCCCTAGTCAAATAGATTTAAATAATATAATTAATAAAATACAAAGAAAAGCAGCGCGCTTCGTTAAAAACTGCCACGAGCGTACATATAGTGTCTCACAAATTTTGGAGGGATTAAGGTGGGAGTCCCTAGAGACACGGAGGCTACACGCTAGGCTTAGGTTGCTTAAGAGAATCAGAACTGATATTTTTCAGAACGACACAGAGAATATTATCATGGCTTCTCACTGCACCTCTAGGTCTGAAAGATGCGATAAAATGAGAGAGATACACTGCCGAACAGATAGGTACACAAACTCGTTTTTTTCGCGAACAATAAGCGACCACAATAAAAATTGAGCTCCACTAAATACACTCCTATAATTCATGTCACCATTTCACCTCCAAAACACTAACACCCTTACACGACTGGTGACCTAGCACTACAAGCCACACGCCCATGCGGCGGCTCGCAGGGTATTGTGTAGATGTAAATGACGTCCTCTTGTGCTCTGATACGTTTCTCTTTGCACTATTTTCATCACCTAGAAAAAGCTTTTATAATCCCGTTGTAGCCCTCATGCGGTGCAATACAGTGACTCGCCTTTCTAAAAATACTCCCTGTACCCGTGAAATATTTAGTTTTTTTTCTGTCATTTCCCTTCTGACGCCTTCTCTTTAATCGGTTCATCTGACTGGCGACTAAATTGAATCCATGAACGGGCGCGATTTCTGCCTATCACTCCACTCTCAGCCGCTGTTCGTCATGCGATCTTCCGGTCCAAAGAAGATCGGCCTACGCTCTTCGCCCATCCATCCCGTTATCCGCTTTACAGCACACCAAAGCCGTTACCAACAATCGACGCGCCGGACCGGACGTAGGCGCTCAGAGAAAAAAATGTGATGTAACTAAGGTGGATCTGATCTCAAACTGTACTGTATAGGGATTGGAAGTGTGCTCAAGACTATACTTCAGTTGAAACAAGCAGTACAGTTTGCCAAATCACACAGCATTTTTGCAGTGCGGTTACTGCTACAGTACACTTCCAAAACTGTAATACAGCACGGTTTCAGTACAGTTTTAACCACAGTACTTTTCCAGCACTGCGGTGCGGCACTTTTCAGTACAGCCCTCTCTACAATTCAGTCCCCATAGTACAATTCCAGTGCAACTCATCCATAATTATTAAACCACATTACTGTCCAGCAAAATGCACTAACGGCTGAGATTAGTAGAGTATAAGATTATGTACAGTTCACCTTTAGTGGAGATTTTTTTCTCTGGGCGTGTCAATGGAAACATCTGCGAAGGACGCATTGACGAAGAAGGGAAAACAAATGAGCTGAGATATGCGACCACTGTTCCTTCTTTTGCGTTTTCGGTTTTGTTATCAAAACGCAGGCCTTTCTAAAGAGGCGAATGTCCAACATTCCCAACAATTATATCCCAGCAATCACAGCAATTCCAACAATTATAGGCGAATGCTCGTTGTTACTTACATAAGAACCCACCCCCCAAATGTAAACTAGTGATTCAAAGCACACGAAGAACATTGGAGAGTTTTCAGTAGTATGCATGAGGATAAATTTTTTTGTTAGCTAGTTTTCTCCTCAATCCTCGGTCATTAGCAAAATAAATATTCTACTATACCCGCTGTCTGTGCAAGAGTTTAAGAATTTTAATGCCTAATTAACCTTGTGTTTCAGGGTTCTGACGATTTTCTTTTATACTGCTTGTCATCCATCAATTTAGGTACCGTCTCATGCCGTTTACATTAATAGCTTTCAAAGCAGCTTAACTCTAACCTTAATAAAAGTTCACTGAGTGAATGCGGGTAGGCGGTAACCCCAGTCAACTTTTTAACCACGATCGAATGACTAGAGTTGGCGCTGGTAACCGTCATTTTTAACTCGTGTAAACGCAGGTTAGTTAGAATAGTAGTTAAGTTATCCAGTCCACTTGTAGCTTTAACTTGAAGCGTACAGCGAATTACGGGAGTTTCTCATGTCATCTTCGGTGTCCAAGGAGTTTTAAGGTATTCCGAGCGAGATAGTTCCCTAGTCATAATAGAGACCATATTCTAATTATACGTTTTAATTTCACCAGCTGCAGGATTCATGAATTAAATATTGCATTATAAATGGTGCAATAATATAGTTTTTTTGACAGAAATGGTTAGAAATTAAATGAAAATATGTAAATAAGTCTTTAACTTTACTCATTTTTTTTGCGCGGTGCGTTGGAAACTCCTTCAAAACGGAAGGTTTTTTGTGATACCCAATAACCTACTGCGGTGACAATACGATTAATTTTCAAAAATAGTTGAGAAAAGATATAAACTACACACTGTTAGTTTTATTACCACATCTAAGTGTTAGAAATTGTCATTTTGTAAATAATGTGGTAAGGGGTTGAGTTTTTGGTGTCATTAGTAGGGTGAGATATTCTTCAATAAAATGAGACCAAATTCATTGATTTCTAGGTAAAATGATATTTCACTCTAACTACCTCAAACGTACCGCGTGAAAAAATTTGTCAAATTAAATATTTATAGAGATATTTTAATTTAGCTACTTAGAATATCAGTTATACAAATGTATGTTAATGCACCATTAATGATGTATTAGGTAAGTAGTTCATGCTTCCTACAGCAGCAGAAATTAAATAGTAAAATTCGAACATGGTCCCCATTATATCCAAGGAACTGTCTCGCTCAAACTACCTTAATTACTATGTATTACATATAATTTACATATTACATATAAATAATCACCAGATGGCGAGAAAAAAAATGCTTAAATATTAGGCAAGAAAATGAAAACTAGTTTAAAACACCGTCATCATTCTCTCATGAAGAAATTTATAAATCACTTTTCATGTCCTTTTTGTACGGAAGTACCCATTAATATAATAATTTTTTTTTCAATAACAAATTTAAATTTGTCTTCAGTGGCATCGATTACGATGAATTCAAAGTCTTGGGGATGGTCTTGACCCGATGGTCTACGTCACCAACTATAGTCACAAGAAAAATTTCCATTTATGGCCTACATTTTTTAGATTATTCATCACTAGCCCACAACCCTATACCATTGTTCTTTGCAGAGTCCCGTTGGTTTTCATGAATATGATTTGCAAACTGTCTCATATACATGCAGTGAGAAGCATCGCAGCTCAATGCTTTATTTGAATCCAAATAACCCAAACATTTTCCCGACCGTTTCATACAGACCCGAGGAAAAAGATGGGGGGGGGGTGAAAAGCATCAAACGCCGTCCTTGTGGACCGCCGTTTTACGGCAGAACGCGGATTCACACGCGAGGAAACAGGGAAAAAATGGGTTTTTGTTCCCACGGCTCGCCTTCTCGCCACACAAAAAAATACCATAGAGAGGGAAAGACAAAAAAGTGAAATGGAAAGGTGAGAAAGCACGATGTGCATTTACATATATACACGAAGCCCAAGAGAAAGAAAAAAATAGAAGGAAAACAGTTTTAAAATCAAGTGGCCTCATTACGGTACCCTGCGGGATAACATTAGCGCGCCAACGCGCGGTAAAAATCCGGTAAGAGAAAGTTGTTTGAGTAAATACTCTATATGTGGTACTTACTTACGATGAGTAGCACATTCACCAGAGAGCGCAATTGAAATCGGGTGAGAACACTACTCGTCTGAATTCAATCACACTTGTCTACTACAGCGATTCGAATTACTGCAACGAAAAGAAAAATTAGGAGCAATAATATAGCAAATTATGTCAAATAGAGAATCGCCGCCGATGGAAATCAATCGTGTGGATTGTCAATATAGCCATTGAAATCAAATACTAACATGAAGACAAAATTTGAGGATCCCACAGCAAGCCGTGATATTGAGTTTACCGACTTACCCAGAAGTTCATATAAGTGCGAAATACCACAGGAGAAAAAGTCATTCAATTTTAACTAAAATTTTAAAGCTGGGTGGAGGCATTAACTCCGTGTACCATAGACGTTGCCGGGTACGGTTCCGTCAAATCGTTGTGTTTGTGCCAACCGTTCCAATCAAACCATCGGTTGACGGCGTTAGATCAGTCGTCACGCTTTTAGTTAGGCATTTGTTCACTTGTATCTGTTTGATTGTTTGTTACCTAGGCTTAGCTAATGCAATTCTATGAAAGTTAATTTAGACGTGCAAATAATATTGAGGGTATCGTAATGCCACGGAAATGTCGCCATACGCCGTGAAATTCTTCGTCGAAGAAAACTATCTTGTGAAGTGAAAAAGAAATACGCCACAATCTGTTTCATGGAACTATCACTGAAATATCCTGGAATGTTTTTATACGGCACAGAGAGGAACAATTCTGAGGTCCTGAGAACTGACCAGCTGACTGAGGCTGACCAGCAGTGCACACCGGTTGCAAGTGACCACGATGCGAGACGTTATTGGTCACGGGTGCCAATCGTTTCAACAGTAGGGTGAAAAATGAACGCGCTCCTAATCCTTTTTTCACCCACAACCGACGACAGGTTCACGATGATTGGTTGGGGAGACAACAGGCAACGCCAAGTGTGGCGCGGGCTTTATTGGTTTTGTAGAACCTGGGCGTGGCAGCTCGTAAAAAAATTTCTGATTTGGATCTAGATTTTTGGGGAGGCGACCAACGGCTAAGGTCACAAAAAACGGCGCCATAGGGGGGACGGGTAAAGGAGGAAGGGTGGATAGAAACCCAGCGTCGGCATTAGCCGGCTCTTAAAGAAAGGCGCCAAGGGGACCACGGCTTAACGTCTCATCCGACAGACGGAGTACTCCACTTGAAGTGCCCTCCACAAGACACTCAAGTAGGGATCGGGTTCTTCTGAAAAACATCCGCCACTGCAGGGATTTGAACCCTGGCCGCCCGTGTGATAAGCGAGTACTCTGACCACCACACCAACCCAGGATTGTAGCCAAAGAACGAGTTATGTTGACTCTAAGGCACAAGTACACGAGCCTTATTAGGTTGGATTGGACCGAACTGTGAGATATAGGTATATTTTTGTTTTCCTCTGCACTGATATTTTGATATCTCTGATTTTTCATATTTAATAAATTTAAATAATAATGAAACTATTTTTAAACTATATAAATGCATGCATAAACTCTTGTATTAATATTTCATTACATTCTAATAGCACCATAGTTAGGAAATACATAATGTAGCGCGGTAAATGTTTGTGATGTACGCTTGACTTAAGAACGCACAGAAAGCACTGAAATGGTCGGAAAAAGGAGTCTAAGTAAAACGATAGAGAACTAATGCTCTTTCCGTCAAAAGCATGAAAAGCTTTTGACATACGTTTTAGTTATAGACAATTATTTCTCTAGTAAACATAAGAAATTGAAACAAAATGTACATAAAATGGGGAAACGGAATGTGGACCACTATGAAGTCCCTAAGTATTTTATTCAATGTGGTGCAAACAGAATGGTGGTAAGTGTACCTAGATTGTTTAACCAATTACCAAGGGACATGCATGGATTAAATGCGTATACAGAGGTTGAACGGAAACTTTGGGAGTATTTGTTGGAGGACTGATATCCAGGGAGGTTGAGAGACTGATTGTGTGGCCACATATTTATACCGCTCGGAGCGAATATGGCAATGTGAGCGTTTTATTTGTTTTATTATAACTTTTTATATTGACATTAGAGAGTAACTGCTGACGAGCCTGTTGTGGCTCAGAGTGTCTCCTAAGGTTTAAAAATATTCATGAAACTATCTACTCTGCTTGACGTTTTCTTCTTTGTTTTCATGTGTTTTAATGCAAAGGTGTATTTGTCATATAGAGTGAAGTGTATTACATCTTTTGTACAATGGATAGTCCGTATGTCTTTACTGTCTTTTTATTTCTTTTATTTTGTGACCAATGTACTTCAATATGAGATTAATAAAGAAAGAATTTTTATTTGAAAAAAAAATTCAAAATGGAGCAGTTGACATAATTTCAGAATGTTTACGCTCCGAATAGTAAATATTTGGCTTGTAACGATTACCCAAATGTAACGAATGAGAAGAAAAATAGGAATTGAAAAACGTAACGGCTAAACGAAGAGGTAAATCAAATGCAACTGTTTCTGGAAATGGCTATACTTGTAACCAACTGCAGCCCGTCCCGAGTAATAACTCCATGCCAAACACCCTTGAGACGTCTTACGGGACAAGTGAGTTCTACATCTGCCATCACACCCGATGCATCATTGGTCGTTCAATCCTGAGATTGGTTGACCGCAGCCCCTCCATCTTTCCCTTTCTAATGCTAGTTCCCTTAACTCCTACTATCTATTCCTTTTTACTTTTCTATTTATTTAGTACGTGAACTTACTGATGGGTCTTCCTCTGGGGTCTCTTTCCTCTATTTTGCCTTCAATTATGTTCTTCACAAATGCATTGTCTCTCAGAGTGTGTCCAATGCATCTGGTTCTTCTTTTCTGTATGGTGTTCCATATGGTCCTTTCCTCTTCAACTTTTCTGTTAACTTCATCATTTCTTATCTTGCCCGTCAATTTTATCTTCAGCATCCTCCTCTAGTACCAGGTTTCGAAGGCTTTCAGTATTTCTAGGCACCTTTTCGTATGGTCCATGATTCCGATCCATAGGGTGCCATGCTCCACACGAAAGTTTTCACGTACTGTTTCCCGGTTTGCATTTGATTTTCCGATTTTCTTTGAGCACAGCAGTTGTCTTTTTACCATAAACGCTTTTCTAGCTTGACAGCGTATTTCAGCGTAAAAATTATCATTTTTAACCAACTTATCCTCGTTCAATAACCGATGATCCAGTCATATTTTTTCACCGTTCGATAGCAGCAATATTACTTCAAAATATGCATAGAAATCATGATAGGGAATCGGGCATGCATCTATAATAAAGTTTCCTTCTTAGGTAACTGGTAAACAATATGGCGGGTACGCGCTGCAAACATAGCATAAAATAGCGTACGGAATAATCAAATTTTCCCTCTTTGTTCCTGCCCTGCGGCCGAATATTCATTAAAAGCCACTCTTAACAGCCGGAAGGGATATTCTGTAATAATACCCATTCCACCGGCACCGCTCGAATCAATACGCGTTTCAGGGAAAACCTTCGCGAGACGCACCGAGATGCATCCGGTCGGCAGATCCAAAGGAAAAACGAGCTTTCGTCACCTTTTTGTCACATCCTCCTCTAGCACCAGGTTTCGAAGGCTTCCAGTCTTTCTAGTCAACTTTTCCTATGGTCCATGATTCCGATCCATAGGGTGCCATGCTCCACACGAAAGTTTTCACGTACTGTTTCCCGGTTTGCATTTGATTTTCCGATTTTCTTTGAGCACAGCAGTTGTCTTTTTACCCTGAACGCTTTCCTAGCCTGACAGCGTATTTCAGCGTAAATATTATCATTTTTAACCAACTTATCCTCGTTCAATAACCGATGATCCAGTCATTGTGTCTCAGGGTGTGTCCAATCCGTCTTGTTCTTCTTTTCTGTACAATGTACCCTATGGTCCTTTCCTCTTCTACTCTCCACAAAAATTTAATTCATCATTTTGTCCGTCCATTTTATCTTCAGCATCCTCCTCCAGTACCATGCATCGAAGGCTTGTAGTCTGTTCTGGTCGGCTTTTCCAATGGTCTACCATTCCGATCCATAAAATGCCACGCTCCATATAAATGTTTTCACATACTCTTTCCTGGTTTGTAGTCCTATCTTCTTTGAGCACGGCAGTTGCGTTTAAACATGAACGGTTTCTTAGCTTGGGAGTTTCCTATCGTTACAGATTCAGATTTTAATGCAGCATACTTGATTAAGGGTTCCGACAGAAGCGAAACCTACCGGAGGGAAAGTTTTCTATTCGGAGAGCGAAAATAGGAACTAGAAGTAGATCGTATAAAAGGAGGCAGCAAGGAAAATAAGACGGGAAACGAAACAGGTGGACTGTAGACCACAGGAAGCAAATGGAGAGAAGGAGAGAGGGAAAAGAGGCATTTCGGTCCCTATATACATCTACATCTACGTCATATTCTGCAAGCCACCCAAAGGGTGTGTGGCAGGGGGGGCATCCACACCAGGCATGCATTAATGATACGGTAGAACGCCGAAATTACATTGAAACCCGCGTACCACACATGCAAAGCGCCAATTTAAAATCTAATAACCAAGAGACATTCTATCGTCAATCGTTCCAACATGCAAGGGATACAAAGACTACTATACTACTACATATTCAAAATATCATGCATAAATAAGAACATCAATATTTACATCATGCATAAATAAGAGAGTAGAGAATATAATGAGAAAGATTTACTGCCTGCCTATTGTCAATACTCGAACTATTCATGACGACGATCACAGCTGTTATGGTCCCGAATGGTACGCGGAAAAAATGACATTTTATACCTATCGGTTCTACAATCTAGCCTTCTAGTTTTATTGGCGCGATCCAATCTGCCGTAGTACGAAGGGTTTAATAGTATGTTTTTTACGTCGTCAGTAAAATGATTTTCCTGAAATTTATTTAGGAGGTTAAGCCTTTAATTTAATCTACGCTGTGATAGCGATTCCCATCCTAATTCTTCTAACAGTCCAGACACACTAGCCAACTTATCGTAGCATCGTTTCACAAACCTAGCTCCTCTTCGCTGGACGCGATCTAACTCTGATATCAACCCCGCTTCGTATGGATCCCATACACTAACAGCATATTCCAAATAATGGAGTGGGAAAGAGAGAAAAAGGATGTAAGGGAAATCAACCCATGGGAGAGTCATTTGACTGAATGCACTGGTTATGATGTGGGAGAGAACAAGTTTATGGAATATAAGACGGAAGAAACACACCCACGTACAACAAGGTTTTCCAACCTATTCGTGAATCGGTTCACTAGATAATAGTTGAGTATCACACAGTAAAATAACCAAAAGGACTAAGGACGAGTCGAATCCAAATGTCGATTCTCGATTCCACCGACTCTCAGGATTAGAATCGGTACCGAGAATCTATCGCCTAAAATCGATTCCGATTCCATCGATTCCACATAGATAAATATTCAAATCAAATTTCATTTATCACATCATATTTGTCTCTGTAATTTTTTCCACGTAGGCTATCAACTTGTACTTTTTACCTACCTCAATAAGCTGAGAATATATTTGCTATTTGTTAATAAATACACTTTTTGAGCGACTTAATTGTCTTTGTTATTTTTTTTCAGCCAATACTTGAATTTAAATAATAGTCGTACGATACTGGTATATCAACATCCCACCTGTTATCAGGGATAAAAATCAATGGAATCGGAATCGAGAATCGGGAATCGATTTGAAAGAATCGGAATCGCAATCGAATAACAGTGGAATCGACTCATCCCTAAAAGAGACGAAGGATCAAAGGGAAGACTGAAAAGCATTCAGCTAATCCATACGCAACGGATGTAAAAATAATGCTTCACAACATTTTTATATTTTACTTCAAATATCATTGAGGTTTACTTTAAGACCAGAAATAGGCTATATGTTGCTGAATTCTTTAGGGATTTAGGATGAAAACCTCCATCTGATCGAAGGGAATAATAAAAATTAAGTCTTTTGCGGAAGTTTGAGAAACACCATTTTTTGCCGAACGTGCAACATATTCTGCTAGAGCCAAACTATTATGGTAGAAATGATCACAGGCATCAAGTCAAGGAAATAGACCGTAGAACCAGTAAACTATATGTAAAATGTCATTTTTTTCCACGTACAATAAGGGACCATAATACTAGCGATAAATCAGTTCTGGGAAACTTTGTCCCTCGTTGGGTAAAGTAGGTTTTGCACTTTGCTTTTGCACTAAAGTTGCTTTTGCATGATGTCTGAAAATCATTATTACCAACTTATCCCGGATGAAATATCCGGCAAGATATAGCTCCTTTATGACTAAGTACTTTGTATTACTGTTCTTAAATCGCATTTATAATACTAACCAGCAGTTGTAAACAGTATACTGCGGGGTAGCAGGTTCGCCTACGTAGTACGCTCCTATATTATTGTCTGACCGTGTAATGCGTTAAATTTCGGACAAGATCTACGAGTTTGAAATTCCACATTCATTAAATTAAGTCTCTCTGGGGCACTCAGTTGGACCTTACCCAATGGGATATGAATGGTATTTTGTTTGTTTTTTTAAACAACATTAATAGCGGTGAGGTACGTGGTTGATATTTCCATGTCATTGGAGAGTGTAAATACTCCATAAGGTCGCTAATTCGGAATTGTTAGCAACGGAAATATCTAAATTACGGAAGGTTTTCAATAATTTCGCTAACCTAATTTTTGAGATTTCACCATAGCAATAATGACCATTTAGCGGTTAAAAAAGCAGCATCAAGCAGTGTTTGGCTTTGTTTCAAACCCCACGGTTGCCAGCCATAAAAAGGAAATCGCTTTTTCCATTAAAAAAAAAGAGTATCTTTTATCTTCCTGTGGATGCATTTGCTGTTGATGGTTTGAATGGGGATAGATTAAATATTTCATGTTAAAAAATTTCATCATCATCGGTCGTTCAATCCTAAGATTGGCTGACTGAAGCCCTCCACCCTTACCTCTCTAATGCTGGTTCCCTTGCCTTCTGGTATATCTTACTATGTACTCAATTGACAAATTTTAAGCTATCCGGGACTAGCCACGGAGTCACCCGCAATGCAAATCCCGGTCAAGGCGGATGATTTTTTCTCTGTGGAAATTCGCACATATATACTCAATTCTTTATTTGGTCCTTGAACTTATTCCCGGGTCTTCCTCTGGGGAATTTTCCCTCTATTTTGACTTCGATCATGTTCTTCACCAACCCATTGTGTCTCTGGGGGCGTCCAATCCAACATGCTGTACTTTTTTGTATGGTGGTTCATATGGTCCTCTCCTCTTCAACTCTTCTGGTAACTTCATCATTTCTTATTTTGTCCGTTCATTTCATCTTTAGTATCCTCCTCCAGCACCAGGTTTTGGATGCTTCTACTACCCTGACACATTAATTAAATGGATAAGACTCACACTGAGTCACATTTTTGGATGGTGGTCCATATGGTCCTCTCCTCTTCAACTCTTCTGGTAACTTCATCATTTCTAATCATCTCAAATCTCATCTAACTCATCTCATCTCATCAAACTCATCAGTCTAATCAATATTGCATTTCTTTTCTGTATCTTGTTCCATTGGGTCCCTTACTCTCCTAATCTTCTGTATACTTGTTAAAAAATTATTCCATTTTAAACATTTGTTTTTCACATTATATTACCAGGTCAGTCATTAAAGCATCTTATACGATGACTTAAAACAGTTTTTAAAAGTCATAATGCCCTTAAAACTAAAGTGATTTAAACATCGAAGATACTTTAACTCCGGAACGCATCCCGTTTCGCATATTACGCTTGCCTCATTATGGTTTTATTTAGTGAATATAATGTTTTTGTTTGAAATTTTTATTGATTTATTGATAATGTCAGCCAATGTAATAGCCTTTGTGCCGTTTTTGGTGGTGAAATAAATAAATAAATAAAATAAATAAATATTCCAGATTATCGATCTTCTTTTGTCCTTGTTTTTTTTAATGAGGTCAAATTTATTGAATGTCGCGTTAAGTGATATCTCGCTCACAGTGCCTTGTTTGGAAAAAAAACGAGTCACTACTGCGCATCTGCAAAAGCTGCGAGTCAGTTCACCAAGGGGCGACGGGAATAATTAGAGGAAGCCAGCCGGTTTGGTCCATTGTGAAGTGACGACGCTGATCCCCTGTTCCCCATGCACGTGTGTGTGGGTGTGCAAAGCGCGGCCGGCGCACAAACAAACAAACAAACGAAAACAGCGGAAACAGCACACACACGCGGGCGCATACGATGACGGTCGAAATTCGCCAGGGAGTTCTGCAATACCCCATGCCCCATAACACATGGACCGAACGCATTTAAATGTCAATCCCTATCCCGCTTCTCGCGTAGGTTTAAAGGAGATGAACAGGCAGCATCCACCATCGCTGCGAGCCGAATTTCGGAGAGAGAGCACCGTTGAATCAATGAACGGACATCACTCGGAACGCATTCAATGCACAGTGGAACTTGGATAATTCGAACCCTAAGGGACCAGTGACAAAGTTCGAATTATCCAAAAATTTGAATTACTGAAGTTTTCCACAAAGGATATAAAAAATACCAGTTACAAATTTAAAAAAAACTTAATGAAGTAAAACCTTAATTCTACCCAGTATGGAATTATTTTAACCACACTGCACCAGAATTCATTGAAAAACACAAGTTCTACAATATATGAGGACCCCAGAAGTCAAGGGGTCTAAGTAACAAAACCATTGTTTAGAGAAAACTTAAGTCAAAGTTGAAAATGTTTGGTAAAACCCACTTAGTAGTTAAGAGGCATTACCCTAGATAGTAGCACCTGTCAAGAAAATCACTTGTTCCTTTTACCACCTAAAAGATTTATATTTTCACATCCCATTCCTGTATATAACTTATTTTTTTCAAAAATGTCACTTAGACCCCTTAACTTCTGGGGTCCACATATGGACTGATTACGCCATTTTGAAAACTACACAGAGGATTATTGTAGTAATGTACGGGCATCGGACACTGGCCACATCCCAACGCTGCACTGCCTGATTCCGGGAAGTCAGTGTTTTGATAAACAAACAATGCGGAGAAAGGAAACGGTCGGGATCCTACTAGCCAACCTAATAACACTGGCTACCGCGTGCACAGTGTTTTATTTATTTTTGTCGTTAGTTTGAAGCAAGCTAGTTGTTTGTTTTCAGTCGCTGGTGATGAATTTCTTACTCAACGTTGTTCGATGGTACCTGTATTATGTTAGAAAAAGTCCGAATTATCCAAGATAAATTTCGAATTAACCACGATTATCTCACATTGTTTATTTACAAATGTCAAGGGACCAGAGAAAAAATTCGAATTAAAGAAGATTTCGAATTAAAGAAGTTCAAATTAGCCACGTTCCACTGTATTTACATTCATACGTGTATGATACAACACATGATGTATGGTGGGGATTACACACACAAAACATATGTGGCACAGCATTTACAAAAACTTCTGTTATACGTATAATAGGAAGGTCCTCGGATGAAAAAGTCAAAGAGAGATGCTACTTCACTCTGGTTGGGCCACACCTCGAACACGCCGCGAGCATTTGGGACCATGATCATAAATATTTAACCAACAAAAATTTATAAAATAATAAGGAAAGCAGCGCGCTTCGTTAAAAACTGCCACGAGCGTACATATAGCGTCTCACAACTTTTAGAGGGATTAAGGTGGGAGCCCCTAGAGACTCGGAGGCTACACGATACGCTTAGGTTGCTAGAGAAATTCAGAACTGATATTTTTCAGAGCGACACAGAGAATATTATCATTACTCCTCACTGCATCTCTAGGTCAGACAGATGCAACAAATAAAGAGAGAGATAGCACAGCATTTTTAAAAACTTTTGTTATACGTATGATAGAGAGGCCCTCGGATGAAAACGTCAAAGAGAGATGCTACTTCACTCTGGTTGGGCCACACCTCGAACACCCCGCGAGCATTTGGGACCCTGATCATAAATATTTAACCAACAAAAATTTATAAAATAATAAGGAAAGCAGCGCACTTCGTTAAAAACTGCCACGAACGGACATATAGTGTCTCACAACTTTTAGAGGGATTAAGGTGGGAGCCCCTAGAGACGCGGAGGCTACACGATACGCTTAGGTTGCTAGAGAAATTCAGAACTGATATTTTTCAGAGCGACACAGAGAATATTATGATGACTTCCCACTACATCTCTAGGTCTGACAGATGCGACAAAATAAGACAGATACACTGCCGAACAGATATGTACAAAAAATCGTTCTTTCCTCGTACAATAAGTGACCACAACAAAAATTGAGCTCCACTAAACACACTCCCATAATACACGTCACAATTTCATCTCCCAAAAGCTTACATCTTTACACGGCTGGTGACCTAACACCCCCTGCCACACGCACATGTGGCAGCTCGCAGGGTGTTGTGTAGATGTGGATATGTAATTAAAACGAAGCTTCGGCCAGAACAGCTTGTCCAACCGACCCACAAACCCACTCCCCTGATAGAGGAGGAGGAGAATAACATATCTGAAATGCCGGTAGGAAAGTCAAAGTCGGTACATTGAGGAGAAATATCAAGAAATGAGTGTTTGTCAAAGGATGCAGAAACTGCTAAGGGAAACTACTAATGCACCCACCCCGAAAGAGAATGCCGGTGATCATGAATATATTTTCTGGATTGTTGACTCGTTGCCAAATACTGTAAACAAACAACATTTTGGATTGCGGCGCCGCCTAGTGATGAAAGACGGCAGTTCAAACGTAAATACAGTCGACAGATTGTAAATAAACAATTGTAGTAGATATTTCCTCTTTAGCATAAACAAATTAACTGTTAGGTCACAAACATAGCCAGGTATAATTCAAAGTATCAAGTAATTCATATATACTCTATCGTTATTGAAGATCCTGCAGTCTCACGTTGACAACAATTAACAACGGCCATTTACGATTCAACTGAAAAAGACTTTTTTCTAATTAGCGCAAAAGGACTAGGTTAACTAAAAGTTGAAATTTAGGCAACACGTAGCCTAGGCAACGATTCCAAACATTTGAATCCATAATGCATATTCACGGCCGTGATGTTGATGCGAATGACCTCACTCGTCGAAGCACCCTATTCATCTAAATACTACTCGTGATGTTGGCCGAGGTTGCCAGGGTCAATGGCGGGGCGAGACCACACCATTGGCCGTAAAACGTTCGCTGCTAAGAACTGACGATCATCTCTTTCACTCATCCATATGGAAACAAGGCAAATTTATACGTGAGTATTGCACTTCAACATGACTATTCGTGATGATTTTCAAAGCTAAACGGAAAAATGCAATGGACTACGCTCTCCAAGAATTAAACATGTAAATAAATAAGAGGAAATCTTAAGTCCTAGTATGAGGAAGAGAGGAGCTCAATGTTGAATTAACCCTGAGAGGAGAGAAATTAGAGCAAGTGGATTCCTTCACCTATCACAGAAGTACCATTACGTGGGACGTATGAGGTAGAACGGGAATCGAGAGGTGAATAGACAAAGCAAAGAAGGCGTTCATGGGAAAAAGATAACTGCTGCGCTCAAAGAAGATAGAACTACAAACCAGGAAACAGAATGTGAATACATTCGTATGGAGCGTGGCACTGAATGGATCGGAAGCATGGACCATTGGAAAAGCTGACCAGAAAAGAATAGAAGCCTTCGAAACATGGTGCTGGAGGAAGATGCTGAAGATAAAATGGACGGACAAAATAAGAAATTATGAAGTGTAAAGAAGGACAGAAGAGGAGAGGACCATTTCGAACACCATAGAAACAAGAACAAGATGGATTGGACACACCTTGAGACACAATGGGTTTGTGAAGAACATACTTGCAGGAAAAATTGAGGGAAAAGTCCCCGAAGGAAGACCCAGGAATTAGTTCATGAACCAAATAAAGAGGAGAGTACATAGGAAGAGCTACCAGGAGGTAAGGGAACTAACATTAGATTGGGAAGCGTGGAGGGCTGCAGTCAACCAATCTCAGGATTGAACAACCAATGATGACATGAATTTTCGCTCTAGTCTTCCACCGATTTACAGATTCACTGGTTGCCAACACTTCAAATTCCAACACTATTCTCGGCATCGGTTATATGATGCCAGTGCCATGAATATTACCATTAAATACCCCGAGGGTCAAGGCTCAGACGACTCGACATTTGGTTGTACTTTGGTCATATTTATGACACCACCATCATAACCCTGAGGAACATGTGGGACCTTTGAAACATTGGAAAAACTAGAGAACGCCTAAGCTTTGCGTAAACTCCACACAATTTCATCCAGTAAACACACCAGGAAAGTTTCATGTCCTTCATCATTAGACTTCAACTCCAGAACTCATGTCACGTCGTGTCAAACACTGTTTGCGCGAGTTCCCACGTGAGGGCCTGCTAGGTTAATGAAGCGATGGACACTCGATCAATAGACGTACGATTTGATAGCGAGTGGGTAATTAGGGTAATCGGAGATGACAATCAATCATCTGTTCTCACCCTCGGTGAAGACATAACTCCGAGAGTGGTCAATTATTACGCGAGTTCTTCTACTTTCCGCACTTCTCTACAATCGTCGTCAATGGATACGACGCACACGGGGCAGCATTCGGAAAAAGGTGGACCAAAGGCATGATTTTTTGACTTTCTTGAAATTCGCCTTAAAAAGGCGTTCCACGAAGTATAATGACTGGGGAATCATACAGAACGATCATTTTGCATTGAATACCTCACTGACCACAGTTCCTCGCTTCAAAGAAGCACTATATTTCCAAACAATGTTTTTTCAATTTTTTTCAATTAAAATTCATTCATTTCAGTATTCCACGTACAAATTGCTAAGTTTTTGGACAGTAGGTACTTATCCTAACGACTTAATTTCTGCATTATCGTCCTGATTCCCCTCCTATACGTGATTCGCCATTAGACCGCTCTCGGAATCCCTTGTATCGTCTTCCTATTCTTATTTCATCCAGAATTCCTGTCATCTCCCTTCCTATTCCCCTCTATTACCGTCTTTAACTTTCCCTCTCCTTTCAAAACGAGGACTGGGTTGTCGTGGTGGCTAGAGTACTGGATAACCAAACTGACGGCCAGGGTTCATATCCCTGCAGAAGAGGATATTTCTCAGAGGGAACCCGATCCCTATCATGCAATTTTTTCAGTCTAAAGAGAAAAATCGATATGTTGCAACTCGAATGTCACCAGATTTTTTAATTGTCCCACTACACCGAACCACTACATTTAATAATCCTTTTCTGTTGTTGGGACAAGGATATGGAATAGTACTCCTGAATTAATCAAAAACTCTAATTCACTGGCTTTCAAAAACATATTGTTTAATAAAATGCTATTGCAGGAAAAAATATAATTTACCCATATGCTTGACCGTATTCTGTTCGGGTTTTTGCCGCGTTCTT
The DNA here is from genome assembly GCA_963169105.1 of Ceriagrion tenellum. Taxonomy (NCBI): domain Eukaryota; kingdom Metazoa; phylum Arthropoda; class Insecta; order Odonata; family Coenagrionidae; genus Ceriagrion; species Ceriagrion tenellum. Next base: position 86,123,116 of record OY720642.1, on the reverse strand, counting down.
GTCCCGTTTTTGGGGGGCGGCAGTTTCGCCTGCCTTCTGGCTGGCTTCGTCGGGTCCTAGGTCCAGTTCATCAGGTCCTGAATTTGGGGCCTGGCGGGTCCGGCTGGGGGGCGGGCGGGGCTGTTGTCCCCCGGGAGCGGGTCGGCGCGGTGGGGGCCCGAGCAGAGTGCGGCCATTAAATAACGCGGAAGTCTCCATATTAATTTCACCAATATGCTTGTATTTTTTTGTTCCCATTATTATATCATTTATTGCATGTATCCAATTTTTCTGTGTACTCGAGCTCTGATACTAATGTATACCTTTTGTATGTTCTTAGTGAACCAATTGGTCCAAGAACAATAAACATTTTTTTATCTTTATCCCTAATTGAGTGTCTTGTGGAGAGCACATCAAGTACTGTGCTCCCTCTGTCGGATGAGACGTTAAACCGTGGTACCCTTCGCGCCTTTCGCTAAGAGCGGGCTGATGTCGACGCCGGGTTTCTCTCCACCCTTTCTCCCTTACCTGCTCCTAATATCCAATCGAATCCTTTCAAAACGTCCTCCATCCATCTCTTCTGCCTCCTCCGATCTTCCGTCACTGGTTTTTTTCTCTTCTAAAACCATATTCGAAAGAGGTCGGAGGTTGTGGTATCCAGCCCCTTTGGATCGACCCCTCCTGACGCCTTCCAACCCACGAGACCGTCCCGGATCGAGACGGAGAATGTTACAAAAATAATAATAATATAATTTAAAAAATAGGGACTTTAAAATAAAATGATGACAAAAATAAAATACAATTTAAAAAATGAATGATGAATAAATAAGGGGATGATGAGAGCATAAAAATCTGTCCATTAAGTACTCTATAAAATAAAAAAAATATTCAATACGTCCTTCTCGCCGCACAGCACGCCATATCCATCCTTCTTCACACCCCCATCTCAAAAGCCCCTGGTCTACCTATATCCACCCATTGCAATGATCAAGCCTCCGAACCATACAGCGATAGCTACTCAAAAATTTGACTAATTGGCGTCGTTAAATTAGGAAAAATGCCCGTGAACTATATTAATATGGGCATTGCACTATAAGAAAATGTTGATTTCAATCTTTCATAATACACGTTGTTCGATTAAGGACTTTATTGCGAGCGTTCAATGTGTGTAACACATTTCGTATTAATGTTGCATTGGAGAACATGACATTCAAGTTGCAAACTAGTCCATCTAAATACTTTCGCTTCTGCCATTCGTCAATTTTTTTAAATTTAATTCAAACTATCACCACCATAAAATGTAAACAGGTTTCACATAAACGCATATTTTAGAGTTTTAAGTACGTTTCATAAAAACTCCCGAGTATTGTAGAAGTCTTCCCTCTGCCGTTACCTCCACAAACAATTGATTTTTGTCAATAACGATAATGGAAATAATGTAAGCAGAATTGAAGTCGGCAAATTAAAAAAAAAAAGATAAGGTACAGTGTTCGTTGAAATTGGACTAAAATAAAAATTGACATCATATAAGCAAAATTGAAATCAGCGAGTTAAAAAACTATGAGGGAGCAATTTTCTTTGAAATTGGACAAAAATACGATTTTTGTCCCTCTTTTTAGCGATTCGGACAACTGTGTGACGTCACAACTTCCCCTCTCGCTACTAACAAACCGCAGGCCCCGCCCCTACTTCTCCTCTCCTCCCTCCAGCTCTCCTTCCTCCCCCTCCCCACCCCTCACTCCCGTTCACGACCGCCGCCGGTCAACAAAGAGGGAGCGCGCGCTCGAAAAATTTTCCGAATCGCGCCGCATTTAGATATGCACACGCATGAGCGAAACGTCTAACCCTTTAAGTCCGCGTGAAAAGGGTCGGCGCGCTGAATTAATGGTTCCCCCTCCCCCTGACAAATACCCTTACCCAAATACACACACACAAGAGCGGATCCCGTTTAAATTCCCCCCCGGGGGGGGGAGGTATGGGGGGATCCCTTAACACCCGGACGAGCGAACCGCCCGCAGGAAAAGGGGTCTAATTTGCACGGGATGAAAACCCCCTGTGCACCGACCGCAACAGGGTCCGCGCCGCACGTCCGCACACGGCGATATTTCTGGGCGGATGCGGGAGCGGTGTGCACCTTTTAAATGTTTCCCGAGCTATTAATTCAGATTATATTTCGGGGGGGTAACTGATTCGCGGTGCGGCCTGTTCCCTAAGAGCAGCTCCGAGTAGGCTACTTGAGATTCTCACCCAATAGCCACTTGACGGCTCACCGTGATTTGTTCAAATTTGTATTTTTTAAATCTCTAAAATTCTACAACCAAAAACTGGGATACAATGTGAAAAATGTGTACTGTGGGAGGAGTTAGGTCGGCTAAGGAAGAGAATAGAATATAAATTATTTATGAATTTTCTGGCAAATTCATGTCGCAAAACACATTATTTAACCATAACCAGTGCCATTAACCTTTAACCAGTTTCTTCGCTTGCCACAGATCGATAAAAAATAAACGCAGTTCGTTTTAGATACGGATCAAAAAAGTAACAACTATTCCAGCCTCATTTTATATTGATATTATCTACCTTAGCGAATAACAACTTATAATGTACGATATATACATTACGTCACACTTTTAAAAACAAACAAAACTTTCTTTTAAAGATGTTTCTTATATGTGGGTCCAAAATAGTACAATATACTACCAGTTAACATAATAGCAAAAGGTTTATTTATTGATTTAGTTCAAATGGCTATACAATGGTTATTCACGAAGCCAGATGTAGAAAATATATCTAATATCATTGTGTGAAGTCATAATTATTGTTTGCCTACATTTTTGGCTGATAATCAATTGATTACGTTAAGTGTATTTAGACCAATACAGTCATTGCAATCATTGCATTACAGTCAGTCAATCAGTAATTGCCAATTATTACTGTGAATGCAGAGTCAACTCAGTTTATTTCTCAGAGGCTACCCATAGCTTTCCTACTTACGTACCAGGAAATCGTTATTTGAAAATTGTATTTTGGAATGTAAGTAAATTATAATATTATATTATTATATAACGAGAGCAGATTTTTTAAGCACTTTCTATCCAGAATAATTTTTTGTAGATAAAATGGCAGATAAATAATTTTCAAAAGCGTATACACATAGAGACGATGTTTCTCCGTGACAAGGATACTATCATAATGGGCATGTCATTGACAATTAAATCAATATTTAACACATTTGAGCATTGCTCATTTCATTATTTAGAAATAAAAATTAATATATTTACGAAATATTTCAGGTCATAATTTGCATTCTTTGATTCCAACATTTATAGCACAATCGCACGGAATAGACCGCAGAAAAATAAAAAAAAAAATCAAGGGACATATTTCTCTTTAATGATCTTTTTTACAGCTACAAATATTGTCTATCATTCATAGAATGATGATAAAATTAGAAACCCATTTTTGAAAAGCCGTAAAAATTTAACAAATAGACATTTTTGAAAAAGGTTTGTTCATAGGAAAACGTTTAGCGAGGCAACATATTACAATCACGTTCCTAGATTTTGGCAATTACAGAAAAGATTATTAATATCCCTCATTATCGAATGTGATTCCAACTATTTTTGTAACTACTATTATCACTTCCACCTCATAATTAATTTCTCTTATCACCAGCGCACCATCCACGACTACATTAAGGCGAGATAAAGATAAATCGAGCGCTGATTTCTTTCTTTCTTAATTTTTAAATCGAAAATTCATTTTGAAAAAAATATAACAGCAATTATGAGCGGAAATATTCACAATATTTATTTAACAAGAGCATGCCTTAACAGGACATAGTTGATGATGCATGTCCTGCTATATGTCCCGATGATGTAAAGATGAATTTTCGGTGCGGCATGATACCTTGAAATATTATGGGAACAATTATAATGTTATGGTAGGAATCTGCACGAGTTTATGAGAAAATCTGTACGCATGTGAACGACTTATTCCGAAATGCGAGAAGTACAGGTAGGCTATGTATTAAAATAGCATTGATTAGCCAAAAAAAACCAAATCGGTAACATGCATTGTTTTTCTTTTTTATCCGTGCATAATAGTAAGAATTACGCGTAATAAATGCATCAAGCAAATCTCTGCACATACGCAGATTGCTCCACCCATTTTAAGAATTCTTCCTTTAAGAATCCCCCCACATCCATTTGTAAAAATAACTTTTGCTCGCCATTGACGTCAGTTCACAGATGAATGTATTGCACAGTCTGGATTTCGATGCCAGGCTTCATCATCAGGCGCTCACTGACAGTCAATGAAGTCAGTGAGTGAATGAGATCATGACAGGCATCGCAATCCGGATTGGGCAACAAATTATTCATCTGTGAACTGATCAGCAAAGTGTAAAACTTATTTTTTACCAATTAATACGGAGTTAAACCGAGTTTTATATCATTCCCCATATCATTTTCTCTGGATATCCCCCTTGTTCATGACAGGTGGTCCGAGAACCCATAGTCCTGCGACATGGTGAGAACTTGCAGTTCAGTACGTCGGCTTTTATGTAATCCGCTGAGAGACATAAAAATGGGTAGCTGAAAAATACCATTTCTTTCACGAGAGAGGAATTTCGCTGCCATCTATCGGGTGCTAGTATCGAGGTTTATACTCTTAAATTCTGGTCCAACCTCGGTATGAGCTTAGCCTCATCGTGCGCAGGAATCCGGGCAAACCGCCGCTCTTTGTCGATGGCTATGCCGTAAATTTTCTCTCGAACGCCGTCTCGTTTGAGTATACCTTACGTGTGGCGAGGTGTTATGTAGGAAATTCTTTTAATTCCGAAGTTCAAACTACAGACTTAGGCTCGCAAAACAATGTATTACATTAAACTTACTTAAATCCATATTAAAACAATCCTTGTACCATGAATATACATTGTGGATTGTTGACTCGTCGCCAAAAACTGTTGTACAGAATTACGTAAACAAAAAACTTTTTGGATTTTGGCGCCGCGTAGTGATGAAAGACGGCAGTTCAAATGTAAATGCAGTCTACAGATCGTAAATAAACACGTCTTACCGGTTTTACTTACCAGTAATCATAATGCAGTGGATAAATATGTGGTACCATACGCGGGATATAATCACTTTCTCACGCTAACAACAATTAACAACGGCCATTTGCGATTAAACTGAAAAGACTTTTTTCTAAGTGGCGCCAAGGACTGGGCGAACTAAGTGTGGAAACTTAGGCAACGCGTAGCCTAGGCAACAATTCCAAACATTTAAATCCATTATGTATTTTCATGCCTTGCACTTTTACACTAATATTTATTAATGTACTACGCGTAGCTTGTTGCAAACTCAGGTACAATTGTTTACATGTTATGTATTGACAGTTACGATAGTAACCAACGTCAATAATCTGGGAGGAGGGGGTTTGGAGAAAAAAATAATTTGTGGGTGGAAAGGTAGGGGAACATAGGTTATGGGCTTGTGAGAAGAGAATTTTTTTCGGAAAGGAGTTGGGAGTGGTGCGGGAAAAAAAACTCGTTGCAAAGGTTGCTCGACTCTCTGATAATTTCCATTTTCTCCAACGGATCCGTCTTTAAACCTTTTGGTAGCACACATCAAATTTCGGGGATAAAATCACCTATGTGATTATTATCCAGCAGATGCTTGGAAAATTGTGAGTTGGTATCCATATTTAAGTAACTTCGTGAGCGTTCTTTGATCCGTGTATTAAAATTTCGTCCTGTTTGACCAATGTAAGCTACATTACAACTATTCACATTAAAATTGACGACATCAGGTGTCATCTCGGGGAAGAATTAATCGATAGTAAAAATATTGCAAAGAGCACTTCGTATATTTCTAGCACTGTTTAATTCAGAGTCTAATTGTTAATCTCAGGTCTGAAAGCGTTACCCGACCCAGATGTTGCAAGAGGTCAGTTACACTAACGAGACAATCATAATGTCCTTTCACGTATCTTCCTGATCTTCTCTGCACGTGTTTTAACTCTGTGTTTAAGCCTACCGCATGAGGATTCCAAACATTGGCAGCGTTGTTCAGTTACGCAGCAGTGTAGAACTCTTTTGAGAAGTCAACCAAAAAATATGGTACTCCGATCCATTTCATGTAGAAGAAGAAGAGAAAAAAATTCATTGACTTTGGAATAACATTCTCGTCTTCTAAGTTAGCCCAAAGGTATGTGGGTTTGACCCATTCAGGGTGAAAATTCCTTCCCACGTGACTCCCACGGCTTCCCGTTGGTTTTCATGAATATGATTTGCAAACTGTCTCATATACATGCAGTGAGAAGCATCGCAGCTCAATGCTTTATTTGAATCCAAATAACCCAAACATTTTCCCGACCGTTTCATACAGACCCGAGGAAAAAGATGGGGGGGGGGTGAAAAGCATCAAACGCCGTCCTTGTGGACCGCCGTTTTACGGCAGAACGCGGATTCACACGCGAGGAAACAGGGAAAAAATGGGTTTTTGTTCCCACGGCTCGCCTTCTCGCCACACAAAAAAATACCATAGAGAGGGAAAGACAAAAAAGTGAAATGGAAAGGTGAGAAAGCACGATGTGCATTTACATATATACACGAAGCCCAAGAGAAAGAAAAAAATAGAAGGAAAACAGTTTTAAAATCAAGTGGCCTCATTACGGTACCCTGCGGGATAACATTAGCGCGCCAACGCGCGGTAAAAATCCGGTAAGAGAAAGTTGTTTGAGTAAATACTCTATATGTGGTACTTACTTACGATGAGTAGCACATTCACCAGAGAGCGCAATTGAAATCGGGTGAGAACACTACTCGTCTGAATTCAATCACACTTGTCTACTACAGCGATTCGAATTACTGCAACGAAAAGAAAAATTAGGAGCAATAATATAGCAAATTATGTCAAATAGAGAATCGCCGCCGATGGAAATCAATCGTGTGGATTGTCAATATAGCCATTGAAATCAAATACTAACATGAAGACAAAATTTGAGGATCCCACAGCAAGCCGTGATATTGAGTTTACCGACTTACCCAGAAGTTCATATAAGTGCGAAATACCACAGGAGAAAAAGTCATTCAATTTTAACTAAAATTTTAAAGCTGGGTGGAGGCATTAACTCCGTGTACCATAGACGTTGCCGGGTACGGTTCCGTCAAATCGTTGTGTTTGTGCCAACCGTTCCAATCAAACCATCGGTTGACGGCGTTAGATCAGTCGTCACGCTTTTAGTTAGGCATTTGTTCACTTGTATCTGTTTGATTGTTTGTTACCTAGGCTTAGCTAATGCAATTCTATGAAAGTTAATTTAGACGTGCAAATAATATTGAGGGTATCGTAATGCCACGGAAATGTCGCCATACGCCGTGAAATTCTTCGTCGAAGAAAACTATCTTGTGAAGTGAAAAAGAAATACGCCACAATCTGTTTCATGGAACTATCACTGAAATATCCTGGAATGTTTTTATACGGCACAGAGAGGAACAATTCTGAGGTCCTGAGAACTGACCAGCTGACTGAGGCTGACCAGCAGTGCACACCGGTTGCAAGTGACCACGATGCGAGACGTTATTGGTCACGGGTGCCAATCGTTTCAACAGTAGGGTGAAAAATGAACGCGCTCCTAATCCTTTTTTCACCCACAACCGACGACAGGTTCACGATGATTGGTTGGGGAGACAACAGGCAACGCCAAGTGTGGCGCGGGCTTTATTGGTTTTGTAGAACCTGGGCGTGGCAGCTCGTAAAAAAATTTCTGATTTGGATCTAGATTTTTGGGGAGGCGACCAACGGCTAAGGTCACAAAAAACGGCGCCATAGGGGGGACGGGTAAAGGAGGAAGGGTGGATAGAAACCCAGCGTCGGCATTAGCCGGCTCTTAAAGAAAGGCGCCAAGGGGACCACGGCTTAACGTCTCATCCGACAGACGGAGTACTCCACTTGAAGTGCCCTCCACAAGACACTCAAGTAGGGATCGGGTTCTTCTGAAAAACATCCGCCACTGCAGGGATTTGAACCCTGGCCGCCCGTGTGATAAGCGAGTACTCTGACCACCACACCAACCCAGGATTGTAGCCAAAGAACGAGTTATGTTGACTCTAAGGCACAAGTACACGAGCCTTATTAGGTTGGATTGGACCGAACTGTGAGATATAGGTATATTTTTGTTTTCCTCTGCACTGATATTTTGATATCTCTGATTTTTCATATTTAATAAATTTAAATAATAATGAAACTATTTTTAAACTATATAAATGCATGCATAAACTCTTGTATTAATATTTCATTACATTCTAATAGCACCATAGTTAGGAAATACATAATGTAGCGCGGTAAATGTTTGTGATGTACGCTTGACTTAAGAACGCACAGAAAGCACTGAAATGGTCGGAAAAAGGAGTCTAAGTAAAACGATAGAGAACTAATGCTCTTTCCGTCAAAAGCATGAAAAGCTTTTGACATACGTTTTAGTTATAGACAATTATTTCTCTAGTAAACATAAGAAATTGAAACAAAATGTACATAAAATGGGGAAACGGAATGTGGACCACTATGAAGTCCCTAAGTATTTTATTCAATGTGGTGCAAACAGAATGGTGGTAAGTGTACCTAGATTGTTTAACCAATTACCAAGGGACATGCATGGATTAAATGCGTATACAGAGGTTGAACGGAAACTTTGGGAGTATTTGTTGGAGGACTGATATCCAGGGAGGTTGAGAGACTGATTGTGTGGCCACATATTTATACCGCTCGGAGCGAATATGGCAATGTGAGCGTTTTATTTGTTTTATTATAACTTTTTATATTGACATTAGAGAGTAACTGCTGACGAGCCTGTTGTGGCTCAGAGTGTCTCCTAAGGTTTAAAAATATTCATGAAACTATCTACTCTGCTTGACGTTTTCTTCTTTGTTTTCATGTGTTTTAATGCAAAGGTGTATTTGTCATATAGAGTGAAGTGTATTACATCTTTTGTACAATGGATAGTCCGTATGTCTTTACTGTCTTTTTATTTCTTTTATTTTGTGACCAATGTACTTCAATATGAGATTAATAAAGAAAGAATTTTTATTTGAAAAAAAAATTCAAAATGGAGCAGTTGACATAATTTCAGAATGTTTACGCTCCGAATAGTAAATATTTGGCTTGTAACGATTACCCAAATGTAACGAATGAGAAGAAAAATAGGAATTGAAAAACGTAACGGCTAAACGAAGAGGTAAATCAAATGCAACTGTTTCTGGAAATGGCTATACTTGTAACCAACTGCAGCCCGTCCCGAGTAATAACTCCATGCCAAACACCCTTGAGACGTCTTACGGGACAAGTGAGTTCTACATCTGCCATCACACCCGATGCATCATTGGTCGTTCAATCCTGAGATTGGTTGACCGCAGCCCCTCCATCTTTCCCTTTCTAATGCTAGTTCCCTTAACTCCTACTATCTATTCCTTTTTACTTTTCTATTTATTTAGTACGTGAACTTACTGATGGGTCTTCCTCTGGGGTCTCTTTCCTCTATTTTGCCTTCAATTATGTTCTTCACAAATGCATTGTCTCTCAGAGTGTGTCCAATGCATCTGGTTCTTCTTTTCTGTATGGTGTTCCATATGGTCCTTTCCTCTTCAACTTTTCTGTTAACTTCATCATTTCTTATCTTGCCCGTCAATTTTATCTTCAGCATCCTCCTCTAGTACCAGGTTTCGAAGGCTTTCAGTATTTCTAGGCACCTTTTCGTATGGTCCATGATTCCGATCCATAGGGTGCCATGCTCCACACGAAAGTTTTCACGTACTGTTTCCCGGTTTGCATTTGATTTTCCGATTTTCTTTGAGCACAGCAGTTGTCTTTTTACCATAAACGCTTTTCTAGCTTGACAGCGTATTTCAGCGTAAAAATTATCATTTTTAACCAACTTATCCTCGTTCAATAACCGATGATCCAGTCATATTTTTTCACCGTTCGATAGCAGCAATATTACTTCAAAATATGCATAGAAATCATGATAGGGAATCGGGCATGCATCTATAATAAAGTTTCCTTCTTAGGTAACTGGTAAACAATATGGCGGGTACGCGCTGCAAACATAGCATAAAATAGCGTACGGAATAATCAAATTTTCCCTCTTTGTTCCTGCCCTGCGGCCGAATATTCATTAAAAGCCACTCTTAACAGCCGGAAGGGATATTCTGTAATAATACCCATTCCACCGGCACCGCTCGAATCAATACGCGTTTCAGGGAAAACCTTCGCGAGACGCACCGAGATGCATCCGGTCGGCAGATCCAAAGGAAAAACGAGCTTTCGTCACCTTTTTGTCACATCCTCCTCTAGCACCAGGTTTCGAAGGCTTCCAGTCTTTCTAGTCAACTTTTCCTATGGTCCATGATTCCGATCCATAGGGTGCCATGCTCCACACGAAAGTTTTCACGTACTGTTTCCCGGTTTGCATTTGATTTTCCGATTTTCTTTGAGCACAGCAGTTGTCTTTTTACCCTGAACGCTTTCCTAGCCTGACAGCGTATTTCAGCGTAAATATTATCATTTTTAACCAACTTATCCTCGTTCAATAACCGATGATCCAGTCATTGTGTCTCAGGGTGTGTCCAATCCGTCTTGTTCTTCTTTTCTGTACAATGTACCCTATGGTCCTTTCCTCTTCTACTCTCCACAAAAATTTAATTCATCATTTTGTCCGTCCATTTTATCTTCAGCATCCTCCTCCAGTACCATGCATCGAAGGCTTGTAGTCTGTTCTGGTCGGCTTTTCCAATGGTCTACCATTCCGATCCATAAAATGCCACGCTCCATATAAATGTTTTCACATACTCTTTCCTGGTTTGTAGTCCTATCTTCTTTGAGCACGGCAGTTGCGTTTAAACATGAACGGTTTCTTAGCTTGGGAGTTTCCTATCGTTACAGATTCAGATTTTAATGCAGCATACTTGATTAAGGGTTCCGACAGAAGCGAAACCTACCGGAGGGAAAGTTTTCTATTCGGAGAGCGAAAATAGGAACTAGAAGTAGATCGTATAAAAGGAGGCAGCAAGGAAAATAAGACGGGAAACGAAACAGGTGGACTGTAGACCACAGGAAGCAAATGGAGAGAAGGAGAGAGGGAAAAGAGGCATTTCGGTCCCTATATACATCTACATCTACGTCATATTCTGCAAGCCACCCAAAGGGTGTGTGGCAGGGGGGGCATCCACACCAGGCATGCATTAATGATACGGTAGAACGCCGAAATTACATTGAAACCCGCGTACCACACATGCAAAGCGCCAATTTAAAATCTAATAACCAAGAGACATTCTATCGTCAATCGTTCCAACATGCAAGGGATACAAAGACTACTATACTACTACATATTCAAAATATCATGCATAAATAAGAACATCAATATTTACATCATGCATAAATAAGAGAGTAGAGAATATAATGAGAAAGATTTACTGCCTGCCTATTGTCAATACTCGAACTATTCATGACGACGATCACAGCTGTTATGGTCCCGAATGGTACGCGGAAAAAATGACATTTTATACCTATCGGTTCTACAATCTAGCCTTCTAGTTTTATTGGCGCGATCCAATCTGCCGTAGTACGAAGGGTTTAATAGTATGTTTTTTACGTCGTCAGTAAAATGATTTTCCTGAAATTTATTTAGGAGGTTAAGCCTTTAATTTAATCTACGCTGTGATAGCGATTCCCATCCTAATTCTTCTAACAGTCCAGACACACTAGCCAACTTATCGTAGCATCGTTTCACAAACCTAGCTCCTCTTCGCTGGACGCGATCTAACTCTGATATCAACCCCGCTTCGTATGGATCCCATACACTAACAGCATATTCCAAATAATGGAGTGGGAAAGAGAGAAAAAGGATGTAAGGGAAATCAACCCATGGGAGAGTCATTTGACTGAATGCACTGGTTATGATGTGGGAGAGAACAAGTTTATGGAATATAAGACGGAAGAAACACACCCACGTACAACAAGGTTTTCCAACCTATTCGTGAATCGGTTCACTAGATAATAGTTGAGTATCACACAGTAAAATAACCAAAAGGACTAAGGACGAGTCGAATCCAAATGTCGATTCTCGATTCCACCGACTCTCAGGATTAGAATCGGTACCGAGAATCTATCGCCTAAAATCGATTCCGATTCCATCGATTCCACATAGATAAATATTCAAATCAAATTTCATTTATCACATCATATTTGTCTCTGTAATTTTTTCCACGTAGGCTATCAACTTGTACTTTTTACCTACCTCAATAAGCTGAGAATATATTTGCTATTTGTTAATAAATACACTTTTTGAGCGACTTAATTGTCTTTGTTATTTTTTTTCAGCCAATACTTGAATTTAAATAATAGTCGTACGATACTGGTATATCAACATCCCACCTGTTATCAGGGATAAAAATCAATGGAATCGGAATCGAGAATCGGGAATCGATTTGAAAGAATCGGAATCGCAATCGAATAACAGTGGAATCGACTCATCCCTAAAAGAGACGAAGGATCAAAGGGAAGACTGAAAAGCATTCAGCTAATCCATACGCAACGGATGTAAAAATAATGCTTCACAACATTTTTATATTTTACTTCAAATATCATTGAGGTTTACTTTAAGACCAGAAATAGGCTATATGTTGCTGAATTCTTTAGGGATTTAGGATGAAAACCTCCATCTGATCGAAGGGAATAATAAAAATTAAGTCTTTTGCGGAAGTTTGAGAAACACCATTTTTTGCCGAACGTGCAACATATTCTGCTAGAGCCAAACTATTATGGTAGAAATGATCACAGGCATCAAGTCAAGGAAATAGACCGTAGAACCAGTAAACTATATGTAAAATGTCATTTTTTTCCACGTACAATAAGGGACCATAATACTAGCGATAAATCAGTTCTGGGAAACTTTGTCCCTCGTTGGGTAAAGTAGGTTTTGCACTTTGCTTTTGCACTAAAGTTGCTTTTGCATGATGTCTGAAAATCATTATTACCAACTTATCCCGGATGAAATATCCGGCAAGATATAGCTCCTTTATGACTAAGTACTTTGTATTACTGTTCTTAAATCGCATTTATAATACTAACCAGCAGTTGTAAACAGTATACTGCGGGGTAGCAGGTTCGCCTACGTAGTACGCTCCTATATTATTGTCTGACCGTGTAATGCGTTAAATTTCGGACAAGATCTACGAGTTTGAAATTCCACATTCATTAAATTAAGTCTCTCTGGGGCACTCAGTTGGACCTTACCCAATGGGATATGAATGGTATTTTGTTTGTTTTTTTAAACAACATTAATAGCGGTGAGGTACGTGGTTGATATTTCCATGTCATTGGAGAGTGTAAATACTCCATAAGGTCGCTAATTCGGAATTGTTAGCAACGGAAATATCTAAATTACGGAAGGTTTTCAATAATTTCGCTAACCTAATTTTTGAGATTTCACCATAGCAATAATGACCATTTAGCGGTTAAAAAAGCAGCATCAAGCAGTGTTTGGCTTTGTTTCAAACCCCACGGTTGCCAGCCATAAAAAGGAAATCGCTTTTTCCATTAAAAAAAAAGAGTATCTTTTATCTTCCTGTGGATGCATTTGCTGTTGATGGTTTGAATGGGGATAGATTAAATATTTCATGTTAAAAAATTTCATCATCATCGGTCGTTCAATCCTAAGATTGGCTGACTGAAGCCCTCCACCCTTACCTCTCTAATGCTGGTTCCCTTGCCTTCTGGTATATCTTACTATGTACTCAATTGACAAATTTTAAGCTATCCGGGACTAGCCACGGAGTCACCCGCAATGCAAATCCCGGTCAAGGCGGATGATTTTTTCTCTGTGGAAATTCGCACATATATACTCAATTCTTTATTTGGTCCTTGAACTTATTCCCGGGTCTTCCTCTGGGGAATTTTCCCTCTATTTTGACTTCGATCATGTTCTTCACCAACCCATTGTGTCTCTGGGGGCGTCCAATCCAACATGCTGTACTTTTTTGTATGGTGGTTCATATGGTCCTCTCCTCTTCAACTCTTCTGGTAACTTCATCATTTCTTATTTTGTCCGTTCATTTCATCTTTAGTATCCTCCTCCAGCACCAGGTTTTGGATGCTTCTACTACCCTGACACATTAATTAAATGGATAAGACTCACACTGAGTCACATTTTTGGATGGTGGTCCATATGGTCCTCTCCTCTTCAACTCTTCTGGTAACTTCATCATTTCTAATCATCTCAAATCTCATCTAACTCATCTCATCTCATCAAACTCATCAGTCTAATCAATATTGCATTTCTTTTCTGTATCTTGTTCCATTGGGTCCCTTACTCTCCTAATCTTCTGTATACTTGTTAAAAAATTATTCCATTTTAAACATTTGTTTTTCACATTATATTACCAGGTCAGTCATTAAAGCATCTTATACGATGACTTAAAACAGTTTTTAAAAGTCATAATGCCCTTAAAACTAAAGTGATTTAAACATCGAAGATACTTTAACTCCGGAACGCATCCCGTTTCGCATATTACGCTTGCCTCATTATGGTTTTATTTAGTGAATATAATGTTTTTGTTTGAAATTTTTATTGATTTATTGATAATGTCAGCCAATGTAATAGCCTTTGTGCCGTTTTTGGTGGTGAAATAAATAAATAAATAAAATAAATAAATATTCCAGATTATCGATCTTCTTTTGTCCTTGTTTTTTTTAATGAGGTCAAATTTATTGAATGTCGCGTTAAGTGATATCTCGCTCACAGTGCCTTGTTTGGAAAAAAAACGAGTCACTACTGCGCATCTGCAAAAGCTGCGAGTCAGTTCACCAAGGGGCGACGGGAATAATTAGAGGAAGCCAGCCGGTTTGGTCCATTGTGAAGTGACGACGCTGATCCCCTGTTCCCCATGCACGTGTGTGTGGGTGTGCAAAGCGCGGCCGGCGCACAAACAAACAAACAAACGAAAACAGCGGAAACAGCACACACACGCGGGCGCATACGATGACGGTCGAAATTCGCCAGGGAGTTCTGCAATACCCCATGCCCCATAACACATGGACCGAACGCATTTAAATGTCAATCCCTATCCCGCTTCTCGCGTAGGTTTAAAGGAGATGAACAGGCAGCATCCACCATCGCTGCGAGCCGAATTTCGGAGAGAGAGCACCGTTGAATCAATGAACGGACATCACTCGGAACGCATTCAATGCACAGTGGAACTTGGATAATTCGAACCCTAAGGGACCAGTGACAAAGTTCGAATTATCCAAAAATTTGAATTACTGAAGTTTTCCACAAAGGATATAAAAAATACCAGTTACAAATTTAAAAAAAACTTAATGAAGTAAAACCTTAATTCTACCCAGTATGGAATTATTTTAACCACACTGCACCAGAATTCATTGAAAAACACAAGTTCTACAATATATGAGGACCCCAGAAGTCAAGGGGTCTAAGTAACAAAACCATTGTTTAGAGAAAACTTAAGTCAAAGTTGAAAATGTTTGGTAAAACCCACTTAGTAGTTAAGAGGCATTACCCTAGATAGTAGCACCTGTCAAGAAAATCACTTGTTCCTTTTACCACCTAAAAGATTTATATTTTCACATCCCATTCCTGTATATAACTTATTTTTTTCAAAAATGTCACTTAGACCCCTTAACTTCTGGGGTCCACATATGGACTGATTACGCCATTTTGAAAACTACACAGAGGATTATTGTAGTAATGTACGGGCATCGGACACTGGCCACATCCCAACGCTGCACTGCCTGATTCCGGGAAGTCAGTGTTTTGATAAACAAACAATGCGGAGAAAGGAAACGGTCGGGATCCTACTAGCCAACCTAATAACACTGGCTACCGCGTGCACAGTGTTTTATTTATTTTTGTCGTTAGTTTGAAGCAAGCTAGTTGTTTGTTTTCAGTCGCTGGTGATGAATTTCTTACTCAACGTTGTTCGATGGTACCTGTATTATGTTAGAAAAAGTCCGAATTATCCAAGATAAATTTCGAATTAACCACGATTATCTCACATTGTTTATTTACAAATGTCAAGGGACCAGAGAAAAAATTCGAATTAAAGAAGATTTCGAATTAAAGAAGTTCAAATTAGCCACGTTCCACTGTATTTACATTCATACGTGTATGATACAACACATGATGTATGGTGGGGATTACACACACAAAACATATGTGGCACAGCATTTACAAAAACTTCTGTTATACGTATAATAGGAAGGTCCTCGGATGAAAAAGTCAAAGAGAGATGCTACTTCACTCTGGTTGGGCCACACCTCGAACACGCCGCGAGCATTTGGGACCATGATCATAAATATTTAACCAACAAAAATTTATAAAATAATAAGGAAAGCAGCGCGCTTCGTTAAAAACTGCCACGAGCGTACATATAGCGTCTCACAACTTTTAGAGGGATTAAGGTGGGAGCCCCTAGAGACTCGGAGGCTACACGATACGCTTAGGTTGCTAGAGAAATTCAGAACTGATATTTTTCAGAGCGACACAGAGAATATTATCATTACTCCTCACTGCATCTCTAGGTCAGACAGATGCAACAAATAAAGAGAGAGATAGCACAGCATTTTTAAAAACTTTTGTTATACGTATGATAGAGAGGCCCTCGGATGAAAACGTCAAAGAGAGATGCTACTTCACTCTGGTTGGGCCACACCTCGAACACCCCGCGAGCATTTGGGACCCTGATCATAAATATTTAACCAACAAAAATTTATAAAATAATAAGGAAAGCAGCGCACTTCGTTAAAAACTGCCACGAACGGACATATAGTGTCTCACAACTTTTAGAGGGATTAAGGTGGGAGCCCCTAGAGACGCGGAGGCTACACGATACGCTTAGGTTGCTAGAGAAATTCAGAACTGATATTTTTCAGAGCGACACAGAGAATATTATGATGACTTCCCACTACATCTCTAGGTCTGACAGATGCGACAAAATAAGACAGATACACTGCCGAACAGATATGTACAAAAAATCGTTCTTTCCTCGTACAATAAGTGACCACAACAAAAATTGAGCTCCACTAAACACACTCCCATAATACACGTCACAATTTCATCTCCCAAAAGCTTACATCTTTACACGGCTGGTGACCTAACACCCCCTGCCACACGCACATGTGGCAGCTCGCAGGGTGTTGTGTAGATGTGGATATGTAATTAAAACGAAGCTTCGGCCAGAACAGCTTGTCCAACCGACCCACAAACCCACTCCCCTGATAGAGGAGGAGGAGAATAACATATCTGAAATGCCGGTAGGAAAGTCAAAGTCGGTACATTGAGGAGAAATATCAAGAAATGAGTGTTTGTCAAAGGATGCAGAAACTGCTAAGGGAAACTACTAATGCACCCACCCCGAAAGAGAATGCCGGTGATCATGAATATATTTTCTGGATTGTTGACTCGTTGCCAAATACTGTAAACAAACAACATTTTGGATTGCGGCGCCGCCTAGTGATGAAAGACGGCAGTTCAAACGTAAATACAGTCGACAGATTGTAAATAAACAATTGTAGTAGATATTTCCTCTTTAGCATAAACAAATTAACTGTTAGGTCACAAACATAGCCAGGTATAATTCAAAGTATCAAGTAATTCATATATACTCTATCGTTATTGAAGATCCTGCAGTCTCACGTTGACAACAATTAACAACGGCCATTTACGATTCAACTGAAAAAGACTTTTTTCTAATTAGCGCAAAAGGACTAGGTTAACTAAAAGTTGAAATTTAGGCAACACGTAGCCTAGGCAACGATTCCAAACATTTGAATCCATAATGCATATTCACGGCCGTGATGTTGATGCGAATGACCTCACTCGTCGAAGCACCCTATTCATCTAAATACTACTCGTGATGTTGGCCGAGGTTGCCAGGGTCAATGGCGGGGCGAGACCACACCATTGGCCGTAAAACGTTCGCTGCTAAGAACTGACGATCATCTCTTTCACTCATCCATATGGAAACAAGGCAAATTTATACGTGAGTATTGCACTTCAACATGACTATTCGTGATGATTTTCAAAGCTAAACGGAAAAATGCAATGGACTACGCTCTCCAAGAATTAAACATGTAAATAAATAAGAGGAAATCTTAAGTCCTAGTATGAGGAAGAGAGGAGCTCAATGTTGAATTAACCCTGAGAGGAGAGAAATTAGAGCAAGTGGATTCCTTCACCTATCACAGAAGTACCATTACGTGGGACGTATGAGGTAGAACGGGAATCGAGAGGTGAATAGACAAAGCAAAGAAGGCGTTCATGGGAAAAAGATAACTGCTGCGCTCAAAGAAGATAGAACTACAAACCAGGAAACAGAATGTGAATACATTCGTATGGAGCGTGGCACTGAATGGATCGGAAGCATGGACCATTGGAAAAGCTGACCAGAAAAGAATAGAAGCCTTCGAAACATGGTGCTGGAGGAAGATGCTGAAGATAAAATGGACGGACAAAATAAGAAATTATGAAGTGTAAAGAAGGACAGAAGAGGAGAGGACCATTTCGAACACCATAGAAACAAGAACAAGATGGATTGGACACACCTTGAGACACAATGGGTTTGTGAAGAACATACTTGCAGGAAAAATTGAGGGAAAAGTCCCCGAAGGAAGACCCAGGAATTAGTTCATGAACCAAATAAAGAGGAGAGTACATAGGAAGAGCTACCAGGAGGTAAGGGAACTAACATTAGATTGGGAAGCGTGGAGGGCTGCAGTCAACCAATCTCAGGATTGAACAACCAATGATGACATGAATTTTCGCTCTAGTCTTCCACCGATTTACAGATTCACTGGTTGCCAACACTTCAAATTCCAACACTATTCTCGGCATCGGTTATATGATGCCAGTGCCATGAATATTACCATTAAATACCCCGAGGGTCAAGGCTCAGACGACTCGACATTTGGTTGTACTTTGGTCATATTTATGACACCACCATCATAACCCTGAGGAACATGTGGGACCTTTGAAACATTGGAAAAACTAGAGAACGCCTAAGCTTTGCGTAAACTCCACACAATTTCATCCAGTAAACACACCAGGAAAGTTTCATGTCCTTCATCATTAGACTTCAACTCCAGAACTCATGTCACGTCGTGTCAAACACTGTTTGCGCGAGTTCCCACGTGAGGGCCTGCTAGGTTAATGAAGCGATGGACACTCGATCAATAGACGTACGATTTGATAGCGAGTGGGTAATTAGGGTAATCGGAGATGACAATCAATCATCTGTTCTCACCCTCGGTGAAGACATAACTCCGAGAGTGGTCAATTATTACGCGAGTTCTTCTACTTTCCGCACTTCTCTACAATCGTCGTCAATGGATACGACGCACACGGGGCAGCATTCGGAAAAAGGTGGACCAAAGGCATGATTTTTTGACTTTCTTGAAATTCGCCTTAAAAAGGCGTTCCACGAAGTATAATGACTGGGGAATCATACAGAACGATCATTTTGCATTGAATACCTCACTGACCACAGTTCCTCGCTTCAAAGAAGCACTATATTTCCAAACAATGTTTTTTCAATTTTTTTCAATTAAAATTCATTCATTTCAGTATTCCACGTACAAATTGCTAAGTTTTTGGACAGTAGGTACTTATCCTAACGACTTAATTTCTGCATTATCGTCCTGATTCCCCTCCTATACGTGATTCGCCATTAGACCGCTCTCGGAATCCCTTGTATCGTCTTCCTATTCTTATTTCATCCAGAATTCCTGTCATCTCCCTTCCTATTCCCCTCTATTACCGTCTTTAACTTTCCCTCTCCTTTCAAAACGAGGACTGGGTTGTCGTGGTGGCTAGAGTACTGGATAACCAAACTGACGGCCAGGGTTCATATCCCTGCAGAAGAGGATATTTCTCAGAGGGAACCCGATCCCTATCATGCAATTTTTTCAGTCTAAAGAGAAAAATCGATATGTTGCAACTCGAATGTCACCAGATTTTTTAATTGTCCCACTACACCGAACCACTACATTTAATAATCCTTTTCTGTTGTTGGGACAAGGATATGGAATAGTACTCCTGAATTAATCAAAAACTCTAATTCACTGGCTTTCAAAAACATATTGTTTAATAAAATGCTATTGCAGGAAAAAATATAATTTACCCATATGCTTGACCGTATTCTGTTCGGGTTTTTGCCGCGTTCTTGTCCCGTTTTTGGGGGGCGGCAGTTTCGCCTGCCTTCTGGCTGGCTTCGTCGGGTCCTAGGTCCAGTTCATCAGGTCCTGAATTTGGGGCCTGGCGGGTCCGGCTGGGGGGCGGGCGGGGCTGTTGTCCCCCGGGAGCGGGTCGGCGCGGTGGGGGCCCGAGCAGAGTGCGGCCATTAAATAACGCGGAAGTCTCCATATTAATTTCACCAATATGCTTGTATTTTTTTGTTCCCATTATTATATCATTTATTGCATGTATCCAATTTTTCTGTGTACTCGAGCTCTGATACTAATGTATACCTTTTGTATGTTCTTAGTGAACCAATTGGTCCAAGAACAATAAACATTTTTTTATCTTTATCCCTAATTGAGTGTCTTGTGGAGAGCACATCAAGTACTGTGCTCCCTCTGTCGGATGAGACGTTAAACCGTGGTACCCTTCGCGCCTTTCGCTAAGAGCGGGCTGATGTCGACGCCGGGTTTCTCTCCACCCTTTCTCCCTTACCTGCTCCTAATATCCAATCGAATCCTTTCAAAACGTCCTCCATCCATCTCTTCTGCCTCCTCCGATCTTCCGTCACTGGTTTTTTTCTCTTCTAAAACCATATTCGAAAGAGGTCGGAGGTTGTGGTATCCAGCCCCTTTGGATCGACCCCTCCTGACGCCTTCCAACCCACGAGACCGTCCCGGATCGAGACGGAGAATGTTACAAAAATAATAATAATATAATTTAAAAAATAGGGACTTTAAAATAAAATGATGACAAAAATAAAATACAATTTAAAAAATGAATGATGAATAAATAAGGGGATGATGAGAGCATAAAAATCTGTCCATTAAGTACTCTATAAAATAAAAAAAATATTCAATACGTCCTTCTCGCCGCACAGCACGCCATATCCATCCTTCTTCACACCCCCATCTCAAAAGCCCCTGGTCTACCTATATCCACCCATTGCAATGATCAAGCCTCCGAACCATACAGCGATAGCTACTCAAAAATTTGACTAATTGGCGTCGTTAAATTAGGAAAAATGCCCGTGAACTATATTAATATGGGCATTGCACTATAAGAAAATGTTGATTTCAATCTTTCATAATACACGTTGTTCGATTAAGGACTTTATTGCGAGCGTTCAATGTGTGTAACACATTTCGTATTAATGTTGCATTGGAGAACATGACATTCAAGTTGCAAACTAGTCCATCTAAATACTTTCGCTTCTGCCATTCGTCAATTTTTTTAAATTTAATTCAAACTATCACCACCATAAAATGTAAACAGGTTTCACATAAACGCATATTTTAGAGTTTTAAGTACGTTTCATAAAAACTCCCGAGTATTGTAGAAGTCTTCCCTCTGCCGTTACCTCCACAAACAATTGATTTTTGTCAATAACGATAATGGAAATAATGTAAGCAGAATTGAAGTCGGCAAATTAAAAAAAAAAAGATAAGGTACAGTGTTCGTTGAAATTGGACTAAAATAAAAATTGACATCATATAAGCAAAATTGAAATCAGCGAGTTAAAAAACTATGAGGGAGCAATTTTCTTTGAAATTGGACAAAAATACGATTTTTGTCCCTCTTTTTAGCGATTCGGACAACTGTGTGACGTCACAACTTCCCCTCTCGCTACTAACAAACCGCAGGCCCCGCCCCTACTTCTCCTCTCCTCCCTCCAGCTCTCCTTCCTCCCCCTCCCCACCCCTCACTCCCGTTCACGACCGCCGCCGGTCAACAAAGAGGGAGCGCGCGCTCGAAAAATTTTCCGAATCGCGCCGCATTTAGATATGCACACGCATGAGCGAAACGTCTAACCCTTTAAGTCCGCGTGAAAAGGGTCGGCGCGCTGAATTAATGGTTCCCCCTCCCCCTGACAAATACCCTTACCCAAATACACACACACAAGAGCGGATCCCGTTTAAATTCCCCCCCGGGGGGGGGAGGTATGGGGGGATCCCTTAACACCCGGACGAGCGAACCGCCCGCAGGAAAAGGGGTCTAATTTGCACGGGATGAAAACCCCCTGTGCACCGACCGCAACAGGGTCCGCGCCGCACGTCCGCACACGGCGATATTTCTGGGCGGATGCGGGAGCGGTGTGCACCTTTTAAATGTTTCCCGAGCTATTAATTCAGATTATATTTCGGGGGGGTAACTGATTCGCGGTGCGGCCTGTTCCCTAAGAGCAGCTCCGAGTAGGCTACTTGAGATTCTCACCCAATAGCCACTTGACGGCTCACCGTGATTTGTTCAAATTTGTATTTTTTAAATCTCTAAAATTCTACAACCAAAAACTGGGATACAATGTGAAAAATGTGTACTGTGGGAGGAGTTAGGTCGGCTAAGGAAGAGAATAGAATATAAATTATTTATGAATTTTCTGGCAAATTCATGTCGCAAAACACATTATTTAACCATAACCAGTGCCATTAACCTTTAACCAGTTTCTTCGCTTGCCACAGATCGATAAAAAATAAACGCAGTTCGTTTTAGATACGGATCAAAAAAGTAACAACTATTCCAGCCTCATTTTATATTGATATTATCTACCTTAGCGAATAACAACTTATAATGTACGATATATACATTACGTCACACTTTTAAAAACAAACAAAACTTTCTTTTAAAGATGTTTCTTATATGTGGGTCCAAAATAGTACAATATACTACCAGTTAACATAATAGCAAAAGGTTTATTTATTGATTTAGTTCAAATGGCTATACAATGGTTATTCACGAAGCCAGATGTAGAAAATATATCTAATATCATTGTGTGAAGTCATAATTATTGTTTGCCTACATTTTTGGCTGATAATCAATTGATTACGTTAAGTGTATTTAGACCAATACAGTCATTGCAATCATTGCATTACAGTCAGTCAATCAGTAATTGCCAATTATTACTGTGAATGCAGAGTCAACTCAGTTTATTTCTCAGAGGCTACCCATAGCTTTCCTACTTACGTACCAGGAAATCGTTATTTGAAAATTGTATTTTGGAATGTAAGTAAATTATAATATTATATTATTATATAACGAGAGCAGATTTTTTAAGCACTTTCTATCCAGAATAATTTTTTGTAGATAAAATGGCAGATAAATAATTTTCAAAAGCGTATACACATAGAGACGATGTTTCTCCGTGACAAGGATACTATCATAATGGGCATGTCATTGACAATTAAATCAATATTTAACACATTTGAGCATTGCTCATTTCATTATTTAGAAATAAAAATTAATATATTTACGAAATATTTCAGGTCATAATTTGCATTCTTTGATTCCAACATTTATAGCACAATCGCACGGAATAGACCGCAGAAAAATAAAAAAAAAAATCAAGGGACATATTTCTCTTTAATGATCTTTTTTACAGCTACAAATATTGTCTATCATTCATAGAATGATGATAAAATTAGAAACCCATTTTTGAAAAGCCGTAAAAATTTAACAAATAGACATTTTTGAAAAAGGTTTGTTCATAGGAAAACGTTTAGCGAGGCAACATATTACAATCACGTTCCTAGATTTTGGCAATTACAGAAAAGATTATTAATATCCCTCATTATCGAATGTGATTCCAACTATTTTTGTAACTACTATTATCACTTCCACCTCATAATTAATTTCTCTTATCACCAGCGCACCATCCACGACTACATTAAGGCGAGATAAAGATAAATCGAGCGCTGATTTCTTTCTTTCTTAATTTTTAAATCGAAAATTCATTTTGAAAAAAATATAACAGCAATTATGAGCGGAAATATTCACAATATTTATTTAACAAGAGCATGCCTTAACAGGACATAGTTGATGATGCATGTCCTGCTATATGTCCCGATGATGTAAAGATGAATTTTCGGTGCGGCATGATACCTTGAAATATTATGGGAACAATTATAATGTTATGGTAGGAATCTGCACGAGTTTATGAGAAAATCTGTACGCATGTGAACGACTTATTCCGAAATGCGAGAAGTACAGGTAGGCTATGTATTAAAATAGCATTGATTAGCCAAAAAAAACCAAATCGGTAACATGCATTGTTTTTCTTTTTTATCCGTGCATAATAGTAAGAATTACGCGTAATAAATGCATCAAGCAAATCTCTGCACATACGCAGATTGCTCCACCCATTTTAAGAATTCTTCCTTTAAGAATCCCCCCACATCCATTTGTAAAAATAACTTTTGCTCGCCATTGACGTCAGTTCACAGATGAATGTATTGCACAGTCTGGATTTCGATGCCAGGCTTCATCATCAGGCGCTCACTGACAGTCAATGAAGTCAGTGAGTGAATGAGATCATGACAGGCATCGCAATCCGGATTGGGCAACAAATTATTCATCTGTGAACTGATCAGCAAAGTGTAAAACTTATTTTTTACCAATTAATACGGAGTTAAACCGAGTTTTATATCATTCCCCATATCATTTTCTCTGGATATCCCCCTTGTTCATGACAGGTGGTCCGAGAACCCATAGTCCTGCGACATGGTGAGAACTTGCAGTTCAGTACGTCGGCTTTTATGTAATCCGCTGAGAGACATAAAAATGGGTAGCTGAAAAATACCATTTCTTTCACGAGAGAGGAATTTCGCTGCCATCTATCGGGTGCTAGTATCGAGGTTTATACTCTTAAATTCTGGTCCAACCTCGGTATGAGCTTAGCCTCATCGTGCGCAGGAATCCGGGCAAACCGCCGCTCTTTGTCGATGGCTATGCCGTAAATTTTCTCTCGAACGCCGTCTCGTTTGAGTATACCTTACGTGTGGCGAGGTGTTATGTAGGAAATTCTTTTAATTCCGAAGTTCAAACTACAGACTTAGGCTCGCAAAACAATGTATTACATTAAACTTACTTAAATCCATATTAAAACAATCCTTGTACCATGAATATACATTGTGGATTGTTGACTCGTCGCCAAAAACTGTTGTACAGAATTACGTAAACAAAAAACTTTTTGGATTTTGGCGCCGCGTAGTGATGAAAGACGGCAGTTCAAATGTAAATGCAGTCTACAGATCGTAAATAAACACGTCTTACCGGTTTTACTTACCAGTAATCATAATGCAGTGGATAAATATGTGGTACCATACGCGGGATATAATCACTTTCTCACGCTAACAACAATTAACAACGGCCATTTGCGATTAAACTGAAAAGACTTTTTTCTAAGTGGCGCCAAGGACTGGGCGAACTAAGTGTGGAAACTTAGGCAACGCGTAGCCTAGGCAACAATTCCAAACATTTAAATCCATTATGTATTTTCATGCCTTGCACTTTTACACTAATATTTATTAATGTACTACGCGTAGCTTGTTGCAAACTCAGGTACAATTGTTTACATGTTATGTATTGACAGTTACGATAGTAACCAACGTCAATAATCTGGGAGGAGGGGGTTTGGAGAAAAAAATAATTTGTGGGTGGAAAGGTAGGGGAACATAGGTTATGGGCTTGTGAGAAGAGAATTTTTTTCGGAAAGGAGTTGGGAGTGGTGCGGGAAAAAAAACTCGTTGCAAAGGTTGCTCGACTCTCTGATAATTTCCATTTTCTCCAACGGATCCGTCTTTAAACCTTTTGGTAGCACACATCAAATTTCGGGGATAAAATCACCTATGTGATTATTATCCAGCAGATGCTTGGAAAATTGTGAGTTGGTATCCATATTTAAGTAACTTCGTGAGCGTTCTTTGATCCGTGTATTAAAATTTCGTCCTGTTTGACCAATGTAAGCTACATTACAACTATTCACATTAAAATTGACGACATCAGGTGTCATCTCGGGGAAGAATTAATCGATAGTAAAAATATTGCAAAGAGCACTTCGTATATTTCTAGCACTGTTTAATTCAGAGTCTAATTGTTAATCTCAGGTCTGAAAGCGTTACCCGACCCAGATGTTGCAAGAGGTCAGTTACACTAACGAGACAATCATAATGTCCTTTCACGTATCTTCCTGATCTTCTCTGCACGTGTTTTAACTCTGTGTTTAAGCCTACCGCATGAGGATTCCAAACATTGGCAGCGTTGTTCAGTTACGCAGCAGTGTAGAACTCTTTTGAGAAGTCAACCAAAAAATATGGTACTCCGATCCATTTCATGTAGAAGAAGAAGAGAAAAAAATTCATTGACTTTGGAATAACATTCTCGTCTTCTAAGTTAGCCCAAAGGTATGTGGGTTTGACCCATTCAGGGTGAAAATTCCTTCCCACGTGACTCCCACGGCTTCCAAGGAAAACATGACTTATAGATAAGCACAAAGCTTGAGTTTTGCTATATACGTTCTGACACCAAACCAGGATTTGAGCCCAGTATAACCCGTTTGTTTTAATTTTTTATATATTCTACCGGTAAAAGGTAGGTTATATTGAAATTCAGAGAATCTCCCTCCAGTTTTCAACACTTTCAAGGTACTATCTACCTTAAATATTTCCTTTTTCGCCTCGGCATACCACCTACCCTTTTTCATCCCATCAATTAAACCTATTCTCTGTCTTCCTTATCCCTGGATGCCCAACATCCTTCTCTCTATCACACTCTTGAGCAACCCATCGCCCTTAATTACTTCCTTCAGCCACCTACGCCAGCCTTTCTACGCGAATTTCATTTCAGAAGTTTCCATTCCTCGCCCACCATCTCAAGCACTTCCTCGTTCGTCTTCCTTTCCGTCCACCGCACCTTCTCCGTCCTTCTCCACACCCACATCTCAAATGTCTGCAGCCTATTCTCGTCCTCCTTTCTGGGGGTCCACGTTTCTGACCCATTTTTTCTACGCTCCTCATTAAGCCCATCACCAGCCTTTTCTTCACATTTCCTTCAAATTTTCTTCACATTTTCTTCAAAAGTTTTTCTCAACCAAGGTCCTCGTCATCAGCTTCCTTCCATTACTGAACACCATTACTTATTAGTTCCTGCTATACGAAAAAAAACCCAAACGGTCCATTGTGACTGAAGAATAAAATTTTACTCGAACATCCTAACCTAATACTTAGGCAACTTTAGGACTTTTGCCATCTGATCTGGTGCGCTGCTCAATTACGCAAGACAACAGCGCAATAGGTTTCCATTAGTTTCAAACCATGCGCAATCGGAAGCTCGTTTCCAAATAATACGGGAGCAGAGTATATGCGGGCCAAAGAGTAAAAGAACGGCATATAATTGGACCCGAGATAGTTAATCTTGCATTGATTCACAGTACAAGTATCAAGCATGGTTTATGCAAAGTTTTTAAATCATCTATGTTAAAATTGTTTAAGAATGTGTTTATAGAATGAACCCCTATCAAGTTGGTGTGTTTACTAGAGTACCGGCTAACCATACGAACGACCAGGGTTCAAATCCCTTCAGAGGAGGTTATTTTTCAGAGGAAACCCGATCCATACATGAGTGTCTCGTGGAGGGCACTTCAAGCGCAGTACTCCGTCAGTCGGACGAGGAGTTAAACTGTGATGTTAAACTGTGTTAATTAAGAGCAGGCTAATACCGACGCCGGATCAACCCTTCCTCCCTTACCTGTCCCCTACGGAGCAAATGACCTTAGCTATCTGTCACCTCCCTAAATATCCCATCCAGGAATCCTATAATTGCACAAAAAGCATTAGTTCCTCACTAAGGTGAATTAGAAACAGAAATTAGAAAGATTTTTTTCCCAGTTGAACATATTTTAGGTAAGTATTTTTAGAGGGTAAGGATAAAAACAAGTGAAAAAGTAACAACTTTAAATTGTTAATATTTTAGTCGGTATATCTGTTTTATTTATGATTCCATGAAAAATCTTTTCCATTGCTGTTCATTCCTTTTGATATTGATAGGTCACCTTAATCCATAGAATGAGGTTGAGTGATATGTGTATCGTTCTTATGGTTTACCTCTCTGATTTACGAACACCTCTCGCATACAAAAGCATGGCATGAGGACGACTGCGGTCTATAGGTGTGAGGTTTTACTGTTATTTCTTCCATAATGTTACTCCTCTTTAAGTATATTCTTCGTCTAAGTCTTCGTCTTCCTCTTTCATTATTCACTCAACTATCATACATGCGCCTCCGTTTCTAACTAATGAGTTAATCGACTATTTCTTATTCTCTCTACAGGATAAAACAAACGAAGCATTCTGGTGTCATACATGTCCATTACTGGAGCATTCTAACCGTACAATTTCATCATTAACTTATTCCTAACCTTATTCATCCTTCTTTTCCCGCCAACATTTCTCAAACGCCCCTTTCCCACTACATTCAGCCAGCTCTTACGCTTATCCTGAAATACCCAAGTTTCACCAAGTCTAAGAATTTAGCTCTTGCCATCTGCCCTGGAAAACTGACTCACATTCAATAATTTATTCCATCATGATACTAATCTTTAGAGTATGTTTTACCGCACTCACCTATGACTTTCACGGTAAACCTGCCATGCGTGTGTTTAGCTCATGAATATATAATGGATTGTTAACTCGTCGCCAAAAACTGCCGCCTAGAATTCCGTAAACACATAACTTTTTCGACTGTGGCGCCGCCTAGTGATGAAATACGGTAGTTCAAATGTAAATACAGTCGACAAATAGTAAATAAACACGTCTTACCAGTTTTACTTACCATTAATCATAATGCAGTGGATAAAAATGTAGTACCATTTGCGAGATGTAATTACACACTTTTTGAATATCGTCCGGTCTATAGATATGTTAAATTCCTCTCCAAAATTTAATTACATAAATGCATAATTAACTTCTTAGTACTTCGTGAATATCGCTATACGTAAATTTAATGATAATACATTATCAGAATTGAATTTCCGTAATAATAATAATAAAGCATCAAGTAATTCATATCTCCTCGATCGTAATTGAAATCCACCAGTCTCATGTTAACAACAATGAACAACGGCCATTTACGATTCAACTGAAAAGACTTTTTTCTAAGTGGCGCCAAGGACTGGGTGAACTAAAA
This sequence comes from Ceriagrion tenellum, assembly GCA_963169105.1. Taxonomy (NCBI): domain Eukaryota; kingdom Metazoa; phylum Arthropoda; class Insecta; order Odonata; family Coenagrionidae; genus Ceriagrion; species Ceriagrion tenellum. The sequence goes on along the minus strand of OY720642.1, from coordinate 86,093,936 downwards.
GTGGAAATTTAGGCAACACGTAGCCTAGGCAACAATTCCAAACATTTAAATCCATAATATATATTAATGGTCTAACTATTCGACTCTGATTCATTCTCTCGGCATGACCATAGAAAACGATGAATTCTGGTTTTAAATACGTCAATTACTGGAGCATCTATCCCACATTCATTCATCACCCACACATTCCTAATTGTATCCATTCCATTTTCCCCGCCAACGCTTTTCAGGCACCGTATTCCCACTTCATTCAGCCAGCCATCTCTCATGATTATCCTGCCGTACCCATGTTTCGTTGACTTTTGATAATGTCGGAAGGAGAGCACTTAAGCACGTAAACAGCAAATTTCGTCCCCATTGACGAACACTTCCCTTGATATTTTTCAAAAACTTCCTTCAAAACGTTCCTTCCAGCATTCGCGCGCCTTTTGATCTCTACTTTTCTTCTTCCATCTTTTGGGAGCATAGGGTTTGGTAACGTCGATGAAATGGCTCGGCTAATTCCACGTCAGAGGAAACGTCGATCATAAGGTACGTGGTACATCCCTGCGGGGTCCTACTCCGGATTCCGACTCAATGGAGCTCAAAACATCCATCCACTACTACTACTACTACTACTACTACTACTAGTATGCATCGTATTTGTCCCGCAGACTCTTAGCGACCCCATAACTCCCTCACAAAAGCATAAGCATTCAACAATTCTTATAATTAGTCTGAAAATTTTGAATGAATAATCAAGAAAAAAACCAACATATCATGATATCGCTAAATGAAACATCACAATACATAAAACTTTTAAGTTGTAACAAAACAACTATTCTGTTAATTATTAGTATATAAGTTAAATTAAGTAATTTATTAGTTATTAATTAGTATATTGAAAGTGTAACCCAAGAATATACATAATGGATTTAAATGTTTGGAATCGTTGCCTAGGCTACGTGTTGCCGATCTATTACGATCTATAGATCTTTTACTGTTAATTTACAGAATCGTTGCCTAGGCTACGTGTTGCCTAAATTTCCGCATTTATTTCACCAAGCCCTTGGCGCTACTAAGAAAAAGGTCTTTTCAGTGGAATCGTAAATAGCCGTTGTTAATTGTTGTTAACGTGAGATTGTGGTGAATACTCAATAAAGATTGAAGATATATGAACTACTTGATGCTGTTAATAATAGCCGACTTTTTTTATACCTAACAGTTACTTTGTAAATTCTACAGAGGAAATATCAACTACAGGAAGTGTGCAAGAGGCATATGAAACTTCCATCGTGAGTCCTTTCTCTGCTGTGTGGATCTTTTACTGTTAATTTACAGATACGTTTTTTGGTTTATTACCTGTTGAGAGGTTTAGAAATCAGAATGTATGATCTAGATGGATTGATGTGGAAGTTTATGTGTAACCTACTTTTCATGTGTGGCCTCGGAGTAGGTTCAACAATCTCTCATTTATTGGTTATTACAATGATAGTTATTGGCGCAATTTCTCATCAATTGATGATATAGTCGGATCTTGGTTTTGAAATCCTTATAGTACTTATATCCGTCTTCTAATTCATTCCAATTTTTTCCCCTAGTACTATTACTAAATTGCCGTCAAACGAAATTCAAGAAGTGCTAAGACGTTAATTGTGCATTTGTATAAATAACTTTGGAGAGGAATTAAATATATCTGTCGACCGGACTGCAATAAAAAGTGTTTTTTCAACACACACAAAAATGTAGTACTACACGTCCCGCGAGTAGAACTACATTTTTAATCCACTGCATTATAATTGCTGGTAAGTAAAAGCGGTAAGACGTGATTATTAACGATCTATAGACTGTATTTACATTGGAACTGCCGTCTTTCGTCACTAGACGGCGTCTTAATCGAAAAAGTTGTTTCTATACGGAATTCTAGGCAACAGTTTTTGGCGACGAGTCGAGAATCCATAATGCATGTTCATGGTGTAAACCATGGTTCAAGAATGCGTAACCTGGGACGTGGAGGAAAAATAAATATTTGACAATGAAAAAGGGGGGAGGAAGAGACGGCCGCGATTGAGTGAAGGAGAGACGGTGTTTTGAGTGAGTGTCACATTAAGTTTTTCTTTTTGAGTGTGAGAAGCAAAATACTCTGTGAAGAGAAAAGAGTGTTAAAGTGTATTACAAAGTATTATGTGAAAAATAAAATAAGTGTTGCGATATATTACATAATATTCTGTAACAAGTTATATAGTGTTACAAAGTATTACACGATTTATGCTAATTGAAGGAAAAATATACCAAACATTTCACTACGCTTCCTACATCTCCTGAAATTAAAACGTACACTTCGAATATGATACGATACGATGTGTATTATTTACTCCCACATAATATTAGCAATTATGAATACAAAAATATAACGAGAGTTTTAGGTGGTCTCCAAGGTCCTAAGACCTGAAGTGAGCCACCAGCAGATACAAAGAAAGTATGCCATTAATAAAAAAAGCAGTAACAGTATTATAAGTAACAGTTACAATTCGCACTCATGAAAAAAAAAGAATTCAAAAAGATGCTCAACATTTTCACAAGAAATTAACCAGTCTTCGGTCAGTTTCAGTGCACTGGTTTAGGATTTACAATTTTTTATTTCAGTGGGTAGTGTATTAAATAATTTTGGCCCGATATACGATAAAGAGCGTTTGTATGAGGTTAATCTTGGTCTGTATGTTGCAATATTTTATTTGTTTCTTAAGTTATTATTTATTTTTATTATTATATATTAGTATTGAAGTTATTAAGATATTTGCATTTATCTGATATTGCCATTTCTGGCAAAAAAAAAAATTTTTAAGAATAGTTTAATATGATCTCCATTATGGCTTGGGAACTATATCGTTTAAGGTAGTTTGAGCGAAATATCATTTTACTTAGATATCAATGAATTTGATCTCATTTTAAAGAAAAATATCTCACCGTTCTGATGAAACCAAAAACTTTACCCTTAACCGCATTACTTTTGGAGATATTTGCCAAAAAAATACCAGCCCTTTCACACGGGATATGGTACGTGTATGCACTCCAGAGAGACATTATTTAGAACATGAGGTATTTCTAACACTTAGATGTCGTAAAAAAACTAACAGCGTGTCGTTTGTATGTCTTCTCAACTATATTTGAAAATTAATCATATTTTCACCGCAGTAGGTTTTTGGGTATCACATAAAACCTTCCGTTTTGAAGGAGTTTCAAACGCACCGCGCGAAAAAAAAGAGTCAAGTCAAAGACTTATTTAGATATTTCCATTTGATTAATTACGATTTCTGTCATATAAAAATATAGTATTGCACCATTAATAATGCAATATTTAATTAATGTGTCTTATAGCAGGTGAAATGTTTAACGTATAATTCGAATATGGTCTTTATTATGATTAGGGAACTATCTCGTTCGCACTACCTTCAGGGATTGGATTCGTATTTCGAGGGGGCGATCGTAGGTCCAACCCTATTATTGCAGGATTGAGTTATCGATTAGGTAATGGTCTCATCGTACTTTTCTTCCTTCTTTCGACAGCGTGTGAGAGCGCTATGCCGTGGGGCGGTGGAGCCTATAACCGGAAGCCGTGGGCGACTTGCAACCCGTCTATTGAGTCGACTCGGGTGCGTAACGCGAGGCCGGGCTCCTCATCCTAATGAAAGCGTTTTGCAACGGTCACCGCCCGGTCGGCCAGTCCACCGGTTGCGGATGTGTTGTTATGGGAGACGGATTCGGCTCTCACGAATGCAACGCGCGGGAGTTTACATCACGGGACAGGAAGCCAAGAACCCTTTCGTTACGCGATACCCACGCGTTGAAGACACGAATGATTGTGCAGTGACTGAGTAAAGAGGTGGATTTTAACTATTCACAGTTCAGGGTGAAGTTATCCATACAAGTTTATATTAATGACATTTAAACTTAAATTTGAAAATCAATGTAATAATCCGGTCAGTTTTGATACATTTTCGCCAGTATGCCACAAGAAAAACCAAAGCATAGTAATACCCTAGCTTTCACTATTCTACTCAAGCTAGGATCCAATCTGAAAGGACTACCTTGACAGCCAGCATACCGCTGCCCGCAACCCACCACTAGGAGGTATATGCGGTGTACTGACACACCGGGAGTGTGCTTCGTTGGTTTGGCCATGTTGAGAGAATGGAAGAGAGTCGAATTACGATACAGATATATAAGAGTAAAGTGAATGGCGCGAGAGGTAGAGCCGCCAGAATGTCATAACATACTTTAATGGTGGGAAAAATGTAAACCATACACAAAATTCATATACAATTTCCATTACTGTGTGCGATATGGCGATTTCCACTACTTAGACGGATGTACTCAAACGCATTGAGTGGAAAGCTTCCATTTTTAAGTTAGCACACATCGGAATTTATCAGCGGACAGCGCACAAGAACGTTTTTCATTGATGCAATCTGCACGAGAAATTTTTTTGTGACGTTCAGGCAGCTAGCATTCTATAGGTGATCAACTTTCATGGACGAAGAACTTGTGCGAAGTTGCTGCATTCGTCCGGCAAAAGTATTCAAAAACACAAGCGTTTTATCACATTGGAATAACAAAACTTAAAAATGTTTTGGTTTGACGACATTTCTGAAAATAAACAAACTTGACCACAATCACGAGGGCCAACATGGACGTTCGATCGATATTGTGTTCATAAAAACTTTGCTTTTGGTCTTTTTTGAAATGACCCTCTTAGTGCGCAGTATTTGAAATGCATAAAGGGTAAGAGCACTGTTTTGTTACCAAAGGATTAGCGCATTAGAGGTAATGGGAAGCTCCCATAATTGGCTCATTGGTCGTTCAATACTGAGATTGGTTGACTGCTGCCCTCCGACCTTCCATATCTAATGCTAGTTTCCTTACTTCCTGTTAGCTCATTTTATGTATACATTATGTTTACCACGTTTATAGGTCCATAACAAACTATTAAATAGAAGAAATACATTTCCAAACAGACAGGTACAAAAAATTCGTTCTTTCCACGCATAATCCACGCACGTGGGGATTACACATACAGAACATATGTGGCGCAACATTAAAGAAACTAGGTTTTAGTAAACGTATAATAGGAAGGTCCTTGATGAAAAAAGTCAAAGAGATATGCTACTTCGTTCTGGTTACTCGAATCTCTGGTTACACCTCGAATACGCCGCGAGCATTTGGGACCCTGGTCATAAAGATTAAACCAAAAAAATTAATAAAACACAAAGGAAAGCAGCGCGCCTCTTTAAAAACTGCTACGAGCGTACATATAGTGTCTCACAACTTTTAGAGGGATTAAGGTGGGAGCCCCTAGAGACTCGGAGGCTACCCGATACGCTTAGCTTGCTTGATAAATTCAGAACTGATATTTTTCAGAGAGACATAGAGAATATTATGATGACTTCCCACTACATCTCTAGGTCTGACAGATGCAGCAAAATAAGAGAGGGATACCCTGCCGAACAGATAGGTACAAAAACTCGTTCTTTCCGCGAACAATAAGCGACCACAACAAAAAACGATATCCTTTAAATACACTCCTATAATGCATGTCACCATTTCATCTCCAAAAAAATTACATTATTTCACGGCTGGTGACCTAACACCCCCTGCACCACGCCCATGCGGCGGCCCGCGTATTATGCAGATGGATCAGTGACCATAATAAAAGCTTAGCTCCACGTAAAACACAGCCATAATACACTTCACCATTGCACCTCCTAAGATTTCATTATACCTTTACACGACTGATGTCGTAACACGCCCGTATGGCGGCTCGCAAGATCGATGCAGATGAGGTCAATTTTTTCATGGGTCTTCCTGTGGGGACTTCTCCCTCTGCTTTTTTTCAATCGTGCTTTCCACACACCCATCATACCTCAGAGTGAGTTCAACCCATCTGGTTCTCCTTTCTTGTATGATTGTAAATGAAGTAACTTTGTTATTCCACATGCACTTCATTGAAGACAACCCGGGTTTCAACGTGGCACGTCATCAGCAGGTGAATATTCGACGTAGTACGTCATCAACACATGATGTTGACGTTCCACGTCGAAACCTGGGTCGTCTTCAATGAAATTGATGTGGAATAACAAAGTTACTTCATTCACAATGTACAGTACATGAATACATACCAATCACGCCGTTCTCTTCCGGGGTTAGGCACAGTTACGAAGTTTCACTCGCAAACACATATTTGTACACCTAACTCTTCTTCGATGATTTCCTCCTTACTTACAAACCTCTTTTGCCTCATTTACCCTCATACACTGCTTCATGCACGCCCTCCTGTTTTCATAACTACTAATATTCCTCCTCCTGAGAATTTCCTCAACCACGACTTTCTCGGCCTACCTCTACCTCTCGCACCATTCATTTCACTCCTATACGTCTGTTTCGTTATTCGACTCCCATCCATTCTCTCAACATGGCCAAACCGACGAAGCACACTTCTTTCATACACGTCCATTACTGGAGCATCTAACCCACATTCATTCATGACCCCCTCATTCCTCACCCTATCCATTCTACTTTAGCCGCAAACACTCCTTAGATAACTCATACCCACGGAGTTTAGTCTACTCTTTTGTCTATCCTGACATACCCATGTTTCACTACCATACAACAAAGTGGGGAGAAGTACACTTTCGTACACAGCGATTTTCGCTTCCTTAGACAGGAACTCATTCCTTGTTATGCTCCTCATGCTACCTACCACTTTCCTTCCAGCATTCGGACATCTCTTTATCTCCTCATCTATCCGTCCATCTTTCGTAAACATCTTACCTAAGTACACAAAATCATCCATTTGTTCAATTACTTCACCATTCGCCCTCATCACAATGTCTAGTAAATTCCATGAATTCACGTCTAAGACAACAGAATATATTTTATGTATGATGTTCAATATTCTCCTTTCCTCTTCTGTAAACTTCATCATTTTTTATTTTTTCCGTCCACTTTATATTCAGCGTCCGTCTCGAGCACCATGTTTCGAGGGCATCTGGTCAGTTCTGGTCCTTGAAAAAATGTGAAGAGCACTTAATTCCCTTGTGGTTACCACCCCAGCCACCTTTGCACTCGCTGTGTTACTGGTTCACAGACAAAAGCATAAGTTTGGTTGATCCTCGGCCGAATTTCTCCCTATCTATTTCCACCTTTAGAGGGAACACGAGTGTTAACCCCTTTTTGGGCACGAACTCTTTCAGTCAAGAGTACACACGTTCTTCTGCGATTAGCTCAAGGCGAGGATTACTCAATTTGCACGGCGCTCGTGAAGGGGCAGTAACGCAATGATGCCATATTTGCTTGGATAACATTAATAGCCCGTAATCCGCGCGGGATCGCATTAAACCTTGGGCGGATAACCTCGGGATTGTCTGCGTGCATTTCATCGACTCGGAGAAATTCTCTTGTGGCCATGGGCGGCATCGGCTGATAGCGCTGCGGCGGCGATTACTGGTTGAGCCTTTGATTTGATTAATTAAATTGATAACGGTGCTTTCTGTACAAGGAGTTGAAGTTAGCGCAGATCAGAACTCACCAGCTACGTATGTCTCTCTTCTCTTTTATCGTTTCTGATGGCTCTATAAACGTAGTAAACATAATGTACGGTCGGATTCAAATGCATTGCAAAGAATCGAGCACTTACGCATCTCAAGGAAATTGAGTTTCACTTACAGCGCTGTTATTCTTTGCTACGCAACGCTATCTACTCATCTGTTTATTTGCACGTATTCAAATGGTAATAGTTGACCAATTTTCTATATTGTGCTAATTTGTTATTGCACTTTTGTTTTGGTTTGGATTTACGATTTGAGTATGGATAATTGTTATTTATTAATCACAACTGTCACCTTAACTGATACATTATGTAGTATTTGCCGTAGGTATATTGTATGCCAGGAACGGTCTGTGTTTAATAATAAAGTTTGGTATTTAAATTAATCAATACGTCGCAGCATGTCATTGTTATTCGATCTGATCATATTATGTAATAACAAGTTAGCACAAAACAAGCAATTGCTCAACTGTTACAATTTAAATACGTGCAAATAAACAGCTGAATAGATAGCGTTGCATAGCAAAGAATAACAGTGCCGTAAGTGAAACTCGATTTCCTTGAGAAGCGTAAGTGGCGCCACTCGATTCTTTGCAATACATTTGAATCAGACTGTACATAGAAAGAGCTATCTGGAAGTAAGGGGACTAGCATTAGATAGGGAAGGTCGGAGGGCAGCAGTCAATCAATCTCAGCATAAAACGACCAATGAGCCAATTATGGTCCTTGGTCTCTCTCTAGGGCTCAATATTCATAGCAACATACAAATACAATCATATCAACTTTCCCTACCATGCGTGAGCAGCTGCTATGAAATGAGTCAAACTGATAGTCATGTAAATCATGCAACTACTATCGTGATGTTTTAGTCCTAGTTTCAACCCAACTCCCATGGCATGCACCCCTAAAATTATAAAGCTATTCTCAGGAAGTGTTAACTTCTTTTACCTTATGCCTTAACGAATCATCAATTGTCCCATTTTTCTAAACAATCCATTGCGTAACTACTTCTACTCTCTAAAAAAAAATATATTGAAAGAAACCGAATCGGATGCTTCACATAAATATTCACACTGTATGTAAAATTGTGCCTTTAAGAGTTCCCTCTATGTTATAAGCTGCAATAATTAAGGTGTATGGAAAGAGCGCTAGCTACTGGCCAATTCTAGAAGCTGAAGCCAGTCCACAATCTTCGTTGACTCTCAGTTTTCTATAGCGTTTGCGGGCTAACGCACTAATTTTGCAAATTTGCTATGCTTTTCATCGATAAAATGAGTAGAAATCACCATGCATTTACTTCTTTCATATGCCTTCTGCATAAACTCCTTGTTTATTCATTAAAATTAATAATAATCCGCATTATCTCTGAAAACTATGGTAAAATCAAGTACTAAGTAACCATGGTATAATAAAGTGAAATTCACAGAGTAAAAGTCATTCGCCTGGACTGGGGATTGAACCTAGATCCCTCGATTTCGCGCCGAGTGCTCCAACAAATTAAGTTACCCAGGCGTCCTCTTCTACAGTGAATCTCATGGGGTCTTTTAGAAGCAAGTTGTCCTCACAGGCACCGGGAATATGATGCCAGAGGTACCCGTATACGTGCGCTAAGCGCCACAGTCCACGGGGTAAAGTCCAACTTCAAACACAAAAGGTGTTTACTTTGGACATTCTCTAAGAACCACGAACCTAGCCGCGCAGTTACTGAAACGGAGTCACGCGCTAGAGATCACACAATTTTGTGAAAATCACAGCGGAAAAATCATTCGCCTGGACTGGGAATCGAACCCAGAACCTTCGATTTCGCGCCGAGTTCTCTAACCAATGGAAGAGGTCGCCTGGGTAGATGAATTGGTTAAAGCACTTGGCGCAAAATTGAGGGATCTAGGTTCGATTCCCAGTCCAAGCGAATGATTTTTCCACTGTGAATTTCACACAATTGTGTGATCACTAGCTGATGACTCTGTTGAAGTAACTGTGCGATTAGGTCCGTGGTTCTTTGAAACAAAATAACCATTGTATATTTAATGAGTTACCTAGCTTCAAATTCAATCAGATGGTTCATATTCTTGCTTTACATCCGCTAATTTGTGCATTCCGTCGTGCCATCCATAAGAAAGTAAGGAGAAAGCAGTCAAACAATCAAGTAGTTATTTCGGTTGTCAGGCTTCAGTTTAATGGCATAGTGACCTCTCCATGCACCTCAATGGCTGCACTAAATTATGACGTTTCCACCGTATAATCCTCGCATGAAGCAAAAGGTTGGTACCTTAAGTGGTTTCCAAAGACATCCATTGAAAAACTACAAAGGAACCACCGAATTATCAATCATAGGTGTTACCATGATGAAGATTTTCCGTTGAATGTGATATTTCAGGCACATGCAGCAACTCTAAACGGTAAATAGAGGCCCAATAGTTATTATCTTCTTCACAAACTGGGTGTGTCCAATCCATCTTGTTCTTCTTTTCTCTATGGTATTCCATATGGTCCTTTCCTCTTCTACTCTTCTGTATACTCCATCATTTCTTATTTTCCATGAACTTATTCCTTGGTCTTCTTCCATGAATTTTATTCCTAGAGCTACTGTATTCTTCTGTCGCTGTCCCAAAGTCATTTCAATACAAGAGAATTCTCCATGTATAGAGATTATTGCATGATGACGCTACAAATATAATATAACACAAAGTCGTTCAATATCGATAGTACTCTTCCTTCGATATAGGCCTCTGCAACGTAAACAAGTCCGCCATTAATGTGCTTATTTTAGTATAGTTTCCGTGAGCATAGCATAGATTTTTCAACGTTGTTGATGATTTGAAAGTGCTTTTGTATTCGAAATAAAGACCTGCGTAGCATAATCGCAGATTTTTCCGGGTGCACAGAGGTGATAACTGCTCATTAAGCACATTAATTGTGGCTGTGAGGTGGAAATGGTAGAAAAATGGTTCCTCGGGTGTACTGTGGTAATAACTGCTCATTAAGCACATTTAGGTAGAGGGAGCGAGATAGTTCCCTCATCATAATGGAGACCATATTTTAACTATACGTTTTAATATCACCAGCTGTGAGACATACGAATTAAATATTGCGCTATTAATAGTGCAATAAAATAGTTTTTCATGACAAAAATTGTAAGTAATAACTTGAAAATATCTAAATAAGTCTTTAACTTGAGTCATTTACTTCACGCGGTACGTTTGAATTTCCATCAAAACGGAGGGTTTATTTTGATCCCGAAGAACCTACTGCGATGACGATCTGATTAATTTTCAAAAATAGTTGAGAAAACAAACAAACTACACACTGTTGATTTTTTTACGAGATCTAAGTTTAGGAAATGCCTCATTTTTAATATTAGGTCTCTCTGAAGTGCATACACGTACCATTTCCCATATAAAAGGGCTGGTATTTCCTGGCAAATAACTCGGAAAGTAATGTGGTAAGGGGATGAATTTTTGGTGTCAGTGGAAGGGTGATATATTTTTCTTTCAAATGAGACCAAATTCATTGATTTCTAGGTATGAAATAATGTTTATTGTATTTGAAATATTAAAAGTACAAAAAAAGTACAATAAAAAAATAACAAAATTGCTACTTGCGACAATTAATAATAATAACAATTGGCAATGTTGGCAATGATAACGGAAAAAATACATGTAAAAAAGTTACGATGTGTTTTTTTTTTAATTTTGAATACAATTTTATTTTCAAATCTTGGTCCTGCTAAGCCGAAGGCTTGTCAGCAGTTGCCATCGTTATAGTAATCGGATATTTCAAATATGTGTTTTAATGTTACAAAGAGACATAGTTATTCATTTTCTAACCAATCCTTTATCCTTATTTTTACTTCTCTTTTTGCACTTAATGTTCTTAACTCTTCTGGTATTTTATTAAAAAGTTTAGGCACAATTACCGCAAAGGTATCATTACCCGATCTAGTATTTTTCAGTGGTACCATATACTTTCTATTAGTTCTTAACCTGTCACAGTTCTGTATGGGACGGATGTTTTTATATGCATTGCAAAAATAAATTAGGTAAAATGATATTTCGCTCAAACTACCTTAATAATGGCGGTGAGGTGGAAGTGGTTGCAAAGACCCGTATCGATGGAGCTACTGATGTATCGAATCGAACAACCCTGAGTTTAATATTATGATGAAGTATTTTCCTACTTCTTTGCTCGAGACGCATGCTGCTTATAGACTCCTCTTCCAGTAGAGAGCCTTCTTTGCTTGAGACACTCAGCCAACCACATCGTCTTGCTTTTTTTCGATCACTCGTGATGCGATTTCCTGAAGGAAGATGTAACGAAAGAAAGAGGAGATTCTCAGAGATTCGGAATTCCCAGCGAGTACGTACCGCATGCTTACGCTCTTGCGAACGCAGCGAAAAGAAAATAGAACGGCTTTCTCGTGGCCGATCTCGGGCGAGGGAAGTCTCGTTTGGAAATTCTGGCCACGCCGAGTAATCAATGGCATTTCCCGAGGCTTTTGTGTGTGTTTTTTTTTCTCCCCCGAAAAAAAGGAAAGGGTGTTCTCCTCTTGCCGAACAAAAAGGTGACGAAAGCTCGTTTTTCCTTTGGATCTGCCGACCGGATGCATCTCGGTGCGTCTCGCGAAGGCTTTTCCCTGAAACGCGTATTGATTCGAGCGGTGCCGGTGGAATGGGTATAATTACAGAATATCCCTTCCGGCTACTAGAGTGGCTTTTAATGAATATTCGGCCGCAGGGCAGGAACAAAGAGGGAAAATTTGATTATTCCGCACGCTATGTTTGCAGCGCGTACCCGCCATATTGTTTACCAGTTACCTAAGAAGGAAACTTTATTATAGGCATGCCCGATTACCTGACATGATTTCAATACATATTTTGAAGTAATATTTCTGCTATCGAATGGGTGTAAAAATATGACTGGATCATCGGTTATTAAACGAGGATAAGTTGGTTAACAATGATAATTTTTACGATGAAATACGCTGTCAGGCTAGGAAAGCGTTTAGGCTAAAAAGACAACTGCTATGCTCAAATAAAATCGGGAAATCAAATACAAACGGGGAAACAGTACGTGAAAACATTCGTTTGGAGCATGGCACCTTATGGATCGGAATCATGGACCATAGGAAAAGTTGACTAGAAAGACTGGAAGCCTTCGAAACCTGGTGCTAGAGGAGGATGCTGAAGATAAAATTGACGGACAAGATAAGAAATGATGAAGTTAACAGAAAATTTGAAAAGGAAAGGACCATATGGAAGACCATACAGAAAAGAAGAACCAGATGCATTGGACACACTCTGAGACACAATGCATTTGTGAATAACGTAACTGAAGGTGAAATAGAGGGAAAAGGAGTAACAGCAGTAAAACAGTGGGAGATTGTTTTTCTGCAGCGTTATACCTTAGCACTCTACTGCCAGTGAACCACTTTGTTACTTCATAAATATTCCTTTAAACATATCCAAGTGCGGTCTTGATAAACTAAACCCTTGCATTGCATTTAATCCAATGAATGAAAATTTATCAATCAGAGCGCAGTATGGGTCGATCCAAGAGAGCAAGTCGCAGGCAAATGCAATTTATTACAAAGACACATCGTTTTAACGTTCGAAAGAGGGTACTGAAGATAAAATGGTCGGACAAAATAAGAAATGATGAAGTTTACAGAATAATAGAAGAGGAAAGAACCATATGAAACATCATAGAGAAAAGAAGAACAAGATGGATTGGACACACCCTGAGACACAGTTGGTTAGTGAAGAACATAATAACAAATTTGAAGGCTAAATAGAGGGAAAAGTCCCCAGAGGAAGACCCATGAATAAGTTCATGGACCAAATAAAGAGGAAAGTACAAAGGAAGAGCTATCATGAAGTAAGGTAACTAGCATTGGATAGGGAAGGTTGGAGGGCTGCAGTCAACAAATCTTAGGATTAAACGACCAATGATGATGACATCGTAATGAGATAAGACTGTACATTAATGTAGCACACAGTATCCACATTTAAGTCAAATCGGTTAATTACATTGATTTACAAATTCAAGTATAGATGTCATTAATAAGAACTTGTTTTAATAACTTCACGCTAATCTGTGAATAGTTAAAATCCACCTCTTTACACAATCACTACGCAATCATGCGTGTATTCAACGCGCGGTTATCGCGTAGAGCAAGGGTTCTTGACTTCCTGTCCCGTTGTGGAAACTCCCGCGCGTTGCATTCGAGAGAGCCGAAATAAACAGAGAATTTGATAGAGAGAGAGAGACGAAATAAAGATGACAGTACATAGGGAAAGACGCCAGGAGGTAAGAGAACTAGCATTGGATAGGAAATGGTGGATTGCTGCAGTCAACCAATTTCTAGTCTTTTTTCTATTTTTTTCTATTTTGAATTTGTTTCTTCACTTTATTGTAAATCTTTTATCGAAAATTGTAAGCCATTTTGTTTTTTGCTATCGTTTTTTGCATGGTTTATTTGTCAGTAGCCCCAACACAGGTTATTCCTTAGGGGCTATATATTGTACTACCACTCTGTAATTCCTGAAAAGGAATTAAATTATTATTATATTATAATATAAAAAAGCAATCTTTGTGTGAAGGTAATATATATTTTCATTTGTGATTATTATATTTATGAATGATTTATGACCAAAAATAAGTACAAATATTCCTTGTGGTTGTAAATTAATTGTGACCCATCCAAAGGGAAATTAAAGCGTGTAAATTATTTGTAAATAAATTTATTTATTCATTTATTTTAGGATTGGACGACCAATGGAACGCTGCCTCAATGGCAGTGCTAATATATTCACATAACTTCTTTATCTAAATTTCCGCCCGTATAATGCCGTTAAAAAACTTTAATAACATGCATTTGGTACTGAGGCGACTAATGCATGTTTCTCGTTGAGTTTACCGGCAACATATCTCGAGTATTTGTAAACTCCACTTTCTCCGGCGAGAAATTGTGGAACAGCATCTTAATCAATGATACTCAAAAGACATCGCACTGTCTACCAATTTATTTCAAACTCTTACAACACGTGTTTCAACTGTCTAGCAGTCATCATCAGGTAAGACTTCTCACAGTCTTACCTGATGATGACTGCTAGACAGTTGAAACACGTGTTGTAAGAGTTTGAAATAAATTGGTAGACAGTACGATATCTTTTGAGTATCATTGATAGAGTATTTGTGTTTTAATGACTGATTTCCTGTTATCTTCGGAGGATAAAGCCGACATACTGTAATGAATGTTGCAACGTTGCTAAGGGAGACTTGTACTGTTTACCTTTTGTACCAAATCTATTTTTGGTATGGGAGCTTCCGTGGTGATTTGTTGAGTTCAGTTCATTCGGGCTTTTCCCGCGTTGAAATATAATAGCGTACAACAGTTTCGATCTGGTTACAGCTAGCGTCGTCAGGTCCCGAATGAGCTGCAGAGATTCATGTTCCTTAATATATACCTAACACTTGAGCTAGTCATGCGCACGCTGATTGGCCGGATACACCTCACTCACACACAGTCATAAATGTAACTTTTTGGAGAATTAAACTTAGCTATTATGCAATAAACCGGGCACCCGAGGGTCTGTTTTAGAATTTTTCGCTGCAATATGTTTTCAAAAATCTCTAAATTCAATCAATAGCGTTTCGATTCTAACTTTTTGTCATCTATACATATTTTCATATTTGCTGCATTAGCACTGAACTGAAGAACCAAAAGAAATAATCTTGTGAACAAAACCATGCTATTATTCTCAATAACCTATACACTAGTGTCCACCAGTTGAAACATTCAAATTGGTAAAAGTTATCAAGTAACAAAATTTAAAATGCCGTATGAAATCTACAGTCCACAATAAGTGAGTATTCTCCGTTTTTTCGACTGGTTTCTTTTGTTTAATAGCCGCTTGAAGCAGACGGTGCCGCGATCCTAGAAAAAAGGAACCGAGGCATAAGTGTTTACTGCGTAAGAATTCCGCAAAAAGGCTCCTGGTTGACAAAATATATTGAGGAATATCGTAGTGTATAATTGAGTGACAATCCTTATCCTGGCAATGCTAACAAATGGTACGGAGGCTTCCGCGGTATTTTGTTGATCTCGCGGTCCGTGGTACGAACCCGGCCGCATCATAAACTTGGAAAATTAGGATTAAGGATTAACTATAAGATCATCGCCAGAGAAAATACACGTTTCCCTCGATTAACACGAGAGGCAATTGAAATGGCCAAAAACACAGAAAATTTCAACAGAAAAGACGACTATCCTCTCTTCTCAACGTTCAAACGTCTTTTCCAACGATTCAATTCAAAGGTACAGCCAGCCATTCAACGTGCGCCTGACTAGCTCAAGCATTAGATACACATATGAAGGAACATGAATCTTTGCAGCTCATTCAGGAGCTGACGACGCTAGCTGTAACGTTAGCGACGCTGTTATCCGTTATTATGAATCAACGCGGGAAAACCCGAATAAACTGAGCTCAACAAATCTATTTTTCCACGTATATCATAATTAGACATTCAATTTATATTGAAAAGTGTTTTAAACCCGAAGATACGATTATTCCCTTTCCTCAATTAGTTTTAAAATCATGATTTTAAATCATAACCGTTAAGCAATGGAGGCTGGAGTCAATACAATCACTGGCTTTCGTAACGAGGTAAAAATGTTCGAGCTAACGCTTTGTCGTTTAAGATTTTGCCCAGAAGATTATTTGCATGAAATTAAAAAATATATACGCAAGGCAAGTCTGAATCTAACATAAAAAATATGCAAGTTCAAATCTACCCATAGCAACAAATTTTATTAATCTTAAGAAAATTGTAATTCGAAAAGCAGGGTCATCCTTAAAGAAAAAAAACACTCGTCGTCTAACGTAGCCTCGCGAGAGTCACAAATAGACGAGCGAGATCGTTACCCTAGCAATGATACCATGACAATGACGATTGGGAGGTCAAACAAAACCCATTAGATACTTTAAGGTACGTAAGGTTTCCATTCCTACCACATAAAAGCGCGAGATGTTCCCTTAAGCTAGAGCGGCATATCATTTTACCTAGAAATCAATGAATTTGGTCTCATTTTAAAGAAAAATATATCACCCTTCCATTGACACCAAAAAATCAACCCTTTACCACATAACTTTCCAAGATATTTGCCAAAAAACGCCAGCCCTTTTACATGGGAAATTGTACGTGTATGCACTACAGAGGGACCTCATTTAACAAATGAGGAATTTGTAACACCTAGATCTCGTCAAAAAAAATCAACAGTGTGTAGTTTGTGTTTTATCAACTAATTTTAAAAATTAATCATATTTTCACCGCAGTATATTCTTCGGGATCACAGTAAAACCTACGTTTTGAAGGAGTTTCAAACGTATGTACCTACCGCATGAGAAAAATGAGTCAAGTTAAAGACTTATTTAGATATTTTCATTTGATGACTTTCAATTTCTGTCACGTAAAACTATATTATAACACCGTTAATAATGCAATACTCAATTCGCGTGTCTCACAGCTGGTTAAATTAAAACGTATAATTCGAATATGGTCTCTATTATCATTAGGGAAATATCTCGCTAGCACTACCTCAAAGAAAAAACGCTCTTTGATTACCGTAGCCTCGCAAGAGTCTGAAATAGGTGAACGAGATCGTTACACAAGCAATGATAGCATGACAATGACGATTAGGAGGTCAATCAATACCCATAAAATACTTTAAGATACGCCCACCGAAGGTTTCCATTCCTACCTCATAAAAGCGCGAGATACCTACTCCCTTAAGGAAAAGGAGGAGGTCTCCTTCGAGGGGTCTTTATCACCTTAATATCGATTATATAGGCCCGAGAGGTAATCAATCAGGAAACGTTTTACGAAGACGGCGCTTCAATCAAGGTTAGGGCAGCGTTTCAGCCTTTGATTAAATAACCTTTTTGATGCCTCGTTTCTCAGGGACCATAACGGAATTGGAGGCGAGAAAGCACAGCGCTCGGAGAATCCGGCCACTGTCTGGGCCCGCATTCGAGACCAAGTATCTGTAGTAGTCCAATGACCTAAGCTCGGCTTGCGGGGCCCAGGGAAATCATGCCTTATGGGGCCCCAAGTAACTATGATCTGTGCGGTCCTAGGGAACAATGGTTACGGGCCCTCAAAGATGTAGTCATACGAGCCTAGTATTATAAAATCAATCAGTAGTATGCCTTTTTTTCCAACACATTTCTGAATTTATATGTATTTTACTTCATAAAAAATAATAATAAATTATAAATTAAAAATATGGAGTACGAATCCTAAATAGTGTACAAATTTGGCTACATTGTCTAATTACAGCTAATACCTCATATTGCGACTGCATTCTTCAAATTACGTGGAGGTGCCTAAGATGATTTCATTCACAACTGAAAGCTAAGGCTCAGTGTTTCGTTTCCGTATCCACCATTAAAGAAATCCGAGGCAAAGTCACTTCCAACAAATTTGGGTGCATGTATTCATCGTCTTGGAACATTGGCATTCGAATTCATACTGAAACATGCCAAGGTATTTGAGTTAATCGCTCATCAAGGATAAGTTTGAATAGCTGGCATGAGAGTGGGCTACTGGAGTATTATATGCGTACGCAAGGATATCCTTGTTGCAACTATCTTGAGTGGACGAAGTTAGGTAACAAGGGCCAAGAACAAAATGACGTGATCACAGATTTCTCATGCACTACGCGAATCTAGTCAAAAGGAATTAGTTTCATCAAAGTTCATCCTGTTAGGTGCTTCATTTCTTAGCTATAAATAAGATTCCGCGTGGGAGATAGGGTTGGTGTGGTGGCTAGAGTACTGGCATACCTTACAGTCGACGTAGGCCTGAGCGATATTCATAATCCAATATCATGATATGATAACTTTAGAATATCGATACTTGGCGATAACGGTAACTCATATCGTGATGATAAATATCGTCTTATCGCGCCATTCCAGGGAGATCATCATCATCATTGTGATTCTGTCCTTGGACAGGTTTCAACAGCACTGCCTCCACAGCATTCTTGTGCATGGCATCCTCTCTTTTCATCTCTTCATAGCTCCTTTTTTTGATGTCTGTCAGCATTCCGTGCCTCCTCCTTCCTCTTCCTCTCTTCCCTTCTATTTTCCCTTCTGTAATTAATTTCTGAACACTATTCCTCCTTAAAATACATCTAAAGAGACTGGGACGGTGGAACGACAGGGGAAACCCATTCGGACACAAGAAAATATGGCTGGAGCTCAGGGAGTCAAGCCCTATCTTAGAGATGGGCTCAGACACAACAACAGCTTCACTCATCGATACACCCTCACTTTTCAAAATCCACTTCCCGGAAAGGGAGTGGTGGACAAAGGAAGGAGACAAAGACCTCCATAATGGGGCCCAGCTATCGTTTACCGACGGCTCCAGGAAGGAAGAGAAAGCAGGAGCTGGCATTTATTGCCAGCGCCCACACAAAAGGCTCACCATCTCGTTGGGAGCATACGCATCGATCTTTCAGGCAGATATCTGTGCTCTGCTGACCTGCGCCCACGCCGTAAAGGAAACAGGTCTCAAAGGCAGACCAATTCACATATATTCCGACGGCCAAGCTGCCCTAAAGGCCCTGGTGTCACCATGCTGCAAGTCAAGACTACTTCTTGAATGTCGCAATGCGCTCAATTCACTGAATAGTCTCGGAAAGAAA
The DNA here is from genome assembly GCA_963169105.1 of Ceriagrion tenellum. Classification (NCBI taxonomy): domain Eukaryota; kingdom Metazoa; phylum Arthropoda; class Insecta; order Odonata; family Coenagrionidae; genus Ceriagrion; species Ceriagrion tenellum. Next base: position 86,074,647 of record OY720642.1, on the reverse strand, counting down.
GAACTCTTCTGGTTCCCAGGACACATGGGCACAACCGGAAATGCGATAGCGAATCAACTCGCAAAATAGGGCTGAAATCATTCACCGATGGGACCTGAGCCTTTCATCCCAATTGCACCCTCAACAGGGATAACAGAGATCAAGAAGTGGGGCCTTGCCCATCATTCTGAGATCTGGCAGAACACACACGGGCTTAGACAAGCCAAGCTCCTGATTGAAGGACCCAAACCGGGACTGGCTAGAAGACTCGTTTTGCTAAACAGAAGTCAACTACGTACGATAGTGGGACTCTACACCAGACACTATCACGTCATGAGGCACCTCCATCTTCTGAAGCTGGTGGACTCTGCCATATGCAAATGGTGCGAAGAAGAGGACGAGACAACATCTCACGTTCTCTGCGACTGTCCGGCCCTGATGAGGACTAGAATTAGGCACCTGGGTTTTTTACACGTCTACATACTGCCCCGCGAGACGCCGCATGGGCACACATGAATGGACATAAATGAATGTGGGTTAAATGCTCCAGTAATGGACATAAATGAAATGAGTGTACTTCGTTGGTCTGGCCATACTGAGAGAATGGATGAGAGTCGAATGACGAAACAGATATATATAAGGGTAAATTTAATGGTGCGGGAGGTAGAGGTAGGCCGAGAAAGTTCTGGTTGAATGTGGTTGAGGAAATTCTAAGGAGGAGGAATATTACGAGTTTAAAAAACTGGAGGGCGTGTATGAAGCAGTTTATGGGGGTAAATAAAGCAAAAGAGGTTTGCAAGGATAGGACACCAGCCGTGTAATGGTGTAAGGGATAAGGTTTTTGGGAGGTGAAGTGGAGACGTGTATTATGGGAGTGTATTTAGCGGAGCTCAATTTTTTTCGATAATTGTGCACAGGAAGAACGAGTTTTTGTACCTATCTATTCGGAAAGGTATCTCTCTTATTTTATCGCATCTGTCAGACCTAGTGAGGTGTCATGATTATTTCCTCTATCTCGCTCCGAAAAATATACATGCATAACTTTCAGCAAGACAAGTAGTGTTAAAGTAAATATTTTAGGTTAATTTGGTGCGGGATAGATAGCGTTAGGGGTTATAAATTTTTTATTTTTTAATTCTCGCATTTTCTGTCTGTCAGTACCAATGCTGACCGGCCAATGATATGCTAATTTAAGGTGGGAAATTAACATGGCAATGAAGATTCCAATACTGTAAAGATATACCTTAAAACATCTAAGATGTAAAAACTGTTTTTAATCAAAAAGTCAATCAAGCCTCTCAAAAATATTAATACTTAATATTTACCTAACGTTAAATCCTAATCATGAGTAACGATATCACTAAAAAAATACTAAATCGATGGAATAATCCTGACATAAGTTAATTCGTTGCGTTATTCCAAATATGAACCTCCATACTAGAGGCGGAAAACTATCGATAGTTGCTACCATCGATGGTTGTTGATAGTTTGATGAAAACTATCGATAACTATCGATATTTTCCGATAGTTTAAATACAAACATTAATTAACTTCCTATATAGCTGGCAGAGTTTTAAATGACCACAAGTGTATCAAATAATGTAATGACATAATTAATCTCATCAATTTAAGAAGTATAAAAGGATAATAATAAACTGAGAACAACGAAATTTATTTTAGAAAATCAATTTATTTCAGAATAATAATCTTCTTCATTGTATGAGCAATCTTGTTCACAATAAGATAAGCATTACTAAATTTCCTAAATAGTTACACAGAGTAAGTAAGTACAGCATAAAATTAAGTAATATTAACCATTTATTTTGGTTCAGAAAGACCTACATATCTATTTTTTTTTAATTTTATATTGCATCGTCTATTAGATACAATATGTCCAGCCTTACTGAAAATCCTATCTGAAGGTACTGAGGTGGCTGACACGCATAGATACTCGTATGCACATCCTTGTAGTGGGGCAAACTCATGACCATTCACCTGCACACAAATGAATCACAGTAAATAATTAATGATCTTTTTAAGTAAGTAAATACATTAGAAAAACAATTATTTATTTTACCTTCCTAAAAAGAAGTGGCTTGATCTAAGTATTGGCGGCTTTCTCTAAGTATTGCCTCAAAACAGAATCGTGCGGCAAGCAAAAAAAAAAATATTATATCCACAGTCCTGGTCCTTTTTTCTCTTTTGATCTCTTCTCCATGAAGTCAAATTGAATCATAGCCGGAATGTTTTCTTTGGAAAAATCATTCATCCCTGAAGCCATCTCTTCAGTTTCAGTTATAGGTATTTCACTTTCTGATGACATGACACGGTTGGATAATTCACTTTGCAAAATAGATACAGCCGCTTTGCAATTTTCTGGGCTACGGAAAGCTTTTTTCTTAAGTCTTGGGTCAAGAAGAGTTGACAGTCTACAAACTATTCTCTCTTCACAGGGAAGCAGTCGAGTTCCATTGCCATTAATTAAAGATTGTAATATATTTTTACCAACATCTGTCTTAATAAGGGCTTCATTTAGCTTGGTGAACAAATCAAACGTCATTGGAATGATGAAAGGCACTGTGATATAAGAATCCCCTGATAATGTTTTTGTAGCGCTATCAAAAGGTTGAAGGACTTTTATAACATCTTCCAGGACTGAAATGTCATCAGCTGTCAGTGATGGAGGATACTTTGCCGTCTTAGACAAAGCTACTGTAAGAGGTCCATGGACAGCAAGTAATCGTTCTATCATTGAAAGTGCACTATTCCACTTAATACGTACTTCCTGAATTAATTTTAACTCAGGTTTATTCATATCCCGCTGTTCCTTTTTAAGATTTTCGGTTGCATCATTACTATGCTTTACATAGGATACTATTTCCTTGCATTATTTGAAAATAATTGCAATATCTTTATCTTTCAGTGCATCCTGGACAACCAAGTTTAAAGTGTGTGCAAAGCACGGCTGATTCTAAATCATTAAAACATCACACGCTTTTATAATGTTTGGTGTATTGTCTGTCACAATGCGTACAACTTTAGCCTGGATTTCCCAGTAAATTAATACATCTTCCAAAACTGATGCCAAGTTGCCAGCTGTATGGCTTATATCTAAGCTGTTTGCTGACAAAACAGCATTCCTGTATTCAAATAAATTATAAAAAAATGACATGTAACTGTCTTGTAGCTCTCATTAGACCTTGACGACCAAAGATCGCAAGTTATACTTACAAAATCGGCTTCCTGCAGCTTGTTTTTTATTAACCTTTTACTTCTGCATAAAGGTTGACAAAATAGTTGTTTCTTAAAGTCACTTTACTTGGTAGATCATACTTGGGATTTAATAACTTTACCAATCTTATGAAACCTGTATCATGCACTATTTCAAAAGGCTGAAAATCTGCAGCAATCACATATACTAGTGCTTTATCCAACTCTTTTTTCCGTGAACTATTACTTTCAGAACTGTTTTGGCGGCAAAAATAATTGGAAATAGAGTTAAATGACGAGCTGAGCAGACTTCCAGAATCACTCAAGTCTTCTGAAGAGTCTTCTCTTAGTAGTTCATTGTGGCTTCGTTTGATGTGATCCAAACGGTTACTCGTGTTTACACTTGTCTTGTATTCTTTACCACATGTGGTACACTTGGCAAGTTTTTTGTCACCACTTTTATTAAACCACTTCCACACATGTGAAATGTTTTGTTTCGGCATTTTAAAAATAACTGAGAACACTTAAAAATGAAAAAGAGTATAATAGAAAAAGCACTGCGTAAACGTCGAGGTTGTGTTATGGATGGATAGAATGGCTAGAGGGATTTTTAGGGCTTTCCAGCGTTTTCGCTGCTGCAGCCTGGGTTGTGTTTCGAATGACGACACGGATGGAGGGAAGGATTCGCTCACGGGCTAAGGCTTCCGGCGCAAATTTCGCACCCAAGAACACTGTTCTTGCTCGCATCTAAAGCCCTTTCATGTCCGCCAGGCCTTCCTGGTATGAAGGCTATAAAGAACTTACACCAAGGAGTATAGATGCTCTACCCTCCTTGACTCACACTCATAACCTGAAATAAATAACCCCTTACCTCCACTATCGGATACCATCGATGTTTAATAGTCAACTATCGATAGATTAGGATAGTGGAGACTATCGATAGTTATTGATAGTGCCATCGATAGTTTTTCGCCTCTACTCCATACCATACACATGAATCTGGCCTCTAAATTTGACCGAGGTTTAGGGAACAGGAAAAACAGTCTCCACGAACAGAGAGGCAATTCTGTCCGCAAGCTGATTTATATAATGTATTTTCCTTTATTTAATGTAGCTTAGGTGAGATGTTTGCGAAAGATGGACAGATAGATGAGGAGATAAAGAGACGTGCGAATGCTGGAAGGAAGGTGGTAGGTAGCATGTGGAGCACATCAAGTAATGAGTGCCTGTCTAAGGAAGGGAAAATCGCCGTGTACAAAATTGTACTTCTCCCCGCTTTGTTGTATGGTAGTGAAATATAGATATGTCAGGATAGACATAAGAGTAGACTAAACGCCGTGGGTATCAGTTATCTGAGGAGAGTTTGCGGAAAAATAAGGATGGATAGGGTCAGGAATGAGTGGGTCATGAATGAATGTGGGTTAGATACTCGAGTAATGGACATAAAAAGAAATGAGTAGACTTAATTGATTTGGCCATACTGAGAGAATGGATGAGAGTCGGATAATGAAGCAGATATATAAGAGTGAATTGAATGGTGCGAGAGGTAGAGGTAGGCCGAGAAAGTTGTGGTTGAATGTGGTTAAGGAAATTCTTAGGAGGAGGAATATTAGGAATCTTAAAAACAGGAGGGCGTGTATGAAGCAGTGTATGGGGGTAAATGAACCAAAAGAGGATTGCAAGGATAGGTCAGTATGGAGGAAATTATTGAAGCAGAGTTAGGTGAAAATACTTGGGAACCCTACCGGTTCCGACACTCTCTTGTCATTTTCAAGGGTAAAGTATTTATGAGTGAAACTTGGTGACTCTACCTACCCCGGAAGGGAACGGCGTGATTGGTATGTACGTTCAATGTAGCGTATTCTTCGATAAAATTGATAATCTGTATCATGTATCAATAAATTACCCGCAGCATACCCATGGAACCTCTATGTGCAACTTCTCTTTTTTGAAGAAAGATCGGTAAAGGATTTTTTTGCCAAAGAAAAACACAAAGTTTCTATTTTTATGAAATCGTATCTTGTTCAAAAAGAAACAGTGGTCTATACCTTGACGGATAAAGTTATTGTATCACACTTGTGGTATAATTTTGACAGATTAAAAAAAGGGAAAAATAGCCCACCAGGAGTTAACGCACTTCATGTAAAATAGACCTCCCTCAGAGTGTTAAGCAACATTATACATGCAGCATAAAAAACTGCAAAGAGTTGAAAAATATAATTATCTATATTAACGAAACAAAATAAACTTAATTTTTTACTCACAAAAGGAACGCAGAGATCCAAAATGAAAATTAGATTACACGGGTTCCTTAATTATTTTATAAAATAAAGAAGCGTTATTATTTCACATCTTCATAAAATATTGAGTCAAATGGCTTTTCAGATTTGAAAAAATAAAAAACGAACCATCAATAATTAATACAGCTTCTCAACACCGATAATGAAATCATGAGAGAATTATTAAACTTGAATCGATTCAAGAGCAGTCGATTCGGAGATAGCGCGAGGTAATATAATTACGAAGGGGTATATACTATATCATTGGCCGAGCGCTCCTCATCCAAAATAAACAGGTTATTGGAATGCTTGAATCTAATTATAGAAAATAAATGAGATTTCCGGACTTCATGCATTTTAATTTCTGCTCTCTTGATCAGAGATTTTTACGCGCTCGCGATATTAAATTACGATTTTTAATTTCTGTTATTCAGCGTTTTAATGACCTTGTCCTCTCTCCTATTGTCGTTCCGCGCAAGAATTTACGCTGGTTCCCGAAAATTTTCTCGGGAATTCTGGTTTCCCGAATACTGAGAGAAATCTGTCGGGAAATCGGGGAAAATAGCTCTCTTTGCGGAACCCATCAGTAAGTGAACCCTTGATAATGGAACAACGTCCGTTCAAGTTGGCACATGCTGCAAGACATAAATTTTGCAAGCTTCAGTGAAGAATAAATTGGGCTCTCGATATCTTCGACTACTTGACGTTAACGACTCCAAAAGGAACGATGTGAACAGCAATAAACCGTCGTAGAACCCAAAAAAGGCATGGTAGCAATTTAACCTTACCTACCTACTTCATGCAGCAATAATTTTCATTTTCAAAATGACATATCCATCGTCAACCAAGAAAAATGACATCATTTGCGTGGGGGAATTTTTTCCGTTGAATCTACAATTTAATGATTTTTATTAAACATTCAAATATTGATTACAATCATCGCTGACTTACCCTTCAACGTGGCACTCAAAGATTTCCATTTTCCCTAGTGAGGTTATTACGTCAAAATACTAAAAGCTGTGACGTAGGCCTGGCCTGTCCGCCATCTTTGTTAACCCCGATTTTCCAATAGCGCTTACCGTACTAATTTAGCATTTTTTCGATATTTTTCATTGACAAATAAATAGAAAGCAGCATAATTAAATCAAGGGAAACTCTGCACTTCTCTTCACCACCCTCCCCCCTTCTCCGCTATCCACCAATGCTTTTTGCTCTCTTCAACACCCATTGGTCATTGGTTCCCCTTCTCCCTCCCCCCTTTGTCCCTTCAGTATTTATTCCAGGCTGTCCTCCCCTTTCGTTCACTTACAACCTCGTGTTGCAAGTGTTTTTCCCTTCAGCTCGCTGAAGAGGGCCACCTTGTGGCCGAAATACGCGTATCCGACGCTCATTCTCCTTTGTCTGTGTTGATATTTTGATCGCGCTCTTTTTGAGCGATTTCTCCCAGAACTTGGGCCGTCTGTGTGAGTGTGTGTGTGTCTTGAAAAAAACTTACATTCTCCCTACAAGGGGTCAAAAAAGACCCCTTGTAGGGAGAATGTAAGTTTTTTTTCAAATCAGGTAGCGAGGGTTAATTATGAAGACACATTTTGGTCATTTACATGAAATATTACAACAATGAAAAGCGTAGTTATTTTCAGAAGATTTTCTTGGATTAAGAGTTCATTGATGAAAGCAAACATTACCATACGCAAATAATACTCCTTCCCGCACTATTGATTGATAGAAAAACTTAAATCACCCGAAAATTTTATATTTCGCTAGTTTCCTGAAATTTTCACGGGAATTCTGGATTCCCAGTACCGAGAACAATCGGTCGGGAAATCGGGAAAAATAGCTCTTTTAGCGAAACAATAGGAAAACCCTAGAGAATGTAAAAATATCCGTTCAAGTTGACACTTCCTGAAATAGATAAATTTTGAACACTTAAGTCAAAAGTAGTTGGGCTCTCGATGTCACCAACTTTTTTAGGCGAACGGCTTCAAAAGATTCAATACAAATAGCAATAACTCGTTATGGAACCCAAAAAAAGGCATGGTGGCTATTTAATCTTGGGCTCTTGATATCTTAGACTTGTTAAGGCGAACAGCTCCAAAAGAAACAATGTGAATAGCAATAAACCCTAGTGGAACCCGAAAAAGGCATGGTAACTATTTAATTTTGAAGGCATATTTTGATTATTTCCATGAATTATTACAATTATGAAAAGTGTAGAAAGTTGAGGGAGTATATCTTGGATTCAAAGTTCATCTATGGAAGCAAACATTGCCGTACACCAAAAAAAATACTCCTTCCCACTATATTAAATGGTAGAAAAAGTTGAATTCAACGGAAAAAGCATAACTGTTGGCTGAATATGTGACAAATGCATGCCTTAAAAATCCTTGCAGCGAAAACAAAAGGAAGAGAGTTAGCAACGAGTTGTTGATGAAAGAATGAGATGTCAAAAGAATGGAAGTCCACGGATGGCCATGCCAGGGAATTTGAAAACAAAGAACATTCATGATGGAGGATAAAATGGTATGAGAAGACCAGGTAGACCGAGATATTCATGGGTGAAGTCTGTGGAAGATACCCTTAAAAGTAACCCTTTAAGTGCGGCATGACGTGATATCACGTCATGGTTGTCTTTACGCTGGAGCTGATGACGTGTTATCACGTCAATGGTACCGTGAGTGTTCCAGCTTTCACTCGGGAACTTTCACTAGACCCCCTAGTGAAAGCTGGAACACTCACGGTACACATGACGTGATATCACGTCATCAGCACCAGCGTAATGACAACCATGACGTGATATCACGTCATGGTAATGACAACCATGTCACCAGCGTAATGACAACCATGACCTGATATCACGTCATACCGCACTCAACGGGGTAGGAATGCTTGGAGTCTTCAGGGGGCTGTGCCTTTTTTGAAAAATAACAGAAAAAAATTATGAATATAAGTTTATCGATATATTTTGTAATATTTTTAATATTTTATTAAGGGGTGCGTACTAACTCCGTATCTATAATAAAGTGCGTCTACAAATGATCAGGTTCGATTACGAAAGTGATGGAGAGGGTATTTCTTAATCAAACTGCAGCCTGGTAACCGAAAGTACAACCACATTGATTATCCCTGCCATTTCCTTCCGTTTCTTTGTATTGTACAACAAAATGGACGGATTTGCGAAAGAAATGCAGGAATATCCACTATCTGTACAAAACTGAGATGGAGTAACCCTTAAATCATATTTAACTTACTTACTGCTATGGATTCTACTCATTTTACCGTAGTTTTCACCAGGAATACGGATTATTATAAATGAAACTGATAAACAAATACATGAAAGCAGAACATATATTATAAAAGTAAATACATGCTACTTTCTAGCAAAATTAAATGAGTCTCCAATGGCCGTAAAAAATGACACCACTCGTCAAACATGCAACCACACAACACTTACTGTGTTAGTTTGCGGGAAAAGGGGATTCCACAGCAGGGACCAACCACAGCCTCTCTACCAGAATACCCTCCTGTGCTGGTTTACGGGAATGTTACTTCCTCGCCAGTGACCACCACAGACACACACACACACTCAACCCAGTTGGGATCCTTTTCGAGGGCTAATGGGACCCTGATAAGGATGCCTGGGTTATAACCTGAGATCCTTCATAGGGCTAATGGTACCCTGATAAGGATGCCTGGGTTATAACCTGAGATCCTTCATAGGGCTAATGGGACCCTACTAAGGGTGCCTGGTCATTACCACAATCACACTCACAAACACTCAAATCACTCACTCACACACACAGACGGGCCCAACTTCTGGGAGAAATCGCTCAAAAAGAGCGTGGTCAAAATATAAACACAAAGACAAACGAGGGTGAGCGTCGGATATGCGTAATTCGGCCACAAGGTGGCCCTCTTCAGAGAGCTGAAGGGAGAAGCACTTGCAACACGAGGTTGTAAGTGAACGAAAGGGGAGGACAGCCTGGAATAAATACTGAAGGGACAAAGGGGGGAGGGAGAAGGGGAACCAATGACCAATGGGTGTTGAAGAGAGCAAAAAGTATTGGTGGATGGCGGAGAAGGGGGGAAGGGGGGGTGAAGAGGCCTATGTCACAGCGTTTAGTATTATGACGTAATTACCTCACTAGAGAAAATGGAAATATTTGAGTGCCACGTTGAAGGGTAAGTCAGCGATGATTGTAATCAATCTTTGAATGTTTAATAAAAATAATTAAATCGTAGATTCGACGGGAACAATTAGTTCCCGTTCTCAATTGCCGAATGTTCCAAAACGTCGGAAATTTGGACGTTCCATTCTCTATAACAGGGGTGGCCAACCAAAATGATCTTGCGGCGCACTTTGGAAATGCAACATTTTTCCGCGGGCCGCATAAAAAATTATATATCCCCATATTAGACCCACTATAGACATTTTTTTGAAGTGAAAAATTGAAACATAATGAGTTATTATTACTGTGTTAAAATTATTGCATTGAAGTATGATGAATCTCGCGGGACGGAAAATTTTTCAAGGCGGGTCGCATGAGGCCCGCGGGCCGCGGGTTGGCCACCCCTGCTCTATAACATCAAACCTGATCTGTAGCTGGTCACCAACTCTCGTATTCTCAAGCCTTTCATCCCACGCTATGCGGGAGGCAAATTTAGCTATTTCAATGACCAGAATTTTACTCAGTCATGCTTCATCGCACGAATTCATTTTTCCTCCCCTCGAAAAAGAGAATTTACGGACTGAGTCTAAAATCTCGCCGTATAAAATTGGCTGAAATCTCTATTTTACGATTTCCGCATCGGTTGTTCGAGCTTCATAATTGCGGAAGGGCTATTAGCACTCATTCCGAAACGAATTGCTAACGAATATTTGAATTGCTAACGAGGTCGTTTTAGTCCACATTAGCTGAAATTACAACCGGAGGGAAGCGAGGAAATGAACATTTAAAATCGTTCGAGGAACAATGAAGAGGGACTCAAACGTCATGGCATAAAATTAATGCCTTTTAGCAGGATGTTTTTTGAAAATATATATGATGGAAAAATCTTGAAATTCCATTGTATTATTTGGACGAGTCGACCGGGTTTATCTCTGCCCTTTGAGGTGGTAGACACAAATTTAACTACCATATCTTTGAAGTTCGACGATAAAGTTAAGCTTAATGTCAGTAGCACTGTTCACTTCACCACTTAAAAGGATACTATCCCAGTACGAGCTCTTGAAGTTACAAATAAATACGGTGAGCAATGCTGCAATATTTATGAGATACGAACAAAGACTCGGTTGGAATTTATTCTATGGAATCGGCATCATAGAATTTAGAATCCATGAAACCATGCATTAAAATTTGCTCCAGCAATCATTTAATTACTTTCATGACCTCTGCTGAAACGTTGGACACGATCGTCAGCTAATAAATGTAAGAAACTATAAGCAAATTATAACCATTGTTCCCTTATAACTATTAGAGAAAGTAGAGCTTCATTCACCTTGCATCAATTTTAGCAAAGATCAACATGTAACAATCTTTTAGATGCAGGTCTGTAAACATTAACCTCACGTACGTAAATGAATTTTTACACAAATTGCACGATCTTCGGCAAATAAACGCAAGAATCTATAAGTAAATTAAAACCATTGTTCCTTCATAATTATTAGAGAAAATAAGGATTAATTCACCATGCATCCATTAGCAAACATTTTAATGCAACAATATTTTTAATGTAGGCCTTCAAACATCAATCTCTCGTACAAAAAAGAATTTTTACACAAATTGCACGTATTAATACAATATTCCTGTTCTTAATTCCAGATTAGTGACAAATGGCCAGTTGCAGGAACGACACGAATGTACTACATAAATTTATGGGACCCTCAAGCCATGGCAACCATTCAATAAGTGTTGCATAAACATTCGATAAATTCATTAGTTTCATAACTTATGGTATGCTGCTATGAGTTGCATCAGTAGCCAAGATGGCGGATGCGCAATGAACCGCTTGGAGACTTTTTAGTTACTGCAGTTTTGTGTAATAATTTGTATTAATGTTTTGTATTGGCTGCTCGATGGTGGCATGTATTTTGAATTTATGTTCCAAGGGACTTTGGTCCTACAACAATAAAGTTGTTTCTATTCAATTGTATTACGTCTCTCTCTCTCTCTCTCTCTCTCCGCGAATTTCGAATCTGCGTGTCGGAAATAAATGCTCAGACTTGACTCAGCCTCGGATTTCAAAGCGTATCTCGAGCCAGAGCGAGAATCATCGTCTAGCCGAGTGCACACAACATGAGACAGGGACGCTTTCGACTCTTTGTTAGCGCAGCTAGTTCCCCTTCTTTGCGTACAAGCCGAGCCGTCCGAGAGACAGATTCAAGACGGATCGCTTTCCTCCTCCCTTGGTGACAAGCGAAACGTCATGGCGGAAGAGCGCACGGCGTCTCCCTCCTCCTCCCAACACCTCAAACGGGAGGAGGAGAACTTTCTTTCCCTCATGAAATTTCAGACGCTCCCATGTTTGAAACGGAACGCGGCTTAAAACGGAAAATATCATGCTTATTTCCCGTGAAATAGAAAGCGCGTTTTTTTTCTCTAAACTTTACGTCTTCTCTGGACTTTTCCCCTCTACTCTGTCACCTTACGAATAGATAGATACAAGTGAATCGTTCTGGGAAGATTTTTCAAGAATAGAGATCTCGCGTAGGTATATACATATAGGAAAAAAATAAATCCACGGGGAAAGGCATGCAATCAATTCTAGTTTTTTTTCATCGAGAACTTGGCTGATACGAAATTATTCTAGCGTCAATATCTCTATTAAGGTAGCATTAGGGAGAAGATTCCCTAGTCATAATGGAGACCAATTTCGAATATTTTTTATATCAGCATCAGTAAGAAGCTGAATTAATGGTTGAACTATTAGTGGCGTAATAATATGCTTTTATAAGACTGAAATTATAAATAAGTAAATGAAAAAATGGTAAAAACTGAATGAATGTTAAGATACCAATGCAGATCAATGATTTACCTAATGATCTTAAGCAAATAGAATCTATTAGAGAATTGAAAATTAAGTTAAAAAAGTACTTTCTGGAGACATCCAAGCACTAATGTTTTACTTGTGCCATATGTGCATGTTGTGCCAGAGGTTTAAATTTAATAATTTTATGTTTTTGTGATATTATCTGAGGATAATATTTATGTGAGTGTATGAATGTAAGGGTGGCTAAGTTGTATTTATGTTCAATGTATTATTGTAAAGAGATAAATTGATGCAACTGGAAATGCTAATACAAGCACTGATGCTTTACATTTGTCATATGTGCGTACAATGCCAAAAAGATTCAAATGTAATATTTTTATGTATTAGTGATTTTATTGAGGACAATATTTATATGAATGTAAGGGTGACTATATTGTATTTATGTTTAAGTGTATATATGTAAAGAGGTAAATTGATGCAACTGGAAATGCTAGTCCATGCACTGATGCTTTACATTTGTCATATGTGCGTACAATGCCAAAAATATTTAGATGTAATATTTTTATGTTTTAGTGATTTTATTGAGGATAATACTTATATGAATGTATGAAAATAAGGCTGGTTATATTTTATTTATGTTTAAGTGTATATATGTAAAGATGTAAATTGATGCTACTGGATACGATAATCCTGGAACCTGCTGATAAGCATAATGCTTAGCAGGACCATACCCAAGATATAACAAATGCCTTGTAACCCATCCAAAGGGAACTATGGACTTGTATTTTGTATTTTTGTATTTTTTAAACAAATTTTGTTGAATTGACTTTAATAAATTGCTTTAATAATAAAATATCTACATTAGAAGGGGATCGGGTTAGTGTGGTGGCTAGAGTACCGACTAACCATACGGGAGGCCAGGGTTCAAATCCCTGAAGAGTAGGAGGATTTTTACAGAGAAAACTTGATACCTAAATGAATGTCTTGAGGAGGGCTCTTCAAGTAAGAGTACTCCGTACGACGGATGAGACGTTAAACCCCTTGGTCCCTTTGGCGCCTTTCGTTAAGAGCAGGCTAATGCCGACGCCGGGTTTCTCTCCACCCTTCCTTCCTTACCTATCCCCTATGGCGCAACTGTCGGTCGCCTTCCCAAAAAGCTAATCCAATCCTACATAAGTCTTTAATTAGACTAATTTGTTTCGCACGGCATGTTTAAACGCCTTTACAACAAAAGCTTTTCTACGGTTCTAAAAAAAAATAACTGCGGTGAAAATATGATTTATTTTTTATCAAAGATGAAAAAACATGCCCACTACACAGTTTTGATTTTTTGACGAGATCATGGTGTTAGAAATTGCTTATTTTTTTTAAATAACGTCTGTCCGGAGTGCATACATGTTCGCCATGTAAAAGGGCCTGTATTTCCCGTCAAAAATCTCGGAGAGTAGTATGGTATGGGGCTAGTATTCTGGTATCTTTGGAAGGATGAGATACTTTTCTTCGAAATAAACCAAATTCAATGATTTCTAGGTGAAATTATATTTCGCTCATTAAACCTTAAGGTGGTCGGAGAGATTTTCGTTTATGAAAATATTTACTAAAGCTTTGCATTCGTGTGCATTTAAATAATGTGTGTCGATAAAAGTGAAAAAATTACATGTTACCTAGTTAGTGTTTTGGCATTTTAATGTAACTTAACACATAGCCTAACAGAAATTGACATACCTTCCGAAATAATTCGATTAAATATATACAGATATTCTTCATAACGCGAATTTCACAACGTTATTTAAGTGGTCAACAAATCTCAAGACATCAGTCTAAGTATAAAACATCTTTCTCCGTATGATTTTTGCTTGGTAGTGCGAGCGAGATAGTTCCCTAATCATAATAGAGACCGTATTCGATATATAAGTTTTAATTTCACCAGCTGAGAGACACACGAATTAAAAATTGCATTATTAATGGCGCAATTAAGTAGTTTTACATGACAGATAATGTGAGTATTAAAATGAAAAAATCTAAATAAGTCTTTATCTTGACTCATTTTTTTCACGCGGTTCGTTTGAAACTCCACCAAAACGGAAGGTTTATTGTGATCCCGAAGAATTCACTGCGGTGACGATATGATTTATTTTTTAAATTAGTTGAGAAAACACACAGACTACACACTTGATTTTTTGACGAGATATTAGTGTAGGAAATTCCTCATTAAATATTAAATATTAAATATTAAAATATTAGGTTCTCTCTGGAGTACATACACGTAACATCTCACATGTGAAAGGGCTGGTTTTTTTCTAGCAAATATCTCGGAAAGTAATGTGGTAAGGGGTTGAACTTTTGAGTCATTGTAAGGGTGAGATAATTTTTTTTTAAATGAGACCAAATTCATTGATTTTTAGGTGAAATGATATTTCGTTAAAACTTCCTTTAGTTTCGGATACCGCGTCGCAATTCATAACAATTATTTAATTAAGACGAAAACTTTAAATATGGCTCTTGTGTCATTACCAATTGCTCCACGCATGGTTATTTCCACCGTATACACAGATAAACTTAAGTGAAATGAATTCCAATAATTATTTTATCAATTCCTTGAAAAGGTGCCAAATTGAGACCAGAATGACTCACGATTCGTGTTCAAATCACCTTAAGGAAGAATTTACTGGTGGTCCATAACGGAATAGTAGTAAAGGAAAAACTTCAGATTCCTTGGGACCCTACTTGCAGTATGAGAAACAAAGGAAAAAATGTTTACGTGCAGGAATATATGATAAGGAGTGATAGCTCATTTGAGCGCGTGAATTAGGAAATTAAACGTAGATTTATAACTAACATTTCAACTATTAATACATGTTTCAAGAGTTGCGTTTTCTTAAATTTCAATTAGATGGTGGATATTCTTCCTCTTAATCCGATAATTCGTCCATTCCATCGCTTTATCCCAAGGAAAGTGAGGAAAGAGCAGGGATAGCCAATCTGGTTGTTAATTTGGATAAAAGTGCCCTTTGGATTGAAAATTACTATTTCAGCAACAGTTTCGCCTTGTTATTTTTCTGGCTTCGTCAGGCTTTCTGAGACAAGAATCATAAATAAATAAACAAACATCGGCGGCTATTATGTAACAGAATTTTTTTATACTTGAATTTTGAAAAATTCTTTTCCACGTATATATTTTCCACGTTTATAGCCATCCTATCTGTTTAAGTTAGTCCGAGCGAGATAGTTCCCTAGTCGTAATAGAGACCATATTCGAATTATAAGTTTTAATTTCACCTGTTGTAGGGCACATGAGTTAAATATTGCATTGTAAATGGTGCAATAATATAGTTTTATATGACAGAAATGTTAAGTAATTAAATGATAATATCTAAATAAGGCTTTGACTTGACTCAAATTTTTTCACGCGGTGCATTTGAAACTCCTTTAAAACGGAATGCTTTTTGATATCCCGACGAATTTACTGCAGTGACAATATCATTAATGTTTATAAATAGTTGAGAAAACGTACAAACTACACGCTGTTAGTTTTTTTACGCCATCTAAGTGCTAGAAATACCTCATTTTCTAAATAATGTCTCTCTGGAGTGATTACACGTACCATTTCCCATGTAAAAGGACAGGTATTTTTCGGCATAGGTATATCTCCGAAAGTAATGCGGTAAGGGGTTGAATTTTTGGCGTCATTCGAAGGGTGAGATATTTTTCTTTAAAGAGAGACCAGAATTCATTGATTGCTAGGTAAAATGATATTTCCCTCAAACTACCTTAAGTTATTAGTTTATGATAGTTGTTCCAGACAGCCTGACGAAGCTGGCAGAATAGTCAGGCAAAACTGCTGCTGAAATAGTTATTATGACGCAGTAAATGGGAGACACTTTTTCGCAAATTAAAATGAACTGCGAGAATCTACGAAAAAAGTTCAATATGGTTGTTTTTTTTGGGTTGCCAGGCTACAGTTTGATGGCGTAATGTCCACTCGACCTATCTGAATGGAACACATAGACGAATATGAGCGTCATGAAATTTTCATAATTTGTGTCGCATTCTTGTTCATAAATTTGCGTTCTCAATGTCCACAAGGCAGATTCACACGGAATGTTAACCGCTGTATGAAAAATCAGTTTATCAGGAATGACCAGCGAATGAAATCCAAAATTCAAGAGTGACTATTACACTTAAACGACAAAATGTTCTTGAAGTATTAGAATCTCGCTTTCCGACAAGGAGTATCACCATTATGGAAGAAGCGAGAAGGTTATAATGAGTAGGGTGGAGAGTGAATCAAGAAGGCATTCCATCAGAAGAGGAGAATTGATGGTCAAAAACACAAGATTTTAAGCAGTGAAGCCCTTTTTCAATTCAAGCGTGATGCTACGCGTGGCAGTTAGAATTAAATTGGAAAAAATGCGATGTTAAGAGGACGCATCATACCCTTAGGTAAGGAAAAGTTCTGTCAAAAATTCACAAGATGGCGTCACTAGCACCCGATCGAGGCGTTTTGGTGTCAGGAGTCTCTTACACCAGGATAACTCTCGCACAAGGCAAAAGTCGTCGGTAAGTTGTAGCCAAGTCTCCGGCGCGTAAGTACAGGCAGCGCTTATATAAGATATGTGAAAGAAGACTGAACTAATTGCGTCACCGTCCGACCACATCATGGCCGAAAACCATTCAGGTAGCTTGTCGAAAGATACCAATTACAGATTCTATCTTACAACCGTGACGGATGTCACTTAGCATTCCGATAGAGGAGGGATTAATACATCTCTATTAGTTTTAGATATGTCAATTATAATAATAGTTTTTAGAAAAATATACCCAACATCTTCCCGTTTTCCCGATGATTTAATTATTCTCCGGGAAAAAACTTTCATGTTTCAGATACGAGCCTCCCTTGTCAAAGGTCTATTCTTTATTCTATAAAAAATTCAAGCTGATGACGTAAGACTTTAACAAAACAATCTGGGGTTGGAAATCATGACAAATCCTACCTGTCGAGCGGGTGTGATGCGTCGCCTTAAGAACTTCTGTAAAAGAACAAAACTCCCCTCAGCACATTTATTACGCCTAAATAACCAATTAGAGACTGTAGAATCTGTAAAATACCTCGAAGTACAACTCACTAATGATCTCACGCGGAGTAAACATATTCGGGAAATAACTGGTCAAGCTAATCGTAAATTGGGATTTGTTAAAAGATAACTAGGAAAGTGCGACGATTAGGTTAGAGAAATCAGCTACTTTTCCCTAGTTAGACCCCACTTAAAATGCGCTGAAAGTGTTTGGGATCCTCATGAGGGAGGCCTCAAAAACTGAGTTAGAACGCGTGCAGAGAAGATCAGTAAGAACGCATGTTACTAACTTCTTGCAACGACTTGGATGGGAATCACTTAAGACCGTCGATTGAATATAAGACTCAATATTTTGTGTAAATTCAAAACCAATTTATTTTCCAATCCAATTATCATCGTTTTACGAACTCCAGCATATTACGGTAGATCAGATCATTCTTACCAGAGAATAATATAAGGAATATATATTGTAGAACAGAAAGGTTAAAAATGTCGCTTTCCCCACGATCGACAAGAGACTATAATGGTTGCTTTAAGACTTTGAATTAGGTTAGTTGACAGGTAGTGTAGCTGATTAATTCGTATACCCCCTAATGTATGTTTCTAAATCTGCCGAGTAGTGTTAACGCCATGTTTTGCATGTTCCCTGCATAAATCTTGTGTATCGTTTATGTGGTAATATAATCGATTATTTCATTAGTTTCCCTAGCATTTGTAGAATACCCAGAGTATAATGCATGTTTGTGAATATTAATTTCATCACTGTAGTTCATCCCCCTGCCAAACACCCTTGTGGTGGCTTGCAGGGTAATAAGTTGATTTAGATACAGAAACAACCACTAACCGCATACAAATCCGTGATCCCCGACTCGGGTACGGGATTCTCAATAACATTGAGTAAGCATTTCACTTAAATCTGGCATAAAATCGGAGTTCATGTTTGCTATAGAGAATCTTGAAGGAGCTTAGAGCAAAATTTTGATATCATATACCAGCAATCACTTCACAGAGCCAAATCAACGGCTCATGGAGGAGAGAGGCACATAGATATTTTTAATGCCTGACATGCTCTGAGAGCCACCACGCACTGCATGCACTGATGGAACTAATGAGACACCTAAGGCGTCGAAGCGTAGGCGCTCAGAGAAAAGTGACCTGGCAGGAAATAGGAATGAAATTCATCACGAGAGTCTACATCAACATGTCACCCCGAGATACGTCCTTTAAAGCGTTTGGCAAGGAGTGCTTGTTTCTTCGTATTATTCCAGGTCATTGGTAGGTTTTTGGACAATATTTCTCCAGATTCTCAAGAAAATCATTAACCGTTGCCACCTCTCAAACTTGGAACAACCTTCCTAAAACAATCAAAGACTCCTCATCGCTGCACATATTAAAAAAATAAATTATATTTATATCTAACGTGCCCCAAATAAGCTGTCCTAACCTTATTCAATTATTTATAACAAGGGATGAGCTTATTATCAATATATATATAAAGCTAAAAAACTGACTGACTGGCTCATCAAAACTCCTGGGCATTTCTAAACGAGCAAGGTGGGTGAAATTTTCAGGGTAGACTTGGAATCATGTGTCAATTTGGGGTAAAATCGTAAAAGTTAAAAAAGTTGATTAGGCTTCGAGATATTGCAATCGATAGCTTTACATATATGAGTTAGGTATCCTAAGTGTATGTTATTTAGTCTTCTTTATACCATTGTTCGCACTGCTAAGTACTGGGTATAATTTCTTCAACCTTTTCCTGGCTTTGATGACCAATTTTAACCAACCAAGCTTCATGATATTGCAGTTTTCATTAAAATAACATGCTGTCAATGTAGAAGATTGGAAGAGAAAAATTGAATATGAAAATTAGTATATTAAAAATCGCGATTCCGATCGAATTTATATGGTAAAATTCTTCAGGTGAGCTCTTATTGAGTATGCTGTACTGAAATGAAATATCTAGCGTAGAAGTGTGTCTTATATGCCGTCAAATTAGGTTATGATGATCTTCCAGTGGTTTCACGTTCGTTTCGGTATACTGGTTATAGTATTTTGAAAAGTCGTCAATAACCGGACGACATACAATATAAGTTTGTACTAGAACTGTCTGG
This sequence comes from Ceriagrion tenellum, assembly GCA_963169105.1. Classification (NCBI taxonomy): domain Eukaryota; kingdom Metazoa; phylum Arthropoda; class Insecta; order Odonata; family Coenagrionidae; genus Ceriagrion; species Ceriagrion tenellum. The sequence goes on along the minus strand of OY720642.1, from coordinate 86,055,003 downwards.
TATCCATTCCTCTTGGGGCGCGTATTTCATTTTCGAGAATTATACTTTTCTTTGCTTACATGTAGCACGCGGACTCGAGAGCTTTCATTGTTATTTTTCCTCATTTAAATAGCATAATCATATAACACTTCCCCCCCTGCTTGCAAATTGCAAGCACCCATTTACTCGTTAATATGTATAAAGCTATTGTTGTATACATTCAAAAAAAATTATTATTATTGTATATTTTTCAATATTGTGTTGTATCGTTGTATATTTTTTAATAGTGATGTTTATTATTGTTCGAATTGGATGTAATATCTGAGGAACAATAAATTACATATATCTATCTATCTAGACGTTCAAATTTCTGGCATATCGTCCCGTTGTCTCTACTATTTCTGATCCACCATTAGATTCCTCAAAAATTCCTCACATCGTCTCCCTCTTCTTATTTCGTACAGAATTCCTGTCCTCTTTCTTCCTCTTTCACGCTTCCCGAGTGTTCTCCCCTCCATTACTCTCTTCAGCATTCCCTCTCCTTTCAGTGCGTCCTCCACCCATCTCTTCTGTCCCCGCCAAACCTCCGCCACTAGCTTCTTCTCCTCTTCAACCATATCCAACACTTCCTTGTTCGCCTTTCTCGCCACCCAGCTCACCCTCTCCATCCTTCTCCACACCCACATCTCAAACGCGACAACTATCGTGGGGATTACACATAGAATACATATGCGGCACATAATTAAAGAAACTAGGTTTTGTGAAAACGTAAAATAGGAAGGTCCTCTAATGAAATAGTCTAAGAGAGATGCTACTTCGCTCTGGTTAGGCCACACCTCGAATACGCCGTGAGCATTTGGGACCCTGGTCATAAAGATTTAACCAACAAAAATTAATAAAAGACAAAGGAAAGCAGCGCGCTTCGTTAAAAACTGCCACGAGCGTGCATATAGTGTCTCACGACTTTTACAGGGATTAAGGTGGGAGCCCCTAGAGACTCGGAGGAATAGTGCAGCAGAAATTCATCGAAGAATGAACCGAGTGTACGGAGAAAACTTTATCGGTGATGGTGATGTTCATGAATGGTGTCGAAAATTTTAAGATGGTCGAATTGATGTGCATGATTGAGGGGGTCAATGACGCAAGTCTGTCACTACAGCCTTGTTCAACGAGTTGACTAAGTGATTAGAAAAAACGGTAGGTTCACCATAAGTACTTTGTCTGTGGGATTTCCGGAAGTTTCCAGATCTTCTCTGTACTCTATCGTTATTGAACATTTAGGCTTCAAAAAACTTTGTGCTCGCTGGGTCCCAAAAATTTTGACTGACAACGCTCGTTCATAGACTCATTTAAATTCATTGGCGGCAACATTTTATGAAAAGGGTGTCGAAAAGCTTGTCCGCAGGTAGGACAAATGCCTCAATCGTCAAGGTGAGTATTTCGAAAAGTAGCCATAAGTGTACATAACTTTTTGTAATAAAACATTTTTTTTAATACTCACTAGTCTTTTATGTATGGCCTATCGGAGGTTGAAAAAAAATTTCCCTCATATTTATTTGACTATGTGAAATGTAAACTACATCATTATTACAGTTTTTATTAATATGTTCATCTATTTAATTGTTTTCTGTATTCTAAACCATTACTGAGAGCAATTCAATTGTTATTCCTATTCATTATTTTGTTTAATTGGTAGTTCACTCTCCCTTTATCTGTTTACTCTTCGTTGTTTCCTCCTACCTACATGGTTGTTTTATTATATATGTATAGTTATTAGTATTTTGAATATTTTTATCATTTTGAGAGTTCATTCATTCTACTTCTTTGTCCTTACGGAGAAGTTGCTTCAGGGAAATAGAATTTTTCTTCAATGTTTTTGGTTCAATACATAAAACCGAATTATTACGATGAAGTTACTTCAGGGAAGCTACTTACTTACGGAGAAGTTGCTTCAGGGAACCAGAATTTTAGTTCAAATTTTTTGGTTCAATATATAAAATCGAATTATACATAAGCCGCGTGTCATTGGGCTACGTCTCAAAATAGCACTGGACTGCCAAAACACCAAAGACGTACACATAACGGAGTATTTATTTCAATATATATCTCTAATGAATCTCTTTATCATTGGTAACAGCAAGATAGTATCGAATATAAATTTCACAGAACTGCCAATGATAATGGTCGAGGAAGTGAGCATACCGTTCAGTAACAGTGTGAAAAATTTGGGACTGACATTAACCATGAATCTTTCCTGGAAAGAACACACGATCCAACAAAATAAATGCAATTTTACATCAATTTAAAATCCATAGAAATCTACTGCCACTTCAGTTAAAAAAGAAACTTGTTACCTCACTCATTCTTCCTCACCTAGACTACTGTAGTCTCGTGTACAATGACTTAACTGAGGAGTTGAATATTAAGCTACAGCGTTTGTTGAACTCCTGTGTGAGATTCATCTTTAATCTACGGCGAAATGAACACATTACCCCTTATTTTAAAAGGCTCTCCTGGCTTGATCTTAAATCAAGAAGAAAATATAACATGGCCTGCTTCATGTTCAACCTCCTCAAATATGGGAGCCCTCAGTACATAATGGATCTTTTTCTCCCGAGTAGTAAATACACTAATGTTGTTACTAGACAAGACCCCTGTTTTTTGTATCCCCCCCCCAGTTCCGGACAGCTACAGTCCAGAAATCGTTTACAGTTGTTGCCTCAAAGCTGTGGAATGACTTGCCTAAACTGGTAAAAGACAGTGCATCACTGGTAATATTTAAGAGAAAGATTATCACACACTTACTTTCCGGAATGCTGACCATGTAACTCATTTATCAGTTCATTGATGTGATTAATGTCCATTGTTGCGTAAGAAGAAGCAATTCAGTTCCTTTTTTTTCTTTTCATTTGTAAAGCTAAATTTTCTTTTTAAAAGTTGTGATATTTGTTTATTGATATTTTTAATGTTCGTTTTTTTGATAGAAGAGGAAATTCAGTTCTTTTTCTACATTGCTAAATGATAATGTTGTATATGTCTATTGTTAGCAATTCATATGGTAACTTCCCTTTTTTGTTTCCTGATTGGCTTATTCACATATTAATTGTCTTGCACACCACTGTATTTCATTTCTATGTTCCAAAGGAGTTCACTCCTAGAACAATAAACGAGTTTATTATTATTATTATTATTAATGAATGCACGTACGCAAAGTTTAACGCGTATATATATGTAAAAGCAAAACTCACTCTCCAAACGCTTTAAGCGGATGTCTCTTGGGAGCGAACGGTTCGCACACACTGCAACCGTTTCGACGTTCTGCTTCCTTCATGTGCTTTTGATTTCAAGCCGAGCATGAGTATGCAGCGTCTCGTCGTCATGAACGCCTCCGTAGCATGAAATATTCTGCGCTCGATGCTCGTTGAACTTCTTCCATCAGCCGTAGGCAACTCCGTTTCAGTGGGTGTAATATTCCACTTGCCCTAATTTCTCCTCGCAAACGAGGTGCGACTACTACTCCTCCCGCCGCGACGCCCGCTCTCTTCCGCATTCACTAGGATTCCCAGCCTCTTCCCCTTTGAAGGAAATTTTCATTTTTTTATCGTACCTCCTTGAGGTACTTGATCGTCTGCGCGCTCAAGGGTGTCAGTAATGCTTCTTAATTCGTTTATTTTTTTGTGATAGCAATGAGCATGTGCCTAATATTTTTTAAAATAAATCGAAAGGTTTATGTCCATTTCCTTGGGACGCTAAATATTTTCGCACGTAGCATTTTTTTGTACCTTAAAGCCAGGCGAGAATGAGAGCCGTTTTTGCGTCGTTTTTTTGTTGCGAGTGAAGAAAATAAGTTTTAGCCCTCTTAGTGCTGACCCCTGCCAGCGGTTCTAGTGAGAAATGCGGAGGGGGACTAGAATGAAATGTATCACTCTAGGAAAATAAAAATTATAAAGTTATTGTTTAAAATATCCATATGCAGTTTTTCATATTGCGTATGCATTGAATTAGGTAATAATAAAAAAAACGCTTATACTTCGTACAAAAAATAATTGTAATTATATTTGTGTGCAAAAGTTGAACAATATTTTGCCTATGAGCCGATATATCGGCCCTCCTCACTTTACGCCTCAGATGCCAAAGCCGATATATCGGCCCGCCGCACTAAAAGGGTTAAAGAATAGAGGGGTGGCGAACAAATATATACCGGATGACAGCACCAATTTCGACGCAATATCCCCGTGTTTCAACACTCTCCACCAGAGGGATACTTCATAATTTCACATCTACAAGGTGTACCCAACCTACGTTATAACTATATATCCAGATGTGAAATTCTCTCGGGATTCACGCCGGGTTAAATTTTTGGCTACTGCCAATGTTTATACGGAAAACACTTCCATCGTTATCAGGGTACTGATGCCCTGGCCGCCTGTGTTCTCCCTTATTTAGGGTCTTGGACGGTTACGCCTGACTGACCATTGTTACTTCTTTCTGTTATTAGTTTTGAAATTAACGGTTTCCACCCTTGATTTATCGAGTACCCCGAGTCCCGACTTAAGTTATTTGCCGAGTGAAAGATGAATTGGGACTTACGACACCGGGAGTGTACCAAATTCCATGCCAATATGGAAAATATACATTGGTGAAACAGACCGCACAATTGACACACACTTTAAAGAACACAGGAGATGCTTTAGGTTGTATACATCATACATACATACCCATCACGCCGTTCCCTTTCGGGGTAGGCACAGTCAAAATGTTTCACTCGTTAATACATACTTGCACACCTAACTCTGCTTCAATAATTTCCTCCATACTGACCTATCCTTGCAAACCTCTTTTGCCTCATTTACCCCCATACACTGTTTCTTACACGCCCTCCTGTTTTTAAGACTCCTAATATTCCTCCTCCTAAGAATTTCCTCAATCACATTCAACCACAACTTTCTCGGCCTACCTCTACCTCTCACACCATTCATTATGCTCTCATATATCTGTTTCATTATTCGACTCTCATTCATTCTCTCAACATGGCCAAACCAAAGAAGCACACTCCTTTCATACACGTCCATTACTGGAGCACTTAACCCACATTCATTCATAACCCACTCATTCCTGACACTATCCATCTTACTTTTGCCACAAATACTCCTCAGATAACTCATACCCACGGCGTTTAGTCTACTCTTTTGTCTATCCTGACATTAGGTTGTATCATCCTGATAAATCTTCCGCGGTGGAGCATAGCCTAAAGGAGGACCATCTCATCTCCTTCGGGATACTCCCATTAAACACGTTTGATGATGGGACTGGGGAACAGAAATAAGGGGGGGGAAAGCGGTGGGCAAACGGAAAAAAACCAAGGAAACACCAGGAACACCAAGGGTACCGCCCTCCTCAAACATGTTGAATGTATAAATGTGATGAGCCCTCTGCTCAATGCGTGTTTTACCTGATGATGGCTCTGTAAGCTGAAACGTCGTGCTCATTCAAATATCCAGTGAAAAATGGTAACTTTCTGTTATAATAATACATTTTAACAAATGCCAATTGAAATAAAAAATGTAGCTCAATGAGGACATTTAGTACAGCAGTCAAAAGTTGGTCATCTCATATTAACGATGTAAATTCCATACACAATATCTTAGAATAACATTTAGAATAATGGAGTCGATAACTTGATGTACTTAGTGTAACAATTTTGGTAACTTTTATTTGTTTATAAAGTTATTTTCCTAAATAATTGAATTAATCAATAAAAAATATTGTTATTATAATATCTATTAACTTCAATTTCTAAACTACTATTCTATGGCAATATGTATTTTGATTGTACAATGTGTAATTACTTGATAATAATTAATTTAATGGCAATATTTTCTAAAGTATTGTCTTAAAATATAAAGAAATTGAATGATATGTTAAAAACGCTACAGAAAGCGGCATGTGATATGTTAAGACTGAGCTCTATTCTTAAATTTTTTACTTTAACTTTGAAGTAATGACTGTTTTCTGTACACTAAAAGTTTTTTATGTATACACTGACCGCATTTACTGGATAACGTTGGTCAGTAAATTTCCAAAACAAAAAAAATGTTGTAGCCATATCTATCGGTGGAAATAAATTCACAGATTCATTGATTCGTTCATATTTTTGGAAAAAAATATTTCGCATCCGATGTATTGAAATATAGCACCCTGGACTCCAAAAAAAAGTCTCAAAGGATACGTTCGAATTTGAATGGTCAACTGGGCGTCGCATTGAGGACACGATTTCTATCTAATTTCACCCACGATGTTGTCCCGCGAAGAGAGCGGAAGAAATGTTAAGAATCTCGCGGGTCAGGAGACAACGATGGGGGCTGCTGCTGCTTGCTGGTGAGATGAGGGCCGCTGAGCGAGGTGTGACAGAAAAATTTCACTCCCCCGACTCTCGTGCGTCGGATTCGGCGAAAGTAATCGCCGGTATATATGGGCCACGCGACAACCCGTTCGTTCAGCTACGCCGCGGCGCCGCTATGACCAAAATTACGGCACTCGACTTCCCCGCTCCAGTTTCTCAGGCAAGTGAGCAGCGGAGAAAATTGTAATGCCTACCGAGAGACAAGAGTTTCTCCAGCATCGACGAAAGCAGCAGAAAAAAATTAGCTTGAAATTGAATTATCGCAAGAACTCTTACTCCGCGCCTCTGACCAACGTTTAAAACATGTGAGCTTCTGTTTGTTGAGCCTATTTTTTTAAATATGTGTTCTAATCTATGTGGCAAAAGATACTGATACATCATTCCAACATCATCATCATTAGTCGTTCAATCCCTAAGATTGGGTGACTGCAGCCCTCCACCCTTTCTGATTCAATGCTATAAAATCCGAAGATTCTTGCGATATTGAGTGGAATTCGTGCATGATGCAGAAATAAAAAATTTGCAATTATCCACGGAAATAAATTTTACTGCGACCGAGGTTTCGATGTTATTATATCATCATCAGCCGATGATGGTGTAAAAACATCGAAACTTAGGTTGCAGTCAAATTTATTTCTGTGGATAATTGCAAATCTTATATTTCTGCATGATCTTATACTAGTCCCTTAAGTTATTGTAGCTCTCCTAATTCCTTAGCTCTTCCAATGTACTTTCCTCTTTATTTGGTCCATTTATTTACTCCTGGGTCTTCCTCTGGGGACTTTACCCTCTATTTTCCTCCAATTATGTTCTTCGCAAACTCATTGTGTATCAGGGTGTGTCCAATCCATCTTGTTCCTCTTGTCCGTATCGTATTCCATATGGTCCTTTCCTCTTCTATTCTTCTGTATACTTAATCATCTGTCATTTTGTTCCTCCATTTTATCTTCGGCAACTTCCTCCAGTACCAGGTTTAAAAGACTTCTAGTCTGTTTTGATCGGCTTTTCCAAAGGTCAACGCTACCAATCCATAGAGTGCCACACTCGGCACGAATGTTTTCACATATTGGTTTCTAGGCTTTAGTCCTATCTCCTTTGAACACAGCAGTAGCCTTTTAAATCGTGAACGCTTTCTCAGCTTGAGCTATTCCTCGCTGAGAGATCGTTCATCGTTAAAAGACTAATGGTGTATTTAAATAAAATCTAATACGAGAATAATCTAAAGATATTCCGTAATTTATTTCCAACACCTTCAATTCACGATGTGCACCGTAAATTAGATTAGCCTGGGCTTTCGCTGTGCCTCGAGAGGTTCTGGATACCTGAAGAAGCAGGACGCAGTACCTGAATAAAAACAATATCATATTCCACATGTCTTTAATCAATTCACCACCAACCATGGTTTTAGAATACGTGTACTATTACAAAGGTACCATGAAACCATGGTAGGAGGTTAGTTGAAGTAAGAAGTGTAGAATATAGCATTGTTCTAAATTGGGAATTTTTGACTTTATAGTGCTCCACAAGTCACGACGGAGACAATTTCTAACGCATTACCTGACCAATGTGCACATACTCTTCCATTGACCATTTCTTTATCACCTCTTTGTGGTAGCGAAGCATCACTGTCATTCATTTGAGTATTCCACCAGCTGATTGATAGATTTTGGCCAGTGTTAATCCAACTGGCACATCGCTCCGTTTTGGCTCCTATGGATGAACCACCATTGTATCCCCTTAATTTCCTAATAGTGTATCCCTCTTCTTATTTCGTCGAGAATTCCTATCCTCTTCCTTCCTCTCTCCCTCTTCCCATTGTTCTCCCCTCAATTACCATCTTCAGCATTCCCTCTCCTTTCAAACACTCTTCCGTCCATCTCCTCTGCCTCCTTCGAACCACCGCCACAAGCTTCCTCTCCTCTCCAACCATATCCACTACTTCCTCGTTCGTCATTCTCGCCACCAGCTCACCTTCTCCATCCGTCTCCACAACCATATCTCATAGGCCTCAAGACTGCGTACATCCTCCCTTCGCAATTACCAAGTCTCCGACTCATACAGCGCCACGCTCCATATCCAAGCTTTCACCAGCCTTTTACTTAACGTCTCCACTAAGACACCCCCTCAACCAATTTTTTTTCCTTCTTGAATGGCATCACTGAATGCAATAAAAATTTAAGTAGTCTGTGAAAGATAATCGCTCAGTGCTGCGCCGTATAGCATTGCTATACGTGAATTATTGTCTGCCAATGGTAACTTCATGTGTTTCATTTTTCCAAACATTGCATTTAACAAATGATGAGGCACGAAGTCACTCGCACGGGTGCATATACACCAGGGTTGAAATTCGCTATGAAAAAATCATTTGACTTGACCGGGATTCGAACCCGGATCTACCAATTGCCGGTCAGGTGTGTTAGCCAGTTACACCACCAAGCTTCCTTCTTCTGCTTCAATCTTCCTTCAATGCGAATTTCGAGGGGGTTTATGCAAATTTGATGTTCAGGCCTCAAGTCTACATTGTAGCACATGAGACGAAGTCATGTTTACAAAGCCACTGTCGCGGTGGATAAACCCAACATTGACGTTATTAAAACGACGAAATTGACAAATTTCCAAACATTGCATTTAACAAATGATGTGGTACGAAGTCACTCGCACGGGTGCATATACACCAGGGTTGAAATTCGCTATGAAAAAATGGGAGATCCGGGTTCGAATCCCGGTCAAGTCAAATGATTTTTTCATAGCGAATTTCAACCCTGGTGTTCATGTATTTCCTTGACTATATGAGCGGTCAAGTGTCACTGAGGATAGTGACCAATAGAATGTATACACCTTCGTGATTGCTCTACCGCATCCCTACCCACATAGGGATCTCTGGAGGATACAAAAAAACAGAGGATTTTGTTGCAGTCTGCCATTTAGAGGCACCTATGCCAACGGTAAAAATGCGTGGGGCACGCCCATCAGTGAACAATGAGCATATAAATTCGATGTAGTCCTCGGTATCCTTGAGACGGTAGTAAAGGTTTTCTGGGATCTCTTCCGCGTATTTCGAATGTCGTAGACGCGTTTCGATAGCACTGCAGCTATCCTTCACTTCAGACCTGAAGTAGATTGCAGCAATTTCATCGAAACTGTCATCTACGACAATCGAAATACGCGGAGGAGAGCTCATTAAGCCTTCACTGCCGTATTGAGCATATATTTTGCACGGGCGTTTATGAGTAATTAGGTATTCAACTGGTGAGCGGCCAGAATACTTTGAAATCTTGCGATTTATTTTGACGAAGCTAAAACGTATAGGTACATACCACAACAGCAAACCATCTTTCATGTGCCTTTTAGTCATAAATCATTCTTTCATCCCAGTTTATCTGGTCTAATAGTGAAGAAAATATAAGTTTCAAGCCCAAATGGATATGGTTACCATAAAGTTTCGGCCACACCTAGATGTTATTAATTCGAAGAGACGTTTGCAAGAGTGAGCACGGGAGTGTACTGATCACAATTTTATATATATTGTGTGACTAGCCTAAAGGAAATTCCTTGAACCATAAGAGGGAAAAGAAAAAATAACAATTCAAGCATTGAAAAGGCCACTTTTAAAGTTCCTTGAATTTCCGTCCTAAGAAAACACGAAAGTTTCTTCGGGGAACGAAAATTTATGACCCGAAGTTTTGGGAAAGTGACAACTTAAAACGAAATAAAAATTTTCGGAAAAGGCGTGAAAAAGACCGGGAAAGTCGCGCATCCCCACTTTTACCGTCATTTTTCACGGTCGCACCTTATGCAGTCCGCACGGTGTGTGAACGAAACGTTTTTTCACTGTCACCACTGAAATAAGTTCGAATTTTTTTTATCCCCACCCGTCCGAAACGCACGGAAGAAAGACCACAGAAAACTACCGGCATCCTGTTCATTTTTTTATTTTCTTTCACACGCGTCCCTCGGATTTAAAAAGCATTTTATAAGTTGAGTGCCTCCATTTTAACGGATGTTAAAACTGCCGGACGTGCCAGTAACTTTCTCCATGACTACCACGGTCATCATCTCCCCAACCACAGATTTCCTCCATTGTAAGGCGATGAAATTACGTCCAGCACGAGACGAAGATCTCTCGCTGATGGGAATACCGAGTAATATCTCCTTCCTCTCGGCGGCGACTCTTGTATCCATTTATAATTCGGGGTCACCACATGCATTACATTATAACGCACGCGAGCGGTTTGATTGGCTAAACTCACAATGCGTTTGACTTATTTCACTCGGTATACGTCAAAAAATCAGCAAGAACCATTTTTCCGCATCTCGAACTTGAACGAACAGTTTTCTGAATGCGAAAACGGGCGAAACAATGACGTGTTTGCACTTTTTAACCTTGGATTGAAGCCATTCACGCGGGGAAAAAACTGTTATAAGAGAGAAATTCACCCAGGGAACTAAATGGTAACAAAATTGAGACACATGACCATCTAATCCTTGAGTATCAGGCAACTTTCTGCGATAACTTTAGTGAAAATACAACATTTCAATGAAATGTAGCAGCAGTCGGTTCACGTTGCCGGCAAGCGTTAAATGATACCAGTTTATCTGGTACTTTGTGGTATTCCATATTTCAAAATACTTAATGATAACATATGCAACACCACAGATTCAAAAAAACACCCGGCCTGGGTTTCAACGCTTAAGTGTTGTCCTCTTCAGGTTTTTAAGATAGTACGAGCAAAATATCATTTTACTTAGAAATCAATGAATTTGGCCTCATTGTAAAGAAAAATACCTAACCCTTCTAATGATAACAAAAATTTAACCCCTAACCACGTTGCTTTCCGAGATATTTGCCAAAAAATAGGAGCCCTCTTGAATGGTACATGGTACGTGTTCGCACTCCAGAGAGACATTATATTAAAAATTAGGCATTCCCTTTATTTAGATGTCGTAAAAAAACTGTATGTGTGTTTTATCAGCTATTTTTGAAAATTAATCATATTTTCACCACAGTAGATTCTTGGGGATCGCAAAAAAACCTTCCGTTTTGAAGGAGTTTTAAACGCACCGCGCCAAAAAAGAGTCAAATTGAAGACTGTTTTAGATATTTTCATTTGATTAATTACAATTTCTGTCATATAAAACTATATTATTGCACCATTAATAATGCAATATTTAATTGATGAGTCCTATAGCTGGTGAAATAAAATCGTAAAATTCGAATATGGTCTCTATTATGACTAGGGAACTATCTCGCTCGGACTGCCTTAAGTGTCGTCAACCCTGGCAAAAACACCTGAAGATTACGTTTTAGTATTAGACCCCGGGTCATATATTTTTTTAAATCTATGCAGTTTTATATATATATATATATATATATATATATATATATATATATATATATATATATATATATATATATATATATATATATATATATATATATATATATTAAAGGAAAGTAAATAAATTTAGAAATATAAGCTAGCAACAAGGGGTTGAGGTTGGGGAGGGATAGATAGGTATATGGAGTTATCGGCCCCGGCGGCAGCGGGGTTAAATCCTTGCTTGTCAGTTCGAGGGTTGCGGGTTCGAGTCCATGTGCATGTCCAGGTCATGTCATGTCAGAGTCATGTCTATGTTTTTCACCACTCAGGACATGGGTGTTGGTGTTCGCCTAGTGTTAATTGTTAATCACCCGATATAATAGGCCTTCGTTGTGCTGTTTTCGGGGGTGTGAGCATAAATTAATAAAAATAAATTAAATATTCTGAAACATTAAATAAGAATATATCCGTCGACTAATTTGAAAGAATAAAACATTATACTTTTTGAATAGCTACAGCCAAACATCATCGATGTATGGTGCATTTTTCAATCTATACTAACGAAAATTGGAAATTTTGTAATTATTCGGAGTCACTCGCCGTGAAACTTCCGCATACTGAGGAATGGGATTTTTTCTCGCGCATTATCCAAGAAATTAAAAATACACAAAACATGAAAAATATGAAAAATCGCGCCAAAAGTGGCAGCCAGTCAGAAACGACCGACTCCACTACATAAATACGGCCAAGAGAAGCGCTCGCATCTGCGACCCGAAGACGCATCCATGATAGGAGGAGAAACGTTGCCAGAAAAACAACAATAGCCAAATCCCGAAAGAAGAAATTGAACGAATACCTGCTCGCCGTAGAATTCTTAGATAGAAATACAGAAAAAAAAATTTCAGAAAGGAGTACAGAGTATTTTTACCTCATTATGAATGCGAGCATAAAAGATATTATCTACGAAGTGAAACCTGCAATAGCCAAGTTTGCGCCTAACAAAAAAATCAATTCCACGCACTGTGTGTTCAACTCCATTTGTCCATCGGGGTCACCGAAGCATCTCATTAAACTACACACGAGTAGTTCAGTTGGCGTGACTCGAGACGCATTTGACTTTCGCTCGCAGCACGTCAAAAACTCCACGCGTCACTCTTCCGTCACGCACGGCGGTAAAGTAGGGAAACACGAAAAAAATTGAAGAGCGAGGACCGTCCGGCAGTCGACGACCGACGTGTGCGCTTTTAATGCGTCGAAAATTTTCGTAGAGAGCCCTTTTAAATCTTCTCTCTTTCCTGTAAAGTGGAATGCGTTCTCGAGAGATGTCGTTCATTTTCCCTCCTCATGGAGAAAGTTCCGGCTTGTGATTCCGCTGAAGGGGTTAGGACGTAATAGAAGGAAAGTTGTTGCGCTGACATTCGTCCGTGTCCACGCCCAATGCCCCAGATACGCTTCTCTGGTAGCTTGATATGCACTTAGGTTAAATCCGTACTTTTCCTTCCGTCACTCGCGCGCCGTACATTTTAATAATGCTAGATACTGAAAATTCCTACCAGTTGTTAGAAAATTGTCGTGGGGTTTCAAAGTGCGCACTGTCGGCGATACTGCGCGTTGTCGGCGATATTGCGCGACAAGAACAAGGTGCCCTACTTTTATAGTGAACTCGCATCTAGCGGCCTCTTTTCGGAACTTTATGGCAAGTGTGATCCTCTACGCCGCCGTCCCAACCAATGGCTGGACGAACAGTTCCCCTACTTCCCCCTTCTCCACTGATCCAGAGCTACCTCCCCTCCTTTGACGGCGGTCACCGGGCACTTCGTGGCAGCGGGCCCCTCTCTTGCCGGCTACCGGAGTGTGAACCTCGACAGCACCCGTCGTTCGTCAAGTTTCGGCAGCTAGCCTGCGGGCGTTGTTGTGTAATCCTAATTGTAATTTACTATGTTAAATATAGTGTGACTGTTGGAAATCATTCCGTATTGGTCATTTTGACTCCTTTCCCACCGTGCCAATTCGTTTTTCCGCGATGTTCGTCGCAACATCTAAGCGCTGAACTTGTGACGAGTCCGGCTCGGCATGATATTTTGTGTCAACTTCTTCTCTGGTTACAATCCTAGGGTTGGTCTGTAGCAGTCTTCCACTTCATCCGATCTTAGGCCAATCTTTTCACTTCTCTGAGCGATTGGCAACCCAGTTACTACAACTAGTTAGGCAAAAAGTAGGCAATCCAATCTAGTCCAGTCTAGGTCTGCCCCTCTGGTTTTTTCTCCCTACTGTACCTTCTGGTATGGTCTTAATCAAGCTTTTGTGTCGGAGAATATGGCCAATCCAGGTGTTCCTTCTCTTATTTAGCATTGTGAGTAGACACCATCTTTCCCCTATCCTCTTAAACACATCCTCGTTCGTGACTCTTGCCACCCAGGGTATTTTCAGCACTTTCCTACAGCACCACACTTCAAATTCCTCCATTCTTTACTTTTCTCTCTTTCCAATTGTCCAGGTCTCACAACCGTAGAGTCTACCAGGTCTCACAACCGTCTCAACGCTCCCTACGAAATTCCTCAATAGCAATTTCCTAATCCTTAAATTAATGTTGCTGGCGGTGAAGAGTTTGTTTTTCTTGTTGAAGGCTAACTTGGCCTGGTTAAAGTGGCTTAGTACTGAGCCAACAAGGTCAACAATCATCCAGGGATGGTTGCAGGTGAAAAGCTGTACTTTAGGAGAGTACATATTAAGGATGCCACATCCAGTAGTCGATTTTTCGATGCTTATAAAAGTACTCACAACTCACTCAATTTTCATCGGATAATAATTTTACTTCTCGATGTTTTCAGTGTCTCGGCCCAAAAACGTCGAGTAGTCCGATAAATCGAGTATTAGATTTATTCGGTGTTTATAAAAGTACTCACCACTCACTCAATTTGCATCGGATTTTTTTATGTTTCGATGTCTCGGCCAAAAAACATGGAGTGGTCCGATGCATCTACTAAAAAACATCGAGTAGTCTATTTTTCGATGCCTATAAAAGTACTCACTACTCACTCAAGTTCAATCGAATTATTTTACTACTTATTGTTTTCGATGTCTCGGCCAAAAAAACATCGAGTAGTCCGATACATCGCTGTCGAAGTGGCATCCCTTCACCGAACAATCTTTGGAGTAGGGATGCCGCATCGAGCAGTCCATTTTTTCGAAGTTTATGAAGGCATTCACCACTCACTCAATGTTCATCGGATTATTTTACTACTTGATGTTTTCGATGTCTGGGCCATAAAACATCGAGTAGTCCGATACATCGATGTCGATGTGGCATCCCTACAGCATGGTCAAAAATAATCCAGTGATAGTTTTTGGCGAAAAAGTATACTTCATGGAGAGTAAATATGGCTCGCAATTTACTGGTAGTTGTTATTTTTTGCATTCAATATTTAATTACTACAGTCCCGTAAAAATATCTATTCCTTAAATGGTAATTATTTTATTTGGACCAGCAAACATATGGTAGATTTCGCTTAGTTCCGTCATAAAACGCGAGTGTGTCAGCACTTGGATATTCTTCGCTACATTGCGATTGGATAGCGCTTTAAACCTCTTGTCTTTAAACCTTCACTGCGCTGAGTGATTGCTAGTTTTAAGCACCAAGTGCCAACAAAAGTATTTCCCAAGTTTTGTGTTCGATTATGACAATTTGCATTGCTTTACTGATAAATAGAAAAAAAGTTACTCTTACATCGTTGACACATGGTAGTAAATTCACCGTCACTGATGCAGTGCATCCGGGGATATGTTCTCGAACTCCACAGTAGAGAGAAAATAAATTTGAGACTATGTTTTGTAATAGCCTAATTCCGCAGTCAAGGTATTTAATATTTTGATTTAAATGTGTACGAACTTCGCTGCAAAAGGGTGACATTAGCAAGATTTGACGGCAGGACTGAAGAGCATCAGTTTTCTTCTCAGTTATAACTTTTTTTTAAAATGATCCCAAACTTATCCATAGCACACTGAACTCAACCATTGACTGCCCCGACCTTGTTTCCTTGATAAATTTTGGAATACCCTCCCGACACACCAGGACTAACCCATTGCTCCCATTGCTCCATATGCCTATACTCCCAGATTATCACTTACCAAACGCTCCCTCATTTTTCGCCTCTCTTCTCTTGTAAATTCCCTTCCTGTGAACACTAACCCTTTCACCCTATCTTCCATCGTCTTCGCTGACCTAGCCAAAAGCCTAGTCAATTCCAAAAAAAAATAATTTTTACTATCTCCCCATGTTGCATTATAATTTGTTACCTTTGTATTGTCATGTTTTTACGTTTGTGTCCTTTTTTGCTCGTTAAACGTTCACTATAATACGTATAGCTTCATGTTAAGAACCCCTGCGTATTATGCTAGGTTTGGCCATATTCACAAGATTAGAGAGATAGATTGTCGTACCGATAGATTTAAAATGTCAGTTTTCCCGAGTACCATAAGAGAGAACAATAGGCAACGTAGCAAAAGGGATAGGTAGGTGAAATATAGTTAGAATAGTCTGTAGTGCATGATGCATGTAATAACTACCAATAATCCCTTCCTTATTATGTAGATTTAACCTGTACTATACTGTAGTAACTAATATTTTATTGTAATAACTACTGCAATTACTTGTAATAACTAATAATCTACTGTAGTAACTAATAAACTGTGACCCTATTTTCTAGCATGTCTACCAGTGCATGTTTGGTGACCTTCACCCCCTGCCACACACCCTCGTGGTGACTCGCATGGTATTACGTAGATGTAGACGTAGATGTTGCATGTGACCTTTTCCTCAAATAAATAAATTTTACTTCATCTACATCTACATCTACGTACTACCCTGTGGGTCCATAAGATAAGACGGCCCAGTGATAGCATGTTCATCTCTCAATCTGTGGGTCCAGTCCGACAGTAAACGCCACAGCTTCGGGCCAGAGAGGAATTCACGGGGAACATCAGGCAGATTGGAAAAGCAATATCAATGCTTGATGTGGTTCACACAGCATCTAAACAGATACAACAAAACTTACTCTCAAATTTATTTTCTCTCTACTACATCCCCATCTACACAATACCCTGCGAGCCGCCACATGGGTGAGTGGCAGGGGATATTAGGTCACCAGCCGTGTAAAGGTATACGTTTTTTGGATATGAAATGGTGACATGTACTATAGGAGTGTATTTAGAGGAGCTCAGTTTTTATTGTGGTCGCTCATTGTGAGCGGAAAGAACGATTTTTCGTACCTATCAGTTCGGCAGTGTATCTCTCTTAGTTAATCGCATCTGTCAGACCTAGAGATGTAGTGAGGAGTCATGATAATATTCTCTGTGTCGATTTGATAAATATCAGTTCTTAATTTCTCAAGCAACCTAGGCCTAGCGTGTAGCCTCCGTCCCTAAGGGCTCCCACCTTAATCCATCTAAAAGTTGTGAGACACTCTATGTACGCTCGTAGCAGTTTTTAACGAAGCGCGCTGCTTTCCTTTGTATTTTATTAATTTTTTTTGTAAAATCTTTATGACCAGGGTTCCAAATGCTCGCGGCGTATTCGAAGGGTGGTCTAATCAGAGCGAAGTAGCATCACTCTTCGACTTTTTCATCCGAGAACCTTCATATTATACGTTTAACATAACCTAGTTTCTTTAATGCTGTGCCATATATGATTTGTATGTGTAATCCCTACTGAGAAAGATCTCTTTTTTACCAGTCCACTCACCCTAGTTACAGTGGAGATCGAGAACGTATCCCCTGATGTATTGCACCAGTGACGGTTAATTTACTACCACGCAACAACGGTTTAAGAGTAACTTTTCCATTTATGAGTAAAGCAGTGCAAATTGTCATAATCGAACATAAAACTTTGGAAATATTTTTGTTAGCACTTGATGCTTGAAACCAGCAATCATTCAGTGAAATTCAAAGTTGCTTTCCTCTAAAGCACGCTCTAGCGCACATTTGGTGTCATCTCGATCGACTCTTAACTGCGCAGTCAAGTGCACATTACCAGAGACGAATGGGTAGGGTATTTGGTAGAAATGGTGACCAGAGCACTGGTTTACCACTCCGAGTACTCGGGTAAAAATCTCAGAAGTTTTGGAGATTTAGCAGCGGATTCCCGTTCCTTACTTGGACGTTGAGTGGAAATCACTTCGAATTCAACGGTAATGCCCGTATTTATCGTCGTATTCTTAGGGGTTACCTGGGTAACCCCTAGTCAGGTAACACCTAGGTGTCCCCTACGCTGAGCGATTCATTAATCTTATCTGGGTAACACCCAGCCTGGGGACGCCTGGGTAAAGGCTGGGACACAATCAACGTGTACGTGTAACGTGAGCCGTTAACGGGAATACGCAAAAAGATGGCTGACGGGAAAGTATAGCGAACGGACACAATCAACGTGTACGGGGAGTACGTGTACGCAAGAGATGGGCAACTATCATCTCTTCCCCTGTCCCGTACACGGGAAACCAATCAGAATAGTCCTGAGAATCCGGGAATGGGAGCCATCTGTCGGCAGATTCATCCAACTGCTGAAGATAGCTCTTGGCGAAGACAAATTATTTACTTTCACACTTGTTTACACCTGATCTCTTAGCTGCGCCTGCGTTAGTCAATTGTTACTCCGGGCCTCGTTAACGTCGATTGTGACCGCTGACTTGCGATCCCCATCTCCCGTTGTTCCGTTAACGTCTCGCGTCACACGTACACGTTGATTGTGTCCCAGCCTTAAGAGATTTGACAACAATCTAGCGGAAAAATACTTATGAGCGGTTTCACTGAATGGTTCTCGATGTTTTCGATGCTCATTTTTCACCGTAACCAAGCACGCTATAAACAATAATATACTATACTGTTATACGATGTTGATGGAAAATGATTGAAGGAATATGAGTGAAAGTTTACAATATTACTTAAATATTTATGCAATATGAATGGTGAGAAATATGAGGGTGGTTCAACAAGTACCTGTGTTTGTAAACAGAAGACGTTGCTATGGAAAGTTGTTTATATTATCGAGTACTGCCATTAGTACAGTAGTATCCATTCGTCCCACGCGTGAGCAGCAGTACTGCGTTAGGGGAGCTTTGGGTAAGCTTCATGCCTTACCCAAGAAATCGACGGCCTGGGGAAGTGATAGGGGAAGGCAGTCTCCTGGGTAACGACTATGAAAACCATTTCTGAGCCAAGGGGTTCCCCCACACCTGTGGGACACCCAGATAACGACTATGAATACGGCCTTTAGTCTTCCGGATAGGACGCCCAACCGCGGTCTCTAAGGCGCCTCCCGTTAAGTGTAGGCTAATGCCAGGGTACGGTATCTCTCGATCCTTCTCCCATTCTTCATGTGTCTCTTGTTTATCAGCCCACTCACCCTAAATACTTCCCGCTAAAAGCAATGTCTTTAAGCTAAGATTGCAGAGACTAGTACATGGTTGATGGCTGATGAATCGAGGTGACTGGGCTGATGTATTTATGCACAGATTGGTCTAAAACTCTGCATACGTGTTCTTCTTAGTAATATCCGTTGACAAAAAACTGATTAAAACTGCTTATTAATGCATTGTTATTTGGAAATTCAATGCTATTTTACCATATAACTTGATGGCAAGAGAGAAATATGTCGTCACAATTAGATTACATGAGAGCAGATTTTTGTTCCAAAGGGGAAATAGCATGATTCTGATTTTTGTATAACTGGCTGGCAAAAATCGAGGTGTTACGTGAAAAGTCAAAAATTAGAAAAATCATTTTTAAAGGTGATTTTCGTTGAAATTTTGAACACCAGGCCGAAAAAGATAAAAAGCGCCAGTAATAACGTGCTTATTATATATATTATAAAGATTGGTACGGAGGCTTCCGCGGTTATTTAATGACCGTATTCTCTTCGGGTTTTTGCCGCGTCGATCCATTTTTGGGGGACAACAGTTTCGCCTGCCTTCCAGCTGGCTTCGTCAGGTCCTAAATGGTTGAAATTTTGAACACCAGGCCGAAAAAGCTGGCTTCGTCAGGTCCTGAATGGACCTGACGAAGCCGGCTGGAAGGCAGGCGAAACTGTTGTCCCCCAAAAATGGATCGACGCGGCAAAAACCCGAACAGAATACTGTCGATATTATAAAGATGATTATCACGACGCCTCATTACATCTCTAGGTCTGACAGAAGCGATAAAATAAGGGAGATACATTACCAAACCGATAGATACCAAAACTCGTCCTTTTTGCGCACGATAAGCAACCACAATAAAAACTGATCTCCACTAAATACACTCCCATAATAAGTCACATTTATGAAAGAAAATATATCCAAGAGATCCAATTGACCTCTGTCGGTACTAATATGTATGCCGCTAAGTCCGGCGCCTCATATTTTAAAAAGAAGCATCATTAAGGAATTCACTTTCAATCGCATTAAAGTCTCGATAAACCTCCCCTTGAATCGATACATACTGACAGATTATAATTAGTATGTATATCGGTTGAAAATGTCTCCGAAGCGAGCGCACACGAATCACCATGACTAATAGAAAACGATTTCTATGTCCTTATAAATTATTCCTTCGGCCTTTCAAGAATATTTCACCGGCGCCAAAACAAAGTCATCTGTTACCTTTCACAAAATTACTTTCGGTACACCATGAGATAACTCCTTTAACAAATTAAAAACCTGCTACAAATCTCCTAACTTTTACGTTTGCTTCATGGCATTGTAATTGCATGATTGATTTCATTCATACAATTATTGAATCCAATATAATTACTCATACCTTGAATTATCGCAGCGTGGGACTCCATCTGTTATCTTTCTTAAAACTTTAACCTGATAATTGAATATCAACCAGTTTCACAGAAAAGAGTTTTTTATGCACGCTCAATGAGAGTCTGGAAAAAAACGGGAGAATATTTGGTTGTACAACTTGGTATTGAACTAGATCTTTTACAACAAATTCGACAACTTCTGATAAAAATACCCTAAAACAGGTTAAAATCAGCCCTGAAACACCAAATTACCTTTTGTGGCCCTAAAGGAGTAATCAATCCTATGCCTTCCAAGACCTTTGCCTTGGTGGGATACGAAACTGAAGAGTGAAAATAATTCTGAGTTAATGGCAGTAAAACAAAAACTACACGGAATGGATAAATGAGCCTTATTATGTAAAGCAGGAATAGATTTTTAGAATGAATATTTCAATGCTATTAAAAAAAAACATGTGTAATCAAAAATACAGTGAAAATTTATAAAATAAATTTTAGACTAGAATAATTTTTAGGCTTAGGACGTCCGAGCGAGATGGTTCCCTAGTCATAATAGAGACCGCATTCGAATTATACCTTTAAATTTCACCAGCTGTAGGGCACATAAATTAAAAATTGCATTATTATTGGTGCAATAATGTAGTTTTATATGACAGAAATTGTAATTAATCAAATGAAAATATCTAAAACAGTCTTCAATTTGACTCATTTTTTGGCGCGGTGCGTTTGAAACTCCATCAATACGGAAGGTTTTTTTGTGATCCCGAAGAATTTTCTGCGGTGACAATATGATTAGTTTTCAAAAATAGTTGAGAAAAAACACACACAAACTACACGCTATTTGATTTTTTTACGACATCTAACTGTTAGAAAAACCTCATTTTGTAAAACATGTCTCTCTAGAGTGCTTACACGCGCCATTTCCTATGTAAAAGGGTTGGTATTTTTTTGGCAAATATCTCCGAGAGTAATGCGGTAAGAGGTTGAATTTTTGGTTTCGATGGAAGCGTGAGATATTTTTCTTTAAAATGAGACCAAATTAATTGATTTCTAAGAAAAATGACAATTCGCTCAAACTACCTTAAGCAAACACTACGAAAAGATAAGGTAAATTTACACTTAATCCTTTGAGGGCAGGTGTGTTGGCTCATTAGCAAAGGGCTTTGCGGAGGAAGGGAGGAAAAGTATAGAGTACCCTGGTATCTACATCAATCAACTATCGATAAAGGCAAGAAATTCTAAGAGAGAAATCGTCTCGGTCGATGGAACTTGAACCGCACCTGAAAGAAAACAAAATTTGTTGTTCGCATCAAATAGAGGGCTTGCTTCAGTATTTTTTCCATTGTGTAAATTAAATGATGATAAAGTATCCTTACGGTAGAACAACCTTGAGTGGAATCGTTAGCGTAACCCTTGACTACTAGTAGTACCCATTGTTGTGGAGTACCTGGCTACCCATTATCCGTATTAATAGCCCGGCGGATGACGAATTATTCTCTGAAGACACGAATCCATCACTGTAAAAGCACGACGGACGACGTCCATTAATCACTCCGTATCTTTCACTTGGCGCCGTGAAGGTCACGGAAACAAACTTTCATCCTTCAACCCTCCAACCAACTCAACCTCCCGCGAACTTCCTCTCTGCGCGTCTGCCGCTCGCGTCCTTAAACGCGATCATAAAGGGATCAAGGGATATACGGAGAATACACACGTCAGCGAGGGGGTTGTCGTCCTAAGCTTTCCCTCTCGAAGTAACATTTCATAACCGTCCCACCATTACTCTCCGTGCTGCAGCATCCCTCGAGACACTAAGCAGTTTCAAATCGCCCTGAGAATTCACGCCCAATAGTAATGAGCGCCATCATCCCCAGTCGTCAGAAGCTCACGACGACTGAAGTCAAAATAGTCTTTAGACTTTATCAGGCTAAAGTTTTAAGAAGGATAATAGATTGAGTCCCACGCTACGATAATTCAAGGTATGAGTAATAACATTTGATTCAATCATTGTAGGAATGAATTCAATCACGTAATTACAATGCCATAAAGGAACTGAAGCTCTCCAGTCTTTTATATATCATATATAAACTATACAGTATAACTTACGCAGAAGCATTGAATTTCATATTCCAAAGCCAAATCTCTCATTATTCAAAAGGTCGCTTTTGTTTATTGGACCAAGAACTTTTAATAATTTACCGAGTGACATTAACTATTTTACAAGGGGATCGGGTTGGTGAGGTGGCTAGAGTACTCGCCTACCACACGGGCGGCCAGGGTTCAAATCCCTGCAGTGGCGGATGTTTTTCAGAGGAACCCGATCCCTACTTGAGTGTCTTGTGGAGGGCACTTCAAGTGGAGTACTCCATCTGTCGGATGAGACGTTAAGCCGTGGTCCCCTTGGCGCTCATTCGCTAATGCCGACGCCGGGTTTCTATCCACCCTTCCTCCCTTACCTATCCCCTATGGCGCAAATGACCTTAGCTGTCGGTCGCCTCCCCAAATATCCAATCCAACTATTTTACACTTGTCAGGCCTCATTTAGAATATGCCGCTAGTGTACGGGATCCGTAAGAGGAAGGTTTGATAAAAGAATTAGAGCGTGTGCAAAGGAGATCCGCTAGATTTGTTAAAGGCCGTTATGATAATTTTATAAGTGTTACGAATTTAATAGAAGAACTAGGATGGGAATTACTATCAGAACGCAGGTTAAAATTTAGGTTTTACGTTTTAAGTAAATTCGAAACCGATTTGTTCACAGATGACGTTAGATATATATTGAGAACCCCTGCGTATTATGCTAGGTTTGATCATATTAACAAGATTAGAGAGATTGTCGTACCGATATATTCAAAATGTCATTTTACCCGCGTAGCATAAGAGAGAACAATAGGCAGCGTAGCAAAGGGATAGGTAGGTGAAATATAGTTGTGAGTAGTCTGCAGTGCATGATGCATGAAATAACAACAAATAATCCCTTTCTTATTATGTTGTAACTATCTGTTCTACTAAGTATCTCTCTTAGTTTATCGCCTCCCTCAGACCTAGAGATGTAGTGAGGCGTTAAGATAATATTCTCTGTGTTGCTCTGAATCACACCAGTTCTAAAAATCTCAAGCAAGCTAAGCCTAGCGTGTATCCTCTGAGTCTTTAAGGGCTCCCACTTCAATCCCTGTAAATGTTGTGAAGCACTATGGGTTCACTCGTTGCATTTTTTAATGAAGAGAGCAGCTTTTATTTATATTTCATCACTTTTTTTGGTTAAATGTTTATGACCAGGGTCCCAAATGCACGCGGCGTATTCGAGGTGTGGGTTATATTCTACAATAATGCTATATTTTGTGTCCCACGTGATATGGTCTTTTGACATTTCAAGACCGACGAGAAAATCTTAACCCTACCTTTATCCAAGTCATCGCACTCTCTTCATACTGATTTCAATGGTATCTCCCCATCTCTCCAAACCCCTTTAAAATGACAAGCAGGGAAAAGAATGGCGGTACCAGGAACAGAACCATGAATGGACGAGAGGGGCCTATTCTTTGGACTCAATGGATGACGACGTCTATTATAGTCAACTTGGAGAGGAATCGATAATGCGATTCGACCTCTCCGACCTTACGATCCGCTTGGTTTATGGGTGCATTCACTCAGTCAATTCTCCGGCTACTCGCGCCATCAGTTGACGATCTGAAGGAGACGTAAAAGGAGGAATTGAATCCCGGCTCTCGGAAGCCGCTTTTCGTGCACGCGAAGCTAATTTTCCATGAGAGCAGTACAGGAGATTATGTTGGTGACATCTATCGAAGATTAAACATTGATATTGACACCAAAATATGTAACTTTAAAATGAGGGAGCACTAATACTTCACACTATCGCCAATACGCTGAGGAAACCATATAAAGAAATAACAACAGGAAACAGACACTGGCTATTTATATTCCCCACATTTTATTTTCATTGAAATCTCATAGAGAATTAGTATTTTATCAATCAATGATAAATTCCTGACAAATATAATATGGAAAATAATCCCTTGTTGAATTATGTTTTTTTATTTTTGTTTAAAAAACACATATAACCAATGCTCATGTTAACATTGATTTTATATTCTTTTTATGTTTAAAAAGTTATATACTATTCATTTTATCTATATTTATTTATTTATATTATTTGCAAAATTTATAAATTGTTTATGTCAATTTAATTTTTGGTAGTTTACATTTTTCTTTGCCGTTTGTAGTTGCTATTTACTTTGTTATTGTTCAATATTTAGCTCCTTTGCAGGTATATTTTCGATTCCTCAACTTTTGTTCAAATATTTGTATAAATACCTGGATGTATGTCTCTTTGTTTTATGCTGCAAAGCCCGGAAGATGTCAATGCATTTTGCGGAACGTTGGTTGTGAGCATGAATATATATTACGGATTGTTATCTCGTCGCCAAAAACTGTTGCCTAGAATTCCGTAAACAAACAACTTTTTGGAAAGTGATGAAAGACGGAAGTTCAAATATAAATACAGTCGACAGATTGTAAATAAACACGTCTTACCGGTTTTACCATGAATATACATGGGTTTTACGTACAAGTAATCATAATTCAGTGGATAAAAATGTAGTACTACACGCGGGACGTAATTATACACTTTTTTAAATATCGTCCGGTCTACAGATATATTTAAATCCTCTTCAAATTTAATTACACAAATGCACAATTAACTTCTTAGCACTTCGTGAATATCGTTATACGGAAGTTTAATGATAATGCGAGGTGACTTCATGAGTATTCCCAATGGCTATCATTGCAGTGTAGAAAAAGGAATGCACTTACCGCCGCCTTGAACAGATTCTTATTTTTCAAACCAAGTCTCCTATTTTGGGTTCTTGTTGACGCATACCCTGTTTTGCAGCCTGGTACGAAGCAAGTTCTGTTTAAACAAGGCATTCTAAATTCTTTATTAAGGTTGAACGGGCTTAATGCATTCAAATTAGAATCAGAGTCTGGCAAACTTCGTCGTCGGCACATTATGGACGTTTAATAAACCTCTTACACATTTTCTGTAATAGATATTTCCTCTCTAGCATTTACAAAATAACTTTTAGATCAGAAAAATAGTAAGATATATTCAAGGCATCTATTAATTCATATCTCCTCGATTGTTATTGAATATTCACCACAGTCTCACGTTATCAAAAATTAACTACGTCTATTTACAATAACAATAGAAAAGACTCTAATTGAAGTGGCGCCAAGAACTGGATGAACTAAAATTGGAAATTTAGGCAACACGTAGCCTAGGCAACAATTCCAAACATCCGAATCCATAGTATATATTCATGGCTGCGAGTTTAATACACGAATGACCAAATATTCAAGAATATTATTACTATATATTAGTATTTCATTTATGCTTCATGAGGAAGTAGTATTAACTTGATATAAGCGTCTTAAATATGGTTAATACACGTTGAAATCGGTCATGACAAAAATATATTGTGCAGAAATTTACAAAGTATCCATTCTTCTTATTACTACTTATGACTACCATACCGGAAAGCTGACGTTCAACAACACGTTGGTTAACAACCTATTTTATTTCCCGCTGATGGGAAAAATTCGTATTTGAATATGTTTCCGTCTATGATCTAAAACATATAGAAAATGGGCCAATAGCCGTAAACAACTGGAAATACTCGTAAAAAATCACAAACTTCGCTGTGTTGGTCTGCCGGGATGGGACTTCAACAGCAGAGAAAAACACTAGCCTCTCCACCAGAACACCCCACCTTCGCAAGGGCTAATGGGACCCCGCTAAGGACGCATTGGGTTATAACCTGGGATCCACAATGAATACTCAGCGGGGTCCCATTAGCCCTCGCGAAGGACCCTATCTGGTTTGTGTGTGTGCGTCTGTACTGGTCACTGGCGTGGAAGTTACCTTCCCGTAAACCACCACAGGAGGGTAATACGGTGGAGAGGCTGGGGTTGGTTGGGCCAATTGTTTACAACTATTGGAGACTCCCCATTTTCTATTTCTACATCTACGTACTACCCTGCGAGCCACCACGAGGGTGTGTGGCAGGGGGTGAAGATCACCAAACATGCACTATTGACATGCAACTACGATATTTAAGGGAGACATGCTAGATAATAGGGTCACATGCAGCTAGACGGTTAGTATCTACATAATAAGAAAGGGATTATTGGTGGTTATAACATGCATCATGCACTACAGACTACTCTAACTATATTTCACCTACCTATCCATTTGTTATGCTGCTATTTCTTACGTTCTACAGAGCGCATCTAAGGATTGTTTTTAGCAGGGATTTCACTTCCAAAAACCTTATCGCTTACATTTTTACATGGATTTCGTACCCCTTGCCTTACGCCTTGCAGCAGCCAGCAGAGGAGTAAGTAGACATAGAGGTAGATGTAGATTGTGATGAGTTTTTCATAAGCTTTATTCATACTATTTCTATTCCGCCATGTTTGTTTTCCTTTCGTACGGATCTTGAGGAATAAGTAATGCGTGAGAGATGTTCTCGAGAAGATATTTTGCATGTGAATTCAAGAAGTTTCAAGGTAATGACAGTGCCCTTGAGACGGTTGAAAGTGACCGGACGCGGAAATGAAAGCCTTTTCCTTAAAACGGCGGAAAGATCAGAGCAGCTTGAAGGCGAATGACGGCGCATTGCGCGAGCACTTTGAGTAATATTGGCTTAATTGTGACCGGCACGCGATGCATGCGAGATAAAAGGTTGTTAAGCTTTGCTTGAATATAATCACGAGGAGTTAAATGTCAATAAGGAATTTGTCGGTTGAGGGATGTTTTAGATCATTATAATGATGAGGTGAGCTCCTACGGCTGGACTAACAGAAAATGGAGAGTCTCCAATAGCGAGGAATGTATGATAAAAGAATTAGAGCGCGTGCAAAGGAGATCCGCTAGATTTGTTAAAGGTCGTAATGATAATTGTATAAGTGTTACGAGCTTAATAGAAGAACTAGGATGGGAATTACTATCAGAACGCAGGTTAAAATTTAGGTCAAAACCCTTTAAGTAAATTCGAAACCGATTTGTTCACAGATGACGTTAGATATATATTAAGAACCCCTGCGTATTATGCTAGGTTTGATCATATTAACAAGATTAGAGAGATAGATTGTCGTACCGATAGATTTAAAATGTCATTTTTCCCTCGTACTATAAGAGAGCAGCGTAACAAAGGGATAGGTAGGTGAAATATAGTTAGAGTAGTCTTTAGTGCATGATGCATGTAATAACAACCAATATTCCCTCTCTTATTATGTAGATACTAACCATCTAGCTGCTAGTGACCCTATTATCTTGCATGTCTCCATTAAATATCCTAGTTGCATGGCAATAGTGCATGTTTGGTGATCTTCAACCCCTGCCACACACCCTCGTGGTGGCTCGCAGGGTATTACGTAGACGTAAACCAACGACGTGTCTCTGGTGTATATGAAATTTTGAGTGCTACCAAAAACATAAGTGTGAATCTCCTTAAATGAATGTGTTTTTCCCTCCCACTCTCCCCTATTAACCATACCTTTCCCCCCACCACCTCCCACTGACAGTGACGCACGTCACTGACGTCAACCAACCACTTCTCCCCCAATCCCTCCCCCCTCCCTAGGTCTCTATATATTAACTCGCATGCTATACATATCTACATCTACGTCTACATCTACGTAATACCCTGCGAGCCACCACGAGGGTGTGTGGCAGGGGGTGAAGATCACCAAACGTGCACTATTGCCATGTAAGTAGGATATATAATGTAGACATGCTAGAAAATAGGGTCATAGTTTATTAAATACTACAGTAGATTATTAGTTATTGCAAGTAATTGCAGTAGTTATTACAATAGAATATTAGTTACTACGGTATAGTAAAGGTTAAAATCTACATAATAAGGAAGGGATTATTGGTAGTTATTACATGCATCATGCACTACAGACTATTCTAACTATATTTCACCTACCTATCCCTTTTGCTACGTTGCCTATTGTTCTCTCTTATAGTACGAGGGAAAAATGACATTTTAAATCTATCGGTACGACAATCTATCTCTCTAATTTTGTTATTATGGTCAAACCTAGCATAATACGCAGGGGTTCTTAATATATATCTAACGTTATCTGTGAACCAATCGGTTTCGAATTTACTTAAAAGGTTTAACCTAAATTTTAACCTGCGTTCTGATACTAATTCCCATCCTAGTTCTTCTATTAAACTCGTAACACTTATAAAATTATCATAACGGCCTTTAACAAACCTAGCAGATCTCCTTTGCACGCGCTCTAATTCTTTTATCATACCTTCCTCGTACGGATCCCATATACCAGCGGCATATTCTAAATGAGGCCTGACAAGTGTAAAATAGCTTCTTTCTCGGACTCTCTCATCGCATTTGCCTAGAACCCTTTTTACGAATCCTAATCTACGGTTTGCTACACTAGTTATTTCCCTGATGTGTTTCCCCCATGACATGTCTTCACTGATAGTGACAAATGTACATGTCTTCCCCCATGACATGTTTTCACAGATGGTGATATTGTACATTTGAAAAACATTGCAACGCAATCGAAACCCTGGTCAGGAATAATAGTTTTAAGTGTGGAATATACTAAGATATTTCTCTTTTTCGTCATGTCTGCGGTAACATTCCACAAATTTACGCCTTCAACCATTAATTTATTCACCAGCTATGGTTTTAATGCATTCATTAGTTTTATTTACTATTAAATCAACTTATTTTAATTGGTATTAATGTTTTTGTTCATAATTTCTTATTTTACCGAGTGAGATGTGTTTAAATTGAATTCTGCTCCTAAATCGTAGGCACACAGGAGGAAAATTCTCCCCCCAACGCTGACTCATCATACAAGGACCAATTTAGAAGACGAGAATGCTAAAGGAGCGGTCCTGAAGGTCGGGGTCGACTTTCTTCGGCGACACGGACCCTCGCTCGCCAAACAAACCCACATCCTGTTCGCCCGACTTGGCGCAGACAACACCCGAGAGAACACCGCCTCCGCTCATAGAACTCTCTATCCCCACGAGTGTCTTCCCATGACTCACGCGACGAAACTTGGCCCGACTTGAGTGAGGTCCACAGCAATCACGATGAAGTGTCTCCTCTCTCACCGAAATATACGCGTCCCGCTGAGGGCGACCCACGCCCACTTCATCCTCGTCTGACCGCAGGCGAATTATTCCGCACGGTCCATGACGAACTTGAATGATTGGGGCCTTGGTATTCTCAAAATCACCACGTCTAACATTCCATCCCACGCGATATCTTCTTCTCTGGATACAATTCTAGGATTGGTCTGCAATAGTCTTCCCCTTATCCGATCTTGGACCAATCTTTTCACTTCTCTGTACGATTGGCAACCTTGTTCCTTCATCAACTGTTCCATGTAGTCCAGTTTAGGTCTGCCCCTCTGGTTTTTTCCCTGTACTGTAACTTCTAGTATGGTCTTAACCAAGCTTTCGTGTCGGAGAATATGGTCAATCCAGGTGTTCCTTCTCTTATTTAGCATTCTGAAAAGACAACGTCCTTCCCCAATCCACTTAAACCTCGGACAATATGGCCAATCCAGGTGTTCTTTCTCTTATTTAGCATTGTGAGTAGACACCGTCTTTCCCCTATCCTCTCAAACACATCCTCGTTCGTGACTCTTGCCACCCAGAGTATTTTCAGCATTTTCCTACAGCACCACCCTTCAAATGCCTCCATTCACAGTTGAGTTGAGAGTTGTTCACAGATGACGTTAGATATATATTGAGAACCCCTGCGTATTATGCTAGGTTTGATCATCTTAACAAGATTAGAGAGATAGATTGTCGTACCGACAGATTTAAAATGTCATTTTTCCCTCGTACTATAAGAGAGAACAATAGGCAGCGTAGCAAAAGGGATAGGTAGGTGAAATATAGTTAGAGTAGTCTGTAGTGCATGATGCATGTCCCTTCCCTTTCTCAATCCCTTCCTTATTATGTAGATACTAACCATCTAGCTCCATGTGACGCTATTATCTAGCATATCTCCCTTAAATATCCTACTTGCATGTCAATAGTACATGTTTGGTGATCTTCACCCCCTGTCACACACCCTCGTGGTGGCTCGCAGGGTATCACGTAGATGCAGATGTAGATTCTTTCCTTCTCTCTCTTTCCAATTGTCCAGGTCTCACTACCATAGAGCTGAACGCTCCCTACGAAATTCCTCAATACCAATTTCCTAATCCTTAAATTAATGTTGCTGGCGGTGAAGAGTTTGTTTGTCTTGTTGAAGCCTAGCTTGGCCTGGTTAATGGGGCTTACTATTTCCTTCTTGCTCCGCCCATCTGATGTAATTTTGCTTCCCAAATAAGCAAACTCGTCCACCGTCTCTAGTGCTTCTCCTCCTAGAAACCATCTCTACTCTCGTCCCATGTCTGCTTACCACCATCACTTTTGTCTTGTTCTTGTTTATTTTCATGTTATACCGGGTGTCAAAAATCTCTTCCATTTCTACGCTATATATGTCTCCAGAAACCTGATGTAATTCTTTTTTTCACAGCTGCGTTTGACCAAGTATGTTGCTAAAAGGGGGTGTGACCCAGGAGATCAAGTCTCATACCATTTCTACATCGACTAATTACGCTACATTCGAATATGGTCTCCATTATGATCTCGCTCACTTACCGACTCGACTACCTAAAAAACCTTAACATATAACAATATATTACCGATCCACGTATTCTACATCTACATAATACCGTGTAAGCCACCACTGGGGTGTGTGGCTCGGGGTGATTCAACACCAGGCATGAAGCCCTCATCCCAGCTGAAATCCGAACCGCGCACGTTACCCCGGAATGCAAGGCGCAGGCCATAAGCAGTCTGAACAACTGTGCGCGGTCAGACCAGAAACTAGGAGAGTGCTAAGTATACGAACATGCTACCATGAAGTGCACTACTTAAGATATAACTACTGGTTATAATTACTGTGATAGATAAATAGTTCTACGAGGTACTCAATCATGCAAGACCTGTAACATGCTGGAAATTGCATATGAGGTTTGGAGCTAATAACGATGTATTTATTAATTTGCACTTAAACGAGCATAAATGCCTTTGATTACATATTCATTACAATTAACTCTTTTTTTACCTACACAAACACCCATGTCCTGCACCTCGATTCTGTAAATGTCATAAGCGTCATGAGGGTGATAGCTATGAGGGGCAACTTATGACGGCCATGACGCTCGAGAGATTCTATAAGCGAGCGTCAGAAGGCTTATGACGATACGTAATGACAGGGAACCAAACTTAGGTATTAGTACGTTGGTAGCCCTTCGTAAACAAGAAGAACCAATGGAAATCACCGACACATCCCCTCCATCCATCCAAAAAGTTGACTAACGGCAACCGTGGAAACTATCGTTTTCCAACTATGAACAAACCACAACAAACAGCCAAGGATTCTTTTAAGTACCTAATCATGTAAACAACAAACGAGTGTGTTTTATGCTTGAAAATAAATGGATACTTTGTGTTGGCAAGTTCCTAATATAAATTAAGTTTACAAGCTAATATTGTGAAATATGATTAGCAGCTACTATGCAGTACCCGTAATTTGAAACCAATCGCATAATAGGAATACATTTGTCCAGCATTCATCGAATGCGTTTAAGGATCCCGGAGAAAGGTCTCGAAGTAAATAGTGGGTCAATGTTTGGAGTAAAATACGGTATTATTTTGAAGAGGTGTGCAGTTTAGATTTGGGCCAGCCGGCTTCAAGTCTTCCTAGAGTTTTCATAATCGACCGTATGCAGTACGGGTAATTTGAAAGTTTTAATTGTATGATTATGCGTGAAAATGAGAAGAGTTAATGGGAGTAAAGTCCACACACATTAACAATTCTTTGATAATCGTTCTTGTGCAACATTTGTAATAATAGCAATGAAGTGAAGTTTCATATTTTAAAACGAAATGAGAAATCCGTCGTATTATTCAGAAAACATACCAAAGTAACATATTAGGTACCTACCTAGTTATAGTAGTCTGTAGTGCATGATGCATGTAATCACAACCAATAATCCTTTCCTTATTATGTAGATACTAACCATCTAGCTCCATGTGACCCTATTTTCTAGCATGTCTCCCTTAAATATCCTAGTTGCATGTCAATAGTGCACGTTTGGTGATCTTCACCCCCTGCCACACACCCTCGTGGTGGCTCGCAGGGTATTACGTAGATGTAGATGTAGATGAAAGTGTTGTGTTTAGCATCATAGAAGATATATGCATACATGACAACCACGAAATTATATAACATGTAAAGCATCACACAAAACTGGCTGGGTACTTCCCTGAGGGCTCTCCCATCTGATTTATATTTTTCCTGGAATTTAAGCCTCAAAAGTGGGGCGGGGTCTTATATGTAGAGGTGGTCTTATATTCAGGTAAATACGGTATTAGTGAGAGACTAGAGTTTTGGAAGAGAGCGGAGAGAAATACAGAAAAGTCTATTCAAACATTCATTCCAGCGCTAATAAATGGCGAGATCAACACCGGGAAGACAATCGTCTCGGTATAATGGACTTCCACAGACCGGAAAATCTCTGACCACGCCACTGTTAATATACGGCGCGTCCACAGGGCCGGAGGCAAGGGAAATAAACCAGCCCCGAGACACAGCACGTGCGAGGAAAAGCTTGTAATAGACTTTTTTTCCTAAGATGAGCCGTCTCCTCACTTTCGCCCAAGAAGAAGATCGCCCACCTGAATCTCCGAGACCTACCGGGCCGGGCCCACCTCCCGGCCGGCATCCCATTTTCCCCCAAACCGACGTTAAAAACTTTCCTTCGGGATCCGGTGTGGGACGCCTATTCCCGCAAGGAGTTGAGACCGCATTCCTGCATCTATTTCACTAATCTCGCGCCTAAAAAAAAGGTGGAGGGTCTCTAGGGCGAGCTGTGCGTGTGGAGAAAGGGGTCGAAAGAGGGGAGGAGAAGTGTCTTCTCCTTCCGTGAAGATGGATTATTCTTGGAAGTGAAAGGGAAGCAAGTGGGAGGGTGGGGTTGAAAACTTTGAGACTATCGTGTAAAGAGGGTGGAATGTGGGATGTATTGGGTGATGAGCCGCCTCTAGGAGGCGACTGCGTGAACGAAGGCAAACAGTAAAACGCACCCTTTCGTTTGCATAGCTTGAAAAGAATGCTACTTTCAATTAAAACCAGGCTAAGTTCTAAAGGAGGATCCTTAGTTTTAGAACACCCAAAATAATTAATGAAATACAAAGGAAAGCAGCGCGCTTCGTTAAAAACTGCGACGAGCGTACATTAGTGTCACAACTTTTAGAGGGATTAAGATGGGAGCCCCTAGAGACTCGGAGGCTACACGAACGACTTGGTTGCTTGATAAAATCAGGTTGCTTGAAAAAAAGGTTGCTTGATAAATTCAGAACTGATGTTTTTCATGGCGACGCAGAGAATATTATCATGACTCCTCACTGCATCTCTAGGTCTGACAGATGCGACAAAATAAGAGGGATGTCTTGCCGAACAGGTAGGTACAAAAACTCGTTCTTTCCGCGCACAAAAAACGATCACAATGAAAACTGAGCTCCATTAAACACACTCCTTAAATACATGTCACTATTTCACCTCCCAAAAATTAACATCTTTACACGGATGGTGACCTAACACCCCCTGCCACGCGCCCATACGGCGGCTCGCAGCGTATTATGTAGATGTAGATAAAGATGTAGACATGCCCGATAACCTACTTTGATTTTAATATACATTATAGAGCAACCTGCCATCTACCTACCATCCTAATATTACCTATCCTATTTACCTACCATCCTAATATCTAACATCGGATAATATAAAAATATTACTCGGTCATTGTTCATTTGACGAAGATATATTGGTTTAGAAATGATGAATAAATACGATGAAATGCATTGTCTTAAGATAGTTTGATCCATATATCTTTTCACCTAGAGATCAATAGATTAGGTCTTATTTTTGAGAATAATATCTCATCTTCCAAACATAAGACAAAATTCAACCCCTTCCACACTAATTTCCGATGTTTTTGTATCAAAAATCCCCTTTGCATGGGAAATGGTTAGGTGTATTCACTCCAGAGAGGGATTATTTAAAAAAATGAGGAATTTCTAACACTTTAATCTCATCAAGAAATCAACAAC
This sequence comes from Ceriagrion tenellum, assembly GCA_963169105.1. NCBI lineage: Eukaryota > Metazoa > Arthropoda > Insecta > Odonata > Coenagrionidae > Ceriagrion > Ceriagrion tenellum. The sequence continues at coordinate 86,020,282 of OY720642.1, read as the reverse complement.
TATGTAGTTTTAATGCTTTCGCGAATATTTTTTAAAATAAATCATATTGTCACCGCAGTATATTCTTCTGGATCGCAATATACCTTCCGTTGTGAAGAAGTTACAAACGTACCGCGTGAAAAAATGAGTCAAATAATAGACTCATGTATTTTTAGGTACCGAAAGAATTTCCGAGAGTTTTTACGAAAAACACCATCCCTTTTATGTGGAAAACGGTACGTGTATGCACTACAGAGAGACCTTTTTTTATAAAAAATGAGGAATTTTTCAATCCCGTCTCGTCAATTAATTAACAGTGTGCAGTTTGTTTCATTTCTCAACTATTGTTGAAAATTAATCATATTGTCCCTGCAGTGAATTCTTCGGTAAATAAAAAAACCTACCGTTCAGAACTAGTCGCTAGTATATGGGATCCGTACGATGAAGGTATGATAAAAGAATTAGAGCGCGTGCAAAGGAGATCCGCTAGGTTTGTTAAAGGCCGATATGATTATTGTATAAGTGTTACGAGTTTAATAGAAGAACTAGGATGGGAATTAGTATTAATATGGATGGCCGCTAGTATATAGGAGCCGTACTAGGAAGGTATGATTAAAGAATTAGAGCGCGTGCAAAGGAGATCCGCTAGGTTTGTTAAAGGCCGTTATGATAATTACATAAGTGTTACGAATTTAATAGAAGAACTAGGATGGGAATTACTATCAGAACGCCGGTTAAAATTTAGATTAAACCTTTTAAGTAAATTCGAAACCGTTTTGTTCACAGATGACGTTAGATATATATTGAGAACCCCTATATATATATATATATATATATATATATATAAATATATATATTAATATATATATATTCGGCGGACACAACCGCCTTCTTCAGAAATAAGTAGGTACTGGTTTTTCTTTTTTGTGTGTTCTGTGTGTAACTGCCAGTCACGCCTGTGACATTTTTTATAATATCTGTGCACTATACGTGTTTTTCGTCGAGTAGATATATATATATATTTATATAATCGTTCGTTCATTCACTCAGACCGCTCAGCGGCAAATACACACAAAATGTTTAAACAGAAAGGTAGAAAGAAAGTGGATGGGAACAATAAAATCAACAAACACAGTGGAGGTGTGAAGATGTAAAGATGGCCGATTCCAAGCAGGAAAATTCAACTGGACCGGGAAACCTAGATTTCGCGTCCAATATGCAGATCACCAAGCTACCCAGTCTGCTAATAATCCACTGGAATCGGCGGGGGGTTTATATGAACAAACAATCCCCAAGGCATGACCCACGAGAGCGGCCAATAGATGGGATGCTGTTCACCCACCGGCAGAGAGAGAATGACACACACACACAGAAGACGAATTGAAAGAATAACTCAAGCACACAGACAGTGGTGAAAGATATAGAACAGGCGTTTGTTTCTTTCTCAGTCAACTTTTGAACTAGAAGAGTGAGGTTTGGTGCATTAAATGTGGAATCTCTGTTTTCATGATTTGGTAGTAGTTTTGGATTTTTATTGGGCGTGTGGCAGGGGGTGTTAGGTCACCAGCCGTGCAAATGTGTAAGTTATTTGGAGTTGTAATGTAGACATGAATTATAAGGAGTGTATTTAGTTAGTTTAAATGAGATCCAAAAGAGCGGCTGCTTGGGCGTGTGGCAGGGGGTGTAAGGATACCATCCGTGCAAAGATTTAAGTTATATTTTTGGGTTGTGGTTGCAACAACCAGAAGGGAGAAAGGCCAAAAGGGAGAGTGGAAGAGTGTAAAGGTTGAAACAAAAGAAACCCACAGTGCTCTCCTATTCGAATGGCTTCAAAAACAACAAAGGAGAACAGTGACCGTATTCTCTCCGGGTTTTTGTCGCGTCGATCCATTTTTGGGGGACAACAGTTTAGCCTGCCTTCCAGCTGGCTTCGTCAGGTCCTAAATGAGATGCAGATCATTTTCTTAACGGTTTTAGTCAGGTGCGCGCTCTTTGGCCGGATGGAAATTCGAAAACGATTGTTGGAAGAGCCGTTTAAACGTTGAAGCTAGCGTATAGCCGTCTTCCCTATTAAAGTTTAAATAATATCCAAGAGAGCGGCTGCTTGGGCGTGTGGAAGGGGGTGTTAGGTTACCAACCGTGCAAAGATAAATAAGTTAAATAAGAGGAACCGAAAAGAAAAATGTTCGCCTTTCCGCAGTCGCAGAGCACGCATTTTCGGAACCTGGACATGTAATTAATTTTACCGGGTGTAAGATCATCGCCAGAGAAAATAAGTATTTCCCTCGTCTAATACGGGAAGCTATCGAAATAGCGAAGAACACAGAGAACTTTAATAGAGAAGACGGCTATCCGCTAGCTTCAACATTTGAACTGCTCTTCCAACAATCGATTTCGAACTCCCATCCGGCCAATGAGCGCGCGCCTGACTAATATCGTTAAGAAAATCATCTGCATCTCATTTAGGACCTGACGAAGCCAGCTGGAAGGCAGGCGAAACTGTTGTCCCCCAAAAATGGATCGACGCGGCAAAAACCCGGAGAGAATACGGTCATTAAATAACCGCGGAAGCCTCCGTACCAAAGGAGAACAGTGAATGAAAAAAAACATTTTCACCAAGGAGCTATTTTTAGACTAGGACACTTACCCCCTGCGGGTTCACACCCCTGCTCATGGAGTGAGCAGCCTAGCTGCCTGCTAGTATAGTTGTTATTTCAGTTGTCAGGATTCAGGTCGATGGCGTAGTGCCCTCTCCTTATACCTCGATGGCTCAGACTAACAAATGGTTAAGCTATCCGTGAAAGCAAAGTAAAGACGAACTATACTCCGTACCCACTAACAGGAGGATAGATTAAGCAATTTTCTTTAGATTTCTCATACAACACCCCGGATTTCCTCATCTTGCGAGAGGCAGAGGGACAAAGTAAAACGAGCCCATGGCAAAAACGTCCACATCCACTCACGACCGCGAGGCAGAACTCGAGAGGAAAGAAACGTTTGCTTCGGAAGCAAGACGAGTAGAAATGCAATTTCATATTTAGAAAAAAAACACAGACGGGAGGACGTGAGCTCTTTGCCAGCGCTCGTGCGGAGAATTAAGAATCCCAAACGGTAAGAACGGACGGTGGGGAAAAGGAATAAGAGACGGGATAGGAAGGAAGGGACTCGTTCGTAAAAAAAAAGAGCTTCCTCTTGCATATCTGTCGGTCCGAGACACGAATAATGAATCATCAACCTCAATTTCTCATCCCTTCTCCTTCTTTCAAAACTCTCATTCGTCCGACAATCGAAATACTCTCGTGAAACAAGGTCACCAGGCGTTGACTATTATTTTTTTTCAGCGTCGGGAATACATTTAGAATTTATCCCGGGCAATTGGTGTTTAGGCAACCAGATAATTTTCCTTCGATGTTAACAGAAATGGCAAGATTAATCGATTGATTGATGCCTTGATGAGATGACCGTCATGAACATCTTTTGCATGCTCCCTGCATTACATCTACATCTACATATTCATCTACGCGATACCCTGCGAGCCACCACGAGGGTGTGTGGCAGGGGGTGAAGATCACCAAACATGCACTATTGACATGCAAGTAGGATATTAAGGGAAATATGCTAGATAATAGAGTCACATAGAGCTAGATGGTTAGTATCTACATAATAAGGAAGGGATTATTGGTTGCTTTTACATGCATCATACACTACAAACTACTCTAACAATATTTCACCTACCTATCCCTTTGCTACGCTGCTTATTGTTCTCTCTTATAGTACGCGGGAAAAATGACATTTTAAATCTATCAGTACGACAATCTATCTCTCTAATCTTGTTAATATGAACAAAACTAGCATAATACGCAGGGGTTCTCAATATATATCTAACGTCATCTGTGAACAAATCGGTTTCGAATTTACTTAAAAGGTTTAACCTAAATTTTAACCTAGGTTCTGATAGTAATTCCCATCCTAGTTCTTCTATTAAATTCGTAACACTTATACAATTATCATAACGGCCTTTAAAAAATCTAGCGGATCTCCTTTACACACGCTTTTATCATATCTTCCTCGTACGGATCTCATATACTAGCGGCATAATGTAGATGAGGCCTGACAATTGTAAAATAGCTTATTTCTCGTACTCTCTCATCGTATTTGCCTAGAACCCTTTTTACGAATCCTAATCTAATCCTAATCGAAAGGATAAGTGAGGGAATGCCAAATTCAGCGGGTAAGGAGTAACCAAGATTTTTTTCCAAAATTAGTAGGAGTGACAGGATTCGGAATGATTGTTGTTGCGTCACTTTGTTAGTTAGTGCGTGAAGGCTTGGTCGCACTAGGCTAGTAATTTAGTTGAGTACCGAGTAATTTAGTAACTAAATTTGTCTGAACAACAAAAATTTAGTCGAGTGGATTAGCAAGTTATTTAGTCGAGTCGATCCATTTCGTTCTAATTTCTGTCGGGCGAGTAGCGCCCCCCACCATGCGTCACTGCTCACTCGTTCATCGGCTAAAATAGTCCGAACCTGTCGTCTTAGTCGTGTTCATTAGCTGCCGCAAACGTGTCGTTTCGCTGGAGCGAAGAAACAACTTTAAAATTTGTTTCTAAATACGTACAACATGAATGCTCGTGGAATGTTAAGTCCCTAAATAACAGAAATAAGCAAATGAAGCAATCTGCAAACATGGATTTGGAAAATACAATGAACGTACCTAGATTTGGTGAGAAGGAAATAAAAGTGAAAATTAAAAACATCAGGTCAGTGCATACCTTTGTTATTTTATTACAACAGCATCTACATTGCACAATAGGCTCCTATTACTATTTCTTTTAGAAGCACTACCTAACGTGATATAAATCATTTCAAACAGACCCACTTGCAGGAGTTAAAAAAAATTTATAAATAATAAAAAAAGGAAATTCGGATATGGTTGATTTTCCGAGTCGAAATATATGCGTGAGTGTCCTTAAACTACATTCAGTGGCCAGAAAGTAGAGAGTTGCCAGTAATTTTGTTACTGCCGGAATTGCACTTCTTAAATGCGTATCTTTACACTGAATTTTCGACTGCATTTTCATTACCAGAAAATTTACTCAACTTTAAACATCCTCAAGCTATCGGAGTATTCTTTGGGATCTTTTAATGCTAATTCCTTCAGACGACAATTCGTAGCTCCTAGTTCATCTCTTCTATTAATCCATTTTCGTATCCATAGCTTATTTTGCTCTATCACACAAATTTCTCCATCCACCTCTTCCAAAATAGCCATTACCATAAGCCTTATCAGTTTATTCACTCTATTGCGTTGCAGCCCCCTCATCTTGCAAAACACGACACACTTGTAAACTGTACTCGTCCATAGGGCGAATGATTTTTGGAGGGTAGCGAGTATTTGAGCTACTAAAATACTCTCCACTAAACTAAATCACTAGCCTAGTGGGAATCAGGCTTCATAATTAGTACGGTAGCCCGCAAAACCCGAGAAGAATATACTAATAATTGCATTGAGGTGGATGGGCACGTCATTACACTGAAGCCTGATAACCGGAACAACAACCATATTTATTAAAATTTAGGTTAAACCTTTTAAGTAAATTCGAAACCGAGTTGTTCACAGATGACATTAGATATGTATTGAGAACCCCTGCGTATTATGCTAGGTTTGATCATATTAACAAGATTAGCGAGATAGATTGTCGCACCGATAGATTTAATATGTCATTTTTCCCTCGTACTATAAGAGAGAACAATAGTCAGCGTAGCAAAGGGATAGGTAGGTGAAATATAATTAGAGTAGTCTGTAGTGCATGATGCATGTAATAACAACCAATGATCCCTTCCTTATTATGTAGATACTAACCATCTAGCTCCATGTGACCCTATTATCTAGCATATCTCCCTTAAATATCCTACTTGCATGGCAATAGAGCATGTTTGGTGATATTCACCCCCTGCCACACACCCTCGTGGTGGCTCGCAGGGTATCTCGTAGATGTAGATGTAGATATTTGTTGTCCCTGCTCATTCCTTACTTCCCTTTGGACAGCACAGCGGTATGGACGAATTTGCGGGTTTATAGCGAGAATACCCACCATCTGTTTGAAATTTAAGGCAAGAGAGGAAAACGCTGACCGGTTTGTTTAAAAGTAAAGCTGGATGAAGATTTTGGTGGTGTACATGACAGGGGATCAATTAAAAAGGTTGACAGCCTGTCGGGATTCTGAAATGCTGCTTGAGAGAAAGCTGGAGAAGGAAATCCAGTTAGGAGGATAAGAGATGTGTTTAAGGTATCTATTAAAGGAAATTCTGTATAAAAAAACACCACGAGCGAAAGTAGGGCACCTGATATATAAAGACTGTATATGTATTACAGGCCAAAAATCTATAAGGGCTACGAATAAAACCTCTTTTGAAAACTTCATTTTATGATGAACCTAACGATTGGTCTCATATCAAAACTAACTCCCAGGCAATCGCACTATTCCTGTCTCGATGACATCAAACAACCAGCAGGCAACGGATTATTACGACTAATTTCAGTCAATCCAGGCTTAATATAGTGGATGGTCGTTATTATGAAAACAAAATAATCGCGCCGTATTATAAGTTAAACTTGTACTTAATATTTCCCCACTGTACATAGTAAATTAAAGCCTGTACAAATGCGCAGTCTGTTGTTTTCATTGATATTACAGTTGAAATAGGAACAGAAAACAGAATATTACAGTTGAATTCCTCCAACCATTGAGGTAGACGGAGATGGCGCTATTGTGGTCAATGCTAGAGTCTGTAAACTTGATAATTCAGAGGTATGTAGAAACTGGTGAAATAGATCTCTTGCTTATAGAAAAATCGCATCATCAGTGTTCTACACTTTCATTGGAATAGAATTGGTCACAAGTATTAAGTATTATTTAAACTCAAACCTTTAAAACGATGAACTTTCTACTGAATCATCATCTTTGGTTGTTAACTCCTGAGGTTGTTGACTGCAGTCCTCCACCCTTCCCTATCTAATGCTAGTTCCCTTACCTCCTGTTATATCTTCCTATATACTTTCTCTACTCTTTCTCTAATCTTCCCTATTTAATTCAAGTTCCACTACCTCCTGTCATCTCTTCCTATGAACATACTTTCCTCATTATTTGGTCCATGATCTTATTCCTGAGTCTTCTACTGGGGGATTTTCCCTCTATTTTACCTTCAATTAAGTTCCTCACAAACCCATTGTGTCTCAAGGTGAGTCCACTTCATCCTATTCTTCTTTTCTTCATGGTGTTCCATATCGTCCTCTCCTCTTCTACTCTTCTGTACTCTTCACCATTTCCTATTTTGTCCGTCCGCTTTATCTTCAGCATCCTCCTTCAGCAACAGATTTCGAAGGATTTTAGTCCGTGCACGTCTGCTTTCCAAAAGGCCCTTTACGCTCCACTCGATATATGAAAATATAAGCGTGAAATACAAAAAGCAAGCATCATTTCGAGTTTATCGTAGCAGAAAGAATGGTACAAGCTGTGGAATCTTCTTTTCCTGCCACTCATCCGTTTACCGGAGCAGGTTACCTGCCGTGGACTCTATAGTACATCTCGATCGCAAATTTCTCCAGTACATTTCGATCGATAAGAGACCTTAATGACTGCGTTTAGAGTTTGAAGTAGGTTAGTTGATATGTGGTGTAGCTGATTAATTCATATGTCCCAAATGCGTGTTTCTAAATATGCTGAGTAGTGCTAACACCATGTTCTTCATGTTCCCTGCATGACTCTTGTGTCACGTTCATTTAGTTATACGGTAGATAATTTTGGTAGTTTTTGTAGCATTTGCAGCCTACCTGCTTATAGTGTGTGCTAGTATATATAGTGTGGTGCTTGTTGGTGAAAGTAAATTTCTTTACTCTAGTTCATGTTGGTGATAAGTCACCCCCCGTCAAACACTCTTGTGGCGGCTTGCGGGGTAATAAGTAGATGTGCATCTACATCTACATACGACCCCGCGATCAGCCGCATGGGCGTTTGGCAGGGGGTGGTAGGTCACCAGCCACCAAAAATGTAAAATTTTTGGAGGTGAAATGGTGACATTTACTCCTGGAGTGTATATAGAGGAGCTCAGTTTTCATTGTGGCTGCTTATTGTGCGCGGAAAGAACGAGTTTTTGTACCTATCTGTTCGGCAGAGTATCTCTATTATTTTATCGCATCTGTCAGACCTAGAAATGTAGTGAGGCGTCATGATAATGTTGTTATAATACCTATCTACATCTACGTCTACATCTACATAATACCCTGCGAGCCACCACAAGGGTGTGTGGCAGGGGGTGAAGATCACCAAACATGCACTATTGCCATGTAAGTAGGATATATATGGTAGACATGCTAGAAAATAGGGTCACAGTTTATTAAATACTACAGTAGATTATTAGTTATTGCAAGTAATTTCAGTAGCAATTACAATAGAATATTAGTTACTACAGTATAGTACAGATTAAAATCTACATAATAAGGAAGGGATTATTGGTAGTTATTACATGCATCATGCACTACAGACTATTCTAACTATATTTCACCTACCTATCCCTTTGCTACGCAGCCTATTGTTCTCTCTTATAGTACGAGGGAAAAATGACATTTTAAATCTATCGGTACGACAATCTATCTCTCTAATCTTGTGGATATGGTCAAACCTAGCATAATACGCAGGGGTTCTTAATATATATCTAACGTCATCTGTGAACAAAAAGCTATATATATATATATAATATCTAACTATATATATATATATATATATATATATATATATATATATATATATATATATATAAAAGCTATAAAAACCTATCTGTTCGGCAGAGTATTTCTCTCATTTTATCGCATCTGTCAGACCTACAAATGCAGTGACGCGTCATGATAATGTTAATGCAGATGAACATTTCAGGCTTATTGGTATGGATGCACGGATACCTTTATATCCAACCAATTCACACATTGAAATCGCGAATAGCAGAGAGCGCATTTCAAGGTTTCCCTAAGAGCAAACGATTTGGAAATTCGACAACTGGTGAGTTCCCACGCGCCGCATGTTCTGCTTTCGTTCCCTCGCATAATATACATATTTTTTTCCTTCCTATGGTGGTCCACTTCAAATGTTCCCGCGGAGAAATCCGTGACTTCTACCAGCCGCATTTTCTCTCCAAAATAAAAAAGACACGCGCGATTTCTCACCGAATCGAAGACGAGAAATACCCTCCCTTCTGTATTACTCGGAGGATAATTCGAATCCTTTCCTATCCTTCGGCAAAATCGGAGAAACCGTTCTCCCCGCCTCATGGGATCCTCCGCCTGGGAAATCCTCGGTCGCAAAATCTTCCCGAGGGAGCGATTTTTTGCCGAAAATAAAATTCCTCCCTCATCCACCTCCCTTCATCATATATTTCCTCAGATCTCGGAGGGGAATTTCGTGTGAATGTCTGCGAGATAGAGAGATAGCAGGCAGAAGCGATTCGTTATAAACTGACTCACTGAATCAATTACGGCGTTTGTGCTTACGCATGCCTTGAAATAACACACGTTCCATTTCTTCCAATGTATGTGTTGACTTGGTAAATATTTTGAGTGCGTTCCCGCGGAGGGCAAGTGATGATTTAAACCCTTCTGCTTGACAGAATTTCATCATAAAATCACCGATTTGTTTACTCAAGAAGTGCAATTTGGAAACTAAATTATTACTGTATAAATGGTTATTTTGACATTAAATAATTAAGAGAAGAAAAAAATTTATTTCATTTTAACTAAAATATGGTACATAAACACAAATGAAAAAACGACTTCGTTTTCTTCCACTGATTTATTTTTTTGGTACGACATGTTTCGACACATAGAGGTCATTTTCAATGTGTCGAAACATGTCGTACCATAAAAATAAATCAGTGGAAGAAAACGAAGTCGTTTTTTCATTTGTGAATATCAACTTCCACATAGTTGAGCCTGATACCATTGAACGTATGGTACATAAAACTTGTAGCAGGGAAAAAATAAGCCTGCACCAACAAAATCGAGGAAAAAATCTTATAAGCCATTACTTCGTAATGCATTTGGTTTTAAAATGATAATGTTGACAAACACAGTTTTCTTTAAGGAGGAACCTAGACTTTGAAGTACTGTTTTCTTAAGATATACAAAATTTGCTGTAATGAGTAACTTTAGGCTTAGTAATGCCTGAATCCATTTTAAAACAATCCTTGTACTTTTCCACTAATATTTATTAATGTACTACGCGTTTCCCAGCTTGCTGCATCCTCAAGTACAATTATTTACATGTTATTTATTGACAGTTAAAAATTCCGAAAAAATTTCTCTTTTATACAAGCCCCCAACCTACGTTCCCGCGCTATTCCACCCAAAAATTAGTTTGTTCTCCACCCCTCCCCCCCCAGCTTACTGGCGTTGGTAACTATCGTAATTATCAATAAATAATATGTAAACAATTGTACTTGAGGATGAATTAAGCTGCGAGCCGCGTAGTACATTAATAAATATTAGTGGAAAAGTTCAAGGATAGTTTTAATATGGATTCAAGTATAAAATACTTCCACAAAGTGACGCCTGAGGGGGTCAAGTTTATTAGGTTATGTTGACATATTTACAGCATAAAAAGATCCCCATATTCGTTGAAATACATTTTCTTTGCCCAGCAATGACGGCTAATTTTTTCTTTTCAATACCATCTCCGCAAGCCAATCGAATATTGCATTTACATTCTACGCATTTAAAGCCCATAGGAGGCATCATAATGAAATCCAGTGTAATGGTCTGTATGCATTCCTGTGACATTCTGGAGGCTGTTAGCCTCTGCAAATTTCGAACCTTCACTTGAACTAAAAACATATTATTTACAAATTTCAGGGATCGTATTTGATCAGGCATTCAAAACAAGCACAATTCTACAAACAACATAATCCATCAGTCGCCCATGTGTTTACATGATAAATATTTAAAGTCAATTTTCCGGAAGCATTGATGTAAGGAGTCCATCCGTTAGTCGAGCACGTTTAATTTCAAAATGACGAAATAAATTATTTTATTCTCTTTCAAAGCATTTATAAATGATTTCTTTTCTTGTGAAAGAATGTAATTGCTCCAAATAATCCTAGATTGTTCGTGGAAGAAAAATTTAAATAAAAAAACTAGGATTTGTGTGAAGAAGGTAAAAGAGTTCCTGGCTATCCAATGCTAATTAATTACTAAGTATTCTTTCTTTGCTACCTAAAGCCAGATTTGGAATTCTCTTTTGACTAGCACCAAGAAAAGAGCAGCGAATTAATTTTTCCCTATACTTCTGCCCGAGAACTAATGACCAAATATACTTTCCCGCTAGTTACATTTATATCCTACGCAGTCACTCATTAGGAAATGGTTAATTCTTTCGTGATCATTGAAGTCAGCAAATTCTTCAGGACTCTGATCATTTCCAACTCCCATTTGAACAGTAAAACGATTAATTTCAGGAATTTCAATTATTTTTTCGCAATTTCCAAGCATAAGGGAGGGTTGACACTAAAATAAGCTAGAATTCACGCGATTCGAACGTTGACTCAGAGAAAATTTTCTCTTCCCGATGGAAGAAGTGAGGTATTATTACCTTTAGATCACCGGAATGAATTCCATTTCCAATTGAAAAACTCAGGTAATTTATTTTTAATTCAGAGTTAGTGAAACCCTCACAGCTGACCAGTATCTAAACCAGCATTCACCCCCCCCCCTCTCTCTTTGATTTTTAAAATGTCTGAGTGCCTGTCTAAGGAAGCAAAAATCGCCGTATACGAAAGTGTACTTCTCCCAACTTTGTTGTATGGCAGTGAAACAGGATAGACGTAAGATTAGACTAAACGCCCTGGGTATGAGTTATCTGAGGAGTGTTTGCGGAAAAAGTAGGATAGATAGGGTGAGGAATGAGTGGGTAATAATTGAGTGTGGGTTAGATGCTCCAGTAATGGACATGTATGAAAGGAGTGTGCTTCGTTGGTTTGGCCATGTTGAGAGAATAGATGAGAGTCGAATAACGAAACAGATATATAAGAGTGAAATGAATGGTGCGAGAGGTAGAGGTAGGCCGAAAAAGTTGTGGTTGAATGTGGTTGAATGTGGAAATTCTTAGGAGGAGGAATGTTAGGAGTCTTAAAAACAAGAGGGGGTGTATGAAACAGTGTATGGGGGTAAATGAGGCGATAGAGGCCTCCAAGGATGGATCAGTATGGAGGAAATTATTGAAGCAGAGATAGGTGTACAAATATGTATGAATGAGTGAAACTTTGTGCCTCTGCCTACCCCGGAAGGGAACGCTGTGAATGGTATGTATGTATGCGTGTATGTTCTATGAAAAAAATTGTTATAACGTTAATTTAACTGATAATGTTTCATGTAGAAAGAATTTCTTTGCTACAGCCATATTTTTTTTCAAAAACATAGATGTAAAGATAAAAACATGCATGGTTATTAATGATTACAAGGAAATAAATATAAAATCACAGTATAAATGCACTCAAAAATATTACACCAACAGACTGCAGAAATAGACCTCATAACATTCAATCAACAATAGGATCATTAAAAAAATAAGATAAGTGAATGAGAAGATCAAATGTAGTCGCGAAATTATAATTATAAAAAACCGACTTTAAAAATAACAACACAAAACTACAGATACTCACAAAAAATAGATTAAAAGGAAGAAAGAGTCACTGCTCACTCGTTCATCGGCTAAAATAGTCCGAACCTGTCGTCTTAGTCGAGTTCATTAGCTGCCGCAAACGTGTCGTCTCGCTGGAGCGAAGAAACAACTTTAAAATCTGTTTCTAAATATGTACGTTAAATGAAGGGACACTTACGTTACGTTTACGTTTACGTTAAAACGCAAAAGTTATAAATTTTAATGTGTATGAAGAACTTTTTTGCCACAGCCATTTTCTTTTTAGATTTTTTACCGAGCATGTCCAGAGATGGGATGGTCCAGTGGTAGACATTTATAAAGGGATTGGGAATGATATTTTAGACCATTGAAACTATATCTGGGGGATTATGTATGCACTTGAATTAGATTTGAGGAGGATCTAGTATTTCATTAACGTATTTCGGAAATAGAGATGAGAAATGAGTGATTGAGAGTGTGAGAGATGATTTTCACTCGAATATACATTTCCAGATTATATTATCAAACTCACGATACACTGAGGCAACCAAAGTCTTAAGTGGAATAAGGAAAGTTTCAGTGCCCTCTGGTTTGAAATTCATAACCGTTAACATTTACGAAAAAAGCTATTTTCGTAACTTTTATGGCCACGGTGTCACTCCGAAGACACATTCGCAAGGATACATCACAGAAAAATGACCTCAAGATGACCATAATCCCTTGAGACAAAATAAAATTTCTTAGAGCGTCAATGAGGTATTCTCAAACGTTAAGTGATCTTCAAAAATATAATCACATCCTCCGAGAATAAGATGCATCGATATATCTGTGTCAGTTGCGAAAAGGGTGTTAAGGTAGTCCGAGCGAGATAGTTCCCCAATCATAATAGAGACCACATCCGATATATACGTTTTAATTTCACCAGCTGTGAGACATACGAATTAAACATTGCAAAACTAATGGTGCAATAATATAGTTTTACATAACAGGTATTGTAAGTAATCAAATGAAAATATCCGAATAAGTCTTTAACTTGACTCATTTTTTCACGCGGTACGATTGAAACTCCATCAAAACGGAAGGTTCATTGTGATCCCGAAGAATTTAATGAGGTGACAATATGATTAATTTTCAAAAATAGTTGAGAAAACACGGAAACTACAGACTGGTGATTTTTGACGATATCTAAGTTGTTAGAAATGCCTAGTTTATTTAGATTAGGTCTCTCTCGAGTGCATACTAGTACCATTTCCCATATTCCTATCATTTTATATTTTTTTTTATCATTTATGATTACAAGTATTTAAGAAATGAAAATGAAAAATCTTGACCATTGTATTTTTATGAATGAATTTTTTTGTCTGAAGCGTGTATATTATCATATTTTTTATATTATTTATGATGACAAGTTTTTAAGAAATTAAAATGAAAAATCTTAACTATTGTATGAAGGTATGATCATGATAGATTGATGTGGATGTCAATGTGTAACTTACTATTCGTGTGTAGCTTCGGAGTAGGTTCAACAATCTCTCCTTTATTTACGTCCGGCGTGTAGTACTACGTTCTTTATCCACTGCATTAGTATTACTGGTAAATAAAACCGGTAAGACGTGATTACTCACGACCTATAGACTGTATTTCCATACGAAACGGTGTTGATATCAGAGTTAGATCGCGTACAGCGAAGAGGAGCTAGGTTTGTGAAACGATGCTACGATAAGTTGGCTAGTGTGTCTGGACTGTTAGAAGAATTAGGATGGGAATCGCTATCACAGCGTAGATTAAATTATAGGCTTAACCTCCTAACTAATTTCAAGAAAATCATTTCTCTGACGACGTAAAAAACATACTATTAGCCCCATCGTACTACGGCAGATTAGATCGCGCCAATAAAATTAGAGAGATAGATTGTAGAACCGATAGGTATAAAATGTCATTTTTTCCGCGTACCATTCGGGACCATAACAGCTGTGATCGTCGTCATGAATAGTTCGAGTATTGACAATAGGCAGGCAGTAAATCTTTCTCATTATATTCTCTACTCTCTTATTTATGCATGATGTAAATATTGATGTTCTTATTTATGCATGATATTTAGAATCTGTAGTAGTAGTCTTTGTATCCCTTGCATGTTGGAACGATTGACGATAGAATGTTTCTTGGGTATTAGATTTTTAATTGGCGCTTTGCATGTGTGGTACGCGGGTTTTAATGTAATGTCGGTGTTCTACCATATCATTCATGCATGCCTGGTGCGAAAGCACCCCCTGCCACACACCCTTTGGGTGGCTTGCATGGTATGACGTAGGTGTAGATGTAGATGTATTTAAGTTTGAACTGCTGTTTTTTATCACTAGATGGCGACTCAATCGAAAAATTTGTTTGTTTACGGAAGTCTAAGAAACAGTTTTTGGCGACGAGTCGAGAATCCATAATTAATACTCATGGTTAGGACATTAAACATTAGTTAAGTCTCAAATTAAATATAATCAAGTAACAAAGTCTGAAAGATATTTGACTCATATTTACGGATGAGAATCCACACATCATTTCAAGCAATTTATCTATCAAGTAAAAATAATAGATCAGAGCTTTGCGATATGATCGGATGCATTGGAACATAGGAAAAATCAGATCAGAAGAGACTGGAACCATTCCAAACCTGGTGCCGGAGGTGGATGCTGAAAATGAAATGGATGCATAAAATAAGATAATACAAGTTCCTTGGTAACTTTGTGGCATTCCATATTTTTTCAAAGGATTTAATGGTTACATTTACAAAACCACATACTTAAAAACACACACGACCCGGGTTTCAACGCTTAAGCGTCATCTTCAGGTCAGAAGTCCGACCTTAAGATGACGCTTAAGCGTTGAAACCCGGGTCGTGTGTGTTTTTAAGTATGTGGTTTTGTAAATTTAACCATTAAATCCTTCATAGAATAAGAAATGAAGAAGTATACTGAAGTGTAGAAGAGTATAGGGCACAATGGAACACTATGCAGAAAAGTAGAACCAGACCGATTGGGTACAATTCGAGGCGCTGTAGGTTTGTGAAAAAATTAACTGAAGGAAAAATTGAGTAAAGGGACCCTAGAGGAAGTCCAAGGGATAGATACAAAGGAGTAATAGGGAAGAAACCACGCAAGAAGAGCTACCAGGGGCCTGTTTCTCGATTCCCGAAGTCAACATTTGCGGCTCTCCCCAAATGAAACGCGACTTGCGATATTTCGTGGGCGGCGAGTGGTGTGGGCTTTGGGTCAAGGTTACGACCCCACAACAGGCGAGAGAAAGTGTTTAACGTGTAACATTTTTCGCTCTGGTTGACCAAATACTCATTATCAGTTAACAATATACTTATTATTACATGTATTGTGCGTATCATATGCATTGACACATGAAAACTGCAGAAAATTATCTCCCTTAATAAAATGATATGCCACAGTGTACCTTACCATGAAGTTACGCTAGCATATTATGTAATTTTGTGATAAATACTGTTTCATGAAAGATAGAAACTACCGAAAATAATATGTCGACAAACAAGTTATGAAAATAACGTCCATTTTGAGTCCTTTCTTCACCAGATGAAAAAAAAACTAACCATCCGCTGAAAATCAAATTTGGGAGGCAAAAAACGAAGGCTACCAAATACAACTTCAAGGTAGTGCGAGCGTAATAGTTCCCTAGTAATAATAGAAGCCATATTCGAATTACACGTTTTAATTTCACCAGCTGTAGAACTTATGAATTAAATATTGCTTAATTAATGGTGCAATCACGTAGTGTTATATGACAGAAACGGTAAGAAATTGAATGAAAATGTCTAAATAAGTTTTTAGCTTGACTCATTTTTTTCGCGCGGTACGTATGAAACTCCTTCAAAACAGAAGGTTTTTTTGTGATTCCGAAGAATTTACTGCGGTAAAAATATGATTAATTTTCAAAAATAGTTAATAAAACACACAAACTACACACTGTTGATTTTTTGACGAAATCTAATAGTAGGGAACGCCTCATTTTTAATATAAGTTCTCTCTAGAGTGCGTACACGTACCATTTCCCATGTAAAAGGGCTGGTATTTTTTGGCAAATAACTCCAAGAGTAATGGGGTAAGGGGTTGAATTTTTGGCATCATTGGAGTGGTTGGATATTTTTCATTAAAATTTGACCAAATTCAATTATTTCTAGGTAAAATGATATTTCGCTCAATTTACCTTAAATCAGGAGTTAATCACGTTTTTAGTCAGCGTTTCAGCTTATGTAATTTCGTTTCTCTGACCTGGCGCGAGAACAAATTTAAGTGGATTGCCAAGCGTATCGACAGTAGCGTGAATCTTTGTTGTGAAACCACCTTTGCTATGTCTTTGAATGGAATCAATAACCTGAAGAACTCACAAACCCATTACCAAGGAATGTAATTATATATTTTTTTAATGTTACTCATAAAAAACTGGAGGAAGGTTTATTGCGTTATGTAGGCATACGTATTTTTTTTTAAACTTTGTCATTATTATTTACAGCTAAACTAATGTTATATTGCCACCAGACAATGTCTAACTGCAATATTAATGTAATAAATAAATAAGCATTAACACTCTAAACTTAGTGTCAGCCGAATGGTCTGTCGTATCTCGACTGCCGTAAGAGGTCAGACGTAAAGATGGGACTTTACCATCTTCCTTACGGTAGGGCCTTGCGGCTCTCATACGCCTTACGTCGATTGTAGAATCTACATCTGCAAAATTATGTGCAACTCACCACTAGGGTGTGTGGCACGGGGTGATTCAACACCAGGCATGCAGCACTCATCCCAGTTCAAATCAGAACCGCGCACGTTCCCCCGAATGCCAGGCTCAGGCCAAAAGCAGTCAGGACAACGGCACGCAGGCAGACCACAAACCAGGAGAGTGATACGTAGAAGAACATACTACCATGTAGCACACTAATCAAGATATAACTACTGGTTAGTATTATTAATGCGACAAATAAAGAGCACTTCAAGGTACTAAGACACGCAGGAGGATCTCATGGCGGAGATTTTATGCGAGGTTAGTATCTACAATTCATGTTAAGATATTTAGCACTACTGAAAAAATCTATTTAACCTATTCAGTATCCTAGAATTAATCTATCACAACAATTTTGGTCCCTTATTGTACGTGGAAAAAATGACATCTTAAATCTATCGGTTCTGCAGTCTATTTCCTTAATCTTATTCCCGTGATCGTTCCTACCATAAAAGTTTCGCTCTAGCAAAATATTTTGAACGTCTGACAAAAAAAATACTCTACATCAAACTTTCGTAAAAGATTTATCCTATATTTCTCCCTTCGATCAGATAGAGGTTCCCACCCTAATTCCCTCAACAATTTTGTAACACTACTATTTATCATAACGATTTTCAACAAGTCTAGCTGCCCTTCGCTGTATTCGATCTATATCTGAAACTAGTCCCACTTCGCAAGGATTCCATATACTAGCGGCGTACTCCAAGTGAGGAATGGGCTTGAGGTAATCCTACATTTGAGGAACATAAATACACCGGGCCTCAGAAATGTAGTTTTACTTAGAACTTAAGCCCGGTTGACACAGTCCAATATATTGGCCAATCCATTGGATATTGGATTGTGGCACGCTTGACACACACCGATTTCCAGCCCAATTTCAATACCACAATCTCCCCAACAATTTCTCACCCAATATTGGCACTCAGAGCAAGTTCTGTTTTCTGCTGGCCAATCTCCAATCAGAAGTTAGCTTTGTCGTGTCCTAGTGACAAAAACAAGAAGCTCTTAGCAAAACATCCGGGGAATTTGGAACAGAGTGCATTTGTACCGGAATCAAGTGGTGTGAATGTTTAATCGTATTATACATCTACATCTGCGTGATACCCTGCGAACCACCACGAGGGTGTGTGGCAGGGGGTGAAGATCACCAAACATTAACCATTGACATGCAAGTAGGATATTTAAGGGAGATATGCTAGTTAATAGGGTCACATGGAGCTAGATGGTTAGTATCTACATAATAAGAAAGGGATTATTGGTTGTTATTACATGCATCATGCACTACAGACTACTCACTATAACTACTAAACTACATTTCACCTACCTATCCCTTTCCTACGCTGCCTATTGTTCTCTCTTATAGTACGAGGGAAAAATGACATTTTTAATCTATCGGTACGACATTCTATCTCTCTAATTTTGTTAATATGATCAAACCTAGCATAATACGCAGGGATTCTCTATATATATCTAACGTCATCTGTGAACAACTCTGTTTCGGATTTACTTAAAAGGTTTAACCTAAATTTTAACCTGCGTTCTGATAGTAATTCCCATCCTAGTTCTTCTATTGACCTCGTAACACTTATACAATTATCATAACGGCCTTTAACAAATCTAGCAGATCTCCTTTGCATGCGCTCTAATTCTATTATCATACCTTCCTCGTACGGATCCCATATACTAGCGGCATATTCTAAATGAGGCCTGACAAGTGTAAAATAGCTTCTTTCCCGTACTCTCTCATCGCATTTGCCTAGAACCCTTTTTACGAATCCTAATCTACGGTTTGCTACACTAGTTATTTCCCTGATGTGTTTCCCCCTTAACATGTGGTTAGATAAGGAGGTTGAAATGTGGACGAAAGAAGTAATAGTAAATTATACTTTTTATGTCCTATTCTGTCTCGGTCTATTACGTACCAGCGCTTCGAGATGGTCTCTCTTTCTATTTAGTTATGTGGCGTGCTCATGCGGGATTTTGGAGAATTATTTTTGCCAATATTGGTCCCAATATTGGTGCTTCTTATGCGGAACATATCGCCCAATATTCGACCCGATATTGTGCCCAATAATTGTGCCAATTTATTAACCCTTTGAGTGCCACCAATTTTTTCGGGCACCCCCAGAAGTGCCATGGATTATCTGATATATTTGCAGGCCTTTATTCGTAAAATTATTATTTGTTTATTACGGCGAATTAATTATTATTTTTTACCATTTTTACATGATCATTTCTGTATTTGAAAGAGGATGCTTTTTCGCTATTGAATACGAAAAAACTAAATTTTTTAGCAATGACTCATTGTTTAAACAGGTCTCCTCATAGACAACGATATCTCGTCGTTGGCACTTCTGGCACATTCTGCAAACGACGATATATCGTCGCGTGGCACTCAAAGGGTTAACCAATATATTGGGTCATGTCAAACGGGCTTTACGGCATCTCTCATTGAGGTCTGAATAGCTCGCATGAAAACGCGCGCAACATTTACAGTTGGCAACCTGCGTGTGCGGCGTGAAAGTTTAATTTTCAACCCCGGCTTGTCTCCGGCGAAAAACCGTCGACTGGGGCGAGTCGAGAGGAGGTGTGGCTCGAAAGAGAACATTAAGGGCGCCCGTTGCTCATGCACACATTGTATGTATGTACGTACTTATGTGAACGCCACACGAAGAGAATGCGTGCGTGCGAGAGTCCTTTCAAAAAATAGTTTCATTTGAAAGCGGGCAGAATGCGGTCACGCTCGGACCTGAATAGAGGCCCGCTTAGCCGAAGGGAACGACCTTTCTCGTGCATTAAACATCTCCCTGGCGACCAATGAGCGATGGGAATGACTTTTGGAATGAGAGTGCAGTGTTACACTTGGCGGCGAGGACTAGAGGAGCTGTTGCAAGGCAGCGAACTGGCGAAAATATTCCTCGGCGAGCGTAATTTCCGGGAAAAAAATACACAAGTCAGCATCATTTTTCTTCCTTCTTCCGTTTCAACCCTTCACATCTACATCTACGTCATACCCTGCAAGCCACCCAAATGGTGTGTGGCAGGGGGTGCTTCCACACCAGGCATGCATGAATGATACGGTAGAACACCGAAATTACACTGAAACCCGCGTACTACACATGCAAAGCGCCAATTAAAAATCTAATACCCAAGAAACATTCAATCTTCAATCGTTCCAACATGCAAGGGATACAAAGACTACTACTACAGATTCAAAATATCATGCATAAATAAGAACATCGATATTTACATCATGCATAAATAAGAAAGAGGAGAATATAAAGAAAAAGATTTACTGTCTGCCTATTGTCACAATTCCAACTATTCATGACGACGATCACAGCTGTTATGGTCCCGAATGGTACGCGGAAAAAATGACATTTTATACCTATCGGTTCTACAATCTAGCTCTCTAATTTCATTGGCGCGATCTAATCTGCCGTAGTACGAGGGGGTTAATAGTATGTTTTTTACGTTGTCAGAGAAATGATTTTCCTGAAATTTAGTGAGGAGGTAAAGCCTATATTTTAATCTACGCTGTGATAGCGATTCCCATCCCAATTCTTCTAACAGTCCAGACACTAGCCAACTTATCGTAGCATCGTTTCACAAACCTAGCTCCTCTTCGCTGTACGCGATCTAGCTCTGGTATCAACCTTTGCTGTTAGTGTATGGACCCCATACAATAACAGCATACCCTTGAGTTGGTTGGCCCATGGTCCATTCATCTCTCTTCTCAGCTTTCTGTTTAAGTTCAAAGTATGTTCTGCAATTCATATCCTTCATAATTTGGCTCATGAAGTCTAGTAGAGGCCTTTCTCTGCAGATTTTTTTCCCTCAATTTTTCCTTCAATTATCCTTTTCACTTGATTATCGTGCCGTAGTAGAATTCCAATATGTTTAGCTCTCCTTTCTTTAATGATTCTTTCTATGCTTCTTTCTTCTTGAGCTTTTTCAAAATTTTCTTTGTTTGTTTTCCTTTCTGTCAAGCTTACTTTCAGCATTCATCTGTAACACCATGCTTCAAAGGATAACAGTCTTTTCGTTTCACTTTCCCCTACAGTCCACGATTCGCATCCATACAGCGCAACACATCCAAACGTAGGTCTTCATTAAGTTTTTCCTTATCTCGCCACAAATGCATTTTGGCGTTAGCAGAGTTATATTTTTATTGACTGCTAGCTTCGGTTGGTTGATTCTGCATTTTATATCTCTTGCGCTTCTTCCATCCCACGTTATTTTACTTACCAAGCAGTTAAATTCTTTCACTTGTTGAAGGGTAACATTTTCCAAATTTACATTGGCCTTTATGTTTTTGTCGTTACCGCAGATTAGAACCTTTGTCTTAAGTTTGTTAATTTTCACGTTTTAATCATTTTTTCATTACCCTGTTCATTAATTTCAATATTTCTTGCAGACCTTATCAGTCATAAAATCCTAAGATTTGTTTACTGTAGACCTCCATCCATCCCTCTTTGAAGCCGCGTTTACATTATGTAGCAAAACCTGCTATATGTTGCAGTGTTACATGTAACTAAAGTCATATAGCAAATGCTATATTTTAGTTTTTCCAAATTGACCCATGTTACATTTAGCAAAAATAATGCAGCAAAATAGTTTCATAAAAGATGTCGAGGAGGAAGGATCTAGTGTTAGCATGAAGCCACAGTTACATGTAGCCAAAATTCCCTTTGATCTTACCAACTCCGAATAGATAACATATAGCGTTATTGGTACGGAGGCTTCCGCGGTTATTTAATGACCGTATTGTGTCCGGGTTTTTGTCGCGTCGATCCATTTTTGGGGGACAACAGTTTCGCCTGCCTTCCAGCTGACCTGACGAGGCCAGCTGGAAGGCAGGCGAAACTGTAGTCCCATAAAAATGGATCGACGCGGCAAAAGCCGGACAGAATACGGTCATATAGCGTTATTTGCTACATATAGCAGAAAAAGTTACAAATGGCATCCAAAACTGCTACATATAATATTTCTCCGTTTTGAGTTGTGCTATATATAGCAATTATTACATAAATTTTGCTACATAGCAGGTTTTTCTACATAGTGTAAACGCGACTTAATGCTGATTCCCTTACGCCCTGTTAGCACTTCAGAAGTACTTCCCTCAAAATTTGCTCTATGTATTTTTTTCCGGGACTTCCTCTGGGGTCTATTCCCTCTATTTTACCTTCAATTATGTTCGTCAGAGAACAACTTTGCCTCAGGGTGTGTCCAGTCCATCCAGCTCTTCTGTCCTCCATGACTCATCTGACCCATCTCATACTCATCTGTAAAGTTCATCATTTCTTATTTTGTCAGTTCATTTTATCTCCAGCGTTCCCCTCCAGCACCAGTTTTCGGAGGATTCACTGGCGTGCACTACGAACGGCGAAATGCATGAATTCAAGTTGAGTCATGGATGTTCACTATCGCCATTGGTCGTTCAATCCTAAGATTGGTTGACTGCAGCCCTCCACTCTTCCCTATCTCATGGTAGTTCCCTTGATTTTTGGTACGTCTTCCTATGTACTTTTCTCTTTATTCGGTCCATGGACTTACTCCTGCGTCTTCCTCTGGGGACTTTTCCATCAATTTTGCCTTCAATTATGTTCTTCACAAACCCATTGTGTCTCAGGGTGTGTCCGATCCATCTGGTTCTTCTTTTCTGTATTGTGTTCCATATGGTCCTTTGGCTTCTACTCTCCGATAAACTTCATCATTTCTTATTTTACCCATCATTTAATCTTCAGTATCCTCCTCCAGCACCAGGTTTTGAAGGCTCCCAGTCTTTTCTGGCCAGCTTAATCACTCAAGACATGTCATGGGGGAAACACATCAGGGAAATAACTAGTGTAGCAAACCGTAGATTAGGATTCGTAAAAAGGGTTCTAGGCAAATGCGATGAGAGAGTACGAGAAAGAAGCTATTTTACACCTGTCAGGCCTCATTTAGAATATGCCGCTGGTGTA
This sequence comes from Ceriagrion tenellum, assembly GCA_963169105.1. NCBI lineage: Eukaryota > Metazoa > Arthropoda > Insecta > Odonata > Coenagrionidae > Ceriagrion > Ceriagrion tenellum. Next base: position 85,996,861 of record OY720642.1, on the reverse strand, counting down.
TGGGATCCGTACGAGGAAGGTATGATAAAAGAATTAGAGCGCGTGCAAAGGAGATCTGCTAGGTTTGTTAAAGGCCGTTATGATAATTGTATAAGTGTTAAGAGCTTATTAGAAGAACTAGGATGGGAATTACTACCAGAACGCAGGTTAAAATTTAGGTTAAACCTTTTTAGTAAATTCGAAACAGAGTTGTTCACAGATGACGTTAGATATATATAGAGAATCCCTGCATATTATGCTAGGTTTGATCATATTAACAAAATTAGAGAGATAGATTGTCGTACCGATAGATTAAAAATGTCATTTTTCCCTCGTACTATCAGAGAGAACAATAGGCAGCGTAGGAAAGGGATAGGTAGGTGAAATATAGTTTAGTAGTTATAGTGAGTAGTCTGTAGTGCATGATGCATGTAATAACAACCAATAATCCCTTCCTTATTATGTAGATACTAACCATCTAGCTCCATGTGACCCTATTTACTAGCATGTCTCCCTTAAAAATCCTAGTTGCATGTCAATAGTGTATGTTTGGTGATCTTCCCTCCCTGCCACACACCCTCGTGGTAGCTCGCAGGGTATCACGTAGATGTAGATGTAATCAATGGTCCATGCTTCCGAATCATAGAGTGCTACGCTCCACACAAAGATTTTCCCGTACTATTTTGTGGTTTTTAATCCAATCTTTGAACACGACTGTTGCCTTTTAACCATGTGCGAATTCTGATTGCTTGATGCTTGAAGTACTTCTTCAGTCCCACGTGATGGTATTTTGGAGGTAGGTGAGGGAACCCACTCACTCAAATTTCTCTCCTCTCATTATGGCTATAGCCCTAACCATGGCAGTCAAGTACCTAATTCCTATGTATGATTTAACACCTTCCCAGCGAATAACATTTGTGTAAATTTCTCGGGCTCGCCACCGGGTAAGAAATTCATAGGCAGCCGACGTTTCGGGTTCCGACTCGTTACCCATTCTCAAGGCTACTGATGCGAGCTTGAAAAGACTGTTTATTTTGGCGCTAGGCGGGGTGGGATTGGTCGAGCCCCGATTGTTGTGGCGTACCGACGCCAGAGCTAAGTCCCCGTTGGCCAACGGTCCTCCACCACAACAATCGGGGCTCGACCAATCCCGCCCCGCCTAGCGCCAAATTAAACAGTCTTTTCAAGCTCGCATCAGTAGCCTTGAGAATGGGTAACGAGTCGGAACCCAAACGTCGGCTGCCTATGAATATCTTACCCGGTGGAGAGCCTGAGAAATTTACACAAATACCTAATTCCTTCCCTTCCCTTGCCTTCCGGGGGTTATTTCTTTAAGTTACAAGTGCGAAAGTTATGAGTTGGATTCCACAGGTGTGGCTTACAAGTGCTTCTCAGACGAAAACGAATAACTCGTTAAGTCTCCACACGCTTACAAGTGAAAATGTCGGACCTTATCCAGATTCATTGTGTCCCAAAAGTCAGCCGGACGGCACACCGGGACAGGCCTTTCAAAGTAGGCATGTCCCGGTTGATTGGAACCAAATTTTAGGCTTCTAACAGGTTCAGCTGAAGCCCATATCTACTGCACGGAGAAATGCGAAGCGGTAAATGTTTGGAGAGATGTTTTTACACTTAATAGAGAGTAAAAACTCTGTTTACAGGGTTTATAACCTGATCTTCTGACATAAGTACGCCAGAAGTGTATGTACCATAAAACGTCAAAGGTCCAATGAAACTTCTTAAGACTACATAAAGTATTTTTTTTTCATTCCAGCATTTTCCGAAATACGCGTTCGTAAAAAAGTTCTTCGATAAGTGGTCCTAAAGAATTCTAGCCATGTTTACTCTGCCGTCTTTTTTCACGAAGCAGGTTTATGAGTTATCAACTAGGGTTTGTGAATTAGTCTCGTGTTTATTTATCAAAAATAAATTTATATTTCGAGTTTAAATTCATCACGAACACCAGATGTCAGGAAAAGGAAATATGTTTTGATGAAAATACAGTTCTCTTATAGAGACTCTTTACGGAATCTCGCGTCCTAATGTCAGATTTACGACTAACAATAAGATTTCTCTTCGCTAGGAAATAATGTGCCTCCGTGAATTACAGAAAGCATAGAAAAGCATATTAAAGAGGCATCGAAAGTTGACGTGGCGCCGGTTCGAGAAAGGCTGGTAACCTTGCATACTCTGCTTAAAAGTACCACAAAAAGTCAAAAAGTAGCCTCGGAAGGCCGACGCCACGGTGAACTGCCACAAAGTATTTTCAAACATCCAAAGAAACATTTTCTTGTCTGGAATAGGTTCGGGGAAAATATTTAATTAAGGGGGCTCACTACCTCAGCTAAAATCGCCTCTGCAGACCACTTTTATTTTAATTGTCACCCTATTATTTTTTTGTGTAGGAAGTTTAAGTTTTCACATTTTTGTTAGGAAAGAATGTATCTGAGCTATCATTGAGATACATTGTTCACTTCACTAGACATATTAATGATAATTAGTGTTTTCAGTGACCTTTTTCAGTCATTTTTCAGACCTCTTCATTGCCCTTTTTATTCACTAAAAGAAACATATCACGTAGTAAGATCACATAATGGTCTTTTGTATTTAATTTGGTGTCATCTACTTTATTATGCTTGTCACTATAAGGCCTCAGACTTTAAAATGCTAACGCATGTTTCGTGTTTTTTCGCGATCTAGTCACGGCATATGGCCGACTGCCCCCACCTCCTCTGCCGTCACCCCCTCCTCTAACTACTTCCCCCCTCGACAAGAAGATTAGGACTTTCCCATTCCACTCACTCAGGTCTCGGAGGGGAGAAGCCAGTCGAGGAGAATCTGAGAAGTAGTGAGCCCCCTTAAGTATTGTGTGAAACAATGTCCACCAAAAATATTGACCAACACTCAAAGCACTAGCCGGCCTGACTTTTATAGTTCCAACTGTTACCTTTGCTTGTAAATCTAAGATAATGTGAAACATAAAATCCACTAAATGCACAGTTTCCACACAAGAATTACAAGAAATTCGTCCTCTGGTTTAGTTAAAGGAACGACATATGGTGGTTGATAAGGCTTTGATAGATTTAGCTGGACCCTAAACTCTTTATTAGTTCAAAAGATGTGATTTACCATCATGGGCTTGTAAATAAGCAGCCAAACTAGTGGGACCGGGGTGAAGAAGAATTTTTAAGAGGTCTGCGAGTTTTTTTCTCTCTTACCTGTATGAAAACTGATACCACAGAAAGAGGTCTTGCTCGTATTCAATATTACGTCCAGTAAGTGAATAGGGAAGAAAAATTTGGACACTTGCCCATTGTGGGGCGAGCAACACGTCGATATTACAAGAAATATACCACGGAATATATTTGTTCAAATCCATATCTTTGCGTGAAAATCCACGCATTCGCACGTATTTTTTCCTCTGAAAGTTGAATTATTCAAAATTTCATATTCGAAATTTTAAAAAAATACCATTTCGTAATTGTATTTCATACTCTGTAAAAATATAAATGCTTTTGAAAAAATAATATTAAAAAATTATAGAAATTGCTAATATATTTAAAATTATATAATACAAATAAAACTTGGTGACACTCACTTACGCATGGCATGACGTCTGGAAGAGGATATCCAACGGGTGTGACGGAACAACGTTGCTTCCGGTCCGTTCTCAAAGACTCGACAGGAGTTATTCGGTACCTCTGATCGATTATCAACATTAAAACCCTCACAGGCTCTAAACTCTTTTATGTCTAGCCCCACCTAGGATTGCCATTCCTGTAAAAAGAAAAAGACACACTTTCTTGTTACGATTTCCTCTAAAAATAATGCAAAAGCACTAATAACTAACATTACATAAACTGAGTACTATTAATATTGGAGATGAATTTTTGAGAATAAAAGTCACAAAAGAGTAACTACTTAAGTACTTGAGGCTTTATTATAACTTATATTTTCACGTCGTGAACCAAAATCGCTTCGAAAACTGAACATTGTTTTCCAATGTATTGTAAATATTTCGGATAATAAATTTATTTTTTTAATAACCTGAACTGAACGTGAAACAAACGGACCACACAATGTTGATGTCACCTATCAAATTAGCGCTACCCATATGCCATTCATTTTTATTTCCAACCGTGTATTCGACTAACATTCTTCTCATCGAGGTCCGGTATCGGGTCTTGAAATTAACAATCAATGCTGAAACCAGGGTTGGAAACCCAGAAAAGTCGAATAACACACACAGCACAAATCCATTAAGTAACCAGGACAAATACCATTAAGTTACTTCGAAAACCTTCGAATATTACGCTTGTCGTTTAATTTATGGCGTAATCCCTGATTCAAAACTTCCTAAATTTTTAACGCCTGTCTGTCTTGAGTGTACAGCCACAAACCGAAGCGCGTAGGTAACGGCTTCTTACTCTTCGTAAATTATTTCTACAAGAAGTGCATTAAGTGGTGGGTATTTTAGTGCAGCTGAAAAGACGAGGTCTTGAACTTCCTAAATTTTCAAAGTCTATTTGTTTCGAGCGTACAGCTGCACCAAATGATGCGGATAAGGTTCCCGACCGTGGATTCGACCAGCTTTCTTACCTCCAAGGTCATGTATCAGAGGTCATGTAAATGACAATCGATTGCCGAAACCATGGTAGTAAAGACAAATAAGTGGAATATTCCCATCCCTTTTCTTCCTTTCTATCTTTCCTAATCTTCTATCCTCTAGAACTCTATCCTTTTCAAATTTTCTCTCAAAGTACATCTACATACTACGGGTTTTAATGTAATGTCGGTGTTCTACCATATCATTCATGCATGCCTGGTGCGATAGCACCCCCTGCCACACACCCTTTGGGTGGCTTGCAGGGTATGACGTAGATGTAGATGTAGATGTACTGTGCGAGCCGCCGCATGGGCGTGTGGCAGGGGTGTTAGGATACCAGCCGCGTAAAGACTTACGGGATAAGGTTTGGGGATATGAATTGGTGACTTTTATTAATGGAGTGTATTTAGTGGAGTTCCGTTTTAATTGTGGTCGCTTATTATGAGCGGAAAGAATTTGTACCTCTCTGTTCGGCATTGTATCTTCTTATTTGATCACTTCCGTAAGACCTAGAGAAGTAGTGAGGCGTCATGATAATATTCTGTGTGTCGCTCTGAAACACTCCAGTTCTGAATTCCTCAAGCAAGCTAAGCCTAGCGTGTAGCCTCCGAATCTCTAGGGCGGGGGTGGCGAAGGCATGGCACGCGTGCCCAAAGTGGCACGCGGAGCAATTATTTCGGCACGCGGAGCTGGGAGGGCGCTAAGGGATACCTCTATCTCACTCGATGGGTTGGCACGCGATTCGAGCGAGTATACTATTGTAATAATAATATAATGTTTATTGCTCCAAAAGAATAATTACAGAAAAAATACCAAGAATGCATAATTAGATATTTGGAGCTTTAGGTAACCTATAAGGCGAACCTGTGTTGAGGTTACCATCAATTAGAACTACGACCATACTATACTATTATACTATACATATTAATTCATAAACTTTGGCACTCAATCGCCAAAAGGTTCGCCACCCCTGCTCTAGGGGCTCCATACGTAGTGCATAGAAAAGCGAATATTTTAGTGTAATTAGAAAGCTTAGATCTTGTTTCATTGATGAGTCCAAAACCATCAAATTTCATGACTCGTGACATATCGTCCAAACTACCTATATACACCAATCTTTAAAAAAATAAAGGTTCGAAGTCTGAAAGGGAAACATGAACGCTCAAACTACTGACTGACGTTTACCCAATCTAATCCACACACCCTGGAGCCAGTGGGTAAACTGCAGCGATTCACCGACAAAGTGTCATCAGTCCGTTCGTTTCCAAAGGCTCGGACTCGCCGTCGTTTGGCGGTCCGAAAAAGGGATCCGCTCCAGAAACCCTTTACGCCACGGACACACAGACAGGGAGAGAGAGAGAGAGAGATAGAGAAGGGTTTGAAGGGATCTCGGAGGGGGGGAGGGGGATCCTCCCGCCTTCAAAAACCTTCCGAACAACGACCTCAAAGTGGCCGTCGGGCAACGGTGATTTCAGCCGCACCACAATCTACCTCTCCATACACCCACACTCCGCTCCTTGGCACATGTGCCCCCCGTTTTACAAAGAGGACAGCCAGAGTCTCTCTCCCAGAAAAGGGGGGAATGGGAGTCCTTTGTCCGGCTTCGGATAAGGGGTCCGCCACGGCCGGGCCTCCCCACGAAATCATTCCCGGGGACCGACGGGCCAATCTAACCCTTTTGATGAAGTAGGCACCTGCCCTACACTTCCCAGGCTCTCCTCTCGCGTTGATGACGTATGGGGATGGTCGGGAAGCCAGCGGTTTCCCCACGATATCCTCCTCCTCCTCCACCTCCCCCGCACGGGACGTCATATGCATCGGATCTATGTGGTGTAAACTCCGATAGCCGCGCGGGGGATTGAGACGGGATCCTCCCCGCGATAGGAGCAGCGGCGACCGGTAATGATCTTCGGCTCGGGCGCTGACCGAGCTCCATACGTGCGTAATGGCCGGAGTGGAATCTTTGAGATAAGCGCATGCCGCCGGAAACGAGAATCGGCGAGATCAACTGATCAATCGATCAATCGTTTAATTATAATTCGTTGTCTCGGGCGTGACTTCATGGAATCGACGTAACATAATGAAAAGTAAAGAAAACTTTGTAATTCCGCATAAATATTTATTGTACGACCTAGGTTTCGACGTGGCACGTCATCATCTGGTACAATTTGCATAGAAGGTGGAGAATATATAGTCACACACAAAATTATTTCAAAACCAAAATTGCCAATAACACAACGGTCTGAGGTGTGGGTTAAGGGGTGGAATTCCCAGGGGTGGAATTCCCAGGGGCGGAGTTTGGCCAAGGAGGTGGGGAATGGGTTTAAGAGCATAGAGTCAAGGAGGAAGGAGAGGATTAGGAATTTCTGTACTTACATTGTCACAAAAAAATGGAAAGGGGGGGAAAGGAAGCGGCGGTGACGCGTGGGTCAGGAGAAGGGAAGAGGGGGAATTCCAGTGCGTCCGTGAAAACACAGTACATCTACATCTACATCTACGTAATACCCTGCGAGCCACCACGAGGGTGTGTGGCAGGGGGTGAAGATCAGCAAACATGCACTATTGCCATGCAAGTAGGATATATAAGGTAGACATGCTAGAAAATAGGGTCCTAGTTTATTAGTTACTACAGTAGATTATTAGTTATTGCAAGTAATTGCAGTAGTTATTACAATAGAATATTAGTTACTACGGTATAGTACAGGTTAAAATCTACATAATAAGGAAGGGATTATTGGTAGTTATTACATGCATCATGCACTACAGACTATTCTAACTATGTTTCACCTACCTATCCCTTTTGCTACGTTGCCTATTGTTCTCTCTTATGGTACGCGGGAAAAATGACATTTTAAATCTATCGGTACGACAATCTATCTCTCTAATTTTGTTAATATGGTCAAACCTAGCATAATACGCAGGGGTTCTCAACATATATCTAACGTCATCTGTGAACAAATCGGTTTCGAATTTACTTAAAAGGTTTAACCTAAATTTTAACCTGCGTTCTGATAGTAATTCCCATCCTAGTTCTTCTATTAAACTCGTAACACTAATACAATTATCATAACGACATTTAACAAACCTAGCAGATCTCCTTTGCACGCGCTCTAATTCTTTTATCATACCTTCCTCCTACGGATCCCATATACTAGCGGCATATTCTAAATGAGGCCTGACAAGTGTAAATCTGTAATAAGTTATCTGAGGTTTTAGGGGAGGTAAGTTAGGAAAAGGGCCTGGCCTCCTTTAGGTGTGGAAGGAAGGAAGGTATAGAAAGGGGGAGTGGGAAGGATACAAAATTTCGTTTACAATCGTTCGTTTCGTAATCAATCGCTTCGTTTAATTATTTTTTTTAATTCTACCAAACGATAAAACAGAACAAAAACACAGTTTACTACATTACGAACAGTTGTTACTAACAATAAGTGTAACAACCTGTAATGACTTTGACTTTCAATTGGTTCAAGTATCATGTGACAATATCTGTCTTTCTTAAATAAAGATAATTTTTATTTCGAAAAAAATATGAGAGAAGGCAATGAAATATATAAAAAATGCGAGGTTTTTAATGCATATTCATCGGAATTTTTGTGTCGAAAAAATATTGTTATCCTCAGCCATAAACTCATAGAAAACCTGTGTTCCCCATTAAGAACAAGCATAAAGTAACATTTCGTTACTGTTGGGAATCTAACTGAAGTTAATTCTAATAATTCCTGTCAGCTATTTTTCATTATTTAATTCATCACCATTGTTGTTTTGAAAAAAATTAACGAATGTGAGAAACCTAATGGTGGCAATAACAGATAGTATGATTGTAGAAAAATGATAAAGTTATCGATGTTTCATAATGATGTAGCTTCACCGAGCTCATGTAATGGGCATTACAGGTAGTTTGTGCGAAATATTGTTTTACCAGGAAATCAATGAATTAAGTCTCATTATAAATAAAAATATCTTAATGTCTGTTAGAAAAAAATGCTCTTGTTGCAACTTTATAAAATGAGCGAAGTCGCCCGTGAGTAAAAATGAGTAAAAAGTATGAAATAAACTTTCCATAGATAAACAAACGATTACTAATTTCTTCACGAACTCAGTAAATTCCTTACGTGCATGTGTCAACTATGGGCATTACTATAAATTTTATATTTTGCCAAAGTTATTAATGCCTTACGAACTTCAGCATACTACAGTAAATCAAGTCATGAGAATAAAATAAGGGAAATGGACTGCAGAACAGACAGTTTCAGAAGGTCGTTTCTCTGCGATCAACAAAGCACCATGATGGCTGCAAATGAGACTTTTAAGTAGGTTTGTCGACATTCAGTGTAGCTGATTAGCTGATTTGCTTCTAAATGATTGATTCTAAACCACCACGTGATTCTAACATCACTTTTTGCATGATCACTACATGATTCTTCAATCTCGTTCACGTACATCTACATCTACGTGATACCCAGCGAGCCACCACGAGGGAGTGTGGCAGGGGGTGAAGATCACCGAACATGCACTATTAAATCTATCGGTACGACAATCTATCTCTCTAATCTTGTTAATTTGATCAAACCTGGCATAATACGCAGGGGTTCTCAATATATATCTAACGTCATCTGTGAACAACTCTGTTTCGAATTTACTTAAAAGGTTTAACCTAAATTTTAACCTGTGTTCTGATAGTAATTCCCATCCTAGTTCTTCTATTAAACTCGTTACACTTATACAATTATCATAACGGCCTTTAACAAACCTAGCGGATCTTCTTTGCACGCGCTCTAATTCTTTTATCATACCTTCCTCGTACGGATCCCATATACTAGCGGCATATTCTAAATGAGGCCTGACAAGTGTAAAATAGCTTCTTTCTCGTACTCTCTCATCGCATTTGCCTAGAACTCTTTTTACGAATCCTAATCTACGGTTAGCTACACTAGTTATTTCCCTGATGTGTTTCCCCCATGACATGTCTTCAGTGATGGTGACGCCTACGTATTTAATTGATTCTACGTTACATAATTTGTGTTCTTTGATTCAATAATTATAATTGTTCCGGGGAAAGCCATTCTTTTTCCAAAAATTCATAATCGCGCATTTCTTCAAATTTTATTCTAGTTGCCATATATCACACCACACGTAGTCGCAATATACATTATTACAAATAGTTGTAGCGTAGGAAGCATATATGTATATAGTGTAGTGAATGCTGGTTGAAGTTACTTTCGCATGATGATGCATACTGGTGTAACTCAACCCCTTCCAAACTCCCTTGAGGTGATTTGCAGTGCAATATGTATCAGTAGGAATTCATCCCTAGAGACTCGGAGGCTACACGCTAGGATTAGGTTGATTGAGAAATCCGAAACTGATGTGTTTCAGAGCGATACAAATAATATTATCATGACGCATCAATACATCTGTAGGTCTGACAGAAGCGATAAAATAAGAAAAATACATTGACGACCAGATGGGTACAAAAATTCGTTCTTTCCGCGCACAATAAGCGACCACAATAAAAACTGAGCTCCACTAAATACACTCCCATAATACACGTCACCATTTCACCTCCCAATATCTTATCCCTTACATTTTTACACGGCTGGTGTCCTAACATCCCCTGCCACACGGCCATGCAGCGGCTCGCAGGGCAGCATGTAAATGTAGAAAAGTATTCGTGCGCGTGATCTTGGAGGCGGACTTGGGACTGCGTGGGCTCTCGGTCACCAAATTAAGGAAGGGAAACTTGTGCTCGAAAATTTACGACGTACACTATACGATAGGAGCTCGACTGATGAGGGATCGAACTATTGGCAAAGTTCACGGAACCAATGCGGTTGAACAAAGTGCAGAATAGTAAACACAGTTAATCTCCAAGACATCGCACCGAAAACAAACTTTTAACATCATTGGCGGAATAATACACGGCAAGTTTTACTCAGCGCTCACTTAGCGTGATGAAACTTCAACTACGGGTTTAGGCAAACAAGTAAACAACACTTACTCTATCGTAATGAGCTGCAATAAGAGGTTTCCGTTGAAGTAAGATAACTTTCGTTAGTTCTAACAGAGATAGACCAGCGAAAACGAGCAAAGTTCTGATAGTCCACGACGTGGGAAACGTACATTATATAAAAAACTATGTATAGAACTTTCCATCGGACCATAATTCTTTCATATAATTTCTTTCATCATTTTTTCATTTCATTTATTTTCCTTCCAGAGTAAGGAAGATAGATTTTGTAGGTTCAATGAAGTAAACAAGGACGGTATATCTACAATATATGGAATTATTCACACAACTATTAGGTACCAAATCTTTTATCAGTATATTCAAATTTGAAAAGCCTTTAAATATAGCGAATTCATCATTTTTTCCGCAAAAAATAATAAATATCACTCATGTATACGTAGTAATGATAAAATAGTATCCATTTGAAAGTTTCTTTACTTCTATTTTCCATACAAGCCCATATTATAACACCCAGAGTTCTAACTTAAAACCTAGCAAGCATAACAAGTCTCCTTTTTCGTTGACTTGGTATCTTTCCACGACAGCTAGTGAACAAGCGCATGGTGGTGACGCGTCCATGACGTCATAGCTTTCGACGCGTACTAGGTTTCAAGGCAAGATTGCTCGATTTGCCAAGTTCGAAAACGGCCTAAGTGAACTCCTAGACCTACGCTGGGTGGAACAGGATTTGGGTATATGTGTGTATCTTCTTTGAGCACAGTAGTTGTATTTTTACCATGATAGCTTTCATAGCTTGGACAATTCTTCTCTTGATGTCCGGCGTACTTTTTCCGTTTCACGTGAAGGTGCTTCCGAGGTAGGTTAAGGGAATCACTACCTCCAATTTCTCTCCTCCCAGCGTGATTTCGGCATTCAGCTTCTCTCATCCGCATACAAGGATTTTGTCATCGTCTTATTTGTATTCATGTTGTAATCTTGAAGACCACGGTCTGTTGCTTTTGAATGAATTGGGTCTTTGCAGATCATCGCGATATCCTACTGGTGCTGCGATATTGTGTGTTGAAGATTTAACACCGAAATGTAATGAAATTCTTGATGAGCACGAAATTGCGTCTTCTATAAATGACAGGAAATCCTTCGTTTACGGAGTTGATGTGAACCCAGTGAGAGCTAATTTAGACTTTCTCTTTCAAAATGGCTGTTGGGGTGTTATTCTAATCTGGGTATAACAAAGTTGGTCGTGTCATTAAAGATAAGCACAGGTTTCTCCCTCATTATGAAGACACCCTGAGGAGACATCTGCGGTGGCGAACCCTTGTTATGCGTCCCCCTTCCTATGGAAGGACCGAGGAAAGCGTCCAAGGGTCGGCTCCCTGAAGGGGATATTGAGGCATGCCCCAAGGATCTCAAGGGGGAGTAGGGTACGATGACAGAGGCAGGGATCCCGTAGTAGGAGGAGTACGTGGCTGTTTTGGCCACTCCAGAAATCGATGCGAAAGGTATATACTTTCTCGCCGTGTATAAGGTCACCTGTCAATCCATGCAACTCTCTAAAATTAGTACATCTACATCTACGTAATACCTGCGAGCCACCACGAGGGTGTACGGCAGGGGGTGAAGATCACCAAACATGCACTATTGACATGCAATTAGGATATTTAAATGAGACATACTAGAAAATAGGGTCACATGGAGCTAGATGGTTAGTATCTGCATAATAAGGAAGGGATTATTGGCTGTTATTACATGCATCATGCACTACAGACTATTCTAACTATGTTTCACCTACCTATCCCTTTGCTACGCTTCCTATTGTTTTGTCTTCTAGTTCGCGGGAAAAATGACATTTTAAATCTATCGGTACGAATATCTTTCTCTCTAATCTTGTTAATATGATCAAACCTAGCATAATACGCAGGGGTTCTTAATATATATGTAACGTCATCTGTGAACAAAATGGTTTCGAATTTACTTAAAAGGTTTAACCTAAATTTTAACCTGCGTCTGATAGTTATTCCCATCCGAGTTCTTCTATTAAGCTCGTAACACTTATACAATTATCATAACGACCTTTAACAAACCTAGCGGATCTCCTTTGACCGCGCTCTAATTCTTTATCAAACCTTCCTCGTACGGATCCCATACACTAGCGGCATATTCTAAATGAGGCCTGACATGTGTAAAATAAGTTCTTTCTCGTACTCTCTCATAATCTCTCATTGCATTTGCCCAGAACTATTTTGACGAGTCCTAATCTACGGTTTGCTACACTAGTTATTTCCCTGATATGTTTCCCCAAAGACATGCCTTCAGTGATGGTGACGCCCAAGTATTTAATAGATTCCACGTTAGATATTTTCTTTTCTTTGATGCAATAATTATTCCTGGGAAAGCCATTCTTTTTCCAAAAGTTCATTATCGCGCATTTCTTCAAATTTAATTCTAGCTGCCAACTATCACACCAATCATCAATCGCATCTAAATGTAAAGTACATTACGATATTAGTGGCTTAAGTGGCACATTATTACTCTGCGTGAAGTTAGCACCAAGTTGGTTACACTTATAACACGCTGTGTGATAAGGGCCACTTGAGTCACGAGTAGGTATCGCATACTAATTAATAGCTCCTGTGACTAAAATTCGCCGTCCTCTGCGGTATAAGAATGTCATGAGTATGAGTATTACACATGAATATACATTATGGATTCTCGACTCGTCGCCAAAAACTGTTCCCTAGAATTCCGTATACAAAAACGTTATCGATTGGGTCGCCGTCTAGTGATGAAATACGGCGGTTCAATGTATATACAGTCTACAGATCATAAATAATCACGTCTCACCGGATTTACTTACCAGTAATCATAATGCAGTGGATGAAAAAATGCAGTACTACACGCAGGACGTAAATGCACTCTTTTTAAATATGTAGCCCGGTCTACAGATATATTTAATTCCTCTCCAAATTTAATTATACAAATGCACAAATAACTTATTAGCCCTTCGTGAATATCGTTCTACGGCAATTCAATAATAATATGAGGTGAAAAAAGTGGAATGAATTAAAGACGGATACAAGCACTGTAAGGAGTTCAAAATCAATATCCGAAAATTTCATCTATGGATGATAAATTGCGCCAATGACTATAATTTAATAACCTCTAAATGAGAGATCGTTGAACCTACTCCGAGGTCACACATGAATAGTAGGCTACACATTAACATCCACATTAATCTATCTATATCATACTCATAGTTAAGTTTTTGAAGAGGATTCAGTGTTATAAAGTCCTCATTTTGGAAATACCATATTTAAATAAAACCAGTGGAAGGGAGTTCTATGGTATCCGCTAAGATAAACAAACTTATGCATTCACTTGATTACCAATGGGCCACCCGTTAAGAGGACGCATCATACCCTTCGGTAAGGAAAAGTTCTGTCGAAAATCCACAAGATGGCGTCACTCGCACCCGATCGAGGCGTTTTGGTGTCAGGAGTCTCCCACTCCAGGATAACTCTCGCACAAGGCAAAAGTCGTCGGTAAGTTTTAGCCAAGTCTCCGGCGCGTAAGTACAGGCAGCGCTTATGTAAAACCTGTGAAAGAAGACTGAACTAATTGCATCACCCTCCGAGCACATCATGGCCGAAAACCATTCAGGTAGCTTGTCGAAATATACCAATTACAGATTCTATCTTACATCCGTGACGGCTGTTACTTAGCATTCCGATAGAGGAGGGATTGCTACATCTCCATTAGTTTAAGATATATCAATAATAATAATAGTTTTTATAAAAATATACCCTACATCTTCCCGTTTTCCCGATGGTTTAATTATGCTCCGGGATAAAATTTTCATGTTTCAGATACGAGCCTCCCTTGGCAAAGGTCTATTCTTTATACTATAAAAATTTCAAGTTGCTGACGTAAGACTTTTACAAAAAATCTGGGGTCGGAAATCATCACAAATCCGACCTGTCGAGCGGGTGTGATGCGTCGCCGTAGATTACACCACTCTAGTGGGAGGAATCTCAACTACCGGTGAACATACGCACCTACTAGGTATCTCTTCAGCTTATTTTCACCAGCACAGGAGAAGTTCAATTTGACCTCTTTTCATGTTCTTAGTGAACCAACATAACAGTGAATATTTTTTTGTTAATTTTTATTGACGGGCAGTCACGGGCCAACGGAAAATCAGTTTATTCACAAAATTTCCGGGAAAACGTTTTGATGGCCGGCATAAAAATCATCAGCGTAAGGTTTATGGGATCTGAAATTATTTAGCGCCAAGAAAAATTTGATTCACAAGGTCATTACACGGAAAAATTGCTATGGATTACAGTTATCAACCAGAAATATGGTTTTACTGGTGATTTGAGGCCTAAGCCAAATCCCAATGTATTTATCCCACCTTATGGTAAGTGGGACGGCGATTTTCTTCCGCTCCTAATCGGTTAGCGCATATTTCTAAAATCCTTTGTATCATCAGCACCATTGGTATTCAATCAATTGATAGATTGGACAAAATAATCTATAATTTTCCCATTACGGGCTCTGGGCCATTTTACCTACGCCAAATTTATTTCCTTTCCCAATATTATGACAGGGCATACATGGAACAGCGGCGAGAGGAAAAGAGGAATAGAATTCTCTGACAGGGCAACGCATAGCAGAGGTGTAACCTAGACACAGCGCATTTCGTTAAATCTCATTCAGAGTGGAATGAACTAATTATACTTTTTACGAATTATTCAATAATATTGTATTACTCCAATAGAGAATGCTTACAACATAATATCTTTGGCTGAATCCGGGAGTAACTTGCGGTAGCCATTGAGGCAAACCTGAATTATGGCCATCAACGTCTGCAGAATGGGTTACACACACATACATAAAGGAAACACAGCATTTTGAAATTACAGTACATGTATCAAATAATATTACACTTATAAGAAAAAATCTTCTAAAGTTCCTTAACGAAACAATCATAATCGTATATTTTTCATAGTCGTCTTAGGATTTTTTAATTAAAACATGAAAAAGGTAATAAATTAAACACTTTAGGTCGTATGTGCAAGAAACATCGTTTGTATAACGTCAGATTCGGCTTGGCTAAGAAAATACGTGCTTTACGTAGGGGTTAGGGAGAAGTATTGTACAATAATAGCCCAGTGTTACCACTTCTTATGTCAAAATGACGTAAAACTTTATAAATAAATAGATGTCTTATGGGGAGCAAACCAAGACAGCATTATAGAGGAAAGGAACTTTCAAAGAGAGACTTTTTTTAAGATCACTCTAACAATTCTTTTTTGTAGAAAAGTGGTGGGTATTATTATATAATTATAAATAATTATAATTTTTGCGCATACTAACTAATTATAATTTTTGTACGCATAGGTACTTCATTAAAAAAAATTTAGAGATAATTTGGGAAATCTTTCCAGAAGTAATCGCCTTACTCCGTCAAGATAAATTTAAAACAGAATAGAGGAAGATTTTTCTCATATATGTAACGTTTATTCTGTGATTTACCATCATAGGGTAAGGTGCAAAAAATAGAAAAGAAGTAAATTATTTACTCAGACCGATAAAAAATAAGTTTACTGACTTGGTAATTGAAAAAAAAGGCATTGAAAAATAATTTCATTAGATTCTCCGTTTATTTCTCTCCTGATGTTCGTCAGATTATATATTTGATTTCTCCAATACTAGATTAAATCATCTTCGGTATCTTGATTTTCATTCCATTGTGCTACGATAATTAAGATGGGAGAAATGCATGTCTATTTACAGCGATTGACAGAATTTGGTTTATCCGGATTTCATTGGGTCTTTCCGGGTGTCTCGTGAAAACTAAGGCTGATTAGTAAAAAAACACACATTTGAATTCAGTGTGACAAATCTTGAAATGATCCGGTATTTTCCTTCGTGCAGTAGAAAAAATTTCTTTCAGTAAACCGATGCCGTCAGCATGTTTGTGTCGGCAAATTTTTCCTCTTTGATTCGCATAAGAACGAAGCTTCTACACGCCGTGTCATTTTGAAAACTAAGTCCCACGCCCTCAATCGTCGGCAATTAAGTGTGAGTGAGCATATTGTGCTCGTGTGAATGAAACACCTCAGTCGCACATGAAAAGAAATTAGTTTTGACATGGAGAATGATAAACGGGCGGGCAGTGAAGAGTCCACGTGGAACGCTAAGGCCGTTCCCAACTGGAGAGAAATCAATGCCAAGGTTATCGAGACACAGCTTCCCACTCACTTTCCTCCTACCTTCAACTTCCCAGCGGATCCAAGTGAACGCCAAGGAACTCTCCCGTGGGAAAATATCGACGGAATCAAGCGAGTCCTCGGAATTTTGATTGCAGATGCACTACAGTCTGATTTGTCCGCAGATGACGTTAGATATATATTGAGAACCTCAGCGGACTATTCTAGGCTTGATCATATTAACAAGATTAGAGAGATAGATTGTCGTACCGATAGATTTAAAATGTCATTTTTCCCGCGTACTATAAGAGAGAACAATAGCGTAGCAAAGGGATAGGTTGGTGAAATATAGTTAGAGTAGTCTGTAGTGCATGATGCATGTAATAACAACCAATAATCCCTTTCTTATTATGTAGATACTAACCATCTAGCTCTATTTGACCCTATTTTCTCGCATATCTCCCTTAAATATCCTAGTTGCATGTCAATAGTGCATGTTTGGTGATCTTCACCCCCTGCCACACACCCTCGTGGTGGCTCGCAGGGTATTACGTAGACGTAGACGTAGACAGTCTCGATTATCCGATTCACCTAGATTCCGAGTGATCCAATATGCAGATACAGACTGTTGCAGACGTCACCAAGCCATTTAAGGTCAGGGAAACGAACTTTAAGAGCTGGACAAACGGATTCGATAAATCCGAGGATACACTCTTTGAGTACGTAAACAACAGAAAGCGAGTGAAATATCAACGCAATGTATTGCTAATGAGGCCCAAACTAGAAAAACATCTACATTTACATACTATCCTACAAAGTGCTGCATGTGAGTTTGGCAGGTGGTGTTTGGACACCAGCCGTGTAAAGATGCAAGGGATAAGGTATTGGGAGGTGATATGGTGACGTTTATTATGGGAGTACATTGAGTGGAGTTCAGTTTTCACTATGGTCACTTATTGTGCGTGCAAAAAAGAATGAGTGTGTGTACCTATCTGTCCGGCAATGCATCTCTCTTATTTCATCGCTTCTGTCAGACCTGTTTACTAAAACATGCAGTTTGGCTTCGAAATAATATTCTCTGTGTCACAATGAAACATATATAAATCAAGATAGATAAGAACACAGATAGAGAAGGCATTTTTGTGTGAAATTAACAGTGGAAATATCATTCGCCTAGACTGGGAATCGAACCCAGATCCCTCGATTTCGCGCCGAGTGCTCTAATTATTAAGCTACCCAGGCGTCCTATTCCACTGTGAATCTCATGGGGGTTTTAAGGAGCAAGTTATCCTCAAATGTACCGTGCCACAGTGGGCTGACATCGAAAAAAGCTGGACAAAATTCCAAAATGACTTTTTTGGAGACAGAATCATGAAATTTGGTACATATACACACAATTGATTGGCAACCAAGGAATGACATGTCATTTGTCATGCTCTGTTGCCGTTCTTGAGATACAGGGGCTCAAACATAACCAAAATTCCAAAATTACTCCCGACTTCAGTTTTCTACGAAAATCTTCCTATTTAAGTTGAGGGTGACACTGTGGGAGGGATTTGATCGAATAAAAAACTACTTGGTCTGTTAAAACCATTTTTTACTTTACTTTGGTTAACTTTGGGAGTTTTTTTCCAAATTTTAGGTGATATTATGTTAAAAAATGACGGACGCTATTTTCACGCAAAATTTCATATTAAGTAGTAAATATCTAGCGTTCAAAAAAAGTGCCTGTCAAGTAACTCATATTAAGTCAATTTTTGAAGCTTCCTAAAGCTGGATCTGAAATAAAATTATAATTTTTTTTGTGACACCGAAAATTACATTTGATTTTTCGTACGCGCGTCCGGAGCCTGAGACACGCGCCCGGAGCTGGAAATGCCGTGCTCCTGAGTAAGTTTTTTTAAGCCACAAGGAATCTATCACTTCTTATTCGTCTTTTTTAACATAAATGCATTGCTATTGATCTCTAAAGGCTCTACACGCATAAGATATCATATATATGCACACAGGAAGGAAACAAAAAATCGAAAATAGCTTAATACAGAGGCACAACCAAATTAATCCTGTTCGACAAAACTCTTTTATTTACATTATTTTTACTAGGAAATATCTCGCTCAAGATACCTTAAAAATACTCACATGGTTGCGCCCGTGTTCATTCCTCCCGCAAAAAGTTTTAAGGGTAGTTTGAGCGAGATAGAACCCTAATCATAATGGAGTCAATATTAGAAATTTTATGTTTCAATTTCTGCAGCTGTAGGAAGCATGAATAAAATATCGAATTGTTAGTGGCACAATAATATACTTTAATATGACTGAAATTCCAAGTAATTAAAGAAAAATAACCAGGTAAGTCTATAACTTGTCTCCTTTTTCTCGCGCGGTACGTTTGTAACTCCTTCACAACGGAAGGTTTAACGTGATCCTGAAAAATTTAAGGCGGTGACAATATGATTTATCTTCAAAAATGGGAGAGAAAACACATAATCTACACTCTGTTAGTTTTTTGTCGAGGTCTAGGTATTATAAATTCTTTATTTTTGAAATAATGTCACTCTGTATTGCATGCACGTACCATTTTCCATGTAAAAGGCCTGATATTTTTCGTCAAATATCTCGGAAAGTAGTGATGTAAGGGGGTGATATTTTAATGTCTTCAGAAGGGTAAGGTATTTTTCTTTAAAACGAGACCAACTTCATTGATTTCTGTGACTAAATGATATTTCGCTCAAACTACCTTAAGTGGGACAAGGCAACACCCAGCAGAAGGCCATCGTACGCGGGTAGCAGCGGTGGGGACGTCACGGAATAGGGAAATGAGCAAACGCGGATATTTTTAAAACCTTTGCCCACTTATTCCTAAACGACTAGAAAGCATGAAGGCACATTTCTCTCCTCATTTTCAAGATCCTTGGCGGCGTAATGGCCCACCTGAACAGGCTTTTATTCTTCTCTTTTTTCTCCTTCATTCTACACGTAAATATATACATTTCCGGAGGGAAATAAATTGGAAGAGAATTATTTTCACCGGACGAAAATGTTACGTCCAACTCTTTCCTTCGCGGCGACAAAGCGGCAGAGTCGAATTGGTCAAGTCACGTTTTATTTTTCGCTCTCTCTGATTTTTTTTTTCCTTCGCGTGAGGCCCGTCTCGAGAAAGTTCAGTCATATTTATCTAGCTCCTTCGCCTACTCTTTGTAGAGAAGCGAAAACGCACCTGAGTAAACTAAAAGGATTTCTTCCAGGAGATTTCGTATGTAACACCTCGAAAGGATTTTTTTCAATTCTCCATCAAGCAAAATCAAATTCATTGGGAATACTCGCATCATAGGCATAACACAGATCATGGAGAGACGGAAGGTTAAATTGGAGCGGTGAATTTTTGGGAATGATGTTCATACATTCTAACTCTCGAGAATTTAAGGAGTAGGTATTTAAGGCAGCAGAAGTAGTAACCGTGGGTGACTAAGAGCGAATTTAAATTTTTTTCAAGCAAGTAATAAGAAACAATAATCACCATTTTCCACGGATATTGAATATAATGCAAAAAGCGTTTCAAATCATAGAGTCATTACTAGATTCAAGACCTGATTATGACTTTGTGAGTTCAAATGCTACTTTCAGTCAGTCCGTTACTAACAAAGTTTTTACTACTAGAGCGCAATCTAATCAATAAATGAGTTTTTCATCAATTTTTAACACAGAGTGAGCCAGCATGAGCTAGTTAAACTTTTGAAATAAAAGGATCTTTTTCCATGTGATGACAGTAAAGTTGAAATTTTTTTATCACGTAGAGACATCTAAGACATATCAAACGTTCCGCATTTAATTCTGACCCCTGGCTCCTAAATTCAAACGTACGAAGGATTAAAATGAGTCTTCCAAAGAGAGAAAATTTCTCGCCGAACATGGAATCACAGCAGAACTTAAGATTATATAATGACTCCACCCCTTAATTCCCTTTACTTTCGCCATTTATCTCAATACGACCATTGCCACATAAATTCTTTTGAAATTATATGAAAAACAGATTAACATTCCTCAATTTTTGCAAGATAACTCCGAGGTTTCCGAGTGTCAGCCTCCGTGATGCACTTCTTGAATCTGTGGGGTTGCAAAAACACTTAGTGGTAGGTTCACACCAGTAGGAAGCGGCTTAATCGTGTAAACGTACTTAACCTTACCATCGAAAGATTATATAAAACATTTTCTGGCTTCACTTGGTGGAGCAACATTGCGAAAATTTAAAATAAATTTTCTTTGTCATATAGATCTCTCCATGTTTCCGGGATTTCTTCCGCGTTGGTTGTTTGTGGGACAACAGTTTCGCTGGCAGTCCTGCCAGCGCCTTCAGGTCGGAGTGATTTGATTCTGACACTTCGACCTGAAGACGCTGGCAGGACTGCCAGCGAAACTGTTGTCCCACAAACAACCAACGCGGAAGAAATCCCGGAAACATGGAGAGATCTACACTCCAGCTCCGCGGAAACCCGAGAACCAACATTTTCTTTGTAATATTCCACAAGGTATTTATACGACTCCGACATATACTATGAAGTATGAACATGAACTATGAAGTATGAATATGAACTATGAAGTATGAACATGGACATGAACCATGAAGCATGAACTATGAAGTATGAACATGAATAATGAAGTATGAACATGAACTGTGAAGCAAGAACATGAACTATGAAGCACGAATGCGATCTATGAAGTATAAACATGAACGATGAAGTATTTCTGATAATTATAAAGTAATTCTGATATAACTCCGACCTAGGTTTCAACTTAAGTTAAGACCTTGATAATGACTTAACTTAAGTCGAAACCTAGGTCGGAGTAATAAACACCTAGTGGAATATTGCAAAGTAAATTCATTTAAAATCATCGAAAGAGTATTTAAGGCGGTAAGACTAAGAAACACAGGGAAATTTACCAGCGATACAGGGGGAAGAAAGAGCATACGGAAGGGAAAATCGGAAGACGATTAGGCCCGACACGCTCCTCTCTCCGATCGACGAGCCAATCACCGACGCGTGATCCGAAACTCATCGCACGAACCCAGGGACACCGCTCATCTTCAAGTCTTAGAACGTGGGAGGAGATTTTTGAAGGGCAAACGAGGGACGTGCCCGAATACATCCCGCCCTACCTGTTGACTTGGGCAACAATAACAACAAGGGCGCGAGGAGAGATGATGATAATAGAAAGGAGAGAGAGGTGGGCATCTCCGGCTCGCAACGGGGCACGAGATAAATCACGATATCGACACAGATATACATTCGGAGCGCCAGGGCCGTGAATGCGTATCGCCTCTCCACTCACCACGGCATCTCAACCTCTAGGGGAGAGAGAGGATGGGAGGCTGGACCGGGGGAGAGAGTGGGTTACGAGGCTTCAGAAAAGAAAGCAGTCGAGTGTTTGGATAGAGCGCTCATACTTCATAGTTCATATTCAAACTTAATAGTTCATGTTCATGCTTCATATTTCATGTTCATACTTCAAAGGTCATCTTCATACTTCATAATTCATGTCCATGCTTCACAGTTCATGTTCATGCTTCATCGTTCACGTTCATCCTTCATAGTTCATGTCCATGCTTCACAGTTCATGTTCATACTTCATAGTTCATGTCCATGCTTCATAGTTAATGTTCGTACTTCATAGTTCATTTTCATACTTTATAGTTCATGTTCTTACTTCACAGTTCATGTTCATACTTCATAGTTCATGTTCATGCTACATCGTTCACATTCATCCTTCATAGTTCATGTCCATGCTTCACAGTTCATGTTCATGCTTCATCGTTCACATTCATCCTTCATAGTTCATGTCCATGCTTCACAGTTCATGTTCATGCTTCATCGTTCACATTCATCCTTCATAGTTCATGTCCATGCTTCATACTTCATGTTCGTACTTCATAGTTCATGTCCATGCTTCATACTTCATGTTTGTACTTCATAGTTCATTTTCATACTTAATAGTTCATGTTCTTACTTCATAGTTCATGTTCATACTTCATAGTTCATGCTTCATGGTTCATGTTCATGCTTCACAGTTCATTTTCATACGTCATAGGTAACGTTCATGTTTCATAGTTCACGTTCATGCTTCATATTTCATGTTCAAACTGCATAGTTCATGTTCATACTTCATACTCATAGTTCATACTCATAGTTTATACTTCCGCGGCAATGCGGAGGAAACGAGAGAAGATAAATTGACTCGTCAATTTTTTCCACTGTTCATGATTAACTCCATTACAAGTTACGTTTCAAATTCATATTCACCAGTGATAAAAATCGTTTTATTGCGGTAGATTCAAAACAAATGGTCGTTCAGGAACATTTAATAATACGCCTCAGTATGAAGTACATCCCATTTACTGAGACTTTTATTTCTGGCTCATTCCATTTGCTCAATTACTCTGCTCACTGCGCAACAAAATAGCGAAATTGATCTATATCTACATGTCTTTCCACTCACATCAGAACCTGCACAGCAGGAAACTTCTAAAAAAATCTCAATCTATATATTACCCCAGGGGTCTCCGCATGGGCGTGTGGCGGGGATATTCTGACAACTGCCGTGTAAAGCTGTAATATACATGGTTTTGGGAAGTACAATGGTGAAGTGTAAAACGGGAGTGATTTGATTGGAGCTCGGTGTATTGTAACCCAACAGTCCGGAATAATATAGAAATCATCCAAAATAGCAAAATTTATGAAACATTTTCATAACAACAATACAAAACTAAATACACTTGGCAAGATCAACGAATGAAAAATAAGAACCAGGGAGAAGAAAAACAAGAGGGAGAAGGGGATACGAGATACGAAAAGAAAAGAGAGGAGTAGCGGAAGCTAAGGAATCGGGCTAAGGAAATAAGGAATGGCTAAGGAAAATCGATAGAATGGATAGAAAGAGTCTGAGATCGAATAGATCGAATTTCATTTATCGAATATCGATTATATCGAATTTCGATTAGATTAAAATTTGATTAGATCGAAATTTAATTAAATCAATAGAATCGATAGAAGGAGTCTGTGGTTCGATTCTTTCGAGGGCGTAAGTTTATGCTCAATGTTTTCTACGTATACATCTACATCTGCCTCGCGAGCTCGGCCATGTGCCAGAGTGTGTTTAGACACCTGCCATGTAAGGCGAGTTTACTCATGGAAGTGACTTCCATGACAATAGCCTTGGAAGTCGCTTGCAATCGATAGTCGTATGTGTAAGCACGCACATTCATGGCAGTAGGGGTCGATAGTGGTGGTAATTGACCACGGATGCTACTTGCAAGGAAAATAGACCGGTTTCTATTTTGCCTGCCATGAGTATATCGATTCTGCGATAAAATCGCTTCGCATCCGGTGGAATCTTGGTCATATGACAGCAAACGGATATTTAAAATGTAAACAACGAATAATTTAGTAAAAGGAGGACTCATTGTTGCACGTGTTAATATTTATTTGTACTTGAAAATATTTTAAAAGCTATAGAACCCATAAATTAAGCTTTATGACTGATCTCTAATATGATAATTATCACCATTGTCATGATTCTCATACTTGATACGATGTAATTATGTACAATTATTGTTATTTATGCAAAGTTATTGAACCCACGAACGCCTATGGGACTAAAACAGCTGTGTACCAACGCCATTATTGTCAAAATTATGTGATTTTCGTAATTACCATATTCACTGTTTACTTCCGTCATTCATTTGCTTGGAAAAAGTCGGAATTAATGTGTAAGCAGAATGATTCCCTGCAATTGGTGGTACAATTCGAGATATCGCTTTCATTCATTAATTGAATTTCGATCTAATCGAATTTTAATCTAAGTGAAATTCGATCTAATCGATAGTCGATAAATGAAATTCGATCTATTCGATCTTAGACTTCTTCTATCCATTCGATCGATTTTATCGAATTCAGATGGAATCGAAAATCGATATAATCGAAAATCGGACAGAAATAATCAACGTGGAAGTAATCGAAAATAGTACACACAAATTATCGATGTATCTAGTAAAGTGGTATCGGCCACCCGAACACATCTCAGCACTCCCGTCATCGCTTGTATGCATCCCATTTCTCCCCTCCTTCCTCCTCTCGGCCGCCGTAGAAGAGAGAGACCCAATCCCGTTGGAGAGAAAGTCATCTCCCGGTCACTCTCACCCGCCGAGGCCGTCCTCCTCCTCCTCCTCTGCCGCCGCACGCTCCACATCCCCGGCAACACACATTCTATCCGAATGGGTGTGCGTAAGTGTGCATCCTCTCTCTCCCCGCTCTGTGGAGGCCGAAGGAGGCGGGCGAGGAAAGGGGTGGATAGGTGGGGGTAAAAAAAATAAAAAAACCGGAAAATAAATTGGTCGGAGAAAGGGGGAAGGTGGAGGAGAGAGGGGTTGGGGAAGGAATTGAGGTCGGCGGGCCACGAGGCGGTTGGGGGCGGGGGGGATGGGCTTGCAGTCAGTTCCCCAAGGGCAAGGTGTCCGGGATGAAATAACCGAACACTGAATGGCTCGGGAAGGGAAGGAGAGAATAAGGAAGGGAGACTCTCTGAGCTGTGTGGTAGGCTGACGCTCCAGCATCGGCCTACGGCTCCCTTCGCGTATTCTTCGTCTGCACTACAGGTGCACATAAGTAGGGTTTACTTAAAATCTTCACTTAAATGTCATAGATAATGCAATATAGACGTCAATTTCATTTATTACAGTAAAACGTTGTATACACCACTATAGGTAACCTATAGTAACCACTATAGGTAACCACTATAGGTAACCATTGTAGGTAACCACTATAGTAACCACTGTACTCTACTATAGGCAACCACTATAGGTTACACATACTCTACTATAGGTAAATACCATAGGTTATCTATACTCTACTATAGGTAACCGATAGTGGAGTATACAAAGTTTTATATAATCTACTATTAATAACTTCCACAAAGTCAAACCTGGAATCATATCCTTTGTTCATTTATTACCCCGCTCGTAGGACCACCAGCCTTCCATAATTCCCTCCAAGTAGCAGTAGTATTCGGGCCGATCTGACACGTTAAGTACCTCAAAAATCGATCAATTGTCAAGAGTTATTTCTGTATCAGAATGTGTAGTGGAAGGCAGTAGAAAAGCTCTTTCATCTCGTGTCCCGTTTTTCAACCATTGGAACATTTTTGTTTTTTTAAACAATTTGGCAGTAATATTTGTTTTTCCAATTTATTATGAAAACTATGGATCTTAGAGAAAAATGATGCTTTAAAGAAATGTGCGTAATATAAATACCTACAAAATGAGACTTAGAAGATAGAAATCGGATAACTCGTTCGAAAATTATTGCAACAAAACGTTATAAACATGGATAATCATCGTTTCGTCAATTATTATAACTTTTTAATTGTTTATTTAAATTCAATAACTATGCCCAAAAGTTGTGGGTTTTATTGTACTTCAAAGTGTGTGAAAGATGGGCGCTGTCTGTTTTACTATTTGACCGACAGCGCACACATATTTCACACACTTTGTCTACTATTTATCTACTTTGTCTACTTGTCTAGCAAGCTCCGTCTTTTTGCCAATGATGTAGCAGTGTATTATGAAATTAGAAATAAAGAGGACATCCAGTCTTTAGTTAAGGATTTAGATGCGATTGATGACTGGTGTGATAGTTGGCAGCTAGAATTAAATTTGAAGAAATGCGCGATAATGAACTTTTGGAAAAAGAATGGCTTTCCCCGGAATAATTATTGCATCAAAGAAAAGAAAACATGTAACGTAGAATCTATTAAAATACTTAGGCGTCACCATCACGGAAGACATGTCATGGGGGAAACACATCAGGGAAATAACTAGTGTAGCAAACCGTAGATTAGGATTCGTAAAAAGGGTTCTAGGTAAATGCGCTGAGGGAGTACGAGAGAGAAGCTATTTTACACTTGTCAGGCCTCATTTAGAATATGCCGCTAGTATATGGGTTCCGTACGAGGAAGGTTTGATAAAAGAATTAGAGCGTGTGCAAAGTAGATCCGCTAGGTTTGTTAAAGGCCGTTATGATAAATGTATAAGTGTTACGAGCTTAATAGAAGAACTCGGATGGGAATTACTATCAGAACGCACGTTAAAATTTAAGTTAAACCTTTTAAATAAATTCGAAACCGATTTGTTCACAGATGACGTTTGATATATATATTGAGAACCACTGCGTATTATGCTAGGTTGGATCAGATTAACAAGATTAGAGAGATAGATTGTCGTAACGATAGATTTAAAATGTCATTTTTCCCGCGTACTATAAGAGAGAACAATAGGCAGCGTAGCAAAGGGATAGGTAGGTGAAATATAGTTAGAGTAGTCTGTAGTGCATGACGCATGTAATAACAACCAATAATTTCTTCCTTATTATGTAGATACTAACCATCTAGCTGCATGTGACCTTGTTCTCTAGCATGTCTCCCTTAAATATCCTAGTTGCATGTCAATCGTGCATGTTTGGTCATCTTCACCCCCAGCCACACACTGTCGTGTGGCTCGTAGGGTATTACGTAGATGTACTTAGCGACTCATTATGAGTCATTGGTCATGTGCACAAAGATTTTGTTTTTTCTCGTATCTCTTCTATTGTTGTAATTGTTCTTATACCATCTCAAATTATTCTAATATCTCATACATTATGAACCTATTATGAATATTATTTTTTTAAGGCCATTGCCATGAATACCATAACAACAAGTAACATAACACCTGAATCTGTTGAACGTAAAAAAAGACACTTAGAACGCAATCTTTGGGAGGATTTACTCATGGGAGTCACTTTCATGACAGTATAGCCCTGTAAGTCGCTTACAATCGACACTTCGATGTGCAGGAACAGACTTCCATGGCAGTAGGGATCAATTGAGGTAGTAATCGACCGAGGTTCGCACTTGCAGGGAAAAATATGGACTTATATTGAGCCTGCAAGTAGCATATCGACTCTGCGGTAAAACTGCATTGTATTCCGTAAAACATTCGTCAAATCACTGAAAACGAAGATTATAAATGTAAAGAGTGAATAATTAAAAGGAAAAGGACTCCATGCTGCACATGTAAATATTTATGTGCAATTGAAAATACTATAAATGCTAAAGAACTCGTAAGGAATGCTTTATGACTCATCTCTAATTTCATCATTATAGTTGCTGTCACAATTCTCATACTTGATATGATGTTATAATGCACAATCAATGTAATATATGCAGCTTTATGATACCCGCGAATGCCTATGGGACTCAAACAGCGATATACAAACGCCATTATTGCACGATATGTGCAATTTTTGGAATTATCATATTCATTGTTTACTCCAGTAATATATTTGTTTCGGAAAACCCGAAAGTTATGTGTGAGGAGAACGATACCCTGCGAGTGGAGATACGATTCGAGATATCGCTTCACTTGCAACTTCCTTTGAAGTAGCGAGTTAGCCGTTCCATTGAAGTAGCGAGTTAGTTAACTGAGTTACACGAAGTTAACGAAACAAATAGTTAACGAAGTGGTGGTAATTCATGGATTATGCACTTGCTTTTTGAGATCGGCTTTCATACATTTTTTTCTCCGAAAACTTATAGTCCGTTCATACTTTCACATTACACATCTCAAACTATGAGCAACATTTCAAGGGTTGCAGACACTATCTAGTCAAATTTAAACATGAATTATGGCCGGTTGCAAGAAAATTTAGTTATGGGATCAATAGTTATGAGATCCATAAAGTTATAGAACTCATAAATATATTAGGGTTGCAGGAACACATCTATTAGTTACTTAACTTATTTACCAATAGTTACTAGCTTCGAATATTTGATCTAATCTTCCACCGCCGGATAAAAGTTAAGAAAGTTTAGCCTATGAATAATTGATAATGCACATTATAATTAGTCAGTAAGAGTAAGCAAACTGGTCATTTGTCTCAAAACAACTCTTTAATCAAGTAATTAAGTCTCCAAGCGGTTCATTGCGCATCCGCCATCTTGTCTACTTATGGAACTCATAACTCCACGCCATAAGTTATGAGACCAATGAATTTATTGAATGTTTGTGCAACACTTATTGAATGGTTGCCATGGCTTATGGGTCCCATAACTTTATGGAATACATATGTTACGTTCCTGCAACTGGCTATTAGACAATCAAATGGACGACACCTCAGAATTAAAATACGACGTATTTCGGGGACCGGGTTGGTGTGGTTGCCTGAGTGCTGGCTAACCACACGGGCGGCCAGGGTTCAAATCCCTACGGAGGTGGATGTTTTTCGGAGCAAACTCGATCCCTACTCCGTCTGTCGGATGAGACGTTAAACCGTGGTCCCCTGGGCGCCTATCGTTAAGAGCAGGCTAATGCCGACGCCAGGTTTCTATCCACCCTTCCTCGCTTTATCTTCCCTTATTGCGCAAATGACCTCAACAGTCGGTCACCTCCCCAAAAATCCACTCCAACGATATATTTCAATTCTATTTCCTCTATTCAAGACCACCTATTTTTCCCAACTCCTGGATAAAATCCAATTAGTTTATTGGTAACTGCAAGATACTAAATCATGATGACTTAACTCTTATCAAATATAGCCTACTATATAGGGCCTGCCGACGATTGGATAACTTGCCTTTTGGGACCATAGTCGCACGAAACAATCATGTCACCGATTCCCCTTTTCAGAACCACTTTGCGGATTGATTCGTCTCCGAGGGTACATGAAATATTCTCATCCATTGATCAGACGGCTTCATTTTATCGCAGGTCGACAGCTGTGGCGGAATCTTCCAAGGAAATCGAAGGTGACATGTCATCCTGCGAGATTTACGGCTTCCCCACTACATCTACTCGTACAGATGAGCAAAAGGAATATTGGGGGAGAGGGTTGATGTCCAAGAACGCAAGGGAACTACTAAACTACTTCTACTGCACTATCGCCGCCGCTATCATCCCTTCCTACGTTACGTGAATGTTAGAGTCGATAAAGAATCGTGCGACGGCGAAAAAGCGACTTTAAGGCGGGTTTACACAAGGAAGACACTTCCATGACAGTAGCCTTGGAAGTCGCTAACAATCGACACTTCGATGCGAAAGCACGGACTTTCATGGCAGTAGAGGTCGATAGTGGTAATGTTCGACCGATGCTCGCACTTGCAGATAAAATACGCTGGCTTCTGTTTCGCCTGCAAGGAGCGTATCGATTCTGCGATAAAATTGCGTCGCATCCGGTGGAATCTTGAACACAAGGCAGCTAACGGAGATTTGACATGTACACAACTCACGTTGACGTAATAATGCATAATTATTGTGATTAATACAACGTTTTCAAACCTACAAATGCCTATGGGACACAAACGGCGATTTACGAACACATTTAGTGCCAAATTTGGGCGATTATGGTAGTTGCCATATTCATTGCTTACGTTATCAACCATTTGTTTGGAAAAAGCCGGAAGTTGACATCGAAGACTTTTAGGGTTCCTTCCGCGTGTTTCCATTGTCGAAGACGACAGTTTCGACAGCGTTGCAGCTATCTTCTTCAGGTCAGAAGTGGTGAATGTGACCGTCATATATAGCTGGTCGTTTTCCCGCCAATTCAGTCTGGTGCGCTGTCATTGGTCGCTTTCTTTTCCTCTACGAAAATTCTCTTCCAGGCGTAGGAGAGAGTGTAGCCATCATATCTGTTGATGTTTTCGGGTGTTTTTACGATTTCGATGGCCTCCCTGATGAGTCTGGGGAAGTAGCGGCTCCCTTTAGCTATTAATTTTGCTTCTTCGAAATTCATATCGTGACAAGGTCCACTCCAGGTGTGTCCGGCCAGAGCTGATTTGCGTAGCTGCCTATTCTTTATATCTCTTTGGTGCTCTCTCAGGCGGCATTTGAGAGCTCTCGATGTCTGTCCGATGTAGGATTTCCCGCATTCGCACTTCACCTGGTAGACACCTTCTTTTGTATTATCTGGTAGGCGGTCCTTGGCCTTGCAGAGGATGTCTGAGGTTTTCTGGGCGCAGTTGAAACGGGTGACGACGTTGTGTTTTGCCAGTACTCGAGATATCGCTACACTCGCTACTCCATGTGTAAAGGCGAGTTCAAACATGTAAGTTGACTTCTAACTGGTTTTACCAACTCGATTGGATTAATCAATAAATATTAAAACAATCTTTGTGCTTTTCCACTAATATTCATTATTGTACTGCGCGTTTCGCAGCCTGCTGCATCCTCAGTAACAAATCCTACAGGACGAAATTTTAAGACACGGATCTAAGAGCACTCACGAAGTTACTTAAAAATGGATAAGAACGAACAATTTGCTTAGCATCTGCTGGATAATAATCACGTTATTTTATCCTCAAAATTCTACATGTCCTACCAAAAGTTTTAAAGATGGATGCATTGGAGCAAATGGAAATTATCAAAGAGTCAAGCAACCTTTGCAATGAATTACTTTTACCGCACCCCTCCCCACTCCTTTCCGGAAAAAACTCCCTTCTCAAGAGCTACTAACCTATGTCCCCCTGCCTTCCCTCATAAAAATTAGTTTGTTGTCCATGCCCCCCACCTCCAGCTTATTGGCGTAGGATGTTATCGCAACTATCAATAAATAACATGTAAACAATTGTACCTGAGGAAGCAGCAAGCTGCGAAACGAGTTGTACAGTACTAAATATTAGTGGAAAAGTACAAGGATTGTTTTAATGTGGATTCAAGCTTAAAAGGATAGAATACTTACACGAAGTGACGCCTGAGGATGTGAAGTTTATTCGATTGGATGACTTCAGAGGCCTATCTGCAGTTAATTTCGTCTCGAATCGCGATATTCAACCACATCAGCCATATTTCCGCGAGAAAAACTAGATGGGGAAGGCTGCGTGAGATTTTTACGAGCGTTTAGAATGCGCAAAAATCTCGAACCCATCGCAACTGGTCCACGTGAAGGGCTACAGTCAACCAATCTTAGAATTGAACGACCAATGATTGATGTGAGTCCTTCCCTCTTATACCCTTCTGTATAATTCGTCATTCCTTGCTTTATCCGTCCATTTCATCTGCAGCATCCGCCTACGCAACCAAAATCTGAATCCTCTCTATTTTCTGTTCCACTTCTCATGTTCCATGTTTCCGATCCATAAAGATAGGCACGCTACAATATCGGCGAAACTCCTCCGGTCCCACTTCCTGTTCACCCGGCCCTTTAAGTAACTCATCGATTTGTTTTACATTATAAAGGGAATAATGATAAAAGGTTTATTGTCCAAGGAGCATTTGCTCCTACGGGGCAAGGTTATACATCTGAACATTGAATAAACATATGAAAAATAAAGAAAAACAATAGTGAAACAAAATACATTAACATAAATGAAGGTCTCAGTTAACAAAAATATGGCGGAAATCAACAGTTTCAACAATGTAAACATAACAAGATATACAAATTATCAATTACAGCGATCACAACAATTAAAAATATCAACACAAACTGTTACAATTAACAAAATATACAAATTGCCAGTTTATTCAAATATAACAGTCCATTGACGATGTTTTCAGTTAATTGAATGCGGTACTGTCATTTTCATTTTCGTAATCTAACAATAATTTTATTTAAAAACATTGATCGATGTTACATTTTTTATATTTTATATATTTTAAGGGAGTGAGATAGAGAGAGAGAGGGTAGAGGTGTTTGGAGAGTCTTTTGTGAACGGAGTATGTTCATAAGAGCTTCAGAGTTCCTTCGACCGCCTTTCCATAGTCGCCAACCGCGTCGTCCACAAAGACAGGAGTAGCAGTAATGGATGAAATATGAACGAAGGGAAAGGAGGTCTTGCGGAGGGGGGGATAGGAGCGCGGATCAAAGGACGGGAAATCTTCCCTGTTCCCTTCCCTCCTCTACTCCTCCCCTCCACCCCCCCCTTCACCCACCTTTACGAGCGGGCGAAAATTGAGACTTCCTTCGCGGTCCGCCTTTTGTGAGTCGACGGCTTCTTCCCCCACCATGAGGTGGGATGTATGAAAACATCAAAGCAGTGAAGATCGAAATTCGCATGATTTGCGATTTTTGCGAGACAATGAGCGCTTACTCGGTGCGTCTGGCTAAAAGAGAAATCCCTTCCATTGACCTCTTATCCTTTTGAGACCTCGATAACGAGCCCAGCGATAGATTGGACCGAACTGTTAGTGAAGAAGTACATC
Source organism: Ceriagrion tenellum (assembly GCA_963169105.1). Lineage (NCBI taxonomy): Eukaryota > Metazoa > Arthropoda > Insecta > Odonata > Coenagrionidae > Ceriagrion > Ceriagrion tenellum. The sequence continues at coordinate 85,963,877 of OY720642.1, read as the reverse complement.
GTTGACACTATGAGGACTGGAAATCATGATCTCAAAAAAGTAGAACTTTGTTACAAGATAATTTTCGAAGTCACATATCGATCTTGGTTCCGATACTTGAGTATTTGCACACTTTTTGGAAACAACGACAAATGCTACTTTAGTGCATGAAAACCCTAAATACAACATGAGAGAGTCATACATATCCTAAATTTTTAGTAATAAGCGATTAACAATCGAAATTTAGGCCTTGCGCTCAAACGGACCGCGGCCATATTGCCTCTGCCGTGACGTCAATCCCCTTACTCAGCCGTCGCTATTGGGATTGTTTACGTTGGCACTCTGTGATATTTGCTCTATTTGGTGGTAAATATTAAGCAGAATCCGTCACATATTATCGGATAACGCGATGCATGATTCCAATAATACTGAGGGCAATATTACTGCAAAGAAGAAAAACCGAAAAGCACACTGCTAAGTGCCACTGTGCAAAAGTACGAGCGTTTCAAAGCCAAATAAAGTGTTCGTCAACGTCCCTGATAATTCAACATTACGGAGGGAGCGGATCATAGCAGCTCGACGAGACGATGAAAAGATACCTTTAGCTGCAACAACCCATTTACGATGCTGTGCCGATCATTTTAATGCAAGTAAATTTAAAATTATGTACCACTCGAGAGCGAACAACCTAGCCTATTTACCGCAAAATCGTAAACACGAGCCGGTCAAGTAAGGGAGATGACGTCAGAGCCGTTTTGCCTTGCTTGATATCGTTGCGAAAAAAGTGCAACTTTTTTGGCTTATATAATTTAAGGACCCCAGAAGTCAAGGGGTCTAAGTAACAAATCCATTATTTAGAGAAAACTTAAGTCAAAGTTGAAAATGTTTGGTACAACCCACTAAGTAGTTAAGAGGCATTACCCTAGAGAGCAGTACCTGTCAAGAAAACCACTTGGATCATTTGCCGCCTAAAAGATTAATAATTTCACATCCTGTACCAAACATATTTTGTTCAAAAATGTCACTTAGACCCCTTGACTTCTGGGGTCCACATTTATAAAGCACAACAGAATAAAGTTTTACCGCAGGATTGACTTATTCAAGATATAAAGATTCACTAATAATACATCATAAGTCATAAAATTCGGACCCATGCAAATACTCATTTTACGATGTCATTTTCAAGGAACATTTTTGAAAATTTGGAGCTACGGAAAGCATACTACAAGAATAAGCGCTCATTATAGCTTATCAGCAGCGATAGTTTGTGGACCTTCTCATCTGTCAGCTTTTATGCAAAACTTGTATATTGTTTGATAATTAACACAGAAAATTAAAATAGAGACAAAAGAAGCTGATAATATGAGGAGCATAGCACTCTTCGCATTGGAAGCATGGACCATTGGCTTGCTAGAAAAGAATAGAAGCCTTCGAATCCTGGTGCTGGAGGAGGATGCTGAAGGTAAAATGGACGGACAAAATAAGAAATGAATATGTGTGGAGAAGAGTAGAAGAGGAAAGGACCATATGGAACATCATACAGAAAGGAAGAACAAGATGAACTGAACACACCCTGAGACGCAATTGATTTGAGAATATCATAATTGAAGGCAAAATGAGGAAAGTACGTATGAAGAGATACCAGGAGGTAAGGTAACTAGCATTACATAGGGAAGGGTGGAGGGCTGCAGTCAACCAATCCTAGGATCGAACGACCAATGATGATGAAGCTGAAAATAATTCAAATTTTTTGTGGAAATTCAATTAATTCACCAGCACGCAAGATTTTGAAAACATTAGTGTATTATAAAAATGTACTTAACCCAGAGATATTGCTGATTTTTATCATGGAATCATAGCAGATACTCTACCAAAAATTCAACAATTCTTTTAATTTTTTAAAAATAATATTTCTAACCATATAAATATTGGAAAGCAATTTCTTCATTTCAGCTCCCAAAGAACGCAATTTTCGGAAAAGGTACGTTTTTTATCTTCATTTCAGTTCCAAAAGAACTAATATGGCCACTTTTGGACGTAGTTATTCAATTTATCATCGCACAAATTTATCGATAACAATCTCCTAACACATTTTTCGGAAAAGGTACTTTTTTATAAGGTTGATTTTTCATGGCACACCATAAAAACGGCAGGGTATTGTCGAAACTTAGGTCGGAGTATCATCTCCGTTGTCTCAGGCGTAACTTTATGGAATTTGCTTAGCATATTGAATGAGAAGCAGTAACTTTGTGATTCCACATTTATTTATTGTAAGAGACCCGGGTTTCGACGTAGCACGTCATCATCAGGTCCCTGATCACCTGACGATGACGTGCTACGTCGAAACCCGGGTCGTTTACAATAAATAAATGTGAAATCACAAAGTTACTGCTTCTCGTTCAATATCGGAGTATCATAGTAAAAATTTTGAGGTGATAAAACAAAGTTCAATGTTATTTTGAGAGTTTTAGATATTTGTATCAAATTTTCGCAAGACATTCCTGATTCGTTGAACATAAACCGTTGGGGAACTGGAGTCTCGAACTACCTGCGTAATGTCGGACCGCTTTCCGTGAATTCCGTCACTCTCTACGCTGCAATTTCTGTCTTTCTCATCATCAATACAAATCACGTTTTTTTACGCAAGTCCGCAGCAAATCTCAGCTCACTCGCAACAATTACAACAATTCTCTATCCCTTCTTCGGACAAACAAAATCCTCGCAAACAACCGGTCAAATAAAAAACATTGAAAACATTAAGATGGCCGGAGCGAGTTTCGTTTGTGTACTGATTTGAGTAAAGATTTACTTACATTTACTCATTAGTATTATGTTTGCAACAAAGCGAAATGAATAACATGTATACGATTTGTTTTTTTTTAAACCATACTACTTGAATATGGCACTTGGCTAATACTTAATGGCACTTGACTAATATATCGAAAGGATTCAACTCATACCTGAAGACTATCTCCTGATAAGGTAATTGATAACCTTGATAATGTTTGCTAAGCAGCCAAAATATGGGTCGGAAATAAACGTTTAAAGTGTGGAATATACAAAAATATTTTTTCGCCATTCCTGAAACATGCAGAAAGTGAATATGGTGACATTTATATCCATTCTCGGTGGAGACACCTTAATCCTTTCACCGCGAAAGTTGACAAAAGTCGATCTGCAAATATTTGTGCTTCGCCGCGACGATCGACTTTAGTACACGACCCTGAAAAAACTTGTTTTTTCTGAACTGTTTGTCTGGACTTTTTTCTGAACTTGTCTGAACTAAACTGAAAAAACTTGTCTTTGGTCGCGACAGACGCCCCAAGTCTCTCATGCCCGTCCCCGAATTAGAACGTGGCAGCGGCGATCTCTACATCTACACAATACCCTGCGAGCCGCCTCATGGGCGTATGGCAGGAGGTGTTGGGTCACCAGCCGTGTAAAGGTGTAAGTTTTTGGAGATGAAATGGCGAAATGTATTATAAGAGTGTATTTAGTGGAGCTCAATTTTTATTGTGGTCGCTTATTGTTAGCGGAAAGAACGAGTTTTTGTATCTATCTGTTCGGCAGTGTATACTATCTCTTATTTTATCGCATCTATTAGACCTAGAGATGTAGTGAGGTGTCATGATAATATTCTCTATGTCGCTCTGAAAAATATCAGTTCTGAATTTATCTAGCAACCTAAGCCTAGGGTGTAGCCACCGAGTCTCTTGGGACTCTCACCTTCATCCCTCTAAAAGTTGTGAGACACTATAAGTATGCACGTAGCAGTTTTTAACGAAGCGCGCTACTTTCCTTTGAATTTTATTAATTTTTTTGGTTAAATTTATTTGGCCAGTGTCCCAAATGCTCGCGGCGTATTCGAGGTGTGGCCTAACCAGGGCGAAGTAGCTTCTCTCTCTGACTTTTTCTTCCGAGGACCTTCCCATTATACGTTTAACAAAACCTAGTTTCTTTAATACTGCGCCACATATGTTCCGTGTGCGTGTTCCCCACGATATATCTGAATTGAAGGTAATTCCAAGATATTTTTCTGAATCTGAAGCTTTTATGTTGACTCCACCCGCAGTATAGGTATGGCATTTTTACGATGACTTTCGCAGGAAGTGAACTGTGGTGCAATTGTTGATAATTAACTCTAAACCCCACTCCTTGTACCACGAATGCGGTATGATTGAACCAAGTGAACGAATGAAGAATGCGAATAAGAAGAAAATAACACAAATATGACTTTCGTTTTTTCATCGTAAAATGACATCTTTTTAAAAGAACGCTTGTTGAAAACCAGATACGCTGTGTAAGGGTTAAGTAAATCATTTACAAGGCACGCCTAGACGAAAAAGATATTGTAACGCCGTCGAGTTTTCTTTGGTAGCGCTATATTTCCGAACTTTTCATACACCTCTCTCTGCTCCTCTCTCCACTACAACAATCCCCCTCTCCAAAATTAAACAACTTCCTCCCAACCAACAATGACCATGCAGAATAAACAAAGTAATCATTAAGACACAAAAACAAGAAATAAGTTAAAACAATCACACAAAAATAAACAATAAACTTATTGAATATTTAAAGCCCACAAAACAAACAATATCTTATAGAAAGGTAGCGCGGCGTTACAATATCTCTCCGTTGATTAGGCCAGCTGAACACCCAACCATCATTCGAGACCTCGATCGTCACATTACGCAGTTTAGACCGATGAAAGAGTGAATAATTTAATGAAAACTATGCTCGCATATCATGATTATGTGTAGAAGCGAGCAAATATCAGATATTACTCATGACGAGAGAAACTTAGGTGGCAATTGCAGAAGATAGAAGAGGGAAAGCGGAGGAATTGAAAGCGAACTTAATATCTACGAACGCTCCTCACTCTAATTACTACTGTAGGAACAGGACTTCTGGCGCCTCAGGGCCATAATTATGGGAAAATATGCTAATGGAGAGAATTAATGGGATGCTGAGATGCCGAAAGGAATGAATATGTAAAAACCTCCATGTGACGAACAATAGAAAATACAAGCCATTTTTATAGGAACGAAGGGATAAAGACATTATCTAACGACAAAGAAAGAAAAAAATTTAGCCCCGTAATTAATGAAAACTACAATTCTTTACCACAAATGAGGGTATGATTTTTTTTCTGCCTTTGAATCAAGTTTCTCAAATGTTTTAAAATCGGAAAAGAGACACTTTTAATAGTATTCGATATCAAATTTGACTTTCCAAACGCTTAACTTTTCACGTTGAATTGGTAGACTATGAGTTTTCATGGAGTAAGGCCTAAATATTACCACAGTAATCAGATCAGTAACAGAGTTAAAAGTTGTAAAAAAAATACGCGCAATGATCAGGCTGATCCGTGAATAAACTGAAACTTTACCTTAAATATAGTTTTTTCCATTTTGCATGTAACGGAGATTTTATTTCCACATCCCTGGAATAAGAAATCCTCTATTTGTTAATGAAGTCTTCGCGGGTTTTTCACTATATTTGTTGATCGACGTTTTGATGAGTAGGTTCCTCACTATATTTGTTGATCGACGTTTTGATGAGTAGGTACTGCCACCATCATCATCAGGGAATGTCAGTTGGTTCAACTTCAAAATATGACATTCTCAGACCCAAAACAATACACTGATATAACAAAAAACAACAGCAACGAGTGTGGACCCTGCTTTACGTCTACGTCTACGTGATACCCTGCGAGCCACCACGAGGGTGTGTGGAAGGGGTTGAAGATCACCTAACATGCACTATTGACATGCAAGTAGGATATTTTAGGGAGACATGCTAGATAATAGGGTCACATGCGGCTAGATGGATGATATTGTGTAGATGTATCTACACAATAAGAAAGGGATTATTGGTTGTTATTACATGTATCATGCACTACAGACTACTCTAACTATATTTCACCTACCTATCCCTTTGCTACGATGCCTATTGTTCTCTCTTATAGTACGAGGGAAAAATGACATTTTAAATCTATCGGTACGACAATCTATCTCTCTAATCTGATCAAACCTTGCATATTACGCAGGGGTTCTCAATATATATCTAACGTCATCTGAGAACAAATCGGTTTCGAATTTACTTATAATTATTTTATAATACCTTCCTCGTACGGATCCCATATACTAGCGGCTTATTCTAAATGAGGCCTGACAAGTGTAAAATAGCTTATTTCTCGTACTCTCTCATCGCATTTGCCAAGAACCCTTTTTACGAATCCTAATCTACGGTTTTCTAAACTGGTTATTTTACTGATGTGTTTCCCCCGTGACATGTCTTCAGTGACGTATCTACGCCTAAGTGATGTGACGCCTAAGTATTTTATAGATTCTACGTCAGATATTTTCTTTTCTTTGATGCAATGATTATTCCGGGTAGGGCCATTCTTTTTCCAAAAGTTCATTATGGCGCATTTCCTCAAATTTAATTCTAGCTGCCAACTATCACACCAATCATCAATCGCATCTAAATCCTTAGCTAAAGACTGACTGTCCTCTTCATTTCTAATTTCCTTAATTACTACTTTAGGCTGACGATTCTTCAGGGTTCTGTGAATTCTCGATGGATGGAATACATATCCTCGGGTGCGGGAAAATACAGCCCAGGCACTCGCTCTAGACGAAATCCTGCGTCCGATATATATGCTTCAACGGCTCGGGTTAGGTCAAATCTCATTGACTGGCGCCAATTTTTGCTTTTCGCATTGACTTTAATTTGAATCCTCCAAAGTTGGTGGTTTCCGGCGATACTTTATGGAACTTACCAAACCTTTTGAATGAATAGAGTAAACTTTGTTTTTCCACAATGAATTTAATAACTTACGGCCATGGTTTCGACGATTAACGTCATCATCAGGTAATATGGCATCGGAGGAATCCACCTGATGATGACGTTAATCGTCGAAACCATTCATTGTGGAAAAACAAAGTTTACTCTATTCATTCAAAATGTTAAATCCTCTAATTTTTTCGGCAATCTTTTCTTTAATTCGTTTCTCAGTCGACCAAATCAATTAAAACAGCCTTGAGTCGTTCTGATAGCGATAATAGCGTCTATGGATTATATAAGATTCCTGCTCCGATGTGATATTAAACCACTCTCAAACAAATTATTCGCCAACGGATTGGTTTCAATACTGTGTGTCGACGTAGCGTGGTGAATGCCCCAACAGGTGAAGTCAGCCTTGGGGTCCATTTCAAGCAAGATAATATATTACTGATCCTGAAGCCTAGCCCCAATGGCCTCTCTCATCAATTACAGAATTACTATTAAAAACAGGTCTTAGTTAAAGAGCAAACATTTACAAAGCGTGAATCCATATTTAAACAATCCTTGTACTTTTCCACTAATATTTATTATTGTACTACCCCTTTCTACCCCTTTTCGAAAAAATCTCCCTTTTTACATGCCCATAAACTATGTTCCCCTACCTTTCCACACAAAAATTATTTTGTTTTCCAAACCCCCGCCCCCCAGTTTATTAGCGTTGGTTACTATCGTACCTATCAACAAATAACATGCAAACAATTGTACCTACCAGAGGATGCAGCAAGCTGCGAATCGCGTAGTACATACATTTATATATACATATATATATAAAGTGGAAAAGTACAAGGATTGTTTTAATATGGACTCAAATACAAAATACTTCCACGAAGTGACACCTGAGGGTGTAAAGTTTATTTGCAACGCTTTTATCAAAAGCCGCATTGTTTTCAAGAATCTAAAACCTAAAATATGGATCACTTCATGAGACCTATCAACTATTATTCTATTTAATACCTGATACTTGAATGTGACCACCCGTGTCTTGGCTGGATATGACGGATGCCCGGCTCGCCTGGTATTCAATTCCTGTCTTCCCACGATTTCTAAAGACCTCATTTTTTTAAATTCAGGAGAACAGCCAATAAGGCCAGTGGCCGTGAGTGGAATGCTCTCGAATACCTAAATTCTATATCGATAGACCGCATTTTTTAAGGTAAATTAGCTAACAAAATCAACATGTGCAGAAATTGGTAAAATATTTGCTAATACTATTTAATGTGCAACATACGAAAACACGGTTCATTTTTGTCAATATTTTTCGAAGTTTTCGCCTCCATACACATCTAAAAGTTTTAACAATGTAGACAAAGAATTTCTTTTGTCTACGTTAAAGGAGTATTGCTAGAAAACTGATAAATGCACGTGAAGTCAATACTCCTTCGTTTCTATCGAAAATTTGGATTGATCGATAATTTAAAGTGACCATCCAAGGTACCACGCCGCGAGCATTGGGGGCACCGGTAATAAGGATTTTACCAAATAAATTAATGAAGTTCAAATAAATGCCGCACGCTCGGTTAAAAACTGCTACGAGCGAATATATATTACTTCCTTAATACAGAGAAAATATTTGTAATGAAACATGTACGGAAGAATAAATATTATTATTATATTATATAGTGCTTCACAGCCATTAGTGGGATTAAGGTGGGAGCCCCTAGAGACTATGAGGATACTCGTTAGGCTTGCTTGTAAAGGTTTCTTGAGAAATTCAGGACTGGTCTGTTTCAGAGCGACAGAGAGGATATTATCATGATGCCTCACTACATCTCTAGGTCTGAAAGAAGAGATAAAATAAGAGAGATACACTGCCGAACAGATAAGTGCGAAAACTCGTTCTTTCCGCGCACAATAAGCGACCACAATAAAAGCTGAGCTCCACTAAATACACTCCCAAGATACACGTCACTATTTCACCTCACAAAGCCTTATACCTTACATCTTTACACGGCTGATATCCTGACACCCCCTGTCACACGCTCATGCGGCGGCTCGCAGGGCAGTGTGTGGATGTAGATACAGACGAACAATTCCTAGCACTTCCTTCCATCGACATTGATTTCGGTAACAGGTTTCCAAAAAACTTTCATTCTGCGGCGGCCAAGTTGTCTCTTTTTCAAGATAGTACACATTCCGCGACCTTCGCGTTTTATACCGTTAATAAAACCTTAACCTCGAATCCGAACCGGCGGCGCCCACCCTCAGCACTCCCAGAAAGTCGCAAACAAGTTTCAGGCCACCGGACATTCTCAGACGGGACACGACGATCGTCAGGAGGATACTTTCGTTGGGACGCCCTCCCGAGGAAAGTTTTCCCAGTAGGGGGGGAAGGGTGTGAAGAAAGGAGGGAATGTATAAGCTTTCGCCTCCCAAGAGACCATAAAAGAGAAAAAAACGAGACGATGGATACTCGGCAAGCTCTCATTTTCAACCTGTCTTCTTCTCCCATAAAGACGGTATCACATGGAGTGCCCTCGCATGAGCCGCGCTTTATCTCAACAGCTACATCGGCGATATACCGTGCGATCAACTACCAGGCTGTAAGTGGCGCGGAGTAAGATAGATAGATTAATTTATTGCTTCACTTAAGTAATAAGTGGGAACAAACAAATAAAAAGAACGAAACATAATCTCAGAAATAAATTTTACGCTCATCCAATCAAGCCAAAAAAATCGCTCTTTAAGAGATCATTCTTGTACATGGGACCCAAGGTTTACAACTTGCTACCAGAGGACTTATAAGCCGGAAATTATACTAAAAATAAACTTCTCAAACTAATAGCGGAATGGATTCTAACTCATAAAAGTGTAGAAAATTTCTTTAATATTATCGTATGAAGTTGTTTTTTTTTCTTTTTCTATTTATTGTATTCCATTTGGTTCATTCTGAAAATCTATTGTCAAACTACTTTGTATATATAATTGATTTGTATTGTTCAGTTAAGCAATAAGCAGCTATATATTCTGGGATGGTATCCTCATCACAGATATTTCTTAGAGGCTACCTAAAGCTTCCCCTTGCATGGAAAAAAAACCTGTAATTTATTTGTGATGTTGTTTTTTTGGGAAGTAATAAACTTATTATATTATATTATTATATATATAATACAGGAAAAAGTTTAGCAATAAAACTTTGGGACTTTAGGTAGATTCAATGGTTTACACCAGTGTATAACCTGCCAGCACTTATTTATGCGTTCAAGATATATGATTGAAAAATATAGTAATAGCTTTTTTGACAAGACATGAGCAAAAAAATGAAGAATAAACCAATAAACGAGAGAATACAAGGATAAGAATAAGCTGCTTAAAATGTACTTTAAGAATGCTAGAAATGTAACAGTGGCAAAGCAAATTACATTGCACTTTTTTTATACAATACTCAACCATGACATCATAATAAAACTTCTATATTATGATGAGATAATAGACAATCTCTGACCCTTTTACAAAAAAAATATATTTACTCTTTACTTCCTTATAGTCACTTGGTAAATTATTAAAAGTTCTTAGCCCAATGAACAATAACGACCTTTTGAATTATGAGAGATTTGGCTTTGGAATATGACATTCAATGCTTCTGCGTGAGTTATAACATTTTACTGTAAAAGGCCTTTCTTTGAAGAAATTGCCATGAGAAAAATTCGGCCTGGACCGGGAATCGAACCACGGACCTTTGGTTTTCCGGACCTATGCGCAGACCACTACGCTATCCAGGCTTCCTAATTCCCATGGCAATTTTGGTGGATACAAGGCAACTAGATCTTAGGCCCCTGCGGTCCATCAAAGAGGGCAACGCAAGGGAGGAGAGGACTTCAAAGAAGCCACAACCAAGAGTCAGTATCCTTCACCAGCACATATGCCGTGCTTAGCCATTTGAAATTCAAACATGGCGGGTGAATTTTGTGAAGAAATTGCCATGAGAAAAATTCGGGAAAGAAACTTCCAGAGGAACAACCTAGATCTAGTTGCCTTGTATTCACCAAAAGCCTGGATAGCGTAATGGTCTGCGCGTTGATCCGGCAAATCCAAGGTCCGTGGATCGATTCCCGGTCCAGGCCGAATTTTTCTCGTGGCAATTTCTTCAAATATTTCACCCGCCATGTTTGAATTTCAAGGCCTTTCTGGCAAATCGCCACTTCTTTAAAAGAATAGCTTTAAGACCTTAAAAACAAACGTATATCTCAATGGCAAGAACTTGAGCCTAATAAAAACAAGGGGTGGAATGCTCAAAGCGCCGCTTTTTATTAGTAATTATTCTCACCATAAGTTTTTGGAGAATTTGGCCGGATTTGGAGAAAATAGATTCCACACCAACAATGCAGCATTCAACCCAGTTCAAATTGTAATAATAGCAACGATAGAATATTTTGAGACAGGACTGAGGCTCAGTCCTATCCATTGAGGTACATGGAGAGGGCACTACGTCATCAAACTGAAGCCTGACAACCGAAACAACAACCATATTTCTAAGCCCTACTCTCTACTTATTCTCCTATAGAGATCACAACAAAATGGACGAATTAGCGGAAGTGAAGCGAAAATATTCACCACAACCTGTTTGAAATTTTAAGCAAAAAAAACCCTAAAAACATTCACAAAGGAAATGGTTCCAGGCTTTACTTTGAGGAAGTAATTCATAGTAACTTAACCCTCCACTGCCAACATGGACGAATTCGTCCACTAATACGAACATGCTTCTATATTAGACACTCCAAGTTTACTCCAATAGGTCGCAAACAATTGAAAAACGGTAAATGCCGTCAGACGCAGGTAGAATACAACTATCAGACGAAATCATCCGTTTGGGAATTGAAAGACGCGTGTCCAATATAGAAGCATGTTCGTATTAGTGGACGAATTCGTCCATGTGGGCAGTAGAGGGTTAAATAAGACTTTGTATAAGACATATATTAAGAACCTGCGTATTATGCTAGGTTTGATCATATTAACAAGATTAGAGAGATAGATTGTCGTACCGATAGATTTAAAATGTCATTTTTCCCGCGTACTATAAGAGAGAACAATAGGCAGAGTAGCAAAGGGATAGGTAAGTGAAATATAGTTAGAGTAGTCTGTAGTGCATGATGCACGTAATAACAACCAATAATCCCTTTCTTATTATGTAGATACTAACCATCTAGCTGTATGTGACCCTATTCTCTATCATGTCTCCCTTAAATATCCTACTTGCATGTCAATGGTTAATGTTTGGTGATCTTCATCCCCTGCCACACACCCTCGTGGTGGCTCGCAGAGTATCACGTAGATGTAGATGAACAAAAAAGACGACTCATCGGCCTTCGCCCGACTAGTGCTGGAGTTGGGGCACCGAAGTGACTTTAAACCTGAAATATTTTATTGTGTGGAAAAGGGATGCAAGATGGACGCGTACGAACAGCGGTCAATTTTCCTTGCAAGTGAATCCAAATGGCTTCTCAATGACATCACCTTCTCCAACCCATCCCCCCTATTATGCATCACACTACCCCTCTTACGCCTTCCACTTACCACAATAACGCCTTCCACTTACCCCTCCCCCCTAAAAAGTCTGGACTCTGTATACTGGCTGTATAGAGATTATTTGTACCTGAAGATGGCTTAACCGCCGAATCCGGTAGTCTGTCAATAAAAAGTCTGTGGAAGTCAAAAAGTGTGTCAGTTGTTATTAATCATGGCAGCCTTCAACAAAATAAGAGCTTCTTCTTTCGATTTGATTCTTCACTATAGTTCATGTTGGTGATGAGTCACCCCCTGTCAAACACCCTTGTGGTGGCTTCATGGTAATAAGTAGATGCTCATGTGGATGAAGATCGGGCGGAACAGAGACGGAAAAGGACCGCTGCAAACCAATCTACGGATCGCTGACCATAGAAGAAGGATAAATATACTCTGTGCACAAAGGGTGTTGAGGAAAATGTCCTCGCGTGACGCCGAGTTGGTCGTGCCCGCCTCCAGAAGAGAAAAATACCCATCCCTCCCCCACCCTAAGGGTAAGAGAGGGAAAGGATTTGGTGAAGATATGAATAAATATGGGGGAGAAGAGGATCGGAAGTCTGATGATGAAAAAAAGATGAACGCGGATGGCCTGAGTTTGTGAGACGATAAGGAAAAAGTGGAGGCCGAGGGGAAAAGATGAAAGCTCTCCTCATTTTCCATCCGGGACGGAGAAGAGATGATGATGATGCTGATGGCTGCTCCCATCTACTGCTCCCTATTAGACGATCGGGCAGAGAGAACTCCCGCTTTCCTTTCTCCTTCGGCCGGTCGCTTGAGATTTCACTCCCTGACCCCGAATCGGGAACGCGGGGAGGCAGTGGAGCGAGGTGACCAGTTCAACCGACTAAGTAAGGGCAACCCGTCGCCGGACACACGCGGAAACACGTCAGCACGTTGGACACGAGTCTTCCAGCAAGACCGTCCGTATACGGAGTCCCGGGAATATTCAAAACACGTGCAAATTACTCGCTGCTTAACGGAAAAAAATCAGTCGAAATCTATATGCGTCAAACAGAAATTTTGTTCGTTTAATTCTGAATATTTCATACATACATACCAATCACACCGTTATCTTCCGGAGTAGGCACAGTCACAATATGTCACTCATAAATATATATTTGTACACCTAACTCTGCTTCAATAGTTTCCTCCATACTGACCTATCCTTGCAAACCTCTTTTGCCTCATTTACCCCTGCTCATTTACCCCACTGCTTCATACATGCCCTCCTGTTTTTAAGAATTCTAATCTTCCTCCTCCCAAGAATTTCCTCAACCGCATTCAACCACAACTTTCTCGGCCTACCTCTACCTCTCGTACCATTCATTTCACTCTTCTATATCCGTTTCTGTACTTCTTATATTTGTACACCTAGCTCTGCTTCAACCATTTCCCCACACACTGACCTATCCTTGCAAACCTATTTTGCCTCATTTACCCCCATACACTGCTTCATACAAGCCCTCCTGTTTTTAAGACTCCTAATATTCCTCCTCCTAAGAATTTCCTCAACCACAACTTTCTCGGCCTACCTCTACCTCTCGCACCATTCATTTCACTCTTATATATTCGTTTCTTTATTCGACTCTCATCCATTCTCTCAACATGGCCAAACCAATGAAGCACACTCCTTTCATACATGTCCATTACTGGAGCATCTAACCCACATTCATTTAATACCCACTCATTCCTGACTCTAATCATCCTTAAGTTAAATATCAATGTATGATCCCGAATCAAAAACACGTATTCATATGCGCTTTTCGCTTAAATTGCGAAGGCCGCGCCGTAAACTCAAGTCATAGCCAAGTCTTAACTGGGATATATTTTTCAAAATATATTTCTTGCCTTACTTATTCCAAAATGGTATGGTCATATTCAAGGTACAAAAAGATATACTTGATTAGTGTGTGGTACAAATTTTTTTTCGACTTACTTGAAAAGTCATTAAAATGTGCAATCAACGACTCACGATTCGTGCTCCAACCACATTAAGACCCTGGCGAATGGATCGGCTATCACGGAAAGTTAAAGAGATGCATAACTGGCCGCGCAATAACGTTAACGGTGTCAACCGCTGGTGTTCATACCAATGTGTGAAATTCACAGGCGAATGATTTTTCCTCTGTGAATTTCACACAAATGTGTCAGAAAGGATCAAAAGTACCCAAATGGTACCATCGTGAATCACCGTCCGTATACAGCGCATCAGGAATATTCAATCCGCTTGGAAAATTCAAATTTATTATTAAAAAAAAAATATTATAAAAAATATTTTAACTCTGTGGATACAGGCGTAACTTTGCGTAAATTTATGATGCTGTAAACTGTAAAAACAACTCTTGGTATTTCTCCACCGGTAAATTTTACATGGTGCACCCAGTTCTACCATAAATTAAAAAAACCTGTGAAGAAATACCTAGCGTTCCTTTTCATATTTAATTTGAAATGTATATTCAAAGGATGGACATGAGAGTAGACTAAACGCCGTGGGCATGAGTTATCTGAGGAGTGTTTGCGGCAAAAGTAGGATGGATAGGATCATGAATGAGTGGGAAATAAATGAATGTGGGTTGGATGCTCCATTAATGGACATATATGAAAGGAGTGTGCTTCGTTGGTTTGGCTATGTTGAGAGAATTGATGAGAGTCGAATAATGAAACACATATGTAAGAGTGAAATGAATGGTGCGAGGAGTAGAAGTAGGCCGAGATAGTTGTGGTTGAGGAAATTCTTAGGAGGAGGAATATTAGGAGTCTTAAAAACAGGAGAGTGTGTATGAAGCAGTGTATGGGGGTAAATGAAGCAAAATAGGTTTGCAAGGATAGGTCAGTATGGAGGAAATTATTGAAGCAGAGTTAGGTGTACAAATATGTATTTATGAGTGAAACTTTGTGCCTCTGCCTACCCCGGAAGGGAACGGCGTGATTGGTATGTATGTATGCTATGTATATTCATAAAAGTGTGATTCTGTTCGTTAAAATCCGAAAGACTTAACAACCCCACGAATTTAGGCTCATACATTCCTTAATACGGACGCGGATTAATAGGCTATATCGGAGAGGATGAAAAGTACCAAGGTGCCATCGTGGTTCCTTTACTTCACCAAATTGTACTTCGAGAAGAAAAGTATTGGATTTGATGCTGAGGATTATATCTTTTGCGCTTACAAATTACTAACAATCATGATATAGGCTAGAAGTTTTTCGAATCCAATGACTGATTAATACTATTTTCTAAATTAATTTTTTTGCATTTGATTAAAACAAACATTGTAACAATATCAATAAAAAAAATAAAATATATTGATACAATATTATGCACATAAAAGTAACTAATTTCATTTATATAAAAAACGCACTCGATTTCTAATTTTTAATTCAATGGGGGTTCGGGTTGATGAGGTGGCTTGAGTACTGGTTAACCATACAGACGGTCAGGGTTCAAATCCCTGCAGAGGCGGAGGTTTTTCAGAGAAAACCCGATCCCTACTTGAGTGTCTTGTGGGGGGCACTTCAAGTACAGTACTTCAAGTACAGCACTCCGTCTGTCGGATGAGACGTTAAGCCGAGGTCCCCTTGGCGCCTTTCGTTAAGAGCAGGCTAATGCCGACGCCGGGTTTCTATCCTCCCTTCCTCCCTATTACCTGTCCCCAATGGCGCAAATGACCTTAGCCGTCTGTCGCCTCCCCAAAAATCCAGATCCAAATAAAAAATTAATGCCATGCTTATCTTCAACCAGAAGTGATAATGTTCTTTACGATTTCTCACGATGAAATTACTTATATGAGTTGAGAGTAACTGTGATATCACCTTCATTTATGAGAAATTTTAACTCCTCTATCCGGTAGAGAGAGTGAATTGAAATGCAAGCGAATAAAAATCTTAGAAAAAAAACAGACTCTCTCAATTTGATGCTCCTGAAAGCAGAGTTGAGGATCACGTATATTCAAGGGGTTTTAACTGACAACGATGCCCAAATTCCCGACTGTTATCGATAGAGAGATAAAAGGAGTTTTGGTGCCGAAAAGAAGGAAAGGAAGCCTTTGAGGTATAATTTCTAGAAAGGCAGGGGAAAGTGGGCAGAGGAGGATATATATAAGGAGGAGACGGGATGCTCTAGGCCGAGGTGAACGGTGAAATGATACGCAGGCGGAGATGAGAGAGGTGAAAAGACTAAGGAAACTAAGATGTGGCCATCTTAGACGGCCTCGAGGGCAATAGAAAGCGATCCGGGGCCAAGAAGAGAAGGTTTTAGGAAATATTAGACTGAAAATGTCTACGGAAAATTTGTAAAGTCCATTAAGGTAAACACTTTCCTAAAAAAAATCTTTTCCATGGAACATTGAAAATCTGAATGACATTTTCAGGCTTAAATTAGAGAAAACGGTAGATAGGTTACAACACTATCCTTAAAAAGATAACTGGTAGCTTTGGGACTCCACATATATTTATTTGAAACGACCCGGGTTTCGACGTTCAACGTCATCTCCAGGTCAAGTAAAGATACGTAGAATCACAAAGTAACCAGTTATCATTGCCATGTATACATCGTAACCATGTATACATGTTTTTTAGAGCGACATAGAGAATATTATCATGACTCCTCACTACGTCTCTAGGTCTGACAGATGCGATATAATAAGAGAGATACACTGCCGAACAGATAGGTAAAAAAACTTGTTTTTTTTCGCGCGCAATAAACGATCACAATAAAAATTGAGCACCACTAAATACACTCCCATAATACAAGTCACCATTTCACCTCCCAAAAATTTACATCTTTACACGGCTGGTGACCTAACACCCCTGCCACACGCCTATGCGGCGGTTTACCGGGTATTATGTAGATGTAACAAACTGTATACATTTACGCCTGATAGCACCAAAATACTATTTTTTCCTACCGTCATTTATTAATCGCGTGATTTCCAGTGTTGACTCTCAATGGCAAAAACATACCTCAAATTATTTCATTCATATAAAATACAAGAGAAATATCAGAAAATGTTGATTCATCACTGTTTTTGGATGTTAAAATATGTCGTAAAATAAAATTCAAACCTTTCATCGCCCTCTGAAATCGAATAAAATAACCTCAGAAGTGTTTCCTACCATGTACCGCTCCCTTCGCTTTTATGACGAACCCTTTTCTAGCGTATCTTATTCTATTGTATGATACCTTTCACTCTCTTGCTCGTTATTATCTTATTTTGCAATCACTATACTCCCCCATGTGAAACTAATTTGTAGACAATGGATCCTTCCCCTGAAAATGCTCTTTAGTACAACTGCAACATGTTCCGCTGCCTATCCTTGGCGTAACACTGCCCTCAATTGACTGCAGGCATGTTACCCTACCGCCTAAATTCTTTCTTTTCCGAACCCTATAATCCTCCATGCGACGAAAGTTATTAGGGTTGATAGGGAGAATGCACCAACGGCCTGAAGTGGAAATGAAGTGAAAATAAATAAAGCTAAATCTGTATTAAGCGACCACCGACGGTTCCGCTGAAAAAATGGTCGTTAAGAGGGGTGGTCGTTCTATGGGGGTTCAGTTTCTAGGAGTACTTATTATGAACGACCGATGTGAAGTATCATGGAAGCCTGTACGTAAACGAAAATCGTTCCAGGCACCTCAATATCGCCTGTATCATCCGTTCCAGGGTACACTATCCTTTATTCTTGACGCTCCCATTTTTCAGCTTTTCATGCAAGTGACTCCGTTCGTTGTAAGTTTTCGGTATCGACCATGAAAAGCACGTCGTCACAGTTTGGGTGTACCGCGCAGTGGAGCAGCTCAACGCAGCCGAGATCACTTGGAGTGATTCTTTGTAAGTCAGGGTCGCCGTTCAAGAGAGGAGGCGGACCGGGCCACGGGTGGGGGACTACCCCACGACACCAACAATGCCCGCCCGGGGTGTTGATGAGAAAGTCCACTTTCTCTGCCCGACACGCCCGGGTGAAGCGTCTCCGTCTCCCTCGGCCAATGAATTGAGCGTTAATCTAATTACAATATTCCGTGAACTTAGTTTGCAATACAGAATATAGAAGACAAAATATGGGTAGAGTATAAGATGTGGAAATTAATGAGGGAGCAGGATTCGTAATACGAAAAGATTACGCACTCCATCCATCGCAACACCTACTCATCGCTGTGAAGGAGTCACGAGTGAACATTATTCACCGTATCGGCAGCAAGTCATTAGATTTTTGCAATTCCACATCACTGGAAATGAAGTAGCATTTGAGCAAAATTTAAAAAAAAAGCATCATGTATCAGGAAATTAGATGAGAACATGAAATTTCCGGATAAAACGTGGTCACATGTAATTGTGCAGAATTGAAGTTCGTCGGAATACCATGGAAAGTCATGAATCATGAACTTTCATTAAATACTTATTAATTATGCAGTACAAGCATACAATACTCGACGAAACTATGATTTATAATGAGAAAAAGCAATCGCTAGCGAAAAGAATTCCCTAGGACTATTCCGTTCATATAGTGTTTCCCCAATTTTAATCATAAAACAGTGGATTTTGGTTCTGTAAATATGATCCGTGAGATTTTTTTTAGATTTTAGACGGCAGCCATTCTTTTCGTTAGGGAGTAATTTTTCTCAAAATTGAACATACTTTAATTGATTATTTTTTGCTTTAACTTCATAATATGAGAACATTTAAAGAAGGCTTATAATTTATGATCTTCTGTGGCATTCAAACGACACTCAATTGAGCATTATTTCATGTGAACATCCTATTTTTTTCTACTGAACAATATCAAGTGATTTATCCACTCGTATAATGCTTACCCTATGTTAAAGTGGCCCACGAGATTTATTTTAGATGATAAATGTCAGCCATTCATTTTGTTAGTTAGTGCTTTTCTCATTATGAGTAAAAATTTTATTCAATATTGTATGATTTACCATAGAATTTGTGAATATTTAAAGACAAGGATTTCTAATTTTCTGTGACATTTAAACGAACATCGAAATCTGCATAATTTCATGCACATATGTTTTATCCGGCCACTTCATATTTTTATCTAATTCTCTGATTCATGCATTACATTCTTAAAAATATTGTTCAAATGTTACGACAATTCCAGTGAGGTATGTTTAAAACGACTAATGACTTGGTTCGGTGCGATGTGAGATCTTCACTCGTGTATCCCTCAGAGCTGTGAGCTGGTGTTGTGATGAATCGAGAGCGCAATCACTTTGTATTGAGAAAGATAATTACTGCCGTGAATTCAGCGGGATGGATATGACCCACATCGTAGGCGAAATCACCTCGGGTGAGATACAACTTTCGCGCCCCAGTAAGAGTTCGAACCTGCGGACCTTTAGCTACACTGTGTGTTCCATGTAAAACAATGTGAATCTCCAGTCCGAAAAAAATCTGAAAAAAATTCTGGAGCGTGTTTAAAAGCAAAATTATTCAGGCCATCACATCCTTCCGACTAAAATTTAGAAATTAGATGAATGCGGAAAGTTTTGACCTACTTTTTAATTTCTCTCCCTTTTCGCTCACCGGCAATAATGACAAGATGGCAAATAGTCTTAGGCCCAATAAGAATCAAACTACCATTGTCAGGACGAAGGTTTTCTGTCTTTTTTTTTACATTGAAACCCCTCTTAACGACCACTCCTATCAAGCGACCACCCCAATCCAGATTTCACTGTACGTTCGCATCAAATTAATATGAATTGAACTTCACCAGGAGCAACTACATTATTAGGAAATACGCGCCATCTAATAGGTTTCAACAAAACCATCGCTTCCAGAGTTGTACCATGTTTTCAAATCAGCCGTCCGTTCAATTGTATAATACATACTCCTAGAAACTAAACTCCTGTCGAACGACCAACCCTCTCAAAGACCATTTTTCAGCGGAACCGTCGGTGGTGGCTTAATTCAGGTTTCACTGTAAAAGGTCGATGTAAATCACAGATCTCCCTTTGTTTCAGTGAGCTTATTTGCTAACGATTCTTACTCACTCTTACTCCAAGGGTCATTTATAGTTCAGTAGATATTTAGCCGCACCAACATATCCCCTCAATATATTTCGGTCCATTGCATCTTCTTCTGTAGCTCCATCCTTCTCCAAATCGATCTTGGCATTGTTCCACCATCTCTGTCGTGGTCTTCCTTCTAAATTTCTTTTCATAACTTCCTAAAGCACTCAAATCTCCCCACTTCTTAATATGTGTCCAACCCATCTCATTCTTCTGCACTTTATCTCACTTATGATGCCGGTATTCTTGTACAGTTATCTGATTTCCTTATGATACTTTCTTCTCCATCTGCCTCGTTCGTACGTAGGCCCGAGGTTCTTCCGTAAAACCTTGTTTTCAGACACTAATGTTACGCACGGTAAAATTTCCTGAATAAATCATTCTCCGAAATTAATTGATCTAACTTCTCACTGTACAAAACTCCACTTCTCCTTACGTTATATCTAGTACTGTGAAACATTTTGTGGACTAGGGCCAGTTAGGGTAGTCTCGGATGTTACCATTGAAAATGAAAGCATAACCGCACTTTAAGGATGGTTATTTTTAACTTTATTTTCGAAAGGATCCAATGAGTTTTGATTTACGTAGAGAGGTAAGAACAATTCGTAATCTGTAAATGTACTAAGCTTTATTGTGGTCAAATGTAATTCAAATCCTTGAAGAAATTTTTAATATATATCCGAGCGCTGCATCGAATCGTTTTAAGTGACCATTGATCTATGAATTGACCTATTGACCTAATGACCTACGACCTATTGTGTAAGTGTTCCACTTAAAGTCTATAATTTGTTGTACCGCGTATTTCGACATAGAATATCTGTAGAAAGAGATTAACTCCGGATAGACACTCGTTAGCACGTCAGTTTACCTTTAAAAAATTCCTGGGTTGCAAATCAAGATTCATTCATTTGAAATAAAAGCATTTACAAAGGCATTACATAATCAGTATATTTCACTTACTGACGTAATCATTCGGTGTGAGGAAAAAGATTATTTGTTTTCAAATGAATGAATTATCCATGCCAAAATGTAAAGGCACGGTCTATGCTCAACTCAAAATTTAATAACACCACCAGTTTTTTCTTTGTATTATCAATAAATTCTTAATTTTTTCTCCAGAACCATCACGAAGGCGGAAAAAATTAAAAGAAGTTAAAGCTTCTTCAAATGATTAACTCTGACCCACTTTTTGTAGCTGGAAAGTTATTTTTAAAAAAAGATTTGATCTAAGAAAAATTATCAGGTCAGACCTAACAAGATAAACAAAAAAACGTACTTGTGCTGCATTCAGTTTAATTTTAACCTTACACAGTTGAAGATAATTTCTATGTTTTTCAGTAGTTTCCTCGTGCTGTTTTCTTGTATTGCACAAGTCAAAGTTCGAGCCACAATTAGTTCGGGCCGCTGCGGTCCGGTGACCTTAAAGCCTTGGGGGCAGTCAATGGACAGGAACGTGTGTAGCAAGATCTACAAGAGTGGGTAACGATGAGGAAAGTAGGACGGAATATTCATGTGCTATAGAATATTTTATGCCGTTGGGTGTCCGTAATTAAATGCGGGGCTATCTTGTTAGCCCCGGTCTCCCCTTCGTGGTCGGCCGTGAAGAGTACGAGTAATCCCTGGTACCAGTCCACACATTCACAGAGGTATCCAGCAACGACGAGGGCGGCAGAAGACCTACAATTACGCGGCCGGTATTTCTTTCATGGATTAGTCACGCGATTCTCGAGAGACGGTACTGACGTGACCTCAATAGTCACATACATGTGCTGAGGTAGTAGTGGGTAAAGTGGTTGGGAAGCATGGTGGCGGTTGCTCAGGAGACCCTATTTCGGTGAAAGAGCCCCCGAAAATTTTTTTATATTTTTTATTCTTTAAATATATCTTAACTTCACCGAATACAGCGCAATGGGCCAATTTACGTCGGATGGATAACAGTAACAATGGACGAGACACGAACACCCATGTACTGGGCAGGTAATATAATAATATTCACCCCCTGCCACACACCCTCGTGGTGGCTCGCAGGGTATTACGTAGATGTATATGAAGATTAGTTCCCGCCATTGCGGAAATTCACACCCTTCTGCTCACCCATTAGAAGGATCCCTTCGTGCAATGTGTACGTGGGGGCATTGTCAATTTAATTGAACGAAAATTTACAAAAAATTACTGTGAACGAGAAATATAGGTTAAATGTATTACGAAAGTTTGATGTAGACTATTTTTTTCCAGGCGTTCAAAATATTTTGCTAGAGCCAAACTATTATGGTAGGAACGATCACAGGAATAAGATTAAGGAAGTAGACTGCAGAAATGATAGATTTAAGATGCCATTTTTTCCACGTATAATAAGCAACCATAATAGCTGTGATAGATCAGTTCCAGAATACTGACTAGGTTAAATAGGTATTTTCACTAGTGCTCAGTATCTTAACATGGATTGTAGATAATAACCTCGCATGCAATTTCCAGCATGATATATTCCTGTATGTCTTAGTACCTTGCAGTGCTATTTATTTGTCACATTAATAATATTAACCAGTGGTTATATCTTGAGTAGTATGCTGCATGGTAGCATGTTCTTCTACGTATCACTCTACTGGTTTGTGTTTGACTGCGTACCATTGCCCTGACTGCTTTTGGCCTGCGCCTGGCATTCGGGGGAACGGGCGCGGTTCTGATTTGAACTGGGATGATTGCGGCATCCTTGTGTGGAATCACCCCGTGCCACACACCCTAGTGGTGGCTTGCACGCTATTTCGTATATGTAGATGTAATATTCTACCCAGGCGGACTCGATCCCGCGACTCTCGGGTTAGCAGGCGAGGACCTTACCCCACCGCCATCGAGGCCGACCTACCGATTTTTATCTACAAACTGGGTTTTATTCTATTTTACTACTTGGTTGAGTTATTTTTTTGTAGCTTCTTGTGGCCGACGCACAGTGGTCAATATGCCCCGAAAGTTGGTCACCATGAGAAATAGTATTCCAATTTTGATAAAAGTTTGCATTCTTATGTATTTGAGTGTGCTAAAACCAAATCCGCAGTCGGAATTGCAAAAAATATATTTTTGCAAACTTTTCGCAAAATTTTTCTTAATTGAAAAAAGAATGGCCTTGATGCAATTAGTTGTGCTTTTGAGGTTATATAAAACCAGTCTAGTCGGAAAAAATTTTGGGAAAATTATTCGCAATTCCTTTAATTATTATCTGCAATTGTAATTGAGCTGCAATATAAAATGGTGCATGTGTTTAATAATATATAACAAATGAATGTTATGGGAAGTACACAAAATCATTCATACAGTCGAGTGCAGCATGCTCCAAGCCAAGCTCGTTTTTCGGGAAAAAATCGAACTTTATTTTATTAATAACTATCGAATTAGAGGATTGTAGATGCTATTCTTCGAGCTACTGTTAAGTTTATTAAATTCTTAACAATGTGATGTATCGTTTATATCAGAATTATCCGGAATTCATTAACTTTTGGTTAGTTGAAGCGCGGATTTTCACTCAAAAACACCATTATTTTAAACGGCCTTGTTTAAAAAATATATTTAAAAAGTGAAACATCAAATAAAATCAACTTGTAGTACTAACTTTCTACTGGAGACTCCATCTGCTAGAATTAATTCTCTTCACCAAGAACGAATTGGCAGCACTTCAAAAATAAGTTTGCTCTTATGGACGCACGCTTGATGCACTTGTTACCCGTAGGGGGCGCTCGTTGTCCATGTGAATAGTGTGCGCGGGTGGGCAAATGTTTACCCACCTGCTGTGACTTTCGACTTTGTAACCTTTCCTCTAACCGATCCAGCAATCAAAATCCTCTATGTAGATACTTTATTTTTCTTACCTTGGCCAGGTTTTGGGGACTTTGGACGACTGTGCGACGGGTCCCTGTAATAAGGTATCCCTTGTAAATGGTAAACGCAAGCGCGCCTGTGTCTTACAATTTTCACCATGATAACTTCACCAATCCGAGTCATTGTGTTTCTTATAATTCATTGGAGACACATGGTATATTGCTGAAATTTGACATTCTGTTTCCCGCATTTTCAATTCTCGTGCCCCTTTTTACTTGCAGCTTTGGGGGTATGTTAAAACCCGAGTGCACAATACAATGCTAGAGCAAATAAACGTCCAAGACGCCACATGGAAGAACTTTATATACCACACCATCGAACATCTGCATACGCTAGGTCTTTCCATGTCACCTCTTACAATGTATGGAATCAGTTGTCAAAATACTTTTAAAAATCTGAAATTTCAACTAAATTCAAATAGATATATCATGAAATATTACTTTAAGTGAACTAAATATCGTAATTGTACTAAATACCGTGCTACACTGCACAAAATCTGATGCATTTTTATGTATTTAAATGATATTTCCGTTTTGCTAAAATATTATGTCAGATTCTGCGATATCAATAAATACTGTATATCTTGATATTGTAATATTAGTTTGACTCTAAAGATTTGTACAATCATATATTTAAGTAATTAGTGTTCCTAGCATATTTTTCAACTTACTTGAAAATCTATTTTTAATGCGCAATCAATGGCTCACAATAATAGCCCCAGCCATCTTCAAGGTGACTATACACATTGAAGTTGGTTTATACAAATGTGGCGACTGCCGAAAAAAGCTATTCATTCAAGGTGTCAAAGTTAGAGCAAATAGGAAAACATCAGCGCACTTCATGGAATACGAACGATGACGAAGTCCAGCTTATGGTAAACTGAGATTTTCCAGAGGAGTACTGGGTAAGCGCGACGACTAAGTCAGAGAAATCATCTCCTTCTCCCTTAATACGCGATCATTGATGAACAAATAATACGGTACGAAGTCACTCACACGGGTGCATATACACCAAGGGTTGAAGTTTCCCATGTAAAATTACTTAGCTTGACCGGGATTCGAACCCGAATCTCCTTATTGCCGGTCAGTTGTGGTAGCCAATTACATTACTAAGCTTTGGTGGCCAAGCAAAGCTGAGGCTCGGTGGTGTAACTGACTAACACACCTGACCGGAAATTGGGAGACCCGGGTTCGCACCCCTGTCAAGAGATCTTTTTCATGTTTAATTTCAACCCTTGCTGTACTTTTTCCTAGTTAGACCTCACTTGGAACACGTTTCCTGTGTTTGGGATTCGCATGAGGCAGAATTCGAAAGTTTGCAGAGAAGATCAGCAAGATACGGGAAATGGGATCCAGCGGAGAAATACCTAATCCATGAACCTAATAAAATACAAAGGAAAGCTGCGCGATTCGTCAAAAACTGCTACGGCCGTACAGAAAGCGTTACACAGATTTTGAACGATTTAGGGTGGGAGCCGCTAGAGACTCGGAGGCGACGCGCTAGGCTTAGATTGCTTGAGCAATTGAGAATGAACATCTTTCAGAGCGACACGGAGAACATCATATTAGAACCACGTTATATTTCCAGGTCCGACAGAATCGATAAATTAAGAGAGATATTTTGCCGAACGGATAGGTATGGGAATTCGTTTTCCCCCCGAACAATTACGGACTTTAATAAATGCTAGGCGGAACTTTGATTTTTTTTTGTTGACGGCTGGTGTCCTAACACCCCCCGCCACACGCCTTTTGAGGCGGCTTGCGGGATAGTATGTAGATGTAGATGTACAGTATTAACGCATCCGCGTTATTTCTCTCCACTCATTTTCAGCGTAGGCATCAGACGTAGGTAGAGTAAAGTTTTAAGTTACTTTTTTACAAGAGTTGAATATTTAACAATAGTTCTTGAACGACTTTGATAACCGCAGAGAAAAAAAATTAGTCCTTTTCCATTACAAACAGAAAGAATGCTCCCTGCGGCCATTTTTCCTAGCGTTTCTTCAACGTACGTCGCTCCGTTCAGCGCCGTTCGTTTCCATAAAGTTCACGTGC
Organism: Ceriagrion tenellum; assembly: GCA_963169105.1. Classification (NCBI taxonomy): domain Eukaryota; kingdom Metazoa; phylum Arthropoda; class Insecta; order Odonata; family Coenagrionidae; genus Ceriagrion; species Ceriagrion tenellum. The sequence continues at coordinate 85,937,606 of OY720642.1, read as the reverse complement.
GTTACGCACGTAACGTTCACGCACGTAAACGTTCACGGAGTTGCACGTGTGAACGAATTGCCGCTATGATACTCTAGTTTGTGTAACGTTTTGAGACAAAAGGAATGGGAATCGCTTTCAGAACTTCGCGTAAAACTTAGAGTCAATCTTACATGTAAATTCCAAAGCAATATATTTTCTTACAACGCTAGTAACATTTTAAAAACATTAACATACTAGGGCAGATCAGATCATGAAAATAGACATAGGAAAATAGGCTGCAGGACAGAAAAGCTCAAAGTGTCGCTCTTCCCGCCATCGATTAAATAGCTGCTAATGCGATGCGATGAGAGAGTACGAGAAATAAGCTAATTTACACTTGTCAGGCCTCATTTAGAATATGCCGCTAGTATATGGGATCCGTACGAGGAAGGTATGATAAAAGAATTAGAGCGCGTGCAAAGGAGATCTGCTAGGTTTGTTAAATGTCGTTATGATAATTGTATAGGTGTTACTAATTTAATAGAAGAACTAGGATGGGAATTACTATCAGAATGCAGGTTAAAATTTAGGTTAAACCTTTTAAGTACATTCGAAACAGAGTTGTTCACAGATGACGTTAGATATATATTGAGAACCCCTGCATATTATGCTAGGTTTGATCATATTAATAAGATTAGAGAGATAGATTGTCGTACCGATAGATTTAAAATGTCATTTTTCCCGCCTACCATAAGAGAGAACAATAGGCAGCGTAGCAAAGGGATAAGTAGGTGAAATATAGTTAGAGTAGTCTGTAGTGCATGATGCATGTAATAACAACCAATAATCCCTTTCTATTATGTAGATACTAACCATCTAGCTGCATGTGACCCTATTATCCAGCATGTCTCCGTTAAATATCCTAGTTGCATGTCAATAGTGCATGTTTAGTGATATTCACCCCCTGCCACACACCCTCGAGTTGGTTCGCAGGGTATTACGTAAGGGTAGATGTAATGAAACTTAGAAGAAGTTAGAAGTAAGCCGTGTAGCTGATTAGTTCAATATCTCCCTTATGCTTGTTTTTTAATCAGCCACGGAATACTAACATCACGCTTAACATGATCCTTACATGAATTTTGTATCTCGTTCACGTAAATGCAATATATATTATTACAAATAGTTTCTGTAGCATTGGTAGCATACCCAGAGGGTAGTGAATGTCGATGAAAACTACGGGTACATTAAAGAGCATGTTGGTGATAACTCACCTTCTGCCACAAACCGTTGAAGTAGCATGCAAGCTATATGTGGATGTAGATGAATTAGATTATGTGCACCGACGAAACCTTAGATAACCAAATATAAATTCCACAATACGTCGGATATGGTTGAAGAGGAGGGAAAATTATTGAAGGAGGCAGAAGAGATAGATTGAGTACGTTTTGAAAGGACAGGGAATGTTGAAGAATAATAGAGGGAGAACAATGAGTAGAAGGGAAGAGGATGAAAGAGGATAGGAATTCTGGACGAAATGTGAAGAGGAAGAAGATATGATAAATTCATGAGGTCAATGATAAATTCATGAGGAACAATGAGCCAGTAAGACAAAGAACTAACAAACAGCTAGCAAAACAATCAAATGATTGGATGACATATTCCGATACGTAGGACTTTCACCACATAGCTACTGAAAACATTACACTCTTCATATACCAAGCCTTTACATAAAATCAACACAAAAGCAACAACTGGAGATGCACTCATCATAATTTTTTGTTGCTAATCGCAAATCTTGGAAAAATGACTGCCGCGAGAAATCGAAGTGGGATAAATTTTTTTAAAAATCGTCACATTTAACTGCCGATAAATGTGGGTTTTTATTGTGAAAATATATTATTTTTTTAAACACAGTACACACCATCATTGGATCAATTTTCATGACGGATTGACCGTTAATTACACGAAGTTATTCTTCCGAGTTAAATATACTCTTTTCGTCACTAGATCCCGAACCTGCGACCCTCGAAATGGGAGGAAAGTCGAGGCCGGGCGACTCACTGCACCCACGATTCTGGTAATTCACCAAATATGTAGCTCATGCCGTTGAAATGTATCATTTTGAGAAATAACTTAAGGCTTTAATTAGTACCTTAATAAGTAAGACGAAGGCTAAAATCATTTAATGCGTAATGCTGAATGTAGAAGTCACCCGGAGAGGAGAAAAATTAGAGCAAGTGGATTCCTTCACCTATCTCTGAAGCACCATCACGTGGGACGGAAGAAGTACAAGGGACATCAAGCGTAGAGTAGCCCAAGCTCAGAAGGAGTTCATGGGAAAAAGACAACTGCTTTGCTCAAGTAAACAAGGACTACAGTGAGTGAAAAAGGATCTCAGATTTTCCCGGCGTATCTGATGGATAAAGGTTTCTCGGGTCTTCCACCGGGTGAGCAGATCCATGGGGCCCAACGTTTCGGAGAACGACTTGTCCTCCATCATCGAGGGGGGGGGGGAGAGGTTTCAGCTTCCGAAATCGAAAGTCTTCCGATTTCGGAAGCTGAAACCTCAAGTCGTTCTCCGAAATGTTGGGCCCCATGGACCTGCTCACCCGGTGGAAGACCCGAGAAACCTTTATCTAGTAAGTGAAAACATTCGTGAGGAGCGTGGCACTTTAAGGATCGGTAGTATGGACCATTGAAAAAGACAACCAGAATAGACTAGAAGCCTTCAAAACTTGATACTAGAGGAGGATGCTGAAGATGAAATGGGCGAATAAAGTAAGAAATGATGAAGTGTGCAGAAGACTAGAAGAGGAAAGGACCATATACAATACTATACAGAAAAGAAGAGCAAGATGGATTGGACACACCCTGAGACACAATGGGTTTTTGAAGTACATAATTGGCGGCTAAATGGAGAGAAAGGTTCCCAGAGGAAGACCCAGTAATAAATTTATGGACCAAATACAGAGAAAGGTACATAGGAACAGATACCAGGAGTTAAGGGACCTAGCATTAGATAGGAAAGGTTGGAGGGCTGCAGTTAACCAATCTTATGATTAAACGACCAATAATGATGACTAGTACCTCATTAGCCGTCGTTTCATTAACTTTGTCTAATAAGCTAATACAGTGTATTTCGATGAAGGCTCATCCATGACGTATCTCGCAAGTTGCAGTGTATTAGATGAAAATAATTCATCCTAACTTGCCCATGTAACCAGCTGGTTACATGGGCAGGTTCAACTCAGAAACCATGCGTCTTTAGTGCATAAAGTTCTCTGAGGAAAGTCAACGCTAGGCGATATGATGAGACAATTTCCGTATGGCGGATGATTCTCAGACATCTTCGCGAGTTGGTGAAGTCTGAGGCACTCACGAGACTTTAGTATCTCCCGTTCCTCCTCGTGCGAATGTAATTCAGACTTATTATTCATGTCTCGCAAACTGCACTTCGCGACAACTCCTCGAGAGAATTTCGTGCGCAAGGGAATTGAAAATGGGACAACTGGAACATATTTGCAACACGTGATGAAATTTCGGATTCTCAGAAAAGCCATTTTGCCGTCAAATAGTTGGCGAACTACGAGCGATAAAACGGATAAGCATAGCTGCAATACCAGGCATCCCTAAAGACAATGTCAATTCTTAATATTACAAACGAATCAATTCCTTTTCATTTCCTACGATTCAACTCATGAATCAACTATGGTCTGAAGTACTTTTCATTACAATGCAAGGAAACCTCTCTTAACGACCACTTTTATCAAGCGACAACCCCTCTCAAATACCATTTTTTGGCGAAACCGTCGGTATTTGCTTAATTCAGGTCTCACTCTATGTTTACATCAAATTAATATCCTTTGAAATCTCCCGAGAGCAACTAAATTATGGGGAAATAAACGCCATCTATCTCTCCATAGCATTCATCTAAATCTGATGCGTAGTACCAACTTAATACTCTCGCATAAATCATGTATGACTAGAATACAGTAGTAAAAAAATAGCCAGCTCCGTCTTTTTGCCGATGATGCAGTAGTGTATAAGGAAATTAGAAATGAAGAGGACATCCAGTATTTAGCTAAGGATTTAGATTCGATTCATGATTGGTATGATAGCTGGCAGCTAGAAATAAATTTGAAGAAATGCGCAATAATGAACTTTTTTTAAAATAATGGCTTTCCCTCGAATAATATTTGCATCAAAGAAGAAAAAATATGTAACGTGGAATCTATTAAATGCTTAGGCGTCACCATCACTGAAGACATGTCATGGGGGAAACACATCAGGGAAATAACTAGCGTAGCAAACCGCAGATTAGGATTCGCAAAAAGGGTTCTAGGCAAATGCGATGAGAGAGCACGAGAAAGAAGCTATTTTACACTTGTCAGGCCTCATTTAGAATATGCCGCTAGTATATGGGATCCGTGCGAGGAAGGTATGATAAAAGAATTAGAGCGTGTGCAAAGGAGATGCGCTAGGTTTGTTAAAGGCCGTTATGATAATTGTATGAGTGTTACGAATTTAATAGAAGAACTAGGATGGGAATTACTATCAGAAAACAGGTTAAAATTTAGGTTAAACCTTATAAGTAAATTCGAAACCGATTTGTTCACAGATGACGTTAGATATACATTAAGAATCCCTACGTATTATGCTAGGTTTGATCAGATTAACAAGATTAGAGAGATAGATTGTCGTACCGATAGTTTTAAAATGTCATTTTTCCCGCGTACCATAAGAGAGAACAATAGGCAGCGTAGCAAAGGGATAGGTAGGTGAAATATAGTTAGAGTAGTCTGTAGTGTATGATGCATGTAATAACAACAAATAATCCCTTTCTTATTATGTAGATACTAACCATCTTGCTGCATGTGACCCTATTATCTAGCATATCTCCCTTAAATCTAAAATATCCAACTTGCTTGGCAATAGTGCATGTTTGGTGATCTCCACCCCCTGCCACATATCCTCATGGTGGCTTGCAGGGTATTAAGTAGATGTAGACGTATGTTGGCTCCCTGTGACTTTGAGTAAAAATTGGAATTTATTTCCAAATAACGTTGATAATAATAATTTTCTCTGACACTTCTATCTTAGTGAGTGCAATTCTTGTAAGGGCAATTCCACTTCACAACCTCAAAACAAAATCTCACGTTGCTTAAGAAATCCTTCGTGTATTTGGGCCTTTTAGTATTTAACTCCATACCTGAATCCATTAACAGTTTTAAAAATGAGAAGAAATTTTTGAAATTTTCAAAGTTATGGACGTTAAAATATTCATGTTTTTACTAGAGCTGTAATGTATGTACATGTACCATATGTTGTAACTTGTAATAATTAGTGTTATATTCGAATGTAATCAAAATGAATTATTATTGTTGTCTCTGGTTTTCTTGTTCACAATTGGGCTGGAATGAATTTGTCTTTGTGGTTATTATATATGCTTTTGAAAGTAGTTTTGTTTAATGCCATCAATGAATTTCATTTATGGAAGGCATTCTCCACACAGGTCTGTAACCTTCGAGAGTTCCTAAAGCTTATTGATAATTGTACACGGTATTGTACCAAAAGTTTTGATCAATAAATTGTATTTATTCTTACATCTCCAGGTTATAGTAAAAACCCTTCTTCGAGAGTTCCACGAATTATCTATTTATCACGAAAATGAATAAATTCGTCACGAGTTGATTCTTCCTGACGGTGAAAACATCTCGGGGGAATCGACCCTGGATCATTTGGGACTCACATGTTTCCGAATGGCTAGTTTTCACGATTTGGTTTTGGAACAGAAAAGAAGACCCACGAGGAATTTCACCCGGTAGCACGATTCGGATGATCACGAATCCAATGCGAGCAGTCCATCTAAAAGGCACGCAATATGCGTTAATATGGGTATTCCCGAAATATCTTTTTTTATATACCACGACTACCCTTAGCCTAAAAAGAGCCTGATGAAAAAAAAAGTCATCCGTGGCTAAGTAGGCGGCACTTCGGCAAGTTTCTCGTGAATAAGTCACCATTGGCGCGTAAAATTCAGTAGCGATTCATGAGCTTGTGTCGCGAGGTATCGCACAGTGGACTGAAATCGAAAAAATCTGGCCAAAATAGAAGATGCGCTTATTTTTCAGTCCGGGATGCGAAAATTTACATGGTAACTCCCAATTCGCTATTACTTGGGAGGCTACATGCCATTTCCCGTAGTTTTTATATGCGAACAATTAGCATTAGACTAGCTAAATTCTATTCATGGAGCGTTTTCGTGTATGGATGTGAAGCGTGGACATTAGGTAAGAGGGAAAGGAATAGAATAGAAGCTTATGAAATGTGGGTGTGGAGAAGGATGGAAAAAGTAAGACGGGTAGATAAGATGAGAAATGAAGAGGTTTTGAGCAAAGTAAAAGAAGGAAGATCGCTCCTAAAGGAAATAAGGAAAAGGAAAGGAAACTGGTTGGGCCATGTGATGAGAGGGAAAAGTATAATAACTGTTGCCCTTGAGGGTTCAATTGAAGGAAAGAAAAAGAGAGGAAGGAGAAGAATAAAATTGGTGGATCAGATGAAGAACATCAGCTATGATGAACCAAAGAAGGAAGCTCGGGACAGAAGTGGATGGAGACAGCAGTGGTGTACGGGACCTGTCAGCAGACAGAACACCAGATGATGATGATGATGATGAATTAGCATTGGTTCAAGTACAACAATTTTCGTAAATTAACGCCCGTCTTAGATTATCTCTGAAAACCCTAAATTTTAAACGGTCAAACAACCAATTTTAAAGTATCACATGGAAAAACTTTTTTCCTTATTCTATTAAACAACTCATTGTGCATAGTTAAATGAAAATTTCTTGCCATTTTCCTCATATTTACATAATTTTCTGTGAAACAAATGGTTAACCCTGTTTGTAACCTATTTTACTGCGTAGCAGTAATTTGAGAACATCATGACTGAGATGATAAGTTCTACCTCTTCCTCTGTATTGATTACTTTAACTACCTCCTTTCACTTAAAGCACAAATTAAATGAAGGAAATCAAAAGCCACTCAGTCAAAAACTGTCTAAAAAATGTTTAAATACAAATTCTCTACAGCGAGTATTTGGCCGCGACCATAATTCTACTACGCCGATGCATTCTGAATTAAACAACTGACGATTTTTTTATCATACAACTCAAACGTTGTTAAACCGCCTTAATTTTATTAAGATGTTTTTCCAAAAAGTTTCTTAAGAACATATTCATGCACCCAAGAGCCCACGTTTTGTACTCGGATTGGATTGGATTGGATTTTGACGAGGCGAGTGACAGCTAAGGTCATTTGCGCCATAGGAGATAGGTAAGGAAGGAAGGGTGGATAGAAACCCGGCCTCGGCATTAGCCTGCTCTTAACGAAAGGCACCGAGGTGACCACGGTTTAACGTCTCATCCGACAGACGGAGTATTGTACTTGAAGTGTCCTCCACAAGACACTCAAGTAGGGATCGGCTTTCCGCTGAAAAACAACCTCCTCTGCAGGGATTTGAACCCTGGCCGTCCGTATGGTTAGTCAGTACTCTAGCCACCACACCAACTCGATCCCCGTTTTGTACCCAACGATACTATTGTTGACCGTTATCTCGAAAACAATGTGGTATTCTAATTAGCTTTATGTTTTTATATTTCAAAATTAAAGCATAAATTATCCGCAAACATATACAGACAAATGTTGATTTAAGAATGACGGAACCACTTCATTGCAAAATTAAAAAGAAATATCCATTATCTGTAAATGAAATTTTGTTAATATTGATTCAATATTAATTAATTAATTTCACAATTTAATGTTTACCAAAGCATCACATCAGATTGAGTTCTGTTGACTCAGCGCATTGTTTGTTTTACTCCAGCAACGTTCGCTCATATTCTTCTCGCTAACACCGCCGTCACGTCTGGCCATCGTAATGAAAGGTTCTACTGCATCGCAATCATAAGGCTTTCCTAACACCACAGTCAGTTTTCATAACGACTGATAACGTCGATCGTAGTCCTGCCCTTAATGGGGCTCACTACTTCTCAGATTCTCCTCGACTGGCTTCTCCCCTCCGAGACCTGAGTGGAATGGGAAAGTCCTAATCTTCTTGTCGAGGGGGGGAGTAGTTAGAGGAGGGGGTGACGGCAGAGGAGGTGGGGGCAGTCGGCCATATGCCGTGACTAGATCGCGAAAAAACACGAAACATGCGTTAGCATTTTAAAGTCAGAGGCCTTATAGTGACAAGCATAATAAAGTAGGTGACACCAAATTAAATACCAAAGACCATTATGTGATCTTACTACGTGATATGTTTCTTTTAGTGAATAAAAAGGCCAATGAAGAGGTATGAAAAATGACTGAAAAAGGTCACTGAAAACACTAATTATCATTAATATGTCTAGTGAAGTGAACAATGTATCTCAATGAAAGCTCAGATACATTCTTTCCTAACAAAAATGTGAAAACTTAAACTTCCTAGACAAAAAAAAATAGGGTGACAATTAACATAAAAGTGGTCTGCAGAGGCGATTTTAGCTGAGGTAGTGAGCCCCCTTAAGACGGTTCCATTGCGACTGAGTGTGACTGCCACTAGCGAGTTCCACCAGCGACTGAAAGACAGGAGTGGGGGATATAACCAAATCTTAGTAAATGCAAACACTTCTTGTGGAAGTCATCTCATCAAAGACATGCCCACACTGTGGGTGGAGTAAACATAAAGTACTCAGATACAGTAAAATACCTTGGAATCACCTCAACTTCAGATAAATCGTGGAGAACAAGCATGCAAAGCATATGCGGCACGGTATTGAAGAAACTAGGTTTTATCACGCGTGTAATAGGAAGGTCCTTGGATGAAAAAGTCAAAGAGTGATGCTACTTCATCTACATCTACATCTACGTAATACCCTGCCAGCCACCACGAGGGTGTGTGGCAGGGTGAAGTGAGTGAAGTGAAGATCACCAAACATGCACTATTGGCATGCAACTAGGATATTTAAGGGAGGCATACTAGAGAACAGGGTCACATGTAGCTAGATGGTTAGTATGTACAAAATAAGAAAGGGATTATCGGTTGTTATTACATGGATCATGCACTACAGACTACTCTAACTATATTTCACCTACCTATCCCTTTGCTACGCTGCCTATTGTTCTCTCTTATAGTACGAGGGAAAAATTACATTTTAAATCTATCGGTACGACAATCTATCTCTCTAATCTTGTTAATATGATCAAACCTAGCATAATACGCAGGGGTTCTCAACATATATCTAACGTTATCTGTGAACAAATCGGTTTCAAATTTACTTAAAAGGTTTAACCTAAATGTTAACCTGCGTTCTGATAGTAATTCCCATCCTAGTTCTTCTATTAAACTCGTAACACTTATACAATTATCATAACGGCCTTTAACAAACCTAGCAGATCTCCTTTGCACGCGCTCTAATTCTTTTATAAAACCTTCCTCGTACGGATCCCAAATACTAGCGGCATATTCTAAATGAGGCCTAACAAGTGTAAAATAGCTTCTTTCCCGTACTCTCTCATCAGATCACCAAACATGCACTATTGACATGCAACTAGGATATTTAAGGGAGACATGCTAGAGAACAGGGTCACATGTAGCTAGATGGTTACTATGTACAAAATAAGAAAGGGATTATTGGTTGTTATTACATGCATCATGCACTACAGACTAAATATATTTCACCTACCTATCCTTCTACCTATGTATCCTACTTCGCTCTCTTTGGGCCACACCTTAATTACGTTGGGAGCATTTGGGAGCGTGGACAGAAATATTCAACCAAAAAATTAATAAAATACAAAGGAAAGTCGAGCGCTTCTTTGAAATCTGCCACGAGCGAGCATATAGTGTTTCTCAGCTTTCAGAGGAATTAACTACGGAGCTCCTACTGACTCGGGGGCTACACGCTAAGCTTAGCTTGCTTGATAAATACAGAACAGGTATGTTTCTGGGTGACACAGAGAATATCATTTTGACGCCACACTACATTACTACGTCCGACAGATGCGATAATGTAAAAGAGAGATTGCCAGACAGATAGGTACAAAAATTCGTTCATTCCACGCACGATAAGTGATTTTATGCACGGTGCCTGTGAGGTCGATTCATTCCTTAAATTTCACTAGCTTTGAGACAAACGAATTAAATATTGCATTATTAATGGTTCAATAAGAGAGTTTTACTTGACAGAAATTGTATGTAATCAAATGAAAATATCTAAATAAGTCTTTAACTTTCCTCATTTTTTCACGCGGTATGTTTGAAACTACATCAAAACGGAAGGTTTGCTGTGATCCCGAAGAATTAACTGAGGTGACAATATGATTAATTTCAAAAATAGTTGAGAAAACACAGAAACTACCGACTGTTGATTTTTTACGATATCTAAGTTGTTAGAAATGCCTCATTTTTTTAGATTAGGCCTCTCTGGAGTGCATACTGGTACCATTTCCCATATAAAAGGGCTGGTATTTTCTGGCAAATATCTCGGAAAGTAATGAGGTAAGGGGTTGAATTTTTTGTGTCAATGGAAGGGTGTTATTTTTTTTTAATGAGACGATATTTATTGATTTCTAGGTAAAATGATATTTCGCTCAAACTACCTAAGTCCAAGTTACTACCGTAGGCCGGTTGTGAAAGTGACAAGTTACTCAATAGTACAAAGTTCTCCGTACTACCCAGTAGCTCAAGGTCGTTCGATATCTCGATTCTTCGCCTCTTCGGTCGATATCGATGGTGCAACATATCAAATAATTCGACCCTGCCAGTAGCTCTTCATTTTTCTAGCATTCTAACTGAGATGATACCACATTTTAACCCATTATGAACTTCACATACTTCACGCGGAGTTGGAAACGAAACGTTTGAATTTCCATCAAAACGGAAGGTTTATTGTGATCCCGAAGAATTTACTGCAGTGACGACATGATTAATTTTCAAAAATAGTTGAGAAAACACACAAACTACACACTGTTGATATTTTGACGAGATCTAAGTGTAAGGAATGCCTCATTTTTAATATAAGGTCACTCTGGGGTGCATACGCGTACCATTTCCCATATAAAAGGGCTGGTATTTTTTGGCACATATCTCGGAAAGTAATGATGTAAGGGGTTGAATTTTTTCTGTCAATGGAAGAGTGATATATTTTTCTTTAACATGAGACCAAATTCACTGATTTATAGGTAAAATGAGACTTCGCTTAAACTACCCCAAAGCCTCCCAAGAATTTCTAAATAATAAAGTCTTCGTTCGATCCGATCCTGGCGCATTATTTTTCCGCTGTGAATCTCTGTGTCCACCAGCGGTTGCCACCGTTAAAAGTTACCGCGCGGTCAGTTCCGAAGTTCTTGAAATGAAGGGGGTAAAAGTTGGGAGTCTTGAGCTACATGCTCATTGCGAAACGATAAAAATTATAGTGGACGCAATCACGTACACATGTGACACGTTTAACACCGATGCGTGAAAATACAATTCAAAAATCTTTTAACTGGACCGGATTCGAACTTTAATCCCGTTGGTAACCGGTCTAGCGCCTTGGCCATGTGCCATATTCAAGTCGCTACACTACGAATAAAAGTGGTTGGGGAGTTAACCTAACTTGCACGCATCACCGGTCATTGGTATGTAAGGGCTTGAAACTCGAAACATGTCAAATGATTTCTTCATGAAGATCAGCTGAAAGGGATACTGGCTAAACATAGTGACCCTTTTCAGTAGGACAGTCTATCCCCTTCAATGCAGATCCACACGGGGGAGTAAGGCTATTTCCGTGTTTGACCGCAACCTACAGTCAATCAATCAATCTCTCAATCAATAATATACAGTCGTGACACCCATTGTTGATTTCCACAAGCCAAGTTGCAGCTATAGACACCCTCGAGTTAGAGACTTGAAACCGGCCAAATTCATTAAATTTGTCACCATTAAGATATTTATATATTTATAAAGTACTGTAAGTATATTGTTAGTATGCTAAGGAAGGTACGAGAGACCATCCGGGCATGGAAACGATGCTGAGCGGTGCACTTTCTGGACAGAGGAAGAGAGGAGCCATTCAGATTGTGCACTATCTCGCCTCCCAAACAGGAAGAGAGGAGCAAATTAGGCCATGCACTATCTCATCTCCTGACATTAACCATGAATCTTTCCTGGAAAGAACACACGTTGAGGGTATCCAACAAAATAAATGCAATTTTACATCAATTTAAAATCCATAGAAATCTACTGCCACTTCAGTTAAAAAAAAAAACTTGTTACCTCACTCATTCTTCCTCACCTAGACTACTGTAGTGTCGTGTACAATGACTTAACTGAGGAGTTGAATATTAAGCTACAGCGTTTGTTGAACTCCTGTGTGAGATTCATCTTTAATCTACGGCGAGATGAACACATTACCCCTTATTTTAAAAGGCTCTCCTGGCTTAATCTTAAATCAAGGAGAAAATATAACATGGCCTGCTTCATGGTCAATCTCCTCAAATATGGGAGCCCTCAGTGCATAATGGATCTTTTTCTCCCGAGTAGTAAATACACTTATGTTGTTACTAGACAAGACCCCTGTTTTATGTATCCCCCCAGTTCCGGACAGCTACAGTCCAGAAATCGTTTACAGTCGTTGCCTCAAAGCTGTGGAATGACTTGCCAAAACTGGTAAAAGAAAGTGCATCACTGGTAATATTTAAGAGAAAGACTATCACACACTTATTTTCCGGAATTCTGACCATGAATGCTGACCATGTAACTCATTTATCAGTTCATTGATGTGATTAATGTCCATTGTTGCGTAAGAAGAAGTAATTCAGTTCCTTTTTTTTCTTTTCATTTGTAAAGCTTAATTTCCTTTTCAAAAGTTGTGTTATTTGTTTAATGATATGTTTAATGTTCGTTTTTCTGTTAGAAGAAGAAATTCAGTTCTTTTTCTACATTGCTAAATGATAATGTCGTATATGTCTATTGTTAGCAATTCATATGATAACTTCCCTTTTTTGTTTCCTGATTGGCTTATTCCCATATTAATTGTCTTGCACACCACTGTATTTCATTTCTATGTTCCAAAGGAGTTCACTCCTAGAACAATAAACGAGTTTATTATTATTATTATTATTAATCTCCCATAAAGGACCGAGGAAGAGAAGAATATTAAGATTGTCACAATAATGGGTAAGATGAATGGCGTCAGCACTTGGCGGCCAATGAGTTGGAAGGGGTGTGGTCCCGTGGCGATGCCCTCTGAGGGAGCGCGGGTGTGGGAGTAGCGCGCCTCGGAGAGTCTCGCGGGGACCTTGGTGCGGTGTAGATGCAGAAGGTGGAATGAAGTCTGTGTCAAACGAGCTACCGACTTGCTCCCTGATTCATTTCCCCCCGAACCGACAATCATCGCGGCGGATATACTTACAGTACTCAGGCTATTTTATGTTAGACGTGGAAACAAACAGTTTCTACCTTCAAGAAGAACAAACCATAATTTTCGAGATATATATTACATCACACATTTAAAACCAAACAAAGCTTTCTTTAAAATATGCTTCTTATATATGGGTCCAAAAACGAAAAATCTACTACCAGTTCCCATTATAGATAAAACCATTCATTTTGTTCAAATGCCTATACGATGGTAATTAACTCAGCCAGATGTAGAATATTTATTTTATATCATTGTGTAAAGTCATTATCATTATTATTCTTCACTATATTTTTGGATGATAATTAGTTTATTAGGTTAGGTGCAAAATACTCATTTAAAGACCCTCAAGTAATGGCCTATTACAACTGTGAAGGTAGTCTGAACTCTTTTCTTAGAGCCTACCAAAAGCTTTCCTACTTTATGTACCAAGAAATTGTTTTTGAAAATTGTATTCTGGAAATTAAATGAAATATTATTTAATTAGCTCTGGAAGTTAATTGAATAACATATTTAATTAAATGATTAATTATATATTGTAATATAAAATTACCAATTTCAATAATTTATTATATCTCATAATCAAATATTAATCTTAATTAAACATGTAATATTAAATAACAATATAATTAGTGACTACTTTCCCGCATTGTTCTGAAGATGTATAGGAAGGGTGAGGGGTCAAGTGAAATATGAAATGTTACAGCACTTTTCCTCGCTTATCTCATTCGTTTTCAGTCCTGTTCATGCATTTCAATTTTTCTTAGAGGTATTACCAGAGGACTTTTAGAGTAACAAGGCAGGAAATTCAGAATTACGCGCACACAGTTTTGTGCATACAAATGCCAAGTCATCATATAGAATATGCCGCTAGTATATGGGATCCGTACGAGGAAGGTTTGATAAAATAATTAGAGCGTGTGCAAAGGAGATCCGCTAGATTTGTTAAAGGCCGCTATGATAATTTTATAAGTGTTACTAATTTAATAGAAGAACTAGGATGGGAATTACTATCAGAACGCAGGTTAAAGTTTTTAAACCTTTTAAGAAAATTCGAAAACGATTTGTTCACTGATGCCGTTAGATATATATTGAGAGCCCCTGCCTATTATGCTAGGTTTGATCAGATTAACAAGATTAGAGAGATAGACTGTAGTACCGATAGATTTATAATGTCATTTTTCCCGCGAACCATAAGAGAGAAAAATTAGGCACGGTAGCAAAGGGATAGGTAAGTGAAATATAGTTAGAGTAGTCTGTAGTGTATGATGCATGTAATAATAACCAATAATCCATTTCTTATTATGTAGGTACTAACCATCTAGCTGCATGTGACCCTGTTCTCTAGCATGTCTCCCTTAAATATCCTAGTTGCATGTCAATAGTGCATGTTTGGTGGCTCGCAGGGTATTACGTAGATGTAGATGGAGATGTCATCACACAAATGCCATACCTATACTTTAGGTGAAGTAAACATATAATCCTTAGGTAGAGCAAAATATCTTGGAATTACCTTAACTTCTGATATATCATGGAGAACACACATACAAAACATATGCGGCACAGCATTAAAGAAACAAGGTTTTGTTCAGCGTATAATAAAAAGGTTTCACGGAGGAAAAAGTCAAAAAAAGATGCTACTTCACTCTGGTTGAGCCACACCTCGAATATACCGCGAGAATTTGGGACCCTGGTCATAAATATTTAAACAAACAAATTAATAAAATGCAAAGAAAAGCAGCGCGCTTCGTTAAAAACTGCTACGAGCGAACATATAGTGTCTCACAATTATTATAGGGATTAAGGTGGGAGCCCCTAGAGACTCGGTGGCTACACGCTAGGCATAGATTACTCGATACATTCAGAACTGATATTTTTCAGAAGGACACATAATATTATCATGACTCCCAACGACATCTCTAGGTCTGACAAATGCGATAAAATAAGAGAGATACACTGTCGAATAGATAGGTACAAAAACTCGTTCTGTGAAACGTTTGTGAAACTGCATTCCATTCAAAATTTCATCCCATTTTGGTTCAAATTTCCTTCCAGCAACTTTCAGAATAGATTTTAAGTTCTCGTTGGTCAGTCTGGACCTATTCTTTGATTTTATGTAGTTCATTTTTGAAAATGTCTTCTCACATGCGTACTTATATTTAGATTAGGATTAGAGCAAACTTTTTTAGGCGAGGGAACGTCTTTATTTGAAACCATATTTTACCACGTCAGTACCGTCTTGGGATGTAACCGCGGGCCGGATAAAAGTCCCTCGCGGGCCGCTTTTGGCCCGCGGGCCGTAGTTTGCCGACCCCTGCGGTAGAACACCGAAATGACATATCTACATCAACATCTACATCTACGTGATACCCTGCGAGCCACCACGAGGGTGTGTGGCAGAGGGTGAAGATCACCAAACAAGCACTATTGACATGCAAGTAGGATATTAAAATGAGACATGCTAGAAAATAGGGTCACATGGAGCTAGATGGTTAGTATCTACATAATAAGGAAGAGATTATTGGTTGTTATTACATGCATCATGCACTACAGACTACTCTAACTATATTTCACCTACCTATTCCTTTGCTACGCCGCCTATTGTTCTTTCTTATGGTACGAGGGAAAAATGACATTTTAAATTTATCGGTACAACAATCTATCTCTCTAATCTTGTTAATCTGATCAAACCTAGCATAATACGCAGGGGTTCTCAATATATATCTAACGTCATCTGTGAAAAACTCTGTTTCGAATTTACTTAAAAGGTTTAACCTACATTTTAACCCGCGTTCTGATAGTAAATAGTTCTGATATCTTTGCTGTTTGACTCAACAATTTTGTAAAAGCTTGTTCCAATCTAACCTTCACCCCTCCTCTATGTTCCAAAACCATTTACGTTAATTCAGCCAGTGAAAAATAAACCTTCAAACTCTCCCCTCCCCTCTCTATTACGTCACCTATTGTCATTCCATCCCCACCTTCCACCATTTCCTCCCCCCCCACCAAAACCCTCCACAAAAGCATATATAAGCTTGCAATATGTGTGTGTTTATATCTTAAAAATCACATAGCTAATGTCGACACCAGGTCGGAAAATAAAATCATTTCCGTGGAAAGTGAACAAAAACCTTTTAATTTTTGAGATCATGTTTATAACTGTCATAGATCTGATTCTTCTTCATCAATTTCGATGGCGCTATAGCCCACATTGGGCCATGGCCTCCTCAATTTTCTTCCTCTATTCCTCTCTATCCTCTGTCACTCTCCTCCTATTCTTCACTCCAAGCAGTTCAAGTACATCCTCTCAGACGTCATCTTCCCCACGAGCCCTGGGTTTTCTCTCCCATCTGTCCAGTGAACACACTCTCTTAGCTGCCCTCTCCTCCGGCATCCGCAGGACATGCCCTGCTCATTGGAGCCTCATTAGTACATCTACACCTACGTCATGCCCTGCAAGCCACCCAAAGGGTGTGTGGCAGGGGGTGCTTCCACTCCAGGCATGCATGAATGATACGGTAGAACACCGAAATTATATTGAAACCCGCGTACCACACATGCAAAGCGCCAATTAAAAATCTAATAACCAAGAAACATTCTATCTTCAATCATTCCAACATGCAAGGGATACAAAGACTACTACTGCAGATTCAAAATATCATGCATAAATAAGAACATCAATATTTACATCATGCATAAATAAGAGAGTAGAGAATATAATGAGAAAGATTTACTGCCTGCCTATTGTCACTACTCGAACTATTCATGACGACGATCATAGCTGTTATGGTCCCGAATGGTAGGCGGAAATAATGATATTTTATACCTATCGGTTCTACAATCTAGCTCTCTAATTTTATTGGCGCGATCTAATCTGCCGTAGTACGAGGGGGTTAATAGTATGTTTTTTACGTCGTCAGTGAAATGATTTTCCTGAAATTTATTTAGGAGGTTAAGCCTATAATTTAATCTACGGTGTGATAGCGATTCCCATCCTAATTCTTCTAACAGTCCAGACACACTAGCCAACTTATCGTAGCATCGTTTCACAAACCTAGCTCCTCTTCGCTGGACGCGATCTAACTCTGATATCAACCCCGTTTCGTATGGATCCCATACACTAACAGCATATTCCAGATGAGGCCTAACGATTGAAAAATAACAACGTTCTTTCACTTTCTCATCACATTTTCCGAGTACCCTCTTGATAAAGCCTAGCTTCCTGTATGATTGACCGCATATTTCCCTAATATGTTTTCCCCAAGATAGGTCGTGAGTAATTGTGACCCCTAAGTACTTGACAGACTCGGCGTGAATAATTTCCGTATTATTAATTCTGTAAGCCCTACTTGGCCTATTTTTCTTTTTCCAAAAGCTGACTGCTACGCACTTTTTTATGTTTAGTTCCATCTGCCACTTTTCGCACCAAGCATGAATAGCAAGTAGGTCGATTTTTAACAAGTCGCTATCTTCGGAATTGTTAACATCCCTATACACAACCGCGTCGTCTGCGAAGAGTCTACGCTTACTTTTAACGACGTTGCTAATATCATTTATGTAGATGTGGCTGTAGTATGCAGTAGGTGGGAATGCTGGCTCCTTTATACAGGCTTGTAACACTCGTTTTATTTCTTTATAATGTAACACTAGTTTTTCTCCCTTTTTTTGATATTTAGTAACACACACTTCCTTTAACACCGTCTCACATTCAACTCACTCAACACCGTCTCACACTTCTTTTTCCTTCCACACAATTTCACTACCACTCACTTTTACCTCCTGGCTTGACACTTGCGTTCTCCCCCTTTTTAAACAAACTCCTCGTTGTTATGGTATTGTTAATGCTACAAGGGCTGCCAACCCAAGAGTGATGGATATGATATGCATTACAGGCTATATACCTCGTTATTATGACGGATTCTCCATTCTCCTTCTGTGTTCACAAGCCCGTATATTCTACACAGTACTTTTCTCTCAAATCTGTCGAACAGCTCCGCAGATCTGCCTGTCACTGTCCAAGATTCTCAGCCGTAAGATAATACTGTACGGATAACAGTTTTATATAACCGAAATGATGTTTCTGTGCACGTCTCTAGATTTCATGATTTGGAGTAGGGAGTAGAAAGCTGCGTCCATTCATTTGTCCATCCTCATCATTTTCCGAGGATATATCGGAGACAAAATAGCTAAAATTGCCTATTGTTTCAAATTTTTTGTCTCCCATTGATATCCTCCAAATACTTTTAATATATCCTACTCCCACTTCATTATGCCAACTTTTATGCTTGTTCTGGTGAATCCAAGTTTTTCAACCATTCAATGCAGTGGGAAGGAGTATTATTTATGTACGGCAATGTTTGCTTCCATGGATGAACATTAAATCCAAGATACACTCCACCAACTTCCAACAATTTTCATTATTGTAATATTTCAGGTAAATAACCAAAATTTTCCTTCAAAATTAAATAGTTACCATGCCTTTTTCGGGTTCCACTAGGGTTTATTGCTATTCACATTGTTTCTTTTGGAGCTGTTCGCCTCAACAAGTCTGAGATATCAAGAGCCCAAACTACTTCTCCACTTAAGTCTTTATTACAAAATTTATGCCTACATGTAAGTACCAACCTGAATGGATGTAATTCCATTATCAAGTAGGCTTGTGCGATGAGTTGATTCATCGAAATCATCGATGATGAACCGCGTCGATGACAATGAATGTCATCGATCATCGACGTCGCTGAATTCATCATCGTCGATGAGTCCATGAATTCACCGACGTCGATCGGTCGATGAATCAACTGACGTCGATGAGTCGATGAATTAACTGACGTCGATGAGTTGATAAATAAACTGACGTCAATGAGTCGATGAATTCGCCGATGTAGATGAGTCAATCAATCCATCCCCATTAGATGATAATTATTTGTGTTGCGTCGCCCGCCCGTGCCTATCCCAACTTTTCCGTCGGCGATGAATGAATTCATCGATTTATCGAGGTCGTTGAGTTCATCGACTCATCGACGGCGAGGAATTCGTCGACTCACCGTCGTCGATGACAATCATAGAAACCGAATTATCTCGATTATTTTTTTTCATGGACACTCGATGGGCAAATTCGTTCATCGCACAAGCCTATTATCAAGGGTTCACCAATTGGTTCGTTAAATAGATTAATTTTTCCCGATCCACTGTCTCATCATTTTCCGAGCCCAAAGCTAAAGGAGCCCAAGTAGCACCCATCGGAGCCCAAGTAGCTAGGACTCAGCTCAGCCGAAGTAAAAGTTTCATCGGGTGTTCCCCAGGGAAGCGTGATAGGCCCAATTTCATTTCTGCTCTACGTAAATGACTTGAATGCAGTAGTAAATAATAGCAAGCTACGTCTTCTTGCCGATGATGCAGTAGTGTATAAGGAAATTAGAAATGGAGAGGACATCCAATCTTGAGCTAAGGATTTAGATGCGATTGATGATTGGTGTGATAGCTGGCAGATAGAATAAAATTTGAAGAAGTGCGCGATAATGAACTTTTGGAAAAAGAATGGCTTTCCCCGGAATAATTATTGCATCAAAGAAAAGAAAATATCTAACGTAGAATCTATTAAATACTTAGGCGTGACCATCACTGAAGACATGTCATGGGGGAAACACAGGGAAATAACTAGTGCAGCAAACCATAGATTAGGATTCGTAAAAAGGGTTCTAGGCAAATGCGATGAAAGAGTACGAGAAAGAAGCTATTTTACACTTGTCAGGCCTCATTTAGAATATGCCGCTAGTATATGGGATCCGTACGAGGAAGGTATGATAAAAGAATTAGAGCGCGTGCAAAGGAGATCTGATAGGTTTGTTAAAGGCCGTTATGATAATTGTATAGAAGAACTAGGATGGGAATTACTATCAGAACGCAGGTTAAAGTTTAGGTTAAACCTTTTAAGTAAATTCGAAACCGAGTTGTTCACAGATGACGTTAGATATATATTAAGTACCTGCGTATAATGCTAGGTTTGATCATATTAACAAGGTTAGAGAGATAGATTGTCGTACCAATAGATTTTAAATGTCATTTTTCCCGCGTACCATAAGAGAGAACAATAGGCAGTGTAGCAAAGGGATAGGTAGGTGAAATATAGTTAGAGTAGTCTGTAGTGCATGATGCATTTAATAACAACCAACAATCCCTTCCTTATACTGTAGATACTAACCACCTAGCTGCAGGTGACCCTGCTCTCTAGCATGCCTCCCTTAAATATCCTACTTGCACGGCAATAATGCATGTTTGGTGATCTTTACCCCCTGCCACACACCCTCGTGGTGGCTCGCAGGGTATTACGTAGATGTAGATGCAGCTAAAATTGCTTTTTGTTTCAAATTAGAAGTCTCCGATGGTGATTTTGTTTGTCCATGTGCTTGTGCCTCTTACATTGCTTCATGAACCTATTTTTGTGCTATTTCACCCTTAGCCCCACTTTCTTAGAAGCTGTGCCGAGGTTCCCATATGAGAGAGGGCGAGAGAGAAAATATTTTATTTCAGACTTACAACACAATTTTTCAACAAAATTGAAAATATACTCTGAGACTACACAGCCTCATATGAGCATTCAATAAATTAACATAAGCATAATCGTCCGCATAGTGCATACCTTTGCAATATTAAGCTGGTATTCATATGTTAGTAAATAATAGTTTTTTAAAGGTAACGAAAACATTTAAATAATACTTCAAACATATGATATAGGCAACTCATTATGAAAACAAGACGATGTATATACTGATACAGAACGAAAATATGTACAAGTGTGCCAATTGACAATTTCGTAGCATATTTTTACTATTCATATGCTTCAAATGCTTCCTTTACCGCTGAGATCGACAAGAGTAACGGAGAGAGTATAGTTCCGATACCATGAGCAAATTGAGAGTAACGAGGAGGCAACTTCTCAATTACTTATTCATACTCTCTCACGCGTTTGAGTCCGGGCGTCTCCCAATTGGGTCAAATCGAACATTTCTGGAAGCCATTGTACTCGGGAGATTGAAGGAACGATTCAGATGAGTTCCTTTCAGATCAGATCCCAAACTTTCAATCCAATGGCGTTTCGATTTTTCTTCCGGATTGGATTTTAAAAAAATGACTCCGCGATTAATCCCGTGGGTGAAGTCTTGTTTATGATTCTCATTTCAACGGCCAAGGTCGTACGGATGTGGGCCCATTCATTTTTTTCCGCCCCTCAAATTCGACCCACTAACCTCATTGAAGTAAAAAAAAAAAAAGGTTCCACATAACTTGCGCTCTCGCTGGCTTTACACTTCGGGTGTGCGTGCGAAGTGTTTGTATAGAACCCGATTTCTAATCTCTTGCTTTTTTTTTCACAAGAAGGCTATGCGGAAGACCCTTGACCTTCACGGTGGCATTTCAAAAACAGAAATAGAAAACGCATTTTTCGGGTGGAACATTCCGCGCGCTCCTTCCGCGAATAGGTTAATGAACCGGTAGCGAAACCGGAGACCCCAAAGATAGGTGGGCGAACAGGTTATTTTATGCCTGTGACCGGAAAATAAAACGGTATTGCCTGATGCGAAAGGTAAAAAGAATTGCTTTCCCCGGAATTATTATTGCATTAAAGAAAACAAAATATGTAACGTAGAATCAATTAAATACTTAGGCGTCACCATCACTTAAGACATGTCATGGGGGAAACACATCAGGGAAATAACTAGTGTAGCTAACCGTAGATTAGGATTCGTAAAAAGGGTTCTAGGCAAATGCGATGAGAGAGTACGAGAAAGAAGCTATTTTACACTTGTCAGGCCTCATTTAGAATATGCCGCTAGTATTTGGGATCCGTTCGAGGAAGGTATGATAAAAGAATTAGAGCGCGTGCAAAGGAGATCTGCTAGGTTTGTTAAAGGCCGTTATCATAATTGTATTAGCGTTACCAGTTAAATAGAAGAACTAGGATGGGAATTACTATCAGAACGCAGGTTAACATTTAGGTTAAACCTTTTAAGTAAATTCGAAACCGAGTTGTTCACAGATGACGTTAGATATATATTGAGAACCCCTGCGTATTATGCTAGGTTTGATCATATTAACAAGATTAGAGAGATAGATTGTCGTACCGATAGATTTAAAATGTCATTTTTCCCTCGTACTATAAGAGAGAACAATAGGCAGCGTAGCAAAGGGATAGGTAGGTGAAATATTGTTAGAGTAGTCTGTAGTGCATGATGCATGTAATAGCAACCAATAATCCCTTTTATATTATGCAGATACTAACCATCTAGCTCCATGTGACTCTATTATCTAGCATATCTCCCTTAAATATCCTACTTGCATGGCAATAGTGCATATTTGGTGATCTTCACCCCTTGCCACACACCCTCGTGGTAGCTCGCAGGGTATCTCGTAGATGTAGATGTAACTATCAAACTCTCGTTGAGGTAGCTTGAGCGAGATATTTCCCCTGTCATGTCAGAGAACATTTCCAAATTTTACGTTTCAATGTCAGCAGCTGTAAGAAGCATGAAGTAAAACACTGTGATATTAATGGTACAACAGTATTACTACATGTGACTGATATTCTCTGTAATCAAATATAAAGTAGTTTTAATTTTGTGCAAATTAGTGTTACTGGCCTCTTGCAACAACTTGGATGGGAATCGCTTTCATACTGTTTATTGAAAA
This sequence comes from Ceriagrion tenellum, assembly GCA_963169105.1. Classification (NCBI taxonomy): domain Eukaryota; kingdom Metazoa; phylum Arthropoda; class Insecta; order Odonata; family Coenagrionidae; genus Ceriagrion; species Ceriagrion tenellum. The sequence continues at coordinate 85,914,520 of OY720642.1, read as the reverse complement.
TTAGACTCAATCTTTTATTTAAATTCAAAACCGATTTATTCTCTAACGGAGTTATCAATATCTTACGAACTCCAACATACTACGGTTGATCGGATCATGAAAATTAAATAGGGGAAATAGATTGTAGAACAGAAAGTTTAAAAATGTCGTTTTTTCCGCGATCAATAAAAAGATCATATTGGCTGCGTTAAGACTTTGAAGTAGGTTTAGTTGACTGGTAGTGTAGCTGATTTAGTCATATGGCCCCAAAATGCATTTTTTTAAACCTGCCGAGTAGTGCTAACACCATGTTTTGCATGTTCCCTGCATGAGTCGTGTATCACGTTTACATAGTTAAATTATTGACCCTTTCCGGTCCATATGTGATTCCAAATTGAATCACGTCGCTTTCCTGCGTCGAGCGTCGATTTTTTCATATGTATTTCATGTAGAAGATGATGTAATCTATTTTTAGTCATTTAGAATATGATGTAATTCCATAGAATATAGAAGAATAGATAAGAATAATCATGTAGAAGATGATGTAATTCCATTTGGAATCACAGGACCGGAAAGTGTTAATTCCTTCAGTAGTCTATGTAGCATTTTTAGCATACCCAGAGTATGGTGCATGTCGATTGAAGTAAATTTCTTCATTGTAGATCATGTTGGTGATAAGTCCACCCCTGCCAAAGGACCTTGTGGTGGCTTGCAGGGTAATACGTAGATGCAGACGTAGAAAAAAATATCTACTTAAGGTGGCTCTGTCCTCTCGGTCACTTATTCCAGATTTTCTGATGACTTATAAGTAGCATCTTTGAAGAGCGTTTTGTCAACTGATATAAAAATAAAATAGGGTTACCGGACTATGTTACAGTAATTCAGCCTTAAAAGTGGAGATTTGAAAATTGGCTCTTGTGGAGATTGCTCAGATGACAGCAGAAAAACTTCAATTTGAACGAGAAATCATACTAGAGCTTAGCATTAAAACTGTTTATTAGAAGCAAAAATTCCTGAGGAATTAAATAAAAATAACAAAAGGAATCTAATAACCTATCATTATGTTCGTACCCCCTCGTGGTGGCTCGCAGGGTATTACGTAGATGTAGACGTATCTAGCTGCATGTGACCCTATTATCTAGCATGTCTCCATTAAATATCCTAGTTGCATGTCAATAGTGCATGTTAGGTGATCTTCACCCCATGCCCCACACCCTCGTAGAGGCTCGCAGGGTATTACGTAGATGTAGATGCAGATGTATGATAATAGCGAATTGCTGTCATAATTGAAGTCAAAATGCGAAAGTTCCATGCAAATGGCTCTGCAGTCGTCTCCCATAACTGGACAAATGCGGCTATTTAAGATATTTTCGTGGAATAGTTTCCCTTCATGTCCAGTATGCTAACTTTCTAGCCCAGAAAATGGAATAAAGAATATTAAAAGTCGTCGGAAAAGGTAAACTACCGTCTTACAATTTGACCTACCCCCTTGAAATATGCTAATGTTATTGAATTATAACTGAAGTCGATATAAGGAGCATTGAAAAAAAAATGCTAATATCCGTGGAGATTTCAAACTTACAACAATTTATCGGCTGATTTGTACAAATCACGTATTGCAAAAGCTTGAAAATTTCATAAACCTAGAATAAGAGTTTGACAAGGGGTCTTTTAAAGGGGTATAAAGCAAGGGTACAAAGCAAATGAAAAGTTTGGTGACTAATTACGTTTTATCCGCCGGAATTTAATTCGATCGCAGATACAAACGAGAGAAAACATCTAAATGTAAAGTTTAACTCGGCAAACTAGTAAAATTAGAGAGCGCTCCAAGCGAATTCCTGAGTGAATTCACTTAACTCTTGTAGTTAAAATAAATTAATGTGTTCCTCGTCCCAAAACAATAAAAAACACGCATCAACCCGTAAATATTAAGAGTGGAGTTCCAAAGTGAAACACATTTTACGACTTTTCCCGAGCGACTGCACTAAAAGTGTGTTTTATAAGGATATATTCAAGTCCCTTGCAATCACAATGAAACCATTTTCGTTTGCAAAAGGGAACCAAGAAAAAGGCTGCGACAGGGAAAGGGTTTGAGGGAAGATCACGAGGAAACCCTTTCTTAAAAGAGCGAGCAATCCAGTCCGTCGTTAAGAAATCCCCTTTTTCTAGAATGAATGCTCTCTAGAATGAAAAGAGTCCCCTTGTTCTCCTTCCTAAACCTTCCTTTCTCTCCATCTTGTTTGAATGTACAGAGCACTCACATATGTTTAGTCGAATATCTTTAAATTAATTGTTGAAGTATCATTATTCAAGTTCAAAATTTCTAAATAGAATACAGTGACAAAATTAATGATTTTATCACGCTTCCCTGGGGAACACCTGATGTAACTTTTACTTCGCCTGAGCTGACACCATCTAATACCACCCTTTGAACTCGTTCATGTAAGAAGTCTCCTATCCAGCCTACTATATTACTGTCTATCCCGTATGATGCTAACTTCGCGAGTAACTTACAGTGGGGAACCTTGTCAAAAGCTTTTCTAAAGTCAAGAAACACTGCATCTACCTGAACGTTACCTTCTCCGGAAACTAAAATATCGTGAACAAAAAGACCTAATTGAGTTTCGCAAGACCGTCCTTTTCTGAACCCATGCTGGTTTGTTATTAATAAATCCTGGCTGTCGAGGTGTTCCATTATTGATGTAACTATTATATTCTCTATGATTTTACATGATAGTGACGTTAATGATATTGGTCTATAATTACATGGCTGTTCCCTATCTCCGCTTTTATAAATTGGGGTCACGTTTGCTATCTTCCAGTCTTTGGGAACCGCGTGTTCTTCGAGGGATTTGTTAAATACTACTTTAAGATACGGAGCCATTTCGAGAGCTAATTCTTTGAGAGTTAATTGTACCCTGCCACAGAACCACTAAGTATAATACGTCTATCTATCATGTAAAGTATGGAATTCGATTCTGCAAGAGTTGAAAAATATCAAGTCAGCTGAAAGATTCAAAAAATGTTTGTTGTCTTTTTGTCTCAATGAATCTTCATATTTAGGCAAACATCTTGAATTACATTTATGAATATACAGTCTCTAAGATCACTAATAGAAATTGAGCTTGAAATTGTTAATTATTGTCGTGAACAAGTACAGTGAATGTGATAACATTTTTGCAATTGGTTGAAATGTTTTGAATGTGATTGTTCTTGTAAATTTGCCTGAGATGTCATTTCCTATTCCTGCTCAAAGGGAAATTATTCCTAGAATCAGTAAATATCATTAGTTATATTATTATTAATGATAAATACACTCAAACTCTCTTCCTATGCTTTAATATTACCAATATCATTAGTTATATTATTATTAATGATAAATACACTCAAACTCTCTTCCTATGCTTTAATATTACCGTGTTATATCAATTAGTATACTGATCGTCAACAACTAATTGATGCAAGGGTTTGGATGATACTCTAGACCAGTGGTTCCCAACCTGGGGCGATTTGGGTTATCAGGGGGGCAGTAAATAAGTGGGGGGCGATTTGGGGGCGATGAGTATTCAAAGGGGGAAAAATTAAAATAATACTGTACAGTAGAACCTGTACAGTAGGAGTTGCCGGGTAGCACGAGTCACTGGCTATTCAGAGCTGATTCAGTTTCCGACCCTTACAAAGTGTTCAGTGTCAGATAACCCTACTCCTGAACTCCCCGAAGACAAAATCCTAATTTTTACTGATCACCTTGACCAGTTAAAAAATGACATGGAATCAAGATTTGAAGATTTGACCAAGTTGCAAATTCCGGATTGGATTCTAGATCCATTCTCGTCTGAAGCTGTGGATAAGCTTGATAACTCTTTGCAGACGGAATTTCTAGATCTGAAGTATGACTGTGAGGCGAAAATCATTTTCAAGAGGAGCGGTTACGATTAAGCTTGGGTGAAGCTAATGAACAATTATGTACAACTGTGGGGAAAAATTGAACCACTTCTCATCTCGTTCCCGTCAACATATAAGTTTGAAAAAGGATTTAGTTCTGTTGTCCAGTTCCTCACAAAACAAAGAAATAAGTTGGACATTTGCCTCAAACGAGACTTGCGCCTGAACTTGACGAGCATAAATCCGGATGTTCAAGCTTTAACAGAAATCCACCAAGCACAAGGCAGCCATTGAAAAGGTAAAATAAAACAATAACATAGTTTTCAAACTTTCATTAATTTTTTCAAATTTTAACTGTCAACTTTCTTAATTTTTCCAGATTCCAATTTAAAAATGAAAACATGTACTCCTGTTTTTTAAATGTACGTCAATGATATCTTCTTTGTTCTTAAAAAAATCTGTAAAAAATGTACATTTTAATTTTTTTCTTTTTTATTTTATAGTGACCGGATAAAACTGCTTTGGTTGTTTTTATGTAAGGTACTAAAATTGTTTAAAATAATAAAACTGCTTTCTTATTTACACTTTACTTCAAATTAAAATTAGGCATACAATGAAAATGAAAAGGGGGCGATTGATGTTAGTCAATCTCCAGAAAGGGGAGATGGGCCACAAAAAGTTGGGAACCACCGCTCTAGACCAAATTGTTCTTTCAAAGATTGCAATTTAAATTTCATTTAAAATGTTCTTGTATTTTCGAGACCTATTATAGTAACTTTGTAATTTTCTCAGTTAAATATGCCATTATATTTGTTTCATACTATACTTTTATTGCATTAATATCAGTAGTGGTTTTTAAATTCATATTGTTTAAGCAAGGTGACTTGTAATTTTTTCCGTACCACAGAGCTTCTTTTTCTGTATCAACTGCAAGGACGATAGAACATTTTTTCCTATAACAATACATTTATATTCTATTCTATTCTCTCTGCAGAATATTTCAGGTGGCTCAGGTTCGAGATTTTCAAGGATAGCAGTGCCACAACAACGTAGAAACAGGTGTGCGTGCGAGAGTGTCTTGAAAGACGTAAAGGGTTGAAAAGAGGGAAATAATGGTTTGAAAAAAAATAAGAAAGGCGACAGTGAGATTATCGTTCCGCATAGGACGTCTTTAGTCTAAGTTTCTTGACCTTTTAAAGGGCAACCTCCCCTACCTTCATTTTTCATTTCTTCCTCCATATACAGTCACCTTCAACGTGCATCGTCCCGGGTCATATCATAATTCTTGTCAAAGATGCACGTTACCTTTCAAAAAAGTCATTGACCATCCTCTTGCCCAATCTATACTATGTTATGAATTATAGTTTTGGGGAGGGGTATATAACTATAGATGAAAGCCTTCTTAAAACCTTCAAAAAAGGATAACTTGAAGCATGACGCTGAAAAATAGAATGGAACACTCTTATCCTTTATTTGTATATTTGAGATTGCTCCCATTAAAGCACATGTATTTGTTCAAGGTAATTAAATTATTTTATATTATGAGTGGTAATGTGCCAGCTGTTTCTGGCAGCATACTTAAGTTGAACTTGAGAAGGGGAAATGTTCAATCAATCAAGCCAAACTTAACCATTTTCAAGCGATTCTTTGTTTACATGTGTCCAAAGTTTTATAATATGTTGCCTGATATTACAAAAAATACGAAAAGTTGTTAAGTATTTCTACAGTTGACCAGGTTTTGGATATTGGCTGAGAAAAATCCTTTTAGATTAAAATAAAACAGAGAAAATCTCCAAAAGCCGTAAACAATTGGCACCCTTCGTTAACAAACACCAAATTTACTGTGTTGGTATGCTGGGAAACCACAGCAGAGACCAACCACAGCCTCTCAACCAAGAATACCCCCCTGTGATGGTTTACGGGAATGATACTTCCTCGCCAGGGACCAACCAAGGGTAAGGCGTCACTTCAACCTTGCGTTGAAGTGACGCGTTACCTTCGGTTCGCTGAAGAGGGCTACTTTGTAGCCGAAATACGCGTATTCGTCCCCCACCCTCGTCCCATTTTTTTTATTTTATTGTATGCCTTATATCCCAACGGAATATGTTCGTAGTTTTGGCAAGCAAAATCAAAGGGAAATAATTTAAGGTAGTTTGAGCGAAATGTCATTTTACCTAGAAAACAATGAATTTGGTCTCATTTCAAATAAAAATATCTCACCCTTCTAATGACACCAAAAATCAAACCCCTTACCACATTACTTTCGGAGTTATTTGGCAAAAAAACACCAGCCCTTTTACATGGAAAATGGTACGTGTAAGCATTCCTGCGAGACAATATTTACAAAATAAAGAATTTCTAACATTTAGATGTCGTAAAATAACTAACAGCTTGTAGTTTGTATGTTTTCTCAACTATTTTTGAAAATTAATCATATTGTCACCGCAGTAGATTCTTGGGTATCACAAAAACCTTCCGCTTTGAAGGAGTTTCAAACGCACTGCGCGAAAAAAATGAGTCAAGTTAATGACTTATTTACATATTTTCATTTAATTTATAACGATTTCTATCTTATAAAACTATTCTATTGCACCAATTACAATGCTATATTTAATTGATGTGTCCTACAGCTGGTGAAATAAAAATATGTCACTCGAATATGTCTTTTTTATGAATAGAGAACTATCTCGGTCGGACTACCTTAAAGCCGAAAAAAAATCGAAAAAAATGTGCTTCAGCGGGCAAAAAAACCTTTGTTGACAGTTATAAAAATTATCTAGACGCATGAATGAAAGCAGGTGTTATTCTGAGCGTCGGATTCGACCTTGGGATCTCTCACGAAACATCTTCTTTATCTTCCCAGCCACCCACTAAAGGGCATCCAACTCCCCAGCCCTCCCCCACGGAGCGACCTTCGCCTCCCACAACCGAACAACATCCCTTTTAACCTTTTGACTTTCTTCCAGAATACAAAACTTTCCCTTTTCCCATGTTTTAAGACGCACCTCGTGGATGGGTCCATATCTTTCCCTGTCATTTTTTTCCCCATCTTGAACGGGTACTCGTCGTGTCTTTCTTGAGTTCTTGAGCTTGAGTCACAGTGGGTTGCGTAAAGGGTTTTTAAAAAGATTCGAAATGGAAAACTTATTTTTATACACAAATCGTCGCTGGGGAAGGATTTGGCAACAGTGTCGGTATCCGTGGACAACCTTAGAAGCCTGGTTAAGGTGTCCGGAGCGCGAATCGTGAGTCATTTAGTGCCCATTTTAATACTTTTTTAAGTAAGTAGCATTCTCACAGTTGCATTCACTGTAATGATATTGCTTGTGATGTCAATTACACTTGTCAAACTTTGGCTCAGGAGAAAAAGATACAGATATCTTGGTGTCATAGTGGATGACCAGTTTAAATTTCGACAACATATTGATGAATTAAATAAAGAATGAGAATTGTTGCATACCAATTCTCATTATGCTCAAAAATATGGTACCTCCGCCCTCAAAACTTATGATGTATAACGCCATGGTAGGATAGGAGACATTACATGAACGCGTTCAAAGGGTGGTATTAGGTGGTGTCAGCTCAGGCGAAGTAAAAGTTACATCGGGTGTTCCCCAGGGAAGCGTGATAGGCCCAATTTTATTTCTTCTCTATGTAAATAACTTGAACACAGTAGTAAAAAATAGCAAGCTCCATCTTTTTGCCGATGATGAAGTAGTGTATAAGGAAATTAGAAAAGAAGAGGACAGTCAGTCTTTAGCTAAGGATTTAGATACGATTGATGATTGGTGTGATAGTTGGCAGCTAGAATTAAATTTGAAGAAATGCGCCCTAATGAACTTTTGGAAAAAGAATGGCTTTCCCCGGAATAGTTATTGCATCAAAGATAAGAAAATATCTAACGTAGAATCTATTAAATACTTAGGCGTCACCATCACTGAAGACATGTCATGGGGGAAACACATCAGGGAAATAACTAGTGTAGAAAACCGTAGATTAGGATTCGTAAAAAGGGTTCTAGGCAAATGCGATGAGAGAGTACGAGAAAGAAGCTATTTTACACTTGTCAGGCCTCATTTAGAATATGCCACTAATATATGGGATCCGTACGAGGAAGGTTTGATAAAAGAATGAGAGCGCGTGCAAAGGAGATCCGCTAGATTTGCCAAAACGCCGTTTTGATAATTGTATAAGTGTTACGAGCTTAATAGAAGAACTAGGATGGGAATTACTATCAGAAAACAGGTTAAAATTTAGGTTAAACCTTTTAAGTAAATTCGAAACCGATTTGTTCACAGATGACGTTAGATATATATTGAGAACCCCTGCGTATTATGCTAGGTTTTATCATATTAACAAGATTAGAGAGGTAGATTGTCGTACCGATAGATTTAAAATGTCATTTTTCCCGCGTACCATAAGAGAGAACAATAAGCAGCGTAGAAAAGGGATAGGTAGGTGAAATATAGTAAGAGTAGTCTGTAGTGTGATGCATGTAATAACAACCAATAATCCCTTCCTTATTATGTAGATACTAACCATCTAGCTCCATGTGACCCTATTATCTAGCATATCTCCCTTAAATATCCTAGTTGCATGTCAATAGTGCATGGTTGGTGATCTTCACCCCCTACCACACACCCTTGTGGTGGCTCGCAGGGTGTAACGTAGATGTAGATGGTACAAAGCATATTGAGATATGGAATAACAGTGTGGGGAATGGCTTCTAGTACTCTATTAAACTCAATAATCAGAAATCAAAAGATGGTATTGAAATTGACTGATGTAGAAAAAGGTAAATATTGATTTAATACTAACTTAATACGTTTATGTATAAAATATAACGTGTTAACTGTTGATAAATTTAAAAAAAATTGTAATTAGAACTGAAAATTATATTTTAAAAGATTTTCAAATTCCACGTAAAAACACTCATTGTATGCTAAAAAGAAATTTTCCTATGTTAAATGCATATAATTATTATAACTTGTATGGTAAAAGGTTTGCAAAATATTATGTACCAAATACACTCAATTGTTTCCCTAATCATCTAAAATTTTTACCAGTGATATGAATACAGAAAAATCTCGAACCCTTCGTGATTGTACCACGTGACTTCTTAGTTACGTGTTTGGAATTATTTCGAGCGATTTAAAACACAACCCCACCTGGAGAATGAACATGCAGCCGGACCCCGGACCGTAGCGCCATCAGAAAGAGAGGCACTGTAACGGTCGACAGTAAAATATCTTTATATGAGCAAACTTCCTAAATATGCAACTCACATAGATCTTTCGTTCTGAAAAAGTAGAAAAATTTTCATTTAAAAATATCTTCCGACTAAAGAAAAAAATAATTCAGTTTTTTTTGTTAAAAATATCCGTAATAACTTCCTCTTTTTGTCCTTATCAAAAAATTAATTAAAAATTTCGGCGGAGGTTGGGGACATCTTGGACCCCGCCCCCTCAGTTACATCTCCGATGCTACCACTAGTCGTAAGTTTTGCTTATGTTCTCCTGCTATCTGTGAAGCAAATACATTCATTTTTCTCTTCTGAGAGCTGAATAAAAATGCTCTTCCTCAAAAACGCTTAATCATTTCCAGCAAAGCTCAATGATCAAGAGTAGATATAACCCAAGATTGAACAGAATTATAATTTCTAAGCATGCGTAGCGCAGCATTAAGAGCAAGTGACCAAGAAAAAATTAATTCAATATAATTTGTCCAAAAAAACTGTAACAACTTTCTCTTTTGATAATTAAAATGAATAAATTCAAATTTTCGGGGTGGTTAGGGACATCTTGGACCCCGCCCCTTACTAACATCATTACATCTGACACCACCAGTCGTAACTTTGGCATATGTTGGATTGTATTGGATATTTGGGGAGACGACCGAATGCTAAGGTCATTAGTGCCATAGGGGATAGGTAATAGGGTGGAAGGGCGGATAGAAACCCGGCGTCGATATTAACCCGCTCTCAACGAAAGTCGCCAAGGGGACCACGGCTTCACGTCTCATCCGACAGACGGAGTACTGTACTTGTAGTGCCCTCCACAAGACAGTCGGGTTTCCTCAGAAAAACGTCTTCCTCTGCAGGGATTTGAACCCTGGCCGCCCGTATGGTTAGCCAGCACTCTAGCAACCACGCCAACTTGATCCCCTTGCATATGTTTTCCTATTACTTACGAACCAAATACATTGCTTTTTTCCTCCTGAGAACTCACAAAAATGCAAATCTTCAAACATGCTTAATTGCTCCCAGCAAAGTTCAAAGCACAAGAGAGGATATAACCGAAGATTTAGCAGTACAATAATTTCTAAGCACGCGTAGCACAGCATTACCCCCATGCTAGCGTATTTCATAGTCCGTCAGCGACGGGAATTACCCCCAGTCTTTTTCTTTCTTCCTCTTCTCCTTTTTTACTCTTAACGTCACCTCATTAATTTTGAGTACGGCGTAAAAACGCAGCGGGGTGTTCCGCACGCGGCAAAAGGGCAAGGGGAGATAAAATATCCCTTCCCGCGCCACTACGACTGTTACACAGGGGACAGAAGGAGAGATGCTCACATTAACGCCGCCGGTGAGTCAGTTTCCATTTGGAAAAAAAAACTTTTTTTTTCAAAAAGATTTGTTTTTTCTTCTTTTTTATGGGGCATCCAGTCGGGATATAATGGCAAGAGTCCCCCGGTGCATATCTCGCTTACATTTACACGCGGCGATGACATCTGTCTCTCAAGCGACCCGTTGAAAAAAAAATGGGAATCATTTACCAGGACGAGGAGGGAGTGTGATAATGAAGGACGATGATTTAAAGCGAAGAAAATATGACAATTCTTACAAGACTAAAAATTGCAGAGGCTTATTTCAGAGATACTAAATTAAAGTGGCTGGATTCATTGAGGGCACATTTTAAGGTAGTTTGAGCCAAATATCATTCCTCCAAGAAATCAATGAATTTGGTCTCATTTTAAAGAGAAATATCTCTCTCTTCCTAAGACCGAAAAAACAGCCAGTTATTGAACTACTTTACGAGATATTTTATGGAGAATGACAGCCCTGTGACTTGGGAAATAGTTCGTGCGTGCATTTCAGAGATATATTATTTCAAAAATGAGGGCTTTATAACACAGAATCTCGTCAAAAACTTAACTATGAGTAGTATTCATGTTTTCTCAACCATTCTTGAAAATAAATCACATTGTGACCGCAAGAATGTATTCATAATCGTAAAAAAACCTTCCGCCATGGTGGAGTTTTAAGGAAGTTTGAGCGAAATATCATTTTTCCTGGAAATCAATGAATTTGGTCTCGTGTTAAAGAAAAATATCTCTCTCTTCTAATGACACCAAACATTCAACTCCTTACCGTATTACTTTTGGAGTTATTTGCCAAAAAATACCAGCCCTCTTACATGGGACATGGTACGTGTATGCACTCCAGAGTGACGTTATTTACAAAATGAGGATTTTTTTAACACTTATATGTCGTAAAAAAACTAACAGCGTGTATTTTGGACGTTTTCTCAACTATATTTGAAAATTAACCATATTTTCCCCGCAATAGGTTCTTGGGTATCACAAAAAACCTTCCGTTTTGAAGGAGTTTCAAATGCTACGCGCGAAAAAAAATGAGTCAAGTTAAGGACTTATTTAGATATTTTAATTTAATTACTAACAATTTTTGGCATATAAAACTATATGAATGCACCATTAAATATTTAATTCATTTGTCCTACAGCTGGTGAAATTAAAACGTATAATTCGAATATGGTCACTATTATGGTCACTAGGGAACTATCTCGCTCGGACTACCTTAATCATGCAACTTTTATAGTTCTTCACTTGCATAAAACGTAAACCTTACTGAATGAATCACATCCGTGATTTTTTAAATCACAAGTCCCTCCTTAAGTGTTGCGAATTGTTTAATTATTTTCGGAAGTGTTAGTAACCCTGCGCCATTTATTTAGTGGATCTTGGAACGGATCAGTCCGTGAACGTGAGCAACAATCGAGGAGAACGACTCATCTCTGGAGATGATGGGCGCCGCAAATATCGGTCCACCGCTCGAATACGAACGCGCAGTTGATCAATTATTATTGGTATTAATAGATTAATGAATTGACTGGAAGTTGGTCAATGGACGAATTTTTTAACCCTATGAGAGCTGCAAGTAATATAACATAGGTGCTGCACGTAATATCACGTCATGGTTGTCTGAACGCCGGTACTGATGACGTTATATCACGTCGAGGGTACCGTGAGTGTTCCATCTTTCACTAGGTGGCCTAGTAAAGTTCCCTTCACTCTGCACTCAGGGGGTTAAAGCTCTAAGTCTTCTGGTGATTAGCTAAATTTTGATTAAAAGATTAGACGAAATCAAACAGCCCATTCCAAATAAAACCTTTAGCAAACGCGAATTTATTAAAAACTCGTCATTATTTAAACTGATTGTTGTTTTGTCCCAAAACATGGTTCCATTTACAAAGTTTCAGAGCTCAAAGTTATCGGGAAGATCGTTTAATATTTGTTACAAGATTTGACGCAGACAACCAGCCATTTCTCAAGAAAACCTTTATCTGTGGTAATTGCATTGTTATAGTCATTATTTAAAATTTTCCTTGCATTGTCCCTTAAAATAGTTCTACATACAAAGTTTCCGAGTGCCAAGTCATCAGGAATTTTGTTAAATTTTGGTTACAAGATTTGACGCAGGCAAACAGCACATTCTCAAGAAAAACTTTAGTAAGGACGTAATTATTAAATGATCGTCATTATTTATATTGTTATAACATGTACATCAATTATCGTCATGATTATTGTACTGTCACCTAAAATTGGGCCTATGGACCAAATTTCAGGCATCAGCGTTATCAGAAAGTAGGTTTAATTTTAATAATAATAATTTTATTGCCCCTTTAAACATGATCCAAGGTTACATAATCACTTAACAAAAATAGTTGACAGGAGTTTTAGGTGACCCCTAAAACATTGCCTGTAGTCGGGGGCACCTTCAGGACAGATGCAATAAATATAACAAAATTATCACCACAGAAGTGACAGTATAAAAGGTCTCTTATGGAGTTTCACCTGTTTGTCTGAATCGGATCGTTTGACGACGAGCGATTTGACCCAGAAAAACGGTCAAACTCGACCAAAAAACCCTCTGAAAAAAGGACAGCTGCGCTTAAATACTACGTCTGAAACCTACCTTTGGCTGGAGGAAACCCACGGAAGCGATGATTATGACGGATGGAGCGAACTTAGGTTTCCACAGCTCAGATGCAAAGAACACTCCTCCCACCTTAAGCACCCCTCACAACATTTTCAGATGTGAGACGAGTGAAGTTGACGAAACCATTGGCGAGAAGCGTCTCCGCTCACACGCCTGGCACGGCTCAACTATTGCCTGGATTGGCGAGGTCCACGCGTGGTCCAGTACCTGAAGAATGAAGAGATATATGCAGTTCCTCAAAAACTTCATTTAAAAATTCTACCGGCTCATTGGTAGGTTTTTGAACATCACTCATCCTCAAAATAATGAATAAAAAATTTAATTATTATTTTTTTTCACGGTCCCGAAAACAGCACAACTGTCTTACCTTTTACATCGGGTGAACAACATTAACATATGACGAAACACCACGCAGAATTGATTTTCGATTTCTTGAATATTCAATGCTATTTTAACACATTGCACATTTCCTCTTACACATGATTACGTAATTTTCTTTTACACGTTGATTAACACAAGTGGTTTTCACCACTCAGGACATGGTCGTCCTGAGTGGTTAAAAACCACTCTGGCTGGACTCGAACCCGCGACTCTCGGATTGGCTTGCGAGGATTTAGCCCCATAGCCACCTGGGCCGATATCAAAGGCATTTAAAATATCCAGGGATATTGACCAAAGGGTGATAAACGGCAATGAGGCATATTTAGCTGATGCTCCTTTTACTATGTTGAGCGAAATATCATTTAACCTAGAATTCAACGAATTTGGTCTCATTTTAAAGAAAAATATTCCCTTTCGAAGATACCAAAATATCACCACCTTACCGAAAGAATTTCCGAGAGTTTTTGCGAAAAATACCAGCCCTTTTATGTGGAAAATGGTGCGTGTATGCACTCTAGAGAGGCATAATTTAACCCTTTGAGTGCGGCATGACGTTATATCACGTCAATGGTGCCGTGAGTGTTTAAGCTTTTTACTAGGGAACTTTCACTAGGTCCCCCAATGAAAGCTGGAACACTCACGGCACCCTAGACGTGATGTCACGTCATCAGCACCAACGTAAGTACAAGCATGACGTGCTATCACGCCATGCTTGTACTTACTTGATACCACGTCATGCCGCTTTCAAAGGGAAAATGAGGAATTTATAAAACCTACAACTCTTCAAAATATTAATACTGTGAAGCTGGTATGTATTCTCAATATTCTTATTTTTTAAATCCACGAAAAAAATTGTCAGTATTCCAACGGTCCGGCCAGATGAAAAACGGATACATCTTCTTCAGTCACCTGACGATCTTTCCCAGCAAGTGGAACGAAACGTCGAGCCGTTAAAGTTCACCACGCAGCAGTATACCCGGACATGGTTGATTCTGGAATACATTTCCGTTTTTACTCCTATGGATGACCTGCCAGCAGGATCCTCTTGAATTTATTGAACGTTATAAGCATCAAAAGAGGCGGCAAGAAATGAAGATTATTTTCACAATGAATGACTGAATAATGAGATGGATTACAACCGCAATTCTGAATTACACGCCCGGTTGACGTCCTTTTATTGAACTGGTGCATTTACCATAACATTTATTTTCCTGAGGTTTACGCTTCAATTAGCTGGAACAAAAATCAGTAAGGCATCATAGAAGAAGCAGTTTTTAGGTGGTATTAAAATTGAGGAAAGAAACCGTTTCTTCGGAGATTTGTAATTGTTTCTCAAGAACATCTTACACATTACGTACGGCCTTAGTTCGAGATTAATTTCGACATTATTGCGATGCTAAGGAACAGAATCAAAAATTTGATTTTAAATGATGATCCATCTCAAAAACATATCGAATTTTTATAAAAACCCATTGGTTTTTCGATCCTGGTCTTCATGAGTAATACTTTTCGACGCGATCTCTATGCACGCGTTTTCTGCGGAGGTATACAGCCGCCTTAATGGCCCCAAATTTGATCAAAATTAAATATGAAATTCATTTCACAGTCGAACCCATTTAATGTTTATACATCCATCTCCACTGAAATGGTACACGCAGAACATTACGGCATTTATTCGTTGTTCCTTTGGCAATATTTTACGTGAATGCCATAATTAGGAGCTATTATAAAACGGGTCGCGTTGTGCAAACGATGAAGGAACTTTCTATTTTCAAAACTACTATCTTACAGCCTCAGGTTCTAAAAATAAAAGTGTCCGTTAAGAAGATGTAGTTTATCGAGCACTCTATCGATTAAGCGAGGATCTTAATGAGGACCTAACGCAGTTTAAAAACAAAAGGAAAGAGCACTTAGCGCGCGACTACCAGGGTCCACATCGCTCTTGTCCCCCTTGAAAGCATGGATGGCTCGTATTTCCTCATTTCGCTCTCCTTAAGTAAAATACGGCTTGGTAAGAGATGAAGGGAAAAAAAGAAAAGGGTTGATGGTCTAAGGGAACACGAGAGAGAAACGAGATCAGCGAGGCTTCACCTCAGATATTTCACGCCTGTGTTAGCCACGTAAAAAAGCTTTTTAGCCCCCTGCATAGGCACCTGAAAATCTGCATTACCATCAATTTTTAAAAAATGTCAGAAGTAAGAAAAAATTCATCTGGTGGGAAGTCTTCCATGAAACAATTTTATGAATGTTTTTAATAACTTTATCATATATACCTACCGATAATTTACAATTTATCTAATACTTATCTACTGTTATTTTTTCAAAGGATTTAATGGTTACATTTACAAAACCACATACTTCAAAACACACACTACCCGGGTTTCAACGCTTGAGCGTCCTCTTAAGGTGCTTTTTCCGGGTTTACAAAGTCTAATATATATGCTTGGTAAGAGGGGGGTGGAGGTGAGTGATTAGGGTGGTGTGGATGCGGATCGGACCAGTGATTGGCGAAGAGTTTAGCGGGGGATGGGGGAGGGAAATTCGGGAGGCGGCTGTGAGGATGGGAGATGAGGACGGGTACAAATACTCACTTAAGAGCAATTTTTCCAAACACCTTTTAAACAATGACCACCACAGTGATTTTAATCTTGAGATTTTATGTTTTGCAACCCATAGACGTGTGCTTGACTCACTTGAGCAGCTCGAAATTTTAAAGACATTACATGACCCTGACTCGAAGATTTGAAATGAGTATTTGTACCCGTCCTCATCTCCCATCCTCACAGCCGCCTCCCGAATTTCCCTCCCCCCTCCCCCGCTAAACTCCCCGCCAATCACTGCTCCTCACCAACCCGCATCCACACCACCCTAATCACTCACCTCCACCCCCCCTCCTACCAAGCATATATATATAAGACTTTGTAAACCCGGAAAAAACACCTGAAGAGGACGCTCAAGCGTTGAAACCCGGGTCGTGTGTGTTTTTAAGTATGTGGTTTTGTAAATGTAACCATTAAATCCTTTGAAAAAATATGGAATACCATAAAGTTACCAAGGAACTTGTATTATTTTATCTACTGCTAAATTATCGTGCATCTTAGTGAATACTTTTGCAACACCGATATTCCTAATAAAATGCCGTCCCAATAGCAAGTTACAGGAACGAAACATATGTATTCTATAAAGTTATGGGACCCATAAGCCATAGGTCCCATAACCACTCAATAAGTTTTGCAGAAACATTCGATAAATTTATTGGTCTCATAACTTATGGCGTGGAGTTATGAGTTCCATAAGTAGCCAATATGGCGGATGCGCACTGAACCGCTTGGGGACTTAATTAATAGATATAAGAGTTATTTTGAGACACATGACCATTTAATTCAATCTTACAGACTACTTATCATGTGCATCAGCAATTATCCATAGGCTAAACTTCCATAAATTGTATCCGGCGGTAGAAGATTAGATCGAACATACGAAGCGATTAACTATTAGTAAATAAATTTCCAAACATTGCATTTAACGAATGATGTGGTACAAAGTCACTCGCACGGGTGCATATACACCAGGGTTGAAAAATCGCTACGAAAAAATCATTTGACTTGACCGGGATTCGAACCCGAATCTCCCAATTGCCGGTCAGGTGTGTTAGCCAGTTACACTAACTGGCTAGTGTAACTGGCTAACACACCTGACCGGCAATTGGGAGATCCGGGTTCGAATCCCGGTAAAGTCAAATGATTTTTTTCATAGCGAATTTTAAACCCTGGTGTATTGGTAAATAATATAAGACATAGTTTCCGGCTTCACCTGGTGGAAATTTATGATGTCACTCATAATAAAACGAAGTACCTTTTTTTATTATGAATGACATTAGTAAATAGGTTATGTAATTAGTAGATGTGTTCCTGCAACCCGAATATTTTTATGAGATCTACAACTTTTTGGAGCTCATAACTATTGATTCCATAACTAAATCTTCTTGCAACCGGCCATTAATGAACCAATTCATTTTGATTTCGACCACTATAGATATTAATTACTCCGATCCGCTTTTTGATTTACATCTACAAATGAAACTTTTACATGGAAACGTGAAGCAACGTGCTTCAATTAATGGGGCTCCACAGTTCCTGCAATGTAGTTCATTCCATATATGAAGGTCAACGGACACCACTAACGTTGCATTGAATAACACATCCAATATATCGAGCTTAGGTCATACGTAATGAAAAAACTTATCCTCTGCCAACGTTTCGGAATTTAATTCGTCAATCGTCAGGGCTATACATAAGAAAACCAGAAGGTACAACAACCACAATTACAATGTAATAATCACATGAAAGCATCAGCACCAATACAAACGTATAAAACTGATAATACCTTGGACATTCTTACTAGGGTATTACACCAGCAACCTTAATTATCCAGATAAATTCTGTTAATGCACTTTAAATAATGTATTGGTGCTGATGCTTTCATGTGATTCTTAAATTGTAATCGTGGTTGTTGTACCTTCTGGTTTTCTTTATGTATAGCCCTGATGATGGAAGAATGAAATTCCGAAACGTTGGCGGAGGATAAGCTGTTTCATTACGTATGTCCTAAACTCGATATATTTTATATATTATTAATATCAAGAGGTCGAGAAGAATAATACTGCTGCATTGAATGCAAAACAAGAAGATTAATTGCAAGCATCAGAGCCATTGAGGTAGATGGAGAGGGCATCACGTCATCAAACTGTTGCCTGGCAACCGAAATAACAACCATATATCGTTACCACTGCTCTTTTCTTACTTTCCTACGGATAGCACGACGGAATAGACGAATTAGCGGATGTAAAGCAAGAATATCCACCACCTGTTTGAAATTTAAGGCAAATAACTCTTGAAACATATATTTTTGCTACTTATGGCTTTACATTCCTTTAGATCTTCAGTGAATTAGGGTTTTACCTTCGTTTCGGCCATGGAATGGTAAACAGAATTGTATCCCACTATTTAGCATGGCCCTAATATGGATAACAGTTCAGTTACAATTGCTAATCTATAATTGTCACTTCGAAGATTACGATATTGGCTTTTCATTTCAAAACTGAAAACTTGTCTTGGGATAGGAATTACAGTACGCTCCAGTTTACATTTTTCTATCGACTCTTCTGGCACTATCCGGCGTTTCAAGCACAGCGTTGCCAGACATGCCTTCTTTAAAATTTGACTATAGGATTGGAGAAACCACAAATACATAGATAAGCTCAACAAGTTTAATTAGCCACTTATTAAAACTAATTTAAATAACTTTCTATTTATACTTGAGATGAAACTTTTACTAAAAAAATTTTAAGATGTCAACTTTTACTAAAACCACTCGATTTATTAAAACAACGACCCAGGTTTCGATGCGCATTCACATCATCTTGATGAACCTGAAGATGATGTGAATGCACATCGAAACCTGGGTCGTTGTTTTAATAAATCGAGTGGTTTTAGTAAAAGTTGACATCTTAAAATTTTTTTTAATTTTTTTAATGATGGAATACCACCAAGTGAGACTGACGAAAGTGAGTAAAACTTTTACTGTAAAATCTATGATATTGATTAAAAATATTTTCTTTTCTTTCTTGTACTAAAACTGTATCTACATGTATTACTATATGTATGAATAATTGTGTTTATAAATAGGACATTTACATTTTAACAAATCTATATTCATTGTATGGGCAATTTCATTTATTTATTTTTTAATTAACTCATTTCAATTCTTGGGCAATTATTTAATATTGAAAATAATCATTGCAAAATATTCATATTTATAATTACTTAATATGTAGAGTGAGCAAGAAACTGAATTTTTTAAGATACTATAAATTGCCTAAATATACAATTTTATACTTCTAAATTTTACTTATTCCGGTAACTGTAATAAACGGATATGTGATTACACCTCAAGATTGTAAATTTGAAACCTGCTGATAAGCATTAGCTTAGGACCAGACTGAAAATTTATTATTTTTAAGGTTAGGCTAGTTGTAATTTTTTGTAACTCATCCAAGGGGAAACTACAGCATGTAAACTATCTTTTTTTGTAAATAACATGATTATCATACTTCAAAAAATTAAAATTTCTATATCGTTATTATTTCATTTTCTCTGCTGCTAACGGGACCAAATTTACGCTCATTCAACTGCAGGTGGAGTGTCAATAGATTTTAATCGCAGCGCGGGTACCGAAAAAAATCGATAGCAAATGTACATGGCCCTCAGCAAAAAATTTGTCGTTAAAAAAAACTATAACACTATCATTCCGAACGGCTTGTGATCTATCGGTTTCTTGCGATAAATTTTCCTTGGCCTTTTGGATTGTCTCCGTACAACGTCCACACGACTTGTAAATTGAATGTCTCCAACTGAAAGGTCGGCCAAAAACTTTATGCCGCCAACGCTCCAGTATTTGCGGGACGTCCCCCACCCTTGCCCTTAAAATGCATCCCAGAAGTACTGTCATCTTTAATGTGTGACGCAGTAAAAACGAGGCCAACATCATTAGTATGTCGTCCGTGCTGCGAAGTGGATATAGCAAGCAGCGCCACGGCGTTTTCCTAACACGAGGTAAAAACAGACCGTCATATCGCGCGGACATAACCGCTTTAAAAGACCATTTCCCCAAACGTTCCCCTTCGAGATTCCAAAAAAAAGTTCAAGGGCTCGAATGCTGCAGGTTAAATGGGTTAAATGTTTTCCTTGTCCTCTCTCTGGCTCCTCGTAAAACATGAAGACACTAGCGGAAACTTCGATAAGGTAGTTTGAGCGAAATATCATTTTACCTAGAAATCAATGAATCTGGTCTCATTTTAAAGAAAAATGTATCACCCTTCCATTGAAACCAAAAATTCAACACCTTACCGTATTACTTTCCGAGATATTTGCCAGAAAATATCATCCCTTTTACATGGGAAACGGTACGTGTATGTACTCCAGAGAGACCTAATATTAAAAATGAGGCATTTTCTACACTTATATCTCGTTAAAAAAACAAACGGCTTGTAGTTTGTATGTTTTCTCAACTATTTTTGAAAATTAATCATATTGTCACCGGAATAAGTTCTTGGGTATCACAAAAAAACCTTCCGTTATCAAGGAGTTCCAAACGCACCGCGTGAAAACAATGAGTCAAGTTATAGACTAATTTAGATATTTTCATTTGATTACTTACCATTGCAGTCATATAAAACTATATTACTTCACCTTTTATAAAGCAATATTTGATTCATGTGTCCTACAGCTGGTGAAATTAAAACGTATAGTTGAAATATGGTATCTATTATAACTAGGGAACTATTTCGCCCGGACTACCTTAAAAGACCTTTCCCGCACACGTTTCCTTGCGAGATTCAAAAAAAAAAGTTCAAGGGCTCGAATTCTGCAGGTTAAATGGGTGAAATATTTTCTTTTTCCTCATTCTCTCTGGCTCTTCGTTAAACAGGCCCATGAAGACACTTGGGGAAACTTCGTTAAGGGCGTGAATCGATATAAGCGCCGTCAAAGTCGATTCAATGAATGATAACGCTTGAATGGAAATAGGTATTTTTTACATCTAGGCCAGGAAAACTCGTCGTCCCTCTTTCAATCCTTCAATTTTTCATATTTAAATTGCAATCGCACAAAACAGAATCACAATAATTTTGCACAAATTATTAATCTTATATCACTATTAAACCAGCAATTCTTTAAAATATGTTTATGTTTATATAGGTTTGATATTTTCTCGAAAACTACCGAACTGATTCTCCTAAAAGTGAGTATTGAAGGGTTTTTGGGTACGAGGAATCCACTGAAATAAAGACCTTAGGGCTACAGAGGTAGCAAGACCCCCAAAATAGGTCCCAATATTTCTCGGAATCAATGAAAAGGATTTTCTTTTTGCTCTTTTAAATTAATAGAAATCAAGATATAGTTTCTATATTTTCACTATCGGATGGAAAAAAGAATGAAGTATTTGATTATTTCCATCGATTTTGTTATAAACTTTGGTAAATTTTCACCTCTCGCACTGCACCTCTGCAGCATTCATTACAGACTGTAAAAGCTTGGCTGACTGACAAAACAAAAGTGTTGAGCAGTCGGAGAAAAAATCATTTCATCAGAAAGTGTTTATTATTATTTAAGTTTATTTACACTTCGCTGGATGATGCGGTACTTCCCCATCTACCCCAAACCAGTTATCGCATAAACCCATGTCCTGAGAGGTAAAATATTCCCCCCAGTTCGGACTCGAACCGACGACCCACAGATTGACTGGCGAGGCTTTTACTACATCGCACAGGGATTCACGTCTGATTGTAGCTTGTGTTTAACACCAGAGCAACACCACAAGTGAGAAGACACTATAATGATAGTCATTAGTTATGAAATTATGGTAGTTTTGGCAAAATATTATTTTACCTAGAAATCAATGAATGTGGTCTCATTTTAATGAAAAATATATCACCCTTCCATTGACATCAAAAATACAACCCCTTACCACGTTGCTTTCCGAAATATTTGCCAAAAAATACTAGCCCTTTTGTATGGGAAATGGTACGTGTATGCACTCCAGAGAGACCTTATATTAAAAATGAGGCAATTCCTGCACTTATATCTCGTCAAAAAACAGCAGTGTGTATCTTGTGAGTTTTCTCAACTATTTTTGAACATTAATCCCATTGTCACAGCAGTAAATTCTTCGGGGTCGCAATAAACCATCCGTTTTGATGGAGTTTCAAACGCACCGCGTGAAAAAAATGAGTCAAGTTAAAGGTTTATTTAGATATTTTCATTTGATTACTTACAATTTCTGTCACGCAAAAACTATTTTATTGCACCCTTAATAATGCAATATTTAATTCGTGTCTCTCACAGTTGGTGAAACTAAAACGTATGTATAGAATATGGTCACCATTATGATTAGGGAAATATCTCGTTCGCACAACCTTAAGAGAGGTAAAATATGAGATACTGAATTAAGCAATAGAGGAATTACCGTTCAAGCAAGTGAATCACAGCGGTTATTACGGTTGATGCCCTAATTCCTCCAACTCCACAAACTAAAGTCTTCGCGAATTCTTTTCATATATCCGGCTCCAATCTATGGAATGCGTTACCACATTATCTAAAAAAAACACCAAAAGTTTATCACCTTTCAAAAATAGATACTTCTAACACCTCCTAAATGTTCAAATTGAGTATTATCTTAATTCATAGTTCATCATTAGTTTTCGCGCAATCATATCACGAATATTGGTGATTCTTCACGCTTATTGTTCACCTATAGTGTATTTATGTTTGAAAACTTATTTTGAATATAATTTAGTTTCAGTTGATGTACGTTTATAATGCATGTTTGTTGTACATTTAATTCCTATCATATATTTTGTAAATTACGTCTTGTAATCTTTGTTTTTCTCATTCTTATGAACAAACTGCTCATTGATTAAATATTTAGCAGAGCCTGTTTTATACCTTTTCTTCATGCTACAAGGGTGCTCCTCAGCGCAAATAAATCTTGTCTTATTATAATTTATGGATTAATTAAAAATTTCAAAAAAGTTTACCTTAGAAAATTCTCTGTGGTATTCGTGAAGTTTGCGCATCAATTCCATATCTACGAATTTGGGAGGATATACAAAAATGTATCAAATGAAATCACATTCCATGGGCTCACAGTAATCTCGTATCTGCAGTGTTGAGGCAATGCAAACAAAACATTCGCAGCTCCGCATCACTTAGGACCTACGATTTTTCTACCTAAAAGCAGGAAGTTCCTAAAATGAGAAAATGAATACAGATGCTACTCTGCCCTAATCAGGCCACATCTCGAGTAAGCCGCCAGGCATTTGGGAATCTGCACAAAGAGATTTCATTAACAAAATAAGAAAGATGCAAATCATCCGCACGATTCGTTAAAAATTAAAACAAGAGAACAGACTACACCGCAAATGAAGAGAAGGCGATGATGGAAGTCGTTAATGACCCGTAGGCTACGCTCTAGGCTAAGATTAATGGAAAAATTCAGGTTAGGTGAGCTTCAGAATGACACGGAGATATTCATTTTAGCTCCGCACTTTATTTCTAAAGCTGACAGAGGGAAAGAATTAGAAGAGATCCGTTGCCAACTAGCAAAAAAAGAAAAATAAAACTGCAGAGCTGTTTACATGAAGAAATGACAGAAAAATTGGGTCAATTGCTCCATTATACACATACAAAACATAAGTGGCACAGCATTCAAGAAACTAGGTTTTGTTAAACGTATAATAGGGAGGCCCTCGGATGAAAAAGTCAAAGAGAGATACTACTTCGCTCGGGTTAGGCCACACCTCAAATACGCCGCGATCATTAGGGATCCTGGCCATAAATATTTAACAAAAAAAATTAAAAAAATGCATAGGAAAGCAGCGCGCGTTTCGTTAAAAACTGCTAAAAGCGTAGGTACATATAGTGTCTCACAACTTTTAGAGGGATTAAGGTGAGATCCCCTGAAGACTCGGAGGCTACACGCTAGGCCTAGGTTGCTTGAAAAATTGAGAACTGATATTTTTCAGAGCGACACAGAGAATTTTATCATGACTCCTCACTACATCTCTAGGTCCGACAGATTCGATAAAAATAAGAGAGATGCACTGCCAAACTGATAGGTACAAAAAATCGTTCTTTCCGCTCACAATAAGCGACCACAATAAAAATTGAGCTCCACTAATTATACTCCGATAATAGATGTCAGCATTTAATCTCCAAATGACTTCCATCTTTACACGGCTGGTGATCTAACACCCCCTGCCACATGCCCATGCGGCGGCTCGCAGGGTATTATGAAGAGGTAGATGTAGATTATGGGTTGAACGAGTGGCTTGTACAGGGTAGGATAATTTAGGAGAAGAGAAGAATGGAGAGAAACCTGGCGCCGGCATTAATCTGCTCTTGATGAGAGACCAAAAGGGAACCACGATAAAACGTCCTTTCAACAAGTCGATCTTCGAAACGTCGGGAGACATGGATGTGCTAACCGCGAGTTTGAATACCCAAGAGGCATTTATTCACCTGTGTTCTCCCTTGCTAGACCCCACTTATAGCACACTGCCAGAGTTTGGGATCCTCAGGAGGAAGGCTTAATGGCAGAACGCGTGCAGAGAAGATAAGATAGATTGTCGTACCGATAGATTTAAAATGTCATTTTTCCCGCGTACTATAAGAGAGAACAATAGGCAGCGTAGCAAA
Organism: Ceriagrion tenellum; assembly: GCA_963169105.1. Classification (NCBI taxonomy): domain Eukaryota; kingdom Metazoa; phylum Arthropoda; class Insecta; order Odonata; family Coenagrionidae; genus Ceriagrion; species Ceriagrion tenellum. Next base: position 85,889,782 of record OY720642.1, on the reverse strand, counting down.
AGGGATAGGTAGGTGAAATATAGTTAGAGTAGTCTGTAGTGAATGATGTATGTAATAACAACCAATTATCCCTTTCTTATTATGTAGATACTAACCTGTACTATACTGTAGTAACTAATATTCTATTGTAATAACTACTGCTATTACTTGTAATATCTATTAATCTACTGTAGTAACTAATAAATTGTGACCCGATTTTCTAGCATGTCTCCCTTAAATATCCTACTTGCATGGCAATAGTGCATGTTTGGTGATCTTCACCCCCTGCCACACGCCCTCGTGGTGGCTCGCAGGGTATTACGTAGATTTAGATGTAGATATGTTAAAGGCCGTTACGATAGTCTTGTTAATGTTACTGACATCTTGCAATAACTAGGATGGGAATCGCAATCAGACCGTCGATTGAAAATTAGACTCAATCTTCTATGTAAATTAAAACCGATTTGTTTTCAGAAAATGTTATCAATATCTTACGAAATCCGACATACTACGGTAGATCAGATTATGAGAATAAAATAAGATAAATAGATTGTAAACCAGAAAGATTTGAAATGTCGTTTTTCCCACGATCGATAAGAGACCATAATGACTGAGTTGACAGAAGTAGGTTAGTTGACAGGTAGTGTAGCTGATGAATTCACATGCACCCTAATGCATGTTTCTAAATCTGCCGAGTAGTGCTAACACCATATTTTGCATGTTCCCTGCATGATCTTGTGTCACGTTTACATAGTAACATTATAGATTAGTATAGTACTAGGATACTGACTAGGTTAAATAGGTTTTCTCAGTTGTGCTAAATATCATAACACAATTATTAGCTACCAGCCTCGCATGCAATCTCCGGCATGATATACTTCTGCATGTCTTGTTACCTTGTGGTGCTATTTATTTGTCGCATTTTTAATACTAACCAGTACTTGTATCTTGAGTAGTGAACTGCATGTAACCATGCTCTTTACGTATCACTCTCCTAGTTTCGCACATGGTCTCCTGACTTCGCACATATGTCCTGACTGTTTTTGGCCTGCGCCTGGCATCCGGGGGAACGCGCGCGGTTCTGATTTAAACTAGGATGAGTTGCTGCAGGCCTGGTGTGGAATCACCCCGTGCCACGCACCCTACGTCTACGTAATACCCTGCGAGCCACCACGAGGGTGTGTGTCAGGGTGTGAAGATCACCAAACATGCACTATTGACATGCAACTAGGATATTTAATGGAGACATGCTAGAGAACAGGGTCACATGCAACTAGATGGTTAGTATCTACATAATAAGGAAGGGATTATTGGTTGTCATTACATGCATCATGCATTACACACTACTCTTACTATATTTCACCTACCTATCCCTTTGCTACGCTGCCTATTGTTCTCTCTAATGGTACGCGGGAAAAATGACATTTTAAATCTATCGATACGACAATCTATCTCCCTAATATTGTTAATCTGATCAGTATGGGATCCATACGAAGCGGGGTTGATATCAGAATTAGATCGCGTCCAGCGAAGAGGAGCTAGGTTTGTGAAACGATGCTACGATAAGTTGGCTAGTGTGTCTGGACTGTTAGAATAATTAGGATGGGAATCGCTATCACAGCGTAGATTAAATTATAGGCTTAACCTCCTAAATAAATTTCAGGAAAATCATTTCTCTGACGACGTAAAAAGTGATGGCCACCCTGTTGGGTCTTGCACGGTATTTCGTAGATATAGATGTAGTAGTTCCTGTAGCATTTGCAGCATACCCATAGTGTGGTGCATGTTGGTGAAAGTTATATCTCCACTCTAGTTCATGTTGGTGATAAGTCACCCCCAGCCAAACACCATTGTGGTAGCTTGCGGAGTATGATGTACATCTACGTGATACCCTGCGAGCCACCACGAGGGTGTGTGGCAGGGGGTGAAGATCACCAAACATTAACCATTGACATGCAAGTAGGATATTTAAGGGAGATATGCTAGATAATAGGGTCACATGGAGCTAGATGGTTAGTATATACATAATAAGGAAGGGATTATTGGTTTTTATTACACGCATCATGCACTACAGACTACTCTAACTATATTTCACCTACCTATCCCTTTGCTACGCTGCCTATTGTTCTCTCTTATAGTACGAGGGAAGAATGACATTTTAACTCTATCGGTACGACAATCTATCTCTTTAATCTTGTTAATATGATCAAACCTAGCATAATACGCAGGGGTTGTTAATATATATCTAACGTCATCTGTGAACAACTCTGTTTCGAATTTACTTAAAAGGTTTAACCTAAATTTTAACCTGCGTTCTGATAGTAATTCTCATCCTAGTTCTTCTATTCAACTCGTAATACTTATACAATTATCATAACGGCCTTTTACAAACCTATCCGATCTCCTTTGCCCGCGCTCTAATTCTTTTTTCTTACCTTCCTCGTACGGATCCCATATACTAGCGGCATATTCTAAATGAGGTCTGACAAGTGTGAAATAGCTTCTTTCTCGTACTCTCTCATCGCATTTGCCTAGAATCCGTTTTACGAATCCTAATCTAAGGTTTGCTACACTAGTTATTTCCCTGATGTGTTTCCCCCATGACATGTCTTCAGTGATGGTGACGCCTAAGTATTTAATTGAATCTACGTTACATATTTTGTTTTCTACATCCCAATCCCCATCCCAATCTCCATCTAATAATCCCTTCCTTATTATGTATATACTAACCATCTGGCTCCATGTGAGTAGATGTAGATAAGACGGGAAAAAGCAAGATCTTCCATCACCATTGTAACGACAGAAGATGGAGAAGTGCTCGCTCGCATGCGTTTCTTAGCAGTCATAATTTTCTCTCCCTCTGTCACATGAGATGCCTCGCCCACCCTTCATGTCGTAGCCACGGCACGAAAGAAGGCAATTCACAAGAGTGAGCGACAGAACTAAATGCTTTCCTCTTCAACTCTTTGCGAGAGGATAAACCCGGAGGAGGGACACGCAGAAAGCCTACCTCTCGCGAGGTTTCGAAACGGATATATTTCCCCGCGGAGCGAGATTTTGCTCCGTCGTCCTAGAACCTAGACGCCACCTCGTCGGCGCGCTCACGAGACAATCGGGGGCGCTGTGAGCATTAGCAGAATGCTCTCGAAAGAAAAAGAAAAATAAAAAAGAAATAAATCTCAAAGGAAAAAGTGCCAACCTCCCGACAAATAACGCGTTTCACCTCAAGTTTCTTCTCTTTCCTCTCAAAGCGTGCGCGAAGAACGTACGAGGGCTCTGAAAGTGGGCTACTCACGATAAAAGATTTTTAAAAAATGTTTCTGGTGCAAGCAAGGGGTTAGAAGGCACGAAATATCCTCGCGTTTCTTCCCCAAGGCAGCATTGCGAGCACCTCGTAAATATTTTCCTCCAATCTCTCAGATGGAAAACATTTTAGGAAGAATCTTACTAATACATAAATGTTACACAATGTTTGTCTGCACCCATAAAACTGGGGAAATAAAAGGACTAGAGACCTATTTTTTTCCTTTCGCAGAGAAAAAAAATGAGGGTAAAATCAGGGTTATGAAAAATTGAATAAAAGGCCTCATGGGTCATCAAAAAGGATCGAATTGGACATTTGGGGAGGCGGCCGACAGCTAAGGTCATTTACGCATAGAGGATAGGTAAGGGAGGATGGGTGGATAGAAACCCGGCGTCGGCATTAGCCTGCTCTTCACAAAAGGCGCCAAGGGTACCACGATTCAACGTCTCATCCGACAGACGGAGTACTGTACCTGAAGTGCCCTCCACAAGACACTCAAGTAGGGATCGGATACCCTCTGAAAAACATCCTCCTCCGCAAAGATTTGAACCCTGACCGCCCGTATGCTAAATCTATAGTATCTAAAACAAAGAATTTCTACGCAAAGAAGCGCGTTGGGGTAAGTATGAGTTATTGCAGAATTAAGCTTGGCCAACAGATGGTGCTACGCAAAAGCTAGGATTCTTGAGCCACTGTTAAAATTGCAAACGAATATTTAGCATCAGTTACTGCACTCTTTTGTCAAAAAAATACGGTCCCTCGTGGCATATGCGAGTAAGTACGAGAAACTTTACCGGCAAAGAAGATTGCATTCAATTTTCAAGAACAAATGACCACAGAGTACCACTTCAGATGAGATAGACTTTTTAATCAGCAAATGCGTCGGGTCAAAGTGACTTCAACCTGAAGACCTATCATGGTATCTTGGAAAGGCTCAGTCATACATTAAATACTACGAAATAATACATTATAGTAGTGGAATTTTAGTGGCACCATGATGATTTTTTATAGAAAATAAAATTTCAATTATTTCCAGAAACATACTGCATTGTTAAAACATTGATGGAAAAATTATACATAGACTATTTTTTGCGAAAGGCAGACTTCACTTTCATACGTCAAAAACTATCTACTATCTTATGAATATTTTATGAACTTCAACATACAACGGTAGATCAGATCACAAAAATAAAGTAAGGGGATCGGATTGTAGAACAGGACGGATAAAAATGTCGTTTTTCCCACGATCGACGAGAGACCAAAATGGCTGCGCTGCTAAGACTTACTAAGTACGTTAGAATAGCTGATTTATTCAAATGCTCCCAAATGCCTGTTTCTCAATCTGTTAAGTTGTGCTAACACCAAGTTTTGCATGTTCCCTGCATGACTCTTATGTGACGTTTACATACTTACATTATAGAATAGTTTATTAGGTTTCTGTAGCATTTCTAGTATACCCATAGTGTAGTTCATGTTGGTGAAGGTTGATTTCTTCACTCTAGTTCATGTTGGTGAAGAGTCACCCCGTGCCAAACACTATTTTGGTGCATTGCAGGGTAATAAGTAGATGTAGATATAGATTTGCTCCCTATTGCTTATCTCTTAATCAGTCGGGTAGTACTAAATATTTTTTGCGTGCTTCCAGTGTGACTATTGCATTTTGTTCACCTACATCTACGTAATGAAAATAGGGTCTACATCTACGTAATGCCCTGCGAGCCACCACGAGGGTGTGTGGCAGGGGGTGAAGATCACCAAACATGCACTATTGACGTGCAACTAGGATATTTAATGGACATATGCTAGATAATAGGGGTACCGTACCTAGTGGTACCGTAGATTAATTCAATAGTAGTAATGATAGCATACCTATAGTGTATGGTAGGTAGATGAAAATTCATTTTTACATTATTGTGGATGTTGGCGAAAAGTCACCCCCGTCCAAATACCCATGAGATGGCTTGCAGGGTTATATGTTGATGTAGACGTACTCTTTATGGCTGAAAAAATAGATCTTCCCTAAAATCATTAAGGTAATGTAATTCTAGAATAGTTTATTAGGTTTCTGTAGCATTTCTAGCATACCCATAGTGTAGTTCATGTTGGTGAAGGTTGATTTCTTCACTCTAGTTCATGTTGGTGATACGTCACTCCCTGCCAAACACGCTTGAGGTGGCTAGCAGGGTAATAAGTACATGTGTATGTATCGAATTTAACCTTTTGAATACTTTGATATAAGGAGATGGGCCGCCCTCACTCATTTGTTTGACATATTTTTCAACCGCCTTTACTGAGAGCGCAGCGAGCTATTTTGGTCCAGTCCTAATTGAAGTTATGGCCCAAGGCCATATTAACCAAGAAATGAATACTATTTGCACAGGAGATTTAACCAAAATGGAAGGCAGCCAGTTTCTTATACATCAAATAGCCTAAAATTGACTGACGGACTCATCATAACCACCCAGGAAATGAATCACTCTCCTGACGGAAATTTCACATAGTTGAAGCATCTACGTATCATGCAATTAATGGAATTAATTTTCTATGTATCCCTATAAACAAACCACTCATTTCAAATTCGTTTTACTCCACACAAATAATAGCTCATGCCACGAGAAGCAGATAATTATCGTATATATTATTTCTCAAAGGTGATTATTTGTCACAACGCCATAACTCCCATAATTCTTCATCAAAATTAATAATTCAAACATTTTTTTAAAGCTTATGTTCCCCGCTATTGAGGAAAAATAGACAAATGGTTTAAAATGAAAGTTTTTGTTAAAAAATTACATTTAAAGTTTTTGTTAAAAAATGATACAGTGCCATTTGTTGACAATATAATCAACTAATATGTTGGCTATGGTTACGTGCTTAAAATACTGTAGGAGGCGCCATCTATTAACGCATCGTTTAGTTAGATTGTTTACATTCTACATGCAATCAGTGTGACCGGTTATCGTTTACGTTATGTGTCTTTAACTCAAACATAAATAACATATAATTTTCCATGGGAAGAAACAGGTAGAAGAACAGGAAGAAACAGGAAGAAGCTGCATACTGTGCGAAGTATTCGCACGGGTCAGCTAGTAAGGATTGTTTTCAAAACAAAGAAAAAGAGAGTTTAAAATTTCACTACAATAAATGTACAGTCACCTCATAAAGTATCGCGACACGCTACTCTAGCTGTTCGTATAGGTCGGATGTCGAAGCTCGAAATACGTTGGCTATCCTGAACTATCTCTGGTGGCTGTGTCTCTCTTGACTTTTAATAAATATTATACTGTACCTGGAGAAGCTCATAATCAATAGATATGGCTCAGGATAGCCAACGTGCTTTCAGCTTCGAAAGCCGACCTATACAAACCGCTAGCATAGTGTGTCGCGATACTTTATGAAGCGACTGTACGTATTTTGGTCCTAAAAACCGACGACTCTGATGCGTCAAGGTTCTATTCACTTTCTCTTTTATTAATACACATTTTGCTACATTGCAAACCTTGAAAATTTAAATTTTACAGTCATAAAATAAGACTCGAGATCGCAATCGAGCAAGGCGTGTTTGGGAATTGCATTGAGCGCAATCGATTACAGGGAGAATGTCGATGGATCAACAGGCGTTATCCAATTATTTTATGGTTCCATGAGTCGCCAAACACGCAACTGCAATGCAGGAAATAAAGTTTGTACAAACAGTAAATAACAGGCAAAATGCCAGTTAAAGTTATACTGTTGAATATGCAGTCTTTTTAATTCTCTCTACTTTCGTGGCACTCCATGCATAAAGCAGTTTCGTGCACAGAAAACCTTACCTTGCGACTGTCGCCCTAAGACGTTGACGGAATAATCGATTAGTGACATAAAGGAAGATGGAAAATACGTGTATTTTGGCAGTATATTTAGAGGAGCTTAGATTTACTTTGGTCGCTTATTGTGCGCGGAAAGAACGAGTTTTTGTACCGATCTGTTCGACTGTGCATCTCTCTTATTTTATCGCATCTGTCAGACCTAGAGATGTAGTGAGGAACCATGACAATATTCTCTGTGTCGCTGAGAAAAATATCAGTTCTGAATTTCTCAAACAAACTACGCCCAGCGTGCAGTCTTCGATTCTCTAGGGGCTCCCACCTTAATCCCTCTAAAAGTTTTGAGACACTATATGTACGCTCGTAGCAGTTTTTAACGAAACGCGCACCTTTCCTTTGTATTTTGTTAATTTTTTTGGTTAAATCTTTATGACCAGGGTCCCAAGTGCTCGCGGCGTATTCGAAGTGTGGCCTAAACAGAAAAAAGTAGCAATTCTCTCTGACATTTTCATCTGAGGACCCTCCTATCATACGTTTAAAAAACCTAGCTTTTTTAATGCTGTGCCACTTATGTTTTGCATGTGTAATCCCTACGATATATGGTGTAAAGGATTATGTTTTTGATGGTGAAGTGTATGATGGATGTGTTTTGAGAGGAGCTCCGGTAATGTTTTGGTCACTAATTGAACGTGGAAAGAACAAATTTTTGCACCAATCCGTTCGGAAATGTATCTCTCTTATTGTATCACTTTCGTAAGACCTAGAGATGTGATGAGGCGTTATGATAATATCCTGTGTGTCGCTCTGAAACACACCAGTTCTGAATTTCCCAAGCAACCTAAGCCTAGTGTGTAGCCTCCGATTCTCTAGGGGCTCCCACCTTAATCCCTCTAAAATTTGTGAGACGCTATATGTACGCTCGTAGCAGTTTTTAACGAAACGCGATGCGTTCCTTTGTATTTTATTATTTTTTTGGTTAAATCTTTATGACCGGGGTCCCAAGTGCTCGCGGGGTATTCGACGTGTGGCTTAACCCTTTGAGTGCGGCATGACGTGATATCACGTCATGGTTGTCATAACGTTGGTGCTGATGACGTGATATCACGTCAAGGTTACAGTGAGTGTTCCAGCATTCAGTAGGGGGCCTAGTGAAAGCTATAATACTAACGGTACCCTTGACGTGATGTCACGTCATCGGCACCAACGTTAAGACAACCATGACGTGATATCACGTCATGCCGCACTCAAAGGGTCAACCAGAGTGAAGTAGCATCTCTCTTTGACTTTTTCATCCGAGGACCTTCCTATTATACGCTTAACTAAACCTAATTTCATTAATGCTATGCTGCAAATTTTTTTGTATGTGTTCCCCACGATATATCAGAAGATAAGGTAATTCCAAGATATTGAACGGTATCTGAAGATTTTAATATTGGAAACAGATAATGGAGGACATGGGATGTGGACGGTTTTCTGAAATGAGGAAGATGGTGGAGGATAGAGAGAGAAGGATGGAGTGCTGTCACAAACCAATCCAGATGGACTGACAATAGGGGAAGAACAAGTCCGTCGGATGAGACGTAAGCCTGCCTGACCCCTTGGCATTCCAAGACTTTCCATTTTGACCTTTGGAGGACCTTGAAGTTGGAAATTAGCCTCGCTTGATTAATTATTCTCATTTTTCTTACACATCCCGACCCCTGTCTGAGATTCCGGAACGGCCCGCGCGGCGAAAGCGAACGCGGGGCCGGAAGTTCCGGTGTTTTTTTTTTGTTCTTTTTTTGGAAAGACAAGAGGGGAAACAATACACTCGCCCCGGTATTTCACGCTCCCCGGAACGCGCGCCCATTTTAATTGTTTCGCGGGACAGAGGGCGTCGTCCATTTTCGCCCACCTAGCCGAACAAACAATGACAAGGTTTTTTTTTTATAAGTTTACCTCTGAGTCAGATGGAGTGGCTTGCCAAAATGGCCAATGCTAAAAGCTGCAACGTGGGCGTGGTCTTTCCGCCATCTTTGTTAACCCCGATTTACCTTTAGCTCTCACGGTCTGACCTGCTGATTGTTCAACTTTACGATGTTTTCCATCGATAAATTACAAGAAACCAGCATGCATTTACTTATTTACTATGTATGGTGGTGTTGTTTCTTATGACTAGACAGATAGGTACACATTTCAATTTTCCAGGGCATGCCCTGTAAACCAAGTATAATTAGTGAGAAAACTATGCTCTGTTTTACAAAAATTACGTACGAAAATTATATAACTAATAAATTCAGGCTTCACTTTGTGGAACCTCTCCATATCGGAAGTCAAAATATTCTAGTACTGGTCCACTAAATAGATTTATTCTTTACGACCCGGGTTTCGTCACAAAATGACATCTTCAGGTCCTGAAAATGTCATTATGTGACGAAACCAGGGTCGTAAAGAATGTACATCATCTACCTCTACGTAATACCCTACGAGCCACCACGAGGGTGTGTGGCAGGAGGTGAAGATCACCAAACATGCACTATTGCCATGCAAGTAGGATATTAAAGAGAGGCATGCTAGAGAACAGGGTCACATGCAGCTGGGTGGTTAGTATCTACATAATAAGAAAGGGATTATTGGTTGTTATTACATGCATCATTCACTACAGACTACTCTAACTATATTTCACCTACCTATCCCTTTGGTACGCTGCCTATTGTTCTCTCTAATAGTACGAGGGAAAAATGACATTTTTAATCTATCGGTACGACAATCTATCTCTCTAATCTTGTTAATCTGATCAAACCTAGAATAATACGCAGGGGTTCTCAACATATATCTAACGTCATCTGTGAACAACTCGGTTTCGAATTTACTTAAAAGGTTAAACCTAAATGTTAACCTGCGTTCTGATAGTAATTCCCATCCTAGTTCTTCTATTAAACTCGTAACACTAATACAATTATCATAACGGCCTTTAACAAACCTAGCGGATCTCCTTTGCACACGCTCTAATTCTTTTATCATACCTTCCTCGTACGGATCCCTTATACTAGCGGCATATTCTAAATGAGGCCTGACGAGTGTAAAATAGCTTCTTTCTCGTACTCTCTCATCGCATTTGCCTAGAACCCTTTTTACGAATCCTAATCTACGGTTTGCTACACTAGTTATTTCCCTGAATACTTCTATCTTCTCCCTTTCCGAATAAATCTATTTAGTAGACCAATACTAGAATATTGTGATTTCCAACAAAAATAATAAGTCAGTATTCGTCATTCCATTTAACATACATATTGTTATCACATAATTCACTATGGGGATAGTAATAATAATAATCCCCATAATGAATGATATGATAAAAATATGTATGTTAAATGGAATTACGAATACTGACTTATAATGTTTGTGTTTAATTTATGTAACAAACTTTGTCAAACCAAGCATAGTTTTCTTACTGTATAATATACAGTGTATATTATGTATTTGGTTTAAAGGGAGCATATCTAGACCCTAGACCATGTGGAGCATGTTCCTGGCATAAATTCGCATTACGAAATGCTACCACATACTTTGAAACCACGTAAAAATCAAGAAAAGCAACAAAAGTTCATTTGCACTCATCTGTCCGAGGGAATACATCCAGATTCATTCATACGATATTAATCATCCGCTCAAGTTTCTGGGTCGCACAGCTCGCAAGACCGTTAGATGCATAATTGGATAAACGCAACAAAAACATTTCGATGCCTTTGCTTAAGCAAGAACCCAGCTGCGTCTAAAAATAAAGTATTTTGGAATAAAAGATAGAACAGTAGGCCAGGCTGGAGAATCACTACTCGTATTGGGACTAATTACAGCGATAAATTAAGATAAAGCAAGAGGGAAAACTTTCCCAGGTTTATTCCATTGCATCGCTATGTGTCGTATTTATCGCATGTCGTGTTATCGCATTGCATCGTACATATGTTGAGGTGAACTTCTTTTTTATTTTTTATTTATTTATTTATTTGTTTAATTTTAAGTTCACCCAACATGGAAACACAATAACAGGGTAAACTCTTTTCACAATTAATCATAATAACAAAAATAATACAAAAGAACTTAATACAATAATAGTACAAATAATTAACAAACTAGTCAAGGCTGGCTGAACTTTTCATTCAAAATTCTGAAGAAATTTATAATGTCGATAACGTCGACGATATCTGTCCGCGAAACATTTCCTTAGTTAGATTTATATTTAACTCATTTGAAAGTGTGTTGAATGAGATACATAACCTATTAATAGGTGCATTCATACAATAATTTGTGTTCACACTTCTTATGTAGAATGTCCTTTTTAGCCTTACTTTTTTTTTGGGACTAAAAAGTTCAATTTCCCAACCAATTCAATACAATTACCTTTATTAATTACATCGTGTAGAAAGAGTAAATCATTTATGACTCTTCTATTACTCAACGTTTCCCATTTAAATTCATTTAACATAACTTTGTACAAAGTGAAGCCTGAATTTATTAGTTAGTTAATTTTTGTACATAATTTTTGTAACAAATTTTGTAAAACAGAGCATAGTTCTTTCATTAGAATGCTGTTGATGATGTCGGGAACGTATTCGTTCTTTTTCGTAATGGTTCTTATGGATTTTAGTTCTTGGTTAAAATTAGTAGGGGGGGGGGTAATGGGATATCCAAGAGTCTGGTTACCGTCGAATGAAAAACTTTTGGGATACATAGTGACGGGAGTTAATAAGGATCACTTGGTCCGTGGCTGAAACTTTTCTAAAAATGGGGAAACCGTAGCCTTGGGCTCCAGAAGAGAATATTTAGTAATAAATGATGAGACGAAATCCGAAACAGTGGAAATGATTTAACATAGCGGGAGAATTTAACATAGGAATAAAGCAAAAAGAAGAATAATTTTTCGTTGAAATTCCTTATGGTACGATGAACACTGTAAAGGGTCTCATCGATGTAGAGAAAGATTGGGAATAATATGATAAGGGTGTTTCAAACACAACATTTTCATCTACTATAAATCCACTGGCTGAGTATAGTAAAGTGTTTTCGTGTATTATTTGAATTGACATCAATTTTAGAATACCTAATGACTATTTACTCCAATTCAATTCCAAAGTTGTGAAAATATTCTTGGCACGCGCATATGTCATTCCTAAGGACGGGGGAAAAGCAAGAGTAGGCAACTCGATACACGATCGAGCGAAACATTTGAAGCAACATTTATTCACTGGGATGAAAAAAATTGGTTTATCTCTCTCACATTTTCGTTACGCCTGTAACGGTGGGCTTCCCAATACCAATCCGGTGGCTTTCTGAAGTGTGTCTTGAAAGAATGCTCTCGAGAAACTTGAAAATTCAATTACTTACTCGATTCATTGATCAATATTCCTAAATGATACTTTTTTATAGCGGTAATTTTAAACCTTTTGAGCAGTGCAAACGTTCCTTTACGTCCTCGTGTCTCCCGGCCATCCAGAACATGACCGTACATGTACGTCTTTCAAATTTGCGCTGGAACAGTAAAGGCGTGCTTTCACGCCTCCAATTCAGATGTATTGTAACATGGTGCTTCATCTATCCTGATGGCTGGTGAGCCCAATTATCGCTATAAATTGTCTCTGAAGAGTTCTGCTACTTATTCCATTATTCTAATAACTACGTTCAGTCTTGAGTACGTGCATAATAAGAATAAGAATACTTTATTTTGCTCTGGGTACATCACCCCTAAGAGCATTACAAAAATTATCAAAAACAATTATCAAACAAAAACTATCAAAAACAATATACAACAAAATAAGCATTAAAAACCACAAAGAGTGAAGAAAAGTGTGAGAAAAACTCATTCGATGTTTATCAGTGAGATATCCAAAGTAAAAAGTAAAAAGTTCGAAACCAAAAACAATATACAATAAAACAAGCACTAAGTACCACAAAGAGAGTAAAATATGTGAGACAAACTTATTAGATATCAACAGTGAGAAGTCCAAAGTACCAAGTTCGGAATTACTTCGCAAGCAGGTAATGAGATATTTTGGCTTTAAAGGTAGAAAGAGTCTGACTGCATTTTATATAGTTCGGTAGAGAGTTCCATGTTGCCGTGGCGCTGACTACAAATGATAGGTGGTATTTAGTGGTACGATGCGCGGGGCAGTACAGATTGGCAGGGTCACTCCTGGTAGACATGCTCCGAGATAGTGGAGGTCTTCTAAATAAGTCGTAGATATACCGAGGTTCTCTCCGGGAAAATAGCACGTAAAGAAATGTGCAGAGCATGTATTGGCGTCTGTTTTCAATACTAAACCAGGCTAGTTGTGCTCTATAAGGAGTGATATGCTCGGCTCGGCGAGTATTAAAAATGTATCGAATGCAGGAGTTCTGCAACCGCTGGAGTCTCTCTTTATGTTCATTAGTCAAGTCACTGAAGACTAATGAGCAATAATACATGTAGTTGGTTCCATTGACGGAAGTTGTTTAATTCAAAGCTGGTTTTAGTCATGTTCTATGTTAATATTTTTGTTCTTATGCCACAATATTTAGGATATTACTCAGTCAAATTGATGTATTTATTTTTTTCTGCAGGTGCTATGTATGATCTTTGCGTTTTCATTGATTATTTATCACACGAACTTGAGTTCAAGGTAATCAAATTGCAATCGGAAGTAATTTAATTTTTTCCAAAAAAAAGAACTCACTCCTGAGGTCATGAAAAAAAACTCACCACTCAAAGGGTTAAAGGATTCGGCGAGAAAAAATATTCGAATTCAGGTGTCATATGTTTTCTAAATGCTGAATTGATCATGTTGTATGGACACGATTCCATTATTCACAAATTTGCAGTATTGGGGTGCTAACTGGTTTTCAATTTGCTGCTGTGCATTTTTGCTCTGTTCCTAATGTGTGCGGGCCTCCAGTTGTTCATCCGTATATCGTGGCATCCTAATGATGCCACAATGCCTGTAAGTGAAAAAAAAATCATTGATATGCCATGTGCACACAAAATTGCGAATGGATATTGAAAATTAATGTTAATAAAATATGCCTACTTATATAATTTACTAGTGGAACGTACCCGTTGAAATTCAACGGGTGCAAAACACATTGAACTTATTTTATACTATCGATAACAATCGAAATATATCGATATATATCGCGCACAATGTATTTCTTATTGCTTATATGGATTCTTCTATTTCAATTGATACGTTATAATGTTGAAAGCGCGTTATATTGCAAAAAATATAATAATATGTATCTGAAACTAAATTGGTATCAATTAAATATCCTGAAATAAAGGTTTGCTCTGCACCATGGAGCAAGTCCGTGACGTCAAGATGGCGGATCGCCTCATCCCCTAAGAGAAATATCAAGGGCCATTTTTTAAAACCAATTTTAGGAAACAATAGCAATATTTAGGAAGTAAGATATGCCGTCGCATGTTCTCTGATAAATTCTGTGCATTTTGGTACCTCATTTGTAGAGTTTGGTTGCGTATAAGTTGAGAAAAAGGTATCTATACAGTAGAAATAATATAGGAGATAATCCTCGAAAAAGTTTGTATGCCAGAGCAAAATAGCTGAAGATTCTAAAAATTCACGCAAAAAAACTAGTTACGCCACTGGGTAGTAGATATGGTGCCATTGCGTTTGTGCTCATTTTTAACGTCGAATTTAAGGCATAATTGCAGAGTGACGTCACAATGAAAGTTATGCCCGCTATCCCCGCTCTAAAATGAGGTTTTTCTTAAGTATTTCGTGATTAACTAATTGATACGAATATTTTTACAGAATAACGTCTTTTAAACCTTATTTGGCGTAAGTTTTTTCAATGAAAAAATATACAAGCCAGCTAACAGAGATCTATAAACGCAACGGAGCATACGAAAACACTGCTTAAACACGAATTCAAGCACTCCAACGAATAAATTCGAGCATAAACAGTTGCATTATCGGAAAAGGCTGGGGGAATTTCTGCTCCTATTCAGTAATTCGAGATATTACGACGGAAGGTAAAGGAGGAAAAGCCTCCTTAATGTGGTTCTTGGAATCGATTTCGACTGAATGGAAAGACGGACGGAAAGTCCCCATTTCCGCACGAATACATCCCCATGAAATTAAACAAGCCCTAGGATCCACCCTTGTGGTACTCTTTTTTTTTGAGTATGCAGATACCGGTCTCACCTCGTGATAAGGTCTCTCTACCCGTTGCACGAGTCCAATAGCACTGTGCGTAATTCAGAGGCGACATAATGGGCGTAGGAAATGAGGACGAAGTCATTCTCTCCACCCCCTCTCTTCCTTGGAGCATTTCCATCTTCGAGAAATACCTTCCGCCGAGTCGGCGGAAAATTGCGCTCGACGACCTATGGCGCCGATGTGGGTGCGTCGACCCGGCTTGAAGAAATAGGGTCATTGGGTAATCCTCGTGGATGATACGAGACACCGCCCCCCTTTGGCAGAAAAATTAAAACTGAGACGAAAGAAAATGAACGGCTATCCTCACCTCAAAATCATGGTCTGTTCTATACGATGATGAGTATTTATTTGTAGTGAGTCAAACTTTGTAACGTCCACAATTTTATTATTAAATATACAACCAGTTTCAGCAGTTAGGCCATCTTCAGGTACTCTGTATATCGGTTGTCAGGCTATATTTATTCTAGTCTGCGGGGAATTGGTGTAGGTGGGTTTAATTTACATATACGAAATACCGTGCAAGCCACCACCAGGGTGTGTGGCACGGGATGATTCCACACCAGGCATAAAGCCCTCATCCCAGCTGAAATCTGGACCGTGCACGTTCCCCGGAATGCCAGGTGCAGGCCAAAAGCAGTCAGGATAACAGTGTGCGGTCAGACTAGAAACTTAGAGTGTTCTACGTAGGCGAACATGCTACCATGCAGTACAATACTTAAGATACGTCTACTGGTTTTAATTACTGCGACAGATAAATAGTTCGACAAGGTACTAGATCATGCAAGAGCTATATCATGCCGGAAATTGCATGCGAGGTTAGTAACTAATTATGATGGTAGGATATTTAGCACAAGTGTAAAATCTCATTTTACCTCGTCAAGGTCAAAGTATCCCCGAACTGATATATCGAAAATATTAAGGTCCATTATTAAACGTGGCACAAATGACATTTAAACTCTATCGGTTCTGCAGTCTGTTTCCTTAATCTTATGCCTATGATCGTTTCAACTATAATAGTTTGCATCTAGCAAAATATGTTGAACGTCCGGCAAAAAATGCTCCACATCAAACTTTCGTAAAAGGTTTAATGTATATTTTTCCCTTCGATCAGATAGAGATTCCCAACCTTATTTCCTCAAAAATTTAGTAACGCTGCTGTGTTCATCGTAACAATTTTTACTTAGGCACATCTACTTAGGTAACAATTTTTACTTTTCTAGGTTTAGGGGAAGGGGGAGGGGGTGGACCCTTGAGAGGAAAGCCGTCGTGTCATCACGTGTTGTGGGGGTAAAGGTAAATAAAATTGCTAAAAACCACGAGCAGGGAATAAGGACGGTTGTGTCGTCGAGAAATAATGACATAAAGCGGTGCAAGTTAAATTACCAAGAAGGAATCTCAGAAAAATTAGCCTCCCCGAAAAGTAAATACAATGTGGCATTCCATAGTAAGAAAAATCTTTTCAAAAACCTGTTAAATGGAACCAACGACTGATGATTCCGTCTTTTTCAAGCTCACTCTACATCCCGAGTTCACGCACTTTAGTGCAAATCACATTCTATTTTTCACAAGCTCATGGTCAAATACATCTTGAGCCAGTAGTTCTTGGTCGATGGCAAAGTTGAGAATCAATAAATAGTGATATCGTGAGCCGTGCTTAGCGGCTCAGACTGCATTAGATCGGCCGCGCTACGACCTAGGTAGCGTGCTGCCCAAACTTCTGTTAAACATCCAAGCAGCGGTGGACTGATGTCGGCAGTTACGAAACTGGGTGAATCGCATATAAACGAGGGCCCAGAAGATATTGCAAAACGGCTGGTTGTCAAACGGGGGGAGTGCTGTTAGTCCCTCCCGTTAAATGCGTCGGGTGATCTATATATTGGCCTGGCGGGAGGAACTGGGGGAGCATTTCTCGCCACGCCGGTGGATGGCTGACCAGTTGGAGATTCTCCTCGACGTCGCTTCGGCTCCGCTCTACCAGCTCACGTAAGCTTGGGTTCCTTTCCCTACCGTGTTTCCTTTTCAATTCTCTCCTAACTGAATCCTTTCCTTGCCTACCCTTCACCGGGTTTTCCGTCCGAGTGCCGTTGCTTATTTGTATTTGTTCTTCCTCGTTGGTTTGATATTAAAGTGTTATTTTGCCTTACGCGGAGTTTTCACTTCTTACTGCCACCATCCTTACCCACCACCCGTGTAGGGTTAGTTCAATCGTAAATTTTATAATTTGTGAATTTATGAGCCTCGGTTCATTGACGTATTCTACTAGCAAAGTTTTTTGAACAGCAATAATTCTTGCATCGTAATTTCCGACAGGTCATCGACAGACAGACATTAAAATGCTTAAGGTGACGTGGAAGGATAGAATGAGAAATGAGGAAGTACTAAGGACAACAGGAGAAGAAAGAAAACTGCTGAGGGAAATAAAAAAAGAGGAAGACAGCTTGGATGAGACATATATTACGCCAAAATTGTCTTTTTAGAATAATTATTGAAGGAAAATATGAAAAAAGCGAGGAAAGGGAAGAAGAGAATGGGAATGCTCGACGACATAAAAATTGGCCGAAGTTACAGGCAAATGAAAGAAGATGCTCAGGACCGACTGCAATGGAGGCCATCCATGAAGACAGATTCCATTTATAAGAAGAATTTCCGACAAATATTTCCGTTTTTGCTCCCATGGACGACTCAAATTCTTCAAATCGTCTCCCTCCTCTCATTTTGTCCAGATTTCACTCCCTCTTCCTTCCTCTTCCACGCTTCCCCATTTTTCTCCCCTATATCAGTCTCGAATTTTCGTATCTAGGTAAGATGTGAATTTTCGTGTATTTAGGTAAGATGTTTGAGAAAGATGGACGGATAGATGAGGAGATGAAGAGACGTGCGAATGCCGGAAGGAAAGTGGTAGGTCGCATGCGGAGCATATCAAGGAATGAATGCCTGTCTAAGGAAGCGAAAATCGCCGTGTACGAAAGTGTACTTCTCCCCACCTTGTTGGATGGTAGTGAAACATGAGTATGTCAGGATTGACAAAAGAGAAGAGTAAACGCCGTGGGTATGAGTTATCTGAGGAGTGTTTGCGGCAAAAGTAGAATGGATAGGGTGAGGAATGGGTGGGTAATAAATGAATGTGGGTTAGGTGCTCCAGGAATGGACAATATATGAAAGGAGTGTGCTTCGTTGCTTTGGCCATGTTGAGAGAATGGATGAGAGTCGAATAGCGAGACAGATATATGAGAGTGAAATGAATGGTATGAGGTAGAAGTAGGCCGAGAAAGTTGTGGTTGAATATGGTTAAGGAGATTCTTAGGAGGAGGAATGTCAGGAGTCTTATAAACAGGAGGGCGTGTGTGAAGTAGTGTATGGGGGTAAATAAAGCAAAAGAGGTTTGCAAGGATAGGACAGAATGGAGGAAATAATTGAAGCGGAGTTAGTTGTAAAAATATTTATTTATGGGTGAAACTTTGTGACTCTGCCTACCCGGGAAGGGAATGGCGTGAATGGTATGTATGTAAGTATTATTCTCGTCAACACAGTCTCTCTTCTCATTCCGTTCTCAAGCCATCTCCTCTGCCTCCATTTCATTGAAATGAGACCAAAATTCATTTATTTCCATGTGAAATGAAGTTTCGTTCAAACTACCTTAAGTGGGCGAACTCAGTCGGAGAGACATTTGTCTCTCCGAAATAAAAACCCACGCCACACCGTCTAATCCTGAAATATCTTGAATAGTGACGATTCCATTCTTTCACCATCATCGCGTGCCATCGTCGTTGATCGGTCTTCCGCACAAATCTTTCAAGATAAAATTTTCTCCAAGAATTTCTTCTCCTTCCCTTCACTTAATATTGGCATTCTCCGAGAATGCTTCCCTATTGTGCAGAGAAACACTTCAAAGGGCTGAGAACGTTCTTTGAACTTAAGTTTCTTAGTAATGCTGGAGGGTGATCCGAATTTTCTGCGCGATAAAATGATCCTGATTCCTTCTCCTTAATATTTCACTTATTCACCCAATGCTTTCCATTACAGTGACATCAAAGTCTTAATCTAGCTAAAGTTCTACCTCTCCAAGGTATTCATTTATTTATTACTCTTGAAAGCTACAGGTATAAACATTTGCTTCCTGAGATTTATCTTAAATCTTCCATTCTCATACCGTCTTCATCGAGTAAAACTTTCACATCTTGTTTATGGCTGTAGGTAGATTCAAAATGTCATTTTTTCCACGTACAATAAGGGAGCATAATTGTTGCATTGGCTCAGTTTTAGGATACTTTGAACCTGACTAGGTAAAATAGGTTTTTGCACTTGTGATAAGTATCAATATTACCTAGTAAGTAACCTCGCATTCAATTTCCGACAGGATATAGCTCTTGCATGATTAAATACCATGTAGAACTACCATGTAGAATAGAATGATGCATGATTTGCATGATTTAATACCATGTAGAATAGAATGACATTTTTAATATGCCTCAGGAACTATAACCAGTGGTCGTTTCTTAAGTAGTGTACTGCATTGTAGCATGTCCACGTAGCACTCTTCTTCCTTCTGGCCTGACCGCAAACTGTTATCCTGACTGCTTTTTACCTGCACCTGACATTCCAGGGGAGCGTGCGCGGTTCTGATTTCAGAAGGGGTGAGGGCTTCTTGCCTGGTGTGGAATCACCCCGTGCCACACACCCTTGCGGTGGCTTGCATGGTATTTTGTAGATGTAGATGTGAGTGGATGTAAATCTGTTTCCTTGTATACTATTCTCCAATCTAAATTTAGTTTTATTAGCGCCGAGGGCAAATAAACGGTAGAGTCAAATAAGTTTTCATTGAGGCAAACATTTTCTACTCCGGAGGCCGAAGACTATCATGGAGCAAAGGAACTAGCATTAGACGGGGTGAATGGAAATAAATGCAGTCAACCAATCTTAGATTTGGACGACCAACGATGACAACGTCTTCAGGTTGATTATAAATCTTTATGCAATCAAAATACATCTACATCTACGTAATACCCTGCGAGCCACCACGAGGGTGTGTGGCAGGGGGTGAAGATCACCTAACATGCACCATTGCCAATCAAGTAGGATACTTAATGGAGACATGCTAGAGAACAGGGTCACATGCAACTAGATGGTTAATATCTACATAATAAGAAAGGGATTATTGGTTGTTATTACATGCATCATGCACTACAGACTACTCTAACTATATTTCACCTACCTAACCTATTGCTACGCTACCTATTGTTCTCTCTTATGGTACGAGGGAAAAATGACATTTTATATCTATCGGTACGACAATCTATCTCTCTAATCTTGTTAAACGGGACAAACCTAGCATAATACGCAGGGGTTCTTAATATATATCTAACGTCATCTGTGAACAAATCGGTTTCGAATTTACTTAAAAGGTTTAACCTATATTTTAACCTGCGTTCTGGTAGTAATTCCCATCCTAGTTCTTCTATTAAATTCATAACACTTAAACAATTATCATTACGGCCTTTAACAAAAATCTAGCGGATCTCCTTTGCACGCGCTCTAATTCTTTTATCAAACCTTCCTCGTACGGATCCCAAATACTAGCGGCATATTCTAAATGAGGCCTGACAGGTGTAAAATAGCTTATTTCTCGTACTCTCTCATCGCATTTGCCTAGAACCTTTTTTACGAATTCCATTCTACGGTTTACTACACTAGTTGGCCAGTTTTTAGCAGTAGTAAATGTAGCAGTAGCAAAGGTATATTTCCCTGATGTGTTTCCCCAATGACATGTCTTCAGTGATGGTGACGCCTAAGTATTTAATAGATTCTACGTAAGATATTTTCTTTTCTTTGATGCAATAATTATTCCGGGGAATGCCATTTTTTTCCAAAAGTTTAATATCGCGCATTTCTTCAAATTTAATTCTAGCTACCAACTATCACACCAATCATCAATCGCATCTAAATCCTTAGCTAAAGACTGACTGTCCTCTTCATTTCTAATTTCCTTATACACTACTGCATCATCGGCAAAAAGACGGAGCTTGCTCTTTTTTACTAGAACTTGCCCTGCCCTGGAACTTCTTGTTTCAATGAGTATTTGTATTTCAATTTTCGCACTCAGTGTAATTTAACGATAAGATTTGTCCGTTATAAAAAAGGTAAAACCAAAGAGTCCATGGCATCACACATCAAAAGCAGGCGTGTTAGCGCCAGGTTTTCCTCCAATCGCATCTGATCCTCGAATTCCCCCAACAAAACGCACATCCGATTATCAGTTAATTTTTTTGACAATCATTCGTATACATTAATCAGCGTGACCTACTTGCAGGGGACCAGCTTCACATAAAATGTGAAATTTATAGCGTATTTTACATATTTATGGTCAATTATATTCTTAGCAGTCATTTATCGATATCGATACAGATCATAAAAGGTACGAACCAGTTACACGGTTCAACTGTGTCTTTCGATAAATAAGAGCAGGGTCAGATAGAGAATTTTACGTCTACATCTACATAATACCCCGCGAGCCACAGCATGGGTGTGTGGCAGGGGGTGTTAGGACACCAGCCGTGTAAAGATGTAAGGGCTAAAGTTTTGGGAGGTGAAAAGGTGGCGTGTAATATGGGAATGTATTTAATGGGTCCTTATAATATATAATATTTGCCTACCCAACATCCGTAACTCTTCGGCCTATATTTGGCCTTTTTTGACGAATTTTGGCGAACTAAGAAACCATTTCTCCTGATTCAAACACACTAAATCGTTATTATTAAGCAATATATGTCACTTTTTGCCATGTAATTTTAATTAATATAATTCAGTATTTATTGTGATCGTTCATTGTGCGCAGGAAGTACGAGTTTTGGTACCTATCTGTTCGGCGATATCTCTCTATTATTTTATCGCATCTGTCACACCTAGAGATGTAGTGAGGCGTCATGATAATATTCTCTGTGTCGCTCTGAAAATATTCTCTGTCTCGATCTGTTCGGCAATATCTCTCTCTTATTTTATCGCATCTGTCACACCTAGTGATGTAGTGAGGCGTCATGATAATATTCTCTGTGTCGCTATGAAACACACCAATTCTGTACTTCTCAAGCAAGCTAAGCCTAACGAGCAACCTTCGAGTTTCTAGTGGCTCCCACCTTAATCCCTCAAAAAGTTGTGAAACACTATGTTTTTGAACTTTTAGGGGGATTTGATTTAGACTTGGCCATGTATCTTGCTTCTCGTAATGGGTTTTTACATCTTTTTCGATGCCGTCATGTTAACCAGTATATCCCATGATCAAAGTAATACCCACATTACTTTTCTTCCATCAATTCCTTTTAAAAATGCAAAATGCTTTAATTTAATCATTTCTGAAGAATAATCAATAGTGCCTAAGCGATTATACTTATGGTTCAAAATATTAAAAGTTTTCTATCACTAAGCTTCAAGTTATAACTAATAACTTCAGGCTTAATTTTGTGAAACGTCTCCATAATTAACATCTAGTGAACCTATAAAAAGTGTATTCTAATTTCCGTTAAGTTTCTAGTTGTTTCCATTGTGTAATCAGAATACTTAGGGAGTTTTACCGACAATAATGCTTCGTTATTATCAGCAGTTTCCTTTAATATGCTTATAGTTTGAATAAAAAATCTAACAAAAAAATTATGTAATGAATAAAACTCAAACTGAGCCGCATCGAGCAGGAAAACACTCTCCCAATATTTCTCCTTCAAATATGAAACTGAATCAGAGGGTCATTTCAGCGTTTTATTATTTGGTTTTTACAACAGGATATACTGGTCAACATGACAGCATCAAAAAAGACTTGAAAACTCATTACGAGAAGCAAGATGCACGGCAAAGGGACGACGAGACTCTCCGGATTACGCGCTCAGAAATTAATCAAAGTCGACCGAAAACAAATGAGCAGATCCGGAATTCGGAAGTGTGTCACGTGTGTCCCCCTCTTCCCCCCGCATCCCAACCCGCGACAGCGACACTGACGCAGAGGGTGGATCAAGGATACCCATCCATTCCATTTTTCGCCACCACTCCCACGTAGCCAAGAGGCAAACGAACCCCCGAATGCATCCTTCCAACCCCTGGAGTTTTTTCCCGCACTCCACCCAAAAGTCCCCCGGGCGCAGGTCGATCCTCAAGCCGGCGATTAGAGAGAGAACGTCCCCTCCCCCTCGCGACGTCGTCAGGAAGCAGCGGCGACAAATATGTAGGTTGACGCGCGGATTTCCGCCCAACCCACAGACACATCATCCAGTTTGCGATGGTTCCGTGGACCAAGGGAGGGGGGGGAAATGGAAGGAGAAGGGAGAGAAAGGATGAGGAATGAGCGGAGACGAACCAAGTTGACACCCAGAGGCGGGGAAAGAGAGGAGAGGATTCTCTCGAGTGAAAAAAATACATGGGACCGAGCATCCATCCCTGAGGGACTCCCAAAAGCTCTGGGAAAAAATCGTCTCTTTCGTCTTCCCTTAGGAGAAGGAAGAGGAGCGATTGTGAAGAATGTATTGGAAAAGGGGGATAGGAGGGATGAAGTAGGAATAGGAAGTTGAGGCTAGAGCGACCGATATTGGGAACGGGAGAAGTACTCCTGGTAACGGATGGGAGTTAACGCGAGGGGAATCGTTCCCATGGGAGGAGCGAAAGGAGACTAGGTTCGCGGCCCAGTATGGAGCGGATGGGGTGGCAGTAGAGATAGAGAACTCTGACTCCAATCGATTCCGAAAAACTACGGGTTCTGTGGATCAAAAAGAATTAACTAACTTAAGCCTTTCCCCACTTTTTACAGTTTACCCTTCCAATTCTTTACATCATCTCCTATATAAGTCCCTATATATGCAGTACCGGCTCAAGCTATTCGGCAATTTCGGGTAACTGCTGCATCAATTGCTGTACGTGGTTATGACTTCCGAGATGGCTACATTAGAGCTCGATTGGAGGACAGGAAAATATTTCCAAAGTTTTATACCAAAGCGGACTTTAAAACCTAAATACCTACCCTACCCGGGTGGGTGGGCGGGCGGCACTCGATTGCAGCCACCTCCTCGTGGTGAGTGATGAATAGTCGATTAGTTGATGAACTAAGAGCTGTGGTTTACTTTATTTCCTCTTACCTAATCGTCGTTGGTAAATTCAAGTTGGTGTGGTCGAGTTATTATAGCGGGCCTACCCAACATCCGTAACTCTTCTGTATGTTTGGCGTTTTTTGACGAATTTTGGCGCACTAAGAAACCATTTCTCCTGATTCAAACACACTAAATCGTTATTATTAAGCAACATAAAAGCAATATATGTCACTTTTTAATTGTCATTTAATCACTCCAGAAACATTGGGAAACCATCAGGAAAAATTGTTAGTTTTTGACATTTTTTCATAAAAAGTGAAAATATTGTCTTAAAAGCACATCCTGAAGATATAATCCGATCGAGTTGGAATTTTTTATGAGCTATAAGGAGCGCCATCACAAACTTTAAACACTAGCTGCAGAACTATTTCGATAAAAAACTGTTTTTCGATCCACCCTAATGTACATAGGAAGAGATACCAGGAGGTAAGGGAACTAGCATTAGATAGAGAAGAGTGGAGGGCTGCAGTTAACCAATCTTAGGGTTGCACGACCGATAAAGATGTTAAGGTACTTAAGCCTGATTCACACTAAGCTAGTAATTTAGTTTAGTGGAGAGTACTTTGGTAGCTAAAATACTCACTACCCTCCAAAAATCATTCGCACTACGGTCGAGTATAGTTTACAAGTGAGTCGTGTTTTGCAAGATGAAGGGGCTGCAACGCAATAAAGTGAATCAGCTGATAAGGCTTAAGGTGATGGTTATTTTGGAAGAGGTGGATGAAGAAATTTTTGTGATAGAAAAAAAAGCTATTGGTGGATCAGGTGAAGAGCAACAGCTATGATGAAACAAGTAAGGAAGCTCGGGACAGAAGCTGATGGAGACAGCAGCGGTGTACGGGACCTGCCAGCAGACAGAACACCAGATGATGATAATGATGATGTACGAAAATTGATTAATAGAAGAGATGAACTAGGAGCTACGAATTGTCTTCTGAAGGTTCATTGTATTTTCCAAATCCATGTACGCAGATTGCTTCATTTGCTTATTTATGTAACGTAGGGACTTAACATTCCACAAGTATTCATGTTGTACATATTTAGAAACAAATTTTAAAGTTATTTCTTCACTGCAGCGAAACGAGAAGTTAGCGGCAGCTAATGAACTCGACTAAAACGACAGGTTCGGACTTGTTTAGCCGATGATCGAGTGAGCAGTGACGCGTGGTGGGTGGGGGCTACTCGCCCGACAGAAATTAGAACGAAATGGATCGACTAGACTAAATAACTTGCAAATCCACTCGACTAAATTTTTGTTTAGACACATTTAGATACTAAAGTACTCGGTACTCAACTAAATTACCAGCCTATAGTGCGAACAAGCCTTTAGACTGTGATGATTGTGTAACAATATAGAAACGGGTCTGTGAATTGTAATATTGCGTGGTATGTTATCATGCGTTATTTCCTTCAAACTATATGATATTATGATTACATTTATCGCCCGCCGTCACATTAAGGAGCACGTACAACACAAAGCACACATTCCTGCATTCTGCGAAACGTCGTCGACTCTTCCACCCATCTTCAAGCGTAAACAACCATCGTCCCTTCTCTTTCATGAGAGGAAATTTTAGGAAATTTTTGTTTGTTATTGACGTTTCAGCCGGAATAGTGGCCCTCTCTATCTACCTCAATAGTCTACACTTACAACTTACTTTCGCAAGTGTCTTCTGGAAGTCCATGCAGAGGATTTTACTCAGACGAAAAATATTTCACCAGTTACACCTACATCTACGTGATACCCTGCGAGCCACCACGAGGGTGTGTGGCAGGGGGTGAAGATCACCAAACATGCACTATTGACATTCAACTAGGATATTTAAGGGAGACATGCTAGAGAACAGGGTCACATGCAGCTAGATGGTTAGTATCTACATAATAAGATATGGATTATTGGTTGTTATTACATGCATCATGCACTACAGACTACTCTAACTATATTTCACCTACCTATCCTTTTGCTACGCTGCCTATTGTTCTCTCTTATAGTAGGAGGGAAAAATGACATTTTATATCTATCGGTACGACAACCTATCTCTCTAATCTTGCTAATCTGATCAAACCTAGCATAATACACAAGGGTTCTCAACATATATCTAACGTCATCTGTGAACAAATCTGTTTCGAATTTACTTAAAAGGTTTAACCTAAATTTTAACCTGCGTTCTGATAGTAATTCCCATTCTAGTTCTTCTATAAAACTCGTAACACTTATATAATTATCACAATGGCCTTTAACAAATCTAGCGGATCTCCTTTGCACACGCCCTAATTCTTTGATCATACCTTCATCGTACGGATCCCATACACTGGCGGCATATCCTAAATGAGGCCTGACAAGTGTAAAATACCTTCTTTCTCGTCCTCTCTCATCGCATTTGCCCAGAACTCTTTTTACGAATCCTAATCTACGGTTTGCTACACTAGTTATTTCCCTGATGTGTTTCCCCCATGTCATGTCTTCAGTAATGGTGACGCCTAAGTATTTAATAGATTCTACGTTAGATATTTTCTTTTCTTTGATGCAATAATTATTCCAAGGGAAAGCCATTCTTTTTCCAAAAGTTCATTATCGCGCATTTCTTCAAATTTAATTCTAGCTGCCAACTATCACACCAATCATCAATCGCATCTAAATCCTTAGCTAAAGACTGGATGTCCTCTTCATTTCAAATTTCCTTATACACTACTGCATCATCGGCAAAAAGACGGAACTTGCTCTTTTTGCTACTGCATTCAAGTCAATTACATAGAGAAGAAATAAAATTGGGCCTATCACGCTTCCCTGGGGAACACCCGGTGTAACTTTTACTTCGCCTGAGGTGACACAATCTAATACCACCCTTTGAACGCGTTCATGTAAGAAGTCTCCTATCCAGCCTACTATATTACTGTCTATCCCGTATGATGCTAACTTTGCGAGTAACTTACAGTGGGGAACCTTGCCAAACGCTTTTCCAAAGTTAAGAAACACTGCGTCTACCTGCACGTTACCTTCTCCGGAAACTAAAATATTATGAACAAAAAGACTTAATTGAGTTAGTGCTGAGTCAGATTGGTTGCTGTTTACCATGGCAACAATACGCTTCTGCAAGCTGCTAGGTGAAGCATTAAAAGTTCTCTGAGCGGAATTGCGGATCCAGTTACACCATCAATTTACGTCAAAAGTCGCTAGGTGTTAGTAATTTGGGCAATAAACTTGCCAACGTTAACACACCTTCAAAGAAATGTACAACTCCCATTAATTGCGATTCTCAAAATAAAGCTATCAAGGTTGTCGCGAGGTGGGGCAGGTAAAGATATATCATAAATCAAAGTCGAATGCCACCCTTGATATTGAGCATCGATCCAAACGATTCAGAGAAGAAATAATAACTTGTTGGGAAGAGTTTTGGCACTCTGAGACCACAGGATCATTGGGTTACACCCTTGTAGATAATGACTCACGACACTCCAATGAACGTCCAAACTGTGACTTCGCCTATAAATAATTTCTCAAGCTCCAACTTTCGAGTTTGGGGCCCAAAGTTTGTGAGCTGATCGAGACGAAAGTCCGGAAAAACAGATGAGCAACTTCTCGCGAAAATCTTCAGAGTTGAACCGACTAAAGCTTCAAAAAACCGACGACTTGATTCCAAAGAACCGTTGTCGAGTAAGTCCTATGCAAACATGGCTGCGTATTAAAGTTAACAAATCAATCATTGAAAACATGAGCAAGAAATTTCACCCGATACTTCAAGAAATGGATTGTGTACGTAAACGCAAGAACAATTATTGACAGAAATTATGGATATTGAAAACCATTGAAGTAAATCGATAGGGAATTACGTCATCAAACTGGAGTCTGACAACCGAAATAAACCACCATCTTGTTCACCCTGATCTCTTCTTAATTTCCTTTAGATAGCACCACGGAATGGACGAATTAGCGGATGTAGAATAGAATAGAATAATCGTTTATTTTACTCTGGGACAGGTCCCTTAGAGCAAGAATACAATAAAATAATATAATAATATAGCAGCGAGGTAATGAACAAATTAACATATTATTTAATTCAAATCCAAAAATAAATAGAGCTTAATAATATACAATGTATAAAAAAAATTAAAAACAGCTATTCTCATTGAAAATAAATAATTTTACATGTTAAACAGCTGAACTCGGAAATAGGTAAAAATACGATCAATATATAAACACATGGTACAAAATAAAAAAAACATAAACAGACCATGAGGAAAAAAACAATTTTTGTCTAATTAAAAAAATTTAAAAAAATAATAACAATTAAAAAAAAGAAAATTGGCATTGCAAACGGAGTCCTGACCAGGCTAAACTTCTCAGGAAAACATTCATTTAATAAAATTTCATACAATTTAGATTTAAAAATTTCCATCGAGCGAGATTTGCTCACATCAGTTGGAATGAAATTCCAAAGGTGTGAGGCGGCCACGACAAACGACTTATGAAATGTAGTACTGCGGTGAGTCGGAAGTTGAAGGTTACTTGGTTCTGTTCTTGTAACCATAGTATGATAGGAAGTTCTTTTAGGAAACATATCAATTAGGTATGACGGTTCGTTAGTGCCAAAGATATAAAAAAAGAAAAGTTCCAAGCAGGTACTTGTGATGGAATATGGTATTCAACCAGCCAGATGTAAAACTAGAATATCCACCATCTGTTTTTTTAATCTTTGCTTTGACGTGCACTGGCTAAGTTATTCGGAAATCGGGATTTGTTAACAGAGTACCTACTTGGAAAGTACGATGATAAAGTCAGAAAAATCAACTACTTCTCCCTTGTTAGACCCCATTCAGAATACGCTGCCAGTGTTAGGGAGTGAGGTAGGCTTAAAAACAGAGTTAGAACGAGTGCAGAGAAGATCATCAAGATACGTGTAAGGCCGTTATGACAGACTCGTTAGTGATACTGACCTCTTGCAACAACTTGGATGGATATCGCTATGGGACCGCCGATTAAAACTAAACTCAATCTTTTACGGAAATTCAAAAACCAATTTTTTCAGACGAAATTATCAATGTCTTACGAACTACAACATACTTCGGAGGGACAGATCATAAGGATAACATAAGGTACATAGATTGCAGAGCAGAAAAGTATAAAATGTCGTTTTTCCCGCGATCGATAAGAGACCATAATGGCTGCGTTTAGACTTTAAAGTAAGTTAACTGACAGGCAGTATAGCTGATTAATTCATATGTACCCTACTGCATGTTTCTAAGTCTGCCGAGCAGTGCTAACACCATGCTTTGCATGTTCCCTGCATGACTCTTCTGTCATGTTTACATAGTTACATTATAGATTATTTTTGTAGTTTCTGTAGCATTTGTAGCATACCGATAGTGTTATGCATGTTGGTGAGAGCTAATTTCTTCCTCTAGTTCATGTTGGTGAAGAGTTACCCCATGCCAAACACCATTTTGGTGCATTGCAGGGTAATAAGTAGATGTAGATATAGATTTGTTCCCTATTGCTTATCTCTAAATCTGTCAGGTAGTACTAAATATTTTTTGCGTGATTCCAGTGTGACTATTGCATTTTGTTCACCTAGTGGTACCGTAGATTAATTCAATAGAAGTACATCTACATCTACGTAATACCCTGCGAGCCACCACGAGGGTGTGTGGCAGGAGGTGAAGATCACCAGACATGCACTATTGACATGCAACTAGGATATTTAATGAAAGCATGCTAGATAATAGGGTCACATGGTTAGTATCTACACAATAAGAAAGGGATTAATGGTTGTTATTACGTGCATCATGCACTACAGACTACTCTAACTATATTTCACCTACCTATCCCTTTGCTAAGCTGCCTATTGTTCTCTGTTATAGTACGCGGGAAAAATGACATTTTAAATCTATCGGTACGACAATCTATCTCTCTAATCTTGTTAATATGATCAAACCTAGCATAATACGCAGGGGTTCTCAATATATATCTAACGTCATCTGTGAACAAATCGGTTTCGAATTTACTTAAAAGATTTAACCTATATTTTAACCTGCGTTCTGATAGTAATTCCCATCCTAGTTCTTCTATTAAACTTGTAACACTTATACAATTATCATAAAGGCCTTTAACAAACCTATCGGATCTCCTTTGCAGACGCTCTAATTCTTTTATCATACCTTCCTCGTACGGATACCATAGTAATGGTAGAATACCTATCGTGTATGGTACGCAGATGAAAGTTCATTTTTACATAGCAGTGGATGTTGGCGAAAAGTCACCCCATGCCAAATACTCATGAGATGGCTTGCAGGGTAATATGTTGATGTAGACGTACTCTTTATGGCTGAATAAATAGATCTTCCCTAAAATCTTTAAATTAATGTAGGCGTCATCTCTTTCTTCCTGTGAAAATCTAATGGAAATGAAAGATGCGCCTATCCAAAGTGGTCAGCTAATTAATTTTGGAGTAGTTTCATCAGCTTCCTGCGGAATGGACGGCGTCCGAGACCTCAACACTTGGTAACGGAACACCCCTCCTAATGACAAACGGTCGACTCTGCAAAACCCCAAGTTTGAATCCGATCAATAGGAATCCGGGCTGGTTACTTTGGAATGACGTCAGAGTCGTTGAGAATAGAAACTCGAGGATCCTACGAGAGTCCGCCAATTAGGTGGCTCAATTCACCCCCTTCTTTGGGGATTGGAAGCCATCCCACGATGGGTGTCTGCATTCTTTAGGTATCGATTTGGCTGACGGCGTCAGTCGGCTATTCAAACCAATTAACCAAAAGTGTATACATTGATTGACGGAACCAACTCTGCTTGAGGCTCTCGCAGGGCTGTAGTGCAGGTACTTCCATGGTTTCCGGGTTTTGCTGCGTGTCGTTATCTGGACGATGACGTTTCGTGGGCAATGCGGGCCACATCTTCAGGTCGGGTTCTGAACCAGATCAGAACCTGATCTGAAGATGTGGCCTGCATCTTCATGTGATTGGCCACTAAAATGTCATCGTCCAGATAACGACACGCAGCGAAACCCGGAAACCTTGGACATTCCCGACGGAACTAACTGTGAGAGATTTGCATTTCCCAATGTTGGCAGTGTTGTGATTTTTTTTGAATAAGTTGAATTGTTGTACTTTGTTTTGTCATTTGTTTTTTAAATAAGTCCCCCCACTATTGATGCTTTCTTATTATCATTTATTTAATATTTTTATGATTATTTATG
Source organism: Ceriagrion tenellum (assembly GCA_963169105.1). Taxonomy (NCBI): domain Eukaryota; kingdom Metazoa; phylum Arthropoda; class Insecta; order Odonata; family Coenagrionidae; genus Ceriagrion; species Ceriagrion tenellum. The sequence continues at coordinate 85,858,174 of OY720642.1, read as the reverse complement.
TATTCATTTTTAATTTTGAAGTTTTGTATAAATCACCCTATAATTATTGTTATTATTTTTTCAGGTATATTTCACATATTGTGTTTTGTTGGTGTTAAATTAGTATTGTTATTTTTTAAGAAAGTAAAATTAATTCACAAAATTAGATAACTTTTGTGAATCAACGGAGAGAATGGAATTGAAGGTAAATGCGTGCAAGACTAAAGTAGTAGTTTTTGATAAGGAGAATGGCGAGAATAACTGTAGGATGAGAGCGAATGGTGAAGTAATTGAACAGGTGGATGATTTTGTGTACTTAGGTAAGATGTATGCGAATGATGGAAGTGTAGATGAGGAGATAAAGAGACGTGCGAATGCTGGAAGGAAAGTGGTAGGTAGCATGTGGAGCACATCAAGGAATGAGAGCTTGTCTAAGAAACTTGTCTGTGAAACATGGGTATGTCAGGACAGACATAAGAGTAGACTAAACGCCTTAGGTATGAGCTATCTGAGGAGTATTTGCGGCAAAAGTAGGATGGATAGGGTCAGGAATGAGTGGGTCACGAATAAATGTGGGTTAAATGCCCCAGTAATGGGCGTGAATGAAAGGAGTGTGCTTCGTTGTTTTGGCCATGCTGAGAGAATGGATGAGAGTCGAATAACGAAAAAGATATATAAGAGTGAAATGAATGGTGCGAGAGGTAGAGGTAGGCCGAGAAAGTTGTGGTTGAATGTGGTTAAGGAAATTCTTAGGAGGAGGAATGTCAGGAGTCTTATAAACAGGAGGGCGTGTATGAAGCAGTGTATGGGGGTAAATGAGGCAAAAGAGGTTTGCAAGGATAGGTGAGTATGGAGGAAATTATAGAAGCAGAGTTAGGTGTACAATTATATATTAATGAGTGAAACATTTTGACAGTGCATACCCCGAAAGGGAACGGCGTGATGGGTATGTAAGTGGAATTAATGTACTTTGTATTGTCATTATCTTTGCTAAAATAAGTCTCTCACTAAGGATGTTGATACTTTGTTATTGGTTATCGATTTTCTTAATTATTTTCATTTTCTGATTGTTGATTTATTCATTTTTTATTTTGCTGTTATGTATGAATCACTCATTTTTTTGTTACTTCTGTAACTTTCCCCTCCGAGTCCCCGGCAAACATCGGGTTTCGTTGCCGTCATAAAAGAACTTGGCCGAGAACTCGAGAGGGGCGGTGCGGAGTTCGTAGCCACTTCCGATTAACCCATCGGGTCAGCGGCTACGCTGCGTTCGGGTCGTCCGCACGAAGGAGACGGAGCGACCCCAAGAGGACGGCCTTCTTCATGCGGGCTGCGAGTGATTCCGCCCGTGCCACGCAAGCAGGAATACACTTGATGCTCTGTATCAGCGAGCCCTTGATTCCACCTGACCGCGATCGTAATAGTTCAGATTCCATTAATAACCATTAATTAAACCAGAGTCCATTAATAACCATAATTAAACCATTAATAATTCAATATTTTATTGTCCTACAGCTGAAGAAATTAAATCGCATATATCGAAGATGGTCTTCTATTATGACTAGGGAACTATCTCGCTCGCACTACCTTAAAGGGAATAGTTCCAATGGCTGGATATATTTTCTTGGCGGAAATACCTGCTTTGTGCCTTTACATTTTCTTTATTTAAAAATCAAAAACCGAAATATCTCTTTGATCTTTTGTGTCGTCCTCCTGAAACTAGAAGCATTCTAACTAGAATTGACCCATCCTACCTTTCTTTATCTGCACACAGAACCACAATGTATCACAAATCCTTCGCCGTCATTGTACTGTTATGTGGAACGCTATGCCTAATGAGTAAAAAAATGTAATAATTTGCGACAGTTTGAGAATAAATATTATAATTTCCTGTTCCACCAATAAGTCATGGAGATACACGAAAAAAATGGCAACACATCTGCTCTCTTGTTTAAATGTGAAAATTATTGTAATATTTTTGTAAAAAATTAGGTTCTTTATTTTAATATAAACTTTCTGTACGTCATATTGAACTGCTTTGTTGCTTTAAGGGGTTTTTGTACCAATAGCGTTGAAATAAACTTAATCTATTCCATCAATATACAAAAAAATTGTAACCATTGAGGCGAATATTCCCTGAATGAGCGATGTTTTTTGTTGAATAGCTAAAACTTCCAACATCTACATCTACATAAACCCGCGAGCCGCTGCATGGGCGTGTGGTAGGGGGTGTTAGGTTACTAGCCGTGTAAAGGTTTAAGTATTTTGGAGATGAAATGGTGACATGTATCACAGGAGTGTATTTATTGGAGCTCAATTTTTATTGTGGTCGCTTATTGTTCGCGGAAAGAACGAGTTTTTGTACCTATCTGTTCGGCAGTGTATCTCTCTTATTTTATCGCATCTATCAGACGTAGAGATGTAGTGAGAAGTCATGACAATATTCTCTATATCTGAAAAATATCAGTTCTGAATTTCTCAAGCCACCTAAGCTTAGCGTGTAGCCTCCAATACTAGGGGCTCCCACCTTAATCCCTCCAAAAGTTGTGAGACACTATATGTACGCTCGTAGCAGTTTTTAACGGAGCGCGCTGCATTCCTTTGTATTTCATAAATTTTTTTGGCTAAATGTATTTGACCAGGGTCGCAAAGGCTCGCAGCGTATTCGAGGTGCGGCTTAACCAGAGCGAAGTAGCATCTCTCTTTTCATTCGAGGACCTTCCTATTATACGTTTGACAAAACCTAGTTTCTTTAATGCTGTGCCACATATGTTTTGTATGTGTAATCCCCACGATATATCAGAAGTTAAGGTAATTTCAAGATATTTTACTGCATCAGAAGATTTTATGTTTAACACCGTCAAACTCTGGCTTCTCTCCATTTTCGAATCTCTTTTCACCGCGGGACTCGTTCACTCTCCTCGGGAACGGTACGGTAGATTCCCGGGGAGCGGACGAGGCCCGCTCCCGCCCGCAGAGGAAACAGAGCAGAGTCCGCGATGCGACTGATATCGACAAAAAGATAGATTCATCAATCACCGCGAGCAGTGAGGGAAAGGGAGGGACGTGGATGGAATTATCCCCGCCCAGGAAACCAGAGCTCGTTCCATTGGAACGATATTTCATTCGACCTCTCGCCCCACCCCCTTCAGACCAAACCACGGTCCTAAATTCCTGATCAATGGGATCTGGTTACTTGGATGGTGAGAGCAAGAGACTTTTCGTACCGTGTACAGCTCTCGCAAAAGTTAGTGGTACGGACCTGCGGGGCAAGGAGGGCAGGGGAGTACGTGGATCTTTAATCAGAGATTCGGGTCCAAATTCAATGCTTTTTCTAATCACAGTCACTTGCAGGCAAGGGGAAAGTCCATGGCGACTCTCCCAATGGTGAGAGCAAGAGGCTTTTCGTACCGTGTACAGCTCTCGCAACAGTTACTGGTACGGACCTGCGGGGCAAGGAGGGCAGAGGAGTACGTGGATCTTTAATCAGAGATTCGGGTCCAAATTCAATGCTTTTTCTAATCACAGTCACTTGTAGGCGAGGGGAAAGACCATGGCGACTCTCCCAATGGTGAGAGCAAGAGGCTTTTCGTACCGTGTACAGCTCTCGCAAAAGTTACTGGTACGGACCTGCGGGGCAAGGAGGGCAGGGGAGTACGTGGATATTTAATCAGAGATTCGGGTCCAAATTCAATGCTTTTTCTAATCACAGTCACTTGCAGGCGAGGGGAAAGTCCATGGCGACTCTCCCAATGGTGAGAGCAAGAGGCTTTTCGTACCGTGTACAGCTCTCGCAACAGTTACTGGTACGGACCTGCGGGGCAAGGAGGGCAGAGGAGTACGTGGATCTTTAATCAGAGATTCGGGTCCAAATTCAATGCTTTTTCTAATCACAGTCACTTGTAGGCGAGGGGAAAGACCATGGCGACTCTCCCAATGGTGAGAGCAAGAGGCTTTTCGTACCGTGTACAGCTCTCGCAAAAGTTACTGGTACGGACCTGCGGGGCAAGGAGGGCAGGGGAGTACGTGGATATTTAATCAGAGATTCGGGTCCAAATTCAATGCTTTTTCTAATCACAGTCACTTGTAGGCGAGGGGAAAGACCATGGTGACTCTCCCCATACAAGTTCTGATCCTAATTTAAACATCCTATCTAACTCGCTCAGCAAAATCTAAGCTGCAAGTCTTTAATGGATCAAAGAATTCCTGAGAAAAAGAACGGACAGAATGCGCGGACTGACGTAAGGCGGACAAAAACCATTATCTCTCACCTTTGATGCTGAAGACGCCTAGTAAAGCCAACGAACGTGATCAAATCCCAGAAGCTATGCAGACGCCAAGTGTTTTAAACCGTTTAGGAATGATCACTATTCCCACAGCCTCGGTAGCGCAGTAGGCAGCGCGTAAGTCTCATAATCTTAAGGTCGTGAGTTCGATCCTCACCCGGGGCATATTTTTACCACCAGATTACCGGCAGTGTACGCTTGCGCAGTGCAATTGCATAGATGTCCTTCTTTTACGTGTCAAATGTCGTGTTTTTCAACCAAGTACCTCTACTACTAGGTAGGGGTGTTGCAGTTTTGCGTAAATTCATATCCTGTACGCATGAAGAAAATCACTAATATTTTTTTTCAAAAAATGAATCAATTTACAGCAGAAAATCTCCAAATCTCGGAACCCTAACAATGCTTTCTAGAAGCGTCGTTTTGACAGAACTAAAATTAATAATCTCTGACAGAAACCTTATTAAATCCAACGCACTTTCCTTATATACCCCTATAATCGGGTTGGTTTTACCTGCTGGCGGGTAGAGGCGCTACGAGCGTCCGCTGCAACTCGGCATAGGGATATAAGCAGTGGGTGTCGCAACTGTATATAACCAGACGGCATTACTCTTCCGTACGGAGCCAGAACTACATCTACGAAATACTACGCAAGCCACCACTAGGGAGTGTGGCACGGGATAATTCCACACCAGACATGATGCACTCATCCCAGCTGTAATCAGAACCGCGCACGCTCCCCCGGAATGCCAGGCGCAAGCCAAAAGCAGACAGGATGACAGTGCGCGGTCAGATCCGAAACTAGGAGTGTGCTATGCGGTCTAACGTACTGCCATTCAGTACACTGCTTAACCCTCAATGGACAAGCGAGTCAAATTTTTCACGTTTCAAAATCATTGAAATATCTGCTTTCTAAGAGGCTTTTCCATTTAATTGCTACGCTAGACCGACTCGTAACGCTTCGGATAAAGCGCGCGGAAACTTGCGTCTCTTTCGGCGGTTTGTCAAACAATTTCCATAGATGTATGTGTGACGCTGTTTACTGACGATGGCGTGCCTGGTGGAGCTCTGAAATAAATAGTTGCAGCTTTCGTATGAAGACAAAATTGGGAAAGTTTAAAAAACGTACGTTATGAAGGTAACGTTGAAGTATAGATTGTGTAAATATTATTATGTAAATTATTATATTAAATTAAATATATGTAACACAATAACATCACAGGTTATTGTCGAATAAAGCGGAATTTTTTTCTTGAAAAATGCATAAATATAACTTTTTAAAAACTAACAAAGTAGCAGTATTATTTCCATGCTGGCGTTTCATGATTCCGTCCATGGAGGGCTAAGGTTCAGCTACTGGAAATATTTAATGCGATAGATAAATAGTACTAAAAAGTACTCTATCATGCAAGAGCTACAACATGCCGGAAATTGCATGCAAGATTAGTAGCTAATTATGATGTTAAGATATTTATCACAAGTGCCTAAACCTATTTTACCTAGTCAGGGTCAAAGCATCCTAAAACTGCTCTATCGCAACTGTAATGGGCTCCTATTGTACGTAGAAAAAATGGCATACCATATCTATTGGTTCTACAGTCTATTTCCTTAATCTGATGCCTGTGATCGTATCTATCATGAGAGTTTGCCACACGCAAAACATATATTAAATGTCCGGCAAAAAACAGGCATCAAACTTTCGTAAAATATTTAATCTTGATCGCGAGGAATGAACCATGTTTCTCTGCCACTATAAACACCTTCGTAAACGCGAATACGTTGACCTTGCGGTTGAAGTGGGAGTACACGTCAAGGCCAAGCGTAGATCCACCGTCACTCCTCTTCACCACTCCTACCTCCGTCCCTTAAAGGGTGACCCTGATCACCCTCTGGGATAGATGCGAATGCCCTCTTGGATACCTCTATCGCTCTCCACATCTCGGTTTAACCCTTTAAAATTCAACCCCTTCAGCCGAGCTTCACGTTATCTCATGGAACCTTTTGCTTCCCCGCTTTCTCTCTCTCTCTCTGTCTTCGTGAAGAAATTTCTCCTTTTTTTCCCTCTTCCTTTTATCTCGTGCGTGGGCGCTTTCGTAATGCGTATGCGTCTCTCCTCTTAATGTCATGAGAGTCGTCATCCTGCCTTTACAACAAAACCTCGTCTCGCCCGCCACGCCCACCTCACGCCACGGCTGTAACTTATCTAATGCGTCCATTCCCGAGTCTCCTCTCTTTTTTTTGGAATTCCCCCGAAAAATAACCCTTTTGGCTCTGTATTTTTGTTTTACGTATCTCATTTCGCAGTCATGTGAGTCGCGTACATACCTGCCCTGCTAAAAAAATTCCTTAGAAGCCGTTCTGTAGAGCGTAAGGAATTCAACAGAAATTGACTCTTACTAGTAAAGTTATTCAAATCGACACTCAACGACTTGCAATTTGCGCTCCAAAAGCCTTAAATTGGCGCAGAGGCTCACCGTTGAAGTAGTACTACGTAGAATAATAGAGAGAAGAAGCATAGAAAAAAACTCAGCGATGAAGGAGAGACAAACTTATTTGACGATTTTACGACACAAAGCCAAATGGCAAAATAATTTGAATGAGAAATGGACGAGGACCGAGAATTGAGTACGTGCCGGAAACAATAAAGGGCATCGAAGAATATACCGTATTCCTCGGCCCATAAGGCGCACTTCTTTTTATTCCTTAAATGTGCTCTAAAATCAGCCTGCGTCTAATGGGCCAAGGGTATAAATTCGTCCTCTAAGACGCGAGCTGATTCGCCGGGAAAGATACTGTTAAATATTTTTTTTCGCATCAGGCATAGAAAATGGTTGCCTTCATTAAAAACGTTGATAATAACACCGTTTTGAGCCTAAATAATTCCTAAATAAATTGTACGATCGTAGGCTGAAAGTTAAAAGTGAGACAATCATAAAGTCTTTTAAAAAGCGTGGAATTAGCATTGCGCTAGATGGAAGTGAAGACGACTTTGAGAACGAGGAAAGAGACAACTCCTGCGAAAACTACTGCGCATGTGATTTTAGCAGCAGTGATGACGAATTTCTGGGATTCTACGATGAATAAACGCAAAATATATTTGCAATTCTTAAATGTGACAGTTCCGTTTTCTTTGTATAAAGTATTATAATTAAAATAATTCGATCTGCTTTTGTCTGATCGAAATATTTTTCGTAAAGTCCAACCACATAGATCACAGCAGCTCTTATAGGAGTATTTTTCGTCAATTCTGATCTGATAAATCGCGGTGCGTCTTAATTACATCTACATCTACGTCATACCCTGCAAGCCACCCAAAGGGTGTGTGGCAGGGGGTCCTTCCACACCAGGCATGCATGAATGATACGGTAGAACACCGAAATTACATTGAAACCCGCGTACCACACATGCAAAGCGCCAATTACAAATCTAATAACCAAGAAAAATTCTATCGTCAATCGTTCCATCATGCAAGGGATACAAAGACTACTACTACATATTCAAAATATCACGCATAAATAAGAACATCAATATTTACATCATGCATAAATAAGAACGTAGAGAATATAAAAAGAAAGATTTACTGTCTGCCTATTGTCACTACTAGAACTGTTCATGACGACGATCACAGCTGTTATGGTCCCGAATGGTACGCGGAAAAAATGACATTTTATACCTATCGGTTCTACAATCTAGCTCTCTAATTTTATTGGCGCGATCTAATCTGCCGTAGTACGAGGGGGTTAATAGTATGTTTTTTACGTCGTCAGAGAAATGATTTTCGAAATGCGGTACATATAATAACGCAAGAATGAAGTGGTGGAGCGGATGGAAGAGGGGAGTGGAGAGCTGCTGCAAACCTGTCTTCGGATTGATAGAAGATTTACATTTCCCCTGGGCGGAAATTTTAAAAGGGCACTAGAGATGGGAAAAAGGAAGGTTTCGGAGTTCAAAAAATAGAAATAACTAAAGTGAGGATGAATCCTCCTCAGTAAAAACCTCCACCCAGGGTCAAAACAATCAAACGCCATGACATATCAAACCTTACATTTACTCCGTCACTTAGGTGTGCGATTACAGCGACCTATCTTGAGTTGCAATCACACCCACGCTCAGGGTTTGAATGGATTTCTCCTTCGCCAGCGACCCGCCAAACCACACGAAACAAAGGAATGAAAATCACGTGAAATAGGACGCTTACTTAAAACCAAAAACTAAATAAAACTCGGTTCAACTTTTTGGAGTTCCATGTTAATTAGTAAAAATAATGTTTACACTCCACTGGTCAGTTCACATTTCAATTTATTGCACGATGCGGATTTCGATACACGGCACCATCTCCAGGTTCTCACTGATATTTTGTGGTAAAAATAAAAACTTCTGCTACTGACGGGTCGTTGGCGAAGGAGAAATCCTCCAAAACCCTGAGTTGCCGGCCAATTGCGACTCCCAACAGGTCACTGATATCGCATACGATATTAGTGGCGGAGTGCATGTGAGGTTCGATATCTCATTGTGTCTGTTTGTTCTGACCTTGGGTGGAGGATTGACTAAGAAGGTTTCCTCCAAACTTTCCTTCATTTCCTTTTTAATCTCCAAAACCTTCCCTTTTTCCCATTCCTTGTGCCCTTTTAAGATTTCGGTATTGAGGAAACATTAACCACTATCGGACTTTCGGTCGTAGACGCGGTCATTTTAAACCATCTTCGAATTGATGGCTGCTGATGAGGTCAAATTCAAACTGCATATCTGGAAATATTCAGCAGAGCTATGCAGCGAACGTTAAATAATAACTTAAGCAAAATCACCTCTTTAGAAATCCAATAAATAAATTGCTATTATTATTATTATTGTTATTATTATTATTAAGAAATTGCTACAAGTAGACCATATGGTCCGGTGGTAACACAGATGCCGAGCAAATACCAATATACATACGTGTAACAATTAAAACAAAGACATTGCCAAAATACAAAAAAAGCAAAGTTATTAACTTAGAAAAATATAGGGGGAAAACCCTCACAGTACAACTCCCCTCAATCTCGTCATTAACGTCAGTGTCTTATTTGGGAAGGGCTCTAATACTTCTTTGGGTAACTCATTCCAATCCCTTATCCCCCGATGCAGGAAGGAATATTTCACTGTGTTTGAGAGCTGCCTTGGAGGCTCTATCTTATATTTGTGATCTCTTCTCGCCAGATAACTAGGTTTTTTTTATCTTTCGGATATGTCCCTCCACGCAGGATCGTCAATGTATTACACGTGGATTTTACGGCAGTTAGAAGTGGACCATTTTTAAATGCAAAATGACAGAGAATCATGAACGAAATCTTTAAGGAGAGCTGCTAACTATCCTCCTTCAGTACGCCGAAGAGGGCCACTTTGTAGCCAAAACACTCATAACCTCAGCGACCCAACCTGATTTGCTCTTGACTGGTGGCGGGTATCAATTCGCTGTTTATTATGAGTGATTTTGCGGCTCCATGGAGTCAGCAGGTGGGTCCAACAACCCCGTGAGCGATTAAGTGTGGTGGAGAGCGCGTGTTGTAAGTAGGTTACTGACGATAGAGTTAATCTCCGCAAACACTTACTTGTGCGTGTCCAACGAGCGTGTCTTCCTTGAACGATGTTTCAGCCCCACGTCCGAAAAATACTAGCCCGTTTAGTGAGTGGTCACCATTTCGGTTTGTATCTGCGATGGATGTTCCACGCTTAGCAAAAAATTAAGATTATTTGCAGACGATACAGTAATCTACCGCGAAATAAACGAAGACAAGTTCTATCGACTCACCTTAACAACGTTCATTCGTGGTGCCAGGAGAGGGGTTTAGAACTAAATATCAGTAAATGCACCACAGTTCACTTCCTGCGAAAGTCGTCTCACAAAAGCTATACCTACACCGTGGGTGGAGTAAGCCTAAAATCTTCAAATACAGTAAAATATCTTGGAATTACCTTAACTTCATATATATCGTGGGGATTACACATAAAAAACATATGCGGCACAGCATTAAAGAAACTAGGTTTTATTAAACGTATAATAGGAAGGTTCTCGGATGAAAAAGTAAAAGAGTATTGCTACTTCGCTCTGGCTAGGCCACACCTGGAATACACAGCGAGCATTTGGGACCCTGGTCATAAATATTTGACCGAAAAAATTAATAAAATACAGAAAAAAGCAGCCCCCTTCGTTAACACCTGTTACGAGCGAACATATAGTGTTTCACAATTTTTAGAGGAATTAAGGTGGGAGCCCCTTGAGACTCGGAGGCTATACGCTAGGCTTCGCTTGATTGAGAAATTAAGACCTTGTTTGTTTCAGAGCGACACAGAGAATATCATCATGACGCCTCACTAGATTTCTAGGTCTGACAGATGCGATAAAATAAGAGAGCTATATTGCCGAACGGATAGGTACAAAACCTCGTTCTTTCCGCGCACAATAAGCGACCACAATAGAAACTGAGCTCCTCCAAACACACTCTCATAGGACATGTCAACATTTCACCAAAACTTTTACATCTTTATACGGCTGGTGACCTACCACCCCTTACCACACGCCCAAACGGCGAGTCGCGGGGTAGTATGTAGATGTAGATACTTGTTCATTTGATCCCTAATGCGGGTTAACAGATACTCTGAGAGTAAGTCGCTCAGCGACCAAACCCCCATATTTTGTCCCTGAATGGTATGGTTAAAGTCGTTTAGAGTAAGTACCTTAATTATATCAATACGGGTCGAGGTAACACATCATGCCGAGAAATTTCGCACGTCACGAAAACAATAAAACCTATTAGTACAGATAAAAATACAACATTTCACACATGAAAGAACCACAACCGCGCGCGAAAAAGCAGGCACCGCTTATAATATGGTAGTAAAAATGTGCCCTGGGTGAGGATCGAACTCACGACCTTAAGATTATGAGACTTACGCGCTGCCTACTGCGCTACCAAGGCTGTTGGAAGACTCAGGCACACTAAGCACTCCACTTCACTTGTGTCTGAGTGGCTACGGAAATTTCATCACGTTCCTTGGCTTTAATTGGCAGCAGTAGCAACAGTGAATGCCTATAATGTAGATAAAATAAATTATTTATTTTTATTTCATTTACATTATACTAAGCCTGCGCTGACCTTGAACAAATGACAATAGTTAATCTCAAGACCTGATGACGCAGAAATGAAACTGCGAAACGATGGCAAGAAGGGATTAAATTCATTAAGCCAACACCAATCCTCCTGAAGATTTTTGTGCATTTGAAAATATTGGAATTTTAGCCTACGCTGATGCGAAATTGTTTAGGACCGCGACACGGACTCTGGTGCACACTTGCGGTTGAACGGGGAACAATCTCCCCATTTTTTCACGGGAATCACGGCGTGAAAACCGGAGTATTTGAAACAGACATCAACACGCCCCACCCACTCTCCAGACCGCCCCCGAATTCCCTTTACAATTTCATGGGTGGTATTTGCTTGAAGGTTAAATAGGAAAAAAAAAGTTTTTCGCCAAAGTTAAAGCGAAGACCACTTTAATGAAAGCAAAAACGGAGGGAGTGTTGGAAGCTGAATAATGGAGGACGAGAGGGAGGAGTCAAGTCAGAATGACTTAGGGGGAGGGAGAACAATAAGATTTACGGGGAAAGAAAAGGAAAAAAATATAATGGATCAGATAAAGAGGGGGGGAGGAGAGAGGCAAGGAAAGAAGTATATATAAAGGACGTGAAGAAAGGGGCAAGAAAGGAAGGGACGGAGAGGGAGTAAGGGACAAGGAGAGATGTGGAAGAAAGGACGGGCATATAACAGCCTGAAGAGAGAACTGGATCGATAGACTCAGAGCGCGTGAGATTTAAGGCGACGTAAAGGACGAAAGGATTAAAAATAAGAGACAAAGAGATCTTTTGTATGCGCAGTTACAATGAACGACGGGACCACAACAGGTGAAGTCACGGATAAATTTTCGCGAGAAATATTTTCGAACGAAGATCTTCGGGGCAGAACACCACATCGAAGCAAAGATGTGATTTACAAGGCAAAAATATTAACGCTCAAACCTCAAAAATTCAATTTCCTGACAGTGTCGGCTCTCTTGATGCTTTGTTTACACGTTTCCTTCCGATTGCAAAGGGAAAATGAATACTGGATGGATTTCAATCCGAGTTTTACCGATGTTATTTATGTTACTGAAACTGGGATATATTACATTTGAGTGCGTAGAGTTTATGTACCTTGGTAGCAAGATATGTAACAGCCAACTGACGGTGCATGGAAGAGATAGTGAGTCGTATCAGCCATGCCACGACAGCTTTTAACAAGAAAAACAAATTTCTCACCGCAACCAACATCAGTTTGAAACTGAGAAAGAAACCTTCTCAAGACGTTCGTGTGGAGTGTGCTGCTCTATGGCTGTGAAACGTGGACGTTCGGGGAATCAGTAAGGAAAAGGTTTTTGGATGCATTATAAACGTGGTGCTACCGTAGAAGATTCCCTCGGTAGACAGAGTCACCAACAGTGAAGTGATAAGAAGGACAGGGGAGGCGCAATTTTTGCTCGACACAATTAAAAGAAGGAAAGCAACTTGGATCGGCCATGTTCTCCGACATGCAGGGTATATCGCCGACATACTGGAGGGCGCAGTGGAAGGGAGGAACTAAAGGGGTAGGCCTAGATTGGAATACACTGGACAGATTTTGGAGGAGCTGGGATGTACCTCATACCACCTAATGAAGGAGTTGGCCCAAGGCCGTTTTCGAACTTGGCAAACGCATAGTTAACTTGATATCAAGATATCTTGATTCCTAGGCAAGCAAAGTGAAATCCTTACTTGACACTTTCGTAGCTGTTCTGCGACGGAAGAGACATCATGAGGCCTTCATCTCGTAAAACATACGAAAAGCGCCATCCGTAACCATAATTTTCGTGGGTGATTGAATTCGATTACTTCTTTAAAATGCTTCCCCTCCGTATGCGATAAATTATTAAAAGGGAATATAATTTTGAAAATCTTATTGCTTATGAAAAAATAATTCACATATACCAAAATATGGTGAATAACTATTATGCTTAGATTGCTAGGGGCTGCTAAAGTGGACGACATATCGCTCACTGTATTTCACCACATTCAACGCCTTTATGCACAAGCAGGCATTATAATATTTTTTCCTATATAAAAAAACACGTAACAATATATTAATGTATTACACTCCGAACAAACTACGTACCTACGATCTTAGACTGTTGACTGATAAAATACGCGCGTTGTAACTAACAATATTAAGTTGAAAACAAATTACATTTACTCAAATGGTTTATTGTCCCCCTTCTTTGATGAATGCAGTAAAAACCTCTCCAATACTCAACGTTATTAACAATTATGATGTTCGTTAGCTAAAAATAATGCTGCCAATAAAATTATGGCTACCTGAGAGTACTTTCCATCGGACCATAATTCTATCAACGGGATCATTTTTTTTCCTTCCAGAGCAAGGAAGTTAGAATTTGTAGGTTCAATGAAGTAAACAAGGACGGAACATCTAAAATGTATGGAATTATTCACACAACTATTAGGTACCAAATCTTTTATCAGTATATTCACATTTGAAAAGCCTTTAAATATAGCGAATTCATCGATTTTTCCGAAAAAAAATAATCGATATCACATAAATATACGTAGTAATGATAAAATAGTATCCATTTGAAAGTTTCTTCACTTCTATTTTCCATACAATCCCATATTATCACACCCCGAGTTCTAACTTAAAACATAGTAAGCATAACGAGTCTGCTTTTTCATTTACTTGTTATCTTGACTAGCTATCTAGACAACATGGCGTCAGCGGTCACTTGAGTTTGACGTCATATCCGCCCAATGAGTACTAGGTTCCAAGGGAGGAATGCTTGATTTGCCAAGTTCGAAAACGGCCCAAGACAGAGAAGAATGAACACAATGAAAAGTAAAGAAAACTTTGTAATTCCACATAAATATTTAATGTATCACCTAGGTTTCGACGTGGCACGTCATCATCTGGCGTCCCATCATCCAGATGATGACGTGCCACGTCGAAACCTAGGTGATACATTAAATATTTGTGTGGAATTACAAATTTTTCTTTACTTTTCATTATGTTCAGTCGATTCCATGAAGTCACGCCCGAAACAACGAATTATAGAGAAGAATGAAGGAGAATTGCTGCTGCAAACCATTCCTATGATTGTAACCAAAAGAATAAGAAGAAGCTTTATGTGAGTAATGAGCGATCAAATAATACAGCGTTATTTTTATGTGGATATACTTGTTCTTCTATATTCCATAGGTTGAGTTGCATAACCTGTTCCTTTAGCCAACTAGTGAATAGTCTAGGTTGACCAACTATATGACGGCCACTCGGCTTTCCAAGGAAAGTCCGAGGCGAGGTTTTTCTCATTGAGGTTTTCAATTCCACATTTCACGAACCTTTCCAGGATTCTATCACTGTCAGTTCCCATCCTTTTTACGAGGGTGAGTCAATAAATAAGTCGAAAAACTGAATTGAGGCAAAAATAATTAAAGTAACTTTCTGACATTTATTTCACTTTTCCACATATTCACCCTGTACATTCAGGCACTTATCCCATCTCTTTACAAGTCCTTGAAAGTCAGCAGCAAAGAAGTCCTTTGGTTGCTGTCGCAGCAAACGTGTAACCTCATAGATTACAGCATCATCTGTATCAAAATGACGGCCACCCAAATGATTTTTTAGGGGCCCAAACAGATGAAAATCACTGGGGGCTAAGTCAGGACTGTGCGGTGGATGTTCCAAGCGTTCTCAATGAAATGATTACGACTGATGCTGATGATGAAATGCTGACGTTTGCGACTTATTTATTGACTCACCCTCGTACATGCCCAAACCATTTCAGCCCATTGTCGCCGTCAAAAGAGTATAGGTTTGGAATTTGACATGTTCCACATAAAATCTGAGCATGATTGATTGGGTATATTATGTATCTTTGGAAAGAACATTTATCTACCTTAAAAATGGAATCTATTTTGGAGCGATCTCGATCGCCTGTTTGATGTTAGTCTTGAGAAAACGAATAAAAACACGGAAAAATTGCCCAACTTCCCGACTTTGTCATGTTTATAAAACTGTGAAACAACAATGTTGGATTAAAGAAAAGTCAAACTTTTATCACAAGTAGAGAACACAATCATAAGCCCGTAAACATATTTTCAGACTCTGTCCACCGTCGGATGGTACATTTTACTTGTGATAATAATTATTATTTAATAATTACCTTAAATTTCAAATCTTTCACAGCAAAAGCATCTCATACCCAATGCCCATTGCATTTGGCCGGCTCTCACAAAAAGCCCCAGATGCACCGCCTAATAATCCCTCCGGATAAATATTGATTTTTTGTTGCATACACCGCACACGTACGGTTTCATTACTCATACCCGCGGTATTTCCCTCCCTTTGGGTCGGTATTCACAGCCGAGGGACAATGTAGGGAGGGGAAGAGAGGCGGACATTAGCATTCTGTTCGAAATAATACGACGCGTGCCAAGGGAAGGAGTCTATTGTCTCGGCAAAGCGGGGCGTGTGCGGCTTTTGTTTTCGGCGGACGGCTCTATATCCTCCCGCCCACTACCCCTTTCACTTCCCTCAAAGCTACTCCACCGCCACACTCCTCCTCCCTTGGGGGGAGGAGGGGAGGAGTGAACGCGGTTGATTTCATGCCGCGCTGCTGAATTAAGTAACCCTCAAGTTCCGACGCTTAAACGCGGTTTCGATCGAACCGCGTCTTCGTCATCTTCGTCGTCGCTGGTGCTTTTTGAGCGGTAGGGATGCAAAATTGACATCGATGTATCGGACTACTCGATGTTTTTGGCCGAGACATCGAAAACATCGAGTAGTAAAGTAATCCGATGAAAATTGAGTGAATACTTTTAAAAACATCGAAAAATCGACTACTCGATGTTTTTAGTCGATGTGGCATCCCTACACCGTACAATTGATGTCATTTTTCATTATGTATACAAAAAAGGTACAAAAAACATGGATGTATCGGAAAACTCGATGTTTTGTAGTCAAGACATTGAAAACATCGTGTTGAAAATAATCCGATGAAAATTGAGTGATAACTTTAAAAAAAAATAGAAAAATCGACTACTTGATGATTTTTAGTCAATGAGGCATCCCTACACCGAAAAATAGATACCTATTATATTTTGTATTCAAAAAAGGTACAAAAAACTTGGATGTATCGGATTACCCGATGTTTTTGTCTGAGGCATCGAAAACATCGAGTTGTTTAGTAATCCGGTGGAAATTGAGTGATTACTTTAAAAAACATCGAAAAATCGACTACTCGATGTATTTAGTCAATGTGGCATCTTTACACCGAACAATAGATGTCATTTTTTTATTTTGTATACAATGTTTCGATGTTTTGTTGCCAAGACATCGAAAACATCGAGTAGTTAAATAATACGATGAAAAATTAGTGAGTGAGGAGTGCATTTAGAAACATCGAACAATCGAATACTCGACGTTTTTAGGTAATTAGGGGACTAAAAGTAACGAGCATGGAATAAGGACGGTAGTGTTGTGTAAAAAGAGACCTGAACTAGTTTTTTTAACGGCCGATCCCTCTCTCTCTTCGTCAGCGTCCAGTTTTTTGCCCTCCATGGTACAGAACAAAACTTCTGAATTAAAATGGCCCCTGTGGCCCTCCTCCATCAGATGTCTGGCGAAGGCGGATGAGTCACCTTTATTCTTAAAGTACATCCGGTGTAGGGATGCCACATCGACATCGATGTGTCGGACAACTCGATGTGTTTTGGCCGAGACATCAGAAACATCGAGTAGAAAAATAATCTGATGAAAATTGAGTGAGTGGTGAGTACTTTCATATTCATCTAAAAATCGAATAATCGATGTTCTTTAGCCAATGTGGCATCCCTACCTCATGAGATAGTCATCGTTGGTAATAGGGATGCCACATCGACATCGATGTATCGAACTTCTCGATGATTTTTGGCCGAGACATCGAAAATATCGATAGTAAAAGAATCCGATGAAAATTGCGTGAGTGATGAGTACATTTATAAACATCGAAAAGTCGAATACTCGATGTTTTTTAGTCGATGAAGAACCTCTATTCAGCAGGTCCCGTCATTCAACCGCCGCGAAGAGGATCGCGGTTGATGTTGTTGTCGCTGTATCCGACGTGGAGACAAAAGACGAGCGATTTATGATGACTCGGGGGAAGAAAACTCGGGGGAAAAAAGGGCGGTGCGCTCGCCATTAGACGCATCATGCGGCAAATTAAGCCTCTCTTCTGGGTGCTCTCAACTGACAGGTGGCTGATTCTCATTCACATCGCAGCTTTCACCAAAGAGTATAAGAGAGACAGGAGGACGAACAGAATAGGGGGGGAGGAGGAAAAAGTGATACGAAATCGTCAACAAGGAATCCCGGCGGGAAGAGGTTTACGCTTCTACCAACTTTCTTACTATTTCTTACTCTTTCTTACTCTTACGCCTTCGTACTCTTAATCACGCAAGGGAGTTAAAATGGGTCTCTCTGGTGGCCTGGCTCAATCATCTGAAAGATGCTTAGTGAGGTCACGTGTAACTTTAATAATTTTGGCGTGATTATTCTCGAGGCTAGTGTGAAGTATTTCACCGGGAATTTACCATTGCAGCAGTGTGACACAGGGGTCTACGGTGGCACCGAGTAGGGAATTTTTTGTGACTGATTCTTGGCTCACGATACCGCCCCAAATCTTTATCATGGCGTCCGCTCTCCAGTCTCTGTGCTCCTTGGCTTTCACTTTCGTTTGTGATTCAGATTTCCTCGGGATTTGAATGAAGGTTGATTCTTCCATTTTCCGGGGATTCCACTACGTTTTTTCATTTTAAGGACAGTAATCACTTGGACCTGAGGAAGCCTGCTGGATAGACGGCGAAATATCGTCCTCAAAATGAAACAACGCGGCGGAAACCCCAGAAAATGGATGAATCGACCTTCAGTTTTCACTTCAGATAATTACACAGGGTCTTTGTTTGAAGGTTTTCGCAGCGACTCTGTACTATATTGAAGTTATTCTGGGTATCCCGCTGTGTATTATAGCCTTCGCCAAGCTACCATACGTCTCAGGTACAACGGACCACATAGTTCGAATCCTTCGACGAGCCAGGATTGAGACCAGATTTGGTACAGTAAAGAAAATTAGGAATATGTTGCCTTCTGCGAAAGATGCTATTCCGCCTCTCAACACGGAGGGTGTGAATGAGATTCCATGTACATGTGGCTCAAGCTATGTGGGGCAAACAAACGGCCAATTAAGATCAGGCTAAAAGAGCATCAAAGAGCGCTGGAGGCAAGGCGGTGGATGACTTCAGCCGTCGCAGAGCACATTATGTCACATCCAGGAAACAAGATACTCTTCGATGAGGCTAAATTTCTGGCCAAAATTAGTCTTTATTATCCTCGACTAAAAAGGGAAGCAATCGAAATAGCCAAACGACCATCCAATTTTAACAGGGAAGACGGCTATCGCCTGAGCAGTGTAAGGAAAAAGACACCTAACCACCAAAGATCTTCAACGGAACGATTCATTTTTTTTAATTTAAAACCCATGACAATGGTCAACCGTCTCAACGAAGAACCTATATAGAGAGGCAACAAAAACAAACTCTTTCATTCTCCTGACGACGTTCTCAGTATGAAGAACGAAATGTTGAGGAACAATTTAAAATTCTCAACACGCAGCGGGATACCCCGAATGACTTTAATATAGTAATTACCCAGGGTGTTACTGGATTCTTTGTGATAGTTCGCACAAAATATAATTTTTACTAACAAACTATGAATTTGGTCTCACTTTAAAGAAGAATATCTCAACCATCCAAAAGTAGCTAAACATCAGGCCCTTACCGAACTACTTACTGAGATTTTTGACGCAAACTCCCAGCTCTTGTACATGGGAAATGGAAGAATACGCTCCCCAAGGAGACTTTTAAAAAAAAAATGAGGAATTTTTAATGCCTAGATCTCTTCAGAAACTTTAACAGTGCGTAGTTTACATGTTTTCTCAACTCTTTTTGAAAATAAATTATACTTCTTCCACAGGAATTTTTTTCAGCGTCACAAAAAAACTTCCCTTGTGAAGGAGTATTAAAACGTACCGCGCGAAAGAAATGAGTCAAGTCAAAGACTTACATAGTTTTTTTTATTCAACGACTAAGAATTTCAGTCATATAAAAGTATACTATTGCACAATTTTTTGTTGAATATTTCATAAATGATGCATACAGCTTCTAAAATTAATACGTATAATTCGAATAGTCTCCATTATGACTAGGGGAACTATCTGGCACAAACTACCTTAACTGTTTGCCAGGCAGTGCCTGAAGATCAATTGGAAGTGAAAATTAGTGATGGGTCGTTCATGATCGATTCGTTCAAAATGATTGAATCACCAAGTGAGTCAAATGACTCGTGATTCATTTCGGGAAAATGATTCGATCACTCAATCATTTTGTGTTTCCGTCTGCCGTGTGATTGAATGTGATATTAAGTGGAAAAACATATTCGCATGTACGTTAACCGTTATGTCTAGTCATGAAATTTCAGAGAGATACCTTCATTGACATAAATCCATTAATATTTGGTCAGTGAGTTTATGTTTGTATAGCATAGTTAGAGACAAGGCGCTCATTTTAAAAACGATGAACTTTAACCCTTATTACAATATCAGCGCATCATTGCAGTTGGTTAACTTGATAAGAATTTTAATTACCTGCTCAGGTGAAGGCTCCTAATTGAATGAAATTCAATACAGCAGATCAGAAAACATTCATGCACATTAATTTGTGTAGTCTGAGCTAGTGATTTAATTTTCATGTACATAGTTTGACGTTATTCTTCTTGAATTCAGAGTCTGTGACAGTTTTGCCTCTCTAAATATTCTCGTGACTATAGTACTTGGAAATCTCCAATTTAATGCGGATCCAAAATTTGTGGAATATGGAAATCAATCAGCCTTCCTAAATTTCTAAGAATGATAGTAATTATTCGAAATCAATTATTCAAATAGGTTGATGGTATCAATTAGCATCATTCGAGTGTTTGAGTCTATTCAATCTTGATTCATTCGAGTCTTTCGATTCACGTGAGTCTCCTGATTCATCTAATCAATCCGACTTAATAGTCATAATGAATCAAATGATTGAACCAGTTGATTGAATCAGTCGATTGAATCTTTTAAGTGACTAGAATCAAAATGATTGAATCACTAAAATGATCGAATTAGCCCATCTCTAGTGAAAATCAGAGAGGTTTGAATTAGTTGAAAGTTGTAAAACGATTCTTTAACTAATATACTTGGTGCGATTAGAGTAAGGCAATGTAATTGAGATGAGCATACCCAGTGAATACCAAAGCCCCCTCATTTTGTTTCCTTCAACATTCTCTTTTACCGGTGGTAATGCCTTTTTATAACCAATATTTTCTTAATGTTTAAATATATAGACAAACCTAAATGATAACATATAAGAATGATGAGGAAAATAACATACATAAGATAGTATTGCTAACCTTTTACTCGATAATTCATATAAAAGATATAAATATGACCATAAGGAATATATTTCTGAAGCCAGAGCCATCTAGGAAGAAAAAAAGAAAAGTATAAAATAAAATTTGGTTCTGGTGTTCAAATTAAGCAGTAAAAAGCTGTTAAAAAATCTGCAATATCAACACATTGCAAATTGAGCAGCGACTGATCCGGTGTCTGTTCCCGTGCGTGAAGCCACATTTCCTGTACCGTGCGTGTTAAAACTGTACCATAGGTCATTCTACCTAGTAACAAGCCACGCTGCGGCTGACGGTTAGTTCGGGGAAGATCTCCACAACCTTCACCGCACTAAGGGGGCGCCCCATTGAGGCAGATGAAGAGGGCGCTAGCTGTGGTGTCCAATACCAAGGTCCTTAGACCCTATTGCCTATACCCTGTATTGCCTATCAATAAAAAAAGGTTTCATTGCATATCCGACATTGTCCAAGGAAATATACGTGTATCTTAGTGCCTAAGACTGTGTTTGAATTATGGAGTCGGAAGCAGTGTTTACAACTTTCCTGGAGTCGAACGGGAGGCATTAAGCCGGAAGGACAAAGGAATTCTAAAGCCGCTTATTACTGTCGGTCAATTCAAACATTTTCTTGGCATGAGCAAATAATTCAGGGAAATATACGTTATTCTCTGTCCATATCAAAATGTTTGAATTTTAGAGTCGGAAGCATTGTTTACCACTTTCCTGGGGTCGAACGGGAGGCGTCAGGCCAAAAGTTCAAACGAATGCTAAAGTTGCTAAGTAGTTTCTGTCTACTTAAAAAGTTCCATAGGACAGCCTAGATTATTCAGGTAAACATACGTGGATCTTTTTGCCTATGACCATGTTTGAGTTATATAGTCGGAAGTAATGTTTACAACTTTTCTGGAGTCGAACGGGAGGCGTCAGAACAAAATTCTAAATGGATCCTAAGGCCACTTAGTATTTTCTGTCAGCTCAAATATTTTCATGGCATTATCTACATCATGCCGGAAAATATACGTGGATCTTTGTCCCTGTGACCATGTTTGAATTGTGGAGTCGGAAGCACTGTTTACCACATCTCTGGAGTCGAACGGGAGCCGTCAGACCGAAAGCCCAAATGAATCCTGAATCCGCTTAGTATTGTCTGCCATCTCAAAAATCTAATGACATAACCTCAAATATATAGGAAAAATATATGTGGATCTCTCTGCCCATCTCATCCATTCATTTGCATGTAGAATTTGACCCAAGATGACGGATTACATTGGAGAAGTGCGTGTCATGACCTTGGTTTAAGGACCTTGGCCAATACTAAAAGCTATTACGTGGGCGTGGCCAATCCGCCATCTCTGTCAACCCCAATTTTCCGTTAACGCTTACGGGATGACATATAAATTATGCAATTTTATAATGTTTTCCACCGATAACTTATTAGAAATCAGCATGCACTTACATAAATAAACTTAATGGTTGAAGGAGTAACTTTGTGGAATGACACTACAGACATGACGAAAAATTCTTAGTATTTTCCACACTTACAACCTGACCCAGGTTTCGACTGCCTTGAAACTGACCTACCTTTGAAAATGATTGCAAGGCAGTCGAAACCTGGGTCAGGACTAAAAGTTTTAAGTGTGGAAAATACTAATAATTCTTTCTTTTTCGTCAAGCATGCACTTACTTCTCTAATATATATACTCCTTTCAAATATTGTGTATCCATTTAAATTAATAATAACCTGAATTCCCCCTAAAAACTATGATAAAATGGAGTAGAATCCATAGAACTAAGTAGCCAATATGTGTTTCAAGAGTTACTTGCCTTAAATTTCAAACAGGTGGTCGATATTCTTGCTTCACATCCGGTAATTCATCCATTCCCTCGAGATATCCAAGAAAAAGTAAGGAGAGAGCAGGAATAAACAATACGGTATTAATTTCGGTTGCCAAGCTACAGATTAATGACGTAATGCCCTCTTCCACTACCTCAAAGGGGTAGCCGCAGTGCAGGTGGCTAGCCTGGAGGATAGTGGATGGCGGGTAACGCGCAAGACAACTGTCGGTCGCAACCTTTTCAGCATTAAAGAAACTAGGATTTGTTGCGTGTAATAGGAAGGTCCTCGGATGAAAAAGTAAAAGAAAGATGATACTTTACTCTGGTTAGGCCACACCTCGAATAAGCCGCGAGCATTTGGGACCCTGGTCATAAATATTTGACCGAAAAAATTAATAAAAGACAGAAAAAAGCAGCACCCTTCGTTAACACCTGTTACGAGCGAACATATAGTGTTTCACAATTTTTAGAGGAATTAAGGTGGGAGCCCCTTGAGACTCGGAGGCTATACGCTAGGCTTCGCTTGATTGAGAAATTAAGACCTTGTTTGTTTCAGAGCGACACAGAGAATATTATCATGACGCCTCACTACATCTCTAGGTCTGACAGATGCGATAAAATAAGAGAGATACACTGCCGAACGGATAGGTACAAAAACTCGTTCTTTCCGCGCACAATAAGCGACCACAATATAAACTGAGATCTTCTAAATACACTCCCATAATACCCGTCACCATTGCACCTCCCAAAATATTACATCTTTACACGACTGATGTCCTAACGCCCCCTACCACACACCCATGTGGCGGCTCACAGGGTACTATTTAGATGTGGAAGCTTCCTATCAGAGGAGGCCGCACTGAACTCTCCTACCTACCCAGACCATCTAGAGCAGTAGTTCTCAACCTTCCTAATGCCGCGACCCTTGGAGAAAATTCCTCATTTTGTGGTGACCCCAACCCTAAAATTATTTTCGTTGCTACGTCATAAGACCATCGGAAATACGTTTTCCTATGGTCTTAGGCGACCCCTGTGAAAGGGTCGTTATGGCCCCAAAGGGGTCGCGACCCACAGGGCGAGAACCGCTGATTTTGAGTGTCGTTCGGCGTGTAGCGAGGGAATCTGTCGTGTTGGTTAATTCCTCCATTTTCCAAACTTTCGGACGTGGCGGTGGTTGCGTTTGAATGATCTTAGATTTTCCGGCGTATCTGGTGATTAAAGGTCTCTCGAGTATTTCACCGAGTAAGCAGCTACAGGCAAGGATGCACCCCTCCGCACGATCGAAAAACCGAGTGTATTTTCGGCGTCGCAAACGGCCACTGACTTTCTCAACGGATTCGCATTTTAGAAGCTTCAATAAATATTGTGAATTGAGTTACTTACGGTTATTTCGTGTACCTCTCAACTATTTTTCCACCAAAACCCAGAAAATCGGTGTAAAATAGGGTCAGCCATTTTGTCCAATTGTAAGGGCAAATATCCCTCTAGGTCATTAAAAATTTCAACATATCAAAGACTAAAGTTTAACACTTTTTATTTCACTTTGCTCCTACAAAATTATCTGTAGACTCTTCATCTTGGAGATTTTCAGCGAAATCCCATTTCTGGATTTTTTTGAAAATTTTGTCCAACTTAAGCCCTTGTATAATGGTGATGCGAAATAATTACGGAAATGAACCACGCATCATGTGCACCATTAGTAGGAGAGACACAATGTCAAATTTCAACTTCCAGACCGCAAAATCCACTTTTGGACTTGTGGCCAGCTCTTTTTATTTCAGCCCACTGTGCGTCGGAAGAAATGGAGCTGCTTACCCGGTGGAATACCCGAGAGAACTTTATCCAGGGCTGCGGTCACTGTCTATTTTCAGAGAAGCTATTGATGTCCGTCCCTTTTACTTTGTCCTTGTTCCTTACCTATGTATGACAAATATGTAAATATGTACTTACTTACTTCCTCGGCGCTACAGCCCGGTATGGGCTTTGGCTTCCTTCAAGACGCCAGTCCATTCTCTTCGGTTTTGCACTATCTCCCACCATCTTACGATCCTCATAGTTTTTATGTCTTCTTCCAAATCCTGCATCCATCTTTTCCTTGGTCTTCCTCTTTTTCTCTTTCCATCCATATTTCCATGTAGCAGCTCCTTAGGCATCCCTTCTTCACCCATTCTTTCCACATGACCTAGCCAAGCTAACCGTTGGGTCTTCACAAATCTCACTATCTCTTCGCTTCTGATAATATTTTCTATTTCCCTGTTTGTTCTTATCCACCATGTTAAACCATCTGTCACGGGGACACATATCCTTCGTAAAACCTTCCGTTGAAATATGCGTAGAGCTTGGTCATTTCCAGCAGAGACGGTCCACGCTTCTGCTCCGTATGTCAGGACCGATCTGATAAGTGTCTTATAGATCTTGATCTTCATCTCATTAGATAGCAGGGTGGACTTCAGGAGCTTGGTATTTGCTAAGAAAGCCCTTTTTCTGGCCATTATCCTCTTGTTGATCTCTTTTGTCATTGATTACTTTAAATTAGTACCGAGATAACTGAAATATTTTACATTTTCAAAGTTGTTGTGCCCAAATGTAATGTTTTGAGTCGACCTTCTGTCTTCCATGGCCGACATTTTCATGTATTTCAATTTTCTCTCATTGGTTCTAAGCCCCATATTCTTACTCTTCTGTTCTATAACTTTGAATAATTCTTTCAAAGAATCTGTACTCCGTGCCAATAGATCTATGTCTATGGGTGTATATGTAACTTATAGATATGACTGGCAACAGAGATTTTGTACCTGAAGATGGCTTGACAGCCGAACCCGGTCGGTAACTTTTAAATGAATTGAGGAAGTCACAAATTTTATCTTGATCATTATGACGTCCTTCCGCCAAGAGAGATTTACCATTTCGAGGTTATGTCACGGAAGCAGTTCAAATCATGCAAATAAAAATTCATCTTCATTATATTCTAGGGATAAAAAATAATCTCGCTGATGCTAATTTTTCCAGGAGGCGGAGTGGATGATATTCAACCTCCAGCATTCGCGCTTTCACCGCGTCGTAAACTTTACGGGCCCAACAAGAGTTTGCGGCTTTGAGTTTATCTTTATTGGCGCCACTGAGCGTGTCCCTGGGTCCTGTTAACTTCACTCTCGCCGGAGTCTCCGCCATTAAGTTTACCTGCGTCATGCACGCCATTGTTGCGCATATAACGGAATTAATATGAATTATATCAGGAGAGTGGGAAGTGGAACTCATTTAAGATGATTTACACATGCGAAAAATCTTTTTTCGTCCCTCGGAGAAGACTTGAATTTCCCGCGAAAGTGTACTTAATTCATTTACCCTCACTATGCAAAAGGGGGAAAATATTTCAAACACATCCGGGTCGGTATTAGGCAAGGACAAAAACTAAATGCGGGTTCACACATGGAAATCAACTTTTATGGAAGTAGCGAATATATCGATGTCTCGAATCGCATCGATACTTGCAGGACATCGTTCTGCTTACACCTCACTTCCGGAATTTCCCACACAGATGGAATACGGATGTAAACAATGAATGAGACCATTTCGAAAATTGCCTGAATTTCGCAGTGATTGTGATTGTATACTGCTTCGTTTGATTTCCACAGGAATTTGTGGACTTTACATATTTGTATAAATTACATTAATTGTTACAATAATTAATACGAAGAAAATAATGCGCGCTACTCTACGAAACTTCAAGAAAAAATCCTCGGTGAATTGCTAGATAAAAATCCCAAGTCATTCTGGTCTTCCGCGAGAGAGCTCCAGGGCGAATCTTCGACAGTGGAGTCCTTACTGGATACAAACGGCAAAGTGGTCACAACAGTACTGACAAAGCCAATTTATTAAACCACTACCTCGAAAGTGTATTCACTAAGGATGACACAATTCACAATTTAGACATTCCTGACTTTAACGAGCCGATGGGTGGCATAACAATTCAACGTGATGGAATGATTAAACAACTGCGTTCGATTAAAAGCAACAAGTCCCCAGGTCCAGAAGGGTACCTGCATGCGTCCTGAAGGAGTTAGCGCCACAGATTGCGCCATTCTTAGAAATTATATTTAACAAATCATTATCCGAAGGCAAAGTGCCCCAAGACTGGAAAATAGCCAACGTCACACCGATATTCAAAAAAGGAAATAAAAGTGACCCAGGAAATTACCAGCCTACATCGCTAACATCACTTTCATGCAATATCCTCGAACACATTGTCGTAATTACATTATGGCATTCCTGGAAAATCGTAACTTCTTACATAGTAGTCAGCACGGCCTCCGTAAGGGCAGGTCCTGCGAAACACAGTCTGCACTCTTCCTTCGTGATATCCTAAAAATCAGGTGAATCGATTAAGCAAGTCGAAGCAATATTTCTTGATTTCAAGAAGGCATTTGACAAGGTTCCGCACAAAAAATTCATATATAAATTGCAATCATGCGAAGTTAATAGAAAAATAGTGAATTGGATAAGTGACTTTCTCAGTGATCGAAAACAAAAAAGTAGTTATTGATGGTTTTAGCTCTGATATGGTCGGAGTCACATCAGGTGTTCCTCAAGGAAAAGTGATCGGCCCTCTTTTATTCATTATTTATATTAATGACCTAAGTTCTAGAGTTGGCAGCAAAATAAGATTATTTGCAGACGATACAATTATTTACCGTGAAATGAGCGAAGACGCGGACTTTGAAGCTCTGTCATCGGACCTTAACAACGTTCATTCGTAGTGCCAGGAGTGGGGGTTAGAATTAAATGCCAACCAATGCACCACAGTTCACTTCCTGAGAAAGTCATCTCAAAAAAGCCACACCTATACTGTGGGTGGAGTAAACATAAACGGCCGTATTCATAGATTCCTTATTGAGCTACTATCGGCTTAGTAGCGCACTAACTAGTCGCCAACTAACAAAATCGTATTCATAGGGTCGTATTCATAGTCGTTACTTGGGTGTCCCCCAGGTGTAGGTGAACCCCTTGGCTCAGAAATGGTATTCATAGTCATTACCCAGGGGACCTCCGTCTCCTTACTCTTCCCCAGGCAGCCGATTTCCTGGGTAAGGCATGAAGCTTACCCAAAGTTCCCCTAACGCAGTACTACTGCCCACGCGTGGAACGAATTGATACTACTGTACTAATGGCAGTACGCGATAATTTATTTATTTTTTTTTTATTTTATCTTCACTACCCCGAATACAGCATGATGTGCCAATTTACGTCGGGTGAATAACAGTAACAACGGACGAGACACATAATATCAACAACTTGCCATAGTAACGTCTTCCGTTTAATAGCAAGGGTAACAAGGGAAGGTAAGCAAGGGAAACCACTCTCATCTTTCACACCATTCATATTACATAAATATTGTAGTAATATTGTAAGCATTCTCTCATATTCCTTTAATCATTTTTCATCAACATCGTGTAATAGTATACTATATTATTGTTTATGGCGTGCTTGATTACGGTGAAAAATGAGCATCGAAAGCATCGATAACCGTTTAGCGGAACCGTTCATACGTATTTTTCCGCGGGATTGTAGCCAAATCTCTTACCCAGGCGTCCCCTGGCTGGGTTTTACCCAGGTATGGTTTATGAATCGCTCAGCGTAGGGGACCCCTAGGTGTTACCTGGCTAGGGGATACCCAAGTAACCCCTAGGAATACAACTATGAATACGGGCAATAGACTGCTACTAAGCTCAGCAGCGCCAAGTAAGCCACTATTTTAGTAGCTGATTCTTAAACACTCTCTCGCCTTGTTTAGAGGCGCTACTAAATATGGCGGTCTGCCACAAGTGGCTCAGCTCGGGTGATAACCTGAAGCCATAACGGAGATTTTAGGCGAAAACACGAAAGAGACCGGTGGAATTGCTTTTCTCAAGGCTGGCGGATGCGAAGTGTAGTACTGTTGCTGGATCAAAATGAGCATTTTAATAATTTGCTCTTAGTCTAAGACACCGTGTTGCGGTACTCCGTAGTGCTTCATGAGCGTTTTATTCAAAGAAAAAAAGGAAGAGTTAGTGGGATGATTACTGTGGTTTCAAGCGTCGTAAGGTGGTTATCATCTCTTCTTCATCTCGTTTCATCAGTGCTACGCCTCACAGCTTTATGAAAAGCATAAGACATTGTGTCTGTACTGATTGTTTTTGAGGGTAACAATTGCATTTTTAAATTCTTCTTGCCTTAGTACTGTTCATTTGTGGTTTTAGATGATTACTCTACCAGAATGCAGCCCATTTTAAAGAATGCGTCCAGGAGGAAGCCTCGTCAACAATTGACAAGTGCATATTAGTTTTCGTGACTTCTACATCAAATAAGGTACTTAAGAGCAATTAACTCGAGAATATTACGGTTGTGTTGTTGTATAAATATGTCTTATATTGAAATAAAGAAGTACAATTGTTATCTTAATTGATTATAATGATTTCGCACATGTAATAGTTGTAATTGTGAGTCTGTTTACATCATAGCGCTGGTCTGTTTATATTCTGCCGTAATTTTCTTTCCTTTCGTTTTTGTTTTGGCATCAGAACGTTGTTATGGTTCACACAGAGGTAGAAACTTCTTTCCTTGCTTCAGCAGTTTATCGCATCACATTTTATGTTTTATTTTCTAAGTGGATACGTGAAATCAGTTTCGTTTTATTTAATGCTCAGAAGGTATTCGTAAAGGGACAAATAGGTATCCAGATTAAATAGTGACAATGTTTGCTGTGCCGTGGGCATGTTCGTTTTTCGTTCAGGAAATGATGGTTAGTGTGTGAACTATGAATACTGCTACATTTTCTATGTAATTACCAGTTATTATCCATTAACTAAAGGCAAAAATTATCCATTTTGAGTGTTTTTATATTGATGGAACGGTGGATATCTCAATAAAGAACTGTGTTTGTTTGAATATAACTGATACCTTAATTTGGTGCGATTGGATGGAGTTAGTTCAACTTTGATGTGGTGAAGCTCCAGTGTGTCCAAATGATTTTATGAACGATCTGTGCAAGTTTGTGGTGCATTACTACGTATGGCAAAAAGTAAAATTGATGACAAGCATGTATTCCCGATTTTTCTATACAATAACAATAAAAGTTTATGGAATATTTGTCGGAATTATGATGGTAATGCTAAAACATGGGGAAATTTTATGAAATTTATGGGGGCATTTTACGATGGCCTCATTGTACCAATATTGATGCATGACATACGAATTCACGTACAATGAAGCCAGTGGCAGTGCTGCCAAGCGTTGCTTCATTGTTTCTAGGGCAGTCGCTACCGACAATTATGTACTCCGCTACAATAGTGACGATAGTAGCATACTAGGTTAGTAGCTCCTAGTAGCTCACTGGAAATGATCTATGAAGACCATTTTTTAGTATGCGACTAAGTGCTGTTAGTAGCTGACTAAGATAGTCGCCTACTAGCGCCTTTAACTGAAATCTACGAATACTGCCGAAAGTCTTCAGACACAGTAAAATATCTTGGAATTACCTTAACTTCTGATATATCGTGGGGATTACACATACAGAACATATGTGGCGCAGCATTAAAGAAACTAGGCTTGGTTAAACGTATAATAGGAAGGTCCTCGGATGAAAAAGTCAAAGAGAGATACTACTTCGCTCTGGTTAGGCCACACCTCGAATACGCCGCGAGCATTTGGGACCCTGGTCAAATAGATTTAACCAAATACATTAATAAAATACAAAGGAAAGCAGCGCGCTTCGTTAAAAACTGATGCAAGCGTACATATAGTGTCTCACAACTATTAAAGGAATTAATGTGGGAGCCCCTTGAGACTCGGAGGCTACAAGCTAGGCTTAGCTCGCTTGATAAATTCAGAACTGATATTTTCCAGAGCAACATAGAGAATATTATCATGACTTCTCACTACACCTCTAGGTCTGACTGAAGTGATATGATAAGAGAGATTCAATCCGGCTTCCGGGGGATCGGGTTGGTGTGGTGGCTAGAGTACTGGCTAACCATACGGCCTGCCAGGGTTCAAATTGCTGTAGAGGAGGATGTTTTCCAGAGAAAACCCGATCCCTACGTAAGTGTCTTGAGGAGGGCACTTCAAATACAGTACTCCGTCTGTCGGATGAGACGTTAAACCGTTGTCCCCTTAGCGCCTTTCCTTAAGAGCAGGCTAATGCCGCGGCCGGGTTTCTACCCACCTTTCCTCCCTAACCTATCCCATATGGTGCCAATGACCTAAGCTGTCGGTCGCCTCCCCAAAAAAAAGCCAATCCAAAAAACCTTCCGTCGCCGCGAAGGAGTTTTAGACGTCCCGCGCGAAAAAATGAGTCAAGTTAAAAACTCAAGTAGATATTTTTCTTTAATAAATTCGGATTTGAGTCAAATAAAAGTCATTAAAATGCAATATTTCATTCATGCTTCGTACAGCTGCTGAAATTGAAATGTATAATTTTCATATGGTCACCATAATGACTAGGGAACTATGTCACCCAAACTACCTTAAGCGCAAAAGGTTTATTTTTACCTATCTGGTAAAATTTTTAAACCTTATAAATTTCTCCAGTGCACCCTGGAGTAGGTAAACTTGCATAATCGACGATTCTGACTCCAACTATGGTGATCTACCGGGAACTGTCGCGTCCATCGTAGACTGCTCATGCCCAGTTGCCCACGGATTGAAACGTTGAGTGGTATTTTAGTTGTGGTGTTTACTTAGTGGAGAAACGTTGAAAAAATCATCTTTTTTAAACTATTAGGCGAGAAATCTGTCTTGAGCAAAGAGAGAATCATTGGATATATAAAAGACAAAGCGAATGCGAAACCATTTTACAAATTTTTAAAATTCCCATATTTGACACGAAAAAATCTGCTTCGAGCGAACATATGGTGTTACAAACTTTTAGGGAGATTAAGGTGGGGGCCCATAGATACTCACGAGGGACAGAAAAATTACAACGGACACCAAGTGGAGAATAGCCCAGACTAATAATGCATGTCCGTTGTACGTTTTCTGTCCCTCGTGATAGTACTTCCGAGATGGGTGAAGGAATCCACTTGCTCTAATTTCTATCCTCTAAGGTTGACACCTAAATTGAGCTTCTCTCTTCCGCGTACCAGGACTTAATTCTTTGTCTTATTTACTTTCATGTTGTATTCTTGGAGAACTTGGCTCATTACATTAAGTGATCTTTGAAGAACATCGTTATTTCCAGCTGCAACTGCGATACCATCTGCGAAGCGAAGCATCTGTATTTCTTCTCCGTTTATCTTTATTCCGCTCAGTCCAATTTCTTGTGCCTCTCGTATGGCCTCCTCCTACATGTTGTATAGTGCTGGCCTATATATGGCCTCCTCCTACATGTTGTATAGTGCTGGCCTCCCATGTTGTATAGTGCTGGCCTATATATGGCCTCCTCCTACATGTTGTATAGTGCTGGCCTCCCATGTTGTATAGTGCTGGCCTCCCATATTGTATAGTGCTGGCCTCCCATGTTGTATAGTGCTGGCCTCC
The DNA here is from genome assembly GCA_963169105.1 of Ceriagrion tenellum. Taxonomy (NCBI): domain Eukaryota; kingdom Metazoa; phylum Arthropoda; class Insecta; order Odonata; family Coenagrionidae; genus Ceriagrion; species Ceriagrion tenellum. Next base: position 85,825,978 of record OY720642.1, on the reverse strand, counting down.
CATGTTGTATAGTGCTGGCCTCCCATGTTGTATAGTGCTGGCCTATATATGGCCTCCTCCTACATGTTGTATAGTGCTGGCCTCCCATATTGTATAGTGCTGGCCTCCCATGTTGTATAGTGCTGGCCTCCCATGTTGTATAGTGCTGGCCTATATATGGCCTCCTCCTACATGTTGTCTAGTGCTGGCCTCCCATGTTGTATAGTTGCAGCCTATATATGGCCTCCTCCTACATGTTGTATAGCGCTGGTGAGATGTTGCACCCTTGCATTTTAGTCTTCTTATTTTTTTTGCTTTAGATATATGTTGGGACATCAGCGTTTATGGGATAAAAGACAACTGCTGTGCTCAAAGAAGATAGGACTACAAACCAGGAAACAGTATGTGAAAACATTCGTGTAAAGCATGGCACTCTATGGATCGGAAACATGGAATATTGGAAAAGCTGACCAGATGAGACTAGAAGCTTTCGAAACCTGATGGTGGAGGAGGATACTGGGGATAAAATGGACGGACAAAATAAGAAATAATGAGGTGCACTGAAGAGTAGAAGAGGAAAGGACCATATGGAACACCGTACAGAAAAAAAAAGAGCCAGATGGATTGGACACATCCCAAGACACAATGGGTTTGATAAAAACATAATTGAAGGTAAAATAGAGAGAAAGGTCCCCAGAGGAAGATTCAGGAATAAATTCATGGACATTATTAGAGGAAAGTACATAGGAAGAGATACCAGGAGATAAAGGAACTAGCATTAGATGAAGAAGAGTGGAGGACTGCAGTCAACCAATCTTAGGATTGAAAAACCAAAGAACGGACGGGTGTCCCCCAACATAAACCCTGTCTTCACTCGTGCAAATATGTATGACTAATTGCCGAAGAAAAGTCATAGCCAACGGTGGAAAGATGGATCTTGCCGTGCAGGCTTTCAAATTGGTAAGGCGAGATCAATAAACGAAACTGCCACGATATACTTAATACGTATCTATGAAGGTCTAACCCAGGAGTCAACAAATTCAACCCCATTCTATTAATTCAATCTTTGGACGCCTTTTGACAATGGAATTTCCACGAATTCCATAAGATCCATGAAGAGAGAGGATAAAGAAATAAAAACCTTTCATAGGGTTTTCAAGCAGAAACTTATCCCCTTAGTCCAGTAATCCCTTTGAGGCCTGTAAATGACCGGGCTTAGTCAGCCATATGGGCTCCAACTGACTTAAGCGCTGGATTAGAGTGTCTTAAGATATTAGGTAATGGAGTGCAACACGGTAGGTTTTCAAGTACTCGTGCCTTCAGATTGGAATGTCGACGAGTATGATTACAGAAGCCAAAAGAACAAATAAAATCCCCTTAGAAAATTCATTTTTTCAAACTAGTGTGCGATAAATCTTGTGTGTTTGAAACAATTGTGTCACGTTTACATAGTAACATTATAGATAATTCTGGTAGTTTCTGTAGCATTTGTAGAATACCCATGGTGCGGTGCACTTTAGTGAATGTTAATCTCTTCACTCGAGTTCATGATGGTGATAAGTCACCCCCAGACAAACACCTTGTAGTGGCTTGCAGGGTAATAAGTAGATGTAGATGCAGAAATATTCCTTGGGCACAAAGAGGTCAATAAACACATAATGAATACAAAGTGAATACAAAACCATTTTACAACAGCTAGAACGCCAGTTCTTTACTTGTCTAAGGTCCGGTTTTATATTTTTTAGTTAAATCTTTTGTCTTTTCTTAAAATACATGTCAGTCTCGTTAAGTTATCCTATTACGAAAATTCAATCAAACTTGCATATACGATAAATGACCGAATTCCAAGGTGAAAGATCATTGAATTACGCTTCGTTTATTAATGATTTCAAAACACTCCCCGCTTTTCACAAGAATTTAGTTGAAAATGATCGATTTTAAAGAAAATTTCGAGATTTTTTCATTCCGATACGTTCAGTATCAAATGAAACATGCAAAATTATACCTCATTTCACCATCTTTGAATTACTGACTCCTGCTCCGATCAAAATAAAATGCCGTCAGTCGACGGAGCGCCATTAGCCATCGGGAAATTTTTCTTGAAAAATATATCCTTTTTTCCTCGAATCATGGAAAAAATATATATGGGATTAAAAGAATGCCTAACGATTTTGTAGTGATCTTTTGGACTTTTTCTCATGAATGCAATTTGAAAAATGAATTTGGTTGCTTTTCTCATATCGATAGAGTGGGAGAAATACAAAACTCCATCTACATCTACGGAATACCGTGCATGCCACTACGAGAGTGTGTGGCACGGGGTATGTCCTCTCAATTCACCTCAATGGCACATACGATTGAGGTAGTGGCAACCCCGCCTACCGGTGCGCTTCCACACCGACCGCGCGCCAGCGATACAAGTAACGCTCTCGCTACCTACCTGGCCGACAAACTCAGGTGTCTCACGGCTAGCGCACTCGCCTATGGAGTGGGCAGCCCGGATTCGATTCCCAGTCCCTAATATCACTATTTGTCAATGCTTTCTTTCTCGCATGTTTTCGACTGTTCTAGAACAGTGTTCTGGCATTTTCCTGAAATTGTATCGCATATTCTAGAATGGTCGCTTTCAGTATAAATACTGAAGCCCTTGGCCCTACGCGCCAGTCTTGTATCGATACCGGAACAATGAACAACAGTGAAACTTGAGTAAAACACCAGTCTCTTCAATCGCTAGCTGACCTAACCAACCATCAACCACAAGGTAAATGGAGAGGGCACTTGCTACGCAGGAAAATGATAGAGGCTGAAGCCAGACCAGAAGAATTCTTCGTTGACCCTCATTTTCCTATATCACTTTCGGGCTAAAACACTAAATTTGCAATTTTACTACGTTTCCATCGATAACTTAATTTGAAATCAGCATACACTTACTTCGTTAATGTGCATTCTCCTGGCGTTTATTGTTTATTTATTGAAATAAAATATAATCAGCATTCCTGCTGAAAACTAGGGTAAAATCGAGTAGAATCCATTGCACTAAAAAAAACCACTGTATGCTTGATGAGTCACTTGCCTTTAATTTCAAACAGATGCTTGATATCCTTGTAATGCCCTCTTCGTCTATATCAATGCTAATAAAACAAGCGCTTCGAGAACTGGGAAGACTAAATACTACCTATCGTCTCGTTTCGACTCGTTTTACGATGAAGCCTAAAGATTGTGCCCCAGCCAATATAGGTTTGAATCGTGTTGCAGCCAATATAGGTTTGAAGAGTTACTTCCCTTAAGTTTCAAACAAATGCTTGATTTTTTTTATTACATACCCTAATTTGGTTTAATCAACTAATATGGTTTAATCATGAAATTCGAAAAAATATCAAGGAGAGGAACTGTCTTAGGATAGCCTTTCTACGCACGGGGAATATTGACCATCATAATAAATTTAAAGCCATGAGAAACAAAGTTAAAACCCTGATAGTCCAGGCAAAACATTGCTATTATTCCTCTCGTCTGTCCCATCTGACTGAGCCAAATCAAACATGGAAGCAACTTCGCCAACTTGGACTTATCTCCAATAAGCAGCATTTATTGCCATTAAACCTTTCCATGGACCAACTGAACGATTACTTCACTTCTGTTTCTTCCTCACCGTCTGGTAATGCAGCAGCTACAGTCACAGACCCCCACGTCCCGTTTTGTGACACCAACTTTTACTTTGAACATGTTACCCCTGAAGCTCTGCTGAAATTCCTTGCATACTCGAAATCCAAAGCTACAGGTACTGATGCAATCCCCATTGACGTTATTAAAAATCCTTACATTTAACCACCCCTGCCATTCTCGACATTTTTAATTACTCGCTCTCTTCCTCTAAATATCCCTCCTGTTGGAAAACTGCTTTAGTTCGACCAATTAACAAAGTTAAAAAGCCAAATTCTCCTTCGGATTTCCGTCCAATATCCATACTATGTGCAATATCTAAGGTTCTCGAGCGAATTGTGTATCAACCAACAACAAATTATTTTACTGTTAATAAAAGATTGGACCCATATCAATCTGGTTTTCGACAGGGTTTCAGTACTCAATCCGCCCTTTTAAAAGTCACTGATGATATACGAGGTGTTATTGATAAGAAAATGGTCACTGTATTAGTGCTATTTGATTTTAGCAAAGCCTTTGACCGGGTCAACCACGTAAAGCTTCTTGTAAAAATGAAGAGTCTAAACATTTCCTGCTCGGTACTAAACTGGTTCCACGACTACCTTATTGGGCGCCGCCAAGCTGTCAAAGACTCTCATGGGAAAATATCCAAGTGGAATGATGTCACCTGCGGTGTTCCTCAAGGTTCTGTACTGGGACCTATGCTATTTTCCATATATCTTCTTGATCTTCCTGAAAAATTAAAGCACTGTAAATATATGCTTGACGCGGATGATTTGCAAATTTATCAACATTGTCATCCTCATGACCTCGGAAATACTATTGAGAGATTGAATGAAGATATTGCCTCCATATCCAACTGGGTTGAAAATAACTACCTTGTCCTAAACTGTACTAAAACCAAAGCCATAATTATAGGCTCCTCAAAGCTTGTAAATAAGATTGATTTCGATTCAATCCCTAACATTAAACTGGGAAATTTTAATGTTCCTTTTTCAAGCACAATAAAAAATCTAGGAGTGACAATGTCTAATAATCTCTCATGGCTAAATCATTTCCATGACATTTCCAACAAAGTCAGTAAAATTGTGTATCAATTAAAACTAAGCAAAGAACTGTTACCTGTTGAAACCAGGAAAATGTTAATATTCTCCATTGTTTTTCCGCATTTCGATTACTGCTGTTTAGTTTATAATGATATCCCAGACGAACTTGATTTAAAACTTCAACGCCAATTAAATTCCTGTGTAATATTTGTGTTCAACCTTCGAAGAGATGTACATATATCGCCATACCTCAATGAAATCGGATGGCTTTCCACTAAAGAACGACGAAAATATTTCCTCGCTGCGTTCCTTTACGCATTGTTTCTTTATAAAAATCCAGAATATTTACATAACCTTTTTAAAACTAAGCCTAAAAATACTATTATGACTACAAGATCAGATGCTAACTTAATCTACTATCCCGCTCATCGCACAACTTCTTTCCAAAAGTCATTCCAGGTTGTAGCATCCAATCTCTGGAATAATCTACCAGATGATGTTAAAAATACTCGGTTTTTGAAATCGTTCAAGGCAAAAGTCTATAACTTATTACTTACTGCCCCATAATAACTTATTGGTTAATTGAAGAAAAATGTGTATCTCTTATATTTATTTGGTTGTAAATTGAAGAAAAATGTGTATCTCTTATATTTCTTTGGTTGTTTGTTCTTTTCATCACATTACTTATTGCTATTCCTAAAACTTCTTCCTCGTTGGTTCTGTGATTTGTCACTGGAACGTTGTGTATCATATGCTTTTCTTTGTATAATGTTGTTGTTGTTGTAGTAGTGTAGTGGTGATATGATTTCTTTGTAAAATGGAAATCTTTTGTTATATTTTCCTGTTAGTTTATCGCTCACAATGAGTAAGTTGAGTTGATTTCATGATTTTATGTTTAATTAATTCCATGTTTAAATCTACTCTAAGAATTTGTATAAGTAAATTGTATTTTTTCTTAGAGGACAAGAGTCCTAGAACAATAAATATCTTTCTTTCTTTCTTCTACTTTCTTTCTTTCTTTCTTTCTAATTCCTTAGTAACCGCACCAAATCTGTGTTTGGACCTGATAGTTCACATTCTAACTGTATTAAGTCAACGGTAATGAGAGGTTTTAATCACTTGCCTTACTTGTGAGTCGACTTTTTTCGTAAATTGCTTCGGTTTCACATTCTCACACTCTTTTTCTGTCTTCCTCTCTTTCCCTCTGACTTTCTCCATTACCCCTTTCACTTTTACCTTTCCTTCTTGCCACGCAGGTCCGCTCCAGGAACGTTTGCGGAGTCTATAAGCGTTTGAACTAAACAGCAAGCTTCTCTAATGTGGATTCTCTTAACATATTTTGTCTATTTATCAAAATTGAGAATGATCCGCATTACCGATGAAAACTATTGTAAAATTCTGTCAAATCTACAGAACAAAGCAGCCAATATAGGTTTGAAGAGTTACTTGCCTTAAGTTTGAAACGAATGCTTGATATTCTTGAATTACATCCGCTAATTCCTTAGTAACCGCACCCAATCTGTGTTTGGACCTGATAATTCACATTCTAACTGGATAAATAATCCCAGAGGCGTAGTTCAGGGTTCAGTCATTAGCCCTCTTCTTTTCTCACTGTTCATAAATGACCCTTCCCGAAGTCATATTACACTGTAAATACCATCCTTACGCGGATGACTTCCAGATATATTGTCACTCGTCAATATCTGATTTGAAATCTTAAATCGCATTGATTAATGAATATATCAAGGGTATTGCATTCTGGGCGCTGAAAAACCATCTTTAATCAAATGAGTATAAAACCAAGTCAAACATAATCGGGCAAAGTCACCTGTTTGTCCAAATAGATGTTTCGTCTTTGCCCAACATTCAAATCGGAAGCTATACCATACCATACGATGAAATGATAAAAAAAACCTTGGTATAAAATTTAATAAATATCTCAGTAGGAAACAACAAGTACAAAATACTAAATAGAAAACCCTAGGTATATTACACCAACTATACTGATCGAAGAATATTATATCCCCTAAAATACGCACCACCCTCGTACAGTCACTAATTTTTCCGCACCTGGATTCACTCTTCACTGCTGACAAATCTCGATGAAGAAAACAACAAAAAACTGCAAGTGACTATGAACTCTACACTAAGCTTTATTTTTGACCTCAAAAAATGGGATCGGACAAGTAGCTCATATGCCCGCTTAAACTGGTTGAAATATAAACAACGTCGCCTGTATCACCTCACTTTCCTTACTTTTAACGTACTATCCTCTGGTAACCCGCCTAATCTGTTCCAAACACTTACTTGGAAAAGAAATATCCACTCAATATCTACCAGAAATCACTATGTTGACATTCATATCCCCTAGCATAGATCTCCTCACCTCAATAAATCTTTTATAGTGACTGCAGCTCAAATATGGAACCCATTACCATTAGAAATAAGAAACTCACAATCCATAAATGGCATCACATCCAAATTGTACAAGCTACTTCTAAATGACAAATGGCAGTTCCCTGAATAATCTGATAACGTTGTTCTATCAACTTCCATGAAGTGGGAGAGAATGTATATATTTAATTTTGTTTTTAGCTAATTTTTTGAACTGTGATTTCTATTTTGGTTGTGAATGTAATAACATGTACTGAAAAAGGATGTTTTCAACATTCCTGATATGTGTATATATATATATATATATATATATATATATATATATATATATATATATATATATATATATATATATATATATATATATATATATATATATATATATATATATATATATATATATATTTGTGAAACTGAAAACCGGCGAATTAACATTTAATGGGATTGAAATGTATATTATTTTTTTGTAATAATTACTACATATCTCCTTTTTTTATTTATTACTATGATTTTCGTACTTTTGTAATAACTATGTACAATATCTCATGGGCCAGAATGGTCCACGATAATAAATGAAGTGAATTGAATTCGTCCATTCTGTCGTCCATAGGGAAGTAAGGAAAGGGTAGGGTTAAAAAATATGTTTGTTATTTCGGCTGTCAGGCAACAGTTTGATGACGTATTGCCCTCTCCATATACCTCAATAGTCTGTGCGCATGTATAGCAATATCCACACCAGCTCCTCCCAAAGTTACAGCCCGTGGCAGAGTCCTGTTATTCTGCCCACAGGTGGGCGTAGGTTATTTGATGTGTCTTCCAAGTATGTTTATTTTCGCTTCCATGAATTTCCAACGAGATTTCGTCTCAAGGAGGAGAGCCTCCTTGCAAGAAAGACATGACGAGGCAGGGTGGACGTAGAGAAAGAGAGACGCTTCACCTTTTTTTAAGGAGGTGAGACGAGGAGTGGGCGAGGAAAAGAAAGAATGTTTGTGTGAAAGATAGAGAATGAGAATCGTCGCGTGAATTGAAGAAAACAACGGATGGAAACAATGGCAACCCGAGCAATCTAAAAAAAAAAGACTGAGCCGAATTTTATTATACTAATCCTAACATTTGGTTTGTAAAGAACACAATTGAAGGCAAAATAGAGGGAAAAGTCCCCAGAGGAAGACCCAGGAACAAGTTCATGGACCAAATAAAGAGGAAAGTACACAGGATGACATACCAAGATGTAAGAGAACTAGCATTAGATAGGGAACGGTGGAGGACTGCAGTAAACTAATCTTAGGATTGAACAACCAATGATGACATCATTATGTGGCCAGTCCGCCATCTTCGTTAATCCCGATATTCCTTCAGTGTTTACGGTCTGACGCACTTATATTGCAATTTCATGATGTTTTTCAACGATAACTTACTTGAAATCGGCAAGAAATCACCTCCTTAAATGCATTCTCCCTACACATAACTTTTCATATATTTGAATTGATGATTAACCGGATTCTCGGGATAGCCTGCGGTAAAATCAAGCAGTATCTATACAAGTAGTGAATATGTGTATCAAGGGTTTAATGCCATAAATTTGAAAACAGATGCTTCATGTTCTTACTTCACATCCGCTAATTTGTCCATTCCCTCTTGTTATCCGAGGAAAGTTAGAAAACGCAGGGATTGCCACTACGGCTGTAATTTCGGTCGCCAGGCTACAGTTTGATGAAGTAGTGCCCTCTCCATACACCTCAATTATAAAGATCCTTTAAAATTTTCCAGTTCTTTCCCGCCATAGAGTCAATTTTCATTCCGTGCGTAATCTCAAACCTTCAAGTTTAAGGGGGATAGTTTTTACAGGGATTATTTACATTGCGTCCAATTTTTGTAGGTGGGTATAATTTCAGCCATTGACTGCAGTGCAATTACAGGCACAGCTCATTTCAATCTGTTGGCGACAAAAATGCTAATGAAGGAAATTGTTGGCCCGAAAGTTTCATTGTGCTCTTTGCTGAAGTCGACTTTGAGTGTCAGTCACTATCATGCCGTACTAAAGAAGCTATTTCGGATATAAAAACATCCTCGAGGTGAGTAACAATTTCCGGTATATCTGCAAGAAGGCGGGGTTGAACACATCCACATCTAAATCTACGTACTACCCCGCGAGCCGCCATATGGACGTGTGGCAGGGGGTGGTAGGTCATCAGCCGTGTAAAGATGCAAGTTTTTGGGAAGTGTAATGGTGACATGTATCATGGGAATGTATTTAGAGGACCTCAATTTTATTGTAGTCTTTAATTGTGCGCGGAAAGAAGGACTTTGGTATCTATCTGTTTGGCAGTGTAACTCTCTTACTTTATCGCTCCTGTCAGGCCTAGAGATGTAGTGAGGCGTCATGAAAATATTCTCTGTGTCGCTCTGAAACACACCAGTTCTGAATATCTCAAGCAGCCTAAGCCTAGCATGCATCCTCCGATTCTCTAGGGGCTCCCACCTTAATCCCTCTAACAGTTCTGAAACACTATATGTTCGTCCGTAGCAGTTTTTTTATGAAGCGTGCTGCTTTTTTTTGTATTTTATAATTTTTTTTTGTTAAATCTTTACGACCAGGACCCCAAATGCTCGGGGCGTATTCGAGGTGTGGCCTAACCAGAGCGAAGTAGCATCTCTCTTTTTCTTTTTCATCCGAGGGCCTTCCCATTATACGCTTGACAAAACCTAGTTTCTTTAATGCTGTGTCGCATACGTTTTGTATATGTGTTTCCCACGATAAATCTGAAGTTTAGGCAATTCCAAGACATTTTACTGAATTTGAAGGCTTTTATGTTTACACCACCCACAGCACAGGTATGGCATTTGTGATGACTTTCGCAGGATGCGAACTGTGGTGCATTAGTTGATATTTAATTCTAACCCCCACTCTTTGCATCACGAATGAACGTTGTTAAGGTCCGATGACAGTGCTTCTAAGTCCACGTCTTCGCTTATTTCACGGTAGATAACTGTATCGTCCGCAAATAGTCTCCATTTACTGCTAAATTAGGGTGGGAGGGCACAAAATAGAGGAGTTTGAGCAGTTTATGTGTATGGGTAGTACTTTGGAGGAGAATGGGTTCAGTGGTAGGGACATAAGATGTAGAATTGCCATGGTTAAAGAAGCATTTCCAAAGAGGAGGAAATTGATGAGGAATGGTCTGAGTAGAGACGTAAATAAAAGGCTGGTGAAATCCCGAAAATGGAGAGTGGCGTTAAACTGGTCGGAGCTTGGTCCAAGGACACTGTATCGACATTTATATTCGTCTTATGTGGATAGTTAGTAATTGAATATGAAGGTGATGCCCTCGAGGGCAGGTCTGATTTAAAAATCGTATTTTCGTCTAATTTGAATAACGCACGTTTTTCGACAGTCACATGATTTCTTAAAGTACGTGTACATGCTTAATAATTGCGGGAAATTTCCCGCTTGGTCCGTTGATTAGATGATGTTACATCTTTCATGAACTGTTGGCATGCAGTTCCGTAACATTCTCAGATCGCTCTGGGGATCAGCGCCGCGAGTGGCTACTTGGGTGAAGCTAATGAAATGCGCGGGCCCTGGCAGCACTTTCATTGGCCGACTCGGTAATCCTCTATGTAGAATCCATGGCTTGGTCTTTGCGAAATGAGGATGTATTTACGCAAAGTTGAGGCCTTGGAGATGTGGTTGTGGAGAAGGATGGAGAGGGTTAGCTGATAGGCGAAAAGCACGAACGAGGAAGTATTTGATATGATTGGAGAGCAGAAAAAGCTGTAGGCGGAGGTTCGGAGGAGGCAGAAGAGATGGATGGAGGATGTTTTAAAAACAGATGGAATGCTAAAGAGAGTAATTGAGAGGAGAGTAACAGTGGGGCGGCGTGGAAGAAGAAGGAAGAGCCAGGGAATGCCGGACGAAATATGAAGAGGAAGACGATATGAGGAATTCAAGAGGGATATAATGGCGGCGGATCACGTGAACGAGGGAAAACGCAACGACATACCAGAAATTAGTAGTAGTAGAAATTAATAGTAGTAGTAGAAATTAGAATAAGTACCATCTAAAATCCTATTACCTTTCACCAAGAAGGAAAGGTAAAAGTGAAAAGGGGTAATGGAGAAAGTCAGAGGAAAAGAGAGGAAGACAGAAAAAGAGTGTGAGAATGTGGAACCGAAGCAATTTACGAAAAAAGTCGATTCACAAGTAAGGCAAGTGGTTAAAACCTCTCATTACCGTTGACTTAATACAGTTATAATGTGAACTATCGGGTCCAAACACAGATTTGGTGCGGTTACTAAGGAATTAGGGGATGTAATTAAAAAAATCAAGCATTTGTTTGAAACTTAAGGCAAGTAAATCTTCAAACCTATATTGGCTGGGACACAATCTTTAGGTTTCATCGTAAAACGAGTCGAAACGAGACGATAGGTAGTATTTAGTCTTCCCAGTTCTCGAAGCGCTTGCTTTATTAGCATTGATATAGACGAAGAGGGCATTACAAGGATATCAAGCATCTGTTTGAAATTAAAGGCAAGTGACTCGTCAAGCATACATTGGTTTCTTAGTGCAATGGATTCTTCTCGATTTTACCCTAGTGCCTAGGCTTTTCTACTTAGTATGTTTTAATTGTTGTTTCCAACTGAGTTGTTTATCAAATGTTATACCAAGGTTTTTTTTATCATTTCATCGTATGGTATGGTATAGCTTCCTATTTGAATGTTGGGCAAAGACGAAACATCTATTTGGACAAACAGGTGACTTTGCCCGATTATTTTTGACTTGGTTTTAAACTCATTTAATTGAAGATGGTTTTTCTGCGCCCAGAGTGCAATACCCTCGATATCTTCATTAATCAATGCGATTTAAGATGTCAAATCAGATATTGACGAGTGACAATGTATCTGGAAGTCATCCGCGTAAATATGGTATTTACAGTGTATTATGACTTCGGGAAGATCATTTATGAACAGTGAGAAAAGAAGAGGGCTAAGGACTGAACCCTGAACTACGCCTCTGGGATTATTTATCCAGTTAGAATGTGAATTATCAGGTCCAAACACAGATTGGGTGCGGTTACTAAGGAATTAGCGGATGTAATTCAAGAATATCAAGCATTCGTTTCAAACTTAAGGCAAGTAACTCTTCAAACCTATATTGGCTGCTTTGTTCTGTAGATTTGACAGAATTTTACAATAGTTTTCATCGGTAATGCGGATCATTCTCAATTTTGATAAATAGACAAAATATGTTAAGAGAATCCACATTAGAGAAGCTTGCTGTTTAGTTCAAACGCTTATAGACTCCGCAAACGTTCCTGGAGCGGACCTGCGTGGCAAGAAGGAAAGGTAAAAGTGAAAGGGGTAATGGAGAAAGGCAGAGGAAAAGAGAGGAAGACAGAAAAAGAATGTGAGAATGTGAAAACGAAGCAATTTACGAAAAGAGTCGACTCACAAGTAAGGCAAGTGGTTAAAACCTCTCATTACCGTTGACTTAATACAGTTAGAATGTAAACTATCAGGTCTATACACAGATTTGGTGCGGTAACTTAGGAATTAGGGGATGTAATTTTAAAAAATCAAGCATTTGTTTGAAACTTATGGCAAGTAAATCTTCAAACCTATATTGGCTGTGACACAATCTTTAGGTTTCATCGTAAAACGAGTCGAAACGAGACGATAGGTAGTATTTAGTCTTCCCAGTTCTCGAAGCGCTTGTTTTATTAGCATTGATATAGACGAAGAGGGCATTACAACGATATCGAGCATCTGTTTGAAATTAAAGGCAAGTGACTCATCAAGCACACATTGGTTTTCTTAGTGCTATGGATTCTACTCGATTTTACCCTAGTTTTCAGCAGGAATGCGGATTATATTTTATTTCAATAAATAAACAATAAACGCCAGGAGAATGCACATTAACGAAGTAAGTGTATGCTGATTTCAAATTAAGTTATCGATGGAAACATAGTAAAACTGCAAATTTAGTGTTTTAGCTCGAAAGTGATATAGGAAAATGAGGGTCAACGAAGAATTCTTCTGGTCTGGCTTCAGCCTCTAGCATTTTCCTGCGTAGCAAGTGCCCTCTCCATTTACCTTGTGGCTGATGGTCGGTTAGGTCAGCTAGCGATTAAGACAGCAAAGTTACGAGTGAAAACGGAAGGAAGGAAGAGACTCTCAAGGGATGAAATATTTAGTCTTAAGAATGCAAGTGCTTAAATCAATGATTGTGTGTAAGAGAAGTAAAATAGGTTTGGGCATTGTGAAAGAAATCATTTGAATAGTTCCATACGACTAATCGGAATAACTAAGTCCTTGGACTTTGCATACCCCGAAAGATCAAGGCATTGTGGGTATATGCTTTTGTAAAAAGTTTTGGCCGATATAGTATTATATGAAAAAATTTCTTTAAACGGTTTGTATTTTCAACTATTAAGTAACTCATAGTCACCAGGATTGCCATTTTATGCAGAAGGTGATTACATCTGCGGAAAAATATATCCGGGGGCCATATAAATCTCCGATATAAGTCCTGCTTTATTTTTTAATTGTACTCATATTAGGGATGCCACATCGACTGAAAAACATCGAGTAGTCGATTTTTCAATGTTGACAAAAGTAATCACCACTCAATCAATTATCATCGTATAATTTTACTACTCGACGTTTTCGATGCCTCAGCCAAAATGCATCGAGTAGTCCAATACATCGATGTTGATTTGGCATCCCTTACTCATATGTGTGAGAGGTTATGATATAAATTTATTTACGACTTTCTTGAAATTTCGAAAAGACGGAAAACTAAATGCGAACATGAGAAAGGATTCAACGACATTCTACAGCGGTTGATTCCTTTTTTCGGGTTTTCCGTTTCGGGTTGGTTCATGTTGATGTTGAGGATGATATTTCGCCGGCTGTCCTGCTGGCTTCCTCAGGTCCATGTAACCTGTCAGTTACATGGACCTGAGTCAGTCAGGTCAGTTAACATGGACCTGAGGAAGCCAGCAGGACAGCCGGCGAAATATTGTCCTCAACATCAACATGAACCAACCCGAAACGGAAAACCCGAAAAAAGGAATCGACCTCTATCTAAGCCCCGCGGAAGCTTTCATCAGAACAACATTCTACAGCATCTTACGACGTGGAAAGTAGTATGAAGATGGCGCGCCGTCTATTCTTCTCCTTGTAATGTATGCATAACGAGTTGGGAGGGGTCGAATGCCGCGTCAAACGGGGCGGCGGGCGTAGGAAGTCTCAACGACTTCGCCATTGTCCTCCGCCGATGAGTCACGACGAAAAAGCCCACTGTGTGCTCTCCCTACGCCTTGAGGATAAAGAGTGAAAATTAAAGAGGGAAAAGGATACTGAGAGAAGTAATCGAGTTACCAGGGCGAGAGCGAAGACCCACCCTCCCACCGTGAGAGCAGCGGCGCCAAGGGAGCGACGGGCGGCGGGGAAGGAAAGTACGCGATTCGAAACAGAAGATTACAAGACTGCGCCGGGCGGCAGTTGCCAAGGAAGATTCCCCTTTCGCTCGCTCATACGGTCCAGTTCTTTCGCCAAAATAAATTTGCGGCTCCCAACTTTTGTTTTTGTCGAGAAAAAGAACCATATTACATCGGGCGACGGGTTTATTGTCCCCCGCTCCATCCCCGACTGAAATACTTTCCGCGCCAGACGACGGAAAGTTTAATTTAACTTGGCAACCACCTCCCTTGTTGTTTGGTCCATGGAAACAGCGAGCCATTACGGCCTGCATCTCTCTTGTCACATTATACTTCGCGCCTTATTTAAACTATTTACTCATACGCGGACAAGGGGTTTCGTGGCGAGTTCATTCCCTGAGAAAAGATGTAAATTTCACAAATTTCATTTGATAAAAAACTGTTAACGCCTGAGGAAAATGTGATGAGTAAAAAATAATTCAAACCGCAAACTGGACTGAAGGCAGCTTTACGTCACAATTCACATGGTCCAATTCTCTTTCCCATTCCTCTCATCTGACGCGTTCCGAGATTGTGTTCTGTCATACATGTGCAGATGCCTTACGACAGAGATGGAAACAAAATTGGAACGTATTGATATCGACTAATGGCCGGTTGCAAAAAAATTTAGTTATGGAATCAATAGTTATGAGATCCATAAAGTTATAGAACTCATAAATATATTCGGGTTGCAGGAACACATCTATTAGTTACTTAACTATTTATCAATAGTTACTAGCTTCGAATATTTGATTTAATCTTCCACCGCTGGATATAAGTTACGAAAGTATATTCTATGAATAATTGATAATGCAAATTATAATTGGTCAGTAAGATTAAACAAACTGTTCATTCGTTTCAAAACAACTCTTTAATCAAATAATTAAGTCTCCAAGCGGTTCGTTGCGCTTCCGCCATCTTGTCTACTTATGGAACTCATAACTCCATGCCATAAGTTATTAGACCAATGAATTTATTGAATGTTTGTGCAACACTTATTGAATGGTTGCCATGACTTATGGGTCCCATAACTTTATTGAATACATATGTTACGTTCCTGCAACTGGCTATAAAGGAGTCAGGCAATTGGTAAATATGTGAAAACATTGAAAAATATGCCTTGGAATTTCCACACGTGATTATAGCACGACCAGTTTCGAAACTAAGTTACATCCCCACCTGAAGATGCAACGAAACCGGTTGTGCAAATAAATCCATGTGGAAATTGCAAAGTTTATCATTTAACTGAGTCATTGTTGAATAATCCCGGCAAATAGGAATTGTCGTGGGAAACCATCCTGGGGAGCAGACCTACAAAACACATGCGGCACAGCATTAAAGAAACTAGGTTTTGTTAAGCGTATAATAGGAGGGTCCTCGGATGAAAAAGTCAAATAGAGATGCAACTTCGCTCTGGTTAGGCCGTACCTCGAATACACCGCTAGCATTTGGGACCATGGTCAGAGAGATTTAACCAAAAAATAAATAAAATACAAAGGAAAGCTGCGCGTTTCGCTAAATAACTGCTAGGAGCGAACATATAGTGTTTCACGACTTTTAGAGGGATAAAGATGGGAGCCCCTAGAGACTCCGAGGCTACACGCTGGACTTAGCTTGCTTGAGAAATTCAGAACTGGTGTGTTTCGGAGCGACACTGAGAATATAATCATGATACCTTACATAATCTCATTTCATTAACTTTTAGAGGTATTAAGGTAGGAGCCCCTAGAGACGCTAAGGTTAGTGTGTTTAAGAAATTCAGAATATGTGTTTCAGGGCGACTCTGAGAATATTATTTAGACACCTCACTTTGTATCTTGGTCTGAAAGAAGCGATAAAATAAGAGAGATACATTGCGGAATAGATAAGTAAAAAATTCATTCTTGCCACACACAATAAGTGGCCATAATTAAAACTGAGGATCACTCAATGCACTCCTATAATACATGCCACCATTTCACCTTCCAAAACCTTATCCCTTACCTCTTTACACGGCTGGTGTACCAACTGCCATGCCTACCATGCTGCAACCCATGTGGTGGACCGCAGGGTAGAATGAAGATGTAGACAGTGGAGCCAGAGACGGCGTCTCGCAATTAGAAAGTTATCGATGGAAAACAGTTAAATTAAGAATAGTGCGTTATTATTAAGTTAATTATATATATATATATATATATATATATATATATATATATATATATATATATATATATATATATATATATATATATATATATATATATATATATATATATATATACACGATGTGGATAGGATGGAGGAGATAGACACACAAAAAAAGAGACGATCACACTTACATAGCTAGCTTTCGGAACTAGTCCGTCTTCAAGGCGTATCACGGAACAAGAGGGTATTTGTTCCGTGATACGCCTTGAAGACGGACTAGTTCCGAAAGCTAGCTATGTAAGTGTGATCGTCTCTTTTTTTGTGTGTCTATCTCCTCCATCCTATCCACATCGTGTGTTCATCGCCGCATGGCTGACTCCAATCCATCAACGTATATATATATATATATATATATATATATATATATACTCATATATATATATATATATATATGTATATAATATTTATTTAATAATAATAATTTAATAATATATATATAATAAATAAATTAGTGCGTTAACCCGCAAGCGTTATAGGCAACTGAGCGTCTAAAAAGATGGCGCACTGGCTTCAGCTTCTAGCATTGGCCAGCATAGCACGTACCCTTTTCATGCACCTCAATGTCGTCACCAGTTGAATGTAATCTATGGAAGAAACAAGGCTCACCAACTCATTGAATAAGGATCGAACAGACGTGTCGATCCGAGTGTAATACTTTCCTCCGCCGACTCCGAAATTCGGAATATTTTAAAGTCGGAGCAGAAGAAAGTGGAAGAGACGCCTGGAAAAGTGGGAATTAAATCCTAGTCGGTGTGGTGTCGAAGGGAAAGTGGACGAGAGAGAGAGAGGCGCGAGAAAGAGTGTTGTGATGAGAACATAATTACCGCTCGCGTTCCCCAAAGACCCGAGAGTTTCGCCTCTACTTCGTTCAGCAATGCTAATGATCTTTCTTTTATTTTGCATACGCGTTCGGAATCACTCGCAACCGATCCCATCGGGCTCTCAAAGGGGGGAGGGAAAAATCACTTTCCTTTGCCACGTTTGAGGCTAGTGACCTCTTCCAATTTTCTCCACCCAACCCCCCACCCCACAATCATATATGTGGATCCCAGAAGTCAAGGGGTCTAAGTGAGATTTTTGAAAAAAAATAAGCTAGGTACAGGAATGGGATGTGAAAATATAAATCTTTTAGTTGGTAAAGGTATACAAGTGATTTTCTTGACAGGTTGTGCTATCTAGGGTAATGCCTCTTAACTTCTTAGTGAGTTGTACCAAACATTTTCAACTTTGACTAAACTTTTCTCAAAACAACGATTTTGTTATTTAGACCCCTTGACTTCTGGGGTCCTAATATATTATTTCTCAAAGGTGATTTTTCGTCGCAACGCCATAACTCCCATAATTCTTCATCAAAATTAATGATTCAAACGTCATTTTAAAGCTCATTTCCCCGCTATTGACGAAAAATAGACAAATGATTTAAAAATAAAGTTTTTATTCAAAAATGATACAGTGCCATCTGCTGACAATATAATCAACTAATATGTTGGCTATGGTTACGTGCTTAAAAGACTGCAGGAGGCGCCATCTATTAACACATCGTTTAGTTAGATTGTTTACTTTCTACATGCAATCAGTGTAACCGTTTACGTTTAAGTTATGTATCTTTAACAGAAACATAAATAACATATAACTGTCCAAGGGAAGAAACAGATGAAAGAACAGGAAGAAAGAAGGAAGAAGCTGCATACTGTGCGAAATATTCGACAGGTAGAAGTACAGGAAGAAAGAAGGAAGAAACAGGAAGAAGCTACATACTTTGCGAAATATTTGCACGGGTCAGCTAGTCTTATTTAAATTTTTAGGTCCCAGTAATAAGGGCAGAATAACGTCAGACTTGGATTCGCCAATTAGTATGAGCACTCGAATGCGGACCATTCCTTGATTAAATCGATGAAAGCGAATCGTCGACGAAAAACACTACGTTTACCAATCGAACTCAGAACTATATGAACTCGGACCGATCTAAACATTCTAAGCTAGCCTACTCGGATCGCCTGGTTTATCAATGCAAAATCGATTGAAATATTGATTTGAATCGGTTCATATCGATTTTAAATATCAGGCTATCATACCTAGATGGACCGGGTAAATCGATCTGGGTTCGATTGGTAAACGTAGAGAATGAGAAACGGTTCAAGGCGGCTTTAAATATAGAATTAGACTTCTAAGGAGAGAGCGAGTGTAGCGATATCTTAAATCGTACCTATTGCTACTGGTAAAGCATTGTTCTTCTTTTTTAACATTTTTTCAGTATTCTACCAGTTATAGTAGATTTCGTTGACTGTTAGAGAATCTCCTCCCACAACACAGTTTTCTACACTTTCAGGGGCCTATCTCGCCCTTATTCGCCTCAGCATACGATCTGCCCTACTTCATCCAGTCAATGAAACCTTTTCTTTTTCTTCCCCTTCCCCGCTTGTCCTTCCCTCTATTACATTCTTGAGTAATCCCTCGCCCATCATTACATCCTCCAGCCATGTACTCTGCCGATCTCGAATTTCATTCAAAAGTCTCCTTTCCTCGCCCACTATTCCAAGCACTTCCTCTACAGTCTTCCTCTCCGTCCACCTCACCTTCTCCATCCTTCTCCACACCCACATCTCGAATGCCTGCAGCCTATTCTCGTCCTCCTTTCTGATGGTCCATGTTCCTGCCCCAAAAAACGCTACGCTCCATATCAATTTCTTCAACAGCCTCTTCTTCACATTCCCACCCAAGGTCCCCGTCATCAGCTCCCTTCCACAACTAAACACCTCCTTAGCTAGCGCTATTCTCTTCCTTATGTCTTTGCAACTATGTCCGTTTTCTTCTAGCGTACTACTTAAGTAATTAAAATGCTCTACTTGCTCGACCTTGTGTCTTGTGTGCTCAACAATAACCTCAGTCTCGCGTTCTTTGTTCTGGAGAATCTAATTACATTTGTTTTCCTATAGTTTATCTTCATTCCGAATATCCCGCACTGCATTTCAAAAGCATCTACCAAAGCTTGCAGTCCCTTCGAGGATCCACTAACCAACGCCTGATCGTCGTTGACATTATTTCTAACAAATTCACTCAATGAAGAAAAGCGGAACGAAATAAGTGTTATTATATTATGTATAATCTTTGTTCTCAGCGAATTGTGTTACCACTTTGGACTATTTCCAATTTTCTGCTGTGTATTTGTTTTAATATAAATGCAACGCTTCGTTCTTCCCATTGAGGTAGATGGTGATGGCGCTTGCTATGGTGGCCAATGCTAGAAACTGTAATGAGGACGTGGCCCGTGCGCCATCTTTGCTTACGTAAGACTTAAGGCTTTCCCGGCGAATTCTTAGAATGTATAGCTCTTGGGTTTCGAACCGGGTGATGGTAGTTTTTGGCAACGACGTTTCGAAGGCGTAGTCTGCCATCGTCCTCAGGGTGGTGATTTTGGCCAGGAGGGTGTCACTTTATATATGCTCTGTGGAAGGGGTAGCTTGCTTCTGATTGGCCCTTTTTTCCCGCTCTTTTTCTTATGAGACTCGAGAAAAAAAGAGCGGGAAAAGAGGGCCAATCAGAAGCAAGCTAGCCCTTCCACAGAGCATATATAAAGTGACACCCTCCTGGCCAAAATTTGACATAACAAATGTTGAACCTCTACTCCGCCTATGCTGCGACGGGACGAAGAGGATAGCTGATAACAACAGGATGCTTCTGAACAACATCATTAGCACAGCAGGTGGTCCACTGCCGAGAAAACCAAGGAAGAAGCTGCACTCCACACCGAGATTTATCTCCGACCACCTACATCTCTACCACCCAGATGTCACGCTGCCTCCGAATAACATCCGACCAACGGTTCCCGCACCAGCGCAGCTAACTATCACCCCAGGTTTTCCTCTACGTCACAAGAAAACAAGAGAAAGAGGAAGAAACAGCTGACGGAAGAACCGGCGTCCTCAGTGACCCCCCCAGCAACCCCCGCCCCAAGAGACTCCCCCCCACCTCCCCAGTGATACCCAGTTAATCACCAGTGCCAGTGACTTTATTTATTTACTATTTTTATTACTAGAGTCGTATATATATATATATATATATAAAGACATTCAGTACTATAAACTTTCTTTAGTTTATCCCTGTTATTACCTGCCCAGTGATACCCAGTTGATCACCAGTGCCAGTGATATTATTTATTGTTATTTATTTCCAGAGACATAATTATAATTTTTTTTCTACATATCCAGTGTTAAAATTTACAAAATTGACGGTTTGTTTTTGTTCGTTGTCTTTGTCCTTGTTGCTGTTTTGTTAAGATTGTGGCCTGGCGGTGGTTTTAGCGGGTTTCCCACCGTCCTAGTGCGAATGCCGGGCCAATATTTTCCCGCACCAGTGTAACAATGTCCAGTGATTTCCCTGAAGAGGCGACAGCCTAAAGCGGGGTCCACACCGTTGTTTTTGTTTTTGTTATTCTTGTATTGTTTGGTGTGGAAATAAACGTATTTTGACTTTGACTGGCCAAAATTATCACCCTGAGGACGATGGCAGACTACGCCTTCGAAACGTCGTTGGCAAAAACCACCATCATCCGGTTGGAAACCCGGGAGCTATACATTCTATCTTTGCCTACCCCGATTTTTCTCTAGCACTTATAGGCTGACGCACTAATTTTGAAATGTTACGATATTCTTCATTGATAACTTACTAAATTTCCCGATGCATTTACTCCTTTATTGTGCACTCCTCTAACATGTATTACTTATTCATTAAAATTAAAAATTATCCGTATTTCCAATTAAAACTATTGTAAAATAGAGATGAATCCATAGCACTAAGTCACCAATATATATTTCATGAGTTACTTGTCTTAAACTTCAAACAGTTGATATTCTTGCTATAAATCCGCTAATTCGCCCATTCCGTCGTCCTAACAATAGAAAAGTAAGGATAGAGCAGGGCTAAACAATATGGATGTTACTCCGGTTGTTAGGTGCCTGTTTGATGACGTTGTGCCCTTTTTACATACTTCAATGGTTCTTCCTGCTGAGAACGTGGTCATGAGACAGAAAAATTCAGTTATATTTGTGTTCTCTGCTTGCCACACGACTGACCATTGTTGATTAAAATTTTAAAAAAGCATTAATTAAAAATGTAATGGTTGATAACGAACATATTTATGGAAAGATATCTTTTCCAGACAGTGCTCAGACGGTGTAACCGTCTTCCCAATTGAAATTAGATGAACGCTTGACCTATTCCTTTGCTTCTTAAATCAACTGGGGATATCATGAAGCAGTTCCAGCGGGGGGTATTATGGAGCAGTTCTAGCTGGGACTTAAGCTCCATTTATGAGGATTTTTTATCCTGCCCTCGACATGAAATGGTTGGCGATAGACGAAGTCTGCCATTCCCTCACCGCAAGCTCTCCTTTGTGCTCTTCATGCCTTGTTTTAATTGGCCGTTTGGTTTGCCCTACATAGCTAGAGCCACAGGAACAGGGAATCGCAGATATCCCTTCCATTTGGAGAGGAGGAATATCATCTATTACAGATGGAGGGAACCAGCTAATTTTCTTCACCGAGCCAAATCTCGTTTCAACGTTGGCTTTTCTCAAGATTCGAGCAATGCGGTCGGATGCTCCAGAAACGAACTGGACGTTTGCATCAATCAGAAGGATAACGGTGGCATATTTCATTTCCACACTTCGATACTCCAAGGAACCCTTGTAATGGGTATCATATCCAATGACTTCCCGAATGCCAGTCATTTGCGATAGACTGGAAGGTTTTGGGTTGGCAGCCCTCGGAGTGGTTCGATCGGTTGATGGGATTGTCAAATTTGTGATTGATTGGTAACATATATGCCAGTACCCGAGTGGAAGTTGGACTGCTGAACATATAAATTATAACAGTTACACCCTCTCCGTTGGAACGGTTAGATGATGTAAGTTTAGGAATGTAAGCTCATCGTATTAGAGATTCTACACCTGCAAAAATAAAAAAAAACAACACGATTTATTTTGCCCTTTTTTATCTATGTCGAAATATGATATTACCGTTAATGGTCAAAATAGTCTGTAACTCATAAAAAAGGTGTGGAAGGCACATGGTGTAAATATAGGACATATAGTGGAAATGGTTAATCATAAAGAAGACGGACATATTCATGTATCTGTAAAAACAAATGTTTGTGATACATAGAATATGCACAACTTCACGCAAATACTACCCTCTAGACAATTCTTAACTCACATTTTGGTAATAGACAACTATTTTACCAGCCAGTTAAAAAAACTGATAGTGAATTCTCATTATATTAAACAGAAAAGTACATAACTATGGATTTACAAAAAAACTTATAAATATCGTGGTAAAAGAATGGTAGTGATGACGCCTAAACTGTTTAATGTTTCACCGAAGGGTTTGCATAATATAACAATGTCTGTAACAGTAAAAAATGTAAATATACTTGGATAAAGGTTTCTCGGGTCTTCCACCGGGTGAGCAGGTCCATGGGGCCCAACGTTTCGGAGAACGACTTGTCCTCCATCATCAGGGGGGGTTCAGCTTCCGATTCCATTCGGAAGCTGAACAATCCCCCCCCCCCCCCCCCGACGTTGGGCCCCATGGACCTGCTCACCCGGTGGAAGACCCGAGAAACCTTTATCCATCAGATACGCCGGGAAAATCTGAGGTCCTTCGTCAATATACTTGTTTGAAAAGAAAGACTCTAGGTAATTATAATTCTCAAAGTAAACGACAGGAGTCTCAAATAAGAGTGTCGTAAAATAGTGAATTATGGGCAATCGACCGTATAACTTGAGCACGTTCTGATGAACCTATTGTGGCTCAGAAGGATTCCATCGTTTAATATAAAATCTAGAATGAAAGTTAAACTTTAATTTATACAAATATTAAAAGTAAATACTTTATGAATCTGTCATTGCAAAACAAATGTTTTAACTCAAACATAAATTAAATAAAAACAGTTTTACATTCAATCTTAAGGTAGTTTGAACTAGATAGTTCCCTAATCATAATGGAGACCATATTAGATTTATGCGTTTAAATTTAAGTAGCTCTAGGAAAAGTGAATTAAATAATACATTATTATCACTGCAATAATATACTTGTATATGACTGAAATTCTCGGTAATAAAATAAAAATATCCGCATGTCTTTGATTTGACTCATTTTTTTTCTCGCGGTACGTTAAAAACTCCTTCGCAACGGAAGGCTTTTTGCGATTCTGAAAACAATCACAGCGATTACAATATGATTTTTTTCGCAATCGATCGATAAAACATACAAACTAAAACCAGTTAGTTTTTTGGCGAGATTTAGGAGTTAGAAGAGTCTCATTTTTAATTAATAAAATTTCTCTGGAGAGCGTAACCTAACATTTCCAATGTAAAAGGGCTGATATTATCAGTCAAAATTTATGAAAGTATAGTATTCCGGTAAGGGGGTTGACATTTTGGTATCTTTGTAAGATGGATCTATTTTTCTTTAAAAAGAGACCAAATTCATTAATTTTTCTAAGCGAAATGATATTTCGCTCAAACTACCTTAAAAAGGCCAACCTTAGGTACCTCCACCTCGCATTAATTCCGCTAAAATTACCCCGAGTTTCGCAAAATCCTACATTGTGCCGGACTTCCAAAAGGTAGAGCTCATTTATTAACCCGTCAATAAAGAAAAAAGAGCAAAAAAGGGGAGGTTAATAAGAAATATCGCACACATGAGAGATAGAGAGAGCTAGCCCCTTATTTAACCACTTTGGGTAAACGATGGCTCGGAATTCTTTCCCGAACTTGCCCCGTTCTGGAAGAAAACGCGAGTTACATGGGGACGGGATGGAAGGAGAGGAGGGAAGCCTTACATGACGAGAAAGGCTCATTGTATAGTCCTGACAGAAGGTTCGCTCCAGGCTGGCTTCGGGCCAAAGAGTGGCCCATCGGGGAGGGAAGGGGGTTGGAGTGGTATGAATATGAAATCAAGTCAAGTCTTGAGATGGGATGGGAGAAAGAAAGAGAGAATACAAGTCACGGTAGAAGAGGGTCCAAAATCTTAAATTCCAGGAGAGGGGAAGGAAGATGTGAGTGATGGGGTCAAAGATCTATGCGGAGATCCCCGCCTGCTCGGGTTACCATGGAGGTTATCTACCTGTTAAGGAGGAACCTGGGATTCGAAGTCCTGTTTATATATTTATTTATTTATTACATCGATATTACAATTAGACACTGTATGGTGGCAACATAATATTATTTTAGGAGGAAATTATAATAATAAAGTTTAAAAAATGCGTACTTCTGCATAAAACGTCAAACAGACCTCTCGTTTTTAATGAGTAACATTTTTTTTACATTCAGATTCCTTGGTAATGGTTTTGTGAGTTCTTCTGGTAATTGATACAATTCAAAGACCCCGCGATTTAACCCTTAACTGTCGGGTCTTTTATGGCCCGACGTAATTTGTACTTTTTTCGTAATGGTAAACCGGCAGCTCGCAGCAACCGTGGCTACGATGTAATCCATGGGAAGAGGGAGCGAGAGTGAGCCAGTTGAACTTGAGACAGTTCGGGTGACTGTTGTTGTTTACGAGCAATTCCAAAAATCGGGTCAAAAAATAACCCGAAGATAGTGTATACGTGGAAAACCCCACGGTAGTAATTAAGGGTTAAGAAGGAGTATTTGGCAACCTATTTCTAAAAATGCATAATATTTGCTGTAATAAATAAATTTAGGCATACTGCTGCCGTACATTTTATATTAAAGTACATGTAAATACTCATTAGGACGGACGATCGAGGAAGTTTTGCCTACAGTTTCTTGATTTGGTCACCAAGGCACGACTAAGCTGACTTCAGATTGGAGATTAGCCAACGAAAAATAGAACTTACTCTATTTGCCATATCGGGTAAGGTATTATCAAAGATATATGCGGGGATCTTCGCCTGCTCGGGTAACCATAGAAGTAATCTACCTCTTAATGAGGATCCTACACTTCGAAGTCCTTTTTTCTTAAGATGTACAATATTTACTGTAGTAAATAATAAATTTAGGATTACGGCTGTCTTGCATATTTCTTAAAAGTACAGGTAAATTCTCCTTACGCCGAACAATCCAGGATATTTCGCCCAGAAAGTATCCATATCTTGCGTGAGCGACACGTAATGACGTCACACTTGTATGGGTGTCCTTGTCATGATGCCGAGATGAGAAGAATAAAGACTCTCACCTGATTCCCTGCTCACAACATTTATGCCTTTAACTTGACTTTTTTTACGCGGTACGATTAAAACTTCATAACGGAAGGTTTTTTGTGGTCCTAAATGAATTACAGCGGTGACAATGTGATTTATTTTCAAAAAAGTCGAGAAAACATACAAATTAGACACTTTTAATTTTTTTAACGAATTCTAGGTGTTAAAAGTTCCACATGAAAGATGGTCTCTCTGGAGTGCGTACACGAACAATTTCCCATGTGAAAGGGCTGGTATTTTTCGTCAAAAATTTCGGGATGTAGTGCGGTAAGGGCTGATATTTTTATATCTTTGGAAGTGGTTTCTTTAAAAAGAGACCAAATTCATTGTTTTTTTTTAGGTAAAATGATATTTCGCTTACACTACCCTAATTATAAGAAGTATCAGACGTAACTTTGTGAAAATTTGTTATGTTCATAATGAGCAATAAAACTTTTACTATTTTCAAACTTTTTCAGTATTCATCGACCAGGTTTCAACACCTTGATAATGACACTCTGAGTTGAAACCTCGTCGGTGAACAATATAAAAGTGTGAAAACAGTAAAAGTTTTATCGTTCGCCATGATATATCTTAAATATTTCCACTTAAACTCGGCTCCACGGCAAGTTAAATCGCGTGAATATTTCGCTTCCGTTTTTCATTTTTTTTCACGAAAGCTGTTTGTCCTTGAGATCCGATTAGCATTCGAGGGTTACCGAACTCGATGAGCACCCCGAGGCTCTTCCAAAAAAATAATAAATTTTTAAAATCGTTGCATAGAGGTGAAAGTGCGAATTAGAAGATAACTCCCGAATAGATGCCTCGGAGAAAGCAGAATTTTTTCCAAAGAGCATTTTTTAAAAAAAGCTGATATAAAGGCGTACCCGCAGGGAAACACCCACAGACATTAATATTCATGACGCGTTATTTCCGGAAATCAAACAAAGCGTTCGCGAAACATCCTCCATTTTTCATTCTTCGTAAAATTTATTCAGGGAAATATTTATGTCGCGGGAAGTCAAGTTACAGCGGAAAGTTTGGTGTGAAAATTTTACTACCCGTTCCTTTTTCTAATGAGTAGATACTCAAGTGTTGCCTCGTGTAAAAGAACGATACAGAGAATATTATCATGACGCCTGACTACATCTCTAGGTCTGAAAGAAGCATTAAATAAGAGCAATACATTGCCAAACAGATAGTTACAAGAGCTCGTTCTTTCCGCGCACAATAAGCGACCACAATAAAAACTGGGCTCCACTAAATACACTCCCATAATACACGTCACCATTTCACCTCCCGAAACCTTATTCCTTACATCTTTACACGGCTGGTGTTCTAACACCCTCTGCCACACGCCCATGAGGCGGCTCGCAGAGTAATATGTAGATGTATATGTCTTCAATTCCCTCCATTTTATCGTGATGCCACGAGGTATTAATATTCAAGTGGTATGAGATGAATAGATATCCCTTTGAATTGAACCAGCACCTGAATATCCTTTTGCTATGCAGATGATCAGATTCCGATAGCCCAGGACCACGATGACTTATCTTACATGTCACGTAAGCTAATTGAAGAATATAAAATTTGATGTCTGGAAATTAATATCAGAAAGACTCCCAAATGAAAAAAAAAGACTTCGTTTTCTTCCACTGATTTATTTTTTCGGCACGACATGTTTCGACACATAGAGGTCATTTTCAAGTACAAAAATTTTTGAATTTTACCCCACCCCTTACCCCTTACCTCTCTCCGGGGTTTCCCCCTCCCTTCACCCCCTCCGAACACCCACTTCTTCCACCCCTCTCCAACCTCCCTTAAGTTCTCTCCATAGTTTTTTCGGGATAGCTGCGTCAAGTTTTATTCAGATGACGTTTCCTGGCCTATGCTGGCCACATCTTCAGATCAGGTCTGATTGCCGACAGATGGAAATGGCCCTGTATATATACCATCCTCAGGTTGGCCTACCAGTGGCGCTACCAATCAACATCGAGGACCCCGATTTTGGCGCGCTTTTGCGTATGAGTCTCTTCCAAGCGGTGTTCAGTCTCTGCCCATCATCTCTGTTGAAATTGTCTGCTACTTTTTCAATTTCAATAGCCTCCCGGATGATGCGAGGGAAATAATACTTTTCTTTGGCTAGGACTTTTGCTTTATCAATCATAAGTCCCTTAAGCTTTACCAATCATAAGTCCACTCCCTTAAGTCCCTTCCAGGTATTTATATTTCCTTGAAATTCAAAAATTTTTGTACTAGAAAATGACCTCCTATGTGTCGAAACATGTCGTACCGAAAAAATAAATCAGTGGAAGAAAACGAAGTCGTTTTTTCATTTGTAAATATCAACTTCCACATAATTGAGCCTGATACCATTGAACGTATCAGAAAGACTCTAAATATGTGCATTCGAGCAGCACAATTAAACATAGAACTGGAATATTGACAGGGAATACAATATCGCCATGAATATAACTATGTAATTGGGTGTTAAAATAACTCATAATGGAACCGTGGATGGTGCAATTAAAGGGAGATATTTTCAATGAAAAAGGGTAATAGCCATGTTGAATGTCATTTTATGGGACCAAAGTATATCCAAAGCTAATAAAAAATTAATACATTTCTTACATCAATTGTAAGAAGCATTATCCCATATGGGAGTGAGATATGGCAGATGAAGGAGAGAACAAAAGAAGATGTGTTACAGAGATGGATGACTGGAGACGATCTGCGGGGATATCCAGAGGGGAAAGAATAAGAAATGAGTGAATAAGAAATAAAATAACGGGTGTCACACATACAATAGTCATTGAAATTTAAAAAAAAACAGCTTTTGTGGTATGGTCACAGTTAACGTATGATGGGCGAGAGATTACTTAAGCAACTTACTTTTAATGTGGAATCCACAAGGTAAAAAAAAGGAAGGCCCAGAATTAGTTGCAGAGAAGGCATAGAAAAGGCAATAAGAGAAATGCAGTTAGCAGGACTGTGGATGAACAGTGAGCAATAACCATTCGTCATCGAATAACGTCATGGATCGTTAAAAATCCGATTATATATCTTTATGCATACATCAATCCCAAATAGAGTTTCAGTTTTATTCCTCCATTCCTTCCATCAATTATTTCTCTCAAAAGTTCCTCTCATTTTCTAACTTCCATTTCACCAGTAGAGGATAGCCATCTGATGGTGATGGCAACAAAATTGAAATGATGCAATATAAGCTTTGCCAACAGTTACTGCTCAAGTTCCACTTTGTATAACTAGCCAGCATTAAAGCTAAAACATTGCCGAAACCCGGGACCGAACCAGGGACTTTTAGATCTTCAATCTAACACTCTCCCAACTGAGCTATTTCGGCTGATGGGAACAAATCACTGATGTTAACTACAGCATGTGAATGATATATGTTATCCCAAAGCTTTTACTATATTCCCTATGGATTTTACCTATCCGCACCCTACATTAAAAGGAAGATCTAGAAAATCTTATGCAAGTTCTTCTTAAGTCATCAAAACCCACCTGAGGTAGTGGACAAATTCATATGAAGAAAAGAACCGCTCATAATGACGGCCGCCATCCCGAATTTGAAATGGTGACGCATATTATGGAAAATTATTGAGTGAACCTCAGTTACTATTGTAATCGCTTAGTGTGCGCGGAAAGAATGAGTTTTAAAACCCATCCGTTCGGCTATGTATCTCTCTTATTTTATCGATTCTGTCAGGCCTAGAGATATAGTATGACGTTATGGTAATATTCTCTATGTCGCTCTGAAACACAACAGTTCTGAATTTCTCAAAGCAAGTTCAGCCTAGCGTGTAGCCGCGGAGTCTCTAGGGGCTCCAACCTTAATCCCTGTAAAAGCTGTGAGACACTATATTTTCGCTCCTAGCAGATTTTAACGAAGCGTGCTGCTTTCTTTGTATTTTATTAATTTTTTTGGTTAAATCATTATGACCAGGGTCTCAAATGCTAACGGTGTATTCGAGGTGTGACCTAATCAAAGCATACATACATGAGCATAATCGTAGCCATTATATGCAAGAAGTCGGTTATAAATCGCTGAAAGTGTAGAATATTTTAATTTGGGTGAGCATAAACGATTTCACCCAGAAAGTATGGATAAGCAGGTGATAAATAGGTCAGAGAAATGGGTGTTAGTGGAGAGGGACAAGTCAGAGACATTGTCTCGAACACCGCCAAATGGAGTGAAACTTCGCCTAGTTATTCCATACCACCAAGAGAAATTAGATTGTAAATTTTAAAAAATTACATATTTTCCTAGCGCAACATTGCTAACCGATAAATTTATGTCCTGTGTGTTTCAGGATGTGCAATTCAGGTGGGAATTGTTTTCAAAAACCCTGCAAGTACCCCTACCGGAGTCCTGGAATTCTAAGGATCCTTATCCCATTCTCATCTCCATTTATTCCAGCCAACGATGGTTCGCAATCGTTGATTCCAATTTACTTTGCGGTAAAAATCCCGTCGTTCGCGCGTCAGTCTTCAGAAGCAGTCAAGGTAGTTTGAGCGAAATATCATTTCACCTAGAAATCAATTTATTTGTTCTCATTTTAAAGATAAATATCTTTTCCTTCCAAATATACCAAAATATTACCCCCTTACCGAAATACTTTTCGGGATATTTTCCAAAAAAAACCGGCCTTTTATTAGGAAAATGGTACGTATATGGATTCCAGGGAGACCTTATTTAAAAAAGCGGGGAATTTCTAAAACCTAGATCTCGTCAAAAAATTAAAAGTGTGCAGTTTGTATGTTTGCTAAACTAATTTTTGAAAATAAATCACATTGTCATCGCTGTTATTTTTTTAGTATCACAAAAAACCTTCCGTTGTGAAGGAGTTTTTAACGTTCCGCGCGAAAATAATAAGTCAAAATGCAGATATTTTTATTTAATTACTTAGAATTTCAGTCATACATAAGTAATTTATTTTATTCTTAATATTGGTGGTTTCAGGCGATACTTTATGAAATTTACTAAACATTTTGAAAGAATTGAGTTAACTTTGTTCTTCCACCATGAATTTAATAACTTGCGACCATGGTTTCGACGATTAACGTCATCATCAGGTCCATTATTTTTCAATAAAAGTAATTTATTTTAATTTATTTATAAAACCTTTCAACATTAATAATCTATATTTAATATATGGTCCGTAAAGCTGCTGAAATTAAAACGCGAAATTCGTATATAATACCTATCCATTATGATTGGAGAAAAATCACCGGAAAAAAAAACAATAAATTTAACATTAAGATAGTTGGAGCGAAATATCACTTCACCTAGAAATCAGTGAATTTGGTCTCATTTTAAATAAAAATATTTCACCCTTCCATTGACACCAACAATTCAACCCATTACCACACTACTGTCCGAGATTTTTTACGACAAACACCGGCATCTTCTACATGGAAATTTTACGCGTATGCTCTCAAGTGAGACAATTTTTTTTAATGAGGAATATCTCTCGACAAAAAATTAACCGAGAGTAGTTTGTATGTTTTCTCAAATATCTTTTAAAAATAAATCATCGCCACTGTTATGTTTGAAACAATTAGAAGGTTCACGTAAATCTGAACACTTTAATCACAAAAATAACTCATACAAGCAATGATGGCTCCGGATTGTCGTGAGATTACTGCCATGTGGAACGTACACTGACTAAAATGGTGGACAACTCCGAGGTTAATCGGAAGGTGACGGTGGTGATTATTCGGAAAAACACAAGACAGGCGAATATTAAGTTCGCCTGTCTTGTGTTTTTTTTAATTAAAAAATTAATTAAAAAATAATTTAAAAAAAATAAATTAATATAACACAAATGGTGCCAATAGATAACTGTTCAACAATAGATACATAAGTCACTGATGTAATTTCTTCAGGGTCACAAAAAAACCTTCCGATGAGAAGGAGTTTTAAACATACCGCGCAAACAAAACGAGTCAAACTGAAGACTTATACAGATATTTTTATTAATATTACTTAGAATTTCAGTCATATGAAAGTATATCATCGCAACAGCAATAATTCGATATTTAATTAATGCTTCCCACTGCTGTTTAAAGTAAAACGTGTAGTTCGAATATGGTCTCCATTATGACTAGGGAACTATCTCGCGTCAAACTACCTTAAGGTCGCCACATTGAGAATTAGATCCCCAGAACTGGGTCGTATTCAAGCATACGCTTCACACTGCTCCGGAGCACGCAATTTGAACTACTCCCGTGTTACCGAATGGAGAATCCGAATTTTGCTTCTCACCGGAGATGATCAAAACCAACTCCTTCGGCAGTTGAAGTGAACCTAATTAGTCTTGTGAACTCGGTCTCAAGACTTACGGACGACAGAGGAAGTTTTACAATGCCAAGTGATCAAAGGTTCAATCTCCTCTCGTTCAATACTACTCAAAGAAAATGTGCCTCCTAATTCGATAGCGACAGCTGAATCGAATTTCCCAATAACTTCTCTCGCAAAACAAACTCAGCTCTCGTCTTGAGGACCATCCTTGTGTGAGCCGAAGGAGCACGGAATTTAATTTTTTAGGCGAGGTGATGAATGGTAGAAAAAAATGCATATCTCAACTATAGTTCGAAGACCAAGTTCCTATTCACTTTGATGATCCGTGCTAATAGTTATATTCTGCAAAAAAATTAATCCAGGAGATAAATTAGGCGATTATTATTATATCCTTCTGTGCATAATCTCTTCGCCACGAGGGTGTAATGCTGACCGCCATTTTATCCAATGGCGTATAAATAGGCCAACTTTGGTAAGCTAAAACATAGAAACTAATGAAATGCCTCGTATTTAAAAAGTGATTAGCGAATTACTCCATGATATTCGAATTTTTTAACCCACAATAATGTGAAAGAGAAACTTCATCCTAAATGGGCATCGCGGAGATATTCCAGAGCCAGTATTCTCCATTTCATTATCTAGTTATTTTCTTTCCCTTCTGCGACTTACACCTTCTATACTTGACTGCGCCATGGAGCATAAAACATGAAAATGACATAAGATCAACGGTTTGAAGCGTAACTTTGTAAAATTAACTCACGGGGACCCTGTGCCACACACCCTAGTGGTGGCTATCACGGTATTATGTGGATGTAGACGTAGATGAATGGGACCTGCTGTAGAAAATCTGGTGAGACGTACGAAGTCAAAGGTCACCCTTGAGGTAAGTCACCTTCAAGGTCATTGATAAGGTCACCATTGATGTCAGGTCATTTCTGCCATAAAAAATAGGGTTTACCGTTATAATAAGCTAATTGACCACGGAATGACCTTTAAGGTCATGCAAAAGATCAATGTAAAGGTCACTTTTACGTATCTCACTTCAAACCATAGAAGAACTAGGATGGGAATTACTATCAGAACGCAGGTTAAAACTTAGGTTACACCTTTTATGTAAATTCGAAACCGATTTGTTCACAGATGACGTTAGATATATATTGAGAACCCCTGCGTATTATGCTAGGTTTGGTCAGGTTAACAAGATTAGAGAGATAGATTGTCGTACCGGTAGATTTAAAATGTCATTGTTCCCGCGTACCATAAGAGAGAACAATAGGCAGCGTAGCAAAGGGATAGGTAGGTGAAATATAGTTAGAGTAGTCTGTAGTGAATGATGCATGTAATAACAACCAATAATCCATTTCTTATTATGTAGATACTAACCATCTACCTGCATGTGACCCTATTATCTAGCATATCTCCATTAAATATCCTAGTTGCATGTCAATAGTGCATGTTTGGTGATCTTCACCCCCTGCCACACACCCTCGTGGTGGCTCGCAGGGTATTACGTAGATGTAGATGAAACCATACATTTCTCTATCATGCGTAAATAGGGAAATATTTAGGCGAGCCCATTGAAATGGTCCCCCCCCGCATGGTATGAAAATTACAAATTCGAAGACCCTACACTCGGAAATAAAGAGTTTTACGACTTAACGCCCATTGAGACTTTTCATCTATCTATCAAGAACTATCGCATTCCAAAGTTTCAGCCAATTCCACCGTAATCATTTTTCCATGAGGTTTCTGCAGTCCTTAATCGCCTTTTAGTTAGTTGAGTGACTTTGTGAAGAACATAATTGAAGGTAAAATAGAGGGATGAGTTCCCAGAGAACAACCCAGAAATAAGCTCAGGGACCAAATAAAGAGAAAAGCACTGAGGTAGAGCTACAAGGAAGTAAGGAAACTAGCATTAGATAGGGAAGGGTGGAGGGCTGCAGTCAGCCAATCTTACGATTGAAAGACCATTGGTACTATAAACAGGAAGTCACGTTTTGTAGAGCATTTGATTGATGAAGGTCACAGATCCAACTTTGCCCCGAGGCTGTTGCATGTTATAATAATAATAATAATAATTTATTTAACACATACAGGTAACCCCAATTACATGTGTTATAATAAAAATACAATAAAATAAATAAATACATACATGAATCAATCAGGAAAAAGAAAAACAACTGTTTAGGTTCTATTAAAAAATACGAACATTTTCTTTTTTAGGGACACTAAAGGGTCAGAAATAAAATCAGCATCTTTATAATTTTTCAAAAATTCATTAGCCGTGCGCATCATCCTAGTTAGCGGTTCATATTTACAGACATCCACCCAACTAAAGTGGCATCTGAAGAGTGGAATGTGCTTAGTTCTCCTTGGAGGCGCATTTAGGTTGATTAAGCCAAGTAGATGGCTGGAATCCACATCACCCATCATAATTTTACGCAGAAAGATAGCATTTGAAACCCTCCTTCTGACTCCAAGTGGAGTGAGCGTAAAAAATTTACATAAATTGGGGTATTCGGATGCTGTATAGACAGGACCACTATCCAGAGAACACAGCCATTTCACAAATCGCATCTGTATTTTTTCAAGTGTCCTCTCTAACGTGACATGGTGTGGATTCCAGATCATACTACCGTATTCTAAAACAGGTCGGACGATCGTACAGTATGCTCGCACAACAGTTTTAGTAGAAAAATTGGGAATGCAATTTCGTTTTAAAAAAAACCCATAAGGCGATAAGCTTTCGAGCATGTTTGTGAAAGGGGGAGGAAGTTGGACTTCCTGGAAAATTTTTAAATTCTATATTATCACAGAATGCACGGGGAGAGACTACTTAATGACATAATCCCTTCAACCGCCTCACCCTTGTTCTCTGTGCCAGTACCCTCACCTCCATCCCCGTAGTCCTTAAGCCTGGCGTCACCATCTGTTTGTTACTTCCCCTGCAGTTTGCCCAATCACCTCTCATTCTCCCCTCCTCCCCCCCCTTATTTCAACCACTTCCCTCTCCTTGAGATTTAGTATATAAGCTGTGCTGTCTTTTGGGTATTTTTATCCTGTAATCTTGATAATGGCCTGGAAAGGCCGAAACCGGTTGATTTATGGTTAAATATATTGGTGGAAAAAACTAAGTAGTTTCATTCTTAACATGAATCGTAATTTCCACGAAGGGAATTCGCCAACCATTGATTTTATGGGTAGTAGGGTGAAAAAAAAATAATTCCGTTGTTTCAGCGGAAACTTCATGAAATCCGCTAGGTATTTTGAAACGAGAAAACACACTTTCTAATTTCACATAAATGTATTGGACACATGACGTGGAACATCGAAGGTAAGGCCATGTATTCAATAAATTTTCGCGGAATAGAGGATATACTTTTCTCGTAAAAAAAACTGATACCTACTTGTAAATGTTAGATTAAAATAATTCATGAATCCCTTAAAGACAAAAACATTTTAGCGAATTACAGATATGTACAGCAAAAATCATTCAAATATATTGAATAAATGCTTTTTCTGCCGTAATACGAAACAGGTGATCGCAATTTGAAAAGAAACAGTTGTACAATTTCCAAACTTTTATTTTCGTGACCGACCATGGTTTCAGCACATTATGTCATCATCCGGACACCCTGATGGTGCATCATTATGACACCCCTGACGATGAAATTATGTGCTGAAACCAAGTTTGGTGACGAAAATGAAAGTCAGGAAATTTTACAAGTGTTTATTACAAATATGGAAATCCATAGGTATTCCACAAAGTTTGCGCCAATACGCTCTCTTCCGTTATCGCAATTCGGAAGTACCGAATTTGGCTCTGCATAGTTCATTTCCAATGCCATTCCCTCGACGCGAAAGTTTTCTCTTATATTTCAAACAATAAAAAATGTTGAAAAAAATAAACAAAAAATGGGGCCATATTTACGTTATAATGTCTATTGTTTGAAATAATCACATGCGTAAGTGGGCTAAACCCCATTTCTCGTAGGTTCTTGAACGTTGTCCCGTCGCTAAGTAAATAGCCGCGATATCATTATAAGTTTCTTAAATTATCTCTTAGTTGAAGAAAGTTGGTGGTATCCGGGGCGACTTTGCGGAATTCACTGAACATTGTGGCTGAAAAAGAAATGCTTTGTTTTTCCACATCAATTTGAAATAATACGACCAGGGTTTCAACTTGACGACATCTTCAGGTGACGATGAGGTAAAGTGGAAACCATTTCGCCGTAATACATTGCATTTATGCGGAAAAACAAAGCATTACTCATTCAGTCACAATTATCTTAGTAGAAGCGTGATCGTACGTCTATCGTGGATGACATTCAGCGTCCTGCGGAGAGATTCACCCCTCCCCGCCCCAGGTGAAGTACTCAGGTGGCCTCAGGTGCATATAGCGTCCCTTGCCCATTAATCCGTGAATCTCGTCACGGTCGGATTAAGAGTGAATCTACAGCCCCCACGATACGCGAGATCTCGGGATTCTTGTCATGTCGCGACGATACCGGCGCTTGACAAACGGCATCCTCGGAATCTCCATCCCGACTGCAGTTGTGAGTTTATTGGTGCCAAAGGGATTTGCGCCACGGATTGAAGTCGCGTGATATGTCAGGTCCGGTTTTAGCCCGAGCCGCTGGGATTCATCGTGGTATATCGTTGGGGGGGTAATCACGGATCTATCCAGCTCGTCCGCTCGCCTTATCGATAGCCTTGTTACAGATCTAATGAAGGACAGAAAAATGCGATGAGCGTTCTTCAAACCGTGCCTGTTCTTAAGAAATCACTGTTCTCGGATTTGTAGAACGAGTCGCACGAATTGCGACCGAGAACAGTTCACAACAATGATAAAACTACATGTTAACATACAGTGTAACGTAAGACTTCCACCATCGAATGGTGTAAAAACTCGTTACAAGTCTTTATGCTGAAATCTTGTGACGAGTTTCTGTTATACTGATGATTATATTATGAATGTTAACTGTTAACAGTACGTAAAAGTATTAAATATTGAGAGTAGTAAAGTAAAATAGCTTTCGTGGATGATGAAGTTCTGTTTTAAGTGGACGAAGACGAACTTAAAACTCTGGCTCAAGTAGGCACTGAAATTACAAGTAATTTTGTTAAATGTAATACTTGCCAAGGATAAATAGAAGCTATAATAACGACGCATAATGAAATTTATATGCAACGATGAAATAGCTTTAGTGGATGATGAGGTAGGTACTGTTTTTAGTGAACGAAGAAGAAATTTCACTTGAAAGTTTTAGTAGAAAACTGATTTATAAAGTAAGTCATTGGTCACATATTGGTTTTAAAAATGATGAATTTTAACGCTGAAATACATTGCCTGAATGGAAGTGCAATGGCATCTCTTCGCATAACTTTTTCTATCCCAATTTCCGCTCATATAATATAGTTCAAAAACATGTATAACATGGACTACATATTGAGAATCTCATAAATTTATTTTCATCTTCGGTCATCGATAATTTAACACGAGTGATTAGGTTTTAATAACAGACTTCCCGTTTTCTTTGGAGCACATAGTCGACATGTTGTGATAAATGTGGTAACGTTACCAAGGGAAACTTCTGCTGTTTACCTTGTTTACCAAATATATTTTTTAAAGTATATTTTATTTAGGCATTTAATATGCATTATTAAATGTTTTACGCCAAAAGATTATTTTACTCTGCCATCAGTTTGTTAAAAAAACATGATGTATAATCCTGCTGAATAGCACTGGCGGCTGGAGTCAGTATAATTACTGGGTTTCGTGACGCAGTAAAAGCTTCCGTTTACCGCTTTGTCCTATAGGCTTTTCCCCGAAGAAGCATTAACATGGAATTTAAAGTATATAAAAGGCTGAACTAACCAGAATTCACTCTTTACAGTAATTTGTACATTGTTATAGCACAGTACTTGGAAGCGAAGGTTGCTCCTTAAATGGTTTGGCCCGGGAAACTTTTTCTGGGCTCAAACCGGAATTTTTCCAACGATCTTCCAACGATTGGTCAAGACCTAGCCCAATGAATTTCTCCGGAACCTTTAAGCCTTGTGAGATACGTTTCGCAAACACACGCACACATACAGAAGAGTATGAGAATTCAAAATGAGATAAATGGTAGTGGAGATCCAAAACCACTCAAAAGATTGGACGTTGCCAAGGATAAACAGAATTCAAACTCCTGGGTGATGTACAGCTAATATTTCAACCCATGCGCATAGACAATTCATGCAGAAGTAAATACTTTTAGTTTATATTAGCGGAATATTAATACAAAAATGCTGAATTCCGGCTAAAATTTGAGAGCTAAAGAGAACATCGCAGCTTTCGAGGGTGATGAAGCAGTGCTGGTAGAGAACGAAGACGAACTTAAAATCCTTGCTCATGAAGCTACTCAAATCACAAGCCAAAACGGAGGTAAATAACAATAAAAAACAATACTCACTGATTGGTAGATCCCACAGGGGATGGCAAGAATTGTAAATCGACGAACACAACAACACCGAATGCACAAAATTCAAATACATGGGAATTACGATGTGTAAAGGCAACGAAAATAAATAAATACAAGACACGTGAATGGCTAAAAGATGCCAGTGGGTATCGCCAAACCATCGGAAAAGAAAAAAATCTTTTCCGATGAAAACTAAATAAATTTAATATTAAACCTCAAAGCATCGGTTCAGAAGAATTGGTTCTGAGAAATAGATTGGAATGACCCTGGTTCAGTTTGAAACCAAACATTTGAGAACTGAAATCCATGTACCAGACAATTGTGGAGAGTTTATAAAGAATATTAATATCCTGACGTTAAAGCATGTACAACCCTTAGTCACTATTTACACGTTCCAGGTTCCTTTCCATTCCTGTCCTATGACGCGTCCTGCGCATGCGCTCTAATCTATTCCGGGTGGCGAGACCCGGAATAGATTAGAGCGCATGCGCAGGACGCGTCATAGGACAGGAATGGAAAGGAAACTGGAACGTGTAAATAGTGACATAGAGATGGACAAATATGGAAGGCCAAGTGGTTAAGGACCGCTGCAAACGTCAAGACTCCGATGGTGTGACCGTAGCAAAACGTGCTACAATGGCATAATAATAGATTGAAGCGAATGTACAATGGATGATAGACAGATAGAGACGGCGACAAGGTCTCCGTGAGATAGAAAAACCCACTGGGTTCTGGAGGCTACATGGGTAAGGTGTACATCCAGTTCTACATGCTATCCTGCGAGTCGCCGCATTGGCGTGTGGCAG
The DNA here is from genome assembly GCA_963169105.1 of Ceriagrion tenellum. NCBI lineage: Eukaryota > Metazoa > Arthropoda > Insecta > Odonata > Coenagrionidae > Ceriagrion > Ceriagrion tenellum. Next base: position 85,786,432 of record OY720642.1, on the reverse strand, counting down.
AGGGTGTTAAGACACCAGCCGTGTAAAGATGTAAGGGATAAGGTTTTGGGAGGTGAAATGGTGACGTGTATTATGGGAATGCATTTAGTGGAGCTCAGTTTTTATTGTGATAGCTTATTTTGCGCGGAAATAACGAGTTTTTGTGCCCATCTGTTCGGAAATGTATCTCACTTATTTTATCCCATCTGTCAGACCTAGAGATGTGGTGAGTCGTCATGATAATATTCTCAGCGTCGCTCTGAAACACGCCAGTTCTGAATTTCTCAAACGAACTAAGCCTAGGGTGCATCCTCCGAGTCTCAAGAGGCTCCCACCTTAATCCCTCTTTAAGTTGTGAGACACTATATGTTTGCCCGCACCAGTTTTTAACGAAGCGTGCAGCTTTTCTTTGTATTTCATTAATTTTTTTGTTAAATATTCATAACAATAATAATATTTTTATTTGTCCAAGAAACAAAGTGCACAGTACAGACATTAGGCAATTGTGTAGGACAAGTCAATTAAGATATTGGGTAGATATACAAGTTAAACTAAACTTAAATTGTCGCGCTTAAATACTCATTCACACTGTAAAAACATTTATCACTCAGGTATTCGTACGCCATATTTTTTTTAAATTAGTTACTCTCTTAACATTTTTAATTGACCCAGGTAACTGGTTAAATAGTGCGCATAACATATGGGCCTTTGGATGCAAGGGTCAGATTAATCTGTGGAACATGGATATCGTTACACCTCCTGGTCTCGTAAGCATGGATATCATGGCTCGTTATAAATTTATCACTTAGTATTTTGGTACATATCACAGAGTAATATATATAGATACAGGGCACACTTAAAATACCCAAAGTTTTAAGTAGTTAATTTTAAATGTTGTTTATACATGTTTCTCACAATTTTTTTCTGAACACTACGTAATAAGGAAGAGGATCCCCATAATATTACACCGTATGATACTCTGGAATAGAAAAAACCATAGTAAAGAGTCTTCAACACTTTCAAACTTATAGTATATTTTAGGACAGAGAAGAGATTAAAATACAGTGTTCCTTTTATTTACATAGGAGGTCAATGTGTATATCCCACTTGAAATGAGTGTCTACCAATATCCCCAAAAGAACTTAAATTATCCACAATGCTAAGGTCACTGGGAGTCGAAAACTTGTTACCATCAAGCATACTCTGCACAGTTGTAAAGATTGCACCTTGTGTTTTATTGTTATTTAAGATAAAATCATTGTTATTGCACCATTAATTCATATTGTGAAGCAATGACTCACATGGATTCTCTAAGTTACACATGACTTTACATGATGTCATCACACATACGTCATCAGCATATAGTACCTACACAATTATAATTTGAGTCTTTATGGCCAGGGTCCCAAATGCTCACGGCGTTTTCGAGGTGTGGCCTAATCAGAGCGAAGTAGCATCTCTCTTTGACTTTTTCATCCGAGGACCTTCCTATTATACGCTTAACAAAACCTAGTTTCTATAACGTTGTGCCTCATTATGTTTTGTATGTGAATTCCCTAAGATATGTAAGAAGATTAGATAATTCCAAGATATTTAACTGTATCTAAAGATTTTATGATTACTCCACCCACAATGCAGGTATGTATGTAATGGCGGTTATTAGGAGATTAAAGTTTATATTAGAGTGATAAAACACTCGTAATGAGTTAGCATATATATCTATTATAATAGATAATAATTAAATATTCTTAAAACTCTTTTTAACTTATTTCAAAGCAGATTGAATCGGTGACTGATCAATTTGAATTTCGATTTTAAGTATTTCAACATAAAACTACTGATAGTCAATAACTGAGCTTTAATTGGCTCATATTTATTGCTATTGGCTCATTAACGAAAAAATAGCACGTTGTCAACTTCTCCAAGCCTAAATATTTGACAATTTGACATTTTTTTCCTAACATTTCAATTTCTCGCACACTAAAATCTATGACGGGTTTTGGGATACGGGATATTCATTGGTTCATTCATTCGAAAAAATATTTCTCGCCAAAAGTGTAAAAGCCATTTAGCGGGGTGAGATATGCTTATATTCTTACATACCCGAGACGGTCGCGCCGAGGTGTCCTATTCCCTGTGAAGAAGAGGCTGCTGAAGAGCTTGATATGGAGCGTAGAGTTGTATGGGATAGAAACGTGAACCCTCAGAAAGGAGGACGAGAATAGGCTGCAGGCATTCGAGATGTGGGTGTGGAGAAGGATGGAGAAGGTTAGGTGGACGGAGAGGAAGGCTAACAAGAAAGTTCTGGAGATGGTGGGCGAGGAAAGGAAACTTCTGAATGAAATTCGAGATCGTCAGAATAGGTGGCTGGAGGATATAATAAGGGGCGATGGGTGGCTCAAGAATGTGATAGAGGGAAGAATGTTGGGCAAGTGGGGAAGAGGAAGAAAGAGAATAGGATTCATGAACAGGATGAAGAAGGGTATATCGTACGCTGAGGCGAAACAGGACATATAGCGAGATAGGCCCATGAACTTCAGTTAAACTTGGAGGAGATTCTCTAACTTTAAAATAAATCTACCTTGACCAGTAGAGTACTTAAAAAAAAGAACGTTGACGGGTTGATCATATCCAGATAAGGATATAAAAATTGCAGCGATGCAGTCGAGAGGGCGAAAAATTCTGGGTGCAGTCTAGAGAAAAATGAAATGCCGCAGACTCTGCGGATGATTAGCTTTCCTTTGACCGCGCCTCTCTCCGTCGTCATATAAAGACGTGGATAGAGTATTGACCGTGTTATCCCTGCGGCAGAGGATATTGAAGTGCAGTAGTGTATGCAAGTGCCTCGCAGCGGCGGAGCGGAGTGAGTAACCTTGAAAGGCGTTCGATGAATGAAGCCATTTTCTCCGCTCTGTGGATGGGCGGTTAATTAGGGAAAGTCCAGAGAATGATGAATAAATTAATAGGCAATCTAACGGCACCCGACTTTCCTCGAAACTTTTTTTTTATAAACCAGGGCGCCGGAGCAATTTTGAAAATTTCTCTTTCCTCGTCCTTCGCTCAAAGACTGTGACAGTTGCGAACTTCGTACTTTGCGGGTGCTAAAGTATACCTGTCGTAATTATACCTTTGTTAGTTAGTTTTTTCGGCAGTTGTGGCGATTGCTTAATATTTTAACGTGTAAGGTAATTTGAGAATGATGTTTGCATCCATATTGAAAAGAAAACTTTGTACTTTTCCCATTTAACCAATATAAAATCCATCCAGCGATCACCTCATCCGGCAGCCAGTACCTATTTCACGTGTCCGCTGGTGGCCGCTCAATACAGGTTTCACTTTACTCGAAGGAAGAGGAAAAATGGTCACCGACACAATAATAATAATATAAGATCATAGAACGCAAAAGAAGTCTGGATATTCCAGGACGCATCTTCAGAATGAAAGATTGTAGGCTGACAAAGAAAAAATTCAGCAATACCACCAAATTAAAGATGACCCAAAAAATGGACAGAGCGAACAAAAAGGAAATGGAGGAAGGCATCCATCCAGAAGATTTTCCAGAAGACAGAGATTTTTCTAAGGGTGGTGGATCGATTAAAGAAGGTTCATAAAGAAGGCCGAACAAAATCAGGTCAGAAGAGAGGTGGTGGAATCCGAAAAGCAAATAAACGAAATAAAAGGTAAATATAAATACATGATAAATAAAGAAAAAAGTCCCTGTTCAAAGATTAGTTTGGGACTCGGAGGCTGCGCGCTAGACTAATTTTGCTTGAGAAATTCAGAGAACAGGTGTGATCAAAGCGGCATACAGAATATCATTTTGACGCCAAGCTACGTTTCTAGACCCGACGGAAGCGATAAAATAAGAGAGAAACATTTCCAAACAGATAGGTACCAAATATACCTTATTTCCACACACAGTAAGTGACCACTATAAAAACTGAGCACCACTAAATACACTCCCACAATACACGTCAACATTTCACTTCCCAAAACCTCACCCTTTACATCTTTACACAACTGGAGTCCTAACACCCCAAGCCACTTGCTCTTGCGACGGCTCGCAGGGTAGTTTGAAAACCAATACATTTTCCGACGAATTTACGAACATCTTGCGAACTCCAACTTAAAACTGTAGATCATACCATGAGAATAAAATAGGGAAATAGACTGTAGGACAGAAAGGTTTAAAATGTCGTTTTTCCAGCGATGAATAAGAGACCATTATGGCTGCGTTTAGACTTTGAATAAGGTTAGTTGACAGGTAGTGTAGCTGATTTATTCTTGAGAATAATATAGGGAAATAGGTTGTAGAACAGAAGTTTAAAATGTTGTTGTTCCCGCTATCAATAAGAGACCATTATGGCTGCGTTTAGACTTTGAATAAGGTTAGTTGGCAGGTAGTGTAGCTGATTTATTCTTGAGAATAATATAGGGAAATAGATTGTAGAACGGAAGTTTAAAATGTTGTTGTTCCCGCTATCAATAAGAGACCATTATGGCTGCGTTTAGACTTTGAATAAGGTTAGTTGGCAGGTAGTGTAGCTGATTTATTCTTGAGACTAATATAGGGAAATAGATTGTAGAACAGAAGTTTAAAATGTCGTTTTTCCCGCGATCAATAAGAGACCATTATGGCTGCGTTTAGACTTTGAATAAGGTTAGTTGACAGGTAGTGTAGCTGATTTATTCTTACGCCCTCTAATGCATGTTTCTAAATCTGCCGAGTAGTGCTGTCACCATCTCCATGCATTACTCCTCTGTCGCGTCTACATAGTTACACTATTGATTAGTATAATACATTTTGTAGCAATTGTAGCATTCCCATAATGTGGCATACGTTGGTGAAAATTAATTTCTTCACTCTAGTTCATGTTGGTGCTAAGTCAGCCCCTGCAATACATCCTTGTGGAGGCTTGCAGGGTAATCAGTAGATGTTGATGTAGTATGTAGATGTAGAAAGGTATATAATGCCATGAATCACAACAGAACTAAATAATTAGCCAAAATAAAGAACCAAATGGAGATTAGATTAGGTTCATCGACAGCATTCAACTATACCTACACAGGGAATTTGACATGAAAAGAAAGATGATTTTTTCACCTATCCACTGCCTTGCGGTACCTAATCTCCCGAGGGCTTTACGTGCTAACTCTTTCAATTTCCGGAAGCGGTTCTCCGGTTGGCATCGAGCCAGCTTTGCCGTGCAGGCAATGCCACACCAAATACCGCATCAAGAAAGCATACTGCGCTTTCCCAAGGACTAATAAGCTTCGTTTGATGACCTAATATTACCTCAGCCGCAGTAAGGTTTCAAAACCAAATTCCATATCACGAAAGGAAAACACCATTCACTCGTCGAAGGTATGCATGTCATCGAAGATCACCCCAATGGTATGCAATGAATCTGAAAGTTTCAGAGGTGCAATGTTATGAATTTCAGAAGAGAGATGAGAACTGACAATCAAATATATTACGATTCGATCAGTCGATTATAATATTTACTTCAAATATTTCGCTTGAAATGATGTTCGTTTAAAATTGGACAAACCTGTTAAAAATATTTCTCATCTCTAATTTTTAGAGAGCTGTTTATTACAACAATTGCATCAAACATAAAAATAACTCAACTCATCTCCACGGATACTTCATGACTACTGTTATAAGCCCAAACATATATGTGCTCTCAAACAAAAACAAATGATGAACAAAAAACACTTCCAGCTCTAAGTGCTCCAACTTACTACATAAACAAGTTTTTAAGTACAAAAACCATTAAGGAGAATTTACTGAATGACACCAAAATATTTATACATTCTCACTGCGATGCAATGTTATGAATTTCAGAAGAGATATGAGAATTGACTATCAAATATATTACGATTCGATCAGTCGACGATAATATTTACTTTAAATATTTCGCTTTAAATCACGTTCATTTAAAATAGGAAAAATTCCATGGTTTTTCCAATTTAAAATGAGAGAGAGAAAATTTAAAAAGAGAGAGGTATGATAGCTGAAATTTAGCTACACATTTCATTTTACATATGTTTACTTAATTTGATATTTTACGTTTAGTATCGAATAACTGAGGCGTCTTCAGCCATCAGAATTGCCAGAGATGCAACATATATTTATACATAAAAGTGTACGTACAAAACTGTGAATATTTGCAGCAAAGAAATTGTGGACGTATTCCGTTTTACTACATTGGTGATCGTGCCCAATTGTTAGGCAATATATTCATCCGTTGCCTAGCAACGGGAGTATGAAAAATTAAGCATTTCGTAAACTTGTTTGGTATCTCTTGATATCTCCGGACGTATGATATTTATGTCAAAGCAAAAATGCTCATTTGAAAGCGAAAGCAACGGCTCATAATGCTGCGACATCATTAATTCAAGATTTGGCATCTTTGGGCATACATTTTGAATACTCAAATCTTCAAACGCATTTTTCTCAAAAAAACACATACCCTCTCGAGCAAGCCCATTTTTTATTATATATAGCTGAACACCTCGGCAATGCAACACTAAAACACTACGATAGAAACTTTTGTTTTGAGAAACGAATTAATTTATACGGCAATATAATATGCTGGCGACAAACGCAGATGCGGTCATCGTAGTTCTTATGTTGGTTTGCGCACATGGCGCGCGTCTATCTTCATGTTTTGAGGTGCGCCAACAAGTGCGACGGATTTGAAAGGAATGGAAAGCAAATGCGCTATTTCGTTGCGCTTATTACATGATTAGCGAACAAGAGTAAATGGAAAGCACTCACAATCACTACGTTTACCAATCGATCTCAGATCGATCTGAACTCGGACCGATCTGAAAATTCCGAGTGAGCCGACTCATATCGCCTGGTTTACCAACAAGGACTAAAAATATCGATAGTGAACAATCGAATCTATCAGTTGAAGCACGATTGACCCGAAGCGTAAATGAGTGCCGAGATGGAAACTTTCAGTCGGATTCAGAGTGAACAAAATTGCCTAATAAGGAATAGAATTGCGATGTGCTATGATATCATCAACGTCACTTCACTCGCCAATACTGCAGTCTTGATTAAACTGATTGATTGAACACTTAGATGTCGTAAAAGAACTAACAGAGTGTAGTTTGTATGTTTTATCACTAGTATTTGAAATCAATGAATTTGGTCTCATTTTAAAGAAAAATATCTCACCTATCAAATGACACAAGAAATTCTACCCCTTGCCACATTACTTTCGGAGATATTTTTCAAAACTGGTTACAACACACGCATTGAATGACAACGATTATATTTTGTTTCTCCTTGACAACCAAAAGAATAACGAGGAGCGCCACACACCCTCCGCTGGTTCAGATCGATCTGAAATCTCACATCGAGCCCACTATCCCATTGTATGACTCGTTTTGCTTGAGTCAATGGGAAAAATAGGAATGCGTTCACCGACTGCCCGAAGTGCAAGTAAACAAGTAAAGTCACCTCCCGAGGTGTTTCACCACTCCATTCCGCATTATCCCTTCACTGCAGCAATGTCGATTGCGGGGCGGATCACTTTCGACTCCCATGGGAGGAATTCGCGTCTGGACGGATCCAAGCCGTTGCTCGGAAATTGAGTGCAGCGACAACGGCGCACTCAGCCGCTTGTCTAGCACACTTCCGCCCTCTCCTTAAACGGGTCATCGACTGAGATGATGTGGCTTCCAATGGTAACCCAGAGGAACCGCGTCCTTCTATTCGTTGCATAGATCAGAGAGGAGAATATATTGAGACGTAAGGTGAGATTGCACCGGGTAATATTAAAGCAGTTAAATTAGCGTAATCGTAATATAAGTTTCTCATGGTCAAAAGAAGTGTCTCTCTGGGGCCTTATTCAGTAAGGAATTGACGCGGTCGAGCCTCGGTAAGTCCGATGTGACATCGAATTCCCCGACAGCTCTCAAATTTCAAATGCTCCCCTTTCAACTTTACGTGGCTCCGACGTCAAAATTTCGTCACTGTCGGGACTCGGAAATTCCGAGGATATACAGAATAGACCCCCTGGAGTGCACACACGTACAATTTCCATGTCAAATGGCTGTTTTTTGGCAAATATCTCAGAAAGTACTGAAGTATATGGGTAATTTTTTCGCCAGGGTTGAAATTCGCCATGAAAAAATCATTTGACTTGACCGGGAATTTATTTTATATTAAACTTTATTGAACAATTAGTATAAAGATGAATTCACAATGTTTTAAACATTAAACAATCATTTTTTTTAAAGAGAACAATAAATTGTAGTCTTTAAGTCTCATCCACTTAGAAACATTTAAAATGTAACATGAAAACGAAAATGAAAAAAAGGACCGATTAATTTTGAAGTACTACAAACAATTTGTTAAATTCCTTTCTTTCATGATTTGTCCGTTCCCTCTAATCCAGACATAAGACTTTATTTTCAATTTCATACGCAAACGAAAATTCAAATTCACCTCGTTCACTCAGAAGTTTCACTTACAGTATTACTTCTTAATTTACACGTCTTCACTGATTAACATAAACTTTTTTAACATTACCGTACTAACATTTTTCGTTGGTGTAAACATGTATAAATATAACAGTAACTTGAGGACACAGAACAGCAGGAGTTTAATCCTTCCTAGTAAGAGCCACAAAAAAATGACAAAAACACTGAAGAACGTAGAGGAAAAAAACGCCTCATGTTGTTTCAGTGCATGAAACACTGCCGTGACCAGGATTTTTTTAATTGAAAATTTTAATAGTAAAATAGGATTCGAACCCGGATATCCCGATTGCCGGTCAGGTGTGTTAGCCAGTTACACCACCAAACCATCTTCCTTCAAAGCGAATTTTGAGGGGGGTTTATGTGAACAAGATGTTCATGCCTCAAGTCTTCATTCCTTCCTAAAACTCCTTCACAATGAAAGGATTCGAACCCGGATCTCGACCGGGATTCGAACCATGATCTCCCAATAGCAATCGGGAGATTCTCTCAATTAAAACTGGGAGATCCGGGTTCGATTCCCGGTCAAGTCAAATGATTTTTTTTTCATGGCGAATTTCAACCCTGGTGTATATGCACCCATGCGAGTGGCTTCGTACCACATCACTCGTTAAATGCAATGATTGGAAATTTGGGTAATGTTTTTGTTTCCTTTGAACAATGAGACAGTTTTCTTTAAAATGAGACCAAATTCATCGAATTTTAGGCGAAATTCCATTTCAAACCGACTCGAGAGAGAACCCACTTCTTTCCCTCGCGGCCCAGTGCGACCGCGATGGTATTGAGTCTGCGGAGAGGGGGCGTGGTCGAAAGAGAGAGAGATGTGTTAGTTCGTCGGGGAGAAGTGGGGTGGGAGGGATTCGTTGTCTGCAGTCGTATCCACACGGAGCCACTTTCCCTGATCTTTGCTGCAGTCGCCCCGCTCCCACTCGTTCACCTTTCCCCGTGCATCGAGCACCACTCACCGCCCCTACTCCCGCCTGCACCTTCCCTCTCTGCTAACCTACTGACGTGGCCTGGCTGATCTAAGAATTCTTTCTTTCTGCCTTTTCACAGATTTCAACGGAACTGTAGTCCCCAGGCATTTCTGTTTTGGGCGAGGCTCTTCATTGTGCTGTACGTTCCTCCTCTCATCTTATCTGCCAACACGCCATATCTCTTCCTTCCTCCCCCTCTCCTTCAAATATTCTCGTCATGCACAAGCCTCCTGCACAAGCATTTGAACGAGTTACTTCAATGAGTACGTTATTAGTTAGCCGGAAATACGTATTCCTTATCAGTTTTCATGCGTTAGTGTTCTGTGCATGAATATATATTACGGATTGGGATATCGTCGCCAAAAACTGTTGCCTGGAATTCCGTAAACAAATAACTTTTTGGAAAGTGGTGCCGCCTAGTGATGAAAGACGGAAGTCCAAATGTAAATACAGTCAACAGATTGTAAATAAATAAGTCTTACTGTTTTTACCATGATTATACATAAGTTTTACTTACAAGTAACCATAATGCAGTGGATAATAAATGTAGTACAACACGCGGGACGTAATTATATACTTTTTTAATATCCTTCGGTCTACAGATATATTTAATTTCTCTCAAAAACTAATGACACAAATGCACAATTAACTTCTTATCACTTCGCGAATATCACCATGCGCAAATTTAATAATAATGCGAGGTGACTTCATGAGTATTCCCAATGGCCATCATTGCTGTGTAGGTAAAAAGGAATGCACTTACCGCCGCCTTGAACAGATTCTTATTTTTCAATCCAAGTCTCCTATTTTGGGTCCTCGTAGACGCACACCCTGTTTATGCAGTCTGGTACGAAGCAAGTTCTGTTTAAACAAGGCATTCTAAATTCTTTATTTAGGCCGAACGGGCATTTATTATTCTTTATTTATTATAGCGGGCATTAATGCATTCCAATTATAATCGCATTCTGGCAAACATCGCAGTCGGCAAACGATGAACGTTTTATTAACCTCTTAACCATTTCCTGTAATAGATATTTCCTCTCTAGCATTTACAAAGTAACTTTTAGGTCACAAAAATTTATTCTAAGCATCAAGTAATTCATATCTCCTCGATCATTATTGAATGTTCACCAAGGTCTCACGTTAGCAACAATTAACTACGCCTATTTACAATAACAACTGAAAAGACTGTAATCGAAGTGGCGCAAAGGACTGGGTGAACTAAAAGTGGAAATTTAGGCAACACGTAGCCTAGGCAACAATTCAAAACATCAAAATCCATTATATATATATTCATGGTTCTGTGAAAGCACCAACAAATATGTAAGAATGTGTCGATAGGCCAAAAAATTTGAAAAATATTGCCTACTAATGGCCGGTTGCAAGAATATTTAGTTATGGAATCAATAATTAAGAAATCCATAAAGTTGTAGATCTCATAAAAATATTCGGGCTGCAGGAACACATCTACCAGCTACATAACTTAGTTGAGTAGACCAATAGTCGATAGCTTGGAATAGTTGATCTAGTATTCCAGTTCCATCTAATATTCTCCTACCACCGGATAAAACTTATGAAAGTTAACCCATAAATAATTGCTAATCCATATAATAATTAGTCATTATGAGTACACAAACTGCTAATTTGTCTCACAACAACTCTTTTATCTGGTAATTGAGTGTCCAAGCGGTTCATTGCGCATCCGCCATCTTGGCCACTTATGGAACTCATAACCCATAAGTTAGGAAACCAATAAACTCATCTCATTTTTCTGCTATATTTATTGAATGGTCTTGGCTTATAGGTCCCATAAATTTATAAAATGCATTTGTGTTGTTCCAGCAACTGGCCATTAATTAATCAAATAAAAGTATTTTTAAAATAGTTACATAGAGATACATAAATAACGCTATATTTTTAGGTAACTTTTTTTGGTTTAAAACAAGCCATCCCTAATGCTTTTTCGCAACATATTTATAACTTCTTTTCAGCCCTTAACGTTATGGATAGACGATTTTTTTCTGGTCCTTAGGGTCAGAAATTCTCCACACCGGAAGAAATGAACGGAATACTTTGCAGTTGGTTAAGTCAAATGGCTTAGTCGCTCATCTATAATATATATATTCACTCGGAAATCGAAAAATATCTGGATCAAACAGTCCATTTCATTATTCACACGAATGCAAAAGGAGGTCATAAGACGTGAATTTACGTTCCCATAGGGACCGGATGTTCCTCCAATCGACTCTCGGGCTGTATGTGATACTCGTCCATTAAGACGCGGTTAAAATAAACATCGTTCAATTGAAATTCCATTCATTTTCGAAACGGTTGAGCTGTCCTGAGAGAAGTAGATTTTCAGTCCTTTGAAACCCTTCGAATTATACATGACGTCGTTTGGAACTGGAAATCGGACTACAAAAAATGCTATTAGATATCATGAAATAAAAACGTTGCATTTTGAGAACAGAATTTTTCCACAACGCCAATTGGTTATTCTTAAGGGGACTATGTAACTCGGTCGAAAGCACCCTTTCAGTTCTGGCTTCTGCCGCAGCCTATGAGTGATGCGTCTTTGCCTTGCCCTCCAATTCCGGTCCCGGACAACAACGCCACTGATGACATAATGGAAAATGCGTTGTAAGGGTTCAGAAGAATGTTCAGAGTGACGCTATGGTAAAGAAGTATCAAATTGTTGATAATTGTCCTAAGAGGTGATATAAAATCATTTACACTAAGTGCAAAAATGTTTTTTTGAAATACGCATCGTCCAAGTCATGGCGATCACCTAGTTTGTGACAAATAAAAATTTATTCCGCGGCCGAAATAGTCGTGTAGAAAGGAAAAAGCGGAAATCTACGACACTTATTTTAAGAAATAATCCTTATACTAGAGGCATACACAAACAGATTCACTTCAAGTATCAAAGCAAAGCTGTAAAATAAAATCACGTAGAAGTCTACAGAAGCGTTTTCGGCCGAGGAATACAGCCCCCTTGAAGTAAAATTGTCTTCCACATCAGGTCCTACATTCTACATGTTTACATTTGAACTTATGTGAACCCAAATGTGGTAAACTTCGGCTAGAAAAGAGTATGGAGAAACCATGAAATCGATCAAAAATATATGCATAATACGTCCCTTCCTTTCAGCTTAAGCAAAGTCGAAGAATTTGGTTGTTCCTATTAGGCCTGTAGATCTGTCTCTATTTTAATGTTTCCCTCCACGATGCCGCCGTATAGGCGTGCGGCAGGTAGTGTTTGGACACCAGCCGGAAATAGGGAGAGAATAAAGGAAAATAAAGAGGACAGAGACGAAAAATAAGATATTCAGTAGTCATTTGATGGAGATGCGCTCTTTTTGTTATGACCGCTGGAAAGAGGGTTTGTGGAAATAGGGCATTTGTGCACGTCTCAGTTTGAGAGTGTTTCCTTATTATTATTTCTCCTCTATCAGCTCACCTATATCTACGAAATACCGAGCAAGCCACAGCCAAGGTGTGTGGCACAGGGTGTTTCTACGCCAGGAATGCATCACTCATCCCAGTTCAAATAAGAACATCTCGCGTTCCACCGGCCAAAATCAGTCTGGATAACAATGCGCGGTCAGACCAGAAACCAGGGGAGCGTGATGCAGACTAAAATGCTACCATGCAGTATTATCGTTACGATACAACTACTAGTTACTATTATTAATGCGAATTGTAAGTGATACTAAGAGGCACTGAGGGCCGTATTCATTCGCTACCTAGGTGTCCCCCAGGTGTAGGGGAACCCCTCGGCTCAGATGTGGAATTCATCATCGTTACCCAGGGGACTTCCGTCCCCTAGCCTTCTCCCAGGCCGCGAATTTCCTGGGTAAGGCATGAAGCTTACCCAAAGCTCCCCTAACGCAGTACTGCTGCCCACACGTGAGACGAATTGATACTACAGTACTGATGGCAGTACACGATAATATCAACAACTTTCCATAGTAACGTCTTCTGTTTACAAACACGGGTACTCACTGAACCAATCTCATATTCCTCACCATTCATATTACATAAATATGTAAGTAATATTGTAAACATTCTCTCATATTCCTTTAATCATTTTTCATCAACATCGTGTAACTGTATACTATATTATTTTTTATAGCGTGCTTGGTTACGTTGAAAAATGAACTTCGAAAACTCGAGAACCATTCAACGGAACCGTTCATATGTATTTTTCCGCGGGATTGTTGCCAAATCTCTTTCCCAGCCGTCCCCTGGCTGGATGTTACCCAGGTAAGGTTTATGAATCGCTCAGCGTAGGGGACTCCCGGGTGTTACCTGGCTAGGGGATACCCAGGTAACCCCAAGGAATACGTCTATGAATACGGGCATAAGTCATGGAGAAAGCTATATTATGACGGAAGTTTCACGCATGTTAATGTGTTAAGTGTGAGATGTTAATAATGATGGTAAGTTATTCAGCACAGGTTTAAAGTGTACTCCCCCTACTGAGAATCAAGGTTTCATAGAATCAGTCTACTGTAACTATTATGACCCCGTATTTTACGTGGGTGACAAGATGGCATTTTTAATCGATCGGTTACGAAACCCATTTCCTTAATCTTATGCCTTTTGATCGTTTCTACCATAATAGTTTGGCCCAAGCAAAATACGTTGAACAACTGGCAAAAAAATAGCCTGCATTAAACTTTCGCAAAAAAATTTAACTGATATTATTCCCTTCATCTACATCTACGTAATACCCTAGGAGCCACCACGAGGGTGTGTGGCAGGGGGTGAAGATCACCAAACATGCACTATTGCCATGCAAGTAGGATATTTAAGGGAGTCATGCTAGAGAACAGGGTCACATGCAGCTAGATGGTTAGTATCTACATAATAAGGAAGGGATTATTGGTTGTTATTACGTGCATCATGCACTACAGACTACTCTAACTATATTTCGCCCACCTATCCCTTTGATACGCTGCCTATTGTTCTCTCTTATGGTACGCGGGAAAAATGACATTTTAAATCTATCGGTACGACAATCTATCTCTCTAATCTTGTTAATCTGATCAAACCTGGCATAATACGCAGGGGTTCTCAATATATATCTAACGCCATCTGTGAAAAAATCGGTTTCGAATTTACTTAAAAGGTTTAACCTAAATTTTAACCTGCGTTCTGATAGTAATTTCCATTCTAGTTCTTCTATTAAACTCGTAACACTTACATAATTATCATAACGGCAATCCCCTTCTATCAGATGGAGCCTCTTGCTTTAATTCCTTCAACATTATGGAAAAAATTGCTAAGTTGATCGTGACTAAGTTTAACAAATCCGGCTGCTTTAGATATATTTGATCTATGCATTTCTGAAATTAGTCCTACTTCATAAGGGCCCCATATGCTTTCCGTACACTCCATGTTAGGCCACACGAGAAAAAAAAATGACATTGCTACTTTAACATTCTCGTCACATACAGTTCTGCGCATGTAGCGCGGGGTCAAAATAATACCTTCCATGTCGCACTGAAACTCGCCTGATCTGAAAATGTCCACGTTATCCAAAGCTTAGAGTGTCGCCTCCGAGTCGTTCACGGTACCCAACCAAGTCGACCATGAATGAAAACGAATCCATGTCTGCGTTGAATTCGCGGCGGAAAATATTCCGCATATTTTCCGATCCCGGCGGGTCTATCACTCGGGAATGTTGCCCCACACAAACGCTCCAGAACTTGGCAATCCGGGCCCGAGACAATGGAGGGGTCGCTGACCGCAGGTTCAAAACAGAAAGTCGTGTCGTCCCTTCACTCTCCCGAGGAGTCCGCCCAACGCGCGCGGTCTTGCGTCACTTTCCGCTTTCCATTTCATCCGTTCGCCGATTCGGTAACGCTCAAATTTCGGAGACTTTTCCTTTGTCATCATCAGCAGTCATCAACCCGTAGATCGATATCCTGCGGCTCTCCAAATCACTCTTCTTCCGGCTGACCGCTTCATTCCTTCAAAATTTCTCACTTTGAGGCCTCTCGTAATTCGTCTGATACAGTCCATTCTATGCCCTCCTCTGTAATTCTTCCGATCCATTTATCGTTAAATCATTGTTTCATGCCGCACGTTGGAAATGCCTTCCCAACGGAAGGTTTACTTTGCGATTAAAAAGTACACATGGGGAAGGGGTTTTTCCTTTGTGTTTTTATTACTTTGCGAGTGAAATCATTCTGTGCAGGATCCCAAAAAATCGCGGGGTATTTCACTGTTCTGTTTTGTTAGCTTCATAACTCCAACACCTCCGAGTCGGAAGCGCTCAAATTATGGAGTCTTTTCCTTCGCCATCATCAGCAGTCATCAATCCGTAGATTGATATCCTGCGGCTCTCCAAATCACTCTTCTTCCGGCTCACCGTTTCATTCCTCACAAGTCCTCACTTTGAGGCCCCTCGTAATTCGTCTGATACACTCCATTCTATGACCTCATCTGTAATTCTTCCGATCCATTTATCTTTAAATCATCGTTTACTACTCACCAACGTCAACTCAACGGAGTTCCGCAAGGATCCATCCTTGGACCTCTCCTCTTTACTTTGTACACCCTGGATCTGGCTAAAAGCATTAGTCACGCCAGCTATATACTCTATGCAGATGATCTGCAAATTTATATTCACTGTTCTGCTGATGAATTTCCATTTTTCATTGAATTAATTAACAGTGATATTTCCTCCATCAGCCATTGGGCTAATATCAACTGCTTACAACTAAACCCCATAAAAACTCAAGCAATCATTTTCGGAAATTCAAGACTTTTGAATAGCATCGATCATGATAGTCTTCCGCCTATTCGTGTTCACACGAGCATTGTTGAATTAAAAGAAACTGTTCGATACCTTGGCATCACTCTTTCCACTAACTTAAAATGGGATCAGCACGTATTGGAAATGTGTAACAAGGGAAATAAAATTCTCTATTTACTGAAGCTTCAAAAGAAAAATTTACCTGTTCACACAGGAATTTCACTTGTAACCTCATTGATTTTTCCAATTATAGATTATTGTATACTAGTGTATATCGATTTAACAAATGTTCTCGAAATACGTATCCAGCGATTAATTAACAGCTGCCTTAGATTTATATTCGATCTTAGCAGAGATGACCATGTTTTTGATTACTTTGCTGCCTTGAAGTGGCTGCCTCTTGGCTCCCGAAGGAACTACTTCCTGGGGTGTTTTCTGTTCTCCCTCTTTCATACTCATATGCATGAATACCTCTACAACCTATTTACCCTCAGAACTACTGTTTCCGTCAGAAGAACTCGGGCAGACCTAAACCTTCTCCACATACCCCAAGCCCGTACCAACCAATACCTAAATTCCTTCCCGATTATAGGCTCCAAGTTTAGGAATTCATTATCCTTCGTATTTTTATTACTTCGCGAATGAAATCGTTCTTCGCAGGATTCCAAATTCTCACGGTGAGTTTTGATGTGTAAGAGCAAAATTGAAGGAAAAATGGAGTGAAAAGTCCCCAGAGGAAGACCCAGGAATAATTTCATGGACCATGGGTATTATTATCACATCGCGAATGAAATCATTCTGTGAAGGATTCCAAATTCTCGCGGTGTATTTGAGATGTGGCCTAACCTGAGCAAAGTCGCATATACCGTTTTTTTATCAGAAAAACATCCTCCTGTTAGCTTCATAAATCCAACACCGCCGGTTCGGTAACGCTCAAATTTTGGAGAATCTTCCTTTGTCATCATCAGCAGTCATCAATCCGTAGATTGATATCCTGCGGCTCTCCATTTCACTCTTCTTCCGGCTGACCGCATCATTCATTCGAAAGCTATCTGACATTGAGGCCCATCATAATTTATTTGTTTCTCTCCGTTCTAAACCTCTTTCACATTCGATATCAACATAAGTTCAATAAATATGAAGATTTTGGCATTCAACGGAATGGAGAGCCTCAATACATAATTTCTAGAAAATCTTAAAATGAACTTAAGCTAAGGTGCAAAATATAAATGAGGTCGCGCCTCATGCTTTTCGTTGTGGTCTCATCGTTGAGCGGCTAATTTCCCTTAATTGAATTCCATTAGTTCCAGTACTAGGAAAAATAGATTAGGAGATAAAGAGACGTGCGAATGCTGGAAGGAAGGTGGTTGGTAGCATGTGGAGCATATCAAGGAATGAGTGCTTGTGTAAGGAAGCGAAAATTGCCGTGTACAAAAGTGTACTTCTTCCCACTTTACTATATGTTGGTGAAACATGGGTATGTCAGGATAGACATAAGAGTAGACTAAACGCCGTGGGTATGAGTTATCTGAGGAGTATTTGTGGCAAAAGTAGGATGGATAGGGCCAGGAATGAGTGGGTCATGAATGAATGTGGGTTAAATGCTCCAGTAATGCACGTGTATGAAAGGAGTGTGCTTCGTTGGTTTGGCCATGTTGAGAGAATGGATGAGAGTCGAATAACGAAACTGATATATGAGAGTAGATTGAATGGTGTGAGACGTAGAGGTAGGCCGAGAATGTTGTGGTTGAATGTGGTTGAATGTGGTTGAGGAAATTCTTAGGAGGAGGAATACTAGGATTCTTAAAAGGAGAGCGTTTATGAAACAGTGTATGGGGGTAAATGAGGCAAAAGAGGTTTGCAAGAATAGCTCAGAATGGAGGAAATTATCAAAGCAGAGTTAGTTGTACAGTTATGTATTAACGAGTGAAACTTTTTGACTGTGCCTACCCCGGAAGGGAACGGCATGATGGGTATGTATGTATGATTGTTCTTTAATTGCAAGAAGTTAAATTATTGAAGCAATATAAATGTAGAAATGTATATGTTGGTATTTGTTAATATAGTGTAAAAGAATTATTATATTTTGGATATTAAACAATTAACGTCAATCTCATAGACTATGTATAAGGACTTGTGATGATTTATTTAACAAAAAAGTGCACACTTGCTGTAAAATTAAAATATAGTATATTTTGACACCCTAAATGCCCGTGAATCCGTGAATCACCTTTCCTCGCTCCCTTCCTTGTTCGCAAACGTTCCATAGCAAACTCCATCGTCCCACCCTCTTCCCCCACAGCCAGTGAGCGTCTTTCCAGTTATTCCACCCCAACCCCTCATTCTTCGGCAGTATATAAGCGTGAGTCACTCTAAGAATGTGCCTTGAAAATGAGATTAAGGTGGGAGCCCATGGATACTCGGAGGCTACACGCTAGGCTTAGCCTGCTTGAGTAATTCAGAACTGGTGTGTTTCAGAGCGACACAGAGAATATTATAATGGGGTTGATACTGGAATTAGATCGCGTACAGCGAGGAGGAGCTAGGTTTGTGAAACGATGCTATGATAAGTTGGCTAGTGTGTCTGGACTGTTAGAAGAATTAGGATGGGAATCGCTATCACAGCGTAGATTAAATTACAGGCTGAACCTCTTAACTAAATTTCAGGAAAAATATTTCTCTGGCGACGTGAAAAAAATACTATTAACCCCCTCGTACTACGGCAGATTAGATCGCGCCAATAAAATTAGAGAGATAGATTGCAGAACCGATTGGTATAAAATGTCATTTTTCCGCGTACCATTCGGGACCATAACAGCTGTGATCGTCGTCATAAATAGTGACAATAGCTAGACAGTAGATCTTTCTCTTTATATTTTCTACGTTCTTTTTGCATGATGTAAATATTGATGTAATTATTTATCCATGAAAGTTTGAATCTGTAGTAGTAGTCTTTGTATCCCTTGCATGTTGGAACGATTGACGATGGAATGTTTCTCGTTTATTTGATTGTTAAATGGCGCGTTGCATGCGTGGTGCGCTGGTTTCAATGTAATTTCGGTGTTCTACCGTATCATTAATGCATGCCTGGTGTGGAAGCGCCCCCTGCCACACACCCTTTGGGTGGCTTGCAGGGTATGTCGTAGATGTAGACGCCTCACTACATCTCTAGGTCCGACAGAAGTGATATAATAAGAGAAATTTACAGCCGAACAGATAGGTACAAAAATTCGCTCTATCCCCGCACAATGAGCGACCACAATAAAAACTGAGCTCCACTACATACACTCCCATAATACACGTCACCATTTCACCTCCCTAAATCTTACATCTCTACACGGCTAGTGTCTTAACACCCCCTGCCACACGTCCATGCTAATGGTAACATGTAGATGTAGATATTGTGGTTTCTAACTCACTGAACGAGATTCTTCGGTGAGAAAAACTTGATCGTGAAGGCTGCGTTTTAGGTTATCACGAGTGGCTCATTCAATCCAAAATTTCGAGCAGTTTGCGACCACATCACGAAAGGTTGCTTAATTGCGCGATCGGAGTTTTCTCGAAAGGTTCAAAGGCACCCCAAGGCATTCAGTCCTCGCTCCCAGTTCAAGGCCAAATCCCGCACGCTTTTCCCTGCTCGGTTTTTGCAGACCATAAAATCAGACAGGAGAACTTTGCGCGGGGAAACAAGAGACCAGTCTACTTTTGAGTGGGCGATACTGAAGTGCAGTAAACGGGTAAAGACACTGACAACTGCTGATGATCAACATTAATACTATTAATTCATCGATTTCACTAGACATGAATTCATGAAGAAAACAAAAGAACGCAGGAAATTTCAAGTGGGTGGAGATTTCAGTATTAATGAGACGTCACTAAGAACAGGGTGCTTATAACCAGGTCAAAGGTCTAAACGAAACCTAAAGCCTCTTTCGTTAGTATTGCCTATCAACTCAACAAGTTTCACAACATAGCCCAGATTATTCAAGGAAATATGCGTGTATCTTCGTGCCTATGACCATGTTTGAATTATTGAGTCAGAAGCAATGCTTACAACTTTCCTGGAGTCGAACATGAGGCGTCAGGCTGTCTGTCAACTCAAAAAGTTCCATGGCATTCCTTAAATTATTCAGGAAAATACACGCGGATCTTTGTGACTATGACCATGCTTGAATTATGGAGTCGGAAGCGATGTTTTCAACTTTCCAGGAGTCGAATGTAAGGCGTCAGGCCAAAAGTCCAAACGAATCCTTGTTAACAGTGCACCTGACTAACTCAATATCTCATATAAACATTTTCGATGAGAATATACGATAAATTTATGAAATTCGCTAAAAAATGTATAATCAGCTGTTATTTATAGAGATGTGTCAAAGAAGATCATGTGTGTGCTATTAATATTTTCCCTTAATAATATGTAATGTATGAGACTCTTCTTTTCTCTTTCTCGACTTCTTTTCTCATTCTCGACCTTTTGTCCCTTTCTTTTCCCGTTCTTTCTGTGACCTTGTTAGTAAATGTTAAAGTGAATGGTGAAACAGTAGACTTGTAAACACAAGCTAAATAAACCGTTGCTAAATTATTATTTTCTTTGTTTATGTTTAGAATCTGAGTTGAAGGGGAAAACCCTGCAAAAATATTTTGTTGAGTATGAAATTTTTTCCTAGGGTTCAACTGAACCACTGCTGTTTGTGATTTTCCTGATTCATGTGTGAATTTTCAGCCGGTATCGCTGCAAGAGTATGGTTTTGCTATCCGTATGATAATAGTGGCACATTAATAGAAATAATAAAAGCTTGCGGCAGTTATTCAGCTACCATAAAGCAAAACAAACCTGGGAAACAATTCAAATTTCCCGCCGCTAGCTGCGTAGTTCTCTCTTTGACCGTTTTAAACGATCAAGGTCGCCACTGTAGCCAGTAAAAACTTATGACGCCATTTCTAACACACAGATGACTATCTTTCCTGTGTATATAATCTTTGTTCTCGACTCTGTAATATTTGTTATGAAAGTGACCTATTGTTCAAATTTTCTCACAAAACAATATTTTTCTCGGACAAATCTCAAGGAAACCTGTTTGAAAGAAAGTAGACGTACCTTATGTTGTACCTTATACTACTTAAGGCTGCCAACATTAATTATGATGATGCAACATTGATTATGAATGCAGTGACATAGATCTATTTAACATTGAACCAGCAAATTTGAAAAGAAAATTGCCCTTGTATCTACAATTATAATACAACTGCTTATTTATTTTTGCATATCTGTTAAAATTTATATGTAACATTTCTATTTATCACTTTATATGGCAAAGAGCTCAACTTGTAGTTCGTTATCGCTGTAAAAATATGTACGCCTATAATATCTTTTAAATGGGTTTTTTTACCCGTCAATTAAATTATCATTGTCATACCCTAATTGGGGAAACCGGGCTTACTTTGTGATTTGAACTTGTGAGATAATTTAAAAAGGTTGCTCTTATTTCATTTTGACATGAGCCAATTCCACCAAGTTACATGAACATCCCGATTAACAGCCACCGATCCCACCGATTAGCGATCAATTTTTATGACATTGATGGAAATGTTTTGACAAGGGCGTGCTTCCGTGCCTTATGCTTCCAAGTGATTGCTTTTTTTAAAAATAGTATTTCCATTCTCCTCCCTATCGGTCAAAATGTCCAATTGCCGGCAGCATTTAAAGAAGCTGGAAACGGTAGAAAGCGGTCACAATACACGCCCAACAATGCCTGACCCTTCGTCCTCCACCCACGTCTCGCTCCGCGGGCACGCCTTCAAAGTCGTTGCGCAACACGAAAAAGACTGTCGGAGAGCGCAAGCGAGTACCACGTGGGCGCCACGCGGTTGGGGGGGGAGGGGCGGCTAGTCTGACAGGCGGGAGAGGGGCGGGATGGACACAGCTAAAGGCCGCGGCTGCGAAAAGTGGTCTGAAGTAGTTAGGTAATTCTTATAAAAACATATATTATCTAAAGCAACGACGTCCACTACAATTAGGTTCAGTTGAGGTATTATAAAAGAAACAACAATTGCATTTTTCCACAGATATTTTAATGAGTACGACGCGTTTCAGCTCACAGAGCCGTCATCAGGCACAAGATCAGAACCTGACCTGCACCATATTGTACCAGATGATGGTTCTGTGAGCTGGAACGCATCGATTTCATTGAAATATCCTGTGGAAAAGTGCTATTGTCGTTCCTGTTATTATACGACGAACTCCCATGATATCTCAACTGAATCTGTTGAAATCAATCAGTTCAGGTAGCTTGACCAAGCTTTTATGCCCCGTTCACACTATTACCGTACGTCCGATGGCCCGTGCGACGGTAGACTGTATTGGTAATGTGAATACAAGTTCATAGCATGGTAATCAATACATCTGCATCTACATCTACGTAATACCCTACGAGCCACCACGAGGGTGTGTGGCAGCGGGTGAAGATCACCAAACATGCACTATTGACATCCAAGTAGGATATTTAAGGGAGACATGCTAGGGAACAGGGTCACATGCAGCTAGATGGTTAGTATCTACATAATAAGAAAGGGATTATTGGTTGTTATTACATGCATCGTTCACTACAGACTACTCTAACTATATTTCACCTACCTATCCCTTTGCTACGCTGCCTATTGTTCTCTCTTATGGTATGCAGGAAAAATGACATTTTAAATCTATCGGTACGACAATCTATCTCTCAAATCTTGTTAATACGGTCAAACCTAGCATAATACGCAGGGGTTCTCAATATATATCTAACGTCATCTGTGAACAAATCGGTTTCTAATTTACTTAAAAGGTTTAACCTAAATTTTAATCTGCGTTCTGATAGTAATTCCCATCCTAATTCTTCTATTAAATTAGTAACACTTATACAATTATCATAACGGTCTTTAACAAATCTAGCGGATCTCCTTTGCACACGCTCTAATTCTTTTATCAAACCTTCCTCGTACGGATCCCATATACTAGCGGCATATTCTAAATGAGGTCTGACAAGTGTTAAATAGCTTCTTAGCTTTTCAATAGCTCCTAACTCTGTCATGAAATAGTGGAAACGCTTGTATCGCGAGAGGAGACTGGACAAAATGAATAACGACAATAAAAAAAGACAGTCATTAAGGTGAATCAGATAATGTCACTTATAAGAATAGGTATTTAATTGATCGTCGCGATACCCTGGTGAGAGTAAGGTGGCAACGCTGTGGCAAAAATTCAAGCAGTCATAAGATATGTGAAGTCAATGCAGTAAACCCAATGACACAAATCCCTTGTTTTACACAACTAAACTTCTCAGTGATCAGTTAAATGCGAGGAACATATTTGGGGGCTTAAACCTGACTAATTTATATCATGCCGCGCGCTGGAAATGTCTTTCGAACGGAGGGTCATTTTTGGCGATTAAAAAATGTATATATTGGTAAGGAGCCATCCTTTGTATTTTTATAACTTCGCGAATAAAATATTTTTGCGCAGGATCCCGAATTATCGCGGTGTGTTTGAGATGTGGAAGAACATAATGAAGGCAAAATAGAGGGAAAAATCCCCAGAGGAAGACCCAGAAATAAGTTCATGGACCAAATAAAGAGGAAAATGCATAAGAAGAGAAACCAGGAGGTAAGTGACCTAGCATTAGATAGGGAAGGGTGGAGGGCTGCAGTCAACCAATCTTAGGATTGAACAACCAATGATGGTTTGATATGTGGTCTAACAAACAAAGAACAAAGAAGCATCTATCGTTTCCTATCATCGGAAAACCATCCTCTTATAAGCTTCATAAATCCTCGTTTTTTAAATCTAACACCGCAAATGATACCAAAAATGTTGGCCTTATTTAAATAGGTTGCTGTGTGTTTCACGTCTGGATTATTTTTCGAGGCACTTATCCCATGAAACGCGCGCAGCTGCTTTCGCGCTCGGCTTTAAAGAGTCACGTGCTGCTTGCCGATTGAGTGGAAGGGAGCTTGATGGAAGTGGAAGGAGAAAGGTTTAGCCGAAGAATGCAACAAGAGGTGGCGGTGGTGTAAGGCCAAGAGGGCGGACAAGCGCAGCCCAGTCGGTCGAGGAATTGAAGTCGAAGAAAATGGACCGGACATTAAGCAACGCCTCTGGATCTTGTTCTCTTATAAAGTTCTCTCCATTCTCCCCAAGCGATTTTCTGGTCCATTTTGAAACAGACAGCCTCCGCCGTTAGTTTTCTCTACTACAAGCCGATTTCCATGCATTGAGATATGAAAAACTCTTAATGAATGAAATAACACATTGTTATGATTCCACACTTTATTTGAAGCAACTCGACCTAGGTTTCAGCATACCGTGCTATCATCAGATACAAGCAGGAGTACGAGAAAGAAGCTATTTTACACTTGTCAGGCCCCATTTAGAATATGCCGCTAGCATATGGGATCCGTACGAGGAAGGTATAATAAAAGAATTAGAGCGCGTGCAAAGCAGATCCGCTAGGATTGTTAAAGGCCGTTATGATAATTGTATAAGTGTTACGAGTTCAATAGAAGAACTAGGATGGGAATTACTATCAGAACGCAGGTTAAAATTTAGGTTAGACTTTTTATGTAGATTCGAAACCGATTTGTTCACAGATGACGTTAGATATATATTGAGAACCCCTGCGTATTATGCTAGGTTTGATCATATTAACAAGATTAGAGAGATAGATTGTCGTACCGATAGATTTAAAATGTCATTTTTCCCGCGTACCATAAGAGAGAACAATAGGCAGCGTAGCAAAGGGATAGGTAGGTGAAATATAGTTAGAGTAGTCTGTAGTGCATGATGCATGTAATAACAACCAATGATCCCTTTCTCATTATGTAGATACCAACCATCTAGCTGCATGTGACCCTGTTCTCTAGCATGTCTCCCTTAAATATCCTACTTGGATGTCAATAGTGCATGTTTGGTGATCTTCACCCGCTGCCACACACCCTCGTGGTGGCTCGAAGGGTAGTACGTAGATGTAGATGAAGCAGTTTGGTGGATTACTTTTATATAGGTATCCATCGTGGGGGGGGGAGGAATTTGAAAACAAGGAGGAGGGGGAGCGTAGGAGCAACGGACACTGCTGTTTATGGTGGGTGACCTTGGGGGGTTGGAGGTTTGCCTCAGATGACTAAAAATCCAAACAGTGTCTTATATAAAAAAACTCTTACTAATTACCGAAATTACTATTGCATAGGTTTGCGCATTAATTTAGCCTTGAATACAAGGCTGATCCTTTTTCTAGATGAAACGATGGATGAATTTCAGATGGGGTTCCCCGTTAGTACTTTTACACTAATCCATACACGATAGGCTAAAACTGCTTGAGACATTCCGAACTGGTGTATTTCAGAGCGATGCCGTGAATATTATCCTGACGCCTCACTATATTTCTAGGTCTGACAGATGCGATAAAATAAGAGAGATACTCTGCCGAACGGATAGGTACCAAAATTAGTTCTTACCGCGCGCAATAAGCAACCACAATAAAAACTGAGCTCCTCTAAATACACTCCCATAGTACATGTCACCATTTCACCTCCGAAAAGTTTACACCTTTACACGGCTGGTGACCTGCCACACGCCTATGCGGCGGCTCGCGGGGTAGTATGTAGATGTAGGTGTAGAATCCGTTTTGCAAACCATCCTTATATCTACATACCTCTGGAGCCCTGTGGCCTCATTAGAAGCCAGGATGTCTCTGATTGGCAAATCCTTGATATACCTTGGGTTCTGGAAAGGGAAGACCCAAATAGTGATATCAAGTCCTACTGATTGGCAGATATTCGTAAAATAGATGATAAATCGTTTCTTTATCTTCTTTATACGATACACAACTTAGTGTATCATAAATGGCCCGAGTGATAATAAATAGTCAATCTATTTTCTATTGGAGGCTTTTGCAGCGGTGAGATTCGGATTCGATGCGAATATATATCCTGGAATGGTCACAAAACGTCATCACCGCAATGAGACAACGCAGCAGAACCTGGAAGCCCTCCAGAATTCTGAATAACGTATCCAATTTCAGAGCCTGCATCTTTGAAAAAATAGAGACGCTGATTTCAGAGGAAATAAGGAAATGGTTTGAGCCTAATTGGTATCGATAGTCTATGAAGAGATAATCATAATTTATACATCTCCATACTACCCTGCGATCTTATTTCACGCTTCTGTCAGACCTAGAGATGCAGTGTGGGGTCAAAATAAGATTCTCCGTTCTGAAACACATCAGTTTTGAATTTCTCAAGCAAGCGAAGCTTAGCGTGTAGCCTACGAGCCTCTAGGGGCTCCCACCTAAATGCCTTTAAAAGTTGCGAAACACATATTGAGCCGTGCATGAGAGGCTCAAGGTTTCGGCTGAGAGAGAACGTCAGAGAGAGAGGGACGTCAGCAGTCAACTGTCCCCCCCTGGAAGGTGTTCCTCCGGGAAGAAAATGGGTCAAACGGAATATATACATATATATCCGGCCCCAAGAAAGAGCGTGGCTTTTTTCTTTGGTGGTTCCTGTATGGGAAGTTGGTGCCGCTCCACTCCTCGACGGCGCTCCTGGTCAGCCTCATCGCCTCCAGACGTAAGCTTGGGATCCTGTATTCCCATTAACACTTGTTCCACCATATTTGCTCCCCTCATCTCCCCCCTCGTGACGCAGTGCGAGTTAAGCATTTTCTTTTTGTTAAATAAAAAAGGGTCTCCTTAGTTACTCTGCAATTTTTATTTTCCTTCTTACTGCCACTACCCTTTCCATCGCGATTGTCGGCGACAGTTTAATATAACTGAATTACGATGATTAAATGTGAGATGCTATGCCTTGGAACCATTAATCGTAGCCTGGATGGATTTTTGATTAATGAACAATTAACTTTTTTCAAAAGAGCCACTGAAGGGAGGAGAGTAGGAGGGCTACAGAAGGATTATATGGGACATAGAAGGAGGCAGAAATAAATCTGGCCTACCTATGACAATGGTGCGAAGGAGTTTACTGAGCATCTTACGGACATAGCACTAAGTTTTGAAGAACTCTGCACTTAGTAACAAACGCCCAGGATCGGTATTCAATAGAAAAATATTCTGAATACATTTCAAAAATACTCGGCACTTTTTCATAGTCCGCAGGGGCGACATCAGCAGGTTTTAAAACCAACTGATTATGTCGCCCGTGCGGAGAAACCGGGCGACTAAGAATCAAAATCTGTGAAAAAGTGCCAAGTAATTTTGAAATTTATGCAGAATGGATTTTCACAAAGTGAAGCCTCTCACTATTGAATTTAGAAAAACATTCGGCAATTCCAAGATCTGAATCAATAACATCAGTAAGGCAATCCTTTTCCCCATGTTCCAAACCAACCTACGCCCCGGAATGCTATTCTTCTCCCAGGCGGCTTGAAAATACATCTCAAACGTCATATCGTTTCTGACGTTGCAAATATTTTCAAGGCTATCACCGATAAAAAAAGGAATGCAACAATGATTAATAAACGTTCAGATTGCAGATTAATAAACGCTTTTTCTTATAAGACAATCGAAATGTTTTGAAGAATACGTTCTTAATGAAAACAATACGATGTGGAGGACGCAAACTTACTGAGTATATTCAGAGGCACTAAAAACTTTAAAAAATTTCATGAAGGAGGAAGAATGGATGAGAAATATTAACAAAGAAGAAAAACACTCACTTTAGTCAGTCTCCCTTGGTGGTATTCCATCATTAAAAAATACAAGATGACAATTTTACTAAAACCACCAGATTTATTTTTTAAAAATGAATGAATTAATGCTTTAGACATATGCATAATATAGAATGCTTTAGAAGAGCTAGAGATTTTTAAAAACTGAGTTGACTGTAATAAATTCCTTGTTAATGAATGTACGCTCCCTGCCTATTCCCCCATCCTCAAAGCTTAAATCCCCTCCAATTCGTCCTCCTAGCCCCCCCCCCCCTCTTACCCTCTCCCCGCGACCACCCTCCTCCTGTATTGTCTTCTCTTCCCCCCCCCTCTCCCCACCTGGTAATTTTCACTATATAAGGCCTGCACATCGGCCTCCATTTACCTGAAGATGATGTTAATGCACATCGAAACCTGGGTCGTTTTTAATACATCTAGTGGTTTTGGTGAAAGTTGTCATCTTATATTTTTTAAGGAAGAAAACGACGAAATCCATGAGGATAATTGTGGTGGACATTAGATTTGCATATTTTATTGGAGAATGAGGTTTCAGACTGGAGAAAGAATCGTAGAACTGCAGAAAATCAAACTGTTTTCAGACAAACAGCTCGTAAAATGTAAATTTATTTGAATAGAAGAGTGAAAAGGCTTATTCTTATGACCGGAATCAGAAAACTTAGCTCAAGTTGTGTTCATCGAAACTGTGGTCTAAACACAATAAATTAACTAAGTCCGTTTAGTTAAGACATAAAATCCCTCGAACCACAAATCTCTAACCAATAATATCAAAAAAATAGGTTGCCATCTCACTAATATTAGTGGTCCATGATAATGTCTATAACTGATGTAGTCTCCCTCAGGTGGTTTAAAATTTTAGACAAGCAATTCAAATTCAGACAAAATATTTAGACAAATGTAACCTATGATGAGGAAGCCTTGGTTATGTACATAGAAAAGTAATACCATCGCCATTTGTAAGCACTCGAAGCCAATTGTAATTAGAATGGCATATTCAATAAAGTGTTTTAAAAAACTCGAGCAAATAATCACCATTTTTCCTATTTTCCAACAACGATACGAAAACTCATTCGATATCTGTTAAGGGAAGGATGAAGTGGTATAAAACCCGGTAATAATAAAATATCGACTAAAAAATTCGTCGTAATTACCTAATACAATGCACGATCGTCCAGATCGAGTCGTTTATTACCCGTAAAAATTTACTGAGTACCAATACAAAAAAAATGTTGTGGATATACTTTTCCGAAATGTGCCTCGGTATCCTTCGCGCTATGGTTACACAACCGAAATTCGTGAATCATTGGAAAGAAATGACCGAGTAAACTCATATATCGATGAGCGAAATGCGGGGAAATGTTTGCGACACCACCGATGTTCGCCGATTTTTTTATCCGCGGCCGCCGCCCTTAAAAGTGAATAACTGCGATGACTCGGGAGTGAACCAATTGACCCAATTCTACTCGTGACCAGGACTTACATTATGGGCAGCGATGAAAAGTGAGCCCTCCAGAATGAGCCAGTGTGAAAATGTGAACAACGGCGGTGAGGAGAAATAAGAAAAACCCATAGATATTCGAACCGCGGAGTTTCTCCCTTGGAATCGAATGGATTACATGGAAAAATAACTTTTTTTTTAATACCAACTCTACGGAATTTCTGAAATATTTATCGAATCGCATATGTAATATTTCTAGGGCAATGTGTATCTTTTAAGGTAGATTTGAATGAAATAGTGAAAATATCGCCGGAGTTTCTTTGGCTGATATTTCATGACTAATACTTCGGAAAGTAGTTCGTTAAGGATATTACGGAGATATTTTGGTATATTTGGAAGGGTGATATGTTTTTATATGAAAATAGACTATAGTGCTCGCAGAGTTCCTGTGCACTGGAGAGTTCCTCCAAGCCTAGCTGTCCATGGTAGATGAGCAGCAATTGGCTGCCGGCGTCCAATCCCGTTAACCGGTTCTTATCTCATTGCGCGCCGCGTACGAATACCGTAAGTGGCGACCCACAAGAGTCTAGTCTTAGCTCACTTTAAATTATCCTGCAGCGGGTGCTAGGCTTTCTTAACTGAATTAAATATGGTTCGTTAAATTCGGATATCTTTCCCAGCGATAAAAATATTGGTTGTTGTGATAATTAGTCGCAATTTTCGTATTTGTATTTTTCAAAATGTTGGTGAAGAGGATTTAAGTTTTGTTTATTTATCGTGTACCCACGGTGACCTGAACCGATGGGGATTACTTTCTAACCTCACTGCGACGACTATTGAAATCACTGCAAGTTTTGACTCGATATCCATAGTATTTTCTCGTCCAGAGTATTTCTATTCTAATGGCCCTCGCGTCGGCAAGGCATAGCGTTCGTTTTCGCCGATTCTTTTGGGTCGCCACTTACAGTGTTCGTACGCGGCGCGCACTGAGCTAAGAACCGCTTTACGGGATTGGACGCCGGAAGCCAATCGCTGCTCATCTACCATGGGCAGCTAGGCTTGGAGGAACTCTCCAGTGCACAGAAACTCTGCGAGCACTATAGCTTTATTGATTTCTAGATGAAATAATTTTCTGCTCAAACTATCTTTAATGAAACCAAGTAAAAATCCCTGATATTTTTTTCAGGCTCAGGTTCCTATTTGATTGGAAAGATTTCTTCTTCAACTAAGAGTGCATCCTACCTCTCATATTCTGGTCCATAAAGCCTATTCCCTTTCATACCTTTCCGCTGACTCAATATCCTCCCCTTTATCACGGCCTAGAGGATCACTTCGCCCCTCATCACCTCCTCTGTCCATCCACTCTTACCAACTACCAATCTCCTCCAGAAGTTCCCTATCCTCACCCACAAAACAGATCACCATCTCGTCTTCTCTTCGTCACCAACGCTTTTACTCTCACTCACCACACTCACAAGTATACAGCCTATTCTTTTGCTCTTTTCGTAACGTCCACGTTCCTAAATCTTACGACGCTACTCCATATATTACATTCCGTTCCAACCCATTCGTTTCATCCTTGTGATAGCTCTTAATTGACGATGTGAGTCAATAAAAATACTTATTTACATATTTTTGGCCTAAATATTATGCAATAAACTATTTAACCGATTACATTCGAACTGTATCCACTGGTATAAAATATTCAGAGAAATTATTACGTGAAATTTCGATTCCCAATCGAAAAAACGACACCGGTTTCCAACTGATAGGGCGTCGGAGATTCGAGCGGTAAGCGCTGAAAATGATCGCAAAGAAGGTACATCATCGCGAGTGAGAGAATCTATTGACCATCTATCCTAACCAGGGTTACCTTGTTATTTTGCTACTTTTTAATGTGTACGATGCATATTATTTGGGAGTAAAATGTATGAATTACTCACCATGTGCCTTAAGGCTACATCTAAAAGGACCGTTAAATTGCCAAGAATCCAAATCGATAAAAAAGCAACTTTTCATGCGTAACCAGAGATATTTCACTAATAGGAAAACTTGAGCAAAGTTTCACGCAAACTGTACGCAGACAGGAATCGCTCCAACTACCTACGGGTACAAATGACCACGGCTGTCGGTCACTTTCCCCAAAGAACCAACCACACTTTTGAAATTTAATGATTAAAGTGTGTCTATTGGATCTCGGCCATAAACTCCGCTCCCAATAACAATACTGCCCTGCTAAGTCAAAAGGCAGTAACTGGCAAAATTAAACATTAGAGGTTAAAGTTGACTTTATTATTTTCAACAATGGGGATTTCAAAAATCTTGACTAAAAACTCGTATCCGTAGCGGTTTGCCTGATATCACGTTCTGCCTTCGCCGTATCCACAGTAGGGAGGTCAGATAACAGTAAATACAGGTATTTCTCCCCGAAGAATCTCATTACTGTGATACCCTTATGATTTATCTTCACTCGGTATTTCCCGCATTGACAATTTAACCCTTTTAGTGCGGCGGGCCGATATATCGGCTTTGGCATCTCAGGCGTAAAGTGCGGCGGGCCGATATATCGGCTCATAGGCAAAATATTGTTTAACTTTTGCACACAAATATAATTACAATTATTTTTTGTACGAAGCATAAGCGTTTTTTTATTATTACCTAATTCAATGCATACGCAATAAGAAACACTGCATATGGATATTTTAAACAATAACTTTATAATATTTATTTTCCTAGAGTGATACATTTCATTCTAGTTACCCTCCGCATTTCTCACTAGAACCGCTGGCAGGGGTCGGCACTAAGAGGGTTAAGCGTCGACTAAAGCTTGTAATCTCTTCGAAGATGGACTAGATGAAGAACCGAAGACTCGAAGGTGAAACCTTTAGCACGCAATAACTCAGAACTAACAGTGATGCAGCTACTGTCTTTTGGCTTAGCAGGGCGGAATAAGTCACTCTCTGCATCCCAGGCCGCGTCACCTCTCATGATAGCAGCCAACGGCAGTTAATTCAACGAAGTATTCGCTTCAGCCCTCGTGCCGATGGCTATCTCGTGCGTTCAATTCAACCGGATGACGAGTGAGTGAATCGTTAGTCATTGATCTCCGGGGAGGGACCTTTTAAGTCACCCACGGTGCGAACAGTGGTGGCGGTAGCTGTTTTTCAGGGAGGCGACAGATAGACGAGGTCGTTTGCGCCGCTCAGGATGGATGGGAGCATTCAACTTGCTCCGTGACCGACCGCGTTGATAACTCTAGACGAGTCATCCCTCGCGCACGAATGTGAGGCATTCAAACTTTAAAAAAATGTCGGTCGAGCTACGTAGGACAAGTGGCCGTGGATAATGCGCGAATAAGACATAAAATAGTATTCACTTGCATGGTACTAGAAATAGAAATTCTATTCGTGTTTTATACCATAATTCTAGAATATCAAGCAAGAGCACATTGGCAATGGGAACAAAAATGTACAACTCACTCTCTGAATGTATCAGATCCACTAAATGTATCATTAGTTTCAAGAAGAAAGTAAAAAAATATTTGTTGATGAAATCTTTTTATACACTTAACTAATTCTTAAATGACAATCAGGAAAAAAGTATGACTACGTGAATAATATGTGTATTTTTGGACTACCTTCATTGTAGACTATCCTTTGGACGAATCCTATATCTGCATCCTACCATTCAAGGTCTTTGGAAAATAAATTTATTCTCATTATTATTAATACGTCTCCGATAAGCAGGCAATTTTTTAACAGTCGTCGAGGTGCTAGCGCAGTCGTTTTGCAGCACACGATGAATTCAACTTCCGCTTTTTCTTAATCCCATTTTACACGGTGCATGTAATTGCGCAATATGATGCGTCTACAAATGCACATTTAAAAGTGTGAAACAGTGAATTTAAACATGCTCACATTCATGAACTCGAGATTGCAAAAAAAAAAAAAAAACTCCTTCTCTAATTCAATTATATAATAGCACGCCAGATTCAGCAAAACATGCAGTTTAAAATTGTGCAATCCCGTGCCCCGTGTAAAACAGGATATTGGTCCGCTTTACGAGGTAAATTTTCTTGCACAAGCAAATGAATCATACAATGAACAAGAGAAGTAATGAAATTAGAGCAGGTTCTACTATCCTTTCAGTCATTAAGACAATCATGCAATTTGCCGTTTAACACGGTTCAATTTTCCTGATGAAAGTATTCATGCATTCGTTTGTGCAATAGAATGTGCCAGTTTAAGCGGCCTCACAATGAAGTTTTTTTATAAAAGTCCAGTATAGGTCCGGCTAAGCTATTTATATAACTTATCGGTAGGTTCCTAGCTTAATCTCATCTTGATTTGGAACATAACCTATTATGATCTAAATCCATATTATTTACCATTCTAAGATCCATTGCTTAATATCTTTGTTAGTTTCACTTATTATAATTTGATTTTTTAGGAAATTGGGCATTTTATTGAATGTGGTAATGTGATAGGTACTTCCACCGTCAGATATCTCTCTCCATGCAATGTGAGCCACTTTTTTACTTTAAACCGTATATAATCCCTCAGTGCTGATATTTTTAACCTTATCAAAAACCTTATATTTGTCACTAAAATAATTCTCAATAATAATCACATACTTGAAAAGCTTATCAACTAGTAGTGCTCCTAATATTCGATATGCATCCTCTTTCACTCGATTATTTGAATTAAATTTCATTATTTTTTTCAATGATTTATCTTTGTCTGCGTTTTAGGCTGTCCATGACGGTTGTCCCACCAAAACACAATACTGTTATTCCGTATCTTAAAATACTTTCTACGAATGCAAAATTTAAGTTGTTCATATTATTTAAATTCAACAGAAATGATAAATAATGAAATTGACGAAGTATAAGGTTCAATATCAATCGATAATAGCGTATATTTCTATCGACCATCAAGATCAATGACGATCGATAAAAATACTCGTATAAACTCGTGTAAGAGGCACACCTATTTTCCCTGAAATCGCAGCCGAAACTGCCTCTTACACGAATTCCCGCTCGTCATCGCTTACAGCAAAATATACAATCACATACTTGAAAAGCTTATCAACTGGAAGTGCTCCTAATCTCCGATATGCATCCTCTTTCACTCGATTATTTGAATTAAATTTCATTATTTTTTTCAATGATTTATCTTTGTCTGCGTTTTAGGCTGTCCATGACGGTTGTCCCACTAAAACACAATACTGTATTCCGTATCTTAAAATACTTTCCACGAATGCAAAATTTAAGTTGCTCATATTATTTAAATTCAACAGAAATGATAAATAATGAAATTGACGAAGTATAAGGTTCAATATCAATCGATAATAGCGTATATTTCTATCGACCATCAAGATCAATGACGATCGATAAAAATACTCGTATAAATTCGTGTAAGAGGCACACCTATTTTCCCTGAAATCGCAGCCGAAACTGCCTCTTACACGAATTCCCGCTCGTCATCGCTTACAGCAAAATATACAATCACATACTTGAAAAGCTTATCAACTGGAAGTGCTCCTAATCTCCGATATGCATCCTCTTTCACTCGATTATTTGAATTAAATTTCATTATTTTTTTCAATGATTTATCTTTGTCTGCGTTTTAGGCTGTCCATGACGGTTGTCCCACTAAAACACAATACTGTATTCCGTATCTTAAAATACTTTCCACGAATGCAAAATTTAAGTTGCTCATATTATTTAAATTCAACAGAAATGATAAATAATGAAATTGACGAAGTATAAGGTTCAATATCAATCGATAATAGCGTATATTTCTATCGACCATCAAGATCAATGACGATCGATAAAAATACTCGTATAAATTCGTGTAAGAGGCGCACCTTCTTTTCCCTGAAATCGCAGCCGAAAATGAGGGTGCGCTTCTTACACGAATTCCCGCTCGTCATCGATTACAGCAAAATATAATATGTAAAAGTAAAATACAGTTTTAAAAACACATACTCACAGCGACTACGACTTGTGCATAAGGAAAATGGTGTGGGAAAACGGCATTTCAAAAAAAAGATGTGACTGTCCGGATGGCTTTGATAATGGCCGAAAGTTCGAAGTTAGATCCGCAAAACCTCGCGATAGGAGGAAAAAAAAGCCCCAACGTTCTTTCTTTCCACTTCGTCGCTTAAAAAGAGGGGTGCGCCTCTTACACGCGATTACACGGTATTTGCTGAAAAAAGTACTTCGCACCTACAAGGTAACCAAACCATCCATCATAACTAATGCATTATCTGTGCATTACTTCATTTTTCCCATTTATTTTTAAAACGATCGCGAACAATATTTATTTACAGCGAGGTAATGTTCATGACCGAAGAGGTTATGACAGCATATCCTAATACCGCACAACAAAATATGAAAATACTTTCCACATCTCATCCTGTAAATTATGGAACTCGTTGCCTGATAGTATCAAATTTTCTAGGATTGTCTCACAATTTAAAAGGAGTATGGCTGACTTTTTGTCTCCCAAATGTTCTCTCGCCTCTATATGAGAAGACAAAATGATATGAGGTGATATTGTTACATGTTACTTGTTCACTATAATCATTTGCTGTTTTTCTGTCTTATAAAATATTCGTTTGTTTGCTTTTCATTTTTTTCTTATTAATAGATATTACAGATTGTACATTTTTGTTTTAACATACTGTTTCGATTATTGATATTGAGACTGTTCTTTCATTTTCATTTACCTCGCTCATTTTATATCTCTCTGCTGACTTGAAAGTTGTTTGTTTGTATCCTTTTTTTTGTACGGCTTTTTATTTTGTCTTTGTATTCCACTCCTCATGAAGGCATGTAAACTAATTCAATGTCCTAAGGGACTTTGTTCCAGGACAATAAAATTGTTTTCTATTCTATTTTCTATTCTATCCTACGAAATGATGCCACCGTTATACGAATCACATTGTTAGTAACGAAGCGATAGAGAGGATATACATCACCCATAAAACGTTACAAGGGCATTTCCATGTTTTAGAGGCATAATTTAAAGTTGAGAGAGGCTCAACTTTGTGAAATCTCACTGTAATGTAAAAGATGAAAACTTTTTAAATTTGATGTTTTTTTTATTTTGTGTCCACTGTTGCAAGGTTCCGGTCATCTAATCAAAATGTCTGTTAATTTTAAGCAAGTTTGTCATCTCTTGTCAAAAATGAATCCTGATTCTAAATTTTTTATTGGTGGCAAAATTAGTGGCAGCGAACTGTGTGTAAACTGCCTAAAAAAGCCTAGCTTCCTGTATGATTGACCGCATATTTCCCGAATATGTTTTCCCCAAGACATGTCGTGAGTAATTGTGACCCTTAAGTACTTGACAGATTCGGCGTGAATAATTTCCGTATTATTAATTCTGTAAGCCCTACCTGGCCTACTTTTCTTTTTACAAATGCTGACTGCTGCGCACTTACAAGATTGGAGAGTTACAAAATTAGGAGTTTTACAAAATTGTTGAGGGAATTTTTGTGGGAACCTCTATCCGATAGAAGGGAGAAATATAGGTTAAATCTTTTACGAAAGTTTGATGCAGACAATTTTTTGCCAGACGTTCAAAATGTTTTGCTAGAGCCAAACTATTATGGTAGGAACGATCACAGGAATAAGATCAAGGAAATAGACAGCATGAAGATGTAATTTTTTCCACGCATATAAAATAAGGGACCACAACAGTTGTGATAGATCAGTTCTAGGAAACTGACTAGGTTAAATATTGCGTAACTAAGGGATAGGTAGGTGAAATATAGTTGGAGTAGTCTGTAGTGCATGATGCATGTAATAATAACCAATAATCCCTTTCTCATTATGTGGATGCTGGCCATCTAGCTGCATGTGACCCTGTTCTCTAGCATGTCTCCCTACCATTGCCATGCAAGTATCCTACTTGCATGGCAATGGTGCATGTTTGGTGATCTTCACCCCCTGCCACACACCCTCGTGGTGGCTCGCAGGGTATTACGTAGATGTAGATGAACTGAAGAATTCATACATCAAACCGAGTGGAATTATTTCCTTTTCGTCTGCGGAAAGTACAAAAATAGCCAATTCTGTTATGCCACTCCAATGTCAGACTGATTTTAAAGACGTATTCACGTAAATAATACTTGAAACGCATGCAAATGCGGTACGAATTATGCATTCCCTTTGGTCGGGATCACTTAAACAGAGGGAATCGTTCGAGTATTTTCCGATGTTGCTAATTATTTGCCTGGGACGCTTAAAAAAAATTGTCACAACTTCGGTGTGTAAATCACATTTGCCAAACGCCTTTAAACCACTCAGTCCAATTTCTCAAATTTGTCCCGACTGCAAATCTATGCAAACAGCCGCGTCAGACTCGGAACGCCAATGCTAATTCATGCAGATTTCTCAGTCTGGTAAAAACCGACCTTCACAAGCGAAACGAGGTGGGTTTTTTTTATTCGACGCCATTACGTCGTTAGGTCTTTGCATATAAATCTAGCCCTTGGGGAGAGGCTATCGCAATGACGCAGTTGTGAGAGGACATGCATGGTCAAAGCCGCCGTAAATTCATCATTCAAAACTCGGCAAAAAAAATACGCAAATGTGCCGCAGTTGCATGGCAATCTTTCCGTGAAACTACCAGAAACGGAATACCATACGAATAGGGACGTAACATTTCAGTACAAGCACTACAGATAGATCGTGAACCAAACGAAAACTGTTTTTTTAGGATAATTTCATATGCTAATTTCAATTATTTCTTGCGGCTACTTTTACAAAACACTTTACGATTCCCAAACAATCTGCGGGTGGATTGGATTTCCAACCAAAAAATGGAGTTTATGGTCCCTAAGAGTCAGGTTTTAGATAAGGTAGATAGAGAATAAGAAATAGGAAAAGATGGAAAGATAATTTATACCTATCCTGGATGTCTATCACGAATAATGGATATACACTACGTCAGTACATTTACGTTTCCTAATCGATCTCAGATCGATCTGACTGATCTGAACCAGCGGGCCTGTGGCGCTCCTCGTTATTCTTTTGGTTGTCATGGAGAATCAAAATATAATCGTTGATATTTAAGGCGCGTTTTGCAACCAATTGTAACAATTAAAGAATAGTGTAGCTATGGCGAATGAAGTGACATTGATGATATCGATGCAAATCGCAATCCTACCTCCAAGTGGGCAATTTAGTTCACTAGGAATGCGACTGAAAATTTCCAACTCTGCACTTGTTTACAATCGTGCTTCAACTGATAGGTTCGATTGTTCAATATCGATATTTTCATTCCGTGATTGGTAAACCAGGCGATCTGAGTCGGCTCGCATGGAATTTTCAGATCGGTCCGAGTTCAGATCGATCTGAGATCTATTGGTAAATGCATTGATTGTGACCGCTTTCCATTTGCTCTTATGCGCTAATCAAATCACCTACGGGGTCAATCGTGCTTCAACTGATAGATTCCATTGTTCACTATCGATATTTTCAGTCCGTGTTGGCAAACCAGTCGATCTAAGCCTAAGAATAAAGAAAGGAACCACTTTGTCTTCTTTGAATATACTCTGTGAAAGTACTCAATCTTCAACGGTAGACACATCCTCTTATCGATTCATACAGAATGTTTACCGTTGACGGTTTAGAAGTAGTAAAGCGTGTATTTTTTCACTATCTGGCTCTGCGTAGGCTTAACATTAACACGGCTTCACTCTTAGGCCGTGAGGAGATACATTAATGCCCGTATTCATAGTCGTATTCCTGGGGGTTACCTGGGTATCCCCTCGTCAGGTAACACCTAGGGGTCCCCTACGCTGAGCGATTCATAAACCTTATCTGGGTATCCCACAGCCAGGGGACGGCTGGGTGAGAGATTTGGCGACAATCCCACGGAAATATACATATGAACGGTTCTCGTAGTTTTTGATGCTCATTTTTCAGCGTAACTAAGCGCGCTGTAAACAATAACATAGTGTACTGTTACGCGATGTTGATGAAAAATGATTGAAGGAATATCAGAGAATGTTTACAATATTACTTAAATATTTATGTAATGTGAATGGTGAGGAATACGAAGGTGATTCAATTAGTAGCCGTGTTTGTAAACAGAAGACGTTACTATGGAAAGTTGTTGATATTATCGTACACATCCATTAGTGCATTAGTATCAATTCGTCCCACGTGTGGACAGCAGTATTGCGTTAGGGGAGCTTTGGGTAAGCTTCATGCCTCAACCAGGAAATCGGCGGCCTGAAGGAGACAGGTCCCCTGGTAACGACTATGAATACCATTTCTGAGCCAAAGGGGTTCCCCCACACCTAGGGGACACCCAGGTAACGACTATGAATACGGCCCTAAATCTTCCATTTGAGCATCAAAAACATTGTCACAGGAAATAAATCCTTATAAATCACTCCCTCCTCCGCCTGCGTGTTTGATCGAAAAGAGTTCATAAATACAGGATTTCCGGGTATTATCGTTGAGTTGATTCAATTTTTTTTCCGACGGCGGTTTTTTGCATAGCTTTGTCTAAAGAATTGACCGGAAGATATAAACTGCATAGGCATTCGAAAAGACGCGTCCAATCAAGAGGCACCAGGGTGTTACAAAACTTGCGTTTTGCGAACCCTAACACTGGACGCTACGGAGGGGATGGCGGAGGAAGGCTACGAAACGCGTTGTGTACTATCACAATAAATGGGAAAGTATAAAACTTATCATCAATATGGAATAAATATAAAATGATTCCATGAAGTGACGCCTGCAGGTGTAAAGTTAAGAGGACGCATCATACCCTTCGGTAAGGAATAGTTCTGTCAAAAATCCACAAGATGGCGTCACTCGCACCCGATCGAGGCGCTTTGGCGTCAGGAGTCTCCCACTCCAGCATGACCCTCGCAAAAGGCAACAGTCGTCGGTAAGTTTTAGCCAACTATCCCGCGCGTAAGTACAGACAGCGCTGATATAAGATCTTTAAAAGAAGACTGAACTAATTGCATCACCGTCCGAGCACATCATGGCCGAAAACCATTCAGGTAGCTCATATAAATATACCAATTACAGATTCTATCTTACAGCCGTGACGGCTGTTACTTAGCATTCCGATAGAGGAGGGATTGATACATCTCCATTATTATTAGATACTTCAATGATAATAATAGCTTTTATAAAAATATACCCTAAATCTTGCTGTTTTCCCGATGGTTTAATTATGCTCCGGAATAAAATTTTCATGTTTCAGATACGAGCCTCCCTTGGCAAAGGTCTATTCCTTATACTATAAAAATTTCAAGTTGATGACGCAAGACTTTTACAAAAAATCTGGGGTTGGAAATCATCACAAATCCGACCTGTCGAGCGAGTGTGATGCGTTGCCTTAATTCCCAGATCATTTTTTCAGTTGAAAAATGTATTGATACTTAGTTACTCAAACGTTTGTAGCACAAAGTGAAAGGTGGGTGGTGAAAGAAAGAACACTGCCACACATCCTATAGGAGGTTTCCATGGTACTTTATGTATCTAAATGAAGACGTAATCTAGGCTGTTAAGTATGTACTCATGTTCCACACTCGTGTCTAACCGGACCCCACACTTATCCATAGGCATTCAACAGCCTTCTGTACTTTTGAAAAAATACTGTGTGATACGTATTACCCTTAAAGTATAAACGTTTAATCCATCCCCATCGGAAAAGACATCCAAACAAGCAGAAAACACTAGATCATCTGGCTGACATTTTCTCCCCAGATACCATCGGTACACAATTCCTCCTAATGCAGTTCGTTTGTTATCCTAACTGAAAGGTTTT
Organism: Ceriagrion tenellum; assembly: GCA_963169105.1. NCBI lineage: Eukaryota > Metazoa > Arthropoda > Insecta > Odonata > Coenagrionidae > Ceriagrion > Ceriagrion tenellum. Next base: position 85,745,256 of record OY720642.1, on the reverse strand, counting down.
AGACGCGACTCGGGAGTAAAAATTCCATCCGCTCCCCGATAAAAATTGCCCACTGCGAATTTTTACAAACTTCTTCCAAGATAGAATTCTCTTTTCCGCGCGTCTCTTCTTCTAAGCTGTGTTTACACAAGCTCCGAATTGCTTTTTCCCAAGGGGGAGTAACGAAGCTCTTGCAGACAAAACAAATACTTTTAGATCTGATCTAAGAGAAATCGCTCTTGAGGAAGATGAAAATGTCTCCACATAATGGATGTTTCGGCGAAATTTTTCCATAGTAATTAAGGAAAACATATTTCAATTTTTGACGGTAAAATAGAGGAAAAATTCCCCAGAGAAAGACCCAGGAATAAGTTCATGGACCAAATAAAAAAGAAAGTGCATAGGAAGAGCTACTAGGAAAGTAAGGGACCTAACATTAGACAGGGCAGGGTTAAGGGCTGCAGTCAACCAATCTTAGGATTGCACGACCAGTGAATATTGGAATTCTATATTCAATTTTTAGCAGTTGAATTAATAAGAAGAAATTAGTAAACCTATATATGTAAAGCATTAACTTTGATTATTTTAATGATTGAACTTCAAAATAATTATCAAAAAGCATACATTGTCATCCCTGGTTGCAGTGAGGTAGTATCCCCGCTTGCTAACCATAGGGTCGTGGGTTCGATATGTGTATTCTTCACCACTCAGGGCATGCTTTTGTGTGCGCGTCCGTAGTTGTTTGTTATAGATTTAAATGGCTTTTAAACTGTTTTTAAAACGCTGCGCTGTTACCATGCCGTACACATAAAATTAGAGCTTATTATATTCTGCACTTATTGATAGGAAAAACTTTTCTTGAATGTTAATTTTTTCATTAAAATTATTTAGTTTAGAGCGGAAAAGCGATTTGAAAAGAAAAGAGAGGAAGCGATAAATGCCTACGGCATAAGCTATTCTCTTAAGAAATTGATGACTTTGAATAGTACATCTGAGCTGACTTTTGCTAAAATCTGATGTAATTTTTGGAGCATAAACATAGCTGAGTGTTAACTGCTACCTCTAATTACATAAAACAACGTTCTCTTTCTGGATTTTCTTGAGATTGTCTGGAAAAATTGAAATTCCGTTTTTTCGGAGGACGATAAGGAAACGTTTGAAACAGCCGTATGACATTTTTCATAAAATATATCACGGTGCATTACAAACAATAACCTTCCGATCTCCAATCAAAAACTCGTGCTGCTCTACCATGCTGCTACATCAGCTTTTTGTTTATTTTTATTGTTTGATGCGTTGCTACCTTGGTTACCCACATGGCCCATGTTAAATCAAGGTCCTTCAATATCGATTGTATCCTTCCTTGGACACAGGTCTTCACAACTTAAACAAGTCCGCCATTAATATGCTTATTTTTTTGTATTTTTTTGCAAGCATTTCATAGGTTAGTCAATATTTTGTTTGTTAGGCAGTGTATTTCCATTCAAAATTATGTCTGGCGCCGTATTTTTGGTGATTTTCTTGTGTGCGCCATTGCAATAAATGCTCGTTGAGCACATTAATGGCGCATGCCTTGTGGTATTGCTGCGAAGATCTGTATCGAAGGAGGAATACAATCGAAATCGAACCACCTTGATGTTAAATATTTGACTTTTCAAAGTAATTTTTAAACTATAAAACGGTTTTTTCACAAATATGAGACCTTTCTTAATCCTAATTGCTGGTCTGAATTTTATACAGCCCAAATTTTCCAACAAAATCGTTAGAGCCGTTTTCGAAAAAACTCCAAGCTTACCTACAAAAATATCTCTTTTAATAGTTTGAGTCATGTTAACTCGGAACCAATAAATCCAGAAGATCTGGCGACCTCGAAAGGGTTACTGAGCTAGTAACATGAGCCATCGTTTAAAGACATAACCCAAAAACTCCACTTGGCCGCCACCCCAGTGCTACGAGAGACCGACTTAAGATTTGTTGGCAAAGTAAGCGGCGTCCGTCTCGGACAAAGAGCGGAAACTGGGGCCAAGAATTCAAAAGGAAGTCAACCAGCTCCTTGAGAGGAGGACTTGAAACGGAGAAAAATATAATGACCCAGCCGGAATAATACGAGAAGAGAGATTTACACTGGCTGCATGAACTGGCAACTTAATTATAGCGTTTCTCAATGAGATGAGATGATTCCAAATTTGTGAAGATATGGTGCGATTTCGGAGCGAGTAATGAAAAACACGTCTCAATGCTTTTGATACAAGTCTGTATTCTTTTAAGAAATACCCAACAATGACCTCTCAAGTTAAGGTAAACAACCCGTTACAATACATAAGATTATGGTTTTTGAGCAACATTCCAACAAAATTCTATTCGTGTTCAGAGCAAGAAAGGATACTTGGTTGGTGAGGTAATCGAAAAACGTGAATTTACACCCACATTTATGCACAGATGTAATATTTATATCACTACAACTGAAGAGCCGCCCTAACCTGTTAAGGAAACTTTAAAGGAATGGCCAACCAGATTGACTCAAAATAACCGTCAAAACCATTGAGGTATACACAGAGGGCACTAAGTCATCCAACCGATGCCTAAAAGCCAAAATAACAACCGTAAAGTTTTTAACCATGCTCTTTCTTTACTTTTCTTTGGATAACACGACGTAATGGACGGATTAGCGGATGTAAAACAAGAATATTCACTATCTGCAAAAAAGAGAAGTGTCAGGCGTGATATGGCGGAAGTACAGCATGATGAATAACAGAAATGGCAATTTTCCACTAGATAAGGTTTGATGATGTAGTGCATCGGCACCATGGTTGTATCAAACCTTATCTAGTGGAAAATTGCTATTTCTGTTATTCATTATTCCCTATCTGTTTGAAATTTATGGCAAGTAACTGTTGAAACATGTATTCCCTACTTAGTTCTATTTATTTTGCTCTATTTTATCATAGTTTTTCACTGGTAATGCGAATTAATATCAATTGTAATAGGTAAGCAATTTATGTACGGAAAATGCATATGAAAGTAGTAAGTGCAAGCTGATTTCTAGTAAGCTATCGATGTCAGTCAAAGTCAAATATGTCAGTTAGTAAGTCAAATAGGGTACTAGATCTATGTATACTTATTAATTGGACGGAGTACAACAAATTATTTTTGGGTGAAAAGACAACATTTTTGTGTTTCAACATTTGTAATCGTCTCTTAATTGATTGGGTGTTAACCCAAACCAAATTGTACTCGAAACCTTTGTAACAACTACATAAATATCGAACGTGCATCTGAATTCAAATATTTGGGAGTGACTGTGGATCAGCCTTTAAAGTGGGATAAACGCATTAACTGCATTACCAGGGAACTCAAATTTTTCCACGCGAAGTTTTATTTCCTTCGAAATAAATGTCCCCGGCAATTTATTAAAACTATTTATTATGCTCTAGTTCTATCTAAACTAAACTACGGCATAATATGTTGGGGAGGTGCTTATCAAAATTCCCTCAATCCGCTACTAATACTCCAAAAGGCAATAGTAAGACAGATTGCCAGAAAATGTCAGTATGAGCCTTCCTTCCCAAAAAAAATTAACAAAATACAAAGGGAAGCAGCGCGCTTCGTTAAAAACTGCTGCTATCTTACATATAGTGTCTCGCAACTTTGAGAGGGATTTAGGTAGTAGCTCCTAGGGACTCGGAGGCTGCACGCTAGGCTTAGGATGCTGGATAAATTTAGAACTGATATTTTCAGAGCGACACAGAGAATATTATCATGACGCCTCACTACGTTTCTAGGTCTGACAGACCCGATAAAATAAGAGATATACACTGCCGAACAGTTATGTACAAAAACTCGTTCTTTCCGCGCACAATAAGCGACCACAATAGAAACTGAGCTCCTCCAAATACACTCCCATAATACTCGTCACCATTTCACCTCCAAAATTTCTTCATCTTTACACGGCTGGTGACCTTGCCACACGCCCATGCGGCGGCTCGCGGGGTAGTACGTAGATGTAGATGTAGATATATGTGGAGCTTCAGTTACTTCCCCTACGCCATCTCTACATTTATAAGGTACTGAAAATATTCTACCAAAGAAGTGGTGATAAAACCTAAGGTCGAAACCCATGTATACAAATTAAGATCTTCAGCAATGCATTTTTTGCCCAAGCCTAATGTCACGTTATTCCAGCGATCATTTATCTACATCGGGCCAAAATTATTTCATACATTGTCGGATGATATAAGAGATACAATTAGTTTATCATCATTTCTTTACAGGGTTAAAAGATGGCTATTCGATACAGAAAATCCTGATGCGTTTTTTGTCAATAACTGTTAACAATCCTTATGATATGTTTGTACGACAGGTTGAGATTTAAAGATTGTTATCCTTGTCATTGTATATCTATGTTACATATTTTGTCTCAGCATATTCTATTTCATTTCGAGTTAATTCTTGAAGATAATTTGTTTTTTTGAGGGATCCCAAATACAGGCAAAGCCTAAAGGGATCCATAATTTATCCTTTGTTATGCTTTATAGTAGTGTTTGTACAGTTTATTTAATGGATAAATAAATAAATTATTATTATTATTATACAAACATTGTACAATAGCAAAATTAGTGAGCCAGCCCGCAAACGCTAGAGAAAAATGGGAGTTAACGAATATGGTGGACTGACTTCAGCTTCTAGCATTGGCCAGCATAGGAAGTGCCCTCTTCGCAATGGTCAAAACGGTTGAAATCGTCATTCAAGGCATAATCCGTTATAGTTTTCCGGTACGCGGTTTACTTACCACTATTCGGTATCTTTTTAGAACAGAAGGGACCTATTGGGCTTCAAAGAATATTTTAAAAATTAAAAGAATGATTCTTTATCCTGTGCCCAATAAATGATTAAGGAAGTTGTACTGTACTGTTTATATAACCTAATTATGACATGGGACAATGGCTTGGGCAGTGGATAAGGTTTAATATATTTATTTCAATACTTTTTCGTTTTTATAAGGCAATCATTCCTCCTGATATGTAATAAATATTCCTTTTCTAGAGGAAAATTACCCAACAATGGGTTTACACCAGGGATGGTCGGATCGGATCTGCGGATCCAAAGATCTGCAGATCTTTACATGGGATGACATACTGATATCGGATCCAAATACTGCAGTAAATCATATATGCATCAGAGAGTTTTAAGCGATTTAAGTGCCTGCTGTCGTCAGCAATCAGTGGCTTTCTGCCGAACAAATAGAATGCTGTTGATGTACTTCATTCAACAACCGGCTCTTGATGAATGTAAATCGAATTAAACCTTCATTATCCATCTCATTATTCTCAAGAAATAAATCTCAAGATGTGGTATAACACCAGTCATTGCATAAACGTGACAACAATCAAGGATTAGTGTACATTTCTCGGGCTCGCCACCGGGTAAGATAGTCATAGGCAGCCGACGTTTCGGGTAGCCTTGAGAATGGGTAACGAGTCGGAACCCGAAACGTCGGCTGCCTATGACTATCTTACCCGGTGGCGAGCCCGAGAAATGTACACTAATTTAATTCGCCGGGAAAGTGTTAAATCATACATAATCAAGGATTAGTATTATTGAGGCATCGACATGGCCTTTATTTTAATATTAAAGTTTAACATTTTTAAACTTGATGTTGTTTATTTTCAATAAAGTCTCCAAGGCTTGAATTCTATTATCATTTGTGAATTGTATTTACCCTTGAATACATCCAAGGATCCGAAAATAAGAACTGAGATCCGAGATCCGAAATATAGGATCCGGATCCGGATTTGGATCCGAAAAAAGACCTGGATCTGCCCATCCCTAGATTACACGCCAAATAAATGGAAGAAACGAGTGCTTCCATGTAGTATGCATTACTTTTCAAGTTTCTAGATTATAATTGTCCATTAGTTAAGTCCAAAAGTAATGCAGTTGACTTAATATGGTATTCTGTTAAATCTGTTTCATTTACAATTTTAAAATGCCTTTAACTAATCAATGTTGTTCACTTATTTATTATGAAAAATGGTACATATATTGAGGTAGTTAATATTTAACAGTAAAGTTTAAATTGTGTTTTGTGAATATTTATGTTTTTCAATTACTGTTTATGTTTTTCGTCGATATTTTAAATGATTTATGATGGATACATGTTGTGTTTTGATTTAAAAAAAAATTCGTACTTTTGTTTACTCTTGTATACATTTGTTTCATTAAAAAAAACGTTTCTACTTTTGCTGATTGAATTAATGATTTTATTGCGTCTTTGAGTAATTTATATGATTTTATTATATTTTAGGTTTTAAGCAATTTTTAAACGTTTTTGACGGATCAAAGCTGTGAATATATTTGTTACTTAATAACAGCACCTGCTGACAAGCCATAGGCTTAGCAGGACTATACTTGTAATTATATTGAGAATAAATTTATTTATTATTATTTTAAAAAATCATGTGTCCACGAATATTATTTTTTATATCAACAGGCTGAATAATTGTTGCTTTTTGTTGACTACTTTAGTGTGTCGGAAATCATGGGATACAAATATTTACGTCATTATGGAATTGATTCAGGCAAAACATTTGCTCCTCCAATTTGCTCATGGAATATAAATATTTACGTCATTATAGCGTTGATTCAGGCAAAATATTCGCTCATCTGACTAGCATCAGGAAAGATGCTTAACGCTAATAATGAGAAGGTGTACGGATAACAATTTCAGGGAGAAAAATCCACAATTTATCAGCGCACTCAAATTTTGCCGGTGTTGTTGCTTTTTGAATCTACACCTCAGATTTGCCTGAATTATGACATGCAGATATGTGACATTTAAATTATACATTGGCGATAGTATCACCGCGCGGCGAATCAATAAATGATTTCCACACTCAACACAGCGAATCTCTATTGTCTTAAAGCTCTCTGCCGCATGCTTCAATCACGACTTTTACGATATATACACGAGTTATACACATGAAGACACAGCTCAAAGCACTATGAAGCCAGTGTTAATCGCATGAAATGTCTTTCAATGACAATTTGTAACATATGATGGTAGTAGAAAAACTTGAAGTGCATACCATTTTATGATTTTTTCCGTTGGGTCAAAACTTATTGCATTTTGCTGGTGTGTGACTCTACTCCACAATCCTAGTACAAGTAACCAAATAGAAATATAAGAGGTTGGTGGGTTGCTTATTTTGGGTAGGAGTAGTTTTAAATTAAAATACACTTGGAGTTTATGCATTAAAAATGTTAAAAAAATACCACTTACCCCCGACCGAAGCAGCCAATGCAACGTCTCCGTAACATGGACTCCGCGCGACACTTGATGATTTTGTGACAGGAGGACACTCAGGAATTTGTCCGCAGATATACAAAAAAATCCATATCAACGTCAGGCCAAGATCTCCAGTTGGTATCCTGAAAGTAGTGATGACAAGTTAGGAGATTGCACAACTAATACTCTCCAATCGTACAGCAGAATTCAAACATCTGATATTTTATAGCAGGCTAAAGAGTTCTTAAAATACCTGCACCATCAGTCTTTTCTTAGTGCATTTTCTCTAAAAAATTACTTTTGTGTTTACAGAATTAAGGCAATGGTTGTTTTTGAGGCCAAATTCTGCTTATGCACGCAGAGTCTCGTAATTTTTCTATGCTAGACTTTTCATGCTATTTAAGGATGGTTTTATGCGTCTAATGCAGTCTAAAACACTATCTTTGCAATCGATGGAGTACCCTGTGTTGCAGTTTATATTCTTTGAATGCATTTATTTATTTACTTTATAAGCTTATTACTGGAGATTGTTTCCGCAATTTTTGCGACTTGACGCTCATATTTCTTCTTCGGTTCCTTGCTGAATTATATTGATGGAGCTATGGGTCACCTTGTGGAATTTCACGACGTTAACTATTAATAGGAAACACCATGTACGATTCCACAGTTTACTTCTCCGCTCTACGAAGGTACTTTAAAAGAGTGGCTTTATGGCCAGTTGCATGAACGACGCACACGTATTCTACAAAGTCATGGGACCCACAATCCATGGCAACCATTCGATAAGTGTTGCAACAAATATTTGATCCATTTATTGGTTTAATAACTTACGGCATGGAGTTATGCGTTCCATAAGTGACCAAGATGGCGGATGCGCGATGAACCGTTTGGAGTCTTAATTACTTGATAATAGAGTTGTTTTGTGACAAATGACCAGTTTTTCACTCTTACAGAACAATTATTTTGTTCATTAGCTATTTTTATAGGCTAAGCATTCATAAATTTTATCCGGTGGAGGAAGATTAGATCAAACTTTTGAAGCTATTAACTATTGGGTAAATAATTTATGTATCATATGTCATTTATAAATCGATCGGGAAAATAACAAGTAATAATAATTATTTATTTACTCCCAAAGAATCTTTGTTACACAAACTGGTAACAGCAAGGAAGAGGGAGCTTTAGGTGGTCTCCAAGGTCATAAGACCAGAATTGAGCCACCAGTAAATTACAAAAATGTATGCCATAAAAACAAACGCAGTAGCTGTTACATAAGTATTGTTACAATGAAATACCATCAAAATAAATTTTCAGTTTTTTCTTGAGAAAAAAGCCAGTCTTTGGCAAGTTTTAAAATTTTTTTTGAGAATTTAATTTTTTTATATTCAGAGGGCAATAAATTAAATATCTTTGGCCCCATATAGAGAAAGCAACGTTTATATAAAGTTAATCTTGGTCTGTTTGTTACAATGTTTGACTCATTCCTTAGATTATATTCACAATTATCAGATACGCTCGGCATATAGCCACTTCTGGCATAAAACGATTTTAAGACTTTAAATAAATACAAATGCCTTAGTGGCAACAATTTGAGGGCCACGAACAACGGAAATGAGTGTTCATGAGAATTTTTGGACAATATTACACGAATTATTTATTTTTTGCGTGACGAGTGCACACTTAAATGTGTTCATCTATGCACTGCCCCAGCAGATTATGCCATAAGAGATTTTGGAATGAACAAGCGCATGATAAATGGTTTTTTTGACCGGAAGTGGACATTTGTTTCGTAAGAAGTAAAATTTGGACAAGGCACTTCTAAGGGTTATGTTTACAGTAAGTAAATGTTTATCTCAGCGTAGATAACTGTCCAGAATTACTCCCAAATATTTCATTTCTTTCACTCTTCTCAATATCTGGACAGTTTCAAGCATAATTAAAACAATTTGTAGTATGAAATACAAACTTAAAATTAAAAATACTTGTATTACAGATGTCATAGCACATAAACTTCGTCTTTTCACTTAACTCTAACCCACTGAAATCAAACAATTTTTGGAAGAAACGTAGATCCTCTTTAATGTGGAAGTGCGGTAGTCTAAGTGTGGAATTGTACTGTGTATCTCAGTAATGGTTAACTTTTTGAGTTGTTCGAAAATAAATCTCCATGTATGTACAAACGTTTTGATTTTTCATCCCCTGCACAGTTCTTTGAAGAAAAACCTTTACTTATGTTAATATGTGGCATTTTTCAATTATTTTGATCGGATTAATGCTTAAGATATGCTGGTAACTCGTTAGAAGTACTCGTTGGTTTAGTCTGAACCACTCGAACTAATCCCGAGGACGTTTTTGCTTGTTGTAAAAGCCCTGAAGATGCCAAAAAATTCGGCAAAACGTCGGCATTGACAAATGTATTTATTGACCACAACTTAAGATCACTGTTTTCCGTTTTATTGTTAATGGTCGAGAAATTCAACATAGCTTAATTTTTAAGTAGGTACGTATCCCGTCCTGGCTGGAAGACACTTACCCCAGGGAAAGTCTGACTTGAAAAGGAAGTCAGAGCACGACAGAAGACAAGAGGAAAAGGGATCACGGCGAGCCAGCTTAATGGGTTTAATTAGCCCTGGCACCGAGAGAGAACTAGAGTCGCGTCAAATATAGATAGAGCACGTACGAGCCAGGGATCGTCAAAAGCAGTTTCAACGGAAAACTGAATGATAATCACGCAAACGCGGACAAGGGAGCAAATCTTTTACAACGTTCCCCATTCGAACTTTCTCACAACCTGAGCATTTATAGGTCTCAAATCAGTTTGCTGGCAGCGTCTTCCTGAAAGAGATATCATTTGCTCACCCTTATTCTAAAACCTCACGATGAAAAAATGACAAAACACGGAGACAATGACAAATGACAAACAGGAAGCTCACTAATAGCCGTTTGCGAGAACATTTTGTTAGTTAGAGATCTCATAAAGATATTCGGTTTGCAGGAACACATGTACTAGTTACATAACTTATTTACCAAGAGTCAATAGCTTCGAATATTTGATCTAATCTCCTGCCGCCGGATAAAATTTAAGAAAGTTTAGCCGATGAATAATTACTAACGCACATAATAATTAGTCCGCAAGAGTAAATTAACTGGTCATTCATCTCAAAACAACTTATTTATCTCCTAATAAAATCTCCAAGCGGTTCATTTCGCACCCACCATCTTGGTTACTTATGGAGCTCATGAAAAAATGCCATAAGTAATGAAACCAATAAATTTATCGAATGTTTGTGCCATGAATATACATAATGGATTTACATGTGGAACTGTTGCCTAGGCTACGTGTTGCCTGAATTTCCACAGTTAGTTCACCCAGTCCTTGGCGCTAATTAGAAAAAAGTCTTTTCAGTTGAATGGTAAATGGCCGTTGTTTATAGTTGTTAGCGTGAGAAAGTGTGTAATTACATCCCGCGTATGGTACTACATTTTTATCCACAGCATTATTATTACTGGTAAGTAAAACCGGCAAGACGTGTTTATTTACAGTCTGTCAACTGTATTTACATGTGAACTAGGCGGCGCCACAATCCAAAAAGTTTTTTGTTTACGGAATTCTAGTCAACAGTTTTTGGCGACAAGTCAACAATCCATAAAGTATATTCATGGTTTGTGCACCACTTATTGCTTAGTTACCATGGCTTATGGATCCCATAACATAATAGAATACTTATGTGTCAATCCTGCAACTGGCCATAAGTTAAAAGGAATTCTTAAGGGATATTTTAGGCCTTGTGAAAATAAATGAAGGTGTAATAGGAAAAGTGAATAGCTACCGGTACCTAGTAACGATGTTGACAGACGAATGGAGAAGTATTGCAGAAATAAAAGCAAGGAATGCAATGGCAAAAGAGGCCTTCAGCCAGAAGAAAAACTTGCTATGCAATAAAAGTCTGGATCTGGAGCTGAGAAAGAGACTAGCTAAATGTTATTCATGGAACGTTTTCATGTATGGATGTGAAGCGTGGACATTAGGTAAGAGGGAAAGAAATAGAATAGAAGCTTATGAAATGTGGGTGTGGAGAAGGATGGAAAAAGTAAGATGGGTAGATAAGATGAGAAATGAAGAGGTTTTGAGCAAAGTAAAAGAAGGAAGATCGCTCCTAAAGGAAATAAGGAAAAGGAAAGGAAACTGGTTGGGCCATGTGATGAGAGGGAAAAGTATAATAACTGTGGCACTTGAGGGTTCAATTGAAGGAAAGAAAAAGAGAGGAAGGAGAAGAATTAAATTGGTGGATCAGGTGAAGAACATCAGCTATGATGAAACAAAGAAGGAAACTCGGGACAGAAGCGGATGGAGACAGCAGTGGTGTACGGGACCTGCCAGCAGACAACACCAGATGATGATGATTTTAGGCCGTTCCAACTCTTTTACGGATTTACTCCCCGTCATATAGCGACCACATTCGAATTTCATTCTGTCTCGAATTTTATTTTTATTCCATCATTTAAGCAGCTATATAGTGGTTCTTGACTACAGCATTAATTCACTTTCCAAGAGTTTTTTGAGGTTTTTTGTTGAATAATGAAACTATTTATGCATGTCGACGGTTTGGATTATTTTTCATCCTTCCTCGGGGTTTATTTTTTTTAATGTGTCCAATAGCTTTGTCACTTCATCTTCCCAGAGTTATCATCATACCTACTCCTCTGCTCTCCAAATCTTCGTGGTGCTTAATTAATTTCCGTCGATTTGATTGCAATGAACGACACCGTACACATATACCGTCAAGGTTCAAAAACAAAGCACTAACAAAATATAATTAATTGCAATGAACGACACCGTACACATATACCGTCAAGGTTTAAAAACTAAGCACTAACAAAAAATAAATTTTTACAATAACAATGTCTAAAGTCATGAGGAAGGATTGAAAATAACCCGAAAGTTCGGAAAACGTAAATACTGTTATAATTATTTGACCAAAAATCTAAAGAATGATTACTCTAAGCAGTCACAAGAATCATGCAGTTATATTTAAAAAGCAAAAATTTCAAGGTTATCCCGGGGCATTATGTTTTTGATTCTATTCGGGTTCCCGACAACCCGACAATCCAGGCGCTATGCGAAGTTTAAGCTCTTCGCCACTAATTACCTCCTTCAAACACTATTTAGCCTCTTTTTAAACTCATCCAGGAGTTTCCTTTCATCACTCAAAAAAAAGGAAGTACTAGATCATTTGTCTAAGGATCATAAATATGAATCCTTATTTCAAAGGCTTGCACAAACTGGTTTAATCTTAAGTAGCAAAGCAGAGTCATTAAATAAAAAGCCCATAGACGCTTTCGAAGGCGTTTTTGGCAGTGGTATACAGTCCCCTTAAACTCGTTGACAGCAACCGAAAACTCATTTGACAATGACAAGAGGCACCAAGCTGAGGACGGCTTGATAAGGCGTTGCGAAAAATGCAATCATGGCCCGAGGAATTAACTATTGCGAGATGGCGATGAAGGATGACGGCGGAAGGAGAAGGAAGCTGAGAGTTATTCAGAAAGAACTGCATCCATAAATAAGCTCAAAAAGTCTTAATTATTCCCCTCAATAGCCTTTGAAGCGAGTCTTACTCACCTTTTTTTGTCATGTACAAATTAGACATCAAATTCGGGAAAATTTGAGGGAAAAAGTTTTCGATACCTTTTTCGTTAGTTATGTCATCAAATGAAATTCAATGGGTATAATCTCATTATCATCAAAAAGGACTTAATTTGACTAATGATGCCAAGATCTAACGTACGAATTATTTACCATGAAAAACTTTGAACGTGTTCCTGGGGAATGTGATAAAGCTGTCCGCTCTGAGGAAAGAGTTTAAAAGTGAGTTAGTTCTTAAGCGGTGATCAAGTAAGAAAATAAAATTTGCTAAGAAGTTCCCACATTTTTTTCAATTTATTTTACCAGTAAACTCATTACTTCTCACCATGAATTTCATGAAAACAGAAAACATCCTTCGGTTTAAAGGGCGTTTTCAGAATTCAGCGTGGTATATACAAATAAGTCAATATATTTGCCTAATTATTTAATTATCGTATTTCTTTTTTTCAAGCTTCCGCCGTAGAATTGGCTCAAACTCTGATACCGCTTACGTATTGATGCGACAGATCCAAACGGTACGTCAAATATTACTTCTCTGCTCTCTGGGCTAATTACGGAGGGGTTTCACATGGGCACAAAAAAAACCAAACTGTCTCCTCACGTTTTCCACTTCCACGTCAAACGAGTAGCATGAAAAGGAAATTCCGCAGTCGATTCTGCGTCCTGAAAGGCGACGAGACGCGGAATGGCTTTCACCTCCGACAGTTGGTTGCAATGGCAAGACGGAATAAAGTGGTAGGATGACAAACAAGCATCGAGGGCGTCTTGCCAAACTCGGGAAAACTTGAACACTTAGTAGAGACGGGATAGGAAAAGCATCGCCGCTCATAAAACGGAGATAGCCAGGAAGACGACAAAGCTATAACGTGAGCAATAAAAAGTTGAACGAGATTGAAAAGAGACGCTTTCGGATCCCTATCCTCGGTTCATGTCCAGGAAGAGAAAGGCACAAATTCATCTTTCTAAGGTCGAATCACGCCTCGGATTCCGTCCGAGGTCTGAACTAACTGTAGGTAAGCTCCGACTAAGCCTCTTTCCCAGTATATGAGTACGTGGTCATAAAGTCATAAAGAATAAGTACGACAGGGAAAATCAAATCGAATTCAACTCAAAATTCAATATCGATTACGCATAGCATTACCAAGGCGCGTTTACCAATGGAAGTTAATTCCATTACAGTAACCTTTCAAGTTACTAAAAATCGCGAATAAAATTCATGGTTGAAGGCGTAATTTAAACGTAAATTGCAACAGACATGACGAAAAAAAATCTTAAGATTATCCTAGAATTAAAAGTTTGTTTCTCATCCAGGTTTCATCTGCAAAGCAATCGAAACCTTGGTCGGGTATACAGCCTCTTCACCCCCACGTTCATCCCCACCTCCAGCCACCTTGATAGTGATTTCTGTGCAGTCGAAACCTTGGTCGGCAATAAACTTTCAAGTGTTGAATAATCTAAGATATTTTGTCGGCACGTTTGTTGGTAGCAAATGTTACAATTAGTCAGATGCATAAGTGTGCAATTCACGAGGTCGTACTTGGATATATTTAATAGCGCCCTTTAATGTATTTTTACACAAATTTTACCCCTGTCTTTCCTTGTTTTGATGTAATGTAGCCCTGATGACGCTAATAAATAACAGCGAAACGCCTGCATCGGAATTGTGATCCTTTATTTCACACCCAAACTCCAGAATAAAAAATAAAATATATAGGTCGCTATAAAATTTTGCGGACGTTTTTAGTATATTTATCATGAATGAGGGTGGGATTACGATGGAAGTTCCCTGACGTTACGGAAACAGGGAGCGTCGTTTATTATTCCGTCGTTCTGCCGTTTACGAAGAGTGTATTACGATTGATGGGGTATCTGTGCTAAATGTAAACCGTTTTTCCAAATGCTCACTCAGTTCTAATTAGTTATGTTGTTCTTTATTTTCATATTTTTGATCAAAATATCAATGATCTGCGAAGTTACTGACAAATATTGCTTGGAAGAGGTCAAGTAAGTTTCATTTTCTAGTTAAAAAGTAAAATGAACTATCTGGTAAGTAGATTTCGCAAAGATTGGGAATGGATCTCTAGGGAAAAGTGCAATTGGCTGCCGCTGAAGTAGCGTGACACAAAATTCTAAGTAGGTGGTCCTTATTGCTAGTTAAGGACTCCGTCAAGGACGACGTCAAGAACTTAACTTAACTAACTCCTTAACTAACTATTTAGTGTGGGGGTAGCGAAACTTGATGGTACTTCCTTGTGAATAGCGTGACACATGAATTAGGAAAGCATACAAGAGATACGGAATTAAGAGGTAGAGTCTTCCTCCAGAGGTCACTACGGGAGTATTCCGTCACCACTGCCCGTTCATCAACGCTTGATTCATCCACCAATTTTAAGTCACCAATAGTTCTCCTACGGTGAGTAACACCAAGTTTTGCTACCCCTATCATAGAGGATGCTACATCAAAATGACCGAAAAATGCGAACGCCGCCCCCATCTATTTTCGTCACGTCAAGATACGCCCATCGTAATCTCACTCCAGACGTCTCTATGGGAGTATTCCGTCACCTTTTCCCGCCCATCCACGCTTAATTCATCCCAAGTTATCCCTTATTCTCCTCCGGTGAGCGTCGTCAAGTTTTTCTACCCTTATAATACGTTATGCCACATCAAATTCACTTAAATATGGAAATAAAAACATCGCCGTCCCCATCTATTTTAGCCACGTCAAGAGACGTCCATCGTTCGTCTCTTCCGATGAGCGTCGCCAAGTTTTGCTACCCCTATAATACGTTATGCCACATCAAATTCCCTTAAATATGCGAATAATAACATCGCCGTCCCCATCTATTTTCGTCACGTCAAGAGACGTCCGTCGTAATCTCACTCATAAGAAGAAACTTGAATGTCCTTTTTCTGCGTCATCATTTAAAGATGAGCGCCCACATGGAGACGATATCGTCACATCATGATTTATTCAAAGCTTCCACAAAGTGCTGTACACGGCCGCGTTATATATTCCCATCCTCCCGGTCCGCCTGGCGCGTTGATCTCGCGTCCACCACCGCGCCAACGCCATCGGGGCTTAAAAGCGACGGGGCTGAAGCTTCGTGAGATACAGGGTGGGAGGAGACGGTTGGGGAGGGAGGAGAGAGTGAAAGTGGAAATCGACGACCCCCAGCACCTCATTCCACCCCTCCGTTTCACCCCCAACTAACCCCCCCAAACCCTCCCCGTCTCACCACCCCTCCGCGAAAGGGGGAAGTAACCAACACGGACCAAGCCTCCCCTTTTTGGAAAAAATCTCTTTTCCCTCCCCTTCAGCCCTATACGGAGCATATGTACGCCCTAGATATGGCGCGCTGCACAAGTGCAATGGATTTGCGGACTGAGGGGGGGGGGGGGTGAACTGGCCGGAGCAAGTCGATTTTCGTGACGTCAGAGACGGTAGGGATTTAGCATTGATGGTAGACGGAGAGGGAGCTTGCTATGTTGAACAATGATAACAGTAGTCACGTGGGCGAGGTCATTCCGCCATCTTTGTTCGCCCCGATTTTTTCTCCAGTTCATCCAGGCTCAGATGTAAAATTTGAAATTTTACGATGCTTTCCAACGATAAGTCTCTATATATCAACATGCAATTACCTCTCACACATGGATGCTCCTTGCATTTATTTTTTTTATTTGTTGAAATTAAAAAAAAACCGCATTCTCAGCCAAAACTACGGTAACATCGAGTTGAATTCATAGTGCTAGGCAGTCAATATATGTTTCATGAGTTACTTGCCTTAAATTTCGAAAAACATTGTGGATAATCTTCCTTTACATCCGCAAATTCGTTCATTTCATTTTTAACCCTTGGAGTAAGGTGTAACGTGATATAACGTCATGGCTGTCTTTGCTCTGGTGCTGATGACGTGATATCACGTCATGGGTACCGTAAGTATTCCAGCTTTCACTAAGGGGGGCTAGTGAAAGTTTCCTAGAGCAAGCCGGAACACTCACAGTACCCTTTACGTGATATAGCGTCATTGTTGTCTTTACGCTAGTACTGATGACGTGATATCACGTCATGGGTACCGTGGATGTTCCAGCTATCACTAGGGGGTTTAGTGAAAGCTGGAACACTCACAGTACCCTTTACGTGATATAACGTCATTGTTGTCTTTACGCTAGTACTGATGACGCGATATCACGTCATGGGTACCGTGGGTGTTCCAGCTATCACTAGGGGGTCTAGTTTCCTAGTGAAAGCTGGAACACTCACAGTAACCTCGACGTGATATAACGTCATCAGCACCAGCTTAAAGACAACCTGACGTGAAAAAACGTCATGCCGCACTCAAAGGGTTAAAATAGTTAAAAAAAATCAGAGATAACCAATGTGGTTATTATTTCGGTTGTCGGGTTGAAGTCTGATGACGTAGTGCTCTCCTCATTCACCTTAATAGGATTTAGCAACATTACCATTTGTCGATTTCAAAATGAATCAACGCGGGAAAAATCCGAATAAACGGAACATATCAAATTACTGCGGAAGCCTCCGTTATATTACCATTTGTCGTTGCGGATCAAATAGACCTTTGGAAACGTATGTAATCATCACTCATGGTGGAGCGTCGTTACGAGCGTCGATAAATCAATCCTTCATATCACGAGTTCGACCAATATAGATGCGGATTTGTCATATCATAAGGAAATGAAAATTCAACAATTTTTTCATGACCGTATGTTTTCGACAAACACCACCATGGAGTAGTAGTTTTTTTATTTTTCTTTTACTATCCTTTACTACCCCGAATTTCAATTTATTTAAACCAATTTTTTGGGGTAATAAACACAGCAACAGGCGAACACAAACACCCATACCCTGAGTTGTGATAATACCACCCCGGGATTCGAACCCGCAACCCTCGACTTAGCAAGCAAGGACTTCACCCCATCTCCACCAGGGCCGTATTTTCGATAACATAAATTTCTACCCTACACGGCGTTGGACTGGTATAAAAATTGGAAGCATTTCTAACAGTCAACTACGCTGTTTTCTAGGGCGATTTAACAAATCTTTCGTCACGAAAGTCACGAAACTACCCCCTTCCAGATATACACCAGCTGCCATACCTTGCATGACGTCTCTCGCCGTGCAGACGAATTTCTCCGCCGTAGGGCGTCTCTAGTCCGTGTATGCTCGTAAGGCCACCGCATTCAAGCTACCCACCCCCACCTCTGTGTGCCGCAATTCCCGCAGTCGTCTGTGCCCCACCCCTTTCATCCCTTTCACACCCCCGAGATCTCACGTTCCCAGCACACCGCATGGGATATGGGAAGTATATACATAGAGACAGTAAGGAAGGAATATGTGTAGAAGCCATCCGCATCGTTTCCTCGTATCTCCGCCCGGACAGGGCGGGTCGTGCGTCCTGTGAATATGCATTTTTATTCCTTCCACTGACAGCTTCGAGTTCCCTTTGGACAATACATCACCGGCGAGGCGAACAAAAGTGGCGCTGACCAAGTAATCCGCGGGCGCCGGGGCTCGGCCGGGCGGCGAAAGGTCGAGGGTTCACGGCAGACGCCGCCACGTGAAATTACAACAGGCAATGGGACGTGCGGACGGGGTTTTCGTCCTTTGTCGATCCTCTGGAGTTCCTCTCTTCGGGGAAATGAAAGAAAGGAGTCATATCTTTGAACAAAAAAGCACGTTCATCTTCCGCAACTGTAGTACCTACTTTCACACCCAACTGTCCGAGAATGACAATTATTCACGGAAGAAGGATGATCTCCACCCAGTTTGCATTCGGTAGTACTTACGCAAAATGATTAGGAACCTGATTAAATTTCACTAAAAAGTTGATGAAAGTAAGAGCTGCTAAAATTCTTTCATACAACCAAGACAAGCACTAAAACGCCGGTTAAACATTATTATCGCAAGGAGTGTGATGCGTGCTATTAAAATTTTGTTTTTATAAGGCGTTTGATAACGGTTGCTAATGATGGTTGCTAATTTTGTTGTTATAAAAAGGTTTCTATAAGGTGGTTAACAACAAATTACCATTCGAATCATTTCGATTCTTGGAATTCACTCTAGAAGAATTGTGCGCAGTAAAATGTTATACGCGGGCGTGAAATCGCCATTCAAGTTGAAATGTCATGGAGTCGAAGTCATGCCATAAATTTCACGAAAGGAACACATTCGTAGTAACGGGGAAGTTCATCGATTTCATCAAGCGAACACGATCACTCATATCAATGTCATTCCCATTTTCGTTATTTTAATAACTGAATTCCTAGGATCGAAATTATTGAAATGTTTATTTGTTATTCCTAGCAACCACCTTACAAACAAACTACAAGCGGCATGCATTATACTTCTCGCGATAATAATGTTTTGTCGATATTTAAGTGTAATCAGTGGACTAGTGCGCATTAATACTTAAATTGAAGTTCCTCGTAGAAGTACTGAGGATTTTACACACTGACCTGGATTGTGAAAGAAGACTCTCTTAAATCTAGTTTAATAAGTTTTTATTTACTATTAAAATTTATTTTGGCACTTTTTGGTCATTCGTATATATACCAGAAAGACTGCAGCCGTACCATTACGTCCAGCTGCCGAGAAATAATGATATTCCATGAATGCCCTAGTACGTCCATCGCCCTTCTTAGAACATATAGTAGGACGTACCATTACGTCCATAGCACTCAAACTGTTAAATATTCCTCAAAGTAAACTATCCCAGGAGATCTTTGGGGCTATTCGATACGGCCTTGGACTTGTCGAACTTCGTTAGCGACGTAATTCTGGCGTCAAAGTCACGAAAATTTTAAATGGGACTATTTAAAACTTGAGATAAGTCGAGGATAGTGAGAACACATCCACAGACTTTCCGAAGTTTGGCTGTAGGTATCCGGTCCTCGCTGAATGAGGCCCCAGGTGGAGAGTTTCAGACTTAACTCTAATGCACAAAAATATGTACCTAGAAAACATGATTTGGAAAATCTAAACCTGGGATTTATAGAAATTTTCAAATTTATCTCTTACGCAAAGGTTTTTTGTTCGAAATCGTTCTGTGAATTTGAATAGACAAATAAGTTACGTCTTTAAATTAGTTGCAAAGAATGAGGATAGCTACACAGAAGGCCCTTTTCAATGGAAGTGTCTATTATCTAAAATCAAGCGCAAGTCAAATGCACGTCTGTTGGCATCGTTGCCCACCATGTGCTGTCCTCTTCCCTTGTTCCTTTGCTATTCCCTTACACGCCGGCCTTCATGCTCTTTGACGTAATTCTTCAACGTCACGTGCAATGAGTGGGAGCACGAATAAAACGCAGCAAACCGGGCGCCAGGAAGCAGTGACTCATGGAATTCACCGAGGTGTAAAGGTTGGCAGCAACTAGAAAAGGTTTGCAGCAACTAGAAAAGGTTCGCTCACGTATACTCCACAATTTACAACCTTGGATTGGATATTTGGGGAGGCGACCGACGGCTAAGGTCACTTGCCCCATAGGAGATAGGTAAGGGAGGAAGGGTGGATAGAAACCCGGCGTCGGCATTAGCCTGCTCTTAACGATAGGCGCCAAAAGGACCACGGTTTAACGTCTCATCCGACAGACAGAATACTGTACTTAAAGTGTCCTCCACAAGGCACTCAATTAGGGATCGGGTTCCCTCTGAAAAACATCCGCCTCTGAAGGGATTTGAACCCTGACCGCCCGCGTGGTAAGCGAGAGCTCTACTAGCCACCACACCAACCCGATCCCCGTTTTACAACCTTCATCCCCCGCCAGGCAGGGTTTTAAAAGTTCAGAGGTCCATGTCCCAAAATCGTCCACGGCACAGCGCCAGATTCTTTTGCGACTGCTATACTTCGAGGGGGATGATGCCTTAAACAATATTCCCTTTCTTCATCGGAAGGGCCGAAATTGGGAAGGGCGCCTCTACCAACTCTCCTTACTCTGGCATACGAGACAGACGAGAAATGTTTTGGGGTACACTGACCTCCGAGGAGCCCTAAAGACAAATAACGCTATAAATAATCACTCACTTATTCAAAGTAAATGATCGTAGAAAAAAAGCAGAAAAGTTGACTCCAGTTTGAATGTTATAAGGGCTTCAAAAAGTTTACTTATTCCGACATTACACATATTTAGTTAACTTAAAACAGTTACATGTCTGTCATAGGTCGTTCAAACCTTTTATTAGTTGACTGAAGCTCTCCATTCTTTCCTCTCATATGCTAGTTCCCTTACTTTCTGGTAGCTCTTCCAATGTACTTTCTTCTATATTTTGTCCATGAACTAATTCCTGTCTTCCCCTGGGGACTTTTCCCCCTATTTTACCTTTAATTCTTTTCCTCACGAATCCATAACGTCTCAGGGTGTGTCGAAACCATCCGGTGAAAACAGTTACATAGAAAGTAGATATATCACATACATTAAATTCCCTCAATATTCGGATAGTAATTCAGGAATTCAATTCAAATCACAGCTAGGGAAATATGATTAACATATCTTTAACAAAGAATTTAATAAAGACAAAGAGGAATATGGAGTTAATGGGCAGCTATTGAATGTTATGATGGCGATGCATGATAATAGTAAGGCAAAAGTGAGAGTTAACGGGGTTCTGAGTGATTGGTTCGCTATGAAACAGGGCGTAAAGCAAGGATGCGTAATGTCACCATGGCTGTTTAATATATTTATGGATAAATGTGCTAGAGATGTTTCACTCTTGACCTTAGATTTTTATTTTGAAGACCAGATCTATCGTTATTTTTCACCGCCCAGCCAACCAAAAAGCCCATTTAGCGCGGGGCGCATAATTTCACAATCTGATAACGTTTGAAATTGTGCCGTGTGGGTCATTCAATAACAAGAACGCTTGTTAGAATGCATGAACGTGAGATGGCAAAAAAAACCCTGCTCCATATTAATGATTATTGCACGCCAGATTGAGAAAGCCATGTTATATTATATAGTGGTATTTCTCCCCCTCATAAAACGGGCTTTAAGAGAAAAATGAAATGAAAGTCGGGCATACTAAAGGCCAGCGCACACTTATCCTCCCGCCTCCGTCCGCTTCCTCCTTCCCAAAATATATGGTTAACTGAAATACGGGTTATTCCGTGAGTTGGCGAATACTATTTCTCCCGGCCTCCGTCAGCCACCGTCCGTCTCCGTCCGCTCCGCCCGGAATTCTCGGTCGGGAATATTTGGCGGATGCGGACGGGCGGTCGGAGGCGGACGGAGGCCGGGCGGAATAGTATGCGCAGGCTTCCGTCCGTCTCTTACCGGAGACTGCGGGCACAAGTCCATTGTCTTTCGGTTTTGGCGGACGGAGGCGGACGGCGTAGTATGCTCACCCCTCTGAAAAAAACGGTAGGAAGCGAACAGAAGCCGGACGGAGGCGGGAGGATACGTGTGCGCTGGCTTTAAACGTTATCATACGGGCCTCTGTAACGCTAAAGTTAACGTCATTACATGATAACATGAAGAAAAGTGAAAGTGTGGTCAACATTATTTTTGTGTTCTAGTGCATCGACAAGTCGTATTTTTTCCATATTCCAGCCAATGGTTAGAACCACGATCGCCTTTATTACAGAAAAAGTCGGCCCTAAGCAAAAGCATAGTGATAAGTTGATCAAAAGTTGCAGCTGAGGAAATCACCCTTATGAACTTTCACTTGGGGATCACGCATGTTCGTACCTAGAGGAAAAATCTACTCAAGGCTAGTTTACTGTCTTCTATTTAATACATTGAAACTATTGGTACTTTAAAATTGGCTCAAATGGATGAACTTTACGCGGAATAACACCGTGCAAAAAGTCGAGATACAACTCCGTTATTTAATCTACCAGGATCCTGATAACGTAGCCAAGCGTGCGATATTTTTAGCAAAAAGAGTATTTTCTCGAAGAGACGTTGTTTTTCGACAGGCTTTTGACCCTTTTCACGTAGCAACATAAGTTTGCTAGTAAATATTTTTTTTAAATACGCATTTTGCCATTTTTTGGATTTAAGACCAGACTTTATACCGATTTTCGAAAACTGAGCATCCTCTTAATAAGATTTCGTCGGACAAACTTTTAAAAGTACCCGAATAATGCTCTTTTATCGGTTAATTTAAGGGTTTCCTCCAAAAACTCATTCGCTTGCACCACTTATTTCAAACTTTCGTCCGGAAGCAGCGTCCGCCATGCTATGGCGGTCTAAGTACGCAAATATTTTGAAAAAATAACCTCTAAAAATAGGGCATGGGGAAGGGAAAAGGACGTGTGGACAGTTAAGATGAAGTTTGTTTTATTCTATTAAAAATCAGCTTTCAGCTTTTAGATCAGCTTAAATAGACTATAGTTTGGTAAAAAGAACTATAAGCAGGCAATTATTTGGGGAAATTTGTTAATATTTGAACCTCTGTATCTGTGTAACGGGTGATAGTAGTGACAAACGACGAATAATTCCATACTTAACAACAATTATAGAGCGTTCGAATTATTGTAGAGATCAAAATTTTTAGCTGTCTTTTAATAAAGGGATAAGTTTATCGATTTAAGGTCAGAACCATGAATGTATATTAGGGATTGGGATCTCGTTGCCAAAAACTGTTGTCTAGAATTCCGTAAAAAAAATATCTTTTTGGAAAGTGGTGCCGCCTAGTGATGAAAGACGGAAGCTCAAATGTTAATACAGTGGACAGATTGTAAATTAACACGTCTTATTGGTTTTGCCATGAATTTCAAATTTCCCAAATTATTATTTGAATGAATTGGTTTTTACTTACAAGTAATCATACTGCAATTGATAAAAAATGTAGTAATACACGCGGGACGTAATTATACACTTTTTTAATATCGTCCGGTCTGCACATATTAAATTCCTCTCCAAGTTTAATTACAAAAATGCACAATTAATTTCTTAGCCCTTCGTGAATATCGCTATACGGAAATTTAATTATAATTCGAGGTTACTTCATGAGTATTCCCACTAGCCATCATTGTAATGTAGGTAAAAAGGAATGCACTTACCGCCGCTATGAACAGATTCTTATTTTTCAATCCAAGTCCCCTATTTCGGGTCCTCGTAGACGCATACCCTGTTTATGCAGCCCGGTACGAAGCAAGTTCTGTTCAAACAATGCATTCTGAATTCTTTATTTAGGCAAAACAGGGTTAATGCATTCCAATTATAATCGGATTCTGGCAAACAACGTAGTTGGCACACGTTGAACGTTTCATTACCCTGTTACTGATTTCCTGTAATAGATATTTCCTCTCTATCATTTAAAAAGTAAATTTTAGATAACAGGCACAGCAAGATATATTCTAAGCATTAATTAATTCATATCTCCTCGATCGTAATTGAATATTCACCACAGTCTCACGTTAGCAACAATTAACTACGTCTATTTACAATAAAAACAGAAAAGACTCAAATCGGAGTGGACTGGGTGAACAAAAAGTGGAAATTTAGGCAACACGTAGCCTAGGCAACAATGCCAAACATCCGAATCCATAATATATATTCATGGTCAGAACATCAACCACAGCTATTCTTTACCAACGTTTCGGAACATACTTTATTCCATGTTCAGGGATAAAAAATATATATACTGAATGTCAGAAACAACAGCGATACAAAACAGATACATCAAAACCTTTTCATCAAAAGCATATCAACACGTCAATTACCTTAGAAGAAAAACATTAAAATCACTAAACATCACATCACAAAATACACCTTGAAATATTGTTTGGATTACCATGGCACCCATTATTATTTGCAACATTCTGTGCATTGCATTCAAGTACGTGTTTGAGAGTCCTCTGTGTGTTGTAACTGGCTGGTTCCTTAAGTAATTGACGTTTTGATACGTATTTGATGACAGGGTTTTGATATATTTGTTTTGCATGTTGTCATTGTTATTGAAGTTTGGTATATACATTTTTTTAGCCCTGAACATGGAGTAAAATATGTTCCGAAACGTTGGTAAAGAATACCTGTGGTTTATTGTTCTAACCTTATCTCGAATGACTCAACCCATTCATTATGGAGGTCGATATGGTGAACACAGATGTTTAAAAGAAGGCAATCTCTGACTCCGGGAAACTTTCTTCCGATTTCTGACCACGCATTGAATAGCTTCGTACTTGCGTAATGAGGGTCGCACGCAACTCAGGGGAGGGAGCCAATTGAATGTGGTGGTAGAAAGGAATGCCGGGAAGGAGGCATAAAGGGGAGGGAGAGGAAAAGCGGAGGAAGAAGAGAGGATTGCACCGGATCGATTGGGGGGAAACAGACAGTGCCTCGCGAGGCCAAACGCCGTCGACGATGGCGAAAAGATAGAAAAACAAGAGAGGAGCGCACGCCGGCTTTTGGCTGCTGCGGCCGCGGTGGTAAGTAAGTGAGTTAATGATTTATTATCGCTCTGGGTATAGGCCCTTAAGAGCAAAAATACAAATATTTGCAAGCATACACACATGTTCATTTGTGACATAAAAAGAAAAAGAAAAATTAACGAAATAAAAATCAACAAAAGTGATATTAGAAATGTAGAAAAAAATCCTAAATTTTACTTTTAAAATTTTCGATTGAATTAATGTTTTTCACATTTACGGGCAATGAATTCCATAATTTAGTTGATGTGAACAATAAATGAATCACTAAATTAGGTGGTGCGATGAGCAGGATAATAAAGCATGAAGGGGTTGCTTTTAGTTATGACCCTACGTGAACTAGGCACAGACTTAAACAATTGAGACAGATATTTAGGCTCCTTGAATGAGAAAAGGGTAATGCAAAAACACACACTGCAAATACAATCGTCTCTTTTTAACGGTTAGCCACATTAATTGGTCTCTGAAGGGGGAAATATGATATTGGCGGCGTAATCCAAAGATGTACCGTGCACATGAGTTTTCTACACGTGGTGTCAGGAGTCGGCCAATCGCACTACGGGTAGGGGAGAATGGGATTTAAATAGAGGTACCTCACCTAAATTGGTCTCTCCACCTCCCTTGATTCGCGTGAGAGCGGGTCTGGATTCTGAACATATCCTTGAGCATCGAAAATTAAGGTGGACGCTTTTCCTTTCAGGGCCGTTCGTTAACAAGCTGACGCGTTTATTTCACTCGATAAAAGCGATGGGAATTCATTCGCTCTCACCTGGTTATAACTTTTGTTTTCACTTCATCGGCTGACATAGTTGCTGCATGACTACTGAACTGGTACTGTAGCTTAATATAAAAATTGCAATGACGATTATAGAGAAAATCACAAAGAAAAGCAGCACGCACCATTGAAAGCTGCTACGAGTGAACATAGTGTGTGTCACAACTTTTAGAGGGCTTAAGGTGGGAGCCCCTAGAGACTCGGAGGCCACATTCTACACTTAGTTTGCTTGAGAAATTTATAAACATATATAAATATATGTTCCCATCCCAATCACTAATATACATTTATATATTAGTGGTTAAGAACTACTTCTCCAAGAATTACAGGGAAAAGTATGATGAATCACATAAAATGATAAGGCGTAGGCCAAAGGCATAAAAAGTTCCCCCATTTTTTTACTTCTTATGGGCAAATAATCCACAATGTAATAATTCCTATGATCTTAAACAGACTTCCATTAGAGCTACAAAACATGAAATCTATGTCTGAAGTTAAAAAGAAAATAAAACATTGGCTTTTGAATAATGTTGGCGAGGTTTTCATTTGATTGTATATTTTGAGGGGTGTGTACATCCCATACTGTTAGGTGTTGTGTGGCCTCTATAGTACTATATTGTACTGTTTTCATTGTATTTTTAACATACTTTTTATTGATTTTGTAAAATGCTGTTAAATATTTTAACCTAATGTGACAACCGCTTTTTACAGACTATGATTTTATGAAAAAAAAACTTAAACTGATGTATATGTTCAAAAAAATTGTACTTTCAACTATTTTATTTTTATTGTCATTTGAATTTTTATTGTTTTAATATTTGTTCATATAACAACTGTATGTTTTGTAATGGCACCTCCAGACAAGCCTCTGGCTTTGGGGGACCTAGGTGGTCTATGTCTTTAAATTAAAAAAAAAAAAAAACAAAAAAAATCAACTCTTCTTCACATAATCTTAACAGCAACCCGCAAGTCTCAAACGTAACCGTGAGTCACCTTTCCTCACTCTCTTCCTTGTTTGCTCTCGCAAACGTTCCACAGCAAACGTCATCATCCCACCCCCTTCTCCCACAGCCAGTGAGCGTCTTTCCATGTGCCTTGAAAATGGGATCAAGGTGGGAGCCCCTAGAGACTCGGAGGCTACAGGCTAGGCTCAGCTTGGTTGAGAAATCCAGAACTGGTGTGTTTCAGAGCAACACAGAAAATATAATCCTCTCGTCTCACTACATCTCTAGGTCAGACAGAAGCGAGAAAATAAGAGAGATGCATTTCCGAATAGATAGGTACAAAACAATGTTTTTTTGCGCTCAACAAGCAACCACAATAAAAACTGAGTTCCAATGAATACACACCCATAATACACGTCACCATTTCACCTCTCAAAACCTTAATCCTTACATCAATACACGGCTGGTGACCTAACACCCTCTGCCACACGCCCATGCGGCGGCTCGCAGGGTGTATGTAGACGTAGATGGTAGCGAGTTTGCAATACTGATATTGTGCACAGCCTGAGATATTGGTCTTCACGCAGATTTTTTGGGAAACTTGAGCTGCCAAGCCCGTCTAGGGTACATCAACTTTCTAAAACATGTCGTTGAAAACTCGCTCGAAAGTATTGGCTAACTCCGGATGCATTACCGACCATTTCCTAGTTTCGTGTTTCTTTACGCACGACTGAAACCGTGTTATCGCATGAAACTATATTCCACGCGGAAAAAGGAGGTTATTATTTGAAAGCTCAGTGATTTAAAGTAGTCAAGATCGTAACATATTATCTTCTCCAGCTATGCATTTAAGAATTCGGTATTTTTCAGCTCATATATATCAATATTTTTAGCCTCTGAGGATTCTGATCATTCTGCAAATTTGTGATACTTCTAAGCCACAGAGCTTGTCAGAAGGTTCCATAATATTCAGAAAGAGCGGCATGTTACAATTGAATTGGATTTTTGGAGTGGCGACCGACAGCTAAGATCATTTGCACCATAGGGGACAGGTAAGGGAGGAAGGGTGGATAGAATCCAGGCGTCGGCATTAGCCTGCTTTTTACGAAAGGCGCCAAGGGGACCACGGTTTACGGTCTCATCCGACAGAAGGAGTACTGTACTTGAGTGTGTACTAGATCCCTACTTGGGTGTCTTGTGGAATCCCCTCCACAAGACACTCAAGTAGGGATAGGGTTTCCTCCGAAAAACATCCTCCTCTTCAGGGATTTGAACCCTGGCCGTCCATATGATTAGCCAGTACTCTAGCCACCACACCAACCCAATCCTCAGCATGTTATAAATATAGTGCCTTTGAAGTAGAATTTTTTATATTACAGTTAATATATTTTTAATTGGAAGACAAATAAAAATAAATATAACGACGTTGAAAAAGTTACCAAGACCGTGAAACAAAAGTAAGGAAAAATAGATACTTGCCATAAGTATAACAGATTATTATTAGAGATTACAGGTTCCTAATTTCGCTAATTAACCATTCTTTTAACTTTATGTTAATTTCTGCCAAGATTTTAAGATAACGGTTTAGTTATTCCCAACCTTTTGTCATATAAATAAAAATAATCATATGTTTTTAACATCGGAGTATTTCTTTCAAGCATACAATGCGTATTAGGAAATGTTAAGAAAACTTGAGCATCTAAGTCCTGCCGCTATATCTTTTAGAGTGATCTAAGCCATAGATTAAGCAAAAGAGAACATCGTATCTTAGTGTACCGAAGGGAAGGCTGTTTTTTTGGTAAAATGATCCACATAGCACTGTTATCCCGCGCAAATATTTCATGAATTTCATATAACGCATCGAATGTTAGAAGTTATTTGCGATTTGCAACTTCTTAAATGACAACGACATGATGATATATCGAGGACTGATGCCTATGTTTTGCTGCATTAACTGCGCAACTGGTCCCTTCAGTACGGCCGGCTGAGAATTTTAACGGCTTAAATTTCCCCCTGTTCTAATGAACCGTAAGGTTCGTCATCCGCTCCATGTATTCTCATTTTTTATCTTTGATATAACAGCTCTTAAAGAGACCCACTCGAGAAGTCACTCCACGGTTAAACAATGAGCTAAATAATATTTACTCCGGACGTGAAAAGTAATTTTGTACACTTATTTAAAGGGTAATCTTATTTTGCATGAAGACGTCATTAATTCGTCAGTTAGCCAATAATTTACAATTTTCAACATTCCTCTTTCAAAGAGCGACTGACACTTTAGCATACATCTTATATTTTCCAACAATAATGAAATATTAGATATATACAATAAAAATCAGTTTAAAAACTGTATTCCCCAATATAGTGCAATATTGCATATTGCACAATATTGGGGAAGTTCAATGTGCAATATTGTGCGGAAAATGCTCTTGAAAACCGAAAAATGTGGTGCCTGTGAACATGCGTCAACCAAAGGCGTTATAGATGTTTCTTTTGATAGAGCGAGAAATGTTTAAAAGTCACATGATACGAAAACACATCTCGACTGTTGCCACAGCATGGTATTTTCTTCTCGGCTTTACTTTTTTTATAGGAAAAATCTAATAATAACACTAGATCATTTTTCAGGGAGATAAACGATAAACAAATTTTTACGTCAAGTTAAGATATTCCGAGAGAATTTTTTCATCCTAGTGACAGCGGTGACACCTCCGTGAGTACCCCAATGACACCGCTAAGCGCGCGTGAATAAAAAAAAAGGGATACTTTCGCCTCATTGAAGTCGTTTCCCGGCAAAATATTTATGTCATGCACATTTCAGAATATTGATGTTTTCGCACTTGACAGTAGCTTCTAATTTGTCGAACCGCAGCCAGCCCAATGCAACTTTGATCTGGTACATCGATTAAATTCGCGAAGTACATTCAATACGAGAAAATTCTGCAGGCTCTGTTAAGTACGTCCCTCTGCAACTGTGTGGGTCAAAATAAACACTAAATAATACCAAATTCCTAATTTTTCCAATTTGGTTTTAAAAATCCTGCTTTTGCTCAAGGAAAGCGTAAGCTATTAAAAACCAAAGCAAAGGCATTCCACAACATTCCACACATTCCACACAATTCCACACATTGTGTTTTTATTGAACATTGTTACACAGCCATGAACTCCGACAGCAGCGCCACTTCTATGGATAACCTTTTGACTTCAATTTTCGCAGTGATTACCTAAAATCTTTAAAACAAATAAGGCGGTACGATGCATCAATGTTATTCTTAATCAATTTTCTGGTACTTTTCGCTTCTTAAAAACAGTTTTTCGTGAGAACAGAATTTATATTAGATAGATATTATTTTTATATATGTTTTTCCCATTCCCCCACTGGGAAACATGCAATACGAAGTTCAATTCGTTATCAACAAATAACGGAAAAGTAAGGTTTTCAGTTTAAGTATAATAGGGAACAAATAATTCTATAAGTGCAAGGGATATGAATAAAATAGTATGCATTTGCTTTCCCGGTGGAGCCACCTTAATACCATCCGCGAGCAAAAGAAAATGCTGCACAGCTAATGGACGGACTAAGCTGGGATCCGTTAGTGACTCGCAGGCCAGACGCCAGGTTTTGATAACTTGAAAAATTAAAAATCAGGCTAGTTTAAGTTTCATTAAGACAGCGAAGATATATTTTACACCCCAAATTGCATACAAAGAAATGACAGAAGCAACAAAATGAGTGAAATGCACTGCTAAACACGTAGGTGAAAGAATTCTTTCTTTTCGTGTACCATAAGTAATTATAACAAAAATAATCTGACAACAACAAAAGAGGAAATTGATAAATACTTTCGTCAAAATACGTTTGAATGCATGACAACTCGCTTCCTATTTAGAACTAATTTAATTAAATAAGTTCAAAAAATTAAATTTAACGTCAAGTATACCTAACAACCACGTATAAGTCTCTGGCCAAAATGTTCTAGCACTTCCTTCTAATTTCGGCCTGATGGGGCAGGAAAGGAGTAATGAAACTGATTGTTATTTCCTTTAATGGTCCATAGGAAGTAAAAATATCGATCCCTATCGATTGCCTCGAATTGTGTCTGTCCAAAGAGTCCGTGACTGAGGCCTTTGTTTAAATCACACGATCGTCAAACGATTACATTCTTTTATTTATTTTGTAACCCATATTCGTACATTTCAACTGCTCAATCATCTAGGACGGACTCATTCGCCTGGAATGGGACTTTTGGACTATGTCCACCCCGGAAGGGAACGGCGTTATTAGTACGACATGTGCAATTGTATTTTTTTCCAAGCATAATTCCCAAACAAATTAAAAGTCAATTGACATCATTCCTGTTTTTAAAGGTACATGTATTGAAGCTGCCTATTTGAAGATTTATAAACTCCGTTAATTGTACCTCTCATTAGCATGTATCTCATTTTGAAAGATTCCTGCGGTTCCGATGAATCGTTCTTGCTGAAGGGGGCTGTATATATTGGCCGAAAACGCAATTTTAGTTTTGGATTCTACCGCAGTCTATACGAGAGATCTTCGCCTTCACATTCATTACCCATCCCGGACAACAGCGCCACTTATAGCACAGTGGAAAACGCGTTGTATGGGCTAAGAAGAATGTTCACAGTGACGATAGAATGCACAATGTTCGACATTTTGATAATCCTTCTCTAAGAAGAAAGAATCCCATTTACATTACGTGCAAAGATATTTTGAAATATATGTTGTACTTGTCATGGCTATCACCTGATTTTCGACGAATTCACGTTTCTTTTGCGGTCGAAATAGTTGTGTAGACATGAAAAAGGCGAAAATTTGCGACACTTGTTGTAGATATAAATCCTTATTTCTTAGGCCAGCACAAACAGACTCGCCATAAGTAGCCAAACGGACTCGTAAAACAAAAGCGCGCAGACGTCTTGACGATACCACGTAGAACCTTTAAGCCTGAATCACACGATACGAGGATGCTACCTAGCATACTAGGACTTGTGCAAGGTCAAGTATCGTATGATACAGACCAAGAATACTGGAAATCCTGCATGAACGCTAGCATATTAGCTGGTATCCTTGTTTTCGAAATTGGTGCGGTACTAGTTGATACTTGCTCCTAATAGGACCTAGTAGCCGCCGACCAATTACCTTTGCTCTGTACAATTTGGTCGTCGATTTTTGATGTCAGCGCCTCCATAGTCCCTCGTGACAATTACAACTTCCCGCGATCAAATAAACAACTCAAACCTCACAACAATACACAATGGCTTGGGTACCTGAGGCAATTGAGGTTTTAGTCGATAATCATGGGAGGCACTCGTGCCTTTATAATACCAAATCACCTGCATACTGTAATTAGACCGTAAGGACAAAGGATTTAAAAGATATTGCGGATGCCATCATCATTTATCGACCGGAAACAACACCGGCGGAAATTTGTTCTCTACTAGGACTTGTGCAAGTTCAAGTATCGTGTGACAGCTCCTAGGAAGGTTTCAAGCATGCCAGGTTTTGTACTAGAAATTCAATACTCGCTAGCATCCTCGGACTTGTACAAGGTCAAGTATCGTGTGATTCAGGCTTTAGACTTTTCCGCGTGGGTACGACTGCCATGAAAATGGAGCTATGCTCATTTTCTCATTCTCGTTGACCCAAAAGCCTCAATATTTCGATAATTAACCTCCGGAAATGCGTGTCATTTGTGAAATTTTCGGAATGGAATGGCTAATGATTTCAGTAACGATATAAATGAGCGGGCAGGTCGCCAATCGGTTTCTTTTGGAGAAATTGTCGCTTGTATTAAAAGTTTCTCAATATTTCCTGCTCAGAAAAACGTTCTCCACACTCCTTGATTTTAATCGACGCAAGGCGTCGCAGCAATTACCGTCCTAGCATCGCTGCTACGTAAGAGCAGGCTCCATAGTACGTATGTTTACATTTGTCTCGGCGTTTTTTTACCAGACATGAGTTAATAAGACGTTCAGTGGGAAGTTATCCAATACAGGGAAGTGGCCTTTAAGATTTCTGCTTCCACTCTCAGTTTTTTACATTTTACGGTAAACCGAAGACAAGAGCAAGTGGACGATGGTGTGGGGTACGTTTTACTTTGGTCTTCCTTCAACAGCTATCGTGAAATTATTCCCCCATGTAGCCATCTAAGGATCTCGCTCCGCCGAACAATGAGGTCACTTTCGTTAAGTATGAATGGATCGCTTCGCTTTTCCAGTCCGCTGGACTCTTTAAAGTTTTCAGTCGACGATGACAGGACCGAGATCCCATTACGTATAGGGGAAGATATATTGGCGCGAAGGGATTAAGTCATGGGAGGGAGCTTTTGTATGAAAAGAAAAGCAAGCAGTTGATATTGATGATTCGACACTCTTTCCTTTTTCGTGCTTATAAACGACATTGGAGTTTTTTACGAATATTTTTGACCACTCAATGGTATTTTTAGCAGCGAATACTTCTGAATAGCCATTTTTAACGATACTTAAGGGAACAGTTTACCGTGGCCGCAAACGCTTTCACAGACGTCGTAGCGCAATCATTTTACTACTCTGCTTCGATACTTAAGGTAAATATCTTTACACAGGCCTTTAGAAAAAGAATTAATACTTAAAATAAGTGTCGTATTTTTTCACTTGGTCTTTTCTAAGTAAATATTTCGATCAAGGAAGAAACTTTAATTGGTGACACATCACCATGACGCATATGACACATGTTTCCTAAAATCTTTGCTCTCATTGTAAATGGGGATTCTTATTTTAAATGTTGAATTATCAAAATGTAAAACATTGTGCATTATAATGTCATTATGGGCATTCTCCTGAACTATATGAATCAAGCTGAACCTCAACCATCGGTGGCGCTGTTGTCCGGGGTGGATAATGGTGGTGAAGGCGAAAATCTCTCCTAGGTTAAATAAACAAAGTTAAATTCAAATCATGCAGATCACATAACGACTATTCTAATAAAACATCTTTTGGAGCCTACCGTATGGTCATTAATGAGGAACTCTTGCCCATTGACTTCAGTTCCAGTTATTATTTGCTATCACCTTAAAAAGTAAGATGTTTGTAGCCTACAGTTTTACAAAAAAAATAGTGTGTAGCATAATAAACTTCAAATAGCATAGCTGTAGAATGTATGCGGCGTGAATTCAGCCGATGAATTGTCGCTGACGACCGAAAAAAATTGCTGATAAAACTTGCGAAAGAATTCCACTTAATGTGGTTGGGTCAGTGATCGTGGATCATTGAGTGCAAAATTCAACAATTTTCAAGTCGTCCAAAAAAAGAGATTTCTTAGACTAAATTTCACCTAAGCACGTCTGTTTTTGGGATGGTTTAACCCACCTTTTCTTGCAGTACTGAATACATTGCAAGAAATACATTTTAACATTTTTTTTCCTATATTAAAGCCTTTTAGCGCTTGAGTTTTCGGTGTAGTGTAGGAATTCAGTAAAAAATTTAAAATTAAATGCTTAATCGAATTTTCTACTCTTCATGACACTTTGGTATTTATTGACACCCATTTTTATAGCGTTAGATATATATATATATATATATATATATATATATATATATATATACATATATATATATATATATATATGTAATTTCGCTTTTAGAAGAAAATAAGTACGTATGTGATCGAATCATGACGACATATACCTTATGTGCCATAAGTATACGTATTAAAGATTACATTGAATTGTAAAATACCAAATAAGTAAAATGCAATGTTTTTCTTAAGTTATCTTCGGGCATCACCAATGAAAACGCATCCGTAAAGTGCAACGAAAATCTCTACGTCAGAGACATCTTGTGGACAATAATTGCACCATCTGACTGAAAAAACATTCATTAATAAAGAATCATAGACACCACCACCACTGAGTAATGAACCTAGACAGTCCGGATTGGATGACAGCTTTCAGACACCGCTCGTAGTCAATCCCCCTGTTATCAACATCTACAAAATACCGTGGAAGTCATCAGTAGGGAGTGTGGCACGGAGTGATTCCACACCAGGAATGGAACACTCATCCCAGCGGAAATCAAAACCGCGCACGCTCGCCCGGATGCCAGGCGAAGGAAAAAAACAGTCAGGATGACAATACGCGGTCAGACCATAAACTAGGATACTGCTACGTAAACAAACATGCTACCATGCAGTATACTATTTACAACCACTGGTTAGAATTATTAATGCGACTAATGAATAGTAATTCAAGGTGCTAAGTCATGTAGGAGATATATCTTGCCAGATATTTCATGCGGGGTCAGCAGCTAGTGATGATATTCAGACATTTAGCACAGGTGAAAAACCAACTTTACCCAGTGAGGGTAAAATTCCTAGAACTGATCCATCGCAACTATTATGGTCCCTAATTGTACGTGGAAAAAATGACATTTTAAATCTATTGTTTCTACGATCTATTCTCTTGGTTTTATGCCTGTGATCATTTTCACCACAACAGTTTGACTCTAACAAAATATGTTAAACGTCCAGAAAAATACAGTCAACATCAAACTTTCGTAATAGGTTTCATCTTTATTTTTCCCTTCGATCAGATAGAGGTTCCCATCCTGCATCTTTCAACAATTCAGTAACACTGCTACACTTGTCGGAACAATTTTTCAGAAATCTTGCTGCTCATCACTGCATTGCATCTATATCTGAAACTAGACCTACTTCATAAGGTTACCATGTATTAGCGACGCTATCAGTTTTGTTACTTAATCGCTACGGATCCCCTAAGAGTAAGCTCCAATCCCTACTGTGAAAGGAACTGCGACGGGTATAAGGAAAGCAACCACCCGAGGCCATCATCAAATGCGTCAGCTGCGTTTTTTGACGCGCGGGATATCCGCGAGATGGAGAAAAACCGAAGGCCGTTTCCCGTCGCCATCCATCTTGCGGGGTAAACTTGAGTCATTCTTCCACGTCACCATTACTCAAGGAGAAAACGTCGACAACTCAGCCAATGGAAGTGATCCAGGTTACGTAGATTTATTTGGCACGTATTGCAAAAAATAGAAAACCTTGAAAATTTTATAAATTTTGAATTTATAGACATTTTTCTTGAGACGTCTTAAATATAATTTCTACATCAACGCACAACCGTGCAAGCCACCGAAGAGGTGCTTAGCATGGTCTGTCTAGATACTCTTATCTTTTTCAAATGCCTTAGGCGCTAGGAGGCTGGACTAAAATGGGTGGGGGCGGGCGCCTTTCCTGCGAGTCCGGAACTGTTCCAAGGGCTCCGCTGCCGGGGGGTGAGCAACTGCTATCGAGTGGGAGGAGTCATGCGGCCAGGTAGAATAAGAAATTTAAAAGAGATGCAATGTCGAACATAAGACATTTTCATCTACCCAATAATTCAATTGTAACAGAACAACAGACATATAAACCAAAATAATTTTTTAAGAAAGAAAACCACATACAGCTAGGGTGCCATTTTATAGTTGCCATGTAATAATACACAAACTTAAGGGCATATACATGCAAAATTTAACGACAGGATACAAGCAGAAATTTTGGAAATATAAAAAAATGAAAAATAGGAGAATAACTACTTGCGTGAAAGATACGAAAGAGAAAGGGCTTATAAAGGATTTGGATGAAAGTGCAAAAGGACCAATGTGAAATGGGGGGGAGTTCAATAGAGATGAGAGGCGGAAGAAATGAGGATGTTTAGCGATCGAAAGTTTGGGAATGGACATGTGAAGTAAAGGGTGAGAACGGATGGGGTGGGACGGGATGGAACTTTGAAATTGATGAAGGAGAGCAATTCCAGGCAGTCGATGGTGGAATTATATTATAAATACATTTTAAGGATACTGTGAGTCTATTAGTGGGGAGGTTAGGGATGGAGATATAGGATAACCTTGGTAGAGATATTACGACAGTGTAATAATCTATTCTTAACAACCATTTCTTTTGGTATTTTAGCAAAGAAGTTACAGACGCAGACAAATATCTCAGACCTAACGTCTTCATCGCTTCTCCAATGCATATTCCATTCCCTGTCTCATTTTCACGTGATGTCCTTATACTCCCTTACAACTGCGATCGCTCAAAGGAAAATACGGAACTTCACCCAGTGATTGGGGAAAAAGAAGATCAAATCACTCAACAACTTGTAGAGCAGGACGCAGCTGGCTAAGGATTAGGTTGAAAAGCGCCATTGACTCTTTCAAAAGTCTTGGGGACTAGGAGGATGGCCTAAAATTTGTGGGGGTGGGCGGCTTTTTTCGTGCGAGACCGGAACTGTTCGAAGACCTACGCTGCTGGGGTCGGGAAACTGCCATCGAGAGGGGGCGCGGTTGTAGCTCGACGTTGCCGAGATTATTATCACTCAGCCGGGAATACCGCGTGGCCCACAATAAGAGACTCCCTGTGGGAATGAGGTTAGGCAACACAGCAACCGGAATAGGGAAGTTCACACAAAGGAGGTCCGAGAGAAACTGAATTTTCGAGGCTCTTCCGACACGCCTGCTATATCCTGATTGGCTCTGGGAAAGTCACGCAACGAGTAACATTCTCTTCGCTCACCCCCAAAAATCTTTGTCCGGCCTCCTAAACCCCAACGTTTTGAAAAAGATAATAGAGACACGGAAACAACAAGCTAGGAAACAGAAAGCAGAACTAGGAAGTTCACATCATGGAAATTTGAGAGCGACTGAATTTTTAGTGATCATGCATACAATTCCCTATTGAGATTAAATAAATACACTTTGTATAATCCACATCAAACTTTAATGGTATGAGCCCGACTGGTTTCAACCCCTTTGTGTCATTCTCAAGGGACTATACAATTCGTTTTATTGGCGAGCACGTGTTTATATTTTATGTCGGAAGAGGGGAGGATTGGGGTTGAGGAAAGTATGACTGGGTGAAGCATCGGGCTGGAGATGGACGTAACCAAATATTCCTGGAAGGGGGGGAAAGGAACTTGGTAGAAAGGAGAATGATGAAATGGTGCCAAGTCATTCACCAAATCGAAACCAAACTGCTTACCGTGCGACATAATTTAAAAGTTCTCAATACAATACAGCATGGCACCTTTGTCAACAACATGTAAAACATTCACTTTAAAATCAGACTCATGATTAAAATTTGCTAAATAATTGGCGAAAACAGATTTGTTGTCAAAATTGATAAAAAATGTTCTTTTGCCCTTGCACTGGAGCTTCGTCCCGTCTATCCCATATAAAAATAATTGCAGCCCGGTGTATTACACTTCAAATGTATGCACCACTTTTTTCTTCAGCACTAAATTTGTCTTTGTAATTCAAAAATAAACGACCAAGAGCTGAAAAATTATAAAAGCACACGTTAACATTGGTTCGTCTCAATATGTTACGGATTTTACAAGACACATTTTTCAGGAACCGTACTTTTTTCCATTTGGTTTCTGAGGGAGTAATGGGGTAAGGCAGGTCTACATTGTAATGGAAAATTTCCGTTGTCTTTTGGTAAGTAACTTGTCTATGAGGGAATTCTCATATCCTCATTGAAGATATAATGTTCCCTGATTGGTTTTCGGAAAGAGCAATTTTCTCTTCGCTCACCCCCGCAAATTTCAGTCCAGTCTCCTAGCCCCCAAGATATTTGAAAAAGATAATAGTCATACAAATGAGATGGAATATAGAATAGAATGGGGGAAAGGGTAGAGGCGAATTGTATTTGAAGGATGTTAATCGTTGAAAATTGTGTATTATTGATTTTATCGCTATTTGTTTATTTTTTGAACAATTTGTAAATGGTTTCTGTTTACTCAGTGGTTTTTGGTTTGCGTATTTCTTTACTGTTTGGAGTCTTATTTTCTTTGTTACTGTTCAATACTATGCTCATTGGTAGGTAAAATTTTGATTCCTCGACTGCTGTTCTAATAATTGTATAAAGACCTGGCTGTCTCTCTTTGTTTCGTGCCGCAAATCCCAAATAATGCCAATATATTTGGCGAAACGTTGGCTGAGAGTGAAATACGTGAATGGCCAAACACTCAAGAATCCTGTAATTATTAATCACACAATGTACGTATGTGTATATGCAATCTATCGTATATACACATGTATTTTAATGTATTTTTTATACAAGTGTTTGAGGAAATGGTTTTGATGTATTATTGGTATATACAAATCTCAAGCTTCATTTATAAAAAAAGCTTCTTTTGCATTTTATCAGCACATATTTTTTTCATTCTTTGTAACATTTCAAATTAAACTTGTTTCGTTAGCTGTTACATAGGGCATGACATAGGGGCTTAACTGACGGCAGCCCTTCAACAGACATACCATTATATCCACTCAGTACTTCCTTCCTATACAAATATGATCATTATCCTGCAAAAAAAGTGAAGCAATTAAATTTATTTTTGTTCTTCATAGCTGATGGCCTAAAACATCCTGCCACGTGCCTTTGCGGTGGATCACGTGATAGAATGTACACTCGGAGCTAACCTTCCCTCGAGCTCACGACTAGTTCGACTCCAAATATAGAACTACAAATTCCTATTTGTTCACAACACCGGAATCGGGCGTAATTCTTGTATCTCGCCCAAATTTCTACTTTCCGGGATAAACATCGCCCATTGAGAAAGGTGGTCAACAGACTGACCGCATAAGGGTGTAATTGAGGGTGATCGAAATGGTGGGGTACATTGGGAGAACGAGGAAACGGAGTTCGTGAACAACTATGATGCGTGCGTGCCATAAATTTCCCAAGAAAACCCACGGCTTCGTGAAATCAAAACACGAACAAAACGAAAGATTACAGCAGTTCGTCACGTAGAATAGAAAACAATATCTAGGATGAGACTTCCTCTCCAAAGAAGATACGAAGTTTCGGAGCCATTTTGAGTCTCTTGGACTGATTTCTCGAAACTAGGTTACACGCAACGAAGTAGTGCTAGATAAGTAAAGAGAAGCTTTGGTATGCTACGATGAGGAAGCTACGCTATTTTTCACTCGTGGGATCTCACTTAGAGCACATCGCTAGCATATAGGACCCGTATAGGATAATACGTTAACTAGTTTCTCTAGCATACCTATATCATAGTGCACGTTAGATAAAGTTACTTTTACGCCAAAGCGCAGATCAGTGATAAATAACATACTGTCAAACACTCTCACGGTGGCTTGCAGGGTGTTATTTACACGTAGTTTACGTATTTGGAGATTTTCCGGAGTTATGTCGGAGAAAATAGTAAAATTTGATTTTAATACTTAGGGATCTGCAGGAAGCATGAAGTAAATATTGTCGCACTTATGACAGTAAAACCTCGTTATAAATCACTGCGGTTCTGACTATATAACTGAAGTAGAGGTGAATAACGTTATCACTTGAATCATTTTTGCTCGCCGAACGACGCCTTCACCACTGAGGATATTTTTGCGATTCTGAAACAATATTGCGTGAAATTATTTTTTCAATAGTTGAGGAAGGTTTAACAGTCACAGTTCGAAATTTCTGACAAGTTCAATGCGTCGAAAATTTCACAGTTTTTAAATTAAGTCTCTTTAGTTCCGTGCAATGTCCAAACGAAAAATGCAAGTGTTTTTGGTAAATGTCTCGAGAAGTAGCGGATATACTGTTATCTTTAAAAATATCAGATTTTTTCTTCACTGATTATGAGGCTTATCTCATCAAATTACGTGTGAATCGACCAAATTATCTCGACTTCAAAAAAAGTCCCAGTTGGAACAGAACGACATACAAATCAACCAAAATGTGTCAGACTATCGTCTTGATCGATATTCCAATTAATTTTTCTCACTGTCTCATTTACACGTGGTGTGTCCTAATACCCCCTTCCAACTGCGATCTCTCAAAGGAAATGTGAGAATTCACCCAGAATTTAGGGGAAATAATATCACACCATTCAACTACTACATCTACATCTACATTCAACCCCGCGAGCCGCCGCATGGGCGTGGGGCAGGGGGTGGTAGGTCACCAGCCGTGTAAAGATGTAAATTTTTTGGATTAAAAACGGTGACATGTACTATGGGAGTGTATTTAGAGGAGCTCAGTTTTTATTGTGGTCGCTTATTGTGCGCGGAAAGAACGAGTTTTTGTACCTATCTGTTCGGCATAGTATATCTCTTATTTTATTGCATCTGTCAGACCTAGAAATGTAGTGTACTAGGAGAGCAGAATGCAGTTGTCTTAAGGATTAGGTAATAAACCACAAATATATTTTTCAAATATCTTGAGGGCTAGTAGGAAGGCCTAAAATTTGTGGTGGCAGGCGAGATTTCGTGCGAGTCCGGAACTCTTGAAAGGTCTTCGTTTCCGGGGGGGCGGGGAACTGCCAACGAGAGGGAACGTAGTTGTAGCTCGACGTTGCCGAGATTTCTCAGAGGCCCTATGGTGATGAAGTTTGGCAACACAGCAAGAAGAATCATGAATTTTAAACGACGGAGATCCGAGAGCAACTGCATTTCCGAGACTCTACGCCATGGCTACTGTATCGTGATTGGCTCAGGGGAAGTCACGTGATGAGCAATTTTCTCTTCGCTCACCCTCGTAAATTTTAATCCAGCATCAAGAAATTTGTAAAAGATAACAGAGACTCGGAGACAACACGCTGGGCCCAGCTTAAGGCGTTTGGATCGTAATCGTGGGTCATTATGTGTACAATTAATGATTTTGCAAATATGTCAAAATACATTCTTGAACTTTTCATTGTAATGCTTTTCATTGTAATGCTTTCATTGTATGGGTTGAAACCCACCAACCAGACGGAAT
The DNA here is from genome assembly GCA_963169105.1 of Ceriagrion tenellum. Lineage (NCBI taxonomy): Eukaryota > Metazoa > Arthropoda > Insecta > Odonata > Coenagrionidae > Ceriagrion > Ceriagrion tenellum. The sequence goes on along the minus strand of OY720642.1, from coordinate 85,703,464 downwards.
GGAAATTAATTAAGCATTTTATTTTAAATTATACACGTAAATTAATGCATGTTATGACTAGAATATTTGGCGCTACATTCGAAATTTAAATCAAGTGATATTGAAATACAATGTTATCGAATACTGGACTCGGTAAGACACCTTCATGTTTGTTATCAACAGCTATGTGCCATGAGAAATTTATTAAATCGGGTTTAGAAGAAAATATGCATTCATACGTAAAACGGAAATATTACGACACATATGGGCATATGCCATAACGGTACCAAAATGACGTTTTTGTTCTTGACGTGACCTTTTCAATTCTTTACACTATTTTAAAGGCAGCCCATAATGTCTACGGTTGATGCGTACACATATTTGCATAAATTTGAGATACTGAGGGTGTTTCCGTCGCATTAACCACATTAGTATGATGAAAAAGTTTATGCCAACTTCAACATCGGCTGTTTCCTTCGCCATCACTCATGCGATCGAGCAATCGCCAAAGCAATCCGTTTCACTACCCGGGGAAATTTTTCTTTTTCCAAAAAACCCGCGCAAGAGTACAAGCAATAGTAAAAGAAAAATGACTTCGTAATTTCAACACTTTTAGTTAAAATTTCCTAACCGGCTTCGATATAATAACATCATCTTATGAGGTCGTACATTACGAACAGATGCGATGGCTTTATACATATATGTATGGGAGGGGTTGGGGTGGAGAGAAGGATCATAGGGAGGATGGGAGAGGATTAGGTTTAACTGAATAATTAAGAAGTTTTTACAAATCAGGACTATAACTATGTTTTTCCAAAACATCTGCTAGAGTCGACTCACTCCTTTAGTTCAAAACCACTCTATTTTATATTTCTGTGACAAAGCTGTGAAACTGGATATTCTAGGAAATTTTGAAATTGTTTCTGCATTTAAAACATGTAGTCATAGGATTTTAAACGATTTTATTCCTGACAAATTGTCCCCCTTATCACTGAGCCTCTCCCCCTAACTTTTAATATTTTACGCTGTTGTCTAAACCTATTATGGTAGAAACGATCACAGGCATAAGATTAAGGAAATAGCCTACAGAACCGATAGATTAAAATGTCATTTTTTCCACACACAATAAGGGATCATAATAGTTGCAATAGATCAATTCTAAGATACTGACAAGGTTAAATTGTTTTTTTCAGTAGTGCTCAGTATCTTAACATGAATTGTAGATACCAACTTTGCATGCAATCTCCGACATGATATACTCCTGCATGTCTTAGTACCTTATAGTGCAATTTATTTGGCGCATTAACAATACTAACCAGTAGTTATATCTTGAGTAGTGTACTGCATGGTAGCATGTTCTTCTACATATCACTCCCCTAGTCTCTGGTCTGCCTGCGTACCGTTGTCCTGACTGCTTTTGGCCTGCGCCTGGCATCCGGGGGAACGTGCGCGGATCTGTTTTGAACTGGTATGAGTTCTGCATGCCTGGTGTGGAATCACCCCCTGCCACACATCCTAGTGGTGGCTTGCACGGTATTTCGTAGATGTAGATGTTTTGACGCTTTCCTGTGGTAGTGTCCTCGCTTTGTCAACCAAACAAATCCTCTCCCCTCTTCCTAATGATCCTACTCACCCCTCTAAACCCCCCCCCCCACATTCTCCCCGTACATATACAAAGCCATTGAATCTGTACTTAACACACGACCTCTGAAGATCACGTTGTAATATCGAAACCAGTTAGGTATTTAATAAAAAGTATAGGAAATTACTAAGTCATTTTCCTGTTACTGTTAAAATTAATGGTTGAAGGCGTAACTTAGCGGAAAATTTTTGCGGACATGACAAAAAAAATAACTTAGATTATTCTACACTTAAAAGTTTATTGCAGAACCAGGTTTCGACTGCATAGCAATCATTATGAAGATACATTTACATGATTTGCGAGTCAATATATAGAGAAGAGACGAAAGGAGAAGTGAAGGTGCTTTATTGACGTCAGAGACGCGCGTCAGGTTAGGTTCGGTCATTGGGAGGTAATGGGAGGAATGGTATAGATAATAGGGGATAATGGGAGGGAAAAGCACATTCATAGAGAAGTTTCACATTGTTGTTGATAGCAGAATTCACAATTTAAAATTGTTCAAGGAAGTCCAATTTGGCCCCTTTTTCTCTCAATATGGAGCACTTCAAGCTCCACATTAAGAGATAACTCAGCACCACAAAGTGTAATCGTCCACAAGCACGTATACATATATACCCATCACGCCGTTCCCTTCCGGGGTAGGCACAGTCAAAATGTTTCACTCATAAACACATATTTGTACGACTAACTCCGCTTCAATTATATCCTCCATACTGACCCATCCTTGCAAACCTCTTCTGCTTCATTTACCTCCATACACTGCTTCATACACGCCCTCCTGTTTTTAAGACTCCTAATATTCCTCCTCCTAAGAATTTCCTCAACCACATTCAACCACAACTTTCTCGGCCTACCTCTACCTCTCACACCATTCGTTCTACTCTCATATATCTGTTTCGTTATTCGACTCTCATCCATTCTCTCACCATGACCAAACCAACGAAGCACACTCCTTTCATATATGTCCATTACTGGAGCATCTAACCCACACTCATTTATTACCCACTCATTCTGGAGCCTATCCATCCTACTTTTGACGCAAACACTCCTCGGGTAACTCATACCCACGGCGTTTAGTCTACTCTTATGTCCATCCTGACATACCCATGTTTCACTACCATACAACAAAGTGGGGAGAAGTACACTTTTGTACACGGCGATTTTCGCTTCCTTAGACAGGCATTCATTCCTTGATACGCTCCACATACTGACTTCACACTGAAAAAAATACGTAATTCAGAACAACAAAGTCCAATCCTCTAAAATCACGTATTGTACGCGCAATGTCCATCACCGTGTATAACGACCTTAAAGGTTAAAGATTCCCTTCGGATAGACTCGTTGTATCAGGTACCTATCCCACTTCCACCACTGACACCCATCCATCATTCAGATAAACGAAAACGACTCCAGAGACTCGTATATTTCCTGAAATCGTTCGTCGACCGCAAAAGCAATTTCTCGCTCCGCGCTGAGGGCATGGTTATATTGGATCCTGGTATTTCGGAAAAAAAGAAGGTTAAACCTGATCAAAATTTGGGATGATCGATGCGGGAAAACTTCATCCCGACTACTCTGCGGTCATGTGCTCCTCGAACATTAGATAACCGTCCAGTTTGCTTGGAAGCGTATTTATTTAGTATACATTGCCGGTAGGTATTAGGCTAGGTGGTATGAGCCATATATATCCCGTATGACAACGCGTCAGGCGTAACTTTGAGGAAATATTGTACATCCACGTTGGTAAGAATAAAATAACACATGTGACTTCCACACTGTTTTAATGACAACCGAACATGGATTCGACCCTTAATGCCATTAACAAGATGTCATAAAGTATCGAAAGGACATACCTAGATTATGACGTAAAAGACACACACCTACATCTACGTAATTCCGGGCAAGCCACCATATGGTATGTGGCACGGGGTGATTCCACACCAGGCATGCAGCACTCATCCCAGTTTAAGTCAGAACTGCGTACGTTTCCCCGGATGCCATGGGCAGGTCAAAAGGAGTCAGGACAACGGTACGCAGTCAGACCAGAAACTAGAAGAGTGATACGTAGAAGAACATGCTACCATGCAGTACACCACTCAAGATACAACTACTGGTTATAATTATTAATGCGACAGATAAATAGCACTACAAGATACTAAATCATACAAGAGTACATCATAGCGGAGATTGCATGCGAGGTTAGTAGCTAATAATCAAATTAAGATATTTATCACCTTACTGAGAAAAACCTATTTAACCTAGCCAGTATCCTAGAACTGATCTGTCGCAACTATTATGGTGCCTTAACGTAAGAGGAAAAAATTACATTTTAAATATATCGGTTCTAAATTTTATATCCTTAATTTTATTCCTATGATCGCTTCTACCACAATAGTTTGGCTCTAGCAACATATGTTGAAGGTCCGGAAAAAAATTGTTAACTTCTAACTTTCGTAAAATATTTAACCTATATAACATATACACACCTTAATACTGGCGGTAAGTGTCGAAACCATGGTTAGTTTTCATTTAAACAATGTAAAAATTAATATTGTTATTTAATTCTTACCAATATCCATATATTTCCATAATACCCTGCGAGCCGCCGCGCCGTAAGGACGTGTGGTAGGAGGTGAGGTGAGTTCACCAATCATATAAACTGGAGGGAATAGGGAATGGGAATTGGGATAACGACATATTGTGTGTTAAAGATGAGTCGTATGGTAGTACACGCTCTGTTATTTGATAATCACCACTGGTGGGTGGTATAACCAGTAATAGTACGGACAAGTAAAAGAATAGGCCGACCTAAGAAAGCGTTCATGGTAAAAAGACAACTGATGTGTTCAAAGAACCTATGACTACAAACTTGGAAGCAGTACGTGAAAACATTCGAGTGGAGCGTATCACTCTATGGATCGGAAACATGGACCATTGGAAACGCTGACCAGAAAAGACTAGAAGCCTTCGAAACCTGATGCAGGAGGAGGATGCTGAAGATAAATTGGACAGATAGAAGTTTGCAGAAGATAAAAAGAGGAAATGACCATATGGAACACTATATATGTATAAACCGGATGGATTTGACACTCTCTGAGACAAAATGGGTTGGTGAAGAATATAATTGAAGGTAAAATAGAGGAAAAAGTCCCCATAGGAAGACCCATGAATAAGTTCACGGACCAAATAAAGAGGAGAGTACAAGGGAAAGGCCCCAGGAGGTAAGGGAACTAGCATTAGATAGGGAAGGGTTGGAGGGCTGCAGTTAACCAATCTTAGGATTGAACGACCAATGAAGATGGTTCCTGAAAAGAGGGAAATTTCCATTTGTCAGCCCTGTAGTGAATCCCTTAATTTTGTGACTTCCGTCAATTCTAGAGTTGCAGAGCGGAACAATAACAATATCATCCACTTCTTCATGAAACTCAGTAGATTCTGAACTTTTTGAGTAACCTAAGCCTTTCCATTCGTATCGTGGACAGTGAACTTCAAAACATATCGAGAGAAACAGGGTCCACGCGCACTAAATAGTGCGATTTAGATGAAAAGGACTTCTACTTCCTCAAATTCGAATTCGAGAACGTTAAATACCCCGGGCAAGGATTTCGTGTAATGACGACCGAAGGAGCCTTGCTCCTCTCGCTGCCGGGCACGACACCCGGCCCAATGGCCTAAGTCCCGAAGTTTCCAGGGTTCATTTCAGCGTAAGTACCGTCCAAGGTTTCGTTTTAATTGAATAATTTTTCCGTGGCCTTCTTAGTGTTGTTTTTTTACGTGATACAATACATGAGAGGCCACCTCCCTACTACACATTATACCCCACTATATATTTCCAATTCTGATGTCATTGCAGTTACGACGGTATAACTAAAATCTTTATCGCGTTGCAAGTCTCCGAAATAGCCGAGGTTTACAACTTTTACAAAAGTTCGAGTAAAAATAAACATTTAAACATTTTCTTTCTTTTATTGCGTTAAAAATATGTTAATCTAACTTGTGTCAGATACTCCAAATTCTGTCCAAGATATTAAGAGAATGACGATAACATTAAGTCGGACCATCGGATTTTGAATGCCGAAAACAGGGCCTTTCTTCAAATAAACTATCGTAAAAGTGAAGATAAGAATAGGAAAAAATTTCTACATCCTATAATATTAAACTATAAATCTTTGTTTGTATGTTTACATGTTTGGTTTTTTCCCCTCCAAAACGGCTCAAACGATTTTTGTTAAATTTTGTATACAAAGGTTTTTTGATGCGCGGAATCCAATGCGCTTGGTCTCATCCTTGTAAAAAAACTGCAAAACATTTTTTTAAAAACCATTTCATGCTAAAAGTTTAAATTGTCCACTTTTTACCGTTCGAAATACATTATTCTCTGTATGAAATTCTGAAAACGAATATGAAATAATTGTTAGATAATTTGCTAATTGATTTTTTGAAATTCGATCTTTTTACTGGTATCGGTGTCATGTAGGGCTCATGGGTCCGCTCGAGACGAAACCAGCATCAACTACTTTGATTTAAGATTTTTTCTGTCCTACGATTTTAAACCTTACATTATGTACCTATAATTTACTAAAATACAAGAGTCGTAACATATTACTTAAAAATGCATGTCATGGTTTCAAGTTTCAGGAGGCTCCTTTTGTATTGCTTATAAATGTTTTGGTATGGTGGTACTGGTACTGTATTAATAAACGTATAAAGGATCATTCTATCAAATTCATTTTATTTCGTTAAAATCTATTAGCCATACTTGAAGATACAACTTCCTAAACAGCGGATTCGACTTTTTTAATGGACAAATTTAAAGGTCACATGCCTTTTGCAGCCGCCTCATCGAGGACCATACATTTCGCGGACAACCATTCGTCTATCTCCTAACCTTCGATGGATATTTGGGAGGTCATTTGCGCCCTAGAAGATAGGTAAGGGAGGAAGGGTGGATAGAAACCCGGCGTCGGCATTAGCCTGCTCATAACGAAAGGCGCCAAGGGTACCACGGCTTAACGTCTCATCCGAAGGACGGAATACTCCACTTGAAGTGCCGTCCACAAGACACTCAAGTAGGGATCGAGTTCCTCTGAAAAACATCCGCCACTGCAGGGATTTGAACCCTGGCCGCCCGTGTGGTAGGCGAGTACTCTAACCACCACACCAACCCGATGCCCCTCCATATCTACGACCTATCTGTTATGTGTGTCCCCACCAGTTAAGCTCTAGGAGTCATCGGAGCACACAAGCCCTTCCAACTAGAAAAGGTTTTAGTCCTTGGAAAGAGATCATGATACTTATCATTTTTTTATTTTTCATCATTCATAATCAATTTCCATACTCTTTAGTTGTTCTAGGCCCTTCAGCACTTTGTATATGGAGATCCCAAAGGCTTTGAAGACCGTCATTCATTCATTTCTACCCTCACGAGGGGATTTGAAGGGAATTCGCGATCACACGCAAGCTCCACTTTTTCGATACGCAGGATATCCGCGAGGTGGAGAGAAAAAGTGAAGGCCGTTTCCCGCCTCCATCTATCTTGCGGCGTAAACATGAATCTCGCCGCAATTCTTTCCAATCGTCGCCATTGCGTAAGAAGGGAGCGTCGACCACTCACCCGATGGAAATGTATCAGGCTGCTTGAGATTAATGGATGACTGCATGAGTGCATTGCATATCCTGGGTGAGTAGAATGATGGTTGGCATATGTCCTGCATGCTAATTTTCTTACACGCACGCCACATAATTTAACACAAAAGTATATTAAGGTGAAAATAAATGAAGGTGTAATAGGAAAAGTGAAAAGCTACCGGTACCTAGGAACGATGGTGACAGAAGACTGGAGAAATATTGCAGAAATAAAAGCAAGGATAGCAATGGCAAAAGAGGCCTTCAGCCAGAAGAAAAACTTGCTATGCAATAAAAGTCTGGAGCTGAGAAAGAGACTAGCTATATGTTATTCATGGAGCGTTTTCATGTATGGATGTGAAGCGTGGACATTAGGTAAGAGGGTGGGTAGATAAGATGAGAAATGAAGAGGTTTTGAGCAAAGTAAAAGAAGGAAGATCGCTCCTAAAGGAAATTAGGAAAAGGAAAGGAAACTGGCTGGGCCATGTGATGAGAGGGAAAAGTATAATAACTGTGGCACTTGAGGGTTCAATTGAAGGAAAGAAAAAGAGAGGAAGGACAAGAAATAAATTGGTGGATCAGGTGAAGAACATCAGCTATGATGAAGCAAAGAAGGAAGCTCGGGACAGAAGCGGATGGAGACAGCAGTGGTGTACGGGACCTGTCAGCAGACAGAACACCAGATGATGATGATATTAAGGTGGTTCCACCAGGAAAGGACATACACGGCGTGAAGTTTGCGATGATACGTCGCTTAGCCACTTAAGAGTACCTACCGTAAGTGTACCGTATACTAATTAATAGCTCGTGTGACCGTAAGTCGCCGTCCTCTGCGGTAAAACAATTTAATGAGTGAGTATTATAAATCAAAATTTTCAATCAGCTGCACATGGTTAACGTCGTTTATTTTTCATTTTCTGGTTTTTTGATAGCTTTACGAGTACTATACTACGGATAGGAGAATTTGAGCATTCAATTTGTTTTTGTGATAACAGATTGCCTTGCCGTAGATGTGAGAATTTGAGCAATCTGTTGTTTGATAATCTTTCAACAAGTTCCGGAATCGTTTGAAATAAACAAGCAAAAACTACAAACGTTGTTTATTATACCTTCAATGGTATCAGGCTCAACTACTTATGTGGAAGTAGATATTCACAAATGAAAAAACTACTTCGTTTTCTTCCACTGATTTATTTTTTCGGTACGACATGTTTAGACACATAGAGGTCATTTTCAAGTACCTCAAACTTCAAGTACTTGAAAATGACCTCTATGTGTCGAAACATGTAGTAACGAAAAAATTAATCAGTGGAAGAAAACGAAGTCGTTTTTTCATTTGTGAAACGCTGTTTATTATCTGGTAGGAGATACAGTTAACCTAGTGTCTACTTTACCGACCTTTGATCAAATTCATTGAGTCCAATCACATAAACCGAATAAAAATGCTCACGTCACGTAATGTATGACAGACACTTTCAGGCTTTTGATGAAGCTTTAACAGTCGTATTTTCATTTACTTCGGTGTCATATATTTTGTAGCGTGTGTTGGTTAATACCGTTGGTGTGTATGGAGAGGACACTACGTCATCAAAATGAAGCCTGACAACCGAAATAACAATCATACTGTTCAACCCCGCTCTTTCCTTATTTCCCTATGGATAGCAGGACGAATTGGTCGAATTATGGTCAGTTGCAGGAACGTAACATATGTATTCCATAAAGTTATGGGACCCATAAGCCATGACAACCATTCAATAAGTGTTGCACAAGCATTCAATAAATTCATTGGTCTCATAACTTATGGCATGGAGTTATGTGTTCCATAAGTAGCCAAGATGGCGGATGCGTAATGAACCGCTTGGAGTCTTAATTACTTGATTAAAGAGTTGTTTTGAGACAAGTGATCAGTTTGTTTACTCTTACTGACTAATTATAATGTGCATTATCAATTATTCATAGGCTAAACTTTCATTACTTTTATCCGGCGGTGGAAAATTAGATCAAATATTCGAGGCCATTAACTATTGGTAAAGAAGTTAAGTAACTAATAGATGTATTCATGCAACCCGAATATATTTATGAGTTCTATAACTTTATGGATTTCATAACTATTGATTCCATCACTAAATTTTCTTGCAACCGGCCATTAGCGCATGTAAATCAAGAATATCAACCATTTCTTTGAAATGTAAGGTGGTGCAAGCGGGGATAGTTCCCGAATCATAAAAGAGACCATATTCGATTAATACGTTTTAATTTCACCAGCTGTGAGACACACGAATTAAACATTGCATCATTTATGGTGCAATAAAATAGTTTTAGATGACAGAAATTGTAAGTAATTAAATGAAAATATCTAAATAAGTCTTTAACTTGACTCATTTTTTTCACGCGGTACGTTTGAAACTCCATCAAAACGGAAGGTTGATTGTGATCACGAAGGATTTACTGCGGTGACAATATGATTAATTTTCAAAAATAGTTGAGAAAACACACAAACTGCACACTGTTGATTTTTTGACGAGATCTAAGTGTAGGAAATACCTCATTTTTAATATAAGGCCTCTCTGGACTGCATGCACACGTGCCATTTCCCATGTAAAAGAGCTGGTATTTTCTGGCAAATATCTCGGAAAGTAATGAGGTAAGGGGTTGAATTTATGGTGACAATGGAAGGATGATATATTTTCCTTTTAAATGAGACTAAATTCATTGATTTCTAGGTAAAATGATATTTTGCTCAAATTACCTTAAGGCAAGTACCTCTTGAAATATGCATTGGTTACTTAGCGCTATGGATTCTACTCGATTTTACACCAGGAGTGCGGATTATCATCAATTTTAATGCATTTAAAACAAACCGTTAACCCAGCAATAAACTCAACTTAAACACATGTCTACTAGAGCGGTCCTATATCCCTTCACCTCAACTCAAAAGATCGCCACCAGATGTCACCCACTTCATTTACAACCGCCAATTGAGTAGACATTTTTAAAGATGCGACATGGTTTTGATTTCTCGGAATCGGAAACGAATCGTGAAAGTAGTGGAATCAACGACATCTCTAAAATCCTAAACCTCTCGTCAACAGTGTTCACGTGATGTTCAAACAAAACCGATTCGTAATATGCGCTACACTTGAGCCCCGAACAAGTGAAGCACGAATTGATGATGAGGATGTTCAATGCCGCGTTATCGGCAGGCCGCCACGCGCAACTTCATTTCCGCTGCTCGCTTGTTTCGCGGGTTCCTCATCCCACCGCCTGAGACATTGTGGGGGGAATGGAGAGGGGGCGAAAAGAAACGGTAGAACGAAAGATTTTCATTGTTTATTTTCCTTTGCAAAGTGTTGTCGGGGGAAAAGTCTAAGTGAAAAACAGGATTCCAATATAGGGCAAAAATGGGAATAACTCCATACTGGTACGTTATGTAAAAATAGCACGTTGTTTAAAGTTATGCATAATGATAGCACTCCTCAACTTTAAATCGCATCGATGCTCCAAACCAGCAAACTAAATTGCAAAATGAAACTTAAGGGTGAGAGCCTCAGGGAAGAATTAGATGCACGATGTATTTATTTGCGAGTTAGGGCAATGAATTTATGGACCATTATGGGAGAGAGAGAGAGAAATATTTGAGAAAAGTAATTTTTTATTATATTAGAGAATTTGAACGAATATGCCGATTTTACACAAGTTGCACTCACGATATTATGGAAATCGAGAGAGCAGAAATGTGAAGATGTTCAATGCCGCGTTATCGGCAGGCCGCCACGCGCAACTTCATTTCCGCTGCTCGCTTGTTTCGCGGATTCCTCATCCCACCGCCTGAGATATTGTGGGGGGAATGGAGAGGGGGCGTTGGCGGCGATATTACTCGTGTCTGCAAACCCCGAAAGGGGTGAGTAATCGAATGAGTTAAAGTCCCGCTCTGAGAGGTCGACCTTGGACGGGAAAACGATTGTTCCAGTGGTGTATAAGCGGACAACCTCTCGAATTGATACGCAACTGCCCTGTTCACGTTTCACGTCTCGGAAATCAACCGGGGAAACCCGCGATTGCTTAATAGCGACCCAATTCTCTGATAGCATGTATAGGTGTATCGGAAAACGCTTATGCAACTGACGAAACGAAGAAACTGTCGAGACGTTCAGGTAGGTACTCAATACCTTTGCAATGGATATTAGAGGCGTCGCGTTTGTCTTTCATTTTCGACTGCAAGAAATCTATTACCAACTACGGTAGCCAGATCGATGACGCGCCGGCCTTGCAATTCAAAGGTCGCGGGATCATATCCATCCATGGGCATGGACTATGTAATGAAATTACTCACGACCTGTCTCGGACCCAACTCATGCGGGAAATAAAGCGGTCTAGCTTACAGAAAGCCTCAATGCGGAAAACTCCATGGGCATTCGCACGTTAAATTCTGGTACGCGGAACCATAAAATAAGGCATACATTTACAAACAATGCAAAAAAGATTTGGATATTTGGGGAGGCGACCGACAGCTAAAGACATTTGAGCCATAATAGACAGGTAAGGGAGGAAGGGTGGATGGAAACCCGGCATCGGCATTAGCCTGCTCTTAACGAAAGGTGCCAAGGGGACCACAGTTTAACATCTCATCCAACAGAACAAGCACTGCACTGGAGGTGGTGCACTCCACAAGACACTTTAGTAGGGATCGGGCTTTCCCGGACGAATATCCTCCACTATGTAAAAAAGAACATATCCTATCAAGGTTTATCAATTTAATCAGGACTTTTAAAAATTATCAAGGCTATTCACAGAGCAAAAGAAAAAAATTTAAATTTTGTTATAGGTTAAAAATGGTTTTAGTAGATACGCATAGGAGGAAAGGGAAGACACCTGTGTTAATTTCAACCGATCACAATCACCCCAGAGCTGATTTTGTTTTAAACCTACCAACACAACAGGAATATTATAATTCCTCGAGTATAGGCTGGGACACAATCAACGTGTACGTGTGACGCGAGACGTAAACGGGACAACGGAAGGCGAGGAACGCAAGTCAGCGGTCACAATCGACGTTAACGCGGCCCGGAGTAACAATTGACTAACGCAGGCGCAGCTAAGAGATCAGGTGTAAAAAAGTGTGAAAGTAAATAAGTTGTCTTCGCCAAGAGCTATCTTCAGCAGTTGGATGAATCTGCCGACAGATGGCTCCCATTCCCGGATTCTCAGGACTATTCTGATTGGTTTTTCGTGTACGGGACACGGGGAGAGATGAATGTTGCCCATCTCTCGCGTACACGTTGATTGTGTCCGCTCGTTATAATATCCCGTCAGCCATCTTTTCGCGTATTCCCGTTAACGGCTCACGTTACACGTACACGTTGATTGTGTTCCAGCCTTAATACTGACAGTTTTACCTGAGGTAATCGGAGGTCTTCGGCTCCAACCTAAACTTGCGACTTCGATCGAAAATTCAAGACTCTCCGAGAACTTTCTGGAGAGTTTAAAATCTCAATCGGATCACATCGAGACATTTTGACCGAAATATTGAACATGCATTGGTTTGCAGAGTTTGTTTCTCGCTTGATACCAGCCAAGCGGATTGACCTTCCTCCACCACGGCAACGAGCCCGCCACTCATCCTTAGAAATACCTGAGTTTAGTACGAAAAATCAAATGACTGTCCTCCTCCAGCCTCCGTACACTGCCCACAGGTCTCCCCGTGACTCCAAATTAAAATCAGGGCTTCAAGGACGTCGTTTTTACACCGCCGACGACATTAAAGAGAATTCGGCACAGTAAATGCAGGCGATACCCACAGAAGCATTCTAGACCTATATGGCGAAGTGGAAGGACCGCTGGAATGGGGGTAGGACATTTCGGCGCAGACATATGGGCGCGAGCCAACATTTACCATTTTATTTTAAACATTTATAAATATTATCAGTAGTCACATTAAAGGGCATCCAATGAGATAATAAATCATAAAAACATCGTTACCATCTTAGTAGTAACCGAAATGTCCCTGCGCCCAAATGTCTGGGCGCAAACACTACCTGCGCTAAAACGGCTCGCGCCCAAACGTCCCCTCACCAAAATGGCTGAGGCGAAATGCCCTATTCCCCTGGAATAAGTGTGTCTACAGATAACGAGGGTACGTTGAAGGATATAATGACCAATAAGCTATAAGAACCATAAAATCACCTTTTTTACAAAAGTTTCCGTTATTTTTTTACAGACCTCGTATTTCTTACCTCTATTCTCCGGCTATTTCTAGATATCTCATCAAGCAAAATATCTGCAGGGTTGGTTTCGATCAACTAACTGATGAATTAAATAAAACAAGCTTTACAAATTTTGGAAGAGAGACCAGTAGCTAAAGTACACTGCAAAAATAACTGACTTATGGCCGATTACATAAACGACACATACGTATTCAATTAAGTTATGGGACCCATACGTCATGGCAACCAATCAACAACTGTTTCTGAAACATTCAATAAATTTATTGGTATCTTGAATAAGACGTCGGATTGGTGCAACACTTCAGAGCAACATAGAGAATATTATCATGACTCCTCACTACATCTCTAGATTTGACAGAAGCAATCAAAAAGTGAAATACATTGCTGAACAGACAGGTACAAAAACTCGATCTTTCCGCGAACCATAAGCGACCACAATTAAAACTGAGCTCCACTAAACACACTCCCATTCTACACGCCACTGTTTCATCTCCAAAAAACTTACACCTTTTACACGGCTGGAGACCTAACACCCCTTGCGACACGCAGATGCGGCAGCTCGGAGGGTATTACATAGATGTAGATGTAGAACACCTGGCAGCTACTTTTAAAGCCCAGCAAATCTTAAGTCATGACCATTTTTCTCAAAAAATCCCCAATATGTTTCAAATATACAATCAACTCCACCCCATTGAAAAGAGTTTCATCAGTGAAAGATCTTGGAGTAATAACGGACCAGAAACTTCTCTATGTCGACCACATCCGTACCATAAAATGTAAAGCCATGTCTCTGTTAGGCCTAGTATACCGGTACACTGAAATTAGAGATCCCAGAGCATCACAGACATACGTCTCATCTGTTCTTCTTCCTCTTCTCTCCTACTGTTCTTCTACATGGTCGATATCAGCCCCAACTAATGTTAAATCCCGGAAACATATTGAAACGATTACATTTTGTGTATGCTACATTTTGAATCAAAATTTTAAGGGCTTTGGCTGGATTTTTTCGGTTTTATATTCTTGGCAACGGTTGTTTATTTACATGCGGAAGAGTTTGATTGTCGTGTTGGTCCAGAGTAGATATGCTTTGTACCGAGAATAAATTTGGAGAATTAATAAAGATATTGTTTGATCTTTAATTTAGTTTTTTATATTATTTTGCTCTACCTTATTTTTATCTTCTCTTGCTCTACGATCGAGACACTGACAGACATTTGGAGTTATAATGTCCCTAACTTCTTCGCACGTATTGTTAAAAATACAGTGCCAAATCTCCATAACCTAACCTCAGATGATGTTTTTTCCTCACTCTCTGTGAATAAACTTGATAATATCTTCCTTAAAACTGATCTTAAACTTATCCATAACACACTGAACTAAACCATTGACTGCCCCGGCCTTGTTTCCTTGATAAATTTCAGAATACCTTCCCGACATACCAGGGCTCACTCATTACTCCACATCGCTACTCCCAGATTATCACTTACCAAGTGCTCCCTCATTTTTCGCCTCTCTTCTCTTGCATATCTTCCAGCTCTACCTAGCCGAATGTCATTCCCAATCAAAGTGATTTCTCCTATCTACCCATTATGGATTACTATTCGTAACCTTCTACTTGTTATGTTTTTACGTTAGTGCATTTTCTGTTTGTTAAGGCCGCTCTACACGGTACATTTCATTGTACAAACGAATGTATCATAGAATGTACAAGAAACTGAATGGAATTCGAGCAGAATATTTCACGTCAAGTCATTCAGACAATCATACAATTTGCCGATTTACACGGTACAATTTCCTTCATGAAGGAATTTGTACATGCGTTCGTACAATAAAATGTACCTTGTAAAGCGGCCTTTATACGTTCACAATCAAATTTCTTCATCCTGTGTGATCTTTTTGTCAAATAAATAAATAAATAAATGTACCTACATACTTACAATTAATGTACAATAAAATGAACCGAGTAAAGCGACCTTTATACGTTCACAATTAAATGGCTTCATCCTGTATGTGATCTTCTTGTCAAATAAATAAATAAATGTACTTACATACATACAATAAATGTAAAATAAAATGTACCGAGTAAAGCGACCTTCATACGTTCACAATAAAATGGCTTCATCTTGTATGTGATCTTCTTGTCAAATAAATAAATAAATGTACTTACATACTTACAATAAATGTACAATAAAATGAACCGAGTAAAGCGACCTTCATACGTACACAATTAAATGGCTTCATCCTGTATGTGATCTTCTAGTCAAATAAATAAATAAATGTACTTACATACTTACAATTAATGTACAATAAAATGTACCGAGTAAAGCGACCTTCATACGTTCACAATTAAATGGCTTCATCCTGTATGTGATCTTTTTGCCAAATAAATAAATAAATGTACTTACATACAATAAATGTACAATAAAATGTACCGAGTAAAGCGGCCTTTATACGTTCACAATAAAATGGCTTCATCCTGTATGTGATCTTTTTGTCAAATAAATAAATAAATGTACTTACATATTTACAATAAATGTACAATAAAATGAACCGAGTAAAGCGACCTTCATACGTACACAATTAAATGGCTTCATCCTGTATGTGATCTTTTTGTCAAATAAATAAATAAATGTACTTACATACAATAAATGTACAATAAAATGTACCGAGTAAATCGACCTTCATACGTTCACAATAAAATGGCTTCATCCTGTATGTGATCTTTTTGTCAAATAAATAAATAAATGTACTTACATACAATAAATGTACAATAAAATGTACCGAGTAAAGCGTCCTTTATACGTGCACAATTAAATGGCTTCATCCCGTATGTGATCTTTTCGATAAATAAATAAATAAATGTATTTACATACTAACAATAAATGTATAATAAAATGTACCGTGTAAAGCGCCCTTTATACGTTCACAATTAAATGGCTTCATCCCGTATGTGATCTTTTCGATAAATAAATAAATAAATTTACTTAGATACTAACAATAAATGTACAATAAAATGTACCGAGAAAAGCGGCCTTCATACGTTCACAATTAAATGGCTTCATCCTGTATGTGATCTTTTTGTCAAATAAATAAATAAATGTACTTACATACAATAAATGTACAATAAAATGTACCGAGTAAAGCGACCTTTATACGTGCACAATTAAATGGCTTCATCCCGTATGTGATCTTTTCGATAAATAAATAAATAAATGTATTTACATACTAACAATAAATGTATAATAAAATGTACCGTGTAAAGCGCCCTTTATACGTTCACAATTAAATGGCTTCATCCTGTATGTGATCTTTTTGTCAAATAAATAAATAAATGTTCTTGCAACCGGCCATTAATGGGTAGCGGTGATCAAACTAAGTATGGATAATCCTGGGATAATACGGGACTTCAAAAAAATCGGGACTCGGATGGTCGAGAGCACACACGATTTTTTTTCAACTTCCGTTAAGGCAACAGTTCCAATAAATCGACGGAAATCTCGTCGGGGCGAACGCTCACGGCGTGCGCGGACGAAACGAGCGCCCGTGATATAGCATTCACGTCCGAGGGAGAGGAGAGGCATGCATAATACGAGCGATCGCGTGACTCGACTGGGAGGAAAGGCCGGTCGGAGAAAGAAAACGAGCTCACTAAAGAGAGGGAAGGGGGCGGTGCCGATTTCACTGCACGAGCAGAAAGAAGCACATGAATAACCTAGCGTCATTCTCCCGATGGTACGCGAAAGACGCTCGTCGAGCGAAGATCGTCAAGGGATACGTGTCGCACATGCATGGCAAAAGAACGCGTGTAATTTTAATGGGAAGAAGATGGTTTCTCTGGAGCAGATTGACTTTCTATAAGTAATTTACTTCAGGGCGATTCGATGGAAAAGGGGACATTGGGGTTGTTTTTGAAAATTTTGACTGCACATTTAACTTTTTCAAGCATGGAACATAAAATGCCAAATCTATATTGCCAACATTATTTTAAACTTTCAACTATATTAACTATGACAAATTTCAAGCTATCCGGGACTAGCCACGGAGTTCCACTTTTACGGAGTCACTCGCAATGAACAAATGTGCGAATTTCCACAGGGAAAAAAATCAACCCGGTCAAGGCGGATGATTTTTTCGGAAAATCGCATACCTTAACTATGGTTTTCACAATGACTGTTTATTTCTTTTTTATTTATTAATCTTCACAATCCTGAAAGCAGAAAATTAAAGGTCAAAACCAACGCCGTTGTCCGTAATGGTGAAAAGCCAATGAGTCGAGACTCGAACCCGGGACCCTCAAATTGGCATTCGAAGATTTTAATTCGTCGCCATCTGGGCCGACGATTTTGAGTTTCACATGGATATTTTCTCCGAGAACACAACATTAAAATAAAGAAGACGAAGACTAGTAACTATGCGGAAGAGAGAAGCTGAATGCAGAAGTCACACTAAGAAGAGAAAAATTAGAGCAAGTAGATTCCTTCATCTACCTCGGCAGTACCATCACGTGGGACGGAAGAATTACAACAGACACCAAGCGGAGAATAGACCAAGCTAAGAAGGGATTCGCGGGAAAAAGACAACTGCTGTGCTCATATAATATAGGACAACAAACCAGGAAACAGTATGTGAAAACAATCGTGTGGAGCGTAGTTCCCTATGAATGGGAAGCATTCACCATTGGAAAAGCTGACCAGAAAATACTTGAAGCCTTCGAAAACTGGTGCTGGAGGAGGATGCTGAAGATAAAATGGACGGACAACATAAGAAATGATGGAGTGTACAGGGGGGTAGAAGAGGAAAGGACGATATGGAACACCATGCAGAAAAGAAGAACCAGATGGATCGGACATACCCTGATACACAATGGGTTAGTGAAGAACATAATTGAAGGCAAAATAGAGGGAATGGCCCCCAGAGGAAGACCCAGGAATAAGTTCATGGACCAAATAATGAGAAAGGTAAGTACATAGGAAGAGATATCGGGAGGTAAGGGAACTTTTTGACATGACTCACTATGTCACTCGTAAGGCTTATGGCTACATTTTGTTTACCTAATGGTCTCCGGTTCGACTCCTGACGAGTAAAAGCGTTTCCATAGGAAATAGATTTAAAGTTCGTTTTTCTGGCACGCACACCTTATTTCTTTTGCATATTTAAATTAGAAATAACGGTCGTTCAAAGTCGCGATAAAGACAATTGGAAAGAAAAATAAATAATTATTCTTCTTCTTGCAATTTATTTCTATTTTAACTCTGATTTACTTTGAATTTAGAAGAAAAACAATCATTAAATTGCTGAAAATTCAGCCTTTTCCGGTAAGCTGTCCCCTTGACGACCGAAAGCATTGATGATGCCGAATTGTATATGGATATATGGCGAATATCGGTCCAGTACGTATTAATTGAATTGAATTGAAGAGTCCACACAATCCAAAAGAAATACATTGTGCGCGATACGTATCGATATATTTCGTTTGCTATCGACAGTATAGAATACGTTCAATGTTTTTCACACCCGTTGAATTTAAACGGATACCTTCTGACAGTAAAAAATAAAATATCTTCATTTATTTTAAGAATAATAAGAACTATAATATTAATATTTTTACTTAATGATCCAATATCATTAAGTAATTATTCAGAAGAAACGTCTGAATTAATTTTAAAGAAAAACGAATCAATAATAACAATAACACTTTGATTTGAATAATACCGTAACTGTTGCTATACTATTGAATATTACTCTCACCAACGGTACCTATTTTAAAATAAAACAGAGAAAGTCTCCAAAAGCCGTAAACAATTGGCACCCTTCGTCAACAAACACCAAACTTACTGCGTTGGTATGCTGGGAAACCACATCAGCGACCTACCACAGCCTCTCAACCAAAAATACCCCCCTGTGTTGGTTTACGGGAATGTTACTTCCTCGCCAGGGACCAAACACAGACGCACACACACACAACCCTAATAGGATCCTTTGCAAGGGCTAATGGGACCGCGCCAAGGATGTTTGGGTTATAACCTGGGATCCTTCACAGGGCTAATGAGACCCCGCTAAGACTTCAACCTTGCGTTGACGTGACGCGTTACCTTCGGTTCGCTGAAGGGCTACTTTGTAGCCGAAACACGCGTATTCGACCCCCAACCTCGTCCTGTTGTGTAGATTTGACCACACTCTTTTTGAGCTGATTCTCCCATTTGCGTGTGTGAGTGATTTTGTGTGCCTGTGAGTGCACTTGCGTAAATAACCGGGCATCCTTAGCGGGGTCCCATTAGCCCTGTGAAGGATCCCAGGTTATAACCCAAACATCCTTAGCGGGGTCCCATTAGCCCTTGCAAAGGATCCCTTTTGGGTTGTGTGTGTGCGTCTGTGTTTGGTCCCTGGCGAGGAAGTAACATTCCCGTAAACCTACACAGGGGGGTATTCTTGGTTGAGAGGCTGTGGTTGGTCGCTGCTGTGGTTTCCCAGCATACAAACACAGTAAGTTTGGTGTTTGTAGATGAAGTGTGCCAATTGTTTACGGCTTTTGGAGACTTTCTCTCTTTTATTTTAATTGTCTAACCGTAAGAAGCTCACCCCATCTATGTGATGGCTTTCCAGGTACCTATTTAGCAATACTCGCGGAATTCATCGCGAAACAATACCTATTTTAAATCATCAGGGCCCATTTAACTGCCCGGAAGTGATTGCGAACGAGGCCCTTGAATTAGCTGACGCAATTTCCTGATGCAGTACGGAAGTCGTCCAGCGAAAGAAGAGCAAGGCTGCGTGTCGTGCGCTCACGGCAACGAACGAATGAAATTTTAATGGCGAGGAAATGATACACCCGCGAAACTTCAACCTTCTAGAAGGTTTAAGACCCGACTTAATTTCTGGTGTTCATCTTTGAGGAGTCAGACAGATAATGGAAGTTGCATGGAACAATCTAAATCTTCCTCCGCTTCTTGCTTTGCAAATAAGCTGCATCCTGTTCATACCATAATGTTAGAGTGATGATCTTCGTCTTTTTGGAGGTCTGACTCGTGGTCTCTATCCAACCGGTAACTTAATTCTGGCGATTCTTACAGTTCTACTTTCATCCTTCACCTCATATGATTGTTCCATTTCTGCCGTCTTGTCCGTACTTCCTTGTTTATCGGTTTTACCTTACGTTGTTCTCTCATATGTTCTCTGCGCTCTCTATCCCTTAACGTACTCCCACATATCTTCCTCAGCGTTCCCACCTCCTCTGTATATAGCA
Source organism: Ceriagrion tenellum (assembly GCA_963169105.1). Classification (NCBI taxonomy): domain Eukaryota; kingdom Metazoa; phylum Arthropoda; class Insecta; order Odonata; family Coenagrionidae; genus Ceriagrion; species Ceriagrion tenellum. Next base: position 85,682,751 of record OY720642.1, on the reverse strand, counting down.
TTTCTGTTGTTTTGCTCGTTTCTTCCCGAGTCTCGGCTGCATGCGTGAGAATTTTAATCTAAATTTAATAAATTTGGCCTCGTCTTCTACACCTACATCTATATAATACCCTGCTAGCCGCCGCATGGGCGGGTGGGAGGGGATGTTCGGCCACTAGCCGTGTAAAGGTGTAAGGGTTATGGAGATGAAATGGTGACATGTATTATAAGAGTATTTAGTGGAGCTCAATTTTTATTGCGGTCGCTTATTGTTTGCGGAGAGAAGTTTTGGTACCTATCTGTTCGGCAGTGTATCTGTCTTATTTTATCGCATCTGTCAGACCTAGAGATGTTGTGAGGAGTCATGATAATATTCTTTATGTCGCTCTGAAAAATATCAGTTCTAAATTTATCAAGCAATCTAAGCCCTGCGTGTAGCCTTCGAGTCTCTAGGGGCTCCAACCTTGATCCCCCTAAAAGTTGCGAGACACTATATGTACGCTCGTAGCAGTTTTTAACGAAGCGCGCTGCTTTTCTTTGTTTGTTATTAAGTTATTTGGTTAAATCTTTATGACCAGGGTCCCAAACGCTCGCGGTGTATTCGAGGTGTGGCCTAACCAGAGCGAATTAGCATCTCTCTTTGACTTTTTCATCCGAGTGCCTTCCTATTATACGCTGAAAAAAACCTAGTTTCTTTAATGCTGCGCCACATATGTTCTGTACGTGTAATCCCCACGATACATCTTAAGGGAGTTCGAGCGAGATATTTCCCAAGTCATAACGGAGACCATATTCCAATTTTAAGTTCTAATTCCAACAGCTGTAGGAAGAATTAAATGAATATCGTTATATATTTTGTGCATTAATGCACCTTTTATACGACCGGAATCCTCAGTAATTAAATAAAAGTATCTACGTAAGTCTTTAGCTTGACTCATTTTTTCCGCGCGGTACGTCGAAAACTCCCTGCCCACGAAAGTTAACTTTTGTGATTCTAAAGAAAAATTAATAAAAACATAAATAGTAATCGGTTTTATCATTAATATATATTATGGATTGGGATATCGTTGCCAAAAAGCGTTGACTAGGATTCCAGTAAACAAACAACTTTTTGGAAAGTGGTTCCGCCTAATGATGAAAGACGGAAGTTCGAATGTAAATACAGTCGACAGGTTGGAAATAAACATGTCTTACCGGTTTTACCATGAATATACATGGATTTTACTTACAAGTAATCTATTGGATCAAAAATGTAGTAATACACACTGGACGTAATTATTCACTTTTTTAAATATCGTTCGGTATACAGATATATTTAATTCCTATACAAACTTTAATAAAACAAATGCACAATTAACTTCTTAGCACTTCGTGAATATCGCTATCCGGAATTTTAATAACAATGCGAGGTGACTTTATGAGTATTCCCAATGGCCATCATTGCAGTGTAGGTAGAAAGGAATGCACTTACCGCCGCCTTGAACAGATTCTTATTTTTCAATCCAAGTCTCCTATTTCGGGTCCTCGTAGACGCATACCCTGTTTTGCAGCCTGGTACGAAGCACGTTCTGTTCAAACATGGCATTCAGAATTCTTTATTTAGGCAAAACAGGCTTAATGCATTCCAATTAAAATCGAATTCTGGCGAACAACGTTGTCGGCACACGATGAACGTTTCAATAACCTCTCATTGATTTCCTGTAATAGATAATTTTCTCTAGCATTTAAAAAGTAAATTATAGATAACAAAAATAGCAAGGTATATTATAATCATCAGTTAATTCATATCTCCTCAATTGTTATTGAATATTCACAACAGTCTGACGTTAACAACAATCAACTACGTCTATTTACAATAACAACAGAAAAGACTCTAATCGAAGAAGCGCCAAGGACTGGGTGAACTAAAAGTGGAAATTTAGGCAACAATTAGCCTAGGCAACAATGTCGAACATCCGAATCCATAAAATATATTCATGGGTTTGATATTCGTCACCGATGCCTTTATATTCCACTATTTCTCACCCGACGCTTGACATTATTGATGAGTTAAGTTGAACCAAGAAGGTGTTTTTTGCCAATTTGACACAGGAAATATACTAAAAAAACAGCAAAAACGGCAAAAATATGCGAACTATAGCCGCAACAGTACCCTGTCTTAGGAAGTTTTTTTCTCGCGAAGGATGTGACTCTTTTAAGTGGTTTTTTAGACTGCCTTTAACACTAGAAGGCCGGAAGTGGACGTTTTGACCCTTTTTAAAAAGTTGCATTTCAATGTTTCCATACTTTTATCATTGTTTCACGGCCGGGACTTTTTGACTTTTCCTGATTTTACTTAAAGTAGAGTCCCTCAAAATTTTGGTCTCCTAGCTTATAATTTGTGGAAGTTACACGGCATTTTACCGTCGCTGCCTGAAGGGGTAATTTTGACCCCTTCCGTTTAATTATCAAGTTTTTAGGTGTTATTTTGAGCTTATAATTGTATGAATACGCGAAAATAGCGCTTACTCTTGATCATTTCTCATATTTACCTATATAACTAGCAACAAATGGAAAAAGAAAATGAAGAGTCCCTGACAGAATAAATCAAAATAAAGCTGGTTACCTATCTAATACTTTTCCGGGAACCAACACCTATTATAAGGTCCATCTGAACCAACGCTATCCATGTAAAAAGCGTGACTAGGAACCATGAAAATAAAAAAGAAACGTGTCAGATAATGCGCTCCGAGGTGATTGTAAACCCGACAGAAGGCAGGGGTCAAAATGACCCCTTCAGGCAGCGATGGTAGTCCGCAATGCCAAGCCTTCTAGTGTTAAAATGAAGTCGCAGGGTGTCAGTGCATGGCATCTACCGTGGTTCGATGAGGGAAACTGTGGGCTGGCTTCCATTTAAAAGGAATCCATACTCGAATTGAAGAGAGAAATCAGGAATTACTAGGATGTGATTTCTCTTGTGGTATTCTGGCAAGAATGTCCAAGAATTGAGCGTCGGGCGTCGCAACCGTTAAGGCCTGTACACACGGCGCCTTAGATTGTGTGGTCTGTGGCGCATATTCTGGCGCCAGATCCGGTATGATTGGACGGCGACATTTATGGTAGCAATATCTTTCGCTTCTGTGTACACACGGTGCCACGAGACGGTGTTGAAACAATTGAACGTAAGTATACGTTCGAAAATGAAATGAAATCACACACATGACTCACTGAGAGTATATTTAAATAACTCATCAAGACCAGAAAATCATATCCAAAATCTACTACTCTGATCCTTTCTAAATATACTTCACCAATGTCATAAACCCTATACGGTTGCTAAAAGTTTTCTAAACAAAATCACACACTTCTAGTTTTAGTGATCCGACACGACTGCTCGCTGTTTATAGCTGCACTTTCACGACCGGTTTCGATATTGGTTACTCTTTCAAGAGAATCTTAAATGACGGCTAACAGTTGCAGAATAGCCTCGTATGAGCGTTGGAAGTTGCATACGGTTAGCCCATGAAGATACGGACCAGGCGATACAATATGGACAATTGATGCTTGGAACGTGAGAGATGTGATTGGGAAAGAGAAAGAGTTGATGAATTAAATGTAAAATCAGACGAGTTTTTGTTTGTTTGTTGAATCAAGGAAATACGAAGTGGTATACTATATGATTTATTGCTTGAAATAAGTTCATATAAACAAACAAAACACACGCAGTAAATTTTTTACGAGATTTAGGTGATAGGAATACCCCATTGTTTAAATGTCTCTCTTGAGTGCATACAAGTACTATTTCCCATGAAAAATGGCTGGTATATTTTGGCATATGCCTCGGAAAGCAGTGCAGTTTTGGGCTGATATATTGGTATCTTTAGAAGGGTGAGTAATTTTCCTTTTAAAAGAGGCTATAATCATAGGTTTCTGGATTAAATGATATCTAGCGCAATCTAGCTTTAAGGATAATATTTCGCCTTTCCAAGGATACCGAAATTTTGCTCGTTTCTGCCAGTGTTTCAGCTGCATATGCAAGTGTTAGTCTCACAACAGATTTACACACTCTCGTCTTCAATTCCTTGTTGATATATTGAAACTTCCAAGTGACTACCATAAATATTCCATATGCTATACATATACTGTGGGTGGAATAAATATATAATCTTTAAGTACAGTAAAATATCTTGGAATTACCTTAACTTCTGATATATCGCGGGGAACACACATGCAAAACATATGCGGCAAAGCACTAAACAAACTAGGTGTTGTTCAACGTATAATAGGAAGGTCCTCAGATGAAAAGAGACATGTTACTTCACTTACGCCACACCTCGAATACGCCGCGAGCATTTGGGACCCTGGTCATAAAGATTTAACCAAAAAATAAATAAAATGCAAAGAAAAGCTGCACGCTTCGTTAAAAAACGCTACGAGTGTCTTACAACTTATAGAGGGATTAAGGGGGGAGATTGCTTGGCTTAGCTTGCTTGATAAATTTAGAAATGATATTTTTCAGAGCGACATAGAGAACATTATCATGACGCCTCACTACATCTCTAGGTCTGACAGAAGCGATAAATTAAGAGAGATACATTGCCGAACAGATGGGTACAAAAACTCGTTCTTAACGCGCACAATAAGCGACCACAATAGAGACTGAGCTCCACTAAATACACTCCCATAATACACGTTCCCATTTCACCTCCCAAAACCTCATCCCTAACATTTTTACAACGCTGGTGTCCCAACACCCGCTGCCACACGCCCATGCGGCAGCTTGCAGGGTAGTATTAATATGTAGATGTAGAAATACTGTCATAGGAGTAACATCCACGAGTAAAACGGTCTCAGTAGGCACCCTGCGCTCGCTTCGTTATAAAATAGGTTGTCCAACCTCTGATCCAGGACGCGAGAAATGAACCTGCCGTCAGAGAGCGAGGTGAATGCGACCACTGGAGGGAAACTCATCGACCACTTTCTATTAATAAGTTCAAATCATTCAACCGCATCGTCGCTGGAAACGTTGCTCGCCTTCCTTAGCCTAGCAAACGACCTCCCAACGCTCACAGCCTCGTCCATACTAGCCTACTTCAAAACCCACCGAGGTGAAGAGGTTTTTCCTCGATGTCATCAAAGTGTAGGGAATGTGACACAATAGAGGATCACTTTAATATATTTAAAAAGCGTAAAAATTAAAAAAAAACTGGGAGACGATCAAAAAATATACGAATGTCTAACGAAAAACAAGAAGGAAACAGCGAATGAAATAAAGTTGCTGCACCTCGACTTCCAGTTAAGTATAAAAGAAGAAAACTCCCTAATGACATTCGTCCTAGTCAAACACTACAGGGGCGTCCTAGACGGAATGAGTTAGGCTTGTGCAAAGAACGAATTTGCCCATCGAGGGTCCATGAAAAAAAATCATCGAGATGATTCGGTTTCGATGATTGTCATAGACGACGATGAGTCGATGTATTTATCGCCGTAGATGAGTCGATGAACTCACCGACCTCGATGAGTCGATGAATTCATTCATCGCCGACGGAAAGGTAGGGATTGGCACGGGCGGGCGACGCAACACAAATAATTATCATCTAATGGGGATGGATTCATCGACTCATCTACATCGGTGAGTTCATCGACTCATTGACGTCGATGATCGATGACATTCATTGTCATCGACGCGGTTCATCGCAACGCGATGGCTAAAATCATCGTCGATGAATCGACTCATCGTGCAAGCCTAGAATGAGTGGTACGAGATGGGAGGAAATAAAAAGTGATCTATAACGGCTGAAGGGGAATCAAAAAAAATTGTTTGAAAAAATTAAAAGAAATGTACGTCTGTAGACACTGTTTTAAAATCTGTTTTATTATAAGTAATATGACAGTAAAGTTCCTTGTAGGTCTCATAGTGCCTATCCAAACTGTGATAATTCTGTGATTAGAATTGTTATTTGCTCCTCACATTGCCAATTTATGTCGAATATATATTTAATAGAAAAAGTTTTACTGCAGAGCAATACAGACAAAGAAAAATGTTAAGAGGAGCTTGTACCAAAAGAATAACAGTAGGTAAAATAATTTAAAAAATGTGTATAATAAAAGGTGATGATGATATTAAACAAATACAAATGTTGTAAAAAAAGGGTGCTTCTACTTCATGATCGTATTATTTTTTTAAATTATTTATTTGTGTTTAAGAAAAAAACACATCATAATGATGTTAATAATAATAATTTGCATTATTTTAATATGTAAGGATGATAATGATATGATTGCACTCCGTCTAAATAGTCGTAAGTCTTTGAGAAAACGGAAAAAAATGTGAGGTGAACAGGAAATAGTGCTGACAAGTCAAAAAAGTGTTACGTGTTAGTTGAAAAGAGCAGTGATAATAATGTGAAGAAGATTGAAAAAAGCAGTGATAAATACAAGTGGCAGTGAGAAAAAATAGCCTGGTTAAAAATTAAAAAAAAAAGGATTCCCACAGTGTGCAATTTTAAAAAAGAGGAACAAAAATTTGAGCGTCTTATAGCCAGTTGCAGGAACGTAACATATGTATTCCATAAAGTTATGGGACCCATAACCCATGGCAACCATTCAATAAGTGTGGCACAAACATTCAATAAATTCATTGGTCTCATAACTTATGGCATGGAGTTATGAGTTCCATAAGTAGCCAAGATGGCGGATGCGTAATGAACCGCTTGGAGTCTTAATTACTTGATTAAAGAGTTGTTTTGAGACTAGTGACCAGTTTGTTTACTCTTGCTGACTAATTATAATGTGCATTATCAATTATTCATAGGCTAAACTTTCATAACTTTTATCCGGCGGAGGAAGATCAGATCAAATATTCGAGGCTAGTAACTATTGGTAAATAAGTTAAGTAACTAATAAATATGTTCATGCAACCCGAATATATTTATGAGTTCTATAAATTTATGGATCTCATAACTATTGATTCCATAACTAAATTTTCTTGCAACCGGCCATTAAACATTTTGCGATAATTATACAAAAAAGTAATGTTATTAAATGTACATGACTCCTGTTCCCTTCCCTATAGTGAGAGTGTGGTCTGAAGACATTCTGTCGGTTTGATGTGTGCGCTTAAAAATCAAGAGTCACTATTGCAAAAAAATGTGAGAGCATAAATTTGCTGTAATTTACTCAATAAACAGTTTTTTTAAGTGAGCATTCGAATGGGAAAGATGGTTAATAATCGCCTTCGCCACGGGATAAAAATGAAGTTAAGGTGGTTGGAGCGCGAATCGTGAGTAACCGCGTGCTCATTTAAATAACTCGAAAGTATATTTTCCCTTGAAGTTCTGCGCATGTTCGACCCGAAGACGCCTCCAGGAGAGGAGGGGAAACGTTGTCGAAAAAACAACGAGACGGCCGAATCCCAAAAGAAGAAATGGAAAGCATATGTTTCCTTACTCTCCAAATTTCACATCGCATTAAATGTCGGAATTTTCTTTCTTCTACAATGCCAAATGCTCTCTTCTCACCTTTTCTGTTGACTTTCAGATGCACTAATATGCTTTTTTTAAGTATCGTGTCGTATTGATATAACGTTTTCTGTTGTTCATGTGTATTCTTTTACGTATAATTTTTATGTCTTTTTTCTCTATTTGGCACATGAAGGCCGTCATTGTGTCATTATTAGTCTAAGTTATTGGTATCGATATTTGATCCGGAAGTGGTCCGTTACTGGTCTGGATGTAAAACATCTTTAAAATTCAAAATAAGTACGTCAGTCCAGTAACAGACCACATCCAGATCAGATATTTGTCTTCCAGAGCAGTTACAGCCAATTTTCAGCTCAGTTACAGACAAGTATCATAGTAGTTACAGCCCAGTTTCAAAGCAGTTACAGCCCAGTTTCAGAGCAGTTACAGCCTAGTTTCAGATCAGATACAGACAAGTTTCATAGCAGTTACAGTCCAGTTTCAGAGCAGTAACAGCTTAGTTTCAGATCAGTTACAGACAAGTTTCAGAGTAGTTACAGCCCAGTTTCAGAGCAGTTACAGCCCAGTTTCAGAGTAGTTACAGCCTAGTTTCAGATCAGATACAGACAAGTTTCATAGCAGTTACAGCCCAGTTTCAGAGCAGTTACAGCTTAGTTTCAGATCAGTTACAGACAAGTTTCAGAGTAGTTACAGTCCAGTTTCAGAGTAGTGACAGACCAGTTGCAGATAGAGGTCTCCATTTTCCATCCACTAATCAGATCGATACAAAATACTTGGACTAATTATGACACAATGAAGACGTTTAACATACGATACTCGAAGTCGCAAAGTCTAAAATAAATTCTTGAACCACGCTTCACTTGAGTGAAAAAATGTATACAGTGGAAATAACCTTTTACTACTTTAAATGTAAAAGGCTTAAGGTGGTTGGAGCGACTAACGTTTACGTACAGACTTGCGTGGATGTTTAAGAAAGTGATGCAAGAATTATATCTTGAAATTTTCGTCTTACTTAAAGCAATGTTATGACTTGGGTTTAAGGCGCGGAATTCGAAATATAGGGTGATTCAAAAGTCTTGTTATGATTAAGGAAAATCAGAACTTTTTTATTTTTCAACATAGATACATGAAACAAAGATGAAAATGTTACCAAATACTCCTATCGTGCACATGCGTACCGTGCTTCAAATAGAGGTCACACTGAACATTTGTAGCTATAACGAATAAAACTTGATGTATTTAGTTACACTTTCATCTTTGTTTCATGTATCTATGTTGAAAAATAAAAAAGTTCTGATTTTCCTTAATCATAACAAGACTTTTGAATCACCCTGTATATGCGAAAATCTTAAGTAAGCACGTGTTTTTCATTCGGCATGATGCCTTGATATTTATTAACCATAGTGAATAATGATGTTAGGCAATTGTTTTCGCGTATAGGAGAAAATATGCTCCTATATCATCGAATTATTTCGTAACATAGGCCAAGCGCTATATGGCTACGTGTTGGAATAACGATAAATTTCCGAGAAACAAAATAGGGAAAAAAGCAATATTTTCGCTTTCTTGTTTGCATATTACTAATGAGTACACGTGTGCAAAGTTTCACGCAAATCTGTCATCATCACTGGTAGATCAATCCTAAGATTAGTTGACTGCTGCCCTCCACCCTTCCCTATCTAATGCTAGTTCCCTTACTTCCTGGCATCTCTTCCCATGTACTTCCTCTTAATTTGGTCCATGAACTTATTCCTGGGCCTCCCTCTGGAAACCTTTACCTCTATTTTGCCTTCAATTATGTTCTTCACAGACTCATTTTGTCTAAGAGTGAGTCCAATCCATCTGGTTCATCCTCTCTGTATAGCGTTCCATATGGTCCTTTCCTTTTCCACTCTTCGCTACACTTAATCATTTCTTATTTCCCCCGTCATTTAATCTTCAGCATCCTCCTCCAGCACCAGGTTTCGAAGGCTTCTCGTCTCTTCTGGTCAGCTTCTCCAATGGTCCATGCTTCCGATTCATAGAGTTCTACGCTTCACACGAGTGTTTTCACCTACTATTTTCTAGTTTTTCGTCCAATCTTCTTTGAGCGCGACTTTTGTCATTTAATGTCTTCGAATGCAAGGGCTGTGGTGTTCATCATTGGTCGTTCAATCCTAAGATTGGTGGACTGCAGCCCTCCACACTTCCTTATTTAATGCTAGTTCCTTTACCTCCTGGTATCTCTTCCTATCTACTTTCCTCTTTATTTGGTCCATGAACTTATTCCTGGGCCATCTTCTGGGGGATGTTCCCATATTTTGCCTTCCATTATGTTCGTCAAAAACACATTGTGTCCTATGATGTGTCTAATCCACATGATTCTTCTTTTCTCCATTGTGTTCTATACGGTTATTTCCCCTTCTACTCTTCGGTAAACCTCATCATTTCTTCTTTTGTCGGTCCATTTAATCATCAGCATCCTCCTCCAGCGCCCGGTTTCCAAGGCTTCTAGTCTCTTCTGATCAGCTTTTCCAATGGTCCATGCTTCCGATCCACAGAGTGCCACGCACCACACGAATGTGTTCACGTACTGTTTCCTATTTTTTATCCCTATCCTCGCAAATCTGTGCATAGACGAAAATCGCTCCAAACACCATACACCATTGACAAGCATCTGGCAACAGTGGGCACTCGTGGGGAATGGGTATCTTTCCAATTACACACAGAAATTGGGGAGATAGATAGTAGGACCGATTTGTTCAAAATGTCATTTTCCGTTTTCGATCAAGGCCCATAATGGTTACGATCGAATCCGTCAATAATGTTAGCGGTAGATATTGGTAGAGTTTTTTTAATTATTTAGCCTTTTCGCATTATTGCTTCAGTTTTAATTCCTGCACGTAACGCAAAATATATTTGTCCCAGCGTATTTTTTGGCATTTTCGCGTATCGGAACGGCCGTCGAGGTATGAGGACGAGACTGAACGTTGCGAGGTTATTTGGATTTGTAATTCTGTCGATTAATGTACCGCTATTAACCATCGCATCATCTCGCTTGAAATGCCACTCATGATTTCATTCTCCGCGCTAACTAATATCCTCTAGTGTCCACCGACTAAAAATATCCATTATACAGTAACCTTCAAGTTGATTATGCGCCCGTTTAAGTACTCATTCCGGTTAAGTACACAAAAAATTAGAACAAACTTCGTTCCACATTTATTTATTAATATGCCAAGAAATAAAATGAATAGTGTTCGGCGTGGCCTTGTGTAAATGACTCACGTTGATAAAAACTAAAGTAACTCAGTAAATTACACCAAACCTTTTAATAACTCTGCACAACTGGTCTCACTCGTTGTGACATCATTAGGTACAATTACGTGCCAAGGTATCAAAACACGCAGAAACACGTGCAGAGTTATTGAAAGATTTTTTTTTAATTAACAGAGTTACTTTAATTTTCATCAAAATGTCATTAAGTGTCATTTGGAGTGTCTTTTTTCAAGATTGGCATTGGCCATGAATGCTCGTATTTTATGCTGAAATAAATCTAGCAGAAAAAATAGCCTATTTTGGAACAAAAATCTATTTCAGGATTGGAGCATAATTTTTGTCAAGTACGCCCCATCCAGTAAGTACACTTGGACCTACTGGGTTCCGTAGGAAAAAATTCGGCGGGGGTCAATTAGGAAGTTAGTATTTATTTTGACTTTGACTCACAAGTCGCGTTGGAGCGTTCTTAATGTGAGAGAGCGAGGAAGTTCCTGCAGCGCGTCTCAGAACTATTTTTTTAGATCAACGACAGAGCAGTAAAGTACATAGGGAGATACACCAGGTGGTAAGGGACCTAGCAGTAGATAGGGAAGGGTGGAGGGCTGCAGTCAATTGCAGCGAACCTATTTTAGGATTGAACAACCAAAGACAAAGCTGTATCAAAATATGCTGATAATATTCGCCACCCATCGGAGATATCCATTTAATCCATATGATATACAGTCACGGAGGACTCAAAAGTTAATTTGAATGACAGACTGAGCATCACAAAGTTGGCAGCGAATTTTGCGACCCAGCGAACCTTGGTTACCAATCGCGGAAACTTCCTTAATCCCCCTAGTGGAGATAGATTGCACTAAATGAACTTAAAACCACTGAAATGATTCTTCTGCGCACCTGCCATCATGTTTCGCCAACACTATAAATTCTGCAAACTGCCTCAACTGTCGGTCGTCTTCCCTCGTAAACTATATGTACCAAACCATCGAGGGTGCCATAGGTTTGGAATCTTTCGAACAAATCGTGAGGATGATAAGTGATCGCCAACAAAATCAAGATCGCAATGGTGGCTTGAAAAGAATCTCCGAGAAAAACTTCCTCAGATATGAAATAAACCTCTTCCGATAAAATTATGAACGTCAACACATGATTTTATTATAAGTTATGAAGCACAGATTCCAGCGAAACGAACGTCTTCATCATACTAACGTCCCTAACGACAAAAAAAATATTGATGACGGTGATGGCGAATGATGACATCGGATATATGATGAATGATTATGACGATCAATGACAAACAAATATTATGATGATATCGAATAAATGAAGAGCCGAAGACGGAAACTCAATAAAGCCCCATAATGCACCCAGAAATGAGGAGTCTTCGAGGTTGTGAGCACAGGAAGAAGGTATGCGGATGTCCGGAAACAACCCGTTCACGTGGGAGTCCAGCCACTCTTGTCACTGCCGCTTGGGAACGAGGTGGAAGAATTCGCGGGCAAATACCAGAGTTATTGGGGCGGACACGAAGAAACATCGGCGAGGAGTTGTCCCAACTACCACAAGAGCGGGTTGGGTGGTCGGGTGAAAGGCGACCGCCACTCCGCAAAGATTTGCGCTCTCCGCGGACAAGGGCGCGCGATGTAGAGCAGAGCGACGGTGGCGACACCCACCCGAAGGGGGAGGGAGAGGAACCGAAACGCTCGCAGGTAGTTCCGCAAACCGCCGAAGGCGACGCGACCTGTCACAGCCAGTTTCAACGGCGCGCGATTTCAACAGCCACTAAACTTTTACAAATTAGACGCTTTGCCTTGGAGGCAACAATGAGAACCCCCCAAAAGGAATAAAAATCTGAAAATTACTGATCAATTATATTTTTTAAATAAAAGTCTACATCAACAAATATACTCAAACTTAAGAACCTATAAAAAAATCACAGTTAAATATATTTGGTCTAAAACTTCTCTGAAAGACTAATATCTATTCTGGAAGTGGCAACAAATATACTCAAACTTAAGAACCTATAAAAAAATCACAGTTAAAAATATTTGGTCTAAAACTTCTCTGAAAGACTAATATCTATTCTGGAAGTGGCCGGATGCTGGTCTGAATTTGAAACATCTTCAAAATCCAGAGCAGTTAAAGAACAGCTCCGAAGACGTTGCAGCCCAGTTTGAATGAATGATAGTGAATTTATTGATCCAGGACGGGATGTCCTCTAAGATCAGTAAACAAATGATATAATAAGTAAACCATGAGAACAAAACTATACCCACTTGATTGTTGTGAGCCATCACTAAGTGAACACAAAAATAGTTGAGTCCCTCATTAACATGAATAATTACATAATTAAATTCATAATGCTGCAAACATGTAATAGAGCTAGGAGACAATTGTGAAGATATCAACAAACAAGTACAAAAAAGAACAAAAATATGATAAAGGAACCATAAAAAATCATCAGTATAAAGGCATTGATGAAAAACAATGACGAGAATCCAGGAGATAGAAAAAATAAGTATCGAAAGGTACATTTGACATAGTGGCACATGAATCATAATCATCACAGCATCACATCATAATCTTCTAGACTTAAATATAGGAAAGTCTCACCTAATACACTTTGTGAATAAAAATAAGGCAAGTTAAGTACTTTCAATTGAAGTTGATGGGAAGGTGATCCCACAGGTACAAAATACGAAATTTCTGGGCTTCAATATCAATTTCCAAATATGCTGGAACGAACACATAAATACTTTAGCTTGTAAGTTAAGCTAAGCCTGCTATTTAATTAGATCCATTAAACCCATTGTTTCTGTCGATGTTCTTCGGGCACTCTACAATGGAGAATTTTATTCTCACATAGCCTATAGCATCATTTTTTGGGGTTCATCCTCCAAGGCCTTGGTCATTTTCAGGATTCAGAAAAGAGCCATTCGGCTCATGACTTTTTCTAAACATGACGCCCCTTGCCGTCCCCTGTTCAAAAAATTGGATACATTACCAGTGCCATGTGTATATATTTTTCATGTACTTGTAAATACAAAAAGAAATCTATCTCAGTATGTCAAGAACTGTGATATTCACCATTATTCTACTAGACAGATCGATCAGCTGCACGTCTCATATGTACGCACTAGGAATGCAGGTGCTGGTCCAAATTATATGGGCCTTCAACTTTACAATAAACTGCCAGCTGAGCTTAAGGCTCAAAAAAGTGTAGCTGCATTTAAAACTAATCTACTAAGGTATCTGAAATCATAAATGTATTACTCCATTGATGAATTTTTTAACAATGTTTGACATGTGTCCTGTATCCACTGTATGTATTTAGTTTCTTTAACCTGACGTGTCCTATATCAGTGTAACCTTTGTAACTACTTGATCTCTGGACAAATAAAACTTATTATTATTATTATTAATTAAATGGCATTTCGTAATAAGCTACACATCAATGACTGAAATGTTTATATCGTGGGGGCTTTTTCCACCTCATCCATGAGGGAATTCCAGAAGTTGGATCCTATTACCTGGAATGATTTATGAAAACAGTTTGTCCGATGAGATGAATAGTAATTTATATCAGTTCTCGTGGTTATATTGGTTGTTTTAGACGTTTTTTCGAAGAAAACATGCAAATATTCGGGCTTTTTATTACGAAATAATGAATAGAGGAATGAGGCTAGGAAACATTTCCGTCGGTTTATGGTGGTCATATTCAGAGCTATTACAGACCAAATATTTTTAACTGGGCTGTATTTTTTTTAATATTTGGGTACCTGAGTATAAAATAGAGGTCACCTTTTTCCACTAATTAGATCGGTACAAATAACTTAGACTAATAACGACATGATGAAGATCTTTAACGCTTTCGCTGCGGTAAAACTGCAGAGACGTTCCAGCCCCTGTACGACGAAAAAGTGAACAGTAACCTACGTCGGCACAGAAAGTATGCCTCTCGTTGCTCCTGCAACTCAATAGTCACTCAAGATCCCGGGATGGGATTAGTGCAATGTATAACAATGAACTTGGCGAATGGCATTCGCAGAAAAAGAGAAAGTTCGGTAGCATGAGTAGGAACGACCAATTGCCAAAGGAACGTAGGAGCTACGTTTACAGCAGTCAACCGGGCGAACGTAACTGCTACGTTCGTAGCAGCGGAAGGGTTAAGTGTTAAATAGTGAAAAAAAACATCAAAAATTTTATAAAAGAATACACATAAACGACAGAAAACTTTCTATCAGTGCTACACGACACTTAAATAAGCAATTTAGTGGATCTGAGAATTAAAGTAAAAAGAGAGAGGAAGATTTTGGCATTTCAGAAGAAAGGAAATGCCGAAAGATTTAGTGTCCGGTGAAATTTGGAGAATAAGGAAAAATACACATTTATAAACGATCTGAATGCAGGATAGTGAGAGAGTATAAGGAAAAAGTATGATTGCAGTAGTCAAGTTGAATCTATTACATTTAAGCAAGTCGACGGGATATTCCTTGATTTCAAGAAGGCATTCGACAAGGTTCCTCACAAAAAACTCATATAAATTGCAATCATGTGGAGTTAATAGAAAAATAGTGAATTAGATAAGGGACTTTCTCAGTGATCGAAAACAAAAAGTTGTTATTGATGGTTTTAGCTCTGATATGGTCTAAGTCACATCAGGTGTTCCTCAAGGAAGTGTGATAGGCCCTCTTTTATTCATTATTTATATAAATGACCTAATTCTAGAATAAGCAGTAAAATAAGATTATTTGCAGACGATACAGTTATCTACCGTGCCATAAGCGAATACGCGGACTTTGAAGCTCTGTCATCGGACCTTAACAACGTTCATTCGCAAATGCACCACAGTTCACTGCCTGCGAAAGTCATCATTCAAATGCCATACCTATACTGTGCGTGGAGTAAGCATAAAATCTTCATGTACAGTAAAATATCTTGTAATTACTTTAACTTCTGATATATTGGGAGGATTACACATACAAAACATGTATACACTCCTATAATACATGTCACCATTTCATCTCCCTAAAACTTACATCATTGCACGGTTGGTGACCTAACACCCCCTCCCACACGCCCATGCGGCGATTCTCAGGGTATTATGTATATGTAGATCCCTCGACTTATTTCGTCCAGAATTCCTATCATCTTCCTGTCTTCCTCAGAGTTCTCCCCTCTATTGCCCTCTTCAACATTCCCTCTCCTTTCAAAATATCCTCTGATATGGTCGAAGTCACATCCGGTGTTCTTCAAGGAAGTGTGACCGGGCCTCTTTTATTTGTTATTTATAGTAATGACCGAAGTTCTAGAGTTAGCAGTAAATTGAGATTATTTGCAGACGATACAGTTATCTACCGTGAAATAAGCGAAGACGCGGACTTTGAAGCACTGTCATCGGACCTTAACAACGTTCATTCGTGGTGCCAGGAGTGGGGGTTAGAATTCAATATCAGCAAATGCACCACAGTTCACTTCCTGTGAAAGTCATTACAACAATGCCATACCTATACTGTGGGTGGCCGCCTATACTGTGGGTGGGTGTCGAATGCCTACAGCCTATTCTCGTCCTCCTTTCTGAGGGTTCACGTTTCTATCCCATACACCTCTACGCTCGATATCAAGCTCTTCAGCAGCCTCTTCTTCACAGGGAATAGGACACCTCGGCGCGACCGTCTCGAGTATGTAAGAATATAAGCATATCTCACCCCGCTAAATAGCTTCTACAATTTTGGCGAGAAATATTTTTTTCAAACGAACGAACCAATGAGTATCCCGTATCCCAAAACCTGTCATAGATTTTAGCGTACGAGGAATCGAAATGTTAGGAAAAAAAACTTCAAATTGTCAAATGTTTAGGCATGGAGAAGTTGACAACGTGCCATTTTTTCGTGTAATAAATATGAGCCAATTAAAGCTCAGTTATCGGCTATTAGTTGTTTTATGTTGAAATACTTTAATTCGAAATTCAAATTGATCAATCACCGATTCAATCTGCTTTGAAATAAGTTAAAAAGAGTTTTAAGAATATTTCATTATTATCTATTATAATAGATATACATGTTAACTCGTTACGAGTTTTTTCATCACTCTAATATAAACTTTAATTTGCTAATAACCGCCATTACTTACATACCTACATTGTGGGTGGAGTAATCATAAAATCTTTAGATAAAGTTAAATACCTTGGAATTACCTAATCTTCTTATATATCGAAGGGAACACAAATACAAAACATATGTGCCACAGCATTAAAGAAACTATGCTTTGTTAAGCGTATAATAGGAAGGTCCTCGGAAGAAAAAGTCACAGAAGGATGCTACTTCTCTTTGGTTAGGCCACACCTCGAATATACCGCGAGCATTTTTCGAAATATATCTCATGCACCATAAGGGAACGTATAAAAATGCCGCCTAAATGCCACAAATAATGCCTGGACCTGTGTAATTCATGTTCTTTTAACTTTTATAAATAGATATCACCAATCGGAACATTCATGGAATGTTCCATGCAAATTCGTGCGTAAACGAAAATCCCTCCAAACACTTTTTGAATGAATAATTAATACAAGTTCTTTGGTAACTTTGTGGTATTTCATATTTTTTTCTTTCAGAGGATTTAATGGTTACATTTAATCCTCTGAAAGAAAAAACTTTCTGAATGAATAGGGTAAACTGTAGAGGTACTACAGTACCCTCTCCACTCTCTCTAGTATTTAAGTCATATGCACCAAATGTATCTTCACCTGATGTTGACATTAATATTCGAAACCATGGTCGTAAGTCATTAAATTCATTGTGGAAAAACAAAGTTTACCCTCTTCATTCAAAATGTTTTGTAAATTACACAAAGTATCGCCGGAAACCACCAACCAAATCCCACCAAAAACCTTTACCGGAAGATCCGATTCCGGCGAGCTGGCGTGATATTCACGAGTCATAGACCCTCCGTGATCTCCCTTTCTCTGCCACCACTCATCATCAGTACAGGCACCTTCGCCGGCTGCCTTGAGGGGACAGTTTCGCGTGCTCAACGGTGACTGACCGAACGAAAGGAAGGCGAACCACGCCCACTTCCTCCGTCTGCATTTTCGGAGCCGCATTACGAAATTTTAAAAAAAAGGGAAAAGACAAATCCTTTCGCGGAGTTGAGCAAGGTGCTCCGGTCCGAGCCGGCTTGAGACGGTTCAATCTGAAGAAAGAGAAAAAAAATTTGAAAAAAATGGAGTAATTCTGAGTTTAAAGGTCGTTAATGCGCTCACTTTCGAAACTGGGGAGAAGAGGGAGGAACTTATTTTTTTCAAAGGGTGGCAGGAATGGGTGGAGAAAGGAAGACATTGAAGAATCAGTCCACTGTTCCAAATTCGTATCTTACTTAGAACTTATACAGTCACTCGTGCCTTCTTAAAAAAATGAACCCAATGATGACCTCCAACGTACACTACAGAAACAATAATTCAGAAAAAATAATTTTGGCCCATGGGGGGATCGAACCCGCGACCTTCGCGTTATTAGCACGACGCTCTAACGAACTGAGCTAATGGGCCTTTATCCATGAAAATTGATTGAGATTCAGACTTCAGTGACAGATTAGACATTAGTTATTATAATGATTTCCGACAGTGAAATTTGGCACGATGAAGGAAAAAACACTTTAAAATTCGCTATTTTATTCGCTATCTTTACGAGTTTTTGATCGTCCATTATTGCATGGTACTAATACATAGTACTATGTATTAGTACAATGCATTATTAAGAAATGATTTATAACAGATCGACGAAATGCGGCTGATATTATGGACGGATGGTATTATAAACGTTTTAGACACTCAATACAGGTAAGAGAATCATTGGATACGACAATTCTCTTCAATTTTATAGCATTGGTACTTGATTTGAAATTAGCTATGTATTACTTTAGTCTAAGATATTTTAGCTATCAAAAATTAATCACTTTTTTCTCCACTCTGTTGTCTCTGGCGTGACTTCATGGAATTTACTATCCATTGTAAATTAAATAACTTTGATAATCCACATAAATTTTATTTGATAAGCCCCGGGTATCGACGCGGCACGTCATCATCAGGTGACTATACCACGTGATGATGACGTGCCACATCGAAAAACGGGTCGTTTTAAATAAAATTTATGCGGAATAGCAAAGTAACTCATTTTACAATGAATCAATTTTCGAGAAAAATGTAATAGTAAAGACTTATATCTATCAATATTTTTGAAAAAAAACATGTTCCAAGGATATTCTTCTTCAAGAAGCAAGTCTGGATACTTACTCATTAGATCGTCATAATGTCGGCACAAAAAGATATTAAATACGAGAAGATATAATCAAAGTATATTCCCAATGGGTCATTCGGAGGGTTAAATAAATTGGGATTTGTCAAATGGGTACTAGGAAAGTGCACGGAGAAAGTCAGATATACCAGCTAGTTGTCCCATGCTAGACCCCACTCGGAGTACACTGCCAGTGTTAAGGGATCCTCATGAGGACGGCTTATAAACGGAGTTAGGGAGCGTGTAGAGAACTCTGCAAGATACGTGAAAGGCCGTTATGATAGTCTCGTTAGTGTTACTGACCTGTTGTAACAACTGGGACAGGAACCGCTTTCAGACCGTACATTAAAAATTTGACTTATTTATTTTTATTATCTATATTTATATTATCTATAAAATCCTATTCATTGCCTCAGGAAGCTATCAATATCTTCTAAACTCTAACATAGTACGCTAGATCAGATTATGAGAATAAAATTTGGGACATAGACTGCAGAACGGACAGGTTTAAAGCGTCTTTTTTCCTACAATCGATAAGAGACCATTATGGCAGCTAATGAGACTTGGAAGAAGGTAAGTCAATTGGTAGTGTACCTGATCAGTTGATTTGCTCCCTAATGCTTGCTCCTTAATCTGCCTCGTATTACTTACAGAAAGTGCGTCGAGATATTTTACGTGCGAAATTCCGCAGAGAAAAAATCATCCCTCTTGACCGAGATTCGAACCCGCATCCCTCGATTTCCAGCCGGGTGCTGTAGCCAGCTAATCTACCGAGGCGTCCTCTTCCCCCTGTGGATTTTTGTGACCTTAACGTGACCAGATGTTCTCGACTGCCGGACATACAATCTAAGGCCGTTTTCGAACTTGGCAAACGCCTAGTTAACTTGATATCAAGATATCTTGATTTCTAGGCAAGCAAAGTGAAATCCTTTCTTGACACTTTGGTAAGCCCTTTTACGATGGAAGAGACACCATGCGGCCTTCATCTCGTAAAACATACGGAAAGCGCCATCCGTGTCCATCATTATTGTGGGTGCTTGAAGTGGATTACTTCTTTAAAATGCTTCCCAACCTTATACGACAAATTAAAAGAGAATATTATTTTTTTAATCTTATTGATTATGAAGTTAATAATTTTCATATACCATAATATGGTGATTAACTATTATGCCTCGATTACTTGGAGCTGCTAAAGTGGACGACATATCGCTCACTGTATTTCACCACAATAAACGTCTTTATGCAAAAAAAGACATTATAATATTGTTTGCCTATATGAAAAACCACGTAACAATATATTAATGCATTACACTCCGAACTAACAACCTATGATGTTCGACCGTTGACTGATAAATACGCGCGTTGCTAACATAATTAAGCTGAAAACAAATTATATTTACTCTAATGGTTTATTGTCCCCCTTCTTTGATGAATGCAGTGTAAAATCTCTCCAATGCTCAATGTTATTAACAATTATGATGTTCGTTAGCTAAAACTAATTCTGCCAATGAAATTATGGCTACCTGAGAGTACTTTCCATCGGACCATAATTTTTTCAACGGGATAATTTTTTCCTTCCAGAGTAAGGAAAACAGAATTTGTAGGTTTAATGAAGTAAACAAGGACGGAACATCTACAATGTATGGAATTATTCACACAACTATTCGGTACCAAATCTTTTATCAGTATATTCACATTTGAAAAGCCTTTAAATATAGCGAATTCATCAATTTTCCCGCAAAAAAATAATAAATATCACACATGTATACGTAGTAATGATAAAATAGTATCCATTTGAAAGTTTCTTCACTTCTATTTTCCATACAAGCCCATATTATCACACCCCGAGTTCTAACTTAAAACCTAGCAAGCATAACAAGTGTCCTTTTTCGTTGACTTGGTATCTTTCCTCGATAGCTAGTGAACAAGCGCATGGTGATGACGCGTCCATGACGTCATAGCTTTCGAAGCGTACTAGGTTTCAAGGCAAGATTGCTTGATTTGCCAAGCTCGAAAACGGCCAAACAACCAGTCGCTACTGGTGCTCAGCGCTCACGAGGGATCCAAATTCGAATCCCGGTCGAGGCGGATGATTTTTTCCTCTGTATTATTTCGCACAGTTGTGCATTGCGGGTGACTCCGCAAAAGTGAAACTCCGTGGCAAGTCCTGGATAGCTTAAAATCTGCGAGATACTTTTCGGTTTTGCAGTATCGCCATTAATAAAGATTTTAAAAAATTCGTACTTGTAGGAATGATCTTGTGATTACCCAGCGAATGCTGGTAGTGTAGACATATCGGGTTTTTTTGACTTGGCCACCGACTTCTCGGCTATGTTTTATGTTCTTGATTTTAAATGTTATCGCAATCTAAGAAAACATCCTTATCCTCGGATTATCGGTGAGAAATTGAACGATACAGGCGTTTACCATTCGAGCCACGAAAAGGTACAATCTGCCGCATTTAGCGTAATTTCAAAAAAATTATTCCTCAGCAATTGATGATTGACTATTTACTAAAATCGCAATTTTGTGTACTTCTGTTGAACCGATTTCCTAACCTCCTGAGGCCTGAGGAAAAATGACTTGAATATTAAGTCCGAACGTATTTAGATAAGTACACATCAGGACTCGTACATTTTGAAAAATTGCATTCACTTTCTCATATTTCTTATGGATAAATAACGATGTAATGAAAAAGAAATTTAAGAAATAGCCTCAAAAATATGAAAAATCAATTTAAAGACTCAAGGGAAGTAAAATATAAGTCTGACATCCCGGCATATTGGTTCCTGTAAATAAGCCTAACGAGATTTTTCAGTACTCGAATGGAGTCACATCTTATGTCCCACTATGAGGACATAAGGTCTCGTGAGGATCAGAAGACTGAAAACAGTGAGTTGAAGAATTTACATTTTGAGTTGACAGGTCATTGTCATTAATTGGATTATAAGGAAGTAATTATCAATTGGAGGGATAAGGTGGAAGGGTGAACAGGTATCCCGTGCCCTAAAAATTGTGTACACCTCCAAAACAATAGTTCTAAAAAGTATTTGGCCCATGGTGGGATCGAACCCACGAACTTCGCGTTATAAGCACGACGCTCTAACCAACTGAGCTAACGGGCCACCATGAAATATACCATGATTGTGACCTAGACATCATATATCTACAATAGAATGAGGATGGACTTAAAGGTGGGTGTCACTTGTAAAATGACTGCGGTAATTTACGTAAGTTACTGTGATATTTTACGTAATTTACAGCGACCCTTATAAAATTACGGTAATTTTCGGGGAAATTCACTTGAATTTCGGATATTCCTCATACTGATGTATTCCCAAAGTCTTCTTTTGAGTCGAGTCTTCATATATTTCATACAGGCTCAATTATCAAATAAGTCACTGTAACCCAACAACCAGGAATAATAGAGAAATCGCCCAAAATATCCACATTAATTAAACATTTTAATAACAACAATGCGAAACTAAGGACAGTAAAGAAAAATAAATACCAACCGAACAAAAAACTAAGGACCCTTGGCAAGATCGACAAACGAAAAAGAAGGACCATGGAGAGGGAAAATAAACTAGAGGGAAAAGGGAGACGATTGACGATAAAAAGGTCGTAACGGAAGCTAAGAAATTAGGCGGAGAGGATTCAGAGGAAAAGACAGCGAAAAGGGGAATAATAGCAGGATCGAAGACATCGGAGCATGAATATATATTATGTATTCGGAGGTTTGGCATTGTTGTCTAGGCTCCGTGTTGCCTAAATTTTCACTTTTAGTTCACCCAGTCCTTGGCGCCACTTCGATTAGAGTCTTTTCTGTTGTTATTGTAAATGGACGTAGTTAATTGTTGCTAAAGTGAGACTGTGGAGAATATTCAATAAGGACCGAGGAGATATTAATTACTTGATGCTTAGAATATATCTTGCCATTTTTGTAATCTAAAATTTTTCTTTTTAAATGCTGGAGAGGAAATATCTATTACAATAAATGAGTAAGAGGTTAATGAAACGTTCATCGTGTGCCGGCTACGATGTTCGCCAGCATCCGATTATAATTGGAATGCATTAACCCTGTTTGGCCTAAATAGGAGACTTGGATTGAAAAATAAGAATCTGTTCAAGACGGCGGTAAGTGCATTCCTTTTTACTTACACTGCAATGATGGCCATTGGGAGTCCTCATGAAGTCACCTCGCATTATTATCAAATTTCCGTATAGCGATATTTACGAAGTGCTAAGAAGTTAATTGTGGTTTTGTGTAATTAAATTTGGAGAGGTTAAATATATCTGTAGACCGGACGATATTAAAAAAGTGTACAACTACGTCCCGCGTGTATTGCTACATTTTTTATCCACTACATTATAATTACTTGTAAGTAAAAACCAATGTATATTCATGGCAAAACCGGTAAGACGTGTTTATTTACAATCTGTCGACTGTATTTATATTTAAACTTCCGTCTTTCATCACTAGGCGGCACCACTTTCCAAAAAGTTGTTGGTTCATGGAATTTTAGACAACAGTTTTTGGCAACGAGATCCCAATCCATAATATATATTCATGCATCAGAGAATACCCGAGGACGGTCGGTCGAGATAGGACGACGGAGAGTGATCTACATCGACATAATACCGTGCGAGCCGCCGCTAGGGCGTGTGTCAGGGAGTGTTAGGTCATCAGCCGTGTAAGGGAGTAAGTTTTTGGAGATAGAATGGTGACATATATTATAGAATTGTATATAGAGGAGCTCAGTTTTTATTGTGATCGCTTATTGTGCGCGGAAAGATCGAGTTTTTGTACCCATCTGTTCGGCAGTGTATCTCTCTTATTTTATCGCATCTGTCAGACCTACAGATGTAGTGAGGAGAAATAATAATATTCTCTATGTCGCTCTGAAAAATGCCTGTTCTGAATTTATCAAGCAAGGTAAGCTAAGCGTGTAGCCTCCGAGTCTCTAGGGGCTCCCACCTTAATTCCTCTAAAACTTATGAGACACTATATTAACGCTCGTAGCAGTTTTTAACGAAGCGCGCTGCTTTCCTTTGTATTTTATTAATGCTTTTGGTTAATGCTATTTGAACAGGGTCCCAACTGCTCGCGGTGTATTCGAGATGTAGCCTAACCAAAGCGCACTAGTATCTCTCTCTGACTTTTTCATCCGAGGACCCTCCTATTATACGTTTAACAAAACCTAGTTTCTTTAACACTGCGCCACATATGTTCTGCATGTGCAATCCCTGCGATATATCCGAAGTTAAGGTAAGTCCATGATAACTGTGATCGCGGCAGACAGCAGAGACCCCGTGAAGGATAAGTGTACCTAAAAGAGACGAGCCGGGCAAACATTGGAGTTAAAGGTAGGTTACATCACGTACAACTCATCAGTGGATTGTCTTTACTAGTGGAATCCTGAAGAGGGTAATAGAGGGGAGAACACTGGGGAAGCGCGGAAGAGGATAGGAATTCTGGACGAAGTAAGAAGCGGAAAACGATATGAGGAATTCAAGAGGAATCTATTGGCATTATTATATTATCTACAGGAGTGATGACGGATTAAGATATGTACTGCCCAAAAAACTACCAATCAGCTGATAGACTACGTAAATGTATGACTCAATTAAAACTACTGATTCATATTCGATAAGTACCAATTACTGATTCATATTCGTTAAGTTTTTTTGTCATTAGAGTAGTGATCCCTTTTTGGGAATCCCATTACTAACTTCAGTTCATGGTGGAGTCCCGTTACTGGCCTCGTAGAACAGCCCAGCTCCGAAACCGGCGACGTTCCTTTTAGGACCGTATTCATAGTCGTTACCTAGGTGTCCCCCAGGTGTGGGGGAACCCCTTGGCTCAGAAATGGTATTCATAGTCGTTACCCAGGGGACTGCCGTCCCCTAACCCTCCCCCAGGCCGTCGATTTCCTGGGTAAGGCGTGAAGTTTACCCAAAGCTCCCCTGACGCAGTACTTCTGCCCACGCGTGGGACGAATTTATACTACTGTTCTAATGGCAATACACGATAATATCAACAACTTTCCACAGAAACGTTTTCTGTTTACAAACACGGGTACTTAATGAACCACCCTCAAATTCCTCACCATTCATGTTATATAAATATTTAAGTAATATTGTAAACATTCTCTCATATTCCGTCAATCATTTCTCATCAACATCGTGTTACAGTATACTATATTATTGTTTATAGCGTGCTTGGTTACAGTGAAAATTAAGCGTCGAAAACATCGAGAACCATTCAGCGGAACCGTTCATATGTATTTTTCCGCGGTATTGTTGCCAAATCTCTTCCTCAGGCGTCCCCTGGCTGGGTATTACCCAGGTAAGGTTTATAATCGCTCAGCGTATGGGACCCCTAGGTATTACCTGGCTAGGGGATACCCAGGTAACCCCTAGGAATGCGACTATGAATACGGGCATTAATGTTTTACGTGCCGAATCAAAAAATGACGATAGCTTTTTTCCACTTCGCAAGATTTGTATTTAAAATTAATATGGAAATTCCAATTTCATTTATTCATGTTTCTATGCTATAAGAATTTGCTTAAACTGAAAGATAATAAAAATAATATACATTTATTGTTTGAGGACTTCATATCCTTCGGAACAAAGTAGAGTGTATCAGGAGAAACTCTGCGGCAAAAATATATATTTATCAGGACACAACGTTCCGATTCTCCTATTCCTATTCTCCTCCTATTCTCTTCCTATTCTCCACCTATTCCGAACCTCTTCAAAATTCCTATCCTCCTCCGGAAGATGCGTAGTTATTGAAGATTTTCGGGAGTATTTTGCTTGTGGAACGTCCCTTGTGAGAGTCTAACAGTAGCCTGATAACATATTTTTATCCACCTTCCCTGATACCTTTATTTCCACACTAGAAATGTCTTGATAGAAGCGTTCACCGTGTTCATCTTTGGTGTCCCCAACGCTTCAACGGAAAAACACAAATGGTATCTAAATCCTCTACGTAACACCTGATAATAAAAGAGAAAGGCGGCAGAAAGATATTCCACACCCTCCAAACCCCAGGAAAGTAGTAATCCGGACCCTCCCCTCAAACACTGACATTTATTCTCCATTTGTCCTGTAGCATAGTGGTTGGAGCGCTAAGAGTGAGTTATTAACTGGATATTTTCGCAACTTTTCCAGTTAATCGGAAAAAAAATCATGGACCACACCCCACTTAAGTATAGCTATTCTTTCGCCAGAAATAACGGTACTAGTTGAAATATGAATGATGAGATAATTATGATTTCAAATTTTCGTCTTGTTTAAAGCATTCTTATCGCTCGGGTTCTCGGAGTTCCATACTTAAGGTATAGCAAAAGCAAAAGATCCTGGCGCACTTCTGCGCGGCGGAGGGGAAAGGTAAAGTGGAGGGAGTGAAGTGAACGGACGGAGGGGAAGGTAGAGAAGGGGACGACTGAGAACAAGGCAGGGGAGCCAAACTACTTCGCCAGAAAGATAAAATTTTCCCCCTAACTCCAACGCGCGTGATACGTATTGTCGGCATGGAATACCTTTATGAACGTAAACAAATTTCAGCAAATAATTACCATTATGCATCAAAAAATCCTCCAGCAAATGCGAAGGGAACTTATGCCCATATTCATAGTCGTATTCCTAGGGGTTACCTTTAGTATCTCCTAGCCAGGTAACACCTAGGGGTCCCCTACGCTTAGCGATTCATGAATTTTACCTGGGTAACACCCAGCCAGGGGACGCCTGGGTAAGAGATTTGGCAACGCGGAAAAATACATACGAACCACGGTCATAGAGAAGATATGAAGGGTTCCGCTCACGGAGTAGGATGTCCTACTCCGTGGTTCCGCTGAGTGGTTCTAGATGTTTTCGATACTCATTTTTCACAGTAACCAAGCACGCTTTAAACAATAATATAGTATACTGTTACACGATGTTGATGAAAAATGATGGAAGGAATATGAGAGAATGTTTACAATATTACTTAAATATTTATGTAATGTGAATGTTGAGGAATACGAGGGTGGTTCAATAAGTACTCGTGTTTGTAAACAGAAGACGTTACTATGGAAATTTGTTGATATTATCGTGCACTTCCTTTGGTACAGTAGTATCAATTCGTCCCACATGTGAGCAGCAGCACTTCGTTAGGGGAGCTTTGGTTAAGCTTCATGCTTTACCCAGGAAATCCACCGCCTGGGGGAGGGTTAGGGGACTGCAGTCCCCAGGGTAACGACTATGAATACCATTTCTGAGCCAAGGGGTCTCCCCACACCTGGGGGACACCCAGGTAACGACTATGAATACGGCCTTAGAGTAAATAAATACTCTTGACCATCTCAGGCAGGATATATTGTAAGGCTTTTCTAGTACAGAAAGAAAATTGCACCAATCCATTTCACTGACAGGGTGCGTTTCGGCTCATAAGGCACCATCAGGTGACTGGCAAGTAATACTAAGCACTATAAATAATTCCTCGAAGAAACTCCAAATAGTAAAAAAAAATGTGTCCGCAAATCATGCAGGAAGTGGTATGCATGATTGCTTTTGCCCTAAAACACGCCAGAAAAATAAAAAATACATTCAGTATAAATTATTTACTCAGTCAATTCCCACCCATATCCAATTTCACTTGTTTCATGGCCATCCTGTAAGTTTATTATACCATCTTGCCAAATACAAAAGTTGTTAAGCGTTTCTTATCAACTGGATCATTATCAATTAAATAACCAATAGGAATCATAGGGTGAAAAATTATAAATTGTATACACACCTCGGAGACAACTTATAAATTCGGGAAAAATATATGGCCCATGGGGGGATCGAACCCACGACCTTCGCGTTATTAGCACGACGCTCTAACCAACTGAGCTAATGGGCCAGTATGAAGACATGAGATTGTGATCTAGAATAAATCAGATAACTATAATAGCACGAGGCTGGACTTCTAGCTTGTAGACATGGGAGCCACTGGGATAATTGCCACGGCGATTTTCCTGAATTACTGTGGTACTTTCCGCAAATTACCGCGACCCTTGACAATTGCGATTTTCGAGGAAATTCGCCCGCATTTTGGCCATGTTTCAAGCTGATATCTTCCAAACGCATTCTTTCAACTCAAGTCTTTACATGTATATTTCATACATTACTAATTAGTATTATTCCCCATTAAAGTCATTTTTGTAATGGCCTATTATTACTGTGAAGGTAAGCTCAACAAAGTTTTTTCCTTATAACGGGCAAAGAGTCAACCTGAAGCTCTCCTACTTTATGTTCCAAGAAATTGTTATTTGCAAATTGTATTCTGAAAAGTAAATAATTTATTATTCTTATTATTATTATATTAATCAAAACTAAAACCGCTCTAAATGGGCCAATCTCACAGTTAATGTCCGAAGAACGCACTCCATAATTAAAAGCTAGTATTCAATAAGACCCGACTTAATTTTTAGAATGACGATCATATTTTCGCTCACTTGAAAATTTTCTTCGACCCTTCATAATATGTACGAGTATTGACTTAGGATATTTATTTCAAAAAAATTGATTCTGTTAAAGTTAATGTGGGCATATGCCTACATTGAATAACGATGTACACGCATTGACTTTTGCAAGCGCAAGCTGATCTTTTTCGGAGTCGGTATCTTCACCAGTGACAGATTTTCACAAGCCAAAGTCAATCCGAGACATCTTCATGCGAAATTTCCAAACATTGTAGTTCTTTTGCCCTTCGAGCATTTCGATTCCCGGTACACCAGCCTGCGACAAAACGTGCACTGCCACGCATTGTATTTCAGTTCACACGAAAGAACATGAGATGAAGAACCGGCAATTGACGTGATTTAACGATAATATCACGGAGAAATACTTGCGATTTCACTGGGCCCATAACCTTTTGATGTTAATGTGGGCATTTGGCTACATTGAATAAAGATGTATAGGGATTGACTTTTGCCATTGCACTGATGCTTTAATCGCGTTTCTTTAGCTCTTACAAAAAACAAAAGAACAAATATATTAATACCAAAATAAGTGATCGTTCGATAAACATTTATGCCCGTATTCATAGTCGTTTTTCTAGGGGTTACCTGGATATCCCCTAGCCAGGTAACTCCTAAGGATCCCCTAGGCGGAGCGATTCATAAACCTTACCTGGGTATCCCACAGCCAGGGGACACCTGAGTAAGAGATTTGGCAACAATCCCGCGGAAAGAAACATATGAACGATTCCGCTGAATGGTTCTCGATGTTTTCGATGCTCATTTTTCATCGTAACCAAGCGAGCTACAAACAATAATATAGTATACTTTTACACAATGTTGATGAGAAATTATTGAAGGAATATGAGAGAATGTTTACAATATTACTTAAATATTTATGTAATATGAATGGTGAGGAATACGAGGGTGGTTCAATAAGTACCCGTGTTTGTAAACAGAAGACGTTACAATAGAAAGTTGTTGATATTATCGTGTAATTCCATTCCTACAGTAGTATCAATTCATCCCACGCGTGGGCAGCAGTACTGCGTTAGTGGAGCTTTGGGTAAGCTTCATGCCTTACCCAGGAAATCGACGGCCTGAGGGAGGGTTAGGGGACTGCAGTCCCCTAGGTAACGACTATGAATACCATTTCTGAGCCAAGGGGTTCGCCAACACCTGGGGGACACCCAGGTAACAACTATGAATACGGCCCATAATATCCCCAACAGATTCATCTCACGAAAATATTGATACCTGGTACTAAAATATTGTTGTCTAATACAGACGAACCTAACCAAGAGCATATCGGGATTCCGGGGACACACGGGCCAACAGAATCGTCCGGCAAGCAAAAAAAAACAAATCGCAGCTAAGCTATCTAATTGTGTACCTATAACAGTATTATTGTATTATATCGCTGAACGCAATTGCAATGTACTACCTGAGCTCGATGAGAAAAATTTGTAATTTAGATTGTTAATGTTTTTTGAGGCGCAATTGAAATGCTATTATGCTGTAAGATGCTTTACAGGGTCTGTTTTAAATTTATGAAACGTCAATGTATGCAACTAACGGAAGGTAGTCTCCCAACGGGTATGTGACCTTTGAGGCTGCTTAAAGCTTCTAAAAAAATTGTAAAGAAAACTTTTTGCACTTAAAATTTTGGTGTAATAAATGTATTATTATTATTATTAAATCATAAAGTAAGGCACGTATAACGCATTTCTGGAATGTTTGTAAAATGCTGAAGAGGTTTACAGAGAGGAGAACACTGGAGGAGTGTTGAGGAGGAAGGAAGAGGATAGGAATTCTGGACGAAATAAAAAGAGGAAGACGATATGAGGAATTCAAGAGGAATCCATTGGAGTGATAGCGGATTTGGATAAGAACTTTCCAAAAAAACTACCAATCAGCTGGTATAATACTTAACCCTTTGAGTGCGGCATGACGTGATATCACGTCATGGTTGTCTTTACGCTGGTGCTGATAACGTGATATCACGTCAAGGGTACCGTGAGTGTTCCAGCTTTCACTAGAAAACCTTTACTAGGCCGCTTAGTGGAAGCTAGAAAACTCACGGTATCCATGACGTGATATGACGTCATCAGCACCAGCGTATAGACAACCATGACGTGATATCACGTCATGCCGCAATCAAAGGGTAAAACGAATGACACAATCACAATTACTGACTCATATTTGACAAGTACCTACGCCATATTTTGTCATTTAAGTGGAGACGCCTTTTGGTGAAACCCATTGCGATATTCATATCACGGTTGAGTCTCGTTACTAGACCTCTACGTTTTAGGTAGTTTAAGCGAGATAGTTCCCTAGTCATAATGGAGCTTACATTCAAATAATACGTTTTAATTTCAGTAGCTGTAGGAAGCACGATGTAAAGTTTGTAATACTACTGATCCAATAACATACTTTTAAATCACTCAGTAAGTAGATAATGATATCTGTCTGATATACAACTAACGTAACGTAACTAGATAATGATATCTGATATAAGTCTTTTTCGCTTTTAATCGAATGTCTCACTAGGAGGACATAAGGTCTCAAGAGGATGAGAAGACTGAAAACAGTGAGTTGAAGAATTTACACTGAGTTGACAGGTCATTTTTATTAATTGGATCATGATTAATTAATTATATATATAGGAGGGATAGGGTGGAAAGGTGTTAAGAATTCCAATGCCGTACACATAGCGTTCACCTTGGAAACAATAACTCAGAAAAAATATATGGCCCATGGGGGGATCGAACCCACGACCTTCGCGTTATTAGCACGACGCTCTAACCAACTGAGCTAATGGGCCAGTATGAAGACATGAGATTGTGATCTAGAATAAATCAGATAACTATAATAGCACGAGGCTGGACTTCTGGCTTGTAGACATGGGAGCCACTGGGATAATTGCCACGGCGATTTTCCTGAAGTACTGTGGTACATTCCGCAAATTACCGCTACCCTTGACAATTGCGATTTTCGAGAAATTTCGAGAGATTTCCAATGCTGTACACAAAGCCTTCACCTTGGAAACAATAAATCAGAAAATATATTTGGCCCATGGGGGGATCGAACCCACGACCTTCGCGTTATTAGCACGACGCTCTAACCATCTGAGCTAATGGGCCAGTATGATATTATGGTATTTTGATATAGACTGAATCAGATAACTTCAATAGTACGATGAAGGATAATTACAACGGTTTAATTTTCGTAAATTACTGTGTTATTTTTCCAGAGTTTACCACGATCCTTGAAATTTACTGTGAT
The DNA here is from genome assembly GCA_963169105.1 of Ceriagrion tenellum. Lineage (NCBI taxonomy): Eukaryota > Metazoa > Arthropoda > Insecta > Odonata > Coenagrionidae > Ceriagrion > Ceriagrion tenellum. The sequence continues at coordinate 85,650,985 of OY720642.1, read as the reverse complement.
TTTCAGGGAAATTCACCTGCAGTTCGGATATATTTCATACTGATGTAAGTATTCAAAACTTTTGTCCTTTGAGCTGAGTCATAATATATTTATATCCTCGATAACTAAATAAGAATATCTATGCAATTCTTTCATTTGACTCTTTTTATTTGCGTAGTAAGACTTCTAAAACTTCTTCACAACGGAAGGTATTTTACGATCCTGAAAATATTAATGCGCGAACTTTACGATTCATTATCAAAAGTAGTCGAGAAACCATACAAACTACACACTGATTTTTTTACGAGATCTACGAGTTGGAAATTCCTCATTTTTAAACAAGGTCTCTCCAGGAGTGTATGGCCGTTTTCGAACTGGCAAACGCATAATTCTTAAGTGACTAATTTAATTAATAATTAACCTGAAAACGAATTATATTTACTCTAATGGTTTACTGTCACCCTTCTTTGATGAATACAGTGAAAACCTCTCCAATTTTCAACGTTATTAGCAATTACGATGCTCGTTAGCTGAAACTAATGCTACCGATGAAATAATGGCTACCTCCCAAGCAGCATCCTGATATCTTTTTATATCCATTATTAATCATTTATTTGTCAAAATGATATCATGTGATGATATCACTTTTTTATCAAAAATGATAACATTTTGTGATACAAAAGTGACATTTGCCAGTGATATCATTTTGGATACCAATAGATATCTTTTTAATATCACTTTTTGGTCATAATAAATCATTTATTTGACCTTTGGAGGGATTAAAGCAGCCAAAGATTCATTACCCTGTCATGAAAAAAACTCATAAATGTTAGGTTTTTATTAAGGTTCTATCATCTTTTGGAAGATATATTGTGAAGGCTTATCTAACGCCAGCAAGTCGTTTAGTGCCGCATGGGTTATATTGTGTTTCATGGCCCAAAGAACTAATCTCGACTGAATGTCTGACTCCCTTAATGTCTCACTTTCAACACTTTGGCTATGCATTTCACTATCACGAGACGAGAAATATTCTTCCACATGGCTGGATAAACTTTCACATTCATCAGAACTGCCAGGCGAATCAATCTCCACTGAGCTGACAAAATCTGAAGGATTAGGTTCACTAGTTTAGGTAGACCTGCAGACTCCAACATATAAAAAGGGGCCAAATGGATCAGGTTGAGTATACCGTAGACGTGTCAGAATTTACATAATAGGATTTTAGATCTAGAACTAACGAAATACCTACATTTAAAATATGCTGAAAATACAGACTTCTGAGTCCGCGGGACTTTCACTCGAACGTTTCTCACAACGTAATCACACGTAGGCCTGTAGAAAACATTGTACTATATGCTTACACTGCCAATACAGGAATGCCGCCCTCGAAACCACGCGGTGGCCGGTGCATGATGCCACTCAAACCAGCAATAAAACAAGCACGGAACGAATATTCGTTCAGCGAAGGGGTGTCACGCACCAAGTTCAAAATGGATAAAGCATTAGAAGAGGGCTTCATAGCAAACCAAATAAATTTATATTGCTTGTAAAGTGTAAATGGATACATGAATGTGAAAAAATTTAAGAATGAGAAATAAATATAATGTTCGCATTACTTTACTATTTAGGTTGATTTTCTCTTTAGGTTGATTTTCAATGGAAAATATGTTCTCGTGAAGTAAGGTTCACTTTTCTATAATTTTATGAAGATTTATTTGGCGATTAAGTGAATTATCTGACACTTATTTATTTTCATATCAAACAAAATATAATCATTCATAGACGTTTTTGGTGACTTTTACCTCATTTGTTCTAAAAGCAAATATTAGTCTTCAAGAGATCTTTATTTGATATCACTTTTTTTGATTCTCATTTTTGGGTACGTCAAATTGTAATCGACAAGAGATGTCAAAATGATTTCACATTTGTGTCACTCTAGGGATATAAACGTAAAAGTTTTGTTAGTGATATCGTATTGATGTCCCTTAGACATATAAATGGCATATGATGCTGCTTGGGCTGGGGCAGGATTCTGTATCTGCTACCGACACCAATCGGTGTCGCTAACCCGCTCCAACCGACATCGATCCACCGAGCAGGTCGGTTTTGAGCGGAGAGTACCTTTCATTGAACCATTGTTCTTTCAACGAGGGCATTTTTCTCTTCCAGAGCAAGGAAAACAGAATTTGTAGCTTCAATAAACAAGTACGGAACATCTACAATGTATGGAATTATTCACAGAACTATCATCTGCCAAATATTTTATCAGTATATGTATTCACATTTGAAAAGCCTTTAAATATAGCGAATTTATCAATTTGTCCGCATAAATAATAACACATATACACGTAGTTATGATAAAATAGTATCCATTTGAAAGTTTCTTCAGTTCTATTCACCATACAAGCCCATACTATCTCACCCCGAATCCTAAATCAATGCAAAGTAAGCACAAAGAGAATGCTTTTTCATTTACTCGGTTTCTTGACTATGTATGAAGACAATATAGTGTCTGCGGTCACGTAAATTTGACGTCATATCCGCCCAATGAGGTCTAGATACCAAGGGAAGATTGCTCGATTTGGCAAGTTCGAAAACGGCCTATGTACGTACCAGTTCCCATGTAAAAGGGCAGGTACTTTTCGTCAATAATCTTGGAAAATAGCTCATTTTAGGGCTGGGATTTGGGTATTTTAGGAAGGGTGAGATATTTTTCCTTAAAATGAAGTCAAATCCATTTATTCTGTTTGTGATTCGTTGATTTCCAGGTTGAAATGATATTTCGTTCAAGCTACCTTGCTTAATGCATAAACTGCATTCCCAGTCATCGGAGCATTGTACTCCGCCAGTTGGCTTCACCCATCCTCTCCCGCTCCACGGGGTTGGCGCCACTGTGTCTGTCTAGCGAAGGCACGCGAGGAAGATAAGGTCCTTCACCGCCCCGCCACGAAGCGAATTCGCGTGTGGATTACCGTCATAATCGCTATCTTGTCTGAGATTAATCCGCGGGGATAACATAAGCACAGAGAGAAAAGACTTCCTCGCCGCCAGCCGAATCGAGTCGAACCCACGAGCAATGGAAGAAGATTTGAGAAAACAAAAACATTGACCACCTTATCACCACTATCGAAGGGAGGCACACAATGGATTATCGTTGCATTACGTACTTTATCCGTAACTAGCTGAATTACCCGGCGTTGCTCGGGATCATACTTCCTTCAAAACTCTACATGTATATAAGAGGCGAGGAGTTAGTAAGTAGTTATGATAACAGACTACATTTCAAGTAATTGTTTTATTAAATTAATATTTTCTTCTGCAGAGCATCTACACAATTGTGAGACAATGTGACAAACTTACTAGTTGAGCAGCTATTTAGAATTTCATTTTCGTTAATTAAGATTTGATTTAATGTTTATTTTTGTTTGTTTATTTGGTTGTCAAGGAAAATGCGTAAAAGAAAATCGATTGAAAAAGAGAGAAACTTCATTCTTTCGGGTATGCGATAAAATGCATTTTAACTCTCTATCTTTAGTTAAAGTTGTTTTAAAAAGCGAAATAATTAACCGCTGCACAAATCCCAATGCTTAGCATTCCTAATCGGCTCAACTAATTGTGAGCAATATGAATTCCAACAGCAATGACCGAAATCTGGTTGTCAAGCGAATATGGTATTGTTGATTTCACAGAAAAATATTTGTTTTTGCAGCTAAAAAGGCAATTTTCAGTCAATTACGAAATGAAAAGGATAATTAATTGAAAGAATTAAAAACTTCATTCTTTCAGACATTTAATAAAAAATTCCAACTCTCTATCTTGAACGGAAATAATTTAAAAAAGTAAAAAATGAAACCACTGCACAAAACCCGATACGTACCGCGAACCACCTTTTTGGGACTTTTATGGGCCCTGAGATCATTTTAAAGTAGCCTACAACTTTCCTCCTGCCTTGAACTATTACTCGGCAAAATTTCAGCACGATAGGATTAAAACTGAGGTTAGGATTATTAGCTTACCCGTCGGGCGTTGTTACGCGAAAAGTATTCGAAAGATTAAGAGGGCCTTGGGGGGGGGGGGGGGGGAGTAGGGGGCGATATTAAAAAAAATTTTATATAAAACCTTCGCAAGAGTGTACTCAACAACTTCTTAAAGTTTCTTGGCGATCGGATCAACAGTGTAGTAATGCATATAGGACAGACATACAGACAGACATACATTCGTTTTTATATATATTAGATGCGCAGACAGAATAGTTCTGTCATCGGATCTTAACAACGTTCATTCGTGGTGCCTGGAGTGAGGGTTAGAATTAAATTAAATCTTAGTAAATGCACCACAGTTCACTTCCTGCAAAAGTCATTACACAAATGCGATACCTACACTGTGGGTGGAATAAACACAAAACCTTTAGATGGAGTTAAATATCTCGGAACTACCTTAATTTCTAATGCATGATGGGAAACACACATACAAAACACATGAGGCCACAGCATTAAATATGTCTGTATATCAATAGTTTGTACGATAAATCTATGAACATACTCTCCTATTTAAACCGAACTTAATACCTGGTAACCTTAATACGGTTACCTTAATAATAATAAATGTTGCCAACGTCGAAGCGCTCCAGAGAGACTTTATTTAAAAATTAGAACACTTTGACGAGTAGATCGCGTCATGTATGTAACGGTAACTGTGTTTCAAATGTTCTCTATACTATTCATTGAAATAATGAAACAAATGCATAAAGTTAAAATCATAACTGCCTGAGAAGCATTGGCAAAAAACGAACGTTTTCCGTCTTCTGGAAAATAAAATTCGAATACGATTCTCCATTCTGACTAGAGCAGCCTAAACTATATTATGGCCAGTTGCAGGAACGACACATATCTACTCTATAAATTTATGGCCCCAATAAGCCATGGCGATTCAATAAGTTTTGCAGAAAAATTCTGCGACATGCTGAAATTTAACACCCACTGTGACAAACTTGCTAGGAAAATATCCAAAGAAATATTCTTGATCAGGAGGCTAAGATCCAGTCTGGATAAGCAATATTTAAATAGCATCTATTTTGCTCATATCCACAGTCATATAAGCCATGGTGCTTTATTGTGGGCTACCTCTGCTAACATCATGAGAACATTTAGAATACAGAAGAAATCTGTTAGAGCCATGTGTGTTGTATCAAATAGAACTCACTCAAGGCCTTGTTTCATCTGCCTCAAGATCATGTCTCTTCCCTCCGCATATGTGTTCCAATCCCTTTTGAATATAAAGAAAAATATTAATCCTATTCAGATTCCACTTGTATACATAATCATGACACTAGGAGCAAAAATAATATTAGAACCGAGTATTGTAAGTACAGTAAAACATTAAATGGTTTTGAGAGGTTTTCAATCATATATATTATTACAGAAAGGTCTTTTTCTGTCATTCCGTATATGCTCCGTTAATACTGCACCTACAGTGGTAATTGAGGTATCATTTTAAACGTTGAACCACCGGCTTCTGACGAAAAATACACTCTCAATCTCAAATTTCACTATTTACCCATTAATTTGACTTGAAATTTTCGATTTTTCCATGTCGATTACTCGCTCGAGGTATATCGACTCCACATACTTTTTTATTCTAAACTTCAAAAAAGGTTTAAAATGAAAATAGTACGAAATGCACGTAGTGATTGCACATGGGTGAATGGTCAGCCATGGTAAGTCAATGCAATTAAAACTTTTTGATTTCATATATATCATCAAATATATTATTTCTCAAAGGTGTTTTTTTTTGTCGTAACGCCACAACTCTCATAATTCTCCATCAAAATTAATGTTTCAAACACTGTTTTAAAGCTTATGTTCCCCGCTATTGACGAAAAATAGACAAATGGTTAAAAATTATAAAAAAATTTAATATTAAAGTTTTTTTTTAATTTAAAATTAAAGTTTTTGTTAAAAGATTTAAAATTAAAGTTTATGTTAAAAAAATTTAAAATTAAAGTTTTTTCTAAAAAATGATTCAGTGCCATCTGTTGGCAATATAATCAACTAATATGTTAGCTATTGTTACGTGCTTAAAAGACAGAGTCATCTACCTTAAAAGACTGTAGAGGGCGCCATCTATTAACACATCGTTTAGTAATATTGTTTACATTCTACATGCAATCAGTGTGAACGTTTAACGTTTATGTTATGTATCATTAACGCAAACATAAATAACATATAATTGTCCATGGCAAGAAACAGGTGGAAGAACACGCAGGAAGAAACAGGAAGAAGCTGCATGCTGTGAAAAATATTCGACAGGTAGAAGAACAAGAAGAAAGAAGGAAGAAACAGGAAGAACCTGCATACTGTGCGAAATATTCGACAGGTAGAAGAATAGGAAGAAAGAAACAGGAAGAACCTGAAATACTGTGCGAAATATTCGCACGGGTCAGCTAGTCAAATACTATAATGTATTGCCTGTGCATGTGAGGGAATTGCCCATTGACAAATTTTAAATTTTTATAAAAGATGCATTTATACAAAACTGGTATACTGAACATGGTTGATGACTCTTTCGCACTTGAATTGTAAAGAGATTTCTGTGCTTTTATTTATCTATATGACAAGGCTATACATGTTACGATGTCTTAAGCTAATAAAAAATAAATTTTTAAAAATTCGATAAGTTTATTGGTTTCATAACTTTGTTAAAAGGTTTAAAATTAAAGTTTATGTTAAAAAATTTAAAATTAAAGTTTTTTCTAAAAAATGATTCTTCTAAAAAAAATGATTTTTCTAAAAATTGAAGAAATGGCATGTAGTTATTGAATTCCATAAGTCGCCAAATTTTATTCGGAGGTAGAAGATTTGATCGAATATTCGAATCGATTAACTATAGGTAAATATGTTATATAACTAGTAGCTGTGTTCCTGCTACCCGAATGTTTTTATGAGATCTATAACTTTATGTATCTTATAATTATTAATTCCACAACTAAATGTCCTTGCAACCGGCCATTAACCGAAAGAAATCTTCACTTCTCTCTTTCACGAAATCAATTATGTTCCTTCAAACACACATCCCCGATTCGCGTCTCGCACTATCGGCCGGATAGATAGAGATTTTTAAAAACTCAACAGGTCACCAGAAGTTGATTTAACCGAGCGCGGAAATGCTGATAACCCCCCTTTTCCGTGTTGACGGCGCTGACCTTCAGCGGCTGGCACGCTTAAAAATCTTCCCTCCTCCCCTTGACACAGAACGACGCGACGTGCCGAAATGCGGACGGCCATCCGATGATTCGGCTATCGGGGAACGATCGGCGGGTGATAAAACACGCAAGGCGCCGGAGAGAGGCAGGCGTCAAACGGAAATAAAGGTTTAACGTGTCATTAACCGAATTACGAAGCGGCCTTTACCTAATACACCAAAGATGTTTAGATTAGCGCAGTTTGTTTAGGTCATAGCTGTCAGGACAATCAACGACTTTTACGTGAACAAATATATAATATCTGGAGGTCGATCTCCAAACGGATTGCATGTTTAAATAAACTTTTCTCGGGCTCTGCACCAGGTGATTGGCTTCATGTTTGCCGACGTTTCGGAAAACGACTTGCTTTCCATTATCAAGGCGTGTTACTCTGTCCGTGTCAGAATGTTTTTTTATTTAGGTGTATTCATGCGAATTTTATGAACTCAACAATTATCTTTTTGAATGCCGTCGTGAACATATTGCAATTCAAACAATCGGCAACAAGGGTAAATTTTATCTTGACAATTGAGGTGTATGGAGGGGGCACTTGCTACACTGGTCATTGCTAGAAGCTGAAGCCAGTCCGCCATCTTCGTTAACCCTCATTTTCCTAGAGCACTTCCTGGCTAACACACTAATTTTTCATGTTTTTCATCGATAACTTACTAGGAATCAGCATGCGTATACATATATAAAGTGGATACTCCTTATATTTGATTATATTTGTTTTATTTAAAAATCAATCATAACCAATATTTATTTGGTTTTCATAAATATTTTATGCGTGTAAAATTGCGATTTATTAATGTTTTAACTACACATTATTAGCAAAATTTGTAAATGGTTTATTTATGTTAGTTCGATTGTTGTCAATCGGAACTGTTACAATATTTATTTACTGCATAGAGTTGTCGTTTACTTTGTTGATGTTTCTATGCCACTCATCTCATCATCCATCATCCTTATGCTACAACTTTTGTGTTTATAACTCCGTAAATACTTACAAGGAGACATCGCGTAACAGTAATCGAGGACGAAGACAAGACATATGTTATCTCAAAGGGGAGTGAAAATGCCGGAAATTGGTAATGTCTTTCTGCCCCAAGTTCCCGGGTTCGTGAGAAAATTGCTAATAAACATTTTCGTCCCAAGTAAATACTTACGATTTCGCGCTTTACACAACAAAATGAAATTGCCGAGGTCGTTAAGGCGCCAGTACCTATTATGCCGGGTTGGAGCGGGACGTCGCGGGTTCGAGGCTCGTACATGTATTATTTTTTTTCGCTCGAATATACTTTGGAAACCACGAAAGATGCCAGATTCCGAACGTATACGACAGTAACTACGGTTTTTTTTCGTTTTAAAACTATTTTCTGGCATTTCTACTGCCCAGAGTGTTGTAGACAATTGTGGAGTTTTTATCATTTTCTCCGAAGGAGAGTTGGAAGAGAAAGGAGCGTCATTGGCCGAGTATTTCCGATTTTGAAACACTTTTTGAAAGAGGAATGACTCCGATTAGTCGTGGGACTTTCTGGAGGACATTAACGGAAGACAAAAATGTTAATGTTTATCTTGAAGCGATCTGATTGCTTTAAATTTCCTAGAAATTGTGATCCAAAGCTGATATTTTTTACTCAACTTTTCCTTCAATCGCGAAGATTTTCCTGCCAGGAAAGAGATTTAAACAGGTGCCAAGGGTATGGATAAGAGGCTTTAGAGGAGCTAATATGGGACACCGTATTTAATGAAGCGACTGGGGGTGGGGGCGGAGGGTTATGAGGGGGGGGGGAAATAAATTCCATTTCAGTAAAGGAAAATTATTGGGTAATAAAAAAACTGTAATTCCTATCCAAAACCATGTTTATTAAAACTGCAGGAATTATAAATTTAAATCATGGCGTTGAATAGCAAGTTTTTGGATGATATTAATCATAAAAGCATTTGAAACATATAATTTCCCTACAATGAGAGCATTTAATGAAGCTCTCACCGGAACATTTGCATCTGCGTGTACGCAGATCTTGTGTAAAACACATTTCTCTGACATTTCTAAATACTTTCCTCTCCTCCAATAATTTTGATGCAAACCATGCATAACTAATCATGTCGTTGAACAATGGTGAAGATAACTGATGGTGGATCAACGAATGGATTTTAATTGCATCTTCTCGAGATGTAATTTCCCTTTTTTCCTTTAATAGGACACTGCTATTTTGTAATCTTGAAATAAATTGTTTAACTTGTCTATAAAAATAAACGTCGCAAGGCTGGCATAACGGGGTGCACTTGGGAGGTATCACTTTCAATGTACATGTAGGTTCGTCATTGACATTAGTAAATAGCTCATCGTACATGCCAGCATTTATTTGTCCTCCCCAGGAATCGACCATCATTAAAAATTTTTTTTCACCAACGTAAGGCTTAATTACCTCCTCTAAAAACTTTTTAAATAATGCACTTGTCATTTTTCCTGATTTTGAGCACACTACATGAACATTACTATATTCATTCTCCATGGACATCACAATCCCCCTCACACGAGGACCAAATTCACCCCCTGCTTCCTGCATGCACAAGAACACCTTTGGGAGCAGTTTCCCCGATGCAGTTATGGAATATTGCGCCGTGTACGAGTGAGTGAGTTTGTGAACACTCCCAACTGCCACTTGCACTGTTTTTTGTCCCTTGAATGCAAGCGTTCTCTTTATATCGGCCCTATATGAACACCCAGTTTGGTCGGTATTCATCACAAAATCCTTATCGTAGTGCTGTATCATACGTTTCACCTGTTTTTGAAATATATCCGCTGATGGGGATGTGGATGATGAGGAGTGGGCACTTTCAGCGGCAGTTCAACATGTGTCCGAGAACTTTAAGTTTTCAGCAAGTGCTACTTGGGTAACTGCGTTTAAAAAAAAATTTCGTCTTGTTCAGAGAAAAGTCACCAAGTATGTGTCTAGAAGTGAGGAGCGTAATTTAGAGGATATTTTAAAATCAGCGGATATATTTCAAATACAGGTGAAACGTATGATCTCTTTCCTGGCAGGAAAATCTTCGCGATTGAAGGAAAAGTTGAGTAAAAAATATCCGCTTTGGATCACAATTTCTAGGAAATTTAAAGCAATCAGATCGCTTCAAGATAAACATTAACATTTTTGTCTTCCGTTAATGTCCTCCAGAAAGTCCCACGACTAATCGGAGTCATTCCTCTTTCAAAAAGTATTTCAAAATCGGAAATACTCGGCCAATGACGCTCCTTTCTCTTCCAACTCTCCTTCGGAGAAAATGATAAAAACTCCACAATTGTCTACAACACTCTGGGCAGTAGAAATGCCAGAAAATAGTTTTAAAACGAAAAAAAACCGTAGTTACTGTCGTATACGTTCGGAATCTGGCATCTTTCGTGGTTTCCAAAGTATATTCGAGCGAAAAAAAATAATACATGTACGAGCCTCGAACCCGCGACGTCCCGCTCCAACCCGGCATAATAGGTACTGGCGCCGTAACGACCTCGGCAATTTCATTTTGTTGTGTAAAGCGCGAAATCGTAAGTATTTACTTGGGACGAAAATGTTTATTAGCAATTTTCTCACGAACCCGGGAACTTGGGGCAGAAAGACATTACCAATTTCCGGCATTTTCACTCCCCTTTGAGATAACATATGTCTTGTCTTCGTCCTCGATTACTGTTACGCGATGTCTCCTTGTTAGTTGTAAATCAACTTTTTCTAATTGTCAAAGCCCTGATGATGTCAAAAAATATGGTGAAACGTTGGCTATGAGAGAAATACATAAGCGGCGACAATTCAAGAATATTGTTTTATAAAATTTTTTTGTTTACTTCCACACTCAAAATTGAGAAATTTTCCAGCTAGGCCGGAGTTGGCGTTTGCGTGCCGTTGTCACCACAAGAATGTTGCCAGAATCACAAAAAAACCTTCCGTTGAGAAGTTCCAAACGTCCCGCGTGAAAAAAATTAGTCAAGTTAAGCACTTACTCAGACATTTTCATTTAATTACTTAGCATTTCAGTCATATTTAAGCATATTATTGCACCAGTAATACTAAAATATTGAATTCATACTTCCTACAGCTGCTGAAATTGAAACGTATAATTCAAATACGGTCTCCATTATGACTAGGGAAGTATCTCATACTACCTTAAATCCGAGTCATAAATGTGTTTTAATCATTACGAAATTTTTAAAATGAATTTATTGCATATTTTTATGGATACATGGATGGTTATTTTACGGCATTAACAGATGTACTCAAGTAGAGTGTGATCCAAGAACTTTTTCAAGGTTTTTGAACAGTTATTTCAATGCACACTCAACGACTCACGATTCGCGCGCCACCCACCTTAAGAACTTCCCGATAAACCTTGAGCTCTAGCTTTCCTCGCGAAATAATTTGGTTCTCCTGCCTCTCTCTCTCGTGGTCCATCTCTCTTCCCCTTCGTCTTTCTCCTCCACCCCCTGAACTCCTACCTCCCCTCCTTTCGCGCAGGTCTGCTCCACGAACTTTTGCGGCAGCCACACCGGCGCTTCCAATTTATTTCATCGCTGCAAAAACGGCGATCCAAGTCCCTCCCTCCCTGTGGCACGTCTTGTCTCCTCCCGACGAGCGATGTATCCCAACTTCCACGACCAACCTGATTATCCCTTAAGGGTAATGAACTAAAGTTTTCCGATTACAACTCCAACCAGTCGAGGGAGTTGTGTCCCTCGCCAAATAACGTCCGATTCCCTCTCCTCCCACCCTTGATGGGAATACAACCGTCCAAAAGGCCCTCCTTCTTCGGGCGGACCCCCGTTCAAAAGCTGATCGATGATTGGCCCAGGACCATTCCGGCTTCTCCTCGGCATTAATTGGAATGCACGTCGGAAAACATTTACAGCTTCCTCCGTATGACTGACTGAGGTTGGTTGAAGCGGAAATATTGGGTCATTTAGGGCGGATTCTGATAACTTTTCAAGACCATCGGAAAACAAATTCTTGGATCACACTCCACTGAAGTGCAAGTGTTTATACGGTTAAATAGCCTCACGGGTGGTAATATAAACGATGCGAGAATTATATTTATAAATCTTCGTCTTAATCAAAGCACAGCTATTGCCCCGTTTACACACAGTAGTTAATTACATGTGCAAATACGACCTATAATTAATTACGCCTATGTAGACGACTCACCACTGGTTAATGATGGGTCATATTAAATTACGGGTCCGACCCCCAATTAACTATGATCCTTTCGTATCCGTGCGTATTTTATTTGGGAAATTAAGTGAGTTTGGCGGAAAGTTCATTGACTGAGGGAAATTTAGCCATGATTCTGAGGTGCTCGATGGCAAATAGTTGCATTTAGGGATGGACGATTATGAGGAAGAACCGAGTTACGGTTAACAGGATGTTTCAGCATAATATATATTTATAAAGCAATAACGTTCTGGTTTTATAATCCTAATACCTAGTTATATTATCGATGAGTGCGTGAGGATAAATGTGAGTAGGTTTTAGTTATTAAGTATTCATTTTAATTACGATTTTAGTATAGTATAGCAATAAAACCTGATGCTGTAATTATATAACAGGTTTCCCTTATCATATATTCGTTATTCGCGTACGACGCGCTTCAGCTCACAGAGGCCTTGTACCTGATGATGGCTCTGTGAGCTGAAACGTGGTGGAATAGTGCAATTGTTTTTTTCTGTTTAAATATGACGAACTTCCACGATATCTCACCTGAATCTGTTGAAATCAACCGGAAATCTGTTACTTAAACTAAATACTCATGTTATATTATCGATAATCAAAGCTTAAAAACATCTTTTAGGTGTATCAATATATATTGCGTGTTAAACATGTTTTTGAACAGTATAATTCGGGCGGAAATTGAGTTTAAAAAGTTATGTGAAGAGATGCCTTCAGTTCAGCAATAAGTTCAGAGTCGATGATGGCTCTGTGAGCTGAAACGCATTAAAATACCATGTGGAATAGTGCAATTGTTTTTTCTGTTTTAATATGACGAACTTCCACGATATCTCTCCTGAATCTGTTGAAATTAACCGGAAATCTGTTACTTAAACTAAATACTCATGTTATATTATCGATAATCAAAGCTTAAAAACATCTTTTAGGTGTATAAATATATATTGCGTGTTAAACATGTTTTTGAACAGTATAATTCGGGCAGAAATTGAGTTTAAAAAGTTATGTGAAGAGATGCCTTCACACTACACTATGCATTGAACTTTAGTGTTCAAATTCATTATTTAATGGGTGAAGGCGTAAATTTGTGGAATGACACTACTGTCATGACTAAAAAGAGAGAACTCTTGTAGTATTTTCCACACTTAAAACTTCAATTCCCGGCCCAGGTTTCGACTGCCTTGCAATCATTTTCAAAGGTCCAAGGTTGTAAGACAGTCGAAACCTGGGTCGGGAATTAAAGTTTTAAGTGTGGAAAATACTAAGAGTTCTCTCTTTTTAGTCAGTTCAAATTCATTATTTTAACCCATTATGTCTTCGTTAAATGACCGATGACTGGTTAATATTTCTACACCATTTGATATCAGAATTCTTTCTTGATTATATATGTTGAAATCAAGGTAGGTAATTGGGCATGGCTGAAAAAAAGCACTCCTCCTAAAAACACTCGTTCCGGTTCAAATTCGGAACACGCTCGTTTCCAGGGCAGCTCGGCGAGGGCCAAAAAAGCCATCAGAGGAACATCTCGAGGCCAAAGAAGCCATTTGGGGAGAGCAACATTCACTAGTCAAACAATCTATCCACCAAATTTACAAACATACGGTTGTCGTTGAAGAACTTGTGTTTGAGTTACGAAGTAGGTATCATAGTCGGAGCTTTGCCCGCGCACCGTCAAAAACCGGTACTTTTTACGTTACTACTGTGTTAAAAAATACAAAAAATACGTTAAAATATTAAGTTTATCATTATATAACGCAGAATTAAATTAGGAAAATTATGGAGTAATTAGTTTTTCAGTTTCATTTTTCACGGATAGCGACTACATTGGCAAAACAGTCGCATGGAAGCGATTCATTTTTTTAAAAATACCATTAAAAAACTGGGCGATCGCAATTGACCGGCGACAGAAGTCGCAAGCATATTTTAAAATACCTAAAGAAGCTGGCAAGATACTCACAAGAGACATTCCAGGAAATGGAAAAACGCGGCGGAAATTCAAAAAAAGGAAGATACAACCTCCATAAAAACCCTCTGTTAACCCAATTCTTCACATAAGTCTATACTACGACATCCATAAAACTATCCATGAAAACCAAAAACCATAGACCAACATACAATCCTTCCTTCGTGTGCATCGGCAAACCAAAGTGAGCATTCCCTGCATTAACAAGGGAAGATGTTCGCCAAGAAAAAATAATAGATGACTATTTTTGAGATCTAACAGTTATTTTGCAAATGCTAGAGAGGAAATATCAACTAAGGGAAGTGTGTAAGAGGCATATGAAACCTCCATCGTGAGTCTTTTCTCTGCTGTGTGGATCTTTTACTGTTAATTTACAGCTATATTTATTTGGTTTATTACCTGCTCAGAGCCGATAGGATTCAGAAGGTATGATCTATATAGACTGATGTGGATGTTTATGTGTAACCTACTATTATTGTGGCGCAATTTCTTACCCATAGATGATATTGCCGGATCTTGGTTTTGAAATCCTTATGGTACTTGTATCTGGCTTCTAATTCACTTCACTTTTTTCACCTCGTATTATCATTAAATTGCCGTAGAACGATATTCACGAAGTGCTAAGAAGTTAATTGTGCATTTGTGTGATTAAATTTGGAGAGGAATTAAATATATCTGTAGACCGGGTAATATTCAAAAAGTGTGTAATTACGTCCCGCGTGTAGAACTACATTTTTTATCCACTGCATTATAATTACTGGTACGTAAAGCCGGTAAGAAGTGATAATTTACGATATGTAGACTGTATTTACATTTGAACTGCCTTCTATCATCACTCAATCGAAAATGTTGTTTGTGTACGGAATTCAAGGCAACAGTTTTTGGCGACGAGTCAACAATCCATATTTATATATTCATGCTTAAAACAAATTATCGCGAACATGATTGAGGCGCATGAAGATGACACTACGTCATCAAACTGAATCCTGACAACCAAAATAACAACCATTTCGTTTAACCCTGCTCTTCCCTTACTTGTCTATGTATAGCACGATGGAATGGACGAATTAGCGGACGTAAAGCGAGAATATCAACAATCTGTTTGAAATTTATGGCAAGTAAGTCATCAAACAAACACGGGATACTTAGTGCTATGGATTGTAATCGATTTTACCCCAGTTTTCAGCGGGAACGCGGATTATTTTTTATTTAAATAAAGAACTAACATATATAAGGAGAATCCTCAAGAAATAAGGAAGTGCAAGCTGATTTCGGCTAAGTGTTCTTTGGAAAACATGGTAAAATTGCAAAAATAGATCGTTAGCCGGCAAGCGTTTCGCAACTTTTAGAGGGATAAAGGTGGGAGCCCCAAGAGACTCGGAGGCTACACGCTAGGCTCAGCTTGCTTAAGAAATTCAGAACTGGTGTGATTCAGAGCGACACAGAGAATATCATCATGATGCCTCACTGCATCTCTAGGTCTGATAGAAGCGATAAAATAAGAGAAATACATAGACAACTATTAAGCTATTCGGGACTAGCCACGGAGTTCCACTTTTACGGAGTCACCCGCAATGCACAAATGTGCGAATTTCTACAGAGAAAAAATCATCCGCCTTGACCGGGATCCGGATCCCTCGATTTCCGGCCGATTGCTTTGGCCAGTTAAGCTACCGAGGCGTCCTCTTCCCCTGTGGATTTTTGTGACCTTTACGGGACTAGATGTTCTCAACTGCAGGACAAACAATGTAAAAATCAGTCGCTACTGAGCGCTTAGCGCCACTGCCCACGAGGAAAGTCGTACTTTGAACACAGAGAGGCGTTCACTCTTATTTGACAAATTTTAAGCTATCCGGGACAAGGCGGATGATTTTTTTCTCTGTGGAAATTCGCACAGAAATACATTTCCCAATAGATAGGTTCAAAACCTCGTTCCGCGCACAATAAGCGACCATGGTAAAAACTGAGCTCCACTAATTACACTCCCATAATACAGATCACCGTTTCACCTCCCAAAACCTTATACCTTGTATCTTTACACGGCTGGTGTCTTAACACCCCCTGCTACACGCACATAAGGCGGCTCGCAGGGAAGTATGTCGATGT
This sequence comes from Ceriagrion tenellum, assembly GCA_963169105.1. Taxonomy (NCBI): domain Eukaryota; kingdom Metazoa; phylum Arthropoda; class Insecta; order Odonata; family Coenagrionidae; genus Ceriagrion; species Ceriagrion tenellum. The sequence goes on along the minus strand of OY720642.1, from coordinate 85,634,484 downwards.
AGATGAAACGCTATGGGAAAACGAGGGTCAACGGAGATAGCGAACTGGCTTCAGCTTCTAGCATCGGCCAGCATAGCAAGTGCCCTCTCCATGCACCTCAATGACGAACACCAACCTCTATTCGGAGACGAGGAAGATCCACGACACTTGATTCCGAAGATATCCACTGCGAGCTGCTCTTCATCCACAAGGGTTCACTGTAACAGAGCCTGCTGCTGGCTTCGGAAGCCCACTACTTAACACTACCGTCGACCGGACATGACTACCTCGTGGCCAGGCGCACAAGGCACTGAAAGGCAATGGAACTGAAGCACTGAATGGCACAAATCTACGGATTTAATAGGTTCACGCTACGTGGAGGATTACGCAATTTGACCACCGCGGATGATGAGATATACGAATGACAGACGTCCCTTCGCTGATATTTTCCTCATAGTAAGTTCGCGTTTGAATGGTAGTTAGGGCTGTGCCGAGGCTGCATATTACATCTTCCTCCAGCCTTCTGCCCTTGCTTGAGGCTGCCTTCAGTGTCTAATATCTCCCCTCCGATTCAATTTCAAATTACCACACTAGAGTTAGATTTTTCCACCATAGGCCAAATTTTCCTCTTCCTTCCCGCGGAGACGGACTCGGGACATACTTTCCTTGAGCGCAAAATTTTTACGGTGTTTTTCCCCTGATTTTTTTACTGCTAGCAAACGTTCGTAATCGTTTCTTTAAGATGCAAAACTGTAAGGTGGATGGAGCGTTTTTTGCTTATGTACAGATTTGCGTGAAACTAATAATGTGTATTCTGATTTGTGATATGTACAGGTAAAAGGGAAAAAATTGCATCATTTTGGATTTGGTCTGTTGGCAAGATACTTCCTCGAATTGACGCCTGAAGTCGCTAAGTTAACCTAGTTAACCTCTTCAGAATTTCCTCTCTTTTCAAAACGACAGGGGGTCATAAAGAGTGCACATTATAATAATTTCGTTAGCTAACCCAAAAAATATTCTGGACGAAACTTCACTCCAATGCATCTATTATATGCGATGGATCTAACCTGTGAGTACTCAAATTGCACCTCTATGTGTATGTTTAAATCCAAGATATACTCTTGGCTTCTCCGAAACCCTTTTTATTCCCTCAATTAGTTATTTAGTGTTAAGATTGTTGATGTATGATTTGCGTCATCAGTTGCACAGTAATTTCCTCTTATTGATTGTTTATATTATGTTACGGAACACATTGTAGTCTTGACGAGATCTATGGCTGTACCTGACTCCTGGATCAGTGAAATTTATCATTATTATTAAACATTGAGGTACATGTAGAGTGCACTACGCCATCAAACTAATGCCTGACCACGGGAATAACAAACATATTGTTTAGTTTAACTCTGCTCTATCCATACTTTCCAATGGATAGCACAGAGGAATGAACGAATTAGGGCATGTAAAGCAAGAAAATTAACCATCCGTTCGGAATTTAAGGCAAATAACGCTTGAAACATATATCGGCTGCTTAGCGCTATGGATTCTCCTCGAATTTTACAATAGTTTTCACCGAGAATGTAAACTAACATTACTTTTAATAATAAAACAATTTATTTGCGGAGAAGTTGTATGTAAAAAGTAAATCATGCTGGTTTTTAGCAAGTTATCGATTGAAAATATTGGAAAATTGCTAATTTAGTGCGTTATCCCGCAAGCGCTATTGGAAAATGAGGGTTAGCGAAGACGGCGGACCGGCTCCAACTTCTAGCATTGCCAGCATAGCAAGTGCCTTCTCCATATACCGCAATGGTCCGAAAACAAAAGGTGTTAGCTTAATAGACACAACCCCAATTCCACTTTGCCAAACATCCAAAGGAGGAAGCTCACCATTCCTTTTTTTATGGACAAATACTTCGTATCGAAGATAAAGGACGCCGGTTTGATATGCATGTCGTGGGAAAAGTTGGAAATGGAAGAGAGTAAAATTGTTAAATTGAAATGAGGTTGACTGCCACTCCACAATTTTGGATTTTTGGTTCAATTTCAACCGAGGTAGTCATATCAAAATACCACCCCCCTCCTTTTACAACCTTCCTTTCCTTTCCTTCCTTCTTTTATGCTTGAGTAGTTGTACTAGACACCAGTTTGCCTATGCGGTTCGGCTAACTCACTTCAATCAGTATAAATACTAATCGATTTAAATCAAACGCGCTTATTCAAATATTGGACAATTGAATATCGGAAATATTCATCGCATACGGATTGCCACGCGACCATGAAACGAAATCTTACGACGCCCCAGTTTTGAAATGCAATTATTTTACAAAATTAATAACAACCTTTTTCCTGTTTAAGATACAACTCTGAAACTAACAACATATATAGCAAGCATATTTATCCACCATTGATTGAAATACAGTTGTCATAAAAGTATTTTATTTGAGTTACGAATTATCAAAGCAGGAGCTTAGCTAGCACACCGTCAAAAACCGTTACTTTCTACGTTACACCCTAAGTAAAAAATATTAAAAGGCATTATAAAAACTTTAATTTACCATCAAATTACGTTGAATTATATAAGGAAAATTATGATGTGATTAGTTTTTCTGTAGGTCATCTCGTTATTTATTTAAATTTGTTCCCAAACTCGAGTGCACATAATATCTGCGCCGACAGTAAGGACCTAATTCGTACTCACGCACCCCTTCCTCTCGAAAATATTCAAACATAGCAAGTGAAATTTTGATGAAATTGCCATGAGAAAAATTCCGCCTGGACCGGGAATCGAACCACGGACCTTTGGGTTGCCGGACCATTGAATTAGGTAATAATAAAAAAAATTCTTATACTTCGTACAAAAAATAATTGTAATTATATTTGTGTTCAAAAGTTAAACAATATTTTGCCCATGAGCCGATATATCGGCCCTCCGCACTTTTCGCCTGAGATGCCAAAGCCGATATATCGGCCCGCCGCACTAAAAGGGTTAAGCATGCCAGGATTCATAATGTCATAATACATAATTGTGCCTAGAATGTCCACAAGGAATACATTCATGAGAACCCAGGAATAAGGTCATGGACCAAATAAATAGGTAAGTACATAGGAAGAGCTACCAGGAAGTAAGGGAGGTAACCTTAGATAGGGAAGTACGAAGGGCTGCAGTCAACCAATCTTAAGGTGGGATTCCTATGCTATGATTGTAATGACTGCAGCCACACGGCTCTAGCCATGCAATCAGAGCCGTACAAACTGAGTCGACTGGTTAAATTCTTAAGGCGGGACTAGTGCAATTACCTTGTGAACATCATGGCAGATGCATCATTTTTGGCTGCGTTCCTTCTACTTGAGGAAGAGGAGGAAGAAGAGTTATTACTGGCCCAGCTTAAAAAAACCCAAGCCTGATCCACTGTACCTGGTGAGGTGAGAAAAGGGGTTTCAGAATTTTCTAATTCAGAGACATATTCTAAAGGATGGTATTTTCATTACATCCTCAATTTCAGCACACATGTTATCTGTAACATTGGAACCTTTGTATTGGGGGTGCTTAGGGTTATAAAAAAATGGGTGTTTTCGCACTAGCTCAATAACTTTAGAACCATCCATGATTAAAGACACAAAACACTCAAACAACAGGCGTTTCGGCTTTCGCCGCAGGGTTACAACCTCCGTCCCCAGATCTGCAAGCTTCCGCTTATTACCTAGGGACTTGGAAGAGGGGGAAGGAAGGGATTGGGAAAGGGAAGGTTAGCGAAACCGCAGCCCCTTCGAGGCCGACACCAATGAGGCGGATAGAGGTCAAAAGGACCTCTATGGGGCCTCCGCCTCCCCGAAGTGCTCGTGTTAGTTTGGTTCCTCCAAACAACTGAGACGAGTAACCGTCGGCTCCGCTTTCGCTAAAGCCTACCGCACATCTCTGCGAACCGAGAGAGCCCGTTGCCCAAATATTTGGGATGGGGTGTCGTCTCTCTGACTCGCTTTCTGGGTTGCCGCCGTGCGGTCTGCCGACGTACGTCATTGGAGTGAGGATCACCGGACCCATGGAGGGTCAAAACGGACCAATTTTGGTCAAAAATGTGAGTACAACCCACTCCTCAATAGGTCTCGACAACTCAAACAACAGTGAAAACAAACACTCCATCCCCACCGACTGACTCAGTCTGAGTCCGTACCTCTTCCCCCTAGGAAGGGGAGAGAGGAAGGGCAGGCCGTTCAATGGTTTCCAGATGTGGAGAACAAAGCGGGAAGGATGCTGGCCGGCATTCTGCCGCTGTATTCTCAGAGCCCTCTGGAAGTTTTAACAGCAAAGACCGCCAAATTTGTTCTTCTTGAAGCTAGTTTACTTACAATACAGCTTGCGTAAGCCGGATTGTTTCCCTCCTTTTTGTCAGTGCAAATATTGCACTCCGGGTATGTAACATTATTTCAGTTAATCACTGCCCAACCATGATGTTGAATGTGGATATTTTCGTCCAGAAGATTTAAAGGAATTACTAATAACTGTTTTTATTCCACTAAGCTCGTCCAATAAATTTTGTATGAATAAAGAACACTTTGATAGGATGTCTTATTTTTATTTTATGTGCATTTACTATGAATAAGCGACCTCTGTAGAATCATTGAATCATATTGTATCTGTTGTCAGCAGTATATTTCCAAAGCAATCGTTTTCTTCACAGGTAGCCAATGTGAATGGAAATGAAAACTGCAGTATCTGTTTTGAGGTGCTGCTACTTTTTGGTGAGAATGCTAGTGCTATACCGGTGAAGCCAGGCTATATTTCATGAGCATCCACAAAGTATGTTATATTAAACTAAATTGTACAAGCCTGTGGTCTTGCCATTCATTTGTAATGGCTCGTAAAAAGACCAGTAGATGGAAGCACGAAAGGAATTTTGCTCTAGTAGTTTATTGAATGTTCACCTTGTGGCTCTGTAATCGCCAGCCATCATTCGTGCGATAGCTCCTTTCATTGGTCAACATTCAGCCAATAGTTGTTACAGAAGAGCTTATCCCTAAATATAAGGAAATTCATCCATCATTTCGTCACGTATAAGCATGGGGTCATCAATGCTTATCCTTACACAAGAGATAACCAATAGATGAGAAGGGTTAGGATCATCACAATTTCCATGGATATTAGCAGCGTATTTGGAGATATGTCTCATCATGTGCCGGCTGGGATGTGACATGTTTGTGTTTCTCCCTGTGGAATATTGTGTTACTATTGGGTTTGTTGTCACAGTGTCGCTGTTATCTTAATGTGGCTTTTGGCAGTTGCAGCTCATAAATGTCAGACATGCTCATGTTATTTGAGAGGCATTAAACCTTGTTCTGAAACACTGGAAAGTGTTATCAAGAAACAAAAATCATAACAGGCTATGCTGGGAAAACCAAGAAAATTGGAAACACGGAGAGGAGAGGACAAGGCAACATGGGAAACCAAAGGGTGACAAGAAATATGAGGTGAAAATAAGTAAGGAGGGAAGGGGGCAGAAGCCAAAAAACATAAGCAGGAGCAGTCATTAGCAAGGGATAGGTAGCAGGTAGCCGCTATGAGGGAAGCTCACGGAAGGGTGGGTCAGCAGAGAGGGTGAAGAGGGAAAGGGATTGTGAAGAAAGAAAGGAAAGAAGAGGGAGGAAACTAAATGAGTTTTTAGAAGGGATTATCAACCTTCTTTCATATACCCATTCCTCCTTTCAACCATATAAATGTGATGCCTCCTTTGTCTCAGTGTCTAGTAGGTGATAATGACACAGTGAGTTGAAATGCGTCATCTGTATATATTAATTTTGTAGCGTGTCAGCCATTCTGTATCCATTTTGTTTCTTTCTCTGTCAATTTTTGAGCTAGAAGAGTGAGTTTTGGTGTGTTGAATGTGGAATCTGTCTTCATGATTTGGTAGTAGTTTTGGATTTTTATAGCTTGGGCGTGTGGCAGGGGGTGTTAGGTCACCAGCCGTTCAAAGGTGTAAGATATTTGGAGATGAAATGGAGAATGAATTGAAAGGAGTGTATTTAGTTAGTTTAAATAAGATCCAAAAGAGCGGCTGCTTGGGCGTGTGGCAGGGAATGTTAGGTTACCATCCGTGCAAAGGTGTAAGTTATATTTTTGGGTTGTGGTTGCAACAACCAGATGCTGGGAAACACAGTGACAAGGGAGAAAGGCCAAAAGGGAGAGAGGAAGAATATAAAGGTTGAAATAAAAGAAACCCACAGAGCTCCCCTATTCAAATGGCTTTTAAAACAACAAAGGAGAACAGTGAATGAAAAAAAAACATTTTCACCAAGGAGCTATTTTTAGACTAGGCCACTTACCCCCAGCGGGTACACACTCCTGCTCATAGAGTGAGCAGGCTAGCTGCCTGCTAGTATCCTTATTAAAACTTGTGGAAAAGTGCAATTGTCGTTTAAATTATGACGAACTTACACTACAAAAAGCAAAAAGCTGCATTAAAAATAAATGAGGATATGACAGAATCGGTGGATCTTGGTAGAGGAGTAAGGCAGGGATGCTGTCTGTCGCCACCCTTGTTCAATATATATGTTGAGGACATGATCCATAAATCTTTTGATGGGAGAGAGGAAGGAGTCAGCATTGGAGGTAGGAAGATAAGAAGTATAAGATTCACAGATGACATGGTGATATTAGCAAATGATATGCAATCACTTCAAAGGTTGATAAAGGTTTTGGAAGAAGGGATGAAGGAATATGGGATGAAGATAAACCTAGGAAAGACAAAGGTGATGCCAGTAAACTGTGAAAATTATACGAGTGTGAAAATAAATGGTGTAATAGGAAAAGTGAATATCTACCGGTACCTAGGAACGATGGTGACAGACGTCTGGAGAAGTATTGCAGAAATAAAAGCAAGGATAGCCATGGCAAAAGAGGCCTTCAGCCAGAAGAAAAACTTGCTATGCAATAAAAGCCTGGATCTGGAGCTGAGAAAGAGACTAGCTAAATGTTATTCATGGAGCGTTTTCATATATGGATGTGAAGCGTGAGGTAAGAGGGAAAGGAATAGAATAGAAGCTTATGAGATGTGGGTGTGGAGAAGGATGGAAGAAGTAAGATGGGTAGAAAAGTTGAGAAATAAAGAGGTTTTGAGCAAAGTAAAAGAAGGAAGATAGCTCCTAAAGGAAATAAGGAAAAGGAAAGGAAACTGGTTGGGCCATGTGATGAGAGGGAAAAGTATAATAACTGTGGCACTTGAGGGTTCAATTGAAGGAGAGAAAAAGAGAGAAAGGAGAAGAATTAAATTGGTGGATCAGGTGAAGAACATCAGCTATGATGAAGCAAAAAAGGAAGCTCGGGACAGAAGCGGATGGAGACAGCAGTGGTGTACAGGACCTGCAAGCAGGCAGAACACCAGATGATGATGACACTACATTATGCCTGTATCTCTTCAACTTACGACAAAGCAAATTAATATTTTGTTAAACCAAAGTTGAAACTAAAGAATTTGTTTGGATTGGATGGATTGGATATTTGGGGAGGCGACCGACAGCTAAGGTCATTTGTACCACAGGGGATAGGTAAGGGAGGAAGGGTGAATAGAAACCCGGTGTCGGCATTAGCCTGCTCTTAAAGATGGGCGCCAAGGGGACCATGGTTAAATGTCTGGATTGGATATTTGGGGAGGCGACCGACAGCTAAGGTCATTTGCACCATAGGGGATAGGAAAGGCAGGAAGGGTGGATAGAAACCCGGTGTCGGCATTAGCCTGCTCTTAAAGGTGGGCGCCAAGGGGACCATGGTTAAATGTCTTACGCGACAGACAGAGTACTGCAATTGAAGTGCCCTCCACAAGACACTCAAGTAGGGATCAGGTTTCCTCTGAAAAACATCCTCCTCTGCATGGATTTGAACCCAGGTTGTCCGTATGGTTAGCCAGTACTCTAGCCACAACACCAACCCTATCCCCAAATTTGCTTGAGATCCAATGTTAAAACAACAAAAATAATTCAAGATGACCAGAGGAAATACAAGTACTAGCACCTAGAGCACCGAAAGTTTAAGGTAGAAGACCCTCAGTAGAGGAAAAGACATGAAAACATACACAAGTTGACCGTCTTCAAAGAGCAAAGCTAGGGGTTAAAGAAGGTGCTGTTTCAGGATGTCCACCGCACAAACATCTACATGTGCATGTACAAATAAAAGCTAATCCCATGCATCTGGAAGAATTCCCAAATTTGCAAGTTTAAGCCCGATTAATTGTTAACTGAAAGAATAAATATGCTTGCACTAAAACTCATAAACACTACGTTAAAACAGTATAGAAACAATATAGTTACTGTTACATAGCTCCAGAGAACAGATGTTTATTTATTGTAAAAGTCAGTAAAACCTCCACATCACAATCTAAATACTACCCTGCGATCTGTCGCATGGGCATGTGGCAGGGGGTGTTAGGACACCAGCCATGTAAAGATGTGAGGAATAAGGTTTTGGGAGGTGAAATAGCGACATGTATTATAGAGTTGTACTTAGTGAAGCTCATTTTTTCTTGTGATTGCATAATGTGCGCAGAAAGAACTAGTTTTTTTTACCTATCTGTTTGGCAATGTATCTCTCTTATTTTATTGCTACTGTCATACCTAGAGATGCAGTGAGACGTTATGATAATATTGACTGTGTTGCTCTGAAACACAATAATTCTGACTTTCTCAAGCATATCCAAATGGAATGTATGCATGAATTTTTTTTCAGTAATAATACTAAACAATGAGTTCAGAATTGAAGGAAGACTGCTGCAAATATACATTTCTGAGCTTTAAATGCATATGAATGTCAGTGTTCAAAATGCTAATTGCCAAAATAATTAAGATACCAACTACGTGAGATATGCCTTATGGCATCATTTATCCATTTCCGAGGCAGCAGGTCCTGTAGACACTTCATGCAAAATCAGTGTTTACGGAGAGGAATAACCATGGATATGTGCAGAAAATGTCACAAACCATTTAAGGCTGGCAATATAAAAAGCTATCTATGAGCAGCTATAAATATGCAATGCAAATGATGTCCAGATAAAATTCTAATACATGGCTTAGTTTTCTGGACATCACTGAGTTTCTTATGACGTTCTCAGTAAAAATCAAGCAAATGACCCATAATGACAGATTATGGTCCAGATTTTAGATTATAATCAGTTAAATAACCTGCAAAAAACAAATACACCAATAAATATGATAAACACTAACTATACTAATAACATTTGCATGATAGGGTATTTTGCCAGTCACATTTCATGGTGTTTTAGCTCATTTGTATACAGATAGAATGGCATTTGAAATTAGTACAACAGATTCTCTGCCACCTCAAGGCCTAAGATCAATAAATAAGACACTACAACCCTACCAGCCATTGACGTAGCTATACAATATCACCCATCATTCCCCTGATAAATTTATCCCTTAAACTGGGCTTTAATTTAATTCGCATAGGTGCCCCTAACAATAGCCTCAAAGGCCTTTTCACTGCAGGCATTTTAGCAGGCAACTATGGACACTCTCACACAACCATGCACTGGGAGGTGAAAATCCTACCCAGGTGGTATTTTAACCCACGTTCTTTGATAAAGGATGCATTTTCGGGTGCCTCACCATATTGCTGTTTTTTGACAACTATAGTTTTGCCAGAATTCCAGCAGGTGTCTTCAGGTTGAAGTGCTGGTACTGGTGAATGAACGGCTTTAGGTATGCCTGTCGTCTGCTCCTGATTGGCTGTGACCTTTACTGTTCTGGTGCCAATTTTTTTTCCTGTTGTTTTGATTCGAAACTGTTGTCTTCAAAAAACAACAATGTAGTGAAACACACAAAAATGCACCCTTTATAATCACAGCACCAAGGAAACCTTCGCAGCATCTCTGTTACTCTTTGCTTGGGAGACACTTTCCTGGCATCACTGGATATTGTCCTTTCCTAAATTATGCAATCCAAGGATGACCATTAAATTTTGGGAGGAACATAGTTGTAATAACCATAACTCCAACTCTATGAAGTAACTCCTGATCTTTGTACAACTGCTAACTTGGTGGCCAAAGTAATTATCCACTGTAATTATATACCTACATCGTTCACTCTTTCATAAAAACAGTGGATGGTGCATGCTACAAGCAAATTGTGGTGATAAAGTTTTTGTTAAGTTAACACATAATTGTCAACCAATAAAAGCTTATGTACCAAGTCCTTATTAACATGGGAGTAATGGAAAGAAAACTTTGTAATTCCACATAAATATTTAATGTACGACCTAGGTTTCACTGCAGGCATTTTAGCAGGCAACTATGGACAATCTCACACAAACATGCACTGGGAGGTGAAAATCCTACCCAGGTGGGATTTTAACCCACGACTCTTTGATAAAGGCTGCATTTTTGGGTGCCTCACCCTATTGCTGTTTTTGACAACAACAGTTTTGCCAGAATTCCAGCAGGTGTGGAGACCTAGGTCGTACATTATATATGTATGTGGAATTACAAAGTTTTCTTTTCTTTTCATTATGTTAAGTCGATTCCATGAAGTCACGCCCGAGACAACGAATTATAACATGGGAGTCCCTAGGGATTCAGAGGCTACATGCTAAGCATAGCTTGCAAGAGAAATTCAGGACTGATTTCAGAGCGACACAGAGAATATTATCATGACACCACACTACACTTCTAGGTCTAACAGAAATGATAAAATGAGTGAGATACAATGCCCAAAAGATAGGTACAAAAACTCGTTCTTTCCACGTACAATAAGCGACCACAATAAAAACTGAGCCACTCTAAATACATACCCATAATACAGATCATCATTTCACCTCCCAAAACCATATCCTTTAGATCTTTACACGGCTGGTGTCCTAACACCATCAAGCCACACACCCATATGGCGGCTCATAGGGTAGTATGTAGATGTCCCTTCCAGGCATTAACCATTCAACATTATTCAGTCAGAGTGACCGACTTGGTTATCCTCAAAATAAAAGGAAATCAGGAGAAATCCTCAATGCCAAGAAATTCCATAAATCATCCTAAAAACACATCGCAAGGGAACAGGCCAGGAGCTTGCATTAAAAACTTTTGACTGAAAAAAATTCACCATAAAAAATTACATATGCTGTAAGCTGCTCACTATAGCAACCAAATGATTAGCACTGATCTCTTAACACACTTTCTTGAACTCCATGAAGATGAAAATATTTTACTGATAAAACCCATAAATATCTGTAACTAAGCTACATTATTTTATACTAAACAAAGATAAGATTAAAGGGAATAGGAAAACAAGTTGGTAAATGGGTTGAAAAGCGGAAGAATGGAAGGAAGCATAACACGCACAGGGACTGATATTCACCCCCTGTCAGCCTCCTTCCAACTTTCCACCTTTTTTTCGCCTTAGCCATGAAACAGAAGAGCAGACACTGAAAGTAGGTAAGAATAGTAAGTTTTAAGCAAGGAAAATTGACCAAAGAGTCTGAGAGTATCACTTGAAATTCATGCTGACTGAAGTTTATATAAAATTACTACGTACACCTGTGCCAGGACCAAAATATATATTTGAGATACCATGAGATTCACGTTTAATGAGAAAGTGTTAACGAAGGTTTACTGCAGTATATTAAAAAACTCAACCAAACAGTGGAAAAGTTTGAAATACTTGACTGGGTAAAAACATCGATGGTGCAACATGAATGGTGATTCCTGTAAATATGTACTTTCTTCTGAAATTACCTTGACCAAAAAGAGAATTAAGAAAAAGAAAAACGTGACACTGAAGAATAATTAGAGAAAAAAGAAACTCTTCGCAGTTAATGACGATTAAAGCAACTAACTGCAAAGAAAGCAATACGCCCAAGGGCCTGGACTATTGCATGTTGAAGTTATTCAGTCACTCAACCCTTTCATGCCACATGAAACACACAGACAACGAGGATTTTCCTATGCAAAAGAACGAAAGTCTACCGTATGCAAAATTAATTTGATGACTTTAAATGAGAAAAAATTCATTCAATTCACAGGGCAAGAAATGGATTACTTTGAGGAATAGAAAAATAATGGGTTTGCAGATCTTCGGGGATGCTCAAAAATTAATGTCTTTGGTAAGAGTGTTTTCTTCACGAGTTTGCTTAAAGACATCACCATCCTATCGTTGATTGATCCCCAGATATTAACATTAAAACAAAGCTCTGATAATACTGATTCCTTAACAACTTGCATGGATTTCGAAATGTATTGTATTAATTATAGCATAGCCCTGTTGTCACATAGTCCTACCGTGCAAAAATTAGAAAGGCAACTCTATTTTGATGGTGATGATCCTTTTAGATTCAATTCTCTCAAGAAGTACAGTCCATGTGAGATCCAGCTTTCCAGCACCAACTTAACCCTTCTGCATTGAAAGCCACACATGGATGAGTATTTTCCATGCAAACAAACAAATTCCACACATAAACAACATGGATTTTCCCATGCAAAAGAGCAGATGCATACCATACGCAATATGGGATGAAGAAAGTGACTGCCACCATAACAATAAACCTAGGTATTCTGTCACCCCTCAAGACCATGCTTATGGAGAGTCAATGCCCTCTTCACAGCAACTCAGCTAAACCCTTTGTCTCGATAGCTACCACCTCCTCCTAGTCAACTACTGCTATTTGCATCGATTTGAACAAATGCTTGTTGCATACTATAAAAATATAAAATTTGAAATGAATTACTTTTTCCTTATTATGAGTAAATTTCAAGCATACTTCTAGCATTCATACATACAGAGGAAACTAGTACATAACTTAACCTGGATTAAAAGCACATTTACCATATGCATTAACATGCACACTGCAGATCAAGAACCCAGATGAAAAAGCATGATGGGGAATATGTTTTCGCAATTCTAGCAGCAGAAAATTTTAGCTCACCATTAGCAGTACAAGACGATGATTCCAAAAATATAAAAAATAAAATTTCATTGGAATGGGTGTAGCTCTACAGCCTTAGAATATCAATAGATAAAAAATTAACAACCAATGGCCATTAACTATTGGATTCTTCCCTTCCGGCACTTCAACTGTAAATGTTGTTAGTGCTTATCTTCCTTCAGTGTGCTGAAGATGGACACTTTGCGGCTGAAATACGGGTAAATCCTTTACACCTAACGTTTCCTTCTTCCGAATGCCTCAAGTGTTTCGCAGGTTCCCCATTGTGAATCTCTTCCTAATCCCCAATACAACTCCTAGCACCTGATGTTTTCTTCCCCTTTTCCCCCCTCCCTTGAGCGTTTCGTGTGTTCCCGTCAGTGCACCCCTACTAGATCCCAAACAGCTCTAGCATAGAACTACAAGGATGTGTGCTGTCCGTCTTGATGAGGAGGCCTGATGCGGAATAACTCACCGTGATGGCTTGTCTCTCCCCGCGTGAGGTACCAATACTTAACGGCCATTTGGTGTTAATTTTTTTACCAATTAATAAAATTTCATTTAAATTTTCACGTGCTCAGAAAAAGCACTAGGAATTCATATAAAAGTATTTTATGTATATCACAAAAATTTGTACAAAAAAACATTGCAACTTTAGTCAGTCGACTGTGGACTCATGCTGCCTAAGAGACTTTTAATCCTTAAAGAGCGTCTAAGCCAATGGCTGAGGAAAGGGCCCTCTGTCTCACTGAGTAAGGGTCCAAGGATGAATGGGTTGCATACCTCTGCCTTCCATCGCTACGAAAGAGCTTTGTACAGGATATGTTCATGGGACTTGTAACAGGGAAGCATTTCCCTCTGCAAGACTCAGACATGAAAGGGTTGGCATGTGTATCATTGTATAAAGCCTGTTTTACAAGGGGTACACAACTGCATAAGCTGATGTATGTACAAAAGTGAATTTCAAATTGCATCGCGTAAAGTGGTGAATTGCTAGAATGAATGTGCGAATGCCTGAACGCAAGACGTCAAAATAGCCCCTGCTCCATTGTCCATTGTTATTGGATGCCAGATTGAGGAAATAACGCAGTTTAAAACTGTGCATGTTCGTGCCCCCGTGTACAACAGGCTAAAAAGTGTCTTTTCATCAGGATGAACTTCCTCCATCTCACCAAAGGCATACTATTTCTCAAATTTATACATGATGACCAACCAATTCCACACAAGAGACCCACTCTCCAGTACTTGATCATCAGAGAAGAAAATCAACAGAAAAACATGCTCAACCAGTAGTCTGGTATGGAAGAAAAACGGTCTGTTTTGGTTATCAAGGGCATGCCGGAAACAACAGAACATATTTAATGGGAAAAGTATTGTAATCAGCACTATTACAAAGAAAATCTGACAATATTTTCCATTTACAGTGATCAGGAACATCCATACAAGCAGCTTAATAGATAATCGAGGACGGATTTAGATACAAAAATGCATACTTTCTTAAGATAAATATTTAAACTTCATGATTCGAATAATACTCACATTCATCAATGGATTTACTCAAAACTTACATCAGGAGTTCTAACTAAAAGAAAAGCACAGTAGAGAAAGGCAGATTTTAAAAGCAAGACACACTTGCCACAAATCAACACGGTACAATTTTACCGAGATACGAAATACATGTTTCCCAGGTATTCGTCAGGCTTGCAATAACTCAGTCAAGCTTTCAAAACAAGAATAGCATGGCAATATATCACAATTCAGTAATTTACCTCAGTGAAATCAACAATCAAAATGTTTCACTTCACCAATTACATTTCCAACAGTCTGTGCCTACCATGCATTTGGAAATCCTTACCAATTTTAAGGAGTGGACTGCAACAAAATGAACTGCACAGAACACAAAATACAATAACGTCAAATTATACAATGATTGCATTTAAATGCTTCAATAAGTCATTAAACCCAAAGAAATTAAATTCAAAGACAAATTAGTCTGTAACAACGACCAGAGAAAAAATTAAATAGGCTGTTAATCCTGGGCCTTGCTAACTCCACATAAAATAAGTTGACTCATCTTAATTACCAGGTATGCCAACACCTACGGTTGATTTATTTAGTTTAATAGATGGACGATCGGTAAACAACCAATCTATCGAGTCCAAAACAAGTAAACTCATGTCTTGTAAAACTAAACTAGGGTACCAAACAGAATGACTACAAACGAGAGATCAAATCGAATTAAAATGGAAGAAATGATAATAAATACCACACTACTCAAGGAGGAATATACCTGGATGATGGTGACAAGGTGGAACCATAAAACGACGATGAGGTATGACACTGGATACTTTCGCCACACAGCAAATTATACAAGTCATTTAATAACAAACCATAAAATAAATATTCTTTGATTGGTGAATACTTCTTAATTGGGTAAATTAAAAAAATAATCGCTGTATTCACCCAAGGAAGGCACAGGAGATTAAGCATTTCATCCGAGTCCCCAATAATTAATTTAAAACTTTCGAATACTCAACAAATAACAGTAACTTAACACAAGTGAAATCCATAATCACTTCTGCAAAAACATTTCAAATGAGGGAACTTCAAATGCCTTTTCTTATTAAAGTATCACAGACTGAGCGTTTATTATATATAAAATTAGAAATCATATACCTTATTACGAACGTCACTAGTTTCACGCATTCCTAGTCCACAAAAAGTGAGTCGTTCTCATTCCAGTCCATTAAAAATATGTAATCCACGACTCTCCTCGAGATATTTCATGCCTGTAACAAGGCATGGATAAACGTCATTTACAGTATCACTTCCATCAATGTCCAGGATGACTACTTAAATCAAATATTGTGGTATCTTCTTCCTCCTCGTCTACCCCCAGAGGTGTCATCTCTAGATCTTCTCTACTAGCTAGAATGCCATATTTCTTCACCTTCGTTTTCTTTCGCCCCAACCTGTGAAAGTAAAATCAACAATAAGGAAAGACAATGAGTGACAGGGGCTATGAAGACGAATCAAAATCCCTCTTACCTGATAGCTCTCACGGTAAAATACATTATTACTATCACACTGAGGCCTAAAAATACATAGAAGCCTCTAAGCAGTGCTCCAAAATTCATTGCCTCAGCACTATTTCTCCGCCACGTTCCATCCAAAGTTCCATTGGTTTTCAATTCTTCATCATTTCTAGAGAGAGATGTGTCCACTGGCTTCGGCTTAGCTGGGACGACTGGGACCGAACTAAGGTTTTTAGTCTCACCAACGTTGGGCAAACCATTACTCGTCTCGTTAGGCACAGAGACTTTTGAAGAACTGTTCAACCCTTTAACCTCAGAAATGACCTCATGAAGGAGAGATGAATTTTCACGGCTCACTTTATCTTCCCCCAAAATTGGGGTACACAGAAGAAAGAGAGCCACAGCAAACCTAATGTACATTATAGCAATCTTCCTCAGCAAGTCCAAATCAGCAGAGCACTCGATATTCTCAATAGCAACGCCAAGCTACCCACTTTTGAACCGAACACATCAACGAAGAGTTACACACCATATTAGCCGAATATGTTTCATCAGCATATCGGATAGAGACTTCCGCTCATTATCAGATATAGTTTCCCACTCCCAATAATTAAACTGAATCAAGGAAAAAATAATTACAGATAGCTATTAGATAGTTAAAACCTTTCTGCAATTAACAACGCAAAACTATAAACGCACAAACAACTTTCTAACACTCAAAGGCGTTGAACTTACACGCCAACTTTACAGAGGAAAAACAAACACGTCTCGAAACTCTGTCGGCTACGCATTTTGTACACACAAACCATGGAGATTAAAAAAGAGAAGAATCCTATCCCTAGTGTGCTTTCGGCCATGTTGTTCGAAGTAAACAAACCAATATTACCAGTTTTATTATAGGCCGCAAGTAGCGCTGACGAGGCCCAGCGAGGCCTTGCAAACTCGTTGCCCTAGCAAAACTCGCTGCAGACATGCAATATTTGGTTGGCATCCGTTCACTGATGTTTTTATTTTAATCGGCTTTAATTTTCAACGGACTTCCCTTTTCTCTCGATCGAGCTCTCACGATTAAAGTGTAAGAAAATTTGACGGGACATTGATAACGATCACCTTGCTCTTGCATGCTCTAGCGATTTTCTTTGAACATTCTGTCATTATAAGTACTTATCACTATGGCTTGACATATACCATGACTTCACTTTATGCTATGGCTTGAAGGCTTACTATATCTTTTGCTTCCAAACTGGCCAAACGTTCCTTCAGTTCGAGCTAGTAAAATATAAGTTTACAAAATGTTTGCCTGCTCCGAGCCTCATAGTGTGCAGCACGCTGTGCGGGCAAACTCAAAACCTCAATTCTTACGCTCGAAAATATAACATGGAGAAGCGGAAGCTTGCCCATAAATTCATCTCCTTGACACAAACACTACTTAACAGTTGAAGAGATGTAAGCGCAGTGTGACTGGTTATTTAATTTTCTTTCACATCACATGATCATTGCAGTTACTTGAATGTGACAGATATTAGTTAGATTGTCATTTTTCCCATTTTTAGTGGTATTTTAGCTTGGTTACAATAATTTGCCGGTTAATGTTCGCATGACACGATCCACCCATTTCCATTCATATGGAAATCTATCTCTGTGGGTCAAGCGAATATTTACCGAAAGTGCTCCGCTGAGTTATTTGCAAGCATTTCTCGTTAACATTCCCCCCATCAATTGGAAATCTCTCTCTATATTAATGTATATGTTCGACGATCATCGTCAAAACCGACCATTGTAGTTTCTGTTTTTTACCAACAACCTAAGTCATTCGTTGGGATTGGATTTTGGGGAGGCGAACGATAGGTTAGGTCATTTGCGCCACGGGATTGGTAAGGGAGGAAGGGTGGATAGAAATCCGGCGTCGGCATTAGCCTGCTCTTAACAAAAGGCGCCAAGGGGACCACGGTTTAACGTCTCATCCGACAGACGGAATACTGTACTTGAAGTGCTACCCCTCTTCCGAACATCCACCGTAGTGCTCTCCACAAGACACTCAAGTAGGGATCGGGCACGGACTATAAAGATCCATTATCCTTAGGATCGAGTTTCCTCTGAAAAACATCCTCCTCTGCAGGGATTTGAACCCTGGCCGCCACCACACCAACCCGATTCCCCCAAGTCATTCGGGGAGGGGTGGATGGCACTGTTGTTTGTTCATCCGAAGGTAACGAAAAGTGTCGAGACTCGGGTCGTGATTAGAACCTCTCACAAGGGGAGATAAAGTAGTCGTTTTATTCTTCCGTACGGAGTAAAATCTGTCACTTATCCTTAGCCACTTAGCCATGCTGTCACTCAAGCTATTCAATTGTGCTTCAAAGTCACGGGTTAATTTTCTTCTCATGCACCTTTAATGTACCGTGGATTTTCTGCTTTTCCGATCGCCAGTGAACGATGAAGCTCACCAGTCGTTCTTTCCATGCCTTACCACCTGAGCAGCATACAGACTTTAGGGCCAAAGCTTTATTAAGCAAAATTGCTCTATAGCAATCCCGTTTCATCTGCGTTGAAAATATCCATGAGTGCATAATTTTCCAGCAATCGAGGAAATCTCTCAGCTCTGGCAGTAACATCTTCTGGAACCACAGTAGCTGACTCCCCGCACACTGCTTTCAGATCGATATTGTTGTCTAAAATTTTTGAGCCTCCTGATAGAGGCCTTGATAACCCCAACTTTTAAGTCCTGCGGCAATTTCCAGGGCTATTTGCTGTAATAACGAACCGAATACAGGCAAATTTTTCGCTCTCACTTTCTTAAACCCCTTGAAAAGAGCACAATGTTATTCTTAGGGACCACTTCATCGCACTTTGTGGTTTGTCATCCAGTTTCATTATTAAATCCTTTTTGCTTCTGCATGTCTGTAATTTGAATCTTGCTCACATTAAATTTTATAGCTTGCAAATTCTGCACACCACTTTTGTCTTTCGTAGCTTTCTCTATCACCTGCACTTTCTCTCGAAGCATATAAGACTTGTTCCCTTCAGCATCACCGAATAAGTTCTATATTACAAAGCAACATCGACGTTCACTGCTCGAATAACTCCACCATATTGACAACGCACATTTACTCAGCAGTGCTTTGCACTATTAATTGTCAGACATGTTAGAGGAAAACACCCTCTAAATTTACCTGGAAGGACCCTCGACCTTCTAGAATTATCCACTTACAAGATATCCATCTGGGAAAAAAATCTTCAAAAAGTCTGTATCCTTCAAGTCGGAGTGTCCATGTCCTGAAGTGGGAGTGCCGGTAAGTTAGAGGGCCAGTCCAACACCGAGTTACATACAACTCTGTCCGGGATACAAACTGTCTTTAAGTTGGAGGTATCCATACAGGTATATATAGGTAAAATTTAGTTTGGTCAGTCTTACACATCAATGCTTTAGTACTCCTGATTATGGTGGAAATGTCATTTATGTTCCTGAGGAAGTCTCACGCAAAATTTGAATTCTTCAGTTCTGAACGAGATACATGGCAGCATGAAAGGCTAAACCGAAAAATTATATTGTTTTCCAAAATCTGGCTAGCTTTGCAACTCAAATGCTTAGTCACTTCCTGAGGCATGGAAAACAGCTTCATGTAGAAGATAAAACAATAGAAGGGCAAACAGAAGGATCACAGAGGAATAAATGGAGCAGTCATATTATGAAGGATGTCAAGATGAATAATACTCAAGGCTATCTTTAGACAGACGAAAATGGCCACTTTATGATACTGGAATAAGACACTGCATAAGTGGAAATGAGCCAAACGGCCAGGTTCTCGGGAACTGAGGCTAGAATGAGGACATAAATTGAACAACTCAAAACTAATTCAAGGGGGTACCACAACATCGATAGGCATGATAGTGAAGATCAGGAGAAAATGTATGTCATGTTGATTCACTCATCTTAAGCCCTGGCTACATGATACATTAACCCATAAGAGTTAATGTGTGAATGCATGCATGTGAAAATTCACCATGTAACCACACCAACTTGTACGAATGTATGAACAGGAAAATAGAACCTGCTCTATTTGGTTCATGCATTCATACAAGCACTTGTATGTACATGAGCACGTATGGGTTAATGTATTGTGTAACCAGGCCTTATACATATTAGGCCTATACAACATAATTACAGCCTGATAATGCTATGCATGAACCCATTAAATCTTATGTGTTGATGCTTGTTTCATCATAAGTTCATATAGATAAAAGTAGCCACTCCAACTAGGACTATGCATGCATTCATGGCAAGAAAATAAGCCCTATTCCAATGCTGTGAATTCATGTATTCACACGTGAACTCATATTGATTAATGTATCAAGAAACAGCCATTTGTTGCAGTTTTATTCCTATAACCATTGAATCACAATTTTAGAGATAAGTGGATGAAACTGCCTCTTCAAGGATAACAGGGAGTAACACATATTAAGTGAGTAACGACTGTGAACATTTAACATAAATCTGCTCATATATTACAAACTATATTACAGCATCAACTGACACACAATAGTACATAAACTATCATATACACAGTGAAGAAAAATATATATATATATACTTTATATTTACAAAGAAATTCTGGTTTTTACCCACAGAGTAAAATAAACCGGCAACTTTCATGGGATTCTTCACTATTTACATTAATACTTAGTCAAACAACCACTTTTCACAAAAACAGGAATTTCTCGGGCGATGAACACTGTCCAGTAGGTTCTAGAAGTCAGAAACTCAAATTCTCACACAGATGAAGTATCACCCATTGTCAAAACCTCACCATACCACACAACAAACGGAAAAGGGCATGTTAGATCTCCAACTCCATTTAAAATCACGTCCAGGAAACGTTTCAGCCATGTAATAATACTTTTACCGCTTTAAGCCACACATTCACTTCACGCTAGTACACATCACGTATGACGCAATCATGAACTCAACAAAATCAAAGCAGTGCACCCGATGTACTAGGCGGATTTCCTACAGGGACAGGAAAATTTCCCTCAGTCCAATGTATAAGATTATGTTCAGGCATTTGAGATGACTGAAAATGGTCTTTGAGAAGCATTTGAGAGAAATTACAATGCATTTGATAGGCATCATTTTCTCTCACAGCATCACCACAGAGCCGGTACAGATCTGAAAAGTAATTAAAACCACATGAAAATTGAGAAGGAAAATGATATTCCAAACAAAGAAATTAATGACTCTGCTTAATGAATGAAAGATAATGCTAGTTAATTCTAAGAGAGATTATAGTCTTTCCAATTTCCATTGTTCTCAGTGAGGTAATGGCAGCATGATTGATAAGCTTCACAGCTCACTAGAAGAGGTAACATGATTTTTATTCTACTACCAATTTATATTTTCATAATGATACAGTTCAACCATTTCAATTGAAATTTACTATCTTCACACTTCATATATCCGCTATATTTATGTATTTAATGGCCGATTCAATATTCACACATCCAACAGAGTAATGAGATCTACAAGTCATGGTATTTGCTCAATATACATGGTAGAGAGACGTAGCAGGACGACAATCCCTAGGCCCGGAAGGTGATGTTATATTACCAAATTTGTTATGTTATCAAAGTTATGACCAAAATAAACAATCCCAACAATAACACAGGGAGAACTGAAAAAGGGACGGCCAGAAAAGAAGACTAGAAAATAAAAATTAGGAGTGAAGGTTGTTTTTCTTTGTGTAAAAGTGAAAAATATTACGGTGCACAATAAACGTGTAGTACAGAGATTTAATCTCCTTATTTGTTCCAAAAAATTGTCAAATGACTAATAAGGACAGATACATAATTTCACCATACTGGCCTGAAAAGATTGAGGAGTAATTTTTAATCCAAAAGCTACCTCAGTAAGTCACATTTGTATTACACATGAGTACATACTATTGCATAGTAATAATATGTTGATTAAATTTGCCATGCTCGTGGCTTCATAAGAACAACAATGCCTCCAGTGCTGGCGTACACAGGAGAGGAGAACTTCTACTTGGTACATATTCACCCCCACCTCTCATCAATACATCCGCTTGTTAATCATCACATATTTAGGAGGGCTAGACAGTGTAGCTGGCTAGCAAACCTAATCAGCGTCTGGGAGATTCAGATTTCAATCCATGTCAAGTAAAAAGATATTACCATACAGAATTCCACCATAG
Organism: Ceriagrion tenellum; assembly: GCA_963169105.1. Lineage (NCBI taxonomy): Eukaryota > Metazoa > Arthropoda > Insecta > Odonata > Coenagrionidae > Ceriagrion > Ceriagrion tenellum. The sequence continues at coordinate 85,612,351 of OY720642.1, read as the reverse complement.
AGGTGTACCTCATATTATTTCTAGACAATTTGTGATGAAAGTCCAGTTTATTTATTCAATGTAATCAAAGATTGCAGCTTCTACTTAGCTAAAATTCATTAAAAATGAAAGAAAACACTATATTTTCACACGATTAGTTCGGTCAACTCTAACTTCAATTGTAATACATCATTTTTAAGATGCATGAAAATTATGTACATGCCTTCACACCACAGTCAGCCTAATAAATTGTGCGGAAATATCATGTCTATATTTTATTTATTCAAGCTACTTATAATGCACATAAGTAGTTTTTCCCAAGAAATTAGCATTAATAAACTCAATACAGAGGTAAGAGATTAAACCAAATGATCATAGCTATAGCATTGAGAGGTCAGTTACAGAAGTACCAAATATGTAGTTTCTACAACCCAAAATAAGTAAAGAGTTCCACAACTTTATAAATCTCATAACTATTGACTCTGCTGATAAATGTGTCTGAAATAGGCTTCATCAAGTGCATTTTAAATTGAGTTAACATTGTGACAGGCAAACAATTTTTTCATGCAATGCAATAAAAATGAACACTTATAACTTGTTTCAATGAGTTCCACTAAGTTCTGTCAATGAAATTCAGCCATTACACACTAAAACATTCGATTGACTAACCTTTTAAGATAGCTGAAGCCCATAACTGTACATGAACATCAGGAATTTTACTAGCAAGCTGCATGGCAGGGGTTACCATGTTCATACTCTCCCTACTATTACATAAGGATAAAAATATATGACCCAAAAGAACTAGTGAGCACGAAGTCAGTCTATTTAAATCCTCCGCATTAGCCATCTTCAGTGTTTCCCGAAGGTAGCGCCTGCAAATTGAAGTCAAAGAGACAATGAATCAAGAGGCATTTTCAAAACACTTGAAATTAAAAACAACCTCAACCATAAAACTCACTTAGCTTCATTGTAGCGAGCTTGGAAAAATGACTGAAGGCCTTGGACATAATAAGCAGCTGCACGTAAACTATGGGAGTGAGTAGGTAAGGTCTCAGGATTAATACGCTCAAAGAGAGCAGTGAATTCCTGCTCTCTTTTCGCCCTAAGGTAAACTATCGCTAAATTGAGATTGGCAAATGTCCACAGATCACGTTCTTGAGATGTCTGAAAAAAAGAACATCAATTCATGAAATGCTTTCTCAGTTTTCAAAGAATTTTTAAAACATTACATATTCACAAATATTAACAAACAAACATTTACCAAATATTAGCATTTTTTAGAGGGGAAATTGTATTATTTTAACAAAACTCTATATTTAGCACTTAGTCGTCATTTGTGGAAAAGTGGGACTTGGTTAAAATATTTTGAGGTAAAACTGAAGGTTTATTTAGTTAATATTCTAAATTAACAGTTCACAATTGTAGGGAAGATGGGACCAATTAAGAGGTCGGCACATAGCATAAGGGCATTTTTGTCAGCAGTAGCCATCTCTTTGTCAGCCCTGCGCTGGCAGCATTAACCACAACATATTACTTTATTGTCTAGGCGCAGGGGTGGCGAACCTTTTGGCGATTGAGTGCCAAAGTTTATGATATAAGAGTATACACGCTTGACTTACATGCCAACCCATAGAGTGAGATAAACGTCTCCCTTAGCGCCCTCCCAGCTCCGCGTGCCAAAATAATTGCTCCACGTGCCACTTAGGGCTCACGTGCCATAGGTTCACCACCCCCAGTCTAGGGCTTTCATAGCATAACAATCTGCACAGCTTGTTCATCATAAATGATAAAATATAGTGAAGCCTGTATGTCTGTTACTCTTCTCAAAAACTAATCACCTGATTTACTTAAAAGTTTGCATGATTCCAGCGTACGCAAAGTGGAGTGCTATACCTATTACTTGTAAGTGCAAAATGTTACTAGTCTCGACACTTTTGACAAAAAGAATTACAATCAAGTCAGGGTAAATAGAGAAATCATATGCCAGAAAATATTATGAAATAAATTATGAATTTTTGACAGATCCTCAACTATGAAAGTTTCTCTACTATGATCCATTAATTAAAAATCCACAATTTTGCTGTATATATTACTGAATTGATGTTTTATTAAAATTTTTACCAAATAAGTGCTGAAAAAATTATTTAATTTCTTAAATAAAAATATTAGAATTATTTCCCTTTTCCACCAATGTAAAAGTAGAAGGGAATAGCTATGGAGATTTATTCTTACAATATCCACAAATTTGAAACCACTTTTAAAAACTTATATCTGCAACAAGGGGACTGTGATATTATGCAGAAAAAAGTTTAGAATTTTTCACAACATACAATTAAAACTTCCCAAAAATACCCTGAACTTACATTAGACATATCATTGACATTAATATGGTCCAGCTCTGATATTAACAATGCCATCAATTATTTGCCTTGATGGCAAAACAAATTATAGCTAGCTCTAAAATTAAGTTCAGCCATTGACAAGTATAAAACAAATGTGATGGTGAAACCATTTCATAACATTACTTGATTGTGATTTCACCACAAATATGGTGACCGTTTTTAATTATTCCTCAAAATTCATACAATATAACTCACCCTCAAAGCCGCACTAAACTGAGCTTCCGCAGATTCCATACAATTCATGCTCATGGCATATAAGCCTAACAAGGTGTGAAGTTGCGGCCGATGCGTAACAAGAAGCCGTGGCTGCTGTTGACAGAGACCACAAGCCTGAGAAATTTCTTGCAGCGCCATAGTCTTATTTCCCATAACCAGTCTACACATTATTATGTGTTCCAGGAGCATCAGTTGAAACACAGATAATATGGGCTTGTTATCGAGAACTGAAAAGGAAAATATATAAATTAGATGTATACCATAAAGTATATACATATCATCAAACATTGCTTATGTGAATTTACTCCTTTTTTAAAATAAATATGTACTTAAAAACACTGCAAATAAGTGCCTAAGGTAAAATGGCCATTAGCGATTTATGACATAGTTACTGGCACTCAATCATCATTATATTATTTACTATATAACACACAAGTAACAGCACCACACCTCAGTAACAATTAAATTTGAAGTCAGCCCACGAAATTTCATAAAAGAATGTAGTTTCTTAATGAAACACATCACACCAGTCAAATTTGCAATGATTTCCTACCCCAGATTTTCTGTTTAAGACTTTTGTCATTAACCTGAAATTTTCATATTACAAGGTTAATCCCAAAAGTAAGGTCTCCAAAGTGTTGAGGATGGAGATAAACTTTTTGTGCAGCTGTTGGCCGTACTGTTGTGATGGTTGCTTACCCCACTCCTGTACAAGCATGTGCATGCCTCACTTGAACGCTCATTCTTGGTTTGGCAGTCGCTGAGAATGGAGCTCCCATTGAATGCTAGCACCAAGTACAAAGTTCGCGCAGTTATTTGGTTTTTTAACACAAAAGGCATTGAACTGATTGAAATTCATCACCAACAGAAGGAAGTATACTGAGAGCTGTGCATGGATGTGAAAAACGTTTGCAAGTGGTGTAGAGAGATTACAGTTGGTCATACTGAAATTCACAACGAACAAAGGGTGCAAGGAGCAAGGGCCCAAGCATTCCCCATGACAACACTTGCCCACATGTCACCCGTCAAACCATCGCTCTCCTGCACATTTAAATGGAACATCATCACCCACCCACCCTACAGTCCAGACTTGGCACCCAACGACTACCAACTGTTCCCTAAATTGAAAGAACATTTGGTGGGAAGGCCATTCAGCTCCGACATCAAGGTGAAAGATGAGTTAAATCCTTTGATTTAGGTGAAATCATCAAGGTGAAAGATGAGTCCTTTGATTTAGTGAAAGATGAGGTTCAACACTTTCTCAAAGACATGGTGGCAAGCTGGTACGTCATGGGCATACAAAAACTGCCACAGCATCTACAAAAATGCATTGACCAAAATGGCAATTCTCTAGAAAATTATACAAATGTTTAACCTTTAAAATGATGTAAATGTCATAGAAAATAAACCGATTTTTAAATTTCTAAATAATAGGAGACCTTATTTTTGGGATTACCCTCGTATAAATAATAGACCATTGCCAATTAAGGCCTGTCAAATATGACAATTTTATCTCGGTGCATAAATAAACCACCGGGAAATCGGCAAGATGTAGAGTATATTTTTACAAAAAATAATATCTGTACTGTAAAACCGTAAACATAGGGTGATGTATCAATCCTTCTTCTATCAGAATACAGCTTTCATGACTGTAAGATAAAATCTGTAATTGGTCCATTCCGACAAGCTACCCTCGTGGTTTTCGGCAATGATATACTCAGATAGTAGCACAAATAGTTCAGTCTTTTTTCACAAGGCTTTGGTCAGCACTGCCTGTTCCTACACACTAATGACTTGGCAACAACTTGCAAGCAACTGTTGCCTTCAGCAAGAACCATTCTGGAGATAGAGGCTCCTGACATCAAAATAACTCGATAGGGTGGTAAAAAACATTATTTAACTGAGGAAAAACATAGGCAGAAGAGATCAACAGTCAGCATTTATATTTCCTAGGTAGCTCTAGCCAGCTAGAAATTTTCTATTTGAGTTGTGTCGGGGAGAGCATAAAAAATAGCCCAGATATGTCGAATTTATAGTGGTTTTTGGGGCCCTATTCATTAATCAGGCCATCATTGTTCAAATGCAATTTATTCAGCAGTTGGTATCCACCACATCTTCTCCACATATCTTCAGTGACACAATGTTGAATCAGGATTCGAAATTGCTCAGCCAGCCAAAGGAACAGTTAAAATCTTCAATTTTCTGACATAAAGCAATTTCTTCCGCCTTCTGTTGAATGATCGGGCCACTTATGGAAAATTCTACTCACAACACTTGTGGAAGAAGGCGTAATTTTCATTTTCAATTTCAGTGAACTTAACGCAGAGTAATTTTTTTCCTTTTTGGTGATACCCCCTCCTCCATTTTCTCTAGAATTTTCGCGCACTTGGCATTGATTGTTGAAAGCATTGACAATGACACATTTTTTTAAACATAAATATTTCTGCCAATTCAACACTAAGTAAACTTTTCCGCCACAGCACTTTTACTTAACTAACTCATATTTTCTCTGGTTTTCTTGGCAGTTGACGATGGAAGAAGGGAAGGGCAATGCTTACAAAGATCATTTCTCAATGACTACATCAAAACTCTCAATGAGGACAATAAATTAAACCTGAGTATTTTGATGATAACTATTTCCAGTCAGAATAATTATGCCGTGGAGCAAGTTGAGCGCAATCAGTCTGAAATAGCGATAAAAAAAGGCATTCTTGGGTGATATGCATGACTTAATTTTGCACTCAAATGCCATACCATCATCTTCGAACCCTAATTTTTTTTAGCACACGTGCACAGCAAACGATTTCTGTTATAGGTGTACTCATCATGGATATATGTTTGGGAAAAACGGGTATGAAATAAATGCCAGGGGTCATGAGAGTAAAAGGCTGGTAGAAGCATTAGTCTTCCATAGGTGAGTATGCTCGCATTCGATTAATTTGCGTTCCTTTACGTATTGTCGGTAACTCTGGACTCATGTTAACAATGCCGAATGCATTTTCGTTCGATTGGTGTCATATTTTATGAACTACTAAGCCTTTGATTAAAAGTCGTCCTTACTGTTGTACATTGAAAAATGTATTATCATTCACATAAGTCGCACTCAGTGCATGATATATTCGGCAACGATGATCAATGTCTTCACACTAACAAGGAGTGCCAAAAAAAACGCTGCTATGACCTGTCATCATTCGTAAAAACGAGTGACTTTTTAATTTCTGGTCTAAGACCTGATGTTAGTAATTTCACAAATTCGTTATTTCATAATATCGTGTGCTGTTACACGCATTTAGATACCCATTGGGTCGGGACCAAAAATTTTGATTCGTAAAATCAAATTTCGTAAATTTGAGTTTCGTAATTTATAGTTTCTACAGTAAATCAGTATGAAAATATCTTAAATGTAGGTGAATATTACCGAAAATTACTGTGATTTTCAGGGCCTGAGGTATATTACAAAAAATACCATCATAATATACAATAATAACTGAAGTAATTTTCATAATGGCCCATATCCACATATTAGTACTTTCCCTAGTTGAAACATCATGGCAGTAAATCAAAGTAATACGGCCCTTAGTCCCATGCAGGTCTTAAATGCTAAAGATGGTTCTAAGTAGTGATGGGACAAATGTGTTCATTCACTGATAATCGAGTACCCGAATGAATATATGGGTACCCAAACGAGTCGATGTGTACCAGGATGAATACTTAGGTACACAAATGAATACCTGGATACCAAGTGTAACGAAGGAGACTAGAGTACCATGGAGAATACTACTCGTGGCACACACGTACTTGCCCATGCAATTCAACCAGTTATTCACATATTCAAATGAGTACTCAAATGAGAACCTGGTATTCAGGCATTCATTTGAGTACCAAAGTATTGTGATGAGTACTCATGTACTCGTCCGGGTAACCAAGTATTCATTCGGGTATTCGATTAACAGTGAATGAATACATTTGGCCCATCCTTAGTGCTAAGAATCCCCCAATCATCCTTGAAAATTACAACATACTGTGTCTCCACTGAAATTTTTAAAGAGGGACTAATTCTGGAGAAATAGCCATGATGATTTCCAACCTCTAATAGGAGAGGCAACATATCCAATGAGAAACATCCAATACATCCAATGAGAAACAAATGGAAAGGAGGCACTTGGTTCTAACGGCAGGGATGATATATACTGCCACCCTTTCAATAAGAAGCATGAAAAACACTCTATCGTAAGTAAATTACTTACTTTTTAATTTCTCAATTTGCATCAGAGCTTTGTCTGTATACTTCTGAGCCTTATCCATATAACCAGCCTGCATACTGTGCATCACTGTCACAAGGTATACGAGAACATACAAATGTTCTTTGGGCATCCAAATGAACATGTCTCCCACACTTGTTGAAGTCAGAGCTGAAAAGAACCAACCAGACTAATGTTTACATTGCATACCAGTATCAAAAACGAGAATAATGAGAGCAATTTAAATAACTATTAAGGTCCCCAATATTCCAGGGGAAATTTAAAAAATTATCTTGAAAGAAATTTCATCCCTTCAATACTTTTTTTTGATTTAGTACTGATGTGTAATTATCAATCATTATGATTTGCTACACCTGATCTATTAAAACATGTGTGGAGGAAAATTCATATGTGACATGTACATGACAAATATACACACAAGAGATGAGCTGATTCATTGAACTACTCAACCTCTGATACTGAGTCAAACCATTCTGGCCAATTATTCCTATCCTGAATGTGAACGCACTCAAGGTTGCGAACATACACACCATATTTTAAAGATATTTAGTACACTGATCTGAAATAATGTACAAATATAATATTAAAAATCCCATAATTTAATTAATAAAAAGGGAAGATTTTGTCACTTAAACATAAATAATGAATCTCAATTCATATCACTACTGATTTTTTCCCCACAAACACACACAGTGATTCTGAGCAACATCCAACCATCCGGGCAAAAGCAACCTCCAAATGATTTTTCTGGTTGGATTACAGCAAAGTATGATAGGAATGCTATCAAAAAATGTTCATAATAAAGAATAGCTTTTGTCAATACCACACAAAAGTGCATGCTGACTAAATTACAAATGTTTAAAACCCAGGCAAAATAAATGCTTCATTAATAAATGGGCTTTCAAGTTCACAAGTACACATGTCAAAACTATTTTTTTAAACATAAATATTTCTGCCAATTCAACACTAATTTATGTATGCATACATAGCCAATTCAAATGAAAACTGGTAGTAGTTGTCAAGGAGAACTGTTGCCAAACTTTTACTTGAAATGTTCAGCATTTTTGAGCCTTGAATAAATTTGTAATGTCTTCACCTAGCAATCAACAAATCCTTTCTCGAATCATGACATGACATCCATTAAAACCATTTAAGGTCATCCTATACGATGCACACTTCAACAAATCTTGTTAATTACACAATGAAAGAAAAATACGATAATGGAGGGTATAAATATGTGGAAGTAAACGAAAAAGAATTCAGAGGAGAGTAAATATTCACTGCTTGTTTCCCCTCTACAAAGGTAGGAACAACGCTTGAATTAAGATTCACTTACTTTCATCGGTAGGCCACGTTGGTTGCATTATTGTCTGTATACTTTGCTGAAGCTGCTTTAAACAAGGCTTTACACTTTTAACTTGCCCAGCCATTAAATAATGACATACCTAGACAAAGAGAAGCATTTATTCATCAAAAATACTCATTTTATTACACCCGGCATGAGTGAATTACTTATTCAAATACAGTACCTGTAAAACCAAAAAGAACACCTTCAAATATTCCTTTTGATGCTGATTTCCCTGCCAACTATCGACAAGGTGACCAGCTTGATTCAAAAGTGAATGGACCTCTTGAAACTTCTTATCGATAAGTAACAGCTGAAAATAGGTCAGATGATATAATTATTCGATTATAACATTGATACAATTATTCTTTAATGACACTGAAGCAACTACTTATGTATCATGTAGGTATACATAACTCCAAAATATTTGACTCATGAGGAATACACAAGAAAAACATGCAACCTGTGGATCAGAGTCAAACAATTCTCCACATAACCCACGGTTTTTTTTAATATATGGTTGTTCAAATTAATAATAGCATGCAGTATATCCCGCTCAAAAATGGAGGCATTTTACCGTCATATTAATAACACGTATACAAAAAAACTACTTCCACCATCGCGGTCCGGTATTTCATCATATCCTCACTGCCATTAGAGGTTACAAATTAAACACAGTTTACGAATCCCGATTGAAATTTTACATAACGCTCCTCTCAGTTTACCATTACATTGTGTACCTACCATTCCTTTGCTTAAAAGAAACAAAACTCTTGTATAGCTAGCTGCTGATATGTTTGCATAATCAACCCCGACTCCAAGAAGACTGCTAGCAAGTTCATAGTCCTTTTCACTAGCATGGATTTGCTAGAAACAGAATACCATAACAACTCAGTACAGTTCAATCAGTTTGTTAAATATTCCAAAAAATTTATCAATGACACCTCACTGGCTAATACAACTTACTGCTAATTGGAAGATTAGTCTGCAATGCCAATATACACTGTGCTGCGAAATTTCAATAGCTTTCCTTAAAATAGGTTTGGCCAAATTCGACTGGGCTTGTTGTTCATATAACTCAGCAAGAACACTAGCCGCTTCAAATTTTACATCGTCAAAGCCATTAATCATCTGGGATAACAACCACTGAAAGTAATAAACAAACCGTAGCAGAAGCGGTGACAACATAAACCTTCGTAAATAGGCCAAAGTAGGAAGGGAGCACGAGAGAACTTCAATACAAAGGAATTAAAAACAATACACTAAATTTAGCAGAAAAGCATAATAGCAATTTAAACAATTTAACAAGCCAAAAAAGAGGTAAATAATACACCAACCGCTTGTTCCAAATGGCTTCTGGCTAAATCTACATTCTTTGTGTGGGTCAATAATATATTACCCAGCTGCAAATGAGTTCTGGCCTCCACCCGTGGAGGCGGTTTGAAATTAAAAACAGCTTGCAAACACTGAATACATAGCTTTATGTTAGGAGGACTAGAAGTACGAAAATTTTCCGCCAAACCTAGCAGCGAGAGATACCAAGCGTCTTGCGAAGACGCCATTTTGACATTTCTGCATTCAGCGTCTTTCTTATGTTTGTAAATTCAAACTAGGCGTCATTCATTTGTCATTTAAGGCGGAAAATTTCAAAATTATCATTTGATGTACTGGTTGTAATCAGGATCGGTAAAAATTATTAAACGCATTTTTATCATCTTCACTCATCCGATTGATTATAAATAATAGGCCTATTTGTCAAGCAAAAACTTCGTTTCTTCCCAACAATGACTTAAAACTTAGGCTTAGCGCAAGTGAATGTTGGTTTACTCAACATTTATTCGAGAGCTATCAGCTCTAAAAAAGAAAGCACAGTTCTTAAGTGTATTATCTATTCGCGAGTCATATTTTGGCAGTGCAGTCATTTATACAATTTTTAAACAACATTAGTCGATTCATTTTAGTAAGGAGTGGATGGGCCATTGCAATCACTGTCACATTTGAGTATCACCGCGTGCATAATGATTATATTTTCCGCATCACATATGATCGTGTCATAAATTAATATCTTTGAATGGCTTTGCAAAAGAGTATCTGCAATATTAAAACATAAGCGACTATCACGCCCAGAAATAGTGAGAAAAATATGATAATAACTTTCCCAGTCAGGCATTTAATTGCTAATTATAAATTAAGCTAATTCCAGATTATCATAAAAAAGACGGCTGGGAATCAGTTAAAACTCTTGAAAAGATTATCAACACTGAGTACGGTATGAAACTCTTCCTTAAACATCCACCAAATGAAAGCTAAAAATAAACACAAATTCCGTTTCATGCATGTTATCCTTCGCAATAACTCTGTTATGCAAGTCATTCACCTTCCCTTAAAGCCGTTCCTGTGTCATAAGATAAATTAAATATTTTTCTTCCGTCGTGGCATCAATGAATAAAGGCATTCCTTATGCTACTATTATAGATTACACCCAATGAGTATCGGGATTATTTTAAAAAGACAACTCTCCTAACACAGACCAACAAGGGTATGCTTTTCTGATGCTAAGGGCCATTTCCGACGTAACTTTATGTGCTAAATCCGAATCTACTCACGAAAATTGGCTATCACGTCAGGATTTTGAGATATTTTACCCTTAAATGGTCAAAATGGCAATTTTTTTAGGTCTTTTTTGAGATTGAATATTTCAGAAACCAAAGGTGATAGAGACATTCTGCAAACGAATTCGAAGTTAGCGTAAAATATATATATAGAATACAGCTATGATGCCAGAAAAGCCTATTGTTTCATCACCTGTATTTTATATTTTAAAATTGTGCACTCAAAATTATAGTATCTTCTTCTCTGGTTACAATCCTAGGATTGGTCTGCAACAGTCTTCTACTTTATCCGATCTTGGGCCAATCTTTTCACTTCACTGCACGATTTTCAACCTAGTTCCTTCATCAACTGTCCCATATAGTCCAGTCAAGATCTGCCCCTCTGGTTTTTTTCCCTCTACTTTACCTTCTAGTATGGTCTTAACAAAGCTTTCGTGTCGGAGAATATGGCCAATCCTGGTATTCCTTCTCTTATTTAGCATTTTGAGTAGACACCGTCTTTCCCCTATCCTCTTAAACACCTCCTCGTTCGTGACTCTTGCCACCCAGGGTATTTTCAGCATTTTCCTATGGTACCACCCTTCAAATGCCTCCATTCTTTCCTTCTCTCTCTTTCAAATTGTCCAGGTCTCACTACCATAGAGCAGAACGCTCCATACAAAAGTCCTCAATAGCAATTTCCTAATCCTTGAATTAATGTTGCTGGCGGTGAAGAGTTTGTTTTTCTTGTTGAAGGCTAACTTGGCCTGGTTAATGCGGCTTCCTTCTTGCTCCGCTAATCTGATGTTATTTTGCTTCTCAAATAAACAAACTCGTCCACCGTCTCTAGTGCTTCTCCTCCTAGAGCCATCACTACTCTCGTCCCGTGTCTGCTTACCACCATCTTTTTAGTCTTGTTTTTGTTTATTTTCATGTTATACCGGGCGTTAAAAATCTCTTCCATTTCTTCCAGTGTCTCTTTCAACTCTTCCCCGCTCTCCACCAGTGGTGCGATATCGTCGGCGAACCTTACCACGCCAATCGTCAAGCCTTAAGGCTTGAAGATTGGCGTGGTACAATTGAACCACTGAAAGTACAAGTGGTACAATTGTACCACTTGTACTTTCACGGCTGCTCTGGTGCTCAATATTTGTCATCTCATTTATTCCCTTCTGTATATATGCGTTTAAAAGGGTAGGTGATAAAGAGCACCCTGTTGCACTCCTATAATATAGTTGAATATAAATATAGTTTCCAAACATTGCATGTAACAAATGATGTGGTACGAAGTCACTCGCACGGGTGCATATACACCAGGGTCGAAATTCGCTATGAAAAAATCAGTTCGCATAAACTCCCCTCGAAATTCGCCTTGAAGGAAGATGGCTTGGTGGTGTAACTGGCTAACACACCTGACCGGCAATTGAAAGATCCGGGTTCGTATCCCGGTCAAGTCAAATGATTTTTTCATAGCGAATTTCAACCCTGGTATTAATATAGTTGTTGATAGTTGCCATGTTAATACAGGTTATGGTAACAACAGTTTTTCTAGGTTTCATAGATTCTACAGAATTAAACTATAGTTTATAAGCAAGAGTTTCATACCGTACTCAATGTTGAAAATGTTTTCTAGAGCTACAACTGATTCCCAGCTCTCTTTTTTATGATAATCTAGAATATGCTAAATTTATAGCATTTAAATACCTGACTGGGAAGGTTATTATCCTATTTTTCTCACTATTTCTAGGCGTAGCAGTGCTTAGGTTTCAGTATTGCAGATATTCTTTTGCAAAGCCATTCAACGATAATAATTTACGACACGATCTATTCTACTCATTCTGATCTATTTCATTTTCTACGCAGACTTCGAATCCGTTTGCAGAATTTCTCTATCACCTTTGGTTTCTGAGATATTCAAGCTCAAAAAGACCTAAAAAATTGCCATTTTGACCCCGTAAGATTAGAATATCTCAAAATCCTGACATGGTAGCCAATTTTCGTGAGTAGATTCGGATTTAGCGCACAAAACTACGTCAGAAACGGCCCTTGGCATCACAAAAGCATTCGAGATCCTAAAATTGGCAGGCCTGTGTAATTAATATTCTCGCGTAATATCGCGAGTAATATCATAGAGTTGACAAATTATTAGGGCAGGCTTTGATTTCTCTACGGTAGAGTATAATTTACGCCTCCGAACCAATAGCAGAAAACATATTAAGTTCCATTATCTAATTTTGATTCAATCCATGATATTTGATCTAAATTTGAACAGTTCATTCAAACTGACTACTCGTGCGGTTTATATCCGATTGTGTATATTACATCCACAAAGAAAGTCCGTGGGCAACGCACGCGTGCAAATACATATTGCGGGTCAGAGTGTGTCGGCCAATTAACCCAAAGCACGATGTTGACGATGGTTAACGTGGCTTGAGGTATAACTGGCAACCAGGTTGGTTTAACTGAGTATTTGTGCAATTTGGGTTCACATTCCGGCCAAGTTTGATAATTATTTCTCATGGCAATTACCATCCCTTTAGGTGTATATTTGCGATTTTCAATTACGATAGAAAGCCGTCTATTTTTGTATTCGTTCCAACCATGGCTGACGATGAACTTACCACCCACATTGACCACTGATGTCATACAATCCAATAATTAGTACCCCGAATTCATGGTCAAGAATTATGTGTGTCTCAGAGCCGCTTTATGTAGCTCACGGACACTCCCGGAATAGAAGTCAACTAATGCACTAAGCCATCCTTACTATTACAGGTGGATGCATTTGAGGCGCAATCAGAATCTACCTGGCAAGAAAATTCTTCAACTGCCGGACTGCGGAGGTGGAACCGGTGCGTCGAAGTGCCGTTTCCTTACGATTTACAAAAATTGCAGCAATGGGTAAACTTAGGCTTACTGCTGCTTTTTGTATCTTTTAAATTTCACGTTCATACTTCGTCGGGTTAAATCTTATAGTACAAAGCGTTAAACCGAAGCTTTTTTTACGATACGAAAACCAGTAATTATATTGACTGCAGCCTCCATTGATATTTCGGCAGGATTTTAAATCAAGATTTTTTTGTAAAGAACTGAGGGAAGGGTATAATTTTCTTCAGGCATAGAACATTTAAAAATGTATATTAAATGCCTAATTATGATATACATTAAAAAATAGATATGGTAAACGAGGTAAACAGCAGAAGTTTCCCTTGGTAACGTTATCACATTCATCATAACATGTCAGCTACGTGCTCCGAGGAAAACCGGAAGTGTAATTTAAACATAAATACTCGTGTTATATCAACGATAACCTAAGCTGAAAAAATATATTAGGTGTCTCAACATGTAGTGCATGTAATAAAAGTTTTTTAAAAAATATAACTCGTGCGGTGATTGAGATAAAAAAACGTTATGAGAAGAGATGTCATCGCACTGCCATTAAGGCAATGTATTTCTGCGTTAAAATTCATAATTTTTAAAACAATATATCTTCGTCAAATGACCGATGACCCAGTATATTTTTGCCCTATTCGATGGTAGAAGTCTTACGTTATACTACATGTTAAGATGAAGATTATCGGGCATGTCTAAAATAAAGATTCCTCCTTAACAGTCGATAGAGTGCAAGTTGTTCCAGGCTTTACTTCGTGGAAAAGCGACACATGATTATCATTATCAAGGTGATACCATCGAGTTCCCAAGGGACTAAACCGTGATAATGATAGTTATTATCGAAACCATGGTCGCTGAAAATAAAATAGTATGGAATGTACGATACAAAATGAGATCTCATTTCATACGTCGATTGGGTGGTTCCGCCGAGAAAGGACATCTATGTCATTTTACTCATGTTTTAAATAATTACAGAAAAATTAGTTCTCTATCTGATATGAACGACATATTGTTGTGTTTCCGTGCTATTTGTCTCGAAAACTGAACTTGACAATACAGTGTGTAATTGCAGAATGGGAGAAACAAGAGGAAATATTGTATCTCTCCATCTCGTGTAAATTCCATATTCATGGAAAACTGTTTAAAAGAAGTGACAATTCCCCGTAAATTGATGGAAAATAAAGTAGATTCATCCCACTGTCTCTTTTTTGAGCTATAAACAAATTATTGTGAAATTGTTCCTCGAAAATTGAAGCTGAATTTGCACTGCGTGATGGTAGAATGGGAAAAACTCGTGATACATTGTATTTATCTTTCCATGAAAAATGCCATTTTCACGAAAAAATTGTTTATAAGAAGCGAAAACCCTCGGGAAATTGATTAATAATAAAACAGATGCAACATCATAAAACAGATGAACTTGAATTTACACTGTGTAATTGTAGAATGGGAAAAACACGTGAAAAATAGCATTTATATTTATAACAAAAACGCCATTTTCATGGAAAATTGTTTATAAGACGCGAAAACTCTCGTGAAATTGATTAATAATAAAACAAATGCATCATGTCGCATATTTTTTTGAGTTTTCTGCAAACAAGAGCGAAAAATGAAGTCGGAAGGTGGTAAGTCGGTTGAAATGCCGCCGCGTTCGGCGTCTTAATTTAGCAAATTAAACTAGAATTTACATGGTGTACAACGGGAGGATGGAAAAACACGAGGAAAATAGTAATATTATATATAATATAAATGCCATTATTATTATTTATTCATTAAAATATGTTCTTAGGAAACGAAAAGTTCCGAAAAATTGATTAACATGCTGAAAAAAAGTATCTTACCGCCTCTTTTTTTGAGTCAGAAAACTGAAGTGAAAAACGTGGTAATTCCGTAAAAACGGCGCTGCGGTCGGCGTCTATGTTTTCGAAAAAGTGACAATTAAAAATATATTCGTAGAATAATTTGTATATTTTGTGCCTTAATTTTGGTTTTCAATAGATTATTACGGAAAGCAGAATTGTTAAAACCACTTGAAGAAAAGTTGGAATTTAGTTTTTCTTTTGACTCACATAGTCGCGTGGGAACCTCCTTAACTCTATCGCTCTCTACTCTCTAACTTTTCCGTGACTCTGTCGTGACTCTATCGTGACTATATGTTCGACTGTCAATTTGAACCATTGAGGTGTATGGAAAGGGCACTACATCATCAAACTGACACCTGACAACCGGAATAACGATCATATTGTTTAACCCTTGAGTAACTATTGAAATATATATTTGCTGCTTACATCTATGGGTTCCACTTGATTGTATACACAACCGAACGACACGATACCGACACAATAGACCCAACCCACCCTCACCCCACCCCAGAAATAATCCCTTGCAGGCCAAATATTTTCTCCGAGGGGTGTCCCCTCTCGTCGAAGTTACGTTCCGAAGAAGGCTTCTTTTCCGTCCCGTACGTTTATTGCTTTCCCGCGCAAGGGGGCGTGGTTTGGCGTTGTCACAACGACGACAACTCGGGTCTTAGAAATTTTTCGGCTCTGAGGTGGTAATTTATTTTGGTAAGGAGTAATGAACATTTTTCACCAACAATTCAGATTATAATTAACTTTAACAAACAAACAATTTACTTAAAGAGAATGCATATGAAAGAAGTAAACGAATGCTGGTTTCTAGTAAGTTATCTACGGAAAGCATTTCAAACAGAAGTTGCAAGAAAACGGGCACGAAATTGGAGTAGGGGCTATTTTTCCCATTTGAAATTCATGCATTTGAGCATGCATTCTAGCGATTCGTCGCTCTATGCAATTTTAAATACACACCCATAGATACATCGGATTATACAATGAATTGCTTCGCGTAAAATGGCCTTCATGGCAGGCACCCTTACACCCCTTGCCAGACGCTCATGCAATGGATCGTAGGATATCGTATACTTGCTGTAATACAGATAGATACAGTAACAGATTAATGGCATCATTTTGCGGTTTTTATAATTGAATGTGGCGGTCTCATTTATGAAGTACGTACCTTGCATTTGTGAGATATCTGGGGGCGGGGGATAAGATAGGCAACTGTTTCTCGCCTACCCATCACTAAAGATTTTTCAGAGGAACATAAACATTTAGATGAATTCCTTGTGCTGGTACCGTAAGGTGTCGATCATTTCTGGCGCCTACTCGAACCGTTGAATTCCTATGCGTATTTTTGAAAGAGATAGCTAATTCCGAGTCGAGGTCTACCCTGTTGCTATGGTAACGTTTGGAGAAAAAAAGGTGGCAGTGAAAATACCTTCAGTGATAAAATACATGATGGACTTCTGAATGGATTTTACTCTTTTAGTTTCATGGCATTTTCCTTTTCACTGTCAGAATACTAGAATGGGTTGTCGAGACCTATTGAGGAGTGGGTTGTACTCACATTTTTGACCAAAATTGGTCCGTTTTGACCCTCCATGGGTCCGGTGATCCTCACTCCAATGACGTACGTCGGCAGACCGCACGGCGGCAACCCAAAAAGCAAGTCAGAGAGACGACACCCCATCCCAAATATTTGGGCAACGGGCTCTCTCGGTTCGCAGAGATGTGCGGTAGGCTTTAGCGAAAGCGGAGCCGACGGTTACTCGTCTCAGTTGTTTGGGGGAACCAAACTAGCACGAGCACTTCGGGGAGGCGGAGGCCCCATAGAGGTCCTTTTGACCTCTATCCGCCTCATTGGTGTCGGCCTCGAAGGGGCTGCGGTTTCGCTAACCTTCCCATCCTAATCCCTTCCTTCCCCCTCTTCCAAGTCCCTAGGTAATAAGCGGAAGCTTGCAGACCTGGGGACGGAGGTTGTAACCCTGCGGCGAGAGCCGGAACGCCTGTCAGAATGCTAGAGAGGGGTTGACGAGAACTACTGAGAGAAGGGATGTACTCACGCTTTGACCTGAATTGGTCCGAATTGACCCTCCATGGGTCCGGTGATCCCCGACTGGAGGACGTACTTCGGCAGACGGCACGGCGTCAACCCGTAAAGTGAGTCAGAGAGACACCTAATCCCAAAGAATTGGGCAACGGGCTCTCTCGGTTCACAACGATGTGCGGTAGGTTCTTCGCGAAAGCGAAACCGACGGTAACTCGTCTCTGTTGTTTGGGGTAACCAAACTAACACGAGCACTTCGGGGAGGCGGAGGCCCCATTTGAGGTCCTTTTGACCTCAATCCGCCTCATTGGTGTCGGCCTCGAAGGGGCTGCGGTTCCGCTAACCTTCCCTACCCATCCTTTCCTTCCACCTCTTCCTAGCCCCGGGTATAAGCGAAAGCTTGAGACCAGGGCGGAAGTTGTAATCCTGCGGCGGGAGCCGAACCACTTGTCAGAATGTTAGCCAATAATTTTTTTAAATTTCCTTTAAATATTTTTTGCGAGATTACTGAGTAAACTACAATCAATGTCTGTGACTGTGTCGATTGTTCTATATACTCATTATGAAATGCTGTTTACATAACAATACAAAGTGACACATATTTTATAGGAGATGAACCTTAAACAAACGATATTCTTTGAACTAGCATATGTATCAGCACCTTAAGCTATTTATGGTAAACTGTGGGAGCCGTGGAAATATATTGGCAGATTTATCCACTACAGCTATTAGCGCCTATTTCAAAATATTTTATACCATTCTATAGTTTTTTCACAAGGATTATCAGGCATGTTCATTTTATATTTATGAATCTCCAGGTATTTATGCTCCTTCTTGATTTTATGTATGCATTATAGTTATAACCTTAAAGCTAATTCATTGAACAGTATCCACACTCGAGTCAAAGTTATGTCAATATTCTATATACGTACTTAGATTTACATAGATAATTACAGAAACGTCAGCAAACTGCAAAAAAATTACAATTAAATAGCACTACCTAGATGCCACAAAGTCAAAGAGTCAAAGAGATTTAGATTTTCGATCTATGAAATCCAAATATGACAGAGTAAATAGAAAGAAGTTGTGGAAGGTTTTGAGAGACTATGGAGTGAATGGGCGATTGAATGTTATTGTTATTGAATTGAATGTTACGATGGCAATGTACGACAATAGAAAGGCAAGTGTAAGAGTTAACGGGGTTCTGAGTGATTAGTTTGTAATAAATCGGGGTGTAAAGCAAGGATGCGTAATGTCTCCATGGCTGTTGAATGTATTTATGGATAAATGTGTTAGAGACGCATGTAGTGATAACGAAGGTGTTTTGATTGGAAATGTAATCGTGCGAGTTCTTCTATATGCGGATGATGCTGTTTTGATCTCAGACAGTCAACAGGGATTACAGAAGCTCCTAGATAAGTTTTGTGAAGCGACGGAGGGGATGGAATTGAAGGTAAATGCGTGCAAGAATAAAGTAGTAGTTTTTGATAAGGAGAACGGGGAGAATTTTTGTAGGATGAGGGCGAATGGTGAAGTAATTGAACAAGTGGATGATTTTGTGTACTTAGGTAAGATGTATGCGAAAGATGGAAGAATAGATGAGGAGATAAAGAGACGTGCGAATGCTGGAAGGAAAGTGGTAGGTAGCATGTGGAGCATATCAAGGAATGAGTGCTTGTCTAAGGAAGCGAAAATTGCCGTTTACAAAAGTGTACTTCTTCCCACTTTGCTATATGGTAGTGAAACATGGGTATGTCAGGATAGACATAAGAGTAGACTAAATGCCGTGGGTATGAGTTATCTGAGGAGTATTTGTGGCAAAAGTAGGATGGATAGGGTCAGGAATGAGTGGGTCATGAATGAATGTGGGTTAAATGCTCCAGTAATGGACGTGTATGAAAGGAGTGTGCTTCGTTGGTTTGGCCATGTTGAGAGAATGGATGAGAGTCGAATAACGAAACAGATATATGAGAGTAGAATGAATGGTGTGAGGGGTAGAGGTAGGCCCAGAAAGTTGTGTTTGAATGTGGTTGAGGAAATTCTTAGGAGGAGGAGTATTAGGAGTCTTAAAAACAGGAGGGCGTGTATGAAACAGTGTATGGGGGTAAATGAGGCAAAAGAGGTTTGCAAGGATAGGTCGGAATGGAGGAAATTATTGAAGCAGAGTTAGGTGCACAAATAAGTATTAACGAGTGAAACATTTTGACTGTTCCTACCCCGGAAGAGAACGGCGCGATGGGTATGTATGTATGTTTGTAAAATCCAGAAGTTCGTCTTTTAGCATTAAAATAATGAGATGTTCGCACTCACATAATCGTAATCATAATATAATCAACATAATCACCAAATTACTAAACCAGTACTTCGAAAAGGTATTTACTAAGGATGACTCAATAGATAATTTAGACATCCTGACTTAAATGAACCGATGGCTGACATAGCAATTCAACGCGATGGATAATTACAAAACTGCGTTCAATTTAAAGTTACAAGTCCCCAGGTCCAGAAGGAATACCTGCACGCGTGCTGTGGAGTTAGCGCCACAGACAGCACCATTCTTAGAAATTATATTTATCAAATCATTATCCGAAGGCAAGGTGCCCCACGACTGGAAAATAGCCAACGTCACAGCGATATTTAAAAAAGGAAATGGAAATGATCCAGGAAATTACCGGCCTATATCGCTAACATCACTTTTATACAAGATCCTCGAACACATTGCCATAAGCAATATTATGACATTCCTGGATAATCGTAATTTATAATAGTAACTTCTTCCATAGCAGTCGGCAAGAATACGCCACGAGCACTTGGGACTCGGGTCATAAAGATTTCACCAAAAAAATTAATAAAATACAAAGAAAAGCTGAACGATTCGTTAAAAACCGCTACGAGCAAACATATAGTGTTTCACAACTTTTAGAGGGATTAAGCTGGGAGCCCCCAGAGACTCGAGGGCTACACGCTAGGCTTAGGTTGTTTGAGAAATTCAGAACTGATATTTTTCAGAGCAACACAGAGAATATTATCATGACACCTCACTACATCTCTAGGTCTGACAGATGCGATAAAATAAGAGATGCCGAACAGATGGGTACAAAAACTCGCTCTTTCCGCGCACAATAAGCGACCACAACAAACTCTGAGCTCCACTAAATACTTTTAGAGGGATTAAGCTGGGAGCCCCTGAGACTCGACAGCTACACGCTAGGCTTAGGTTGCTTGAGAAATATCAGAACTGATATTTTTCAGAGCAACACAGAGAATATTATAATGACACCTCGCTACATCTCAGCGTCTGACAGATGCGATAAAATAAGAGATATACACTGCCGAACAGAAGGGTACAAAAACTCGCTCTTTCCGCGCACAATAAGCGACCACAACAAACTCTGAGCTCCACTAAATACACTACCATAATGCACGTCTCCATTTCACCTCCCAAAACATTATCCCTTACATCTTAACATTCTGGTGACCTAACACACCCATGTGGCGGCTCGTAGGGTAGTATGCAGATGAAAATGTCCTTCGTTGCGAAAATAAACTCCGTAGTCGTTCGCCTCCCCAAATGAAAACCATTGGTTGACCAATCTGGGAGCTGGCATTAGCCACGGATCATAGAAGGATTGATAGAGAGACGGTAAGGATCAGGTATTTTCCCGCGAAATAAATATCCTTCCAGCTGAAACAACCGTAACCGTCCCAGTTGCGTGGTTGCGCTCATAAATATTTCATCCAAGCTTCAAATTGAAGGCGATTTAATAGAGTGGACACGTGCGAAACGAAGGTGCCTTTTTAAGACTTACGGTCGGTGCAAATATCACTTGCTTGCCCTCGAGACACGAGATTAGGTGCCGATTAATTCATATTAGAAAAATTAATTAGTCTGCCAACGCGAACACAGGAAACGTTAAAATTTAGTTTATTTCACGTTACGTTTAACGAAGCTCACCGATTGTTTTGCTACGACACTTTCGATTTTTCCTTCCTTACCCTTAGGAAGGTGCCCTTAAACAATGGAAAAGACAATGCGCAAACATGGGCTTGCCTGTAGGAGACAAGACCATATACACACTACATTATGCAGATGACCAGTTAATTCTAGCCTAAGACAGAGATGATATTAACCTTATGTTTAGAAAGCTAAAAGAAGCGTATAGTGTATGGGGATTGGATATCAACATGCAAAAAACTATGTGTATGTGTATTGGAGGAAAAAATGAAGACATTGTGCTTGAGGATATTAATGAAATAGTAGGGGGGTGTGATTCATATGACTATTCAGGCATAAAAATACACAGCAGTGGAAGGAGCGCAGAAACGATTAAAGATAGGATTAATTAAGGTAGGGAAACCATTAATATGTTATATTCAATACTATAGAGCAAAGATATATCAAATAGAAATAAAAGATACATATACAACACCATATTTAAAATCATACTTACACATGGAAGTGAAATATGGCAAATGAATGTGAGTGACGAAAAGAAACTTGTAGCTACAGAAATGGATTTCCTCAGAAGGGCAGCCGGAAAATCCAGGCTCATCCTGATGAGAACAGAAAAAAGTGCCGTTTGTTGCGTGTTCTTACGGAAGGCTCTCTTAAACAATTCATAAAGTACACTCTTGACGTCCAATCCTTATAAAATTTTCACTTATTGCTAATGAGATACTTCCAAATCGAATTCTCTAATTTTAATTCTTCATGAATGACATTAGAGATTTTGTTTTTTATTTTTCCATACAACTTTCTCACAGTCATGGATGACCCTCACTTGGCAGAGTAGATTTTGTACTCGTGCTTTATATATTACCACCTTTATTAAAAACTCACCCCGCACGACATTTCTAGCATGATTTAGCTTTCTGCATGGTTTAGTATCCTGTAGGACTATCTATCAATCGCATTAACAAAAATAACTATTAGTTGTATCATGTCAGCAGAAGCATGGATGGTACTGAAGGAGATGAGGAAAGGGACTAAACACAGAACAAATTTACATATCCTTCCGATGGAAAACTGGGAACGGCACTTCAGGAAATTACTTACTGAGCATCGGGAAGAGTTCAAAGGGAGATATGTGGAAGTATAACGATACAACAATAATAGTAAGTGAGGAAGAAGTGAATGGAGCGATTAAAGAAGGAAAGAACGGCAAAGCAACCGGACCAGGAGGGTTTAATGTGGAATTAATAAAATATGGAGGATCCAAATTAAATAAAGTAATAACGACCTTAATAAACAGTATTTTTAGAGGAGAAAAGATTCCTGATGAAATGAAGCTGGGATATATAACACCAATACATCAAAGAAGGGTGATAGAAAAGATGGCAACAATTATAGAGGGATCAGGGTATCAAATCCACTGATGAGGATATGAGGAAGAATTGTTAAGAGAATACTAGAACAGGAATACAAAACAGCTGAGGTACAAGGTGGATTCATTGCTGGAAGATCGTGTAATGACCATATTTTTACAGTGCGACAGTTACTTGAAAAATGCCAAACTAAAAATAAGGATGTGGAATTGGTTTTTATTGGCCTTGAGAAAGCGTATGACAATGTCCCCAGGGAGAAGGTATGGGAAGCACTTGAAATAGCCGGAATAAGTAAACCAATAAAAAGAACACTAAAACAAATGTATGTAGATAACAAATGTGCTATTAAAATCCGTCCAAATATATCACAGCCCTTCACAACCTCCAAAGGAGTTCATCAAGGATGTTGCATCTCACCTACATTATTTAAGATTTATACAGACGTCAGCTTAAGAGAATAGACCAGAAAATGTGGACGGATGGGATTACCTCTGAATGAAAATATAATATTGTCGAATCTTCTTTTTGCTGACGACCAGGTCATAAATCCATAAGACACTGAAAATATCAAGTACATGTGCAGGAAACTAGCTGAAGAATATAAGAAATGGAGTCTAAAAATTAACTGGAAGAAAACTCAACATGTAACCAGCAGCAATGAAGATGTAGAAATTGACGGGAATAAAATCAAATAAGTATGTATATATATATATATATATATATATATATATATATATATATATATATATATATATATATATATATATAAGAGTGTGCCAGAGGAAGGCAGACGACAAACACAGAAAACAAAAAAATGATGAACACACTTACAAAGTTTCTTGATATTTCGGTGCCACTAGCACCTTGGTCGCAAGAGCGAAGACACAGTCTTCATTCAAAGACATTGAGTCTTCGCTCTTGCGACCAAGGTGCTAGTGGCACCGAAATATCAAGAAACTTTGTAAGTGTGTTCATCATTTTTTTGTTTTCTGTGTTTGTCGTCTGCCTTCCTCTGGCAAACTTTTATATATTCGTCACCTAAGTGATCCTAAGTGCATTTATATATATATATATATATATATATATATATATATATATATATATATATATGTTTAAGATTATATATATATATATATATATATATAAAGCAATAGTAGAAAGTATAATGCTTTATGGAGCCGAAACGTGACTACAAATGAAAGAGAAAAAAGTAAACCACGAGCCACTGAAATGGACTTTTGGCGGAGGTCGGCTAGGAAATCAAGAAAAGAAAGAGTTAGAAATGAGCAGATAAGAGAAATCGTGGAGGTAGAGAAGGATGTAGTGGAGACTGTTGAAGAAGGAAGATTACGATGGTATGGACACGTCCAAATAATATGGGATGAAAGAATACCAAAAGCTGCTCTAAAATGGGTTCCGCAAGGCAGAAGGAGAAGAGGAAGACCCAAGAAGTCATGGTGGGATGGGGGTTGGATATGGAAGATGCATTTGATAGGGACTGGTGGAAAGTGGGGATTGGGTGATGAACCTGATGAGTGGACGCTACTTATGGAAAGATAAGTGTGTTGGTTTGGGGAGGGAAACTGCTGTAAAGTGGAATATGCCTCATAAAAAAAGTTGTATCATAGCTAGAGTTGCATGGTCGCAGAAACTAGTATATTTAACAGAACACAGCGAAAGCGCCTGATCACACTACCCCAGGGTTTATGCCGGCCAACGTCTGCTGTGGCGTTATCGCAAATATAGGTATGTAAACATGAACAGGCATCAGATAGTCCTTCACATATAGACCTCCAATGGACGAACACGTCATTAAACGATCGGATATGTATATCTCCACTCGCTATTACACATGCAACTCCATTCAACTAAAAGAGCTCCTTCCAACACGTGCGTCGCCCTCAGTTGATCTTCGTGGATGTTATATCGGATATATACCGCACGAGTACTCCATTTGAACAAATCTGTTTGAATTTGCGTACTACTTAATGCAGGACTTCGACGATCTCCATGTAAAAAGCATTCAAGTAAAAATATACTCTTTTTAGCCGTATTTCTCCCATACAATTCTGCATTATTTCAAGGTCAATTAGCGAGAAAAAAAACACGGAATTTAACATTCTGTTGTTCACGTCAGATAGAGAACAGATTATACTATAACAATTCAGAATATTAGTTCAATGGTATTCACATCCTTTATCTGTGGAACTAACTTAGGGTGCGAATCTGCTAACGTAACGATTCGACGCCAAATTATTCATATTCATTGAGGAATATAAGGAGGTCACTTTGTCATCAAATTGAAGCCTGACAACCTAAATAACAACCACATCGTTTAACCCTGCTCTTTCCATACTTTCCTATGGATTGCACGACGGATTTGACGAATTAGCGGATGTAAAGCAAGAATATATCTATACCATCCGTTTCAAATTTACGGCAAGTAACTTTTATCAAGCATATATTCGCTGCCTAGCGCAATAAATTCTACTCGTCTTTACCAAAAGTTTCACGGGGAATGCTTATTTCCATTTATTTTAATAAATAAATAACACATGCAAGGAAGATACATATTAAAGAAGTAAGTTATGTGTGGAAAATATTACAAAATTGAAAATTAGTGTATTAGCCCGCAAGATATATAGGACAAAGATGGCGTACTGGCTTCAGCTTCTAACATTGGCCAGCATATCAAGTGCCCTCCCCATGAATATATAATATGGATTTAAATGTTTGGAATCGTTGCATAGATAATGTGTTGCCTCAATTTACACATTTAATTCACTCAGTCCGTGGCGCCACTTAGAAAAAAGTCTTCTCAGTCGAATCGTAAATAGCCGTCATTAATTGTTGTTAACGTGAGACTGTGGTGAATATTCAATAACGATTGAAGAGATATGAACTACTTCATGATGCGAATAATAGCTGACTATTTTTGAGACCTAACAGTTACTTTGTAAATAGTAGAGAGGAAATATCTACTACAGGAAGTGTGTAAGAGGCATATGAAACATCCATCGTGAGCCTTTTCTCTGCTGTGTGGATCTTTTACTGTTAATTTACAGCTACATTTTTTGTTTATTACCTGTTAAGAGCCTTAGTAAGGAGAAGGTATGATCTGGATAGATTGATGTGGATGTTAATGAGTAACCTACTATTTATTTGTGGCCTCGGAGTAGGTTCAAAAATCTCTCCTTTATTTGTCATTAAAATGATAGTTATTGCCGGAATTTCTCATCCATAGATGATATTGTCGGATCTAGGTTTTGAAATCCCTATAGTACTTGTATCCGTCTTCTAATTCATTCCACTTTATTCACCTCATATTATTATTAAATTGCCGTAGAACGATATTTACGAAGTGCTAAGAAGTTAATTGTATATTTGTGTAATCAAATTTGGAGAGGAATTAAATAAATCTGTAGACAGGACAATATTAAAAAAGAGTGTAATTACGTCTCGCGTGTAGTACTACATTTTTATCCACTGCATTATGATTACTGGTAAGTAAAACCGGTAATATGTGATTATTTACGATCTGTAGACTGTATTTACATTTGAACTGCCGTCTTTCATCACAAGACGGCGACCCAATCGAAAAAGTTTTTGTATACGGAATTCTAGGCAACAGTTTTTGGCGACGAGTCGAGAATCCATAATGTATATTCATGACCTTCCCCATACACCGCAATGTTCAGATTAAATACAAGGAATTTTTTACTTGTCTACACATCAGGATCGGGTTCATGTGATAGCTTCCCAACATGAGGAACCGGGATTAAATCCCACCCGAGGTGGTAGTTTTTCTTAGGAATCCCGATTCACACTTGATTCCAGTGAGAACGTTCGCCTATTTAAAAAAAAAATTCACTGCCCAAGGGGCGTCGTTGATGATGGAGAAAACGTCTGAATCTCTATTTAGCCGGTTTTGGTGTCATTTTTTTCCTATAGCGTCTCATGTATCTGGAAAAAATCTCGAATTTCCAACTTCGACCCAGATAATTTGTAACTTGGGAAATTAAACACGCCTTCCCTCAAAATTGTAAGATTCATGTTAAATTTGCATGGCAACCACTTAGCTACCGTCAACAACGTTGCACTTAGGCACAAATGTTTATGTTTCGTAAACATTAGTATGGCCATCAGATATAAACAGTGAAATAACCAACGTATTTGGGTACATGGAGAGGGCACTACATCATCAAACTGAAGCCTGACAAACGAAATAACAACTATATTTTTCAAACTCTGCTCTCTCCTTGCTTTCCAATGGATAGCACGACGGAATGGACGAATCAGCGGGTGTAAAGCAAGAATACCACCAGAATCTGTTTGATGAATGATTAAGGTTTTTTCCCGGCGAATAATATTGAGGAAGCCTTCTCGGATCTTCCGCCGGGATAAGCTTTTCACTGCCGACGAGTTGGACTCCGAAACGTCGGCAGTAAAAAGCTTATCCCGGTGGAAGACAAGAGAAGACTTCCTCAACATCTGTTTGAAATGTAAGGCAAGTCACTTTCGAACTCGATTTGCCCTAGTTTTCTGAGAGATTGAAGAATGTTATTATTTTCAATAAATAAACAATTTATTTCAGAAGAAAACATATGAAAGAAGTAAACGCTTGCTGAATTCAACTAAGTTGTCGATGGAAAACATAGTGAAATTGCGAAGTTAGTGTGCTATCCCGCAAGCGCTATCGGAAAATGAGGGTTAACGAGCAAAAAGAGTTGTTTCAGGCGTGATCTGGTGGAATATCATAACTAATTTCAAGAAAGTTGGCAATTTTCCACAAAAATAAATTTAATGCGACCGATTTCGATGTACTACGTTATCATCAGATGGCGGGCTTGCTTCAGCTTCTAGCATTAACCAGCATAGCAAGTGCCCTCTCGATCTGTCTCAATGAGCAAAGCGTATATAAATAAAATGAAAACTGAGGAAATGAGGGTTAACGAGCAAAAAGAGTTGTTTCAGGCGTGATCTGGTGGAATATCATAACTAATTTCAAGAAAGTTGGCAATTTTCCACAAAAATAAATTTAATGCGACCGATTTCGATGTACTACGTTATCATCAGATGGCGGGCTTGCTTCAGCTTCTAGCATTAACCAGCATAGCAAGTGCCCTCTCGATCTGCCTCAATGAGCAAAGCGTATGTAAATAAAATGAAAACTACTCAGATTTGCATGTCTGGTACTTAGCCAGTCATTTTAGACGGTTCTTCAGCTTGTAGATGATAAGGTCCGAGGTAAACTAACTCCACGGAAATTGCTTGCATTCCATGTTTACTTTTTTTACCTAATTTAAATTGGTCGCATAGTCATGCCTACCTATACCTTGAGAAAAATGTCTACTCATTTGATAAGTTGGTTGAAATTAGCTCATAAATCTTCATTTGTTTCTTTTTTAAGCATTGAAGAGTTGTTTTCTCGCTCCCGAAGATCGAGAAGATGTAATTGGAGCAATATTATCGATGCATTTCGGATGCAATACAATTTCATGAATTACAGATGACTAGAGTGGAACCGACTACACCCGGAATCTGTCGCCGAAATTTATAACATTTGTTTTACTTTAGCTATAATTGTCGCTTTTTTTGTGAATGAAAATTTTTGCCAAATAAATTAATAAGAATATAGTTCGCATACCATGTTTAATTTGTATTTGCCTCATTTGAATTGGTCGAAAATTCATACCTTCCAAAAACAGGGTAGAGATTTTTTTAAATTTCCCCGTCAAAACCTTGAGAGACATAACCTCTCTTAAATTAAGATGTTTGAAATTACCTACCTCAATTTTTTGTTTATTTTTGAAAGCACTGAGGGTTGTTTTCGCTCTCCTGAAAATTGAGGCGATGGCCGAATCTCGAATTCACCTTTTTGCGACGATATCTCATTATCGGAACAAATTTATCGATGCATTTTGGTCGAGATCCAATTTCATGAATTACAGAGGGCAAACTTGAGTGGAAATCGACAGCAAACCCGGAATCGTTCGCCGAAACTTGAGCGCAACTTGACGGAACTTTTTTTTGAGAGGATATCATATTTACGGAGAATAATTCGCATCGAAGCGTGTTTTCATGAGACAAAATTTGATTTCATGGACGAACGAGAACGAACTTGAGCGGAATCCGCTGCATACCCGGAAAAGGTCGTCCGCACTTCCGCATTTATAATTTCAACCCTCTATGGGCGAGCGGGTCAAATTTGTTACCTTTCAAAATCATTGAAATATCTGTTTTCTAGGAGGCTTGACCATTTAGTTGCTGCGCTAGACAGAATTGTAACGCTTCGGATTAACTGTGTGGAAAGTTGCGTCTCTTTCGGCGGCTTGTTAAACGATTTGAATTGTGAATGTTTGACGCTATTCACTGACGATGGCGCGCCTGGTGGAGCTCTGAAGTAAATATATATCGGCTGTCATATAAAGAAAAAATTGAGACCGTTTAAAAAAGGTACGTTATGAAGGTAATGTTGAAGTATATCTTGTATAAATATTATTACATAAAGTATTATTTTAAATTAAATATATACAACACGAATACGTCAAATTTCAAAATGAATGTTATTATCAAATGAATTGCAATATTTTAAAATGCTTAAATAGCTCTTTGCACGCAGAATGCGGCCTGCTGGTGTGATACATCTGATGTCAACACCCAGTCGAAGTTTTGTTCCTTTCTATAAGCTCCACGAAGTTAGGAAGAAAATGTAATGCTTCGGATTAAGTGGGATTAATTAAAGACGAAGGAATCGTTACGCTTCGGATTAACTGTGTGGAAAGTTGAGTCTCTTTCGGCGGCTTGTTAAACAATTTGAATTGTGAATGTTTGACGCTATTCACTGACTATGGCGTGCCTGGTAGAGCTCTGAAATAAATAGTTTCGGCTGTCATATAAAGAAAAAAAGGAGAAAGTATGAAAAAAGGTGCGTTATGAAGGTAATGTTGAAGTATAACTTGTTTAAATATTATTATGTCAAGTATGAGTTTAAATTAAATGTATAAAATGAAAATACGCCACATTTCTAAATAAATGTTAATATAAAAAATTGCATTTTTTTTTGAAAAAATGCTTGAATAGCACGTTTAAAAAACAAATTTAGTCGCAGTCTTTTTTTCAAGCTGATGATTCATAATTCCATCCGTAAAGGGTTAAAAAAAATTGCCGCTGGAGGTGCATTTTGAGGTGAAAGTCGCGATTTTCATGAAGCGTTGTCAGTGTTGATGGCACACTGACAACAATTCTTCCCTCTCTCGGCCGACAGTGTGAGGGGGAGGAGGGAGGGGGGGAATAAATAAATTATGAGTGAAAAAATAAATAGAATGATCGGATTGATATCGAATCCGGGACGATTAAGGCGACAGGATTGATCGCACACGTTCAAGGTCGCAGTCACACGACGGATTGAAAGTGGAAGGGGGCAGGAGGGTTGGGTGACGGAAAAATCAAGATGGAGGGGGGGGGGGTTGGGAGGGGGGGGGATGGTGAAAAGAGGAGGGGAAGTTGACAAGGGAGGGGTGGCAAGATGGAGGGGAGAAGGTTAGTGGGTTGGCGCTGGCGAATGCATATATACATGCCCGCGTGTAGGTACATATGTACATATAAACTCCGGTATCCCTTAGCGCGCGAGCAGTCAAGTCCTTTTAGAAAGCCCTCCCTCAACGGTGAAAAAAGACGTGATGCGGTGTGCGTCGCGAGGTGAAAATCGTATCCAGAGGCAACAGTAAACAGTGAAGTGCAGTGCAGTGTGCGTGCGTGATTGTTTGCTCATTTGTTTGTTTGTTTTACGTCATCGGCGACTGTGTTTTTCGGTGAGTTCTTAAAAGGAGTTTTATATTTTATTTTTTTTGTCGGTCAAGACTCATAATCGTGCATTCTGGTGACAAAATACGACCGGGATTCGGGAGGTGAAAGTTTTTATTTCACGCGCGGACTGGAGGAGTGCGTCGGCCAAGTCCAGACGATTCTATGTCGCGAGACTAGTTCTCGGAACAGATTTTTTTTATTAGCAAATGGAGACATCATCTAAAATAAATCAAGTAACAGAAAAATCTATTTTTTTAAATTTTACTTAAAGTTATTACTAGCCACACGTTCAATGTCTTAACGACATAATCAGGTCCGGACTTAATTAATAAGTTGCAGAGTTTTTGAGAAACCTGAGTGAAAAACTACAAGCTTATACTTCATTTCAATACGTAAAATTTCTAGTAGTTCCATTATATTATTTAATTTAGTTCGTAAATCAGATAAAAATTCAAGTAATGGTCCACTAATATTATTATTATTTACGATCCGAATTTCGTCATCTGAAGATGTCATTACGTGACGAACCCCGGGTCGTAAATAATAAAAATATTAGTGTACCATTACTTGAATGTTTTGATTTCCGATATGGAGAGGTTCCACAAAGTGAAACCTGAATTTATTAGTTATATTTAATTTAGTTGACAGCCTGGGGCTTAATGAATGGCATTTTTTCCACTTACCATAATGGACAATAGTGATAGATAAGTTCTATGAAATTTTGACCCTTTCTAGGGGGAGCAGATTTTGCAACTGTGCTAAATATCTTACCATCGTTACCAAAAACTCACCCGCATGAAATTTTTCGGGTCGATTTAGCTTTCTGATTGGTTTAGACGACCTTGTAGGACTATTTATCAAATCCATTAATAAAAAAAACCCACAAATTGTAGATATCTTAGAAGTGTATTGCATCTACGCTACTTGAAGATCCATCATGTCATGGTGGCATATAGCGTGGAACAGAACCTCTGTATTTTTTACTCAGTGGAAACTACACCATTTCTGGTTCCCCTACCATAGAAATTATGTCTCAATTGATTCGTTCGATCTTTTTTTACCCCGTAAGTGGTGTCTTCAGTATCTCGTACCCACCAAATCTCCCGGGCCGGGTTTTGAAAAAAAGAAGAAATTCATTTTAGACACTAGACGGCATCTGATAATTATTCTGATGTACCTCAGAAAAAATCCAAGATAAGAAAATGTAGGCAGGACACAATACCCCGGAATATTTACGGTCCTACAACTGAACTGGTAAGCATGCCCTGTAGGCCTCGACAAATTTAAGTCTTCCGGAGAGGTATGTGGACTAGAGGTGTTCCTGGGTTCCATGGGAATGCTTACCTTTAAAAAAAAATCGCCTCATAGATTCTCACTGACCTCATTTTTTTCTGTTTTCGACGTCTGGGGAATGTGTCTCACATATTAATTACGGGAAAATAGGTTCTATACTATTTCATTACAAATATTTTTTTTAATATGACGACAGGAGCACAATTAAAGATGTCTCGTTTGTGTTTTTGGCCGTTATTCTGTGCTTATGGCACTCTTGACTATCTGTCTAAATAGTTTAAGTCTGTACCTAGTTCTCGTAGGGTCATAACTAGAAGCAACCCCTTAATGCTTTATTATCCTGCTCATCGCACCGCCAAATTTAGTGATTCACTTGTTGTCACATCAACTAAAATATGGAATTCATTGCCAGTAAATGTTAAAAACATTAAATCAATTGAAAATTTTTAAAGTAAAATTTATGATTTTTTTCTAAATTTCTAATAGCACTTTTGTTGAAACCTATGTATGCATATACTGTTTAATTTTTCTTTTTATGTGAAAAATGAACATGTATGTATGCATGCAAATGTTTGTATTTTTGCTCTTAAGGGCCTGTACCCAGAGCGATAGTAAATTATTTACTTACTTACTCTTGCGAGCGGAGCTGTCAATACATGGCACTCACAGGGTTCCGGAATCGCCATTGAAGTATATGAAGAGGGCACTTGCTATTCTGGCCAATGCTTGAAGCTGAAACCTGTCCGCCATCTTCGTTGACCCTAATTTTCCTAGGGCACTTTTGGGCTAACGCACTGATATTGCAATTTTTCTGTTTTCCATCGATATCTAACTAGAAATCAGCATTCGCTTACTCCTCTATCGATCTTTCTCCGTAAATAGATTGTTTATTTATTTAAATTGGTAATATTCCGCATTCCTGATGAAAACTAGGGTAAAATGGAGCAGAATCCATAGCTCCAAGTAGCCAATGCATGTTTCCAGAGATACTTGTCACAAAATTTCAAACAGATGATTGATATTCTTGCTATGGATCTGCTTATTCGTCCATTCCGTTGTGCTATCCATACGAAAGTAAGGAGAGAGCGGGGTTAAACAATGCGGTTGTTATTTTGGTGGTCAGGCTTCAGTTTCAAGACGCATTGCCCTCTCCTTATACCTCAATGGGAATAACTGAGGAATTGACGAGCCTCGCGAATGGCGAAATTTTGATGTCATCACCTCTACAGTTCCCCATTGCTGCGTTCAAAAATTAGGTCCGCCGAAACTGTGACGTAACGACTTCCTCAATGTTACATTTCGAATACTTTGAGCCCTCTTATCGGACGAAGAAGATGTGTCTCTGAGGAATAATTCCATACTTGACAGAACACAATTTCGCGTTTTAAGCTCGTTAACTTTCCAAAATGCGACCTGTTTCGACTCTTGAGACGTCATGAGGTACAAGCTGCCTTATCAATGGTGCCAGATATAGAGGTATGTGAAGAGGGCATTTTGTCATCAAACTATAGTCTGACAACTGAAATAACAACCTTGTAGAATATACCTACTCTCTCCTGGCTTTCTTTTGTATAGTTCGAGCTCATGGTCGAATAAACGGATGTAGAGTAGGAATATCCACCATCTTATCAAAATTTATGGCAAGTTACTTTTGGGACGTACCTTGGTTACTTAGTACAACAGGTTCCACTCGATTTTACCATATTTTTAATCAGGAATGAGAATTATTATTTATTTAAATAACGTATGAAATGAGAATCCATGTAAAAGAGGTACATGCATGCTGATTTTCAGTAAGTTATCGAAGAAAAACTTCGCAACATTGCAAAATTAGAACGTCAGCCTGTAAGCCCTAAAGTAAAATCAGGGTTAACAAAGATGGCGGATAAGCCACGCCCGCGTTACAGCTTCTAGCGTTGGCCACTAAAGCGAGCGCCCTCTTCATCTACCTCAATGGTACCAGAAGATGGCGCCATTGCCGAAACATGGCGGTATCGTGAAAAAAAAATCAGAGCACAACACAGAAAGTCGTGTTCATTTAATTTTTCCGGGCCCTTCGGAAGCATGGACCCATTGTGTGGAGTCCATTCAGGGGTCTTCCACCTATAGGAAACCAATTGGATTTCAGACCTAGGGGGAGTCCATTTTGATATCGCATTTAAGGAAGTTCCGAAGCAACTGCGCAAGTAAAAATATATGCACAATTCTACTATTCGGTTGTAAGTCTTAAAATTACCGCCTTCACTGATGGCATTACTTCCTTTTATACAGACAAAATTGAGTTACATAATATACTAATTTTTCGACGGATATATATTTTCAATCAATAATTTTCCCTGCCATATTTTTCGACTGAAGTTTGATTTCAATTATAATTAACGAATTCAAACACAAATTAGTTGCAAAAATTTATAAACAGTTCAAAAAATAAGATAAGAAGTAAAATGCCTAAGTTTTATTGTCATTAAAGTCATTGAAAAATTCACTTATTACCCAAGAGTTTACTGTGGGAATGTCATTTATGCTAGAGAGGATATTTCTGTTTTGTCCTTTCTTAAGTTTATCGCCGTGAAATTTCATGTTCGATCATGGAAAAAATTGCCATGGATATGAACGATATTCTTGCCGTATTGACTAAGGACATGTTTTCTGTATTGACGTCTCCAAACGTGACGGTAACGGACGGTTGCGTTCGAGAAATTTGATGATTATGATTGGGTGGAACTTATTATAACGATGGCCAGACATTGACGGCGCCGCTAACGGACGGTAGACGGCTATGTCAAAGTTTTACCTTTACCGTCACGCTACGTCAGCCAATAGCCAATAAGGGTAGAGATTTTTATTCTCAATATAACCAAAATTTCTATTTTATTTTAATACTTGAAACTTAACAATAAAAAGTAGTCCACATTCTCGACGCAATATTTGTCAGCATTATTTATGGATTATTCACATTTTGTTGATAAGATATGAAAAAAATGAACATCTACTTCGCTGCCTTCTCTATAGTCCGCTTTCCAAAATGATCCACGATTGGCACTGATTTTTCCGTCACTCGTAATGCACTCCTCCTTGACGGGGAGACGACGGAAAACTGATGACATTCATCCGTTTGCGTGACGCCAGGAAGCGTCAATAGTAACCCCACCATTACGTCAGGAAATATTCAGTACTGTCCCGGAGAGTGATACTAAAAAGAACAGATTGTCAGTATTTGTTGCGGATTTGGCACTGATATTTACGTCACTCGTAATACACTCCAAGTCGACGGGGAGACGACGGAAATATGATCACGGCCGTCCGTTTGCTTGACGTCAAAAAACGTCGATCGTAAACCCACCATTATGTATGGAAATCTTCTGTACAGTCCTGTAGAGTGGTACTAAATAGAAAAGAGATTGTCCGCATTTTTGCGGATTATTCATTTCTTGTTGATAAGATATTAAAAATAAACAGATACTTCGCTACCTTCTTTTTAATCCGCTTTCCAAAACGGTCAACGATTGGCACTGATATTTCCGTCACTCGTAATACACTCCTCCTTGACGGGAGACGACGGAAAACTGATCGGCCTCGGTGGCGACGGGGTAAAGTCCTCGGATAAAAATTCTCGCCTGCCAAACCGAAGGTCGCGGGTTCGAGTCCCGCCTGGGTAGGATATATACACTTCCCTGGGCATGGTTGTATGTGTTCGTCCATATATTAAATACGTAGTAATTGGCTTCGGCTGTTACGTATAAAGAAATTATTATTATTATTATCGCAGTAGTCCGTTTGCGCGACGTCAGGAAACGTCGATCGGAATCCCACCTCTACGTCAGGAAATCTCATGTACTGTCCCGGAGAGTGATACTCTAAAAAAAACAAATTCTGCCTTCGTTCTGAGCGTGTTCTTTCATGCCATCCATTCGTCCTACAACTTCAACCGCTACCTCCGTCGCATTCCCCCCGGGTATCAGTCAAAGAAAGCCGCTGGGAAGTTGTCTCCGCCCTCATTAGTCAATGCAAATGAGTTTCTACCGAGATCTGTCGACATTTCTATAACTTTACACTCATAAGCTGCCAAGACTTAAGGCATGAAAGCGGCAAGATTGCATTCTTTCCCACCGCTTGATTGCTTAATAAATGACTGTAAATTCCCAATGCCGATGCCAACACCATCGCAGTTATGAGATAACGACGTTATGCAAGCTTTAAAAAGGAGTGTATGCCTCGAAATCCGATTATTTCGTGGTGAAAGTACAACCCCACTGTCTTCCTTTAATTCTTTAGCATTCAGACAGGCGTCGTCTACTGGGACGGGTTTTCAATGTCCCGCACTTTCTAAAGTTTGTGTAATTTAAGTTATAGAAGACGTCGAGTGTGACGCACACCATAGTCTTCGTAAAGATTTTACCAAAAGAGTTAATAAAATACAAAGAAAAGCTGCACGCTTTCGTAAAAACTGTTGCGTGCGAACATATACGGTTTCACAACTTACAGAGGGATTAAGGTGGAAGCCACTAGAGACTCGGAGGCTAAACGCTAGGCTTATATTGCTTGAAAAATTCAGAACTGAAAGCTTATGTATCAAGTCCTCATTAATGTGGGAGTCCCTAGAGATTCAGAGGCTACATGCTAAGCATGTCTTTCAAGAGAAACTCAGAACTGGTTTCAGAGCGACACAAAATATTATCATGACGCCTCACTACATCTCTAAAACTAACAGAATCGATGGAATTAGAGAGATGCATTGCCGAACAGATATGTACAAAAACTCGCTGTTTCCGCGCACAATAAGCCACCACAGTAAAACTGAGCTCCACGAAATACACTCCCATAATATACGTCAGCATTTTACCTCCGTAAACCTTATCTAAAGTTTCATTCATTGCAAACTATTTAGTAAACATATATACATATTTTTTTAAATTTATATCCACTGTATATTTTGGGAAAGAGTTAAACAAAGGCATCACTTTTATTTTAAATCCATTATTTTATTTGAATTTTTATAGTTAATCTTATTTGGCATAAAACTCGTAGTTCCTGTCTTCTGGCCTAGATACCAGACAATTATGCAGCAAGTACAGTAAAATCAAAACATTATAACTTGAAATCCGCTATAGATATGGCTTTTTTGTGTGTGTTTTTTTAATTATCAAGGCTAAAAATATTTAAATCAACTCTAAACTCAAAGTGAGAATTTTTGTCCGTTACGGCCTTTTGGCGTAGGAAGGCAGTAACGATGCAGCTAACATAGTACAAATGCCCTTAAAGGTAGTTTGAACGAAATATTGTTTCTCCTAGAAATCAAAGAATTTGGTCTAATTTTATAGAAAATATCTCACCATTCCAAAGATACCAAAATATCAGCCCCTAATCCAACTACTTCCCGAGATTTTTTACGCAAAATACCAGTCCTTTTAGATGGTAAATGCGATTGAGATGGTAAATGCGATTAGATTTTAGATGGTATGCGTATATGCACTCCACAGAGACTAAATTTTAAAAATTAGGTATTTCTAACACCCAGATCTCGTCAAAATTTTAAAATCGTGTAGTTTGTACGTCTCCTCAAATATATTTAAAAACAAATCATACTTTTACCACAGTAATTTTTATCAGGTTCGTAAAAAATAACCTTCCGTTTTTTTACGTACCGCGTGGAAAAAAATGAGTCAAGTTGAAGACTTGTATGGATATATTTATTTTTATTTAAAAGTCAAAAAGTCTTTACTTTGTAGTCAGATCAATCCATCATTAGTGCGGGAGCAAATCCAACACCACCAATACTATTTTATTTCTAAGTTTTAGACCTGATAATCGGTAATTGTGCCTAGAAGTCACATAATCCGATATTTCAAGCGATAAATCGAAGGGGAAAAAAACAAAATTTGATTTTTACCGTGGATCGAGGTACAGAAATGTGTCGTTTCAACCATTTCAGGCCGGTAGAATAGAATTTCAGTCATATAAAGTATGTTAACGTACCATTTATAATGGAATATTTAATTCATCCTTCCAACAGCTTCTGAAATCAAAACTTATAATTCGAATAAAGTCTCCATTATGACTAAGGAACTCTCGCTAAAACTACCTCAAGGGAGCTGTCATCAAGTTCTATCTGGTTCGTTACATCAGTCCAAATCGTTGCCGCTCTCCCGACTTGATCATATATATTCGCTCTCAAAAAGAAATCGCATTGGAAATCCTTCTCTCAAGTTCCAAACGCGATATATACTCAAAGAGAGCGGTCAGCTCAACCCTTTTAGTGTATCAAGTCCACGGCAAGGTTCCTTCTATGACCACCGTCCGAAGACAGAGCGGGGTCCACTTTTTTTATAAACATACCGGCGAGAAAGTTTTACTCCTACGAAGAGAGGCATTCTGCAGGGAGATTATCTGAATGTATATACATATATTAATGGCTGCACAATCGAGTTACATAATTATCACCCGCCTCGCAACAGTTTTTCGGATGGAGAGTAGGGCACAAAATTACCGGCGCAAGTGAGTTGACGCCCTTCTGACGATGATTGATTAGATCCGTTTCGGAAGCGAGGGGACTTTATAATTACGGTCCGAGGAGCAATCAATATATATCATCTTTCATCAACCACTCAAAATGGCAGCCTCCTCATTCACCGGATAGCAACAAGTAATTCACTCGGACGACTTTATGGCAAATGTAGCGGCGGCGTAGCAAGGTGCGTTATGGGCCCGGGTCCAAGAAACACATCTGGACCCGGGGCCAAAAAAAACGAGGAGTACGCACCCCTGAACTCGAGCTAATGAGACATCATTCATCGTCATTGGTCGTGCAATCCTAAGATTGGTAGTCGAGCGTTTGAATGTAGCCATCAGGATTAGTCCATGCTGTAAGGGCGGGTTTACGTAATTTTAAGGTAATTTTTTTAATGCATTTTTTTTGTAAATTATTGTTTTCAATTACTTCTATGTGTAGGCGCAATTGTTTCAGAGCGACACAGAGGATAATTATTATTGTCATAGTTGGAATTTGTATTTAAGCACACAAATTGTACTTTTCCACAATACACCTCCTGAAGACTTACACGTCTTTAGGAGGCATATTATGAAAATTACAATTCATCATGCATTTTATCTCTTCTGTCAGATATAGAGATGTAGTGAGGCGCCAAGATAATAGCAATTTTAACAATCCCTCAGCTAAATTCCTGATCATATAATGTCGTGATGGCCTGTCCATTTCTTATCTAAAAGATGTACTTGCTTTTAGAAATGTTGCATCATAACTTTAGCATTAGAAGTATAGTTTCAGTTTTCCAATCAGTTAAGTATTTAGACACCTCTCTCCGGAAAATATATTGCATTGAACTGTTACACTATAGCCTTTCAGAGAAAATGAATATTTCAGCTTAAGAGATAATACTATCCTAAACTTCCCTATCTAATGCGAATGGGGCATGGTGATAACAGATATGTCTACCCGATTATACCCGAAAACTATAAAGGCATATTTATGAGTGACTTGTGCAGCTTATCGTAAGGTACGTTGATTTTCCCTATATTTCTATCACCTTCAGCCCACAGGGTTGTCCGAGCCCCCCCCCCCCCCCTCTTGGCCCCAGGGCCCTGGTGAGGTTACGCCCCTTTGGCGTACGCCCCTTAGGCTTTGCGCCACTGACGCTACCCACTGGCTAGATGCTGTTTTCTTGTCTTCTAGCCGAGGCCATCTGATAGGTTGTTTGTACCCGTCTTGCGATATCGCTGACGATGAAGTTCTGCCATAAATAGATACACATACGGCTGTTTTCGTGTTTTCCGAATTCTGACCGGCGAAATCTAGCCATCGATGAGCAAATCGCGTGAAAATAAACGAATTCTCGAGAGAAACCTGGACGGATAAATATCACGGCATTGCATATTGAAGATATCTCCTCGAAAGCGAATGTGTTCCCATGACATACAGCACCCAGGAAGTTTCTATGTCTACGTAAAATGCAATATTGTCTTCTTTCGCAACACAGACTGTGAATGAAATAACCAACTGAAATCTTAATACGCTAAGCTTATCAGGTAACAGTAAAACAGTACCCAGGAAGTTTTTATTATTTCGTAAAATAGAACGTTAAATTTTTCCCAATATAAACAGTGACTGAAATAACTTACTGAAATTTTACTACTGTTGGCTTAGCAAATAAGTGTCCCAATGGTGATGAAGAATGGGATGAAAGAAAGGATTTAATTACGATAACGAAGAATTGAAGTACGAATGAGATAATCGAATAATAAATCGGATTTACGATTGAGGAGTGGTTTAATGGAGTGAATGTGGTGAGAGGAACGGGAAAAATGAGAAAGTCATGAAAAAATTAGGAGAATGAGATTAAACATTACACGTTCAGACGTCACTTCGTGCAAGTATTTTATATTAGAATCCATATTGAAATTAATTTTTCGCACTTTTCCAGAATGATTCTGTTTTCCACAATTATTGTGGAAAATTACGAAACATATTTTCAATATCTACATCTACACATTGCCCTGAGAGCCGCTGCAAAGGCGTGCCGCAGGGGTGCAGGGTTAGGGTGTGGCAGCCGTGTAAAGATGTAAGGAATGAGGTTATAGTAGGCAAAATAACGCGTACTAGTGTATGTGTGTAATGGGAGAGTATTTAGAGGAGCTCAGTTTTTATTTTGGCCGCTTTTTGTGCGCGGAAAGAGCGAGTTTTTGTACCAATGTGTTCGGCAATGTATCTCTCTTATTTTATCACATCTGTCAGACCTAGAGATGTAGTGAGGCGTCGTGACAATATTCGTTGTGTCGCTCTGAAACAAAGCAGTTCTGAATTTCTCAAGCAAGCTAAGCCTAGCGTGTAGCCTTCCAGAGTCTAGTGGATCCCACCTCAATCCCTCTAAAAGTTGCGAAACACTTTATGTTCGCTCGTAGCAGCTTTAAACGAAGCGCGCTGCTTTCCTTGGTATTATATTATTTTTTTGGTTAAATCTTTATGACCAGGGTCCAAAATACTCGCGGCGTTCTCTTATCCATAATTATAGTGGAAAAGTACGGCGCGTATATTCAATATGGATTCTAATAACAAAGAAAATATAAAAGAGGAGGAATTTAAGGAGTCTTCAGAATTGGAGAGCGTGTATGAAGCAATGCAAAAGCGGATCAGGAAGGATTGTACAGTATGGTAGAAATTATTAAAATAGGAATCAGCTTCAGATTACTTAGCTCACTACACAAAACATTATGCAAACTGCAAATATCGGAAGCCAAAAAATCAATCAATCTATCAACCATAAATTAAGTTATTGAAATTCAGACCGCAGTACATATGGAAATAATTGAAATACGTTGATTCGTTAAAACTTAGAATAATAATTTGTAAAAACAGTCGTGTGGAGTGTAGTACTCGACGAATTGGAAGCATTGACCATTGAAAAAGTCGATCAGAACAGACTAGACGCCTTCAAAACCTGGTGCTGGAGGAGGATGCTGAAGATAAAATGGACGGACAAAATAATAAAATGATGAACTTTACAATAGAGT
Source organism: Ceriagrion tenellum (assembly GCA_963169105.1). Taxonomy (NCBI): domain Eukaryota; kingdom Metazoa; phylum Arthropoda; class Insecta; order Odonata; family Coenagrionidae; genus Ceriagrion; species Ceriagrion tenellum. Next base: position 85,570,806 of record OY720642.1, on the reverse strand, counting down.
AAAAGAGGGAAGGACCATATAGAGCATCATGAAGAAAAGAAGAACCAGTTGAATTGGACACACCCTGAGACACAATGGATTTGTGAAGAACATAATTGAAGGTAAAATAGAGGGAGAAGTCTTCAGAGGAAGACCCAGGAATAAGTTCATGGACACAGTAAAGAGGAAAGTACATCGGAAGACCTACCATGAAGTGAGGGAACTAGTATTAGATAGGGAAGGGTGGAGGGCTGCAGACAACCAATCGTAGGATTGAACGACCAATGATGATCAGGGAAATGATTCTCTCATCGATTCGGGCAATAAGACCGTATTTTGAACTTAACGATTTATTTTTACGCTTACGCTGAATTTTATACTCACTATTTCGAAATAAGTGCACGATTAATCGTCCATAAATTACGATGTCCGATTTATAACATATCGTATTTGTACATCATTTTTTTCCATATAAATTAGTGTTAAAACGTCGATTTCAATGAGAAATACCTCACCAACCATGCAGTCAATCGTTCATAAATTTGACTCAGTTATTTCTAGTTCTAATAAAAGGCTTTGCCCATAGCTTCATTAATTTCTCGAATAAATTGATATCTCTTGAAGAAGTACCTTATCATCGAGAATAAAACTCTATTGATTGTGCCTACTCCGAGAATGGACGACGTCATGGGCATGAATCATTGCTTTCAAAAATATGTATACACCCACCAGCCCTATTTTACGAGCCTGAATGAATGGGGCAGGGTTGGAAAAATCTTGCAGATGGCACCCAGGGCTGGCTTCGGCCTCTGCTGAGAAATCTTTACGTAACCGAGAGACGAGGAGGAGAGGCGAGGCAAAACAGACCTAGCGAAGATGTATGTATATAAACGAATGCTAGTATATTGCGTCGTCAGGATTCTTCGACGACTAAAAAGATGAATGCGAAGATGCTGCAATCAATCTGTAGTTTATTTTGAGGTTTTTTGCAGTTCTCCTCTCAACTCTCCCACTAGCTGAAAGTTTCATCCCTGCATGAGTCTCCATTTTTGCATTTTCATTTTCCGCATAATTTTCCTGATGCAATCTATCCTTGACTCCTCTACGATATTTCTCCCCATTCACTTGCCATTCCTGTGCTATTTTTAATTGGCTACTTGCTGTGCGAATAAATGTGTCCAATAAGTTTTCTCCTTCTCGAAGAAAGGAATGGCTTCCAGAGATTGAAACGGGACGGGTGTCCTTGATATTGAAATTGAAAGAGCACTACGAGACATGGAAAGGGATATGGCGGTGGGAATAGATAACATACATGCTGAGTTTCTAAAGAATGTGGGGCAGAAAAGAAGAGGAGAACTTTTTGCGCTGATTCGAAGGATATATGAGGATGGAGTGTGGCCCGAAGACTTCACGAAGACAACACTTATTGCTATTCCGAAAAAGAGCAAAGCAAGAACTTGCGAGGACCATAGGACAATAAGCTAAGATGTGAAGAAGAGGCTGGTGAAGAGCTCGATTCGGAGCGTAGAGTTTTTTGTTGCTGAAACTTGGACCCCTATACCCTGAATACACTACATGTGCACTTAACTAGGGTTCACTTAAAAGCAGCACTAAAATGCAGACCTACCACTTCCAAATTGCACTATTCAAGCGATCAACAAACTTGAATGAGTTAGGCTTCTCCAAAGATAAAAGTTGTTACGTCTAGCTAAGACGTGGATGGTTAAGTTAAATTTTAGTAGAGGTGCAATCCAGGAGATTACCAAGAAGATACAATGGATTAGCAGAAAGAGAAGAAAGAAAATGTATTCTCAAATTTTTTAGACTGCAAGGAATTTTTTAGATTGCAAAGGCCAGCAGCAAGTCGCAGGGGTAAATTAACATCTATCAATTTGTATGAACACTAACAAAAGTGAATAAAAATGTCAAATCCTTAAAAATATTTTGCGTTAAACCATCAAAGAACTAGAATGCAGCAATTTATTTTTCCCTGTAAGTCCCTTTTCAATCATTTTTTTTAAAGATTTTCACATCCATGAATGTTCACATAACTCAGAACTTGCATGCTGTACTCTGATGCAAGAAGGACAGGATTTCATGATATATAAAAGATGTTAGTCAATATACTCGCAAGTTTAACCATCCTGTAACAAATTGAGGCATCCCATTTAAGTTTGTAATTTAATTTTACATCTGAATAATAGTAACTAATTTACCTCAGGTATATCTTATGAAATAATGCTGAATAGCTAATAGCATACTTTGCTAAAGGTAATTAGCAGGTATAGTGAGACACGACCCAAGCCAAATTCTCAAGACCAAGGGCAAGTAAAATAAATTATATCCTTATAAATGTACTTCTTTGCTAAATCAACTACGTGGTAGGCAGACCGTACCCCCAGGTAGTGCTCATGGAAAGAACTTCGAATCGCACGGGTGTTTTGATTTATTTTGGTGACTTTTAAATACGTGTATCAGCACAAACTGATAAAAAGGAAGAATAACAAGAATACAAATACTCAACTCCTCACTTAATAATGAAACACAAGTAAGCTGCGTATGACATTCGAAAATCCTCGACCTATCGATTACGAGGACTCGACCACCTCGACGGAACACTATCGATATTAACCAAGTCTATCTAATTAGGGGTCCGTAAGTCCACTTAAGTGAACCCGTCACTTAAGTGACGAGAGTGCGTCTACACGGTGCACTTAAATGAAAGGTGTAATTAAATATTCACTTAAGTGGTCTGTGTAGACGCGGCTTTAGAAGAGAGGATATCAATAGGATGCATTCTTCGAGATGTGAGTGTGGAGAAGCATGGAGAAGGTGCGGTGGATGGAAAGAAAGACAAACGAGGAAGTGTTTAGTAATGTGGGCGAGGAAAGGAAACTTCTGAATGAAATCCGCATAAAAAGGCAGAGTATGTGGTTGGAGGAAGGAATATGGGGCGATGGGTTGCTCAAGACTGATATAGGAAAGAATGATGGGCAAGCAGGGAAGAAGAAGAAGAATAGGTTTTGTGGACGGGATACAGAAGGGTAGATCATATGCTGAGGCGATTGAAGAAATACTTGAGGTAGATAGGACCCTGAAAGTGTAGAAAACCGGGAGGAGATTCTCTAACTTCGAATAAAACTTAACCTTTTCCGGTAGAATACCTTGTAATAATCGTGTCGAAAAATGCCCGGGTAGTGTGCCCAATAAGACTATTTTTTTCTTAACGCTGTTTTGCGGAGTAAATTGAATCGCACAAACGAACGTATCATAGATTGTGCAAGAAAATGATTGGAATTAGAGCAGGTCCACAAATGAAAAAACGACTTCGTTTTCTTCCAATGATTTATTTTTTCGGTACGACATGTTTAGACACATAGAGGTCATTTTCAAGTACAAAATGTTTTGAATTGTACTTGAAAATGACCTCTATGTGTCGAAACATGTCGTACCGAAAAAATAAATCAGTGGAGGAAAACGAAGTCGTTTTTTCATTTGTGAATATCAACTTCCACATAGTTGAGCCTGATACCATTGAACGTATTAGAGCAGGTTATATTTCCCGTTTAGTCATTCAGGCAACCGTTCAATTCGTCCTGGTCCCTCTCGAGAATTTGTTTGTTTTCATGCGATTTGTGCATCGGTAGCCAGATTTAGCCCGTCAGAATTCGGGAAACTTGAAAGCAGCCAAATGTGCTTCGGTTAATGGAAGAACTTCATCATCTGCTTCATACGTGAAATAAAGCGACCCATAGAAGTTTAGTATAGTATTCTTTGTTTTTTTTCCCAGCAACTCTTCGAAAGACACCTTCGTCGGTGATTATCGGTGTCGAATTTTGCATTACTTTGCAATATTTGCAATGAATCGATGCAATTTTTCATTACACGATACAATTTTCCTCATGAAAGAGATCAAGCATTCATTTTTTCAATAAAATTTACAATATAAAGCGACTTTTAGAGTCTCTTCCGCGACATTCTGGCTTGACTTTCTCGCATTATCCTTTCCTCTCACACAATTCACTCCAAAATCACAAATCCGCTTCGCCATTCCATTCTCATTTATGCCTCAATTGTTCAATACCGCAATTTAATCTAAAATTTAATCCCGGTCTTCGGCATAAATTATAATATTGCTTTATAAGCCGAGCGCAATAAAATTTCGGTTAGCTATTACAGTGACAGATCGTGTTGCGAAAGTATGCCATATTCCATTTCACGTAGAACTAAAAACCTTTTAATGCTGAATGTCTTAGGATCACATTCACTTTCGAGGAGGTACCTTAGATATGAAATACCGCAATATTGTTCCGTCCCGGTTTCACTGGAGAATTTGTTTGTTTTCACGCGACTTGTGGATCGGTAGCTGGATTTAGCCCGTTAGAATTCGGAAAACACGAAAACAGCCGAATGTGCATATGTTTATGGCAGAACTTCATCGTCTGCTTCGTTCGTGCAATAAAGCAGCCTTTAGAATTTTCGTCTAATTCTTTGTCTTTTTCTTTTCCCTCTAAGTCTTCCGAAGAATTCTTCAACGGTGATTTTCTGCGTCACATACAATTTTCCATTACACCATATCCCCACTGCTTCCAATCTCTACCGCCTTGAAGACGTCGTTGTCCAGGCGTTGTTAAAATTAATTTCTTAAATTTATTAAATTAGTTCATTATTACGCTTGTTTCAGGTCTGTTTTACACGGGGCATGAAATTGCACAATATGATGTATGTATGCACGCACGTAGGTGCATTTCAAATTTCGCCGCGCAGAGCGGTGACTTGCAAGACCGCATGCACGAATGCATGAACGCGAGATGGCAAAGCAGCTCCTACTCTAATTCAGTAGTTATTGCACACCCGATTGTGCTGTTAGGGCATTTCTAAACAAGCTAGGTGGGTGAAGTTTTCAGGATAGAGTTGGAATCATGTGTCGAGTTGGGAAAAAATCGAAAAAGTTAAAAAAGTCGATTAGGCTTCGATTTATTGCAATCGATAGCTTTACATGGGATTATATGGGATAAATGAAAAATTTTAGTGTAGACCTTTTTTCCTTCGTTCATTAAAATATGAAATAATTGAGCTACAAGACTGATTCTTTCACTAATATTAGGTTGAATGTTTGAAAAATCTTATTATTGCAATCGATTTGTTCCTACCTACCGTAAAACTGATAATTTTAAACTTTTATTTCGGATTTTAGAAATCTTTTCACTTTCGTTGCTAAGGATATATTTCTCCATTGTCGCCGGGCCGAGTGTCGATTCGAGGTTTGGAACTCAGCGAGGCGGGCCAGTTTCAGGGGAGGGTTAGATATATGTGTCGATATTGTGTAAAAGTTAAAAAAAATCGTTTAGGCTTCGAGATATTGCTATGGATAGCTTTACATATATGATTTAGGTACACTAAGTGCATGTTATTTAGTCTTCTTTATACCAATTTTTGCGCTGCTAAGTACTGCGTATAATTTCTTCCACTTTTTCCTAACCTCTACCGTAGCTTTGATGGCCAATTTCAAACAACCAAGCTTCACGATATTGTAGTTATCATTTAAATAACATGCGTTCCATATAGAAGATTGGATGAGAAAAATTGAATATGAAAATTTGTATATTAAAAATGTCGATTCCGATCGAATTTATGTAGTAAAATTCTTCATGCGTGCTCTTATTAAGTATGCTGAACTGAAATGAAATATCTAACGTAGAAGAGCGTCTTATATGCCGTCAAATGAGGTTACAATATTTATAATACAATATTTTATTAAGAAAAGCATGTTTAATTATAAAATTTTCAAGATGAAATTGTATTTCCTCCCGTCCCAAAATCGCACCTGCCGGGCGTGACGCAACAGGTAGGGAAAGCTTACGTTGGCGGGGGGGACAGGATTGTGGACCACGGCGGATGGATGGGAAGTTGGCCGGCTTAAGATTCGAACCGGCCTCCGTCCGTCTCCCAAGGAGACCGCGGTGAAAATTTAGTCGGGGCGCCGAGACGGGAAGTTAAGCGGCGACATGATCTTGATACAAAGAATGCGGAGAAAGCAATCAAGGATCTTTTCAGCCACATTCCAATCAAAATACACCTCTTAGTACGTACCATGTGCTATGGGCCAGTAATATTCGGGGTGTAATAACCAAGGTCCTTTAATATCGATTGTTTTCTTCCTTCGATATAAGTCTTCGCAACGTAAACAAATCCGCCATTAATGTGCTTATTTTAGCGAGTTCTTTACGAGCATTCCATAGTTTTTTAATATTTTGTTTATTTGGCAGTGTATTTTTATTCTGAATGACGAATTGCGCCGTATTTTTGTTGATTTCCTTGGGCGCGCCATGGCAGTAAATGCTCAGCGAGCACATTAATGGCGGACATATGGAGGAAATGGTTTCGAACATGGATACTACAACGTTTACAGTGTTCATGGTTGCCAAGACCTGTATCGAAGGAAGAATACAATCGTACAAATCGAACGACCTTGGTACTAACGTTGGTACTATGAGCTAGAGCTCATACTTGGATGCAGTCGCTGCCGAAGTAAAAACAAAATCATATCGTTAAGTGTTCATCAGCGTTATCGACGAAGATTACGATGGCAAATTGAAATCGAATATAATGTCACGGAGATTTAAAACATGTATCAAATAAATGTGAGCAGGCCTGAACCTTTATTTTAAAAATAGGATAAGGCAGAAAAAGAAGTGCTAACAAATATATGAAAAAATGATACAGTTTTTGATCTCACAAGTTTCGGTTTAACAAGTGACTCATAATTGAAAGTCCAAATGCGATATTAGTAACTCGTCTTGAATTAAGATGCCTTTATGGTGAAACTGGCAAACACAAGCGACCGGCAATCGGAAGATCCGAGTTTGGATCCCGGTCGAGCCAAATGACTTTTCTCATGGAGATTTCCACCCACTGAGGCAAAGGGAGTTGTTATCACCACGCCGGCCAAGATATTAGATTAGAAATTAGATTTCTTGCGGAAATTGGCGTAACTCGGAACCTGACGGGTTATTCCGCCACTTAAAAAGAGCCAGATGACAATTCACGGGCGTTAAACGGAAATGGCGGGGAGGGTATTCCGTAATGGCACCCAGAATTCTCATCGTTGAATAGCATAAGTCGCAAGTGATGTCATTTCTGGCGCCACAGAAGTTCATGGGGAGGGAAAATTTCACGCCGTTTACCTAAAAATGGAACATTCGCAAAAGAAGAACGTATAAAATCAATCAATGAGGGACAAGGTTTTAACTAATCGTATAGTTATCGTATATTAGTAAAACTTTTATCGTATAGTAGTTTATCGCGAAAGGACGTCTGCATACAGTCATGTAAAACTATTGTTGCCACTCCTGTATTTGTTGGATTATGTCTTAATCTGTAAATAATCAGAGAGTTGGTTTATCTCAATAAGTAATTAACATTTTTGTCATTAATTTAAGTATTTAAAAATTAAGTTTCCGTTTAGTGAGCATAAAACGTCTTACAGTGCACACCACCCGAAACATTCCAAATACGGTGAAACACGTAGAAAAAGCCACGATAAAAGAATCCCCTTGGAATCGAACCACAAACATTACTTACTGGGCCAATGCACAAACCACCACGCCCCCCAGGGTTCATATCCACAACGGTAATTTTCGCGGATACAACGGGGACTTGGTCTTAAACCCTAGCGTTCCAATTAAGCTGGCAACGTAAGGGAGTTTGGGCTTCAAGGAAGCCACAACCAAAAGGCAATATCCTGGAGCAGCACTTGTGCCGTGCTTGGCTTATGTAACTGTTACATATGCCTAGCACGGCATAAGCTTAAAATCCATGCATTTTGCAGAGGAAAATATGAAGACTGTTACATTTATATATACATTACGGTACGTCCTTCGGATTCTTCGTAGGAAATCGGAAGGAAGTCCTCGGTGGTAAAACGAATTAATATATAAAATTAAAAGTGTTTGCTACATTTGGCGTAGCTAGGATTGATGTTATGGGGAGGAGGGGCAAAACACCCGCCTGAAGCTGTAGATTTATGTTAGTGGGGCAGTACATCTTTTTGTTAGGCTCTGTATAAATAATTTAGAATGAAAATTTTCTCCCTCCTACCTCTTCCTGAGCACGCCCATGCGTGAAACAGTTGTAGAAGTATTTGCAAAGATCAAGCTGTCAACTTAGCAGGCCTATTGATAGTTTGTACTAAATGTAAAGCATATCGATAGAAATCGTGCATATGCAATTATCATCGTTTATTCTGCATTGAAACTTAGGCACTCAAAAATTACTTGACACAAAAACATGCAGCCTGAAGTCAGCTTTGGATAAATGAAATTATGAATTTGGCCCAGGAAAAGGAGAGAGAAAGTTCTCCAATAATTTCTTCAATTAGTGTAATCATGGCTGTTTACTCAGTACAATATATTGACACTCTGTTTGCCACAAAAATATAAATTAAGCATTGTATCATTTATTCAATTGTATATAGACACTGTTTCCGTTTATAAGAATAGTAAGACTATTGTTGGAGATTGTTGGTGTACTATGTAAAATTTTTGTACGACTAATTGTTGATTATCTATCTGTTGGCCACGCATTGCTATGTTAATTGAAGGTAGCCTTTACAGAGGTATCGTAAAGAAGTGGGTGGGATACACTATTAAAAGCGCACTAGTCGATAACTGTGAAATTGAACTCTTTAATTATGGCTCCACACTTAAAACAACTTCAACAATACAATAAATAAACACAAAATACACTCAAAATGATCTCGTAGGAAACGTAAAACAATTGAAAAACGAAAAGAAACGTTATGTATTTTGTGAACGTTCCAAAGAAAATAGTCATTTTTCTATCTTCAACATAAGACTACCTAAAGCTTCCATTTTTATGTTTCAAATGAAGTTGTATACACTTTTCCTTCCTTTTGTGGAAAGTAATTAAAATCTTACCTTATTGTTATAAATGAGCCCAAAATCTGTTCACTAACAAGGACTTAAAGCACGGCATTGTGTCACACCTAAAATGCGAAAAAGAAAGGAATATCGCTCTGATCGCAGGGAACTGCCAATAATGAAATTTACGATAAGTATCCACTTACGGTAAGGTCGCCGCGAATAGGAGAGGGAAAGGGAACAGAGTGGAGCGAAGAAACTAGTCCACTTGAGAAAATCAATTAGAGTCACTTATTCTTTACTGCAAACCGGAAGTAATTTATTTTCTTTTTGTGGACCCGACACACAGTTCTCAGTCGCAATAATGGACTAGTTAGAGAGATTTGAACGTCTTCTATCTCCTTATGATATTATTCCGACCTTCAAAAGGCCACCACACTCGTGGTTAAGTGCTCTTGACCCAGTTAAACCCCACAGCGTCCTCTCACATAAAACCTGAGAAATGATACATTTCCAAACGGAAGCTGCACCTGTCGACCATCAATAAAGTACAGAATGGCCTTATCTAGTCCGCGTATACCCATGATGTCATTTTTTAGAAAACATATTTTTCCTATAAGTCATAGAAGGAAAGGCCCTCAGGCGTTTCCTTGGCCGAATTCCAAATTCTATTTATCCAAAACTGACTTCATGCTGACTGTTTATTGCACTATTTGATCTTTGAGTGCCAAGGTTTAAATTCGGAAAAACCGATGATGTTCGCATATTTATGATTCCGGTTGATATTTTTTTACATTGAGTGTAAACTATCAATAAGTCATTACCTGTAAAGTTGACAACTTAGTCATTAGAATTTTAGAATAGAATTGAGTGTTATTTACTTCCATCTGCAGAAAATTACATTAAAAAATAATTAAACATATCAGGGAAAGCTTTAGCTTGGTTCCAAGGTCAAGACTTGAATTGAGGCACCTCCAAAGACTTCAATGTTTATCATGTTCCCTTCACAGTAGCATATGAACAAAAATCATTTTAACATTTGAAAACCATACAAAATTTCCATTTGACAACTTCCTTTGAACATTTGACATCATTTTTATTTGCATTTGGTAAGCAGTGATATAAAACACTTTCTTAACCGTGAAGGATTCAGAAAATCATTAGTATAACAATCATATTACAGCATGACGGAGTCAATCTTCTACAACCGTCGCAAACATGGGCGTAGCCATGAGGAGATAGCTTCCCCACCCCTGAATTGGACATTTCATTCCGGATGATTTCCTACCCCTCTAACATAAATCTACAGCTACAGATAGGTGTCTTGCCCCCCTTCCTCTAACATAAATCCTGGCGACGCCCATGGCTGCAAACACTTTCAATTTTATATATTGATTCATTTTACCACTGAGGACTTCCTTTCGATTTTCCAGGAAGAATCCGAAGGACGTACCATAAGGTATATATCAATGTAACAGTCTTAATATTTCCCTCCATGGAATTCATGGATTTTAAACCTGAGTCGGCGGTCACTCTTGCGTTAGCTGAACTGAGAAGAAAAGTTTGATCGGAAGTATCAGTTTTTGAGAAATTTCACCGAAAAATTCAATTACATGGAACTTTGAATTTTTAGATTCATTTTATTGAACTTGTTCAGTAGGCGTAGTTCGGTAGAAACTACCGAGATGACAAGATGAATTTAATGGATGATTTTTCGCTATTTTGATTATTATATGCATATTAGTTTAATTGTTATAGATGCTACGGTTATATTAGTCGAAAAAAATTAACCCACTTTTATAATTCAAATCATTGGTTATACAAATAGTTGCTATTTAACATTTTTAAGAAAATAGTTTTAGAAGTTTTTACACATGATTAAAGAAATATGGCTTCCATCAGGTGCTTATTTATTACCACCTGTTATGGCTTACAATATAAGGGGAGGTTCATGATAAATGCTAATCATTATTAATTAAAAATTGGCAAGATGAGAGTTATTACACCATTACATGTAAGGCATTACTGAAAAAAGCATTAAAACCCAATACAACATTAGTGCACCGGCATTATAATACAGACAAAGCCGAGATGTATGTGAAATGATTGTAAACCCATTAAAACTCAGATTTTTTAGCCAAACTCTCGATTTTTAGACTGAAACAAATAATAACAACAATGATTTATTTCACCATTAATAAGTACACAATAAAGCGCAAATAGAGACATCAATTTTAATGTGGAATAAAGGCTCATAATCGTATATCGTCTATCAAAAAGGTATTGAAGAACTAAACAATAATTAGCTTTTCTCTCAGCCTTCCGTTAGTAAAATGCGAACCTCATTATTTGTCCCAGCCCAGTTAATTTTAAAATCCACAACGACTGAACCTGAATTAAAGCGATTCTGTTGGAGGCACAGGGTTGGATCCGGTAGAGACTTGGAGGTCACACGCAAGGCTAAGGTTGCGGGAACAATTCAGTTCACATGAGTCCCAGGACAACGCGGGGGGTATAATTTTAGCTCCGCTCTGCATCTGACGAATAAATAGTGGCAATCAAGTTTAATCGAGATTTACTAGTTCTGGAAGAGTAAATATTCAGAATAATAATTCACATTTGTCTTAGATTGAAAAAAAATTAATGTAGAGATTTCAGCGGTCGGATGGGAAGACGAATGAGGTTATAGTGCATAGTTAGAAAGTTACCAAAAAAATTAACTTTTTAAAGTTGAAGTAAATCTCTGTAAAAAGTAACTTGTTATAGTTAAAATTTACTTTTCTGAAAAAGTAACATATTAAAGTTAAAGTTAAAAGAGTAACTTTTACGTTAATAGTTACTTTTTCAGTTACTTTTAAGAAACTATTTAAAAGTAACTTTTAAGAGCTATTTTTCGCAATTGGGATAAAATAAATGCAAACTTCAAATTCGCTATTGTAGGGATTTGTTCGTCTGGGCTTATTCATTGCATTCTTGCATAACTACCCAGCTATATTGCATTCTTAGATACCGTTTTATTTTCTCCTTTGTCTGTATCGGGCAAGCTTTGCGCCCAAATTCGAACAGGTCGACTTTCGTCAAAAATTAACGAAATAAATTATCTGAAGTTAGTTTTGTATCAGTTAATGTATGATTTTAACGATAAAAAGTTAAAAGTCAACTCTTATAAAAAGTAATGGTTAAGTTAAATAGTTAACTGCATTTTTAACTATTAATTTTAATCGTTAATTTTTTAAATCGTTAATCCCAACTATGTCATAGTGTTTGGTATGGTGTAGGAGAGGTAATCAGAAGAAGGCAGAGTGTGTGGTTGAGACAAACTATGAGGGAAAGGGAGATGCTGAAGATACAGGGGGAGATGCTGGGCAAGCTGGGGAGGATAAGAGAGAGAATAGGGCTTATGGACGGGATGAACGTAGCGTGGGCGTGAGGCGTTTCCTGGAATTAAGAATGAAATTACATAAGAAGAAAGGGGACTGCGACTTTGAAAATCTGGAGGATTTTTAATCTCTTCCATTGTAACTTTCATTAACGGGCTGAATACTCTAATATAAATTAATAAGAACGGAGTATTAATAGTATTACGAAATAATGATGATTCGATCCTGAGTAATGAATGAGATTAATGTAGGATGAGACTGTGATCCGAATCGAGCTCGTGGGAAATATATTTTAAATGTGAAATATAGAATCAGGTGCGTCATGGTTAAGCCATTGGCCATAATTACAGAAAGAGCTGGAATTCGCCATGAAAAAATCATTTGATTTGACAGGGATTCGAACCCGGATCTTCCAATTTTTGGTCAGGTGTGTTAGCCAGTCTTTTCGCGAATTTCAACCCAGTATATGATCCCGTGCAAGTGACTTCGTACCACATCATTTGTCAATGCAATGATTGGAAATAACTACAGATGCAAAAGATTTGCAGTTTTCCACTGATGAAATATTTTATGCGACTGGTTTCGAAGATACCATACCATCTTCAAAAGAAGCCTTCAAAATGCAGGTTCAAATATATTCTAGTAAAATAAGATGTTCAAATATATTCCAGATAAAAATGGAAATTACATTCAAGAATCTCCTCTCCCCTCCTCATTTTCATTCGTACATAGTTAAGCCTGTATTTTGAAAGATTCAAATGCGTTTTCAGCCTCTATTTTATATCAAATTCAAAACTAGTCGTTTTAGCTTTTTGATCTGTGAAAAACTCCAAATGTTTTCCTTTGAAAATATTTTAAAATTTGTTCGGGAAAGTTTACTCATATTTTTTTTCTCGTAGAAAAAAATTGGGATTTTATTGCGGAAATTCTTACGCGGATGGATTCTGACCACCTTGGCCTTAATCTAGCCAACACTTAACTATATCACTAATATAAAAAAATAACTTGGACAAGGCCGCAGAGTTCTCTGGTTTTGATGAATCACCGCCGTTGAGAATGATGATATGAGCCTGACGACATTTTAACCGGAATAGCACGCGGCGAGTTATGTCCAGTTCTGGCGTCGTATGGAAACAGATCGTGACCGGAGGGCGAGAAAGAATAGTGACAGATTACATCTGCGTACAACCCCGCCGCCGAGGCGAGAGGCATAGCGTATTAGGACATCTTTCGTTAAAAGGGAGACCCTGGAAATGACATTAATGAGTGTGAGGAAAGGCTTGACTGGTTGGGTAGATACCTATATAGATAAAAAATACTCGTTCTTTCCGCGAACAATAAGCGACCACAATAAAAACTGAGCTCCACTAATTACACTCCCATAATACACGTCACCATTTCACCTCCCAAAACCTTATCCCTTACATTTTTGCTCAGCTGGTGCCAAAACGCTCCCCGCCACACGCCCATGCGGCGGCTCGTAGTGAAGAATGTAGATGTTGATGTACTTTTGCTCTTTACAGCCCACAAGATTATGCTGTTGCGAAACCAGACATGGGCGGATCGAAACGAACATCTCTCTTATTGGAAAAATGGTTTGATTCTGGCAAAAATTATAGGCCTTTCATGTATTTTTGCGGCACACTACACCATAAAATGGCTTAAATATCTTTTTATTCATAATCATTCATCCAGTGGTGATCGGGGTGTTTCGGAATATTTTCTCCTTTTACTAATTCGAAGGATCATTCGCTGGAAAATGACGCGGATGCCATTAGATCCATATTCTGTAAACGTCTACGAAAACGTGAACTCTATTTCATAGGAGCAATTAAGCATACTATTAATTCTTATGTTTTCGTAAATTTAACTCGAAACAAAATTGACTGTTCTTTTTTCGGGATTCATTCCGCGATGTATGTTTTTTTAAAACAACAATATTTCGCTGGTCCTCCTGCCAGCTTCATCAGGTTAACTGAACTGCTTTTATCCCTCATCTTTATGCTCAAATTTATATTCCGGCAACAATGGGAGTCCAGACTCATATATATGTATAAAGACGAGCGAGACAAATAAAGCAGTTCAGTTAACCTGATGAAGCTGGCAGGAGGACCAGCGAAATATTGTTGTTTTAAAAAAACATACATCGCGGAATGAATCCCGAAAAAAGGAACAGTCAACACTGCATCCGCGAAAGCCTACGAGCTAATCGAAACAAAATTGTTTTAAATGCGAGAATGGGTGAAATATGTGGAAAATAGTTATTTTATACCTAATTGAAATGCCATTTAAGCGAAAAAAACCTTTACAAGTTCTCCCAGGAAATTGAATTGCAAACAAATGTAGTTACGTCCCAATCTTTATGTACAGAGTTATTTGCAAATTAATGCGATACTTGCAGACAGACTGCGTTCTTCCAATATAAACAGCTCTCCATACTGCTCCTAGGATTTAAAATAGGCGATAATTGTAAGTATAATTGAATAATTGAAGAACAATCTGCATATTTCGTACCCTAATATTAATTTATATTAGGCTTAAGGGTGTCGTCAGTAAAAGTAGTATTTTTAAATACAAACATTACAGGTCGTGACTCAAATTTGACCGAAAAGATGGAAAAAATAATCCCAAAACAAAATTTAATTTGTTGATATTTTACCCAGTAGTTGTTGACTTTTACTCTCGTAAGAGATACATGGAATGGTTTCTTTTTAAGTCGTCGGGAGCGATTTTTTCGTCTCCAAACAGATTTATTTGAAACTATACGTACATGTTCTTATTGGTGAAATTTATGGGGAAAAGTGAAAAAAAAATTATCTATTTGTTTTTTTGCAATTCAACGTAGCCTAATGGCAGACTACATATATTTCGCAATAATTCGATTGTAAATAGGTAGGTGTTGTTGTAAATGAATTATAATTCATTCCATATAATAAAAATGGCTGAAAACAAACATTATCCCTTTGTGGTCACACATTCAAGCCATAACATAATAATCACTCGGGGTCTTTTGGACCCCACGGAGAAAATAGCTGTTATTTCTTTGTGAATTGAGATGAAGCCTTGAGCATTTAACTGAATATGCTAAGTAATGAGAATTCTATGATATCTTTGAGCAGTAATTCAAAATTTGTTTTTAATAATATTAAGTTAAAACATAAAAAACGCAAAAATCCACCTTTTTTGACCAAATCATGGTAAAATCTTCCAAAAATGATATTTTTCTATGAAATATTACGGTTTGACTCCCAAGATGCTACCCTTTAAAATGATGCGAGTTCAAATGCCGATGCTGAAAAAAAAACATTCTTCTTCTGAAGATTGAAATGCTGAATTTAAAGCAAAATTTGAAAACAATAGTGAGATTATTACAGTGGCAATTTAGAAGTGTTCACTATTGACTACATATGGGAGCACAAGTTCGATTATGAGGCGTAGCTTCAAAGCTCTGAAGCCGTGAACCCTGTCGGGGATCTTTTGAACCCCGGGTGACCGCTACGGGTTAAGGCAGGTTAAGGGTGTCACGCAGAGCCTAAAAAATCGACATTAAAATCACATTTTTGCCTAAACCTAAATTCAATTTTGGCCACCCAAAATGCAATTTGCAAAAGCTATTTGCAAAAGCTCCCCTCGCAAGTAACACGAAAGAAAAGTCGTAGCATATTTAAACTTAGCAATTTTTAACGTCAAAAATGTAAAACATAATTCTTGTATCCTTTCCATTGATGTTTGCTTGGTGAGTACCACCGCATAAATAGGGATACTCGAATGCAATATGATCCTAGTATATTTTTTACTTACTTGAAAATTTATAAAAATGTGCAATGACCCTAAATCACCGCTCCAGCCAACTTAACAATAAACAAAAGCAACGGCGACATTTTTGAATAAACATCGCAATGCTTTCTTTCTTCCCTCCTTTAAAATCACTACTAGTGCGCGAGAATTTCATGTGCCTATGTATATCAATTTCCGTCACTCATAGCAGATCAATAGCATGCAATCAATAACCGTTACTCATTCTCTAATTTGAATTGCTTATCAGAAACCCATATTGGTACTTATTAAAAAACAATCGTAAAATCTACAGTTTTAATGAAAACAGACTATGGTTTCGACACTTTATGTCATCATCAAGGTCAATATTATTGTTATTTAATTTTTACTATTGTTATTTAATTCTTTCCAGTATGGATGTACAATACTTCCACAAAGTTACGCCTTAAACTCTTTCATACATGCATAACAGAACTTTGGCATTAAATATTCTTAAAAAAAGTTTTCAATAGCTATGCTATAATAATCGCAGAACTTGGTGGCACTCTCCAGCGAAGAACATGAGACAAGAAAAGGTAGAGGAGTATAACAAGGTGATGACACATTGGGACTGAGGATCTATCCCGGGGTCTTATCCAGGACGAATCCAACCTCATGGTAGTCGAAGACCTAAAGTCACACCCTGGACGAATCTCCACTTCTGAATGGCATTATTTGAAATTTTCGACATGGTGACATCTAAATGCCATCATCGTCGAGGACCGGGAATCCTGAGGCCTTCCAGTATAGGTCACCGAAAGTCCCGGCGGGAGACCCTCGGTTTCCATTCCCGCTCAACACGCGTGCTTCACCCCCACTTAATCTCAAACTCTCAGCTGGATGGGCCACCAAGTTCTGCGGTGGGAATACTTTATTAATGAAAATAATTCTTATCCTTTAACCAGGCCACCTCAAAAGAAGATGGCGATTTGGCTTCTGCTGATCTTAGTCCTCGACTTGCAAGGAAAATCGTTAGGTGTGCATAAAAACGGTACAAAGTTCACGGCCCACACATCAACTCAACTGAAATCAACGGACACCACCGCGTCAACAGTCCTCCATGCCACAACCGGCGAGCCACCTCGGGAAGCAAAAACTAGCCCAGTGTACACGCCAACACCGAAACACTCAACATCCACGCCAAACACAAGAAACGTAACCAAAATAGCAGCGAATGCACCTCAAACCGCTATTAGCCCCAATCCAAAGACTATTACGACGACAGTGACTTACACGATTAATACCACAGCCACGGAGGAAATGAATATAAAAAAGCTTCCCGAACACACAGAAACTAAAGCAACATCACCTCTCCCAGCCACCAAAATTTCCGCCGACATCTCAATCTCATCTCGAAAACCCCCAGTCTCGACGACAACGATTCGTCACGAAACAACAGTAACCTCCAGCGTCACGAAGCATACTAACACCCAACAACCCACATCGAGAACCAAAATCCCGATGGCCTATAGAGTGACCACGACCGAGCATACCCAAACCCACACAAACATACCCAAAGATGAATCCGGCGGTGAAAAACCGACCACAACAGGAACGGAAAGAGAATCGGAGCTGGAGACTTCAACGCCTGAGGAGACTTCAACGGCAGATGAGGCTTCAACGGAGTCTTTCACGGAACAAGACTGGTCTTACTCGGACGAAGGCGAGACAACGACAGAATATGCCAACGAAGATGACTTATTTTACAGTACAACAGACACCCCGAGCGATCTCACGACAACGGATTCGGAAGTGGAGGAGAGGACCGAAGATACGATCACGGAGAGATCGTCGATTCCAAATGGCATTGCCGCGCACGAGGGTCAGCCTTTCCGACCTGTGTCGTCGCCGTTGACCAAACTCATCCTCAGGCTGTCCAAACCAGGAGTATTTGAGAAGGTAATTCTATAATAATGCACATTATTCATTTTCCTAGCGTAGTTATTATTCATATTTTTATTTTTTACGTATTTCCCGGTTTTTAAGATGTTTTATTTCCCCGAAAAACCACTCCGCAACATTTATTAACGGTTCTGTACCATAGATGACCAAGCGTGGTTAACTAAGTTTTAGTAAATGAAGGATAAGTTAACAATAAATTAAAAATAGTGTTCTTCAAGTTTTTAATCAAGTCTGTTTTGATTCAAACAACATTAAATTTCGAGTACTTTTGCGCTCCACATTTCAATAAAACGCTATTATGAAGAAATTGATTGAGATATGAATTCACTGTGATTGTTTTATAATACCAATACCGTGATGAAGATCTACAATAAAATGGCAATAGGTATGTAATTACATTGAATAGTTTCAAACCCTCGATAGTACTTTTACTATGCTCATTAAAAATTTGACCGAATAACAGATACGACACAAATAAAAATGTACAGCAGCTTTCAAAACCCTCCACAGTGGCTGCAATTTTGATTCACGTAGAGGCTTTCAGTCAAATTAAGCATAGAATACGACATTTTCTTATGATTATACCGATAGTGCTCAATGATGCTTGGTCACTCATGCTATTGTGTTATTCATGTTCAAAGTTTAGCCAAGAATTCCTCCTAGTAATTACCACAGGGTGCCGGTTACTAAATTTCGAAAACTTAGCTTTGATAATCGCTCTAATTTAACTTATGATTTGTCGGTTAAAATATCTGAATGGCAAAAATCAGAGGCTGAAGCAATTAATTCAAGAAAATTTTCCTTCGTAGAAATTTCGCTGAAATTGGCGAGATAAGAATCTCACCATTAAGACGCATGTAAAAACCAAAGCATTACGATGTCCCGGAATACGCCTTGCCGCCATGAAAGGTCTTATAATTCGATTTATCGCTTCTCAGTTCCAGCATAAGCGTACCGAAGGGTGATGGCTGGGAAATCTGTTTTTCTGGAAAGAAATAGGACAAATATAGTGTGATTCTTTCAGGGCGTCCTATTAAGCCGGAATGATAATGTATAGTCGATAATATAGAATAAGTTCCTTACGACTGCTTACTAAGTAAGTCAATCCTATCACATTCCTCACGCTTACCTTATTTTATCATGTCACAAAATGTTACATTTCTCGACTATGAGCGATTATTATTCAATTTTGCTTTTTTTACAGTAGCTCTTCACAAATTACCAATTTCAGGAGTGTGATTAAAGTTAATGGTCACACTAGCAGTTCGAATTAGATAGATACCTTCAAGTCAGTGACTGGAAACCGGCCATGTTGGATGGTCCGCCCTGGGAGCTAAATTTAATTCAATAGTTAAGTAACAGCTTAAATATTTTATTATTAAATGATTAATATTATTAATTTATTGTTATACATTATTAAACATTAAATTTGTTTAACAATAAATAACACTCGCATAAAAGGTTAAGTTGTTACTAAGCAATGGTAACAAATATTTGTGCCACTTTTCGTTCAAAATGCGCGATTTTCATTGGTTCCACCATATTCTGTGGCCTACCAATCAGTGGAACCGATGTTTCCAGTCCCTTACTTTAGGGTTTCTAGAGCTTGAGACTCGCTCGATTCTATACACAACAATTACTTTTTAAAATTATTTTACTGAATTATTCGTGAAAAAGTTGTCCCACATAAATTTCACTATGAATTATATCATTGATACTCTAGATCGTCACCAAAGGCTTTTGGAACTTTTCGCGTACCACCCGATTTGAACGGGATTGAAAACGATGAATGGAAGAATATATGTAAAAATAAGTAGGGTGTGCACGACTCCTGGTGACATGGATTATGGAGCAAAATTAAGAGAGTTCTACAATCCAAATAAGATATTTAAACAGTAAACTACATGACAATCAAACGAAATACGATGAAACTTCAGCTATGATCCGAGATGGTTCTAATTCCAACGCCTAAAGCGGACGATACCGTCCGATTCCAATTCCGGTCAGGTTTCAAAAATTGTCAACCAATAAAAAATAAGAATGCTATCCATTCATATGAGAAGCATTTCGTTAATTCACAGACTTAAATGCATTGACTACATAAAAATTTACAATTTTACTTTCAGCCCAAATTAACTTTGCAGTCATTAAAGACATTTTAACGTAATGCGAAAAGTAACACGAAATATTTTTTCTCTAATGAAAAAATCCCCGTGGTTTATCTTAAGTAAATATAAGAGCGAAACAACTACAGACATATCGTGTATAAAAAATAAATGCCTTATCATGAGCGAAATTAACCTGGTAACGGCAAGCGTGATCGTATGATCAAGGCAAATATTTCCTGTTCTTAATTATCATACAGGATTTTTCAAACTTACGTCATGCAGTTTTGGTGACAATATCCCAATACATATTCTCATCGAAAAGTCGATAAAATCGGGTGATTCGATTGGATATGTTTATTGCTTGGGTTTCCCAATATGATGGGCTGAAAAAATTCCGGCGTTAATGGGTCAAGTCTTCATTCACCTTTCCGGCATTTAGTTTGCACAAAATGCGAAAGAGTCGAACATTTGATCTTCCGCGCTGTTTTTACGACGCTAACCAATTGATGGGCTAGAATGAATATTAAATAAAGAGATACGTATTTCACTTAAGGGTTGTTTGAGCGAAATATTCCATCTAGAAATAAATGATTTCTGCCTCATTTTAATGAAAAATCTCACCCTACCAAAGATACCCAAATATCAGCCCCTTACCACACTACTTTCCGATATTTGCCAAATTATATTTTACATGGGAAATGGTACGTGTATCTACCCCAGAAAGACATTATTTTTAAAATGAGGAATTTCTAACACCTAGATTTAGTTAAAAACTAAAAGCTTGGAGTTTGTATATTTTATCAACCATTTTTTAAACAGATCATATTTTCACCGCAGTAGTTTTTAGGATCATAAAAAAAACCGTTGAGAAGGAGTTTTAAACGTACCGCGCGAAAAAATAAGTCAAATTAAAGACTTACTTAGATATTTTTATTTGATTACTTAGAATGTCAGTCACGTAAAAGTATAATATTGCACCATTAATACGGCATTATTTATTTCATACTTCCCACAGCTGCTGAAATTAAAACGTTGAATTTGAATATGATCTCCATTATGACTAGGGAACGATCTCGTTCTACCTTAAATCCGTTTCTCCGTTTTCAGGCAATGTCAGTTAGGAGGGGCAAGTTTGAAGGTCTACTTTACGGCACCGTAATGTTAGGAGGCGAGACTGACAGCAAGAAGTGAGTTCATTAGCCAGGTCTACCGACTCCTGACGGAATGAGAGCTAGTAAGATCTGATTAGCCGACGATCAAATATAAGATTTATGCAAACATCTGATCAGTAACGATAAGCTAGACCAGATTTTGGGGTGGCAAATTCCACCATTATAGTCGCAGCAACAGTATGGGCAGTCAAGCTTGGTCGCCGCAGCAGTATGGGCAGTCAAGCTTGGCCTCTTGCGGGGCCTGAGATCGAAAAATCTTCGTGGGTTTCAAGTTTCTCCAACTTGGAAGATCGAGGTCCAAACATCAAGGGCTTGCCCTTGGATGCTTTCGCGTTAATATGGACAAAGGGCAATGGAAGAACCGCAGTTGACACCATCGGAGCAAGAGGAAATACAACAACTATCTTGAGATGAAAAGGACTTTATAAAATAGGTGGAATTTCTGAGAGAGAGGCAGAGTTTTACAAACTCATACGCTTTCAGGTGCATATATGAAAAATGCAAGGGTTCCATTATTCTACATCCTATTGGATATAGAATTGTACGTTAAGTTTTGTATATAAGAGTAATCTGCCGACACCATGCTTGTAACCTAGATCTCTGTCATTAAAGGCAGAATGCTAATATGAAGGTTTTCATTGAATTTTGACTATTGGATTGCATGCAAAATCATTATTATTCTAGCCTAAATTTATCGTAATTTTATTCATTTTGCCTTTGGAAATAGTAAACATTGTGAACGTGAGGTTTGAGATGAAGCTAAATCGCGAAATTATCGTCTAAAAATTAAAACAGCAATGTAGTTCCACTATTGTACACCAGTATCCGAGCTAGTAAAATCAATGTGATCTACAGCGAATGAATAACAAAACAGAAAATCGACAGCGTTTTCTAAAAATAGACAGTAACATCAGATTTTTAATCACTAAAAATTCGAAAAAGAAAAATATTTTACTTATAAATAATACAACTTAACGCTTAAAATAAATTTAACGCGGTTTCCACAACGCAACGTAACGTTTAAAATGCGTGCATAATTCAGAAAAACAAAATTAACGTTTACAGACAAGGCGTAGAGGCATTTGACTCCGAAGAAACTACCTGATGATGATGTTAAGACGCTGAAACGCGTTTAATTTCATAAAAAATATCCTGCGGAACATCACGATTGAATCTCCTTGGTCATCATGCATAGAGCAGTTAAAAATCAAATCTAACAACTATGTTACTTTTTAGGGAGGAATTTAAAATATGTCAAGACAAGGAATGGACTAAAACCATAGTTTTGAACGCCTGGAAAAATTATTTTTAATAAGAAAATTGTTCTTTCTTAAGCTCAGTTTAAAACAACGAAATATCCAATCCGTTAATCATAAAGAAGTGAGCTCTTACAATTCCGGTTAGTGTGACGGTGTGTTAATTATCTGTTGAGTGAATCCCTGGCGTAGGACAATCGCTCAACGTAAACGTAAATCGCTCAACAACCCAACCTTTTTTTCGCTTTTGATATGTGGGTGTGGAGGAGGCTAGATAGAGAGAAATGGGCGGACAGAGATGATGATATGATATGATGAGGTGCTCGGAAGAGTTAGGAGGAAAGAACACAGCTGAAAACAATACAGAAGAGAAAAGGAAACTGGATCGGACATATTTTATGAGGGAAGGGGATTTTAAACTCAGCAGTCGAGGGAACAGTGGAGAGATTAAAGAGAAGAGGAATGCTGAAAATTACAGACGAAGTGAAGATAAAAAAAAGTTACAAGGAAACCAAGGAAGAGGTCTGAGGCAGGACGAATTGGAGACAGCTTTGGTGTTTGGGTCCTGCCAGAAGGTAGAATACCAGTTGATGATGATGATCGCGTAGGCTCATTTTTCTCGAATTAAACATTTTTTGTATAGATAACGCGCGCGTTATCTGCCGAAAAATACAGTCATCTCACAACTAACAAGTAACTTGTAAGCACTGGATAATCCAGACGCATCCGTTGCTGCCGGAGGTTTTCCTCCCCACCCTTTTAGTCGCCTTTTACGACAAGCAGGGATACTGCGGGGGTATTCTCCGTCCCCCTCCCCGCAGGGGTGCTCGAATATTGTGATATGGTGACTTTCAAATATGCCTGTAGGAGAAAACACATAACCATTACATCACCACATACATAACCACAATCATTCTTCCCATTTGCCCTGTATACTCTGTGTATATACATACTTATGATTTCTACCCCAACAGAAGTCAACTGACTTTACATACTGAATGGCTTACGCACACACAAAGTTGAAGAAAAAAATCTAACACACAGTATCATAGTGAAACAACAGAGCATCTTCAGACACGGGTCCCTGAAAGGTATTTTTCACGGCTTATGTAGCCACTATCTCCAATATCCTCAATCCGTTGCCTCGCTACCAGCTAATGTGAGTCATTGAAAATGACTCTTTATTCACTTGGAATTTTTCTCCTTGATCGGCAGTTTTTGGAAAGGGTATTCACCAATACTTATTGCATTATTTGTTTCATGATACATACTGCGGCTTTTGCTCTTCAAATCCCCTGCATCCCCAAGCCATAAAAAATTATCGCTCTCCGTCTTCCTCCGCGCTCAGCCCACGTTTTCCCCTCTTTGACCCTCCTCGAGAATACGTCCACTTTCAACATGTCCTCGATCCATTTCTGTCGCCTTTTCCGAATCTCGTCTCTCTGACACTTCCTCATTTATCTTCCCTGACGGCCACCTGATCCTCTCCATTCTCCTCCTCACTCACATATCCATAGCTTCAAAACAACAATAGTCCCATGGCAATAAAACCCGACCGAACTTCACAGTGGTTAAAATATCAATATGCAGTTCTGGGATATATGTGGAGAAGAAACCACCTAAAGTGGATTTAAGTGGTTGGAGCTATTTTCGTTTACGTGCAGATTTGCATGAACCTTTGCGTATGTGTACTTGTCGGCAGTATGCATGGATAAAAGCAAAAACAAATGAATGTAATTATTTGGTTTCTTGGCAAGATAATGCACTTTCATCAGTAGCCTCATGGTTCAGATTTTACTAAAAAAGTTGACTAAAAAAATTTCCCCTTAAGGTAGTTGGAGCGAGATAGTTCTACAATCATAATGGAGTCAATATTCGAATTTTATGTTTTAATTTTAGCAGCTGTTGGAAACATGAATGAAAAATCGCATTTTTGATGGAGTAATAATATATTTTTACATGATTAAATTCTAAGTAATAAAATAGAAATACGTACGCAAGTCTTAAATTTGACTATTTTTTCGCGCAGTACGTTTAAAACTCCTTCAAAAGGGAAGGTTTTCTGTGGTCCTAAAAAATTACCGGGGTGATAATATGATTTTTTTTTAAATAGTTGAGAAAACATACAAACTACACACTGCCAGTTTTTTTACGAGATTCAGGTGTTAGAAATTCTCATTATTTAAAATAAGATCTCTCTGGAGAGCATATGTACCATTTCCTACATAGAAGGGCAGGTATTTTTCTTCAAAAGTTCGGTGAGGGGCTTATATTTTTATATCTTCGGAAGGGTGAGATATTTTTCTTTGAAATGAGATCAAATTAATTGAATACAGAAATGATATTTCACTCAAACTACCTAAACTTTGACACGAAGGCCGGATCTAATATTCCGAGTATTACTACAATCTTGGCTGTCTTTGAACGTCTCATTGCTACGCAACATTTATTTCATCAATGGACTTTATCATCAAGATCTTGATCACCAGCACAAGTTCATACCGATACCATTCTTTTCCTCCAACAGGGAAAGTCCGTGTTCGACGATGACTCCTCAACGATGACGACCTCATGTCCTCCCGGAGACGTCGGCCTGTCTTGCCGCAGAGCGGAGGCCAGGAGGACGGCTGACGAATGCTCCGGAGGTAAGCCACGCGTGGCCGCAACCTCCGCATACTTTCCATCGGGCGAGGCGTCCACCCCGTTCGCCGAGCGTGAGACCTTCGCGAAACTCGAGCCTCGTGAGTCGACGTTGAAAAGTCACATGTGGAGGGAGATTTCCACCCACGGAGGACATCATATTTAGAAGACAACCTTGCTCGAATTCCCGGCGTACTTCCCCGGCAGTGGCGCCAGACTTCCGAAACTTGTCCAACTTTGATTTTTTTTTCTGGCGCCATTTCACAGAAAACATCATGGTTGGGAAAGTTACCAAAAAAAATTAACTGATTAAAGTTAATCTCTGTAAAGAGTAACTAGTTAAAGTTAAAAGTTAACTCTTCCTAAACGTAACGGTTAAGTTAAATAGTTAACTACATCTTTAACGATTAATTTTAATCGTTAATATTTTTAAGTCGTTAATCCCACCTATGTTCGAACGCAACAGTCACAACTAGCGATGGGTCGTTCATGATCGATTCGTTCAAAATGATTGAATCACCAAGTGAGTCAAACGACTCATGATTCATTTCGGGAAAATGATTCGATCATTCAATCATTTTGTGTTTCCGTCTGCCGTGTGATTGAATGTGATATAAAGTGGAAAAACATATTCACATGTGCGTTATCCGTTATGTCTAGTCATGAAATTTCAGAGAGATATCTTCATGGGAATAAATCCATTAATATTTGGTCAGAGAGTTTATGTTTGTATGGCATAGTTAGAGACAAGGCGCTCATTTTAAAAACGATGAAATTTAACCCTGTTACAATATCAGCGCATCGTTACAGTTGGTAACCTTGATAAGAATTTTAATTTCTTGCTCAGTTGAAAGCTCCTAATTGAATGGAATTCAATACAGCAGATCAGAAAACATTCATGCACATTAATTTGTTTAGTCTGAGCTAGTGATTTAATTTTCATGTGCATAGTTTGACGTTATTCTTCTTGAATTCAGAGTCTGTGACAGTTTTGCCTCTCTAAATATTCTCGTGACTATAGTACTTGGAAATCTCCAATTTAATGCGGATCCAAATGTTGTGTAATATGGAAATCAATTAGCCTTCCTAAACTTCTAAGCATGATAGTAATTATTCGAAATCAATTATTCAAATAGATTGATGGCATCAATTAGCATCATTCGAGTGTTTGAGTCTCTTCAATCTTGATTCATTCGAGTCTTTCGATTCACGTGAGTCTCGTGATTCATCTATTCAATCTGACTTACGAGTCATAATGAATCAAATGATTGAATCAGTTGATTGAATCTTTCAAGTGACTCGAATCAAAATGATTGAATCACTAAAATGATCGACTTAGCCCATCTCTAGTCACAACTCAACATTGCTACGAATGCTCTCTCTGTTATATCCTTCCTTCCCCTTCATTGGCAAATATTTTCCCCAAACCCCCCTCCTCAGACAAGTTACATTGTCTCTACTCGTGCTCAACTATGTAGTACTGATGACACGATGTCGCCGAGTTAGGCATTCGTACCCTCGCGGACATGGTCTTCGAGTGGCCTCGTGTTTTCTCGTCTGAGGGTGCGTTCGTAAAATTTGGCGGTCACTCCACTCAACCCCGCTTTTGCTTGGATATGTTCGTCGGGGCCTATTCATTGCATTCTTGCCTTACTTCCCAGCTACACTGCATTCTTAGATACCGTTTTATTTTCCCCTTTGTATGTTGGGCAAGCTTTGCGTCCAAATTCGAACGATCGACATTCGCCAAAAATTAACTGAAGTTAGATTTATATCAGCTAATGTATAATTTTAACAATTTGAAGTTAACTCTTCAAATAAGTAACAGTTAAGTTAAATAGTTAACTACATTTTTAACGATTAATTTCAATCGTTAATTTTTTTTAATCGTTAAGCCCAACTATGGAAAAGATGAATCCTAATGTAAAAATCTGGCACTAACCTTGTGGAAATTCTGAATTAGCAGCTTCAGAGGAGAAAGAACACTTGCAGAATTCCAGACTTAATTGACAACCGACCATGGTTTCGGCACATCTTACCATCACCACCCAAATGATGGCATAACATTATGATCGGTTGAAGAAAATTCGGATTTCCGTACGAGTAGGATACATATGGATGGATGGTGATATCATTTTCTTGAAAAACCGTTTTGACGACGCGAAAAGTTCCCAAAAATTGATTTAAAAAAATAGATGCCTCTTTTTTTTAAAAAGGTGCTCTTCCTCCTCGCCGACGTTTCGACGAAAGGCTTTTTCATCGTCATGAAGGCCGTTGAACATCGTCATCAGGGCCGTGTTCAACGGCCCTGATGTAATGACTAAGAAAAAGTCTTTCAACGAAACGTAATGACTAAGAAAAAGTCTTTCATCGAAACGTCGGCAAAGAAGAAGAGCACTTTTTTTACTTTTTTTAAAGAAGCATCTATTTTTCAACGGCCTTCATGGCCGTAATGACTAAGAAAGTCTTTCATCAAACGTCGGAAAAGAAGAGCACCTCTTTTTTAATATTTTTTTTAAGAAGCATCTTTTTTTTTAAATCAAATTTTCGGAACTTTTCGAGTCGTAAAAACTGTTTTTCATGAAAATGATATCCAGATTAGGTAGATAAATATCACATTTCCACGTGTTTTCCCAATACTCCTATGAACTCCATGTAAATTCAAATTCAAACTATGAGAAAATTGGCCCGAAAAGGTAACATTTTGTCGTTCATATCAAATAGTGGACATTTTCTCATAGCATGCAAATCCTTTGGTGAGTGGTGATGAAAATTGTGTGGAAAATTAGTAAAGCTCCGTCATTTTGAGATCATGATCTGTAACCAATTTCCACAAGGTTTCGCCTCATCCGCTAACACTAGACTTACCGCAGGGATCATTTTGGACCCTTTTCATTTTTGACAATCCATTACTTCTGACTGATTGTCCCCGCTCCTGCTTATTTATTGGCGTTTACTAGACCAAAATATAATTTTAGATTTACTTTAGCCAGCGAATATAGTAGTCACCGAGAAAGGACATGCAATTACATGCATGTCCTCACTCGGTGGAACTACTTTGAGTCGAAAATTACATTCCCTATGAGTGGGCTAGGCATGGGGGTGTTAAGTAGTGTATGCGTTACATTATCAGGGTTCCCAGCGTCACAAACCTTCGCCGCCAACGTCTTAAGTTATCAATCTGTCATAAAACGAAAACATCCGCATGTCAATCTGTCATAAAACGAAAACATCCGTATGGATCTTAATCCAATATCGCTCCTTTTATGGGTTTTGAACAATATCGACGCGTTTCAATTTCGCTTTGTTTACACCGTATTGTCGAGAAACGCGTTGCTGATAATCGTCCGCCCTCTCAAGCTAAATGCACAGTTGCCAGCGTTGCCTTCCATCTATTGTTCTCTCCTCTAAGCTCCTTAGCCGACCCATTCAGCTCGAAACTTTCCCTCCATGATAATAAATTAAGGGTCATACTTTTACGTCACTCAAAGAGTGAGCAATAACAATTCACATTAATTCAAGTAGAAGTGCTCGGAATTTTGGCGGTCTAATTTCAAAATTAGCAATAAATGCATTCGTACCATGTAGGCTGTACCCACTTCGTTTAACAATTATGGTTTACCTATTCATGAAATACATATACTATTTTTCCCAAGCGCTTTTGAGCAGAGACCATCGCTGCTATTCGAAAATGCCGGACTTCCCAAACTATTGGTTGCTATAGTGACCCCTTGCGATCGCCAACATCTCGGGATTCCCAACGGGTCGCGTTTAGCAGGGTTTCTTCCCTTTCCTTGACCCAACAGCCTCTGCACCCCTTCCTTCTGCACTCCTGCCTTCTGCACCCCTGCCTTCTCCACCCCTTCGCCTCTCATTACCAGTTCCAACCATCTGTCCCCCACCAGTCTCCTCCAGGAGTCGCAGGCATTCTTCTAGTGTTCTTCATCGCGTCAGGATCTCCATACTGGCCGATGCTTCGATGCCCGACTGGCACATCGAAACGTACGGAGAGTTTGACCAGGAGGAGAAACTGAGAAAAATTCCAACATCACATACGCCGGGAAAGTACCAGATCATGTATCCGCAAGATAACTATCCTCACGCACCATACCAAGCACTTTCTCGTTCGTCCTCTTCACTGTCCGATGCACTTTATCTATTCTCCTTCACGCACACATCTTAAAACGCCTCCAACATATTTTCATACTCTTTCCTCGAAGTCCTCGCTTCTACGACTCGCAACGCTATACTCTTCGTACATTTTTTCCGTATATTCTTACGCTAGTTCCCGTTATTAATTGCCCCATTAAATTTGAGAACGCCTCCTTCGCTACCGCTTTTCTCGAAGATATTAGGAGAATTTATAACTTGCACCGCTACACACAAAGCTCAGTGTCGGCGGGTAAATATGACCTCGAGATTGGCCATAGAAGATCCTGGGAAGTTTTCCGCGGATTTCATCACGAAAAAAGCACGACAGTACAATACCGTGGATCTCCTTTGTAATTAGTGACGGATAACAGCGGAGCAAACGCCATCCCCCCATGATACCAGATAGGTATTATAGGAAAAATGTCGGCCAATATGTATTCCCTACCCCTCTGACCCTCGGATAGTAGCAATCTCCCTAACAGAAAAAAGTGTGTTCATTTAGTGTTCTTTTCATGTCCATTTAGTGTTCAAATTATGTTCTTTTTACGTTCATGCGAATGTTCATTTAGTGTTCTTTTTATGTTCTTTCTGTCACAAAGCATATAAAAAGAGTACCAAATGAACATTCTCTATGAACATAAAAAGAACATAATTTGAACACTGAATGAACACCAAATGAACACTTTTTTTCTTTCTAGGGTGGAAAGAACATATAAAAATTAACATTGCGATATTATTTTACAGTCCCCTCTGCAGCCAGAGCAATCTGGCAGACCAAAAGAATTAACTCATGCACCTGTAGAGCACAAACATCATCCCTCTACTTGAATGGGTTGACTTCATTATAGTTTCAGGGCTGAAATTTACAATTCCGTGCTCCATGAAGACAGGATTCCAAGCAATAAACCTCATTTTCCTTTTCACCAAAGTGAAGCATTCTATGAATATAGAATTAACATTACAATGTTCTTTTAGAGTTCACCAGGGTGAACAGAAAAAAAACATTAAAAGAACATACCGAATAATTCTACAAAAATTGTGAACATAAAAGAACCGTGGAACACTAAATGAACATAAAAAGAAGGACACTAAATGAACACTTTTCTCTGCTAGGGCCCTCCCCCACAAAACACTGACCCTAGTCCGGCCCTAATTGTAATGCCCTGTTCACACTACTATGGTAAGTACGATGGTCGGTACGACAATAGGCTGCATTCGTAATGGAATGCACGTTCGTACCATGGTAATCCATACGGCCACTTTACAGTGGTTGCGCTGGTATCGCGAGCAGAAACAGAAAATGATGAATACGATAATGAAAAAAGACAATCATTAAGGTGAGGCTGGTGATGTTACTTAGATGAATAAGCATAGATATGGGGTCGTGCATAAATTACGTCACCGACGAAGGGGGAGGGTGTCACCTAAAGACCTACGGCGGGTAACTAAGGGGAGGGAGGGGGTTCTCTCAAAGTAACGTAGCCGTTACATTGTGACTGTTAACGTTTCTTATTCGTCAACATCGCGTCGCCAATAATACTAAGTTTAACATGAGTAAGGGCGCGCGGGGTGTTTCTGACACCCCAAGCTTCCGCTATAACTCAATGTAACTGAATATTGCCTCTGTAATGTTGCAAGTCTTCATACCATCAAATGCTTACATTTTTACCTTCTCGCGGGTTAAACAACGACCTCGTGAAGTTCCAGTTGCTTTTTAACTTCATGTAATTCATGGTTGATTTGTAGAATTTAAAAATGAATATTACCAGTTCCAATTGAGATTAGACAGTTTTATTATATCTAGTTACTTTGTCTTAAGTATCTGTTACTTTGTCTAATCCCTATTTCATCCTATGCCTAAAAATAAACTCACTCAATAATTGAGAAAATATTTTTGAATTGAAAGTTTCATTTGTAGAGACAACAGTGCATGTCGTGGGGTGTGGGGGGATGGGAAAAATACTACAGTTGTCAACGAAGGGGGAGGTGGGGGTAAAAAAAATCACCGAAAACGGTAACGTAGTTTATGCACGACCCATGGGTGTCATTTTCTGGAAAAATTAATTGCGTGTCTGAAAACGCCACAGGAATATTGTACACCTTATTTCGTACGCTTGCTGTTTACTTCTTCGTCGTAACGCTGTGTCCCGCTTACACTAACTATACGTACGGTGTATACGTACGTTGGTCCGTAAGACGGCATTATGAACGGGGTATAATTCGAGATGGGTCATTCTGAAAATTACCGCGGTAATTTTCGAAAATGACCGTGGTATTTCACGTAATTTACCGAAGCTCCTGAAAATTACCACAATTTTCGGTAATATTCACTTCCGTCTCAGATATTTTTCATGCAGATTTGTCACAAACATATTATTATAAGTCTATATACATTTAATACAATCTCAATTATAAATATAGGCACGTCCAACTCATTCGTGGAATATTTTTACACATGGAATATTTGTGGGGATATCATTTTCAATGGTTTGAACGAAAATTTCTCATGACAAAAAACGAATGCCCAATTATGTGTGGGCTGCCGTGTTTGTTTTAAAATTTTCTTTGATTATAATGCATTAACGTAGCAATAACAATGGTTGAAACGCCTTTAACCCGAGCCAATAGCAAGGCAAAAGCAATAGGTCGCTCGCTATTGCCATTGGCTTTTTCCTATTAAATCCCCTAATAGCTGTTAATTGCAGAAAAATAAATATCACCGGTAAACTACGTTAATTTTCATAAATTACCGTCACGAAGGTAACTGACCTCAAATGAAAATAACGGTAATTTACTCATCTCTCGGCATAATACGAGTGTCACGTCGAGCTCCATGTGCGACGTGGAGAGAAGGAATTCCCATTTCATGATACTAGGTAATACTTGTGTAAGTACTATGACCCATCCTTTCGTCTGTCATTGTGATCGCCTGCCGGGGTTGTGGCTATGTGCCTTCAGGATGTCTGATCAAGCCAATACGTAAACCTCTTCTCGCAATAACCGAAAGGATATGGTTAAAGAATGACCAAGCAATTTCGCTATTCTCTGACGCATTCACAGTTGGCTTCCACAGAGAACTTTCATTGTAAACCCACTCAACTCTGGGTCCACCCTTCCTTCAAAACATGTATAGATGGTAAGGAGTAGAGGTTATCAGAGAACTAAAATAAAGAAATACACATCAAACTTCCAAAAAATGCTAAATGAGTTAATTCTTTTATGAAAGGAAACAGGATTAGAACTCTGATTACCTTCAGCTACACCTACAAAGCATGATTTCCCTGGCAAACCACAGGGGAAGGTATTGACTTCCCCAATTGCATGTGTGAATATAAATCTTACATGGGTGGCCAGATATTTTCACACCATACCCAGGTAAAAATATTTGGTCTATAATTACACTGAAACTAATCTGTAACTGCTCTGCAAATGGTCTGAAAGACCCACTCAAACTGTTGTGGAAGTTGGAAAAGAAGAAAATCTATTGTGGAAGAGGTCATGTAACTGGACTGAACAGGTCTGGATTTTAAAATTGTTTCAAATCCAGATCAGATATTAGTTTTCACATCAACTACAGACCAGTTTCAGATTAGTTACAGACTAGTTTCAGAGCAGCTATACACCAAATATTTTTACCTTGGTAGTAGTTAGTAACCAAGACATTATTATCAATTGGCCAAGTGAACTGAAATCATTGAGTGAACTGAATTCAGTTTAATACCGGACTCTAGCAACAAGTGTGTTAAGAAACTGTAGCACATGATTTTAAGTGAATTTAAAACCATATAGCTATAAATTTAAAACTTCCTCTCGTACATGACACTCAATAACATAGCAGAAATGTATGTGTTTATAATGACATTGAAATCTGCTAAT
Organism: Ceriagrion tenellum; assembly: GCA_963169105.1. NCBI lineage: Eukaryota > Metazoa > Arthropoda > Insecta > Odonata > Coenagrionidae > Ceriagrion > Ceriagrion tenellum. The sequence continues at coordinate 85,537,643 of OY720642.1, read as the reverse complement.
AAGGAAAAAAATCACTAATGAATCAAGAGCATGGAGGGAATGTTATACGAGAGAGATCAGCTTCCGAGAATAATACTATAAATGAGGAGAGAATGCAACACAGCTGATTGAATAATTATGTTGGGAGCAGCTAGGGTCTTATTTAGAAAGGGAATACGCCTACTTCAAAAATTCAAATTACGCAAGGTACAGGGAGACATGGAATATTAATTTATCACCACCTATATGACCCAAAAAGGAAAAGAGTAGACAAACCATTGAACATGTGGGAAAATATCTTCTTCCCAAGCATCATTAATAACCGCAATAAAAAGAGCTTACCACTATTACGCACTTCCACTTCCTTATGTAATTTTCTTCCTCAAATTCCCTTTTCATGCCTCTCCTTTCCCCATAGTAGGTGTCCAAACACCCAGGCCATATCCCCTTGCAGAAGATAGTAGGTTAGTGGGTAGACCTTGAGTGAGCCCTGCCATCATATCAGATAGAAATTTCATAAGTATGTAAATGTAACTAAAAAATATCTTGCTATAGCAACTAGCCTAAGTCTCTTTACTATGCTTTAGAAATGTATGAATGCTCTACTTGGCTAAAACCTTTTCATAGACAAATGGAAATCATTATTCATCATGTTCCTCCAGATACATCCAAGGAGGCATTGGAAAACCATACAGAAATTCAATAATTAACACCTTCCACAATAATGAACAATTACCAGACAGTGACAAAAATGAAGCTGTATGCTATCACTGCATTATGCTTTGCTACATAGTACAGTGAAGCCTCTCTGAACAACCACTCCTATCCAGGGACCACCCTTCTAAATGACCAGAATCTTCTGGAACCGACTGTCATGCCTCTATGCTCAATGTATCTATTACCCCTATTCAAAGATCACCCCGACCAACAACCAAACGTTCGAGAGGTTTCCCTTGCCTCGCTCGAAAGAACTTTTAGGTGACTTAAAACTGCCGTAAAACTGGGATATTCCCCGCTCATATATCCAGCCTGCACCCAAAAGAACAATACAAATGATGAGGATAGTGACTCCTTCCTTAAGGCAGGCACCTATTTATGCAAAACACTCTCCGCAGGGAAAGTTCTGATGCTTAATCCTCTGTACAGGTCTATATTACGTATTTTGGTTCACTTAACAATTTGTAAAGGGTAAATCGCTTGACTTTTCGCATGTAACGCTGAAATATTGTATTTTAACTATGACATACTGCTTTGAGGGACAGGCAGCGGCACACAAGTGATAAGGTCACATCTGAGAGAAGGCTAGCAGACCTTTCATCATGTGGAACAAACTCAAATAAACAGATGTTTAAAATCTAGGGACGATATTTTGAAGGAGTGGCACAAGAGTAACCAGAACTGTGAGTGAAAAAAAAGCAGCAACAAAAGTACCAAGGGATCAACTCGGCTGTTTTTCATTGGTTAAAAGTTGTATGGTAGAAAAATTTTCCAAATACATAGTGGTGCTTTGATACGAATAAGGCATTGCATATTGCCCTTCAATTAGGAGATGAGGATTTCACGGCTTGAACGATATCATATACAGTATACCATTCATTAAAATCTTAGTTTGATTGAAAAGTTCTTACGACTTCCAGTCTGCTATTTCTTTCATTTTAAAGTCCCTAACTGTGATCTAACCTCATTCTTCAATTTAACTTCGTTTTTCACGATACTGCATTACCGCCAAGATTAAGCACTCACCTACCTATATATGGAAATTCAGACACTGTTTACTGAGCGATTTAATACATTGAGTGAAAATATTTAGTATATGTACATACATAAAATTAATATGCATTGAAATTTCCCAGGAGCTACTGAATTATGAGGAAATAAATGCCATTTGTGAATGTTTGAACAAACCGTCGCCTCCAAAGGTTTTTCTATTGCTTTAAATCAGCTTCTCACTCATTTGCATCATACTCCTAGGAACTGAACCCCAGTCGGAATGTTAACCCCTCTTAAAAACCATTTCCCAGAGGAACCATGGGTTACTTAATACAGGTTCCACTGTATAACCTTTTCCACATAAAAACCACTGACAAATAGCAACGGAATTGATAGCCATTTACTTTGAACTATACATAATATTAAATGCAAAGAGAGCAAAGGCCTTTGAAGAAGATTGCAGAGCAGCTGAACTCAAGTTTCGATGTAAAGGTATAAAAATAAAATTATGACTGATTCATTTATCAATAAGTATCGCCAAATATATGGTATCAGCAAAAGATATTCCAAGTTTTGGAGAAGAGATACACATTTACTGATTCAAATTGCTTCATAGTCATTATTTAGAACATTGTCTACTTCTATTTCAAACTAAAGAATCAATGAAAATAATTTCAGAAGCCAAAGAGCATATACCTACTCCATTGCTACATAAAATCTAGAATAATAATGGTACTCAAAAAAACAGTACAAATATCAATGAAAAATGTAAAATAGTATAGATCAAGGATGAGTGAAAAATTGAAAAAACCAAATGTAATTTCACTTTTTCCAGTTTTGTATCTATCACTTTTATTCAAGAACAAAACAGTTACCACTAAAATCAACAATTTTTTATAAATAAATCACTGATGGAAGCTATACAGATATCATCAAAAATGGAACAACACAACTGATATACATTTACTTCAACTAGGTAATTGTGAAGTGTGCAGATCCTGCAACAACATGGCTGCCACTGATTGGCCGCACTGCTGTCGAGAAAACTTCAGATGCTGCTCAGAACTGGCACTGGCATGTCAACAATGCGACCAGCCAACCCTCCAAGTATTCTGCACCAAGCACTTCAAGAGATGTTTTTGACATATTTACAGAGCCAAATATAAAAAAGTACATTGACAATAGCATATGCTATATCAGTAATGTATATTACATTGCTGTTGCTAATCTTTCCAGAGAAACGTGAGGATGTTCAGTAAAAAAGGTACAAAATTTTCATTCAAAATGATTTAATATCAATCATAAAAGTTGTTTTGGCTTGCCATGGTAGTACTTTACAAAAGCCACCAAAAAATCAACCTAATTGATCTGAAACAGATCTTAAAACTTAAAAATCATATAATTTATTTTTTCTCCATATATAGAATGTAGAACTATATTATGTATGCACTCCCTATACATACATACAATTTAAAAGGAAACTCAAAATAATGTTATTCACATTGTATTTATGAAATGTCCTACATTTTTTTCCTACAAATACTCAGATAAATAATACCACTGCCTTTCAAAAATGGTTCTTTATCCCACAATCAGTCACGCTAAACTTTTCCCTCAATTCTAAAAACTAATTAATGGGATTATTGCAGATCTGCTTAGAACATTCATACCACAAGTCACTCATACCAGTGCATATAAAAAATGTTGAAATATAATGTTCACTGATAACAGGGAGAGAAGTTCTGAAAGGAGTAAACCTGAACACACGGGTGGGGAAAACAAAGAAATATCAACACCATGACAAACTCCCTCAAAACATGGAGGCATAGCAAGCAAAGTTGGAAAATTTTCAACTGGCAATGTAAATATGAGCAAATACTTAAATGCATTATAAAACTTCAATCATAGGATAGATCTCCAACTTTCCAGTACCAAATATTCTTCAATCTTCACACACACACAATTTTTATTTTTAAACCACAAATTGATTTGCAGTTTGGCTTTAACCTTTTTTACTACAATTACTAATTAAATTACTTAATACTTCACAAAAACATCAAGCCATACACAATATCAAGGATGAGAGGTACCAGTATACTGTATGATGAAAAACGTTAACGAGTTTGTACGACACACAGCCAAGGTGAGGCGTGCACTCTATGTAAAAATTTACAGCCCATATTTTATTACAGATACAACACACTGAAATCTTGCTTTCCAAACTGTTAAGGCATGGAGCAGTGTTCACATTAATCTAGAAGAAATTCATCCACAGAATAGTAAACAATTCATTGTTATCGCGGCTTAAATTGCCCTAAGAGTGAAATCACCCTCATACTCCGCAATATCTTATAAATTGAAACGTAAAAGTGCACCATAGTTTAGTTTCACCAGATACACCACTAATTATACCACTGGCACAAACTGTGAGTGCCTCCTTGTCATAACAGCAGTGCTAACATGCGATGTAACAAACTTTCACTGTGCCATCTTAATACTGCCTTACACCCAATGAGTGAAAAATGTAACCAGTGTACACAACATTAACGCAACCCACTGGTATTCAGAGATGAGAATCAGAAAACTTTGAAAGTAATGCTTCCACCATTACTAACATAAAAAAGTTTACAGGATATCATGTGACATGATAGTGTGCCAGTACTGATTCCATGAGGTCCCAACAACGTCAATAGAGGAGAGATTGCAAAAAAAATTGTTTCTCTTAAAAAAAGAAGGATCTACAGGTAAAGAGAGACAGCCAAATCCAATGGCAAAGAGATCACTATCACCTTCCTTGCCAACGAAGGTTATAAAAGTCAGGAAGCTCAAACATGTTTTCATTAGTTGAGTACCCAAATCAAGTCGGTTATCAGAACACATGTGGATTCAGTTCAGGTCCCACCCAGGGGGAAATGGAGGAATAGAGGTGAACGACATATCAACATTTTGGTCCGTGCTGTCGGCTTCCCTACCCCCAATCCCCTGCCTCCTTCCCTGCTGCGGCTCCTGCGATTGCTGATGCTGCGGAATCTGCCTGAACTGGGGAAAACATCATGTCTTCCAGTTCATCCCACCCCCACTACCCCCTCCTCCTCCTCCACCCCCACCCTGGTTCAACGACCTCTGAGGGATCATGTCCAAGAGATACTGCCGCTGCAGGTCTGCCGCCTGGCGCTGAAGCTCCACCAGATTGGCAGCTGCTGCAGCCACAGGACCCTTCCCACCGGCTGCCTGTGCCATCGCCAGCTGATAGGGGTAGAGCAGTGGTGAGAAGGGCAGCATGTGAGCAGGGAGGGGTTGGTGGTGCTGCGGCATGCGTAGTAGTTGCTGGTGCGCAGCTTGCAGGGCCGCCGCTGGGTGCTGTGCTGCAGCGGCCGCTGCAGCTGCCGCAGCTGCTGCAAATTTGGATTCCGACAGCTTGGGGAGCTGTGCTGCGGCAGCCACAGCTGCAGCGAGGGCATGGTGGTCCGTCTGTCTGCTGGGAGGGGTGGGAGGTGGCGGGGGTGCTGGGGTGGGGGTAATTGGAGGGGGTGGAGGCGGAGGAGGTGGTGGGGGAGGTGGAGGGGGTGGTGGAGGAGCAGGGGCGGGTGCAGGAGGGGTGGCAGCGTGATGGACGGTAGACACCATGGTCGGGGTTGCCGGCTTTGAGCTGGCCTCGGGCTGGGGTGAAACTGAGCTAGAAACCTGTGCCATGCGCTGCTCGATTTCCTGTTCCTGCTGTAAAGCTTTGACGAAGGCTGTCTTCAAACGGTTGGTGTGCTCCGCTTTCAGAGCCTTCTTCACGTTTGTTGTCACGCACTGCTCGCAAATGACCTTGGGTTCTTTTCCTGAAAGTTTAAATTTATACGTTAACGCTGGAGGTGTGAAGAGGTAAGAGGATCACATACAATCTTCTGCATAATTGCCCATCAACTGCCGGCATTCAAAATTGCCACCTGGGTGAACTTATTTAAAAACCCAAGGACATTGGGAATTCACCATTACTAAATATCCTAGCCTTTGGCAAGGCTACAGGTCTCAATGGATTAAATTTAACATGGTGGAAGGTACAATGGACCTGAGATTTAATAATGTACACAATTATGATGCTAAGAATCAAATGAAGGAGTAAAGACACCTAGTCCTATTAAATTCAACATACTGATCACAAATTTGATCATCGCTCATTTGACAAATATATAATTCCTTAGATGAACAAAGTTGAATCTGAGAATATAAATTTGTCTAATATTTTTTTATATGATTTTACATTCTGATAATAGAGATAGTGTTCATTTCTATTATTGTTTGTATCTATTGAAAGATATATCTATTATGATTGAAGTATTCTTCGTAAGGCAGAAAGAGTGAGAATAAATTAATTTTTAATTAAATCAACACAAAAAAATACATAAAAAAGAAACAATATGGACAATGTAATTTTGAAAACAATATATATATATATCACCATATAATCTGATCCGCATGAAAAATCATTGTGAAAAATATTTTAAATCAATGTTATTGTCACCTAAACCATTGTTCATCTCATAAATAATGCAATTTGCAGATGGCTGCCAATCATATTCATGATCAGCACAACGAATTCATTAAAATGAAGTAGATATATTTCCTTTGATTCAATTTTCTACAGCAAAATAGTGTCCACTGTAAGTTCCAGGACCAGGAAAAGGGAGCTCCACCATGAATTATATCAAATCGACATGCTAAAGCTTTCACAGGACCTCTCCCGAAAACTGGCTACATTCCCAAAGAAAACATATGGAGAGATGGACAGGTAAGATATCAGATGGTAACCAGATGGTAGTTAACATTTGGTAAGTTGATAGATAGCACTGATATTTGCAAAGATTCCACTAATTCTGCTGTCCTTGAAAGACCTTTACCACCACTGTCTGTGCACATTCTGCATGCACCTCATTCAACAATAATCACCATCCTAGGCATCAGTGCGTGAAGTTCAAAATTGTTGTTCGCAAAAAAATGTCCGAAAGTCCAAATTAAGCACATGAAAAGTGTAGCAATAAGTGTCATTTTGGAACGTACAAGAGTGAAAATTAGACAAGGTCGAGGACTGCCGGCATTTTGTATCATTAAACAAATTTTTTAATCAGTTTCAAGTGTTATATCATTTATGACTGATAATACTCACTTCAACCATTTGAGCCATTTTTTTCTACTTTATTCAAATGCACAGGCCTAAAATATCACTCTATAAATGGCACATTGGATTTCAACAGCATCTTAAAATTTAACAAATTTTAAATGTATTTATTAGGTGATCGTAATTAGAAGTCTAAGATATAATATATACCTAACCTGATTTCCCCTACTTTGAACTACAATAAAATGCTCAATTCTGTAGCCATTGATTCATATTTTATGCATTAGAATTATTTCCACATTGCATTTAATAATTACAACAATTTTTCTGCACATAAATTACAAACTGACAAATTATAAAAAGCTGCACGATGGATTTTATTCCTTCATTGCTTAGGCATTCAACATTTTTCCCACAAAACTCAACAAAATTCTTAGCTTTTTATCACATTTTTTGTGCTCGGATGAGTGCGATGCAGATACAGATGCATCTTTCTTTAGATACGAAAACAATGTCATTTGCTTTGCACGTTTTTTCATTTCCTTCAGCACTTCGGAATAACATACAATGGAAGCAAGAACATTTCTCTTAACTTTCGCGCATCTTTCTGTGTCTGGATCATCTTCTTCCAAAATAGCCAAGCCTTCCTCAATCAGTTCAAATGCTTTCGTTAATCCTTTGCTAGTGAGCTTGCGCTCTTCATTATCAGCTGTTACCTCTTCTCCCTCCGGCTCCTCCCGCTGTTCTCGTTCAAGTTCAATCAAGTCTTCATTTGATAAATCTTGATGAACGGCTAATACCTCGCCTACATCTTCCACCTCTATGAATGCAAATCCCACTTTCTTTGCTAAAGTCACAATTTTCTCTTTTGTTTCAACTAAATCAGTCTCAACACTGAAACCCCTGAAGTCGTATATAAAATACGGGCATAGTTTTCGCCAAACACCATTCATACACGACTGAGGAATCTCATTCCATGCTTTGGCAACTAGCATTATGGCCTCACGAATATTGAAACTTTTCCAAAACTCTTTAATGTTCACATTATTCTCCTCCATTCCATGTAACATGAGATCGAAACTTTTTTCAAATAATACGCTTTCAACGCAGCAATAACACCTTGATCCATAGGCTGGATTAGCGACGTTGTATTCGGTAGCAGAAACACAAAACTGATGTCTTCTTCCAAATCTTGAATTGATGGAGGATGTCCAGGGGCATTATCCACTAAAATCAATATCTTGAATGGTACATTTTCCTTGGCACAATACTGCTGTAGTTCACCTTTAAGTTTTGTTATTATATAATCACTAAAAATAGTTCCAGTCATCCACCCTTTAGAATTAGAATAGAAATTGACTGGCAATAGGTCCTTTGCATAACCTTTAAAAGCTCAGGGATTTGATGAATGATAAACTACCACTGGCTTCAATTTGCAATCTCCCTCGGCATTACCACCAAACAAGATCGTGAATCTGTCCTTCGCAGCCTTGAAGCCTGGTGCAGTTATCTCTTCTTTGGAAATGTAGGTTTTGGAAGGCATCCTTTTCCAGTTTAGAGCAATTTCATGGAGATTAAAAACTTGCTTTGCTGATTAGCCATTTTTTTCAATCAGAGCCTCCAATTCTTCAACAAATTTTTTAGCAGAAAATTAGTCGGCAGATGCAGCCTCCCCGTTCATCTTAATATCATGGAAGCTATATCTTTTCTTAAAGTTCGCAAACCAACCTGAACTAGCATGGAATGGTTTGGAATTCTTCTCTTCCTTCGTTAATTCTTCATGTAAAATCCTTTGCTTGCACCATAAACATACTCAGAGGCATATGACTCTGATTCACAACTTCTATCCAGGTGCTGAGCATTTTCTCCATTCTTTCTTAAGCGTTGCTTCTTGAATATGAGGATCTTTGGGCACTTATGCTGGTTGCAGACTTAGCACTGTCTTTGATTTTTTCAGCATTCTCGCGAATTGTGACGATAGTACTTTTAGCTAACCCAAGTCGATTACCTATATCTGTAATCCTTTCACCTTTTTCAAGTTGCTCTATTACATCTAATTTCAGCTCTAGAGATATTGTCTTTCTCTGTCTCTTCCTTGCTGTTCTCAAAGAAGACACACATTTATATTTTCCACTTGTGTTAAAAAACTACTAATGCAGCCCAAACATTGCGAGATACCACGAGATACGGCGTCATAATCATGATAATTGCGCCGAGGAGAGGTATGAAAAGCGCATGATGCACATTCGCCGAGCAACGAAATATTTAACTACGAAGTTCAAACGAAAAAAATGCATGAATGCAAAATTCTGAAAGTATCACAATATGCAGTGCGTTAAAGCAAAAATAAGTAAAACGAAGGTGCGTAAAACGAGTTACCTGTAGTTTAATGATTTCTAAAAGTGTCATCAGCATGGAAATGAGAAAAAATCACACTAAGTCTAATAATCTGCCTGAAGTCAATGCTTTGAAGATGACAAAGTACTTATAATGAGCTGCTATAAGTACACATACACCAAAATACTAAATGCTAAGGCATTTCATCGAGTATATACTTTGATTAACTAGATTAATGAATATGTTCATTGTTTACAATTAATATCTAATGCAGTATTTTGACATTTGTAGTAATGTAATGCCTAGGGGTGACTTACTATGTTATGTTTACATTCTAAATCTTTATTTTAGTTTCAAGTAGAAAGATTACATTGATATTGCAATAGAATGTGTGCAATTGGGAAGATCGCAAAATGAGTGCATAATGAAGGGTGAAATGTGCCAGGGACATAAAGTAAAGGCAAAACATTTTGAGACGCCTTGTGATCAACAAAGAGTGTAACAAGGAGACATCACGAGACCTATGGTGAGGATGCTAACCACATAATCTGTATCTGAAACTGGAGAGATGTGTAGAAAAAGTGTCACCACGAAAAAATTACAACCATAGAATTTCATTCTACTTCAACACTGTAATGAAGGCCTGTTTACACAATGCATGTACCTATGCAAGTATGCAGATGAACAGATACGTAAACAAACACTATAAATTAGAACAGGGGCTATTTAAAGGCCACACATTCATGCGTTCATGCCATTTTGGATGTATACCAGATACAATTTTAACGGCGAATGAGTTCATGCATCAACACGTGCATGTCAATACAGAGAGTAAACATGGTTTTACACCCACAATTTGATCTTTTGCAGTGGTGTTGAGGGTTATGACGTGAGATAAATATTTCACTTTAACGTGACATGGGTTTGAGGCTCCCCAGTGAATTTTTTTCAGTCGAATATGTATGGATATAATGAACGATGCTCAATTCCATACACATACAGTGGCAACTAAATCACTTTTCCCTTTCAACCAATTACCTGAATCTTCAACCAACCCTCAGGGAGAGTACACAGAGAAGCCAATTCACATTCACAACATTCAATTTTCATATTCTTAAACACATCACATTCCTATTAAACATTATTTAAAGAAGTATTCCTTGTCAAAAATTGCACACACTCGCCGAAGTCAAATCACTACACATCCAACAACTAGACAGATAACACCTTGGAACAGTACAGCAGCCAAAGACAGATATGATGATTCCTAATGAAAAATTCAGCTGTTTTTCAACAAACAAATTGTAAGTTTTCTTTGGAAGACCAAGAACTTGAATCTCCTTACATTTCTTGCTTCATGTTTTGGATCAGGGGCTATTTAAAATTTTAATCACCTTATGAGCGCAGTTACAAATGTTACAGCTGAAAAATATACACACAGATTATATGAAAAAATTGATGAATGATATTATAAGAAAATTTGCCATCACACACCTTACTCAAGTTCATTTCATGAGTTTCTTAAAGATTATGAACAAGGTCAAATTCACTCAGTAATATTTTTCCAGGACGTGTTTTACATAGGCCCACCAAGCAAGTAAGACCTCCCTGAATAAACCAATCCCTATAAGCCGTTCACATAAGCCTTCACAGGAAATTAACTATCCTCATATTCTTAATTCATTTGGAATTTTTTCTTCCATCCACATCATGAGCCTGTTGTTTCATGTAACCCTGACAATCCGTTAGTTATGAGTTTCCAAACACCAAAACAAGAGTTTGCCTACAGTTAGGACCAAGGTATGAGTTATGGGAACAACCTATGGGTAATCAAGTAGCTGCATTCACTTGAAATGAATCTTCCAGAATGAACACGGCCAAAATTTCAAGCTCAGGCAAATAGCTTCTATAGTAGAGGATCAGAATTTATTTATACACATGTACAAGTCCTACCTTTAGATGGATTCTTCTCCCACTTCCAAACAGGCGTAAAATCTGTTTCACACTGCGAGCACTGAAAGGCGTCCGGAGGAGGAGGGGTCTTGTGCTCCTTTGTTATGAAGTCCACAACATGCTCCAATCCCAAGAGATAAATGAATTCCGTATTTGAAGGGTTTGGAATAAAGTGCATCTCCGGAGGAGGAGGTTTCGGTGGTGGAATCTGGAATGAAGCACATGTGGCCACATTAAAGGAAAATCAAACAATGAACCCAATCTGAGGTAAAATGAATATCTGCCGCAAATGAAATAATAGCTTTCTTGGTCCACAATGATAAAGGGCACACATACATGGTGCCCACTTATTCAGTAAAGGTTTTTTTAAAGTCAATTATTGCCATTATTATGGTTTTTCTGGAGTAAAATGCGGAGTCATTCAAAATCATATTTTTTTACAAACGTGATGAGCCATAATTTAATAAAAATATGAATCAGTACAATCATGTATGTCCCAATATAGAATTTTTATTACAATAAAAAGTTTTCCCACATTTTTATAAGTAGGTTTTTACAATTAATCTAAAAAATCATGAATATAAAAAGCACCCAACACTTGTGGAAAACTTATCAATTTGGACATCACCTTATTACCATGACCTTCTCAATAGAGATCCTCATGCTAGGAAGAATTTCATGGGCACAGAAATGAAATACAAGTACTACTTTATGAGAGCAAAATGAAAAAGTTAGAAACAGCATTCATCATACCCTACCCAGATTTGCTCTCAGGATAAAATTAGTAAAGAAGATATCTTAGGCCATGTGGAAGCTTAAATACCCTACTTCACTTTCAATTTTGTTATTTAAAAAAAAGTGGTCTTGGTCTGATCCAACCCATTTGAGAACTGTGCCGTCTGTGGACTACTGGAGGCTTACGACCCAAATTTCAGCTCGATATTTTAATTTTTACAGCAGTTATCATGCGAAGAGACAGACAGATGGACAGACATAGCTAGATTGACTCATAAGGTGATACTGATAATTTCTTTATGTACTTTTCCATAACTGCCATGCCTCCTTCAATGTGTTACATTTCTGCTGTGACAAAATCAATATACCCTACCCACATAGTGGTGTAGGGTATAATAAAACTGACTCTAGTTCATCTCAAAATCTGAAGGAACAACTGAGCTTTAAACCCTAAATTCACAGCTATTTCATGGCTTCATGGGCAAGTAGAATATAGGACATATGAATGATACAAGGGACATAGAGAAAAATGAGTAAACAAATAACAAAGAATCAGACAATTCCTGGAAAAATTAAAAAACATGATCACCACTAACATATAACATCATGCTAGAACTGTGTACATAATTTTTGGAGTGAAGGCCATTTTATTTTTTCCACAGCGGAAGAGCTGGTAGATAGATAGGCTATTAATTAGTCGGAATGCTCATAAATTTGCTTCAAAAAACAGGCAAAAGAAAAAAAATACTGTTCTAACTAGCATCATCTTCAATCCTGAATTACTCATCAAATTGGAGTTAAAATTTTTATAAGATACCTATAAAATATATGCCAAATATTTGTTCAAATAAAAAGGAAGGTAATATTACATCTCATGCACTTCTAAGGGGATATACAGCAACATAACACTACGTCCAAACTGACCAGAAAAGACTAGATGCCTTCGAAACCTGGTGTTGGAAGAGGATGCTTAAGATAAAATGGATGGGCAAAATAAGAAATGATAAAGTGTACAGAAGAGTAGAAGAGGGAAGGACCATATAGAACACCATAGAGAAAATAAGAACTAGATGGATTCGACACCCTGAGACACAATAGATTTGTGAAGAACGTATTGAAGGTTAAATAGAGGGGAAAGTCCCCAGAGGAAGACCTAGGAATAAGTTTATGGACCAAATAAAGAGGAAAGTACATAGAAAGAGATACCAGGAGGTCAGGGAACTAGCTTTAGATAGGGATGGGTTGAGGGCTGTAGTCAACCAATCTTAGGATTGAACGACCAATGATGAACACAACATCCCTCACACTCAAAGACTTAGGAAAGCATAATTTCAGGTTTACATTAGAACTTCAAAGCACATTTTCATCTTTGATATAGAATGGTAAATAATTAAATAGTTTGCAGCTCCAATTCATAGCAGCCTACTGCTGATAGTGAGCTCTCCCCATAACAGTAAAAATATCTTTTAACCACAATGAATTCTAGATCTTTACAGTTTCCATGAGAGAGTGACAACCTTAGGGCAGTTTGAGAGAGACTATCCTCTATTCATGATGGATCACGTAAGTTACACGACATGATTCATTTCACAATTAGGAAAAAGGTTTAACTTTTAATGATGCAACTTTTTAGAACAATTACACTCACCTGAAGCAATGTTTTCTCCAGTTGCTTCCTCAGAGCCAACTTGGCGGCAGCCTGTCGCTGCGCCGGAGTTTGGTTGTCCTCCACACGTATTCTCTCCTGGGAGAAGTGAAATTTAATGGAATGATTTTTGGCAATAACATTACTGATTAATATTTAGAGAGGAAATTTTTTACTAATTCTAAAGAATGCTATCTCAATCAATGTAAAAGATAGGCATAGATGTAACAAGCTATGACCTTTGGGACAGCGGTATGGCTCATCATTTCAGGATGTCCATGAAAAACTGAATGATTTACTACCTAACTCATGATTTTTATTATTTGAAATTAAAATTTTAAAGATTGACCAATTTCAAAAAGTCAACCATGATTCTGGGCCTATGCATGAGACTTATCTTGAGATTTGGCTTTACATGTGTTGGATAAACAAATCATGCCATCAGAGGTTATCAATAAACAACCCCTCAAAACAACCTAATAGAATGAATCACAATGTAATCAAGAGATACTAAACATCCTGCAGGATAAGCAGCGATATATATTTTTACTACTACATACATAAGGTCTTCAAAAATGGAAAAAATCAAACACTTGTTCTCAATTGAAAATGAATACCGCTAGTAAGAAAACTTTTATGAAAAAATTAATTTAGACTCTAACATGTTATTCCTTTTAATAACTTTTCATGGCTATGCTATACTTTCCTTCCAAAGTTTGACAGAAGTTACTAAAATCGATTATATCATTTTTTAATAAATAAGCCCTCAGTTAAGAAGCTCACAAAAGTCCCATACAAAGCCAACAGAAGCCAAATCATTACTTGCATCAAGTCTTTTTCAATGACTAATGAAATTAAGACTCCAGCACAATACAATACCACACCATATCCTGCCCCTGTATTTCACATAGAAGGGCACTCATTGATGGTAAACACAAGGATTCTTAATAATATCTCATCAGTTTCCTACATTCAGGATTAACATATCATAAGAAACTCTTAACACAAATGGATACCTAAAAAGTATATCTAACTCACAATCTATCACTAGCAAGATCAACATTTAAGCTAATTATGGATGAAATGAAAGTAATTTTGATACTAGTTTTAAAAATATTTTAAAATATCATATAACTTGTAAAGCAGAGTCATAATAATTAAAACTAAGTTTCACATAAAGTTCAAACATTAAGTGCTAATAAAGGAAGTATTGAACCTAGTGAGCGCACGAAAAAAATAATAATCAGAATACACCAACATGCGTAGCCAAAACATCAAAATTTCACAACAACTACTTCAACAAACATCATGAAAACCGTACTTTACAAACATAACTTGGTATCAAATTAGTTACACTAGCTAGTTAGTGGAACCTTCAAATTTAACCAGATATTTATCAACAAAGAATTTTTTCAAGCTATAAATGAGTGATGATATTAGAGGCAAAATGAATACTGCATTATTAATCTACCATTGATGACTGAGGAAACGTGACAGAAAAATAATACATACTCGAGTTTAACGACACATATCTATCACAATACCAGTTAGGGACACTGGACTACCACAATATCAGTTAGTACTGATTGTGTCCTAATATGCACTACAATTAGAGCACAAATGAATCGGATTCTAAGTTTCACATCACTTGTCCCTGCAACAACTGCCACCGAGCACTGCATGATTCAAATGTAAAAACCAAATAAACTTTCCAAGATGAATAAAAAACAGAAAATTTTTAAGAGATATGCTTCAGCCTGCTGAAATCGGGAAAGAACTTTTTGTGGAAAACAATAAAACTATGCCTTGAAAAAAATCTTACACAGATGTTGACCCAAAAAGCTGCACTTTGCTATAATGACTCAAGAACATGGTAAGAACTAACCATTCCTGCAAAGAAGTAAACAACAAACCTAGGTGAAAAAATTCAACTATGGCACAACTGGATGCATAATCATTGCTCAATTGGTAGATCAGATAAGAGTATCAAAGCATAATAAAATAGAAAATGAACAAAACACTGGATGCATAATCATTGCTCAATTGGTAGATCAGATAAGAGTATCAAAGTATAATAAAATAGAAAATGAACCGAAAAAGATATGCAGAGGACTCCGTAACTGACATGACGAGCCTACATTCTCAGAGGCTGTACTGTTTCTGTCACTTGTGTCATCAATGTCATAAAATGAAGCAAAAATTAGCGATTACTACTTCCCTTACATCTCAGTACTCACAAATCGAAGTCCTTACTTGTTACCATATGATTTCATAAACTATACAGAGCAGATAATAAATATAAAATTTACTGAGATGAGCTACAAGTAGAGGAACTAGCCAAAGTGCCACCGGATTAATTCCATGGAGGAAATAATATGTAACTCAAAACTAGAAAGCACAAAATATTTAGACTAATGTCACAAAAGGTTGAATAATTACCAAACGAAAGTTGACAACATCAGCAAGGTTCCACTCTATAAAATAATGCTATTTAAATATTTTTTCTTCCATGAATGAAAACTAGGAAAATAAATACATCCAAAGCGAATGAAACGAAACCTAAAGAACAAGCCAACAATGAAGTATCATCAATGTCATACCTGTTCCGGTATTGGAGTGATAGGGGGATTGACAGTGGTTTTGTTTTCTGCAGTTGGCAGTATCTGCTACACAGAGAATAGCACAAAATAAATAAAATAAATATATCTAAGGAATATCTGGTAAAATAAGAGGAATCGATAAAAAACACTGCATGCTGAGATACATTTAAGTGAATGATATATTGACTCCTTTACCATTTAGGATTTTCTTCAAATTGCAAGACAGAGAAATTGCTTAAAACTGGGTTCAAAACATTTTGATATAATTGCATACTACAATTACTCATGTGCATGATGTATGTGTTACCAAAATGCTTATTGCACCAACCATATTCATAGACTACCGCATTTACAGGTGTACCACACACTTGCATAAGATGGCACAGTAATATTTACCACAAAAACCATGAAGAAAAACATTAGTGATTGCAAGGGAAGCTGCTGAGGTTTGATTAAGACATCAGCATGAATAGCAGATATGGACACGCTGTTTGCATCTTTCAGCACATGATATAACATGTTTAGAGCAGAGTACCTGAGTGAGAGCTGAGCAACCAGGCATGAGTAGCTAGCACTCAATTTAAGAGAATAAAGCCGTGTCCCAATTCGTTAGGCATTAGGGAGGATGCGGTTAGCTACCTAAATATTTAGAGGCCTTTCGCTAAGGGAGCTTGATTTGGGACATCCTTCGCTAGTGTTGCCGTCTACCGAGCTAAAAACGAATCAAAAACATATGAGTAATTAATAAAGAAATGAATGAAACAAATGAAACCTGAAATTAAGACAATTTTGGCACCTGTGGCTACCTTCGTATGCGTTGTGAGATTTGGTAAGTGAAATAAAATTTTTTCATCCATTTCTTGTTTGGAGATCCGTTAGTTTTTAGTTTTCGGGGTATTTAAGTCTGTGTAGGTGTTCTGGGATTTATATTCGTTTTTTTTAAGTGTACTAAGTAGAACTTTTCTTTTGTAGTCGGGTGTTGGGTTGCGAAATATTAGAGAATTATTTCAATTACAGACAAAATACTTGCCGGCCATGTTTGCCACTTTTGGACTACTTCCTTGTGTAAAAGTTTCCTTATACGACGCATGCAGCGCTTTGCATGATGGGAAATTCAATATGGAGGCGGATTAAGGATAAACTCCATCTACCCTAAATTTCACCTCCGAGAAAGGCACCTACATCCGCTCCCCCATGATGCCTAACGAATTGGGACACACTTCAAGATGGCGTCCTCCCTAAATCTGCCGATTTAGCTGCCTAAATGGCGAATTGGGACACAGCTTTAATACTTAGTCAACCAGTATGGAAGGAGCAACACAACCCTCCTTCCCAGAGCAACCTCTACCCTATATAAAACAGGACAAATGACTCCTTAGGTTGCATCCTGAGCACATGGTCAAACAGACAGTCTTTCACACATATCCTCATTAATTTGCCCACTTTGATTTCTTGCGCTAATTTATGGGAAAAAGTTTACACGTGGTACACATGTAGATGCAATATTCTTAAAGGGGGAGGAAAGCGGGTAATCAAGAGAACAGGAAAATCTAGACACCAATTTATGACTTTGATCAATGAGAGAGAAAATAAACACTTCACTTTTCAATTATGAGGGTACACTTTGGGAAAACTTATACATTAAAAATACCATCCTTTCTCATTGACTTCAGAAATGGCACTCATGACTACTGTGTGCAGCTCTAACATTAGCACCATCTAAAATTACCTTTAAAACATTGGTCCTTTTCCTCAAGGTGGAAGCCTTAATATCCCGCTAATGTGGTGGTTATGCAGATGTATTGCCCTTGCAAAGCATTCGTGAGTCTGATCAGTAAAACATCTACAAATGATTGCCTTACATTGTCCCTCATGTGATCTTTTACACTTAATGTTAACCTTTCAAGCTTCGCAGCACTTGATGTATGATATAGATCACTTGTTTAAAACAAAATCAAAGGAATTGGTGTCCATTGATGGATTAATTCAAATTCATGAGTTAAAAAATAGAATGAAAAAAAATAGGAAAAAAATGGGAAATAAAAGAATGTGCTGTTTCATGAGTCATATAGATGCATATTTCCAATCTAATTAGGCAGAGACATAACAGCAGGTTATTCAGATAACTATGCACAAAAATGATTCATCATTTTTTTTAATAAAAAATAAGTAATGAAAGTGCATTTTTCACATTTTACTTGTAAAATTTTACTGAAACAACTCAATACATTGAACTGTAAAACTGTGATTATTAAAAATCATGCTCCGCTCCACATTTCACAAAAATGTATTGAAAGTAATCATGAAAATAGCTAAGGCACTGCATCGAAACAGTAGCAGTGTCATTGCTTGCAAGAGCTCCCTAACCCAACCTAGAGTGCCAAGAGTACATCAGCATACCTCCATAAACCAAATTCTACTCTGCCCTACCACTACCTCACTGAAAAGTGGCGCAACCACTAACTAAATCATAGTAAAATTAGTGACTATAGTAAAAATTGGAATCCATTCCAAACACTCAACACACTCAATGTGGATGCCTTGAATTCAAAGCATTGGTCCCGTTATGTTTCTCAGCCTGCGATCAATTCCCACTTTGGCAGCTAGATTTCTCTTTCTTCTCAGCGACTCAGAATTTTTTTAACAGCCGATTACTCAAAACATTGTTAAATACATGATATTAAATGTCCAAAGAAATATTAATACTAGAAAAAAAATTTACTGTGAAGCAGGAGGTTACGCAAAATTTTTTCAGAATTGAGTGTGTTAACACTCCCAAAATACACGTCACCATGTCACCTTAACATGGCTGGTGTCCTTACACCCCCTGCCACAATGCAACAACTCACAGGGTAGTATGAGGATGTACTTCTCGTTTGAGTAAGCCTCTGATAGCCCTGAAGCCCACTGTGCACAAGAAAAAGGATCACCTATTGCATAACCCGGGTATTTCCATAGAAATAATGCTGCTCATTCATATTAACTGTAGCCCCTCATATTACACCAAATTTCTAACATATGCATTTCAATTCATTTCAGAACATAATTTTCAAGTGTATCGCAAAGGCACCTATCAACTTTCAAGTCCCTACAATTTTATTTTTCATCAATACTAATATAAATTGAAATTCCACCGGAGAAAACTCAAGTAAAATAGAAAGGATATGATATTTCACCTCAAGCACCACCAACTAAATTTTTGGGTCTAAAAGTAACAGAATGAATGCAACAATTCTCTCATAACACACATATCCATTATTAATAACATACTAGGTTAAATGTATTAAATGTATGTACTTAAATATATAAAAATGATTTATCTCCTTGATAACAACACAAAACATGAATCCATGAATGCTATTGCCTCAATTAAAGATGTATAGTAAATGACTCCACTGAAGCATTGAAAAATAAATAATATTACACATTGCTTTGATATAACTTAACTAAAGAATCATGATATTTTCAACAACTCTGATAAATGATTAGTCATAAAACTTTAATGAGATGGGCTGAATAAATACACATAATAAAAATATAAGAATATTCAGTGGATTACCAATTTTCTTGCAATGGAGTGGGCATCCATATTAAAATAAACAGCATGAAATTACTCAATAATTAAACCTTATCTATAATATAGGGAAATTACTAAATGCACTGCATTGTTAGTCAGGGCTCCATTAAATCTTATGATAATGAAGAATAATAAAACACAATGAACCAGACTAACATATAAAATCCTAAGACTAGTGTTTCCCAAACTTCTTCGAGCCACTGCCCCCCGTTGGTTCCAAAAACTGTGACCAACACCCCCAAAACGTGAGCTTCAACATCATTGACTACATGGAAAAATCAGGAAGATGATAAAAATAGATTTTAAACATTTACAATTTAATTAACACTTGTTTAAAAGCCAAGATAAATAGTTAATTAATCTCTTTATATTTAATTCCAGGGCACCAATGTATATGATGCCATTCAGTCAATATCCTGCCCCCTGTAATCCGTATGTTTCTTCTCACCACCTAGATGAAAGAACTGCCTTCCCACCCCCAGGGGACTGTGGCACCCACTTTGGGAACCACTGCCTTAGATCATTAAATTAGGAAAGATAAGAAATGATAATAATAATAATGTGTCTTGATTGGGGCGAGAATGAGACAAAAGCAGTCCATTCTTCCATCTAACCCTTCGTCAGATAAATACATGAAATAAGTGTGAAGAAAGATATATACATTTGTGGGAAAAATGTAAGGAAGTAAGAAAGAGAATATCCTTGACGAAAAAACCCACTGCAGGAAAACACCCAGACATGAAGGGGAGTGTGAAAAACCTGCGAAAACCTACCTTCTAAACAGAGTAGTGTAACCATATCTGGTGGAATGCAAATGAAAATACAGCTAACCCTCACATGGAGCGAGGTTAAGATCCTTGAAGTCATCAAGTATTTTTTTGATTTCAAGTGTTGTATTATAAAATTGCATTACATGAAAATATGGCATAATATATAGATAAATACAACATGGAGAATAGAATTGTGTTCCTCAATCTCAACACCTTGTTTTATTCAGCACAACATTTTATGACAATTCAATAACCTGGGGCCTGTTTCTCAGAGCTACAAGTTACAATATGGGAGTGCAACTCAGATATGCCAAACAGAAGACTTGTAACTAGTCCAAATAAATGGCGGACATAATCAAGACCAAATATAAATTGTGTTTTGATGCCTATGATATATTTCAAGAGTATCTTGCAATATTTACTCTCCAAAAGTCAGTGCAGCATTTTTGGGTAAATATAATGATTGAATATATCCTTAAACATATTTTTGTTTCTTAATTTATGTAAAAGAATACCAAGCAAAGTCTGGTTATAGAGGAAACTTAACATCATACGAAAAAATTTAGTTTATTTCACTGCATTTCTTGATGAATGAGCTCGAAATGGTAGGTATTAATAAATCTTACATGTCAAGATATAATGTGGAGTTGGCTTTATCTTTATTGAACCACTATTAATGACTTAATAACTTAATATCATAACGAAATTTCATGGCAATGTACTATATGTTGACTTTAAGATTCTTCATCAAAGCTTACAGTTCGTATTCCCAGTAATTTTTTTGGACTAGTTATACAGCTACAGTTTGGTATATCTGAGTTATACATCTGCCTTCTGACGTTGACGTAGACTTGTGACTTGTAACTTGTAGCTCTGAGGAACAGGCCCCTGTTTATTTAGTGTATTAATTTCATTACTGTATGTTTCTAACCAAAGATTTCCTGATTGTAGGGAAGGCTTTCAGTTTAATCAAAAGGCCCTTTTTCAAACAAGAAGTATATTCCTCAATTACTTAATTGTTTTAATATGACTGATCACATTCACATGCTGGATTGTCCAGTTTTAAGTGCTTCAACAAAAGATGTTAAAAAATTAACTCAGCACAATATCAAGCACGTCTTTTGATGAGGCCATGGAGAATGGGATAATCAACTGCTGCTGCCAGCAGTATATCGATCGGCTACAAGAAAAACTAAATCTAGGTTGATACAGCTTGCACCAAACAACACATAAGGTACTGAAAGTTATAACACTCATCACGAAGTAAGTTACAGAATGCATCATTGATGGACAGGATCGAACATCATGAGAATTAAGTATGGAATTTTAATGGAACATTAAAAGAAGATTGCATACCTATAGGAAATGTGGAAATGAACCCTATTTCTTGAGGAAGTCAATGTTCACCAGGCCATGAATTAATTTTTATACAAACCGAAAGAAACTGACAGTGCGAAAAGTACTTTAAGCAGGAAAAGAGGTATGCACTCATTGAAAATTAAAGAAATGTAAATGGAATACTGCCACAAAACAGTATCTCAGAATTCAACCCACTAAATGATGTCTTCCATGAAACCCTGGGCAATAGGGGATTAAAGGCTCACAAAACATGTACAATGTAACATTGACTGTATACAATACTGAGGACTTCATTGCTGAGAGTAGGGTTTCACTAGTTAATGACTGAAATATTTCAAATGTATAGAAAATGTCATAGATACAATGTTCTTCACTCACAAATAGATTGTAATTCAAAAGTTTTGGTACTCAAACATTGTTCCAAATCCAGGAGACTGTGCAGCAAGTGACACTGGTGCATGACTCACTACTTAAAAATCTAAAACCACTTATTACCAAGAACAATAATCACTTATATAAAATCGGGTATATATCTATGACCATATTGAATCTAGGGAGACAATGAAAACAACAATTGAACTTTCCCCAGGTTTTTAATGATAACAATAACAATACCAGTATTGTCATTAAAAATCTGTGGAAAAGAGTGATGGTTGCTATCATTTTGACAAACTTCTGTAGATCCTTTACTGTAATTTACGGCTACATTTTATTGGTTTATTACCTGTTGAGAGCCTTAGGAATCAGAAGGTATGATCTAGATAGATTGATGTGGATGTTAATCTGTAACCTACTATACATCTGTGGTCTCGGAGTAGGTTCAACAATCTCTCCTTTATTTGCTATTGCTTTTTGATTCTTCCACTCCTTAGAGTAGGAAGTGACTTACAACATTGCCATAGAACGTTAATCACAATGTGCTAAGAAGTTAATGGTGCATTTGTGTAATTAAATTTGGAGAGGAATTAAATATATCTGTACACCAGACAATATTTAAAAAGTGTATAATTACGTCCCGCGTGTATTACTACATTTTTTATCCACTGCCTTACAATTACTGGTAAGTAAAACCGGTAAGACGTGATTATTTACCATCTTAAGACTGTATTTACATTTGAAATTGCCGTATTTCATCACTAGGTGGAACCACAATCAACAAAGTTGTTTTTTTTAATGAAATTCTAGGCAAAAGTTTTGGGTGACAAGTCAGCAATCCATATGTATATTCATGATGTTGAACTTACAAGGATATAGGGAGACCATGCCACTTGAGGATCTACTGCATATTCTATGGCACTATAGTGTCTAGTATTCTATGGCCTGCTTCATAAGGGGCATGAAAAGGCGGCTTCAGTACGACCCACTATACAGCATTGATGATTTTTTTTAGCTCTGACATATCAGATTTGACCTTTTAATTTTATGTACAATCCCTTGTAAATGTTTTAAATATTTGTACTGCAATTATTTATTTTGTACTTTTATCTATTACACTTGCTTGCATTGAAAACTGTTTTGTGGCCATGAATGTGTTTATGTTTACTTTATGAATGGATGCAGAGATGTATTTATGTTTGTTGCTTTTGATTACTTGCAATTTGAATCACGTAAGAGTATTTTTATACAATTAGCAAGATCTATTCCACATAATGTTGGATGAACGATCAATAAAAATTATTATAATTATTATAGAAGTCTTGTCAACTGGTCTGAAAATTTCTTCACAAAAACTCTACTGTATTCTTAAAAAATTCTAATGAATTGGTTGCAGTGTTTGCTGATTGAGTATGATACATGATTACAAGATAGTACACCTGGGGGCTGTTTCTCAGAGCTACAAGTCTACAAGTTACAAGTCACGTGACCACTTTCACAAGTCGGATGGGTTAATTAGGTGTAACCAATCAAATACTTGTACTAGTCCAAAAAAAATGGCGGCCCTAATCAATATCATACAGAACTCGTATTTTGACAATTACGATAAATTTTGGGCGTGCACCTTGCAATATTTCCAATTTCAAAGTTTGTGCAAAGTTTTTGGGTTTATAGAAATGATTGAACATGAGAGGAAAAGTTATTAAATGTCACTACATACCTTAAAAGACTCCAAGTGAATGTGAGTTATCGGGAAAACCTAACATCACAAGATATAATAGTTTATTTCACCGTAATTCTAATAGGATGAGCTCTAAATGGTAGTTATTAATAAATTTTACAAATCAAGATAGCATGTTCATTTGGTTTTATATTTATTGAACCACAATAAATGGTGTGACTACGTAATTTTATAACGAAACTATTAGATAACACAGCATATGTTGGCATTAATAACAATTATCGCAACTTACAGTTCGTGTTCCCAGTTATTATTGGTTATACTATTCAACATAAATGAAATGATAAGTAATTATTTATTACTTATAAGTTAAAGAGTGTGAAACATTAGGATATTTCTCTCGTCTGCTGTTGCGTCGTGTATTTCGCCCGATAAACAATTCACCAAGCTCAAAATATGCGCAAGTCGCCTTTCTTTTTTTTTTTAAAGAAATGGAGGTGCCACATATGGTTATTAGCAAAAAGTAAATAACATACAGAGCTTTTCAAGATGTTGAAAACTTTGTACTAACTTTGAAATTGGAAATATTACAAGGTGCACACCCAAAATTTATCATAATCGTCAAAATACGAGTTCTGTATGATATTGAAAAGGTCCACCATTTTTTTTGGACTAGTACAAGTGTTTGGTTAGTTATACCTAAGTAACCCATCTGACTTGTCACGTGACTTGTAACTTGTAATTCTGAGAAACAGCCCCCTGATGTGAAGTTAGGGTCATGATTTCATAAGAGTCATACTTCCTATAATTCTTCTATTAGTAGTGTGTACAAAAGCCATACGATGATTCAGAATAGTTCATATCTCTTAAATACACCCTTAACATTAAAGAGACATCATTAAATTTATAAGTAACAAAAATTAGCCCAAAAGCAAGAAATATATGAACAAAAACAACACTAGTAGTAATACACATGATAGTATGTTAATTATTCTACATTATGGCAGAGGGAAATAAGATTTATTATTAGTTATCCCTGAAGACACTAGCATAATACACGTGTGTGGAGAAAAAAATTGACTTCGGGAGGATTAAAAAAAAAATACTTCAATTACATAAAGAGTTAAAGATATTGCATATATTTGAATAATGGCATCAAATATTCCCATCTTCAATAACAAAAGGTATCTCATGAAAATTGGTGGATGTCACATAAAATGTTTAGCATGGTGCATCTTGTCTCTGTGCACATTACTTATTTATGAGAGTTACCAATCAAATTTAATTCAATTGGGAATTCTGAATGGGTAAAAACACAAATACATCATGCATCAGGCAAATAAAAAACTAACGGGCAATAGTGTGACAAAGAGTTGGAAAAAGAAGTTACTCTCATTGTCAGAGAAGAAAAACAATATAAATTAGCTACTTATTAAAGAGGTATTCAAAACCATCATATTTAACTACAGCCATCACTGAAATATAGCAATTGATGGCCGATCAGAAAAGCTTCTGTGCCAATGAATCACCTTCTTCAACTCTAAAGCAAACAAAATGGCTTGACTTACAGTCTGAGGAATGGTGGGAGTTGAAGGAGAATGATGAGTTTCCTTTGGAGTAGCTCTTTCCACTCTGTCTGCTTGAGATTGCATCTGATAGCCCATCATCAGGTTAGGCGGAGTAGACACTGGAGTCCGAGCTCCGCTGGCCATCAAGTTGGGTGCACCTGAACAAAAAACGATCAGTACATTATTGCATTTAAATTATCCTGATAGGATTACAAACCAGTAAAACAGTATGTGAAAATGTGCGTGTGGAGCATGGCCCTTTATGGATCGGAAGCATGGACCATTGGAAAAGCAGACCAGAAAAGAATAGAAGCCTTTGAATCCTGGTGCTGGATGAGGATGCTGAAGATAAAATGGACGCACAAAATAAGAAATGATGAAGTGTATGGAAGAGTGGAAGAGGAAAGGACCATATGGAATACCATGCAGAAGCCTATCCTTATCACCTAGCAACTATAAATGGTGTTTATAAACAACTTTTTGAGTTGGTTAATGCCCATGCAAAGTTTCATTAAGATCGGCCTGATAGTTTTAAAACGGTGGCGTGTCAAAGTTCCCAAGTCGCTGTACGAGATGGAATTAAGTCATGAACAGTACTGCACGATAATTTTCTATAACTTTCGACGAAGCCTCACCCAGCAAGAATGCGTCACAGAACTTTTTGTTGTTTTTGGCGAAGAGACACCATCAAAGACAACAGTTTATCGCTGGTATGCAGAGTTTCAGCGAGGACGCTCTAGCCTCAGTGACGAACCGCGTGAAGGGCGACCAAAAACCGCAGTCACTCAAGAAAACGTGGATGCTGTACGTAACATGGTTCTGGAAGATCGTCATGTTACATACCATGAGATTCAGGCATCATTGGACATCTCAGGTACCTCAGTTCAAAACATCTTACACAAAGAGTTAGGTGTTAAAAAATTGGTTTCCTGCTGGATACCGCACCTCCTCACAGAAGAACAGAAAGCAGCTCGAGTCAAATGGTGTCGAAATACTCTGCAACGATTCAACTCAGGAGCATCAAAGCACGTTCACAACATCGTAAGTGGTGATGAATCATGGACCTATAGCTACGAGCCTGAATCAAAACGCCAATCTTCAGTATGGGTCTTCCAAAGTGAACTCAAACCGACAAAAGTTGTTCGCTCTCGCAGTGTTGCCAAGAAAATGGTCGCATCGTTCGTAGCCAAATCAGGGCATGTAGCGACGATTGTTCTTGAAAATCAAAGAAAAGTTAATGGTCAATGGTATACGACCATTTGCTAGCCAGAAATGATCGCCGAGCTTCAGAAAGATAACCCAAATCGACGCATTACGCTCCATCACGACAATGCAAGCTCACACACCACTCGAGTCCCAAAGTCGTTTTTGGAACAGCAAAATGTCGAAGTTCTTGATCATCCTTCATACAGCCCGGGCTTAAGCCCCAATGATTTTTTCAAATTCCCCAGAATCAAGAATATGCTACGAGGAAAGCGATTCCAGATGTCTGAAGAAGCGGTCGATGCCTACATAACAGCCATTTTGACTACCCCTACTTCGGAATGGAATAAATGCTATAACGACTGGTTCCATCGAATGCAAAAGTGCATTGACTATCGCGGAGAGTACTTTGAAAAACAATAAAAAAATTGCGTTATTGCACCTCTTATAGTTTTCTTCATTCCCGACACTTAAAAGGCTACCCTCGTATAAAGAACATAATTAAAGGAAAAATAGACAGAAAAGTACCCAGAGGAAGACCCAGGAATAGGTTCATGGACTAAATAAAGAAGAAGGTACACAGGAAGAGATACCAGGAGGCAAGGGAACTAGCACTAGATAGGGAAGGGTGGAGAGCTGCATTCAACCAATCTTAGAATTGAACAACCATGAATTATCCTGAAAACAGGTACTTTAACAGGCAACAATGGAAGAATACACACAACCACACCCAGGGAGGTGTAAGTTCCCACACACACAGGATTAGAAATTGCAACCCTAGGGTTGAAAAGCAAGGACTTTACCCAGCCACTACCAGTAACGACTTCGGTGAGCCAATCAAACAAATGCATCCACCACATTTTCCTAGATATATGACCCACAGGCATTCATGATGCAGCCAAGTTTAGGCCAGATATTAAAAAATAAATCAATCTACTACCCTACTATCCATCTCATATCTTGCTCACTTGCTTGAAGGCAGAAATAAAGCATTCACATAATTTGGATTTTCAACATCATCATGTCAATTATAATAATAATATGCTTTATTTACCAGATGAAAAGTATTTTACATACATAGTATGTGGCACGTCATATGAGAGTTTAAGAAAAAGTTTCAAGATGTGCACAAAACACACAAAAGAAACACCAAGATAAATGAATAAGTTAAGAAAATACAATTTAAAAAATTGGGATTACATAGAAAAATATTCCTCAATTGAATAAAAGCATCTAGATAGTGACAAGTCTTTCACTTTGAGCTTGAAAGCCATGGTACTCATAGGAGATTTAAGCTCCTTTGGCAGCTTGTTACATAACAATAGGCTCATGTATCTGAAGCCAGTGGCAGCTTTCCCAGTGAGGACCAATGGTATATTCATGTCCCCACGTTGCCTAGTATCATGGCTATGGATTGCTGAGTTCTGTAAGTCCTGATTGTTGGCTTTGACATAGATTTAAACAGTAGCAATATAAACACAGGGGACAGGCAACAACAGACACATTTAAACAATGGGCGACAAGGAGTTTGTCAGGGTTTATTTGTGATTGAATGTAGAGATCTCTTTGGAATTTTAAATATATATTCAATACTTGCGATGAGGACCCCAATGGAAAATACTGCACAGCAAGTGAGTATAAAATTCACTATAGCATTGGTTTCACAATAAGTTTAAATATCTTTACATAAGTGCTGAAAGATCATGAACAAGAAAATGTGTATCAAGCTTTGCAATGGATGATAAGGTGTGTATGAATATTTTATTTGATGATGGATTTAAAGTCAATGAGATTCTTGCATGAAAAAAATGTAGCATTATGTAATTAATATTATAACTGGCTCATCGTGACTTTATTCTGTATAACGTAGCTTAATTGTAATTCTGCACTCTGTGCCTTGCATATAAATGAATATGGACTTTTGGTTTTAATTTCTATTAATGATGGAGACTAAAATTAATTTATTTTGAGTCTCAGGCAAATAAAAATGCTAACATATCATTTATTCATTACAAATAGTGAAACTACAAAGCAATCCATCACTAAGTAAAGTAAATAAATAACATGAGTAGACTTCTGTTCAGGTGCATCAAGGACAGCAGTCATGTAACCTAATTTATCCAAATATTTTAAAATCAAAAGGAGATAATAAAGGAAAATTTAAAATGCATTGTCAAACATTAAATTATATTGAAGAAATTTTCAATTCTGCCCACCTGCGATATAACATGAAGAAAAGGCTACGGCCGTGCAATTGAGAATATCTAAGGCTAGCCAGCCCAATGTGCCACACTATACAGGTTTCATCATTTCATAGGGAATTATCAAAAGAATTTTAACAGAATTAGATGCTCAGCCTAATTGATCACTCAGGGACCGCACTCATGAGGGACTGTGTACTTCAAACAAGCCACCATCTGTGAGAATAAATCCTTTAACCCTTTCGCTGCTGTGAACGTAGTAGCTACGTTCGCCCGGTTGACTGCTGTGAACGTAGCTCATACGTTCCGATGGCAAGTGGTTGTTCCTACTCACGCTGCTGAACTTTCTCTTTTTCTGCGAATACCATTCACCAAGTTCATTGTTATACATTCTACTAATCCCATCCCGGGATCTTAGGTGACTATTGAGTTTCAGGTGCAACGAGAGGCATACTTTGTGCCGACATAGGATAGGTACCGTTCACTTTTTCACCGCACAGGGGCTCGAACGTCTCTGCAGTTTGACCGCAGCGAAAGGGTTAAAAGGCATGATGCATGAAGATACTTTCAATTAAGCCTAAACTGGAGATTAAAAAATATAAATGACAGAAATATGCAGGTCAGAAAGCACATGCATTTCAGAACATACAATTCTGGAAAAGAGAATGGAACTTGGCTCAAAAATGAAAATAACAGAAGACAAATTTCTCTCAGGGATGGCAAACTCATTTTAAGACACCATGAGACAGGAAAGTTTCATGTATCATGAGTACAGAAATCTACTGATGTTAGTTCAGCATGAACTGACTTTCCAGCAAATATATATTGTTGGCAAAAGAAGACTGATGTGGAGCCCAACATTAGCTTGTGCAGATGAAAAGATTGTTCACCGGTTCAAGCAAAACACAGACCACACAACTTTGCTTTCATATGCAAATGCTGCTGGGATTCATTACTTAAAATTGTTGACCATGTGAAATAATACAAAACCAAGGTGCTTCGTAGGTGTGATTAACCTTGTATGAGAAATTAATACATGGTGGTTCCATCATATCTTTTCCCCTTGTCAGGAAGCACATTTACAAAAGAAGGGAATACCCGAAATAGCAAGATTGTACTGTTCTTAGACAACTGCAGATTTCATCCTCCAGCCAAAGACCTAATTTGTAGAAATGCATTTATTTGTCCATTATCTCCCTCCTAATGTAACTACCTTAATTCTGCCAATGGATCAGGGCACAATACACAACCTTTTGATTCTATACAATCATTATTTTCTCTAAAAATTGATAAGTTATTACAGTAAAACTCAATAGTTTCAAGTGCCCAAATATGCCACTTTCAATGCATTGTGTGCATGAATCAAGGCTGAAAAACTGAACTCTCTGTGGATTCTGGGGATTATAGCCACAAGCAAGGATTTTAAGATGGATTGTATAAGGATTTCAATGCCTAAAGAGCCAGGAAATGACGATCATTCATGATAAATATTAGAATCAGCAGAATGGTTCAGCATCATTCATCCAGTTAAATACATTCTATTCAAAGTATTCTACAAATGGCAGGATGTTATCAAGCAGGTCTCAGTTCCTAAGACAAATACATACAGATGAGTTAATTGAAAAGGTTACGATAAGGACCAAATACAATCTGCAAGTGATGATGTGGTAGAACATTAAGCACCAGTCTCATGGTGGGCGGCTACCAAGGGATTTGAAGATATCACTGAATTAGTACAACAGGGAAAATGCTCCACCATAAAGTCTCCTCAACCCTCAACGATGACCCGTGTGAAGAATTGCCATCTCAGTAGAAACTCAGTAGATTAATTGCCATCTCAGTAGAAACCCCAAAGAAATATCAACCGAAATACCAGATTAGACTCAAGTGATCACCTGTACTTTCGGCCCTGTAATTTTTTGTCCCTATTTCATGGCACCACTTTCGCGCATTAGGCATTAGTTTTCTTTGTAGCAAGTATTTTTGGGCAACTTGTCCTTCTGATCATTTCCTTCATTAACAAGAGGACATATGTGGGTAATCAACATCATCTGATGCCCTTAACACATACCGTCAGGAAAAACTTCTGTAAGGCCACTCCTCACATCAAGGAATCTATGAAACACAAAAATCTAAGCCCCCCAAGCCATACATATTCATTTAGAACAGGCATGCAGACGATTTATGACTTTTAACAACTGAACTACCTAGATAGGAAGAAGGAATATTCCAAACGGTTATATTTGTCATTAAGTCATTCTATTTGACTTAGTTCTTGTAGCTCTATGTTGATGTTCCTCTTGATGATTAAATAGAAGTTTAACTATTTTATTTGATATCTGAAGGCATTAACTTAACAAGTGAATTCATCCAACCAATAACCTCCATGTCCCATGCACACCCATTAATAAAAAGTTGATAGCATTTCTGTAGCAAAAACTTGTAATTCTGCACAGTAGATAATTCTAAGATGAAGGTCCCAGAATTTGTAACTGCTGGTATTTGTAAAAAGATTTCAAAATCTATATCTACATCAAAATGCAAAAGCCTGTAATACTGCACAGTAGATAATTCTAAGATGAAGGTCCCAGAATTTTTAACTGCTGGTATTTGTAAAAAGATTTCAAAAGCTATATCTACATCAAAATGGAATAAATTTAAGCAGCTAGGTTTCTGGAATTAAGTTATCTTCTGGGACAATTCATGCTAAGTGGACAAAGTTAGTAGCTTGACCATTTAATAAAAAATGCATACTTTCAGAGTTGATACAGCCTTAAGTCTCAACAGTACAAAGCAATTTTTTATTCAACTATTACTTATTCTCGTTATCATTTCACAATCGCGTTGCAGAGCATTTTCTGTGTTTACAAGCATTGGAAGTAATTTCTTTTTTGAGCTGAGGTGACTTCAGGGGGAATGAAGTAAAACTTGCTATGTTATTCACATTTAATAATTCATAATAACCTAGCAATAACATAATAATCTAAATAATTCATACTAATTTCATACCTAGGCACTGCAATAAGTAAAGATGGTAAGATAGAACATGAAATTTCAGACTAAGTAAAGGTGGTAGATTTTATCAGAGCATTAAGCATCTAGTATGGGATAGGGAGATACCACAACAGGCGAAAATGATCATGTTCAAGACGTACTATCTGCCAATAGTTTCATATGGAGCTGAAACTAGGACAGTGACGAAAAGACAGTGGAGTAGGTAAACAGCGGGAGAAATGAAGTTTTTGAGATCAATGCTGGGGAAAACCAAACTAGACAAGAGTGAGAAATACCAACACGAGGGAGCAATCAAATGTACAAAGTATTAGACTAAAAATAGTAGACAGTAGGGTTAGGTGGTTGGGACATGTTAAAAGAATGGAAGAAACAAGAATGCCAAAAGTAATGCTAAGCACAATAGAGGAAGGTTAAAGACCGAGAGAAAAGCCGAGGAGACGTTGGATTGACGAAGTGAGTAGGGACGTGGAGGCAAGAGGGTACCACTGGGATGAAGTTGTCCAACAAGAGCTATGGAACGATAGAGGGCAATGGCGAGGATTAGTGAACTCCTAGACCCTCGTTGAGTGGAACAGGATTTGGATATGTACGTATGAATGCAATTCATAATAACTTGGTATTACCCATGCTTCATAATTAACCCTTTCAGTGCAGCATGACGTGATATCACGTCAAGAGTACCGTGAGTATACCAGCTTTCACCAGGGAACTTTCACTAGGCCCCCTAGAGAAAGCTGGAACACTCACAGGACCCATGACGTGATATCACGTCATCGGCACCAGCGTAAAGACAACCATGACGTGACATGACGCCATGCCACACTCGAAGGGTTAACTTTATTTTTGGAGTTGAAATGGCAAATTGTCACATTCTACATATAGGTCCAATAAGTACACTCGCATCCATAACCAATGTCGAAATAATGTGAAGTTGGGATCTTGCCTGCATCTATTTTTACAGTACCATAAAAATGTAACTTTTGAAAATGTTGTAATTTTGAAGGTCAAGTATATCATATGGGCAGCAGTTTAAAAATTTGACATGAGCAGGAAACAAATTACTTCAAAATATGGATGTATCCACAGTAAAAATTCTGAGTTTGTGATTAATCTAGACACCAAATAAATAGACTAACATCCAGGTGATGCACTAAAAACCCCAAGTCTACACATCAACAAACAGTACCAAAAATGGGACTGTTTTCTCATTGAAAATGATAAGAAGTTTACAAAGAAAAGCAAACTGCCAGGTTAATTTCCTGCTTTCAAGACTTTGCCAGGATCATTTTAAGGGCCATTACTTTTCAAGGTATTCCAGACTTTTCCGGATTGTAGCAACCATGATAATGCAACTAGGAAGTTGATCTTGGACCTACTCACCCAGGTACAGACATCATGTAAATAGGGACAGACAACTACTAAATTTATTTTACTAAAAAAGAGAAGGAAAATTTCAAACTTCTTATGCCACACAACCTTTTCTCAAGGGAAATTATGTACCCAGTGTAGAGAAACAAAAAAATACAAACCACGTAGTAGAGATTGCTGAGCCATCAAAATATTGGTAGGGATGCCCGGAGCAGAGGATCCTCTAGGAGTTTGTGGAGCCATCATTAGCGGGGGTGGGGCATGGAGATTCTGGTTTCGAGATGGTTGTGGCTGCTAACAGAATGCAATTTGTTTACATTAAGTAAAATCCTCATCAGCTCCATATAGGAGAGGCTGAAAGAAAATAGGGATTACATCCACCCAAAGGATATAACTCCATTGAATACTTGGCATAAATTTGGTACGCATAAGTTACAGATGAAAAAATTCAAAGAGAGAGAGATAAAAATAACGAGAAACAAGCACTATCAAGAACAAGAAGCCATTTGAATCTACTAAATTTTTAAAATATCTTAAATTTAAAACCACATTTATAATCCAGAGACAACTTTGACATAAATCAATGATATTACTCATCCACCATAGCTTGGTACCGGACAGTTTTTACAGGCTGTAGTTCTTCACAAACCCCAATGATACTTCAAAATAAACCTATTTATAGACCACACACATGCATTAACTGCAACCTTAATCTGTATGCTTGATTAAGAATAACAGAAGACATTAGCCTTTCTTTCATCCCAATCAAAAGCCTTACATTTATAAGGAATACATAACGTCAAAGGAGGAGTTAATACAAATTATTCAAAATGTACACTGTTGCCTTGTAAAAAGGACAGCACTGTGTATTAGAAAATTGACTATTGAACAGTAAAAATACTGATAGCAAAATGGAACTATGATATCAAAAATCATGATTTACTTCTAATAAAATGAAACTAATTAATGCTTTTACCTACATATAGAAAGGCAATGAAATACAGTCCATGAAAAATACAACAGATGAAATAAGAGTAAAACCCCAACCTTCTGGCAGCACTATTCAAGAAAATGGCCAGCAATACAATTGTCCATTGAAGAAAGCCTGCATGAAAATTATTTCGTTTCCAAGATAATCCAACACAATGGCTAGGAATCCCATCTAGAACTACAATTAATACTACACTGCCTCAAGCTATTTGCTAATTCTAAACTCCATAACATGTACCTCCAAGGCATAATGAATCCTAATTCCCCAAATTGCTTCAACATTTAAATTATTTTCTTTCTCATATTTTAGATATTCTAATTATGAAAGCAATCCTGCAACCAACCAGCAATCCAACCAAGCACCTCAAAAATCAAATCTTTAACATCACTAAAAAATCTACTGCCACAGTCACTAACTTAAATACTATTCAAATAACTGATGAATTAACAAACCTTGTAAAACTCACACTTGACAAAAGCATTGAGGTCAGCAAAGTGTAAATTTTTACAAATAATTGATAAAGAGTAACCATATTTCACAAAAGTGATATTTAACAATGATGAATATTTTTTGGCACTACAAAAATGCAAATGAAGCTCTGCTCAAAAATGATTTGAAGAACTCAACATAATAAATTACATTCGGTTGGAAAATGATAGCTCTCCTTTCATCCTCAATTACTTTGTTTGTGGCACAAATTTGGAAAACTCTATTCATACACCAAAATCAACTTTTAAAAATAAAAAACGCATAACCAAACACAAATTGAAAATACGATGGGTGGATTATGGTCAGCAAGTTAAAAAGAACCCTTCTATAGTTCTAATTTACTACCTCTTCCATGTACATACATCATGTTTACTGTGTGAGTTATTTGGGAAAACAGATTCAATGTTGATAAACTTTCATTTCCACAAATACTCCACAAGAAGGAAAAATGATATGAATCTTTTCTCAGTCAGCAAAAAAAGACTGAGGAAGGAGCTAAGGAGATGCATGTGAGACTATACAACAAACTCCCCCATAATTTAAAAGGTGTAAACAATACTGATTCCTTATATCTCATATATATATATATAAGAAGCTCAAAGCATTTTTATTGAGCAAATTGTTTAACTCGGTAAATGAATTCTTAATGGACAACTAATTGCAATTTAATACATTTTTTGCCAACATAGTATTTTTTTGGCTTGTCCAATCAAATTGTATTAGTTGGCAAAGGGTTAAATAAATTATTATTGTCGCATCAACACTTGCTTTGAAGTTCTAACACAATATCCTCAGATGATATGCCTTGCAGAGACAAAGCTCACTTCGCCACAGTACTGGTAACATTGAGCAAATTTTCTCTTTACCAAAGTCAACTGAAGACATTCCAAATACCAAAGCCAGTATCCCTAACCAGAAGTATCTAGCCTTAGTCTGAGCTATGTACATATGGATATAGCAATGTACATAACAGACATGCTATGCTGGCTTGGGAGGTTCATTTAATTCATCACCCCATCACTCCAAAGCAGGCTAACATCATGCAAGCTTGGAGAGTCAGCCATGGCTAATATTTCCCAAAGTTAGCATGATGGATCTTGCATCATCTGCACCAAGCACTTCAGCCTATGTGGCAAAGCAGTTTCTGCAGGTTAAAATGCTACAATCCCTTCCCACTGTGACAAGCCAAAGCTCTTTAGAGTACAGATGAAATGAACATGTGCCCCAACTGAAGTTAAACAACAGGGGTTAAAAAGGGCTAGACTGTTACATTGACATAAATATAACATCTAGTAAGAATAATCTCACAATATGAGATCAAGACATTTCAACTATGCCAAAAACGAGAACCTGCCATGGGAAAAGTTTCCAACGCATCTCCAAGGAAATAGTCGATCTTTATCAATATATTATTACTCGGAATTATACACACAAAGAAATCGCAGTATGTAGAAAATAAAAAAAGATATCTATTGTTTGAGAAGCACACTATTTCATATTGGCTGACCATGTTTTTTGATCGTAATGTCAGACAAAGGCATTTAAAATGCAAAAGTTAGAGATATTTTCCAAAACAAGGCAGAGAAAAACAAATATGAATCACAATGGCACAGGAAGAGGACTGAACTCTATCTCAAACTAATTCCTTCACCATATAATTAAGATTTCACTGTCACCATGCATTCATCAATCCAATATTCCTCACATATTTCAGTAAATTACAACTGTTCTCATACCTCAATAGAAAGCAAGGGTACTTCTAATGCTTTAATTATACACCCTGAGAGCTGATCCCATTGAGTGATTTTACACAATGCACACTTAGCAGCTATGTATTCAGCTAACAAAAATGAATTTTAGACCTTGTTTTCCATTTGGAAATCCTGGCTTGACATTCTTAAAAAACCAAATGTCTGAGAAAACTCAAGAGGCCTAATACCCCAATACTTTAACAACAAAGCTATGAATACCCTTACCCCTCTCAACAATGGTGGAATGAGATTAGGACTTGATTGCTTATTGTGGTTTGCTCTGACTAGAGAATGTGGAGAACACTGCTGCTGAACGGGTGTCTGTCCTGGCGTCTGTGACTGACTGGAGTGCTGATGTGACTGATGATGGTCCCTGGCTTGTTGTGGAGATGGCTGTACTTTGCTGATGGGTGTGGTGGGAGGCACTTTGGACGAAGGTGGGAGTGGTGGGGGCGTCGATTGATGGTGATGGTGGTGGTGATGATGGTGGTGGTGGTGGGGAGGCTGTGCTTGCACCGCATGCTGTTGTTGCTGCTGTTGCGAAGTTGGAGGAACAACAGCAATGTTCTCCTTCATCTGCTGGGATTGACGGAGTTTCTTCAGCAAAACTAGCTTCATCTCTTCGTTTCTCAACTCTTCCCTAAGTTTCTTGATGCTTCTTTCACGCTCTTCCAATTCGCTAGGAGATAACTCCTGAAAAAACGACGAAACATACGAATTAAAACAATCGAAACTTTACGGAATGAACGCTCGTAAATTATTGCAAAACTTCTGCCGCTCAAAATTAAATCGAGTAGGTATTGCTTTCATTTCAATGTATACACAACACTTGTCACACTACAAAAATGACCCATCCCGGAAAACATTAATGGATTACGGGATCTGTCGTCCTAACCGTTCGGGCAGTATCCCGCGCGGTGAGAGACAACACATGACAGAAACAGTTGGATACATACAGGCCCACTAAACTGCAATACCAATGACATGCCATACTTCTGCGAAAGCACAAACTAAGAGTAATATGCTCACCTTAATTGGTGGAAGAGGTGGCATTTCGCCACCATCGCTGTCACTTTCATAGCCATTCGTAAAACCATTTACACGAGGTTCTTCGTCAGAAAGGACGATAATGTCTGGGCTTTCTGCATAATTTCTTTCAGTGCGAGGCCTTAGATTCCTTCTCGGATACTTATCGTCAAATTCTTTGATGCTTCGAGGAATTAAATCTCTATTTATGTAGGAAGAATCTGCAACAGCCAAGTCCTCCGGTTGAGGAACATTGGCTCTGTTACTCCTAGATAAATCTTGAGGTAAATCACTGGCATCTTTCCTCGAGGGAGGGGCACGGTCTTTTCTGCAAAAAATTAAAATAATTTTTACCACACAGTAAAATGATGCAACTAACTATTGTGCCACGGCAAAATTAATGCTAGGAAATAACAAATATTAGGGGTCAATGATCTTCATTTATTAGCTTACTTTACACTAAGATCGACAACAGCATCTTCATCAATATCCATTTTTTCCACAGCAGCTCCTGCCATCAGCCGATTAAGCGGGCAAAGCCCTAGTTTTAACCGAAAGGCGGCTTAGGTTATACCTCTGTAAATAAAAATTGCGCAGACTTTCAAAGATGATTTCTTGAAACAGAAAAACTTTAACATGCAATGTCAGCATAACAAAGGCAAGTGCTTACTATATCGAAAAAAAAATTACACATGGGGGCATATTTAAATTCCGTTGACATTAAAACTACACTACAACCGAAATTACCAAACAAAAGCATTAGATTATTCCATCCGGAAGACCGATGGGACATGCATTGAAAGTACAATAACCTTAGCATGGCTCGCGACTTTGCAACAATACACAAACAAACTCTTCTCCAGCAATTCTGAGTTATTAAGAGTGCATGAAACTTTAGTACATCACTATAAATTGTAAAAACAGAAACTAAACACATTACTACAACAGAAACTCACGTGGAAACGTAATTAAACGTATGTTGTCGAAAGCGTAGAACGCTTCTGTAATGTATTTTTTCCTTTCGCGTAAATAGAGATTCTCTCGTTATTTTCGTTAGATATCCATGATGATTACATTATTATGAAAGCGTATAGCTACTCCCGCTTCATTACACTTCATCTTGCCCAAACATGCTCACAGAACGCAAGAAAAACAACTTTTTAACGTCCAAATATTTCCGTGGGGCAATCTGGCACAGTGATCGTTCACTCATCTGTCTCTCCCATAATCCTCAGCGTTCTCATTGTAAGAATGTCCGCCGGCGACAGTTCTTGCAAAGCCGGTCAAAATAAATTCTTAACTCGGTTTCTGACGCACAGTTAACCACGTAAATTGTTATTTTTGGGTCCTTCGAAAGGAGTAGATTCCGTAGACACCCTACTCGCTATATTTTACTCCAAGTAATTAACCTACCTGGGGGGTCAATCAAGAATGTCCCAAATTTGTTAACTCCGGTCTAATCGATTTTTAAAGTACGCCTCGGGGAAGTGGCTTCCTATAATATTTATTTCATTCTCATGCACAGAAATCGTCTTCTGGACTCACGTTTCAATTCAATCTAGTTATTTTTACTAATTACCTTTTATCCCATTGTTTTCCTAACTAGGTGAAAAATTAACACCTCCGGGCAGAAATTAAGGGATGTTCCAAAATGGCGCATTCTCTATACTGCCTACGGGGATTCCTCCAACGCTGCACGGCTCCCGTTAATTGTCGTTGTAATTTTTACAGTTCTCTCAGTATATTAATCAACCATATTTGCAGTGTGGCGATTGCGGATCGATAGGATTGCCGAAGCTTACCCATTTTTATGAATCATTACAAAATTAATTGCAATTCTCCACTGGAGTAATTAATGTTAATTACATGATGGGTTGGATGCGATTAATTCATTACCGATGGTTATGTGTTATCTACCTTCGTACGACGTTTTCTTAATTTTCTTTGGGGTAAGAAAAATTATCTCAGGATTCTTCGCAGTTTTAATCACATTCAAGATAGACGTGCATGCACATAATTCCATGTGACGTATCAGTCATCAGGGAATTAAGTTACCATACTAGAGATCTACTAGTGTGGTACCGTAGTAAAATTATTTTGGAATAGGTGACGGCGAATGAGAATATTGGGGAATAGCAAGTACAAATTAACATTAATGGACATGAAGGTCGTAAATAGAAAGTTTCATGAGAACAGAGGATTGCTCCAACGGCCGTCTCCCAAATTTTCTGTGGCTTCTGTCAGGAATCAGAGACTTGCAAGGCTGACAACAGGAAACTTCACATCTGGCGTTCGGGTGTCAAGATGTTCAGTTCAGAGAATATCTGTTTCTCAATATTTCCTTATGTCAGGTGATATGCTCAGTCAGACCTGGTCAGTATTTTATCTTAAATGTAATCGCAGTCTTAGTATATTCTTTAATTTAAAGTCTATAGGACTATACATCCCAATCAATCTTCCAATCCTCGGACATAACTACCTTAACCCTAAATTAGTTCACTATATCTTAGCGAAACATGAATTCAGGATCATTGCATTGATGAAGTTTATCTTGAGACATACATTAGATTCTAGTAGATAAATTATCCCTTATTCTTGGACTGACGATAAGCCAACTTTGGTGAAATAGACTAACTAATGGCTGTAGATGATACGAAATATTGAGAAAATGGAATGAGAAATCTACCTTTTGTTGAAAGCTACTCCGTCAGGATTTTTAACTCCGTATCCCTATGCATGTCGTTTCTTTCTATGCATTCGTCTGCTTATCCTGGGGTACTGAGATCAAACAAAACATAGGTTCACCACTTCATCTTCACTAATGAACGTCCCACAAAACTATCTTTAGGCTGTATCAGAGTTGGGTGCCCCAGCAAAACTAAAGAAACTATCAAGACAAAAACACCATTTACTCAAGGTTTTTTAAGAGCTCCTGGCAAAAACGTCAAATAACCACATGACCTTAATTGTTGTTTGCACGGATGTCTCTCTTGTATGTAGGGGTGGCTTAAGGTCGATTGTGGGAGTAGGAGCAGAGTTCCACTTTCCAGGGGTAGTAGTGCTGGAATACCTTATAGCGAACATTTTTCCTATTGTATTGGGTATATGGATAGGGAGGCGGGTGTCCAACATTCTTAATATGCCTTTGGTGGTATAGAGAGAAGTTATCAAATTTACTACTACCATTCAGGCTGAACTCATGAAATGCCATACATCTCCATATGCCCTGCTGCTTCTGCCAAAATCCTGCCTTACATACTTCAAGTTCTTTGTATGTTTGGCTTAACCTACCCATTGACGTAGCTACTATTTGAGCCACCTGTGGCAGTTAGTCACCCTTCCTTTCGAACCACAGCTAATTCGATACTACTCATCATCATCTTCAGCACTACAGCCCATGTAGGACCCTGGCCTTCTTCTCAACTTCCTTCCATTCTTTGTCCTCCACTACTTTTCTCCACCTTTGGAACCCCAGCTTCCTCAAATCCGTTTCTACATCCTCCACTCATCTTTTCCTGGGTCTTCCTCTACTTCTTCTTCCCTCTGGTTTTCCTTCTAAAACTTTTTTCACTACTCTTTCCCCTCCCATGCTTTGCACATGCCCTGCTCATCTAATTCTCAATTTCTTAATCTCTGTTCATATTCCATCTTCCCCATACAGCTGCTGTAATTCCTCATTCCTTCTAATTCTCCATTGTCCTCCTTCATTGACTGGTCCATAGATCTTCCAAAGAATTTTTCTTTCCCACCTCTATAACAAATTCTCTTGAGTTTCAAACACTGGCTATGCAATAGCCAGTGTTTGAAACTCAACCTCACACCGACCTATGTCAAGATTCGCAGCTGTTCTTCTACAAATTCTCTTCTCGTACCCATGCCCACCTACATCAAGATTCGCAGCTGTTCTTCTACTCCATCCATGCCCATGCCTCTGATCCATAGATGACTATTGGCCTGATGACAGTTTTATAGATTCTTTCCTTTGTATTTCTGCTAACGGTTTTTGCTTTGAATACTTTTTGCAAAGAACAGTATGCTCAATTTCCTGCTACAATTCTCACTTCAGTCTCTTTTGCAATAGAGTTATCATTTGTGACCATTGTCCCCAAATATTTAAAGTGCTCTACTATCTCTATTCGGTTGAATATTTTATCTCTGTCTTCTCCTCTTTCAACTTGTATTTTGAACAACGCCATACATTTGGTTTTTACCTCATTAATATTCAAACCCAAGGT
Source organism: Ceriagrion tenellum (assembly GCA_963169105.1). Classification (NCBI taxonomy): domain Eukaryota; kingdom Metazoa; phylum Arthropoda; class Insecta; order Odonata; family Coenagrionidae; genus Ceriagrion; species Ceriagrion tenellum. The sequence continues at coordinate 85,495,971 of OY720642.1, read as the reverse complement.
TTCAGCTGCATCAACAAGATGCAAAAATGTCTCCTAGTTTTCTCGACTATTTCTTGATAGTATCACCACATACATCATCAGCATATGCAATTAATTGATTCATCCTATTAAAAATTGTTCCTCCTGGATTATTTGTCACAGTCTGTCTAATGACCTTTTCTAATGCCAAATGAAAATGAATTCGATACTACTGGAAAAGTAAATTTAGGAAGAAATACGTAATTCTATTTCTATCATCATTAAAACTCGAATTGAAAAAAGTATTTTGTTTTTTTGAAGTGACTTGAAATAGAAAGCACTGGAAGATTCCTTAATTTTTGGTTTGGGACTGACTTTTACTATTTAATCCTTGGGTTGGTTTTACTCTCCCCATAATTATCTGTGCTAAATTTTTTTAATTGAAAAAATGCCACCAAAAAAAAGGCTGTCACAGACAAGACTACCCATGGCTGCTCGACCAATTCCATCATCCAAGTTCAGAACTTAGAGCCCTCTTTTTCCCTCCCATTGAATTGTAACATCTACCTGAATGCCAGTACCCTCTCCCAGAGTAAACAGTCCCTTTTGTACTATACATTAAAATATAAAATTATCTCCCTAACCATGTCAAAAAATTACTTTTGATAATATTTTAACTAAAGTTGATGGTTACTCTTTCATGCGAGACTTAATGATATGAAGGAGTTCTTCAGTGATACACTAGGTAAATTCCAGTATATTACATTATAATATAATAGCTCCTGGATATTATTGTATATTTTTTCTTACTCTAATCATATCAATCGTATATTTTATGTCCTCAGACCAACAAAGTGATAAAAAATGCCTTCAAAAAATTTTTGGATGAATTTACCCTCAGTTCTCGGAAAACAGGCTGTAGTAGTACTGGCTTCCTCTGCCATTGTTCTGGGTTCGAATGCAGTAAGAGGAGGGGATGTTATATTGGAATCCCTGTATGAAAACTTGGGTGCTATGTGTAGAGTATTTAAAGATTTAGTAATATATCTATGAAGGGAGGCCAAAGCATATACTGGGTTGTAGCGCTGAGGAAGTGAGTAATAATTTTTGAGACTGTGGACCTCATGGCACCTTTCATTAAGAGTAGGTTAACACTGAAGTTAAGTTTCCTTCACACCTTGCTCCAATTCCCTTATCTTTCTCTCCCCTAGTTTTAAATGTGCAAATGGCTAGCGCTGTTGATTGCCTCTCCAAATAACGAAGCTCTCAGGGTCAATTGCCTCAAAAGCCTCACAGAAATTATTTTGTAGTTCCTGTAAATCCAGTTGGATGTTAGTCAGCAGAACTGAATGTTAAAGGCAAAGAAAATTCATCCTCTCTTTCTCTGATGAAGAATTTTGCTGACTGATTTATAAAACTTTGAAAAACATTGGACACCTCTTCCTCCTTATCCACCCTTGTCCTCCCAAGAGATAAACAAGAGGTTAAGAAATGATCGTCTAATTCAAATTGGATCTTATTTTAAACCTCCAGTAATTCCATCAACCTCTAGTTTGACATGGCTAAGTTGAATACCCACATACCTTTTTCACAAAACAAATCATTGAGTTATATTTGACTGCATTGATATAAAAAAAATTCCCCACCTCACTCAAGTACTAAGTTTCCATTACTGAACCTTCAAATGGCTCAAATTCCTACCACAAGGCATATATTCTAGAATCAACCCACCCATTCATGTCACCTATTGGTATTATTTTAATTTTACTCCCGCTTGTATACACTGGCAGTCCAAGAAACAGTTGGCTGTTATGTATTCAACTAGCAGCAATATCAAGGAAGCTTTAAAGAAAAATGGTGTGCCTCAAGGATGTCCTTAGTCAGCTATGATCTACAACTATCCCTTTACAAATAAAATCTCGACTTCGAACCAGTGCCGTCATGGAGGCCATACGGCGTATGGTCACCTTCGAAAAATTGACAGGCTGCTCGGACAGGAGAAAAGTCAAACCCATGCACTACTAACATTTTCAAATATTTATAAAACAAAATATACCTAAGTAAGAAGTGTTTATTTTGAAAAGAAAAGATAGCCTATAAATTGGACGTGTTTGATACCTATGGGCCGGATAGGGTGTATGGCCAAGAAAAAAATTACCATGGCAGCACTGCTCATACACCCTTGGTGATGGACTCAAAAGGAGGGAGTCACCTCACCATCATCTTTCCAGAGGGACTTTTTTTCTGCAACCATTACAAAAAGTTCCCGTGACCTCTAACATGGGGCATTTAACAAATAACATGTGATGAACACCACTATTCCCTCAATGCTAAAAAATTTGCACAGGCTGGACTCAAACTTGCAGTCCTCGAGTTAGTTGGCATGGGCTTCAACGCACAGGCACAAAGGCAGACTGAGGATTCATGGGATAGTATACTACAGTCGAGTGTTGATAATCCAGATCAATTGTTACCGGACCCAGTCCAGATAATTAAAAAGTCTGGGTTTTCGAACACAAGCAAAAAAAGGCCGTTCGATGCCTTAAACATGAAGAAACTTTTAAAAACCATAGAAACAGAGATGCACTTTTGTACTGTAATTTAATAATTAGAGCAGATATATAAAACCATTAATTAATATGTACTTATTACAGAGTATTTTAATGAAACATACTGTAATATGTCTCACATCATTGCTTTTAACCAATATGTACAATATATTCACTTCAGCTTATTTTTCACCGGATATGAATCCGGATTATTAATGCTCTACTGTACGCATATTATATGCCCCTTTATGGGTGTCGAGAGACAGCGCAGGGATATTGAGAAGATGGCCCCACCCAGGAGCCCCAGGGATGCTCTCCAGAAGTAACCTTTTTCCTTTCCAGAATGATGCCAGGCTGACAATCCACTGTGTGGCAACAATTTTTGGTCCACTCCATATTACATTAGTAATTTGGATCTTAATGGTAAAGCTGAAATAAAATTGGAGGTCACCATGCTCCAACCCAGGTAAAAATATTTGGTCTGAAATGTTCTGAAACTGGTCTGTAACTTCTCTGAAAGACTGCATTCGATTCTGAAAGTGTTCTATAAGATGACTGAACTGGATTTGAAACTTCCTCAAAACCCAGTTCAGACCAGATTTTAGTCTTTCAGAGAAGTTACAGACCAAACATTTTTACCACGGCAGTTTCCCCAATAATCCTTAAGCTATGTTTTCATACATACATTTTTGCATTACTGGACATGGCCTGTGTCACCAGAGCTGCAGCAGGCAACGATGGCTAACACTTGGCGTCATACATTTTCTGTTCGTGCAATTCTTTCCCAAGGAAGTGTGGGCTATTATTAGATTACTGACACAATATATAAACTTGGGTAAGTCCATCGCTAATACTCCTCATCGACACCAATTTTCTTCAGAAGCTCCACTTTGAACAGGAATAATTTGGATGACTGTATGGATCATGGTTTTCCAGTCTTGTTTTCATCTGTTGCTGCTGCCGCCATGAAACCATGGCATGTGCATGATAAACAAAGCATATGCAAAAAGACACTAAAACAGCTGCAAGAAAACATAGCTTACCTCCACTCCATTTACACAATGCTCATACCACAAGGAATAGTGAGGGAAGCTTAATATCAACTAGCTATCAGCTAGTATAGGCCTTATGTCTATTAAACCATGTTTCAGTGTGGCACAGAGAATATTATTTTGAAGCCACACTGCTAGTGTTAGTCTGACAGAAGCGACAAAATAAGAGAGATACATTTCTGAACAGATAGGTACGAAAACTCGTTCTTTCCGCACACAATAAAAAATGAGCTCCACTAAATAACTCCTACAATACATGTCACCATTTCACCTCCCAAAACCTTATCCCTTACATCTTTACATGACTGGTGTCCTAACACCCCCTACCACATGCGGCAGCTTGTAGGGTAGTATGTAGATGTAGAGAGGCAACTTCTGAAGGATGTGGCTCTTCAACACGCATGCTTGGCAGATAATGAGCGTGTTCTCCCTATTCTCCCACTCAGTTGTCATATCCCTCACCCCCAGCCAAACAGATAAACCAGTACTTTAACCTTTTTACTGCCAGCCCATTTTGGGTGGGATGTTCAAAGACTGCCAAGGCTGTTTTCAGGAAGTTCGCAAGATTTTACATTTGTAATTATTTCTAGTACTTAATTTCATTTTTATACACTTAGATTTTTTCGTAATGCTTAAGATATATTTAGGGCTTAGCACCATGGAAGAATGGAGGCCTATTTAACGGGAGCCATTAAATAGGCTTCATATCACGAAGTAAAAATCGAAAAAGTTCAGCCAATAAATCGGCCCGCGGCCGTTTTCATACATCCAGTGAGGGCCGATATATCGGCCCGCTGGCAGTTAAAGGGTTAATATCAACAATACTCATTACATTCTGATCCCATACTCTCTCCTCCTCTCTTCAAGGTCCCTGCTCATCAATATTTAATAACCATTTCCAGGTATCAACCTTTCAAACAACTCTTCAAGAGACAGGAAAAATACTTTTCAATAAACTTCCTTCTAAATTTAAAAGAACTTCTACAATAAAACAGATATTTAAAAATTATAAGACTTCTTCATACCAAACTCTTTTTAGAGCATCCAAAAATATGCAGAGGTGTGCCAGAGAGCAAAATCAGAAATACATATAAATCTAGTGTACCTTTGTCATAATTCTATTCTCAATGTTATGATCTACAGACTTTTTTTTACTTTTAGTATCATCATGTCCTGTATCTATATTTAACCCTTACGTGAATACCTGAGTGCCCATATAATCATATTTGTGCTGGTAGCATCAATATAAATTGAAACCTTGAATGGAACCTTCGGATCCTAATGCTTTAACTCTTTCACAAGCCAATGAATTACAGATTTTTTTCAAAATTTTCAAGGTATCCATAACTACGTCAAAATACACATGCTCAGTAGATACACCTGGGAACCCACTACAACCACAATAAATTTAACCATAGGGTCGTTAAATAAATCTTTACAATAACTTTAAGCTAAATTCGTAAACATTAGAAACACCCCATGTGCTTCCAGCACAGAACATTTTTTCTCCTTATCCTGGATGCTTTAGACGTCTACGGGACTTAAAAAAGGTTTGAATACTTTCAACTGATGTCCATTAAATAAATTTTACTGATTAAAAAAATTCCGTTCACATGCAGACTCATGAATAAAGGGAAAAATAGGTGGGTACCCTGGGTATACGACAATGGAGTAAAAGTTGGGTAGGCGCATATGGGTTAATTTCCTGTTTTTATATTAAGATATAATAAAATATAAAATAAATGTTATTTTTTCAACATCATAAATGGGAAGTGACAGGTTGAGGCTTCGATACAAGTCATAGAGATAATGGCATCTTTAATGTCTAATGCAACATTTTTATATTTTGATGGTCGCATTATTTTCTTTTGCAGAGCAGCATTAATCCTACACTAAAAGCATAATATTGTACACTACCAATAAAACACACTCAGAAAGAAAACAGAAGAACACGCTAAATAAGTCAGATTTGATTTAATGCTATTTTCGTTTACAAAAGGTATGTGAACTTTACAATTTATTTTAGGATTTACATTTATTGTTCATGTACCGAAATTATGAACAAAAAACAAAAGGATATTCAAAATTGACATATTAAAACCATATTAGAGTTCAATTATGCACTGCCATCGTAGTACTGAGACATAAACCCAAGGAATTAATGGATGCATTAAACTTTGAATTAAGAGCCCATCTAACTGTAATTGGTAATTTAAAAAATCAACCTCATTTAAGAGGATGTTGACGTAGCACACCAAATAAGACCAGTAAGATAGTTTAATGCCATTATACCAGAAAAATGCCTCACATTTTGGTAAAAGTGGTATTCTTGCAGCAAGTGCAGGAAACTTTGCATTTCGTTTTTCCAAATTTCACACTTTATTGACAAATTTCTCCTCATTGCAATTTTCACGTCATTCATTTCTGGATGGGTGGCTGGTCACTGTTAACCATCTTATCAAACAGATTGTTAAAAATGCATGGGAACATGGAAAGCAAATATAATATATTAAACTTGTGATTGTTCCTATTTAACTAGTCCTTATCATTAATAGTAACAACATGTGCCCTGTGCAAAAAGCTTAATTCAATGTTTCCTCATTAGGAGCATTCAGCATACTGCTAACACCACAACATTATTACTTTTTTATTACACTGGATTTCATTCCCTAATTATTTATAGTATAGTGTTTTGGGGCTCCTCTCCTCATGCACATGTAATCTTCAAAATCCAAATGTGTATAATACGCCTAATATGTTTTGCTCCTTATGATGCTCCTTGCCACCAACTTTTTGAAAAATTATGTTTAATGACTTTTCCATGTGTTTATATCTATGTTGTAAGTGTATTTTCTAAAAATAACGTCTCAATAGACGACTAATGAAAGTACCATGGATATCAAACAAGGACATGTAGAGATCACCAAATATATATAGCGACTCAGAGTACTTCCCATGGACCCAAATCTATGGGCTTTATGATATTTAACAGGCTACCACCGGATATTAAGTATGGAACAAAAACAGCAGTGTGTTAAGAAGAACTTGTTAACGTTCCTACAGGTTAAATTGTATTATACTTTGAATGAACTCCTGTACCCTTATTTATGTTTATTTTAAACCATTTCCGTACTTCAACTAAGCGATATTCTATTTGACATGTCCTATATTTGTAAAAATAAGACACAAATTATATTATTATAATAACATTTCCATAGAAATAATAATGTTACTTATAATGAAATGGACACACAGAACTTTCATGAGGTGCAACCAAGAGAAATTTAGCAGATGAGCTGGTATTTATGTCATATACATACAGTGAAACCTACATTAAGTGACCACAGATGCTTCCACTGAAAAATCGTCAGTAAGTGGGGAGGTAGTTCGACAGGGTTTCAGTTTCTACAAGTATTTTGCAATTGAATGGGCAGCTAGTTAGAAAAAATGGAGAAACTCTTTAAGCAACAGTTTTGTTAAAACCTATACAGCTGGAGATTATTTCCTCACAATTTAGCTGGGAAATTTTAATGCATGATGAACACAATTAGTGAAACCTGAATTCAGCGACAACTGACGGTTCCGCTGAAAAATGGTCGTTGATAGGAGTGGTCCCTTAATAGGAGTGATCAAGGTTTCACTGTATCTCAATTATCTCACTAAATTCCAATGAATGAATATGCTGTTAAAAGAAATATCATGTGTTCAAATGATATTACTATTTAAGTGGTTTCCGTGTAAATCATTGAATGAAAATAATGAGGAACATCGACACGCTTGGTTTGAGAAAATATTTTCCATGGAAGGTAAATTCACAGACCACAGAGGTATATGCCATAAGTATATAATGGAAAAACAGCACTTGGATCAGGATGCTTTAAATCAATTAACTTACATTTCACCAACAAAACTTATTTTATTACATCCATTTCCCTATTCAATTTTTTTTTCTAGCAGCTTTGGAGTTCCCTAAAGCCTTGAGACTCATCTACCAGAACAGCTCTCGGTATAAAATGAATGATTATAATGGAAAGACAAAGACATTCCACTTCTCACCACCTATTCTCTGTTAGTGTAACCATCAATAATGAATTTATTATGAAAAAGTACCTCGAAATATGTTAACTTTTGGTTGATCAACAAATCAAACACCTACTTTTCCAAAAGTAATAGACAGGACCCAGAACTAGAATAATATTTGCGCATCTATACAACAGAGCCTCTGTTGGTGGAGAAAGTTGTCAATAAGGCAACTTTCACCCATGAAAATTTACTTGATAGTTAAAAAAATTTGATTGACTATTGGTCGGTTGGAAAAACGGTTGAGTTATGGAATCAATTGCTATGAGATCCACGAAGTTATGGATTTCATAAAAAATTCTGGTTTCAGGAATACTTGCACCAGTTTCATAAATTATCAGCCAATAGTAAATAGCTTCATATGTTGGATCTAATATTCCACCACTGGATGAAATTTATAGTAGTTTATCGTATGTTTAATTGCTAATGCACAGAATAATTATTCAATAAGAGTAACCAATGGGCTATTTGTCTCAAAACGACTAATTTTACCAAGTAATTAAAACTCCAATTGCTTCATCACGCTTCCACCATCTTATGAAGCTTATAACTCTATTCCTGAAGTTATGAAACCAATAAATTTATCTAAAGTTTCTGAAATGCTTACTGAATGGTTGCCTTCGCTTATGGGTCCCATAACTCTATGGAATACTTGAGTGCCATTCCTGCAACTGGCTGTATGCTCAATTTCGATGGGAAATCACATGGACATACCTTACAGCCTAAAGATAAGACGAAGAAAACAACAAACGTTTTGCACTTACACCAAAGTCTAATGAATTCACCATCATTCGCCCTTTGTATGTATGAAATCAGCTTGAGATGAAAACTATAAGGCAATGCCCAATCTGTGGCACATAATCACCTCACTGGGGCACCATGCCGTCACATACACCACCTTGCTCTGGCCCCATCAACAATACATAATAGCTTTCTACAGGATACATGTTTGCAGATATTAACCCACAACACCTGCCATGTAAAATATACTTACACAATCAGGGCAGTACACTCACATGAGGGTGACAAGAAGATTGAAGTTGTTTTCATTCAATGTAATTTAAGCTTCAAATAAATTATTCAAATCAGACTCTTTCAAACTGTATCCATCAAATTAAGAAAAATAATCTTAAAAATCAAAAATTACTAAGCTCAAATGATAAGACCCTCCAATATTTTTTGGTGAACTGCAGTCATCATAAGAGTACATTTTTTTAAACCAAAATCAACAATATATAGCACATGGCCCCACTCCCTTCTTTGAAAAAAGTTGTGTTGTATGGTCTCAAAGCAAACGGAGGCATGGAATACCCACCTGACACTTTTAATCACAGGCCAGGAAACGTTTTATTGTTTCCACCAACTCCGTAACTAACTATAAGCAATAGCTGAGAACCATCTAAAAATGCTAAATTCTCACTTTTTGCAAATAAAAATTGCACCAATATTTAACTCATTGACTTCAAGCCTAATGGAAAAATCCTCACAAGCTACTAAAGTTAACTATTAGGATATATGATTCCATTTTTTATTTAAGGTAATAGCCTCCTTTTGATGACCAATTAGTGCCCTGATATCACATGCCGTAAGCATTTAATACACGCCTCCATCAGAAACCTCCAAGTTAAAGTGATTATATTAGAGATGAATACACCTCCATTTGTACAAATAAATGCTATCTTTCCCTTTTGAATAGAAATTTTTAAAAAGGATGTTCACACTAAATGAAATGGGTTATTCACCATTATGGCTATGCTTGGTCTTGTCTCCAAATGGAGGACACTAGGGATGAGACAAAAAATATCATTAGATTATTACACAATAATTTCAATGAGACTCTTCTTAAACTCCACTCTCTTAGCGGGAAGATCACAAACTATTTATTAACCCTTACACAACCAGAAGTAAAAGTTATATGCCTTCAGTGAATAGGTAAAAGCTGCAACAGGCCGATAAAAAATCCAGCTTTTCTGAAACATTTTACCCTTTATCATAGATACTTAAAAGCTTACTGAGGCCACAGCCAGCTACATTTAACTTTGGGCATTCAATAGACTAAGTACAGCTTCCAATCCCAGCTTGCCTTCCTGTGTGTTCACAGCCAGTGGACCTTGCATCTTGGTGTTCATTAAAGTAAACACTAGTCTTTTTAGAGGAAATAAGAAGTAGAATATCACAGGGAAAGGAAGCCTCCAGTAAAGTCAACCACCTACTTTCAGCCAAAGCAATAAACATGTGCATAAGGAAAAGATTTGCTAAATGTTTTATTTGGAGCAACAAGGACAGTCAGGAGGAAAGAGGATAAATATCTAGAGTGTTTGGAAATGTGGCAATAGAGAAGAATATAAAGATTAAAATTGAGTGCTTAAGTGAGAAACAAAGAAATGCTGGCAAGGATGAACGAGAAAAGGAATATTTTAAGGTCAACAAGAAAGAGGAAGGCAAACTGGATGGGACACGTCCAGAGGAAATATTGCCCGCTGAAAAGAATATTAGAAAGAAAGATCGAGGGAAAGGAAGACGAAGAAATAATATGTTGACTGATATTATGAACAGGAGGAGTTACTAAGAGCTGAGGGCAGCAGCACAGGATAGACGAGCATGGAGGGAGCAGTTCAATCGAAACCTGTCGGAGGACTGATTCACCTTAGAAGAAGTCTTTTTAGATCCATACTGGTAAGAATGAAAAGATGATAGTAAATTTCCACATTGTTTAATAAGTACCGACCATGGTTTCAAGGTTGAGAATGACACAAAGAGAGGCTCACCTTGAGAATGACATAAAGTGTCGAAACCATGCTCTGTACTTATCAAACAGTGAGGAAATTTATTATCATCATTTCATTCTTACCAGTATGGATATTGAATATTTCCATCAAGTTACGCCTGAAACTCTTTCATAAGTCTTTTTAGAGTTAATATGTTACTTTCAATTGCCCACAAAATTGAATAGAAATGCATTACTCTCACCAATGAATTCAATTAGTAAACCTTTATCCTAGAAAAATGAGGTTGTATAAAGAAATAATTGAATGCCCCTTAATTTTTATAAACTAAAGCATTTAAAACTACTCAATGATATATACTTACGTACATACCTGAAATACCAACACATCAATGCTAGGCAAAAAGAAAACTAATTTAGACCAATAAAACAGTCAAAACGAGTAGGTTATAAATAAAAACTACATTTCTGGACTACAATTTATTAACTTATTTGTTCACACTGTAGATAATAACAGTAAAGCACATAAGTGCATATGTATACTTCAGTCAAATATGCCAGCTACGTATTTTTAATCTTGACAAGATGTTATAAAGGGATTAACATTGTCTTCTGTAAGAGAGCAACACCAGAAGTTTACGAGAACACATTTGACTTAAATATATTTGAAAATAATTTGCTTTTATAATGTCCAACCAAAAATATACTACATGGATATGCATCACAATACTTACAAAAAACTATGTTTAAATATTTAGGTAATATAATTTGGCCGTTGTTACACAAACACAGCCAAATTATTAATATATGTGTATTAAATGAACAGGAATGCATGGTAGAGTATATGTCACTACAGCATACAGTTTTGTGAACTGAATAATGCCCCACAGGCTACATGTTCACATTAACTACTTAAAATTTTCAACATAGCTTATGCATACAAAAGAAAAACTCTAAACCCAGCACTTCATTTTCTACTAATATTATATATGTATATATTAAATGGAAAAAAAAGTTTCAAATGCGAATTGCCCACCACCTTATATAATCTTTGCAATACCAATCAACCTTTTAAAATTGAAAAATGAGGTCAAACCCCCGATGACATCTCTGAAGCTTGTCATCACATTGTTCTTGCAAAGCAGGACTCAGGTGACATGAATCTTTTTTGCCATTGTATATGTGTTAATAGTATTATAGTTTTTCTTTCTTTTGAGCCACTTTTTACTTGTTAAAGTTACGACTCGTAAAACAAAATACAATCCCAGGTTACAAAACCTCTACAGCACAATAGTGCTTAAGCCCTATGTTCTTTCTGAGATCTCATTTTGGCACTCTTTTAGAAAGGAAACAAAGGTGCCCATTTTATTAATTTCCCTACCTACATCACAACCTGGATGGAACCTCACAAGCGAAAATTGTCCCGAGTGTTAAAGCTGCTCACAATCCCCCACGTGGTGGAGATTTAAAGGAGTCGATGGAGAAAAAGGGTTTTGTTTGAATATAAGGGAAACTTGGGTAAGTCACTTGCATAGCAAGCACTCCAGATCATTAACCAGGTGTCCTTGTTTGACTCCCTGATGTTACAAATGTTTGAGGTGGCTTTTTATAACTTTGACCAACTATTTGTGTTGGAAGCCCAAAGTAGCCATCTTATACGCAAACTTGCCTTAGAAAAAATAAACATCCAGTATTAACTGCATGTAAAATGAGTATCGTGGAAATTATTCCATAGTTTCTTCCTCTTCCTCATTAACAGTGATTCCATGCATGATAAGGACCTAATTTTGACAAGGCATTTTATTTACCTAAAGAAACAACACTATGAATAAATAAATTAATCAGGTTCCAAATGGATAAAATATGCCCCAAAATATGAAAATCTCCATTCAGAGATACTAATGGCATCGACCATAAGTTAAGCGTACAACTATGAGGTGCACAACTGTTAACTATCTGATATCACCAGAAAATTTAACAGTAAAACCCTGATGAGGTTAATAAAAACAAAATAAATATTCCCCAACAGTTTTGTAGTTTTACACATGCATTTTCAGCAAAAATCCCATTGAATTGTAATCAATGTTTGTAAGGCATGTTGAAAGTTGGGCTACCTCTGTAGTTCAAAAAACACTATCATCCTATGTTCTTTTACACACATTGAAATACATAGTTTCACTGACCAGGAATATATGACTGGTGAAACAGACTGACCGTGTCTGATTGCAGTCTCCCCGATATTCAGTCATACATTTCATTAAACATGCTTTTGGAAACCAGTTAAAAGTGGTCATGATTTTAGTTTCCTCGATGTAAAAAACTATATAAAACTTGTATTACATTCAGCCATCTTAACACCGTGCTTTTGGTTAAGTTGGACTTACCCTAAAGTATATTTATCAATGTTTAGCACTCTGAACGCACCACATTCACTCTTTAATAGGGGATTTCTTGAGAGCACGATTGGCACTTCAATAAAACCAAGTGCTCCTTATTTTTTGCTTTAAATATATTCTATCGTTCTGCTCTTACTAATCTTTTGTGATAATCTTCCCGAGACCACCTACTTCTTAGTATACCCGTATCTTTGGACTGGAATGATGGGGGATTGATGTAAAGAGGTTGTTCACATAAACGTTTCAACAGCATCTCATTTGCTTTTTTGCTCTTTGGGTTAATGAGAACTTTGAGCAAAATCGCCTCATTAAGAAAATCCATTTCCCATTAAAAACGTTGGGTATTTTTTTATTAGTAGACTTTCACTTCTTAAACTAAAGCTCTACTCAGAAACACCATCACCAGCAGGGCCACATTCAAACCTCGACTGATTTCATAAATGCATTGCCAAAACTCATTCTTTCATTGTAGGCCATTTCAACGTACAGACATTAGCTTCCAATTGAATACAAAATAAAGGTTCTGTAATACAAATATCACACAGACACACCTGCTTTAAAAATAACACTAATAGCTCAATGATTAGTGATAGTGCTTCTTTGCAAAGCAATAATGCTTAGTTGACTTTTTATATTAAGGGATAGATATTTTTAGCCTTTCATTCCTCTGAGAAACAGGGAAAAACCTATTTCGTCACACGACTAGTGTCTTTGTTGGATTAACTATCCGTTGTGTGAAGATATAAACAATTAGAATAAAATATTTTATAAAAAGGATATCCCCTTGGAATGATGACTACGTAAAAGTTGGTAAAAAAAATAAAACCCTCTGTAATGACGTTATCTACACAAATGCAGGTCTTTTACCTGGGTGGACCATACTGTAGGAACATAATACTATTTCAGTTGTTCAACATTTTGATGGAGTGTGCGCACTCTTTATGGGCTAAAACAAACTATTACCACAGGGACCAGCCTGTATAATGTATACATCCTATAAGTACCTTGATCAGTTCACCGCTGATCTTCTTTTTAAAATTGGACATAAATTATTATCTGGGCTCAAGTTCTCTGTCATCCCAGGGACCCGTACTTAAAAAGATGTCCACAATTTAACTCCACCTTTCGTATATCACAGCCTTCAAACCCCAATACCATTTGTCATTTAGCACTTAATACTTATAAAAATCTGATTTTTTATGGTACACAGCACCAGTCATATCTCTCTTTTCATGACTATCTCCAAGATAATAGAAATATTTGATGGAAAATAACAGGTTAACTGGCGTAAAATCTTTTAGTTATAACCATATCTTGGATGTCTCTTTATATATGGGATTAATGCCTAAACACTCATCAAACGGGCCACTTGTCCATGGTATCATGAGATGATTTTAAATAGATATATATTATTTGTATATATTCGGTACCAAAGGACTATACCAATGGTTTTAAGGTTTATTTTACGATGGGAAAATAAAAACATTTCTGCTTCCAACTATTAGAGCTAAACAGTCTGTCGACAAGTTACTTACACTTCTCATAGGATAACAGACTCTCAAGGGACTTAAAATAATGCCCAGGAGTATCACAGACTAAATCAGGAAGCCTACACTAAACATTTAAAATTTACAAAAAAGATCACATCAATAAATTCGAAGCATTCATAACTTCAGTCAGCCCCTAAACGATTATATCCAATACTTTTGAATGTCTGTAACGACAACATTCACAGAAGAGCACGCAAAATATCAGGTATACCAGATCCCTTCATCCTACAGATATTTACAGAGGTTTTTTTTCCAATATAATATTCTGTCAATATCTGTACTGAAAATATGTGTACATGAGAGGTGACACCGCATTACAAACATACAATTAAGCACCAGTGACTTGATTTACAAATTAAAAGAAATGCACAAAGGATTATAACAACCTAATTGTGCTTGCTAGAACATTATGAAGCAACAACTCTCCAAAAGCTTATATTGCAAATAACCTAGCTTGAGACTGAAGTTTATAACCACGGGTGACTTGGGAAAACAAATTTTTATATGCTTGCTTAAACATTAACCAGTACTAATAAACAAAAAAGAATTTCGAACAAACCATTAAAGAATAAAATTTCATACAAACACTTTAGTCAAATGAGGGCATTTACCAATCTTGATCTTGTAAAACAACTGGAAGAATAAATTCATCTGAGTCTCCAACTGAAGGGCTGTGTATCACGTCATGAACCTTGTCTAAAGAGAGCGGCTGCCAACTGCGCTTCAGGGCTTGGCTTACTTCCTGGGTGAGCAAAGATACAAGCATAAAGCAATTAATAAAATTCCTCCAATGAAAGAAATGATCAGCATTCATAACCCAAAAAATGTAACCGCCAATGAAAAATTGACATTTCTTTTGCTCATTCGGTCAACAGTCACTTTAAAATAGCAACAACGGTTATGCACCAGGATCAGTCTATTGGAATTGTATTTCCCTGCTTACCAATGGGTCTGCAGCTCAACAAACGCATGTAACATTCTAAAAAATAGGTAATCCTTATTATTCATTAAGGAATTATGTATGCATTGAGAATCAACTGACTTAAACTAAATCCTACACATTATTCAAAATAGCTATATGGTAGACTAAAATCTCTGAAATAAGTAATGAAATAACAAGCATATTCACTATCATACTAGCCGAGGGCAAGGGCCTAGCCTCATTGAAACACCAGTTCCTGAAAGATCACTGAAGTTAAGCAATGTTGGGCCCGGACGAGGGTTGGATGGGTGACCATTCATATCTTCACTCTTGTCCCCTGTCTGCATGTGGCAGGCTGGTTAAAAATGGGGGTTGGCACAATGGACCACTCAAGGTCTAGGTGCCCGAGCTCCTGTCGAAGGCTCCCCCAACTAACAATCATCTATCATACTAGCCGAGTGCATATTTAGAATGTTTCATAGTGAAATACATATGTGATAAAGAGGAATTAATGATAGGAATGAATGAGACTGCAAAGACAGAAAATGAGGAGTTCTGAGAACAAAAGAGCTAGTATGGAGCACTGCAAAAAAAAACTGGACCAAGAGGTATGTGAGGATAGGGCAGTATGTAAGTCATTATGAAAACCAGTAAGGGTGATTACCTGGCTCATAACATCCCTAATTCGACATAACTTAACGTTCGGCAAGAGGCATATTGTGAGCCAGGATTATGGATGTGGATCCAATGTTAGGTATCCCTTTGCCGACGGTGCACAATACCAGCCATGTTGTGAACAGCTCAGAGTGATCATGTAAGGGGAAGGGTCGCTGCAGTACATCACACACTGGACGTTACACACCTCAGGCTAGGGAGCTGGGCTTCCACAATGCCTAGCAGTTAGCTGGTATGATTATATGCTTTCAATCGCCAGAGGCCAAATATTTTGCATTCTAATGTCAGAAGTTAGATGTAATTTCTACTCTAGGAGACTGTCATTCAAGGCATTTCAGTGGAAAATGTTTATTTTTGATAAATTTTACAATTCGTCAAGACTTGGAGAGAATTCGTCAAGAATTTTTATGAGAAGTCACCTTGAATATTCAATCTGCTGTGGAGATGCAGTTTTTCCAAGTCATGGCATTACTCCTACACGTTGATAACGGCAAGAGTTGACAGTATGCTTGAGTGAAATTTCGTTAAAATTAAGCGATTTGTAATAATCATCTAAAATTAGAGGATGTAAATGTCAGGTGAACAGTTACCATGAAGTACACATCTCACTGGTCTCTTGGGAAGGCATTTGCAAATTCACAAAGTGCACAGAAGACAATTCTATAAGTGTTAGTTCTTTGTAGTGTTGTTGTTTTTGTTCTGGATAGATATAGAGGTGTTACCTCTACAATTCTATGCCATAGGTGTGTTGTGTTCTCTAGCAAAGTGCAAGCTTATTGCGTGTTGGAATTCTTAACTGTGGAGAAAAATCATGTTTACAAATTAATATACTTGGAGGTGATTAGTGAATAGCAAAGTGATTTATTGGCACATAAGTGATTCTGTTATACACATGTGCCATGTCAAGTGGAAGCTCGTATTGCATGCACAAATTCCGTAACAGAGGAGTGACATGTGGCTGCTGTTTGCTTTCTCGGTGTTCTGGTGATTCTCTTATACACTTTTCATGAAATAATTCTTTGGGTGGAGTGTGTTTTGGAAAGGCAATAAGGTAAAACTTGATGGAAGATAAGGAAGTGCTAGGATTCTACGCAGTCTTTTAATTATGTAATATTGGGGAATCGTGCTATTTGTATCCCTCGTTTAATGTGAATTGGAGTAGTTGAAATAGGTTAAGTATAGTAATGACAGCCAATTGGGTTCACTGCTATTAATGTATATTTTAGCTGTTAACTTTGGTTAAGCTGGTGACAATAAAATTTCTCAGCAGCAAGATACCTTGGTCTCTTATAATTCCACAATTTCCTTATGATATTGGTCAACAGAAGTTATTAACTTTTTTATTCAATTTTACCTAGGTCCAATGTTCAGTATGTGCAATAAGTCAAATCTGACAATATGTTAGTGAGCAGAAGAATAATTTACATAAATGTCATGCCTGTGATGATATTGTAACCTAGAGTTATGTACCGGGAACACTTTTCAGTTAATGGAGATGGGGCAATCTAGAAAAATATTCCATTTCATGCAGGGTATACTCTCTGTTCCTGCCAGCCTCTCATCAACACCATGATCATGCTTGCACTTTAGCCTATATCTACTTTCCCAAGATCTCCAAGAGAGCATTAAGACATAAATAAACATCCTCAATCAGGTTTTAAGTTTAACATCATGAGAAATAGTAGGTTGGAAATATTAGTAGTGATAAAACATCACCAATTTCCCAGCAAAACTCAATCCAAATTTAACCAAAACCACCATTCTTGTACTTAAAGCATTAGCAATATGGTCAAAGTATCATATACGTATAGACGACATATGCATAGTCAATAACTCACATATTGTAAGTCGATAAAGCTTTCACATTCCAGGAAATCCACTATGTCCTCTTCTGTAACATCAAGCCTCTTCAATTTGGGGCCCCGTAATCTCGCGATTGCCACTAAATCAGCATCATAGCATCTGTAACCTTTAGTGAAAAAATTAGTAATAACAAGAGCATTCAATTACTCGTTAATAGAGGGAAGCGTCCTAGCTTTGGGACACGTATTTCCCCAGCAACAG
This sequence comes from Ceriagrion tenellum, assembly GCA_963169105.1. Classification (NCBI taxonomy): domain Eukaryota; kingdom Metazoa; phylum Arthropoda; class Insecta; order Odonata; family Coenagrionidae; genus Ceriagrion; species Ceriagrion tenellum. The sequence goes on along the minus strand of OY720642.1, from coordinate 85,478,000 downwards.
TGCTTTAAGGCAAAATTACCTAGTAACACTAGCTCTTCTAGGTGTGTGCATCTCCATGCAGCCATCACCAAAGGATCTGGTTGACCCTCGTCCACTGCGTCGATTAACAGCGCTGATGAGAAGGAATCCACCCACCACACAGAGCGCAGTGTCTTGTAAAACCATACTGAGAGCAAATTTAACGTAGCCAAATTTACCTAAAATTATGCAAATTTGTTACGCCATGACCTCTACGGACATGCCACGGAAATGACATTCATTATCTCACGCATGACCTACCTGTTCGCAAAAGAAGGCTTTAAGATGGGTCAGCGGCATGCTAGGCCGCAAAATATCGGAGTGAAGAACCTCCACAGCATCATAAGAATGAATCAACGTTAACCGGAGCTCACATAGTGGGCTGGCAAATAACAAAACATTGTAACCTTAAAAATGGCATGGAAGTTTCAAGAATCAAAGACAAATACGAACTATTCTGTAATACCTACTTATACTGACTGAACATTAACCACGCTTGATTTGAAGTATTTGGATGATGCTTCGTTATTCCATGCACATGAATAATGAGACATTTGAGACCACCATTTGAAGGCTTTGTAAATACTTCCAATAAGCCGTCACTGACATAGTCATAGTCGAGGCTAAGGACCTGGAGAGGAGAGGAAAAAGATAAGACCCAAAACGACAGCAAATACATCAAGCAAAAGATAAACGTCAAAATTCGTCCGTACCTGGAGCATGTGAAATGGTTGAAACAGCGTGCAGTCAAGGTCTAAAATGATATAGTTATTGGGATCATCTTTGACTGATGCTAAATGAAGTTGTCGCAGGGAGCGAGATTGAAAACGACCCAGGAGATTCAAAAACACACAAGAATAAGTAGCCAGTTCTTCCGAACATCCCAAACTTAGGGCTTCCAACTTCCGACTGTGCTTAATAATAGCTTTGAGCGGAGATATTACGCTCCTGAAGAAGACAACACTATATATTAGGTACATCACACAATACTGTACGTCACACATCGAGTACAACACAACTAAATACACCTATAAATTAGTACATACTATTAATTATGAACGACATGACGGAATCCTGTTAGATTATGACATATCATTCTTGCAGTTACCTTTCAATGAAATGTTGTTGTTCACGCTCCGTGCCAGGACACTCGAATCGACAATGACTTGGTTTCAGTATTAATCTACGCACAAAAGAATTTTCGCTTATCTTTTGAAGCACTCGAGCAATTTCACGCACACAAAGTGGATTTAGTGAATCAAAGCTAACAATGGCATTGCGCAATTTCTTTGCAAAACAGCTAGACAGATAACGCGTTCGAGCTAAACTGTTAACATCTTCAGTTCTAGCTTTAAAATGAATGCTTTGCAAAAAGGTGGAGTGAAATAACGTACATCTCCACTGTCGACATACAGATGAAGCTCTAATTTTTTCTTCATGGGACAAATATGAAAATATTTCCAACAGAATCACCGTGGGCAAACTGTCCCAACTTCCTTGATGGGTGTCCATTATCCTACTGGTTGAAATGTCTCCGTCCGAGAATCGAGCTTTACGTCATTGCAGCAGAAACAAACATATCACTAATGCGCTCCGCCACCACGGAAAAAAATGGCACGTCGCAAATAACCATAGAGGCGTACAAAAAAATAATGGGTGCCTAAAAATTGCATGAACAGCCTCATTTTATTCCCGGAGACAATCGAGTAGCGATAATAAAATATCTCCACACGCAATGGATGGAACTCAAGGAAAGATGGTATCCATTTAACATTCAAAACTAGCAATTTACTAGCTTAGCCCGCTTATGATAAAGATGTATTTGCTGGGTAGGGGATACTGATTTACGCAAGAAATTACATAAAAATTGTTTTAGATTTTATTCAGGCATGACATTGATACATGCTGCGTAATGCTGTTTCAATTCAATTTATACAGAATCCGTCCACACCTTCGATCACAAAAAATAAAATATCCACATGATGTTAATGTGGCCGTTGCCAAAAAAAAAATAATTTTTTTCAACCCTTCCCCTTCCATCTGGGTGTACACCTTATATTAAATAGTTTATACAATCAACCGTTTACAATTTATCAAGATATTGAGCTAAATCAGGTAAGCCCTCCTTCAGCCCCTTCCTCTTTCTTGTTTCCTGAAAAGGAAATAGAAAAACATTGGCATTACAACACAAAAGACCATTACAGCATTAGATGCCATGCATAAACAACCAAAAAATTTACCTGTACAACGGCATATGGCCTAGTGCTAAGCTCCGTTGGGTCACCAGGAAGCACTTGCCAGTGGTCGAAAACGCACTGTGGGAATGCCTGCCCTCCTGTATTGCTGCGGAGATCAGCAGTAAAACCTGTAACAAAGAATAAGACTAAGTAAAAAGAAGACAATACCAACGTAATGAGATAGTCACAATGAAAATTTCATACCAAAGGACTCATTGACAGGAAGGTACGCCTTAACAACAAACATTGGAGTTCCGGCAACTTGCATTTCTTCAAAGACATGCCCACGACGTCTATTCAACACACCATAGATACCTCCAACAGCCACCTCTGGACACTGTAAACAAATTAATTGGTTAATAAAAAATTTAAGTTAGAAGGGGTAAATTACACAAAGTAGAATATAAATACCTGAACTTCACACAAGTAGACAGGTTCCATCAAACGTGGCTGAGCAGTAAGGATACAAGCATACAGACACCTACGCGTAGTTGGAATGATTTGCCCACCTCCTCTGTGAATAGCATCAGCATGCAATGTCACATCATAAATGTTGAATCTGACACCTCTCAGATTCTCTTCAGAGAGCACGCCCTGTGAGAACAGAAAAAAAGTAAATTAATAACTGGAGAAGTACTTAACAGAGCCAGGATGGACACATTATATTCCACAACTGACCTCCTTAGTTGCCCACTGGAATCCAGCCACAACTGAATCCTTAATTTCATTGAGGTACTGTACTCCCTTTGTGCAATCAATCAAAATATTGGGTCCAGTTCCATCAGGTCCAAAACACCAGATCTTACGTGCTTCAGTCACATCATAGTCATACTTCTCACCAAGGTAACGAGCACGGCTCTTGAAATCATCACGTGGATTGACCTCGCCCTGTTAAAAATAGGCAATCACTCATTAGCCCCCACCTTTAGTACGTATTGCAGATCTTACACTGAATACTAGGATAAAGGAAATAGTATTTGCCTTGTCAATATCCTCAGGCAAGCCATCAGGCATGGGAACAGCCTTCATGAAGAGCCTGTTATGTTTGTTAGGTGATTTAGAGAGACACATTTGGTCTGATTCTTCAGAAACAGTTTCTCTGTAAGACACAACTGGATCAGATTTCTTAATCGGGATACAAGCATGATCTTCCTCCAAATCCTGGAAAAGCAATGTGTTTATCATAAAATGGGCCAAATGGATATATTAAAAAGCAACAGACAAAGAGGTCACAAATGTACCTTCAAGCAAATTTCCAGATGGAGTTCACCAGCCCCAGCAATGATGTGCTCACCAGATTCCTCAATGATACATTGTACCATAGGATCAGATTTTGCCAATCTCTTCAAACCTGCAGGAGAATGTTAAATTGAAAAAAATTCTCCAAATAATCGTTAAATGATAACATACACATGTTACACTATGTTTTACCTTCCACAAGTTTAGGCAAATCAGCTGGATTTTTAGGTTCCACGGCAACACGCACAACAGGAGACACACTGAACTTCATTACCCTCATGTTATGGGCATCCTTGAATGTTGTAATCGTACCAGTTTTAACCAAGAATTGATCAACACCAACCAGTCCACAAATGTTACCTAAAATCACAAAGAAAAATTGCATGAGGACGACATACAAAACTTGTTTTGTTTGTGTTTTAAAATCCACTTCTTTACTTCAATGTCATTCTCAACCTGGAATCCCATCCCCAGAATGGGAAACCTTGGTCTACTGCATAATACAACCCTAAGAGTTTTATCAATAATACTACACAGCCATTGGTTGAGGATCTCCCAAGGGAATTGCTTCCCCAGTAAAAAAATATTCAAATAATTTAAAATGACAAAATAATATTTCATGTCATGCTTTACAAACAGTTGATCGATTTCCCCAAGGTCTGATTTTCCCCCATGAAATATACTGAAAATTCCACCAAAGACCCCTATTTTAATTCCCCAACGAAGCCTTCAAAAAGGTACGAGAGATGTACCTTCCTTGTTACACTAAATGAATTACACCACAGATAAACCCAACATACAGAATTAGGATTAAAATTCTCCTAATTGTAGATAAGATAATCATAGAGGATCAATTAGACCTTCACATATTATAAATAATAATTTGTCCTGCAACAAAGCTTCCTTACAATGAATGATTGAGTGGAAATGATAAAACTTTGTATTTTAAGTTGGAGCATGAAATTCCACTAACAGCAAGACAATTCCAAAATTTCAAAGACGTAACAACCTTGATGCTTCCAGAATTACTATGCTTGGAGAAAACTTGTGACTTGCAAAATATCAGCAGACAACTACTACACTTTCTTACTTAAGGTCATGTTTCCCCAGGACAAACAAAGTGTGATGCACATACCCACCAACATTGACAGTCATTGCCTAACAGAAATGTAAGAAAAACTCTTATTAGAGTATTTCTGTCCCAATCTAGCCCAACAAGCAATAACCTGGATAGGCATGTTTAATGATGACCATAGCTAAGTGTGACATCTGTTTTAGATGTGAATTAACATTTCAAAGGTTCATTCAGCACAGGAGCATTTAGTCCTCTGAAGAGATTTATAACTGACAAAAAAATAAATTTAACCAAATTTATCCCCAAAAAATATAAAAGAACAATTTAGCATTCCATAACCAACAAAAGCATTAAATCTACGTAACATTTCCTGAGCTAAGGTTTCAATCTAAATTCATCCCAAAATTCCGAGAAACAGACAAATGTCATCCCCAATGGAAAACTAATACTAAAATGCAAGTGCAGCATCTAGATGAAACTGAAAAGCCTTCACCAGAACTTAAAAAGTGGAGATATATCTAGCCCATCCTCCAAAAGTTGGCAAAAGCATATCCCATTATCTATATGGACCTTAATGAGTGCAATTTCAAATCAGAAGTATGCAACATTAACAAGTCTTAGTCAAAAATTCCTGCAGTTAACATAGTCTCTCCTTACTCCACTGATTTTGTTAGCAATAATTACAGAATACTTTTCCGATAATCACAGAAAACCAATACCCTCTTCCCATCGGAGAGAATTCAATGAGATACTAAAAAACCTTTCCCATCACCATAATCTGGGGGGCTCAGAATTTACTTTAAGTCAATGCTTGCAGCACTTACAATTTAGAATTACTCTCAGCCAATTCCAACACTATGCAGTTTTCAAAATATGCTTAACAAAATTGACTCTTACCAAAACCCTGACATTGGTAGTAACTAAAATTATAGCAATTTCAGCTCACACTCCAAGAACTGGGAAGTTGCTCCCCAACTCAACCTGTAGATTTCTGATGATTTTCAAAATGAATGGTATTAACTTAATATCAGTCAATAAGCTTCCAGATATATGCACTAAATTTACAAGGGAAGAGGCATACCCCACACATGGTCCCTTATGCACCGGTTACATGATACATTAACCCGTACGAGTTAATGTAAGAATGCATGAACACATGAATAAAGGAGAAAATTCACCGTGTAACCATGCCAACTTGTACGAATGCATGAACACAAGAAATAGGAAAATAGAAGCTGCTCTATTTGGTTCATGCATTCATAGGTACAGACATATGGGTTAATGTATCATGTACCCAGGCCTTTAGGCTAATAATTCATCAATTATTCTTGCTAACCTGCCTGATCTTTGCACCCCTCACACAATAGCGAATTACAGCTGAACTGAAACTTCATAACCATATCCTCCACTTAGTAACTTGGATTTTGCAAGGATATTAAACAGGATCTGATTAACAGCATATTATTCTATAATACTTTAAAGAGAAGTCCAAGCCTCACTACCAGAACTTATCCAAATCACCTTAATCACTTTACAAGTAAATAGTAAAAACATTGATCATCATTACCACTCGGAACATCTTCAATAGCTTCAACATAACGTCCCATCATGAGAATGGTTCTCTGGATAGCTTTCTCATACAAATCTTCCTTCTTGCCGGGAATGAAATTTGGTCCCATGATCCTTGCCTTCATTCCAGTGGCAACCTACAAGCAGAAAACCAATAGCATGATTAATAACAACAAAAATACCTCAGAATAGAGTAAGCCAACAGCATTAAGTTCAAGTACCTTGCCAGAAAAGACACGTCCAAAGGCATAGAATCTACCCTTATCAGAAGTGGGTACCATTTTAGAGATGTACATCATCAATGGGGCATTGGGATCGCAGTTCTGAAATAGAAAGAAATCAGTCATACCTTTGCACAAGTCTAATTACAAGAAAACAAACATGACCAAAATTACAACAGCACAATATATGTACCTTTACACCAATAGCAGCCTCGTCATCATGAGGACCTTCGTAAAGCATTTCCATTCTGTACTTCTGGGCCACAACAGGGGAAGGAAGGTGAATGGCTATCATCTGAAGAAGAGCTTCTCCAGCTGGAAGCCAAGTGCGCATGACAACCTTAATTGAGAAAGAGGATATAGGTTAATTTCTTACAAAACCGAATACAGCACGCACATTGAGCACGGAAATCAGCAAACATGTATCAACAGCTCTTCAGAACAGGTCTGTGTTAGTATCATCATGTAAATAACTATATGCAATCCAATTAAATCCTCACCTTAAGAAGTGCCTTTCCATCCTTGTCCTTGTCGTCTCCCTTCAGTTCAATGTTCAACTTAGTCAGTAGGCTAGTTACTTGATCTTTCTTGTAGTTCATGATGGCATCAAACACCTGAGAGAAACAGCCAGCGTTTAATACATCTCAAACACAAACAAATAGCTAGTTATCACCACATACATCAGAAGATTGATTACACTCAAGTGATAACTCGGAACAGGTCTGTAAAAATATCATCATAGCATACAAGCTACCAGGCACTATTAATGTTGTACTAACCTTGTAGATAGGGTCCAGAACATACAAACTGAAAGATCTCTTGTTGTCGTCATCCTTCTGCTTGGCCCATTTCTTGGTATTAGTGTTAAAGAAGCTCTCACCCCAAAGTCTACGGAGGAAATTAAAATGTTATCATTAAATTGCTACGGCTAACCTTGTAGGCACAAAAAAGGGACTGGAAGGAAGTTTACCGGTTCATTAGTTTGACGACATCAATCTTAAACTTCTCGGCATACATCTCTGCAAACTGCTTCAGAGTGAAAGCCCATCCGTGAAGACCAGATCCAAAGCCTACACTTCCACGGCTGGGATCAACCTTTCAAATTACAATAAGACAATTAAAAACACCGCAAATACAAAATTGTAAACGACAAATATCAAGCGTATTGCGCAACATACCCGAACTTCTCCCATCGGACCACTGTCGTCACTGTAGGTAGCAATGATTACGTTAACATTTTCTACGATTCTCTGAAAGGTTTGGTATAAATCCTCTTGTTCTAGCTGCAATTCTAATAAAGCTCGGTCCATTTTGTTCATAAATAAAACAGGCTTGATCCTTTCGGCAATGGCTTGTCTAAGAACAGTTTCAGTTTGCACACACACACCTAGAGAGCAAGATATTGCAAATTATTGCAGTTATTCCTAGAATAAGGAGGGAAATGTGACAGAAAACAGAATCGTGAAACATACCAGAAACGCAATCGACAACAACGAGAGCTCCATCTGTCACACGAAGAGCTGCAGTAACTTCACTGGAAAAGTCGACGTGGCCTGGGGAATCTATGAGGTTGATCAGGAAACCTTTCTCTCCTTTGTCACGCTGATCAGGATTCGTGATAAAGACACAGTCCTTATCCTCAAGTTCGAAGTACATGGAAATGGCCCTGAAAAAACAAATGGATTTACTCATCGCATATAACAATTAATTCTGACCGAAATTCTCAACAGCACCGTTGTACTCACGTAGATTTAATAGTAATGCACCGCTCCTGCTCATCTTTGCGAGTATCGGTGAATCGGGTTTCTCCAGCTTTAGCACTGGCAATGATACCAGCTTTGGATACCAGGGAGTCTGTTAATGTAGATTTGCCATGATCTACGTGAGCTATGACGGACATATTTCGTATATTACGCTTTTTGTCCATCATGACACGTATCTCATCTACTGTGAAGTTCACCTGCGAAAACAACCACCATAGTTAACATGGTTCACTTGTCAAAAGCATGTATGCCACATATTTCGCGGGTGGGACAGAAGCTCAGGGCTAAATTCTGGGTAAGGCCACTTAACGTCAACATAACATTCATTAAGATAACTGCAGAGAGCAACTCGTGGGTAAACTCGGGGGAATCGATAAGTGAACATCAAATTTCAGCATATTGCGCTTTTGAAAATGAACGAAAAAGATGTAAACTACTTAAAATCAAGTCTTAGTCACATCGTTTACCATTTTCAGCAAAAAGGAGGCTAATCCCAGTAACAAAAGTCACATTAACAATTGGACCACATCCCACGTAAGCAAGTCAATACCAAACTCGCATGGCATATTCAGAAAACGAGGTCCTGACGTCAAGTCGCAAATTCGCATTTATTACCGATACACATTAACCCTCAGTCATGAAATCTTGCAAGAGACAAGATACCAATACAATAAATCAATAGTGAGTGAGTATAATAAAAAATATGACATACCATTTTGGATGTTTGCCGATTTCTTCCTCCGTTCAATAAGACACTACGGCAACAATGGCGGACTCCCTAGGAAAGGACAGAAAGGAGGTACGTAATTCTCGATGCGCTAGCGCCGCTAGCGCTTCAATACGACATGATTCCGCCTTCAGCGCCTTCCAAAGCCGGGGAAATCATCAACTATGCTAATGAAAGTTGAATAACTGCGAACTCCTCAGATGGCTTATGCGTTTATGCATCAGCTCTGGTCAGTGCTAAATGTTTTCTGTGACGGTGTGGTTGTTGGATAATTAGGATGACGGCAAATAGTAGGAAATTTTCACTACTGAGGATATTTCGGTTAGTTGGTCGGAAGAAATTATAGTGGAGTATTATGTAGAAAGAGTGGGGGGAAACTGTGTAGTAGCGTAGTTGATCCAGCCTCCTCTCAGCCGAAGTCATCGAGGGGATCACAGTTTTTCGTTTCACCTGACTGACTGACCCCTTTGAAGTGCTCTTTTCGTAGTACCTGAATGGTCATCAGTGTTTTTCAGAAAAATATTCACCACTATTGGAAGCTAGTACTCCAGCCACCACATCATCCCGATTCCCCAATGTTTTCGCATAATATGAATATGGCAACACCCAGGGTCCTTTGGCTAACGAAAATGGGTAATTATCCGTCTGAGAGTCCCATCTTAAAAATATTTTTCTCCAACACTATGAATCGCTGACTGTTTATTAACTATTCTATTCATTGCTCGACATCGTAATTTATCACCGATGGAATGTGTGCTGCACATGAATGAAAATGGAAGTTGTGACAATAGGAGGAAACAACTGAAAAAAGTATCACTCATTAATATTGAAAGGGCCGTAATTTCGCTCCATTTCTCCGTTCTATCAACAAATTATTCAGGGTGTTGGTTGTTTATCTGCATTTCATTGTGATGAAAGAAATTATTATTTTCTCTATACAGTATTCAAAATTCCTCTATTTTCTGTAGTATCCTTTTCTATTAAGTAGCCTGCACTCATATGCATGAATCAAATGCAATTTTATCTGTGGAAAAGCAAGTTAGATGTGTCTTTTTAGTTAGCAGTCAATTATGACTTTCTCTACTGATATTTATTCAATAAACCATTAACGGACGTATTGTACCCTTTACATCAATGTAACACAATAAGTTGACTATAAATTATATAATGTAAATAATAACAAGATTCTCGTGCATTTGGTCATTCATGCATTACACTCGGCTAACGTTTCGCCAAATAAATATAGGCATCTCGGGGCATAAAACAAAATATGTTGTTGTTCAATATTAGTGTCAATGCCTCGAGGATGCCAGTATATTTGGCGAAACGTAGGGTGAAATACATGAATGACCAAAATACTCAAGAATCTTGTTATTATTTATAGTTAGCTGTCGGACAGACAGAATTGGCCTTTAATCAAAGCATTAGATATGATTTACAATGCGCACTTTTCTGCCTGTAAATAATTACGAAGCAAACACGTACGTTTTGTGACCAATTTCAAGTCTAGTTAAAGGTATTTTTATTGAAGTAGCATTTACTGTGACTGATCATTGAGCTAGTTTATTTATTTTGTCTTCATTATTGTTGGTTACCCATTTACTTTATATAGGTTTCCTCCCCATTGGACATTTTACCAAATCCCATGTATTTATTGAGTTTAAAGCATTCATCTCCTGCATTGCCTTAATCCACTCCGTTTTATCATATCTATCATCTAACTCATCATATGACTCAGGTACACCATCTGCAAAGCCAACAGCATTTAAAACCAAATTTGAATTTTCTTCAATTACCTGTATAGAAGGCGGTTCCACTTTAGAACCTGAGTTAAGCGGAATTGCAAATAAAATTTGAAATACGCATGAAAAAGAATTAAACAAGTCAGTTTGGGAGTTGTTTGTGTGAACTATATCGAGAAATATTCCATTGTCAGGTCCAATGGTGCAAGAAAAGGCGAACTCCTTCGCAGTTTTATTAAATTATTATTATTACTTATTTATTATTGATTGATTTATTGTCATTCAGAAGAATGTCCAATGAGCCATTGGCTCTAATAGGACTGTACAATCAATGATAAAGGTATTATGAAAGATAGCAAATTATAACAATATTGAATAGAAAATAATTAGTACAGGTCAAATGCTAAGAAAAAAAAATGTTACACCTACTGTAAATTTGACTATTTGTGTTTTATGTAGAAAAAAGCTCATTGCCACAGCCATATTTGTTTCTATAAAATAGATATAAAGAAAAAAAATAATGGTTACTTAGGAAATACATATTAATACACAGTATAAATGCACTAAAAAATTATTACACCAACATACCTTCTGTAGAAATAGACATACCGTAATTTTCCGTATAGAGTACGCATTTTTTTTCCGCGAAAATTCGGCAGAAAAGTTGGGTGCGTATTATACATGGTTACAAACGCACACATTTTTCACCGCGGAAATTCATCAAGTAAGCGAATGCGTTTTATGCATGGATACAAACATGTATTTCAGATTATCACTTTTTATTGACTGACGTTCACATTTAACATAATATAATGAAAACTAAAAGTTTCCCTACAGGGTCGTTTCATCGCTGAAACCTTGGAATTCAAAGTCACTATCATCACTAGATTCGAAAAGTTCGGGCGATACATTGACGTCACAAGCCGGATATACTGTGTCGCTGAAAACATCGTCTACTTCCTCCTCGTCGTCAACTTCACTGTCTTCGTCCGAACAGAAGTATTTCCCCGTGTTGTTACAAAGTATAATTTCTCCGGCGAACAGAACAGACGGCGAGGGAATATCACGCCAAGGGAAATTGAGGAGATAAAAAGAACACGCAACACTAGTATTTGTAACAACTTTGCGATCCAGTCGAAAGCTGCCTAGCACGGCGGCAGAGCACCAGCGGCAGAAATCAGCCAATGAGAACGCGTATTTGGTCATGGCATCCGACTGATTGGCGGCGCTTATCTCGCATTCTGCCGCCGCGGGTATTCTCCCGTAGCGGCAAGCAGACGAAACCCCGGTGTTTTGACGTTCACAGCAAAGATAGGAAGCCAGGTTACATAGAGAACCATATGATGTGTAGCTGTTTGCACATATTTCCATAGACACGCACGGAGGGGAAGGAAAAAACCTGCGACTGATAGAACGTCACGGAGGTGCGGGGATGGTGCGTACCGCATTTGGTTAATTTAGCTAATGTAGTTAAAGGCAGGATTCTAACTGAAGTATAAACATATTGTGTTGAAGTTCTGGTATGAAACCCATACAGTATTTTCAGAGCTCTATTTTGTAACATATTGTGTTGAAGCCTATTCAAATCTGTTGAATTGCAGCTTGTCCATACACAGTTTAGATAATTCAAATGATCATTAATTAACCCATAATACACATTCCTTAGCACTTCTCCTGGCATTGCCAACTTCAGTCTATTTAGTACACCTATTGTTGGGCGAATTTTATTTGTTACCCCGAGTATATTCTCTTCCCATGATAAATGCTCATGCAAGATGAGACCTAGGTCTGGTTAGCTAAAAACTTAACAGAGCCAGTCTGAAATATTAATATTGATAATACAATTGTGATGTTACCTACTAAGTAATTTCGTCTACATGTAGAATTTTAGTCATACCAACCTTAAAGGCAATGCATGTAATGGGCGTGATATGGCTTTCAAGGCCTTTTTTGAAGTGTCAGATCGTGGGTTAAGCGGAAACCTGTCTTATCCAGAAAACAATAATGGGAGATTCCGCTAGAGACAGGTTTCACTGTATTATATCTTAGGATTGTGGTGTGGTCCTCTGAGAAAATACATCAACGCAGATAATGTGTGTAGGTTAATTTGACAGAACTCAAGCAGCAGCGGCAGTGCGAATTTATCTTCACTATCCCTAATACAGCACAATGGGCCAATTTATGTCGGGTGAACAAGTAACAACAGACGAGACACAAACACCCATGTCCTGGGCAGATATTCTACCCAGGCGGGACTCGAACCCACGACCCTCGGGTTAGCAGGCGAGGACTTTACCCCGCCGCCAACGGGGCCGACAATGACTGACCGGTGACAACTCCAGAGACAGCTAGAGACTACAATTTTTGGAGGTTCTGTCTCAGATATTATTTAGTCATTGTGTAAAACGTTACAAACGATTACCTTGTCTATCTATTGTAAGCTGACCTTGTTCTACGATTTCTTGTTCTCAGAAATACCACTTGGCTTTGTATCAGGGTCAAAAAAGGTAGGAATTGTTTACCGTTTTGTAACCAGGCCTGTACTGGCCAGGGAGGGCTTAGGGACCTGTTCCCAAGCTCATAACATAGATGGATTGGAAAAAATAAAATTATTTCTTTTTAATTGGGCGTGAGTTTTTTGGCAAGAGGTAGCAAGCTACTTGTGTTTTAATGTTGGTTTGCAAAATTATGTTTAACTCAAGCGTTGATTTATTTTTCTAAAATACTGAGTTGGCCACTCACGCTATAGTATTCTTTTTGCTGCTGTGAGATTTGTTTACTATGTGTAAGCATAGCCAACCGTCTTGATAGGCTCGCAACACTGCCCAGAGGGGATATTATCTGTGGGTACAACTAACTCATACCTTACTGTGCAGTGGTGGTTTCACATGAGGGTGATATCATCCCCCTTGAGGTGCTGCTTCAGTCTTGGGGGCACCAGATGCAGGGTCCTGACCAAACAATGACCGCAGGAGAAAGTCTCTGGCAACTTTCCTCTAATTTCAGTATTCTACAAGCTGATAGGTAGATTTTTGGACAGTACTCATTCTACCCTCCTAATTTCTGACAAATCGTTCTGCTTTCCGTCCTGTATGTTATCAGCAATTAGATCCTTGTTGAATGTTCTCATGTCGTCTTACTCCTCGTATTTTGTCCAGAATTCCTAACCTCTTCCTCGTTTCCCCAATGTTTTCTCCTCTATTAGCATTCCCTCAGATTTTCTGTATATCCCTAATCTATCTCTTCTGCCTCCTCCAAACCTCCAAGCTCCCTACCTTCACCAACCATATCCTACACTTCATCATTTGTCCTTCTCACCACTCAGCTAACCATCTCCGTCCAACTCCATTTAAGTTTCTTCCTCCATCTGAAAACCATAAAACTAGTGTCTCTTTGTATGTCCACTCATGGCATTGCAAACTACACGTTGAAAAAGGGTGGGATTCATAGAAAAACCTTTCTGAAAATTTGGAAGCCTTTTCCACACATGAGAAACAAAATGAGGAGCTTAGTCTCATCAGGTCTGTCCAGGGTTGCCGACAGGGGGAATGTATGGCACAAGTTGCGCCATAGAAAAAAATTTTGTGGGGATTTTTTAAATGCATAAACAAATTCACTAAATGTAAATATTTGTACCCGTTTGCAGTAATTTATATATGTATCGAAAGGTTATAACGATATATAAATGTTAAGCTTTAAGTGTAGTATAGTAAAACATCATGCAGTTATAGAGAATTATTCAGCCAGCCGAAAGCTTCTTTTATTTCGGTCGCATCTCTCCATATTCTTCGTTGGCTGCCACACCGCACCATCGCTAAGGCCACCGTAAGATCCCTGAATTCAACTCAGTAGCATAAATGACTCAGCATCCCTCCAGTCTTATTCCCGCCCCCTCCTCCCAACATCTGCCAACAGGTCACATCACAGTACAGTCAAAAGGCTTAGATTTACTAATTGTGCATCCACTGCACGTTACCTTTTACAGTGATATTTTTACCCACACTTCCCCTTTTTCGACAACCATAGTATTTGTCTCAACCCCTCGTACACTCCTCCCCTTCGATAGGTAACTTTGTCTATGTGTATCAAATGAAAATTCAAAAATATTGTCTTCTTTTTTTGTAAGTTAATTTTTATGGATAGGTTGGAATTAGGCAAAGTAGCTGAGCTAGATACAATAGAATAACACTATTTTCGGTTTTTTTACTGTAAAACTATATTAGTTTATCATACATATTTGATAATATTGACGTCCATCACCCCACCCATTTCCCTTCACGAGTGCACCCACATTCCGAGGAGGACGAAGGAAAAGGTTACAATATATATGCACACCAATTCTAAATAAGATCAGAAGTGAAATAAGCGAAAATAAGATCATATGTGTACTTTCAAAACCTTGATTCCCTAAGTCTTCGTCTGCAGGATCGGTTTCCTGAAAGTTCTCTGAATATTGTCAAACAAATGACTTGCTTTTCCCATGAAGGTTTACTCAATGTTGTTAAAAATATGGATAGCACTCTAAGGCCGATTCTCATCAGTAACTTGTGCGAGCATTACGGAATCGATGGTGAAGAACTTTGTGAAGAAGTTCATGTATTTAGTCAACTGTACAAAGTTAGCTACCCGAGCATTGATTTATCAGATGTGCTGAGCTTAAGTAACGAGAGTCTGAGCCAAAATAATGACGAAAGTGACACCCAAGATACTTGTGACGACAAGCCCGATGGTCCAAGTACAGATCCTAATATAGCAGAACTTAGATTCCTGGATCAATGGGTCAAGAAAGGGTTAATTGTGCCTTATAAGTGTTTATTAAATAGTTCTGGATTTCCTTACGTAACGATGTTGTACCAGATACTTCTGGCATTTCCAGGAACAAGTTGCTCAGCAGAGAGGGTTGTGAGCAGATTAAGAATTGTAAAAAATAGGCTGAGAAGCACCATGGGAGATGTCTGGCTCTCCGACATGCTTGTCCTTTCTTCCGAAAAAGACATTTTAAAATCCATTCATTACAGTGAAATTATAGACAAATTTGCTTTGTCAAGTGAGCAAAGAAACAAAACTACTACTGTATTAAGGACATCAAGGGTAGGGTAGTCAAAATGGTACCACCACCACCACCAATACTGATTTTATCTGTATCATTTTATTATTATTATTTGAGTTTTTACCAGTATAATTAGTAAATAGGAGCTATGAATTATGATGTAAATGGGTTCCATTTAATTAAAGACAAATGTTAAATTAAAATGCTTGGTTAATTGTGATGTCCTTATTTTTTGCACACTTCACTGGTACAGCTCTCGCGAAAGCTTATGGCATTCGGATGCGCAGAAGAAGACATCGTGCAGGGGTAAAGTTTGGTGGATGGGGTAGGGAGAATGGACGTAGGGGAAGGCGAAGACATGGCATTTGTGCCATGCATGAGTGCATTTCAAAAAATGGAATTTGTATGACGCGGATAACACAAATGCCACGCATCCGAATGCCATAAGCTTTCGCGAGAGCTGTATATAGCTGTAAGGTGTGGTATGAAGTATCATAATAGTGTCTTTGCAGTAAGTTGACCGCCTATTTTGTTAGATACAGGTTCCAGCTGTGTAGTTTTAGGAGCACAATATTCAATATACTTCCCATATTTTTTCTTAATTCAAAATATGAATGAAGCCTTCAGTTGCTTTAATAAAATATAAGAACTAAACGATTCTCATTTTTACAATTTATTCCTTTTTTTAAGCATGCCGTCACAAAAAATTAACTCTTACATTCTTATGATTTTTTGTAGCATTGTATTAAGTTTTATGTAATTAGTTCCCCTATATAAGTGCAATAGTTTGCTTAAGATTTTATTTCCATTGTTTTAGTTAGTTTTTGAGGGTTTGGTCATAAATCATTGTAGCCAAGCCCTCAAAACTAACTCTAAAAATATGGATATCACAGTGGTCAACAATGTGTATGATGATTTAAGATTTTATTGCCAGAAAAGTGTTAAAAACGATTTTGTGAGGCTAATAATTAAAAAACGTCCCAAATCCACCGTTCCCCTTCTGTTACTCCATACTACCTTGGATGGGCTATTAAATTATAACCTGGTAAATAGCTATATACTGGCGGGGGGGAGGAGTTGTTGGTTTTTGGGGGGGGGAATGTGCCATCAGCTTTGGGGGGAATAATAATAATAATAACAACGTTTATTATTGTGGGCTACTCCCTCCCAGGGATGGGCACCCCTGGATGTAATAAAGGGCGACGGGTTGCTGAAGAGAGTGATAGAGGGAGGGACATTGGGCAAGCAGGTAAGGGGAAGAAAGAGAATAAGTTTCATGGATGGGATGGAGAAGGGTGGATTGTATGCTGAGGCAAAAAAGGATATACTGGAGGGAGATAGGTCCCTGAAAGTGTAGAAAACCAGGAGGAGATCTCTGACATTCAACAAAACCTACCTTTACTGGGAGAATATTCTAGTAATAATTATAATGCACAAATTTCATTTGTGGAACTGCATTATTTAAAATGTTTTAATCAGCACTGTTCAGCCTGATAGTGCTGATTATCATGTCTTCAGATAAAATAAATGTGTAATCAAAATTCACATCAATTTTTAATTAAGAAGTATAAGTCAATTTGATTTATTTGGCAATAATATTGCTTCATCTATGGAATACTGATATGTTCAGCAGCCTTATTGTTGACCAGCTGTTACCATTCACATAGCATTCAACCATTTGTAATTTAAAGTACACCAAGCAATTGCCATGTTCTTGCTGCTGCATACCTTTGAATCAAGAAAATGGAAGCATGGAAAGCACAATGTTTATGAGGGGGATGTTGACCGGTGGGTAAGGGTAACTTGATTCAATACTCTTCTAACGTGTGTGGAGGAATACAAAGTAACGTTACTCCTTGTGGTTGATAACCGATTGGTTAGGCTCTCCCGGGCATTGATGTCTTGACTCTCCTGAACAACGTGTATGATTTCATTTGCGAATTGCTCTAAGATCTGTGATATTTTATTTTGTAACATCTCCTCTTTGACCGTAGAGGGATGCAAGGAAAAGTCTGCAGGGCTAGTTGCACTACCATGCGTATTTTTCCTGCGAGTTATAGCTACCTCGGTGAGAGAATCAATTACTTCATTGGTCAAAATCTTAATGTTGGCTTTATTATTTTTCAATGTCCTTCCATGGATTTTCACTTTCACAGTTTTGTTCAGAGCACTATTTCGGGCTATTGGTGAGACTGTGCACTCCAACAAGTCAACGAATTCAGCTCTTTTGTACAGTGATCTTCTTTCACTTTCAGCCTTCATTGACTGCGTGTCAGTAACTGCTAACCCAACAATGAGATTCACCAGAACTATAGATGCCACAACGATGAATACAAAAAATAATACACGACTGGTTACTGTCAGGAAATTCCTCTTATTGTTGAAAATATCTAAATATTCATATTCCCCGGTCATCATCACTATGGTGTTGAAAAATGCTTTCCAAGGATCTCCGAATGCATCAGGGTTAACGTCATGAAACTGTACAAAAAAACTAAATGAAAAACCAAGGATCAAGCATCCTAGCACCAGTAGCGTCCACACAACATTCTTCAGGACTACAGCAAAGAGGAGGGCCCGCGAGCCCCAAGTGGGAAAACGTCCCAGCAACAGCATTAAACCAGCCCATGCAATTGGTAAGGTGATTGACACAAAGTGAAGGACCCACGGTTCCATCATGAGCCCATTCTTTATCACAGGCTCCTCTGAAATCATCCACAGAATTGAAAATATGGAGCTTAGTCCGTTGGTCCACGTCTCCAACTGGCGCAAATAGTAACGGAAATGTACGTAGGCCTGTCCCAAGACACTTATCAAAACAAGCATAGCAAAAAAAATGGTAGAATACCTGAATACTTGTAGGTATTTATCAAACCATTGATGATCACCATCTGTGGATCCTACATGATCTTTGGCTATATAAATTAGTGTAACATACACTGATAAATGGATCACAAATAGTGCATACACTATTATTCCCAAAATGAAGTATTTCCGTAGTTCATGCCACTTGAACCTCACAAATGCTTCCACCAGTGGATGTAGAAGAAATGTTCGTTTGTACTCTCTGGGAACGGCAGTGGCCGTGAAGAGAGCATTCAATACAGCAGTTTGCCTCTCACTTCCCTCGGGTGCGAGGAGAGAAAAATTTAACCACACTGCAAAATTGGGATTGTCCGAGTTGGGTATGTTGCATGTGATGCAAGAATCAAGAATCGAACTGAGGAACACTTTGGAATCGGGGACGTACAACATGACAGCTTCTATTCCACTCACTCCAGTACTCGTCTTGATACTCAGATCAGCACCACATTCCAGCAACAGGCAAATACAATCCTGGGCTCCAGCATATGCAGCCTTGTGAAGAGGAGTTCTTTTCACATTATCCGGCATGTTCGCCAGAGTTCGCTGCCTCCGTCGATCCATGGTGTGGCATATCAGCGCTTTGAGCATATCTGCCCTACCGTTCCCTGCTGCTTCATGCATGGCTGTGGTACTCCCTCCGTTCTCATTACTCCAACCAGGATCAGCATTGGAATCCATGAGTAACTTTAAGGCCGTCAAGGATCCTAAGAAAACAGCGTTGAGCAGTGCAGAGTTGGCCATCCCATCGTTGCAGGCGTTGCCATTGGCACCTTTCTCGACAAGTAGTCTCACCACTTGCTCATAGTTAGCGATGGCTGCTTTCTGATCAGCAGTGAGACCTGCTCCTGCCAGAAGTAAAGGAGTCACACCATTCTTGTCCTTTGCATCTGCATCTGCCCCAGCATCCAGTAGCATTTTCACGCATTTTGGGCTGTTGGCTCTGGAGGCTTCATGAAGGGCGGTGCTCCCATCCCACACCAATGCTGGAATCTACTGGGTTAGACAAATGAGAAAGTCAAACAAATAGTATATTGTACATCAGGCTGTCAGCCTTGAAAGGTTTTTTTTTCAAAAATTGAGTGCAGAGCTGACAGAACTGTTAATTTATAGATGCATGAGTTTGACACAGACGATAAAAACAAATTTCAAAGACATAAGTACTATTTGCCTGAAAAAATTTGAACCCTGAGTACAGTGGAGCCTATAGATGTCCTAAGAGAGGGAGGTAGTTAATTGCCATTGAATTGATCCATACTGACAAAGAAACATATGTGTGATTGAGGCATTTATCTGAGAGAAGTTTCTCAGTCTCCTTATCAACTTGCTAAGAGGACAGTAATATGAAGTTATATGCTGCAGGAAGAATGGGAAGGATAATAATGAGTGAGAAATGAGGAAGTGCTGGGAAGGATAAATGAGAAAAATATTTGGAGATCAATAAGAAAGAGGAAGGAGGACTGGATTGGAAACTTTGCCTGCTGAAAAGAATATTAGGAGAAAAGATCAAGGAAAATAGGAGGGGAAGACAAAGACATACTATGTTGATTGTCATTAAGAATTGCATGAGTTACTAAGAGCTGAGGGAGGCAGCCCAAAACAGTGTGGAGAGAGCAGTTCAACTGAAACCTCTCAGAGGATAAATACCTTATATGTAGTAACAATTTTTTATATTTTTTGAGGAATTATTGGGTGCCTCGTACCCCCCATCTTACTGTCACATAAGTCACTCCTGAAACGCTGTGTACAGTTGACTTTTTAAAATTCCCGAACACTTTTAATATTTAAAATAAAAGTGTTTCAAATAATTTTTATTTATTCCTTTATTTTTAGGTTGTCAGATTGTTGCAGTACCCATGTTTAACTTTAAATGCAGAGTGAAATTGAATGACACTCTGCCTCACTTCAGCCACATGGATAGTTTTATCCCAAAAAAAAGAATGTTTCTGAGGAACATGTGCCTTATTAATACTTGTAGCCCTGCTCTTTTATATGAAAAATGACTAAAGAATTACTCGAGAGGCTAGCTCTGAGAGGTTGGAAAGTCACGATGCAGGACCATAAGGATATGAGTGGCACATAAATCATAAATTGTCATGAAAAAATTATCTCACTTTCAAAATTCTCAATTTCCAGATTCTACCACTCTTCACAATACTCTTGTCCTCACAGCTCAGATCTCCTCAGATATTTTACTCAGCAGCCGGTATACCTCAGATTGATAGAATATATTAAGATCTACTGTACTTACTTAGGGAAAATGACATACTTTCAGATGTCGTACTTGTGATTGCTTGGGCTTGAATGGTTCATACGTTATTCCCCCGAGAGGACAGTGGTTAATTGTGTGTTAATGGTGCATCTTATGAACCTGTTATGCTATTTTTGTTATAATCCCTAATGGGCATGAGGAAAGTAGAACCCAATATGCCGCCATTGCTATCAGGTCGCCTGTGTATCTTCTTACTAGAGATTGGGAAACCCATTCATTTTTTGGAACCTGTTAACTCTGGACCGGTCCTTTTTGCCACATGTTCCATTTCACTCGTTTACCGTTCCTTTCTTATTAGTGGTCATGTACATATTTTTATTTTTAACATGTTCTCGGAGGTTGAAGAATGTAAATAACGTAGAAATATTAAGTATACCGTAATGACGGCGTTTAAGAATGTTGGATGAAATAAAATATGGAAGGTAAAATTACCAACTTATTACATGGTTTCGTGAATAGGTTTAATTTATATAAAAAAGTACTCCTAGTTACACCGCTAGCATCAGCCTATGAATTTCTGTGGTATTATAAATAACATCCTATTTTGCAAAGATAACAGGGAGGGACGAAAGGAATGATGGACCGAAAAGAACGACGGACCGACTGGCCGAAAGGACCGACTGACCAAAAAGAACGAAGGACCGATTGACTGAAAGGAACGATGGACCGACTGACCGAAAGGAACGGTTGTTCCATAGAAGTCGGTCCTCGGTCTCGCCGTTCAATCCATGGACCCGTTCCTTCGGACCCGTTTGTTCGCGAACGACCTACCTCGTAGTATACTTGAAGTATACTACTTACTCCTTGCTACTTGCCTTAAATGATGACGTCACCTTCGAAAACAATAAGTCCTCCTTTGAAGAAATGTGTTCGACGCCTCCGGATGACTTCAGCCGCACTCTTCTGTTCGGATCGGCGCCGGCCCGCATCATGGCCTCCAAAAATGGAATTTTGCACATGGCGGCGGCGACGTAGAACGGCGTGCGGCCAAATCGATCCTCGGCGTGGGGATCCGCCTTCGACTGCAGTAGCGCTTCGACGACGCCCTTGTCGCCCATTGCGACGGCGATGTGAAGGGCCGTGAGTTGGTCCATTCCGAAGCGGATGTCAACGTTCCCGCTGGTGGTTATCAGTGCCATCTTGATTGAAATCGGTTCGCGGGAAACGACGGCTTTTAGGAGTTTCGTGGCGAATTCCCGCTCCGATTCGGTCATTTCGGACGAGGTGGAAACGCGGGCGTCTCCCTCGCCGCTTGAATGAGACCCCTTGGTTTTGCGTGGCGCGGTCGAGTCCCTTTTCGGTACATTTTTCGATACCTTGTCGGCACCCTTTTGCTGGAGGGGCTGAAGTTCAACGATGTGATGGTCGTCTTTCTTCTTGTTCGAAGGCATCGCTCACCTGGAAAACATTTTTGAGAAAAATTGATGAACGAGCCCTCGTAAAATGTGGTGGTAGTTTTTAGTCTATATGTTTTCAAAATTAATTTTAAAAAATAAAAGTAATCGATAGCCGTTATCTAAATAAGAAAATTTCTTTACTATTCATTTTTATGTATTTAAAATACATTTAACTGGTTTAGAGACGGGAAAACCCGTTCATATTTGGGAACTTGTTCACTCTGGACCGGTCCTTTTAGGGACACGTTCCTTTTCACTCGTTCACCTTTCCTGTTTTACTAGTGGTCACGTATTTTTATTTTTAACATGCTCTCGGTGCTTAAAGAATGTAAAAAAAAACTTAGAAATACTCAGTAAACCGTAATGACGGCGTTTAATGATATGGGATGAAATGAAAGATGGAAGGTGATATGACCAACTTTTTCAATGGCAAATAAGTTTTACTTAAATATAAAAGTACTGCTAATTACACTGCCAGCATCAGAGATGAATTTTTGGGGGATTATAAAGAACATCACATCTCTTAAAGATAGGAGCGTATTACCGAAAAGAACGAAGGCCCGACTGATCGATAGGAACGAAGGGCCGACGGACCGATTGACCGGAAGGAACGACAGACCGAAAGGAACGGTCGTTCCATACCCTGGCGGTTTTTGAGAGGGCATTCGACATTGTTTAAGCATTTTTTTAAGCTTCAATAAGGCGTCGTACATCCTGAGCCATTGCTCAAATAGGCGTTCAATAAACACATTTGTGAACGCTTAAGGCATTTTGTAAGAGTTTCTTAAAGATTCTTAGGCGTTTCCTGGACGCTCCGTGAACGCTTATGGTCTTGGTGAGGTTTTTTCAGGCGTTGTTGAGTGTTCTCGGAAATGGCTTTTACAGCGGTTCATAGGCGTTCGTTGAGAAATGAAAACGCTTAGTGGGACCGGGTGGTAGGGATTCATATAGCGTTCTGTGGGCGTTTCGCCGACGCTAGGCGTTGTCTGCCCTACCGATAAGCGTTTGGTCCATCATTGGGGACAGCCCCAAATGTTTTGGCCGCGTCCATGTGACGCCAAATACGATTCGGATCCTGGATAACAGTCAAGAAACAATACTGTAGTGACATGATTTTCCGGGCGCGATCGATCTCCTCGGTACGCCACAGTTGCTACCAAAGATTATAATACACAGATTGCTATTATCGAAACAAAGTAAGAAACACGCTTCGTCATATACTACTCCGTTTCCGCGAATCACCCCGTGCAACACAACCTCGAGTTGGCTCGATTTCTATTTCGTCGATGTACATGGATACCATTGATACAATTTAGCGAATGTGTATGAGGCGTAAATCACAACCTTTTGATTGGGGGAACTATGTCCTACCGAGGAGAGAATGGTATGCTGCACATTAACTCTGACATCTATGAGTGATATTTGCAAAATAGTCATGGCACAAAACTTACTTCGACGGTATAGAAACTAGCAATAGAGGATGGTGCGTGAGTTAAACTTGTTCTCGATCGCGGCTACTATTTACCGAGCTGAACCTATACCGCCATGAGCGATCGTGGCAACTGCTACTTACCGAGATGAACTATAGCATCTTACGCGACCAAGCCGTTCGAGGGTCTACTGCACGTTCAACGTGCACGTGTAAAAATTAGCTTTTGTAGAGAGCTCGTGAATGCCGTAGAAAAGCCCAGTAGGGAATTTCCTATGCGTTTGGAAAATCTTTCGCGAAAAGCATTAAATGAGAATTCATTATCGGCGTAACAACGTCCGCTCACCAAGAATTCGTAGTCAGTATTACAAATGCTCAAGCAAACGCCGAGGAAAGTATTCCAAGGCTTTTGTTGGGCGTTTATTGAGAGGTTGCTTGCAAGCCTCTGGCGAGCGCTTGTAAATGCCGGAGGTACGCCTAGTAGAGCATTATAAAAGCGTTTAGAAGGTGTTTTCTTGAGAAAGCGCCCACAAGGTATTTGCAGTGCTCAACTAACGCTCGGGAAACGCTCGACAAATGCTCTGTTACCCATTCCCACTCACCGCAAAACCGCCAGGGTCCTTTGCAGTCGGTCCTCGGTCGTCCCGTCGTGTAGAGAGCCGCAAGGCCCAGCGGTAAGGCGCTGCCGTAAAGCCCATTCTCATTCAATCAGTCATTCTCCATTGCTTAAGTAGGTCGTAACAGATCGACA
This sequence comes from Ceriagrion tenellum, assembly GCA_963169105.1. Lineage (NCBI taxonomy): Eukaryota > Metazoa > Arthropoda > Insecta > Odonata > Coenagrionidae > Ceriagrion > Ceriagrion tenellum. The sequence goes on along the minus strand of OY720642.1, from coordinate 85,453,648 downwards.
TGGATATCTAAGACAAATGATAGTGGATATAGTTTCTGCGCGTCGCGGAAATTTCATATTCGTTGTATGCTAGTGCTTCCAAAATAATTTCTAAAATTTTCACTACGATGTTGGCAAACATCCGATATCAGCATCTAACCTCAAAAGTACTTCCGCTAAAGCATTGGGCCGTGACTGACACCGGCAGTAGTAGCTCGCCAGTAGGTACAGCGTGTAAATAAACACCAGTATTGCGTGCTCAGATTGGCTGACATTTTGCCTGGCGTAAGCCGTAAAGATGGAACTTGACCATCTTCCTGACGGCAGTGCCTTACGGCTAACGTCAGTGCCTTGTGGCTCTCTTACGGCATACGTCCATAAGTACAATGGGCTTAAGGATGATTGCTACGGCTTACCTCCATTGTAGAATGGGCTTTAAGAATAGGTAAATATGTGTTAAATACTGTACAAATTTGGCCGAAGCAAAGAAGGTTTGAAAGAACTGGGACAGTATGGAGGGAAATAGTATACTATCGAAGACAGGTTTATTGGTGTATCACCGAGCAATAAGATAGTCCGGGCAAGATAGTTCTTTAGTCATAATACAGGCTATATTCGAATTATACGTTTTAATTTCACCAGCTGTAGGACACATGAATTAAATATTGCATCATTAACTGTGCAATAATATGGTTTTATATGACAGAAATGGTAAGTAATTAAATTAATATATCTAAATAAGTCTTTAACTTCACTCATTTTTTTTCGCGCGGTGCGTTTGAAACTCCATAAAAGTTTATTGTGATCCCGAAGAATTTACTGCGGTGACAATATGATGAATTTTCAATAATAGTTGAGAAAAAATGCAAACTACACGCACTTACTTTTTTTACGACATCGAAGTGTTAGAATTCCTCATTTTGTAAATAATGTCTCTCAGGAGTGCATAAACGTACCATTTCCCATATAAAAGGGATGGTATTTTCTGGCAAATATCTCCGAAAATAATGAGGTAAGGGGTTGAATTTTTGGTGTCATTAATAAGGGTGAGATATTTTTCTCTAAAATGAGACCAAATTCATTGATTTCTAGGTAAAATGAAATTTCGCTCAAACTATCTTAAGCTCTTCTGACTGCACACGGATACGCACAATTCTGGCGTCGCTTTGGGGGTTACCATGGTGGTAGGAGGAGCGATAAGGACCGAGGTTAAAGAGGGGAACGGAAGCTAAAACGTCATTTTCATTAAAAGGCCGGTTCTATGATGTTTGGTTAGCTTTAACCGCTAGATGACGTGGTAGCCTTTTCGATGACTTGGTTTTTTTATAAAACATCTGAATTTCGGTTTGTTGGAGCGGGTAATGAGTGGGATATGTATCAGCTTAGCTTTCACCCGAGAAAATATTTAACCGAAGATTATAAAATCTGTTCTACAAGTCTTGATTTCTCTTAAGTTAAGCTGGTGTTCGCGCAGAACTCGGGATTGTCACAAGTATGCACAATGACGCATGCATATACAAGTCACTTACCGGAAACGAGTGCTTTTTCGGAAAGAGACACTTGCTGCCTGAACCTCACTTACACGGCTGGTAGATTTTAAGCTATCCGGGACTAGCCACGGAGTTACACTTTTACGGAGTCACCCGCAATGCACAAGTGCGCGAAATTCCACAGAGAAAAAAATCATCCGCCTTGACCGGGATTCGAACACGGATTCCTCGATTTCCGGACGAATGCTTTGGCCAGTTAAGCTACCGAGGCGTCCTCTTTCCCTGTGGATTTTTGTTTGAGTTTTTGTTCCCGGATTTGGGTTCGAATCCCGGTCAAGGCGGATGATTTTTTCCTCTGTGGAATTTCGCACAATACACGGCTGGTGTCCTAACACCCCCTGCCACGCGCCCATGCGGCGGCTCGCAGGGTAGTATGTAGATGTGGAACGATCAAGGACAAATGAAAGGAGAAAGTCACCAATGAAAATTGATATGTGGCGTTGAAGAGAAAATATGAAAGCTGAGAAAAGATGAAGAGACGAATTAATTGGACACATTTTTCTACGCGGTTGCCTCTTATATATAGCGAAGGAAGAATGAACAAATGAGGGAAATTCCCGCGGAAGACTTACCAAAGGTGTCAAGGTCAAGTATTATCGATGAATGAGACAATTGGCTGGAGGGAAAGTGGAGTGGAATCCAGTTCTCTATATGATGATTATTCATGACAACGGTCGCGTCGAAGCATTATTGTTTCCGTGACGTTTCATCTATAAATCTTCCTTCACACATCACCTTCATTTATACGCAGCCTTCGCGCCACCGCCAGGGTGTGCGGCAGGAAGAAAATGGAATAATTCTGCCGTCACTTGATGTCGAAATTGCAACCCTTGTTTGAAAGTTCAATACGCTACTACTGGGCCGTTACAGTTACCAATACACACTTTACACTTGCAATTCATCGCTCTGTCTTCACACGCGTTCATCCATCATTCGAGAAGTTCTACGTAGCGTCAGATAGAAAATATGAAAACAAAAATAAGAAGTGACGATTTGATTTGGATGCATACTTCTCTCCGTTAAAGTACAACGGATATCAAGCGAAGAGTGGCCCAAGCCAGGAAAGCGTTCATGGTTGTAAGACAACTGCTGTGTTCAAAGAAGATAGGGCTACAGACTTCGAAACAGAATATGAAAACATTCGTGTGGAGATTGGCACCCCATGAATCGGAAGCATTGACCATTGGAAAACTATACCAAAACAGACTAGACGCCTTCGAGACCTGGGGCTGGAGTATGCTGAAGATAAAATGGACGGAAAAAATAAGAAATGAAGAAGTTTACAGAAGATCAGAAGGGAAAAGGACCAAATGGAACACTATGGAGGAAAGAAGAACAAGATGGATTGGACACACCCTGAGACACAATGAGTTTGTGCGGAACATTGAAGGCAAAATAGAGGGAAAAGTCCCCAAAGGAAGACTTAGGAATAAGTTCATGGACCAAATAAAGAAGAAAATACATAGGAAAAGATAGGTGGAGGTAAGAAAATTGAGAATAGCATTAGATAGGGAAAGAAGGAGGGCTGCAGTCAACCAATCTTTGGAGCGAACGACCAATGATGATGATTGCTATCAGCAGCCTCTTTGAAAACGGTGACGGAATGAGATCCGAAAGGGAAAAATCGCCAAGAGAGATTTTCCGAGGACTTGAAGGTGAAGCATGTCTTACGAATGAAGCTATTGGCTAATGGTTAAGTGAAGTGGAAGCCAGTCTTCGAATTGATGAGTTCTTATGACAACGGTTCCACCTAAACCTGGTTTTTCTGTCGTTACACTCCATCTAAACACCTGTTTCACGTATCATCTACTTCTGCAATATACCCTACAAACTGCCGCTAGGTTGTATGGCAGGGGGAAGAGGAACAAATATTTGTGGTCACTCAGACTCGTACCTCCAACTCGCGAATACGGGAGTCGAACACTCAACACCGCCTCGGGCACCAACACAGAATTTAACTTAAATATTCCTGGCCGTTTCTTCCCCCACGCTCTTCCTTGGAGCTTCCTCGCTCGGGAGGCCGTCATGCCTCAGAACGTGCGTAATAGTTTTTCCTCCTCTTATTCTCCGGGTTTAAAATTCAGCCTGTCATATTCGTAGCTCTTTTTAGGAATCCTACATGGACGATTACGTACATCTGTCGAATTAATCTTCGTCACTCTTCCTCAATACTAATTTTCATTATACGCAACAGCGATAAGTCGTAGAAAAATGGTGTTTTTCCGCGATATTTAAGCTTACCTCAGTCGCCGGAGCATGGCCTTGCGTCCTTCCACCGCGAACGACAGCGACGAAGTCAAGTCTGAGAGCAGTGCGGACTAACAGGAAATGGTCACGTGGTCTTTGCCCGCGAGGAGCCAAATTGTGTGTGAGTGTCTGTATGTTATGATTTCATCGCCACCACTGGAGGTGAGCGGTCTTTCGTGAACTCTGCCGCTGGAGTTCATGTAGTCGGAAGATATTGTGGTGATGAGGTGACACCCCAAATTTTGCTTCATAATGGGCATTTTTCGGACTCTCATGCGAGAGAACTATTCTTGGCGTCAACGGCTTGGGTCGAGGCGTGAATCTTGGAAGAAAGTGTCCAGCTCTGCGTGCGTTGATTCACGCGAGTGCCTGTTTGCGATGTTTTCTTTGTCACGCCTGCGGATTGATTGGTATTTAGCGTGATTCATCGACTGCCGAGATAATCTGCACCCAGGCCCGGATTCACAGACGGCGACGTCCAAGGCCAGAGAATTTTCGCCCCATCTCTCGCCTTTACTGTTCGCTTTTTACTGTTCGTACTGTTTACTACTCGACGCTTTTAGTTATCGTACATTTTTCGTTGCCCTATAACGTTAAGACTCCATAGTAATACACTATTTTGACTCTATATTACTATATAATTAATACTCCGCATTGCTGTATAATTAAGACTCCACATTACTGTATAATTAAGTCTCCTTGAGTATAATTTTAAGATTAATATTATGCCGGCCCCTTGTCGTCAAGGTGCCCCGCGCCGAAATGTCCCATTCCCCTACCCAAGCAGCCACCCATGATGAGCCAATGTCGGGAAAAAGATGCTGATGAGCCAATGTCGGCCCAATATTAGCTAACAATATTGGGCCAATGTCGGAATGATAACATTTTATATTATTTACCCAATATTGGCTTCATATCATTAGCCGATATTGGTTTGGTATTGACAGCCGAGATTCATCCTTGAGAGCACTTAAATGGAAGTTAAGCATTAATTCAGAGTTGAATGCTCAAAAAGCTGCCCTAACGGAGTATCATTTTGGATTATGCAATGCGCATATTTTGGTTTCGGTTAATGTACTTTCCCTGGCTTCTGCGATCATGATATGATTTGGGGTCTATATTGGCTCCTGATATTGGGCCTATGTTGGCTTCTGATATTGGGCCTATATTGGTTCCCGGTATTGGACCAATGTTGGCTCAATGACGGTAATTACGGACTGATGTTACCAATGTATAGCCAATACTGGGCCAATATCCAGCCATTATTCATGGCTATTTGGGTAGTCCTGCTGCCAGTCTATATGAAAAATATATCACATTTATACTCCACCAAAATTGTATTTTCTTTCAATTAATGTTGACATCCCCTTTAAGGCTAGAAATGAACGAAAAGGGATTGTCTTGGTAAGCATTGCAAGTTTAGGGGCCATATTTGAATTTGGAAAAGAACAGTAAGTAATTACGATATGCAACGGACGTGCCTCAATGCTGAAAACGTTAAAGTGGTTACAGAAAATCACCAAAAACTCTGTTCCTCAATAATACCTATCAAAAAAATGAAAACTACTTCTGCTACTCGCAAAATTAATTTTATTTTTAGTCAATCAAAAAAATTCATTTAAAAAATTATTAAACGTAATTCAAATAACTGGTCAGAAGGGAATGGGTATCAAAGATTGTGAATTATACCAGTTATTAAGCTATTCAAGTTAGTGGTTATCATTGAGAATTATTTTAGTTGTAAATATAAGGTTTTGCATAAGTTAAAAAAATCAGTACCTACTGAGGGATAATATGTGGTATAAACCAAAAAAGTGTTACACATTGCATGGAAAGAGTAATCTGACGGTGAAAGTACCTACCATATTCAAAAATATGCCCCAATAGCTTATAAAATTAACTAAAATAGGTGAGGTTAAAAATATATAAAAAAACGGCTCTTCCAATGTAAAATAATATGGATATAGAGGTTATGTTCCAAATTTTTTCTACCGTATAAAATTATATAGACATAACTTTGAAAACAATAAAGATTTATAAGATCAAAATAGGAACGTGCTGACAAGCTATATGAACAGCTCATCAGGATCTACGGTGGTGTGATAAGTAGTTTTATTACTTGTTGATGAGTTTTTGTGATTGATGATATTGACACAATGTAATGATAATGAGTACAATGTAATAAACAAAGAACATTTTATATGTTATATTTATATGTATGTGAATGAAACTGTGTGTATGTACGATAAATTAAATTGAATTTTGAAAAAATATTTTAAAAATATAATTTGAATTTACATTTAAAGAAATTATTCTGGCAATTTGATTAGTTGTGTACGAATATTGCACTGATTTTGTAACGATTGTGACATAATTCTCATTCTTTACCTATAGCACTGTAAATTGTTCATGACTTTGCTCAATCACCAAGGTTATTTAAATATCGTTCTCGGGCTTCGCACCGGGTAATGTTTTCATAATTTTAATAGAGGCACCGGATTCCAACTGACAATGAGTAATACCTGGTGGCCAGTGATCAAATGTATTAAAAAGACGAGAAAATGATTCAACGGCTGGCGGAACACGTCAGCCAATCATAGGGATCGCAACCTTCATTGTTGGGGCATCAGCAGCTTGATTAATTTTAGTGTTATAGCGGTCACGTCGGAAATAACACGTGCCTTGAAAATGGAAAACAAGTCGTTTTCCAAAACGTCGGCGGATTTTGAAAACATTACCCGGTGCGAAGCCCGAGAAAGATATTTAAATATAATACACCGGGACAATCTTAAATCATTCACCAAGGTTATGTTTCACCATACAGTAAGCAGTAACAGCTCACTCTATGGTTTTACTTATGCGCTGAAAAATATTCCATTGCAATAGATATACATGGCGTGCATGCTGCTCATAGAAAATACACTAATATTTTTTCTATTTTCTGGGATTTCATTTTTTTGCCAACCGAACTATCTAAACTGTGGATTTATTAGAAAATAAGAATAGTTTATTCCTTACTTCTTAAATACAAATTATATTCCAATTTAACAGCAAAGTGTGAAGTTTTAGGTTACCCCAAAGATTAAAAACCCTGTGTGGAGGTAACCAAGAATTTTGTGCTAAGTAACGTAACGAAATATTTCAGGTTTAAATGGAACTATACACAATTTACATAAGCTTTTATAATTTCCTTTCAAACAAACAATTTTATGGACATTTGGGAATAATATTTCAATATCGTCATGATCAAATATCCATTTATTAATTTGCTTTAATTGTAAATTAACTTTGTTTCCTATTTCAACTGGCCTCGGAAGTAGATTAAAGATTTTTGGGGCAAAATAAATAAAAATTCTCTGATATAAATTCAAATGTGACCTGAGGGTAGAACATTGAATTGAATTTCGATCGTAGATTGGCTGAAAACAATCATATTTAACTCGTATACATCAATTTTGTATTTATGTAATGAGGATTTTATTATTAAACTAACTCTTAGCTAGATATTGATAATCTGGTATTGTTTAATGGTGTTGCATCTTTTTATATGAATTCCCCTTCCAACGCGGATAGGCTGGCCGGGCCTACCTGGCCCATGCGTAAATCCGGCCCTGTTTGTACCAATGAGGAAAGTTGACCAGCTTGCCGTAAGAGATATGATTGACGGAAGAAGACGGGATGGGGAGAACCTTGAAATGGAAAATGTTATTTCAATAGACGGCTTCCGGCACGAGAGAACAAACGATTGATTTGTAATTGTTGGCTTGAAAATATCTACATACTACCATACGAGCCGCCGCGTGGCAGGGGATGTTAGGACACCAGCCGTGTAAAGATGTAAGGGATAGGGCTATGGGAGGTGAAATAGTGACGTGTAATATGGGAGTGCATTTGGATGGAACTCAGTTTTTATTGTGGGGGCTTAATGTTCGCGGAAAGAACGAGATCTTGTACCTAACTGTTCGGCAATGCATCTCTCTTATTTCATCGCTTCTGTCAGACCAAGAAATTTAGTTGGGCGCCTCTCCGGACCTCGGAACTGCGATATTACGCCTATTGTATGGAACCTTTGCAGAAGTGGGTTTTCTCTCCGCCCTTCATATCCTCTATTGGTGTCTGCGCTCATAATTGACATTTGAAATTGGAAATTTCAAATGTCAATTGGGTATTTCACGACGTGCTTACGGAAACGGGGCTCGTAAAGAGGCCCTAAGGGTCATGATCATCATAACCCTTAGGGGTGGGCTGTTCTATACTTAACTTAAGGTGCCTCTAGCTTGGCTACTTCTACATCTACATCTTCATATTACCCTGCGAGATGCCACATTGGCGTGTGGCACGTTACAGGGGGTGTTAGCACACCAGTCGTGTTAATATGTAAGGGATAAGGTTTTGGAAGGTGAAATGGTCACGTGTATTATGGGAGTGTATTTGGAGGAGCTCAGTTTTCATTGTGGTCGCTCATTGTGCGCGGCAAGAACGAGTTTTTGTGCCTATCTGTTCGGTAGAGTATGTCTATTATCTTATCCCTTCTGTCAGACCTAGAGATATAGTGAGACGTCATGATGATACTCTCTGTGTCGCTCTGAAACACACCAGTTCTGAATTTCTCAAGCAGCCTAAGCCTAATGTGTAGCCTCCGAGTGTCTAGGGGCTCCCACCTCAATCCCTCTAAAATCACACAAAAAAATCAAGTTATGACATCAAGACATGGTCCGCGAAGCTTGTAGCGATTCATTGTCTCCGATCAGAACCTCTTTAATTTAAAGTTAAAAAGGTTTTTTCTGATAACTTACCTAAGTGGCGTTCACAATAGATAATGTCAATATATTAGCGAAGGCACAAGCTCAGAATAAACATTTCACGCCTAAGCCTCTGCTTACGCCAACTCAAATGTATGTATCTTATCTCGTTTTCCAAAAAAATGCGATAACTCTCAAAAAGCTTCCGGCACCGGGGAGGATACATTTTTTTTGGTATTTGTTGATGCGGAAATATCACGGAAACAAGATACATATAACGATTTCCCATCCTGCAAAATCTAGACATTTTCAGAACATAGAAAACTTGCTGAAATTCAGCAAAATGTCTTAACTTCAGCAAATTCTTGGACTTCACCTAAAAGCAGCGCGCTTCGTTAAAAACTCCCATGAGCGTATATACATATAGTGTCTCACAAATTTTAGAGGGATTAAGGTGGGAGCCCCTAGAGACTCGAAGGCTACGCGCTAGGCTTAGCTTGCTTGCGAAATTGAAAATAGGTATGTTTCAGAGGGACACACAGAATATTATCACGACTCCTCACTACATCTCTAGGTCTGACAGATGCGATAAAATAAGAGAGATACACTGCCGAATAGATAGGTACAAAAAATCGTTCTTTCCGCGAACAATAAGCGACCACAAAAAAATTAAGCTCCACTGAATACACTCCTAAAATTCATGTCACCATTTCATCTCCAAAAAACTTTACACCTTTACACGGCTGGTGACCGAACACCCCCTGCCACACGCCCATGCGGCGGCTCGCGGGGTATCATGTAGATGTAGATGAACCTCACAATTGTTTTGCTGAAATTCAGCAAAATGCCTGAATAGAAGGTAGTCTTAGACATCAGCAAACCTGTACATTGCTTTTTCTCTAAAATTTGAATGAAATGATATCATGATACCCTTCCACAACGCCTCGCTGAGTACAGTTGCCTTAATTTAATAACCATTTTTGTCAGTGTATTCACTCCTCTATATTTAAATTTCTTGAATCTTTGGGCAAATATGTACTTGGTCATTGTTCTTTTAACCAATCTTAAACCTAAGTATGTACAAGAGAATTATTTTTTGTCTTGATACGTAATTAATCCAGCACTCGTTTACATTTGGTATTAAAGTTATACTTAAAGCTGAATGGCATATATTTCTAACTTTCTAATAAATATTTTTGGAAATTATGTTGTAGCCTTGTTTTCGTGAGGAAATCCTATCCGAATTTTCAGTCAATATAATTTTAAGCCTTAAACTTTTCAGTCTTAAAATTTGCCGAATTTCAATAAGTTTTCCTCGCTTAAAATTTTAAGCTTACCAGATTTGATGATTAGTGTGATAGATGGCAACTAGAATTAAATTTGAAGAAATGCGCGATTATGAATTTTTGCAAAAAGAATGTCTTTCCCCGGAATAATTATTGCATCAAAGAAAACAAAATATGTAACGTAGATTCAATTAAATACTTAGGCGTCACCATCACTGAAGACATGTCATGGGGGAAACACATCAGGGAAATAACTAGTGTTGCAAACCGTAGATTAGGATTCGTAAAAAGGGTTCTAGGCAAATGCGATGAGAGAGTACGAGAAAGAAGCTATTTTACACTTGTCAGGCCTCATTTAGAATATCCCGCTAGTACATGGGATCCGTATGAGGAAGGTATGATTAAAGAATTAGAGCGCGTGCAAAGGAGATCTGCTAGGTTTGTTAAAGGCCGTTATGATAATTGTATAAGTGTTACGAGCTTAATAGAAGAACTAGGATGGGAATTACTATCAGAACGCAGGTTAAAATTTAGGTTAAACCTTTTAAGTAAATTCGAATCAGAGTTGTTCACAGATGACGTTAGATATATATTGAGAACCCCTGCGTATATTGCTAGGTTTGATCATATTGACAAGATTAGAGATATGGATTGTCGTACCGATAGATTTAAAATGTTATTTTTCCCTCGTACTATAAGAGAGAACAATAGGCAGCGTAGCAAAGGGATAGGTAGGTGAAATGTAGTAAGAGTAGTTTATAGTGCATGATGCATGTAATAACAACCAATAATCCCTTTCTTATTATGTAGATACTAACCATCTAGATCCACGTGACCCTATTATCTAGCATGCCTTCATTAAATATCCTAGTTGCATGTCAATAGTGCATGTTTGGTGATCTTCACCCCCTGCCACACACCCTCGTGGTGGCTCGCAGGGTATCACGTAGATGTAGATTTGTTTAAAAGTTTGTCAACTTCAGTTAAGGAAACCTTTGCTGAATTTCAGCAAATTTAAGGAAAAGTTATTACGGTGTATCTTCTTCAAGGCAATGCGTCGAAAAATGGTCCGCAAAATTTAAAAATCCTCGTTCAACGTACTTTTTAATTTACAGTATTTCATTTAAAGTATCTCTAAAATAAAATATCTCTTCTTATTTCATTAAAGATATTTCCTAGATGCTTATATATTACCTAAAACTGATCACATTAGGAAAGGCTTGAGGTGAGAATGAACATTTTTACCGAGCACCGACGATTCTACTCAAGCGAACTGAAATGTCTATACTTTTACTCCCGATCAAAAAAAACGCGATAATCAACTACTTAAATGGGTTGGCTAGAAAACTCTTCATTGCAAACAGATATGAATATCTTATCTCGCTTTCCAAAAAATGCGATAACTCTCAACAACCTTCCGACACCGGGGAGGAAAAGTTATTTTTATAAGTTGACGCGGAAATATCATTAAAAAAAGTTACAACGATTTCCTATCTTCTCCAAGTCGTAACGTCGAGACATGGTCCGCAAAAGTTAAAACGTCCTCGTTCAACGTCCTTTTCAATTGACAGGCTCTTAGTATTTCCCTAAAAATGTTTCTCGGATACGTATATATTAGATAAAATGATTGTATTAGGGAAAGCTTAAGCTGATAATAAATTTTTTGCGAGCACCGACGATTCTACTCAAGCGAACTGAAAAGTCTTTGTATTTCTACTCCCAATAAAAAAAACGCGAATATCAACAAATGAAACGGGTTACCTAGAAAACGCTTTATTGCAAACATATACGAATATCGTTCAGTAAACCCATGCGTGAGCAAATATGAGGGATGATATGGTAAGCCCTCAAAGGATGTCTCGGTGGAAGGAGCCTCGGCGTTTTTTTCCGCTATCGGGAGTCGCTGGACTTGACTGACAATAAGATAACGTGGGCGTGACCTACAAAATATTTCCTCGTGAGACCTCTTGAGAGTGAAAATTAAGCGCGCGAAGTATACGTATGATGCAAGATGACTCCCATCCTGCGATGTATCTATATATACTGATGATAAAATTCGGGGCTGTCTTGTGGTGTATTTGACAAAGGATTAGCATAATTTAATATCAGAGTTACGGATTAATTTCTCTGCATATTTATGTATCGTATATATTATTACAAAAAGGTCTTTTTCTGTCATTCCGTATGTGCTCCGTTAATACTGCGCCTACAGTGATAAATGAGGTATCATTTTAAACGTTGAATCACCGGCTTTTGACGAAAAATACAATCTCAACTCAAATTTCACTATTTACCCATTAATTTGACTTAAAAGTTTCGATTTTTCCACGTCGATTACTCGCTCGAAGTATATCGACTCCACACATTTTTTTATTCTAAACTTCAAAAAAAAAGGTTTAAAATGAAAATAGTACGAAATGCACATAGTGATTGTACATGGGTGAATGGTCATCTGGTAAGTCAATGCAATTAAAACTTTTTGATTTCATATTTATATGATATATTCGCTTACAAAAATAGTTTGCAAACATTTATGAACATAACTTGCTCATGCATGCAATGCATTCAATGTTATAGAACTATAGAATGGAAAGAGGCACAACTTCACGAGGCAGGCCTCGAGGCAGACCAAGAGGACGGGGCAGACCTCTTGAACCTGTCACTGAACACAGACGAAGGGTTGGCGATAATCAACTAATATGTTGGCCATGGTTACGTGCTTAAAAGACTGAAGGAGGCGCCATCTTTTAACACACACGTTTAGTCAGATTATTTACATTTTACGTGCAATCAATGTGACCGTTTATGTCTACATTATGTATCTTTAACACTAACATAAATAACATATAATTGCCCATGGGAAGAAACAGAAGAACAGGAAGAAAGAAGGAAGAAACAGGAAGAAGCTGCACACTGTGCGAAATATTCGCACGGGTCAGCTAGTCTACAATACTCACGAATATTAGAGATTAGCAAATATAATATATAAGAACCTAAAAGATTAGCATAATTTTAAAACATAGTTATGGATTAATTTCACTGCATATTTATGTATCTACAATACTCACGAATATACGAATTTCACGTTGAATTAATCATTTTCCTGGATCGGGATTTGAACCCAGAACCATAAAGATTAAACCAAATATTAAATAAAGATTTAACCAAAAAAATAATAAAATTGAAAGAAAAGCTGCACCCTTCGTTAAAAATTTACTACGAGCGAACATATAGTGTTTCACAGCTTTTAGAGGGATTAAGGAGGGAGCCCCTAGAGACTCGGTGGCTACACGCTAGGCTTAGCTTGCTTGAGAAATTCAGAACTGGGGAATTCCATGTGAACCGACCGTGGTTTCGACAATATCTGTCATTATCAAGGTTTACCTTTGCCATTACCTTGATAATGACAGATATTATCGAAACCATGATCGGTGAAAATAAATTTGTGTGGAATGTACAAAGTGAGATCTGATTTCACGCGTCGCTTTTCCACAAAGTAGAGCCTGAAACTTAAACTGGTCTCTGACAGAAGTGATAAAATAAGAGAGATAAATTGCCGAACAGATAGACACAAAAACTCGTTCTTTTCGCGCACAATTATCGACCGAATTCACTCTGGAATAATTGTATTTAGTAAAACATTATACACGGGCGTGAAATTGCCATTCAAGATGCATTGTCACGGGATCGAAGCCGATTACATGAATTTCGATAAATGAACGCCTTCGTACTAACAATGAACTTTCTGGACTTGAAAAAGCAAACACGACCTCTCATATTAATGTCGTTCACGTTTTTTTATTTCAATAACAGAATTCCGTGAGTCTAAATGATTCGAATGTTTATTTGTTCTTCCTAGCAACCACCTTACAAACAAAATACAAGCAGCATGCATCACACTTCTCGTGATTATATCGTTTTTTTTCGGGATTTCTAGTGTATCAGTGGAATAGTATGCATCAATACTTACTTAAGTTGCTTAGGAAATTCAAAACTGGTGTGTTTCAGAGCGACACAGAGAATATTATCATAACGCTTCATTGCATCTCTAGGTCTGACAGAAGCGATAGAATAAGAGCTCAGGTACTTTGCCGAACAGATAGTCATGAAAACTCGTTCTTTCCGCGCGCAATAAGCGATCACAACAAATAATGAACCCCACTAAATTCACTCCCATAATACACGTCACCATTTCACCTCCCAAAACCTCATCCTCTTCATTTTTACACGGCTGGTGTCCTAACTACCCCTGCGACACGACCATTGTGACAGTTCGCAGGTAGTATGCAGATGTAGTTACCGCTCTGAGTTCTCCAACCGACAGGCGTGGTCTTGCGCGGTAAATTTGCAGTGAGGTAAAATCTGTTATCTCCTCCGTGGAGAAATACAGTGAATTTAAACCTCTTCAGAGTTCTATCAGAAACTAGCGGACCCGACCACGTTGTCCTGCCCAAACGTTGGCTTGCCAGCTATCAGAGAGTTCAGCAAACGTTTTTTCGATATTCGAATTTTCGATAAACTATACACTAAGTGACATTTGACGTTGAGTTTGACATTTCAATCTTTTCGTTTCGTCGAAATAACGCCAAGCTAGGACGCAAGTGCGACGACTTGCGCATGTGTTGATTCGTGCGCCAATAAAACACAGAATTCGACATTAGCATCTGCCACCTACGGTACACAAACATAACTATAAATTATTCTCAGATGGTCAACTATTCATGAACTTCTCAGAAGATTTTAACGGTCAATTTTAAAAATATTGGGGGAGAGGTTGGGTGGTGAAATTTTGGTGTTATATGTTCTGATATGCGAAAAATCTTTAAAATAATATAAAAAAACGTCAAAAAAATTTCCTAGAACCCCATCGCCAGGTCCAATCGTATATCTAAACCTTCCAGGGACCCACTCAAACACACACAAAAAGTTTCATCAAAATCGGTCCAGCAGTTTAAGAAGGGCTTCAGTGACATACACACGTACAGAAGAATTATATATATAAATGATGAGTGGTTTGAGATTAATTGAGGTTATTGCCTTGGTGGCTTTTGCGTACCTTTCACATGCACCTCTGAGCGTAATCCCTCTTGCAAAACGCTTCGCTGTACAACGCCAAGGTCCTTCGTTCACGGCGAGTGGGATGCCTGTGTTTTCGGCGACACGCTCACGCCACACGGGCAATTTCGATGTTCTTTTATCAATCGGGAAGACGAGCTTTCGCTTGAGTGAAAGCGCCCTCTCCTCTAAACTTCTCCGTTCATCCCGCGGCTGTGCTCTCTTCTCCTGTGAGACGTGTTATACCTTTGCTCGTGAGCTGTGGTGTGAGTATTGACCCCGATATCTTATCGCGGGCGGAGTTGCATTTCTGGTTTACCGTCTCGGACCCAGTGCTATCCACGTCCTGAAGCGTGTGTTCATACATCTCTCGGAAGGGTGTACTCACGCAGTAGCCTAGTGAAGTAATTTGAGCGAGTATTTCCTTTTGTAAGCGTATCGCCGGCACACACAATCGAAACACGTGCGGCACAGAATTAAAGATACTGGGGTTTTGTTAAGCGTATAATAGGAAGGTGCTGGGATGAAAAAGTAAAAGAGAGATGCTACTTCGCTCTGGTTAGGCCACACCTCGAATACACCGCGAGAATTTGGGACCCTGGTCATAAAAATTCAACCAACAAAATTAATAAAATACAAAGAAAATCGGTGCGCTTCGTAAAAAAAACTGCAAAGCGCGAACATACAATGTCTCGCAACTTTTAGAGGGAATAAGGTGGGGGCCCCTAGAGCGGGGGTGGCGAACCTATGGCACGCGTGCCCAAAGTGGCACGCGGAGCTGGGAGGGCGCTAAGGGATACCTCTACCTCACTCGATGGGTTGGCACGCGAGTCGAGCGAGTATACTCTTATTGCATAAAGTTTGGCACTCAATCGCCACAAGGCGCCAAATCGCCACCCCTGCCCTGGAGACTCGAAGGCTACGCATTAGGCTTAGCTTACTTAAGTTATTCAGATCTGGTGTGTTTCAGAGCGACACAAAGAAAATTACCATGACGCCTCACTACATCTCTAGGTCTGACAGAAGCGATGAAATGAGAGAGATACATTGACGAACAGATAGGTACAAGAACTCGTTCTTCCCGCGCACAATTTATGCGACCATAATATCAACTGGTCAGGCTAATCGTAAATACCGATTTGTTAAGCAGTATTTGGAAAGGGCGACGATAAAGTCAGAGAAATCAGCTACTTCCCCCTTGTTAGACCCCACTTGGAATACACTACCAGTATTTGGGATCCACATGAGGAAGACTTAAAAACAGAGCTAGAACGCGTGCAGAGAAGATCAGCAAGATACGTGAAAGGACGTTATGATAGTCTCGCTGGTGTAACTGACCTCTTGCAAAAACAACGATGGGAATCGCTGTCAGACCGTCGATTGAAAATTAGACTCAAACCTCTACGAAAATTTAATACCGATTTATTTCCCGACGAAGAAATAAATATCTTAAGAAATCCAACATACAACGGTAGTAGAAGTATATCTGTGAATGTACTTGCAGCGTATCAATGATGCAGCATCGGAGTGCGGCCTTAATAATATCAAGCTCAGTAGAATTAATTTGATGTACTATCTCGGATATAATGCGCATGAAATATATTGTGCAACTGTGACATGTTTTAGTCCATCCATTTTCTCGCAGGTTATCTCGGCGTTGTTAACCAAGTATTCTGAGTCACCATGGCGAACACTTGACCGTGAGTTGATAAGTCAGTTTTCGCTCGCCGTGGCGGAAGAGCGACTGATTACGTCGAGGAAACTTTCGTAATAGAGCCCGGAAATAAGCGATCCTGGCTTTGATGTCGACTATTCGGATACCATGGGTGCATTTGTTGGAAAAGACAAGGTTAATTCTTGTAGCGTAGACAATAATGAAGATAGAACAGCCATTTAGGGAAACTAGTATATTTAACAGAGTGTAGCGAAAACGCCTGATCACACGTTCCCCGTGTCAATGCAGGCCAACGTCTGCTGTGGCGTCGTAAGTAGAGGTAGGTAGGTACACCTACATGTACAGGCATCAAATAGTCCTTCACAATTAGACGTCCAAGGCGGACGAACACTTCAGTAAACGATCGGATAGGTATCCTTCCACTCGTTTTTACCAGAGCCGGGAAAAAGTCATAAACGTCGTAGTCATATGTTTTTATAATGAAATAGCTGGTTTTTGCCAAAAAGTCTGAACTACGAATAACGACTTTGCGGAATAAACGTCATAAAATGGTAGTAATGGCTGCAGGCTTAACAATGTGGAACCTCTCCATATCGGAAAATGAAAATCAAACTTTGTTATAGCCCACTAAATTGATTTATTTCTTTCGACCCGGGTTTCATCACGTAGCGACATCTTCAGGTACATTGGTCATTTTTGCATCTGTATATATGTATACAGAAATCCAGGTGCAAATGGGGTAAGAGGGGAAGCGAGGGGAAGGGACGGGAGATGGAGTGTGGAGTTGTGGGAAGGAGGCAGAGGGGGAGGGGTGGGCGAGGACAGGACAGTGGTTTAGGCTGAGTAGGGATTTTCCGGCGTTGATGGGTCTCCGGGCAGCGGTGGGTGTCGCGAGTGAGGAGAAAGAATTGAAGGATTAGATTTAGTAAGTATTGAATATGTACTTTCTTTTGAACCACTTACCCAATAGTAACTCTACATATCATAGTTTAACTTTAACAGTAAAATATGCGTCTTACTTTAATTAATTGTGTGTAATTCTCATTGGAAAAATCATTCACCTGGCCTTGGAATCGAACCCAGATCCCTTGATTTCGCACCGAATGCTTAAACCATTTAAGCTACCCAGGCGTCCTCTATCACAGTGATATCTCATGGGGGTTTTAAGGAGCAAGCTGTTCTCACAGGTACCGTGCATATTTTGCCAGAGGTACTCGTTTGCGAGCGCTAAGCGCCACAGTCCACGGGGTAAAGCCCAACTCTAAACACAAAGGTGTTTACTTTGGACATTCTCAAAGAACCACGGAGCTAGCTGCGCAGTTACTTCACCCGCTAGTGTTCACACAATTGTGTGAAATTCACAGTGGAAAAATCATCCGCCTGGACTGGGAATCGAACCCAGATCCCTCGATATTTCGCGCCGAGTGCTTTAACCAAGAAAGCTACCCAGGCGTCCTCTATCACTGTGAATCCCACGGGGACTTTAAAGAGCAAGTTGTTCTCACAGGTACCGTGCATATACTGTGCCAGAGGTACCCGTATACGAGCGCTAAGCGCCACAGTCCACGGGATAAATCCCAACTTTAAATACGGGCACCTCTGGCATTATATGCACGGTACCTGTGAGAACAACTTGCTCCTTAAAGCCCCCATGAGACTTATAGTGCAAGAGGACGCCTGAGTAGCTTATTTGGTTAAAACATTCGGCGCGAAATCGAGATCTCGGAGTTGGATTCCCAGTCCAGGCGAATGATTTTCCACTGCGAATTTCACACAGTTGTGTGCTCATTAGTGGGTGACTCCGTCGAAATAACTGCGTGGCTAGTTCCGTGTTTCTTTGAAAATGTCACATTTTTAGCTAAAGCGTAATGAAATGACCGAATTAAAAAAAAGACGTCATGAAACAGGAAAATAAAAGTTATGAAAGTCATAGAATAAAGGTCATAAAATGGAAAAATAAAAGTCAAATACTCTGTAAATAAAGTCATAAACTCTAGACACAAAGTAAAAGTCTCTGGTTATTACACATGGAACTCCATTGAACTTCCAACACATGCAAGGCTGGGCTCTTCAAGAGGTCAGCCTCGCGAGAGAAATACTGGCCTTGGAGATCAATAGATCACAGATTGATCCACATCGCGTCATCTCCTGCGGTCGTGGGCTCTTTAAGTTCGTTTAAAATAGTCGGTTCCCTTGAATTTACCAGGAGGAAATTTATATCTGCTTCCTGCCCTTAATTCTTCTCAAAAATGCATTGCATAGGCGGCCAGTTAAATTTACACTTTAAAATTAATACCATTCATTTATAATGGGCCTATTAACAGTCTGTGTCGATGGGTACCTCAAATAAAGCTACCTGCCCTAGAATAACATCTGATGGATTCCTGACGATATATGTCTTCTGAATGGTGGAGAATAAACTTACCCGGAGGGTAATGAACTTACCAGGAGGGAAGTTTTATCTTCTACCTGCCTTAGTTCTGCTTAAAAATTCATTGCACGGGTGGCCAGTTAAATTTACACTTAAAAATTTAAATCATTCATTTGTAATGGGTAATTATATTTACAGTCTGTACCGAAGAGTACTTAAAATAAAGCTACCTGCCCTAGAATAACATCTGATGGATTCCTGAAGATACATGTCTTCCGAAGGGTGGAGAATTAACTACGTGATATTCCTGACGTTCAATATCGGAGTAAATTCACCTTAAAAGCCTCGAATTTAATGAATGAGGTGCTGTTAGACGATCCAAGATCGTAAGCCTACTCCTTTTGTCAAAAGCTTCCAACAGAGAATTCGAGGACAAAATACTTATGGGGTCTGTATTCCTCGGCCTAAATCGCCCTTTTAGTTCTGGCTTCTGCCGCCGTTCAGGAGAGATATTTGGTCTCATTTTAAAGAAAAATATCTCACCCATCCAAAGATACCAAATTATCAGCCCCTTACCGCACTGCTTTCCGAGATATTTTCCAAAAAATACCGGCCATTTCAGGTGAGGTATGGTACGTGTATACACTCGAGGGAGGCATAATTTAAAACATGAGATATTTCTAACACCTAGTTTCGTCAACCAATTAACGATGCATAGTTTACATGTTTCCTCAACTTGTTCTGAAAATAAATCACATAGTTACCGCAGTAATTTTTTCAGAATCACAAAACAAAACCTTACGATGTGAGGTAGAGTTAAACTTACCCCGTGAAAAAAATGTGTCAGGTTAAAGACTTATGCAGGTATTTTTATTTAATTACTGAGGATTTTAGGCCGTTTTCGAACTTGGCAAACGCCTAGTTAACTTGATATCAAGTTAACTTGATCCCAAGACCAACCGGGTAGAATCTTGACTTGACCCTTTCGTAGCCCTTTGACGGTGGAAGAGACACCATGCGGCCTTCATTTCGTAAAATATACGAAAAGCGCTATCCGTGTCCATAATCGTCCATAATTATTGTGGGTGATGGAAGTGGATTACTTCTTTAAAATGCTTTCCAACCTTATACGGCAAAGTAACAGAGAATATTATTTTTTAAATCTTATTGATTAGGAATAAAATAATTCTCATACACCATAATATGGTGATTAACTAATATGCTTCGATTACTTGGGGCTGCGAAAGTGGACGACATATCGCTCACTGTATTTCACCACAATCAACGTCTTTGTGCAAAAAAAGGCATAATATTTTTTGCATGTATGAAAAAACACGTAACAATATATGAATGCATTACACTCCGAACTAACTACCTATGATCTCTGACTGTTGACTGATAAATACGCGCGTTGTAACTAACATAATTAAGCTGAAAACAAATTACATTTACTCTAAAGGTTTATTGTCCCACTTCTTTGATGAATGCTGTGAAAACCTCTCCAATGTTAACGTTATTAACAATTATGTTCGTCAGCTAACAATAATGCTGCCAATGAAATTATGTCTACCTTAGAGTACTTTCCATCGGACCATAATTCTTTCATATAATTTCTTTCATCATTATTTCATTTTTTTTCCTTCCACAGTAAGGAAGATAGATTTTGTAGGTTAAATGAAGTAAACAAGGACGGTACATTTACAATTATGGAATTATTCACACAACTATTAGGTCTTACTACAACACGCATAAACAACTATCTTTTATCAGTATATTCACATTTGAAAAGCCTTTAAATATAACGAATTCATCAATTTTTCCGCAAAAAAATAATAAATATCACACAATTATACGTAGTAATGATAAAATAGTATCCATTTGAAAGTTTCTTCACTTCTATCTTCCGTACAAGCCCATATTATCACACCCCGAGTTCGAACTTAAAACTAGCAAGCATAGCAAGTCTCCTTTTTCGTTGACTTGGTATCTTTCCTCGATAGCTAGTGAACAAGCGCTTGGTGATGGCTTGTCCATAACGTCATAGCTTTCGATGCGTACTAGGTTTCAAGGCAAGATGCTAGATTTGCCAAGTTCGAAAACGGCCTTAGTCACGTGAAAATATATAATATAGCCATTAATATTTCAAAATTAACTTCATTCTACTAACAGCTGCTGAAATTGAAACGCAATACAGGAATATGATATCCATCATGACTGGGTAAATATCTCGTTCCAAGTATATTAAGTGAAGTGTGGTTTATGAATTTTTGTCGACTTACCTGAAAAGTTTTTTAAACGTACACTCAATGACTCACGATTCCCGCTCCAACCACCTATGAGTGAGTCTATAATGAAGATATCACATATTATATCGGTATCTGGGATGAGATCAAACCCGCTTCTCCATCGATAATCGGTAATTTCGTTATCCAACAACTTAAGGTAGTTTGTGCGACATAACGTTTCACCTAGAATTCAATGAACTCGGTCTCATTTTAAAGGAAAATGTCTCACTCTTCCAAAGATGCCAAAATATCAGCCAGCCCCTTACCGAACTACTTTCTGAATTTTTTTACGACAAATACCAGCCATTTTTACATTGGTGCGTGTAAGCACTCCAGAGAGACATTATTTTAAAAAATCAGGAATTCATAACTCCTAGATCGCGCTAAAACTTAACATTATGCAGTTTGTACATTTTCTCAATTATTTTTGTAAAAATCTCATAGAGTCACCACTGTAAGTTTTTCAGTATTGCAAGAATCCTTCCGTCGTGAAGGTTTGAACGTACCTTGTGAAAAAAATGAGTCAAATTTATGTATATATTAAAAAAAAAGATTTATGGACATATTTTTATTCAATTACTAAGTATTTAAGTCAGATAAAAGTATATTCACGCCCCATTAATAATGCAATACTCAATTTATGCTTCCTACTACTGCTGGAAATAAAACGTAAAAATCGAATTTGGTCTCCATTATGACTAGGGAACTATCTCGCTCGAACTACTTTAAGGAAGAACCTGCGCTTCGAAATACTGTTTTCTTATATCATCATCTGGTGTTCTTCCTGCCGGTAGGTCCCGCACACCACTGCTGTCTCCATCCGCTTCTGTCCCGAGCTTCCTTCTTTGCTTCATCATAGCTGATGTTCTTCACCTGATCCAACCAATTTAATTCTTCTCCTTCCTCTCTTTTTCTCTCCTTCATTTGAACCCTCAAGTGCCACAGTTATTATACTTTTCCCTCTCATCACATGGCCCAGCCAGTTTCCTTCCCTTTTCCTCGTTTCCTTTAGGAGCGATCTTCCTTCTTTTACTTTGCTCAAAACCTCTTCATCTACCCATCTTACTTTTTCCATCCTTCTCCACACCCACATTTCATAAGCTTCTATTCTATTCCTTTCCCTCTTACCTAATGTCCACGCTTCACATCAATACATGAAAACTCTCCATGAATAACATTTAGCTAGTCTCTTTCTCATATGTAATGCACATTTTCTTACATGTAATGCACAAATTTTGCTGTAATTAGTAAATTTACGCTTAGTGCTGGCAGTTATATATTTTTTAATTTCATGGAAATACTCCTTCAAGTAAAATCTCCGAACACAAAGCGTCGTGCCGAAACTTTAACTAAGTCAGGAAAGCCAGTAGCATGGATTTAAATGTTTGGAATCGTTGCCTAGGTAATGTATTGCCTCAATTTCCACATTTAGTTCGCTCAGTCTTTGGCGCCAATTAGAAATTAGTCTTCTCAGTCGAATCGTAAATAGTCGTTCCTAATTGTTGTTAACGAGAGACTGTGGAGCATATTCAATTACGATTGAAGAGATATGAACAACTTGATGCTGTGAATAATGGCTGGCTAGTTTCGAGACCTAACAGTTACTTTGTAATTGCTAGGGAGAAAATATCTACTATAGGAAGTGTGTAAGAGGCATATGAAACTTACATTGTGAGCCTTTTCTCTGCCGTGTGGATCTTTTACTGTTAATTTAAAGCAACATTGTTTTGGTTTATTACCTATTAAGAGCCTTAGGAATTAGAAGGTATGATCTAGATAGATTGATGTGGATGTAATGTAAAACCTACTATCCATATGTGACTTCGGAGTGGGTTCAACAATCTCTCCTTTATTTATTATTAAAGTAATAGTTATTGGCGCAATTTCTCATCCATAGATAATATTGTCGGATCTAGGTTTTCAAACCTTTATAGTACTTATATCCGTCTTCTAATTCATTCCTTTTTTTTCACCTCGTATTATTATTGAATTGCCGTAGAACGATATTCTCAAAGTGCTAAGAAGTTAATTGGGCATTTGTGTAATTTAATTTGGAAAGGAATTAAATATATCTGTAGACCGGACAATATTAAAAAGAGTGTGATCACGTCCCGCATGTAGTGCTACATATTTTTTCCGCTGCATTATGATTACTAGTAAGTAAAACCGGTAAGACGTGATTATTTACTATCTGTAGACTGTATTTACATTTGATCTGCCGTCTTTTATCACTAGACGGCGACTCGATCCGAAAAGTTGTTTGTTTACGAAATTCTAGGCAACAGTTTTTGGCGACGAGTCGAGAATCCATAACGTATATTCATGGCCAGCAGTTACACTGACTCCAGCCTCCACTGCTATTTCGGCAGGATTTGATATCATGATTTTTTAACGAACTGAGGGATGGATATAATTATCTTCTGAGATAAAACACTAAAAAATGTATATTAAATACCAAATTAAGATAAATTTTGAAAAAACATTTTGGTAAACAAGGCAAAAATCAGACGTTTCCCTTGGCAACGTTGCCACATTCGTCACAATATGTCGGCAATGTGCTCCGAAGAAAACCGGAAGTCAGCTATTTAAATCTACATACTCCTATTATCGCTAGCCTAAGCTGAAAAAATATATTAGATATCTCAAAATGTAGTACATGCTGTACAAGTTTTTGATCAATTTTAATCGGCGTTAATTGAGATTAAGGAGTTATGTGAAGAGATGCCATAGCACTGCCATTAAAGCGATGTATTTCAGCGTCAAAATTCATAATTTTTATATCAATATATCTTCGTTAAATGACCAATACCTTGCAATATTTTTATACAATTCCATAGTAGAAGTATTACTTAATAATACATGATAAAATAAGGGCGAATTATCGGGTGTGTCTAACACAAAGACTCATACTTTAAAGGAACATCGCACCATAATACAAGAAGAGAGAGTTCATTCCTCTCCCCCCATATGGTTGACAAGACGGTGAGTTTTGCAATCGTGAGTTGACAGGTAAAAAAAGATTGTTTCCTTTGAGTTTGAGAATAATCTTTATTGAGAAAATTGCATTAGAGAGAAGTGAAGGGGGTGGGTAGGGTACGAAATACAATGAAGTGAGTTGACAACGGAGATAATAAAACACAGGAGTTGCGGGTACCACGTATGAAAAGGAAGCGTGGCAGGAATATAGCGTGCTTGGACACGCGTGACCAAAACAGTAATTTCGCATCTGTTTTCCTGGTAACTTCGACTACCCTCTTTATTTGGACCAGGAACTTATTCCTGTGTCTCCCTCTCTGGGGAATTTTCCCTCTAATTTTGCAATTGTGGAATTCTCTTCCTCAGAATATAAAGACGTTGACATCAGTGTATGAATTCAAGAGAGCTCTGAAAGAGTATTTATGTTCTAAATATTAGCATATAAAATGTAACATTTACTTATTTCTTTGTTTTATTTTTTGTAAATTGTGTAATATTAGATGCTGTTTATACAAAGCATTGTAAGTGTTATGCCTTTTATCTTTTTTATGTAATTTTTCCAGAGACAATACCAACCTCTAATATTATGTCTCCTGCATGTCATTATGTAGCTATTACTTTATTACTTCACGTTGTTTGTAAATCTTATCAGCAGCTTAAAATATAAACAAATGTAAATGCCATGTACTTGTGCTCCATGGGATTATATGGTCCCAGAGCAAATAAACTTTCTCTTATCTCTCTTATCTGTTTTACCTTAAATTATGTTCTTCACAAACCCATTGTGCCTCTGGAGGTGTCCAATCCATCTGGCTCTTCTTTTCTGTATGGTGTTCCTTATGGTCCTTTCCTCCTCTTCTACTCTTTTGTAAACCCTTTTCCCTTATGTTCTTTAAAAAGTTTCTTGAAAACAAAGAGTTTATCACAAAACCTCGTACATTGTCTCTACAATCATGCATCATACCATTTTTCGTAATCGGTCGTTTAATCCTAAGATTGGTTGACTGCAGCCATCCACCCTTCCCTATCTCTAATGCCAGTTCACTTACTTCCTGATATCTCTTCCTACATTCTTTCTTCTTTGTTTGGTCCATGAAGTTATTCCTGTGTCTTCCTCTTGGGGACTTTTCCCTCTACTTTCCCTTCAATTGTTCTTCACAAACACATTGTGCCTAAGAGTGTGTCTAATCCATATTGTTCTTCTTTTCTGTACGGTGTTTCATATGGTTCTTTCCTCTTCCACTCCTCTGTAAACTTCATCATTCCTTGACCGTATTCTCTCCGTGTTTTTGCCGCGTCGATCCATTTTTGGGGGACAACAGTTTCGCCTGCCTTCCAGCTGGCTTCGTCAGGTCCAGCCAGCTGGAAGGCAGGCGAAACTGCTGTCCCCCAAAAATGGATCGACGCGGCAAAAACCCGGAGAGAATACGGTCAATAAATAACCGCGGAAGCCTCCGTACCAATTTCATCATTCCTTATTTTTTCCGTCCATTTTATCTTCACCACCCTCCTCCAGCACCAGATTTCGAAGGGTTCTAGTCTCTTCTGGTCATCTTTTCCAATGGTCCGTGCTTCCGATCCATAGAGTGATACGCTCCACACGAATGTTTTCACATACTGTTTCCTGGTTTGTAGTCCTATCTTCTATGAGCAGATCAGTTGTCTTTTTAGCGTGAACGACCTCTTAGCTTTGGTTTTTCTCCGCTTGATGCCCGTTGTACTACTTCCGTTCCACTTGGTGGTACTTCTGAAATAGGTTAAGGAATCCACAAGCTCTGATTTCTCTCCCCTCAGTGTGACTTCTGCATTCAGTTTCTCTCTTCCGCATGCGAGGGTTTTAGTCGCACTCTGTACCAAAAGAAATCAAATGAAATTGGGAAAGATGCAATGTTTTTCTCTCTCATTTCGAAAATGTATTTCCACATAGCGCAACCTAAAACGCTCGAATTTACGTGCTCGTCCCTAGCATTGTATCAGTCCAGGAAGAACATCGCTGAACTCGCCAGTGCTCCCTCGTGAAACAAATGAAAGCGGATTTAATTGAAGAAAACACGCCAGATTGTGTAACCGGAGCGAGGTCAAGCGATGACTATTGCTCAGTCTCGAGTTCAAGGAAAAGGACAGCGAGAATTTAAGACGAGGATGAAAGGAAGAGTGAGAGATCAAACATCGGGTGAGAGCGGAAGAAGATACGATCGCATACTTAAAATAGTTTGGGATTCCCCCGTGGCGCTGCTTCCGCGTAGTTGGCATATTCGTTATGTCATTTTGGAGCTCTGGATTTCGAATTAGATTCGAACGCGGATTCTCGTAGAGTCGTGCTCAAGACGGTTGGAGCGATTTTCGTATATATACAGATTTGCTGGAAACTTTTCATACAAGTACACATTAATTATATGTATGGATAAAGTCGAAAAAAATGTTATCGATCTGGTTCTTAGAAATTAACTCGGCAATTAATTTTTAAACAAGCATCCTTAAGGCACTTGACATATATTGAAAAATAATTCGATGGCATATCTACAGATATTCTCCAAAACGCGAAAACATACATTTCTTATCATTATAACAGTTCCTAACAAATACTAAGGTATCATTCCGAATAAAAAACACGAATTTATCTGTATTACATTTTCATCTACATACATACATACCCATCACGCCGTTTCCTTCCGGGGTAGGCACAGTCAAAATGTTTCACTCATTAATACATAATTGTACACCTAACTCTGCTTCAATAGTTTCCTCCATACTGACCTATCCTTGCAAACCTCTTTTGCCTCATTTACCCCCATACACTGTTTCATACACGCCCTCCTGTTTTTAAGACTCCTAATATTCCTCCTCCTAAGAATTGCCTCAACCACAACTTTCTCGGCCTACCTCTACCTCTCACACCATTCATTCTACTCTCATATATCTGTTTCGTTATTCGACTCTAATCCATTCTCTCAACATGGCCAAACCAGCGAAGCACACTCCTTTCATACACGTCCATTACTGGAGCATTTAACCCACATTCATTCTTGACCCACTCATTCCTGACCCTATCCATCCTACTTTTTCCGCAAATACTCCTCAGATAATTCATACCCTCGGCGTTTAGTCTACTCTTATGTCTATCCTGACATACCCACGTTTCACTACCATATAGCAAAGTGGGAAGAAGTACACTTTTGCACACGGCAACTTTCGCTTCCTTAGACAAGCACTCATTCCTTGACATGCTCCACATGTCAGCAACAACTTTCCTTCCAGCATTCGCACGTCTCTTTATCTCCTCATCTATTCTTCCATCTTTCGCATTCATCTTACCTATATACACATTTTCATTTCAGTTTCGAATAAAGCCAAGTCATAGCAGTGTTTTAAAAATATTCGTCGCATGCGTCATAGCGATCACCTGATTTCGCCAAATTCACGCTTCTCCCGCGGTCGAAATAGTTATGCAGAAGGCAACAAGGGAATAGTCGCGACACTTACTGTAAATATCAATCCTTACTTCGGAGGCCTAAGTAAATTTTTTTTTATTTTTGTCATTGTTTGTTATATATGTCATGGTCTACAGTTCTTGTTTCTGAGTGATCGCAATGCTGTATGCACTTAATTTGTTGCTTGCTTAAATATACAGCCTACTTAACTTCTCGATAAGTTTTGGGAGAAAGACCTGATGATGTCGCCTATGCGACGAAACCGGTCGACTAGAAATAAAAACTGTGAAAAAGTACCATATCTCTTTTGAATCCATTACAAAATTTTTACTTTGAGTATCAACGCAGAGCCGTAAAATAAAAGCGTGTAGACGTCTGCGGAAGCGATTTGGACCGAATTATACTATCCACAAAAACCTCGGATAGTGGAGTATACATGCCTTTTACATTTCCTTGCTTGCACTCAGTTTTCCGTCAAGTTTCAAGGAGCTAGCAACGCCTTTTTAAAGCTCCTTGATAAGTACGTCCTACATCAAGAACTCCTCTCAAAGTTGCCATAATAACCCTTACTTTTTAATGTCATTGTCTACAGTTCTTGTTTCTAAGTGATCGTAATGCTGTGTGCAGTTAATTTGTAGCTTGCTTAAATATACTGCCTACTTCTTGTGAAGATTTGGGAGAAAGAATAATAATAAACGCCACTCTTTTCTTCTTCTGTCTACAGTTCTTGTTTCTGGGTGATCGTAATGGTGTATGCAGTTAATTTGTTGCTTGCTTAACTTCTCGTGAAGATTTGGGAGAATGGATAATAATAAACGTCACGCTTTTCTTTAAATATATATATGTATATTTATGGAAATTGAGTTGACAGAAAGCGTTTAGTGATTACAAACCATCACATTTGGAAAGTTGAATTCGCGAGGCATGGTGTGACCAATTAGAAGTTAAAGCTCGGCGTTTAGGAAATGTTATGAAGTACAAGTGAAGCCACAGCGAGAGACAGCCTCTGGTTCACTTCTTGGAGTTCCCCTTGCAGCTGCGCTCGTGGACTTGGATTCTGTCCGGGAAAAACGTCCGTCCGCACATCTTGCACGGGACGAGCTGCTGCAGGTGGGACTCCCAAATGGCGTCGAAGGTCGCCTGCCCATCCACTTCGCCAGTCTCTGCGATTGGTTAAAAAAAAATACATGTTACTTAGGATTCAGTCAACGAATGGGAGTAAAATACATATACTTTAGGCATTAATAACACGTTCGGAAGATGATAACAACTTCGCCAGAAAATAAGTTGGTTTCGAATCTACGTAAAAGATTGAGTCTAAAAGCGATTTGCAAACGCATTTGCGACAATGCATAAAATAAATTAGGAGTCGTCGATCAGATAGTTGGTAGAATCTCGGACAAAAAGGCAAAAAATAGATGTAGGCCAAATCATAAGGTCATAGGGCGCTAGTATCTGACAGACAGGACAGATAGATATTTTTTTCAACAGATTCAGGCGAGATATCGTGGAAGTTCGTCATGTTAAAATAGAAACAACAATTGTACTATTCCACAATGTATTTGAATGCGCACGACGCGTTTCAACTCACAGAGCCATCATCAGGTACAAGATGTACCTGATGTCTTGTACCTGATAATGGCTCTGTGAGTTGAAACGCGTCGTACGTAATAAATACTCAGTGGATTAGTGCAATTGTTGTTTGTTTTACTTTAACAGATAGATATTATGATTTAACTCACAAAATTCCACAAGAGTAATTTAAAAAAAAAATATTTCCAGAGCTAAAATAGCCTGCCATTAAATTTAGATGCTCATCTTATGGATGCGAGCGACATTGAAGCATGGCTATTCCGCGTCACTTTCTTCTGAAAACTGCGCGAAAAATGCAAATAAAATAATTCCTCTAACCTTAGGAGAAATTTCAAATAGAGGATAGCTGAAGGGATAAAAATCCTTTATAGACTAATTGTTGCCGAGTGAGAAGAAGTGGTGAAGTGTTCTCGACTCAGTCCCTCCACTTTTGGACACAGAACATTGATACTATGCAACACATGTCCACTGACAATAAGTCCAATCATTTACGTAGCTACATTACAACTAGATAACATCTTCCTCGATAGCAGCCAGTATTGGTTATCATTTTAAGAGACCATAATGGCTGCTAATGAGACTTATGATTAGGTTAGTCGCCAGGTAATGTAGTTGGTTATTTGATTTGTCCCCTAATGATTGTTTTTCGATCTGTAACGTAGTACTAACATCATGTTTTGCATGATCTCTGCATGACTCTTGTCTCTCGATTACATATTTTCAGTATACAAAAATTCAATAGTTTCTGATTCATTGGTAGTATAACTATACTGTAGTGCATTCTGGTGAAAGTTAATTGCAATTTATAGCCATGTCGGTAATAAATTACCCCGCACCAAACACCCTGAGGTGTCTCGCAGAATAATATGTAGATAGCTAATCAACAGTAATTCGCAATAAAACTGATATCGTTAGAGATGGACACTAACGCTAGCGTGATGAAATGCTTATATTTCCAGCTTCCATCACGTTTAACCTAGAAACGACATGGTTTTTAGAACAAAAAGTCGATCAGATTCGCGATCGGAGTATCGATTTTATTACTGTTAAGCACTTTGTCAAGAATTTCGCTCTCCGCATCAAAATGGCGTCCGTAAGTCAATTCAGGAATGATGACATGTCGTTGACAACGGTCGTAGAATATCTACATCTACGTAATACATCTACGTAATACCCTGCGAGCCACCACGAGGGTGTGTGGCAGGGGGTGAAGATCACCAAACATGCACTATTGCCATGTAAGTAGGATATATAATGTAGACATGCTAGAAAATAGGGTCATAGTTTATTAGTTACTACAGTAGATTATTAGTTATTGAAAGTAATTGCAGTAGTTATTACAATAGAATATTAGTTACTACGGTATAGTACAGGTTAAAATCTACATAATAAGGAAGGGATTATTGGTAGTTATTACATGCATCATGCACTACAGACTATTCTAACTATGTTTCACCTACCTATCCCTTTTGCTACGTTGCCTATATCGAATCGCGCAACAACGTCTCTTCTAGTTCACACACTTATTCCGGAGGCCCTGAATTCCTTCCGTGATTTTTCAATAGAATGTCGCAAGTCACCGGAACGATGTTCTGCTTCGTCGACCGCATTTGAGACCGGGTACCTAATATCGTTCCGCCTGGTCAGAGGATGATCCCGTTCCAGTCGCACGCCCACCGCACTGTCCCAAATACCACTTAAAGCCCGAAGATCTAGATCGAGGGATGTTTCGTCTGAACGTATAAAAACGTGTTGCGTCAAATCTCCAACATTCAGAAAATCTTCTAAAGTCGATGGAATTTTAGGTGGTCAGTACAAAACGAAAATTTCACGCCCACCAATCCACTGAATCTCTATCAATTGTTTTGACATGACCGCACGAATGTGACACAGTAGACGTCAATAAAAGAAAATCGCGAAATTTCTCAGTCTTGTATCTTTAATATTGGTGGCACATTCTTTTAAGGAGAATAACCTGTGATGTGTTAAGATGAACAAAGTGAACTCGTTAGGCAACCCTTGGACAAGAACTTTCATTTAAATATTCGCTCGTTCAAAATAAATACCTATGCGGTCAATCGCCCACATAATTTCTACGTTCGCTTTGAATATGTCCAATCTCTTTTTATGCAGTTTTTTCGGAGGTATCTTGAATATAAATCTTTAGCTATAAGAAATTTAGTGGGTATGCTTTTCGTTGTTTGCCGTATAAGGGATGGCAGGGTAAGAAAGATGGAAACAACGACAAAGGCGGGTAGAGTTGCCATAAGTGCAAGGCGCAAGTCTTTTTTTCCACCGCAGCGCCGCCGGCCACGCAGTGCCAAAGGCACGGATTAGGAATCCCTTTCGTACTCCGTGGCCGAAGGGTACTCGCGGCTTGAATGGGGCTCACATGACAATGAATGCACCTGTTTGGGATCCTCGATAACAATGGCCAGCACACACCACTAAATCTCTCTGCAAAAACAGGTTTTATAACAAATAGATCATCCGTGTCCCGGGGCCATTGTCAAACATTTAGAGCAAATTTTTCAGGCTGGTGGGTAGGATGTCTCTTAATGCGATGAAATTGAAAAGCCTATTGAAACTCGGGTAACATCCGCGTTTTTTTACTGAGGGGACCACTTCGCCCGATATTTTCGGCCAAGGACCAAGATTAACCCCTGGTTATGCCCACGCTCTAAAGGACCTGAATACACTCGTGACCTTCCGAGCCTTTTGTCCCGATTGAATAGGCGTTTTGTCGTCAAATATCTCCCCTAACACATTTGACAATTGGCACGCATTCCACTTGATCACGTTCTAAAGGGATAAGGGTGGGTTTACACATGGAAGTACGTACAGTGGCGGAAGAAATTAACGCAAAATTTTTCGCGCGCCAGAATGCGGCATTTTTGGGAACTTCTAGGAGCAGTACACACTCGAAAGACTGGCAACACTGAGGAAAACATCGTCTACCGCAAACATTTGAAATCCATAATGGAACTCACATTTGCTGGAGCGTAAAACTTAGTTATCTATCGCCTCATTTTCGAGCTTTCTTCTCATATTATTCGCACATTCAGTCGCGGTGTATCGTTGTGTTTATTTCAGCATGGTTATTACGTCGAATGATATCATTTATACAGAAAGACTGATCATAAAAAAATATTCACTATCCCACCCAATTCGGTATATATGCTGAAATCGTCATCTTCTACCACCAAGGGATATTTATTGTGGTCGACTTTCCCAGGATCTTTTTGAATGACGTGTACTGTGTCTTTTTCACCGAAATGATTTAAATCGAGATTTATCCGCACCAAATGTCGATACAAAAAAGATTTAATTAAAATAAGTATAGTCTACGTGATGAAATTTTTCACGATTTTCCATTTGTAGATTGACGAAGTTCCTTAGACGGATATTTATTAAATTCAAAACGGATATTTATTAATGAATCGTTCTTGACCCAATATAAATCCGTTTTTAGTTCGTCAGAATGGGATTAAACTATGAAAACATACGTAAATATATATAATTTCAAGATATAAAAATAAAAGTGCTCGCATCGATACCGAATAATCTAGGCATATTTTCCCGATATTTCTTTCATTTTATCACAGGACGAGCTGTCCTCTGTTAAGCTTTATCTAGTAACTGCAGGATATACGAATAAACATTTCGAAAAGTTTACCGAAATTAGGTGCAGTTATGGATAAACAACTCTATTACGTCTGACTGCATAATATCTTGTATGCTTAGCTATAAATTCGCCGCACATTTAAAATTAACAGAAAAGCCTTTTAAAAGACTTCAGTTTGAAGTAAAATGTCACTAATGAAATGAATTAATAGGTAACGGTTAATGTTGTAGCTGTCAGATGTATTTGGCTAGCTAAAGAGAGGTCCGTGTTCGATTTTTAATGAACACAAATGAGTTTTTATATACATTTTCTCATATTGGCGATATGAATGAATGTAATGTGTAGCTGCAATGACTGGCAGATAATATGAATTTTTTTAAATACAAAAGAGATAAAATTTGCCAAATAAAAATCAATTTACTTGACCAGAAATTGAATGAAAAACTCAACAATGTCTCGACCAGGGGTGGGGTCACGGTTCTTTTCTTTTTGTGGTCGTTATCGTCATCCAAAAGGCAAGCCGCATTGGTAGGGCAATGCTCAAGGTCCTTGGAGCGCACTCCACTGCTATGCAGCACCCGATCTTTCTTGATGACGATCACGTTTTCGAAATCATGAGCGTAATCGAACAATATTATCATGAAGAACCATGATTGCGAATCAGGTTTACAACCCAGTAACAACTACTGAACTTTCTTATGTCAAGGTGAATTTAAGATGATATTCCGTATCCTTACGGTGAATTTATTTGCGTCCTTATGCGTTACTGTGAACTAAGTTACTTTTGAAATGAGTGGTGGTATTGTATAAGAACGTTTAAAATAACTATAAGGATAGGAACAAGCGTACTACTCTCCTAAGAATACAAACAGAAAGAAGTAGTTCTCGGATTACACCTCATCAGCCCAGACCATTCCAATGAAACGCCATTAGTTCCCCTCATGCATGGGTTTGGAGGCCAACTACCATAAGTCTGAGTTAAAGCAAAGAGCAATCTTGGAGGCCTTTTGAGGATCCCTAGAGGTTCCCCTGTGTCGATACAAAGCTCCACCAATGCTAATCCATTCAAAATTGGAATGTATGAAGGCCGCATTATATTTATTTGGGAAATAGTACGCCTTTAATAAGAGTTTACTTTCCCCTTGTGTTGCGGGCGATACCTTTTCTGCCATAGATAATGTTTCGGACGCCAGTCGTTTAACTCACAGGAAATAAGTGGTATTTGACTTCTCATACGCCCTTTACAATATTTGACGGGTGCTTCCGATTTTTTCGAAGCGCGACGAGCCTTTTCTTTCTGGTGCAGCGAGAATTTGAAACCTGTGCCTTGTTCACAACAACAAACCACCCCGACCATTACCACCCGGAACTAGGCTAAGGTTTACTGATGACTGCTTCATGGAGACGAGCGTGTATAGACGAACAAGCAGAGCGGACAGCGCAAGCAGAGATATTGTTCAAAGTTTTAGCGGCCTCTCCCTAAATTATTGGGGGAAAAAAAGATCTTATTAGCCTTTAAGTATGCCTCATTTTTCTCCCAGGTGGAGAAATCGGCTAGTAGGTTTGTAAAAGGCAAAAACACCCGTCGAAAAATTACCCGAAGAGGTGTTGCGCCTTCGACTTTCACCCACTGAACTTTTATGTGCTGTTTAAAAGTAAAAAAAAACCTATTTCTCACTACTATCAAACGAAAATCATTAAATTTATGTCCGCTATAATAAGAACTATGTTTATTCAAATGTTCATCAATATTCATTTTTCGTCCGCAACTAGGAATACTTGCGAGTTCACAAATGTCAAAATTTTAGGAGATGGTTCAAAACAAATCATGTAACATAGATGGAGCGGGCTGCACGGAGCGCAGCGTTTATTATGAGGACAATGCGTGAATCAAACCCCCTCTTGGGTTTTTCGACCCCCTCAAACGGAACAACCCAAAATTAAGATGCAATGAGGAAAATCGTGGAGGAAGAATGGAAAATGAAGCCAGTAAGAGGATACCAAAATGTGGACAACTCCATGTCACAAAGACTTGGTCAGGAAATCGAGAATGGAGGGGGATGGATTGATTATAAGGCTTATAAACATCCACATTCTTTATGTAAATACCAGCATATTTCTTGATGATCAATTGCTGTGATCATGTGCACACATAACTCAAATTGAGAGAATTACGCATACATTTTAACCTTTTCCACTCGTTCTAAATAAATCATTATAGTGTCCCTTTTCAACATCCGTTAAAATACATTACTACTAAGAGATGAAATTTATGACCCTGTAAAAAGTCTTTCAATATCTTCATGTGGCGGCACTCACAATTTTAACTTCCATTGAAGCAGTAATATTACGACACATTTGAAGAGAAATTGATTCTTTAGGAACGTAGCAATCGTATAATCTTTGATGGTGCACATTCCTAATTTGTACTCAATTGACTACTCTGCGGATTTATGAGGAGTATACAAATGCCCATAGGGAAAATATCTAATTACCTACTGCTTAGTTGCTACATGGAAAAAGATTATTTTTAGTATTTTATTACTTTCATAGGGGGAAATACGAGATGCATTTTTGTCGGAGTATTACTTACGCGTGGGTATAAAAATGCTCCTCATAAAATTTAACTGCGTAATTTTAGCCAAACATTTTTCACTGCGAATATGTCAAAAGGTATTTAAATGATTCAGTAATTTAACCCTCTAAGTATTATCCTCCATCCTATAAGTTGAACTGTTGAACCACACGGTTAATGTATTGCTCATAGCAAACCTAGAAAACAATGCTGGGAAAGCTTCAAATACCATTTTAAAGATATTTTGAAGAGAATTCCACACTTGTTTGGTCTCTCACTCAGATAAGTAATCGGTATTTACAAGTTCGGCAGTTAGAAACAAACTCTAATTCCTAATAAAAATAATTGCCCGCTTTACTTAATCATTTCAAAGTAATTTAAGGTGAATGTAGCATCAGGCAAGTTCACTAAACCGAGTAACTGACACAATGAGAGATCCGGTCTGTTCCCTCCTTCATCAATAGCTTTTCACTGAGTGGTAAATTGGCAAATGAGTGGATATGAGTACCATACGACAGGCAGGACGTAGAAATCAAGTGGGGTCGAGTACCCGAGAATGGGAAGTAAACATCTTATTCGACGACCAAAGAGACCGCTCTGATTCTTTTACAAAGCCCGAATATGCGTAAAATCACACACTCATGGTTGAGGTCAATATCCATTCCCTGGGCCTTCCGCGGATTCCTGCGAAGTTTCGGCTGCAATAAAGTCACATCGCGTAGATTAATTATAAAGGCCCTAAAAGAGGCCACGCCAGGATTTGAACCCCAGGCATTCTTGGCCGCAGACGAAAGCTCTCCCTCTAGGCTACTTCATCGATCAAGAGAAAACAGCGTCCAGTGGTTCTTACTATACAACGAAAAATGGGAATTCTAACGTTTCCTTTAAAAACTGGACCAAATAAAATGCTCTGGATTTTTAAAGTAGTTTTCAGGAAGTAAATAATATTACGTTCGGAGGAATGAAGAAATTTAAGTGTTTGGGATGACCTGAATGCACAAGGGTGGAAGCTTACGTAGGGTTTTAAGGTATTGGAAATGCTTGTAAAGAAAAATTTTCTCGTCATGGAACCCATTCCGTTCTACCAGATTTCCCATACTTTAACTTGAAATTCACAGGATATTACGCCAAAATGTTAATTGTAATGCATCATATTTCTCGGAAGTAGTTTGAGGCCTATTAAAACGATGTTCATCCACAGCTACTCCCTGCACGCGGAAATACATTTTATTGTTAGAGAATTTGATCTGGAGGATAAAAAAATTTTTGTCCCAACAAATAAGGCTTTCATCGTATTGTTTCTTAAGTTTCAACCAAGAAATTTGTTTCAACGGTCCAAAGCTCTAAAAAAATATGGTAAGCATCTTTATATAATCAACTACGAATTCGGAACGTCGACTGGGTGCGGGTCGAAGCAAGCTCATCACGTTTATAACTCCTAGACAATCACGCAAACGTAAACCTTATTAGTATGACTATTTACATGACGAGTAAAATCGATAACAATTCATAGAGAGTTTGAATATTCCCGGTTTCCATATGCTGTCTCAATGTTGTCAAGTTGTCGAAGGAAAAGCGATTTCAATAAGTTCCCGTGTACGCCGCATTCAGACGCCAATGAGTTTTGCGTTAATTTTTTCCGCCACTGTACATACTTCCATGACGGTAGTCTTGTAAGGCGCTTACAATCGACACTCCGATTCGCAGGCTCGTACTTCCACGGCAGTAGGGGTCGATTGTGGTGGTGATCGACCACGGTTCGCACAAGGAAAATAGGCAGGCTTCTATTTGGCTAGCTAGTAGCATATCGATTCTGCGATATAATCGCATCACATCCGATGAAATCTTCGTCACATGACTGCAAATGGAGATTTAAAAATATAAACAACTAATAAATTAGTAGGAGGAGGGTACATTGTTGCACATCTAAATATTTATTTGGGCTTGAAAGTGGTTTAAACTCTAAGGTATCCCGAGATATACTGTAAGACTATCTATTATCAGGTAATTAAAATAATTGTCATTATTCTCAATGCCGCTTTACACGGTACATTTTATCGTACACACGAATGTATGAACTCTTGCATGAGGAAAATTGTACCGTGTAAAGCGGCAAATTGTATGATTGTCAGAATGACTTAACGGGAAATAGAACTTGCTCTATTTCCACTCAGTTTCTTGTACATTATATGATACATTCGTTTTTATAATAAATGTCTATTCAAAGCGGTGTTCACACTAGATACGATGTTCACGCACGCTAAATTTAATTTATGACAAATTCATTTGACGCACAAGTGCTAACGGGACTCGAATAGCGGTATACACGCGCCATTATTGCTAAATTTAGGCGATTTCATAGTTACCATATTCATTGTTTGCAAATAACCGGAAGTTATGTATAATGTATATATGTGTGTGTATGTATATATATAATAATATATGTGAACCTGTAAGGATAAGAATAAATGATGAACAACTAGGACAAGTTACAGAATGCAACTACTTGGGAAGTAAGATAATAGAAGATGGAAGGAGTAAACGAGAAATTGAGAATAGAATACAACTAGCAAAAATAGCTTCCAATGATAAAAAGACTACTGACATGTAAAAATGTTAGTTTGGAAGTAAGAAAGAGGGTTATGAAAGCTTATGTTTGGAGTGTTGCCCTTTACGGGTGTGAAAGTTGGACTATCGGGAAACATGAAAAGAGCAGATTAGAGGTCCTAGAAATGTGGTCCTATCGAAGGATGCAGAAAATCAGCTGGCGAGACAGAATCACCAATGAGGAAGTGCTGAGAAGAGTACAAGAAAATAGAAGTCTCTGGAGACAGACACAGACAAGGAGACTTAAACTAATAGGTCACATTCTACGATGCAATGATTTTACAAAATTAATAGCTGAAGGTTTTATTGAGGGGACATATCGTAGAGGACGTCCTAGATTAAGCTATATGAAGCAGATCATCAATGACTCTGGATGCGTCTCATATGGTGAAATGAAGAGGAAAGCTGAGCAAAGAGCGGAATGGCGTACTATTGCCAACCAACCCATGGGTTGATAACCGAAGAAGAAAAAAAAATGTATAAGCAGAACGATGCCCTGGAAATAGCGATTCGATTCGAGATATCGCTACAATCCCTACTTCCATAGAAATCAACTTCCATATGTAAAGGCGGCTTTATCAGCATGCCATTTCGGTATGATGCAGATTTTATCACCTCCATCCATATAAAGATATTACTAATGAGAAAATGTATTCGAAGTTTCGCCCAAATCGTTGCATAAACGAAATTTGCTCATTGAAACCCACCGCTTCCACAAGGACCTTCTATTCGTTGATGTGAGGCGACTGTCGCCATGTTTCACTGCTACCATATAAACTGCAAGCTACTTGTAAGATAATTGCTTTCGGGAAATAAAATCGATGCGAAAAGCCGCCTTTAAAGTCAAACGTTGTCCTTAGGTATGCCCACTTACAACTTTTAGTTGCAAGTGACTTTTTTCCCTTCAGTTCGCTGAAGTTCACTTTGTGGCCGAAACACGCGTGTACGACGCATACCCTCGTCAGTTCCTGTCTGCGCTCTAGGTGAGTCAGATTCTCCCAGAAACTGGGCCCTTTTGAATGAGTGAGTGAGTGTTCTCTGAGTACTTGTGTGTGTGATTGCTCTGTGTTTGTCCCTGGCGTGGAAAGGTTTTTCCCGTAAACATTCAAAGAACGTGTGTTTGTTGCTATTCTGGCATCTTTAACGGGGTCCCTAGAGCCTCGCGAAGGATTCCATTCAGGATAGTGTGTGTGGCTGTGTGTGGTCCATGGCGAGGAAGTAACATTCCTGTAAACCACCACAGAGGGTATTCTGGTTGAGAGGTTGTGGTTGGTCCCTAACGTGGTTTTCCCGTTAAACCAACACAACAATGATTTTTGACGAGAGTTTCTCTATTATTACGGCTACTGGAGATATTCCCCCTCTTTGCATAACTTTTGAGGCCGTAGAGCTAATTATTTCTTGATTTAACTACCGTAATAGCTTAGAAAAAAACCCATAACATGCATTTTTTCACTTTTATCCAAAATATTATTAATAAATACCAACATGTTTGTGAAGTTTTACATGAACGACAATCGCTCCGACCACCTTTAGCGATCCCCGCGAAGGGCGAATCAATGGCTTTAACCTTCACGAGAGCGACTAGTGAACCCGGGACTTCCCCACCACTCCCACCTCGCGATGCTGGACACCAGATTAAATAATACGCGGAAGTGAGAACAGGTGAGCCCGGTCTCCGTGAATGGTCGGCGGGGAAGAGGGGGTGGGGGAGAGAGGGCAAGGCCAAAGCCAGACATTTGGTCAGCCAATCAGTCGCGGCGGATCGCGCCTTACCTTTGGCGAAGGGGTGAACGACCCCCCCACGAAGGGAATCGATCCACGACTCTTCAGCGAAGTCTACAAGCATGTTCACTTCCCACTACTTCCTTGACCCGCCCACTCACCCTGGCTCCTCATCCCAGTATCAGCAATTCTTAGCCAACTACGCTAATCATATGCATGCATCAGCAGACAAAAATAAAATCAAATATGTCAATTATACACGGGTCATTCCACGTCAGATCAGCAGTGAGTTGACCCTTGGTGTCTCCGATTCGAACCAAAATTTTTGTGTACTTTGAGAATTTATATCTTGGTCTGGGTAAATGCAATACTTTATACACCAATTTAAAGATAGTTTTATTTTAATTTCATCAATATTTTTATTATATTATATAACAAAAAATGGAGACACGTTACTGCAATGAGCGACACCGCACTACCTAAACTTAGCAGGTTGGTCAACTTCATGAACTTTGTAACTCAGCCTAGGAAAAACTGTGAAATCTACAGCATTGACTTCGCACAAAGGGTTGCGAGAGTTGATAAAGATACAAAGTGGCAAGCGAAATTTTTTAAAATGCATATTTTGTTGTTAATGAATGAAAATGTTCAAACATTATCCAGTCCTACAATTTACGCAGAATCAAAAAATTAAAGCCAAGGAAAAACCTATTTATTTATTTGTAACTTTTCTGTGACGCATAATATGTAAAAATGTTATTATATGTTGATGTTTATTATTTCAAATGATGCCGCGTTGCCAAACTGGACGGCGCCGCACGGCGATCGAAAGTCCGTTTAGCGGGGGAAAACATCATGGAAATTATTCAAATGTATTGATCTATTAAAACTTGACACTAAATTTTACGCTAACACATATTTTATATCCACGCGTACGAAATTAATATGCGTTCAATCGTCTAGAAATGTCTCGGTTCTCTTTAAATTTGTCTCGTCTCCTTTTACCTAGTTATTTTGCTAACTTGGATAAATTTGTTAGGATAAAAATTTAGTATCACTGTACTGGATTGGATATTTGGGGTTATCGGCCGACAGTAAGGTCATTTGCGCCATAAGGGACAGGTAAGGTAGGAAGGGTGGAGAGAAACCCGGCGTCGGCTTTAGCCAAATCTAAACGAAAGGCGCCAAGGGTACTACACATGGAGTACCCTCCTCAAGGCACTTAAGTAGGGATCGGGTTCCCAAAGGAAAACGTCCTCTGCTTCAGGGATTTGAACCCTTGTCGTCCGTATGATTAGACGGCACTATAGCCACCACACCAACCAAATCCGATACGGTGAAAGCAGAACGTGAGAGGAGTCAAACTACAGATGCAAACTGCAGTTTTTTTGTTAATATTTTTAAATACTCGACGTTGAAAATAACCAAATCAACTCTAATTATAAAATGTGTAATTTTGTGAGTTACTCTCATTTGGAGAGATGTTGCCGACATTTGTCAAGGTGTCACTCCGAGCCCAGTATTCGAAGGAAACATAATGTAATGTAATTTTAAGTCATGGCATATTTCAGTAGAGTATATTATCTTATAATACATCAGTATCTAAAATACATCATTCTTGAATATATCAGTATCTTATAATATATCATTCTTGAATCATTTCCAATTCTGCATCTATTCATAACGCACTTTAATTAAGGAAAATGGATCATATCATAATTTTTTTATCTATTCCTTACTGCCAGTATGGTGAGTTCCAACGCATGAACAGATGCATATAAGGTAGTGCGAGCGAGAGAGTTCCCTAATCATAATAGAGACCATATTCGATATATTCGTGTTAATTTCTCCAGCTGTAGGACACATAAAAAATATTGCATTATTAATGGTGCAATGATATAGTTTTACATGACAGAAATTGTAAATAATCAAATGAAAATATCTGAATAAGTGTTTAGTATGACTCATTTTTTTCAAGCTGT
This sequence comes from Ceriagrion tenellum, assembly GCA_963169105.1. Taxonomy (NCBI): domain Eukaryota; kingdom Metazoa; phylum Arthropoda; class Insecta; order Odonata; family Coenagrionidae; genus Ceriagrion; species Ceriagrion tenellum. Next base: position 85,411,944 of record OY720642.1, on the reverse strand, counting down.
TTGTTTGAAACTCCATCATAACGGAAGGTTTATTGTGATCCCGAAGAATTTACTGCGGTGACAATATGATTAATTTTCAAAAATAGTTGAGAAAACACACAAACTATACACTGTTGATTTTTGGACGAGATATAAGTGTAGGGAATGCCTCATTTTTAATATAAGGTCTCTCTGGAGTGCATACACGTGCTATTTCCCATATAAAAGGGCTGGTATTTCCTGGCAAATATCTCGGAAAGTAATGTGGTAACGTGTTGAATGTTTGGTGTCAGTGGAAGGGTGATATATTTTTCTTTAAAATGAGACCAAATTCATCTATTTCTAGGTAAAATGAGATTTCCCTCAACAAACGGAAATGAAATGTGGCCCAAGTTTTTTTTTTCAGACAATTACAATGCATTTAAACGATTGAAAACTGTGCAAATCACTGAATGAAACACAATTGCATTTAGGTAACTTACCTCTGCCGTTATTTCTTTTCTTTTTTTATTGAACCTGCCCTTACGCGGACGCGTTACCACCCACCCGCATCTCAACGATATCTATCGTTTCTTTTTTTGTTATCAATTTCTGTCGCACTCTGACGAAACGATGGTCGATATATATATATTTTTCCGTGTAATCGGTCATTTACTACGAACTCCTCCCACAACTTCGGCACGAGATCGTCAGAAAAACCCAGGGTCGTTGACATCGAAAATATGCAAATGGCTTACACATGGATACATACATGAATGGAGAGAGAGGGAGGGGCATGTAAACACAAGGGTTCGTCGACCCCGAGCGGCGGTCAAAAGGGTTTAAACGCGACTGGAGCGGAGTGTTTTGGTCGATACAAATACCGCCCTCCTCTCCCGCATTCCCCTTGATATTCCCCGCTTTGGTCGCCGTAATTGTCCGTTTCCTCACCGGGGTTAGTGAATGTAACCGGCCTGCGTTCCAGAAGGGAAGGAGCGAATCACGTAACGAATGAGCTGTTCTACATCTACATACTACCCTGCGAGCCGCCGCTCGGGCGTGTAGCAGTGAGTGTTAGAACATCAACTATGTAAAGGTATAAAGGATAAGATTTGGGAGGAGGAGAAGTGTATTACGGGTGTGTATTTAGTAGAGCTCAGGTTTTATTGTGCGTGGACAGAATAAATTTGGAGGATCGGGTTGGTGTACTGGCTAAGCATACGGACGGCCAGGGTTCAAATCCCTGCAGAGGACGATATTTTTCCGAGGAAACCCGATCCCTATTTGAGTTTCTTGTGGAGGGCACTTCAAGTACAGTACTCCGTCTGTCGGATGAGACGTTAAACCATGGTCCCCTTGGCGCCTTTCGTTAAGAGCAGGCTAATGCTGACGCCGGGTTTCTCCCCACCCTTCCTCTTTTATCTCTCCCCTGCGGCGCAAATGACCTTAGTCGTCGGTCGCCTCCCAAAAAATCCAATCCAACCTACTAGCCACCACGACAGCTCATCACGTGAAACAGTCCGATGTCTTCATCAAAGATATACAAATTTACGAAAGCTCAATTCAGGCCAAACATTCTGAGCTAAAATTTGCAATGAAAGAAAACTATAAATTTCAAAGTCTGCTATTTTCGTGGAAACTGTAAACTAGCTGCTGTGTTACCTTTACGGGTCATTCCCGGGTCCGAGTTAGGTTCCCATCAAACTTCAACATGGAAGAGCTAATTTGATTGAGGTCCTCAGCACAATATCAGGTTTCGGATGAGAGTCCGGGTCAATGCGGACAATATTTCACCCTTTCAAAGGTATCAAAATATCAGCCCCTTACCGCAGCACTACTTTCCGAGACTTTGGGGGGCATCGGGTTGGTGTGGTGGATAGAGTACTCGCCTACCACACGGGCGTCCAGGGTTCAAATCCCTGCAGAGGCGGATGTTTCTCAGAGGAACCCGATCCCTACTTGAGTGTCGTGTGGAGGGCACTTCAAGTGCAGTACTCTGTCGGATAAGATGTTAAACTGTGGTCCCCTTGGCGCCTATCGTTAAGAGTAGGCCGACGCCGGGTTTCTATCCACCCTTCCTCCCTTACCTGTCCCATATCGCGCAAATGACCTTAGCCGTCGGTCGCCTCCCTAAATATCCAATCCAAGAATGAATTTTTGTACTTATTTATAGGGATATGCATCTTTCTTCTTGTATCGCCTCTGTCGGACCTGAGGGGTAGTGAGGTATCAAAACGATATTCTCTGTGTCGCTCTGAAATAAACCAGTTCTGATCACAGGGGTTTCTCAGAATATGATGAAACATCCAAAAGATTAGAATACCCGCCGAGGTGATACATCACGCGATGTATGATGGTTATTTCTGAAAACTAGAAGTTTCATTTCATGGAAACGTACCAATTAAATTAGGCCATTGCTGATATGAAAAATGTGCAAAATTTTTGGGTGTAAGGAGCGTTAGAAAACGTGACAAGCTTTTAGAGGCAAAGTCCTGGGAAAATATAATCGTGAGCGCGGGTCAAAAATGGTTCCATTAAATAATTCATCTCCAATTCCCACGAATACATCGATCATAAAAATAAGCGCTGATCACAGGGAAAGAATTGATTGTTGGAGGTCGTTGACCTCCGAGACACTTCCAAACACTCCGCCTTGAGGAGATGAATCATGAACAGGACTATGACCGCCAAACTCTTATATAAAGCATTTATCAGCCGGCGAAATTTCTGGCGCGATAGTAGGCGCGGAAAGTGTCAGCCGGTGAATTACTCCGCGAGATTGAACCAAACTGGGTACCATCTCCTGGCATGCACTATAATCACTAGAGACTGTAGAGCTACGGTAAGGAATGGAACTACTGCAATATCTTGCGGAAATCTAGCAGTTGAGGTAGTTAGAACGAAATATTATTTCACCTATAAATCAATGAATTCCGTCTCATTTTAATGAAACGTATCTCAACATTCCGAAGATACCGAAATGTCTGCCCCTTACCACACAACTTTCCGAGATATTTGACAAAATATACCAGCCATTTTACAGGGGAAAATGTACTTGTTTGAAAAAGGTAAAATTACTTGTATGCACTCCAGAGAGACATTATTTAAAAAGTGAGGAATTTATAACACTTAGACCTCGTCAAAAAACTAACTGCGTGTACGGTGCATGATTCCCTTACCATTTTTTTACCATTTAAACCATTTACATTACCATTTAAACAATAATCATACAGTAACGGCAATAATTTTTTCAAAATCACAAAAAAAACCTTCCCCTTTGAAGGAGTTTTAAGCTTACCGCGTGAAAAAAATGAGTCAGATATAAGACTTATGTATATACATAGGAAGAGATACAAGGAGGTAAGGTAACTAGCATTGATAGGGAAGGGTGGAAGGCAGCAGTCGACCAATCATGGTGTTGAACGACCAATGATGATGACGTAATTAAAGTGCACACATGGCAACGAACTTAGTGCATTTGTTAAGTTGGGGTTTTGCCATTCAGAACTCTAGCCAGCGCCGGTGGCGCCTGCCGCAATATCCGCCTCTGGGAAAAGCCCTCTCTTGGAATCGTAAGACACGAGAGTAACTGACACTCATTTAGCCAAATCCACACATCTCGTTCTCCTTCCGGCCACAGACCAACTCTGCGGTTGAAAGCGGCCAACCTTGCGGTCGAAACTGAAGGTCTTAAGCGGTAGATTGAACAGTGGGAGTTACCTCCGTAGAGGCTACGGTGAAAAAGTCTCGTTTTTTACAAAACATGGTAGCAGAGAATTTTCCAAATAATAAACAATTTTAACAAATTTCATACAAAAAGTCTACTCAGAGGTCCGGGCTAGTGAAACATACGCACTAAATGGCCCACGATTTCCGTCCTAGCACCCTTAAGATGGCTGCGGCGCTTTTTGATTATCTCTTGTGATTTTTTTTATGCACAGGTTTTCATGAAACTTTGCATGTATGTATTCTCAATATTATTATCAACAGCTGGAGGTAAAAAAATGCACAGATCCGTTTTGTTTTCTTTGGCAATTCAATGTTATTCACGGCTTCCAAAACTAAATCTTACGTTGTTTCGGTAATATCGGAGATTTTGGGTAAAAATGGAGTAAATTTAGAAATTACATCGATATTTATATTTTCTATGACACTTGTAGCTTATTAAGTGCAATGATTGTATGGGAAATTCCACCTCACTAGGTACCCCAAAACCACACCTCACGTAGTCTAAGGGATCCTTAGCATATTTGGGCCCTAAAGTATTTAACGCCTTACCTAAATCCATTAAAAGTTAAAAAAAAAACAGGAGGAAATATTCGAAATTTTCAACGGAATGGATATTGGCACATATCAATATTGATGTTTTATACTAGATCTGTAATGTAGGTACACACCCTATGTAACAAATTGTAATAATTTGTGTTTTATACGAATTTAAGCAAGATGGATTATTATTATTGTCTCTGCTATTTTTGTTACAAATAAATAAATAAGTTTTTCCTTGGCTTTCATTTTTTGATTCTGTGCAAATTGTAGGACTGGATAATGTTTAAACATTTTCATTCATTAACAACAAAAGATGCATTAAAAAAAATTTCGCTTGCCACTTTGTATCTTTATCAACTCTCGCAACCCTTGGTGAGAAGTCAATGCAGTAGATTTCGCAGTTTTTCCTAGGCTGAGTTACAAAGTTCATGGAGTTGACAAAACTGCAAAGTCTAGGTAGTGCGGTGTCGCTTATTGCAGTAATGTGTCTCCATTCTTTGTTATTTAATATAATAAAAAATATTGATGAAATTAAAATAAAACTATCTTTAAATTGGTGTATAAAGTATTGCACTAGCATTTACCCAGACCAAGATTACGAGTGCTTTTAAAAGTATTTGTGATTAATCCAAACAATGAATTCTATTTATGGAAGGCGATCTCCACACAGGGCTGCGACCTTTGAGGCTGCCTAAAGCTCATTGATATTTGTACACAACATCGCGTAAAAAGTTTTGAGCAATAAATTATTCTTATTTCAGCACTTAGCCTTGCGGAATGTGGCATACGTTTCGTAATAATTTGATTAAAATCGTACAGATTTTGTTATAAACGCAAAATAACTTCACTCAAACCAAAATAACCCACTTCATATTATTAAGATGGTTTCTAATAAATACCATGCCGAATAATATGTAACGGTGTCAGGCCTATTCGAAAAAAACATGCTCAAATAGAATGAACGCCTTATATTAGAATAACGCGCCGGAAGTTGAAGTCATAACCTGCTTTAACTAAAGGAAATTTTAAAAAATATATAATTTTGCACTCACTTCCATGACGACTAGTAAGATGAGTTTCAACGCAAAGACAAGATGTGCTCAAATAATGCGTGGCGTTACAATTTTTTTCGACTTCCTGGAATCATTTTCAAAGTATAGAATCAATGACTCATTACTATCTTTCCAGCCACATTAAGGAGATGTAAGGCGGTTGGAGCGCGAATCGTGAGTCATTGAGGGCACATTTTAATAACTTTTTCAAGTAAGTCGGGAAAACGTTCATGGACCACAGTTCATTTTAGCACAGCATTTATACTTTGGAATTAACCATGCTTGTTGCAATATCAATGATGCAAGAATTATATTTTTATATTTCGTCCCCGTTAAAGCACTGTTCTGACTTGCGTTTACGCGGCGGAATTCAAAATGTAAGCAAAAATTACGCGTAAAACGCGTAAAGGCGCGTTTTTTTATTCGGCATGATTACTTGATATTTATGAGGAACCATTATAATAATACGTACGAAACTAATATTTTCACGTTTATGAGAAAATCTGTCCTTATTTTATCGAATTATTACGAAAGAAATGCCAAGTGCTCTAGGGCCAAACGTAAAATGGCATTAAATTGTCTTGAAAACCATATCGGTAACATCTAATTTTTTTTGGCTTCAGTCTATACATATTAGAAGTAAGAAGAGGTACGCAAAATTCCACACAAATGTGTAGATAAATGAAAATCGCTCCAACCGCCTTCTAAAGATTCGTTACTCGGAGAGGGCACGCATTTCTGCGGCACAAGTCGCGTGCTCTTAGTCGCAAGGCCACACTCATTTCCTTTTTTGAAATTTTTTTCCGTCCGATCAAAGATTGAGCGGCACGGTGCTGTGGCGAGAGAGACACTTTTTTTTAGCGCTAACCCCGTATTACACGGAGCAGAGGCCAAATGGAGAGGCTTTTTTCCTAACGAAATCGTAGATATGAAGTCCAAATCCATAAAACGCCAATTCTTCGCCATACAAGATATACCGAAAGCCTCTCCAATCACGATTAATTTCATCAGATGATACAGGCAGAAATTTTGAGTTATTTATACGTTTAGGCGATCCTAAAATCAAATATTAAAGCATAGATAGTTTTATGCATGAAAGTATACCACATACACACATGAAAGTGTACAGATTATTCCACGAATATATTTTTGTCAAGAGTCCATTCCGATTTTTACTATCGTTGCTATGTAAACATTTTGAACTTCCCTTAGTCGTCCGAGCAAATAAACAATCGCTTTTGATAGGCAAAACTGCGTTAAAATTTTTCTGAAATATCTTCCGCATTCAGACTTGGCACTCCAGATACCAAGACACCCCAGAAAACAGTACAACGACATTCCACACAGCGACGGAAAAGGTATCTGCGGCCATCATCCCCCAAATCATCCTAAGAAAACTTCATCACCCTGGTCGCTGTCAATATGTAAATTAGTTCTGGTGGCTCTGGCTTGACTACGTAAGGCAGATATTACACATTTTTATTTATTTATTTTCAAAAGCCCTACTTTCGCTGAGTAAAGAGATTGCTCATTGTAATTAAAGGTGTAAACTTAATGTATATACAAACTTCATCACGGTAGTCGCTGTCAATATGTTAATTAATACAGGTGGCTCTGGCTTGACTGCGTAAGACAAATACGAGGCTACACATTTTGATTTTTTCAATCAAAAAAATCCTACTTTTGCTGATTAAATGGATAACTTATCGAAATTTCGGAGTCAACTTAATATACCAACTTCATCTCCCAGGTCGCGGTCAATGTATAAATAGTTAAAGTGGCTCTGGGTTGACTACGCGAGACAATTAATAGGTTACACATTTTTATTTACTCAGTCTCAAAAATCCTACCTTCGTTGATTAAAGTGATCACTTCTTGAAAATCAAAATTAAGGTACAAAATGTACAGATTAATCCACGAGTATATTTGTAATGGATACGTTTGTCTTGTCCTAGGAGCCGACTGCAGCGCCATATGCATGGAACTACTGCATCTTGACTACAATTACGGCAGTGATTAGCAACCGCGGTCGATTACCACCACTATCGACCCCTACTGCCATGGAAGTACGAGCTCACACATCAAAGTGCCTCTTGCAAGGGACTTCCAAGGCTGCTGTCATGGAAGTCTGACTTCCTAGAGTAAACCCGCCTTAATACACGAACCGTCTTTCAAGATATGCTGCATCGCTACGGCACATTGTGACTGCCTCTAATATATTTAAAAACTCTCACATTATACTCTGTTGTTATGTCCCTGCATTGAACGTGAACCGGTCATTAGTCTCAAGTGAATCCCCACTCGCTGAACAGGGTCTGAGAACCTACGCCCAAAATTCGAATTTTATTTTGAATCACGGCGCCAAGCAACAGCAAAAGACACGGGCGTAATTAGTGCATGACTCTTTTGTTTTCGAAGCGACGACCTTCGCCCGCATAATTTTTTTTCCCTGCCCCTCTGATTATCTGATTATGCGGACATCGCAACGGGGGCAGGGTCTCAAACGCAGCCGACTAATTCGGAGCGCGCACGCACGAGAAAGAAGTACACTCTCAAATGAGCTTTTCCCAGGGAGAGGGGGAACAAAGTCCATTTTGCAACGAGTGCTCACGGACTTAATTGTTTCAAACCTAAAATTTAAGAACGGATATATTTTATATCGAGTAAAATTAGAACAACTCCTCAAATGTTAGGACAGTGGATTTTTCATTCGTTACGATCGTCATCAGATATTTCAGTTATTTTAAAAGAAACAGTTGCGTAGATAGGTCGTACACTTTCAGATGGAGGAGATTGCCTGGGGCCTTAATTATGAAGAACCATTGAAGTAGATGGTGAGGTAAATTGCTATGGTAGCCAATGCCAGAAGCTGATGCGTGGGCGGTGGTCTATCCGCCATCTTTGTCAACGCCGATCTTTCTTTAGCGCTCACAGGCTGACATACTAATTTTGCAATTTTATGATATTCTCCACCGATAACTTACTCGAAATCAGCATGCATTTACTTCTTTAACATGCATTCACATAACATACTGTTTATTTATTTAAATTAATAATAATCCGCATTCCTGGTGAAAACTATGTTACAATCTATAAATATCCATAGGACTAAACTGCCCATAAATTCCTCAAGATGTACTTGCCTAAAATTTCAAACAGATGGCGGATATTCTTGCTTCACATCCGCTTTTTCGTCCATTCCGTCGTGCTACCAAATGGAAAGTTGGAAAGAGCAGGGATAACCAATATGGTTGTTATTTCAGTTGTCAGGCTAGTTTGATGATTAGATGCCCTCTCCTCACCTCTCCTCGACCTACCTCAATGGGAAGGACTATATCATGACAATGGTGACGCATGTGCACCAAAGACTCGAATAATCTAGACCAGCAAGCTAGGCTTGGTTCAGGCAACGCAATCTTTTGGCTCGCGACGAAACAGCGTTCCGGCGACTGGAATCAGCAGCCTGTGACGACATTATTGACAATCCTTTCTTTTCTGCCATACAGAGGTTTAGCGCAGAGAAGATTAGGCCCATTTCACGCGATGCTTGATTCGGTATAAGTGAGTGGTTGCTTGTGAAGAACACAGTTGAAGGCAAAATAGAAGGAAAAGTCCCCAGAGGAAGACCCAGGAATAAGTCAATGGACAAAATAAAGAGAAAAGTACATTGGAAGAGATACCAGGAAATTGGCATTAGGTGGGGAAGGGTGGAGGGCTGCAGTCAACCAACATTAGGATAGAACACCCAATGAAAAAAGTGGTAGCTTGCTAGAGCGATAGCTTTTCAGAAGGGTGTGACAATGATTCAGTACGCTGGCTAACGGACACGATCCATATTGTCCTGCTGCGAGCAAGAACCAAAGCAGTATTAGATTACGTCCGAAACATAACTGCACACTCGAAATATACTGATTTGGCAGAAAGAAATGACAAGTAAACCATTTTATCACGATCGTGTGATTTAAGCGAGGGATAATAGATTAGTCGTCATCATCATGAATTCGGTCATACGACTCGCTTCCCGAAACGGCAACGTTTATTGATTGGCTGCATTTCAAACGGTCGAGAAGAAGAAGAAATGAAGGTGTTTTCGCGAAGGTTTCTGCGGCGTTTTACATCACTGCTCGTTGTTTTCGGGTTTTCCAACCGCGTGCGTTGACATTGGCCGACAACGGTTTCGGTAGCCATCCTGCCACCGTCTTCAGGTCGAAGGTCTTTTAAGAGGGACCTCTCTGGGTGCCAAGGCAAAATTGAGTCCCTTGGCCAGCACCGTGGTGGTGGCATCACTGAGGTGTAGATCCGTCAAGTTGATGATGGAACGGCCCTCTTCAGGGCCATCGTCAAGGGTTGGGTACTGCCTGGAGTGACGTGTTTATTGATTGGCTGCATTTCAAACGGTCGAGAAGAAGAAGAAATGAAGGTATTTTCGCGAAGGTTTCTGCGGCGTTTTACATCACTGCTCGTTGTTTTCGGGTTTTCCAACCGCGTGCGTTGACATTGGCCGACAACGGTTTCGGTAGCCATCCTGCCACCGTCTTCAGGTCGAAGGTCTTTTAAGAGGGACCTCTCTGGGTGCCAAGGCAAAATTGAGTCCCTTGGCCAGCACCGTGGTGGTGGCATCACTGAGGTGTAGATCCGTCAAGTTGATGATGGAACGGCCCTCTTCAGGGCCATCGTCAAGGGTTGGGTACTGCCTGGAGTGACGTGTTTATTGATTGGCTGCATTTCAAACGGTCGAGAAGAAGAAGAAATGAAGGTATTTTCGCGAAGGTTTCTGCGGCGTTTTACATCACTGCTCGTTGTTTTCGGGTTTTCCAACCGCGTGCGTTGACATTGGCCGACAACGGTTTCGGTAGCCATCCTGCCACCGTCTTCAGGTCGAAGGTCTTTTAAGAGGGACCTCTCTGGGTGCCAAGGCAAAATTGAGTCCCTTGGCCAGCACCGTGGTGGTGGCATCACTGAGGTGTAGATCCGTCAAGTTGATGATGGAACGGCCCTCTTCAGGGCCATCGTCAAGGGTTGGGTACTGCCTGGAGTGAAGTTTTTCGTATTTCTTGATCTGCGATTCTTGATTCACTGTCTCTTGGGCTCGGGATGATTCGGAAGTTATTTTCTCGATTGTATCCCAATCATCAGCGGACAGGGAGTTGCCGAGCTCAAGATGAATTCGGTAGAGTTCTTCGGAGCACCGGTAAAGTTCCCAGCGCTTGTTGTGGATCTGTTCCCTCAGGAGTTTCTCGCAGGTTCGGCGAAGTATCATCCTGGCTTTGTAGGTGTTGAGATGGTGCTTGACTTCAACACAAGATGGTGTTGGTATCGCGGCAACGTTGAAGAAAGGCAAGGGAGGACAGAAGTCTCCCTTTCTCCTTCCGTAGCTTCTCAAATCTCTTCGTCTTCCTGATAAGACACCTTCGACCTGAAGACGGTAGCAGGATGGCTACCGAAACCGTTATCGGCCAATGTCAACGCACGAGGTGGGAAAAACCGAAAACAACGAGCAGAAATAAAGGTGGTTGGAGCGCTAATCGTGAGTCATTGAGTGAGCTTTTTCATTATTAATCAGTTCCGTCGAAAAAATTCTCCGGTGAAGTGCGGCCTCTGTCACACCAGCGGAAAAAGTTTTGGTGAGAAACTCCATCCTTTCAAAAAATGACAGTATAACTATTTCGCAGTGTAACGAATGCGCATTTAAAAAATGTAAAAAACTCACCTCTCACACAAGCTTGATTTTTGAGATTATAGCATTTATGATTGACCAGTTTCGTTACCAGTTCTTGAACTGCACTCCACGTAAGTACACAGATAAAATAAGATTTGGAATGCGCTACGAAAATAAGAGGTCTTTCCGCCAGAAGAGGCATTTTAACGGCAAGAGTACTATGAATTTGACGGAGCTGTTTTTAGTTAAATAGAAGGAAAAGTGCTGTCGAAGTATGGATGGAACAATTCGCACAATTAGAGCCGAATTACATCGCGGAAACGGGAAGAATTATCTGTTTTCAAAGGATCACGACATTATCTTTTCGCTCAGAAACTACCTCCGTCTCAAAGAAGAGGAGACGAATGCGTTTATGCGCAATATACGCGGGGAATCCCAACAGAAGAAACCACCATCAAAGTAAATGGACCACCAAAGATTTTTTTGGAATTTCGTCTATTCTATTCTTCTAATCTATGGATCCAATGGTATAACGGGTGCAATGTACTAACCGGCACGGAAGAAGTGTCGCCAAAAGAGCCGGGTGAGCGGGGAAACTGCCCCGCGCTTCCGAGGGCCCCGCATTTGGTGGAACTCGGTAATCACTGGATAGAGATATATAACTACGAAAATTTAGTGTGAGCGCCACATTACCGAACCTATTATTGATCACTGTTTACTTAAACTGTCGCTCTACGCATCAAGACACGGTTATATGAGTTTCGTTACGGACTCGCTCTCTATTTTTGGAATTTGAAATTAATCAACTTTCATAAAAAAGGGACGCATAAAACTAACAATTACATAGAAAATAATTGTAAATCACTCTTAAGGATTGGTTTCATAATTTGAGGCTCGAATAACAATGTTTTTAGGGCCCGTAAACCATAGTTTCCCAGGCCTGCACAAATCATAGTTCCTTGGGACCTCAAAAGGCATCGTTGCCCAGGGCCAAACGAGATGTTGCCCGGGTCCCAGCACTACCAGCAAGCCCTAGGGGCGGCTCTGGAGAGGAGTCTTCCAATGTGACTGGCAAGGTGAAGTGAGATTATTACGTTGTGGATTCGATATGTACTACCTTTTTTCAACTTACCGCCATTACTATCGCCTATCTTGCTTGAAATGTGACTGTTGTTGATGGTTTTAGCCAAGAACACTGCATAAGGACGGAAAACTCCCACCTTGACTTCGTTGCCAATGGAAGCGAAAGAATTGAAGTTCCACTTTTGGCCACAGGCTGTGCTGTTTAAGTTATCAAACCTTATAGCAGACGTCTATGGGCTAACTATACGCGTTCTTACCATTCTTACGTCTCCTTTTTCTCCGCCAGTAAGATGATTTATACTGCAAGTAATACTTTAAGGCATTGGATGGTAGATTTATGTACCTAAGGTACTGAGCCATTTACGGGAAAACTCTCCAGACCGTCATCAATGACACCGAAAGCGTACAGAATTAGGTGATGCGATCGGTGGATTCGTATTCCGAATTCCACCCTACAATTCCTAATTTACGATGTAAGAAAAGGGAAAGAGTGCATTGAAATAATATTTAATGCAATAAATTCGAACGCTAGTTCATTTCCGGTTATTCGACGCCAATTCACGTAAATTGAATACGCCGCTAGCAAAATCAGCTGATGTTATTGATGCCATGACAATTACAATGATTCGAAAGCATTTCCCCATTATAATTCGTAGGGCGTAGAAAAGTAAAATGGACATTGAAAGAACAAGAATACACGAGCTTGGGGCGGGGAAGCGAGCAAAGTATTCCGATAATTGTTAAAAAAGAAGCAAGTATCAGTAACTTACTTGCTTTATTATAATCCTTGGAGAATTAATCTATGTTTAATACAATTGGTTCCCCGTTATAAACAAACGGTCAAATATAAAATAGCCTGTAGCAGATGAATGTCAACTGCTGAAATGAAAATGAACAACTTAAACTCAGAAAAGTCACGGAAACAAATGAAGGAATGACGGAAAATGTAGGAATAGCATACGCTGGGAATTTCAAAACAAAGGAATCACACTACCATGTGCGCACTGTTGGAGACACTGTGAAACATATATGTACACTGAATGCAGTCTCTCTCGCCAGCAAATGATGGAATAGCATACGCTGGGAATGTCAAGACTAAGGAATCACACAGTCACCTACGCACAAGGAAATATATACACTGAACGCAGTCTCTCGCTATTTTCGCCGAGAATCTTGTTCCTCATTTAGGTATTCAAGTAATCAGTAAAGCATCTGACACAAAAAACTTTGAAAACCCATTTTGAACCAAATTCGTCTCGTTTAACTGCATATTCACACTCCAAACTGCCTTCACAACAATACAAATCTCGTCGTAAACAAGGCTCAAAGATCGCATCAGTGCCACCTATCGTCAAGTTTTGGAACGCTATTAACCTGCGACAGAAATTTTAGCAAAAGACGATCGAAAGCGCATCAAGAGTCGCGTCCTAATGCAGTGTTCTTGGTTTTAGCTCTGATATTGTTGGAGTCACATCAAGTGCTTCTCAAGGAAGCGTGATCGGCCCACTTTTATTCATTACCAGCGGAAGGTACCCCATGAAATTCAACGGGTGTGAAAAACATTGAACTTATTTTATAAGGAAATCACAAAAAAATTTGACCTTTTGAAAATTAACTGTCGCAAATATTACATTTAAAAATGCAATATTGAAGCATTGCCCACGTAGCAATTGACTGCTGACCAGGGATACGTGCAAAAACTATTGCACCCACAGGGCCCATATTTAGCACACTTTTAAAGTATGGCAATACCCTTACCTTTTTGTAGGTTTCATACGATTTCAACAAAAAATATTAAAATAATTAACAATTTTAAAAATAGCCATTTTTTGTGTTTTTGCAATAACTTTTTTGTTTACAAACCGATTTTAGCCTAAAAAATCTCATTTGGTAGATAATTGTATTTTATACTGTTCTTCTACACATCACTTTTCTCTACGACGCATAGTTTTCATAGTACATTGGAAAAACTGATTTTACCCTCTAAGTGTTTAAATAAAACGTGAATCGATAAAATGTTTTTGATTCGTGGGATGAGAGGACTCTTCCAATACGACCCCCTTGAGTTTTTCGCGATGAAATCGCGGGTAAGAATTTTATTCAAATTTTGACTGAAAACTCGGGTTATTTTCCTGGCCAAATATTCTTGGAATAATCTGCATATATTGTATATAATACCTTAATTTTGGTTGTCAATAGGTAACCCATTTCATGAGCGGAAGTAGAATACTTTGGACTGAAAAAATACATACGTGTGACTTGGTATTCCTTTTTACTTACATATTCAAGCGAGAGCCACCTTAATGTGGAACGCTCTATAAACCCTATTTTGTATCTAACTTAATTTTGGTTGTCAATAGGTCACCCATTTCATGAGCGGAAGCAGGATTTTTTAAAACTGAATAAATAGAAATGTGTAACTTATTATTTGTCTAGACATCTATAAACCCTGTTTTATATCTCCCTTGATTTTGGTTGTCAATAGGTCACCTATTTCATGAGCGGAAGTAGCATTTTTTTTGGCCTGAATATACAAAAAAGTGTAACTTAGTACTTGTCTTGACTTACATAGTCAAGCGAGAGCCACCTTAATGTGGAACTCTCTATAAACCCTATTCAACCTTAACTTTTGTTATCAATAGGCAACTCATTGCACGTGCGGAAGTAGAATTTTTTAGACTGAAAACATAAAAATGTGTAACTTAGTACTTGTCTTGACTTACACAGTCAAGCGAGAGCCACCTTAATTTGGAACGCTCTATAAACTCTCTCCCACGTATGTATATACCTGTGTATCGTATCTCCGGCTTCTGGGGCTCCGGCCTCCTCTTTTCCGGCGGCAACTTCTCGTTCTCCGCCCGCCACTTCTTGAGACACTGCGGCTCGTGGATCGCTATCGACTTGGTCCCGAACTGCTTCCCGCACAGATAGCACGGCACCGTCGGGGGCCTCCCAGGGGTCCCAGGGCCCGGTCTAGGCGAGGATGCGGACGAGGACGTCGCGGAGGACGACGTAGCCGCCTGGTGAGGGGCGTTCTTCGAGGCCTTTGGCTGGTGGGCCGCCTCCTGGGGTACCGGGGTCGGGTCCCCAGACCTCCTCGGTTCGGGTCTCCTCTGCCCTGGGGGAAGTTTGTCGTTCTCGTTCCTCCACTTGGCCAGGCACTGCGGTTCGTGGATCCCGATGGACTTGGAGCCGAATTCCCTGCCGCAGATGTAGCAAGGCATTATGGGCCGTCTCGGACTCGGACTCTGCTGCGAAGGCGAGCCGACTGAGCTGCTCGGGTCATCCTCCTGGGGCGCCACCCTCTGGAAAAGGTAATTAATGAGCCAAACATGGCGGATGAGCGTCTGGATGCGGTAGGGGGAAATCTGATTTCGACTTATATGCACACATAAATACATCATTCATTTCCTATCACACCTCCCACATGTTGTCGTGTGGTTTCTGAACCTCTCGCTTTCCTCAAGGAACAGGGATGAGCGCACGGACATACGTCAACGTCAAAACACTTCCATCTGGACGTATTGTGTGAATTCTGAGAAGAAATCCAGGTCCCTTCCGCATTTTTATAGCTTTTTTTTTAGCAACGACCTGTGCTAGGTACGGAAATTGAATGGAAAATAGAGGATTCCTCCGCTGGAAAAAGGGGACTTGGAAAGAAATCGATGAAGTCTCTGTGGGAAATTCCGTCAGTAAGGGTACCTTGCGCCTGGCGTTCGTCAATTACTCACCGAGTACACACTTTTTCTCTGCCAGACGTTCATTTCATGCCCGCGTGCCTGAATAATTCAAATATAAGCCCTTGTGTGGACGTCAAAGCGGCAGGCTGAATAGGCACGGCCCTGTGCATTGTCCATGCGAGGAATTTACGAAGGTTGGTTATTTGGGGAGGCGACCTACATCCGAGGTCATTTAGGCCGGAATAGAAAGATACATATTTTGATAGGTTAAAGGATCGAGATGTCCAATGACATAAAGGTACCCCTAGTTAAATGTGGCTTGAGTGGTAATCATGGGTCATCGTTAGCACATTTTAGTAACTTTCTATGTAAGTCGGAAAAAATTCTAGGATCACATTTTCTCTAAGTATATCAGTTTCTTCGGTGACAATCACCATAGTTGCAGTAATGGAAATTATTCGAGAATGATATTTTAACATTTTGGGCTAAATTAAAGCATACTTTGATTTGAGTTTTGGGCTACGTATGTGACATTTAGGCAACACAATATATATGCATGTTTACTCTAGGATTAGACTTGGCGTAACACCTTAGTATTCACACGCAACTGTTATCGTGACAAAAAATCAAATCAAGTTAGGCAGAAAATTGTGCCAGAATAGGTGGTGTTATCCGGCAGAAGGGAGCTAACGATAGGTAAACTTATTAAATTCGTCATTTCATTCATTTCAGTACTCTACTAGCTGATTGGTAGATTTTTGTACAGTTTTTATCCTACAGTCCCTGCTAAAACATTCCTTAGAAGCTGTTCTGTAGAACGTAAGGAATTCTACAGAAATTGACTCTCTTTCTTAGGAACTAGTTCCTTTTCTAAGGATCTGAACGGAACATAAGAGCCTGACTAATTTTTCATTATTTTTTTCTGCAGAGCAAAATAACTCCTTACAAGCTGTTCTGTAGAACTTCAGCAACTCTAAGGAAATATTTGAGGTTTCCGATGACCCAGTTCCTTTTCTAAGGACCTATATGGAGAGTCGTAGGGAATTCCACAGAACGCCCTAAGGAATTCTGCAGAACGTCCTAAGGTATTCTGCAGACTATCCTAAGGAAGGGAATTCCGTAAAATAGCGTTTCAATACTTTAAGGAATATCTACAGA
Source organism: Ceriagrion tenellum (assembly GCA_963169105.1). Taxonomy (NCBI): domain Eukaryota; kingdom Metazoa; phylum Arthropoda; class Insecta; order Odonata; family Coenagrionidae; genus Ceriagrion; species Ceriagrion tenellum. The sequence continues at coordinate 85,395,085 of OY720642.1, read as the reverse complement.
ACGTTTTAAGAAATTCTGTAAAAGTATTTATAAGGAAACTATACAGCATTTTTTAGCAGGGGGTCATCGTTTCGTTTGGTCTCCTATGGATTACTCACCATTAGATCACTCTTAAATTTCTCATATCGTCTCCCTCGTCTTATTCCGTCCAGAATTCCTATTCTCTTCCACGATTCCCCAGTGTTCTCCCCTCCATTATTCTCTTCAACATCTATTCTCCTTTCAATACGCCTTCCACCCATCTCTCCGGCCTCCTCCGAACCTCCAGCACTATCTTCCTCTCCTCAACCATGTCCAATATCTCCTCGTTCGTCCATCTCGCCATCCATCTCACCCTATCCATCCTTCTCCACACCCACATCTCAAACGCCTCATGTCTACGTGTATCCTCCCTTCGCTATGACGGAGTCTCCGGCCCATTCAGCGCCACGCACCACACATTAGTGTCTTCATCACACCCACATCAGGAATTTTCAGGTTATAAACATTTTTTACCTACCACTTTTTCTTAATTCATCAGCGAATTACCGTCGTAACTGTAGCCAAAACTCGGCATTTCCACGCAAATGTCGCAGCAGTCGGCTCCAATGGCTGGGCAAATGGGGCCATTAAATTATTCCTGGAATAATCTGCATATTTGGTTACTTAATTTTGGTTATCAATAGGTAACCCGTTTTATCAGAGAAAGCAGAATTGTTTAAACTGTATACATAAAACTGTGCGATTTAGTATTTGTCTTACTCGCACAGAGCAAATAAATGCTGTATTGATAACACTTCACTTTGTTTTTCCACATATCTTCTCATATCTTTCCACATATCTTCCTCATATCTAGAGATATGTGGAAAAACTAAGTTTAGTGCTATCATTACAATGTTAACACATTCCACAAAGTTACGCCTGATACTACCAATTATATCAAATAAATGCTGATAGGAGGATAGAATTCTGGGGAAAGAGGGTAGAAATGTACAGCGGTTTTCAAAAGTTTTAGAGCAAACTTACAATTAGAGGTGACACTTACTGCATTGTTGTTATTGGTTACGCACCATAACTTATTCAGTTGATTAATTAGTACACATTTATCATTCCCTTTTCGTTTCCCTTAGTGAAGCTTGGCTTCTATGCTTGGTGCGACGCCAAATATCATTTAGTAACTTCCTTTTTCAATTTTTTTTAGCATTCGCCGTAATAATTTTCATTTATAGCAAGGAACAATTCGTTTTTAACGATAAATTTTATTTTTCAAACGAACATTATGTCAAAATGTGTTATTAATATCCTAGTATCATTCTTTGTAAGAGAATCTAGTCCATAACCAACATACTACGGTAGATCAGATCATGAGAATAAAATAAGGAAAATAGATTGTAGAACAGAAAGGTTTAAAATGTATTTCCCACGGTCGATAAGAGACATAATGGCTGCATTGAGATTTTGAAATAGGTTAGTTGACAGGTGTAGCTGTCAGTAGCTGACAATAGTGTAGCTGATTAATTCATGTGCCCCCCAATGCATGTTTCTAAATCTGCCAAGTAGTGCTAACACCAAGTTTTGCGTGTTCTCTGCATGACTCTATTGTCACGTTTTCATAGTTACATCATAAATTATTTTAGTAGTTTCTGCAGCATACCCATTATGTTGTGCATGTTGGTGAAAGTAAATTTCTTCAGTGTAGTTCATGCTGGTGATAAGTCACCCCCAGCCAAACACCTTTCTGGTGGCTTGCAGGGCAATTAATAGATGTACATGTAGTGCTTCAAAGAGAAAACATAGGATAACTCTCGATTCTCACCTTTGGACTACTTATTTACGAACTGGATATGTTGCAAATTTTCATGGAAAATCGTTGGCCATTTCTTAAAACCATTGCATCTTGGGGAGGCGATCGCCTTGTACGACTCCCCAAGGTTTTATAGAGGATAATCCCCTATCCTCAGGCGTAATTTGAGCATCATGATTGGGGGTCAGAGATCACCTGGGTCTGGGTTAATAGATAGATTTCAAAGCCTTTTGTGGTCAATTTGCGACCGCAGGATTATTGTTATTATCCTCTATTTTCCCTTTTATATTTAAATAATATTTTCATTTGATAACATCGTTGAGAGAGTGAATGCAGAGTAACAGAAAAAAGTCCTTGAAAACTTAATATTTTCGAGATTTTAAAATGGGGAAATTATTTTATTTACACTGACTAATTATTATGTGAAATTGCCATGAGAAAAATTCGGCCTGGACCGGGAATCGAACCACGGACCTTTGCGCAGACCACTACGCTATCCAGGCTTCCTAATTCCTTCCAAATGGCTAAGCACGGCATAAGTGCTGGTGAAGGATACTGACTCTTGGTTGTGGCTTCTTTGAAGTCCTCTTCTCCCTTGCGTTGCCATCTTTGATGGACGGCAAGGGCCTAAGATCTAGTTGCCTTGTATCCACCAAAATTGCCATGGGAATTAGGAAGCCTGGATAGCGTAGTGATCTGCGCATTGTCCGGCAAAACAAAGGTCCGTGGTTCCATTCCCGGTCCAGGGCGAATTTTTCTCCTGGCAATTTCTTTGAAAACTTTCACCCGCCATGTTTGAATTTTAATTATTATGTGCATTAGCAATAATTCTTAGTGGGAAAAATAACAAACTTTGCAAATTTCAATAGTAAGTTTGGTAATTTGCAAAGTTTGTTCTTTTTCCGACATGGAGAAATTCCACAAAGTTACCTCTGACATTTTTAGTTTTGTTAATAATTCATACGTTAAACTTTCGTTAATTTCATGCGGCGGTCGAAGATTATCTCAAATATTTGAAACTATTAACGATTTGTAAATATAACTAGAAGATGTGTTCCTGCGTCCGAATATTTTTATGAGATCTATAACTTTTTGGATCTCATAACTATTGATTCCATGACTAAATGTTCTTGCAACCGACCATCACTGACGAGAGTTATGTAAATTGAAGAAATATTTTACCCTTAATGGATGCCTCACCATGACGTCAAGATAGCACGCTTGAATGGACACTTTCCTCTTTTCGTTCTTACGAGGAATGATCAAAGACTTTCATTCAGGATTTTGTCGGCTCGCTTCCTTAAGGGGGCGAAAGAAATATCACTCGATGAGTTGTCCGAATCCGGTCATGGGCAGAGTGGGGAGCGGAATGAGGTCAGGAATCGAGGTGGGATGGCCCAGCCCCCAATTGGGATTTCGGCGCCGCAGGTGCCAGTATTATCTCATCTTCGTGCAGCCCTATGGGAGCAAGGATCTTAAATCCTTCTCGCTCCACTACATATTCGCCTTCCGCCAAAAAAAACCCAAATCTCATTAGCCAAGGCGGAAGCGTTTATCGACGTCACCGAAACTATTTGGAACTTATGGAAACTCCACCGCGACGGCTTGAGTCAAACAAACACTGAATAACTTTTTGAAAGTATTATCTTAAAAAAACAGCTACTTCCACTGATCCCATGTCGTAGCAATTAATAAAAAATGTGCTGGGTAGTCCTCGAATATATTGCTAATGGACTCGTTTTCTAGCGATAAGAGCCTGCTGGAACCAGTTCAATTGCATAGACGTATTTTGACTTCTGCTGTTGATAACAATAACTTTGTAAATTCAAAAAAACATCTTTTAATAACTCTTCACAACCGGTTTCACCCGTTAGAGCATCATCAGGTACACCAAAGTATCTTTTTTTACTTCAGCTGAGGCAGTATTTTGCTGATAGATATTTTCAAATATTTAATACGATGAAGTACACTTTTGTACACGTTGATTAAGTGTACTTCTCCCCACATTGTTGTATGGTAGTGAAGCATGGGTATGTCAGGATAGACATAAGAGTAGACTATACGCCGTGGTTATGAGTTATCTGAGGAGTGTTTGAGGCAAAAGTAGGATGGATAGGGTCAGGAATGAGTGGGTAATAAATGAATGTGGGTTAGATGCTCCATTAATGGACATATATGAAAGGAGTGTGCTCCATGGTTTGGCCATGTTGAGAGAATGGGTGAGAGTCAAATAACGAAACAGATATATAAGAGTGAAATGAATGGTGCGAGAGGTAGAGGTAGGCCGAGAAAGTTGTGGTTGAATGTGGTTGAGGAAATTCTTAGGAGGAGGAATATTAGAAGTCTTAAACTCACGAGGGCAAGTATGAAGCAGTGGATGGGGGTAAATGAAGCAACAGAGGTTTGCGAGGATAGGTCAGTATGGTAGAAATTATTGAAGCCGAGTTAGGTCTACAAATATGTATTCATGATTGAAACTTTGTGACTATGCCTACCCCGGAAAGGAACAGCGTGTTTGGTATGCATATATGTAACAGGCAGAGGACTGAATTTTATCACCATTCAATTTTACGGGTGAATGCAATAGTTCAATACATTTGGTCGTAAAAATGGAATTAATATTCGAAAAAATATCATATTTTTCTAAATATCTCACCCATGCTTGCATTCAACTCCTATATAGTTTTGACGTCAGCATGTCTAAAACATAGCGTGGAAAACTAGATTTAGATGTTCATATGAAACTGTGGACAATTTTTCTCCAAGTAGCCAATGTATGAATTACAGGACATTAAAGTCATTTCAGCGGGGTGAGATGGATAGAGCAATGGCCTTTCAATCCGAGGGTCCATGGTTCGAATTTCGGCGTCGATTGTCGGTTCGATTGGCGTCGATTTTTCGTGGAATCCAGAAGCCAAAATAGGTAATAAACGAAGAGCACACACTGTGCACTCGACTGCTCATCGGGTGGAACGTTCAACTGACATACCCTAGGAGCTGATTTCAACATTTCTCGGGCTGTATCCGCTTCAGTTGTCATTCAGCACAACAGTTTCGCCAGCTATCCTGCTGGCGTCCTCAGGTATCATTGTCCACATCAGGGATAATTGTCCACCGTTTAATATGAACATCTACATCTCATTTTCCGCGCTATGTTTTTGACATACAGAGATCAAAACCTGAGGACGCCAGCAGGATAGCTGGCGAAACTGTTGTGCTGAATGACTGACGCGGAAGCAACCCGAGAAATGTTGAAATCATTTGATCAACGCCGCGGAAACCTGCGAACTAGTACCCTAGGAGCTTTTCCTTGAAAGTAGGCTAATGTCCACGCCGAGTTTCTCTCAACCCTTACTTCCAACCTTGGATAAACCTTTCCGAACCAATATACTCTATGATTTCCGAAGCTCAGGTAAGGTATAAACTTCCCCCAGAATCCTATCAAACAAGTCACAAGCCTATCAAGCAAGTAATATAGGAGCGTTATCGATCATGCCTGGTTCTCAATCTACCAATCACAATACTTATCTACCAGTGAAGAAAAAATAAAGTTATGCATAGACCAAATGGGACGCCTTTTCTAAAATCTTTGTGCGCCTACCTTTCAAATGCAGGAAAATACTTTCGTTTCTCCTCATTTAAAGACGTTTTCACCCTCGAAAACTCGTAAACATCATTTTCTCAACACAAAGACTTCCAAGCAAAAAAAAAAGAAATTCAAATAAACTCATTAATTCTTGGAATTAATTGGCAAAAGAAACTTCGAAAACACTCGTGTACGATTGAATTATTCTCGTTCGAAACTCAAGTCTTCATAATTAGAACGGAAATTTTTAATTGAGACGTGTTACTTAAAGCATGGACACACTCATTACGATGTCGCCATCTCCTGCATCTTACCATCAGAAACATCTCCAACCGAATCTGAAAACGAGCGATTAATATTCTAGCTGGGCGACGGATGAATTTGCCAAAGATGACTATGTGTTTAGGCCGCTTTACACGGTACATTTTATTGTGTAAACGAATGTATGAACTCTTGCATGAGGAAAAGTGTACCGCTAAAGCGGCAAATTGTGTGATTGTCTGAATGACTTAATGGGAAATAGAACCTGCTCCATTCCTATTCAGTTTCTTGTGCATTCTATGATACAATCGTTTGTACAATAAAATGTACCGTGTACAGCGGCCTAAAGAGTGACCTTTAGAAGAAAGAAAAGCCGTTTGAGGTGGTAAGAGCGTTATCTTGGGGTATTGGAAATCCAGGCCGATATTTAAGTATTAACGAGGAATGTACCCTGCTAAAAAATTCCTTAGAAGCTGTTCTGTAGAACGTAAGGAATTCTACAGAACATATGTTCTGTAGAGTTATTTTCTGCAGAGCAAAATAATTCCTTACAAGCTGTTCTGTAGAACTTCAGCTGCTCTACTGAAATATGTGAGGTTTCGGTTGACCCAATTCCTTTTCTAAGGACCTATATGGAGAGTCGTAGGGAATTCCACAGAACGTCCTAAGGAATTCTGCAGAACGTCCTAAGGTATTCTGCAGAACGTCGTAAGGAATTCCGTAAAATGGCGTTTCAATACTTTAAGGAATATCCACAGAACTTTTTAAGAAATTCTGTAGTAGTATTTTACGGGTAACTATACAGAATTTTTCGCAGGAATACTAAGTTCTTTTTTAGGAATTAATCAATCTGTTATGTTCCTAAAAGGAGTGAGGTTTGGATACTCAGAAAAATTTGATAACTTCTTCACAATCGTCAACATTAGAGATGTTCATCACATGTATCAAATGACAAACCCAAGGACACTCTTCTATTTATTCCGTAAGCCTTCTGCGCCACACGTCTCCATGTCTCTAATCTACGCAATTAAAGCAATGCAAGTTTAAATTGTGCATACAAGGGAACAAGAAAACTTAGGAATTTTCATTTACTAACGTTAGCAAACCTGGAAACCCACAGAATAAAAAAATACAACGGAATTTTTTTCAAGCACGGACAGAACTAAAAGACCATTTGACTGACAAGGACGTCCGAAAATCGCATCCCTCTAAGGCAGTTCTTCCATTAACTCTTATATAAAATGGCGCTTTCAAATGACTGATGGTTCGACGGCATTGAAAATGAAAGATAATCGACCATGCATGAGCTCATCAACGTTGGTGAATGCGGTTGAGAAGCTCGAAAGAAATAATTCCCATTGATTTAGGACTAAAATAAACCATTTAAGATTTACAAAGAGACAAAAAATCTAAGTATACGCGTTACACTATCCATAAAAATAATTATTCATAAAATCAATACAACGGGATAAGACCTTAAAATTCAGTCCACCTGAAAATACATTTGCTTCGCCTGAAAACTACGTAATGAAATTAAAAGCATTATACATCTACGTACTATCGTGCGAGCCGCCGCATGGGGGTATGGCCGGGAGTGTTAGGAAACCAGCCGTGAAAAGATGTAAGGGATAAGGTTTTGGTAGGTGAAATGGTGACGTGTATTACGGGAGTGTATTTAGTGGAGCTCAGTTTGCATTGTGGTCGCTTATTGTGCGCGGAAAGGACGAGTTTTTGTACCTATCTGTTCGGCAAAGTGTCTCTCGTATTATATCGCTTCTGTCTAACCTAGAGATGTAGTGAGGCGTCATCATAATATTCTCTGTGTCGCTCAGCATTAAGTTAAGATGGTAGAGGAGATCTGAGTTTATGTACAGATATTCATAAAATTTGCACACGAGTACTTATTCGTAAAATGTTTGGATTCCAGCGAAAAAACTGCAACCTATCGGTATGGTTTAACGACAGTTTCATACTATTTTAACATGTAGCCTTATGCCACAAGGCATACACTTCGAAATAATGCAAAGACAAATGTACAGATTTTCTTCCAAACGCGAAAACGTGCGTTTCGTGTTTTTTTAATGGTACCTAAAAAATTCAAGGTATAATTCCGAATACATAGCACGTACCTAAATATGATTTTTGCTAATTTTCGAACTCCGCGCCGTAAACTTAATAATTGCCATTGTTATAGCGGGGAAAAATTCCTTATATTTACGAAAAAAGTCGCAACAAAGTGTCAATCTTTTTTTAGTTTTTTTAGTATTTTCGTGAAAATGTTCAAAAATTGAGGTAAAAATTACGAATGAGAGATCAAAATCAGTTTCATAAATAGTGTTCAAATATCACAAGGGTTATTTTTATAAAAATATGGACTTTTTGAAAATATTCAAATAAGGGCATTTTTAGGGAAATAACGATATAAAGGAGAACATACCGCCAGTATTTTCAGAATGATTCCATTAAATTTTTAATATCACTAAGGGACATGGTTACCACAACAGGAAAGTAAACAAAACATCAACCCCTATAATATTTTTATAAAGTGCTCTTCATTATATTCGAATTGCAGTTCCGCAAAGCCGCGCCTCAAAGCATAAATTTTACTAACGTCTAAGGCACCTATATTACGATAAATCGACGACTCTTGATAGTACAGTGAAATGACAAATAAGGTCATTTTTCATGGATCTGACATTTGGAAAGCGTAGTGTATCGATCGCCAAAAATCACAGAAGAATAACTCGTCGGTTATTCAGAGAAATGGTTATTCAGAGAAATAGATTAAGAGAAAAATAGACGCAACCCACGGCGAATACGTTAGCGTCCACAATGAATAATTCAGTCTCCGAGTGTGTCCGCATAGTCACGAAACACGTAAAAATTGTGGCTACGGAGAAGTTATTTCAGTTTGTTTCTCTTCCGACCCACTTTCCACACCGGGACGAATAATCCCTCCCAATGCTGCTCGCCTTGCATTCGATTTCGACGAGAAAATTTCGAGCGAGCGTCAAATTCCACGCACCATTTCGACACGAGGGAAAGTGTGGTACAATCGACTTCAGCCATTTCGAAAGAGGTATCATATCACAAAATTCGCATTCGTAATAAATTTGCTATAACAATTAATGAATTTCGCCTCATAACTGACAAAATAATAATAATAATAACAATTCTTTTTGTTCTGCTGGTCCAGCAAGAGGCATACAACATGGTCACAGATAACGAGGAAACAGATACCCTTACATAATGCAAATAAAATACTTACAAAAGTCAAATTACAAATTATCACTTATAAAGTCATCCATACTGTAATAGCACTTGTGTAACAGTAGCTTCTTAAGGTAGTTTGAGCGAAATATCTTTTTACCGAGAAACCAATGAATTTCGTCTAATTTTAAAGATAAATATATCACCCTTCCATTGAGAGAAAAAATTCAACCACTCACCACATTACTTTCCGAGATATTTGCCAGAAAATACCAGCCCTTTCACATGAGAAATGGCTCGTGTGTGAACTCCAGAGAGACCTTATATTAAAAATGAGGCATTTCCTACACTTAGATCTCATAAAAAATCAACAGTGTCTAGTTCCTGTGTTTTCTCAACAATTTTTGAAAATTAATCATATTGTCACCGCAGTTAATTCTTCGGAATATCAAAAAAAACCTTACGTTTTGAAGGAGTTACTAAAAAACCGTACGTTTTCAAGGAGAAGGAATGCACAAAAAAGCAGCACGCTTCATTAAAAGCTGCTACGAGCGAACAGCGAACACATAAGCCGTGTCCCAATTCGTTAGGGATCAGGGAGGATGCGGTTATCTACCTAAATATTTAGAGGCCTTTCGCTAAGGGAGCTTGATTTGGGACATCCTTCGCTAGTGTTGCCGTCTACCAAGCTGGAAACCAATGAAAAACATATGAGTTGTTAATAAAGGACTGAATGAAAGAAATGAAACCTGAAATTAAGACATTTTTGGCGCCTTTGGCTACCTTCGTATGTGTTGTGAGATTTGGAAAGTGAAATAACATTTTTTTCATCCATTTCGTTATTTGGAGATTCGTTAGTTTTTAGTTTTCGGGGTATTTAAGTTTGTGTAGGTGTTCTGGGATTTAAATTCGTTTTTTTTTATGTGTACTAAGTAGAATTTTTCTTTTGAAGTCGGGTGTTGGGTTGCGAAATATTAGAGAATTCTTTCACTTACAGACAAAATACTTGCCGGCCATGTTTGCCACTTTTCAACTACTTCCTTGTGTATGATTTTCCTTGTACGACGCATACAGCGCTTTGCATGATGGGAAATACAATATGGAGGCGGATTTAGGATAAACTCCATCTACCCTAAATTTCACCCCCGAGAAAGGCACCTAAATCCGCTCCCCCATGATGCCTAACGAATTGGGACACACTTCAACATGGCGTCCTCTCTAAATCTGCCGATTTAGCTGCCTAAATGGCGAATTGGGACACAGCTATAGTGTCTCACAACTTTTAAAGGGATTAAGGTGGGAGACCCTAGAGACTCGGAGGCTACACGCTAGGCTTAGGTTGCTTCAGAAATACAGAACTAATATTTTTCAGAGCGACACAGAGAATATTATCAGGACTCCTCACTTCATCTCTTGGTCCGATAGAAGAGTTGATATAAGAGAGATACACTGCCGAACATACAGGTACAAAAGCTCGTTCTTTCCGCGCACAAAAAGTGACCACAGTAAAAATTGAAAGGAATGCAAAGAAAAGTAGCACGCTGCATTAAAAGCTGCTACGAGCGAACACGTAGTGTCTCACAACTTTTGAAGGGATTAAGGTTAAGATATACGAAATATAGATATAGGAATAAGGAAATATAGTTAGAGTAGTCTGCAGTGCATGATGCATGTAATAACAACCAATAATCCCTTCCTTATTATGTAGATACTAACCATCTAGCTCCATGTGACCCAATTTTCTAGCATGTCTCTCTTAAATATCCTAGTTGCATGTCAATAGTGCATGTTTGGTGATCTTCACCCCCTGCCACACACCCTCGTGGTGGCTCGCAGGGTATTACGTAGATGTAGATGAAGGTGGGAGCCCCTAGAGACTCGGAAGATACACGCTAGCCTTAGCTTGCTTGAGAAATTCACAACTGGTGTGTTTCAGAGGGACACAGGGAATATTATCATGACGCTCCAGACATCTCTAGGCCCAACAGAAGCTACAAAATAAGAGAGATACACTGCCATCCTGCTTGTTTTTGTTAAGTTTGGTGGCCTGACGGTGGTTTAACGGGTTTTCCACCGTACTAGGGCAAATGCCGGGCCAATATCTTCCCGTACCTGTGACTTAAAAATTCCAGTGAACGTATTATACCCTGAAGAAGTGCCACCCTAAAACGGGGTCCACAAAAGTTGTTTTTGTTGTTTGTTAAATTGTATTGTTTTGTGTGGCAAAAACGTATTTTGACTTGCACAGATCGCAAGCAAAAACTCGATCGTTCCGCGAACAGTATGCGACCACAATAAAATCTGAGCTCCACTAAATACACTCCCATAATACACGTCACAATTTCACCTCTCAAAACCTTATCCCTTACATCTTTACACGGCTGGTGTCCTAACACCCTTGCCATGCGCCCATGCGGCGGATAGTAGGGTAAAATATAGATGTAGATGTAGGCTAGTGACTACTTATTCAGCGCGGGAAAATATACTCATGTTCAGTGGTGGGACAACGCAGTTGAAAAGGACGGAGATTATATAGAAAAAAGTGAAAAATTTTTCATAATGGTTGTGGCTACATGATGTGTGAATTTCGTTTTGTTGTTAAAAAAAGGTAAAAAAATTAAAGGCGTTACTTTCTGACTCACCCTCGTATTTGTCGATGACATGCAGCTTTAACTTTGCAATGCATCTTTTCTATATTATCCCCAAATGGCAGACAATCTCGAGAATAAATCCAGCCAATTCATGGCCATCTACTAAGCCTGCCACGGAAAATGATACTCGGATAGCCCAGCCGTGATAATCAGAGCTCTCTCAAGAGGCAATAATTCTGCTTTTATCTCGCGAGGGCAGCATCGCCTGGGAAGGTCAAGAAAAGAGAGATGGTTAGGGGAAATCAAGAGGAAACAAAGGCGGTAAATAACTCACATTACATCATCCGATCTCGAAGATCTCCCTTCGGTAACCTTTGCGAGACTCCCACGTTCAAATCGACGAGGAGAGTGACGCTCTGCATACTATCGTCGAACAATCACGAGGTACCCACTGTTATGATGCCAACCCACTCCCGACCGTCTTTTCTCGGTACTTGAAGGTCAATTTCCAAATCAAGTGTGAGCAATGATCTCATACTTTTTTCATGCAAGAGCCAATTCCTTTTACGCATGGCTAACCCACATGTATTATCTTTTATTCATATATTTCCAGAATACGATAAGGAAATTTCAAACAGCTTGAGGACGAACGAGGAGGCACTGGATATAGTTGGAGAGGAGAGGAATGTACATCTACATCTACATACTACTTTGCGAGCAGCCGCTTGGGCTTGTGGCAGGGGGTGTAAGGACACTAGCCGAGTTAAGGTCAGGGATGTTTGACGAAACCGGAACCAAGTACATAGTTTCGTTCCGGAACGAAACAATACGCTTCCTTTTTGACTATAGTTTCGGTTCGGAATGAAACTTTATGTATAGCTTGACTTTAGTTTCGTTAACAGAACGAAAGTAGAATTTTAGTAGAAAGTAGAAGTAGAATTTGAACGAAATATAACATTCCGGAACCGTTCCTTCTTTTGAATAGTTTCAGTTCAAGTGAAGTGGCGGATGGACTTTCGGTTCACACTCATGGTTCCGGGCCCAATCGGGACTTATATCAGGGTATCGTCGTCGTTACTCGCACAGCAACAGCGTAAATGATGGAAATCCTTATGGTACACCTACAAAGTAGGCTTGGAAACAGCGCAACAATGGAACTATTGGAATACCATAACAGCGAACATCTTACGCGTCTCAAAAACAGATTACTTAACTTAAGATAGAAGGGATAAAATATGATTCGGTACTTTCCCGGCGTATAATACTAATGAAGTCTTCACGGGTTTTCCACCAGGCTATTTAGCGATTGGCCGACGTTTCTATAGTTACCCCCGCCATCGTCCTCAGGGCATGTCAGTTTGAAGAATGGAGCCTCCTTATATACATGACTGTTTAGCGTCAAAAGTGGTAAGGTTGAAAGTGATCGCCAAGCCCTGAGGAAGATGGCGGAGGTAGCCATCGAAACGTCGGGCAACAGCTACCTAGCATGGTGGAAAACCCGCGAAGACTTCATAAATGTAAGGGATAAGGTTTTGGGAGGCATAATTGTGATATGTACCATGAGAGTGTATTGAGTGGAGCTCAGTTTTTGTTGTGGTCGCTTATTGAGCGCGGAAATAACTGTTTGGCAGCGTATCTCCCTTATTTTATCGCTTCTATCAGACCTAGAGATGTCTCCATGTCACTCTGAAACATACCAGCTCTGAATTTATCAAGCAAGCAAAGCCTAGCGTGTAGTCTCCGAGTCTCTAGGGGCTCCCACCTTAATCCCTCTAAAAGTTGTGAAACACTGTATGTTCGCTTCTATTAGTTTTTATAGATTTTATGGAGTTTAGGTTCCAAAAATAAGAACTTCCTTACGAATTCAAGTATCGAGCTTGCGTATATTTTAGTCAACCTCAAAAGCAAAAACATGCAACAATGGACAAATTATTTATAAAAAAGTTGAAGCATTAAATTGGAATCTCAACACCCCTCCTCAATTTAATGAATTTACATTCGACATATTGCAAAAAAATTAAAACAAACCCAATGAGCTCCTCAAAGTTCTCCATACAGAAAAGCATTAGCGACATCCATTTGTTCCAGAATAAGACCAAGTTCGTCTGCCACAGCCAGCAGGACCCTCACTGTTGCAAGACGAGCCACTGGTGCATATGTTTCCTCATAGTCGTATCCTTTCCTCTGAGAGCATCCTTTAATTACAAGTCTAGCCTTGTACTTTTCAATATTTCCATCCTTGTGTTTTTTTACGAAGCGTACTCCTTTCCTTGGCATTTTATTAATTATTTTGGTTAAAGCTGTGTCCCAAGTCGCCATTTAGGCAGCGAAATCGGCTGATTTAGGGAGGACGCCATCTTGAAGTGTGTCCCAAATCGTTAGGCATCACGGGGGAGCGGATTTAGGTGCCTTTCTCGGGGGTGAAATTTAGGGTAGATGGAGTTTATCCTAAATCCGCCTCCATATTGAATTTCCCATCATGCAAAGCGCTGCATGCGTCGTACAAGGAAACTCGTACACAAGGAAGAAGTTGAAAAGTGGCAAACATGGACGTCAAGTATTTTGTCTGTAATTGAAAGAATTATCTAATATTTCGCAACCCAACACCCGACTACAAAAGGTAAAAGTCTACTTAGTACACTTAAAAAAAAAACGAATTTACAACCCGGAACACCGACACAAACTTAAATACCCCGAAAACTAAAAACTAACGAATCTCCAAATAACGAAATGGATGAAAAAAATGTTATTTCACTTTACAAATCTCACAACGCATACGAAGGTAGCCACAGGCGTCAAAAATGTCTTAATTTCAGGTTTCATTTGTTTCTTTCAGTCCTTTATTTACTTATATGTTTTTCATTCGTTTCCAGCTCGGTAGACGGCAACACTAGCGAAGGATGTCCCAAATCAAGCTCCCTTAGCGAAAGGCCTCTAAATATTTAGGTAGCTAACCGCATCCTCCCTAATGCCTAACGAATTGGGACACGGCATAAATCTTTATGATCGGTGTCCCAAATGCTTGCGGCGTATTCGAGGTGTGGCCTAACCAGAGCGAAGCATCCAGTGGCGGAGGTTCGGAGGACGCAGAGGAGATGAATGGAGGACGTACCGAAAGGAGAGGGAATGTTGAAGAGGTTAATAGAGAGGAGAATAATGGGGAAGCGTGGAAGATGAGGAAAGAGGATAGGAATTCTGGACGAAATAAGAAGAGGAAGACGGTATGAGGAATTTAAGGGGGACCTATCAGATATCTACTTACAATAAATATGTAACCTATGGACAACAAATACAAACGTTCTACCAACTGCATACTCGATGATAATTTACGTTCAAAGGAAATGAAACACAAATAATGGCATGAAATAAGCACGCTCAATTTCATAGTTAGGTCATTTATAATATTCCCAGTCCCACCAAATTGAGCTTCTAATTACTAAATTTAAGTAGAGAGAAAACTCTCCTCCTTCGAGGTTTAAGGCGAGCTTCAGTGAAAGCACAAAAAATCCAAGGAAAATTAGGATTCACAATTATAACTGAACAACATTTGTACCCAATTAATCAGCCGAGTTTTACTTTTAAAAATTCCCCCGACCAGAAACTTTCGCCCCTCCCAAGTTTCCGCCCTAAAATTATCGCAAGAAATTATGTCTATTGATACACTTTTTCTCAGCAGTCAACTCTTTAACGACCACAGAATCTTCGAAGGCCACAACTCTCCGAGTGAAGGGCCATTAAATCACAAATTTTATACATCAAAGCAGTAGATTTTGTTCACGATAAGCGCCATCACTCGGCAAGTAATCTTCTTACCCGTCTCTTTGACCGCCCACGACGCTGAGGACTTCAAATTGCAGTCAAAACAACTAAGTCAGTAACTTTAGCACAGCTAACGGTAAGAACACGATTGAGACAAATGCCTCCGGTTAAAAAAATCATCTAATTGTGTGAAATTCAAGCCCAGATGGTTAAAAAAAAACCACAGAAAAATTACCCAGAAAAATAACAAATAAAAAAGCATAATAAGGAGAGAATGAGTTATTAAACTAAGTATTAATTAAAGTTGATAGTCCTGATTAATTTGATTATAACGAAAATTCCTGTTTGAGGCTTTCGCAGCGCTGGATTGCAGTTATTTCCATTGTTTTTTCGGGTTAGCTGCGTCAAGTTTTATTCAGATGACGTTTCGTGGCCTATGCTGGCCACATCTTCAGATCAGGTCTGAGTGAGTCTCTGACCTGATGTCAGGTCAGGTCTGAGTGAGTCAGTCTGAGTGAGTGAGTCTCAGACCTGATCTGAAGATGTGGCCAGCATAGGCCACGAAACGTCATCTGAATACAACTTGACGCAGCTATCCCGAAAAAACAATGGAGAGAACTAAAATTCATTCATTCATTGGTTGTTCAATCCTAAGATTGGTTAACTGCAGCAGACCCTTCCCTGTCTAATGCTAGTTCCCTTACCTCCTGGTATCTCTTCCTATGTATGTACTTTCTTCTTTATTTGGTTGACTGCAGCCCTGTGTTACGCAACTATGAAACGGACGGTAAGGCCATTTAAATCTATAACAAACGACTACGGACGCATGCACCAAACCATGCCCTGAGTGGAGAAGGATCCACATAGAGGGGAATCGAACCCGCGACACTACGGTTAGCAAGCGGGGATACTACCTCACTGTAACCATGCAATGTTAATGATTGAGAAGTTCAATCATTAAAATAATCAAAGTTAATGCGTTTCATATGTAGGTTACTAATTACTTAATACTACTTCAACTGCTCAAAATTGAGCCTCCCCTATCCAATGCCAGTTCCCTTACTTCCTATCATCTCTTCCTATGTACTTTCCTCTTTATTTGGTCCATGAACTTATTCCTGGGTCTTCCTATGGGGACATTTCCCTCTGTTTTACCTTTAGTTAAGTTCTTCACAAACCCACTGGGTCTCAGAGTGAGTCCAATCCATCTTGTTCCTCTTTTCTGTATGGTGTTCTATATAGTCCTTTCCTCTTCTACTCTTCTTTACACGTCAACATTTCTTATATTGTACGTCCATTTTACCTTCAGCATCATCCTACAGCTTCACGTTTCGAGCCATCTACCCTTCCCTGTCTAATGCTAGTTCCCTTACCTCCTGGTATCTCTTCCTATGTACGTACTCTCCTCTTTTAGTTGATGAAAAGTACAGTTAAAATTAGTAATGCAAATATGATTTTCTCTTTTGGAAGGAATAAGCTAAAATAATCTGATCTTTCAAATTATCATTCAGCGGGACCCCACTACGTACGGCGGTTGGACGCCTATTCTTTCCTCCATTTCTTTTTCCAGTTCTTCATTATTCCTTCCTCATTATTAGCAAAGAGTATTAATACTAGATGATATGAGTTAACCTTAATTCAGGTTCCCACACCAGCAAAGTTATGAAGGTGCCCTTAGAAGTATAACGCCAAATTAAAAATCATTTATAAGAAAATGATAATGTATCGTTAAATTAAGTCTATTTTTTCTTTTTTTTTTGAGGGAATAGGCTGAAAGCATTTATTCTTTCAGATCATTTGTCATCGGGACTCCAATCCGTGCGGTCTCCACACATTTCGGTGATCTGCGGATTTCAGTTCCAGCCCAGACTTGATCGCTGTTATCTTTCCCTCAAATTCAGAATTGGCCTGATTCCATCACTGATTTCATCAAAGCAACGCCTTTCGTGTAAGATCCATCCATTCGTCTAGTTTTTCTCTACCGAACTCTTTTCCGTCTAGGTGTGGTACCAATTCTGGGTCAGGAGTGTTAAGGGTGTTAATTTCATAATGGGCTATAATGTGCCATCATCTTTGGTAGGTTATTATAGAACAATGATAAGCTACTGGATGGAGATACACAGAGAATATTATCATGACGCTTCACTACATCTCTAATGGCCGGTTGCAAGAAAATTTAGTTATGGAATCAATAGTTATGAAATCCATAAAGTTATAAAACTCATAACTATATTCGGTTGCATGAACACATATATTAGTTACTTAACTTATTTACCAATAGTTAATAGCCTCGAATATTTCATCTAATCTTCCACGGCCGGATAAAAGTTCTGAAAGTTTAGCCTATGAATAATTGATAATGCACATTATAATTAGTCAGTAAGAGTAAACAAACTGGTCACTTGTCTCAAAACAAATCTTTAATCAAGTAACTAAGACTCCAAGCGGTTCATTGCGCATCCGCCATCTTGGCTACTTATGGAACTCATAACTCCACGCCATAAGTTATGAGACTAATGAATTTATTGAATGTTTGCGCAACACTTATTGAATGGTTTCCATGGTTTATGGGTCCCATAACTTTATGGAATACATATGATACATTCCTGCAACTGGCCATAAGTCTTACAGAAGCGATGGAATAAGAGAGAAACATTTCCGATCAGATAGGTACAAAAACTCGTTCCTTCCGCGCACGATAAGTGACTACAATATAAACTGAGCTCCATTAAATACACTTCCATAATATACGTCACCATTTCACCTCCCAAAACCTTCTCCCTTACATCTTTACACGGATGGTAACCTAACACCCCCTACCACACGCCCATGCGGCGGATCGCAGGGTAGTACGCACATGTAGATGGCACAGAGAGCTCTCTACCATGCAGTTTCTCTTCCATTTTCCAACCTGCCAAAGATGGTAATTCATTTTTGCCCATTCTGGACTTCGCACGGCATTTTTCCTGTCCAGCCCAGGACAGCCTTTACACAGCGGACACAATTGTAATAATTATATTTTCTGGATATCACATCCCCATATAACGAGATGAATGATCATAAGAATACTCTTAGCTCAGCACGGAATACTTACATTTTTCTAATAAAATATTTCATAACATTGTTTTTCTTGCTTTTAAAGATGAGAGAATAAAATGCGGTCTATTATAACAAAATTCAGGCCAAATTAAGGTCCATTTCTCCCAGTAACCTCATTTCTTTCCCGACCATGACTAGCACTTCTATATTTGTTTTCCATTCCAACTAACTGCCTCCTCCTCGAAAACCGCATCTATTGAGTCGATATGCTATAAAGTCAATATGTCCTCCACTGCGGACTCCTTTCCCAGTGGCAACACATGCAAAAATATGGTACAAAAATACTGACAACATCATGAATTGGGATTCAAACATTACGGGTAAATGTTTTGAAGATACTGCCATGAGAAAAATTCGGCCTGGATCGGGAATCGAACCACGGACCTTTGGTTTGCCGGACCAATGCGCAGACCTCTACGCTATAAATTGGGATGCTTAGGTAACCCAGTGGCAACACATGCAAAAATATGGTACAAAAATACTGACAACATCATGAATTGGGATTCAAACATTACGGGTAAATGTTTTGAAGATACTGCCATGAGAAAAATTCGGCCTGGATCGGGAATCGAACCACGGACCTTTGGTTTGCCGGACCAATGCGCAGACCTCTACGCTATAAATTGGGATGCTTAGGTAACCCAGTGGCAACACATGCAAAAATATGGTACAAAAATACTGACAACATCATGAATTGGGATTCAAACATTACGGGTAAATGTTTTGAAGATACTGCCATGAGAAAAATTCGGCCTGGATCGGGAATCGAACCACGGACCTTTGGTTTGCCGGACCAATGCGCAGACCACTACGCTATAAATTGGGATGCTTAGGTAACCTTAGAAAAGGTTACTACCGGTTTAAAGATTACCTTGTTAAACAAACAAAAACACACATTGCTCTCGAAAACAGTGAAACTACAAATATACATTGGTCAAAGAAATTAACCTTGAAACCCAAACTAGTGAAGTCAACAATAACCTTGGAAGTGTTATATAAGGATATGCAAAACAATCAATGCAATAAAAAATCGCGAGAAAACGAAATTTTAAACCTTTCTGTTCCACAATCTATTCACATCAGTTGATTAAAAAAACTAAGTAAGCTATATGTAAAACTATAAAAAAAATAAAATTTGTGAAATCAGTCTACACCTCATGTGGTCGAATTGATATACTGCCCTAAATTATAACTCAAACGAAGTCTGCTGGAATGGGTACACGGCTATTGAATGTCTATTTCGCGGTAAAGCCGCAACAAAAACTGCGAGAAATTGGAGGAACGGATTTATTCTATGAGGCCGTACAGGAATGATATAATAATTCTTATGGTACTGCTTAATCATCTCAGTTTATTCAATCAATTAATGAAAATGTAGGAAAATCTATATAATTTTTACTAGAAGTCTCAGATTTATACTTTAGATCAATTTACCGCATGAATGGCGAAGTATTGCTCATCAAAATCGACCTTTTTTTCACTACGTGACATTTAAAACTACAAAATGCAAGAACTAAGTTTGTGATAGCAAAAAAGTGTGTTAAATACACCAGCAAAAAACTACATAAAAAGAGATTAGACATTTTCAAAGCAAATACCGCCATTTCTGTACGACTGAACGCACATTTATTTTGAACGAGTGAATATAAAATTGAACGTAAACGCAAACATTCACAGCATAGTTCAAAATGCGCCATACTGCCTGAATCAAGCGAATTATCATTTTTAAATTTTAAAAAATTAAAAAAAAATTAAATTTAAGTTTTCATTAAATATCCAAATGTATTAAATTCTGAAAATTAATTAATTATTTTATAGTGATAAATCAGATTGATTTTTTGGCTTTAGATATTTAAAGTTTATTTTGATTTGCGTAGTTGGCTAAAGACTACTTTAGTAAATATTACATTACGGGACAACTATCGATCAAATGGTGCGTACAAACGGATAATTTTCCGTGAAATTAAGGTAAAAATGATGAATTTGTTCCCACAAAGAAATCATCCCTACTCTTTTTTTCAGCAATGGAAATTACTTTGAAGATCACACCAACTTTACCACCCGGATCTCGTGGGGGAGAGAATATCAAAGCAGGGCGCCCCCCGCGGGGGAGCACCCGTAGTGCAATCTCGAACGATAAGGAAACAAAAGACAAACCTGCCGCGAGGGAGAGGTTGAGTCGCGCCTTGGTCGTCCCGCTCGGCATTTTCTCATGTGGAGCTGCAATTTGTCGGGTGGAAACTTCTGGCCACAGAATGCGCACGATGTCGTCTGAGGCTGGGGAATAAATGAGAAAAAGATTATAAAGCTTTCCTCCTCTCACTGACAGAAGGGAACAAGCTGAAATGTATCTCCAATAACGCCACACGCAGGGAGAAACGGTCATTAATTCTGAACAAAAAGCAAACCAAATACCGTGCAGTATCTTTCGCTCAAACAAGAGAAATAGAGTTCTCCCTCGTAAAACGTAATCATTGCATGCACTATGGTCTAGCTGTGGCTTTCTCCTATGTTTCTGCTATCTTTTAAAACGAAAGGAATTCATTAGAGGAGGGATAATGGGAGAGATAAACAATCTTCGCTGCCTAGGAGACAAGCAAATGTTGTCGATCAATAAACACGTTCGGAGACTGAATTAATTTACGGAAAAAAACACGTTTAGTGGATGGAAAAATTCAATCGATAGAAGGCAAGGGTAGAAGGTAAATTATGTGCGTTAAATTTTCGTATTTTCAAAATAGTAACTTCTTATTGCGTTTTCTCCCCGTAATATTTTGTTTTTTTTTTTGCTGAGTGTTTTTTTCGACACTTCTCTAAGCCTAGTACGTTTCCCCCATAAATATATGTGTCTTCTATAAGGTTTAGTGATGTTGCATCATCTGTAACATTTAGTGGTGCATTGTAAATGTTGAATTCTTCCATTAAGTTCCTAAAACGCTATGTTCACCTCTCAAAGTAATTCTTAGTCTACTTCGCAATCATATTCAACTGAAAGTATCAAAAGCCAAAACAATTGATCCAATTAATCATTTATAAAAGTTAATTAAATTTTGGATTTTAATTAAGTATATCGATAAATAAAGACTTTGAAAAATTAATTTCTCGATTTATTCATACGGAAGAACCGTATTTTTAACTTGGCTACGTATTTTTACGCTCACGCAAATTTTATATTAACTCACTGAATAAATACATGCGGCCAATCGCCTAAAAATTGCGAAGATCGCTTTTAATATGCCTAATCTCTTTTTATGAAGTTTTTTGTAGGTATCTTGAATACAACTCATTAGTCAAAAGACATTTAGTACTTGTATTTCGACGTCTGCCATACCAAGTTATGTAAAACTGTAAAAACGGACGATTATAATGAACAATATATAGCAACTCACGCAGTAAATCGAACCCGAATTTTATCACGAAGGTTCTAGCTCAAAAAAGGCAAAGCTTCAATAATCATATATATTATTACAGAAAGGTCTTGTTCTGTCATTCCGTGTATGCTCCGTTAATACTGCACCTACAGTGATAAATGAGGTATCATTTTAAACGTCGAATCACCGGCATCTGACGAAAAATACAGTCTCAATCTCAAATTTCACTATTTACCCATTAATTTGACTTAAAAGTTTCTATTTTTCCATGTCGATTACTCGCTCGAGGTATATCGACTCCACACATCCGTATATATTATTTCTCAAAGGTGTTTCAACGCCATAACTTCCATAATTATTCATCAAAATTAATGATTCAAACATCGTTTTAAAGCTTATGTTACCCATTATTGATGAAAAATAGACAAATTGTTTAAAATTAAAGTTTTTGTTAAAAAAATGATACAACGCCATCTGCTGACAATATAATCACCTAATATGTCGGCAATGGTTACGTGCTTAAAAGACTGTAGGAGGCGCCATCTATTAACACATCGTTTAGTTAGATTGTTTACATTCTACATGCAATCAGTGTGACCATTTACTGTTTACGTTTACGTTATGTATCTCTAACACAAACATAAATAACATATAATTGTCCATGGGAAGAAACAGGTAAAAGAACAGGAAGAAACAGGGAGAAGCTGCACACTGCGAAATATTCGACAGGTAGAAGAACAGAAGAAAGAAGGAAGTAACAGGAAGAAGCTGCATACTGTGCGAAATATTCGCTCGGGTCATCTAGTTTCTTTAATAAATGGATATGGATAAAAACGGCTTTAAAAACTAATTTTTAAATCTCATGTGTACACAGCAGAAGGGTTATGTGACAGAAGGCTCTTTATAGTTACAATCTCACTCAAATAATGCCTGTAATCATAATTAATTTCAAGAATGAAGCTCTGGAAAAATGTTTTTTTTAGCGTCATCATGATTGTATCACAAACTGATGTTTTGTATCGAGGAAAGTATTTTTAAGTAAATTTAAACATAACAATATAGTCTTTTCTTCTTTAACCAACAAACTATAGTAGCTCAGGATCATATACTTATGAAAACTACAACACAAGACACCTTGCTAAAAACATAACAGCAAAAATTACGGCAAAAAAACAACAACAATAGAAATGCACCTTGTTAAAAATTAGTCTTTTACAATTCCATCAACATTTCTCCCTGTAGACATATCTTTTTTGTGTTTTATCGTGGACATAGACACATGTAGACATAGATCTGTAGACATCATAAGAGACAACATCGAAGACTTATCGGGTTCTCTTCCGCGTGTTTCCATCGTCGAAGACGACAGTTTCGCCAGCGTTGCAGCTGTCTTCTTCAGGTCAGAAGTGACGATGCGTGTCAAGTCAAGTCAAAATATGTTTATTTACACACCAAACAATACAGAATAACAAATAACAAAAACAACGGTGTGAACCCCGCTTTAGGCTGTCGCCTCTTCAGGGATTTCACTGGAAATTTACACTGGTGCGGGAAGATATTGGCCCGGCATTCGCCCTAGGGCGGTGGGAAACCCGCTAAAACCACCGCCAGGCCACAAACTTAACAAAACAAAACAAACACAAAAGGAAACAACAAACCGTAAATATTTTAAAAAGTTAACACTGAATATGTCTCTGTATAAATATGTATGTCTCTGGTAATAAATAAATAAATAAATGAATAAACTATGTCACTGGTGATCACTGATCAGGTAACAACAGGCATAAACTATGAAACACTGAAATTGTTCAACACTTAAATATATGTCTCTAGTAACAATAACAAACTGTGCACTGTCGTCTTCGACAATGGAAACACGCGGAAGAGAACCCAAAAAGGTTTCGATATCATCTGAACGACTCCGCGGAAGCCTAAGAGTTCATCGTAAGAGACAATTTCATAAGTCGATTGATATTTGCCGCTGGCGCACTTTTCGGTTACGCTTCAAATTATACAGAGAACCGATATGTCTTACAAATAAAGTAAATCGGAATACCGAGCCATGAAACGTAATAACAACACGGTTTCTAAGAGATGAGTTTATCATATTTCTGGGCCGGCTCCAACACTGCGTCAGCAACTTAAAACGATATTGATTTACTTCAAGAAACCAAGGAGTGCGCTCTCGCGTGAACACTAGTCGTCGTAGTTACAGCTTAGGCGGAACTACAAAGCATTCTCAATTTTCTGCACGCTGACTGGCTTTCCATCGCCACGCACGAAGCTCAATGGCAGTCCGCTTGTGTGGAATGCACTCGTAAAATCCCACACCCTGATTACTAGTTGGTGGCCATGCCATAAACGATTAAAAATTCGCGTAAGAATTATGGGATGCAAATTGAAACATGTATTCGAGTCCAAATGACCGAAATCGTGTGCAGTTCAGTTCCTATTGGTGTTTTTTTTTCATTTTTGCATGCTACCAGCTAATTGGTAGGCTTTTGGACAGTAATTATTCTTAAGTCCTGATTTCTGGCGTTCCTCTGACATTCCGGAAACTTAACTAAAAATAAAAATGGTGATTATTAATGTCTTACTTTGCGAGTGAATAACAGATAACAATCTTTTTTATTAATATTTATAAATAAAGTCAAAATGTGCCATATTCCATAGAATTCCATGGCAAGTCCTCAGTAATGACGCTGCAGTCGGCGCTTAAGGCTAGTACAGAGTGTTCTTTTAATATAAATTCGTGGATTAATTGACACTTTTACACCTTTTATTTTGATGTAAAATAACTAACTTTGATATTAGATTACGGGACAACTAGCGGCCGAATGGCGCGTAGAAACGGATAATTTTCCGCGTAAGAGTGAATTTCCCCACCAAGCTCATACCCTTCTTTATACTAATGACTGCAAGATTTTCAAACAAATTTACAGTACCTCAGACTGCCAAGACCTTTAAAATGCTTTAGATATGACCGCTAAATGGTGCAATACCTGGAAGCCGAACTTAAACTCCACTAAATGCAATACTATTTCCAAAAAAATCCTCTTAATTTCAATTATGCTATTAATTCTGAGCCTCTTAATCGCGTTTGTTCAGTGAAGGATCAGGGTATTTTAACAGATAGTAAACTAACCTACTTGGATCATATTCAATTGATTAAAAGCAGAGCCATGTCCCTCTTAGGTCTCCTTTACCGCTTCACGGAAATCACTAACCCTCAAGCCATACAATCATACTTTACAGCATTTGTTCTTCCACTCACAGCACATTGCTCACCCATATGGTCGATCGCTGCTCCAACTAATCTCGCCTCTCTTAACAGCTTAACTAGTTTCTTTGCTAAAATGGTAAAATACAGAGTTTCCCACTTACGCAACATGCCTACTGATTCGATCCTTTCTTCTCTATCCATCCCCAATCCCTGCAATCAAAGAATCAAAACCGATTTAAATTTTATTTACAAAATTCTTAACTCAAATATTGATTGTCCTGAATTGCTTTCCTCCATTAATTTCCGAGTTCCTTGACGTACACAATCCACACGTAACGCAATCATTACTCCATATGCCTATCCCTAGTCTATCCCTTATCAAGCGTTCTCTTCACTACCGCCTCTCCTCACTTCTCAATTCTCTGCCTGATAACATTGATCCCTTTTTTGCTCTCTTCCAACTCATTCATCAATCTTGCCATGTCCCATTTCTCGGCAAATAACTAAACCACTCCCTATTTCCTCCCTTTCCACCAATGCTTTATTGGTTTGTTTGCATAATTTTATCATGTTCTCTTTGTTTTGTTTGTTTGTCTACGTCTACATTACGTGTTTATAGTTACTACGACACTGTAAACTGGTAGAAATGCTGTATGTGAGGAATTACTTAAATAAATAAATAAATAAATATAAAATTAAGCGTGAGGAGCCGTTCAAGTATTACGTAAAACGATTAATGCCATTTTTGACCTCCCCCCCTCCATCTATGTACGACAATGTAAGATTTTCCCACCCCCCTCCCTCTCAGTCTAAAGTAAGACGTTAGGTATTGGTGTCCACTCTTGTTTAAACGCTCGCTTTCTAAAATTTCATCTTTCCATAGAAGCCATCGTACAGCTTTGAACACTGGTTGGGTTTGGATTGGATATTGGGGAGGCGACCGACAGCTTAGGTCATTTTCGCCATAGGGGATAGGTAAGGGAGGAAGGGTGGATAGAAACCCGGCGCAGGCATTAGCCTGCTCTTAACGATAGGCGTCAAGGGGACCACGGTTTAACGTCTCATCCGACAGACGGAGTACTGTACTTGAAGTGCCCTCCACGCGACACCCAAGTAGGGATCGGGTTTCCTCTGAAAAACATCCTCCTCTGCAGGTATATGAACCCTGGCCGCTCGTATGGTTAGCCAGTACTCTAGCCACCACACCAACCCGATCCCCTAGAGCACTGGTGATCGTATAATTATGCAGTGTTGGAGTACCACATTCATTAACATGAAGAGCGAAACAGTACCACAGCTGATGAAGTTGCGAACAATCACAAGATATTTGGAAAAAACACCGGATATTTGGAAACGATATAATGTTTCAAGACGGACAAAAATCTTACGTAATTTGGTTCCAGACCCCATGCCCATCCTCTTCATAAGACAAAGTAGGATGATCCCATCCCCCCACCTCCAAAAACGTCTTATGTAATACATGAATGTATTCCTAGTGTGAAAATACATGGCCAATATACGAATGAATGAATCGAAATATTATTTTTTCGATAGATCGATATGTTTAATTCATTTCAAGACTATTTTACACTCTGCAAATGAAAAAAAATGTATATTGTACATAATAAATTAATAATTTGTTTCTGATATTTGCAGATTAATAATTATTAGCGTAGTAGGCCAACAACTACCTTAAAGAATGGGAAGCAATGGCGCCGATGCGTATTGCGAAAACAAGGTCGTTCAATATCGATTGTATTCTTCCTTCAATACATGTCTTGGCAACGCAAACAAGTCCGCCATTAATTTGCTTATTTTATGGTATTTTTTAGGAAGAATTGCATAGGAAGTTCAACGTTTTGGATGATTTTTCAGGACATTTGTGTTCGAAATGATGTCGGGCGCCGCATATTCGGAGATTGACTTCGGTGTGCAATGGTGGTAAACGCTCAGTAAGCACATTAATGGCGGCCGTTTGGTGGAAATCGTTGTGAAGACCCATATCGATAGAGCTACTAGAGATATATCGAATGGAATGACCCTGATACGGAAAGAGCAGCGCACTGAAGCGCATGACAATCTCCCCATACTGCAAGACATGCTTCAACGAAAGAAAAATACCATGAAAATGCTCAAATGACAGTATTCAAGGGGATTGAAAAACCGCGCACCTCGCCGCTTACACAGTTGACCGAGCTCCGTCGCCACAATCTGCTCCGGGGGTTAGTTTCTCTTGTGCGATGGATTGGGAAAGAGTTCAAGGGATTGCGGCGAGCTAATCAGAGCACCGCGCTGTAGTGGTTGGGATCACGCATCGGAAAAATGTTCCACAGCGGGGCATCGCCCGACGGCCGATATCTTTTTGTCATCCGACTTTCTCATTTTCGTCTCCGGTTCAATTCTCAATATTAAGGCTTTTCCGTGTCGTTATAAGCTAGCTAAACCCTCTATACACCGATTTTTTCGTCCACCATGTGCTGTCACACACATGTTACCCCACTAGTAGAAGAATCAGGAACTAAAAGTTACGAATGAGAGATATTGTCGTTGTCAAGCTGTACACTTGATGTCACAAAGGCATAGAGACGTAAAGAAACCTAATCAGAGAGAAAAAATAAAATCTTCTTTATGTTACCTCTAGGTCACTCCGCGTGATAGAGGGTTAATTTGCTACCTTCTGTGGCAGATAAGCCCACGTACGTATTTTTTCTCTCAAATCAAGGTTCGATTTCTTTTCCCTTTTCATTACTTCTTCGCTTTTGAATAACCTGATTGCAAGTTGCCTGATTTTAATCATCCGTCATCATAATTCAGCAAGCATTTTTGAGCTATATCACAAAAATTCTTTTCTCTAATAGCTTTTATGCCACATCTTCATTTAAACACCAGAACGCAATTTACGTCGTTCGGCCTACACTTTGCCAAACTTCTTACCCCACGTAACAACAATAACGGGCGGTTAAATGGGGTTTATACAACTTATGGCCAGTTGCAGGAACGTAACATATGTACTCCATAAGGTTATGGGACCCATGAGCCATGACAACCATTCAATAAGTGTTGCACAAACATTAAATAAATTCATTGATCTCATAACTTATGGCATGGAGTTATGAGTTCCATAAGTAGCCAAGATGGCGGATGCGTAATGAACCGCTTGGAGTCTTAATTACTTGATTAAAGAGTTGTTTTGAGACAAGTGACCAGTTTGTTTACTCTTACTGACTAATTATGATGTGCATTATCAATTATTCATAGGCTAAACTTTCATAACTTTTATCCGGCGGTGGAAGATTAGATCAAATATTCGAGGCTAGTAACTATTGGTAAATAAGTTAAGTAACTATTAGGTGTATTCATGCAACCCGAATATATTTATGAGTTCTATAACTTTATGGACCTCATAACTATTGATTCCATAACTAAATTTTCTTGCAACCGGCCATTACACAGCATAACAACGGGTTTACTTCCAGTTAAACCGACAACAGCTTAGAACAGGAGTCAAAAATAACAGTTTAAACGCGGTTTGAACAATAAGTGCCATAAAAGCACACAAGAGGAGACCTCCATTGGTCAACAGGTAGCTCTGGTGCTAGCGCTTGACGGTAGTTTCTTCAATTTTGGAGTAGGGACTTGAACGTATATCGGCAATAAAGCTCGAAGAGAACCGCGAATTCCTCATTCAAATTTTAAGACATTGCATTTGCTCTTTTTAAAGCAAAACGAAAGTTAGAACAAAGTATTCAAACCGCTAATTGCCTTTCTTTAAATTAATAGTTTGTAAAAAGTCGAATTTCCTCGTTTTACAGCCTAAAAATCGAATACATTAAGACTTATAATTCTACTAACAATACATAACCTCTTTGAAATACTAACGGCAATAGGCTAAACCAATATCCTAAACCTCGAGAGTCGAAAGCAATCGGGCGGGGATCGAACCCTCGATGCCCATTCTCCAGCGCAATCACACTAGAATTCTTTTCAAATATCTTTGCAACTGAGAGGCAGACCTAAGTTTTATGGGGGTGAGGGAAGAGGGCATGTGATCTCAGGAAAACCAACCAAAAAGCAGTAAGCATCTCGGAAATTCAGTCGCTCTCAGACCTCCATAATGTACGCTTCGCGAGTCGGCTAGCTGTGTTGCCAAACCTCCGTTGCATCCCTTCGTTTGATGTGCTGCGGTGATCTTCCTGAGAGAAAACATGGCAACGTCCACCTCCCTAGTGTCGAAGGCCCCACCTCCTGCCACGACGCCGCTCGAGCCGTTCCGAGCACGCACGAAAGGCCCATGGTAAACATATTTGAAAAGGATAATAACCACTCCGGCACCCTCGCTCTGGCCATTTCACTCTTGCTCGACTTCTACTTCTCTGTGCATAAATCAGGTGTTCCTAGGGCTGTGTTCCAATCCGATATTATGCACACTTCGTACCCTTATGTGCTCTTTTCGATTGTCATTTACCGGATGTGACGTCGTATAGTGCGGTTCCAATCCGTTAGAGCGCACCATGGCTAAGGCGCTAGTGCGCATAGAAGGTAAGTGTATGACGATGCACCCTTTTGCGCCCTAAGAATTTCCCATTCGTGAATATTGCGAATTTCCAATGCGATTTCTTGCGATAAATTACAATTCTGAGTGACTAATGGATGTTCTTCTGATATACTAGGGATAGACGAAAGGATAATACAATTCATCGGCCTGGGGAAGAAATACACGACCAACTTACGGTTCGAGGCGGTTCTGATATAGTTCCGACATTGGACACTGGGAGACATTAGCGCTGGCTACCTTAAGAGCAGAAAAGTGCGTGAAGTGCAGGATAGGGCATAAGGGCGTAAGTGCATAGGGTGCACCCTACGGATTGGAACACGGCCTAGATCTCGGTCACCTGCAATTTTGAATGTGAAATTCCAAAAATCGTCCACCCTACGGCTCAAAACTAACACGTCTATCAAAAAGATTACTATAAACATTGACTCATTCGCTACACCTCAAGGCAGCGCACAGCCAACGCCCTAATACAATAATGGATCACCATCCATACACGCCGTTCCATACCAGTCGGTATTGGATATTTTAGTTTTTCGTAATTCCCGGATGTATTCAATCCACACACTTGTGGGAACGTTAAACATTATGATTGCTTTTGGTAGCACTGAACAAGTGACGAGCAGTTAAGAAATAAAAAAATACGGTCAACACACTTATGGGAGAAAGACCTTCATGGAACATCGGAAAAAAACACTAACGTTTCACATATGCACTCTCTCACAATTTTCGGATACAGAAACTGCGTTTTTCTGAGAGAACAGCTACGCTTTCCTCAAAGGCGTTTTCGGAATTGATATTAACTTGAATATTTTTGGCCTCGTATCCGAAAAAAAATCATCTGAGTTCGTTATGTCTTGCGAAAATATACGTAACGAAATTTTGTTGATATTTAAAAAAAATACGATCAAGACAATAATGGAAGAAATAATGGAATGGAAGAAATAAGGAATAATATAAGAAGAAAGAAGAAATGGAAGACAAATGGAAGAAATGGAACGTTGAAAAAAAAACAAACGTTTCACATGTACTCTCACACAATTTTCTGAAACAGAAACTGCGCTTTTCTGAGAGAATGTCTACGCATTTCTCAAAGAAGTTATCGGAAGTTATATTAACTTAAAATATTTTGGTCATATATCCGGAAAAATCCTGTAACATGTAAAATAATAAAAAATAAATATAAATAAGTATATAAAAACACGCAAAAATGTACATATTTTATGTCGAGTTTCTTCCGGCTCAATGGTGCCTTCCGAGCTGTTTGGCAGACGAGCGACATGAAATAATGAGAATGGGTGCAATCCAGAGTAAAAAAATCAAGTTACTGGATTAGGATACAAAACCAGTGTGCTTAATAAGGTTGAGTTTTTTTTTATTTTTGCATCCAGGAGTTCCTGTTGAAATCGAATTGGAAACATTTAATGAGCCAAGTTAGCGTTAAAACGCTTTACAAGGACATACTTGACTCAGCACTGATTAAGACACCCTCAACCCTTATACGCTTTTATTTTCACGTCAATAGACAGTAAATACTATACTGTATCTTTTGAAATATTGAAATTATAGATATTTTTATAAAGATATTGTCAACTATTTGGTTCTTGCAAAATTGTGTTCACCGCCAATTACCTTCTGGTACTTCTTATGGCCAGTTGCAGGAACGTAACATATGTATTCCATAAAGTTATGGGACCAATAAGCCATTACAACCATTCAATAAGTGTTGCACAAACATTCAATAAATTCATTGGTCTCATAACTTATGGCATGGAGTTATGAGTTCCATAAGTAGCCAAGATGGCGGATGCGTAATGAACCGCTTGGAGTCTTAATTACTTGATTTAAGAGTTGTTTTGAGAAAAGTGACCAGTTTGTTTACTCTGACTGACTAATTATAATGTGCATTATCAATTATTCATAGGTTAAACTTTCATAACTTTTATCCGGCGGTGGAAGATTAGATCAAATATTCGAGGCTAGTAACTATTGGTAAATAAGTTAAGTAACTAATAGATGCATTCATGCAACCCGAATATATTTATGAGTTCTATAACTTTATGGATCTCATAACTATTGATTCCATACCTAAATTTTTTTGCAACCATTAGTCACATCCATTTTGCCATTAGTCACATCCATTTATTCAAGAAATTAATGAAACTGCGAGTAATACATCTATGTAATTAAAGGTCTCTACATAAATTTGGGATAAATTTATCGCATGGTTGCCGAGGTATTACTCATAAAACTCGACCGTTTTTACAACACTAAGTTACATTACTAACAACGACATTAAAATACTAAATTTCATGAGTATAGAGATATGTTCAAGAGACCTAAAAAAACAACATAACAAGAGATGAACATATTTAAAGCTAAAGAACTTCGCAATTTTTAGACAATTGGCTGTTCATTTATTTTGGACGAGTGATTATATAATTAAACGGAAGCGCAAAAATACGAACCCAAGTTCAAAAGACGATTCTACTGCATGAATCAAACTAAAATATTAATTTCTAAATTTATATTAATCGATTTATTAAATATTTTCCATAATGTTTTCCACTATAAAATGGATTGAATTCAAATATTAGATTAATTATTTTGATTTTCGCGTTCTAAAATTGGCAGTTCATTACGATTTTCTTATGGCCAGTGGCAGGAACGACACAGATGTATTCCATTAAGTTTAGGGACCCATAAGCTATGGAAACCATTCAATAAGTGTTGCTAATACATTATATACATTTATTGGTTTCATAACTTATGGCATGGAGTTCCATAAGTAGCCAAGATGGCGGATACGAAATGAACCGCTTGGAGACTTAATTACTAGATAAAAGAATTGTGTTGAGACGAATGACTAGTTTGACTACTCTTACTGACTTATAATTATCTGCATTAGCAATTATTCATGCGTCAAACTTTTTTCTAATATTATCTGGCGGTGGTAGAATAGATCAAATATTCGAATCTATTAACTATTGGTAAATAAGTAACTAGAAGACGTTTCTGAAAGCCGATTATTATATGAGATCTAAAACTTCATAATTCTCATAACTATTGATTCCAAAACAATACGTTCTTACAACCGGCCATTAGTAGGCTAAGAACTATCTTAAATGTTCCAGTGCACCCGGCGCGAATGTAAGGAATCTGGGTTCAGAAGTATTTTTGAGAGAAAAGAATATGAATTTACCCGCTTCGAACCCAGAAATCTAAATTGCTGACCAGATCCGTCACAGTTACTCGCATGACTACTGACGCGAAGCATGAGGAACTGTATCGCCGAGTCACGTTGGTTCTAGACTGATTTCTCAGAGGATTTTAGATAACTAGACCATTCACGTCTTCAACGTATGGCGCACTAAGGAACCACTGTCGTTACCACCGAGCCACTCTCGCAGAGGACAAGGCGGAGTATGTTTGCGCGAAACTGCGTTACTTATTCCACAGTGTTTTATCCGCAAAAATATAATGGATCCGGTTTCGAAGCCGGGATTTTTGACACATGAATTACAAGCATTCGCGTCTCAAACCAGTGCATGACTCACGCAAAAAATTAATGGCTAAGCAAAAAAAGGCTAGGAAGATGAAGGAGCCTCCGGATGACCAAAACTTTCTCGCCTCAGAATATTTCTCGAGCGATGACATCTTGGCCTAATAGTTGGAAGAGAGTGATGTTCTCGAAAAAAAAACACATGATGACCGAGAAAGGAAGGAAGCACAACTAGGCACGGAAATTGGCAGAAAAAAGTAGTATCGGCCGATTAAACCCTTCATGTCAACGTCAAAGCGATGAATGAATGGCGATTAAATCGAAGAGGACTCGAAATTTCAGGGCTTCCACGGTAGCGGTATTTTTGAAGTCACAACCTCGATACGCCCCGGAGTGGGTAAAAAAAAATCAAGATTTGTCGCGGCTTCGACATTAAAGTCTTGATGATTCTTCTATTCACTGATTTCCAGCCACAACTCAATAAAAGAACAAATAATAAGTAAGACAACTAATTCTTTAATTAGTAAGGCTGGAGCGGTAATCGTGAGTCGTTGAGCGCACATTTTTAACAACTTTTCGAGTAGGTCTGTAAGTTTTCATATGGAGAACATATATTTAACCAGAGATTATCAAAAAAGCCTAATGAAAGCATAAAAATTCCCTTAATTTCAAAGGATGAAATGCATTGTCACAATCAGTCAACAACATTATTAGCGATAATGAAAACCGATTGTTATTTATGTGCAAATGAAAAAATAACTTGAAAGAAACATCCCGTGACCTCATCCTTTCCTCCCTTGGCATTCCTCATTTAACTCACCGTCGTGTTCTATCAGATATGATGTTCCTACAAAGAATCTTCAGTGGCTCTCTTCGGACCAATGAAATACTCCCTCTCTTTAGTATTCATGTTCCTCCCCGTCCATTACGCAGTAACTGTCTACTGCATACTCCCCGATTCCGTCTTTCCATCTCCCAGCGCTCTCTCTTCTTCCGAATCCCCTCCTTGTTTAACTCCTTGGCCTCGAAATATCCTTCCTTGGACCATTTCTCCTCTGCCACCATTTTCAAATCCTCCCTGAAACGCCACTTAAATGATCCATCCCTCTCTAATCCCAAAGTCCCTTCTAACGCTTGCCGTTTTATTGTTGTATTTAATGAATATTATTTTTTTGTTTGAAATTTTTATTTATTTATTGATTATATCAGCCATTGTAATAGCCTTTGTGCCGTTTATGGTGGTGAAATAAATAAATAACTTGCTTTTCTTTCATTGATTTATTTTCTTGGTACAACATGCTTCGAGACAACGGTTGTTGTACACAACATAATGTTGTACCAAGAAAAAATATATCAGTTGAAGAAAACCAAGTTATTTTTTCATTTGTGAAAATCAACTTCCACATAGTTGAATATCCAACCATGAAAAATATCATTTTTGTAGGTTATTTCATTGAGCAAGTTAGAGACACTTGACAATCGTTCAACGAATGTGGGAAAAATCGACATTATTACGACGAAAAATGACATAAGATACTTACATAATTTGAATACGCATATTTTCGCAAGCCAAAACGTACACAAAGAACGTTTTGGGACAGAGGGCCAAAACTATTCAAGTTAACATCGATTCTGATAACTCTTTCGAAAAAAATAGCTATCCAATCGGCAAAACGCAGTTTCTGTTTCAGAAAATTGCGTGAGAGAACAAGTGAAACGTTTGTGTTTCTTTTTTTCAATGTTTCCTGAAGGTCTTTCTCCCATTAGCGTGTTGATCGTATTTTTTTTAATTTTTCAACTGTTCGTCACACGTTCAAGGCTACCAAAAGCAATGATATTGTATAACGTTCCCACAAATGTGTGGGTTGTTTACATCCTGGAATTACGAAACAAATGAAACACAATAACAACTGATATGGACGTACACACGAACGGCGTGTTAGGAAGGCAATTTAAAATGATACATGGAAAAGCTCCTCTTTTGCTTTCCATAAGACGCGATTATAGAGAGTTTGCTGGAAGGAATCGAAGAATTAATGCATGTAAATGAACGCCGAACAGTAACAGAGAAAAAACTCTTTCACGCGATGTTTACCGTCTCGGGCGCAATTAATTCCCAACCGCCGAAGAAAAAGTCGCTCCTCAGCAATGCGCGGATGAATAATGCGGTCGTTTGAATTTGACATTGGCGCGCCCAAAATCGATACCCGTGCGATTGCGTGCGTGCTCGGGAGTGTTACGTGCCGCCGGAGCATGGCGACGGGCCAACCAACAAACGTCCATCGCTCGATGTGAAAAATTGAATTTAATTAATGGCAGCGATAATGCCGAGGAGAAAAAAATTCGATTAAGTCCACGAGTCTCGCCAAACTTTAATCAGCGACTGCCCTGTTGCACCTTGAGGTCCGAAGAAATCCTTAATCTTGGTGTCGATCATCAATTCCAGATCGCACCAATTTTGCCTTTGGTGGTGGATTTGAATAGTTTAGTTTATCAATCAAGTCTAATGAATTTTAGATGCCAAATTTGGGAACGAATTTTGTGTAATCTTTCATTAAATAGTTCAGTTTTGATGCTAATTAATGTGTTGGAGAAGAAATGCTAGTAATCACTGGCCTGACTGGACAATCAGCCTTGTGTAATTTAATTAATCCGTATAACCGGGGTGTAAGGGGGTTCTTCTGTAGAAGCCCAGCTTTTCTCTCTGAAAATGAACAATCCATTACTCTTGCGGATCACTGCGTGCGTTTCTTTATGAAATGATCTCTAAATTACACAAGGCTGATTGTCCAATCAGGCCAGTGATTTCAAGCATTTCTTAGACATACCCCAAAACATAAATTAGCGTCAAATCTGAACTATTTAATCAAAGATTACACAAAATTCATTCCTAAACACGGCATCAAAAATTCATTAGACTTGATTGATAAACTAAAATATTCAAATCCGCCGCCAAACGCAAAATTGGTGACTTTTGATGTGAAAAATTTATTCACTGACGTTCCGAAGAATGAAGTGCCAACAATAATCACAGGTCTTCTTCAAGACAGGAATGTCAATCCGGTAATTATGAATGAAATACTGGCACTCACCAATACATGTCTCAGTCAAAATGACTTCCTGTTCAATAATGAGTATTTCCAACAATTAGAAGGACTTGCCATGGGGTCGCCACTTTCTCCATTACTCGCTGAGATGTTTTTGGATGATTTCGAATCTAAATTGTTTAATTCAGGCCTAGAGATAATAAAAAATTCCAGATCGATTTCGCCTTAATCTTCACATTACTCTTGCTCTTTACAGCGCATGAGGTAACGCAGTTTTATTCAGTGCCCCGAATAGACAACCTCAAAACTCATTCCATGAAAAATGCAGCGCTGTTGCCAAATTTCAAAACTCAACTTTCTCAGCAACACTGCCGTATTAAGGCAATTCTAAGTACATGCCACAACAATGGTCTACGTTTCAATTTGAAATGATCTAATGCTACCATATTACCCGAGTTAATTAAATGCTCTACTTTCTTATAGTCCTAACTGTTGGTGTCCTCCTAATTTAACGAGTAGCCTCGCTTTCTTTGCCCAAAATAATCTCATTACTTTTGTTGTCCAATGATTTATCTTCCATCACGGAAGTACCATCACGTGGGACGGAAGAATTACAACGGACATCAAGCGGGAAATATCTCAAGCTAAGGAGTTCACGGGAAAAAGAAAATTGGTGCGCTCAAAGAAGATAGGACTACAAACGAGGAAACAATTCGTGTGGAACGTAGCACTCTATGGATCGGGGAAGCATGGACCATGGGAAAAGCTGACGAGAAATCAATAAAAGCCTTGATAACAAGGGGCTGTAGGAGGATGCTGAACATAAAATGGACGGACAAAAAAAGAAGTGATGAAGTTTACAGAAGAGAAGTAGAGGATACGATTATATGTAACGCCATAGAAAAAAGACCCAGATGGATTGGACACCCCCTGAGACACAATGGGTTTGTGAAGAACATACTTGAAGGTAAAATAGAGGGAAAAGTCCTCAGAGGAAGACCAAGGAACAAGTTCATGGACCAAATAAAGAGAAAAGTACAGAGGAAGAGATACAAGGAGGTAAGGGAACTAGCATTAGATAGGGTAGGGTGGAGGGCTGCAGTCAACCAATCTTAGGATTGAACGGCCAATAATGAATGAATTATTCCATACATGATTGAACAATTACATTTAAGTATTCTACCAGTTGATTGGCAGGTTCTTGGAAAGTACAGATCCTTATCCGTTTTCACTCCATTGGATCGCCGGCCATTCGATCGTTCTTGAATTCCTCATTTCGTCTCCCTCTCCTTATTTCGTCCGGAATTCCCATCCTCTTCCTTGCTTCCCCAGTTTTCTCCCCTCTATTACCCTCTTCAACATTCCATCTCTATTCAAAACGTCCTTCATCCATCTCTTCTGTCTCCTCCGAACCTCCGCCACTAGTTTCCTCTCCTCTCCAACCATATCCAACAACTCCTCGTTCGTCCTTAGTCGCCATCCAACTCACCCCCTCCATCTTTCTCCACACCCACATCTCAAACACTTCAAGTCTACGTACATCCTCCCTTCTTAATGACCAATCCCAATTGAACGCAGTTGATACTATATAAACGCAGGAAGGAAGGCCTGCATTTCATTACTGCTCTGAGGACGATGGAAGTGTTATCCATCGAAACGTCAGCCACAAAAATTCTTACTCGGCTAGAAGCCCGAGAATTATTTATTCATATAATTCGCCGAGAAATGACAAGATCGTACATTACACGACACATATGTATTCTATACAGTTATGGGACCTAGAAGCCATGGCAACCATTCAATAAATGTTGCAGATATATTCGATAAATTTATTGTTTTCATAACTTTTGACATGCAGTTATGAGTTCCATGAGTAGCCAAGATGGCGGATGCGCAACGAACCGCTTGGAGACTTATTTACTTGATAAAAGAGTTGTTTTTAGACAAATTACCAGTTTGTTTACTCTTGCTGATTAATTATTATGTGCATTAGCAATTATTCTTACGCTAAACTTTCATAAGTTTTATCCGACAGAAGATATTTAGATCGAATATTCGAACCAATTAACTATAGGTAAATAAGTTATGTAACTAATAGATTTGTTCCTGCAACCCGAATATATTTATAAGATCTATAACTTTTTGGATCTCATAACTATTGATTCCATAACTTAATGTTCTTGCAACTGGCCAAAAGAATAGCAAATTTTAAATAACTCGCGTATGACTGATGATCCATTTAAATCCCTACTGACAGATTTCCTCGCGAGTGGCAGGTGGTTAATGTGAAATCAATCATCACGATTATTTGCCTTCAACGGCCGGAAAGGATCCTCCATATTCAAAACTTCATATTCGCTGAAGTATACGGAATGATGGCCAAGAAAATAGGTCATCGGGCACCTTCCATTTTCCCTTTCCCTCCAACCGATCAGAGAAAGGAACGAAGGTCATGACGTCCGAAAAAAATTATCTCAGTTGATAGCGTAAGGTTGATAGATATTCCCACATAAATTTCTGTCAAAAAAATGTATACGCCAAAAAACAATCGTCATGAAAATATCATTAGTCTTATCCATGATTCAATCACGAATCTATCAACTGAGGGTGGGATGCTTTGGCTAATTACACCACCAAGTTATCTTAACGCAATAATGATTACAAATGCGGTATATGATACGGAGATTAATTGTGTAACTGGCAAACATGACCGGCATTTGCGAGGCCCGGGTTCGAATCCCGATCGAGTATTAAGATCTTGTAATTGGGAATTTACTTTGATTATATGTTGATTATATTCGTTTTCCATTTCGCGGTGAATGGATATTTGTACAAATAAGTACGTAAGCTGAAAATAAATGGCTATTATAGCTAAATGTAGCTTGAAAATTGAGACAAAACACCAGAATAGAGTGTTTCCTTTTAATTATTTAAAAAAATTCAAAATCGAGTACTTTCTTAAAGTATTCTACCGAAACTAGGTAGGTTTTATTGAAAGCCACAGAAACTCATCTACGAAACTTTTCTATAAAGACAGGATCCTAACGACCTCTAGTATATCCTTTTTCGCCTCAGTATACGATCTACCCTTCTTCACCCTGTCCATCAATCCTATTCTCCTTCTCCCCATTCCCCGCTAGGCCAACATCCTTCCCTCTATCACACTCTTGAGCAACCCATCGCCCCTTATTACACCCTCCAGCCACCTACTCTGCCGATTTCGAATTTCATTCAGAAGTTTCCTTTTCTCTCCCACCATCTCAAGCACTTCCCCGTCAGTCTTCCTCTCCGTCCACCTCACCTTCTCCATCCTTCTCCACACCCACATCTCAAATGCTTGCAGCCTACTCTCGTCCTCCTGCCTGAGGGTCCACGTTTCTGCAACATCCAACGCCACGTTCCATATCGAGCTCTTCACCAGCATCTTCTTCACATCCTTACCCAATGTCCCCGTCATCAGTTCCCTTCTATTACTGAATGCTTTTTTAGATAACGTTATTCTCCTCCTTATATCTTTACTACTAAGCTCCTTTTTTTCTAGCGTGCTACACGAGTTAATTAAATGTTCGACTTTCTCCAATTAGCGACCTCCTACTTCTCACGTTTTATCACCACTCCGTATTTCCCGCACTGAAATTCTAAAGTACCTGCTAAAGTCTGTAATCACTTCGAAGATCGACTAATCAGCGCCTGATATTCCGCGAATCTAATCGACTTTATCATCTGCCCTCCTACTTCGATTCCCATACCTAGTTCTTCCCATGCCTGCATTACCTTTTTCTCAGCAGAATTGTTAAAAAGCAAAGGCGACAACGGGCACCCTTGTGTTACCCCGCGACCCATAGCTGCTCTTCCTGATACACGGTCAGCCACCCTCACCTGTGCCATTTGAGCCGTATATAACATTATGGTTAGTCTCCTGATTCGCCTATATATTCCCATTGGAACGAGCTTCTGCATTATCTCTTCCTGATTTAAAAATAAATCAGTAAATAACTGCAGTCATTTTTGCAATATCGCAGAAAAATCTTCAGTTGCTGAGGCGTTTTGAGCGTACAGCGAGAAGAAATTAAGTCAAGTTAACACCTTACACCTGTATTTTAGCTAATTAAAAACAATCTCAGTAACTTAAAACGAAGTTTTTGAGTCACTCAGGATAACATATTTTATTTATACTTCTAACAGCTGCTTAAATTCAAAAATAAATAAATATATATATATCTCTATTATGACTTGCGAAATATCTCGATAAAACTACTTAGTGTAAAATATTAGTATGTTCTCAAGTTCCTCTCTATAGAGATTCATTTGCATACATTAGGAGGCAATGATTAAAATAATCCAGCAATCACTACGTTTACCAATCGTCGATCTCAGAACGATTTGACCGGATCAGCTCGATATGGTAAACGCAACGGGCTAGTGGGATCAATCTGAGAACCGGGCCGTCAGCTCGCATTCTCAGCCAGTTTGATTTCAGATCGATCTGAACACCAGAGATTGGTTTTAACCAGAGTTGTAATAAGAGAGCAGAAACGGAGAGTAAAGCGACGTTGATGATATCGTAGCACATCGCAGTTCTATCTCCAATTGGACAATCAATTTTGTTCACTCGGAATGCGACTGAAAAATGTCTAACTCTGCACTTGTTCACACATCGGGTCAATCG
The DNA here is from genome assembly GCA_963169105.1 of Ceriagrion tenellum. Classification (NCBI taxonomy): domain Eukaryota; kingdom Metazoa; phylum Arthropoda; class Insecta; order Odonata; family Coenagrionidae; genus Ceriagrion; species Ceriagrion tenellum. Next base: position 85,354,432 of record OY720642.1, on the reverse strand, counting down.
TGCTTCAACTGATAGATCTTCATCATCGATTGTTCACCATCGATACCACCGTGTTGGTAAACCAGACGGTCGGAATCGGCTCGCAATGTATTTTCAGATCGGTCCGATTTCAGATCGATCTGAGATCGGTTGGTAAACGCCGTGAATATTATACACACTAATAAAAGCGACGATATATTCTATATTTACCAGCGAATGCACTTTCTTGTGTACTGACGGAACACATCCTCACCGCGAATTATGCCCTCAACACGTGCGATCGACCGCGTCAGATATCTACGGCTCTCTCGTTTCTCTGCACTTGTTTACACATCGGGCCAATCATGCTTCAACAGATGGATTTTCAACTTCGATTGTTCACCGTCAATGTTTTTAGTCCGTAGTGCTAAACCAGGTGAACCGAATCGGCTCGCTTGGACTTATCCGATCGGTACAATTTCAGATCGAGCTGAGATCGGTTGGTAAACGTAGTAAATACCATACACTCTAAGAAATACGACGAAATATTCTACATCTGCCAGCGAATACACATTCTACTGCTAGCGGATACACTACAGTACTGTAGCGACGGAACACATCCTCACCGCGGAATATGCCCTCAGCACGTGCGATCGACCGCGTCACATCTCTACCGCCGTTGGGTAGTGTTTAAATATAATCCTCAATTATGCAGTCTCGCCTCATTATAATTCAAGAATACCTTTGCCTCGAAGGTTTGATGCCCGAAAGGCATTCTTGCCGGCGTGCGTGTCCGTCTCGGGAGGGTGAACGTTTTAAACGCAAACCTTCCATAAAAAGCGCCGACGCTGGCCACACGGAAGAGCGCCACCTGGGTTTTACGCTGGAAGTTTACGCCGCAGTACAGCGTTTAAGACGAGCGAATCACTGTCGTTGGTTGATTACTAATTGAGGAGGCAACAGACAGGTATGGGCATAAGGTTACATAATCCCTCGAATACGCCGCGAGCGTTTGGGTCATAAAGATTTAACCAAAAAAATTAATAAAGTACAAAGAAAAGCTCCACGTTTCGTTAAAAACTGCTACGAGCGTACATATAGCGTTTCACAGCTTTCAGAGGGATTAAGGTGGGAGTCCCTAGAGACTCTGAAGCTACATGCTAGGCTTAGGTTGCTTGAGAAATTCAGAAATGGGGTGTTTCACAGCGACACAGAGAATGCATATCATCATGACTCCTCACTACATCTCTATATCTGACAGAAGCGATAAAATAAGTGAGATACATTGCCAAACAGATAGGTACAAAAACTGGTTCTTTCCGCGCACAATAAGCGACCACAATGAAAACTGAGCTCTACTAAATACACTCCCATAATACACGTCATATTTCACCTCCCAAAAACATATCTATTACATATTTACACGGCAGGTGTCCTGACACTCCCTACCGCATACCCATGCGGCGGGTCGTATCGGGGTAGTATGTAGGTGTAGAATGATGTAGATGGACGGAATACGTTTGGGGGATGCGGATTACGTCAGCACACATTTAAGAGCGAATCCGATTTGTCGCCGACAAGTAATCTAAACCAGATCGATTAATCCTCCACGACCGAAATAAAAAACACTTGGACGCCACAACACGAATCGACTCGCTTCGTTTTTCATTGACCGGAGACAGCGGACTGAGGCACCGCTGCTTTGTCAAAGCACTTCGTGGTCCGTGACCTCCGCGCGTCACACTAGTGTCTGTCCGCGAGTGAATGCAGGAGCGAGCAAGCGTTGCAGCCTTGAAACAGTCTCTCCATCATCAAAATATAAAAAATGGCGTGTTCTGCATTCGAGTCGTCGAAAATAACTCAATCTGCCTATACGAAATTCCCTCATCAACATCTGCCAGCTAGCGGGAAAGCCGCCACCAGGGTGAGTGGCAGGTATGCAGTGCTCGTCCCAGCTTAAGGTGGTTGGAGCGCGAATCGTGAGTCTTTGAGAGAATGTTTTGATAACTTTTCAAGCAAGTCGAAAAAATTCTTGGGCCACACTTCGCTTGAGTAATTCTATTTATACGCAGGAAATAACCAAGCACGTTGTAATAGAAATGATGCAAGAATTAACTATCAACAAAACGAACAATGTCAGGGGTAAATTGGCGAAATTTCTCCATGTAGGAAAAAGAAGAAACTTTGCAATTTTCACTAGTAAGTTTTATTCACGACCCGGATATCGACAGTTTATGTCATCTTCAGGTGGTGGTAAAACGTTACTAGTGAAATTTGCAAAATTTGTTATTTATCCAGAATTGATTATATTTTTAAAATTTTCCTCTCAATGAAAGCATTGTTACGACTTGGGTTTGAGGCGCGGAATTAGACATTCAACCGAAAATCGTATGTAAATACGATTTTTTTTATTCGGCATGCAACCTTAATATTTAAGAGGAACTATTATAATCGTATGAAAAGGCTTTTCCTCACATTAAGAGATATCTATGCGTATGTCATCGAATTATAGCGAAATATGTATGTCAATAACCATAAGGCTACGTGTTCAAATAGCAATAAATATCCAAGAAACCATATCGGTTACATGCTTTTGTCTTCTCTTTTATCTGTAAATATTACTATTGAGTACATTTACGTAAATTTTCACGAAAATCTCTATTCAAACAAAAATCTGTATTAAAACGAAAACTCTTAGTGTTTTTAATGAATAAAATTGGTTTATTTTTTATTTCAGTGGTTTTTGAAAAAAAATATTGAGAAATTAATTGAAGAAACGATATTGGAGAGAAATCTTGTACTGGGTTAATCTTCAAATAGATCGTTTTTTTAATATACCGCAGTTTAGATGTTCGTCTCCGATTGAGCGTCCAAGAATCAACTCACAGATGTGTTTTACATCGCCCATGCGCAGAAAATCGATTCAAATCACTTACATAAATTAAGCCGTTACGAAATTCGCGATATAAATAGGCGAAAAAAAAGTATTTCTCCTGAAACCGTTATCTCGGTCGCCGCCTCTGAACTTCTGCCCATATCGACCCGGTCACGCTTTCATAGTTCGGAAAGTGAAAAAAAAGAAGACGATCGCCGAGCGGAATAAAGGGCGTCGCATTTGGAGGATGAGCAGGAGAATTTCCATCCGAGGCGCATTCGATGTTTTACGCAGATGATCGAATGATTTCACTCCGGCGATGATGCAAGACAAAGTGCGCAATCCATCCTTCCTTTCTTTGGCTGGGATACGCCCGCGAGTGACTCGACGACGTAATACCTGCGCGGTCTGTGGCAGAGGATGAAAAAATGCACGTTCTATTTAGATTTGAAAAAGACGAACTCTTTCGAAAAAAGTATACCGTGATGACCCGCGTATCAAGAGCTCATTTGTTTCATAGAAATCGTAATTGAAAAGCGGGATCCGCATCTCATACCAATTCCTTAACTCTCTGCCTTTCTTGAAAACTCATACGGTAGCTAGGAAAAAATCATTCAAATTCAAAATCCGATCTCGGTGCCTCGACCCGTACTCAATTACTATACATCGCAGGGCTATGTAACGCCTTGGTGTTTTCTTATGGTAGCGCTTTATTTTCAGTTTGCAAGTACACCTTCTATCTCCTCTGTCTCCTCTCCAACAATCCCCCCTCTCCAGACTTCAACAGCTCCCTCACAACCAACACGACCATACAAAATAAACAAATTAAACATTAAAACACAAAATAAGGAATAAGAGAAAACACACAAGATAAGTAATAAACTAATTAAACATTAAAACACACAAAACAAACAATAACTCAAAGAGCGCGGCGTTACAGCTAGTTTCATTTCAGGAAAATCATTTCTCTGACGACGTAAAAAACATACTATTAACCCCCTCGTACTACGGCCGATTAGATCGCGCCAATAAAATTTTAAAGATAGATTGTAGAACCGATAGGAATAAAATGTCATTTTTTCCGCGTACCATTCGGGACCATAACAGCTGTGATCGTCGCCATGAACAGTTCGAATTGTGACAATAGGCAGACAGTAAATCTTTCTCTTTATATTCTCTACTTTCTTATTTATGCATGCTGTAAATATTGATGTTCTTATTTATGCATTATATTTTGAATCTGTAGTAGTAGTCTTTGTAACCCTTGCATGTTGGAACGATTGACGATAGAATGTTTCTTGGTTATTAGAATTTTACTTGGCGCTTTTCGTGTGTGGTACTCGGGTTTCAATGTAATTTCGGTGTTCTACCGTATGATTCACGCATGCCTGGTGTGGAAGCGCCCCCTGCCACACACCCTTTGGGTGGCTTGCAGGGTATGACGTAGATGTAGATGTAATTTGAATGAGAAGCTATTACTTTTCTCAATTTACCGTGGAGAACAAACGTAAGTACTATCCACAGAAATAAATTTTACTGCGACCTAGGTTTCGATGTTTTTACATCATCATCGTCGGTGTCTCAACCCGAAATTCACAAAATAAACGTCGTAGAACTAGTTTTGTTTGATGATGTAAAAACATCGAAACGTAGGTCGCAGTAAAATTTATTTCCGTGGATAATTGCAAATTTTCCATTTCTGCATCACGCATAAATTCCACTCAATATCGCAGGAATCTTCGGATTTTAAAAGTAAGAACGCTGACGGAAAGCTTTGGCATTAGTCGAAAGTACTCTGGCCCCCAAACACTTGCACAAGGAGAATAAAGAAAGCCGCCGACTTCTATTCATGTGGTAACGACCAATAATCCCTTCCTTATTGCGTGGATGCTGGCCATCTGGCTCCATGTGACCCTATTATCTGGCATGCCTCCCTTAAATATCCTACTTGCATGGCAATAGTGCATGTTTGGTGATCTTCACCCCCTGCCACACACCCTCGTGGTGGCTCGCAGGGTATCACGTATCACGTTATGTATCCGACGCTTATTAAAGCGTGCGGTACACGGGTACAGTAATTCCTATTTCCCACCTATTCCTACATTTTCTTTTGGCAGTAAAACTTTCGCCTCGAATCTCGGCCCATATGATACAAGATTTGACGAATAAGCCAAATTAAGTTTATTGCTTTGGCTCCTAGATAGTTTAAAAAAAAACGAAAAATTCTTCAATATCCAATGACACTTGATCGAATGTCATCGACTACATTACATCAGCTCAAAAGTCAACATCATCATTATTTTTCACTTTATTATCAGTTTTCCATAAAAAAATCTTCCTGTAAAACCAGCTGAATTGATAAACTTTAATCTAAAAATTAGTAATCCCTGTTTCAGCCCCCCTAATGGACGATTGTTCTATAAATTGATCAGAAAACAAATTCAAATTAATAGCGAGAGAGTTTAACACTTGCCCAATAATAATCGAAGGTATTACTTAGGTATTTGAGTTTATATTGAGTACGCCAGCTTCCGCGGTGTCATGCATTTTCTTTCGTGAAATACATCTATAAACTTACCCCGGGACCAATTTTGCTTTCTTTTTTACATGAAACATTCAATAAAAGAATTTTCACTGGTTAGATATTCTCTGGTATTCATTTATTCATTCAGTATTACTATTGCTTCAAGTTTGAATCGGCGGCACTTACGTTTCATATGGTAGAGAAGTCTTTCGCATACGTTTATTCAATTTTTATGGTTCCGTAGCAACCTTGTGTTTCGTTTGTACGCGTCTGCATAAACATTGATAAACAAAGTACAGATTTACACGCATGCAAATGAGGAAAGTCATAATTCATTCTGGGAACCATAAGTCATGAAGCACTGGGAATACTGACGACCTCTCATTGGCGGATTGCCGTTTTATTTCCCTCCTACGTACTGATAAGCGGTACACAGAAGCCTAGACCATAAAACCGAATAGGTCCTTCGTGTGCAGAAATGGATTGCGACGCAGGCAGGAATCAAAATCATCGCCGGCACGCCTCCGCGAGGTTTTTTATTCGTGCCGTGTGACTAAACTCCTCGAGGCGATCGACTGCCTTGGTAACGATTTTCGCTTCGAGGAGTCATTCCGCCCCCGTTCGACTTCGAGACTTGCCGAGTGCAAACGGGTATGGCGACCCGTGCGACTATGACCTCATCACGTGGGCAAACTGGATATGAAACAATGGAAGATTCTTTTTTTTTAACGGCTTGGAAAGTCGTACATGGGGAGTCTTACGGCGACGTCATTTCAGAAGTTCATGTATATGGTTCGATTTTTGCCTCGGTTCTGGTGATGCGAAGTACATGTAAGTACGTCATTAGTTCAACATTCGTCAGTAGTTTGCACATTTATTGGGGATACTTCATTGTTTATTGTTCACCTGTGGTATATTCCTGTTTGAAAACTTATTTTGAATGTTATTTAGCTTCAGTGAGTTGTATGTTCGTATTGTATATTTTAAATTTATTGTATGCTTATTAGAATTCTATCATATTTCTTTATTTATTGATTTATTTTCCCTATCCCGAATACAGCACAATGTGCCAATTTACGTCGGGTGGATAACAGTAACAACGGACACGACACAAACACCCATGTCCTGGGCAGATAATATTCTACCCAGGCGGGACTCGAACCCGCGACCCTCGGGTTAGCAGGCGAGGACTTTACCCCGCCGCCACCGGGGCCGACAAATTATATATGTAAACATTATGAATGTAAAAATTATGTATGTAACAAAATATATTATGTACATTACATCTTGTAATCTTTGTTTTTACTATTCTTATGAATAAACTGCCCATTGATGTAACACTTATCACAGCAGTAGCCTGTTCATTTTTTTTAAATGATCCAAGGGTGATCCCCAGAGCAAAAAAAATCTTATCTTGTAAGAAATAGTACCGGGAGATAGAGCTTTGCTCGGTACACTATAGGTCTTAATTATTTATCTTTAAATTAAATGTAACCGTATATATTAGGTAATTCAATTTCATTCGACTTTTCAAGTATTTTAGCATAGATTTACGAAATCCCATTAATAAAGGCCCAAATGCGCTTGATCGAAAACAAAAAGGTTATAGAATGATTATTTTATCGCGTTTGTCTGCTGACGTAATAGTGTCTTTTCGGAGGACTTCCGCGGATCATCAGAAGAAACAATTAAAAGAATATATAAATAGAGATTGCCATTGGAGCCGAAGGAAAGTAACCGTCTACACATTACTAACGGGAAGTTCGGTTCTAGAATTTCTGCAAGAAACCGATTTTTGGCGGATATGGAGCTTATCCTTATCGATGTCTCATACAACAAAACCCTTAAGGTGGCTTTCCACATGGAAGTTGACTTCTACGGAAGTGGCGAGGGTAGCGATATCTCGAATCGTATCGCCACTTAACAGGGTATCGTTCTGCTAACTTCCGGCTCTTTCCAAACAAATGGTTGACGTAAGTAAACAATGAATGTGGTAATTAGGAAAACCGCCCAAATTTGGCAATAATGTCATTCGTATGTCGCTGTATTAGTCCCATAGGCAATCGTGAGTTGAATGAATTTGTATGAATTACAATAGTTATGCATTATTGCGACGAATCAAGTGTGTCCATTGTGACAGTAATAATTATTATCTAATAAGAGATAAAGCTTACCAAAAGGTTTCTTCGGCATTTAAAATATGATCAAGTACAAATTATTATTTGCACGCGCAACAATGAGTTATCCTCTTACAAAGCCATTCGTTGTTTATATTTTTTTTATCACTGTTTGTTGTCATGTGACCAAGATTCCACCGGATGCGATGCGATTTTATCGCAGGATCGATACGCTACTCGCAGGCAAAATAGAAACCAGTCTATTTTCTCTACAAGTGCGAACTTAGGTCGATTACCCCCACTATCGACCTCTACTGCCATGGAAGTCCGTCCGTTCGCATCGAATTGTCGATTGTTAGCGACTTGCAAGGCTACTGTCATGGAAGTGACTTCCATGTGTAAGGACGTGGAAGTACTTCCGCATGGAAGGACTTTCATGCGTAAACCCGCATTTAAATGCCACCCTTTGGGTAGATCGGATATCCAGTTAAGACAAAATCATAACATAGTGAACACGTATGAGCAAATACTTATAGTCTATAGTGTTCGCCTCGGGCGTATAAATGTGAAGGACTATTTGATGCCAGGTTAATCATATGTATACCTCTACTTGCGATATCGCCACCGCAGACGTCGGCTCAACCTGACACTGGAAACGTGATCAGGAGCTTTCGCTATATTCTGTTAAATACACAAGTTTCTCCAAATAGAAATAGAAATAACATTTATTCCTCCTTAAACTAATCACATAAGTATAATTTTTCATCACGATATTCAATTTTGGTTGACGGGAACTTGGTACCCCATAGGGAATACCTGTTTCGGGGCTACCATCATCTTATAACAAAGAAGCAAGATTTCCTCTCCGGAAGAAGCCATACTGGCAGCTATGAATGAAGTTATGATTATCCTGAATTTATTTAGGCTTCGAATTTACTCGTTATATTTAATGACTGATTCCAATTCTAGTTGCTTACGAGCGTCGAATGATTGATAAAATTATCGAGACGACCATTTAAATACGCTGCCAGTCTCCGCTGCACATTTCGCTTCCCTCTGCTACCAGTGCAATTTTCCACTCCTCTATTATACTTTCCCTGATTTCCCGCTCGGTGCATTATCCAGACTTTTCATTTCAAGTCCCACACTTACCAATGATATGCTAATTGTGTGTTTAAAATAGTCGCTTGTCATGCCCCGTCTGTCCCTTCTCACGGCAGATTAGATGGCACCAATAAAATTAGAGAGATAGATTGTAGAACCGATAGGTATAAAATGTCATTTTTTCCGCGCACCATTCGGGACCATAACAGCTGTGATCGTCGTCATGAATAGTTCGAATTGTGACAATAGGCAGACAGTAAATCTTTCTCTTTATATTCTCTACTTTATTATTTATGCATGATGTAAATATTGATGTTCTTATTTATGCATGATATTTTGAATATGTAGTAGTAGTCCTTGTACCCCTTACACGTTGGAACGATTGACGATAGAATGTTTCTTGGCTAGTAGATTGTTAATTGGCGCGTTGCATGTGTGGTACGCGGGTTTCAATGTAGTTTCGGTGTTCTCCCGTATCATTCATGCATGCCTGGTGTGGAAGCACCCCCTACCACATACCCTTTGGGTGGCTTGCAGGGTATGACGTAGATGTAGATGAAGCAGCGGTTGGTGCAAATACATTACAAAATTTTTCCTAGTTGCAAAAAAAACAAGTACCATTCACAATTTACAGTGTGTTCATAACATAACAACCTACATAGTATAGCAAACACAATTTCAAAGATAAAAGGAGTTAAAAGAAGAGCCAAAATACTAATTCAAAATTACAAACAAATGGACACAAAATCTTTTCATAATTTTTCCACTTCGTCACATTCTTTGGGGTGTAGCCATTCTTTTAATTTGCGCAGGAAAATAACCTTGGATTTTTGTTGACATTATTCGACTGGGAGGGAGCAGAACAAATTTTGCGCTAGGTATACTTAAGGACAATGGTACTCAAACGATATCGTACTATCTACCAAATTCATTTCAAACTCTTACAACACGTGCTTCACCTGTCTAGCTGTCATCATCAGGTAAGACAGTCTTTCCTGATACCAACCTCCAGACTGTCTTACCTGATGATGACTGCAAGACAGTTGAAACACGTGTAGTAACAGTTTGAAATAAATTGGGTAGACAGTACGATATCGTTTGAGTATCACTGTTCAATATGCTGTTCTACAACATCTCGCCGGAGAAAGTGGAGTTTATACATAAAGACGTTTAAAGGCTTCGTTATTGGGCTTAGGTATTACAATGCCTAAGCCCAAACGATTCGAGAATTTACCCTATCTTCTACCACGCGCGTGCACCCGCACATATCGAAACATTTCACAATGGGTTAAGTATGACTTTTTACGAAAGTACTTGATAATGCCTTTCCCTGGCAATGACGAAACTTGGACCACACAGCTATGCCAACTCCGGCTGATTTTTTGCGACGTCTGTATTCTTTTAGGCCTTGACGTCACATCCCCGATCATTCGAGATTCAACAAACGTCGAGTACTTCCTCAACGACCAGCCCACATGACTAAATTCGAAAATTTACCACCCACCATCGATATAGAGGTTACGACGTCAACAAGCCTTAGAAAGTCCCGACTTCTGAATGGCGTTGTCGCGATTTTTCGAGGCTATTACGTCGAAGTTTCGTCATCGTTGGGACTTGGAGAATTCGCATGCTTGCCGAATAAGGCCCGAGATGATGTCGTGGGTGAAAGACGTTTTAGGGGAAGCCCAGCGATCACGGTGCTACACGGAAAATCCGTGATCTCCTTCGACGACTCACTTTCCCGGTGCGGCCATCAAAGCTTCGTATCGTCAACTCAGTTGAATATTACAACGTGCATGAAAAACCAAATTAACTCAGTAATTTTTTCACCCATAATAGGCAATACAATACTGCCAAACCACACCATAGAAATCACTTCAAGGGTGTGTGGCAAGAGGACACACCAAAACCACACTAAACGATGAAAATTCAATCATGCAGTTTAAAACTATTTTACTAAACACTCTGCATTGAAGGAGCACATGGGAGCGAAGTGCTGGAATGTGGACAAGAAGTGTACCTACTATACCGCCAAGAATGCAACTACTTGGGTGCAAAAATAACTCCAAATGGAACCCTGGATGAGGCGATCAAAGGATGAAACTTGCAAGGAAAATGGGCAATATCCATGTTGAATATCATTTTATGGGACGAAAGTATATCCAAAGCTAATAAAAAAGGATACAAAATTCATTTGCAAGAAGCATTATCACATATGGGAGTGAAATATGGCAGATGAAGGAGAAAACACAACAAATGCTAAATATTGCGGAGATGGATTACTGGAGACGATCGGCGGGTATATCCAGACGGGAAAGAATCACGAATGACAGGATAAGAAATATAATGGGAGTCACCCACACGATAGTCAGCGAGAATAAAAGAAACAGCTTGTGCGGTATGGTCACATACAACGAACCGAGTATATTACGTAAGACGAACGAGAGAGTACTTGAGCAAGTTTTAACGTGGAATCCACAAGATAGAAAAAAGAGGAAGGCACAGATTTAGCTGGAGAGAAGGCACAGAAAAGGCAATAAGAGAAAAGAAGTTTCCAGAAGGCCTGTGGTTGAATAGATAGCAATGACGGTTGGGCATCGGATAGCGTCGTAGAGCGTTAAAAAACCGATTATATATAGTTTTTTCACAGTTTTATTTTGAACGACCGGTTTCATCGAAAAGGCGACATGTTCAGTTGAAGTTGGCTGCTCTGCGCTCGATGTCCGCTGTACTTCTTCCGGTAGATCTTCCGATGTACTTTCCGCTTTTCCGCTTCCTGTTAGCATTTTCTTTGTACTTTCCTCTTTATTTGGTCCGTGAACTCATTCCTGGGTCTCCATTTTTGGGGAATTTTCCCTCTATTTTTTCCTACGCTTTCTGTTCCTCACAAACAGATTGTGTCTCAGGGTGTGTCCAATCCATCTAGTTCTTCTTTTCTGTATCGTGTTCTACATGGTCCTTTTCTCTTCCACTATTCTATAAAATTCATCATTTCTTATTTTGTCCGTCCGTTTAATTTCAGCATCTTCCTCTAGCTCCAGTTTTGTATAGTCTGTTCTGGTCTAATGTGCTAATGGTCCATGCTTACGATCCATAGCGTGCCACGCTCCACACCAATTTTTGATCCAAAACTGTTTCCCAGCTTGTAGTCCAATCTTCTCTGCACACAACAGATTTCTTTTTAAGATGAACGCTTTATTATCTTGGACTATTCTCCGCTTGATTTCCGTAGTATTTCTTCCGTCCCACGTGATGGCGTTTCTGAAGTGGGTGATGGAATCCACTGGCCCCAATATCTCTCCACTTAGTGTGACTTCTGCATCCAGCCTCTTTCTTCCGCATGCTAGAATTTAGCTTTTCTTCCAATTTTTTCACAGGACACATTCTTAAAGTGCATGGCCCATTGTGTTCGATGATCTCTGAACACCATCACTATTACCTTCTATGACTGCAATGTTATCAGCGTAGTGGAGAGCTTTAATTTCTTCCGTCAACCTTTATTCCTTAAAATCCCATTTTTAAGACTTCTCTTACTGCTTCTACGAGTCTATAGTGGACAGTGGGAGTCAGAGGTTGCATTCTTGTCTAATTCCTTTGCTTGTATAAGTCTTTTGGAACAAATTTAAAGGATTAGACGGTCAAGCAACCTTTATAAAGAGCTACTTTTTCCAAACCCCTCCCCACTCCTATTCAACAAAATTTCTTTGTTGAATAATAACATTTCCCTCATCACAAGTCCTTAAACAATGCTAACCTGCCTTCCCTTCAAAAAGTCAGTATTGTACACCATGTGTCAATACCGTGTTACTATCCCAACAACTGACAAAGAAATATAACTCAAATAATTGTTGCTAACGATGCAGTAAAGCTGTGAAAAGCGTCGTATAAATCAAACAATTGTAGAAAAGCGAATGTTTTCTGTTTATCACAACAACAATTAATTTATAAATGTTATACAGTCAATTATGCCTGACCATGCCGAAAAACTGTGACACACGTCGAACAATTTAATAGTCATAGTAAAGTACAAAGTAATCGTTTCAATATGGAAATTAATGTTAAGTAATTCTACGGGGTGGCGCCTGATATCGAGTTAATTCTTTGTTAACTTTCTCCTCTAATTCTCTTCCGTCCCTCGCTTACGCATAAGTCAAGATCATGACTCAAATATCTACATTTAGTCAATCACTGAGAAGTTCGGTCACGCGAATTGAAGTATATGGAGAGGGCACTACACCTGGCAACCGAATTAAAAACCATATTGGTTATCCTTGCTCTCTCCTTACTTTTCCATGGATAGCACGATGGAATGGACGAATTAGCGGATGTATAGCAAGAATATCAACCTACTGTCTGAAATTTAAGGCAAGTAACTCTTGAAACCTAAATTCGCTACTTAATGCTATGGATTTTACTCCATTTTACAATGTTTTTCATCTGGAATGCGGATTTTTAAAGATTTAAATAAATAAATAAAATAAGTAAAGAGAAAACATATTAATTATGTTACTGCATGCTGATTTCTATTAAGTTATCGATGAAAATCGTAGTAAAATTGCAAAATTAGTGCGTTATCCCGTTAGCATTATGGGAAAATGAGGGTCAACAAAAATGGCGGACTGGCTTCAGCTCCTAGAATTGGCCAGCATAGCAAGTCCCCTCTCCATGTACCTATACAATCACGTGCAATACAGTTTTTTAATCGAAATTTCATTATGGTGCCATAATCATTACTACATTTACCGCTCTCTGCATCTTACATCTGCTAAAATTTTAAAATAAAACATGATTGTGATCTCTAAAGCGATCTCAATAGAAATATCTCATTCTGACTGTCTCCAGAGCATGTGAAACTAGATCCATGGCGAACTTAATCGGCGGAAAAAGTTGTCATAGAAACTCCGTCATGGGAACTATTTCCCTCCAGGCGTGACTCAAACAATTACACAAGTGGAGCATCGTCACAGATCTCTCCGAGATCTTTTGGTTCTTTCCTTCACTTTCGGTTGGCCCGCTTTCACAACACCGTGACAATGGAGCGGAGGACCATAGATTTTTTTGACAAATGCACTTTCCTTATTTCCTTAAGGCTTTGGCCTAAGGACCACTCATTCCAGATTTTGTGAAAACCTAAATAAAGCATTATTTTAAGTGCGTTCCATAAACTGAGATGACAATGAAATAGATTTTCTGGCCAGTTTTAACGTACTTCAGCCATGAAAGTGGAGATTTGAACATTGGCTCTTATGGAGATCGCTAAAATTACAGCAGAAAACGTCAATTTGAACGAGAAAGCATATTCAAGCTTTTAATTAAACCTGTCAATTAGAGGTAAAAAGTCTTGGAAAACTGCATATAAAACTATAAGTATCGTACCTCTCCTCTTTTGAAGTTATTAGCTAATTTATAACTAATAAATTCTGGCTTCACTTTGTGGAACCTCTCCATATCGGAAATCAAAAACTTTTAAGTAATGGTCCACTAATATTATTGTTTACGACCCGGGTTTCGTCACGTAATGACATCTTCAGGTTGTGGACCGAACTTGTGGAGGCTAATGTTTTTATTGTTTACGACCCGGGTTTCGTCACGTAATGACATCTTCAGGTTATGGACCGAAGTTGTGGAGGCTAATGTTTTTATTGTTTACGACCCGGGTTTCGTCACGTAATGACATCTTCAGGTTGTGGACAGGACACCTGAAGATGTCATTACGTGACGAAACCCGGGTCGTAAACAATAAAAATATTAGTGGACCATCACTTAAAAGTTTTTGATTTCCGATATTAGCTAATTACTGCTGTAATTCAAGTCAAAATGCGGTAGTTCCATACAAATGGCGCTGCAGTGAGCTTCTATGGCAAGATCGCTCAATATCGATGGCATTCTTCCTTCGATACAGGTCTTCGCAACGTAAACAAGTCCGCCATTAATGTGCTTATTTTGTTGTACTCTCCAAGAGCGCAGCATAGGCTTTCGACGTTTTTGTCGATTTGGAAGTGCTTTCCTATTCGAAATGACGACTTGCGCCGCTCAATCGCAGAGATTTCATAGATTATTCAATGGCAGTGAATGTCAGTTATCGCATTAACGGCGGCCGTGAAGTGTAAATGGTTGCAAAGACCCATGTCGAAAGAGTACGGACATATCGAAGCGAGCGACCCTGCTCCTGTGGATAGACAAATGTGGTAACTGAATAAATGTCTGTCAAATTCTCTGTATATTTCGTACCTTAATTTTGATTTTCATTGGGTAACCCAACTCATGAGCGGAAGAAGGATTTTTTTAAAAAGTGAATGAATAAAAATATATACCTTAGCATTTGTATTGACTCACACAACCAAGCTAGAGCAACCTTAATGAATGAAAATAACGTGCTTCTTTGGCTTTGGCCACGCAGAGAGGATGGATGAGGGTTGAATAGTAAAAGAGATTAATGATAGAGCAATGAATGGCTAGAGAGGAAGGAGAGAGGCATGAAAGGCAGCGACGGAAAAGACTGTTCAAGTAGAGGCATTTTATGGGTGTGTTCTTCGCAGTGCAAGAGTACCATTGAAGCAAAAGAGGTATGCACGGACCGGGCAGTGACATCAATACATAGTCAGATCTATAGACCTAACACCAAAAGATTAGCTCTTTTGGTTGTCCCAGCGAGTAATATCTCGTTATCATATGTACCATAAAATTAATTTTATTTCATAGTTAAATCAAATTAAATTTATTGCGCGTTCAATGCTGTAAACGGTTTGAACCAGTGTTAACATGTCCGATTCCACCATGGGGGTGGCTGGAACAATTTTTCGCCGCTGTAACTGCTAACAACTGTTAAACGCCACCCAAGAAGGTGCAGCCCTACATCCTAAATCTGTATAACGATATAAAGATGAAATGGACGGTCAAAACAAGAAATTATTAGGTTTACAGAAGAGTAGAAGAATAAATAATCATATGGAACACCACACAGAAAAGAAAAATGGATTAGACACACCCTGAGGCATAATGGGTTAAATAAGAACATAATTTTATCTTTAAAATAGAGGGGAAAGTCCCCAGTGGACTGAGTTTCTGGACCAAGAGGATAAAGTACAGTGGCGGAAAAAATTAACGCAAAACTCATTGGCGTCTGAATGCGGCGTACACGGGAACTAATTGAAATCGCTTTTCCTTCGACAACTTGACAACATTGAAACAGCATATGGAAACCGGGAATATTCAAACTCTCTATGAATTGATATCGATTTTACCCGTCATGTAAATAGTCATACTAATAAGATTTACCTTCGCGAGATCGTCTGGGAGTTATAAACGTGATGAGCTTGCTTCGACCCGCACCCAGTCGAGGTTCCGAATTCGTAGTTGATTATATAGAGATACTTACCATATTTTTACCGTTTAAACAAATTTCTTGGTTGAAACTTAAGAAACAATACGATGAAAGCATAATTTGTTAGGACAAAAATTTTTTTTCCTCGAGATCAAATTCTCTAACAATAAAATGTATTTCCGCGTGCAGGGAATAGCTGTGGATGAACACCGTTTTAATAGGCCTCAAACTACTTCCGAGAAATATGATACATTACAATTAACATTTTGGCGTAATATCCTGTGAATTTCAAGTTAAAGTATGGGAAATCTGGTAGAATAGAATGGTTTCCATGAGGAGAAAATTTTTATTTACAAGCATTTCCAATACCTTAAGAAGGAAGAGAAACCAGGAGGTAAGGGAACTAGCATTAGATAGGGAAGGGTGGAGGATTGAAAGGCAGATGATGATGAATGTTTCGTAATCACCCTTCCCATCTATTACCGACGAGGCAATAAGTTACAACCCACTTTTTCCAAAGGTAATTCTTGGACTGCAACGCAAATCATAAAAAAAACTGCAAATATCAGAAGCCAAAAAATTAATCAATTTTATCAAATATGAATAACTTTCTAAGTGTATAAAATACTGGATTTTAATCAATTACAAAGATTCGTTAAAACTTTGAAAATTATATTCCGTTTGATTCACGCGGTATAGCCGTATTTTGAACTTAGGTACGTTATTTTACGCCTACGCCAAATTTCAAATTCTCCTGTTAAAATAAATGTGAGGCCAGCCGAGAAGAAATTGCGAAGATCGCTTTAAATATGTCTAATGTCTTGTTTTACAGTTTTTGGAGGTATCTTGAATATAACACTTTCGTTAAGAGAAAAAAGAGGTTCGTCATTAAAATAAGAAATCGTTATAAGAAAAATATATACTTTCGTTAAAAGTAAATACATAATATACAACAGTTTCGTTATATGTATTTCGTCGTTTGCTACATACGGCAGTTTAAACCGATCGTTTTCAATAAGCAATACCTCGCCTTCCATGGGGTAAATCGATCTCTGATTCAGAGACTTGAGTTTTTATAAAATAGGTTTGCCCACAGTTTCGTCTATTTATTAAACATATTTTGATAACTAAGGAACACCAAAAGAGGTATTACGCAATTCTTGAAACGACCCCATCGGATCAATGCTTTCCTCTGCTGACACATCGAAGTTTTTTCTTGCGGGTTTACCACGACATAGACATTCAATAGCTGTGCACTCGTCACTGCGGACTCAGTTTGACATACGTTACCCCAACCATTCGACCTCATGATGTGTGGGGTGGATTCACCCAGTTTTCACTTTTTTACATCCCATTCGACTCGAGGAAAGCTGAACAGTAATCATATATATTATTTCTCAAAGGGGTTTTTTTGTCGCAACGCCATAACTCCCATAATTCTTCATCAAAATTAATGATTCAAACATCGTTTTAAAGCTTGTATTCCCCACTATTGATGAAAAATAGACAAATGGTTTAAATTTAAAGTTTTTGTTAAAAAAATTACAATTTAAGTTTTTGTTAAAAAATGGTCAAAAATTAACAGTGCCATCTGTTGACAATATAATCAACTAATATGTAGGTTATGGTTACGTGCTTAAAAGACTGTAGGAGGCGCCATCTATTAACACATCGTTTAGTTAGTTTGTTTACATTATACATGCAATCAGTGTGACCGTTTACGTTTACGTTATGTATATTTAACACAAACATAAATATCATATGGGAAGAAACAGGTAGAAGAACAGGAAGAAAGAGGAAGAAGCTGCATACTGTGCGAAATATTCGGCAGGTAAAAGAACAGGAAGAATGAAGGAAGAAACAGGAAGAAGCCGCATAATGTGCGAAATATTTGCACGGGTCAGCTAGTTTTGAAATATTGCAGAAGAAGTATATCGATGTGATAATTATACACGCCGGGTGATACCACATTAATCTAGTGGTAAAAACAAGGTCCTTGAGCCGAAATCTTTGAAACGTGAACGTGACAACCAATGAGTTAGATGGAGATGGCATACTATATTTTTTATATACTTATTTCCCTCTATATATATATTGTTACCGTCAGTCAAATGGTGATAATTTAGCTGTGAATTCTTCTCGGGTTTCCGTCCGGGTAAGACGCTCCATCTTCTCAAACGCCGACGTTTCGATGAATGACTTATTCATCATCATCAGGGTGTCGACGTGCCGGTTAATATAATCTCTCTCTCAGGTCAGGTCGACTGTGATTGGCGGAGGCTCCTTTCCTTTTCCCGCCATTTTCAAGATCGGGTTCCAGGTCCTACTTACTAATAAGTTGAACCCTTCACGTCACGGTTGAAATTATTTCTCTCGAGGCGGATTTCTATCGCCTCTTTGCTTAGTCTGTCCCAATATCCTTTGGACTGGCCGATTAATTTGGTCTCTTCCCAAGGGATGGCATGGTCGAAATTGATCACAATCGAAAGTGATCGAAAATCACAATCGACCTGACCTGAGAGTGACACTATATTAACCGGCACCTCGACGCCCGGCATCAACGGCCCTGATGACGATGAATAAGTCATTCATCGAAACGTCGGTGTTAGAGAAGATGGAGCATCTTACCCGGACGGAAACCAGGGAAGAATTCACAGCAGTCATTCGCCGGGAGAAATTGTGATAATTTATAAATCTATTGACTACAATTGCATTTGCACCACCGCATCACCCTATTAATACCCGAGTGGCGGCGCCACAATCGACGAAGATAGATGTTGTTGGCGTGGGTTAATCTCTGGAGACACTTTTTGGCGAGGATATTACAATCCACATGTATATTCATGCTTCTTACCAAGCACATAACAAAATAATAATATTACTCATGCCGTAGAATTTACCATTAAATCAACTCAAAAACAGCAACGGCGATGCAATAATTCTAGATCTTCACTTCTCATTTGCAATCCAGCGCACATAAACTCCGCACGTGATCTGTGTTATGGTAGTCCGAGATAAAAATCATTTTACTTAGGAATCAATGAATTTGCTCTCATTTCAAAGAAAAATATCTCACCCCTCTAATCACACCCAAAATTCTACCCCTTACCACATTACTTTCCGACCCCTCAACCGACTAATATACCGACTTACGACCCCTCAACGTACATTCGAGTTTTCCGGGATACGAAATGTTTTCGCGTTCCGCTTTAGCCTGTAAAGGTAGTTTGAGCGAAATAGCATTTTACCTAGAAGTCAATGAATTTTGTCTCATTTTAAAGAAAAATATATCACCCTTCCATTGACATCAAAAATTCAACCCCTTACCACATTACTTTCAGAGATATTAGCCAAATAATACCAGCCCTTTTACATGGGAAATGGTACGGATATGCACTCCAGAGAGACATTATTTACAAAATGAGGTATTTCTAACACTTAGATGTCGTAAAAAAACTAACGGTGTGTAGTTTGTATGTTTTCTCAACTATTTTTGAAAATTAATCATATTGTCACCACAGCAGGTTCTTGGGTATCACAAAAAACCTTCCGTTTTGAAGGAGTTTCAAACGCACCGCGCGAACAAAATGAGTCAAGTTAAAGACTTATATAGATGTTTTCATTTAATTACTCACCAATTATGTCATATAAAACTATATTACTGCACCATCAATAATGCAATATTTAAATGACTTGTACTGCAGCTGGTGAAATTAAAACGTATAATTCGAATATGGACTCTATTATGACTAGGGAACTATCTCGCTCGGACTACCTTAAAGCGCGCTGCTGTATCGAGAAGTGCGAACCGCATTCGGGCGAATATGAAGCAAGGAATATTCCCCTCCACTGCCTCCAAACGTCTCCAACAGTTTCCATGAAATATATACGTTACGAATGCAAAATATGTTAACTGTCCTGTAGCATCTCCGACATTTGCTACCCACTCCGCATTCCCTGCATAACCGACGTCCGCTCGGTCGCTCCGCCTGTTTCTCGCGGGAATTGAATTACTAGCGACTTGAAGAATTTAACGGTATAAAAAAAGCAGTTCGTTCCGGTCTGCTCCAGATCGTCTCAAACAGCGCCCACAGAGTTAAGTCCGAGAAAAGTTATTTCTTGCGTAGGTGGCTGCTTCCTTAAGTTGGACGGAGCGGTTTCCTTTTATGTACAGGTTTCCGCGAAACTTCACACGTGTTCTCATAAACGATGTGTATCGATAACAGCGGAAAAAAATGCATTATGCCCGTTCGATTTTTTGGTGATTTTTGGTGCAGTTTTAACACGTAGTCTTTACTTCTCATTACAGGAAGTTAGCCGTCACAATGCGAATGAGAGACGGAATCAAATATAAGCTACAATTAACAAAGGATTAAGACAAGGATGCATTCTCTCACCAGCAGTGTTCAACATGTACTTGGAGGAGGCCATACGAGAAGCACAAGAAACTGGACTAAGCGGAATGTTCATGATATTTTAGTTTCCGGTAGGAGAAGGTAACGTACAGGTAGACGCAACGTTTCTTGACTTTAGAAAAGCTTTTGACAAGGTTCCCCACTATAAGTTACTCGCAAAGTTAGCATCATACGGAATAGACAGTAATATAGTAGGCTGGATAGGAGACTTCTTACATGAACGCGTTCAAAGGGTGGTATTAGATGGTGTCAGCTCCGGCGAAGTAAAAGTTACATCAGGTGTTCCCCAGGGGAGCCTGATAGGCCCAATTTTATTTCTTCTATACGTAAACAACTTGAATAAGGTAGTAAAAAATAGCAAGCTCCGTCTTTTTGCCGATGATGCAGTAGTGTATACGGAAATTAGAAATGAAGAGGACAGACAGTTTTTAGCTAAGGATTTAGATGCGATTGATGATTGGTGTGATAGATGGCAACTAGAATTACATTTGAAGAAATGCGAGATTATGAATTTTTGGAAAAAGAATTGCTTTCCCCGGAATAATTATTGCATCAAAGAAAACAAAATATGTAACGCAGATTCCATTAAATACTTAGGCGTCACCATCACTGAAGACATGTCATGGGGGAAACACATCAGGGAAATAACTAGTGTAGCAAACCGTAGATTAGGATTCGTAAAAAGGGTTCTAGGCAAATGCGATGAGAGAGTACGAGAAAGAAGCTATTTTACACTTGTCAGGCCTCATTTAGAATATGCCGCTAGTATATGGGATCCGTACGAGGAAGGTATGATAAAAGAATTAGAGCGCGTGCAAAGGAGATCCGCTAGGTTTGTTAAAGGCCGTTATGATAATTGTATAAGTGTTACGAGTTTAATAGAAGAACTAGGATGGGAATTACAATCAGAACGCAGGTTAAAATTTAGGTTAAACCTTTTAAGTCAATTCCAAACCGATTTGTTCACAGATGACGTTAGATATATATTGAGAAGCCCTGCGTATTATGCTATGTTTGATCATATTAACAAGATTAGAGAGATGGGTTGTCGTACCGATGGAAATAAAATGTCATTTTTCCCGCGTACCATAAGAGAGAACAATAGGCAGCGTAGCAAAGGGATAGGTAGGTGAAATATAGTAAGAGTAGTCTGTAGTGCATGAGGCATGTAATAACAACCAATAATTCCTTTCTTATTATGTAGATACTAACCATGTGACCCTATTATCTAGCATGTCTCCATTAAATATCCTAGTTGCATGTCAATAGTGCATGTTTGGTGATTTTCACCCCCTGCCACACACCCTCGTGGTGGCTCGCAGGGTAGTACGTAGATGTAGATGTAGATAACATAGGTATATTTCGTTATAGCTTGATTACGACAACATATGCACAGATTGTCTTCGACACGCAAAATAATACATTCATTATCTTTTTATTGTTGCAAACAAATATCAAGTGTCGCACAGATTATAATACCCGGAAAAAACTTTCCGATATAATTTCGTCTATATTTAAAATGGCGTGTAGAAAACTCTGGTCATGATATGCTTTCCTTGAGGAATAAAAATGTATTTATTTAATAAAATTCTATTTTTTAAAATTTAAATTTTTAAATAAAAAATTTAATAAAATTAATAAAAATTAAAAAATGAGGAAATAAAATGTATACAAATAATGTTTATTAGTTCATTTTAAATATAGTTATTGCGTAATCTCCATTACTGCCTGAATGGTGGATTCCAACAAATAAACAGATGCACATAATGGAAGCTTATGGACTAAGAATAATTTTTCGACTCAGTAATAAAAGTATTAATATGTTCTCTCAGCGACTAAGGATGATCACTCCCACAGCCCATATCCATCACTTCACCAATACGACCTCACAATTCGCTTCAACATTACAAGGGTGGTCTGAAAAGTTCTCGCCCTAATGTTGAATATGATCTTTGGTGTTAAAAAATAGTTTTATTCTTTAGTATAACCACCTTTAATATCAATACATTTCATCCAGCAGTGTTCCAGTGCTATTATTCCCTCTCTGTAGTGATATTCCGGAAGTGCAGCAAAGTACTCGGCTCGTACTCATAAAATATCCGGAATGGGTAAGCATTTTTGAGGGTAGTCTAATGACGAAGTTATGTTTTTTAAACGGAATTGAAGTTCAATGATCTGCTCTCCTACCCTTTACCTTCCTGAGTTTTTCCGTAGTCGCAAGCCTTGCTGGCCGGGGTTTTTTAAATGACCAGTGTTTTTTAAATGTCCACCAATAAGCCAATCGAACACGCTCGGCAGTCTAGGGACACAATTTTTGTGCTGGAGAGACACGCTCGGAAGATAGAGGCTACTGAATGTACAGCGAAATCCGCCTCTTTTTGAGTAAGAAACCAAAGTCAAGTGTATAATTAAAACTGTTTACAATAAGCGGAAGGTCCTAGAAAACTGAACGATATAGGCATCTTACCACCTATTTTTTTAAGCTATCAGCGAGTTACCGCCGTAATTAAAGTCAAAAAGCGGCAGTTACAAGCAAATGGCGCTTAAGGGGGCTCACTACCTCAGCTAAAAACGCCTCTGCAGACCACTTTTATTTTAATTGTCACCCTATTATTTTTTGTGTCGGAAGTTTAAGTTTTCACATTTTGGTTAGGAAAGAATGTATCTTAGCTTTCATTGAGATACATTGTTCACTTCACTAGACATATTAATGATAATTAGTGTTTTCTGGGACCTTTTTCAGTCGTTTTTCAGATCTCTTCATTGCCCTTTTTGTTCACTAAAAGAAACATATCACGTAGTATCACAGTAGGGGTTGATATCAGAGTTAGATCGCGTCCAGCGAAGAGGAGCTAGGTTTGTGAAACGATGCTACGATAAGTTGGCTAGTGTGTCTGGACTGTTAGAAGAATTAGGATGGGAATCGCTATCACAGCGTAGATTAAATTATAGGCTTAACCTCCTAAATAAATTTCAGGAAAATCATTTTACTGACGACGTAAAAAACATACTATTAACCCCTTCGTACTACGGCAGATTAGATCGCGCTAATAAAATTAGAGAGCTAGATTGTAGAACCGATAGGTATAAAATGTCATTTTTTCCGCGTACCATTCGGGACCATAACAGCTGTGATCGTCGTCATGAATAGTTCGAGTATTGACAATAGGCAGGCAGTTAATCTTTCTCATTATATTCTCCTCTTTCTTATTTATGCATGATGTAAATAATGATGTTCTTATTTATGCATGATATTTTGAATCTGTAGTAGTAGTCTTTGTATCCCTTGCATGTTAGAACGATTGGAGATAGAATGTTTCTTGGGTATTAGATTTTTAATTGGCGCTTTGCATGTGTGGTACGCGGGTTTTAACGTAATGTCGGTGTTCTACCATATCATTCATGCATGCCTGGTGCGAAAGCACCCCCTGCCACACACCCTTTGGGTGGCTTGCAGGGTATGACGTAGATGTAGATGTAGATGTACCTTAATTTTGGTTTTCAATTAGCAACTAGTTTCATGAGCGGAAGCGAGCTTCTTTAAACTGAATAAATAAAAATGTGTAACTTAATATTTGTCTTTACTCACCTAGTCAAGCCGGAGCCACCTTCAAGTACGACTGTTTCTCTATCTACTCTATCTACCTTGCAAGCCACCACAAGGGTGTTTGGCAGGGGTGATTTATCACCAGCATGAACTTCAGTGAGGAAATAAACGTTCGCCAACATGCACTTAACTATGGGTGTTTTACAAATGCTACAGAAACTACTAAAATAATCTATAATGTAACTACGTAAACGTGGCACAAGAGTCATGTAGGGAACATGCAAAACACGGTGTCAGCACTACCTGGCAGATTTATAAACATGCATTAGGGGTCGTATGAATAAATCAGCTTTACCACATGCCAACTAATCTACTTCTAAGTCTCAACGCTGCCATTAGGGTCTCTTATCGATCGCGGGAAAAATTACATTTTTAAACCCTTCTGCTCTACAATGTATTTCCCTGCTTGGGGCCAACCGCGCAGTACTTTGAATTCGGCCGCTTTTACCTTCATCATCCGATTCCCCCACGCCCGGCTGTCTTCCTAATACATAAAACGGTTGCTGGCGCTTCCGAGTGGAGACAGACACGTCCTGCTCTTTCGCGAGCAGGTGACTCACGGATGGGAATAACAGACCTGGCGCGAGCAAAAGAGAAACCAGGGGGAGGGGGTAATGCGGGGACACCCACGCGCGCGCCACGAACCCACGCTCCGACGGCACCACTCTCCCTCCCCCCCCTCCCTGTGGTGACTCTTAGACGTCATCCAAGGTCGGCTGGCGGTGACGGCGCGGACGGCGCCCACGCTAAGCCAGCCGGACTACGAAGTGCACCGAGGGAGCATTTGGAAATTTCAAGGGAGACATACGAGAGTATCACACAAGGATGTGTGAGGCATTCGAATCTGAGAGTAATCTACATCTACATCTACGTGATACCCTGCGAGCCACCACGAGGGTGTGTGGCAGGGGGTGAAGATCACCAAACATTAACCATTGACATGCAAGTAGGATATTTAAGGGAGATATGCTAGATAATAGAGTCACATGGAGCTAGATGGTTAGTATCTACATAATAAGGAAGGGATTATTGGTTGTTATTACATGCATCATGCACTACAGACTACTCTTACTATATTTCACCTACCTATCCCTTTGCTACGCCGCCTATTGTTCTCTCTTATAGTACGAGGGAAAAATGACATTTTAAATCTATCGGTACGACAATCTATCTCTCTAATCTTTTTAATATGATCAAACCTAGCATAATACGCAGGGGTTCTCAACATATATCTAACGTCATCTGTGAACAACTCTGTTTCGAATTTACTTAAAAGGTTTAACCTAAATTTTAACCTGCGTTCTGATAGTAATTCCCATCCTAGTTCTTCTATTAAGTTCGTAACACTTATACAATTATCATAATGGAGGCTTTTAAGGACGGACCTGAGCTTAAAAGTAATGTAATTAAAAATTGTTATGATGAACATAGTAGTGTTACTAAATTGTTGAAGGAATTAGAGTGGGAACCTCCATTCGATCGAAGGGAAAAATATAGATTAAATCTTGATGCACACTATTTTTTGTCGGACATTACAGCATATTTTGCTAGAGCCAAACTATTATGGTAGAAAAGATCATAGGCATAAGATTAAGGAAATGGACTACATAACTGATAGGTTAAAAATGTAATTTTTTCCACCAACCATAAGGGCCCATAATAGCTGCGAATATCAGTTCTAGGATACTGACTAGGTAGGTACAATAGTTTTTTTCAGCAGTGTTAAATATCTTCACATGATTATTAGCTAAGAACCCCGCATGCAATCTCCGTCATGATATACTCTTGCATGTTTTAGTATCTTGTAGTGCTATTTATCTGTCGCATTAATAATACCAAACAGTAGTTATATCTTGAGTAGTATACTGCATGGTAGCATGCTCTTGTATACGTATCACTCTCCTGGTTTCTGGTCTGACTGCGCACTGTGACCTGACTCATTTAGCCTGCGCCTGGCATCCCGGGGAGCGTGCGCGGTTTTTATTTGAACTGATATGAGTGCTGCATGCCTGGTGTGGAATCACCCCATGCCACACACCCTAGATGTGGCTTGCACGGTATTATGTAGAGGTAGATGTTTTCTTAAGAAGTACAAAATTTGCTGCATTGCTTTAATTCATGCTTAGTACTGCCTTAAAAAGTTTAAAGGCAGTACTTCTTAAGGTAGTACTAACCTGTTATAGACTGACGCGATCCGTCTATAGCTGTCGTAGTTGTTGGACCCGAAGCATCAAAGCTTTGTAAAGCCTGAATCACACGATCATTTTTTCCGTCCCTTTCAAGGGATAGCTCCAATGATAGCTCAAATGATCGCTCGAAAATGACCGTGTGACTCGAAGAAAGTCAGGAGTTAGCTCCAGCGATAGGGATCCCTATCGCTTTTTCCACCACTGGGCACGTCCCTTTTTCCGTCCCTGGAGGCATCGCTGACTCCACCATTTAGCCAATCAGAGCGCTCAGGCGCAAAGAGCGACTCTAACGCCACGTTCGGATTTCAATGGAATGAGAGTAGAAAATGTAGTAAACATGTAGAAATGAATCGAAAAGGGACAGAAAAAATGATGGACAAAGGGACGGCCAAAATGACCGTGTGATTCAGAAAATGATAGCTTCGAGCTATCATTGTCACGGTCCCTGAAAAGCTGTCACTGGAGCTATCCCTTAAAAGGGACGGAAAAAATGATCGTGTGATTCAGGTTTAAGACTCGAAAAATCCCGGGAATGTTTTCACCCCTACCGACTGCAGCGCCATTTGCATGCATTAACCGCATTTTGACTTCAACCACGGCAGTAATTCGCTAATAACTTTTAAGAAAATAAGTGATAAGAAGACTGTATTTTATTTTTATTCAGTTTCCCAGGACATAACGCTTCTCATAAACAGTTTTCACTACAAACTTGAATGTGCTTCCTTGTACGAATTCATACTTTTCTACATAAATCTCAGCAATCTTGATAAGAGACCGTGTTAAAGTTTCCAATTTCAAGCCTGAATCACAGCAAATCTAGCCTCGAAACCCTAATTTATTTTCATCCCAGTTTTGGGAAAATCTGGATTAAGTGACCAGGAAGCCAGAGCCGCCAACAGCTTTTTATTAATTAATGCGACTTTCTCGACCAATTATAGGTATATATAGATAACAGAAATATTCTTGAGCTATGGTCAATAGCTACATATTTACAATGCCGAACGTTTCGCCAAATCTTTTGGCATCATCAGGGCGTTGAAATGAGTTAAGTTGAAACATCGAAGTAGAGGGCAAGTCTAAACATTAGGAAATGAAGTTAGTTTTACATAGTTTAGTGAATTTTAAATATAATTAGTAAATTTACTGTCTGGTGTCGACATTTGCCCTGTTTTATGGTTAAGTTTTACTGATTTAAATCACAATAACCAATTTCAATAAAAATTAAGATCAAGAAATTAAGCTAATTTTACGAAGATAAGTAAATTTGAAATTTAATTGATTAATTTACTGCTTAGATTTGACATTTACCTAATTTGATGGTTCATTTTTTTCTAATTTTAATGTCCTAATAATCCTCAAAAGGCGAAACGTTCGACATTGAGGAATATATACATTGACCGCAACTCAAGAATCTAGCTGTTATATGATCTTTTTAATGAAAATTCCAAGACGATTTATTTGATTTATTTGCTGGCGACAGCAATGACATTTCGTGTACCCCCGACGTACTGTCATAGTTTACGTAGGTCAAGAGACTGAATTAGGTAAATCTATAGCGGAAAGGATGCGTTTCAAATGTCATTTTTCCCGCGAACGTTAAGAAACCGTAGAAAGCTACCAATGAGAAATCTCGATGGTCTTTTCGATTGGTAGTGTCCTCCTCGACTCTTATCGTCCCAGTGCAAATAAATTGTTATTTTTATGTATTTTGTCATGCAAATTTTGGAAATAATTGTTTGGCAGCCAAATTTGTACGCGAAAAATTGTATCCAAAATAGATCGTGGGGGGGGAGGACACTGGCATTTAGTAGAGAGCGTAGGAAAGGATCAATTTTATCTACATCTACGAAGTACCGTGCAAGTCACCACTAGGGTGTGTGGCACGGGGTGATTCCACACTAGGCATGCAGCACTCATCCCAGTTTAAATGAGAACTGCGCACGTTCCCCCAGATGCGAGGCGCAGGCCAAAAGCAGTCAGGACAACTGTACACAGTCAGACCAGGGGAATGATACGTAGAAGAACATACTACCACGCAGTACACCACTCAAGATAAAGCCTGAATCACACGATCATTTTTTCCGTCCCTTTTAAGGGATAGCTCCAATGATAGCTTTTCAGGGTCCGTGACAATGATAGCTCAGGCTATCATTTTCTGAATCACACGGTCATTTTGGCCGTCCCTTTTTCCATCATTTTTTCCGTCCCTTTTCGCATCATTTCTATGTTAACTACTCTCATTCCATTGAAAGCCGAACGTGGCGTTAGTGTCGCCCTTTGCGGCCGAGCACTCTGATTAGCTAAATGGTGGAGTCGGCGATGCCCCCAGGGACGGAAAAAGGGACGTGCCCAGGGATGGAAAAAGCTATAGGGATCCCTATCACTGGAGCTATCCCTGACTTTCTTCGAGTCCACGATCATTTTCGAGCGATCATTTGAGCTATCATTGGAGCTATCCCTTAAAAGGGACGGAAAAAACGATCGTGTGATTCAGGCATAAAACTACTGGTAAGTATTATTAATACTTGTCGGCCCCGGTGGCGGCGGGGTAAAGTCCTAGCCTGCTAACTCGAGGGTCGCGGGTTCGAGTCCCGACGTAAAATGGCCAAATGTGCTGTATTCGGGACAGTGAAAATAAATAAATAAATACGACAAACTTATAACACTACAAGGTACTAAAACATGCAAGAATATATCATGCCGGAGATAGCATGCGAGGTGAGAAGCTAATAATCATGTTAAGACATTGAGCACTACTGAAAAAAACTGATTTCACCTATTTCGTACCACTCTCCCTCTTTGGCCCTCTCAAACAACCACGTCCGTGGTTTCCCAAAGCCGCGCCGCCTTGCCGCGTTCATATGTTAATGCGGGGGTTGCCTCTTCCCAGGCCGACCGACGAATGACCCACAATAGCTCCCCCCCCCCCCCCCGCCTCCCCCACGCCGAGTAGTCGGTATACCACCGCCGCCCACCTATAGGTACACATCGATCGACTGACCGGAGGGCACCCCTACTTTTATATTCCGCTTATTTATTCCAGGACGACCCCGTGTGGGGAGTGTTTTGACCCCTCATGCGGAACTCTCTCTCAACGGGGGAGGGTTCTCCGCCGTACCCTCCCCCCACTTGTCCGATCACCACCTGCCTCTCAATCGGCACCCTTCTTACCCTACTGCGTAGTTATAGTAGCTGTAATTGGTAGTGATGGACTTGGTTGTTTTATGCCACGTATACATCAACGTGTTACCGTGCAAATCAATGGTACGTGGCAGGGAGGTGACACCACACCTGGTGTCGGCCGTAGGGTAAGTCACAATTTCCAAGTGTCGAAAACTCAATGGTATTGAAGCCTAAATATTTTTTTCCTTTTCTGATGCCAAGTTTTTCGTGTACAAAATTCGGTGTCGATCAACCCCCGGCCACCCGTGCCTTAGAGGCGCAAAACTTTCGATTTTTAAAGGTGAAAATAGTTTTCTTTTCTTTCTGTGGTAGACGTCCTTAAATCTTCTCCGTGATAGGTTTATCCTTCCTTCATGGAAATTTCGCATAACTAAAAAAATCAATAAATTGCTGTTAATATTACCTAAATAATGGTTACAAATATTTGCGTTGAGGATATGGTGAGAGAGGCACAGGAAGAAGTATGTGTAAGAATAAAGGTGGGGGAGGGGAGTTGATTACTGGCCGGTTGCAAGACCATTTAGTTATGGAATCAATAGTTACGAGATCCATGAAGTTATAGATTCATAAAAATATTCGGGTGTTAAGAAGATATCTACTAGTTACACAACTTATTAATCAATGCTTCATAGCTTGAAATATTCCATCTAATTTTTTACCGCCGGATGAAATTTATGAAATTTAAGCCAATGAATAATTGCTAATGCACACAATAATTAGTCAGTAAGAGTAAACAAACTGGTCATTCGTCTCAAAACAACTCTTTAATCAATTAATTAAGTCTCCGAGCGGTTCATTGCGCGTCCGCCATCTTGGCAACATACGGAATTCATAACTCCATGCCATAAGTTACGAAGCCAATATATTTATCGAATGTTAATGCACCACGTATTGAATGGTTGCTATGGCTTATGGGTGTAATAAGCTTTATTATATGCTTTAGAATTCCAGCGCGGGAAATACGGAATGAAGATAAATCAACAGATAACAAAGTAATGACATTATTTTGGTTAAAGAAAGAGAGGCTGCTTGTTAAAGTAGGAGGAAACTAAGAGGAACAAGCAGAGCATTTAATTGACTCGGGTAGAACGCAAGAAGAAAATGAGCATAGAAGCAAGGATATAATGAGGAGAATAGCATTAGTTAAGGATGCGCGTTCATGAATACGCGGACCTTAGATGAGGGTGGTAAGAAGGTGCTGTGGATCCTGGCATGAACTTGATGTCAGAGCATCTCCCCGCGATCTAATTTGGATACAATTTTGGCAGCCAAACACATCCTTAAAAACTTTTGCAAGGCAAAAGACGCAATAATAAAATCATTTGCACCGGAGCGATAAGTCCCGTGAAGAGCAAAGTTGTAGTTTACAAGTAGAAAATATTTGTCACAATATACATAGTTTTTATTAAGTTATGACAGTTCATAGTAAATAGATATGCAGGCATTTTGGACCCGCTTTAATATCAGAGCACAACATGTGTTTATAACTGAAGTGCGGAAGCAATAGCACATGTACAATTTTGCTGTAGGAGCAAACAACGAACCGTCAGTAGTTTGGAGCGATTTTTTTTCCGTTGTACAGATTTTTGTGTAACTTAACAATATTATAATTAGTTGTCAACCTACTTTAAGAATGAGCGACCAATGAGAAAAATATAAAGTTTCGCGTGAATCTGCTTGGACAAATAATCGCTCCATCCTACTTTATAGTCGTCGTCTTTCGTATGTAAATGAGCATCAAGAAAAGAGCTTCATTTTAGGCATGCCAGATAATATACATTGATTTTAACGTATATTATTAAGTAATACTTCTATTATTGAATGGTTTAAAAATATTAATCGGTCATTGGCCATTTAACGAAGATATATTGGCTTGAAAACGATGAATTTTATGATCGAGTACTTGTAAATAACAGTAGTAAACAATAAGAGACTTAGATTCAAAAATAGTTTTTCTTTGGTTGTTTTGGAATTATGGCCTAATGCTTTCGTTCCATATTTATTTATATGCTTATTTTGTTCTCTAGTTACGGTTAGCGGCAGGCAAATGGTGACAATTTAATTTCTATTGACTGCATTTGTGTTTGAATTTATCTCACTAGTACGAAAGTGTCGGCGCCACAATCGAAAAAGTCAATCGTTTTGATTACGTGCGGAATTCTAGGCAACATTTTTGGTAAGGAGTAAACAATCCATATGTGTAAATTCATGATCTTGAATCAAATAGTCAAGGCAGAGCAACCATAAGTCTAAATTTGAACCGACGGACTGGGGCGGATGGAAAGTTTCTCCCACTATCCTCTCGCACCTGTACTTCCCCGAGATGGATAACGTCAGTAGGAGCGTGGGTTTCGGTCGCCGCGCCGTTCGTGTCTGCGGCGATGTAAGTGGTCACACGAGGAAGTGAGGTGGTGCGGGCCCGCCGCCGGTCTTCGTCACGAAGCGGAGGCGTTCGCGGTGCGCGCGTGGGCAGCTCTCGGATCTTGAACTTTCGTTTCAAAGTTGGGTTACAGCCTCCATGAAGAGAATCAAGTATCACCGTATCCTCCCGTCAAACCGAATCGAATTTCTGAAACTAATTCTTTCGGATCCGAATCGAATCGATTTTTTCTCAAGCGTATCTCGAGTACGAATCGAATCCACTCAATGGTTTTCGGAACCTACGTCGAAATGTAGATATTTTTGAAGGAATGTTGTAGGAATAACACATATGTATTCCATAAAGTTATGGGACCCCTAAGCCATGGCAAACATTTAATAAGAGTTGCAAAAACATTCCATAAATTCATGGTTTTCATAACTTATGGTATGGAGTTATGAGTTCCATAAGTAACCAAGATGGCAGATGCGCAATGAAGATAGGAAAAGAAGGTACTGCAATTCCACATCAAATTTTATTTTACGACCCGGGTTTCACCACAGTGCAGCGTCATCAGAATCATCCTGAAACACTCGCACACAATAAATATCCATGACACGCAATTC
The DNA here is from genome assembly GCA_963169105.1 of Ceriagrion tenellum. Taxonomy (NCBI): domain Eukaryota; kingdom Metazoa; phylum Arthropoda; class Insecta; order Odonata; family Coenagrionidae; genus Ceriagrion; species Ceriagrion tenellum. The sequence goes on along the minus strand of OY720642.1, from coordinate 85,322,151 downwards.
GACTCTCAATTGTCTCCGAATAATTCGACTCTCAATTGTCTTCGATATCCATGTTGATCTGTCGATACGTCATAAAGGCGGGTTCACGCTTCATGTCACTTCCATGACAGTAGCCTTGGTAATAGCTTGCAAGCGACACTTTTATCTGCAAGCACGCACTTCGATTTCAGTAGGGGTCGATAGTGGTGGTAATTGACCACAGTTGCCACTTGCAAGGAAAATGGACTGGTTTCTATTTTGCCTGCAAGTAGGATATCAATTCTGCGATAATATCGCATCATATCCGGTGGAATCTTGGTCACATGACAGCAAACGGACATTTAAAATGTAAACAACGAATCATTTAGTGAGGAGGACTCGTTGTTGCTTATGTAAATATTTAATTTTACTCGAAAACATTTTAAATGCTTAAGAACCCCTAAGTTAATCTTTATGACTTACTTGATAATTGTCATAATTCTCATACTTGAGACGATGTACATCATAATGTACAACTAATGCAATTTATACCAATTTATTACATCCAAGTATGCTTATGGGATTCAAATAGCAGCATACAAACGCCACTGTGGTCAAATTTAGGTGATGATTCGTAGTTGCCATATTCATTGTTTACTTCCGTCATCAATTTGTTTAGGAGAAGCCAGAATTAATGAGTACACAGAGGGTGCTTTCGGTTTGCGGCCAAAGCCGGCGATAGACGGCGATCGCCACGCCGCGGTGCTTTCGATTTAGCGGAATAGCCGTCCATCGCCGGCTATCGGTGGCTCTCCGCTATGAGGAGAGCCGAACACAGCAAGATCGATTTGTGCATGCCGTCTATCGCCGGCGATCGCCGTTCTAAATCGAAAGCACCCAGAACGATGCCCTGTAAGTGGCGATACGATTAGAGATATCGCAAAACTCGCTACTTCTATTGAAGTCAACTTCCATATGTGTAAACCCGCCACCACGTCCATTGTCGAATGAGCTTCAGACTTTTCCCAGAAGCGTGGTAATAGTCCTCAGAAGTTTCTGAGAAGGACAAAACGATGAAGTGACCGTCGATTGTTAATTTTTATACATAAAAAAATAATAATTGGAGTCGGGAACTGGCACATAAAAAAATGCGACCACTCCAGAGCGCACTCGACGCAGACAGCTGAAGCCTGCAGGGCGCAGGTTAGCGTGATCTAGCCCAAGACCAGGATGAGGTATATTTTTTAACCGTTAACCCAAGTTGGAAGCTATCGAACTTCGACGTGAAGTAGGCTAGACGGCCAGTCCGAGAGACTAGTTATGAGAAATATATAGCGGATGGAAAATGCTTGAGATGTTTCGAGTTTCAGGAAACGACACCAAAAACGTGAATCCCAAATGTTTCATGCAAATTAAGCAATAAATGCGGCTTGGACATATCATTTCCGAGAGGCTGGCCCAAATTTGAGAACGCCATAAAAAAGTGGTCTTCGCCGACGGAAGAACATCGGCGACCGTTAGTTGGCGACGATTTGAACGCTTTAAGTACCGGACTGTGCGTCATGCCTGTCAGTACCGAAATGGGCCAATTTAACTCCTTCGGAAATAACTTGTTTTCTTATGGAAATTTGACGTTTTCAATTGAAATAACACGCAAATTATTTCTAAAATATCTTTATTACTTCGCCTTTGTTTAACCAGGGATGCAAGGGGTGCTGCCCAAAACAATGGGGAATCTGCATTATTATTAAACACTATTTGCGTTCGAACTTCACAATCTTCATTCTGCGAAACTTTATTTGCTATTTTAAGCAGACAAAGTATATTAATTTCTCCAGTAAGCAATATTTCGGTCGCTGAATTCATCTACCTGGGAGTTTCAAGCGCTCCAAAATTTCAAACCATTCGTTAGTGTACCTGTCTAAACTACTTCTAGACGGTGATTATACCACGTGACTCCTTAGTTACGTGATCAAAATCATCTCGAACGGTTCAAACACAACTCACCAGTGAAACTATAAAGGTGGGCTTACAAATGGAAGTTGACTTCTATGGAAGTATCGAGTGTAGCAATATCTCGAATCGTATCGCCACTTGAAGGGTATCGTTCTGAAACAATGAGTATGGTAATTACAAAAATCGCCCAAATTTGGCAATTATGGCGTTGGTATATCACTGTTTGAGTCTCATAGGAATTCGTGGCTTTAATAATAATGCATGAATTACAATAATTATGTATAATTACGTCGAATCAAGTGTGTCAATTATGGCAATAATAATTATTATCTGATAAGAGACAAGTCTTGAAGTTTATCTGAGGGGTTCTTTAGCAGTTAAAATATTTTCAAGAAGAAATAAATAAGAACATAATCAATAATGAGTCCTCCTCCAACTAAGTTATTCGTTGTTTACGTTTTAAATCTCCGTTAGCTGTAATGTGACCAAGACTCCACCGGATGCGATGCGATTTTATCGCAGAATCGATATGATACTCGCAGGCAAAATGGAAACCAGTCTATTTTCCTTGCAAGTAGCAACCGCGGTCGATTATCACCAATATCGACCACTGCTGCCAAGGAAGTGCGTGCTTACACATCGAAGTGTTGCTATTGCGTTGCAAGCTATTTCCAAGACTACCGTCATGGAAGTAAGTGACTTCCACGCGTAAACCCGCCTTCAGGCCTGTCCCCTAAACGCTCAAGTGTGTGTACCTCAATCTCCTTCCACAAGCAGCGCCCACCGTAAGAGCTTTGGTATTCTATGACACGTCTCCAGTAGGCTTTCATGCTCCTGGCTGAAATCACTCATTTGTAGGAGGGAAAGTATCACTACATTCCTCCTGAGGGTCGCATTTGTACGCAAAAGCAATTAATATTTGATTATATACATTTAGGCCTCATATTTTGGGAGGAAACAAGCGCAGAAATCGAAATTATATTCAACGCTTAAACGGTGTCTCCCTCTCGCCTGGAAGGTCTGTGAGTGAATTTTGTCCATTAAGTTCTTCTTGTGCCAGCAATTGACGCTTCATTATGATTTGGCACAATAGTAATGATAAAAAGACATGTAGAAATCATTACTATAAGCCGAAATACACTGAGGAAGGCTCTCTCAAAACACGTGGTGAGAGATTATTTTTGTTACGTCACGATAAATATTTTTTGGTTAATTTACACCAAAATTAACGAACCTTACTCTTTTAATAATTTATAGCTCAATAGCACTTTCTTGGTAAAAAGAGTATTATGTTAAGTTGAACTTTTATTTTGTTACTAAAAAATTGTATAAAATACGAACCCTTAAAACCAATGCGTACTGCGCGTCGGAGGAAACGGTTCCTCTGGTCGTCAGCAACGTATGAGTAGTTGTTTGCGCCTGCGCAGTGACGCGTGGGACCTTACGTTAAATGCGGCTGGAGCGATTTCCGTTTAATAACAGATGTTTTGTGAAACTTTACATACTAGTACTAATTATTAATATGTATAGATAAAAGCGAAAAATACTCAACGGTATAAAAAGGGGTATCTGGGTAATTTAATGCTATTTAAACACTTAGCCTCATGGCACCTGACGTATTTTTCGAGGTAATTCGATGGCATATGTACAGCTTTCCTCTTAAATGGAAAAACTGCGCTTCGTATTATTATAATGGTTCCTCATAAATATCAACTCCAAGTAAAAAAACGCCTATTTACAAATGATTTTTTCTAACATTTTTAATGTCGCGCCGTTAACCCAAGTGATAACAATGCTCCCACTGAGACGAAAGAATAATTTTAAACATGATTCGGGCATCAATTATAATACAACATTCTGGTTATTTCCAACCTATAAATAGACGTACTTAAGTGAAGGGTGGTCCAATATTTTTTCCGATTTACTTGAAAAGTTATTAAATCAGACACTTAGTGACTCACGATTCGCGCTTCAACCACCATAACCCTCTCAGTTCGACGAACTGATATATCGGCTTTTGCCTTTCGGGCGAAAAGTGCGGCTCACGAGCAACTGTTCAACTTTAAAACACTGAAATAATTACACTTATTTTTTAGATGATTTAATAGAATGGTGTCTTAATTAATTAATTAATAATAACTATTAAGTATAATTAAGTATTGTATTATGTATTTAATTGTATATACACATTTTTCCGTTGATGAGAATAGTTATACTCTTGCTGGAGATAGTCGGTATAACATGTATATTTTGTATGGCTAATTGTTGATTGCTGGCCACGCGTGTCTATGTTAATTGAACGTAGCATTTACACAGGTATTACCTTCAAGGCTACCTAAAGCTTCCATATATTATATTTAAAAGAAGCTGTATACTTTTTTTCTTGTCTTTTGTTGGAGAGAATGAACATAATTTTCAATTATCAATTCAACTGATACAAAATTATAAAAACTGCTCATGAATATCTGAAACAATAACGTCACAACTTGTTTCCCAAATTGATACGTTAAATTCAAGTTACCTTTGTGCTTCTCACTAACAGCGCTGGCAGAAGTTAGCACTAATGGCCAGTTGCAGGAACGACACATGTATTCCATGGTGTTATAGGACCCATTTGCCATGGCAACCACTCAGTAAGCGTTACAGAAACATTGGATAAATTTATTGGTTTCATTAATGGCTACATAACTTATGGAACAGAGTTATGTGTTTCATAAGTACCCAAGATGGCGGAAGCGCGATGAACCACTTGGAGTTTTAATTACTTGATAAAATAGTTGTTTTGATACAGATGGCCAGTTACTTTACTCAGACTGAATAATTATTATGTGCATTAGCAATTATACATAGGATAAACCACTATAGATGTCATCCAGCAAAGGAATACTTATTAGATCAAGCATTCCATAAGTGTTGCAAAAACATTCGATTAATTCATTGGTATGATAACTTATGGCATGGATTTATGAGTTCTAAAGCAGCCAAGATGGCGGATACGCAATGAACCGCTTCGATATTTAATGACTTGATGATTGTTTTGAGACAGATGACCAGTTTGTTTACCCTTACTGACTAATTATCATGAGCATTAGCAATTATTCATAGGCTATAATTTCATGAATTTTTTCCAGCGTAAGAAGATCAGATAAAAAATTCGAACCAATTGACTATTGGTTGTTAATGGCCAGATGTAGGAATGACACATATGTATTCCATAAAGTTATGGTCCCCATAAGCCATGCAAACATTTAATAAGTGTCGCAAAAACATTCCATAAATTTGTTGTTTTCATAACTTATGGTATGGAGTTATGAGTTCCATAAGAAACCAAGATGGCAGATGTGCAATGAACCGCTTGGAGACTTAATTACTTGATAAAGGAGTTGTTTTAAGACAAATGACCAGTTTGTTTACTCTTACCGACTGATTATAGTGTGCATTAGCAATTATTCATAGGCTTAAATTTCGTAAATTTTATCCGGCGGTGGAAGATTATATCGAATATTCGAAGCTAGGTATGTTCCTGCAACCCGAATATTTTAATGAGATCTATCACTTTATGGATCTCATAGCTATTGATTCCATAACTATATGTTCTAGCAACCGGCCATAAGTTAAGAAATTGGTATATGTGTTCCTGAAACCTGAATATTTTTATGGGGGGCATAACTTCATGGATCTCATGGCCTTTGATTCCATAACTAAACGTTCTTGCAACAGGCCATCTGAGGGAACCTTGAACCGAGAGAGTGATTTCCGCGTATGGAATTAATCCATTAATCAAGACTCATTTAATGAAGAGAGCAGAGGGGTCCGGCGGTTGTTTACAGCACTCACCTGAGCGACCCGCCATGCACATTCGTTCCACTCGACAGGCGTGACCGGTCCCGTTGGAGTCCTGGGAATCGGTCTCCTCTGCTCGCTGGTGGGTAGGTGAGAATTCTCCCGGTGCCATTTCTGTAACGGAAAGATGGAAGGGAAGACATTAAATCCGTAATAGTGAGAGGACGCGCTCCCAATCGGACGCGATGAATAATTCAGCGGACGGGAAATATTTCGGTCGCCGCGAGATCGTTTTCCAAATATAGTGCGAGCCGAAACGTCGGCGGGTTGCCGACCGGAGAACCGAATAACCGCGGTGATTCACACCGCTCAAGTGGTTGGACCGCTTATTATCATTAAAGAGGAACCCCTATTTTAGGCATGCCCGATAACACGCGTTGATTTGAACATATATCATAAGACTTATACTATCGAATGATGTAAAACAATTACTAGGTCACTTGTTATTTAACGAAGATATATTGCATTAAAAGTGATGAATTTTAACGCTGAAATACATTGCTCCCTTGATGGGAGTTGGATGGCATCTCTTCACATAATTTTTCTGATATCGATTTTCACCCAAATAATAGTCTTCAAAAACTAGTATAACATGTACTACATCTTGAGACACCTGATATACTCTTTTCAGTTCAGGCCATCGATATTACACCACGAGTATTTCGTTATATAATATACTTACGGTTGTTGTCGCAGCACATAGTCGAACAAATAAAACAGTATCTTTTATACGTGTTTTAACAGTTTTTTGTGTGTTTTATGTGTTTAAGTAAAAGTTATCATTAAATATGTCTAAATATGTCACACACTGCGATGAATATGACTTGAACAAGAAATAAATTGGAGACTGGATTACCCAATAAAAGAGTTTTTTTAGAAAGTTTTTTCCCTCTGCTGACTAATTTTTACGCACTTTAGCAGTTTTTAATGGGATAAACTTTCATAAAATATATATTCAGAGGTAGAATATTAGAGCAACCACTCAAAGTAATTAAAAATTGGTGATAAAGTACGCAGCGTCATGGACCTCATCACTATTGATTCCACAACAAAATATCTTGCATCTGACTATAAACTTCAGGTAATTACCAAACATCTACTGCTTTTCGGTACTCGACGAAACACCGATGAGTAATATTATTCCATAATAGTAGGACTGGCTGGGCCGGATTGTAACATTTCAACCCTTGACCTTTCTTCGTATCTCAGCCCATGACAGTTCCTTCCTCCACGCAAATCACCAGACTCTTAAGTTAGCGTTTATTTCCTCTTCCGAGGGCTTTTTTTCGTTGAATAATTAAAGAGGTTTTGGAAGAAGGGATGAAGGAATATGGGATGAAGATAAACCTAGGAAAGACAAAGGTGATGCCAGTAAACTGTGAAAATTATACGAGTTTGAAAATAAATGAAGGTGTAATAGGAAAAGTAAAAAGCTACCGGTACCTAGGAGCGATGGTGACAGACGACTGGAGAAGTATTGCAGAAATAAAAGCAAGGATAGCAATGCCAAAAGAGGCCTTTAGCCAGAAGAAAAACTTGCTATGCAATAAAAGCTTGGATCTGGAGCTGAGAAAGAGACTAGCTAAATGTTATTCATGGAACGTTTTCATGTATGAATGTGAAGCGTGGACATTAGGTAAGAGGGAAAGGAATACAACAGAAGCTTATGAAATGTGAGCGTGGAGAAGGATGGAAAAAGTAAGATGGGTAGATAAGATGAGAAATGAAGAGGTTTTGAGCAAAGTAAAAGAAGGAAGATCGCTCCTAAAGGAAATGAGGAAAAGGAAAGGAAACTGGTTGGGCCATGTGATGAGAGGGAAAAGTATAATAACTGTGGCACTTGAGGGTTCAATTGAAGGAAAGAAAAAGAGAGGAAGGAGAAGAATTAAATTGGTGGATCAGGTGAAGAACATCAGCTATGATGAAGCAAAGAAGGAAGCTCGGGACAGAAGCGGATGGAGACAGCAGTGGTGTACGGGACCTGTCAGCAGACAGAACACCAGATGATGAATTAAAGAGTCGGAACGAAACAGTGAGGTGCATAGCAGTGGCGTATCAAGGGGGGTCCATTTGGCTGAGAAAATCCCCCCCCTCCTCCTCCTCTCACTCCGAAATTTTACTGATATTGTGAGTTATTTTTTTGTATATAAATTGAATTAGCCAATAATTATAAAAGGTCTGTACATCATCTAAAAATAATTGTGTATTTACATTAGGGTACTAAAGTTGCACAATATTTGCACATTAGCCGATATGCCGCACTAAGAGGGTTAAAACGAAAGACACTAACGGAGAAAGTTATATTTCACTTCTAATTAAAGATAAATTAATTTAAGCTTCAGAGTAGAAACTTTTTAAATTAATGTTTTTGTGATTCCCAGGTCAACATCTGTGGGTTTTGAGTTTTCCTCCTTCAGAAGTTTGCAAAGACAAAGGTCTTTAAATATTGCCTCTTACACCGCAGTGGCAATAGTAACACAATTTTTTCCTAATTTTTTTTTTTTAATTTCACTCCCACTCCGTCCATCCTGAACGTGGAACCACGACCCCGACACGAAATCCTGGCTAAGTCTCTGAGCATAGCGAAAAGTGTTTTTGGCAGCGGAGCAGTGCGTCAAGGGTTCTAATTTGGATGATTCTGCAGCTATGAAAGACTCCAACTACTGTTGTGTATTTAATTGAACAATAAAACTTGGAGGAAATTCGCCGCCCGGCCAATCGGCAAAGGAACCAGTCCCATAATATTACATGAAATTAGTATTTCCCGTTGAATTTCATCGGGAAGGAGAAGCAAATAACATTTTTTCATAGAATTAAAGCAATTCTATTTATCCAAAAAATACAGTCCTTTCCATACTTTTAAAGGAAAAGGAATTTTCCTCAAATATGGGTTGCAATTAAACAGGCAAAGCTAAATTGAGAAAATTCATTACAAATTGATGTGATATTATGCCTACAACTTCTCCAGGAATGAGTTCATGGATCAAATACAGAGGAAAGTACAAATAAAGAAAATTGGAAAAGGTACCAGGAGCAGGTATGGGAACTATCATTAGATTGGGAAGGGTGGAGGGCTGCAGTCAACCAATCTTAGGATTTAAGAACCAGTGATGAAACACAATTTCAATTTTATTTTTTATAAACACCATGGATTGACAAACATTCATAAACAAACACTAAATAGCAACGAAATAAGCCAATCATGACAAATGATTCAAATTCAGAAGGAAATGCCCCCGATACAATGCGAAAAAACGTGTATTAATTTGCATGTGTAATTGATTGAACTGTCAAATAAAATGGAAAAATAATTTTTGACGAACCCTGATGATGCATAAAGAAATAAGCGAAAGGCTAGCAAAGGAGATATGAAATACTATAATTTCGACCTATTGCTCCGGAGAAAAAATCATTACATTTAATGAGGTAGAGTAAATGATATTGTGACCTGGATATTGGTGGTCAAGTTCCCATCTCTTCCAGATGAAAGCAGTTGTTATTCTCTTTTCTTAAGTATGCATTCACTTAATTTCTCTTGGTATGTGTCTGTAATATAATTTGGCAGAGTTCAGAATTGCACAGTAAAACTGTCTCGGAAGTGATATTTCACCTGACGTCAGTACCTTCCTATTTCCCCAGCCCATCCATTGTCACCTGGCCGAAAACATTCCTGTCTCGGCTCTCCAATATAATTGCAAGGAGAGATGCGCAAATGGTCAGTAGGGCCCTTCCGGGTCAGTCGGGTCATTTCAGTTCCACGTTATTCTTCGGGCAGACAGTTATAATTCGGCCAGTAATGTGGCCGATACCAAGAAGTCAAGGCGCGGCCCATGTGGCCCGTGCACCAATAGCCGCAGCGCCATCCATCCGTGCCTTTACCCGCAACTTCTCTCCTTCCCGACACATACATACATACATACCCATCACGCCGTTCCCTTCCGGGATAGGCACAGTCAAAATGTTTCACTCGTTAATACATAATTGCACACCTAACTCTGCTTCAATAATTTCCTACATACTGACCTATCCTTGCAAACCTCTTTTGCCTCATTTACCCCCACACACTGTTTCCTACACGCCCTCCTGTTTTTAAGACTTCTAATATTCCTCCTACTAATAATTTCCTCAACCACATTCAACCACAACTTTCTCGGCCTACCTCTACCTCTCGCACCACTCATTTCACTCTTATATATCTGTTTCGTCATTCGACTCTCATCCATTCTCTCAACATGGCCAAACCAACGAAGCACACTCCTTTCATACACGTCCATTGCTGGAGCATTTAACCCACATTCATTCATGACCCATTCATTCCTGACCCTATCCATCCTACTTTTGCCGCAAATACTCCTCAGAAAACTCATACCCACGGCGTTCAGTCTACTCTTATGTCTATCCTGACATACCCATGTTTCACTACCATATAGCAAAGTGGGAAGAAGTACACTTTTGTACACGGCAATTTTCGCTTCCTTAGACAAGCACTCATTCCTTGATATGCTCCACGCTCCTTCCCGATACACGGTAATATTCTTGTTCGGCTATTCGAGACGCATAATTTGGTTCATTCATTCGAATATTTGACTTAAACAAATTTTCATCTTCCTTCCCAAACCTCTTTGTGATAATTCATTCTTCGACACCAAGGGCATGAACCCTTTTCTTTCGAAGTGTACCGCGTGGCTCACACAACACTTGTAAGGATAGACGTTTCTGCTGTAATTTGAGTAATCTCCACAAGAGCCCATGTTAAAATTTTCCACTTTCCGTGCTGAATCACTGTCGAACCAGCCTGAAAATCGTATTTTACTTTCATCTCAGTTTACAAAACGCACATCAAAGATGCTACATTCAGGTTTTCAGAAAATCAGGATTAAGAGACCCTGAGGCCAGAGCCGCCTGATGCCAATTTTAAAAGCGGCAGATAATGGCGCAATCCAATGTATATACGGACGTTTATTTCAAGTCGCGTCATTTAAAGCGGTGAATTGCAAGAATAAACAAACTCGAGGTGGCAAAATAACCTAGCTGCTTTTATTTAATTATTATTGCGCGCCAGATCCAGAAATACTTGCACTTATAAATTCTGTGAATACGTGTCCCGTGTAAAACGGGCATTCAGTATGCTAGAATCGTGGCCATCTTCTTTTTTATTATTTTTGCCTTCTCAGGGTTAAAATGAACAAGCAGAACGGTGGAATTGGTGGAAAGGTGGTAATCGAACCTAGATCCCTCGATTTCGCGCCGAGTTCATTAACAAATTAAGCTACCCAGGCGTCCTCTTTTACAGTGAATCTCATGCGGGCTTTAAGAAGCAAGTTGTCCTCACAGGTACCGTGCATATGATGCCAGAGGTACCCGTATACGAGCGCTAAGCGCCACAGTCCACGGGGTAAAGTCCAACTTCAGACACAAAGGTGTTTACTTCGGACGTTTTCGAAGAATCGCGGAACTAGCCGCGAGGTAACTCCAACGGAGTCACCCGTCAGTGACCACACAATTGTGTGAAATTTACAGTGAAAAAATCATTCGCCTGGGCCATTCGAGAGACACAATTTGTTTTAATTATTCAATCGACCTCCCATTGAGGTACCTAATGTGCCGGGCGCGGAGGATTGCGTGTGGCTCTGATGTCAAGAGCTATGCCGGAGGAGTGAGAGAGTACGAGAAAGAAGCTATTTTACACTTGTCAGGCCTCATTTAGATTATGCCGCTAGTATATGGGATCCGTACGAGGAAGGTATGATAAAAGAATTAGAGCGCGTGCAAAGGAGATCTGATAGGTTTGTTAAAGGCCGTTACTATAATTGTATATGTGTTACGAGGTTAATAGAAGAACTAGGATGGGAATTACTATCAGAACGCAGGTTAAAATTTAGGTTAAACCTTTCAAGTAAATTCGAAACCGATTGTTCACATGTGACGTTAGATATATATTAGGAACCCCTGCGTATATTGCTAGGTTTGATCAGATTAACAAGATTAGAGAGATAGATTGTCGTACCGATAGATTTAAAATGTCATTTTTCCCTCGTACTATAAGAGAGAACAATAGGTAGCGTAGCAAAGGGATAGATAGGTGAAATATAGTTAGAGTAGTCTGTAGTGCATGATGCATGTAATAACAACCAATAATCCATTTCATATTATGTAGATACTGACCATCTAGCTGCATGTGACCATATTATCTAGCATGTCTCCATTAAATATCCCGGTTGCATGTCAATAGTGCATGTTTGGTGATCTTCACCCCCTGCCACACACCCTCGTGGTGGCTCACAGGGTATCACGTAGATGTAGATGTAGTTAAACTACTGGAAGGGTCTCCCTTGCCGGACAGGTCTTGACTGAACCGCCAGACAAAGTATGCCTCGCAACAATAGGGCAGAGGGGGCTCTTATACGTTGAGAAGCAAACCTCTCTTGGGGAGTAAACCCTGAGCACAAATCCCCGTCCTCCAAGTTGGGGGTAAGGCATGGGGCTAGCAACTCTACCCTGTAAAAACCATGTATTCTATGAAACCTCTAAATATGCCTCAGATGAATCACGATGCATCGTTAAATTGTTGACCTGGAAAACGGACACGGACATTGAGTGTACGGAAACTAAAGATTTGGAATGTACGAACAATGCTGAAACCAGGAAAGATGAATGAAATTCCCAATAAGAGAAGGATATAGTCAGGTCCTCCAAGTCATTGCGAATGTCGTGGTGGTGCCATGTTGAAAGGATGGAAGAGTACAGAATGCCGAAATTGTTAATTAGTAGCAAGATGGAAGGAAGTAGGAGGAGAGGAAGAGCACGCAAAAGATGGTTACAAGATGTTGAAGAGGACCCGAAGACAATGGGGATGGATGATGGAGAGAGAAAGCAAAATTGTACCGCGTAAAGCGGAAAATTGTATGATTGTCTGAATGACTTAACGGGAAATAGCACCTGCTCTAACTCCATTCATTTTCTTGTACATTCAACGATACATTCGTTTGTACAATAAAATGTACCGCGTAAAGTGGCATTTATAAATCCAAAACGGAAACATCAGCTGCATGTAGGGAAATTTGCATAAACATAAAAAACAGAGCATCCCCGTTTGGTTATCCATCTTGACAGAATGAAAAGTGAGGCAAATTTTGAAAAGGTCGTCCTATTCACGGCGCGCGTTGAGGAATGCACGGCGCCGGGCCGTCCACGACTCACGGCATGTAGTCGATACGTGTAAACCTAACCTTAGATGAAATAATGCAATTTCATGCACTATCACCCATTAGAATTTCATTCAAATATACCCATTTCTAGGGCTTGAAAAAATTGTCTTCGATGGGACGCTCAGCAACATTCTTACCCAGTCGGGTTGACACACAAGTTTACAATATTGCATACACTACAGGATTAAAAAAACTATTTAAAAAAACATTTCTTTAATATTCATTTCATTTTCGACTTTTTTATGACTGAATACTGTATTGTCGCCGGAAATGAAACTATGTGCAAAATTTCAGATATCTAGCTAGTCGGGAAGGTAGTTAAAAAATTATTACAAAATTTGACCCTGACACACAAGTGAAGTTAAATAAAAGCTATTAAAAATACAACGAAATATAATCAAGATTTGAAATAATTTTTTCTCCTCACACACGAGATTATCTTTCTGGGGGAAAGAAGTGGAAATTTTCGTTCGCATCTAGATATATTAATTTTGTAGCGTGTCAGTCACTCTGTATCCGTTTTGTTTCTTTCTCTGTCAATTTTTGAGCTAGAAGAGTGAGGTTTGGTGCGTTGAATGTGGAATCTCTGCCTTCATGATTTGGTAGTAGTTTTTGCTTTTGATTGGGCGTTGGCATGGGGTGTTAGGTCACCAGCCGTGCAAAGGTGTAAGATATTTGGAGATGAAATGGATCATTTTTGGGTTGTGGTTGCAACAACCAGATGCTGGGAAACACAGTGACAAGGGAGAAAGGCCAAAAGGGAGAGTGGAAGAGTGTAAAGGTTGAAACAAAAGAAACCCACAGTCCTCTCCTATTCATCTACATCTACGTGATACCCTGCAAGCCACCCAAAGGGTGTGTGGCAGGGGGTGCTTCCACACCAGACATGCATGAATGATACGGTAGAACACCGAAATTACATTGAAACCACACATGCAAAGCGCCAATTAAAAAATCTAATAACCAAGAAACATTCTATCGTCAATCGTTCCAACATGCAAGGGATACAAAGACTCCTACTACATATTCAAAATATCATGTATAAATAAGAACATCAATATTTATATCATGCATAAATAAGAACGGAAAATATATAAAGAAAGAGATCTACAATCTAGCTAATGTCACTACTTACACTATTCATGACGACGATCACAGCTGTTATGGTCCCGAATGGTACGCGGAAAAAATGACATTCTGTACCTATCGGTTCTACAATCTAGCTCTATAATTTTGTTGGCGCGATCTAATCTGCCGTAGTACGAGGGGGTTAATAGTATGTTTTTTACGTAGTCAGAGAAATGATTTTCCTGAAATTTAGTTAGGAGGTTAAGCCTATAATTTAATCTACGCTGTGATAGCGATTCCCATCCTAATTCTTTTAACAGTCCAGACACACTAGCCAACTTATCGTAGCATCGTTTCACAAACCTAGCTCCTCTTCTCTGCACGCGATCTAACTCTGATATCAACCCCGCTTCGTATGGATTTCATATTCAAATGGCTTTAAAAACAACAAAGGAGAACAGTGAATGAAAAAAAATCATTTTCACCAAGAAACTATTTTTAAACTAGGACACTAGACAGATCTCATAGCTCTGGGGCGGGTACACTCCTGCTCACTCCGTGAGCAGGCTAGCTGCCTGCTAGTTCGAGTCTTTAATGGGGGAAGACACTCGGAACCCCGCCCGAGTAGCCGCTGAGGGCTCAACAGCTGGGCGGACCCCCCAAACTTTCCGCAGGATCTCCCTGCGATTAGAATCTCTCGCGTAAGAAGCTATTCTCGCCCCCTCCTGACATTTGCCCAAAAGCGAGATTTTTCTTTTCTTCGTCCTGAAAATCGGTCCCAGAGAGCAAACGCGAGGGGTGGGACCAAGGGGGCATTAAATCTTCCTTCCGAGCCTCGTTGAGAAGCGACGTCGGGCGGAGATAAAACAAAATTTAGGGGACGGAAGTCGCTTCCATGAGATCCACCTGTCGTGTCTCCGCTTGGGAAAGGTCAGAGGAAGCTCAAGGACGCACGTAAATCAGAGGGTGGACGGGCGTAATGTTGGCAATTTTTGTTTTCAAAGGATAATTCCGTAGAGATAGGAAGATTATTTGAACACATTTTTCAAGTGTATATGGGAGTTTGAATTCCGTAGTTCACTTTTATATTTCGGCAAAAAAAATACTCCGCGTTGCGTGTTAAACACTCGTCGGCAATTTTAGCTTGTGTGACGTCACTGAATACGGCATGGATGTCGCGTCATGGCGTCACTCTTTGTTTCGCAGAGGATTTCGATCAAAAGAGTTTTCAACCTAAGTTTACTTTTATATTACGGGCAAAAAAATCACTCCACATTTGTGTTCATTTGAGAGTACATTTGTGACGTGGAAAATTTTTGCTTGCGTGACGTCACTGAACACGGCATGGGTGTTGAATCATGACGTCACACTTATTTTTGTAGATGGGGACTGGGAAATCTGCGGGGGAGTCCAAACGTCGCATTAGAGGTGAGCTACTTTATTTAAATATTTCGGATGAACAAAGTCACTCTTCATTTGCGTTGTGTGAGATGTACGACTCTCGTGGGACCCAGACAATTTTAGCTGGTGTGACGTCACTCTAGACGTCATGGATGTTGCATCATGACGTCACCCTTTGTTCCGTAGAGGAGGACTGGGACACATGAGGGGGGAGGAAGTCTAATCGTCGCATCACAGCCAGGCTAGTTGACTTTTATGTTTCGGGTAAAAAAACACTTCATTTGCATTGTGTGGCGTGTACGACACTAGTGGGACGCAGACAATTTTAGTTTGCGTGACGTCACTGATGACGGCATGGATGTCGCATCATGACGTCACACTTCGTTTCGTATAGGAGGACTGGGACAACAGGAGGGGGGGCGAGTCTATTCTTCGCATCCCAGCAGAGCACGTGACTTAAGGCACCGACGACACAAAGGGCGAAGGCGTGCACGAGACTGCTGCCTGTTCCGTTTGTGTGTTGACGTGAAAGGCGATCGATGCCTCCAGGAGAAAACAAGAGGCGACATTCGTGACCTTTCCAGTCGGGAGCTATAGTAGACCCTTCCTTTAAGGGTTCTCGTGGCGGAAACAGGAAAAGACGGAGCAACAATGGAGTACCCTGTGATATGTGTGAGTAGCGAGGGTCGACCTATGGGAATCCCGTCCCCAGTTTGTGTATTTTAATTAGCAAGCCTCCTTACGTGAACGTACGGCCACAAAAGTAAGGATGTATATGCCAACTCTTGCGATACGACGGTCCCATTTATACGTGGAGAGGGCACTCGCTATGCTGGCCAATGCTAGAGGCTTGAGACAGTCCGTTACCATCATTTTCTTACAGAGCTTTTCTGCAGACGCACAAATTTTGCAATACTACTGAGATTTCCGTCGATAACTAACTAGAAACCAGCATGCATTTACGTCTTTCATAAGAATTCTCCGTAAATGAGTTGTTTGTACATTAAAATCAATAAAAATCTGCATTCCTGGAGAAAATTGGGTTAAACTACAGTAGAATCCATAGCACTAATTAATGACCAGTTGCAGGAACGACACATATGTACTCTAAAAAGTTAAGGGACCCATAAGCCATGGCAACCATTCAATAAGTGTTGCTGAAGCATGTTGCAGAAAAATGTTGCAGAGACATTCCATAAATTCACTGTTTCATAAGTTATGGCATGGAGCAAGGATTCTACAGAGTCAGTGTCCTTGGCATGGAGTTAAGAGTTCCATTAATAGCCAAGATGGCGGATGCGCAATGAAAAATTGGAGTTTTAATTACTATATAAAAGAGGTGCTTTGAGACAAATGACTAGTTAATTTACTCTCACTGGCTAATTATTATTTGCATTAGTAATGATTCATGGGCTAAACTTTAATAAATTTCATCCGGCGGTAGAAGATTAGATAAAATATTCGTAGCTATTAACTATTGGTTAATAAGTTATGTAACTAGTAAATGTGTTCCTGCTACCCGGATATTTTTATGAGATCCATAACTTCATGGATCTCATAGCTATTGATTCCATAACAAAATGTTCTTGCAACCGGCCATAAGTAGCGAATATATGTTTAAAGAGTTACTTTCCTTAAATTCCGAACAGATGAATGGCATTCCTGCTTCACATCCGCTCATTTGTCCATTCTGTAGTGCAATCCATTGGCATATGAGGAAAGAGCAGGGTTAAACAATATGGTTGTTATTTCGGTTGTCAGGCTCCAGTTTGATGACGTAGAACGCTCTCCATATACCTCAATGGTCCCATTCCACCTCATTACAACGAAATCAAAAGAGGAGCGAAAGAAAACGCTACACATGCTATTTGCACACATTTACGTAGATAAAAGTGAAAAAAATACATGTTAACGATTTGGCTTCTTGGCAATTTAATGCTATTTCAACGCAGCCCAATCACAATTGAATTATATTTCAAAATAAATTGATTCTATGCATACAGAGTTTCCCATAGAAGAGAAAAATATGTATCATACTATCATAATTGTTGCTAACAAATATCAAGGATTCATGCCGAGTAAAAAACGTACGTACAAATCGTTTTTGCTTTGATTTAGAATTCCGCGCCGCAAACCCAAAATATTACAGTGCTTTGAATAATATGGCATTTTAAAATACTTATTTTGCATCATTTATATTACTACGTGTATGATTATTTCCATCGTATACATGGATGTACTTAAGTGAATAGTAGGTCAAGAATTAATATCATTTTTAGTCAATATTGGTTGGATAGCGCAAATAAGTCCTGAAAATTTGATTCAGTTTAGTAACGGGTGTAAATCAAATTTTTATTCTTTATTTAAGGCACTATAAATTGTTTATTACATCATTTAATCACCTAAGCTATTTTGTATTTATGCAATAAATGTATTCCATTGCATAAAATCTACATAACATGCACACTGCTCATAAAAAAAATTGTGCCAAAGTTTTTTTTTCAGTTTCTGGTTTTTCGTTACTTATTCAGGCTACTGAGCCACTCAAATTTCGTATTTCATAGAGAAACGGAGTTCATATCAAGTCAAGTCATAGACATAGTGATTTTTATATTTATGTGATGAAGGTTTCACTATGAAACTAACTTAAACGAGAAGTTAATGATCTTATGTTTAGTGATGTTTTACATTTTAGCATAAACTCCTCTTTCACAAGGATTGACTGTAGGCTGTCTTGATTACATAATCTTGATAGAGGCAACATTTAGCATCAGTATTATTGCTGTTGGGATTACAGAAAGGCATGTCTGCTAGCAAGGAAGATGATTTTTTGGTAACAGGTAGCGTTGATAAATAGTAAATGAAAGCACTGTTTCCTTCAAGAGGTCACGTACTTCATCGACCAATGCACCGCATTAAGCAAGGGAAGGAGAGAGTACCTTTTGCAGCACGCGAAATTATCAAGAAGGCGCGAACTTTGTGGGCCAAGGCCCAAAAATCATACATTACACATAGTGCACCACTCATACATACATTACATATTACTTACACTACATACACTATAAAATTTTACACATATTCTTCATTGCGCACTTAAAAACCTCTAAATGTAAAATAATCAAATGCTAAAAACAACGCATATTTTATGCCAAATAATTAATAGCTCACTCTAAAATTACCTCAGTTAAGTTAAAGGCCGTTATGATAATTGTATAAGTGTTACGAGTTTAATAGTAGAACTAGGACGGGAATTACTATCAGAACGCAATTTAAAAATTAGGTTTAACCTTTTAATTAAATTCGAAAAAGATTTTTTCACAGATGACGTTAGATATATATTAAGAACCCCTGCGTATTATGCTAGGTTTGATCAGATTAGCAATATTAGAGAGATAGATTGTCGTACCGATAGATTTAAAATGTCATTTTTCCCGCGTACTATAAGAGAGAACAATAGGCAGCGTAGCAAAGGGATAGGTAGGTGAAATATAGTTAGAGTAGTCTGTAGTGCATGATGCATGTAACAACAAACAATAATCCCTTTCTTATTATGTAGATACTAACCATGTGACCCTATTATCTAGCATGTCTTCATTAAATATCCTAGTTGCATGTCAATAGCGCATGTTTGGTAATCTTCACCCCCTGCCACACACCCTCGTGGTGGCTCGCATGGTATTACGTAGATGTAGATGTACCTTACATATGCATATTAGCAAGTAATGGCTGAATCATTTTTAGCTAATCGCGGGTATTGAGGAATATAAGTAAAATATAGAAAAAAATGTAAGAGAGAGACAAAAATATTTGCTTCGTGATTATCGAGGTAACTAACGAGGAACTGACGAGATTATAATTATCTGAATATCCTGGAGGACAGCGAATAGTATTTCCCCGATTAATGGCGCAACAGAATTCAAGCGTGACCTATTATGAAACCAATTATGTGAAAGAAAAATTTAAAAAAATCTCATCGATAACTTGTCGCCGGACGCAGAGAGATATTTCGGGGGCAGAAGACCATAAAAGAAAAGTGAAGGTTACGTTGGCAAGAAAACGAGATGAGAAAAAAGAACGAAAAATTTCGAATTATTTGAGGAGCTTATGGCCGGTTGGACAAACATTTAGTTGTGCGGTAGAAAGTTACGAAATCCATTTAATTTATAGACATCTTTTACTACATTTGGGTGATAGGAACTAGCACTTTCGTAACCTATCTCCCAATAGTCATTCCTTCAGATGTAACGCTCTCTTCACCACTCTCATATTTCTTATGGCCGGTTGCAAGAGCATTTAGTCATGGAATCAATGGTTATGAGACCCATGAAGTTATAGATCTCATAGAAGTATTCGGGTTGCAGGAACACATCTACGATTTACATAGCATACTTACCAATAACTAATAGATTCGAATATTTAATATAATCTTCTATCCTTTATCTAATGTTTAAAAATTACTTATGCACATTACAAATTTTAAAATAATAAAAAGTTTTGCTATCAGTTCTTTCTCCTTCCTGACTGATGTCCCCCAGTGGTCCCCAACCAAAGATCCGATTGGGGGACTATTTTACCTCCAGAATATTTTACTGGGAGGAATACCTTCAAGTCATATATAGTTAGAATTCAGGGCTGCATCTTCTAGGGAGACTAATGTAGCGGCTTCCCCGTTGCCTATCTCGCAATAGTCATTCCTTCAGATGTAACGCTCTCTTCACCACTCTCATATTTCTTATGGCCGGTTGCAAGAGCATTTAGTCATGGAATCAATGGATATGAGACCCATGAAGTTATACATCTCATAGAAGTATTCGGGTTGCAAGGAGCACATCTACAATTTACATAACATACTTACCAATAGCTGATAGATTCGAATATTTAATCTGATCTTCTACCACCGGATAAAGTTTACGAACGTTTAGCATATGAATAATTTCTAATTCGCATAATAATTAGTCAGTAAAAGTAAAAAAAACTGGTCATTTGACTCAAAACAACTCTTTAATCTATAAATTAAGTCTCCAAACGGTTTATTGCGAATCCACCACCAACTCATAACTCCATGCCATAAGTTATGAAACCAATAGATTTATCGAATTCTAGCGGAAGGTACCCGTTGAAATTCAACGGGTGTAAAAACAGACTTATTTCATAAGATAACCACTAAGCGTGAAGAATACTGACAGCGTGGTAATTTGAGGAGTTCCTAACCTCTCTTGTACGTTGTACTCGTTGTAGTAGACACGCTGAGCGTTGACATTGAATATTATACTTGTAAATATACATTGAATATATCGATAACCCCCCGAATCAATCTATCATGGGGTCTTTGGGACTCTGGGCCCTTCTTATACAGATTTTATCTCTACGTGCCATCATGAGCCTGCATGAAAACGTGATATTTAAATGCTAGAGGCGTGAATATCTTTTGAAAACAAAATCTTTGGTTGTCAACAAAATATGCTATTGTTGATTTCGGAGTAAAATGTGAGATTTTTCAGCTAAAAACATTATTTTAAGACAAATACGAAGCGTAAAATAAAATCGATGGAAATAATTACAAACTTCATTTATTCGACCATACGATAAAATAAATCCCAGCCCTCAATCTTGATTGAAAGTACTTTTAAAAAGCAAAAAAATGAACTGCACCGAACCCAATGCTTTGCAAGGACCACCAAGGGGGACCAAAGGGGGCCCTGAAGTCTTTCTAAAATAGACTATTTTGCGACCAGATATATTTTCTACCTACATGCCAAATTTCAGCTCAATCGATCCAGTAGTTTTCGCGTGATGGGGCAACATACAGACAGACACCATTACATTTTTACATATATTAGTAAGGATTTCTGCAACACTTATTGAATGGTTGCCATGGCTTATGAGTCACATATCTTTATACCATACAAATGTGCCATTCCTGCAACTGGCTATTGATAAACTTTATTTTCCTTTATCTTATGTTTAAAAATTACTTATGCACATTACAAATTTTAAAATAATAAATTTTTTTGCTATCAGTTCTTTCTCCTTCCTGACTGATGTCCTCCAGTGGTCCCCAACCGAAGATCCGATTGGAGGACTATGTTACCTCCGGAATATTTTACTGGGAGGAATACCTTCAAGTCATATATAGTTAGAATTCAGGGCTGCATCTCCTGTGGAGACTAATGTAGCGGCTTCCCCGTTGCCTTCCACATCGCAGTATCCCGGCCGATTCCGTGAACTTCACTCTCGCCCGAAGCCGCGGCTGTTGTTACCGGTCCGATCTTCTTGATCTGCGCTATTTATGACTTCTGCTAAGACTGCTGCATCACAGTTGTGCGTTCAAATTCGAGTAGCGTACAAAAGTTGGTTGTCCAGCCAGGAAATTATTTTCCGTCGCTTAG
Organism: Ceriagrion tenellum; assembly: GCA_963169105.1. Classification (NCBI taxonomy): domain Eukaryota; kingdom Metazoa; phylum Arthropoda; class Insecta; order Odonata; family Coenagrionidae; genus Ceriagrion; species Ceriagrion tenellum. Next base: position 85,300,328 of record OY720642.1, on the reverse strand, counting down.
TTTCCAACTTGCAACCCTCGGAACCGAAGTCGAACACGCCACCACTGGTCCAAACCGGATCCCTCGCTATTATTTCATACTAGTACAATTATAATCATATATGCTAGGTTATGAAGTTATCCATTAACTATTTGGCATCTATTAATTCCGCTTGGTGATGAGTTAACAGAGTCGTGTTTACCAACAGTAAAGATCCATTGATTCCGACTCTATATATTGCACTGGTATTAGTATATGGGATCCGTACGAGGAAGGTATGATAAAAGAATTAGAGCGCGTGCAAAGAAGATCTGCTAGGTTTGTTACAGGCCGTATTGATAATTGTATAAGTGTTACGAGTTTAATAGAAGAACTAGGATGGGAATTACTATCAGAACGCAGGTTAAAATTTAGGTTAAACCTTTTAAGTAAATTCGAAACCGAGTTGTTCACAGATGACGTTAGATATATATTGAGAACCCCTGCGTATTATGCTAGGTTTGATCATATTAACAAGATTAGAGAGATAGATTGTCGTACCGATAGATTTAAAATGTCATTTTTCCCGCGTACCATAAGAGAGAACAATAGTCAGCATAGCAAAGGGATAGGTAGGTGAAATATAGATAGAGTAGTCTGTAGTGCATGATGCATGTAATAACAACCAATAATCCATTTCTTATTATGTAGATACTAACCATCTAGATCCACGTGACCCTATTATCTAGCATGCCTTCATTAAATATCCTAGTTGCATGTCAATAGTGCATGTTTGGTGATCTTCACCCCCTGCCACACACCCTCGTGGTGGCTCGCAGGGTATCACGTAGATGTATTACAGAAGTAGATTCCATTCTGTTGAGTGTAAAAGTCAAATCCTTCATTAATAACAAATGTACATGGTGGTGCGGTTTCATTCTGGCAAAAAAGGCCACCTGTCCCTTTGAAAGGGTACCCTTTAAAAGGAGACAGCCAACAAGACTCGTTTATGATTACCAGCTGTGCCCCTGATCTCATTACCCGATTGCAGTCAAGGCTGAAATATTTCCCCACTCCACAACCCAGATCACAAAACAAGCAACCGTAAAACTGCGGAAAAATTGTTTGAAACATACTCAGGATCCGCATTCGGATTAAAATTTCGCGACAATCTGTCTTAAAATTGTGACAGAGGATGAAGAGAGGTGAAACTTCGCAGGTTTCACTGGTCCTATCCATTTCAATCTTCATTCATTGAGAAAATCCACGAAGTCAAGCCGAGTTTCTTGGACAGTGAGGCTTTAAATTGTACTATTTTTTAATTAAATATTTTTTATTTAAATTGTATGTCCAACAGTCGAAAACATCTAGTCCCGTGAAGGTCACAAAAATCCACATGGGAAGAGGACGCCTCGGTAGCTTACAATTTTTGCTAAAGAAATAGTTGGACTAATCAATTAATTATCTTCTAAATTTGTTAAACTAATATTTGAACTGGTTGAAGCTAATTGAAATCACATTTTGAAATAAATGCAATTGAACCTAACTGGCTAAAGCACTCGGCCGGAAATCGAGGGATCCGGGTTCGAATCCCGGTCAAGGCGGATGATTTTTTCTCTGGAAATTCGCACATTTGTGCATTGCGGGTGACTCCGTAAAAATGGAAGTCCGTGGCTAGTCCCGGTTAGCTTGAAATTTGTTTAAATTGTATTTTTTTCGTCGAAGCTCTAAATCATAGGTGTTCCTCTCGTGGTTTTATTTACGTTGACAACTAGACGCTGAACTAATTTATTGTCTCAAGACCGTCACAGAAACATACGTGCGTTTATGTTCAAATCTGCCATCCTTAAGCCTCTATCACGCTGAGTGACCTAGAGGTAAAATGAAGAAGAGTTTGTCTCCTCTCATTAGGTTTCTGTACGTGTCAATATGCCTTTGTGACATCAATTGTACAGCTTGGCAATGAAAATATTTCTCATTCGTAACTTTTAGTTCCTGATTCTCACATGAGTGGCGTAACAAGTGAAATGACTGCATAGGTATACATGGTGTACGAAAAAATCGGTGTACACAGGGTTTAAATGGTTTCATTAGTATACCACTAGTACCCAGAAGGCCAAAGCCAGGAATCTTGCCAGACCAGACAGCCACCAAGTTGAGCTACCACCATACTTAATGACAGTTATATATAAGTTTCACTGGTATACAATTTGCTTTATAATGCCCGTCCTTTCACCAGTATCGGCCTCGGATGATTCTGACTTTCACATATCCATGGTCATTTCCAAAGTTGATGTAGATTTGATTACTCGCATTAATTTTTGGGCAGAGAAGTGGAAGTATAATATTTTCTGGTTGATGGAATTTTGAAAAGGGAAACTTGACTGATTAATGAGGCATAAACGCAACTCAATCATAATTACGACACCTAACTACCCATGGTTTTAGTATTTCCACGGAAGATCGCGTTAAACACATGAAAAAGGATGAATGTTTTCACGTGTACAAGGATGAACATTTCCCTTTTGCAAATGTATAGTAATAAAATTGTTTTGATTCTTGATTAAGCGGAATTGGGAATATTTTGAATGGTTAAACTATCACGCAGAGCGTGGTTCATTTATTCCGCTGCTTACGATTTATTACCATAGGACTTCATTTGTCATTTTGCGTCCGGATTCTTAAGCTACCAGGAATAAATAAAACCTCCCAAACCCGAAGTCGACTACACGTCTATGAATACGGCAATTAAGTGCTCGTAAAATTTTAGGAGTGGCGGAGGAAGTAATCTGGTGTCATTCATGAGCGGCTGTCGCCACGGGAGATGGGTAAATTACGGTAATTTTACAAAATTACCTTCATTGACCAGTAATTTTTAACTTTCATCCACTTCATACCACGTCTTTCAATGTCTTTCAGCATATCGACACATTTTTCTGATCAAAGAAATAATGTTATATCGCTGATTCCCTCAACACGGCGACCAAAGCTACGGTTGCGACGATATGGTAGTGCCTAGTGACGTCACCACCCAACCAACATGACGGCCGGGTGTTTCAGCACAACGTAAAGTTGTACTACTTTTAGAGGGCTTTTAAGCATATATACTGGCCTTAAAAGCTTAAAGTGAAATCCAAATAAAAAAAGTCGTGCAGAACCCCATTAACAGCTAACGGTGGAAAGCCAATAGCAATAGTAATGGTTTAACGACATTTAAACCATTGTTATTGCTACATTAATTTATTTGAATTAAAGGAAATGTAAAAACAAATGGCACGTTCTTAAATCCACTGTATGTACTGCCAGTGCTGCCGTAAAATGGAACGTGAAGCAGTAGGTATTACAACTGCTGCAGTAGCCCATGTTTTCAGAACGGTCGGCAGTAGATCACTGCACGCATGAAATTCAATATGGCCTACTAGCTGAGTGATTTATTAATAAATGATTTTAATTACGTTAATTCTCACTGCATATCCCTATAACACTGTAAAAGAGAATTTTTGTTAAATGCTTACTTTCATTGCCTTGCTCTCATGCTACTTCTTAATGACTCATTTTCTGAGTTGAAATTAAGATGAATTCTCGTCAGCTGTAGCTGATTCGAATAAATAAATTTAGTAAGCATACATCATTAACTCCTTTATAAAGAGCGCTACCGATTATTAAACAGCCATCATACTCCTTAAGCTTGTAAACACGTCTTCGTACATAGTTGTCAATCCAAGAACGAAGTAGTGGGTCGCAACTCTTCATTATGTATTTATTTCCCGTGTTAATTTGAGTTATTCCGCCATTTGTTTGTTATGGTCGCAATAGCAACGGCTTTCTGCCACTACCGAGCCCTAGAGCAAAAGTTACGGCAGCAGAATCACCAGCAGGAACGTCATCAATTCAATGACATCATGTGACACTGCGCAGTACTGCCAGTTGACTTCGGACCGTTTTGGCAGCAGTGGTAGTATTGGCAGTGAGTTTGGGAATCGCCCAAAGACGGCAGGCCACACGAAATTTGTCTTTCTAATGACATGGTATTAGAAATTTTCGTTCAAACCGTAATATCGAAAGCCCCAAAAATATTCCAAAGCAATAATCGCAAAAGTACTCCACAAATGAGTAGTACGTTCCTTTGTTTAAAATTAAGCCTGAATGAAATACAGATGGACTTTGCCTAATAGAATATGTTTTGCATAAATCAGCACATATTAAGCGTATAAAAGGAAGGTCATCGGATTAGAAAGTAAAAGAGAAATGTTACTTCGTTCTGGTTAGGTAATGAAGGTAAAAATCAAATAGAAACTGGGCGAAACACCCAAAAATGGCTTCTACATCTACTAATTACCCAGCTAGCCACCACAAGGGTGTTTGGCAGGGGGCGACGAATTACCAACATGAACTACAGAGAATAAATTAACTTTTACCAATATGCACCACAACATAGGTATGCTATAAATGCTGCAGAAACTACTAAAATTATCAATAATGTAAACGTGACCCAAGATTCATGCAGGGAATATGCAAAACATGGTGTTAGCACTACTCGGCAGATTCAGATATATGCATTTGGGGGCATATGAATCCATAGACCACGCTACCTGTCACCTAACCTACCTTTAAGTCTAAACGCAGCCATTATGGTCTCTTATTGATTGTGGGAAAAACGACATATTAAACCTTTCTGTTCAACAATCTACTTCCTTTATTTTATTCTCATGATCTGAACTGACGTGGTATGTTGGAGTTCGTAGGATATTGAAAACTTCGTCTGAAAATATGTCGGTTTTAAATTTGCATAAAAGATTAAGTATAATTTTCAACCGAGGGGCGGAAAGCCATTCCCACATCTACAATCTACTTCGCTCCGGTTAGGCCACACCTCGAATACGCCACGAGCATTTGGGACCCTGGTCATAAAGATTTAACTAAAACATTTATAAAATACAAAGAAAAGCTGCACGCTTCGTTAAAAACTGCTACGATCGAACATATAGTGTTTCGCAACTTTTAGAGGGGTTAAGGTGGGAGCCCCTAAAGACTCGGAGGCTACACGCTGGGTTTAGGTTGCTTGAGAAATTCAGAGCTAGGGTGTTTCCGAGCGACACAGAGAATATTATCATGACGCCACACAACATTTCCAGCTCTGACAGAAGCGCTAAAATAGGAGAGATACATTGCCGAACGGATAAGGTCAGAAAACTCGTTCTTTCCGCGCGCAACAAGCGACCATAATAAAAACAGAGCTCCACTAAATACACGTCCCACAACACACGTCACCATTTCACCTCCCAAAACCTTATCCCTTACATCTTTACACGGCTGTTGTCCTAACACCCCCTGCCACACGCCCATGCGGCCGCTCGCAGGGTTATGCGTAGATGTAGATGAAATTTTTGTATCTTATCTAAGAATTCAAAAAATGCTACGACTTTCAAAAAGCTTCCGGTACCGGAAAGGAAAAGTTTGTTTTGTATATGTTGACGCGGAAATATCACAAAAACAAGTAATAACGATTTCCCATCTTCTTTAAGTCATAACGTCGAGATATGTCCGCAAAAGTAATAACGTCCACGTTCAACGTCCATTTTAACTGACAGGTTCAAATAATTTCATTAAAAATGCTTCCTAGATGCGTATATATTATCTAAAAATGATCATATAAGGGAAGGGTTAAGCTGAGAACTCGTTCTTTCCGCGCACAATAAGCGACCACGGTAAAAACTGAGCTCCACTAAATATACTTCCTTAATACACGTAACCATTTCTCCTACCAAGACCTTATTGCTTACATCTTTACACGGCTGGAGTCTAAATCTGCATGTAAATAATACTCTTCGAGCCGCCGCATGGGCGTGTGGCAGGAGGTGTTAGGTCACCAGCCGTGCGAAGATGTAACATTTGGGAAATGAAATGGTGACATGTATTATAGGAGTGTGTTTAGCGGAGCTCAATTTTCATCGTGGTCGCTTATTGTGCGCGGAAAGGACGAGTTTTTGTACCAATCTGTTCGGTAGTGTGTCTCTCATATTTTATCGCATCTGTCAGACATAGAAGTGTAGTGGGGAGTCATGATTATATTCTCTACGTCGTTCTGAAAAATATCAGTTCGGAATTTATCAAGCAAGCTAACCCTAGCGTGTAGCCTCCGAGTCTCTAGGGGTTCCCACCTTAATACCTCTAAAAGTTGTGAGACACTATATGTACGCTCGTAGCAGTTTTAAACGAAACGCGCTGCTTTCCTTTGTATTTTATTCATTTTTTTTTGGTTAAATCTTTATGACCAGGGTCCCAAATGCTCGCGGCGTATTCGAGATGTGGCTTAACCAGAGCGAAGTAGCATCTCTCTTTCACTTTTTCATCCGAGGACCTTCCTATTATCCGTTTAACAAAACCTAGTTTCTTTAATGCTGTGCCACATATGTTTTGAATGTGTAATCGCCACGATATATCAGAAGTTAAAGTAATTCCAAGATATTTTACTGCATCTGAAGATTTTATGTTTAATCCACCCACAGTATAGGTATGGCATTTGTGTGATGACTTTCGCAGGAAGTGAACTGATTCCTACCCCCAAACTCCTGGCACCACGAATGATCGTTGTTAAGGTCCGATGACCACACACCCTCTGCCTCACGCCCACGCCGCAGCTCGCAGGGTAGTATGTATTTCTATCATTATGAGAAATATCTTAAATGCAGGTGAATATTTCCAAAAATTACAGTATTTTCAGCTGCTTCGGTTAATTACGAAAAATACCGTGGTATTTATAAAAAAATCCCGTATCTAGTTATGACTCTTCTTAGATTAGTATAAGAATCAATTCAGGAGTCTTCTTTATCCATTTTATACTCAAGAGTAATATCTAGTAACTCATCAAATCAGTGAGTCACTTTTATCAACTCCCTCCAACAATGTCCGACCGATATCTTAGTTTCCGATGTGACCCTGAGGTTAGCGACCTCGAGTCAGCGACGCGGGCCTTGAAATCGTGACACTACGTCATCTAAGCTGATCGGTCGCACGACATTGGAACCTCCGATCCTCCCACCGCGAGAAGTCACGAGCAAATTTCTTATCACCTTTCCATTGGAGCCCATTACCCGTCTCGAATGGATTTTTCCCGGCAAACGAACGAGGAACTACAAAAAAAATCTTTCGATTCTTTTAATCAATAACTTTTCCTATTTCACGTCGCGAGGGTCGACTGATATATTTTGGGCACGGGACTATGATAGTTGACTTTGACCGCTAAGGTCGCCGTAGATTTACGAACTCAAGTTTATCAGGAGAAATAAAAAAAGCCATTCGAAAGTAATAATAGCCAAATATCCCGGAAGGGAAACAGAGTGTTTACAATACCCTCTTTGAAGTTTTATCAAGATTATACTGAGTCCATGAGGTGGCAGCCTTCGCTCAGAATCCTTTCCCATGACTGGGCGTCAAGGTAGGACTTAGCACAGACCAATGACAAAGATCTAAAGATTGATACGCAGCGTTTTGCGATAAGATTGGAAATGTTACAATGGATACCAAATTTCCCTTAAAAAATCATTGGAATGATTATTAAGGATAAACATGAACGTTTACACTAAAAAAGACGCGGAAGACAGTTAACCGATCCCTTATTTTCATGTAACCTTAATTTATCTTTTTGATTTTTTTACATTTTTACTGACCGATTCATTATTTTTACAACCGATTCCATTTAACCTTTGAAAACGGAAAATAAAAGACGCGGCCAAAGTAAAAAAATTTCCTCCCACACCGTTATTGAAATCCAAAAAGTATTTTCCTCAGGAGAGGCAATGTGAAATCTTTGACGATTACTTGGAGAAGAATCATAAGTTTCCATGAGTTTCTATAAGACGATACAAAACCGGTCAAACTGACAAATTTTCTTGAAATATTATCCTCGTCTAAATACGGACTATTTTATGCACAACTAATAAGTAATTCTAACCATTAATTAGTCTACGACGTAAAAAATGAGAATAGGTAATCGTTTCCTTCGGCTGATATTTCAATGACTAAATTCTAGCTTTCAAATAAGAAACGCTCCCCAAATGGAGCGAAATGCAGAACAATGAATTCCCGCTCGTCTCGTATTTGGCATTTATCTAGGAGACGTCACGGTTTACCCTTTATTTTCATAGGTCAAGCTCGCTTTGAGAAATTAACATACGAGACACATCGCCGTACTTAATTCTCCTGTCTGAATATTGAATTAACCGAGATATTCTCTGCTCGAGGCATTACTTACGTGCTGCGCGTACAAACATTGGTCTCCACGATCACGTTCTCATTCTGGAGGCCTCGCGTGATTTGCAGAATGCAGCCCATTTCCCTTCGCGACATTTAAAGCACATCACGAAATCCAGATTTAAAATTCCGAAATTATATCTCGCGTTCTTCTCCCGAGTCCTCGTAGAAGTCGACAATGCGGTCTCTTTTGTGGCTAATTATATCCTGTTCTCCAGACGTAAATGCGTACCATACGCATTTACGTCTGGAGAACAGGATACGCATGGACAGCAAGAGAATGCAAGTCCCGGGCTGTCTTTTTTTACAAAAAAATATTGAACCCCATGTTTTAAAGACTCGCTGCTGGATTACTGCGGACGAAAGAGGGCTGTATATGGGTTTCCTTACGCAGAAGATCTGAGGAAGGCTTTCTTACACTGCAACTCATCTCAAGCATTGAAAGTGGAATGACGGAAATTAGTCATTCTGAAATTTCGATCTAGTATTTTAACGGAAATTACAAAATTTTCACCCTCCTTTCTTAATATTAAAAATATTTTTATCAATATTTGAATGAATAAAGAAAATAAGTTACCCTGAAAATTTGATATGATTTTGGAGCGGATGCTCAAATTTTCATCCTTCATTTAAAGCACTATAAAATGTTTATTAAATCATTAAATCACCAAAGTTATTTTTCATTCATGCACTAAAAGTATTCCATTGCATAAAATCCATGTAACAAAATGTATGTTCAAATAAAAATTCACCAAAGTTTTTTTTCAGTTTTCTGGCTTTTCATTACGTATTCTGCCTACTGAGCCACTCAAATTTTGTATTTCATAGAGGAGGGTAGTTCATATCAAGTCAAGTCAATCATAGTCAAGTCATATACATATAAATTTTTATATTTATGTGATGAAGGCTTCACTATGAAACTAACTTAAAACGAGGATTCTGGAATTCCGAGCGCCTCCCATGAAGAGTAGCCTAATGCTACCAGCAGGTTTCTCTCCACCCTTCCTCCATTCCCAAGTATAATCCTCCCCTCGTTTTTCAACCCACCTAACCTTAAGGTGATTGGAGCAGTAATCGTGAGTCATTTATGGCACATTTTAACAACTTTTCAAGTGAGTCCTGAACGCTAAAGGCCTGTACACACGGCGCCTTAGATTGTGTGCTCTGTGGCTCATTCTGGCGCCAGAGCCGGTATGTTTGGACGGCGACATTTATGGTAGCAATATCTTTCACTTGTGTACACACGGTGCCACGAGGCGGTGTTGAAACAATTGAACGTAAGTATACGTTCGAAAATGAAATGAAATTACACATGACTCACTGAGAGTATATTTAAATAATTCATCAAAACCAGAAAATCATATCCAAAATCTACTACTCTGCTCCTTTCTAAATATACTTCACCAATGTCATAAACCCAATACGGTAGCAAAAAGTTTTCTAAATAAAACCACACACTTCTAGTTCTAGAGATCCGACACGACTGCTCGCTGTTTATAGGTGCACTTTCACGACCGGTTTCGATATTGGTTACTCTTTCAAGAGGACTCGCCAAATTATAAGTATATTTAGACAAATACTTACTCTCTGGCTGTAAATAATTTGTTCAGGTGGGTGAAAATCGCTGGTATTTTGCTTTCTCTCTTGGCTGTTTACTTTTTCAAGTGGTGGTTGCTATGGATGTAGGTAGCGATATGGCAGGGAAAATGGTACACGCTCTATCGCTGGCAACTTGCTTGCGATTGCCTTGCATGCCACCAGATGTCTTGCGATATGGGCGTACACACGGCGACATCTGTCGCCGACAGTATCGTAAGCAATGCCCGGCAACAGAAATCTCTTCGTGTGTACAGGACTTTAGGTTCAGTTCGGATACCATTTCAAGGTACAGTCCATGGCATGGGTCGTAAACCGTCGTCTCCTTCAACTCTTACGTTGAAAGTTGACAAATGCCTATCGCAGGTTTCCTCCCATCAACAAATTCCACAATCAAATTATCAGCAAATAACTGTCTTTTATATAATTTTAATCGAAAGGTGGTAGTTCCATTGCAGTCGGCACCTACTGCTAGACAAATGCGGTTGTTAAAATTTATTCGTGGAATAATCTGCATATTTTATAAATTAATTTTTTTTAAATAGGTAACTCATTTCCTCAGCGAAATTAGGAATTTTTAAACGGAATAAATAAAAAAATGTGTAACTTAGAATTTGTCTTAACTCACATGGTCAAACCTGAGCCACCTTAAGTAGGAATATATTTCGGTCTATACATTTCGAGCGTGGGCTATCGTTTCTCTCTCAAATGTTACACGAATATGAATGGCACTAACCGAGGCAAGAGATAATTTGCTCATTGACACTTATTCTAATCAAATTTTGTCATTTTCATCCTTCGGGTTTCGAGAAGGATTCCATACGTAGATTTTAATTAGCTGAATTTACATTCCTAGCTCCCCTCAGTGTGCTTCTTCAATTCTTTTCTGAGAAGGTTAGCTTATTCCAGATTTCCCGTTCTCACAATCGCTAACCTCACTATACCCGAATCGGCCTCCTTTCAGTCGTAGTGGAGAACTGGTCGTCGCCGTTATGAATGCTTAACACAGTTTTTCCCGACGTTTCGCGTAAAATGATAGACGAAGTCGAGTCAAAAGAAGCGTCTTCCTTGAGTGGAAGAAGAGAAACCTCGTTTCACGAAAAAATACATCCTATAAACCGTTAAGTTCAGGGAAAAAAGCTAGAGCATTCCTAAACTTGAGCATTTTCCTTGCTAAAAAACCAACGATATAAGTCCTTATTTATCGGTCTCAAAAAAAAAGGCGTATGACTTTAACAGTTAAGGTAGTTTGAGCGAAATATCATTTAACCTATAAATCAAAGAATTTTGTCTCATTTTAAAGAAAAATACCTCACCCTTACTAAAATATCATCCCCTTACCGAACTACTTTCCAAGATTTTTAACGAAAAATACCAGCCCTTTTACATGGGAAATGGTACGTTTATGCACTCCAGAGAGACATAATTTAAAAAAAAAGGAGAAATTTCCAACTGATAGATCTCGTCAAAAAATTAACTGTTTGTAGTTCGTATGTTATCTCGACTATGTTTCAAAATAAATAATAATTTCACCGCAGTCACTTTTTTAGAATCGCAAAAAAATCTTCCGTTGTGAAAGAGTTTAGAACGTACCGCGTGTAAAATGAGTCAAATTAGAAACGTACGTAGATATTATTTTGATTACGTAGAATTCTAATCACATAAAAGTACATTTTTACACCATAAATATTGCAATATTTCATTCATGCTTCGTACAGTTGCTGAAGTTAAAACGTATAGTTCGCATATGGTGTCCATTATGGCTAGAGAACTATCTCGCTCAAATTACCTTATATTCATTAGGGCCATATTCTTAGATAGATTTTGTGCGGTTTGGTTGAGTAATTGGGGAAGCGATCTTAAGCTTAGGCCATTTTTTGTCATTCAGATGTTTGGAGCGATTTTCGCCTTTGTGCAGAATTGCGTAAAACCTTGCATGCGCCTAATTAATAGTAATATGTATAGATGTCAGTGAAAATAAATAGTTTTTTTACCGATTTGGTTTCACAGCAATTAAATTCTACTTTATCTCTAAGCCCTGAGGCCCTCGACATGCATTTTGAAATAATTCGAATACATATGAGATTTCAAATATTAATGAGACATATATGAGATTTTCTCCTAAAAGTGAAGTAATACGTTTCGTATAGCTATACTGCTGGCTAACAAATATCAAGGTATCATACCGAGGAAAAAATACGTATTTATACACGATTTTCGCTTTCAACTGAACCAAGTAGGGTTCAGAATTCCTGAGGAAAATCCTCCTCTCTGCCGGGATTCGAAACCGCGGCCAATCATGGCCTTAGGCTACGTATACGAGAGTTGTGATACCTAGTCTGGGTGATTCCTTGAGGCATGCCAACTGAAAGAAGTTTAAATTTCAGTAGTTTCATGTAGAAGATATTAGAACTTGGAAGAAAATCGCGAGCGAAGCTGGAGAAACTAGGAAAGAGACTGCCCTACCATCCGGTGCGTGCCTTAGGGCTTGTTATACGGTCATCTGTACCCAATTTCTAGACATTCAACCTCCAAATGTGAATATAGAGAAAATTCATGATACCAACAATTTTCGTCGCACAGTTTTTCTCGCCGAAAACTTATATAAATATTGAGAGTTGACTTTATCCCAAAACGTATCACGGTAGTTGTCGTATGTCGAGGAATAGTAAGCTCCGTGAGGCTATATAAGCTGCTGGCGCGTTTTTCTGTATAAGACCAGAATTTCGGTGCATTGCGAGGACCAATGGATTGCTTCGCGATTTTGATTGATATTTAAATTCAATATGTGAAAGCCATTACATTATAAATCATGAAAACCGGACAGTTACGAATGCACTGATCACAAAATTAGAAATGCTTCTGCTCACGCCCACATTCGAAGCACATTACCATGAACAAAACCGATTTGAAGTCACTTATTTCTTAATGAATCTACAAATTGGCGATTCCAAAATCGACATCATCTGAAGTGCTACTGCAGAAACACCCATTTGCGTGCAAAAGTATCACAAGGCATTGGCCCAAGTGCTATTCACTGGATGTCGTAGCGCGTGTCGTTTCTGTCGTCTTATTAACGCTGGTTGAGAATGACTATGGATCTGAACGTATGCCAGTAAAATAAAATCTTCCTTACCCCACCGGAATCTTCCTCGTCTCACCACAAATGGAAAACTTGCCAAATAAAAAAATAGAGATAATAGGGGTAGATAAATCTTGCCCAGCGCAAAAAACCCGAGGCCTAAGCAACGCTTAGTTCCCGAGATATAAACTCTCAAAGTTATCGAAAATCCAATGGCGCGAAAAAAAAGGCCGAAAAGGGGGCGTCGTCAGATCGGTCGTGATCAGATATTTACTCTATCAGTAAATATCTGATATTTACTCTAAGGATCGGACGGGTCTGACATCACTCCTGTCGTTCGGAGGCCGCAGCGGTGGCAGGCCCGGCGTCTTTCTCGGAGACTCCGGGAGGCGTCACCGAGGAACTGAGGGCAGGAGCGCTTCGCATAGAGCGGTGGAGTATTCAATGGATGCAAGTACGCAAACATCTACGCTGCCATTAACGATGGAAATTTCTCTTCCAAAGGAACGGAACCGAGGCGAAATTTAACCATATATATATATATATATACATTAGTTTTAAGTCACTTGTCATCGGCATTGTCAGAACATCATACACTGGAGACTGGTTTTGTGAATGAATTTGAACGTATAAATTATCGACAGCTCATCCATTGGTCTCTGCTTCAAAGGCAACATCACGAAACCTGTGTTGAGGCCGCTAACGACACGAAGAAACGTGTCGCGCGGGTAGCGCTTTCCGAAGGATACAACTCCCATTGGCCGTATGCAATTCTGCTGCCGTGAATACCGTTGGAATCCAGTTTGGGCGCATGCATGCTCACTTCGTACGCAGATCTAAATTCTTATCATTTCCGAAGTCGGCGATTGAAGTTCTCTTCAGAATGTCATGTCCACATCTATTTATTTTCCTGCAAGCCACCACAAGGGTGTATGTCCGGAGGAACTGTGATGCAACAGTTAAGGTACTGTCAAAATAATACAAACTTTGTAAACCACTATTTATTAACGAATGTATAATTGCCTTCGCATGTTATGCCATCATACCTGATGTATACCTGACAATGGCATGGCAGCCGAAACCGATTGTACATTCGCTAATAAATAGAGTAATTCACAAATATTGATTTTTTTACAACGTCAACCTTCCACAAGGTCAGGTCTTAAACATTTGAATTTATTCAAATTTATAGTTAAGGTAGCTTGAGCGATATTTTTCCCAACTCATAAAGAGACCAATATAAATGCTATTCTTCAATTGAGGTAACGGTAAGAGTCTAAAGTAAATTTAATCACATAAATGACGCAAAAAATTGTTTAAATTGGCTGAAGTCCTCAGTAATCCACTAAATATGTATGTATAAGATGTTAACCACTTTTTTAAGGTCATATATGCTTTAAAAAACCTAATCAACAGATATTTTTTTACGATTCTGTGTAAATTACAGCGGTGAGTTGAATTATTCTTAAACATTTTTGAGAATTTATACAAACTAAAGACTTAAATCTCTGTATGAGTAATACATCCCGAATTTTTAAAAATAAAGTCTCACAGGAGTGCATACCTTGCCATTTTACCATGGAAGATGGAAGGTACTCCTAGGCAAACATCTCGAAAACTATGATGGTCAGCGGCAAATTGTTTTTTTTTTCTAATTAAAAATATAAGATCTTGTTCCTCACAATGAGTCCAAATTCATCTAAATTTACACGAATTGATATCTCGCTCAAACCGCATTAAATGAGATATCTCTTCCACCTGAAAAGCTATAAATGGCAATGATAATAGCATATAACAACAAGATTCTTGAGTTGTGGTCAATAAATATATTTCTCAATGCCGACGTTTCGCCAAATATTTTGGCATCCTCTTGGCATTGAAACCAGTATAACCATCAAACAAAGTAAAAGTCAGCAGTGAAGAAACTAATCTCCTTATTTATTCACTGCTCAGAGTTGTTGGTTCAATTTTACCGATTATAATGCCCTGAAGATGCCAAGAAATTTGGCGAAACCTCGACATTGAAAAATATATTTATTGACCACATATCAAGAATCTTGACATTTTATAGATTAATGGTCGGGGTCGTAAATCAACTGATTACTGCGATTATAACTACGCATCGTTCAATGTTCATATCCTTCCAATCAGGTGGGCTGAAAAAAAAGGTCCCAACTTGAAGCTAAGGCCGACATCCTACGGTGGAAACTTTTGTCGAAAACTTTTCGGGTAACCTCAAGATTGATGAAGATGTCGGACGTCGAGACCTCATTCCTGAATTGAACAGACGGCACGCTAAAAGGAGTAATTAGGAAATTCAAGTCATTTCTAGTGATGTAAAACAGGTTCGTAGAAATTAGGCAATTTTACATTTGTTTCCCTCCCTATGTCCAAAATCACGGATATTTCAGATTACTCCTATGCCGATCAGAATATAAACATACTGAGTTTGTATTTTCATCCTTATTTAATTCCTCAGTAATCCGCTTTGAATGAGCTCATATACCCTCCCATATCAGTGATTTAAACGCGCGCCAAAGTTGAGAGGCGATTACAGCCGTCGGAGTACGCTTACTTGTTAGCTTAAATTTTCCTGAGATTTTTACAAGGGATTACAAATGGATGGCGGTAGGCGACAGTGAACCATTCGGCACATGGCCTCCTTCATACTCTCCTCCTTCGTGTGAAGGAGGCCATGATTCGGCAGCATAGGTGCTTTTTTAATTTCGCTAATCAGGCCGGTGTGAGGGTAAACTCTTTCAACTGGGATCATCGGCATTGTGTATAATCATGATGCGTTTGGAAAATGAAACCCCTTAATCTTTCTCTGGGAAGAAACGTAATCTCTCAAAGCCAACGAATTCCCTCGCTTCATTAGAATATTACAAACATACTGGAAAGAGAACGCACTAATGGCGCGGAAACCAGGGGCAAGTATATGAAAAAGAACAAAAATTCACACAACGCCCTGAAATGAGAACCTCTAAAAAGCCGAGCAGTACACAGCATAATAAACGTATCAATCGAGGATTCGAAAGAGTTCTTGCGTATAAATGAGGAAATAAAACGGAAATCAGGGACAAGTATCACAGAAAGAACAGATATCCATACAGTACCCTGTCATGAGAATCACTCAATAAACCGAGCAGTACACAACATACATAATGTAACAAGTTTCAAAAGGGGTCTCCCACATAAATATATCCAACATTTAAAATCATCGAACGAATATTTAAATTGGTAAATTCTCAAAAGTACGCTGGGAATAATCAAGAAGATAACTCACCTCCAGGCAGCGAGGATGGTGTTGCGTGAAAGACGACACGCTGTATTCTTTCTCACACAAGTAGCACAGTATGGCCTTGCTGAAAGTCTTCTCGGGTACTTTGAGGGGCTGACCTTCCACAACCACGAACGCTCTCTTTTGGTTATCGGGCGTCGCCAATTTGGAACATGAGAGTCCCTGTTTGCCGTTGGTAGACGTCGATATTTGCTGAGGGGACCTGTTCTTTGGATTCTCCACTGGGAGGGCCGGCGTTTCTTTGTTGGTACTGTTCTTCCGACTCCTATTAACGGCTCCTACAGTGTTACTGGGTGCTGGTTTGTTGTTTTTCTGGAAGACATTCGCGGACTGGTTGCCGGCGCTCTGATATCGAATAGGAATCGGCTTCTGGATAATGTTCTTGGGGGACAAGTGCACCACGTTTTTCCGGACATTGACGGCGTCTTTCGGGATAGGAACCACTGGCTTTGCGGGGGAAGGATGGCTGTGGAACCGCTCTGGCTTCTCTGGGCGACTGCAGGAGATGCAAGGGGTCGAAATGAGAGGAGGGTTTGCCTTGAGAGGAACCTCAGGAGGGCTCTCTTTCAAAACTTTACCATTTGTCACTGGGCTCTTGATGCTATTTGTCTTCACACACTTGGAAACCAACGGCTGTCTTTGGCCCCTCTTCTCGTTTTCCTGTATCGGTTTGGGACAATTCGGACTCTTGGGTTCCTTCAGGGGACTCACTTCCATCGCGACAGTCTGTTTCGGCTGCTTGTGGTCTCTCATTGGAGATTGAGAGACGGAGGAGGGAGTTTTCAGTTTCTTGAACGATTTCGTTCTGCTGGACACCACTAATCTGCGGGGCTCGCCGACAGCAATACCGGCGGCGGCAGCATGACCGTTCACGACAACGCTCCGCTCCTTGCTACTGTTCTTCACGTTCCTGCCGTTCACTAAACTGTTCCTCTCGAAACCCCTAGTCCTGCGGGGGACCGTCCGACTGAAGCACTTAGGTCGACCGCTTAGGCCGACGTCCGATTTCTTCCGAATGGCGCGGGAACTCTGCTTCGTCGACGATTTGCAAAAGTCCGCGATGTTTATCAATTCTTTGCGGGTCAGGGACATGTCCAATTTGTCCGCGAAAGATTCGTCGAGTATCCGAGGATGTTCCAGAGTCGCGGTGCTCGGACGGGACGTCTCGAAAGCAGAAGCATCGTCGTCGGCGGGGGAGACCGCAGGCGTTATGGTCAGAGGACGCTTCTTCAAGTTCTGCCTCGCCTGACTGCTGCTTATTTTGGGTGCGTCCTTCGAGTGGATGGCGGGAGTTAAAAGGGCCACCTCGGCGTCGTATTCTTCGTCCACCAATTGAATGTCACAGCAATTGGGCGGACTGGACGGAACACACTTGTCGCGACAATTAACAGGTGCCGCCTTCCTCAGAGACATGGGCAGCCTATTGTTGTTCTTGTGCCACTTCATCAAACACTTCGGTTCGTGAATGTCTAAGGAACGCGAGCTGAACTCCCTACCGCATACATAACACTCCGTGAAACATGGAGGCCTAGGAAACTTTCCCATTGTGGGCATCGTAGCTATCACCTCACAAGAGTTGAAGCCGCTTCACTTCACATTCCCCGAGAAAAAAATAACACGAACTGGAAAGATAAGAAATTCAGGTGAGTATACCTAGGGCAACTTTCTTTCCCCCTCTATTACTTTCTAAGTGAGTAACAGGATCATTACCTTTCGCAAGGAAACACCTCCGCCGACTCGTACCCTGTGAAAACAAGCCTCCTTAGTTATTTGGGCCCGCCAGTCCCGGTCGACAGTTGAACTCCAACTGGCGCTCTCGGCAGCAGAAGGGGGACTGATACTTTCACGCCATTTGAGCACCTGGCTTTCGTGCGAGGCGGGAGGCAGGTCACGTGACGCAGTTCGAAGTCGGCGGGCCTTTTGTCTGCTTGCGCGCCTGCGGATTGTGTTTCCGCAGAGGCTTTCTTTTTTCTCTGCATCAATGAATAATTCGCCTCCTCCTGGGTTGCCATAATCACCAGCAGGCACCAATCCTAAGATTGACTTACTGAAACTCTCAAATCCACTCTTCTCTTCGCCACACAACGGCTCCGTTCGTTGATAATTCTCCATTTTGACATCCTTCACAATAAACTTGATTAATTGAATTCTTCTTCTTCCTCCGTAATTTTTCTCACACGTTTCTCCTTCACATATTTTTTTAATAGGCCATTGTTTCGATAGTTGGGCTTAATAAGCTTCTCTGTTTGTCTTCGCATATTGCGATATTTATAGTATGCGATAAATGTAGCGTCAACAGCTGGAATTTGCGACGAATGAGGACAAAAGAATTTTTTAGCAAAAACCATTCTGGTCTTTCCCGAGGGGGAGTAAGGGGGCCAGAACCATGCGTAGTGGAGAGGAACGTGATCATCACAACGAATAGAATGCCAATGAAGAAATTTTTCCTGAACTTTCTCGTCAGCCTTTCCACGAAAATGAGGGATGTTTAGGTAAAAAAAAATGAAGACTTTCGATGAAACCTTTCCAAAATATACTGCTATATATACCTAAAATGTCACTGATTTCGCTCAAAATTGATTTTCAAAATTTCGCCACTATACATTCTTGGATAGCTTCTAGCATAGATAAGGGCACCCACGGATTACAATCCATCAGGATGATCAATTCATGACATAGGGTAAGATCAGGGAGGTGAATTTTTCCAGTATCCAACGTTAACCTGAACTGCTTTCTTTCACTACAAATACCACAGTCACTGATTTGGCGACACAAGCTATTATATCAAGCTAAGTTGAAGTAGCCCGTAATCCTCGCTCCCACTCTTAGGACTACATATTCTGATTTGGAATTTCCACATTCTCACAACTCAATGAAAAAAAACTAAGACCATTATAATTGGACCTAGACATCTTATCACTCAAATAGATATTTCCGCTCTGGCCAAAATTCAATTAGAAAATCATGTAATACTGTACGAAGAAACGGTAAAATATCTTGGAATAATATTTGATAAGGAACTCAACTGGAAGAAACAAGTTCACGTCACAAAACAGAAATGTCTGAGCATACTACATCAATTATATAGAACCAAGAACATAGTACCACCCAGAATTCGAACCACCCTGGTGCAGTCGTTAATTTTTCCACACCTAGACTACTGCTCTTCTCTGTTTACTACTCTCAGCGAAGAAAGTAACAACAAATTGCAAAAGACAATGAACTCTTCAATGCGCTACATATATGACCTCAAAAAATGGGATAGGATATCTGACACATCCAATTACGCTGGTTGAAACTAAAACAACGTCGTTTATACCATGTTATTTTGCTTACTTAAAAAATTTTATCCACTCGCAATCCCCTTTACCTATCTGCTAGATTTACCTGGAAAAAAGATCTACATACAGTACCCACTAGGAATCATCCCGTGGACCTTCACATCCCTCAACATAGCACACTTCACGTTACTAAATCCTTCACCGTAACTGCTTCTAGAGTATGGAACTCTCTACCATCTAAAGTTAGAAATATTAAATCCATCCATGCTTTCAAGTCCAAGGTGTATGATATCCTAATAAATAATCCTAAAATGTTGTCTGTCTAAAATTGAAGTGAGATAAAATTAAACAAATGTTAAATTGGATGCCTTATACATATTGAAGAAGAATTAATCTATTGAACATGAATGTATTCAACTTAATACTTGCAATTATTACTGTTATCATTAATTACCTTTTTCCTCACGGTTTATATGCTTAATCATGTATTTAAATGTTATCCTACTAGTGCTCTCTGCAGTAATATGTACGGCTGTACTATGAATTCCAAGCTTACAATGAGTTTTTTTTGTTTTGCCTGTCATCATTGTATAATTAATTCGATTTTGTATATTGAGTTTCATCACTGTATTATTAATCTAATTTTGGAATTTCAAAATTGTATTAATTTGAAAAATTGTTCTTCATTATCTCAGGGGCTAAGAGTAGCCCACGATAATAAACGTTGTTATTATTATTATTATTTCAGAGCTTCTACTTGACTTCGCAATGAGCTACCATCAGACTAGCTCAGAAAAATGGCAATCACTCTCCAAAAGTTCCAAACTCTCCCAGGCAAATCCCTTGGTGTCATGGACTAGTCATAATAGGGATAATAGCAAGATATTTAGAAGTTTAAAATCATAATTCTGGATTATAAACATTTTACAATTCCTCCCAGATAGTCCACAATGGTGACCATAGAAACGATTACGAAAGGACTAGGTTGAAAACCTTTCGTATGTGAGGCTATACACTAGGCTTAGATTACTCTGCAGCATACTACCAGATCTAGTGAGTTTCAACGAGTATTACTCAGGTGAGCTTGACACAGAGGATATTACTTTGATCCCACATAATATCTTACAACTGATTTATGCAATAAAATAAGAGATATATTGTAGAACTGATAGGAATACTCCCATTCAAAATACTTACCTGCTTGGGAAAGCAATTAACAAGGTGGAAGGCCTTACCCCCCTCAGTTGTTGAGGGAGAATTTGTACATGGGAAAAATTTTGACCTGAAAAAGTGATTTGTTTTGGGTGGGGAGAGGACCCAGGCTTCTGTTGACTCAATGGGTATGCGAGAATGAAAGGGGAATGGCTCATTTCAGTCGCTCCAAGACCTCTTCCTCTATACAAAAATTCCTTCTTTCTAGGAATCATGAGTGATTATGGCAATAACAATATGACACTTTCATAAGATGCATTTAATGGGCATATTACCTATTTCCTTTTCCTCCTTTTTCACCTTGCCGTTTCAATCTCTTGACATCACACCCCCGCAGTGGCTTGCTGGGTAGCAAGAAGATGTAACATTCTCATAAAAATGATTTCAGGTAGGAAAATGAGGTAAGTTGGCTGCCTTACCTGCAGATAACATATTAACTCTGTGAGATATTAAGGAGAGAAAACTGAGTTCATTGAGTTACACGGAATATAATTTGAGAATATGAAACCAAATTTCCCATGAAACTCGAACTTGTGGTCAATTTCTCTGTTGTTTAATGATAACCATAATAAATATGATGATGATAATAATAATTGATTCATTGATTGAATAAGGGCTTCATTGTCAAAAATATTTAGCTGCATATCAGTTCCTTTCTAGAAATTGTTCAGTTGTTTGTATTTATCACATAGCTTGATTTATTTTGTGTAAACCTGTTATTTCACTGCAGCTTACCAGTTGTTTGAACAACAAAATATTCCATGTAAGGACACAATATTTCTTGTCTGTGTAATAATATTTGTGAGAATGAGCTGCCAACATCTCTCTTTTTCATTAATCCATAAAGTGATTTCTCCTCTGGGGTGACATTTTCATGCCCATTATTGTTACAAATCTTCAAGTAAACAACAAGAGTGAAATGAACATCACAATGACATTGGTTCTTACATCCATAAATAATGACTTACAATTTTTCCAGATATTCTCCAGGATATTGACTAGATTGACACCATTGAAAAAAGGATTAAGGAACACGAAAGAAATATTATGCTTTTCCAACCGGAAAAGTCTGCATTGCAGAGCATAGCCTCGATCTTGGTCATCATGTTGACTTCCTTAATTCCGCCCTTCTTTCCCAAACATCAATATAATGGAAAAGAATCCCAAAAGAAGGCCCACTGATAAACATTGAAAAAGAAAACCTCTATAGAGATAACGGCTCCATCTTAAGTATGAATTGGGGACTAGTAATAATCATCATTCAAAAGGTGCATCACAGCTGTGACAACAGTGGGGAACTTATATAACCTATATGTAAACACTGAAATCTCTGCTGAGCTCTCATAATCCCGATGATGGCTGAGTCTGCCGTTGCAATTTTGGTTGTATTCAACTCTACTTGAGTGAAACCCGAGAAATCTCTACTCTGGATTGACAAGTTTCACAACTGTTCCAACCAGTGGCTTTAGGTCAAAGGACCTTCAACCTGAAGATGCTGCTAAGAACATCAGCAATACTGTAGTCATCCAAGTCCAAAGTGAAAGCCCAGAAAATATTGAGTAATCATGTTTTCATAATTATATTATTACACTTATTTTCTGGGAACACATTTTCATAAGAAGAGGGTATGCAGTAAAGCATTCTGTTTCCAAGAAAACACTCTGGACCCTATCCTCATTTTCACAAAGTCAATAAAGCAAAGTTTCAAATAATGACAAGAATTGATTACTTCTGAATTCCTTATAAGAAATATGGTAGGAGAAGATCCTGCAGCTGAATATCCAACTTATTTCACATAACATCCTCCACACACTATAAAGAAAGTATCTAAAGATTACATGAGTTAAGCACAGCTTATCTCTCATATTTTAAATTATCATGCATGACATATATTTTGATCGTATACATTATCTTTTCTATAATTGCCTGTATTCTCCATCACAAAAAGAGACCAAAAATTGATGCAATAATAGGTACTCCTCAGTATGACAATAGAGACTCCATTAACTTCAGGGCTGCTGCCCATAATCTCAACCATCTCACCATTAAGGTAGTTTGAGCAAAATATCATTTCACCTAGAAATCAATGAAGTTGATCTCATTTTAAAGAAGAATATCCTGCTCCTCCAGAGATACCAAAACATCGGCCCCTTAACAAATTACTTTCCGAGATTTTTGACAAATAATACCAGCCTTTTTACATGAGAAATGGTAGGTTATGCTCTCCAGAGCCCTTTTTTAAAAAATGAGGCTTTCTAACACATACATCTCTAAATATATTTACTGGATGTAGTTTGTACGTTTTCTCGACTATTTTTTTAAATATAAATCATATTATTTTTTCAGAATCACAAAAAAAAACCTTCCATTGTGAAGGAGTTTAGAACGTACTACGTGAAAAAATGAGTAAAATCAAAGACTTATGCCGATATTTATAAGTAACTACCTAGAATTTCAGTCATATAATTTATTTATTAATCCTGGGACACGTGATTACATGTATGGGACAGTTCCAATAGGCAAATTAGCAATGTATATGTATAATAGGTATACCAGAATAGCAATAACAAAATATACATAGATTGAATACAAAAATACATAGCGTACAGTTAACTCAATTACATAGAGGTAAGAAATTCATCCACCGAATAAAATGCATTTTTTATCAGATACTCTTTTAGTTCTACCTTAAAGAGTGAGATAGAATTAATGCTTTTAATTTTAATAGGTAGGGAGTTGTAGAACAACACTCCTGCATAGAGCGGGCTTTTAGCATATAGCTTTAGATTATGAATAACGATTCTAAAGTCATTTTTCTTTCTTGTGTCATACTTATGCACATCCATACTAGTCATTAGCTCTAGTGCAGAATAATGTTCTTTAATATACAAAATTGAAAAGTATATATAAATGCAGGGGAACGATAGAAGCATGAGATCCTTAAAAAGGGACCTGCAGCTGTAATTTTTTCTTACTCTTGCCAGGATTCTCACTGCCCACTTTTGTAGTTTAAAAAGCCTCATTGTGTGGTGGGAGTGGCCCCAGGCTACTACGCCATATTTAAGTCGACTGAAAATATCTGCATAATAGACTAATTTAGCTGTTGACAGATTTGAAATTGGCAAAATTTGTCTTAGGAGGTAACACCCCGAGGCAATTTTAGAGCAAAGACCATTAATATGTGTCCCCCATTGCATGGATTCATCAATATCCACCCCTAAGAATTTAAAATTCGATACACGAGAGAGAACTTGTCCATTCAGTTTAAGTAGAGGGCAAGTTAGAATTTTCTTTTGATATGGGTGAAACTGAACAAATGTTGACTTGTCTTCGTTGATGATTACTCTATTTTCAGTGCACCACCTTACCATGCAATCTATGCCTTGTTGGAGGGTGTTGACAGTGTCATGAGTATATTTCATGAAGTGATTAGTATCATCAGCATACATTGTAATGTCACCATGACTGAGATAAGCTGGAAGATCATTTATATAGGTTAATTTATTTTAGGTTAATAGGTAGGATTAGGTAGGATTTTAATAGTAGGTTATTGCACTATTAATATTGAAGTATTTAATTCATGCTTCCCACAGCAGCTAAAATTAATAAGAATAATTTGAATATGGTCTCCAATATGACTAGGGACTATCTCACTCAAACTACCATGAGTTAATTCAGTGTGAGCTGGAGTGAGATTTTTCAAGAGAACTCCTAAAATATACAGGAATATACTAGCCAGCATACTTTTACACGCTTCATAAAAAATACAGGCAACACCCCAAGCTGCACAGTTGAGGACTTCCTATCTCAGGCCTTCGGTGACCTTGAAAGGAATTATTGTGTACACATATACTAGTCTCAAAATCTACATTTTCACTCTTTCCATTTCTTCTTTCGGAGATTCGGCTGTGTCTTTGTTTTTCGGCAACCTTTCTCCTCCTCTCCTAGAGGCATCTTCAGGTCGGAGATGATAAAAATTGAAAAAGACAACCTCAATAGAGATAACAGCTTCACCTTGCGTATGAATTGGAAACCCATAATAAACATCACTTAAAAGGTGCGTCACAGCACAGAAAGACAACGACATGGACGAATCCCAAAAGAAGAAATGGAAAGAATACCTGCTCGCCACAGAAACCTTTAACAGAACTGTATCTTCATGTTTTCCCCTCTATATCTAGTTTAAAACTGTGTAATTATCCATATCTGACTGGGTGGATACATTCTTGAAATGTCCCAGGACGAATAAATAATATTGCCACATGATGTACCAAGTTGATTTGTTATGTAGGGGGATTTGACTTACAGCTAATAACATTGAGTTGAATAAAAAGGAGACACATTTTCAATTCGACAATTATATTTGGAATGAAAAAATTTACAGCTGACACATGAATTGATGAAGCAGCATTATATTGTGTACACCACCACTCAAAAACATCCACTTCACAGCAAACTTTCGCAAGATAATGAGAACCATCCCTCACATCACTTTTTTACAAGAAATGCAAAACTCATCATCGCTCACATTCACACATCACATCCTGCAAACTGCCTTATCACTGATCTTTTCGCACTTAAGCCAGATTTGGCGATAAAGTAACTGGATACCAGTTACCTTATTACGACTTTTTAGAGACCCACACACATGAATCACTTGAGGATTTTCGAATATTGAAATTTAAAAAAGATCCATGATAACATAATGATGAAAACGATTAGGATTGAATAGTATTCCAATTAACAAAGACAGATATACTTCACATACAATAGTTGTAGCAATGAAAAAGATGCAAGGTGATTTTTATTAATTCAATAGTAACAATATTGAAAATGTAGCATTTCATTCAAGACACAAAAAATAAAAGAAGACAAAACGTGAATACCTTACGAACAAATTTTCTGTACTTGACCAATTCTAATATGGAGGAAAAGATGTATTTCAACTTACCTGACTGATGGCATATATTAAAGAGATTTAACTAAAAATTTGCAAGCTTAAAAACTTACAAATGTCTTGAGTAAGAGAAAAATATTGCCTAAGCGAATTCAAATTGAAAACTATACTCATACAAGTCACTTGCAAATGCCATCAGCTGCTTCTGGGTAGATGAAAGCATTTACACTCATATCACCTAAAAGGTATGTGCTACTGGTTTCATCTCACAGCCTTGAGGATCTTAAGGAGCTTCGAATGAAAATAATTGAAGGTCCAATGACTGAAGGATTTCTCATGGCGATGGCAGAAAAAATATTTAAATGAGAATTAACCTACAGAATGCACTTTCCAAAACCACACAATGAGTACTTACCTGGAAATGAATCACTATGAGTAGGAATTTGAAAAACAAAATTTACCCCAGAAGTATTCTTTAGTTCCAAAATAACTAATATTTGAACTAGTCTACAAACAGACAAAGGCCACATACATCAAGCTCAACATTTCCAAAGAAGACTATTAAAAGTCGATTCCCCAATTAAATCAAAAGCTTTTTCTCAACCAAACCAGAGAGATACCTTCAGCCATGGCTTACCATTAGAATGATTACTGAACAAACCTAGAAACTGCGGAAGTTAATGGAGAAGTAACCTTAATTCTTGCAGATTATGAATATCAGATCTTTCTTAGCCATAAGTTTCACCAATTAGCTATGTTTAGCAATAATTTGTTGGTACAATACTGTTCATTTAAGAAAAATGAAAACTCCTTAAAAGCGTGGGATTATCAGATGAATAATTAATTTAATTCAGGCATACCACCTTTTTTTCTGGGGAAGATCTAGTCCCTATGACTGTGCCCTTGTTTCTTACTAAGTTCTACGTAGGACGAAGATCTGGAGCTAGATCTTCGACCACCACCATTGTGCCGCCTCCTGTCACTTCTGCTTCTACTCCTACGTCCTTTGCGAGGGGTCGACGAGCGCCTACCACTCCTTCTCCTACTGCTCCCCCCACCACTCCCGTCCTTCTCACTCCCCCCTCCCCTCCTCTTGTCCTTCCTCTCCGGAGTCCGACTTCGGCGGCTACCCCCACCCCTCCGCCTGTCACCGCCCCCTTCCCTACGGCTCGACCCACTGTCCCTCCTTTTCCTGTCGTCGCTACCCCTCCCACGTCCCCGACTCCTACTCCTGTCCCTACTGTGACTCCTCCGAGACCCCTTCCTGTCCCGACTGCCACCTCCCCTCCTACCCTTTGTATCCTTGCTCAGCACCTCCTTGCTCAACTTGCCACGCTTCCGCCCACCGCCATGGTGCCTGCTGTCTGAGCTGTCGGAGGACGAGGTGGGGGTGGAGGAGCGGGACGACGAAGACGACTCTGAGGAGGAAGATGACGATGACGAGTCCTCTGCCGAAGAGGACGACGAAGATGAGTGAGAGGTGTGACTCTCCGACTGACTCGAGGTCTCCTTACGTTTCTTTTTCCTCCGACTACTCTCCTTTTTCTTCCTCTCGTGCTTTTTCGAGCCGTGTGACGTGACGTTTAGATTCTCAGTAGAGGACTGTGAGGGCTTGGATTTAGTAGTGCCGCCCCTAGCCTCGAAATCCTTCCCCTTGGCTGGCTTTTCATCTTTCCTGTCCCCTACAGATTCCTCCACTTCTTTACCATCGGGTGTGGGCTGAAGGAATTTGGGCTTCTGGGCTTCGTGTCCTAAAAACATAACAGAGACAGATCCCCATAACAGAACAAACAAACCATTCTTCCCATCAATATTGAAAAAAAAGCACAAACAACGAAAAATAATGATACCTGAGCTACAAACGATAATGTGAACAACACTCTTCATAGGTTTAACAATTTTTTTTCAAACTTTATGGCCCAGTTTTAAAATCTCTCGTTAATCGTGGTTAATGTTAGCCCCAAGATGATTATAGCCTCCTAATTAACTTGATACAAGTATATACTAAGAGTTCAAGTATTACATATAACATCAAACTTTTGGTAAGTGGACATTAGTCAGTGGAGTAAGATGACTAATCAGAGAATGTTCTAACTTTTATTTTCATACCAAGAAAATATTTAACCAGAGATTATAAAATCGGACCAATATTTAAGGTTTTTTGGAAATCTCACCAAGAATAATTCTTATCAAACTGTTGGCAAGTGAAGACAAATGTCACATCCCATTCAAGTGGGAGTGTGACATGGAACGTGTATTGGGGACAAAAAGGAGAGGACAGAAAAAGAACTTTGAGACTTACCCTCTTGTTGCAAGGAAGGATGTTTTGTATCTGTTTCTTTCTCTACCTGTCTCTCTTCCTCTTCCGCAGCGCTTCCCTTCGCATCATTATCTCTCACCCCCCCAGCCTCTTCGACGATGGGAGGTTCCTCACCAACCAGCCTCCTTTCCCTCTCCCTTTCTCGCTCCCTCTCTCTCTCCTCTTCCTCTAGAAGACGAGCCTCTATTTCCCTCTCCGTCTGAACAAACTCCTGCTTACGCCTCCTTATCTGGTCCTGTTCGGGAGAAGAGCGAAAACATTCTATGTATCTTTTGTCCACTCACAGTCCCACATTTAACCTTTTTCTACCAGCCAGCCAATCTATCAGCCTTCTAAGAATGCTTGAAAACTGTCACCAAGCAGTGTATTAAGTGGCATCATTATACTGCATATATGAACAATTATTTTTACCTGCAAAATGCTAACTAAATACATTATTTTTAGACATGGGACATTTGAATCATTGCATATTAAAAAACTTGTAAAAGATGGTAGATCTAAGAAACCTATCCTTGGACTTTTTATCATTCAAATCATAGCCTAAAGAACTATTTTAACTAGTGGTGTGATCAGGACCCGATCAGATCTTATCGAATCATGGATTCTAGATTCAATCAAATCCTTCCAAATATGAGTAGGTGGAATATGCGCTACATTACTGTAAATCCTAAGTCATCCACCATAAAAACCTGAATTAAAACAATAAACTATGTATTTAAAAAAATCATTCAAAATCTCACCTAGTAAGTTACCATATTGATGCTGCACTACTTACAAAGTGTGGTTATTTGGGTGAACTTTCTTCATGTCACAAAATCAACTGAGATTTTATTGTATCCATCTCTAAAAATAATGCATTTACATTGCACTTTTCAGGTAAAGATAATAAATTGTTCACACATGCAGTATAATGATGCCAGTTAACCTTTATCTTCCGAGCGTGTCTCTCTGGCACCAAAATTGTCCCCCTAGACTGCCGAACATGTTCGTTTGGCACATTGATGGACATTTAACAAACCCTGGCCAGCAAGGCTTATGACCTCGGAAAAACTCAGGAATGTAAAGGTTAATACAATGCCTGGTAGCAGCTTTCAAGCATTCTTAGATGGCTGATAGATTGGCAGGCAGGCAGCATAAATCAGCAGAGATTTTATCATTATTAATCACATCAAGTTTCATTTAAAAATCACCACATGGCACATGTGCAGTACCACCTTCATAACCTCCTGGAGCATTTTGTATGCCCACATGCTAGCCGTAGATCATTATGCCTGCTATTTTTATTAAGTGTTCAACTGATAAACCAAAATTATTTCTTTTTGTTATTGAAAATTTAATTTTTACGCGGCAGTAAAGAATGTAGCACCAATGTTTTCTTTCATAGGAATATGTTACTTTGCACATGTAGTCAGTAGGATTGCAGTCCTACCCAAAACCAAAACACACAGCTTATCCTATTTTTTTACTTTTATATTCGTATAAAAGAATTTTAACAAATTCGGAGAACTATAGCAGCCAAGCTGTATATATAAACATGCAGAAATGATGTATGGGACACTCTATCAAGGTTTTAGCAAGGGTAAAATCTTGCAAAAAGGGTTCTTAAAATTTTTAATCGGGTCACTCACAAGATGAGATATTTCTAATATACAACAATCAATTACCCTACAATTACTGTATGATGAGGGCAAATGGTGAAGTAATTGAACAAGTGGATGATTTTGTGTACTTAGGTAAGATATTTACGAAAGATGGATGGATAGATGAGGAGATAGAGAGATGTGCGAATGCTGGAAGGAAAGTGGTAGGCAGCATGTGGAGCATATCAAGGAATGAGTGCCTGTCTAAGGAAGAAAAAATCGCCGTGTACCAAAGTGTACTTCTCCCCACTTCGTTGTATGGTAGTGAAACAAGGGTATGTCAGGATAGACATAAGAGTTGACTAAATGTCGTGGGTATGAGTTATCTGAGGAGCGTTTGCGGCAAAAGTAGGATGTAGGATGGATAGGGTCAAGAATGAGTGGGTATCAAATGAGAGTAGGTCAGATGCTCCAGTAATGGACATATATGAAAGGAGTGTGCTTAGTTGGTTTAGCCATGTTGAGAGAATGGATGAGAGTAGAATAACAAAACAGATATATAAGAGTGAAAAAATGAATGTTGCAAGGGTAGAGGTAGGCCGAGAAAGTTGAGGTTGAAGAAATTCTTAGGAGGACGAATAATAGGAGTCTTAAAAACAGGAGGGCGTGTATGAAGCAGTATACAGGGGTAAATGAGGCAAAAGAGGTTTGCAAGGATAGGTCAGTATGGAGGAAATTATTGAAGCAGAGTTAGGGATACGAATATGTATTTATGAGTGAAACTCTGAGACTGTGCCTACCCCTGAAGGGAATGGCATGATTTGTATGTATGTATGTATGTAATTACCTTCAGTTCTTCATCTGAATCACTTTCTGGATCAACACTTTTTCTCCTTCCATACTTATCTCCTTTTGCATTGTCTCCATAATCACTATCCTCTTCACTTGATTCGCTGTCTCCATACATCCCCAAACCTGGAGCCATCCATGTAAAAGAAACATCAACCAGTCTTAACAAACTTGAAAAACCAAGGTCAAACTATGAATATATATTTAAACTTTAATTAATCCAATGACTGATAATGAATAGATAATAATAAAATCCATTAAGCACAAGCTTCTTCAAATTTCCTTCAAAAAAGTTTACCCAAATGCTACAAAATGCCTTTGGGCAGATAACTGAGGAAAAGAGACTGTGATAACTTGATTAGAGATTATAATACAAAATATCACTATGAATTGTGACATGCCACCTGTACAATAATTGAAAGATATTAAGAATAATGGCAAAAGGACTAAATGAGAGGTGAAGAGAGTAATGAGATATTTTAGCTGGCTATGGATGAGCCCTAACAGACTTACGGAGTAGAAAATGTACTTATTAACATGGAATATGAGCAAAATTGAATCCTGATAAAATTGTTTAGTCTTTTAATAAGAGGCATGGAATTTCCCTTTAAAATCCATACAGGTACATTACCCTTCCACTCCAATACCAATGGGAAAACAGTACATGAAATGGTACATGAACTAGGCTTCATTTCCCACACCTATTGTGGCTAATGAGTATCATCTCACAAGCAACAACTTTCCTTAACTGCCATTTGCTCTATATCTGGTTGCAGCCTAAACAAACTTATGGTAATACAGCAGAATTTACCCTATGAGCATGACTTTAACCATAAACAAGGCCAAACCCAGACATAGTGCAATTGGCCTTTAACCCTTTGAGTGCGGCATGGCATGATATGACGTCATGTTGTCTTCACTCTGGTGCTGATGACGTGATATCACGTCAAGGGTACCGTGAGTATTCCAGCCTTTACGAGGGAACTTTCACTAGGCCCCCTAGTGAAAGCTGGAACACCCACGGTACCCATGACGTGATACCACATCATCAGCACCAGCATAAACACAACCATCATGTGATAACACATCATGCCGCACTCTAAGGATTAAAGGGAAAAGAGTTTTACATAATATGCATAATGCTATCAGGCTACTTTATAGTACACTTATTCCAAGTTAAACAGGGCTTATGGTGGTAAAATAACATGTGATAATTCTCAATTTTTACCTCTCCAACACTTAAGTTCAAGCAATATTCATAGTAAAAGACTGAAAAACAATGTCAAGTTACACAAACGAATACTTTATTCCGTGTGACGGACAGTTAGACCAATATTTCAGGACCCTTACCTAAAGCTGTGAAACAATGGCGGCAGTCACCTTTGTTCTTGAACAATCATCAAAAGCAAAGGCAAAACAAGCCTGCCATGAGCAACTTTGGCTTTAGGCCTGAATATCACAGGAATCAGTCAAACTTATAAGAGGAAGATATATGAATAAGACACTGATTAAACCTAATCCTCCCACAATTAATAAAATCGCATCCAACAATGGCATGCAATTTTCACTCATACACACAGTTTTAAGCACTCATATTGATTTAATGCAATATAAAACCCCATAATTCTGGAGTCACAATAAAATATGATCCAATAAAATCATTTACCAAGTACAGTCATGTTCATTTAAAAAGTCCTAGAGACCAGAATAGCCTAAACTCTGAACATCTAACAATTCTATTTCTACAAATTGAATGACTTAATCCTTTACAAAATCCAAAAAAAAATGATTAACTTCCTAGTTACTAAAAAGTTAGTTGATCGAAATGATTTTCACAATTTCATCCTTGCACTTTTGATTGTAATAATAAAAAAATTTACAATCATAAACTTCATAAAATACTTATTTATATATGCCAGAAAAAGTGCCTAATTGAGGACACATTACGAAAAAGATGGTTCAGTGTATTTTAAATAAAATAATACTAATTGAAATATTACAGTGAATTGGTATCAATTGCCATTTCTAAATTTGTTAGGATGAATTTTTGCAGGGGAAAGGGGATACCAAAAAGCTGCCTAGCTCAAATGAAAACATTTACTAGAGCAACCCCCAACAAAAAACCGTAAATGAGAAGTTTCAGGAAATATGAAATATTCAACACACACGTACAAGAAACATTAAGCTATAGTGATTCAAATACGTTACTTCATAAGACATCTTCATAGCTAGGATTGAAATTTGATTTTGATAATACAATCTCCTCCTTCCAATAGTCTTTAATTTAGCTAAACATTATGTGCCACTCAAATCGAGTGGGAAATACTTGAGTATACCGAAGTATTCTTCTTTATAATTACACATAAACCTATATCTGCCCTATTTACACCAAAATCTAGGTTGTTTAAAATAATCAATGAGTTCTTCACTTATTCTGTGCATGTAAAACCATTAATTGAACATGATTGTACTCAAAGGGAGAGAGAACATAAGCTACACCACTGAACATTGTTACAATCAACAACGTGACTACTCTCATGGAAAATGAATTTTTGACTAATATATTATTGTTGCAATCAATTGATATTTCTCAAAAAAATGGATTTCAGGAGGTTAGACATTCCAAATGATTAAATATTATGAAAAATTTGTCATTTACTTACCCAGCTGTCCCGTCAAAGTGGCTAAAGCTGGGGTCTTCCGCAGTTGCAATGCTGGAGCTTTGTCATGAATATAAAATTTAGTACAGAATGTGATACACATTGACACACAACTACTGCCATCAGAAATACAAACTTATCCCAGAAAATTCCATTGGTTGCTATTCACCAGCCATTGTTTCAATTGTTGGGGCACTTATGTGAAGGAAGTGGAAAATGCTATAGATTCAGTCAGACCAATCAAAAATGCTCCAAAGTGACACCAATGAACAGTAATATCCATTTTACTTCATTAAAAAATCAAGTGAATCTTAAACAATAAAGCAAGCTAAACAATAATGATAAGTTCTATAATTTCAACTGAAATGAATTAAAAAAATACCAACTGATAATTCCAAATGTCCATTTTAAAACATGGCTGTTTGATAAGGCCCGAATGACAAGAGCCAGTTAAGTGATTATTTTTCCAGTGCCTCTAACTGTTGCAAAGTAAGATTTTATTTGTGGGATCAAAAGTACTAAGTTAACACAGAAAACTACTAATTTGTAGAAGCTAATTACAACCAAGTTATCAAATTGTTTTAAGTAACACAAAACATGATTTTCATGGGACAACTTCTCATCAGTATGTACAGAAATTTGATACAAAGAAATGTATTCTTATTAATATATTCCATTTTTCCCTAACTACCAGCACATTGAGCAAGAAACATTCATGATACAACTGCATAAATAATTATAAAATTTCTTCTCAATAATATCAGCAAATGCGTATTTCAATAACTTTTCCAAGTCTTGCACATAATAAACAGTTCCCATTAATATGTTCACATTAAACTATTAAAGTATACATGTGCCCAAGGAAATCATATCATACCATGTTTTCTAGAAAGGAAAGCTAATTTTAAACTATAAACTAGGGATGGACCGATTCCGATACCGATATAAAGTATCGGCCGATATTTATGGTATCAGTAGCATCGGTATCGGCAGTCAAGTCAGTGCTTTTCCGATATTTTCAAATTTCAGATTTTTACCGCCAATATGACCAATCAAACGAGGTGTCGGCTTCTACCGCTAGACTGCTCTGGTACCAAATGCCATCAGTAAGGTTATCTAATTGTAAGACAGAGACAGTTTCAGAGTGCGTTTCTTTCGAACACCAAAGTTATATTTTTTTAATTACGTTAGATAATTAAAAATCAATAAGTAGGCAAATTAACTTATGACTACATGCTTTTGTTTTTACGATAAGGCAGTTTTTGCAATTTTCTCTTCCTTATATGGAATCGCGTGTCGAAGTAATGTCGTTTACTTAAGCTACTAAACTAAGCTACTTAAGTTACTAAAACTTTTTCAGTGAATTAAGTGTTTTGCCTGTGTAATAATGGTTGTTTCCATAATCTGGTTTCTTAGTTGGCTGAGCCAGTATAAAGATGCTTGTGGTGAAATGCTGAGTTTGTATTATACCTAGAATGGAGTAGTATCGGTATCGGTAATAGTATCAGGGGGAGGAGAACTGGTATCGGTATCGGAAATTTCTCGTATCGGTCCATCCCTACTATAAACTCAATAAACCCAGCCAACAATCTGTGGTTTGAGAGCACAAAAATCATGGAGGAGAGACAACTGATGGGAATAGAACAAGTTCTGTCATAAGGGAGAGTGATTGGAGGAGGAAGCTAAGCTGTCATCTTCATTCATCCCAAAACATTAGAGTAAGCTCAAGCCAATCAGGTCAAAAGCTCATGCTCTGCATTGAAAACGACCTCCTTTCTCCACTATTATCTGGGTATTAGACTAAAAATGGAGCTTCACTACTATTCAACCAACTATATAATAGTACTAAGGCTAAATCTGGTTTAAACAATTGAATGTACAAGGGCTGTTCAAATATAACAGGAATTTTTGTAAAAAAAAAATTGCATACTTTTAAGTAGACTCCTTATCTAGAGATACACTTATTCCATGGGTGTTTCCACTTCATCTTACAATCCTAGAGTGCTTCTCTGGATTTTACTTCTCTTTCCCATGGTGAACTCTCTTTAATGTTGTCAATAGCATCAAAATGGCATTCTTGAAGCATTGATTTTTTGAAGAATTTAAAAAAAGTCACAAGGAGGTAGGTCAGGTGAGTAGAGAGGCTGAGATAGCACGGTCATTTAATTTTTCTCCACAAATGTCACGGATTTACATTGATTAGTGGCCGTCGCATTGTCGTGGTCGAGGAGAGTCATTGTGCTCGGCTACTATCAAACAAGACACAAACTTTGCTGCAACCCGATGCATGTTCAATCTTTTGGTCAAAATGCCACAATATAACCCAATCAAGATTTAAATCTTTACTGCAAGTTTTCTGACAGTCTGACATTGGCTGGTGCACACCAGATCCTCAATTTTATGAGTGATACTGTCATCAGTTTACATCTAATGGCCTTCCTGGTTGAGGATCGTCTTGAACTGACAGACTACCAATTTTGAAATGGGGTAGATCATTCACAACACTGCACATGACAAAGAGCAATGTCTTCGTAAGCCTTTTAAAAATTTCAAAGGCTTACTAACATATTTCCAAATTTACACCCAAAATTTCATGTTGCAACATTGATCCCCAAAACTTGAGTATTGAAAAAATCGCCATGGCGACTAAAACAGCTTCAACTTATACAGGTATATGAATGATACTACCCAAGATTTTATCAAAATGGAAACCATAGCAATTCAGGAGGAAATTAAGAATACAGTGCTGATAACCAGAGGTCACAAGAACTATCCATAACCACGCAATTAAAAAATTCCTGATATTTTTTTGATCACCCCTTGCATATGAGCAAATCAACATTTTTTCTCCAAGTTCCATCGTAGATTTCTTCGGTATTGAAGCAAATGTTTCTGAATTCCGGGGGT
The DNA here is from genome assembly GCA_963169105.1 of Ceriagrion tenellum. Classification (NCBI taxonomy): domain Eukaryota; kingdom Metazoa; phylum Arthropoda; class Insecta; order Odonata; family Coenagrionidae; genus Ceriagrion; species Ceriagrion tenellum. Next base: position 85,264,432 of record OY720642.1, on the reverse strand, counting down.
TAACTGTGAGGACAGTTTTTTATGACAAGAGTTTCATCCTTATTCCAGTGGACATCTTCAGGTGACCTAAATATGCAGGTTGGAATATAAGTGAAACTGTAGAATACAAAAACTACCTATGCAGAGAACACCTGAGAACACAGAAGCATTTTATCTCTATGAGAAAACAAAGGAAGCTTTTAATTCTCTGTCAAAAAGTTAAAGTACACATAGAAAGAAATATAACATAAATTAATAAAAATAAAATGGAAATGTTTTCAAAATGTATGCTTCGATTATATGATACTTCATCACCACTGCCTTACCACTTTTCACTGCAAGGCCTTTACCTTTCGGTCAATAAAATACCGTGACAGTGGAAGAAGATACTTGAAAAATAAATGAGGGAAAGCTTTCACACTCATTCAATAATGCATCAGTAACAAATGCAAAGACAGAAATATAAGAAATGGGTGTAGAGCAGACTCATTCGAATATTTATTAACTTTTTGGAAAGAATAGACAAAAAATGAGCAACAAGTGTGAAGGAATATATCAACAAACAAAATTATTTTTTACTTCATTCCTAAATAAAATAAGTTGAAGAACAAAAACTTTACATTTTTTCCTTAAATTAATTCCCTAATTAACCGTGTGCTGCCAACAGTTGACTCCATTATTGCTGAGTTATGAGTAATTTCAATTGAAATGAAGTGGAAGAGTGTATATAGGATTCAACTGATTATCCAAAGTTTCTCCCACAAAATGCATGACAGACTAATTTCATAGCTGTATACAGGATGAGGATGAACTAAAATGGAAAATATTTGAACGCAGGGACAGAGATTTGCAGGGATAAGATTGAACATTAAGTCAAGCAATAGAAACTAATCACATGCAGATGCATACAGGTTCCAAAGTACATGTTAGGAAATGCAGATGTTCCTCAATGAGAACAGCAATATCAGAATTCACTTAAAAACAGGACACCCTGTGAACTAGCCAAATATAAGAAGCTAACCTCACAGATCAAGTCAAAAGGCAGCGAATATACGCTCAGGATAATTTCTGTAGGAATAGCTATTTATTAACATTTATTTTCAAAGTAGACTCTTGCTAACGGAAAAATTCAAAAAGTAGATTGAACTTACACAAACACTCTGAACATGTGGACAAATAATGCACCAACCATTCATTTACTTTTCATCCTGAAGCTAACAAAAATATCTACCTAACCATATATAAATTTCCTTTTTTTTCAGGATTGCAAGGAGTGTGTCAACTCCAAGCAAGACACATCCAGAGATGAGACACTACTAAAACACAAGTAACAGTCGAGTGAATTTAAAAATTCAAAGCCAATAACTCAAGATAGACAGCACCATAAATGGAAATGAGTAAGTTAATCATGTTCAACATTTTCTAATCATGTAGTCCATGTAAATGACAATGCTATATGGAATTTGTTATCAATCAAGGGGGGTCTCCCAGGGTTTATTAGGATATATATCAAACTAAAGGCTTCAGTGTACTTCAAATATACCAAGATTAGTGATATCAAATACATACATAATAACCTGGCATTATTCCCACCAAATTTTTGGAGAATATTTCCGAAAGTGCGTCTCATAGGTTCCACTGGTTAGGGAAAAAATATGCATTGTACCTCAACTACACTTTCACCGCATGTTAAAGAAATACATGAAACATGGCAAAAGACAAAGCATCAACCTATTATCTCAGAATTCCACGGTAATTGATCCAAACCTTTCATTAGGAGTAACATTCATCAGCATGGAGAATTAAATCAGGATAAATCCTATCTTTACAACAGTTTGAGATAAGATGGCATACTGTAAGGAATAAGCACAATAATGGTGTTGCGAGTAATAAACAAAGAATGACAAATTAAATTATTCATGCCAAAACTGCAGACACAACAAAGCTGTTTACTACCTCAATCGAAATTGTCCCATTTAATCAACCTAGTCAAAAGCATTTCAGGCAAACTCCAAAAATTATAAGCTGTTATAAAAGCTACTACACATGAGTAGTTTTCAGAAATAAAAATAAATTCTTCATAGGATTTACAATACTGTCATTGTGTCACTTTGGCAGGAGAGGATATTGACAAATTTAAAGTATTCCAAAAAGAAAAAAAATAATTTGAAAAGCAAGTATGACAATATTAAAAAAAAACACAGCAACTTAACATTAGGGACTGATTTTTAAATAATATTGGGGAGGATTCAAAACACAAAATAATCAGATATCACTGAACTCTCAGAGAACAAAATACAATACGGTAAAATAATAACTTGACATACGAGAAAGAAATATTATTGAGGCAGTGAGCAGACCATAATATTTCGTATAAATCATTTCTCATACCAACTTTGAGAAAGCTTGAATCATAATATATAACATTGTCAATACGAGAAACTTAGTCCACTCATTGAAATACTTTAAATGAATGCTATAAACCAATGTTTGAGAATATTATTTATATGTGGATTAGAGTGCTAAACCACGGCACATCAGTTTTCCCCTTTCCATTCAAAAGAATACATGTAACTCCTCATGAAGATGGAACTAAGATAACTGGTGAAGGTGTTTTCTCGCATTACTATATACATCATTAGCTAACATTCAAACTAGAAAAAGTGGCACAGTAGATTCTGAAGGGGAAGCTAGAGAAATTATTACTGTGTGCTAATTAAGCATTCTACTGCCAGCAAACTGCGAGGAGGATGTACTAAATTAAATGAACTTTTCTAAAATAATTATAATTTTTTACTCTACCTATATTAATTTTCAAAGAACTTTAGGATTCAAAATGTAAAAAATATTGAATCTATATCACATTTTGAGGGGAAATAAAATAATTTCACAAAGAACCTAAATCCTCATTGACACGAATCTCAAGGGGTCAGGCAAGAAGCTCGAGCTAAAATAACTGCAATAATGACTGAGCAACAAAATAAATTAAAAATAAGCTGACTTTTAGTTTTACTTCCATTAGTGCTAATATGTGCCACATCAATCTCTTTCTGCAAACTTTTTATATCCAAGATAAAATTATAGTGCTAATTAAATTCACACCTTGTAATTGTGATTCAGTAAAAATATTTTTTCTTAAAATACAATTAACACAAATTAAGCACCTAATAATGCTCATCGTTCGACTTTAAAAAAGATAAATTTTCTTTTGAGTAATCATGTTAAGAAATTTGGAAGAAATGAAAGCCTGAGATACCTGGGTATACCTTAAACCCTTGTGGCTCTTCACTCGATTTTCAAATGTAGCTAATCATAGCCAAGAAATGGTATTATACATTCCTTGAAATCAGGAAATATAATTCCCTTGAAGCTAGCTAAATGAAAAAAGGGATCAAGTTGATTGTTCGGAGGCTATGCAAACCAAAATTTGAGTTAAACTATTATTACTATGTAAGACCCCGTACTTTCGAGCCGGGACCAAAAGTTAAAGTTGTGATATTGCGAGATTCACACTAAGCGAATAAGTGCTAATGAGGATTTACAATATGTTTAAAGATGCAGATTGATATGTCAACCCCAGGTACCTTTGGCATTGGCATAAAATGCAGAGATATCGGCATGCTGGCAGTAGAACGATTGAATTAAAATTGGTTTTATCTCTTCACCAATAAAATATTATCTAGGGTAGAGGAGAGCAAACCACAGCAAGAACATATAGCACCAAAAGGGTGTTGGTATACCATGCTGGCGTTTGTGCATAATGTGTGGCTACAGTTAATTTACAAAGATTCCACAGCAAGAATGCCAATTGCATGCCTTAAGAAGACCTGAAAGAAGAATTTTACCGGGAAAGAAAAATACAAAGCTCCAGGACACAAGGATGATACACGACAGCTTTGTTTCAACTTCATTTATTAATTTCATGAGCTAGTAACAGTATTTTCCGGCTTCTAAGATGCAAGGGCATACATGACACAATGAAGTTATTGCCACATACTTGTCAAAAAATATATAACAGCTTTTCTCCCCTTCAATATTGTATACATGGATTCAGAAGTGATCTTTTATCAAACGATGCAAACACACACAACTGCATGTCACGATCCAGGCCATTGTCATGCCTTTTTCATTTACTTATATCTAATTGTGAGATTCATATCATGCACATTTTTACTAATTTTCTACAACAGATATAGGTACATAAGGCTACCGTTAATCATAACTAAGAACAATTTTTAATCAACAAAGCTCAAGTAAAACTGGTGCAAATTTCATCTGTGTTTTCTAATTTCAGTTTACTGGTATCATGTCGTTGAAATGTTAGCTTCGAGCCACTTGAACATATGAGTGAGGTTGGCCTTATACATGATGCAGGGTGATTTGGAGTCGATTACCAAGTGAGAAAACTGCTTCTTACAAGCCGGAAAATGGGATGATTTTTAACATTAAATTCAACTACATCAGGGTCATAAACTGGATTCAAACTGCTATTATTATTCAACGTCATCTCAAACATAGATGTTTCTTAGCAGAAAAATGCACGTCAATGCACGGCAACACGTTGCCAAGGAAATTATGGCAAGAAAATATTACCCAGTCGAGAGCAATGATGATCTGTTGTTCGCTTCCAATGGAACAGGATGTTATATACAAGATGATGAAACCCTCAAAATCCATCACATATCCAAATTATGTACTAATTGGTAAAATATTTCAAGCCCAAAATGAGGATAGTAAAAGTAGTATCAGTAAATTTAACTGAATTAAGGACTGTCCTTGAAGAATGGGTTGTGTTTTCAGTATATGATGCTTTATGCCATGCACAGCTGACATGCCACCCAGAAGTTAACCAGTCAAAAGAAAGTGCTGTAAGGTAATTTTGCGGAGGTATGCACATAAAAGTTCAAGAATTAATATAAGGTGTAAAGAAATAATAAACCATTACAAAGTATGTGATGCCTCTCCATGGAAAATTGAGTTTTTCAAAATAAATCGCCATAGCAGGTTTTAAAGTATCCTATACATGCATTTTCTATTATAATACGGAAAATTTTCCATTAAATGTTATCAGGTATGGTCTAATTTGCACCCATTCTCCTCCAATTACAGTAATCATCTAGACATCAGTTCCATGGGTAATTTTATCATAGAATTTATAGAAAAATATACTCAACCAAGCAAAGACTTGTATCTTATAAGTCCACACTAAGTAAAGCTATAATCCATTCCCCGTCTTCATCATACAAATAAGCAAACTCTCTCAACATTTCCAAAAATTTAGAAAAGATTAAAATCCTCACTGAATAATACAAATAAATATTTGCCATGGGTGTGTGACAGGCGGTAAAATTTCATTGCAGGGTGATGATATGATTACAATTTAATATTTTTTTTTACCAATTAAAAAAATAAAACTTAGGGCAGTAAAAAAACTGTGCAAAAAAAGGAAATATAACCTACAATAAATATGAAGGAACATAATTACAAACATTTTTTTATACTAAAGACAATGTAGCAATGACAAAGCCAAAATTTAGATAAACAATGGGAAACACCTGATGTGACTCCTAAGAAAAAATGAAATGCATATTGGAATGATTTCTAATAAGCACCACATTTATATACAATAAACAATGTTGGTGCTCGTGCATTTTTCATCAATGACTCCACTCATTTAAATATTAGGGAGTGATGAGAGACATTGTATTTATCATAACTTATGTGTAGTCAGAATTGATAAAATGAGCAAATATGAATAATTAAGAGCATTAGTTGGGATGTTGTCTCCAAGAAACTTGTGTATGTAATATGAGGCATTTAATGCACTTATAATCGCATGGATATAACTGGATATTCATGATTTATGTATCAAACGCATGCATGCTGATGCTATTACATTCCATGCTAGACAGAGCTGAAATGGGATTCTGTGAGCTTGTAAATATAGCAAGGAAATGGAAGTTGAAATATGCAAGAAAATATAACTCTGAAGGACCATGCAAAAAGCATAACTGATTTTCTATATTGACATTTTAATGACCCTAATCATTTTTTAAATAATACTGTATTTACTCGTGTAAGCCGCACACCTTTTTTCCGGAAATGCCTGTGAAAAAACGGGGGTGCGTGGCTTACACGAATCCTCCAGATTTCCAAGTAAGCCGCGCACCATTTTGCCTCAAATCCCTGTCGTTAGTTTCTCCAAAGTGAATATATCGATGTAAATTGGTAAGTATGGTGTGGTAGTAAACCTGTTAAGTATTTTGAAGTAAACACCAGTGTACTTTGAGATGCCATCAGAAACAACTGTGAATGAAATTGGCCAGAAGTCTGTGCAAGTACAAAGTGGTAGTTATGAAAAACAGGGTTGTACAGTGATGTTGACAGTATTGGCAGATGGGAAAAAACTCCCACCTCATGTTATTTTTAAATGAAAATCACTACCCAAGAAAGTAAAATTTCCAGCCGGTATAATAGTAAGGGCGCAAGAAACTGGTTGGATGGACAGTAACATGGTCTTAGATTGGATTTAATGTGTGTGGGAATCCCGTCCTGGTGCCTTACTAGGGCTGCGGAGCATGTTAGTACTCGACAGTTTTCGTGGGCATCTTAAAGAACCTGTAAAACAAAGGCTGCAAGAGGGAAAGACTGATCAGACGAAAATTCCAAGTGGTATGACATCTAAGTTGCAGCCATTAGACGTATGTATAAATAGACCATTCAAAGCGAACATGAAGAGCCTGTACACAGTGGAATGCAAGCACTATACATGAAGAAACTCCCACGGGAAAAATAAAAAAACCAGAGTTGACACAGCTTTGTCAATGGATTTTGGCATCATGGAAGATGATTCCAGAGGATTCAGTCTTAAAAAGCTTTAAGAAATGTTGCATTTCAAAAGACATGGACGGCGATGAAGACAGTGAGGTGTGGGACAGAGAAAGTGAGGACGTGATTTTCTCAGATCAGTAGCAGTGACGAAAACTAAAAATGAGAACTATCATGATATAAATATTCATTAGTGATTCACGATTCTATTTCCACAAATGCCATTTTATTTAGTTTATTAAGAATAATAACTGCTATTACACTGAGTATAGTTTTTCCGTGTGTTTCGAAACTTTCTGTGTGTCTTCTTGGATCCAAGATGTTACGGTGTTGTTAAATCGTCCCAGCCCACAAGCGCAGAAAGCAGACGAGACCACTGCTATCAGGCATCTATCAGGTACAGACAGCATTCTGCTTTTATTTGTTGATTTGCTGACGGATTTCCATAATCGAATGATCATGGGTTGAAATTGTATATAGTTCTGCAATTATTTTAGTTGGATATTTCAATTTGAACAGATGCCATTTTATCGCTGGATGATGTGATTGTATACAACTGTGATTTCTGTGTGATGTTAGGAGAAAAAGATGCACAATAAAACAGGCTGTGCATCGTGACAATATTTAAACGTAACGCAATACATTCATGAGAAAGATGCACATCAACACTTAACTTAGGCACTGAATTTCTATTAAAGAACGTGCATTCATGTTATGACAAAATGATGCAGGCTCAAGGGCATAAAATTGATTTTTTGATAAAAATATTTTATTTCCTCAAGAGCCTGCCCGAAAATGTGGGTGCACGGGATACACGAGGGCGCGGCTTACACGAGTAAATATGGTATATATTGAATAAGACTTTTTCATAGTTTAACCATCTGAGGCTGACTTTACACTTTATCACATAAAGCCAATAATTAGGTGAAACTATTAAGGTAACTAAAACAAAGAATAAAATCTAATAAGAAATAGACGATCACCCTATAAGAGTAATGTTAAAATCACACTCTGATTAAGGAAAATATTCAACAGGGTCCCCAAAATTTGGGTTTACTCTTTCTCGGTGGTTGCAGCCCTTCAAACACTGAGGAGGATACTTGCAGAGCGAATCATGCATATAAATTGCAACTTTAATCCTCATTGACACATCGCTGCACATTTCCTGACCTTGACTCAATTGCACCACTTTTACATATTACGTTATCTACAGCAGGCAAATCATGTAATGACAATGCCATACTTTTTGAAGAATTAGTTTAGCCAAGTCTTGGAATTTTGCTTTATAATTACGTTAATAATTCCTTGACTTAATGGGTGTCTGAAGAATTTGTTTGTTGCATACAGTATTCAACTTGTAGATGTAGATTATGACTTCAATTTGGCCAAGTAATTTACCAAGTCAAACATTCGTGAGCAAACTAACATCACACGATATGTTACTGCTGAACATAGCATTTCCCTTATATTACAGCTATACTGATTTCACAAAATAAGGAAAGGTGGTCTTAAGCATCTTCAAAGTTCTAATGAGATATTAGCCTCATGGATGTCAATGATCTTTCCATTAGAAAAAAATAGACCCTGCCGTATATCATTCAAATTCTCCAACTAAATAGCTGGCATAAAATAGTTATGGGATAAGGTTATCAACACAGTTCCCTAATGTGTTTCACAACCACCTTCCAGAGAGGTGATTAAATGACAGACAAGAGTATTATTTAATAGGTAACACGTGTGGGTTTAAAAAAAAGACAACATTTTAATTTTTATTTAACTGACAAATAAATAACCAATACAATGGCATTTCTACCTAACAGATAGTTATCACCAATGGCTACTATTCAAAACTGTACTTCATTCTGAAGGATTCAAAGCAAAATAAATTAATCAAAATGATTAAAAAGGCTATATTAATACAAAGAGTGAATAAAAACTTTTCAGCGGTCTCTATATATAACTACATCAGGCTTGAGTAAATTTCTCACCAAAACTCTGGGAGAGAGGTAAAAGAAAAAAAGAGAAAATCCACTAGCTTCAAAATGAAATATTTAATCAATTATAGTCATTCAATAACAAGAAATACTTATACTTTTGTTCCACCTTAATAATAAGGAATAACATAAAGTTCAATATCTGGAACTTTGCTGAACTAGTCCTCGTCATTCTATGAGTTTTGTGTAACAAGAAGCATCATAAAAAAGATGTCTCCCTGAATGGGAATGAAACATCAAGTTAACATAACCGATGCAATAAGGCACAAGAGAGCTTGCAGGACCTACTTTCAGACTTACTTCCTCTTACGCCAACTTCAGTCAAAACACCTCATGAGACTTACATTATAGCGTAATTGAAAGGACTCGGGGAGGAGGAGAAACAAAAACAGTGATCACCTCATCTAAGAAGACATAATGTAATGAAAGTCTAAGTCGATTCTCATTAATAATATGACACAACACTAACAAACTGAAGGGCACTGCAGTAGATACATAAATACGCAGATGAGAGGAATATTTAAGAGAAATTGAGAACTTTTTATGTATAAATTTGACAGCAGTAGTGGGGATTTATAAGCAGCTCTAAAAAATGTAGCCATGTTTTTGTATTTGCATTCATGATTGTGGGGTGAGATGGTGAATATAATCATGGGTAAATCCTAGTGAGATGAGAATACTGATACCAGTTAATTAGTTACAACAGATCTGTTAAGCTAAAACTCATACAGCAGCTAAATGATTGTCTAATTTTCATCCACACAGTGTATTTTCTATCAAAATGCTTCACTAACTTTTGAGATGTTGAACCAATGTAAACTGCATGAAGAGTTTTGAGACTGATATAAAAGTTACATAATATATAAAGGATGAAAGAAAATCATACATGTTGACAGCCTAATAATTAATGACTTGCCATTAGTTGTATTAAAATGCTGAGTGAAGTAATCAAAATGATTCCCTCAATATCTCTAACAAGACTCATGCCTCAACTTGATAGCATGCATTGTCTGTCCCTAAATGGGTTAGGCATTGATGACTTTCAAAAAATGCAATAAATGAGATAAACTTTACCAAGGTAAAATGTAATCTCAAAAGTGCAAAGGTCGAACTTTTTTGGAACTCCTTTCTATTTCATAATAGGAATGTCAAATCTGGTTTTTCCAAGTATCTACCAAATATTAAGATAAAAGAATAATCAACACTAAACACCCCTCGAAGGTCTTTAGAGTATTCTGCATATCCGTAATGCATTAATTAGAGGTGCTACTTTCCACCTAAGCAAAACTTTGCAAGTGTTGCAGCTTAAATAATTGAGTAGTACTCAAAAATGCAAGGAAAATGTGAAAACTTTGGAGAATAGGTAAAGGTTAAATAACTTGCTAAAATGGGCTCCACAGACTGGGAGCCATGTAAAGGGAATCATTGTGTCACTCCTCTTACCTTTAGACTTCGCTTTACTAAGTACTTCCTTTGCTACGAGAAGCATTTCTTCATTAGTTACTTCAAGCAGAACCTCAGTGAGAAGACGGCGAACTTTTAACATCTAGAAAAAAGAAAGAATCAAATAGTTTAGGGAAGAAAAAGCAGTTTTAAAAATTGAAAAGCATACCAAGAATTACTACAGCAAATTTCTTGAAACTTCACAAAGATTACTATAAATCTGTGACTCACATTGATTTACAATATTGTTTTTATTGAATACTTGGCAGTTATTGAAGAGCAAAGTTACACATGTCACTGTACCACTAAAAAATTGGACCTTTTTTGCCCAAATGCCAAAAATTTGTTTTTAATAATTATTCTAAATGTGAATAGAAAACAAAATTATTGAGAATGCAAAAATAATGAAAATTTAATGAACTTCCTCAGAGTTATTAAGGTTTAAACTTTGAAAATATTTCATTAATCTGAAGTTTTCTCACCATGATAAACAAGCACACACATTCTTTACTTCAAGATTTTACAACGCCAAATATTCCATTACATATTCAGTCACCATAAAATTTTTTAGAAAGATGTACTATCTTGACCACAAGAATTTCCAATGAAATAGAGCAGACTCTACTGAGCACCTTTCCAAATGGAACTTTCAAAATAATGTGAACGAGATAACTAGGAAAGCATGCTAATCAGATAAGGTCTTTTTTAAATGAAAAATTGCTAACAAGTAAACATCAAGTCAGGGAATTTTGGACTTCAATTTTAGCTCATCCCTAAATAGCTATCAATTTATCCTAAACATGATGACATCTCATTACCTAAATTACATGAAAATTACTGTGTCCCAAACGGTTGCTTCAAATTCACATGCAATTCACGAATAATATTACCAAACAGCACATTTGGTACATTAAAGATGCTTTCATGAATTCCCGTACTGTAGTTAATAGAGCCATTCTATGATTTTCATCCAAGTATTCATACAATTAATACACCTGGCATGAGATGATGATGCACAGCAATTTACCAAGAAGATAAACATTAAATCAGACGGGAGCAGGCATCACAGCAAACCAAAAAAATACGTGGCTACTTGGCAGATCTAATAACAAATGACATTAAAGCAAGGAATTGGATAACTTTTTCAGTGAGATAGTAGGCATGGCAAAGAACTCATCAGTGGGCAGAAACCCAAGTTGGGTTGTAGAGCCATGAAAGAAGAAACACTGAAGCAATTTATCAATCAATGTTTCACATCAAAAAGTCAAACAAACACACTAAGTAAAAAAAGGAGAGAAAAGTAATGAGGCGGTTTCAAAGAGCAAATTTTTACCACGAAAATTGAATTTTAACCTTTCCTTTATCTTCCAAGTGTATCTCTCCGGCACAAAAATTATGCCCCTCGACTGCCGAGCATGTTTGTTCCGCACCTAAAACTAAATTAATGTGTTGTGAAAGCTAAAATGGCTTTTCTTAACACCAGAAAAAGGAAACATCATTATTTGAAGTTTCTTGAAGAAAAACATGTTTAGAGTCTTAAATCTGACTATCCTAAATATGCAGTGTATGCTTTCTATTGTATACGTACTCCTGCCTCTTATGCTGACAGTGAGAGAGCATCCTCAGTATACAGTAATATTATGTCTGACAAAAGGACATCGATAAAGCCAGAAAATATGGAGACACTAATGGAACTCTATTTTTGCAAATAAATTCAATTTTACTTAATGGCAGAAATGTGGTTAAGAACCAATAATTTATTTTCCTTTCAATTTTTATGATTTCTATTGTTGTACTACTCAAACAAGCCTTGATGACCTTTTTCTTTAATATTACATAAAAACTTGCATAAATATCCCTTACTGTGAACGTTTTATTGTGTTTTAAAATATTTCCGAAAAAACATTTATTCACCGAAATTCAGGAATTTTATTCACCATTTTTCACCAGCTCTATCACCCATTAGAATTTCATTCAAATACACCCATTGTTAAGGGTTGAAAAAATTGTCTTCGATGGGATGCTCGGCAACATTTTTACCCAGTCGGGTTGACACACAAGTTTATAATATTGCATACACTACAGAATATGAAAAAGCTTTTTTTTAAATCATATCTCTTCAATGTTCATTTTATTTTCGACTTTTCTATGACAATATTGAATTTCACCGGAAATGAACCTATGTGCAAAATTTCAGATCTCTAGCTAGTCACGAAGGTAGTTAAAAATTGATTACAAAATTTGACCCTGACACACAAGTGAAGTTAAATAAAAGCTATTAAAAAGGAGCTTCATGACAATACACAGAGAATAATGGAGACACTGAGGAAGAGAATCATGGCCCTCTGGGGACACCTCAAGAGAATGTTCAGGAAATGACTTAAGAGAGAATTTGACTCCTTTGACCGAAACCAAAAAATTTAAATGGGAAGGATCATACAAGTCAAGTTAGACCTTAAGAGCAACATTACAGCAGAAGTGGAAAACCAAAGCGAATTCTAGGATAAAACTTATTCCACTCACAGTTTCCAGTAGAGCTGGGATTTTAGATTCATTTCGATGATTCGATTCATGCAATTTGGTTCATGCAAATGAGTCATTCTTTCAAATGGTTCATAATGAACCAAATGACTTCAAAAAACCAAATGACTTCGTGAACCACTAGCGATTGAACCGACTGAATACAAGGAATGAAAACTACATCCACCGAAGATGTGATTATCCAAATTATCCAAAAATGTGAAAGTATGAAATTCCCTACGTGCAATCTATAAAGATGAAATTTAATAAAAATATCCTAGTTGCTTGCTCAGGAATTTTCAATTTTCCACCAAAGATATTACAACATGTTAACTATTAGATCTGTCGTAATTTCTCGTCCACAGTCCGATTCAAGAGATTCAAGCAATTCTTGATTCTTTTCAATTCCTTTGGTTCTTGCAATTCTTTACGAACCACTAGATTGAAGAACGTGATTCAATTCATTCGGTTCATACCAACGAATCGTTCATAAAGAACGATTCACTCATGAAGGACACAGCTCTAGTTTCCAGGATAAGAACAAAAAAAATAACGGGATATGGAGAGAATACAGAAAACAGCATATGCAAGAGAGAATGACATAATGGTTGAAATATACAGAGGAAAAAGAAAGGAAATCATGAAAACACAATTTTATATTGCCCATAGATGGCTAAAATTGTATGAGGAAAAGGAAACAATGAAACTTACGGTCTCCTGCATCAGTTCTTCTCGGGATAAGGTGGGAGGGGGCGATCTCCCTCGAGGACCTTCATCGTCATCGAGGACCTCGGGCGCTTTTCTCCTTCCATTTGGATAGCCAGATGAAGCTTTCACATTGACACTGGTCTCCTGCGGAGAGGGGGATGGCGACCCTGGACTTGAAGCATCTTGAAAGCGAGATCTTTTCCGCCGCTTTAGTGGCGCCAGCCCAGCTCTCCACTCCATCGACCTGTCATTTATTTCCTCAACTGCTCCGCCATCATCGTCCTCCTCGGAGTCACTCTCCTGAAAAAAACCAACAGTCAGGGTGGGTGTCAAAAAAACACCTTAGCCATTTGAACTGGGTAATCAGCACCATCAGATTTCTGAAAAAAAGAAGAAGAAAATGGTGAGCTCCATAAAAATGCTTCCAAAAGTATGACTGTGAAAAACTCAAATACTCTGGATTCAGCAAAAAAATAGTATCTGGTTAAAAATGTTAAGCACTATAACATGATCAATTAGCATAGTTCATATGAATTGAACAATAAGCTTCAAGTTATTTATCTATAAATTAAGCCATTCTGGAACACTCCAGTCAGTCCATTCTATAAAAGAAATCTCTGAACTATCCCCCCAATTCTTTTAAAAAGCCCATCACAACCAAAAAACAAAACTAAAAGAAAAAGCAAACTTCATAATTTACAAATGAAGGCCTTCAAAAGAAAAGTAACAAGAATAAGTTGACATATACAAAAACTATCCTTTTAACCATTATTTGTTACAGTAACAACAATTCTCCATTTAAAATAATGAGAAATAAGTAAACTCTCACATTGTGTACACGCACAGAAAATAGAGTTGAGCAGTATATCATCTTTCCTGAACAACCTTCACATACTCAGACTCTCACCAGTAAAATCTGGCCTTTATAACCAGAGCCAAAATGAGCTTTCATGAATTCATGTAACTGTATTACTGCCATCAGTAATGACAAGCTTGATTTTGCAGAATTGTTACAAGGTTATGGACCTTACAAAGTCACTCAGCTGTAGTTGCTCACTGCTATACCACAGTTATCAATACTGTTACAATGAAAAATGAAAGTCTCCATTTTCAAGAAATAATTGCAAAGATACCTGATAATTGAACATAAGCAAATCTTGCAACAATTTAACAAGTTTCAATTTTACTCCTGTACGTAAATGATGCCGTATCTTTCCATCACCACTGGGTAACACTTGGTGACAAAACACATAGATGTAGTGCCCCTCTAATCAAATTATCCTGTTGGCCTCTTCCACTTATATTGTTTACTTCTGTAGAATAATAATAATCAATGGTACAAACATATTAACTAGTCAAGCAAGAAAAAGAGCAGTAAAAAGCCAAAATTCTAATAATCACAGAGGCCTACATCCGAAGAGTGAAAGGACAGGAAGAGGTTGCAGGAATTAAGATCACCAAGCTGATTCTATTTCAATGAAAACTGTCACCATAAATGATATGCTGGCTGTAATTTGAGAGACATACAGGTCCATAGAATACTCCACATATCAACAACCACAAAGGAAATCTGAGCTCAATGAAAAAAAGAATTAACAATTTAAAATGTTTCTAGAAGGTCATGATGTCACAATACAGCCATTTTATGGAACCAGCTACTTGAGGGTTTATTGTAAAACGGGAATGTACAGAGAAGAAATATTAGGAGCCTGATCATAATCTCTAAACAGACAAAACATGAAGAGAGCAAATATATGATGACCTCGGGTCTGTTTCTCAGAGCTACAAGTCTACAAGTCACGTACTGGTCCAAAAAAATGACAGACGTCATTGAGACCATATATAACTAGTATTTTGACGATTACAGTATATCTTGAGAGTGTACCTTGTAATGTTTCCTTCGATAAATATTCTTAACATCAACATACAGCGCATTACCATGAAATTTTGTAATAATATTATGTTATAAAGCTGTTATTACTGATAAAAACCAACTCAACATGATATCTTGACACATAAGATTTATGAATAACTGCCATTTAGAGCTAATCCTTCAAGAAATGCAGCAAAATTTAGGATTTTGTCTTATGACGATAGGTTCTCCCGAAAAACACATTGGAGTGGGATCTTTTAAGATAAGTTACGAAATTAAAATACTTTTCAGGAGATATTTAATCATTTGTATTTACCCAAAAATGTTTCACCGACTTAAAGATTGGAAATATTGCTAGGTACACTCTCAAAATGCATCATAATCATCTAAATATGAGTTGCGTATGGTCTTTAAGACGTCCACCATTTTTTTGGACTAGTTCAAGTCTTCGGTTTGGTACATCTGAGTCACACATCTGCGTACGAAAAACAATTTAAGCTCTAATTACGTGCTACTTGGCTTTCACTTGTTTGTTGATTTGTTTTCGTACGAAATTCACAGCAGTCGAGAGAAAATAATTAAATATCCTGATGTTTCACACTCTTTAACTTATTAGTACTAAACAATTACTTACCAATTCATTTCTGTTGAATAATATAATCATTAATAACAGGAAATACGAACTGTAAGTTACAATAAATGTTATTGTCGCCATCATACGGTATGTTACCATGAAGTTTCGTTAGGATATTATGTTGTATCGCCATTAATAGTGGTTCAATAAAGATAAAAATCAACTAACTATGATATCTTGAAATGTAAGGTTTATTAATACCTACCATTTAGAGTTCATCCTATAAGAAATACATCGAAATAAAGGATTATATCTAATGATGTTAGGAGAACCCGAAAACTCGCATTCGCTTGGGATCTTTTAAGGTAAGTTGTGACATTAAAGTACTTTCCATCCCATATTCAATCATTTGTATTTACCCAAAAACATTGCACTAACTTTTGAATAGGAAATAGTGCAAGGTGTACGCCCCAAACGTATTGTAATCATCAAATTACGAGTTATGTATGGTCTTGATTAGGCCCGCCATTTTCTTTGGACTAGTAGAAGTCATTGGTATATCTGAGTAACCGATCGGCCTTGTGAAAGTAGTCACGTGACTTGTAGACTTGTAGCTCTGAGAAACAGCCCCCAGGTAAATTCATTGATAAAGGATAAAAGGATAAAAACACTATTGGATAAAAATAATAGCAACACAACAGAAAAGTCCTGGATCCCAAAAACACCCATATAAAAGAAGAAATAAGCACTCACAAACTTGCTCCTTTTAGGGATGGTGGCCAATCCATCCTCCTTATCACTCAGATCCCTCACAGCCAACTCCTGGTCCTTCATTTTCTTCGCCATCTCCTCCCTCTCCTTCATCATCCTTTCCCTTTCAAGCTGCTTCATCTTCTCTCTTTCCATCTTCTCCAATCCTTCACGAATCCATGCAGGCAACTGTCTCCGTTTGGCAGCATCTTTAGTGAAATGACAACATAACAATTACAGAACTTGAAAGGCTGATCACACAAGACCAATTACCACACTTATGAAAATTACAAGTGCCAAAAATCCTGTATGTAGAAACCCATACCAGGTAGCAAATGTGTAGAAGAATGACAGCAAATCAGCAGCGTCCCTTAATCTCTATGATGCGGTGTAGAATGATATTAAGTAATTTCATTGTGAAATGAAAAAAATATAAATAAATATACTTACTTTTTTTAAATTATATGTGAGAGAGAAATAAATCCTAATGTCAACAAAATCTATGTATAGGGAAGTAATAAAATTTATATAATAAAATTATTTCATTTAAGTGTTAGCTAACAACCAACACAGTATGAAAAACAAAAGATTGCTGATAAAGCAAATATTAACTGGTATAATATTAAAATATGACATTTCCCTTGAATTAGAGTATATGTTCCAAATAGAGTACATGTGCCAAAACATAATAATGAAGATTTTAGAAGGTCTTACTTGTATTGTGCAACTACAATGTTTAATCACCGAACATTCCATGTTGCCTCTGCAAAGAATGTTAAATTGTTTCTAAGAGACTTGAAAACATGGATATTTTCTATAGACAATATTGAAAAATACTTCTAAATATTCAACTACAAAGTGAAGTGAATAATGTATAATTTATAAATTTATCTGTATGTTAATAATCTGGTTCATGACCATTGGTAATTACTAATTATGTTTTTTTTTTTGCTGTTTGCCATCCCCTAGCCTTGTTCTTGTCATGAAAACATGATTTAAAAAACTGTTTCTTGACTTTATAAAAATCAATGTTATAATGTTCTGTTTTCGCTGCACCAGCCAGCTGTTTTTTTTCTTTTTTTCCCTAAGATAAATTTATATGATGGCAGCTCCAACACTGGTTGTTTACCACAGGGGTGCCTATAATCCACCAAATATACATTTACTTTCAAAGTTATTTGTTGTAAAATTTAGTGGAATAAATATTATCTTCTAATACTTCTGGCAGGGCACGGAAAATAATGTGAGCAGCACAAATGCAACTTTGAAGTGGTAGAAGATAACACAGGATTGTCTTCATCTTTGTCTTGATTACATTTATGAGGTATTTCCTATTCCACAGATGAGATAACAAGAAAATAGAATAAATGATAAAAGCATTTATTTGAAATAGTCATTCTATATTTCACTTCCTTGCCACTCTGATGAAAATGGAGATCAGAGGAATTTCAACTGCCTGAGGAGAAAATGCAGGCATTGCACTATCCAGGATTTTTCATTCCAATTGCAATTTTAGATAATTTAAATTCCTATTCTCTCCTCTACTCCTATGTTTAGGAACTACTGTTCCGTAGGAACTCCTATTCCTTAACCCTTACACTCCCAAGCGGCCTAAATTGGCCGTGGCCATACCAGCCAAAACTCCCAAACAGCCAATATATCGGCCGCTCGTTTCCGAGGATATTGTTCAGTAACAAAAATGTCTATGGACTTAAAATGCCTTTTATATGAAAGAAAATTTTTTTCGTCATTTGGTGGTATTTGTAAAATATTTTCGGCTTTACAGTATTTTCAGTCTCTTATTTCAGCACCTTGCGTGAATATTTTACCGGCTGCAGCAAAGATTGTACGTTGTTCGATAATTGTATATAAATCAGAACTCTATATAGCTTCCGTTAAAACCTTTTGGAAAAAAAAAACTGAAGATGATATGTTATCGAAAGATATTTTATTTTCTTTTTAATTACCACTAACATTATGTCAGTATTTCTGATGTATTGAATTTTCATTTCATCGTGGAAAATGTCACTGCGGGTGACTAATTCTCCCTTGATGTTCGCAGTGAACACGATTTTTCCCTACAAGATTCTATGTTACCAACAACTACTCCTTACAGTTTATTTTTCTTCTGTAATGCATTGCATCTACATAATTTTCTAGTCCTAAACTATCTAACAAACAGTTAGCAACTGTTATGGTAATAAACTCAGGATATTGTCATTTCAAATGTTATAAAACGGTATACGTAAAAATATACTACATTGGAAATGTATTACATGAGCCTATCACAATAACTGTTGGTAAAATACAATGTAGCTTTTCATTCACGGTGAAGATATCCAGGTGATATCATCTGGCATAGTGAAAGATTTTTTTCTCACAGAATACAGTGGAACCTGGTTAGCACGTTTTTGAAGGGGACACAAAAAATGAACGTACAAACCAGGAAAACGTGCTAACCAGGATAGTTAATATAGCAATCCAGGTGGTCGAAATCGGAGGAAAATCTGTAATCTGCTTCACAACTCGTTTTCTTTCCATTGTAACTGACCTTACTATCACAACACGTGCAATATGAACAACTCTCCGCTCTAGACCTACACTCCCACTCAATTGTTTTAAGTCACCAAACATGTGAAATGCAAATGGATCAGCACTAAAATGCCTAGTGTTGATATTTAATATGTTAACTAGAGAGCGTCGGTTGTTTATATTACCCAAACTATATTAGAGAGGCACTTGCGGGTTGCATTTCGGCAATTTACTGAACGTACTAACCAGGAAAGCGCGAGGATTTAAATCGAAGTAACCAAATAATTTTACCAGTAAATTGGCCTAATTGTACCAGGACCATGAGAATTCAACGTACTAAGGAGGAAAACGTGCTAAGGAGGAACGTCCTAACCAGGTTTTACTGTACTGCTGACTAATGCTCCGAGGAACCGCCATAAAAGCGATGCATCCACAATTTTCTATCGTCAAATGATACTTTGTTATCTTTGCAATTGAATCATTTTATCCTTTCTGACTCCACTTCCTTTGTGTGAACGCCTTTTCAGGTCTTCGACTGCGTGTCTCCCTTTGGAGTTCTAACAGCTTAGTTCGAAACCACATGCGTGTGTGAGAGCTGGTTGGATACCTTCTACTGCGTTTTGTTTCGCAGAAGATATTCATTTGATAGTGTATCAATACAAGAATTTTTGTAAAACTTGAGCATTCTTTTGCAGTGGAGAATATTTTTTGTAAAAATATAACAACACAATGGCTGGATCATCGTACATAGGAGAAAAAGATATCTTGAATATATTGGACAATTCATCCCATGAAAGTAAGACTGATTTCTTTCAAAGTGACAGTGATACGGGGGATGACAGTGATGAAGATCAACATTCATATCAGTCCTTTGATTAGCAGCGCAGTGATGAAGACAGTTTTAATGGAGAATGGAGAGAAGTAGTGCCACCTGAAGAATCGACTCCCATACGTTACCATTTCCAGGAAATGACCGGCCCCAAGCATGAGCCTCCCCATAACTCTCCACCAATTCAATATTTTCAACTGTTTTTCACAGATTCTCTTATTTGTTTCTTCGTCACTGAAACTAATCGCTACACCCAACAGCACATCTCCTCTCAGTCTGGATGATTATCACCATCAGTGAAGTGGGAAAACATTTCATCTGCAGAAATGAAAGGATTCTTGGCATGCATTCTGAATATGGAAATAATCCGGAAACCAACCATTGCTTCGTACTGATTGCAATCGACATCCCAAAGTACTCCCTGGTTCGGAAAAATGTTTCTGAGGAATCATTTTCAGCAAGTTTTGAGATTTTTCCATTTGGTATACTCTAAGAAGTGTAAAGCGTACAATGATCCCGGTTATGACCCTTGTATCCCCTACCAACCCATTTTAGATCATGCCAATAAAGTATTTAGATATCATTATGCCCCTGATGAGAAACTAAGCCTGGATGAAAGTTTAGTAGGGACAAAAAACCGGTCAACTTTGCAGCAGTACCTGCCAAATAAGCACCATCACCCCTGGGGAATCAAATTTTGGATGCTTTGCAATGCGGTGTCAAATTATTGCATGTGTTTCTTTACATATAAAGGTAGGGCAAGCGAGGAAGAAGAATGGAGAATACGGAGCATGGACTACGATACACAGTGGTGATGAAATTTCTTGGGGAGAATAATTAGAATTGGGGAATAAAAGCGCAAGGGCTACCATGTTTTTGTTGACAATTTTTTCATGTCAGTTCCACTAGTGCATACTCTTTATGAAATGGGTACGTATATTACAGGCACTGTCAGGAAAAACCAGAAATACCTACCAGAACTTTTCAAGAAGTTTTCTGTCGGTCAGGTGTATTACCACGCTGGGTGTGTCTTAGCATTTGCATTTAGGGAAAAAAGTTCTCAAAAAGGACCTGTGATGCTCCTTTCGAGCAAGTCAATAGTAGAGGATAGAGAAATTACAAGAGTGAGGCATGGCAAGGAGAAAAAAATGTGAAGCCAGGAATAATATTCAAGTTTAACAAGTTCACGGGAGGAGTAGACACATCGGACATGATGCTGTACACATATGAAATGAAAGGAAAACAGTTAAAATTGGAAAAAGGTAGCATTCAACATTATTGGAAGGATGGATTTGAATAGCTACATATTACACAAAGAGAATGTTAGAGGACCTGAAAAACCTTTCGAAACTTTTGTACACAACAAATGTGATAAAAGTGTTAGGGGAAGAATGGTTGAGGAGAAGGGAAGATTCCAAAGTGAGTGAACGTGGTTCACCACGAATTAGGGAATTGGGAAGCAACAAAGAGTCCAGGTGCTGTGTCTGCAGCACAAAGGAGCAGAGGAGAAGATCCAGGACAATGTACGTCCGATGCAACCGGAGATTGCATGGTGAGTGCTTATCTAAACATAAGTGCAAGACCAAGTGAGCGTGAGTAGATTACAAATTTTCATATACATGTGATACAAGGAGATCATAAGTGCAACTAACCTCATAAATGACATGGAAAATACATCCAAAAAATGTGGAGTAAAGGCAGACGTTGTCATGCAGTATGTTATCCTCCGACATTTCACAAAATTTAATTTCTATGCTATGGCACTTCAATTGTTTATTTTTAAATAACTAATATGTTAACTACAAAAGATATACTTATTTAGATTTCATTTTTAAAGTATGTTATTTATCGTATTATTCCTTTTGCTATTCACTAAATTTAACATTAAGGTAATTTCATTAGTTACGCAGCGGGAGTATGTCTCAATATTTCTGGTGGCAAGGTTTACTATGTATTTTTTATGCCATAAACTATGGAAAAATATGAACAAAGTTAAGCTAACATATTAACTATAAAGTATACTATGTAAATATGTACCTGATGATCCCTACATATGAAAACGGTTTATGGGTTAATATTTTAAATAAATTTAATCATAAAAAATTAAAAATTGGAGTTGCTTTTTATTTGTTTATAACAAAACTTAACAGGCATGAGGAGAAATAAAATTGTTAATATAAACAACCAACATTTCTTCAGAAGTGTGCATTTGTTAATGTTACATGTTGTAAAATAAAGACAACAGAAGTTTTTAAAAGAAGAGAGAAAATTTCTTTAAAATAGGGCTGGTATTTTTGGACAACAATCCCGAAAAAAGGCTTGGGAGTGAAAGGGTTAAAAAATAAATATACACATAAATAAATACATAATTTCCAGTTGAGATGTTAGGGTTTTATAGCTTAACTTCCTTGAGATAGTAACAAGAATTATAAATAAGAAGTACACTGAACATAGCCTTGATACACAGGGGATTTTCTAAAACAGACGAATTAGAGGAGTCAATTCCTGTAACACTTGCCTAGAACAGTGCCACCAGACTGATCCTCCTCTTCATCCGAGTGCTCAGACGGACCATGCCGGCCTTGATGATCATGATATGGACGCCCCTGCATGCCCTGCTGACCTCTGTTCCCCCTCCAATCACCATGGCGGTTGTGACGAATGAATGGAGAGGGGCCCATATCAGTGCCTCCCTCTCCAGGACCCCAAAACCCAACCTTCAAAACAGTCAAAAAAGCAAATAAGAACCAGGTAATGAGCAATCTTGATAAACCATGAGAGCTACTAGAAAAGTCAACAAAAATGAAAAGATTTCATATAAGCCACAAAGAAAAAGAATATTTCTTTTGTTAAAGGTTTCTGCGGAGAGCAGGTTTTCTTTCCAATTCTTCTTCTGGGATTCGGCCACGTTGTTCTTTTTTCTGACAATGTCTCTCCTCCTCTCCTGTCGTATCTTCAGGTTGAAGATACGAGTGCTCCTTTGTCTACAGGAAACCAAAGTCCTTAGTGGGGAAAATTGATACTTTCCATGATCCCTTAATCAGGTAAGCCATCGAAAAACCAAAATGCCCTCACAACTCGAACAGAGAAGATGGCTACCATCAAGTAACTTCGCAGAAAAGAATGCCACTACAAATCAGGAGAAAAAAAATGCCATCAATAATGGCAGCCAATTAGAAGCGACCGACCGAACTGACTCTACTACATATATATAGCCAAAAGAAGCACTCTCATCTTCAACCTGAAGACGCCTCCAGGAGAGGAGGAAAAACATTGTCAGAAAAACAATGATGCAGTCAAACCCCGGAAGAAGAAATGGAAAGAAAAAGAATTTTACTACTATAAGAAGCTAAAGTTCATTTCGTGTGTGCCATCTATTCCTTTTTACTATGCAAAGCCTTTTCATTTTCAATGAGAATGCAGCAGAATCCACCAAGTAATGCAATACACTGTCAAGTTTACTGAAAACAGAATGGACATTAGCATTAACGGCAGGTAAACAACAGTTGCCTTTTTCCCCAAACTATTAAATCCAGCATGGAAACAATTAAATACCACATACAAATAAGCACTATCGAAGAAGAATGATGAATACAAAATTCATACGGAGCAAAACCTTGAAGAAGTTCCAGAAGGATTTAAATAGTAAAGAAGTGATACTCATTTATGCTCAATGGGTCATCAAAGACCAATCTGGAAAAAAATTTATAACAGCCTTAAAAACATCCTTGGACTTATTTTTACAACAATTCCATTGACTATTTCAGATATAAACTTAAATCTTTTGAAAATTTAGTACCTATATGCATGCACAACTTACTTATTTTTAAAATTAATTTTCACACTTAAATTTCAGTTTCTGTTTGAATTATCAATTTTTAAATGTTCTTCCCTATGAAATATTTTTTTCTTAACAATGCTTTTTGTTTAGCAAAATTTCAACTAAAATGAACAACTATTAATCAGACCCTTCCATTTTCTAGATGCAATAATACTGATGAATAATACTGATAGGTTAGTAATGACCAATAGAGCAATTTCCAACTAATGACAACATTCTAAGTGTGGCTACACTGCACATGGCTAACTAAGTATCAAATTTCCCCATAATACAGAAATGCTAATTTTAACAATCCACAATAGTCAAACAATTAAGTACACAATCTGGATTTCAATGTTAATGCATCATTATCAGGTGCTTTAAGGGTGATGACGACTAAGCATTAGTGCTGAAATCCTGGTTGTGCACTTAATTTTTTTATTATTGTGGATTGTAAAAGTTAACATACCCATTTAATAAAATGGAATTCCACAGAGTCAAGCCTCATATATTTGCATTAAATTTCCCTAATTATCAAATCCACGGTAATAAAGGGTTCTCCCTTGCATATCACTATTTTCTACTGCATGAATACTTGGATACAAGTGCTTAATTGTGGACCCCAGAAGTCAAGGGGTCTAAATGACATTTTTGAAAAAAATAAGTTAGGTACAGGAATGGGATGGGAAAATATTAATCTTTTAGGTGGTAAAGGGATCCAAGTGATTTTATTGACAGGTGCTGCTATCTAGGGTTATGTCTCTTAGCTACTTAGTGGGTTGTACCAAACATTTTCAACTTTGACTTAAGTTTTCTCTAAACAATGGTTTTGTTACTTAGACCCCTTGACTTCTGGGGTCCTCAATTAAATAAAGAATGATCATAATAAGGAATTTTGTTTACTAACTCACTAGCAGATTTTGAAAGACAGCCATTTTACCATAAACACATCTAAATAGGTTGTGTCCTTTCTGATAATTCCACAGGGTGAGTTTTTTAGCATAAAATTTTAGAAAATTATAAATCTTCTGATTTCTCCAGCTGTCATCATTATAACGAAATTCCCATCTAAGATAAAAAAGCATTAAGTTTAGTAGCCATATTGAAAGCAATACTAACTATTTTTGCATAATTATTATAGAAATTAATAATTGTGGAGAAGCACCAAGTATTCTTTTCAATTCCTTGCATGAAATAATAAAAAGATGCAAATCTGGTAAAACATTTTTGTAAATGGTCAAAGAATGGCCACTGCCTTATAGAATTGTTGAATCTTTTTTCTGATTTTACTGTTTCAGAAAGTGTTTTATATCACTGCAAACCAAAAGTTAGTAAAATATTCAAAGATTTCTTGTTTTCATTGTGCAGAATTAAAAGTTCACTATTTTACCACAGCCAAATGTAAATTGATATTTTGAAAATAGTTAAAGATTCTGTTTTAAGAAGATGTTAAACGTTATTTCCTGATTGTGTCACTGAAATAAGACATACATTATTTCACTGCTAACCAAATGTGAAGAGAGCATGTTAAACATTGATGGCGGCTCAGTTCAGGTTTTGACCTTGGAGACCACCTAAAGCTTCCGTTGAGTTCAAGGTACCAAGGGATGATTGCTCGATTTGCCAAGTTCGAAAACAGCCAAAGTACTTTTTCTTACAATTATGATATAAATTAATAATAATTCTACACCTACTTTACACCCTGCAAGCCAATGTATGGGCATGTGGCAGGGGAGGTTAGGTCACCAGCCATGTAAAGATGTAAGTCTTTGGGAGGTGAAATGGCGACATGTATTATAGGAGTGTATTTAGTGGAGCACAGCTTTTATTGTAAATAATAATTGTAGAGAAGTACAAATTATTCTTTTCAATATGGATACAACTGATACGACAAAGTGACACCTGATGTCATTAAGTTTACGCATTAAGTTAAAATAACATAAAAAGTAGGGATGGGCTGATCCAGGTTTTTTTTCGGATCCAAATGCGGATCCGGATCCTTCATTTCGGATCCTGGATCTCAGTTCTTATTTTCGGATCCTTGGATGTATTCAAGGGAATATACAATTCACAAATGATAATAGAATTTAAGCCTTGGAGACTTTATTGAAAATAAACAACATAAAGTTTAAAAATGTTAAACTTAAATATTAAAATAAAGATAATGTCGATGCCACAATAATACTAATCCTTGATTGTTGTCATGTTTACGCAATGACTGTTGTTATACCACATCTTGAGAATAACGAGATGGATATTAAAGGGTGAATTTGATTTAAATTCAGCAAAAGCCGGTTGTCGAATGAAGTACATCAAAAGCATTCTATTTGTTCGGCAGAAAGCCGCTGATAGCCAACAACAGCCGGCACTTCAATCACTTAAAACTCTTTGATGCATATCTGATATACTGTAGTATTTGGATCCAATATCAGTATCTCATCCCATGTAAAGATCTGCAGATCTTTGGATCCGCAGATCCGATCCGACCATCCCTAATAAAAAGCATTTTATTGAAACCAACCTGACCAAAGTGCTCCACTCCTTCAGCACCATGATTGTAATCAAACGATGGAGGGTGGTTGTGCTCTCCATAGATGGGTCCTGTGGCATTGTGTGGCGGGAAGGGAAAGTGTGCACCCATTGCATGCGCTGGAGGTGGTACGCCAACAGATACCCCCCCAGGAGGATCCTTGCCACCGGTTGGTGGTGCGACGTGAGGATGTGGGTGGTTGGGTGGTGGATGGGCTGGGGGTCCAGTCCATGTCCCCGCGGCAGTGCCAACTCCGGGTCCATGCCATCCAGGACCCCAAGGCTGTGGCTGCTGCCAGTTGTTCCAGCTTCCCCAAGTGCCACTGCCATCTGCGGGAGAGACAAAGGGTTCTCTTTCAACAGACATGATGAGCAAGAGCAAGAAGTAATGTGCCACCATATTCTCCTCATTATTATAATTAATGACCCATAATTATATTTGCCCAATTATCATTTATACTCATGGCCATATTTCTGTGCCAGCTATGCAAAGGGAGTTCAGTTGAAAATGGGAAAAAGATGAGTTAACATTATTGGCAGGTTAGAAAAATGAAGGGCTACTAGATGGTACATCATCTCAGTCATGAGAGAAAAATTAAAGCTATTGGATGGTAAAGGGTTCTCTGGAGGTAATGGATGGTACAGTGTTCTATGTACCATCCAGTATATTTCATTTTCCTAACCTGCCAAAACTGATAACTAATTTCGGCCCATTTGGAATTATCTTGAGGTTCATTTCACTTCCACTAGTTAATCTTATAGCTTAGATAATAACTGAAAATCAAAGAAATGTGATCATCAAAACACTTCATTAACACTTAATCAATTTTACAGCACTTTCTCCTTTTGGAGCAATATTCACTGACTTATAACATTCACACTGATTACTTCAAAATATCATCACAAAATAACTTCAATTGACAAACTTAACCTTTCAATTGCAACTCCTCTATTTGCTGACTTTTACCTTCAGGTGTATAAAAAATACATATACGTGAAGGGAAAATGATAAAAAGGTATTACAGATAGCATATGCAATCAGCATTTCCCTGATAAAGATAATAATGTACATACACCCATATGTTTTGTGACTGTTTGCTAAAGACACAATGCTACGTTTATTTCACTGTTGCTAACCTAAATTATTTCCTTCTCATCTTGCTTTTCCTCGTTGTATTGATTTTTTGGGCACTACATCACTATATGGTTAAACCATTTGCTCACTCTGAAGTTGCTCGATCCTTAGTGGCTAACTAATATTTATGATTTAACCTTCACTACCCCGACTACAGCCTATTTGGCCAATTTATATCTGGTGAATAACAATAACAACAGACGAAACACAAACACCCATGCCCTGAGTGGTGATAGTTCCACCCAGGTGGGAATCAAACCCGAAACCCTCAGTGTAGCAGGCGAGGACTTTACCCCATCAGCAGTCGAATAGGTATAGGAATCGCGTTGCTAGCTACTGTTTGCAAACATTAGCAGTAGCTACCTCATAGCAATGGAAGAACCTGACTTAACAACCTAGATTTCATTGATGAAGGTCAATAATCAGCAAGGTGGGGCAACGTTACAATCAAAGCAATTACAGACACGTTTGCTTTTCACACAAGCCAGCTGAGTAATTCCTTCACTAAGCACAAACATGGTGAAATGGTATTGATACTTTCACATTCTATTGATAACAATTGTTGGTCAATTTCTTTCATATTCTGAAAGTTTCAACAGTATCTCAATAGATGGACCATTCTTTATTGTTCAGTTGAATTACCATGGGGCTTCTCAAACAGTTTAGTAGATACTATGCAATAGATTCAGCTTGTGTTTAACGAGGGGAAATATATTAGTGCCACAGTATCACAGCTAAGTACATTTGCGGTTCACTTGAATCAAGAACTGGAAGAGAAAATTCCTGAACAAATTGACACTTAGTTCAAAATGGATTACCTGGTGGAGGGGCAGATGTAACTGGAGGATTAGCAGAGCTTGAAGTGGTGGCAGCACCGGCTGGAGTCGCTGTCAAATCTTCATCCTCTTCCTTAGCATCCATCTCCATGGGAGCCTCCCCACCCTCTTCTGCATCCCTTGGAGTGGCGGACTCCTTCTCCTTGGCACCCTCTGAAGGTCGCTGCTGCTGTTGCTGAGGTGGAGGAGGGGGTGGTGGGGGCGGTGGAGGTGGAGGTGCCTGGAGTTGTACCGGGGGAGGGACCGAATGTGATTCCTTCATTTTTATCCATTGCTGTGCTAATGCAGCCCAGTCAACTGAAAGATCCAGATAAAAACATGAATTAGCACACAAGGATTGCAACAAATGCTGAAAATCAGCTAGAAAAATGTCATGAGCAAAGGTTAGCAAATCTTAGTATACTATATATTATATCTAACCAATCTAGTAAGTAAGTAAGTAAGTAGTTTATTGGTCCCAGAGACATAAAAAATATATGTATAGGACAAGTCAAGGAGAAGAAAAAAAAAACATAAATCCTCACCTCCAAAGGAAACACAATACATAATTACAAATCCTCACCTCCAAAGGAAAACTCAATACATGAATACAATCACTTATTCAAGAACTTATCGACTGAGTAAAAAACGTTGATCAATAGAAGTTCTTTCAATTTCTTTTTAAAAACAGGAATACTACGAGTCTGTTTGATCTCACTAGGGAGACTGTTGTACAACATGCAACCTGCCTATGACGGTTACCTTATGAAGGACACTAAATTGTGAGACACCACTTCAAAATCACCATTTCTTCTGGTATTGTATGAATGAACATCATTGTTCAAGGGCAATCCAAGAGCCATATGATGCTCTTTAACATACATAATTGTATAGAAAATATATATACATGGGAATGTTAAGATGTTAAGTTCTTTAAAATATAATCTGCAGCTAGAGCGTTTATTTAAACCGACCATAATCCTTATGTCCCACTTCTGTAGTTTAAACAGTCTTGTTGTTCGCTGGGAATGACCCCATGCACAGACTCCATATTTTAGTTGACTAAAAACACATGCATAATACACAGAGAGAGCAACACTTAAGCTTGTGATCGGAGTTATTCTACGTAGTAGGTAACTGCTCCTTGCTACTCGTGAACATAAAAAATCAATATGTGATTCCCAGTTCAGGGTATCGTCGATATACACACCTAAAAACTTTGTCACAGAAGACATAGCAATAGATTTACCGTATAATTTCAACAAGGGGGAAGAAAACAATTTGTTTTGATACATGTGAAAAAGCATGAATGAGGATTTTTTTTCTGTTCAACGCAACCCTGTTATCAGTACTACTATACTATTGTAGTAATATTGTATTGTATCTAGTATACTATTGTATAATTTATATAATATGTATAAACTTTAATAGAAAATACAACATGAAAAGTGAAATATAAATTTCATCATGAGAGAATGATGGTGGTGCTATTAACTAGTAATCATCATCTGCCTAACATTTAAACATATATCTGCACACCTGCCATCTGGTGATAAATTATGTGTAACATGTAAATTATACGTAATATATAATATTTTAATGCTTCACGGACGTTACCTCAGTTATCCATGGATGTTTTGTTATACACCTTTCAATTGCATTGCTGCTCAGGTTGTCAAGTAGTATTGTGTGTTGTTCTAGTTCTTTAGTAATAATGCTGCATATATATACTACACGTCTCAAATATAATTATATTGTTGCTCATAGATTCAGAGAATTTTGAATTTTTTTTAATGGTTATAAAATGATGTCATTTCATGTTAAGTCATAAAAGTGTACCAAGAATAGGCCAATAAATTAAAAATATGACTTGGGACTATTGCTAGTCTCCACATGCATTGGCGTGACTCCAGTACTTTTATGAAAGGATTAAATAAAATTAATGCATCAGAAAATGTGCATAAATGTTACATCAGCTAATATGGAATTGCCCTCTATCGTTATTGAAACTTTCATTCTATCTTAGGTAGCCAACTTGGAGAGTAGCTCTTTAAGTTCGGGAGATTAGGTGACCTCTGGACCAACAGTCTGCAACGATGATGGCTAAGAAATATGACAGAAGCATGTAGGGCCTAAGGTGAAATTCTAATCCCTACTTGTGTACTCTGTGGAGAGCACATAGTGTAGTGCTCAGTCCGTTGAATGGGATGTAAACCAGGTACCTCTTGGCTCATTGTGTAACAAGTCCATGCCTGGTTTCTCTGGACCATTTCTCTGTTCCCTAAATAATCTTTTCCTTGCCACACTACCCTCTCTAAGGGCCTGCATTAGTAACTAAATTTTTTGCTGTAGGTTTACTGATCATTTGGAGAATAATCTGAAAACAAGGTCATTTGCACCATTCAGGCTGGGTGTCTATCTAGTTCGCATAAACCCCCCTCGAAATTCGCCTTGAAGGAAGATGGCTTGGTGGTGTAACTGGCTAACACACCTGACCAGCAATTGGGAGATCCGGGTTCGTATCCCAGTCAAGTCAAATGATTTTTTCATAGCGAATTTCAACCCTGGTGTATATGCACCCGTGAGAGTGACTTCATACCACATCATTTGTTAAATGCAACGTTTGGAAATTTGAATTTCAGATATTTGTCATACTGATGCATGCCAAACACATTCTATAAAGACAAGTCTATCTATATTTCATTCAGGCATAATGATAAACGAAGGCAAGCACAACTCATCTGAGGAATAATTTTAAGATATTTACTTCCACAATATTTGTGGGGCTATAGTTAGAACAGTTTGAATGAAACTTCCTTATACCATGACAAAAGAAAGACAAACTGCATTTGGTCAGCCTTATTTGTTTTCATTTTCTTTAATTCTAATACATCAATGTAGCAATAGTAATGCCATAACTGTTGTTAATCCCTGACTATTGCTATTGGCTTTCCTACTACATCCACCATTAGCTATTAATTGCTGAATACAATTACCGGGAAATTGTAGTAATTTTCAAAAATCCCCATATTTTACCATGGTCATTTACCTCTAAAGAAACTTATGGTAACTTGCCCATCTCTTCTACCCAAGTCATACTCATGAATTGAATCATTTAACCACACAATTCAAGATGGTAGCATTTGCTCAAATCTAATGATCTCGAAAAAAATGTTTACTATCAATTGCCGTCTTTGCAAAATCAGTACATTTCATCTACTTACAACATTACAGATGCAGTTTAGTGTTCTCATTAGTAACAAGGCATATTTTTGCTGCCATGATGTCTCTGATTTAGTGTTTCAACATATATATTATGATGTATAATGGCAAAAATGGCATTTTAACTCATCTTCGCTAATTTATATGCAAGCCTTGAACAGCTCATTCTCTTCAACCTGACCAACATTTTGTTTGATTTACATTGGCTTGTGTATTTCTACTTTGTTTCTTAGGGAGTAAAAGTAAGTCTTCCTACGACAATGATTTCATACCATGTTTGATAGCCTTATGAATAACATTTACAATCCACATTGCCAGAATAAGAGGTGAATAAGTAGTGTAATGGTATAGCTGACCGTAGCGGTGGGAGCCAAAGGCGGCTGGAGTCCCTGGAAATCCCTGTCTCTATGGAAGGTAGGGGGGGGTCCCCGAAAAGCAGCGAATCTCTGCGGGGAAAACCTTGCAAAAGGACAGTATATCCGTCCTGCTTGAGATTTGCTGTGGAATGGTTGTTTCACTCAACAAACACTATCTTCTCCTGCAAACCAAAGTTACATAGGCATAGTCGGTAGGATCGTGCTCCGATCCGGGGATTTTCGCGTGTGGTTCAGCAACAGCAACCATGATGAGCATGTTGATGCTGGAGAAGGACGGTGGTGCAGCGAACTGGGAACACTGGGTCATTCAATTTGAGACTGTAGCAGAAATTAATAATCGGTCTGAGGAGCAGAAGATGCTGTACTTGGGACTATGTCTCGTGGGAAACGCTCTCGCCACATTTCAAGACCTACCAGAGGAAAGCTGGACGAATTTTGTGAAGGCATGGGAGGCATTGGTTTCAGCCCGATGGAAGCAAATGAAAAGGAAAAGGTGTGATTCACCCAAAGGACCTGGAATCCCAGGGAAGACATTGCCACCTTTGTGACAGATCTCGGGCGCCTTGCTTGGCGTGCATATCCCTCCTGGCCCAAGGAAGGCTGTGGTGCACAACCGTTTCTTGGATGGACTACATGGTAACATCCGAGTGTGGGTGAGTGGCGAGACCCATAAGCCTCGAGGATGCTATCAGCGTGGCCACTGAGATTGAAGCTATGCATTTCGTGGAGCCATACATCAGGGGAGTGAATTCGCCGGCAGTGGCAACGGTCACCATGGGACTACAAGCATTGAGCAAGCAGAGCCAAGTATGGGATCTCGAGGACAGGGTGAAAGCTACGTTGAGACGGAGTTAGGAGATATTAAAGAAGTACTTGATTTTCTTTAGGGAGTCCCTGTTTTGGGCGGTGGTGCCCGCAGCCCCGCTCCTGAGTCAGCAGTGCAGGTGACGTGTGGAGATCAAGGGTTGCATTGCTGGATGTACGGCAAGAGGAGCCACTTGAGAGGTCAATGCCCCCGCCTGTCCTGTCATGGAGGCGAGAAGCAGAGGGGCATAGCTGAGAGCAACAGCATTGAGAGGGCTCCGCTTTCTTATCCATAGGATGCTGCAACAGCAAGGGTGAATGTGATTTTGCACCCTCATCACCAAATGTTGGTGGAGTGATTGGCAGAGTATAGTTGGGCAGTGGTGCAGCAGCCAGAAAAAGAGAATTGTAATGCCAATGAATTGTCTCGTGCCATGAGTGAACAGTGTGGCTGAGGGTGAGGGAAGCTGTGTCGATGGAAATTGATATGGTACTGGAGACTACCAATTAAGGGGCGAGGGAAAGACAGAAGAAAGACCCTGAAGTATAAGGGGTAGTGGATGCACTCCAGGACGGAATTTGGGCACCCGAAAGGGAGAGGCTGAGGTCAGCAAAGCTCCAATAAAAAGATCAATGCGACAACAGGGTGAGAAAGATCAACAATCCTCGACGTCACCTGTTGGTACACTTTAATCACCTTACTAGGTGGGAGGAGAGACCGAGAGAAGGCGAGAGCAAAGAAGAAGAAACGACAGGACAGGATGGAGAGACAGTAGCTGGGCCGGGAGAAACCCAAGCCGAGGAATAAGACCAAGGACCGCCAACGAGGGTGGTTGAAGGATGATCTCCATACCTCCGACCCAGGAGTCGGCCAGGTATTCCAAACACGAACCCATTCAAGTGGACCCATGCATGGCACCGTATCCCAGAAGAATGATGACAGAGCTGGAGAGGATGGGGAAGACCAGAGGGGCTTTTGTTCTTTCTTTGCATGTCCATTTGTTGCAGGCAGGTTGAGGAGGACCATGAGTGGGAGGCCAATGAACCTGCATGTGCCACCCAAGCCTGAAAGGATATGATCGCGGGGGTGTGATTCTTTCAAAGGGGGATGCCATGTAATGGTTTTAGCTGACCGTAATGGTGGGAGCCGAAGGTGGCTGGAAATCCCTGTCTCTATGGAGGGTAGGTGGGGCCCTGAGAGGTGGCAAACCTCTGTGTGGAAATCTTGTAAAAGGACAACAAAGCAGTCTTGCTTGAGATGTCCTGTGGCCTAACTCCTCCCGCGAACCGACGCTACAGTAGATTAGACATTGCTTGACAATACAGAGCTTCCTTTGTACAATAACATATAATTTGGGTAATACTTGGCACATATATTAAAATTACTCTGCAACATTACAGTTTGCTTTTTACAGTCAAAGTAACCTTGGCTAACTTTTCCACTCCCAAACCAATACGGATATTTTTGTTCAAAAAACGGGAACAGAATTAGACGAAAATTTTGTTTTTAAAAGCTTACCAGAGCTATAGTCTTCAAGTTAGGGGCACATGAATTTCAATTAAAATCGATTCAGGATAGGCAAAAACAGGTTCAACTAACTTGTCCCTATATCATAACAATAATAGCATAAATAATAATAAACATTTACCTCGTGAACCATAAATTGGCCACTAGGGAGATCATAACAGAAAAACTTCGGCCACTTTGGATTTAAAGGGTTAAACTGCACTTCCACACAACTTCATTTTCGAATACCCAGGACCATAGCAGCAATGCTAGCTTTAAAATTCAGTACATAAGAAAAAATCATTTCAAGTATCTATTCAAAACCAAAGTTCTCACATTGCATCAATATCAACTAAACCTCCACTTCACTCTTGGAGAACCCATCCTTGAGAATTCCATATTTCTTTTTGGTTTGCAGTGGTGGTTGGTTTGAGGTAATTAGCAAACATAGTACATATTCCGATTCTACTGGGGATTGGGTAGGTGTGGTAGGTAGACTACTGGCTAACCATATGGACGGCCAGGGTTCAAATCCCTGCAGAGGAGGATGTTTTTCAGAGAATACCTGATTCATACTGGAGTGTCTTGTGGAGAGCACTTAGAGTGCAATAATTCATCTGTCGGATGAGACGTTAAACCGTGGTTCCCTCGGTGCCTTTCGTTAAGAGCAGGCTAATGCCGATGCCACGTTTCTATCCACCCTTCCACCCTTATCTGTCCCCTATGGCACAACTAATAATAATAATTAGTCTTTATTATGAGTGAATTTAGGTCAGTATAGTCCTCTCTTACAATTAACTCATTATATAATCACAAACACCCATGTCCTGGGCAGTAAATACTCTACCCAGGCAGGATTCAAACCTGCAACCCTCGAGATAGCAGGCGAGGACTTTACCCCGCCCCCACCACGGCCAACAATGACCTAAGCTGTTGGTTGCCTCCCCAAAAATCCACTCCAATTCTACTGATGTTTTAGCACTAAAAAATTAATTATTTCCAAATAATCCTAGCATCATTGACTATTCCTTAAATGCATACATGATGGCAAATACTATCAAACAATTAATAAAAAGTACTTACAAATAATTAATAAAATTATTGTCCATTTCAAATATCTTTGTAACTACCCCTTTCCTGAGTGCTTAGAACAGTTCAAGCAGCTTTGCAGCAGGAAGGTGGGGTGGGGAGAGAGAGAGGAAGACGTAGCCAAGTTTTCTCACAAGTCTATGTATATGAATGGAAACGAAAGGCTGCCTCTTTTTAACATTCCAGAACCCAACACATGGGCTTTTGGGAAGGTCAGGAGGCTCAGCTAGCACCGCACATCATCCTCAGCACACTTACTACAGAAGATTATCGGAAGAAATTATTCAAATTTCCAACAGAAAGTTGATGATTCTACGATGAATTATCCTTGCTAAAATGTGGTTGACAGGTCTGATATATGGTTTTTCTGAGTTATTTGACTTCAACTAATATAATGATTTTACTTCCTCACTTCAAAGATATGACCCACCCACACCAACACATATAGAACACCCACAAAATAAGCTGAGAAATTTTTTTCTCCTAAAAGAACTTGTTGCTTAAGCAGACAATTCTATAGCTATGAATTTCCTCTGAGTTCGACCATAAACGTTCAAATAGTATTAAATTCAACAGATTCAGGCGAGATATCGTGGAAGTTCTTCATAATGTAAGAGAAACAATTGCACTTTTCCACAAAATTGTTTTAATGCGTACAACGTGTTTCGGCTCACAGAGCCATCATCAGGTACCAGACTAAGTTGTAACAGAGTACAACACATATATAACGCAAACCGAAACACGTTGTACGCATTAAAATTATTTTGTGGAAAAGTGCAATTGTTTCTCTTACATTTCAAATAGTATTAGTTCATCTAAATGGATTGTTTTCTACCAATAATTCATTATTCAAGTATGTATCTACTATGCATCCAGTTATTAGGTGAATTCTTGAATTATTGCATGTCAATGGGAGTATCAATGGCTATGTATCATTTTGAATACCATTAATACTAAAGATACATTTGGCTTTCAGGACCAGAAATAGATAAATTCTGCTAGAACTAGGTAGGTCACAAACATTCTGGATGAATGTATTAAGCTTCTTTGTGCAGTCAAAAATTTTTTAAATACATGCATATTATCATGTTTGTGATGAAAGAATTCCACAAAGATACATCTCCATATGGTACTCATAAAGCTACCTTATGGATGTGTGGCACGGACACCTGGCATGCACTATCTGTCTAACACATTAAAATGTCATTCTCCATTACTTGGTAAGTATATTCTGAAGATATATCCTATTAGGTGAATATTTACTATTTTGAATTTGGTTGCTTCGATCAAAGCTATTGAGATCCCTCAATGGTTACAATTTAAGACTTTCAGTTCTGAAATCCATCTCTCTAATTTTATGCATGTGATATAACCTATTATAAGAGCACTGAGTTTTTATGTCCTTAGCAGCTTACTTCAGAGAAGTAAGAGGCTTCTAATTTTACTAAGGAAAATAAGTAAGTTACATTGCCAACAATTGATTCTATTGAACTGGCATTTTCAGGGAGGTATTAACATACTGCTTCAAAGAAATTCTTATACCGAAATATACAGGCGGGAGGGAAGCCAAGGAAAGGTGACTAAAAGAAATCTTTTAATAGTCTCCTCTCTTTAATCCTATTATAAGCACAAACTTAAGTTCACAGTAAAATAGGCAAAGGCCACAATGACATTCAGTTATTGCAATTTTCCCTTCCAAGGGTCACGATTAATCAATCTTTCCACGTTGGCATGCTGATGCTTATTAAGAAAATAGTGCAGTAATTGTAGTAGCCACGTAGAGATTGATAAAAAATGCATACAACAATGAATGAGTCTAATCTACCACTTATTAGCGTCCAAATAATGGTCATTCGTAGATCAAATTAGCTTTCAAATAACGACGGCCAAATTGGTACATATGTACCAAAGTTTACTTGTACCAAGAATTATTAGTCTCGCCTTCGAATGGCTGCAGAAATATCGCTAATATTAGCCAATAATGTCTGATCAATTATTATATTGCATGATATGAACATATCTGCAAATTCCAACGATGGAAACCCCACAAAATGTAATTGAAATGGTAAAAAAACTTATTCCACCACACTAGAAATATGATAGTAACATAGGAATCGTACAATCCCAACGAAAGCAATAATACAGTTACCGAACGCGCTAATTCATAACAAAGCATTTCCAACTATAACTAAAGTCAAGCGTCGAAATTTTCGGTAGCCAAAGAGTAATGAGCATGCATGTCAAAAAGTTATCCATTGCCATAGACTTACTTTGCTCATGTGACACATTTTGGTACGCTGAGGGGTTGAGCGCCCATTGCGTCCACTGCGGGCCACCGGACCACATATTAGCGAGCAGAAGTACCTGCAACGTAATTAAAAATATTAAAATTCCATACAGAGGTCATTATTAGAAGGTGAAAATCAGGCTTGAAGTGAGTATACAGCGACTATAAACAGCAACCGGTCACGAACTTATATG
Source organism: Ceriagrion tenellum (assembly GCA_963169105.1). Lineage (NCBI taxonomy): Eukaryota > Metazoa > Arthropoda > Insecta > Odonata > Coenagrionidae > Ceriagrion > Ceriagrion tenellum. Next base: position 85,226,623 of record OY720642.1, on the reverse strand, counting down.
CAAGGTACAACGATCCGTCCAAAATGTGATAACCGCAACCAGTTATTTCTCTACTCACCGCAGGGTTTGATTCAAAGGCGATAAATAGAGTGAGAAAGTAAAACAACCTACCTAAGAATAAAAACTACCAGCCGCCCTAGTCAGAATATGTTATTCCAGCATCCACGGTGTAAATTTTCCACATTCGCAACTACACCGTAAAAAATAAGTCAAGATCCCGACGGCAACCATTTATGAACGATTAGAAATATCGATTATATCGTTGGCAATGTTGGCAATCGATTAGCAAAAACAGTTGACATACCCTAAACGCCTTTAGCTGCGGAGAAGTATTTAAATCTTCAACTTTTGTGATGTAAATAGTGGAAAATATGTTTAGTTTGGTGATCTCGAATGTATGGTAGCACGTGGATTGTATCTGCCCGCGGGATACCGAACAGGTAATATATTGGCCGCCGAAGTCAAGGCCCCTTTAATTATGCGTTAGGTTCAGTCCTAAAAACGATTGTTTTGAGCTGCTTCGAAAGTAGAAGTTTAGCGAACTCTTTGGTATGATGTGAGTAAATGGTGTGGGTGTATAACTAGAATAGTAGAAACTTACTCTTTTTTCAGCATCAAAAATTTGCCATGTCTAACTTGAGGGTAATGAGTATTTTCCGCTCAACATCACTCTGGACTGCGGTGGGACGTTTCGCCAAAGTTACCTACGTCCCTGCTCAGCCTCGCGTTCGGTAGGTTTAATGTACATTTGTATTGAATTATAGATTAAAGACCTGTGCTGTCTGCCTTAATTTATGGTACTGATTGTTCAAGGGTAAGAAATTGTTCTACTCGCGCTGCCAATGTCAACCTTACGCCAAGGAGTAACGTTACTGTGGACGAGGATGAAGTGCGAAATTTTGGTAATCTTGCCGACAAGTGGTGGGATGAAGACGGCGAGTTTAAAGCGTTGCATTCACTTAATAAACTAAGGTTTGCATTGACTTAGGTCACCAGTGCCGATACGGTGTTCGGTTGTTTTTTATCCTCTTAAGCCAATTATCATGTTTCTTCTCTGAACTCTCAGGGTGCCACTTGTGAGAGATGGTCTTGTTAATTCTGGGCGCATTAACCCTAGGAAAGCCGATTCTGGGAAGCCCTTGGAAGGAATAAAAATATTGGATGTTGGTTGTGGAGGAGGTATCATGAGTGAGGTTGGTATACGACAGCAGCTGTTGCCCTTGATTGGTATATTTGTGCATTGGCTATTAAAATTGTTGTGTATTTTGAGACGTAAATGCATGGATAGTTTGATATGCTATAAAGAATATTAGGGAGCTACTTTTTGGTTATTGGCGCTAAGTCTTGTTTTAGCAAAACATGCCCCCTCCTCGCATACCGTAAAGCAGTCGATAATCCTTTTCTGAATTTAAGACTGAAAGACAGTTCAGGGATATGCATTGTGGAGGTAGAGATAACTTGAGTCATTCTGCCTCATGGCAGGCTCATTCATGGTTGTCCTCCATGCCTGTGTATCCTTTACCAGTCTCTTAGTTTTGTTATATTTTCCTCCAATCTTAACTATGCCCAATATTATATACCTCTTTCTGTCTCATCTGTCTACCAACCTCTTCTTCTAACTCTGACTGAGATACAGACCTTTTATCATTTTTCTCTCCCTCCAACCAATTGCATACTTTTTTTAGAATCACCATTTGTGTACCCCACTCTATCCATCTAATTTTATGCATAGCTTTCTTTAAGACTATATATTGAACGTATACTTCTTTGTTTTGCCTATTTCTTTCACCCTTTACTCTCAAAAGACCTCTTGCATCTCTAGTCCCTACCCCCATCTGAATCCATAATGTTCTTCTCCCATCACGCTGTTTAATTTACCTGACTATCCCGTATGGAATGTTTGTAATACTTATTTAGCCAGATTGGGTATCAGGCTTTTTTCCTGTGTTCCTCCCATTTAATGTCATTTTTCTTCTTTTCTGTGGGAACAATTACAGTTTCCTGGAAGCCCTTAGGCCATTTTCCCTTTTTGTTCATCTCATTACTTAAATTTGGTAATTATTTCTTTCCTCTCTTATGTAGTGTTTTCATTAGTTCTACTAGATTTTCATTAACTCTTGTTGCTCTCATATTTCTCATCTCTTTAATATATGCTTCTACTTCACTTTCAAGTCTGTGAAACCCTTTTTTATCACCTACCACCTTGTTTTTTTCCTTGAGTTCCTGTACACTATCCATGGGCCTTTTCTCCCATTCAAATAACTATTCAATATATTCCTTCCAACCATTCATTACCTCCTCTGGTTTACTAATAGTTTTCCCATCTTTTTCTTCTATCTCAAAACTACTACTTACTTCCCCATTAAATGGTGGGTATCTTGCTTCTTAATGCATCACATCTTCCTAATCTCATTGTTCTAGCTCACGGCACTAGTCACTCACCTATTTTTCTTTGGCCTTATCTGTTTCTCTTTTGAGGTCATCATTTAGTCTCCTATATTCTCTTGTGCCTTCTTAGTTGAGCATTTTTTATCTTCTTCTTTCCTCCACTTTGTCTAACATCTTGCCTGTAATCCATCCTTTCCTTATTTTATTTCTGTTCCTTACATAAACTGCCTGTTTTGCTGCTTTTGAAAAATGTCCTGCATAATTCAGCCATCCACTCTGGTTGGTTGGATACTGTTTGCAGCCACTCGATCTGAGTCATACGCTTCATTTTAGCTTTGCTCCTTACCTTTGACATTTCCAACTAGGGTGTTCCAAGTGCGAATTTTGGCTTCTACGGCATTGCTCTCAGGATTACTGTAGCTATAGGGCCCACCAACACCATTTTACCAACTGCTCTAGGTCCATAAAGATGGGATTCCATTTTGGTCCATCGGCCCAAAACCTGATGAACACACTTTAATTTTTTTATTTTTAATCTTCACTAATACAGCACTATGGGCCAGTTTACATCAGGTGGATAACAGTAACAACATTCGAGACACAAACAACCTTGTCCTGGGCAGATAATATTCTACCCAGGCGGGACTCGAACCCGCGACCCTCGGGTTAGCAGGCGAGGACTTTACCCCGCCACCACCAGGGCCGACAAAACACTGGTAAACACTGAAACACTGGTGAAACTGTAGTGGTTTGCAAGGTAGGGCATGGGAGATAGCCTGGATGTCCAGTTTCTTACTTTAGACCACTGCCCTGAAGTCTCCATTGTGAGTTATTATTTTGTAGTCAAACAAAATATCAGTGTTACACCAGTAGTTTTGTAGGCACTTACAAATGCCAGGAGCATGCTAGGTTAAGAGATTAACCCTCAAACCATGACATGGAAAAAGTTCCATTAAGTGTGATTTCGATCGCACTGACCCCTTTTCGATATCTTTTTCTCTCTTCCTCATTTTGAGTATTTCAAAAGCATTTAGCCTGGAAGCTTGTGTTTTTAATCATTTTGCATCTTTTATACAATTTTCCATATAATAGCCCCTTCTTCTTCTCAGGTGAATCCGTCTACAGACAGGATTCAACTTAACTCCTCCCTCTTTGCTCGTCTATCCTGAGCTGCCTCCCTCAGCTCCACATAACTCCTTCCATTCTAAAATCTGTCAACATATTATTTCTTTATAAACTCTTCTCGGGCTCTGCACCAGTTGATTGGCTTCATGTTTGCCGACGTTTCGGCAAACGACTTACTTTCCATCTTCAAGGCGTGTCACTCTGTCCGTGTCAGATTGTAAACAGAATGGAGTTGACCGTTGGTGGGGCCCAACAATTGAGCTCAGGTGCCATCTGATTGGCTGAGGTTTGACTTTTGCTCTTGAATTATTTTCTTGTTTTTCCTTATGTTTTTAATGCAATTTAATACAGGTGTCCATGTATTGCTCAGATGAAAGCCAGAGTCACGATTGAAATTTATTGGATTAAGGCGTATTTCAATGGCTTCCTTAATTATGCGGTCCCAGTAGCGTGCTGAGCGGCACAGAATTTTTGCATCTCCCCATTGAATGGCATGATCTTCATCGATGCTGTGTTCCGCCACTGCCGACTTCTGTGGTTGTGGCGGCAATATTTCCTGAGGATGTGTCCCCTCCAGTTCACCTTCATCTTTCTTATTGATCTCAAAACATTCTTTTTCTCATTTATCCTTGCCAGCACCTCATTTCTCACTCAATCGCTCCATTTTAATCTCTCCATTCTTCTCCATGGCCACATTTCATAACCCTCCAGATATATCTCCTCCTTCCTTCTGACTGTCCATGTTTCTGCACCATAAAGCACCACACTCCAAAAAAAAATTTATCAAATATTTTCCTACAGCCTCTGTTGATTGATTTGGCTTAAAGTAGTTGGTTGACTTTACTGATGGCTGCCTTCTCCTGTGCTATTCTATTTCTTGTTTCCTATGTACAACTTCCATTCCATGTTATAACACTTCTGAGGTATTTAAACAATTGTATTTTTAATCGCTTTTATTTAACTTCACTTGTGTGTCAGGGTCCTGTGTGTCAGGATCAAATATTGTAATCAATTTTTAACTTATTTCCTGACTACCTAGAGATCTGAAATTTTGCACATAGGTTCATTTCCAGCGACAATACAATATTCAGTCATAAAAAAGTCGAAAATAAAATGAATATCAAAGAAACGTGTTTTTGTTTAAAAAATAGCTTTTTTATCCTGTAGTGTATGCAATATTGTAAACTTGTGTGTAAACCCGACGGAGTAAAAATGTTGTTGAGCGTCCCATCGAAGACAATTTTTTCAACCCCTAGAAATGGGTGTATTAGAATGAAATTTAGTGCATTTTTTTGTTAAATGAAATCGATTTTTTTAAAATATATTTTTTATATATATTATTTCTAGTCTTTTTCCATTAATGGTCACATTTAGAATTCCTTCCTCTTTTCTTGCTTTCATTACATAATCCCTGAGGTCCAATAATTATTAATTCCCTTTTTAAAAATATCCCTCTAAGGTATGCTACACCCAATGCAAGATTACATATTACTCAACCCTTTCATGCCAAAGCCTCTCGAAGGGAATGCTTCCCCTGGTACGAGTAGCATGAGAATTTTCTGTACTTCTCTCTACGAAGCACTCTTGTGGCGATGAATCGCTCAGGTATGCCTTTTGCCCGTTTTTGATTCCCACTCCATGGGACACCGTGTCCTTCTCCCGGGCACTAGGCTTGACCCCCCAACCCTTAGCATCCCCTCACTCAGCAGGAGGCCGCTGTAAATTCGTTGTAATAGTGGTGGTTTAATTTAAATAATCCGTTGCTGTATATTCCAAAAAATGTATACTTTTAAATGAATTTCCAATGTTATTCTGAGCATTTTATAATTTTGAACGAACTTCTAGCGTTAACATTTACAAATTTAATTGATATATGTACACACAAACTATTTAGAGTTCCACACAAGAATTCTGTTGGTATCAACGCTAGAAATTTGCCCCTCAGAGAGACTGGGCACTCGTTCCAATCACCACCAATTTTCAACTCGACCGAGTCCGGGCCGCAAGTCTCCTTATATACCAGTAGCCGGCCAAGATGGCCGACCTAGGCATGATAAGGAGGCAGTACGGTCCGTGATGGACGGTCGGCGAGATTGGCGGCGGTTGGCACGAATCTCCAGGACGCCACACGTGTCGGATCCTTTATTAAGGACATGTACAAGTCACAATACAAATCATCATCAAAAATAAGACCTTTGCCCTTTAAGAGGGCGGCTAAAACAGCCTTGTTGTCGGTATAAATAACCAGATTAAGAAACATAGGTGAATTGGCAAACAAATATAATGGGCGTAGGGCGGCCGTGGCTTCGGCGAAATAAATAGGTAACTCCTGGGGAAGGCGTTGAGCGTATTTTATGTGTAGTGCTGGGCAGACCACAGCCCATTGCCAGGGTGTGGCATCCACACACGTGCCCAGTCTCTCGCAAAAAACAAATAATTCATTTCTAAGTTAAAAATTTTTTAGAGTGCAAAAAATAATTGCCTCAAAAAACCATTGCAAATACAGTGAATTAGCCGAGGACTCATGCAGCAAGGAAGGCTACTAATGAGGCGGAGGGTTGAGCTCACTTGCCGAGGAAAGGGTCTAGGCCAGGGGTGGCGAACCTATGGAACGCATGCCCAAAGTGGCAGGCAGAGCTGGAAGGGCGCTAAAGGATATCTCACTTGATGGGTTGGCACTCAAGTTGAGCGAGTATACTCTTATTTCATAAACTTAATCGCCTAGAGGTTTGCCACCCCTGGTCTAGGCTGTCCCTAAGCTGGGTCACAAGGGCTTACTGCATACCAGGAATTATTGTTCCATGTTGGTCACTTCCCTTCCCTTGCGTCAGCTATAGACGACATTAGATCTTTTGCATTGGTTTTTCTCCGTCGGCGATAGCCGGCATTCGTTCGTTTGCATAGGAAAATTCACTTCGGTTATAGCCGTCGCTAGGCGGGAAAGGGTTAAATGTTTTTTTTTCAGTTTTGCTAATAATATACCTTAATTTCATATGTATGTTTACACTTTAGTGCATAACAAACATTTTATCTATTTTATTATAACCATGATTTATATGCAATATTTAAATTTTACCTCAGGACTCTCTTCTCTACCCATTCAATTCATAAAAATGAATCATCGATGGCTCTCTTTTTTTCTAGGGTTTTGATGGATAATTTTCTTTCTTGAAGAATGTCTATTTTTTGAGTGTTGCTCTTTCCTTGAGAAAAGTTTTCCTCTTGTCCCAATCCTCAAGCACAAACTGCATGCCATCATACATACAACCAAGAAGCCTATTTTCACCTGCTTTCCCTTGTTTCATGAAATATGAAAATGTCTTCCGTATGTATTTACCCTTTCATTCAAAATTCAATGATTTTTTCAATTCTGGGTTTTGCCATAGATTTTTTGATAGGACGCTTCGCATATTGCGTACTTAATTCCTTGTAATTCTGCCATTTTCATCTCTGGTGTTCATTTCTAATACAGATGTTTGTAATGTAAAAGCATTTACTCCATTATTTAGTTCCTGTTTGTCTACACCTCCTTTCTTCAGGGTTTTAGAAAGAAAACATCTCTGGTTGTTCAGCTAATTGGGTAATCCTGGTGATTTTAGCCTATGGTTTGGGTAATGAAAGATACTAGAGATGCAGCTCTACCCTTTTTAGCATAGGTCTTATTTTTTTCCTTTGTAAATCCATACTTGCCGGAGCAAACTATTTTTTTTATTTTAGAGAGAAAGTGGGGTGGAATCTCTCATTTTTTTAAGTCACCATGTCCGTGAGTTCTCTTTTTCACAGTTCATCAAGTAATTTCTCAGATAAAATCCAGTTGTCTGGTGTTTAATTATTTCTTTCATATTTGGCGAACAGTCAATAATTTCACTTTGCACATCGTTATTTTGTAAGACAATTGGAGAGTCTATGCTATTTTTACCAAATACTTCATCTCTATTGTTGCTCCCATAGGAATCAGCAATTTTACTTCGGGAGTCTAATTTATTGCTGAACTTAAGAGACACTGTCAGACATTTTTTACTCTGTCTGGTGCAGGGAGGCCTCCTGGTTCAGTAGACAGATTTATTGAGAGTCAAGGCTTCATATTCGTGGCCTAATTTGGAAATAACGAAAATCATGGTTTTGAAAACTGTGTAGGATATGCTGTATAATTCCATCAATCCCTAGAAAATACAGCCAATTGCCTTACATTTCCATGAACTTTGTTTCTTTAAAAAATTATGCCATGATATTGATCTCTGTGACCAGAAATTATATCAAAAATAAAAAAGGATTTCTTCAAAAGGCAGAAACTCAGCCCCCCCTGCAAAAGGTGTTCCTAGTGTCAAGTTAAGAAGCTAATATAGGGTATGAAGCTGCACAAAAATGGATGAGGGGAAAAAGATAGTGGTTTAGGAGGCATTGTGGTCTGTGAGATCGGTGTCATGACGTGAGGGTTGATACGCAGAAGTAACTCTATAATGGACTTTTGCCACCTATTTTTGCCAAAGAGAGTAACGCCATGTGGTCACAGTAAAATCATTGGTTTGAGGTGGAATCTATCGATTCAACTGATAAGGTGAGCTCTTATATATGTATATCAGTTAATTTATTTTATTGTGGCTCCAGTTTTGGTTTTACTTTGGTTGGTATAATAAAATTCTGGCTGTCTTTTAGTGCTTAGAAAATTGGCTGATGAAAAAGAGTTACCTGAATCAAGGGTCTGCAAAGGATCCTCTATTTTCCAAGCTAATTTTCTGACCCCTACTCTATATCCTGTGTAGCATAGTTGTCTGTGCATAGCCTCATAAAAACAAAGTTCAATGGCTCAATTCTTGTGGGACAAGTCCGCAAATTTTTTCCACCATCATCAAACATTATTCACCTTCCCTGCGGCCACTGTTGACATTGGTGAGTCTATAAACCTCATCTTTCTCAGTGGTCATCTATTTTTCCTTTGATTAAAGAATGGGAATGCCTACTCTATGGTTTTGATGGTGACTAATTATAAAGCAGCTTTGGTTGCTTATTTTGGCAGCAATGGTTTACTATGGTCAAGCTCTTTGTAGTTGATGCCAGTAAAACTGTTGACTTAGTCTTCCTTCATATCCTAGTGTTGAATGTTTATTTTATTTTACTCTACTCTCCCACAGCCTTTGGCTCGACTGGGTGCTGAAGTGGTTGGTTTGGATGCCAGTCAAGAATCTATTACAGTTGCTCATCTCCATGCTGAAAAAATGGTTCATAGCCCTAAGTATGTGTGTGAAACTATAGAAGACCATTCGGAATGTCATTCTCAGCATTATGATGCAGTAGTCTTGTCAGAAGTAATAGAGCACATTCAAAACAAAGATGTTTGCCTTCAACTTTGCGCGGACATGCTTCAAGTAAGTGATGAAATCAACACCTGCCATATTATGGTCTGAGATTATCCTATTTGTCATTTCATATATCATTATTATTATATTGTTCTCTCAGCCTGGAGGATCTATGTTCATCACCACTTTGAACCGCACTTGGCTGTCGCGGATGGGTATTGTGGCCTCTGAGTATGTGCTGCGACTAGTACCTCCCAGAACTCATCAGCATGATAAGTTTATCAGTCCCCAAGACTTACAAAGAATGCTTCAAAAATGTGAGTACATGAAGAGTACAAAATTTTAGATGTACATAAGTTGCTCTCTATATCTAATAATTTTGTTTTTACAGATGGATGTACTACAAAATTAATTCATGGAATGATGTACAATTTTTTATGCAATAAGTGGTGCTGGTCAAGAAGTACAGATGTTAATTTTGCTCTGCATGCTGTGAAGCAGAAGCATAAAGAATGTAATCCTGATATTTAATAAGTGCAGCAAGGTCTCTGATAAGTCTGGGACAAAACTTTTTCTACATTAGCCCTCTAGTATTCCTTAAGATGGAGGATTGCTGTGACTGAGTAGGAGGAAATGGAAGTACTTTGATCAACCGGGTTAGCTGCAATAACCTTGTGTGCCTTTATGTGCCGATGTAAATATTTTTCTAATAAACATATAAAACTGTAAATGATATTTAGCCAAGATTTCTGCATGTGGACTTAGGTGGTGAAATTTCTCCACTGATATACAAGGTATGCAGGCTTGCACTGGTGTAGGATGCAGTCCTCAGGCTGTGGCTTCATTGAAGCTTGTTTTCTCTTGCATTGCCATCTTTGATAGACCATAAGGGCTTAACATCTAGTTCATATGTATTCTTTTAAATTGCTGTGAGGTTAAGGAAGCCTGGGTTGTGTAGTGGTCTGTGCATTGGCCTGGAAAGTCGAAGGCCCATGGTTCAATTCATGGTCCAGGCCAATTTTTTTCTCATGGCAATTTCAACATATTTCCCCACTGATAGTTATGGAAGGCAGGTGGCATTGAAATAGCATGTAATCGACTTTGGTCATGCAATTCTGCAAATTGAAGTTCGGAGACTTCATTGAATAACATCTCGCAAAATTGATTGATGCCTAATTCACTGTGAAAGGAATCCATGGCCATGTTAGTCTAGGCAAAAACTCTGGTGAAAGTTCCATATTTTTATTGACCACCAACCAAGGTTTTGGGACATTATGCTATAATCAGTGTCCATTTTCTCAAATGCCTCAGCCTTATATAACAAAATTGGGGGTGGAGCTGACAGTTGTGGGAGTGGCAGATGCGGAAAAATTCATGTAAGCTTGGTTAGTTGGTAAGAATAACTTTTACATTCCACTGGCCAGTTCACTGATCAATTTATTACACCATCCAGATTTTGATACCTGACATAAATCTTCAAATAGGTTAAAACTAATATCTCCTATTCTAACCAAAACAAGCTCAAAAACCTATTAGGAAACGCTAAAGATAAAATTCCGGCATTAGAAAAATCAGGCATTTATCAAATCGACTGTAACACTTGCCATTTAGCCTACATAGGACAGATATGACATACGTTACAAACCAGATTCAAAGAACACTACTCTCACTTCAGAAATCACAGTCCCGAAAAGTCTAGTGTAGTGCAGCATCTAATCATGACCGGGCACAACGTAACAAAAGATATTTTGAAACTCGTGAAGCATACAAGTAATAACCTATTAGACGCTTGTGAGAGTAACTTTATTTTTAAAAATAAAGCCAATCTCCTAAACAGTGACTCAGGACCCACCCCTCATTTCTCCCTCTACTCAGTTTTGAACTTTGAATAATTCGTTACTTCTCTTAATGGACGCTGTCAATCGCTCACTTCCTTTCTTCCCCCCCCCCCTAACCCCCCCTCTCCCTCCAACGTTCAACTCTACGTCCGTAACAACCCCCACTCCCTTTTACACCTCCTCCCCCCTTCCCCAGTCATTTTCATTGGTTGTTTCCCTTCGGGCCTTTATTTACAACTTCGCTCCTTTATTTACAACTTGGATGTCTTGACCCTTCCTCACTTCAACCTTGCGTTGACGTGATGTGTTACCTTCAGTTTGCTAAAGAGGGGTACTTTGCTGCTGAAATACATGTACATATTCGACCCTCACCCTCATCTGTTCCTGTTGTGTTGATTTGACCTTGCTCTTTTGGGGCTGATTCTCCCAGAAGTTGGGCCCATTTGTGTGTGTGAGAGTGATTTTGTGTGCTTGCATAAATAACCAGGCATCCTTACTGGGGTCTCATTAGCCCTGTGAAGGATCCCAGGTTATAACCAAAGCATCCTAAGCAGGGTCCCATTAGCCCTTGCGAAGGATCCTATTTGGGTTGTGTGTGTGTGTTTGTGTTGGTCCCTGGCGAGGAAGTAACATTCCCGTAAACCATCACAGGGGGGTATTCTTCGTAGAGAGGCTGTGATTGGTCGCTGCTATGGTTTCCCAGCATACCAACACAGTAAGTTTGGTGCTTTCTGACGAAGGGTGCCAATTGTTTACGGCTTTTGGAGACTTTCTTTGTTTTATTTTAATTGTCTAGCTGTAAGAGCTCACCTCATCAATGTGATGGCTTTCCTTGATGCCTGACATCGTCAGGTGCTCACTCACTCAGCAATAAACTGACCAGTGGAGTGTAAAAGTTATTTTTACTAATTAACATGGAAATTCACTGAGTTGAACCAAGTGTTATTTCATTTCAAGGTTGGTTAGCTCTCAAAAAGAAAGGAATTGGGGATTGTAGAAAATTTTGGAAGTGTCCTGGAAGGGAAATAGGATTGCGGGGTGAGAGGTAGTCGGAATTCTTATGTCACAGGCCTAGGAATCCTGAAGTTTGGGAGAGGTGAATGGGCAAAAACAACATTATTACAAAGTTGAGCATTCATTTAACCAGTATTTCTCTGTCACAGAGGTGGATATTTATCATTTCCACAAAGTTAGTGACAGTTATCTTTCATGGGGAATCAATGTCCCTGAGCATATTAATAATCAAGGAACTCAAAATGGTGATAATATTTTAGCATCACTCATGGGGAGAGACAATCACTCACAGGGAGTTACTCCACATCAGGCAATCGCCTCCAAACGTTAAGCATACATCCCTGTGGTTCTTTTGCCAGAGCTGTTGGGAATGGTGAAGTGGTGCACTGATGGGAACTCAAAATTGCTTGCATGATGCTGCATTGCAAGGTATGTATTAATGGACTCACTATCACAAGATACACTCACAGGAAGGGGAGAGAAATGTGAGGTGCAAGGTGTTTCTATGGGGATCCAGGAGAGATTCACTGATGGTCGTGCAATGCGTTGCAGCAATCGTTTCCCCCTTCCCCTGCATTGTGTGTAAAGCATGATTTTGTGTTCCCATCAGTGAATCTCTCCAGGATCCCCATAAAAATTTGCATCTCATGTTGTTCTCCCCTTCCCTTGAATGTATCATGCAATTTTAAGCTCCTGTCATTGGACCTCTTCCGGATCCCCTACAGCTCCAGCAAAGAACCATAGGGATGTGTGCCTTCCATTTGGAGGTGAACACTTGATATGAAATAACTGCCAGGGAATGCTTGTGTCTCTCCAAGTGTGGTGCTAAAACATTACCATTTGGAGTTACTTGATTATTGATATTCTAAGGCTGTAGAGCTCTGCCCGTTCCAGTCCCTGGGTACTTTCAAGTTCTTTCCAAATATCTTGGGAGCTTAGATGCCGGCCTAAATTTTGTTGGGACAGGTGCATTTTCAGAAAGCTGAGTAGTTCAAAGGGCTCTACTGCTGAGGGGAAGGGGAATTGACTCCATGAGGGACACCCTGAAATAATCTCTCAGTAGACACCCTGAAATAATCCCTCAACCCCTAATCTAGAAAATCCACCTTGCCCCTCAATTAGTGGCACTACAGATGTGCTCAGCCAAAATCAAGGTTGAGAAACATTACCAATGAATTCTTTACATACAAGGGATTTCATCCCTCAGCCGTGGCAATTTCACCAAACAGAAGTCTGAGACTGACTGGATCTCCACATGGCAAGGCCACACCCCTTGCATCCTAAATGGCTCTGGAACGTCACATTCCACTTCCTCTCCACTTCTCCACACAAATTTTAATCCTACCTCTAAGCTCCCAAGAGACTTGAAAAGATATGCTAGTGCAGGTAGTTGCTTAGCTAAATTTTTTTTCCTAACCATGGAAAATTTCTCTGGTCATTTACTCCAATGTATGTGATCAGTTTGTTTAAATTTCATACATTGAGAGTGTTAAACCTATTTATTATATATTTATTACTAGCCCATAAAAGCAACATGGCCTTTTACAATGGTTCATAGAATGCATAAATATTAAAAATTAACAAAAACTAGTTGCACAAAATTTGAACAGATAAGGTTCTTTGGGAACATTATTGTATTTACAAAATAATGGAGTTAAAGCAGGGAGATGAAGAGAATAGGTTGATGGAGGGATTGTTTGCTGTAAGAGAATTGAATATGGAGGGGAGCCTGTAGAAAAGAGAATGCTGGGATACAGAAAGACGGAATTTTGGAACGTGTACAGGGTTGTTGTTACAGGCAAAACAAGGAGGAACACAGATTGAGAAAAATGAAAGAAGTTCAATATTCCAAAAAGACCCATTCAACACATCATACTATAATCTCACGTCTGCTATCAAGTGGCGTTGACATAGGTCGCAAATACCAAGAGTGAAAAAAACTTGTTCACGGGATAAATTCCTGATGGGAGGGTTACGGTGACGAAGATCAACTAAAAAGACATTGATGGGGCAGTTGAGGAGTTTCAATGTAGAGGGGCAGGCAGTGGACCAGATGGGGGAACACTATTCTAGGATAGGGAGAGTACAGCAGAAGAGAAGCTTGCAAGGCAAGATGGTTGCTTATATCCGTGAGCCGGAGGCCGACCATGGCCATTGCCTTTTGAGATACTTTTCTTATATGGTCAGCAAATGTGAGCCTACAAACAAAATTTACTCCCAGATTGGAGCAAGTTTTCAATGAGGAGATGGGTCATCGGTTGATGGTATAAACTGCTCCAAAAAGAGGTTCCATTTTAAAGACAAAGTCAGAAGAACTGATTTGGAGACATCACAATTTGGTATAGCATCATCAACACACTTAAAAATCTTGCAATCATCAGGGTATAACAAAATATTGCAGTCAAAATATCATCATTGGGGATGACACAATCAATTATGTCATCCTCATAGAGGTCAACCAGCAATAGGCCAAGAACACTGCCCTGTGTTACCCCAGATGAGACGGTACATGTGACGGCTAGACAGATAGACTTGCATGATGAATATCTACCCATCATTTTCAAGAAGTACACTAACATCTGAAGTAACCATTGTGTTTAGAACACAGAAGTCAAACCAAACCTGTATATACTTCACTGTCAGGAAACCCAAGACTATGCCCTAGTCAACCATATGTGAAGTTGGCCACTCTCACGCCCCACCACACATTTATCATCTGTTCATTAATTAGTTCTTTGTTGATGTGCATCTATAATATTTGTTCAAGTTAGTGTAGTGGCTGACAACAGGCATAAAAATTAGATGCGCTCAACACCATACGTGCTTGGAGATGATGAAATTGAAATAAGTTAATTTTTGGAAATTAAGCATTGAGAGGATATCATCTGTAAATTGAGGCCAGCCAATACAACTTAATCAATGCTCATAATAGAACACATTTAAAAAGGAATTGATATCAATTGAAAACAAAAATGATATTACCCTTAGCATAAAATGAGAAATGATAATGTATTAAAAATTCACTCTGATGCGATACAGTCGTCATCATAGGGTGTCGAAATCTTAGGCCCAAAATCTTCTTACCTACACACTGATGGATTTACCGCAAGATTATAATTTTGTTATAAAATGGCTGCCATATAATTTTTTTAAATCAACAGCCAGAGATCATTCAATTTCCATCACTAATATATGCATGATGATAAATAAATGGCGCGAGAAACCTGTAAATGTGTCCGCGGGCGTATCAATTCATACCTGCGGGTCATTCAAAACTCCCGCCATTGTTCGTTTGTTAATTTTTATTTACCTTTCTATATATAGGGCCTGCCAGTGGAATATCTTGGCAGGGAAACCAAAAATAGTATAAAGAGCAAAGGATACTGCTTTGCATGGCTATCGTCAAAGACCCTGTTCAATTTTAATGGCAAATGAGTAATTGCTAGATATCATTGGCTATACTTATTTTAGCATACATTCAGTAATCCCAGCAAAACCGAATTTTTTGGGTCAAAATTTGTTGCAGTTAACCACGAATCTCCATTAGAGATTGCATACCTTAATAGGCGTAGGCTCGTAAGTAATTGCAAATTTACTGCACCAATCTACTTGCTGTACGATTATCAATTGTTTTTGCAGAAAGGAAGAATAATCAGAGATGTCACTTCGATTAAAAAACTAGTGTCGGCAAATGCAAATATCGTGTCAAAATACATGTGCTCCCTACGTTGTATGCTATATTTTCGTTGTTCTCACGATAGTTCTGATATTCCACCGCTCTATGTTAATCGGTAAACGATAATTAAGTTTGATAAAGCCACAATCTTTTGATTTCCAGTGATCAGATGAGCGAGAAATGGATTCCGAGGGCAGTAATGAAACAATTGTGAAAATGAACTCTACCTCTGAGAATAAAGATGTCGAGGTAAGGATAAACCGTATGTTAGCCTCTATGGGCTCTATCCTTCGTTATTGGTAAATATTTTATCGTTCTAGCCGGTGAAGACGTTGGAAAGCAGTCGGAAAAATAGCAAAGCGGACAAACTGCGAAAAAAAGATGATAAGAGTGTGGAGCAGGTTCTCAAAGCATTGAACAGCCTAGAGACGACTGAGGAGAAGTTAGCCGCGATGTGCAAAAAATATGCTGACATTGTGGATGAAAACAGAAAACTTCAGGTATCGAGTTTTTGTTATTTTGGGCGCAGGAATGTGTCTTGTACCTCGCCTTCGTTTTATAGAAAGTAATGGTTTTCTAGCTGATAATGGGAGATTAATGTTATGTTGTCAGAAATATTTACAATCTTTTGGAGATCTCTTCTGTGTATAATGTGTCAAAAGTGATGGATATTAAATTCATTGAAAACTTCGTCTCCACATTATCGAGGCCAATGTAAGCCTTTATGATGGAATATATTCTTTTCCCATGGTATATGAGCAGGATTCTTAAGGACGTAAACCTTAAAATAGTCGATTGTTAACTGTGCAACAAGTGTGATCCTGAAAATGGGGTTATCAACAGTCATCGCGAGGTTTTGATGCAAAATGGCTCTCATTTGGCCACTTTAGTGTTCTTTTTCAGATTACCATTATACCAACTCTCTCAACCCCCTACTTTTCCATTCTTCGCCTCGTGTGTCTACCGATCTTAGTCTTCAATATTCCAAAGTCCCATTCAATTTCTCTGCTTATTTATCCTTGCTAGGTTTGCCTGTTTCTCACCAATCTTGTGTAGGACTCCTTTGGCCATTATTTCTCTTCTTCTTTTCTCAGGGTCTACGTTTTTTTTAAACCATGTCTTCATCATAATCTGAATTATCTTCATATATTGTGTTTTCTTTGTGTGCATACTAAAGATTTTTCTGTCATGGTCCTCTTCGGTCAGAGTCACATTCAGCATCCCACACAGAAACATAGTCAGCTCCCTGATATTCTTAGTTATTACTAGCAGAATTAGCTCTAGAATTGGTAGAAAAACTAGATGGTTTGCGGAAGTAGTGGTCATGTATTAAGAAATCACCACAAATGCTGACTTGGTTATCAGTTTTCTCATTCAACTTCAACAGCATTAACTCATGGTGTACTGAGTGAGGGATTGATCTGAACTTTAGTAAATGCCCTACTGTACCCTTCTTATGAAAGATGCCACATCAATGCCTTATCCATAGTGGTTGGTGTAATAAATATTGAGGGAGGGCTAAGTTTGAAGGTGGCAGATGAAGTCAAATACATGGAAGTCACAGTAACTTCAGACCAATCATGGGAGAAACACCTATGAAATAATGATGAAAACAACTAATTTGCACTTTTTATTTTTTTCCCCAACCCCAAATTTTAATGTTCGTACAATTTGCTACGTGTATCAATTCACAGTGTCATTTTCAGGTGCAGGACTCGCTAGGTTTCATGTGTGCATATCTGTTGTTTTCATTGTGACAAATTGCTACTTAGTAAAGCTTGAATCTGTTCAGCACATGAAACAGTTGTGACCCTGTATTGACGGAAATAGGATTTGTTAATCAAATAATAGAAAGGTTTCCCAATGAACAAGAGAAAGGGAGATGCTTCTTCACTCTGGTTGAGCCACACTTTGGATATGCCTTGTGCATTTGAGACCCTGATTTGTTTCACATAGTAAATTAAATACAAAGTACTGCCACATCTAGTGATAAACAGCTATGAGTGAACCAAGAGTCACACAACTAATGGAAGGACAAGGTTGGGAGCTGTTTGAGATTTTAGGGCTACACCCTTTGCTTAGTTTACTTGTAAATCTCAGATCTGGCATGCCTCAATTGATCAAATTATTTTGTCCCCATGCTGTATCTCTTGAACTACTGGAATACCCTGGTGAACTGCATACTGAAGGTCCTTCTTTGTACGCCCCATCAGAGATTGTAAATTAAAATGTGTGACTCTAATTCAAAAGACATCAATAACACCTCTGTCCTCTTCCCCCTTCTATTCTACTTTCCCTCCCCTTCCATGGCTAATTTCCTAACACCCCCTGCCATGTGTCTCTATGGCAGCTTTCTTCATAGTATGGAAATGTATTTGTTTTACCATCTGAAGCCTATGTACCAGGGTATTGTTTCTTTATTGATCACCGAGGTTAAGTATCTGTGGGCCCGAGTTAGGCACTCAAGATTGGTACCTGCTCTATCTATTGGAGACCTTTATAACTGGCCAAGTAAGTTGCCCCTTGACACTCAATACACGATGTAGTCTAAGGTCTTTTGGCGCTGTGTTACTGAGTAAACTTGTTGCTATTGAGTCCACCATCTACTTCTGGCATAGATATGCCTTCAGCCTAAGTGTCTGGCTAGACAACTTATGCTTACTTTGCTGTTCTCCAGGATTGAACTGCTGCAATCAAGATGAAAGTCCTCACATTTCAGCTACTCGGATGAGTTAATTTGCAGCCTAACATCAGTCAGTGTTTACAATAGTGACAATGTCACTCCTCTCGAATATATTCTGTTCATACTGATTAGTGTTTACTCAGCTCAGTCAGTTAACACAGTAGAAATACCTTAGTGGTCACTACTAAATTGATTACATAAATTTTGATTATGATTCCATTACTAAAAAGGAAGTATTTCCTTCTGCATTCTTGTGCGCTTCTCTCTTATCTTCACTAATTTCCTCCTCCCAGGTTTTATGATTTTCCCTTTTTTAGAAAATCCTAATCTAGATGCCCAGACACTCTAGCTCTCTAGAGAATTGATGAAACCCTTAAATTCTCATCAAATCAGCACTCATACTTTAACCCTTTCACTGCTCCCATCATCTTTAAGCGATCACCGTAGCAGACTACTCTCGTCGTCTATTGGCGATTCGATTCGATTGGTTCTACTCCCAGACACCATAGGTGACACCATGTATTTAAAAACAAAGTTTTAAGTCTTTTAGTAAAAACAAGGGAAATCAATGACATTTACTCGTTATAAATTTTTTAAACAATTTTTGCCAAAAATAAAAAGTGAAAATTAATAAAAATACTGAAAATTTTCGAAAAAAAATTGTGCCTAGGGAGAGCTTTATTTCAGATTATTTGTGCAGTCAAAGGGTTAAGTAAACCTTATGTTTTTCATATCAGTTTTCCTGTCAGTCGTTCCATGTAAGCCCGATGTCTACATGCTTCTTCCTTATCCAAAGGTTGCAAGCCAGCGGCATTGGAATGGTGTCTTTTAATGCATACTTGGAAAAACATAACAAAATATTCAAGTTCATTAGGAGTTATAAGTGCCCTACTCAGTAATTTCCTGTGCTCTCACAACATGATCTAGTTATAGATTCGTCAACTTAGCTGTCCAGACCTGATTTTTAGTACTATTTATGTCTTTTCTTGCCCCCCTTAATTATTCTCAAACGATCTCAGTTAATGCTTGATACTTAACAGATTTTCTGGACATTATTTTCTTAAGACTCCTTCATGCCTCCAGCGTAGCTTACTCCTATTATTCGGTGTGGATCTCTGTAATCCTCTGATAATGCTCTTTTAGCAGTTGTTCTCCTGTGCATTTGGCATTTTCCTACGATTCTTTACCTTGAGTAAGCCATTCATATCCCCTTGTTTACCCTTTACCTGCTAGATTTTGAGGGACGTCTGCAGATTATCAGGTGGATAGAATTATTAATGGAACTTATACATTACAATTAAATGAGTATTAGTTATTGACCATTCACTGTCTGAAGTATGTCATTAGTTTTTTAAATTTTTCCCCATGATGAAAAAAGTCTCATACTCTCAAGTTCCAGCTGGCATTGAGACTAAGTCATTTTCATTATTGATTTCAATATGGATTTTCAAATTTAAGTCCGAAACCATTGAATTTATAGCCAAGATGTACTCTAAATTTGCTTTTGTTGTGGATCTCTCAGTAACAATAGACAAAATAATATTTCTCTTTGCGGCAATCACCGAACCATGCGTCATCCACTCGAAGTGATGTCAGGTGATGTCGTTCAATCGCCTCGCGAGGTTGGCAACCGTGACTCACCTATTTTCCCCTCCTCCCTCTCCTCCCATCCTTCACTCACTTGAATCTCATCCTTCCTTCCCCTCCTTCCCCCCTCCATGTCCCTCCCTCCTCCCCTGTGTGTACTGTGCTGCTTCCTCCTTGATTTCTCTGCATTTCCTCATTTGTTGTTGAAGGTTAAACCCTTGCATCCTTGATTTGTCTCCACTCTTTTCTGTGGAGGGTATTCTCTTTATTTCCAGCCTCTCTGTTACTAGTAGCGTGGCACCTTGTCCATCTATCACAGCCATCTTCTTTTTCTTGTCCCTGCAACCTCTGGAGATATTTGCTTCTCTATTCTCTTCTTCTATTTGCATGGGTTATACTTGCAGTTGGATGAGTAAATATGCTCTTCTGTTCTAAGTGAGGAGGTTGTGTAACAGAGGTGGATTTAACTGTGGATGCACCATTCTCACACTCTGGGCCCCACAGAACCCCAACTTCATAGTTTTGTCTAATGAAGTCCCAAGTTTGGTTTCATATTTAGTGATTTGAATTAGGTACAAGAATACAATCAGTGGTAAAACCTAATAGATGTTTATATTAGCTTATTTTCATTATGTCATTACTATGCTGCCCACTGACTATACATGCTCTTTACACATTGTGCTTCATAGGCCCTGGGGGGCTGCACTATGGCTGATTAGAGCTATAGAATCATATTTGCTACTTTTTCCTGATAAAGGTTCTCCTGAAAAATATGGTTAACTTGTACTTTTACTGTCTCAGTCTCTCTTTTTTTAAGGAGCTCAATATTTTCTTTGGAGCCCGGGGCCTCAAATAACCTTAATCCATCACCTCTGCTGTGTGAGCCATAGTTTTTGTCCCAGTATGACCTGCCAGCCCTTAAGCATGACCTGTCCTATGGCATGGAGGGAATTTGTATGTTCAGCCTGCCAGAGGCTTTTATGAACATTTACACACTATTGAAGATGGGACATATCTATGTTATATATGAATTGAAGGAGAACACCATTGGTAGATCCACTCATTATATGGAGGTTTAGTTGTCTGCCATCTATTTGTAGTTTGTAATATCAGAAATGGGCTAATGCAGGTAACCCTGGTTCATCTAGCAGCCTTGAGAAATGGAGGTTTTGGCCTGTTGTCTTCTTGAGCCTGATAGCCTGTTAGGGCCATCAATGCTCTCATATATAATCTTGATCTTTCTTGTAGCCCAACTCTTCCACCCCAACATCCTTATGTGGGCCTAATTCTTCACAAGAAGCTGTCTCTAACAGTGAAAGAGAAGCCTACTTGAGCAACTACAGTTTGTGGGAAGTTAATGAGAGTGGGGTTGCTTTTTGATTTAATACCTTCCTAAGTGGTGGTTAATTTAATTTCCTAAACATTGTGTTCATTTTAGTTAAACCATAAAGCCTAACTGATGATAGACTATCCAGGCATGTTGTAAGCAGTCATTTTTCAAGGAATTGGCTTTCTGATGAAACTAACTGGTGTTAGATTGTTTTTTGGGCTTCTTGAGTAATCTCAAATCTCATGTCAGCCACAGTATTAACTCCAAAATATTTCTGTAATTTTGATTTTGCCCCTGAGGTTCTTTACTGGTCTATGTCCTCCAAAAATGGTGAGGGCATTTTATTCTTGACATTCAGTGAAAAACATATTTTATTCCTTGTGGGAATTTTACAGTGTGTCCTATTTTATAATTTAAATTTTATACAGTGAAATTACTTGATGGAAGAGAGATGTAACATGCCAATGTTGTACTTAGTATGTATTGTTTTCCCTATCAAAAAGTTCTTATGGTATCAGGTGATGGAGTTAGTGTGGTGGCTGTAGTATTGACTTTCCCTTCCTGCCTGTAGTATCGGTGGAGGTTTTGCAGTAGAATTTAAATTTCACCTTTCTACTTTTCCTTGAGTATTATTAAGTGTAATGCTCAGTCAGTCAGACTGGACATTAAATCTCAAACCCCTTGCTGGCCAGAGTTAAGAGTGGGCTTTGGATGACACCGAGTTTCTCTTCACCCTTTATCAGGATCTTCGCCCTTCTTCCATTCACTAAGTAGTGTTACTTCCTCAACCATTCTACCCACCTGTCCTCAGTGGTGCAAATAGTCACAGCTGTCGGTCACTTCCCAAAATAGCCTATCAATTTTGTAACGTTATTGTGAAAGTAAACTCTGGTCTTAAGACTGTTTTTCAAAGCCTATTTCAGTACTGAAAATCTAACAAAATAATACCTACTTCATTTTCAACCAGGTCTTGGAGTGTGGTCCCAGTTATTCCACAACTTTTCTCACGGGTCAGCGGTTTTCTGTTTGGCATCTCTGGAAAAATCAAATTTATTTGTAATTTTTGCTCATTGAATATTTAATTGCATACTTTATAATGTAACTTAGAACTCAACTTATGTATAGTTGTAATACCTGTGCAAAAATTTTTAAATTATTGATTCAAACTAAATATGTTGAGTAAAAGTTGACTCAGTGCAAGGAAATAGACTGTTAGAGGAGTTTAGCATTGGACTGGAAAGTGTTAAAGAGGTGCATTTTAATAACCAATTTTGTCTTTCTCCTCCTCCAGCTGGCAGCTAAACAGGGTGAGAAGAAGTGTTGTGTTCTGCAGAGAGAAAAAGAACAGCTACAGACTGAACATAGTAAAGCTGTTCTCTCCCGTAGTCGATTAGAAAGTCTCTGTCGTGAACTGCAACGACAAAATAAGGCTATCAAGGTGAGTCTACCAGTTTAATCACCCAATGGTTGGCTTTGAATCTGTGAAATATATGCTTGAAAATCATTATTAATGTTGTAGGAGGAGAGCTTGCAGAAGGTGAGGGAAGAGGAGGAGAAGAGAAAGGAAGTCTCTGCAAAATTCCAGGGTACATTAAATGAAATAACCACGATGATGCAGCAGAATATAGAGAAGAATTCAAAACTCAAAGAAGATAATGCTGATATGGCTCAGAAATTTGGAAAACTTTTGGAACAGTATGAAATCAGAGAGCAGGTAGGTTTTTACTGTTTTTCCCTATGACTCAACGTTAACCTGCCTTCGCCTAAGCGATGGGTTATATTTTTTCATGAGGAAAATTTTCCTTTGAAATTATTCAGAAAAAGTGGAGAATAGTTGAGTTTTGGCTATTATATTAGTGTTGGGTAATGTGTTTCTCTGCTGGTTTTTAAGCTGATTCATAGAGTTATTTTGAAGACATTATTCTGATGCAATTTTTCAAAATACTGTCATTTAACACATATTCAGCCACTTGGTAACTTGCTGTCAACCATAATTCCTTCTCAGGCAGTGTATTCATCTAGTGTTGTCAGTTTGCAGCTAAGGCAATGGTGATAGTATGCTCTGATTATGCTTCTGATTTTGAAAAACATGTGTCTATATAATTTTAATTACAATATCTGCTGAGGAATATTCAATTGTCACCAGATTTTTGTTACTCCTCACCTAGATTTTAAAATATCGTTTTCCCAAATGCTGATAATAGTTAATTTTCCTTTTTTTAAATCTTTTTAAAGCAAGTGGACAAGCTTGTTGAGCAAATACACATTGAAACTGAACTAGGAGAAGCCAGAATTGCTAAAGCCAGAATGGAAATGGCAAGTGAAAAGGAGGCAATGCTCAGAGAAAAGCAGGCATTATTGTTGGTAAGATTTTTTATACATATATCTGTCTTGTAGTATTCGGTCCATGGAATCAAGTAAATTGATAACAAGATGGAATTTTTAAAATTGTAATGACTATACATAGGGCTCTAATGTATGTATAATTAGGCCATTTATCAAGCAGTGATATTGTTCATGACACTTAAAACTAGCTCTTGAGTGGCTTTGGCACTTTATTTGATGAAACATGGATATTTAAGTCATCCTTATGGATTAGTATTTTAAGGCATTAAATGTACCAATAACTAATACCTCCAATGGGTATGCAGAGCTTAAACTGACGTGTCTGCTGGGGCAGTATGCCCAAATCAGAATTGTACAAATTTTTCAATTCTCCTGCCTTGATTCTTTGATCTGTACCTATGAAATGGAGTAATTTTTTCTGGTAGTGATGTCATAGTGGAAAGTTTCAAATCAATTTTTAATCCTAATGCTACCCACTGGCTACAATAGTCATTAATCTAAGGGTGAATGACTTGGTAAAATGATAGAAATAATGCTGAAAATCTAATATTATGGCAACTGTTTTAAACTGCATGTTATTTTAAGTACTTATGTGTTTACATTATTATTATAGGAACTTGAAGAGTGTAAAGGAGAAATTAGAGGACTCCAAGAAAATGACCTAAGGTTAAGGGGGCAGCTAAATCTGTACACAGACAAGTATGATGAGTTTAAGACAGCACTTACTCGCAGTAGTGAAGTTTTCAATGGATTCAAAGGGGAAATGGAAAAAGTAAGTTTATAGGGTGTCATCCTTGATACATAACAACATCAGAGAAAATCATATATTTTAGTTTTTATTGTACATTTCCTTTTGATTATTATTGTCATTCATTTGATTTGGTTGAGCATAATGCAAAATTGCTACTTTCAAACTATCTGAAGGAGTAACCTGCGCTTTGAATTACTATTTTCTTAAGATATATAAAATTTGCTGAAATGATTAAATTGAGGCTTAGTGCTGCCATGTATATTTTTAAAATGTCATGCTAATAGTCTTTGAGTAAAATCTTTTCAAACAAAGGATTAAATGAAGCTTTTAGCTCATACTGAAAGCCAGTCATTATGCTGACTCTGGCCTACATTGCTATTTCAGCAGGATTTGATATCAATACTTTTTAATGAACTAAGGGAAATGTCTAATTATCTTCAGGCTGAAAACATTTAACAATACATTTAAAAGTAAAATTAAAGTGAAGTAAATTTTGAAGTAGTTTTCTGCGAAGATTGGTAAACAAGGTAAATAGGAGAAGTTTCCCTTGGCAACGTTTCATCATTCATCGCAGTTTGTTGGCTGTGCTCCGAGCGAAAACAGGAAGTCCGTTGTTTTAACCTAAAAATGTAATCGCATTATATAATCCTTGACTCAAGCTGAAAAAATATATTAGGTGCCTCGATATGTTGGTCATTTTATAAAAGTTTTTCAGCAATATTTTGGGTGCAAATTGAGATTTAAAAAGTTATGTGGAGAGATGCCATTGCTCTGCCATTAAAACAGTGTATTTCTGCGTAAAAACTCATATTTTCAATCATTACACGTATCTTCATTAAATGACAGTTGACTTGGTATAGTGTATGCATGAGTCAGTAATAGAAATCTGACTTTATAATACATATCAAAACTTAGACAGATCATCGTGCATGCCTAAAATAAAGGTTCCTCCTTAACAATATTTTATATTGAAATAACTTCTGATTGCTGGTAGTTTCAGCTCACATCTTCGGCAAAATTTAGTTATTTTTATATGGAATGCCATTCAGAAGATGTGTATGTAGTGATTGCCTTGTAAGAAATATGCCTATGAGGTGGATTTTCTTTACGAATTTGCTACATATTTCACCTTCATAACTTGTGGCAGTTTTTCTGTTAATGAATCTTTATTTAAGAGACTTGATCATTAAGCAAATCTGTGTATGGTTTATGGTACTTATGTTATTGTGTAATAGCTATTATCATGATTGATAAAGTATGCATACCTGATGGCTGCACTAGATTGGGAGCCACTGAGGACTCGGAAGTTTATACAAGAGTTCAAACCATAATTTCTTGGAAATTTCAGATCATGCATGTTTTTTGGGTGATATGAAGGATATTATTGTAATCCTACACTGTGTGTTTGTAGCTAATGGAAGTAACAAAATGCATAAGAAATAGACGCTATTATACAGATGAAAAAATTCCTACTTCCCTTACATCATTAATGGTTTTAGCAAAAATGAATTAACACATGAAGAAAACCCCCTGGTAACTTGCAGTTCACTTTTGTCCCGTCCTACCATCCAATTTTTTAAATCTATCACCTCCCTTTATCGTAACAGGAGCAGGATAATGAGAGCTACACTGTCAAATGAATGGCATGAAAATTCCCTCTTCCCATGCTCTGTTGTGAATGACTACTACAAAAACAGGGCTAAGTCAAGACATGTTTCAAGTTTAGTCCTTCCCCTCTCTTTTCTCATGTATCCTCAAATGTTTACTATAGCCTGAATGGGACTAATAACTATCTTTTGCTGTAAATTAAGGCATTTGAGTCAAAAATGAGGACACTTGAGGAATCCTGTTCCTGATAGGTTTATAAACCAGCGATTAATTGATGGGGAATCAAGGCTGTTAATTGAAGAGTAGCCTATAAATATTCAGTCAAGCATCCTTACAAATACTTAGTGTTGTGCATTGGGGGATAAGCTTGATTTGCTGTACTCATCCAGGGTGCATTGGAAAATACAACTAACTACCCTCTTCACTTATGCTATTTTTTGCGTAGAGCGAAGAATCATAGACATTTTATGCAGCAGTCGGTAGATGGCTGTGATTTATGTCATTCACTCAGCTGCCTGACTCATATTTTGGCTGTGGGTAAGCCTAGTGAGTTGATATCCTGTTTGCTCCCTCTCTATGGCCAGTTGCTGAGAATTTCCATGCGACATACCATGCCATGGCAAACGCCCATTGTTAGGCTATGGTGCAAAATACTTTAATTCAAGATATAGCCTTGAGATGGAACATCATTAATTCTCGCGTAGGTGAAATGTGACTTGTCTGTCTGATGAGCATTACTGTTTGGTGATTCATGTGAAATAATCTAATTTTTTTGTAACATGGTTGTGTATTGTATAATGACTGCAAGAGAGATAAATGGATCTAGAATCACCATTTATTTGTCATCTGCATTAGTTTATTTAAGATAAATTTTGGTTTTTGGGTGTAAAAATATTAGTTCCTAATTTTATAGAGGACTATTTTGAGAGATTTATGTGAAAAAATCATTCCCTGAAGTGGGATTTGAACCAATATCCTGATTTGAGATACCCGTTTTTCTCAATATTCTAGCCAAGAACACTGATTCTAGCATTGATGTGCATATCAGAGAGTGACCTTGCTAAAGGTGCTATCATAATATCCTGGAGTTAATTTGATTCTTTAGCTTCACTTATGATTAACCTCATATTTTTAATTGGTTTCCTTGAAATGCTACATAATCAGTTTTTGCTATTTGATGATGTTGTACTGCAAGGAAGCGTTGATCATAAATAAAACATCTTGTTATTTAATCTAGTTATTCATTATCAGCATGAAACAGTTCCTCAGAGGTGCTTCTGAAATAATTAGTTTTGCCAATTCTTACTTATATTATTGTGAGATTACGTACAAATTATATGTGGACCCCAGAAGTCAAGGGGTCTAAGTGACATTTAAAAAAAATAAGTTAGGTACAGGAATGGGGTGTGAAAACATAAATCTTTTTGGTGGTAAAGGGATCCAAGTTATTTTCTTGATAGGTGATACTATCTAGGGTAATGCCCCTTAACTACTTAGTGGATTGTACCAAACATTTTCAACTTTGACTTAAGTTTTCTCAAAACAACGATTTTGTTACTTAGACCCCTTGACTTCTGGGGTCCTCATATATAGTCTGACCATAGAATGTTCATGAAAACTCACGGTACTAATGACTAAATATGTAACTTTTTACCAATGGTTGTTTATGAAAATTATATTTTTGTTGTTTTAATTTCACTATAGATGTCCAAAAAGATATGTAAGCTAGAAAAGGAGACTACATCCTGGAAGCAAAGGTGGGAGCGCAGCCATCAAGCCCTCTTGGAGATGGCAGCCGATAAGCAGCAGAGAGATGGAGAATTGGCTCTGGCTAACCGCCGGCTCACGCAGATGCAGACTCTCTGCCGTACTCTGCAGGCAGAGAGGACTGCCTTGCTTGCTCAACTCAGGGGAGGTGAAGGTGTGAAAGAGGATGAAAGCGTAAAAAAGCCAGATGAGACAAAGGGAGAGGAAGAAGCGGCACCCAACGAAACTGTCGAGCCAGCCAAAGGGGTGGATAGCAAGCAATCAGACCAGACTACTGATGGAGCCAGTGTTGAGATCAGTAAAGAATCGAGTGCCTTATCTGCCATGAGTAGTGTAGATGAGGTGAAAGACGTAACTGATGAAATTGCTGAGGATGGGAATGAAAGCATAAATCAGGGAACTTGCGGATCTTCCTTGGAGTTAGCTGATGGCATTTCCCAGGCAGTCTCAATGGATCCTGATGCGAGTGTAGAAACTTTGGTGCCTGGGCACAGTGAAGAAAAAAAAGAGGAAATTAGTGCTATAGAAAGTTCTAATAAGAGCCCTGTGGAGAAGAGTGATTCTGTCCCCTCTGTTGGTGCCAATTTGCCTACATTAACGAATGTTAATGAGTGTAAGTCTGCAGATAATGGATTATTAGGTGAATCTTCAATGAAATTTGACAATCCACCCGATGAGTTATTAATTATACCAGCCATTGCTGAGAGTGGAGATGCTAAAGGCGTTGGAGCTGCTGATTTTGGTGTAGAAAAAGAAAGTATAATGGAAGAACTGAACTCTCTGAAGCAAAAACTTGATTCATGTATTATAAGTGATATAAGCCCCCCAGCTATTCAGGCAGACAACAAGGTATTAGTTGGTGACCAGGCAGCAGATAAACTGGAAGTATGTAAAACGCAGCTGGAAAATGCACAAGACTCCAGTATTTCATGTCTGACAAACAGTGCTCCTTCAGAAGGCTCATGTAATTCTATTTCTGCAGCTGAACCTGTAGTCAAAGAGTTGCAGAGTGAAAACACCTGTGATATTAGTGCTGCTATCTCAGCTGACATGAAAACTCTGTCTCTAGAAGTATGTGATACAAGAAGTGCACTCATAGAAGATGGGACTACACTAGAAAAAAAGTCACCGGAAAAAGTTGATGTAGATTCCAGTGATGTGGCAGCTATGAAAAATGTTGATGGAGAAAATGCGGTAAATAGTCAGAAGTGTAAACCAGAATCAGAAGTATCAGCTGATGAAAAGCCAGGTGCAAAGAACCCATCCCCTAATGCTACGGCTAAGAAACCGGATGCACAAATCAATGCAAAAAAAGGCAAAGTAAGTATGGAAAACTTCAGTACTATTTGTTTGCTGTCCATTCAAATTTATTCATCATATCTAAAACTGAAAATGATTAACTGTATGGAATAATTGGCTTCTCTTTTCAGGAATCATCGAGGAAAAGAAAAAGATAATTGATGTCATCCTAAACTGATGGGTAGCACAATGCCAGCAACAATCACCAAGTATAGACCCCTTCTAAGTACTTTTGTATAGCAATTATTACCTTAAGCCAGGAATAAGTAAAAAATTATTTATTTGGATTTCAGCACCATTTTATGGTCAACTTTGGTCCTAAAACTTCAAGAGATGTATGGGATTTTTTTTTTTGACATTTCCACCCAGTGCTTTAAAATGTGGATGTGGTATTAATCTTATATCTTTGTTAAATGCGTGGAATGGCATTGCATGGAAGTGTAAAAAGAATTTTTGTAGAGTTTTCAGAGAATTTGGATAGCTAAAGAGAGTTAAAGAGCCATTAAGGTGAAAATCTTGAAACCAAAACTTGGATGTGATCCAGTAAATTTTATCACAATGAATCTGTGTTCAATTTCAATATAGTATCATAGTGTTTGGTTAGGTAGTAGGATGGACAAAAAAATCAAGCAAGTATGTTTTTTATACACCCATGTTAGTTGACTTTTTTTTGCCGAGATGAGAAAAAAATGGTCAATCCAAGTTCAGTTTGTAATTCTTGAGGAAATGGCAGCGATTAGATGTGTAGTTCGTGATTTCTCTATGCTCACTGATTGATTTTAGATGCATGAAGTTTTATTCCCATGGTGCATTACAAGTACTAACAGGTACACACGTGCTGTGAGCAAGATCTCACAGAATTTGAATGTTACAAGTGTTAATTTTTACTGAATGACTTTGAATAGGGAATGATTCTGATCGGTTATACATTAGTTTAAACAGAGTTTTTCTCTCAATTCACTCTAGATATTTGATTTGCATATTTGCCAGAAATTATTTTAAACACTTTGTATCTACTCTGGTAACTGAAGAAATACACAAAAGAGTGCATTCTATAAGTGGAAAATAAATTCCCTTTAAATCTCTGTAGGTATCCTAAGTTCTGTGCTTCAGTATGTTACTTGAAGTATTTAAATGTTCTGGTTCCCCGCCTTGCAGAACTGCTTCGCCGACCTGTTTAAACACTGTATATCCTTCCATCATACATTTTATTTGTTTTTCAGCCATGTCATCTTGTCTTGAAATAAAAGTTTGATCCATATACATAGCCTTTGATCTTATGAAATCAAATTATTGTCAGCTGAATACTTTTTGCCCTTTTGCTTTGATATTCTTTTGAATGAAAATTTACCTATGCTTTCTTGGATGAATAAAATGCCTGTAATGTTTTTCTGTACTAAGATTTATTATTTTGC
This sequence comes from Ceriagrion tenellum, assembly GCA_963169105.1. Taxonomy (NCBI): domain Eukaryota; kingdom Metazoa; phylum Arthropoda; class Insecta; order Odonata; family Coenagrionidae; genus Ceriagrion; species Ceriagrion tenellum. The sequence continues at coordinate 85,196,499 of OY720642.1, read as the reverse complement.
TTAACTTTTGCCCTGCAATGCTTCCTGCTTTCAAATGTCTTTCAAATTGAAATTGGAAGAGCAATCCCAGGTGGTAAGACATGGTAGGAGGTAATTCACTGAATTTTAAAGCTCTTTAATTCTCTGTCAATTATGTATTTGGGCAGTAAAGGGAAAATGGTGTTAAGTTAATATTTTCTGATAGGAAGGAACAACCCTAAAATACTGAGGAACAATGGCTAGATTTTCTGAGGACGTGAAATAATGAAGTCATCATCATTACTCATGTAAATAACCTGTTCCACATGTATTAATATGGTTGATTGGACAAATTTATTGAGTGGCTCAATTTGAATAGACGTCAACTTTCACCTCACCTTATTTTGCCTCCAACTTCCGGGACCAACTCTGTATTGATATATCAGGCATTTGATTAACCTTTATTGTACTAGTCTTTCTGGAAATTAATATCGTTAAACTCATTTATCACTCTTGAAATCATTCGGCCATTAAATCTGGTAACTGTGCAAGAAGTAGGATAGGGAACTTGAATTCAAACATTCAGGAATGTTGAGAGCACCACTGGTTGTACATTATTTTTCAGCTTTGAAGCCTTTAGATTTAGATATCATTCTGGACTAATTTTTTTGGGAATCTATGTAATGCCACATGAAAAACAGGCTCCCAGTTGACTGTCAACTGATTTAAATTTTAGAGACCATAATGAGTTCAGGCCGGCAATGTTAATTGTAATAACGTAGCCTGAGATGCTCCCTGGCTTGGGCATTTAAGTGATAAAGGTTAAAGAAATATTAATTTGAAAATTATTAAATTAATGTCCATTATAAACTGATCTTTTTTCTAGTTGTCTATCAGTTTAGGAAATTTACATTATCAGCATATTCCAAATAAAATGCTCAAATCTAGGAGATATTTTGATTATGTTCTTTAACTGCCAGGTAGTGCTCATAGCTGGAGGTAGAGTCTGAAAACTTTCATCCAGTCACCAAAGAGAAAAGAGTAAAAAGAGAAGACTAGGCCCATATATCAATGAAATGTCATTAGGATTAATTTTATCATTATGGTCATTTTCAATGAGTATTTTAGAGTTTAACAGTGAAGCCCTCTATTTAGGGAATAGAGTCACTGTTCTGGATTGTTGGTCAAAATTTCGAAGAAGTCTCTTATACCACACCCTGCCATGTGTTAGCCTAGTGAGGATTGATTCAATGTTAGATTACCAGATTTCGATCCCATGAATAGCTGCCTACCATCTTTAGGGATTTTGGATATTTAGGTCCAAAAATACGGACTTTTCAGGAATGCAAACCCAAAAAAGTCTGGGAATCTTAAATATTGCGATATTTTTAACTCTCTTAGTGTTAGGGTTTTCTAGTAATGGTAGATGGTGGAAGAAAATTACCTTAGCATTCCAGCTTAACCAATAAGGAGGTTACAGATTTTAACAGCTGAAATCATGTTTTCAAAGAACCATAGAACTAGCCGCACAGTAACTTCAACAGAGTCACCCGCTAGTGATCACACAATTGTGTGAAATTCCCAGAGGAAAAATCATTCACCTGGGCTGGGAATCGAACCCAGATCCCTCGATTTTGTGCTGAGTGCTCTAGCCAATTAGCTGCGCGGCTAGTTCCATGGTTCTTTGAAAATGTCCATAGTAATCACCCTGTGTGCCTTTACCCCGTGGACTGTATCGCTTAGCGCTTGCATACAGGTAGCTCTGGCATCATTTACACAATACTTGTGAGGACAACTTGCTCCTTAAAGCTCCCATGAGATTCACAGTGGAAGAGGACACCTGGGTAGCCAGTCCAGGCAAATGATTTTTCCACTGTGAATTTCACACAATTAGCTGAAATTATGGTCGTACATGAATTTTTCTTAGTCTCTTTTTCTGAGGAAAATTTGAGGACATCTCTGGGAAAATTAGGGAAATTGACTGCCCTAATCTCGTGGACATGGGTCCCTAAGGTATGGTGGTCAAGGAGATTTTCCTGAGGAATATTGATCCCTACTGGGGGTCTAAGCAGAGAGCACTTCAAGGACAGTACTGCAAATGTTGGATGGGATGTTAAACTGTGGCCCCTTCCTTGGTGCGTTTCGTAAACCTTTAAAAGCCGGAATTTGAATTTTCATGAGTGATGATCCTGTTGGTTTCTTTGAAACAAGTTTAATGAATTTTGTAAATTTTAGTTTAAAAATTAATAGAATGGAGTATGTGATCTCAGAAGTCTGCATTCAGTAATTTGCACCAATTTTGTGAGATTTGAAGTGGTTAAAGGTTAATAGCAGGTTGATACTAGATTTATTTCTCACTCTGTCTCCAGTACCCTAATAATCCTACCTAAGCCTATGTAACCTGTTACTCTCAATGTATCAAATCAGCTCAGCTGTTGGTAACACCACTAAATGAACAAGTTTAATGTTGTTTTGAACCAATACTTAATGGGAAACTGTTGGCAGCTTGGACCTGTGCTTGATCCTACAGAATGGGTTCAAAATAAGGTAAACCCATGCCCAGTCATGGCTTTGTTTTTCTTTATATTGATAACAGAAAAATTTCAGTCTTGATGGAAATGGAAGACTGTAATATGTCATCTTGCAGTGATGGGAGTCAACTGCATAACATTTTGGTTGTAATTTGGACCATCATTTGTTTCAACAATTCCTAAACATCTTGTGTAAGAGATGGGTTCTCATCCACTCAAAGTAAATCTGGTATTATAAGCTGTAGCTGAGACAGTGTGTACTTCTCTGCCTCTAGTATGAATTGATAATTCGTGCACTGGTTATTTCATTTATCAGTGAAAATCTATCAATAACATCTTTTATTATACGATAGAAATAAAGTTGCCAAACTTTTAGCTAGCATCAAGTGAATGTATCAATATATCGAACATGCTGTTTGGTCATTATGATCATCATTTTTCGAGGGCGTGTTAATTAAGGCATGGTATACATTTTCGTGTAAGGCATAAGAAATTTTTCATAGTGTCATGGAAATGAAAGTCTCCGTGATAAATTTGCACCAGCTATCTATATAGTGGGACAAGGAAGCCGATTCCCTGTACTTGATTTAACATAGTGCAACTATTAATGTCACTCTATATTCAGTGTACACGTCAAATAATTTTCAGAAACATGCATAGACCATCAATCAAACTTTTATTAGATTGAGTGCTCGGTCATAAAATATTATGCATTATAAACGATTAGTCTTGAGCTTTCAGAGAATTTTCATTGCCATTCAAAGTATGCAGTCTTAAAAATTTAGTTTAAATTTGAAAAAAAAACTTATGCCTAATCAGCTTAAACGGGAGTTTATCAATGGCGCCTTACTCCATTTCACACACGGTTAATGCCGTGGATAACTCAGTTAAAATCACTGAAAGATGAAGGAACTGTTTTATTTTTATTAATATGTTACGTTAGGAGAATATAATCTTAAATACCTGGATTGTATTGTGTGTCTTGCCTCCCTCAAGCTGAGCAAATGGATCAATTTACATTCCCACAACGGAACCCCACAATCCACAGTTTGAATTGCGCTCGTTTCTCCTTACGTTCCTCGAATGTTTCCGTCGTATGTTTACATAAATTTTTGCCGTAATTCGAAGTGTGTGGTATGGTATTTCTGTTTGTTCCACCCGTTTAAATACTTTTTTTCAGAGAAGTTACTTCCTTAAAATAATTTTATCGTTAAAACTACAGGTTCGGATCCCTCAGTTTGGGTTTCTCATGGACTGTAGCTAATCGTTGGTGAGATGGAAAAGTTCTTGAAACTGGAACTTGGGTTGGAAAAGTGTGAGAGTACTCACAAATATGCTGGCGGAGGAGGCTGTATTAGTGAAACTAAGACATTCATCACGGACAAGTATGGGAAAATATTCGTGAAATTTCATCAGGGTGCGAAGGTACAGCTCCAGTACGATTTATATGGAAATCGTCGGTGGTGATTGCCTCAAACTGAAGTTTGCATCCCTTCCTTTTAAGGCGCGCCTGATGTTTGATGGAGAATATGCCTCTCTCAAAGCATTAGATGACACGGGCACTGTTTGTGTGCCGAAGCCGATTTCGGTGGTAAATACTCCTGGTGGCGGATCAACTATTGTAATGCAATATATCGAAATGAAAAGCCTTCACAAGTTTCAAGAAAAACTGGGCGAGGACTTGGCCAGGTCAGAATCATCAACGGTCTCCCTGATCTCTCTCAAATTGAAGGCAGAATATGTATTTTTACTTGAAACAATGGTATATACTTAAGTTGGTACTGAATTATTTCAAATTCCTTAAATGTAATTACACTGGCCATGAGTTAAAGAGTTCTGAAATCTACCTTTAACTGTTGCTTGGGAATGAATGCTAAATTAATAAGATAAGTGGTATTGGCTGATCTCTTCGTGGTAAAAATGGAAGAAAGCTAAGCTTGCTTTTCCATATTGGTTGTGTTCACTCTCCCTTTATCAGTCAAACTAATCAATTTATGAACTGCATTTTTTGTGCAATAATCCCTACTTAATGAGTTCCCAGTATTTTAAAAACTATTTTCATTTCAGACTTCATCAATGGACTCCAGATTCTGACCAACGTGAGGGGAAGTTTGGATTTCATGTTGATACATGCTGTGGTTACATTCCAATGGAGAATTCTTGGAGTGATGATTGGGTTGTAAGTATTTATCATGGATGTAAATCATGTATTTTGTATTTTTGTTCATCTCAAGATATGATTCATTTATGAGTTTGCCATACATGTCGGTTTAGCTGGGAAGTACTGGTTTTGGGATACTTGACTTGGCTTCCCGAAAGACTAAAGAAATTCGTTAAGTTGTACCAGTCTTCAGATTTATCCTTCTTAAATTTTGGCTCTGCCACTATGCCAAAAAAGTACATGTGAATGAGGGGATTGGGTTGGTGTGGTGGCTAGAGTACTCGCCTACCACACGGGCAGCCAGGGTTCAAATCCCTGCAGAGGCAGATGTTTTTCAGAGGGTACCCGATCCCTGCTTGAGTGTCTTGTGGAGGGCACTTCAAGTACAGTACTCTGTCTGTCGGATGAGACGTTAAACCATGGTCTGCTTGGCGCTCTTTCGTTAAGAGCAGGCTAATGCCAACACCGGGTTTCCGTCCACCCTTCCTTCCTTACCTATCCCATATGGTGCAAATGACCTTAGCCGTCGGTCGCCTCCCCAAATATCCAATCCAATTCATGTGAATGTAAGGAAAGACATCGAAGAGATTTGCCATAAATGGTCCGAACAAAGAAGTGTTGAATTGTGGCCTTAAATTTTAATAGCCTGTTTACACGATACATTAATCCATACGAGTTAATGTGCAGATGCATGAATGCTTGAATGAATGCCAAAAATTCACGAATAACCACACAAACTTGTACAAATGCATGAGCAGGAAAATAGAACCTGCTCTATTTGGTTCACATAATAAACAGGCCTTGAAATTTTTTTTTTAATTCTCATTTAGCAAAAATGTCTTTAAAGTGCAATTGATAACATGAATCATGAAAATGAAATACAAAATATTATCCCTCCGTTTGAAGTGGAAATCTGTATATACCTAGTGAAGCAATCCAAAAATGTGATCACCTTATGTATTAACTCATTATTATAAACCATTTTCAGCCCTAGGAATCAAACAACAAAACAATTACAATTTCTTGTAAGATTGGTTTGCCAACCATATTTAATGGCAACTTTAATGAAGCCACAAAAAACACACACAATAACACAAGCCAGGTTTCAATACATAAGAATCATCATCAGTTGCAGAACAAGTTCAGGAACTCTCTTATATATTTGGGAAAAGGAGAGAAGGGGTAGGTGATGATGGGGAGTGGAACCCTCATGCATTTTATCGACCTTAATATTTCCCTCATAAAAGACCATCATGCATTTTACATATACCGCAAGCCCATGTAAACGAACCATGTTCTTCCGATCCATTCGAGACACCCTTACTCACATAAAATATCCGCCTTCAATTCCCTTATGTACCATCTCCTCAAGGTTCCTGTGTCAAACAAAAATTTCACTAAAGAAACCAATATCATCAAATATATAGCCTGTGTCAATGGATATAATTCCAACTTAGCTGACAAATTGATTCTTAAAAAGCCGAGGAACCTCACTTTGCAACGCATATACTCGGGTGAAGGAGGTACAGATAAGAAAAAATGGTGTTCCATCAGATTTTTAGGTCTCATCACTAACCATCTTGTTAAATATTTTCCCAAAGATGAATTATATCTATCTTTTAAGCCTCCTTGTAATTTAAAGATCTTGCTAGTCTACCAGCTACTGGTTTGCTACTGGCTTGAACTGGTTAAGCTAACGAGGCATCCTACTTTGAGATGAGCCATTCTGAAAATTACTGTGGTATTGTGCATACAGTAGAGCTTCGATAATCCGGATCAATTGTTACTGGACCCAGTCCGAATTATCAAGAAGTCCAGATTTTCGAATGGAACCAAAAAAGGCCATTCAATGCCTCAAACATAAAGAACCTTGGCAAAGACAGTAATTCAATTTAGTGCTGTAGTTAAATAATTGGAGAAGATAAATAAAAAAATTGTTGTGGTCGACGATCCCGCCGAGTCTCGCATCAACGCTTTTGACAAATATGTACGTTGTATTCACTTCAACTTATTTTTCGCTGTATGTGAATCCGGATTATCAACGGTCCGGATTTTTGACGTCCGGATTATTGACGCTCTACTGTAATTTACTGCAGCTCCTGAATTAATAATAATAATAATACTTATTGGTTCCTAATGGACAAGTTTTTCACAAGTATGGAACATGTCATTTTGCCTTCTTACAGACAGCACAATAGATATAACTGCAAATCATTACATAAGAATTGTACAAAGAATATGTATGTACACAAGAACACGAAGAGATAAACCAAGTGTTACAACATAATGAACTCTGCATTGAAATAATAAAAAAGGAAATTCATTTTTTATGTGAAAGTGACATAAATTCATCAATAGTGCAGCACTGATGATTACAAAGAAAATTATAGAGTTGAGTTTTGAAGGAGTGGAAACTACGTATTTCCTTCAGGTTATTTGGTAAAGCATTCATGAATTTGACTCCAGCATAACCTGGACTCTTTGTGAACATGGCTGAGTTGTGAGCTGTTATTCTAATTTCATTACAGCCTCTAGTACTATACCGATGAACATCAGCATTGGTGTTCAGGTTAAACAGGGCTTTATTTTGATGCACAAAAATTACCGTCTGGAAAATATACAGACATGGAAGAGTCAGAATTTTTAAATTTTTGAAATGAGGTCGACAACTGCTTGTCTTTGGAATCTTAACCATGATTCTTACTGCCCATTTTTGAAGTCTAAATAGCCGAAAAGATTATGTGATTAAAGGTTACTCTAGGTAATACTCACTTCTGTCTCAGATATTTTTCATACTGATATATTAAAAAACACTATTTTGTCTAGTCTATGTGGGTACATTTAATACAATCTTAATTATTAAGAAAGGCATGTCCAACTCATTTGTGGAATATTTGTGGGCACATGATTTTCAATGGTTCCAACAAAATTTCTCATGCCCAAAAAAGAACGCTGAATTGCGTGTGGGCTGCCGTGTTTGTTTTTAAATTTTCTTTATTTTAATGCAATAATGTAACAATAACAATGGTTAAAATGCCTTTAACCCCTTGCTTTTGCTATTGGCTTTCCTATTAAATCCTCTAATAGCAATTATCCCTTTTAGTGCGGCAGGCCGATATATTGGCTTTGGCATCTCATGCGTAAAGAGCGGCGGGCCGATATATCGGCTCATAGGCAAAATATTGTTTAACTTTTGCACACAAATATAATTACAATTATTTTTTGTACGAAGTATAAGCATTTTTTTATTATTACCTAATTCAATGCATACGCAATAAGAAAAACTGCATATGGATATTTTAAACAATAACTTTATAATATTTATTTTCCTAGAGTGATACATTTCATTCTAGTTACCCTCCGCATTTCTCACTAGAACCCCTGCAGGGGTCAGCACTAAGAGGGTTAATTGCAGAAAAGGAAAAATTACCTGAAAATGATGGTAATTTTTGAAAATTACCATCATTTATTATGGTAATTTGCCTCAAATGAAAATTATGGTAATTTACCTCAAATGAAAATTATGGTAATTTACCCATATCTAATTGTACTCCCTGTGGATTTTGGTGGGCTTTATAGGAGCAAAGTGTTCAAGACTGCCGGGCATACAATATGTATGTGTGCTAGGCACTGCTGCCTGTGAGGTTTCAAACTTACATGAACTTGCTGGTGACTCCTCAAAGGTAATATGCACCATTGAGGCAGATTGAGAGGGGATGATTTCTGTGGATGACTGTTGAAATGCACAGGAGGTGGCTCTTGCTAGACAAACATTAATCATTCCATTCCGGAATGTGGAAAGCCCATTATTTTTAGCTCTCCTTTGAAGTGAAAATTGACTTCGCCTCCCCCAAGAGGCCAATCGGGAGAGGGTCGGCTGAGAAGAGAGAGGGCACATTTGTGAATTGCAGAGTGGCTTCCTCACTCCTACTCCCCTCTAATTGCGAATCAGTCAGTGGAAGACCATTTATCAAATCCGAGCCAGTGGTGTCCTCGGCTACCCTTTGGTTGCCCTTGGGTCCTCCCCCCCCTACTTCTCCCGCGAGAATCCTCACCTCTAAAGCCTCGTCCACACTACAGGTGACCTTAAGTAGGATTTGCTTACATGCAGGGAGTGACTACACTCTGATATTAAATATAAAATAGCACTACCTAGTGTTCAGTAGAAGGATTTTGCATCACACGAGTGCTTGTGTTTATTTTGGTGAATTGTAGATATGATTCTCTTCTGTCCTGAAATTACCTGACTATATAAAAATATTCTCGATTGCATTACAGTGATATGGGTCTCATGAAGACATGTATTAAGAACTAATTATATTTTAAATATAATTATTGAAATACTGAATGACCACGAATGTGATCATCAGGATTATTTAATTACTTGAGTCGCAGAAAGAAAGAAGCGATGGAGGGATTTTATTAAACTGTGGCCTAACAACCAAAATAACAATCATATTGGCTTTCCCTGCTCATTCCCTACTTTTCTTTGGCTAGCATGCAGGAATGGGCTAATTAGCAGATGTGAGGCTAGGGCATCCTCCATCTATTTGAAAATTACGGCATATTATGTGTTAGGGCACCAGCAGTGTAAAGATGTAAGATTTTGGGAGGTGAAATGGTGAGGTATATTATGGGAGTGTACTGAGTGGAGCTCAGTTTTTATTGTGGTCGTTTATTGTGTGCGGAAAGAACAAGTTTTTCTACCTATTTGTTCAGCAGTGAATCTCTGTTATTTTATTGCTTCTGTCAGACCTAGAGATGTAGTGAAGCGTCATGATAATGTTCTCTGTGTCGCTCTGAAACACACCAGCTCTGAATTTCTCAAGCAACCTAAGCCTAGCGTGTAGCCTCAGAGTATCTAGGAGCGCCTATCTCAATCCCTCTCAAAGCTGTGAGAAACTATATGTTTGCTCGTAGCAGTTTTTAACTAAGCAGGCAGCTTATCTCTGTATTTTATTAATTTTTTTGGTTAATTCTTTATGGCCTGGGTCTCAAATGCTCGCAGTGTATTTGAGGTGTGGCCTAACCAGTGCAAAATAGCAACTGTCTTTAACTTTTTAGGAAAGTAACCTTAGAAACATGTATTGACTGCATTGTGCCATGGATTCTACTCAATTTAATCTTATTTTTTCCTGGAAATGGGGATTATTATCAATTTAAATAAATAGAAAATATATGTAAGGAAAATGCTCGTTAAAGAAGTGCATGCTGCTTTGTAGTAAGCTATCGATGTAAAACATCGTTAAATTGCAAAATTATTGTGTCTGCCCTTAAGCACTGAAGGAAAATTGGGATTAACAAAGATGGTTGGCAGGCCCTGCCCACATTACAGCTTCTAGCATTGGTCACAATAGCAAGTGCCCTCTCCATCTACCTCAGTGGATATTATGGTGACTAGTTCCAGTATCATCTAAATTTGTCAAAAAGGGTGAACACCACATTTTGATTAAAGTTTGGGTTTAACCTCTCGGTCTGTGGCACCTGTGGTCCTTGCTTTGGACCGCTCCTTATATCGTATGCCTGACAGTCTTGAACACATTTTTCCTTTAAAATTCTCAAAAATCCATCGATGAGTCGGTCCAGATGAATGATTTTCCCCATATGGTAGTTTACACTCATCATATATTGTTTGAAAGGATTATGTGTCACCTCCTATATCAATCCAAGCTTAGTTTCAATAACTAATATTGTATTAGTTAATATGGAACTGATTTTAACAATTTGCATTATTTTTCCCTCAGAGTTTCTATACACAGCAGAGGTTAGGACAGCAGATAAGACTTGTTGAAGAGAAGGTTAGTGTATTCATATTATTCATGTATCTAGTAAGTATGTACATAAATAGATTGATTAGTATTTTAACATCATTAAACTTGAAGGACATTATTTTTATGAGTGGCTGCTATCATTTTGTGGTTCTTTCTGATAACATATTCTGGGAATGAAAAAAGCAATCACAATCCTTGTTGGTATTTAGTTGGTTGAATGTTAATTACTTTGAGGCATGTCAAGAGAGATGGTAGAAATTAGGTACCTCTGAGTCATTATGATTAAAATAATGGAAAATGTAGGCAGTTGGTTGGCTTCTATGTTAATTATTTTTGGGGAAAGTTATCACTCGTATAAATTGCCATAATTTTTGGAGGGCATGAAATACTCCATGTAAGAAGGCTACATCGTGACCAGGTGTAGTATAGGATTCAACTTATGGCTTGTGGGTTCATAGTTGTATTTTAAGCTGCTTTCCCATGCATTGTCGTTTTTGATAGGCTGTAAGATCTAGTTCCCCTAAATCCTCTCTAAATTGCCTTGAAGCCTTGGAAGCACAGTTCTATTCATGTGAAGCGCATTCCATTTGTGACAATGTGCGGTATCTCTAATATATTTTGATATGTTGGACATTTCAGTATCATTTAGTTAATTAGGGATCAATGCAGGATTCCTTTAAGGTGCCAAGTGTAGTATGAGCTGTAAAAACACCAATGATATCTATTTTGTGGACTAGGAACCAAAATACTAAATTCAGTGTAGAAACATAAATCTTAATACTGGTGTGGACATATTTTAAAACTTACTTGTTTGATTAGGCGTAAACATAGAGTACCATGATAAGCAGCCAACCCAGTCAGTACTTGCTGTTTGTCATTCCACTTTTGCTATTAATGAAATGCTTAAATTTATAGATTTGATAATAGAATTAACATGACCATGGTGCAACTTCTTAATATAGACTGGTGACAGAGAGGCAGTTGAGTTATGGTCTCGGTTGCAGCTGAAGATTCCGAAGTTTTTTGAAGGAGTGGATGTGAAACCATCTCTTCTACATGGTGACCTATGGGGAGGAAATGTTGCTGAGACTGATGATGGTCCTGGTTAGTTATGTACCAAAAATGCTGTGCAGCTTCATACCCTCTGATATGAGTTGATATAACAACATTGGTGGGATTTCATATTTTATTCTTGCTGAAGAGTATATCTTTACTTGGTTTTTGAGTCACTCTCATGCCAGTGGGTGTGATATGTACTTCCACCCTTCTTTCTTCTGCAGTAGCTATCATAAAGATATTTTATCCTTTTTTGGTTTTGGAAAATATATGATTGGATTAATAGAAGCTACTGCAATTCTGAAACATAATCGTATAATAGATAAGAAAATTAGAAGGTAAAATCATCATGGAATTCGACATTCATAGAATTATTGAAAGTATTCGAAATTGTTAATTGAAACATCCTCTTTTAATGATTGCTTGTTACCTTCAAATGTTCTTTTTTTCATTTTTATTGACAGTAATTTATGATCCAGCTTCGTTTTGGGGTCATCATGAATTTGATTTGGCCATTGGAAAAATGTTTGGTGGTTTCACTTCAGCATTCCACAATGCTTATCACAGAATAATTCCTAAAGCTCCTGGCTTCGAATTGAGGCAAAAATTGTACATTTTATTCCACCAACTGAATCACTGGTAAGAAAATTAGAATATTTAATTCTGTGCCTTTCTTGTACCCTTCTTATCCTTTCTGAGAAAGTTTTCATTTCCTGAACACAAGCTGTGATAAATTTGTATTCAGGTTATTTCTTCAACCAGTTTTAAGAGACTCATCTTTTTGTGACATTCTCATTCATGGCAGTTGTTACTACTGAAAAAAGTGATGTTACTTTAATGATTTAGGCTGTATTTAAGAATTTTACAATAGTTCTTAAATGTATATAATATAGTGTGTATGTATATATTATAATGTTAAGCATAAGTTTCTTAAAAGCATACTTTGAGCATTTTATATCAATAGACCGTTTTAAGTTTGAGTGTTACATGGAGTAAAAATTTGATTGGAAAGGATGAAGGTTCAGGCAATTAATGTGCTCCAGAATGTGAAATAACGCAGAAGTCATAAGATAATAATAATTTATTAAGCTGTTAATAAATTTTTATTGCATGTGTTTTCTAATGTCTCATATATTTTTGATCATGGATTATAATGATGAAGTAAAAAAAATGAATTTTTATTCAATTAAATCATGTTTTTAGAGCCAAGAAAATGATTTTTGTCTCCTAATACCAGAGCAGTTGTAAAGCTCAGTTCATTGCTGAAAATTTTGTAGCATGACTTTTATTAGCATGAACTTGGAATTCAGATAGAATGTGAATTGAACATGTCTAAACCTGGAAGATATCAAGTTTTAGCATGTTCAGCCATATGCAATGTAGGCAATAATTTCACTAAAATATTGAATTATGTATTTATTTTCTCAAAGGAATCACTTTGGGTCCGGATACAAGCAGAGCTCACTTTCAATAATGAAGACCCTGCTTTCGACTTGAAAGTTAATGAAGTATAAGAAGTGGAAGAAAGGATAGATTGCATAAAATATTGTTTTTGCATGTAATTAAATTACATATATACATATCTGAATAGGATCGGGAACCAAAATAATTTAATTTTGCATTACATATTTGTCTTGCATTAACTCGGATATTATTATTTTTATTGGTTTTAGATAAATCTGAGTGAATAAATGGATCGGTAATATACGTACAAATTTTCCCTTAAATTTGTTCAGAAATTTCAAGGAATGTGATATTTATGTATTTAAATTTATTTTATGAAAATTGTCATTATTAGTTAGGTACTTGGTACATTAGCTGGGGCCTGCATGTAGTGATAATTTCCACGATATTAGAAAAATACTTTTGTGTTCATTCTTTTTTAGGATTGACTCCACTTGTTTCATATCTTTCCCAGAACGTAGCTTTTTGTATGAAAACATGTATGTCAGCGTCCTGCTATCGCAAAGTCTTTTCATTAATGGGTTTAGCTGGTTTATCTACCATTTTTGGTCAGTCATCCTTTTCCCTTTCATACACATTTGAATATTAATGGCATCTTATTACTTTTCATTTTGATGGAGGGTAGATCATAGTTTCACGAAATGTTTTTAAAAATGTATGTGGTTGCATTTATTTAATTGTTTAGCCACAGTCTCTGGATGAATGTTTATTTCCAGGTGACAATGAAGACATTGAAATAAAGTTATTGTTATCCATGTGAAGCTATTTTCCTTATCTGTTGTTGTAGTGTGTATGTATTTCAATTATTTAACATGTAGAGAATGCTAAGGCCATATCACACTTATTTTCTGTCTATTGTAGACAGAGGCAAGAGCACTTGGATGAATAAGAGGATCATCCTCTCCAAATTCAAGCCAAGCTCTATAATGCTTAAATTTGGTGATTGAGCTGGAACCATTGTTTCCATCATGGCAAGTGGTTGCCCACTATTTTCCTTAGTCATAATTTTTAGGGCACTGGAGAGTTATCACATTTAATGGGCTTATATTGCTGAGAAGGAATGGGTTGACCATGGTGACTGTAGTTAATGGTGTAACCCACACTTTTTTCCACGAAAAAGACCCGACAATCACCCTCAGATCTTGCATTAAAAGGTCAGTCCTTATGAAGGCACAAGTCATCCCTGATGTGTGAACAAATATTTCTCCAGATGGTCATTACTACCCTGTGGGTGAATGCCTAGTAATCACTAGGATTCGGTATTGGTTCTTGGGCACTGCATTTCCATATCTCAAGAATTATTTTGCTTTGGGGAGATTCTGGCCTTAATGAAGCCATAGAACTCCAAGGGTAAATTTGTATTTAGATGGCTAGCACTTTGGGCCAAGAGGTATAAGTGACTTAGGCCCCTAAGAGGATTATATCCAGAACCAAATAATAAAATAAAAAACTCGTCTCCGAAATATCATCATTTACTCAAATGAAGTTGTGATTGTCATTACTGCCACCTATATTAATGTAATGGTTACTACCAGAATTAACATACATATTGTTTTGGTTTCCTTTGCCATGCTGTGGAGTAACACACCAAGCACCATATTGCCTATATTAATTTAATGGTTACTACCAGAATTAACATACGTATTGATGTGAATGATATGGACCATGTATTTCACCCCAGTCATGGCCTCCACCTAAACAAAAAGGGTAAAGATCACCTATGCTCAGAGTTGATAAATATCATTACTAAGACTGATACAGATGACATTCTTCCTAAAGATGGTGGACCAGTGATTTTTGATGGCCAAGTAATAACCGAGGCATCAGCATCATCATTGTGACTAAGAACTGTGAACAATAGTGGTGGGAAAGGAATGGTGAGAGAAGCAGTGACCGTTGATAATACTGAAAGAATCTGTGCCGTAAATCGTACCGATCTAAGGGCCTTGAAAATTATGCATATAAACATTCAGTGCATACGTTCTAAAATGAATGTGCTAGAAATATTTTTAAGCAAACATCAGCCCGATATTGTATGTATTTCAGAACACTGGTTGAACCCAAATGAGGTCAAATTCACCAGTATTGATGATTTTCGTTTGATGTCATATTTTTGTCGGCCCTTACACAAAAATGGTGGTGTCCTAATTTTTGCTAAAAATTACCTCAATATACAAAATATTTGTTGGGAAATTCCAAGCAGGGAGTTTGATTTTGAGTGTTGTGGACTACATTTGATGCTTGGTAGTACAAATATTTCTATTATGTGCATTTACAGGTCACCCAGTGGTGACCTTTCTGTCTTTATGGACACCTTTTACAAAACTCTTAGTGCTTTTACCAAGAATTCACACAATACAATTGTCTGTGGTGACTTCAACATTGATTTTGGTTCCTCTTCTGCTCAGAAGAATCACTTGTTAGATATTCTCGGCACTTTTAACCTAATACCGTCCATAAGTGAACCTACGAGGGTCACAAGCTCATCCTCTTCAACCATAGATAACATTTTCTCCAACATTGCTGGTGTTAAAGGTCAGAACCTAGATACTCACTTCTCAGACCATAAAGCTCAGTTTTCTAAGTTTCTTTTTGATGGTGATGCAAGCATCTCCCATAACAGGGTCAAGTATAAAAGGTGTTTTTCTACATCAGCCATACTATCTTTCCAATTATTACTTGAGGAACAATCCTGGGATTGTGTTTATACAGCAAATGGTTTTGATGCCAAATTCAACATCTTCTATGATATGTTCTTATATTGTTTTGATGTTAGCTTCCCTCTGATGCCCATAAAAACTACAGTCCACCATAAAACAAAATTTAAGTGGGTAACTCAAGAGATAAGGACTTCTTCTACTAGGTTAAAACAGGTTTTCAATGATCTGAAATCAAATGACTCATTGCCACTGAGAGAATACTACAAGGATTTAAAAAAGAAGCACAATAAGTTGGTGAATGAGACTAGAGGAAAATACAACATGCATATCATTAACTCCTCTAGCAATCTTAGTAAAACTGCATGGGATCTCATTAAAAATACCACCCAGTGCTCAAAATCTCTCAATTCTAATATAGATGCTATTTTTCATGATAATGCTCTTGTAACAAACCAACATAATATTGCCAATCTACTCAATGAAAATTTCCTCAATAGCATAGCCAAACTGTTCAAAAGCAAAAATCAAAAAGTGACACCTAATGCAGTATCCCTGGGTGTGGCTCACCATGCTCAAATAATCTTCCTTTACCCAGCTGATAAACGAGAAATAACTAGCATTATTAAGAAAATAAGTAAAAAGGACTCAGCTGGCCATGATGACATACCTTGCTCTCTGCTAAAAAGCATTGATAACCCTTTGGTGATTCATGTCATCACACACCTAGTCAATGAATCTCTCACTTCTGGCATTTTCCCCAACAGGCTAAAGACAGCTAAAGTAATTCCAGTGGTCAAAGGAAATGATGCTCATAATGTGAATAATTATAGACCCATTTCCATTCTTTCATTTTTCTCTAAGATTCTTGAACAAGTAATGTATAATAGACTTGTGCTTTCTAAGCAAGTACAATATTCTGTCTGATTCCCAATTTGGTTTCTTGAAAAAAAAGTCGACGGATACTGCCATAAATAAATTCATTCACGATGTTCTACTTGAACTTGATAAACAGAAGAGTGTGATTGGGGTCTTCTATGATCTTAAAAAGGCTTTTGACTCAGTCGACCATATAGTGCTACTGAGGAAACTTGAAAACTATGGGATCTCTGGGATGGCCAACCAATGGATAAAATCCTATTTGACAGGAAGGTCTCAAGTAGTAAAAATTTTCTCAGCAGAATCCAAATCCTTTACTACTTCAAGCCCCTTGGCGATAGAAAGAGGTGTTCCCCAAGGATCAATAATGGGTTCCCTATTATTCCTCATTTACATTAACAATCTCCCCAATCATTTTATCAATGGCACAGTATACATGTATGCTGATGATACAACACACTTGACCTCCTCCATAACCCTAAATTATGCTGGGGTGCAGAAAAATATTGACTGCATGAGCAATTGGTGCAATGACAACTTAGTTTTTATCAACGGTGATAAAACAACATTCATTCACTTCCACCCCCACCAAAAAAAGATAACCTCCTCCCCACTGCTGAAGCTAAATGGATCTTCTCTTAAGCCCTCCTCAGAGACAAAATTCCTAGGGATACATGTTCATGAGTCACTATCCTGGGAAACTCAGATAGATAAAATTTGTACTAAAGTTGCCTCTGGTTGCTACCTCCTTAGAAAAATTGTGACCATGGTTGATACCGCTACTGCCAGCACGGTTTACTATGCATTTATTCATAGCCGGCTCAAATACGGAATTACTGTCTAGGGGCACTCACATAATCTTCTTCGGCTATTTAGACTTCAAAAATGGGCAATAAGAATCATGGTTAAGATTCCAAAGACAAGCAGTTGTCGACCTCATTTCAAAAATTTAAAAATTCTGACTCTTCCATGTCTGTATATTTTCCAGACGGTAATTTTTGTGCATCAAAATAAAGCCCTGTTTAACCTGAACACCAATGCTGATGTTCATCGGTATAGTACTAGAGGCTGTAATGAAATTAGAATAACAGCTCACAACTCAGCCATGTTCACAAAGAGTCCAGGTTATGCTGGAGTCAAATTCATGAATGCTTTACCAAATAACCTGAAGGAAATACGTAGTTTCCACTCCTTCAAAACTCAACTCTATAATTTTCTTTGTAATCATCAGTGCTGCACTATTGATGAATTTATGTCACTTTCACATAAAAAATGAATTTCCTTTTTTATTATTTCAATGCAGAGTTCATTATGTTGTAACACTTGGTTTATCTCTTCGTGTTCTTGTGTACATACATATTCTTTGTACAATTCTTATGTAATGATTTGCAGTTATATCTATTGTGCTGTCTGTAAGAAGGCAAAATGACATGTTCCATACTTGTGAAAAACTTGTCCATTAGGAACCAATAAAGTATTATTATTATTATTGTTTTGGTTTCCTTAGCCATGCTGTGGAGCAACACACCAAGCATCATATTGCCACCATATAAGACCAAGTAACACCAGCCCTAAGCTAGGTAAGCTAGACTAAACTAACAAAATATTCTTCTGAGAATATAAGGGCCAGGTATAATATTCTGATATGCATTATAGCATACTTTGAATAACTTAGCCACAAAATTGTAACTTGTTTTGGGTGGTTTCAAAGAAATGTTTCTGAATTATAAACAAATTTCCTTAATTGGTAACCCTTTCATACCTAATAAGCCTAGTAATGGGAAATGATTTCCCTGTCAAATGCCTTAAGCTCTCTTCTCTCTTTTCCTTAGCACAGAACTCTCACATGGTCAGAAATCACACAGGTACATATTTATTGTCCAAATTTAGACCCAAGTTCTCAGAATGTTGAAACTTTGCCTAGGCAAGAGAGTGGAGGTAAGGGGGCGTCCATTAATTACGTGAGGCGATTTTTCGACACCCCCATTGGTGAGATTTGGCTCAACCCCCTCCCCTCCTCCCCCTAATCTCACGTGAGATTTTTCAAAATGTGTTTTCTTTGGTGTAAATTCGTTAATCTGTGCTTTGATTGCTGTGGATTTATAAAAAAAAAATAATTTGCTTAATTATTTTTATTTAAGACTACTAAGAACGTAGTCTAGAATCACAGTGAGAAAATCGAACAATAAAATACTTAAATAGGAACTATTAAAATTCATAAAAAGATACTCATTACAATTCAGTTCACGGGGACTCATGTGTGGTCTCAAGAGTGACTACTGGAACCAACACGTCCATGAGATTTTCAGTAAAATCATCTGCCCCTTCAAACTCGCTCTGATTTATCCACTCTAAACCGTTGTTGCTCATTTTTACACATTAATGGGTGTAAACACAGCAGGTAGGGACCTGTCTGTGCGTCGCTGCCACCCGGCTCGTATGCCGCAGCGTTTGTTGAGTTGCGCATTCAGCGGCAATAAATATTATTGTGTAGAATTTAGCCATATTGTAGTGAAGAAACATGTTTTACTTAATTTAACCCAGTTTTCTCGCAATTTCACACTGTTTCTTGCGGAAAAAAAATTATGTGATATTTGCCTAGCCCCCCCTCTCCCCCACGTGAGATTGGGTGAGTTTCAGCTCAACCCCCTCCCCCCCAAAATGCCTCACGTAATTAATGGATGCTCCCTAATCCCAACCCTTTGCCTCAGTGCTAGCCCAAGTCTGAGGTCAACTATTTGTTTACACTGGTTTGAAAAAATGTTTGCTTCAAACTTTAAAGTGTAGACTCAGAAGTGACCATATTAATTAACAATTTTCTTTGTCAAGGATGCTCCCAAAAACTTAGGTATGAACAACATAAGAATTGTGTCAAATTTATAAATGACCACTTAATTTATATTTTCCAAATTATATACAAAAAGTGTTTCAGGGTACCCACTGAAAATACAAATAGTCGACCGTACCACATGCCTTGAGTGTGGGTGAGAGTAAAGGTAGAGATAATCCTTATCAACAGGCCGAGTAATAGGTCTCGAATCCAGCTGGTACAATTCATTGGTTGTTCAATCCTAATATTAGTTAACTGCAGCCCTCCACCCATCTCTATCTAGTGCTAATTACCCTCAACTCCTGGTATCTCTTCCTACGTACTTTCTTCTTTATTTGGTCCATGAACTTATTCCTGGGTCTTCCTCTGGGGACTCTTCCCTCTATTTTACCTTCACTTATGTTCTCCACAAACCCATTGTGTCTCAGGATGTGTCCAATCCATCTGGCTCTTCTTTTCTATATGGTGTTCCATATGGTCCTTTCCTCTTCCACTCTTCGCTACACTTCATCATTTCTTATTTTGTCCATCCATTTTATCTTCAGCGTCCTCCTCCAGCACCAGGTTTCAAAGACTTCCATTTTTTTCTGGTCAGCTTTTCCAATTGTCCATGCATCCGATCATAAGAGTGCCACGCTTCACACGAGTGTATTCACATACTGTTTCCTGGCTTGTAGTCATATCTTCTTTGAGCACAGCAGTTATCTTTTTCCCATGAATGCCTTCTTAGCTTGGGCAATTCTTCGCTTGATGTCTGTTGTACTTCTTCAACCCACATACTGGCACTTCCGAGATAGGTGAAGGAATCCACTTGCTCTAATTTTTCTCCTGAGTGAATTCTACAATCAGCTTCCCTCTTCCGCAAACTAGGATTTTAGTCTTCGCACCCAGCAGGGTGAGGTCACTAATGCCACGAGGGACCTTTAAAATTGCTTCCATTTTGTATGGCTGCAGGGCCATGGTAACACGTGTTCATTCTCTTGCATAGAAAAAATTTCACCATTTATTAACTG
The DNA here is from genome assembly GCA_963169105.1 of Ceriagrion tenellum. NCBI lineage: Eukaryota > Metazoa > Arthropoda > Insecta > Odonata > Coenagrionidae > Ceriagrion > Ceriagrion tenellum. The sequence goes on along the minus strand of OY720642.1, from coordinate 85,176,179 downwards.
CATTTGTTCACTAGAGATTAAACATCTACAATGTCTTAACACGGCAATCGTAGCATAAGGTTTAAAACCAGTTGTTTTAAAGGTAGACCCTTCTAGACTCATTATTGTTTACTACTGTTTATAGAGCCAAGCTTACATGCGAGGATTGTAAAACATTTCATTCCTGAATGTCCCAATGAAGTGGAAGAGCATCTTGTATGCCATTGAACACGGTACATATCTTTTCTAGCGTCACCCCAAAATCTTAGGGGAGAACAAAGGAAATTATGATTGACAGTGCAGTTAGGAATATGAGTTGGGAAAGGAGGCTAAAAGGAAACTTAAAGGAGGCTAGGAAAACCCATAAAATTTTTTTTGTACATAGAGTTCTGGCATCATCTTTTTTCGCATGATAGTACATAGCATTTTGCATAATAAACCACATCGTAAAGCTGCTTACAGTCTATAGGCCAATTTCAATTAGGGTCTGTTGGATAAACCTCTATGCAGCTTTGGTTAGGTTTCTAGAGACTATCATCTTTATCTTTACTCCAAAAAATATGGCTGGGGTGTAAGCAGTTTGGAGAGTTTTGATAGCTTGATTCCCAAGTGGTGTAGTTCAAGGATTAGGATATTACTGACACTATGAAATTATACAGAGTCTCACCATTACTACACTAAAAATGGAAAACAGGAGTCCTTGTATGTCTTCACTTATCCCACAAAAGAGATATCAAATTTTTTTAAAAACTTTTTTATTAAAAATAGCTCATTATCACAATAATTGAAATGCTGGATAAATATCAAAAGATAAGGTCTGAACACAAACAAATGGCATTTTAATTCACTAATACTGCAAATATTTGAAAATGTGGGGTTGAAGAGCATGTCTTCAACTAAGGTTGTGATAAATATTCTCTTAAAATAGGAAGTTTCAAATGCATGAGGAGACAATCTCTTACAGCTATCTTTCCAAATGTCTCGTAACAACATCAACTTTCACAGGTATGTCGATTTAGCCTCAAAGGCTTACAAATAGAAGAGAAAGCTGTGGCATCAGCCTCAATGAAGCATCATATTAGACTTTTACACTGCTCTAACACAGAATCACATGCCTCAATTTTCAACTAATGCTTTTTGCGGTATTCAGGCTGTCATTGGATGAAAAGCTTTTCAAGTACAATAATTATTGCATATCAGTGACTTAACAGATTTATTGATTACACCAAGGTTATGGACTGATGTTACTATTTTTGTTAAGAGGGAAGCAATTTTCTGGCTTGTTAAAAGATTGAGTCATTGCTCAGGTTTTAATGCTACCCAGTCTTAACAGTACTTGAGGACTGAGGCAAAATCAAGTTACGAAATGACTTGTATAAGTAAGTGATGAAAAATTGGAATACAAAGAAAAATGAAATGGTAAATTCTACTTTTACCGTGCACATTAGTAAATTTCACCACTCCAAAATTAGTACAGGGTGATCGAATTAATAATTCTAAGAAGACAGTAAAAAAATTGTAAAATACATTAATCAAATCATTTGTATGACTAGGCCAGAGTAAGTATGGGCAATAATGATCTAAATCATTTCAGAAGAAGCTGGGACCCGATATTCAGATAATATCCCATGTCCCGTGATTTTTACAATTCAATCTCAAACATTTCTCCTTAGTATAGTCTTGCCTATTTGTTCATGACTGAAGATAGAATCAATGATCACCATTTCAAGTTATAAAGATTTGATAGAAAATTATTTGATGGCTTTGAAAAAATATATGTATAGAATATGAGAGTAAAACTTATTACATGACTGAATCATGATTAAATTTGCAATTTCTCTAGAATTTCTGTTTTAATATCTCATCCACAGCTTCATTCAATTATTTTATTTAAAACGTTATAGGGAAGCAGGTGAGGTACAAACTGTTACTCATTTTTGAGTTAATATTAAATACAATTCATCCAAACTCTAAGTTAACATTATCTATATCAATTGTGATTAAAAACTTGTTTTCAAAAAGTTATGTAGAAAAGATAAGTTAATTTTATATCAACTGCTCAGACATTTCAAATATCAACTCATTATAAACAAATATTAATCCTCAAATACAAAACAATTCAGTGTGTGCTCGAACATTTTTACATCACAAAAATCTTTCTAACAACTAATGCAATAAAACGTAATAGTTTGTTTCCACATAATTCTTTCATAAATAGCATAAACTAAAGTTAAAGGCAATTTTATCACACTATACAGCCCTACTCACAACAATAATTATTTCACAAGCAAAAACCCATGGACATTAGTGATAAACTTTTCAAAATTATCTTTGAATCGTAGCCTGTTTTGACGTTCAGTGTTCAAAACTAATCCTGTGGTCAAGTCAGTAAAAGCTCTGGCTAGACGCTGCGCCACAGAAGGATCGGTTTGTGAGTTTATAAGATCTTGTACCATATGCTGGTAATCGTCCTGGAAAAAATGAGAAATAAAAAGTTGATCAATACATAGAAGGAAACTGGAATATTTAGAGAATCAATAATAATCTATTGCTGGTATTTAGTAATAGAAGGGAGCTGATAACGGGAACATTGGGTAAGAATGTGAAGAAGAGGCTGGTGAAGAGCTTGATATGAAGCGTAGTGTTGTATGGGGCAGAAACGTGGACCCTCAGAAAGGAGGACAAGAATAGGCTGCAGGCATTTGAGATGTGGGTGTGGAGAAGGATGGAGAAGGTGAGGTGGACGGAGAGGAAGACTAACGAGGAATTGCTGGAGATGGTGGGTGAGGAAAGGAAACGTCTTAAAGAATTTCGAGATCGGCAGAGTAGGTGGTTGGAGGATGTCATACGGGGCAATGAGTTGCGCAAGAAGATGATAGAGGGAAGGATGCTGGGCAAGCAGGGAAGAGGAAAAAAGAGAATAGGCTTCATGGACAAGAGAAGAAGGGTAGATTGTATTCTGAGGAGAAAAAAGATACACTAGAGATAGAATGGCCCCACAAAGTGTAGAAAACCGACAGGAGATTCTCTGACATTCAGCAAAACCTACCTTAACCAGTAGAAGTTAAAAAAAACTATTGCTCCTTGTTTTGCTGTTTGACAAATGTGATGTCACTTAAGGTTACAGGTAATGGAGAAGATATTTTCATTACAGTTTACCACACTATTTGGTGCCACCAGAAAAGGTGGAAATAGTTAAGTTCACCGTTGTACAATAAAACCTATACTAAGCAACCACCAGCAGTTCTGCTGAAAAATGGTCATTGAGAGGGGTGGTTATTCGACAGGGGTTCACTTTCTAGGAGTATTATTCAAATGAAAGGACGGCTGATTTGAAAAAAATAAGAAAAACTTTTGAAGCGACAATTTTGTTAAAACATATAGATACGGTGTTTATTTCCTCATAATTTGTTTGTTGTTCCCAGGAAATTTCAATGCACATTAATTTGATGTGCACATACAGTGAAACCTGACTAAAGCAATCACTGATGGTTCCGCTGAAAAATGGTCTTTGAGAGGGGTGGTCGCTGGATAGGATTGGTCATTAAGAGGGGTTTCACTGCACTAGTTGAATTCAGGAACTGGTAGAGTAAAAGCATTTTAGAAAGAAAAATATTTGCTGGAGAGAAGGAAGCCAACATTTACCATTATTTGATTTCAACTATACAGACATTTAGAAATGAAAGGATTTTTATTCTTAAAACTAATTCATTTTTCACTGATTCATTCGTTTTTCTTATCATATCTCAAAGGTTTGGCTACATTAAAGAAATACTCAGCTGTGTTTTATCATACATTCATTTTTTGCATGCACTATTCAAGTGCAGCACAAAAATACTGTAGTAGAAGTTTAAAATCTTGTAAATCATGTACGCAAAGCGTGCTTTGATTAGTTAATATGACTTAGAAAGGTGAAAGTCTGATTACTTCTTTTTAAAAATGCTAAATTTATTGATTTTTTTAATAGTTTCCTAGGTTAATTCATTTGCAGAGATTTATGAAAGTCTTCTGCAAAAATTTAGTATTTCATTCAAGTTGTAGAATTAATGAAAGTTATGAAATTACCCTTTAATTAAACAAGGTTTTGATGGATTTTATTTTCTCTCAAAAACAAAAATTATTGCACTGATACTTGAACTTGACTCAAAACAATTTGTACAGCAATTATCACCTCAAAATAACTAGAGTTGAAAATCTGGTGTTTGCGCATCCGTAGTAAAAAGTATGTAATATGTTCATCCATTTTAATCACAACAATGTATCACATATACCCTAATTTAAGGTCAACAAGGACTTCATTAAAAATACACCAGCAGTTATGTGAAAAACGTTATGTAGAGTAACAAAGGGTAAATTATAGTCTTACCTGATAACAGCAAATGAGAACATACATGGCAGCACTCGCATTGGGTATGAGATCTGAGTTGAACTGCTGAGTAAGGATTGAACTCATGAATAGCTGAAAATGATAATGACAGAATCTTAAACTACAGAAAATGTTTAATCCTTTCTTCACTCTAAAAGTAAAAACAACATTAAAAATTCACTACTAACGATAAAAAAGGCTGTTCTTAGCACTTATTAAATCATAGAAGGCCATTTAAAACATTGGTTTTAGGACATAGTACTGCGTTCTTATGAGATGTAAGATGTTCCTATGAAACCAGATAACTAATTTCAGACTGTAACACTCTTCTTTGCCATTAAAATTGTAAAGAGAGTCCATCATTATTTGAACCATTCATGAAATGAGGTTCTTCTACAAACATAATTCTTTATTTTATTATGTTAAATTTTCAAAGATTGGGTAAGGATTATGGGGATTAATGGTGAAAAATAATGCTATTAAATTCCATTATTAATGTAATGACATTTAACTACCTTTTTATATTAATCTGTTAAAAGATGCTGACCGAAAAGTAAGCTTGAGGCAGTGTTTGATCACAAAGCAAAAGTTGAAGCATCAGCATACTGGCAGAAGAAGGGTTAAAACAACATTTTGATCAGTAAGGTTACATCATTCAGTTGCTTGAAGCAGATGCACTAACAGCCTGTTGAAGTCTTACCTTTAGGAATGCTCTTAAATCTTCATAAATTGGAGTTCCATTGAGATGACTGGTGAAAACATGGCTTCCAATTACCTAAATAGGAGGACAACAATAGTTTTTAATCATTAGATACATCAAATAATGAGGCAACTGATAAGTGAAAAATGAACGGGGAGTTAAGAAAAGTTATACAGGCCATTAAACTGTTTTCACAGTGAGATACTGATCTCAGAAATCCTATATATTTCAACAAGTTGCTGTGAAAAAAAAATTACTAGCATGCACTTCAGCAATTGGTTGAAACCTATAATAACTGTCAAAACAATATTTCAATAGGTAATTCTAAACAAAATTAGCACAAATTTCTGAAGTAAGATTTTTAACGGGGATGGTTCACACTTTTTTTCGGTTCCAGTTCGACTCTTACCTTTGGGTCCCAGTTCCCGTTCTTAATTAATTTCTAACTTAGAATTGCTGAATTTTCAATAGCAAGGCAGTTACTTATATTTCATCAATGTGCATTTATAGAATAATGCACCATGTTATCTCAATACAATTCCATTCATAGGTTCATACAATTAGCAACATTATGAGACATAAAACTATGCCACATTTCTTAAAGATTATATAACTCTGATTGATATTTCTCTCAAGAAGAACAAACAAAGAAAAGAACTTGATGCCTCCATCTATCATTTTTCCACACTTCGGAAGACATTATGTGGGATTTCAACCACACAAGTAAAGTAAATTCACCATCTATCAATATAATATGAAAATATTGATAGCTTGCCACATGTCGATAGTATTTAGGTAAAGTGAAGCATTCAGCTGGCAAAGTAAACCAAAAGAGTGTCATTTGCGTGAAACTCAAACAAAAGTGATCACTTAAATCTGTTGATTCATACTGCTGGTAAGCCTCTATGGCTGTTCTTGCTGGACAAGTACATGGTGATTCTGTTGAAAATAAGACCCACAGTAACAAAGATGGCCCACTTCACCACAGCATTTTTGGTTTAATTATTTCCTAAACCTGAAGTTCTTGGTGGAAACTGGAGAAGTAAGCCTTTGCTCTTTGATTTTAACCTTCAGGACCTACTTTCAATAGCAGACCATAGTACAAAGGTCCTCATATTGGCATTAAAACTGAAATAAGACTGTTTAAGACAAAAATACCTAATTACTATTTATTTTTATTTAATTTTTATCATTCATCTTTATCTAGCATTTCCTTCATTTTCAAAAACAATAAAGCCTTATTTTCCAACTATTTAATACAACAATTCCAACTAATGCTTTTTCCCAGAAGTAGATTAAATCAAACTTACTTGAATGAAGTCACAGCAAAGTGAGACGGCTTCTGTTCCATAGGAACCACCGAGTCCCAATTGTACAGATGCCAACAGCGGCTGGGAGAGGGAGCGAGGCAGAGAGCACATTTTACCCGGAAATATTTCACACGCAAAGGTAATAACACTGAAGTAACGAGAACATAACGATGGGAAGCACAGCAATTCTGGAGAGACAAAAGGCATCAGGGTAGAAAGGCCCAACAAAATGACATCCGCCTGAGACACCTGAGGCACACCTGCTTCCACCAGGGCATCTGTGCAGGGAAAATATGAAATTCTTTTTTAAGAAATGACAAAAACCAAAATTTTTAAAAGTAATGCATTAATGATTTAAAATTAATTATACTCGCAATATATTTGCCCGATATGTTCATTATGCACCACTACATACCATGAAAATTAAATAACTCCGTGCAGTCAAATAAATACATAATGACTAAAACAGAGATTAAATAAAACTTTCATATCTCCAACTGTGTGCATCAAACAAAATACTTGGGCTCATTTTTATAATATAAATCAAATTCTCAGGCTTCACTTGGTGGAACCACATTGCAAAATTTTGTAAATAAATTCACTTAGTAATGTTCCACAATAATTTTTATTATTCATTATTTTTAATTCATCTTTTTATAAGAATAATATAAATTATTTTGGAACATTACTAAGTGACTTTATTTACAAACCATCAGTTTTATAATTTCCATAATGATATTGCCACAGTAAAAAAACCAACGTTTATACATTAACCAATCAATAATGTTCACGTCAAATAACCTGAGTAATGGAACTTAGATCATGAGATGTCATATGAATTGAAATGAATATTTTTTTTGCCATTTTTCCTTTAATATAATAAAAGTTAGCCCAAGCATTAATGCCCATTGACCTAATCAGTTCATCCAGAATAATCAAATGAGGTTCAGCTATCAAAAAGTGTGCAAGTAGAATGTGTTTCTCACTAATGAAATTCTCCTTATATTTTTATTGATGTGCCCACTTTTCTCAAACATATTACATGAGCATTCAAATAAATTCTTTTACCAGCTCAGTTCATGGTGCCTTCAGACTTTAATTATCAGTTTTGCTTTCTTCATACCATAAAATCTCCTCATGTTTTTATGATTATTCTTTGTTGACTTTTTCCCACACTAATTTTTGAATGCATCTACCAATGGCTGCACTTGTACTCATGAATGACTGACCCATGAATATATACTACGGATTTAAATGTTTGGAATTGTTGCCTAGGCTACGTGTTGCCTAAATTTCCACTGTTAGTTCACCCAGTCCTTGGTGCCACTTCGAAACAAGTCTTTACAGTTAAATCGTAAATAGACATAGTTAATTTTTGTTAACGTGAGACTGGTGAATATTCAAGAACGATCGAGGAGATATGAATTACTTGATGCTTTGAATAATATTTTGCTATCTTTGTGACCTAAAAGTCAATTTATAAATGCTAGAGAGGATAAGCTATGACAGAAAATGCGTATGAGGTATATGAAACGTCCATCGAGTGCCAACAATGATGTTTGCCAGACTCTGATTCTAATTTGAATGTATTAAGCCCATTCGGCTTAAATAAAGAATTTAGAATGCCTAGTTTAAACAGTACTTGCTTCGTACCTGGCTGCAAAACAGGGCATGTGTCTACGAGGACCCAAAATAAGAGACATGGATTGAAAAATAATAATCTGTTCCAGGCGGCGGTAAGTGCATTCCTTTATACCTACACTGCAATGATGGCCATTGGGAATACTCATGAAGAAGATTAATTGTGCATTTATTTAATTAAATTTTGGAGAGGAATTAAGTATATCTGTAGACCGGACTACACTAAAAAAGTGTATAATTACGTCCTGCGTGTAGTACTTCATTTTTTATCCACTGCATTATGATTACTTGTAAGTAAAACCCGTTAGACGTGTTTATTTACAAACTGTCGACTGTATTTATATTTAAACTTCAATCTTTTATCACTAGGTGGCATTACATTCCAAAAAGTTGTTTGTTTACGGAATTCTAAACAACAGTTTCTGGTGACGAGATAACAATCCATAATATATATTCATGGACTGACCAATAGAGTGGATCATTTTTCATACATTTTTCAAATTTCTAAATGCCTCAGGAAGAAAAATTTGTCCCACACCATGTTAGTAAAGACACCCTTGGATTCCTATTGGGGCCCTAACAATTTCATTATCTCTCAATAGCCATTCACCAGAAAAGCACAAGACCTTGCAAAATATAGTTTCTTTTCATATTCCCGCCACACAGTTGAGCAGGTTGCCTGTATACCTAATTTGTAAAACTTTCTGATGCTTTGTAGTGGCAAACATTTTAAGCAGCAAATTTATATTTTCAGATATTCGTGGAGAAGGTTAGCATAACATTACTTGACTGGTGAGGCAATTAATCTCTCTTTCTTCAACACGAATTTCATGGGGGTTTATGTGAACTAGATATTAACACCTCAAGTCTACATTGTAGCACATGAGATGACGGTCATACTTACAAAGCCACTGTTGCAGTAGATAAACCCAACATTGTCGTTTATAAATGACGAGCTTGACAAATTTCCAATCATTGCATTGGCAAATGATGTGGTTCAAAGTCAATCGTATGGGTATATATACACAAAGGGTTGAAATTTGCCATGAAAAAAATCATTTGACATCCTGGTCAAAAGATTTTTTCAGGGCGAATTTCAACCCTAGGTGTATATGCACCCTGGCCAGGGCATCTGTAATGGGTAAACGTGGTAGGCTGTTTCGAATCTGTCACGGAAGAAGTTCAATGCACAGTTCCCACAGGCGCCACTAGTGTTGAAAGTTCATGACGTAGTTCGCCGTTTGCCTACTAGATGTAGACACCGTAGGGGTAGGTAGGGGGGCGGGTGGGGGCAGTCAGCCCCGTGAAAGCGAGATAGGCGGGTGACGTAGGGAGTTTCGTAGTCAAAGTACCTTGAGAGCTCATGAGACTTCGAGAGTCGCCACTGTCGCAGTAAAATGTATTCGTAAAATCTCCAACCTAAATTTTCATTTTTCCGATAAAAGGACACCTACGGAAACTGTTTTCACGTTATAGGTTCCCTGGTGATACAAAATTAATGCCATTTTGTCATTAGAAATAATTATTGCACCATTGTTACTTCGTATTCAGCAAAATACATATTCACATTGATACCAACGTAAGCTATTGTGTTATAATCTGTGTGATTTGGAAAGGAAAACGAAGAGTACAGCGAAAAAATGGAATACTATAATTTTAAATTATTACATTAATGCAAGTTATACAGTTGGCCTTATGGAATGGTTCAACAGATGCCCAACGTCTTTCATTTGTTCTCGATACCTCGAGATTCTAGCAAATTTCATCATCGTCTGGAAGAAATTTTGTTTTTTTTCCATTAATTACCCTGAAGATAAGCTGAAATGGATCTTCTATATAAGAGGTCGAGGAAGTGTGCCTGACACCTGTGAACAAAAGTGGTGTATATAAGCTTAAATGTACTACTCCCAATTGTGCTTCGATATACATTGGACAAAGTGGTCGAGCCATCTCAGTAAGGGCTCGAGAACATAAGAGCGTGTTGGGTAAAAGGAGATATCTCATCAGCCTTTGCTAAACATTTAATCGAAGAGGACCATCAAAGTGACTTTTTGCCGGAAGTGCTACATGTTGAGAAGAAAGGAGCCAAATAGGACTACTTAGAACATTTCGAAATTTTGAGTGCTGCCAAGAACATAAGTGAGAATCTCCTAAATGAATGTGTTTTTCCCTCCCACTCTCCCCTATTATCCATACCTTTCCCCCCACCACCTCCCACTGACCGTGACACACGTCTCTGACGTCAACCAACCACTTCTTCCCCCAACCCCCCCCCCCAGATCTATATATTAACTCGCATACCATGTATAATGTACCTTGAAAATGATTGAAAGGCAGTCGAAACCTGGGTCGGGAATTAAAGTTTTAAGTGTGGAAAGTACTAAGAGTTCTCTCTTTTTAGTCATGTCGGTTCTAACAGGGGGGCAAATAGCCTACCACAAAATTAACATGCAGATGCACTCCCCTGTAAGCACCCGTGCGAGTGACTTGGTACATCATTTGTCAATGCAATGATTGGAAATATTTAAGCTCGATCAATGACCAGTTTTATCAGAGCATGTGTTCGGAATCCACCTCTTATTCAATTTTCAGCAAACAGTCAACACCATTTTTCAAACAATCAATCCTATATAGTCAGGCATTTTTAGATTTTGCTTAACTTTGGCATGATAAACGTATACTGTAATATTCATCTTTTCCACCCTTAAACATTTGGAAATTTAAAAACAAGAGAATATCTTATAACTCTGAAGACAAATGCCCAGTTTATCAGTTAATAGGCCCTTAAAATGCCTCCTAATTAAAGGATAAACTAAAGCAAATCATGTACCTGTAGAAACAAGTTCAATGAATCCATTGAAAAGTAAATTGGTCAAAAGTTCCATGAGGAGGAGAATATCCTGGTATGCTTCTTCTTCGGCAGACGCTTCTATGGTTCTCCTACCAAGACTGCAACCAGCATAGGTCCTAATTAATTGCAAACACCACTCATACATCCGCTGTGTATCAGTCTGTAATTGATGGTCAAAAAAACTTCCGTTAATGCAAAAATATTTAACAATAAATTTTAATTTTGGCAATGTAAAATCTTTGTTCTTAAACATTCTTCCACGGATGTTTCATCTTAAAATTGTAGCCATATAATAGTCTACATTGCAAACTACACCCGATATTTAAAAGATTGGTTGATGTACCACAAGGCAGAGGTCAACAACCAAAATAATACTAAATAATAATAATTGCAATCAATACTGAAAAGTTAAAAATTACATTAGGAAATAACAACAAACACTAAGAAAATGAAGACAATTTTTGGCACACATTAAGTGACTAAAATACTCGACAACTCCCCGTTTCCACAGAAACAGAGAAGGCAGCTATTATCATGGGAGATCTCTGAATACATATTCATTAAAAAGTCTTAAGTTGAAGCAATACTTGAATATAAATTCAAGTTATTAGGTGGGGTACTTCAGATAGCCTTGTATTTGATACATTTGAATGTAAATTTTCCTAATGAAGGGAAAAACCTTGGGAGGAATTAACTAGAGTAAGCCAGTCACATTATTTTGGAGGAAAAGGCAAAAAATTCACTTGTTAAATTACACTTAAAATTCCTTCAGCTCATGACCTAGGTTTCAATATCTGACAATATGATGATTTATAAAATTCCAAGGTTAGGGAATAATGAAGTTTTAATAAATATTTACTAAGCCACTTAAATTTTTTGTTTTCAAGCAGGAATTTTCATTGAGTAAATTTTTCGTGAGTACCTGTGAGAGGTGGTAGAGCATATGCCTCAAAGCTTCGCAGTAGCACTCCAGTATCACTTGTACTAATTGAGAGTAGTTATGAGTAAGAGCGAGTAAAGCTGGGAGCTCCCCCAAAATAGGAGCCAGGAACTGAAACAAGGAATTGGAGGTGGATGCTTGACTTCCCTGAGCTACTCCTGCAAGATTTAAAAGATGAAAAATCATTGAATGTAATGAGCAGAAATTAAAAGAAAGCCAAAATCAGATGCTGCATAAGAAATAAAACTTATTTACCAAATTGCAGTCATTACTTGATCGTGCAAATTTGTTTAGGGTGATATGGAGAAAGAGCACAAATTTGTGTCAACATGGCACCCATGGCACATAGGAAAATGCATTGCAAGGGTTCAGTAGAATGTTCACAGTGACATAATATGACAAAATTTTCAACATTTAGATGATTTCCAATCAAGACGAGGCTTCCCATTAACAACAGGTGCAATGATTTGAAGAAATACACATCGTATGTATCGTAATAATACATGTCGTACACATAATGGCGATTAACTGATTTATGATAAATTCAAGTTACTTCCACAGTTTAAATAGTTACGAAGAAAGCAAAAAGCAAAATTTTATAACACTTATTTTAGGAACTAATCCTTATTACAGAGGCCTGTGCAAACAGATTTACTTTGCATAGCAAACAAGAGTCCTGAAATAAAAGGGTATAGATGTCTGCGGAAGCTTTTTGAGCCTTGGCATATAGACTCCTTAATTAAGAAAAATGGCAGTTTTTACATACCACAGTCATTCGCTTAACACAGTTCGGAAATGAATTTTGAGGAACAAAACTAGAGTTTTCACAAAGTACACCATGAATCAAGACTCAGAAAATCCTTACCAATAAAAGACTCCAAGAGATTTATAAATTCAGTCCTTATTCTTTCCTGGTGAAAAATTCTTGCAAAATTTTCTTGACACACAAGCCTTTTGAATTTCTCCTGAAGAGGTCTCAGCAACTGAAAGTAAAAAAAGATACATCACCATCATTATGAGGGATTGACCTAATTTCAACAGACAAAAAATAATTTTATTAACTGAATAGATTGACAAAATTCATTACAACCTGCCCCCAATACTCGGAGCGCCCTTGTTCACTCTGAGCCGCAGCACCAGCAAGTACCAGTGCTCGGTAAATGCCTCTTTTGGCTGTTTGTGGGATTGTGCATTCTGCTTCATTTAATTGAGCCATTTTAGCTACAATGTTCCACAGCCCTTCGCATTTAAGCACATACGTGCCCCTGCAGATAAAAAAGAAGAGAGGATTTTCAGAGACAAAAGACACTAAAACATAGCACTTCACTCACGGGCGATATGGTAGTGGCATTATGGTAGTGACAGCCGAGGCGAGTGTTTCAGGTCTCATTTTCACTCTACCCGTGTTTACGTATCACTCACCTACGGCTTAACTATTAAAGATATTGACTTTGGGTTTTCTTTATTTGGTTTGAAAAATATCATTCCAAAAGACGATTCAAAAGAAAAATTTTTATCTTATAAGGTAAGGTATTTTTTGCTCAAAATCTCTAAAGTAGTTACGAAAGGGGCTGAAATTTTTGTATCTTTGGAAGGGTGAGTTATTTTTCTTTAAAATGAGATCGAATTGATTGATTTCTAAATGATATGATATTTTGCTCAAACCACCAAAATAGTGTATTCGCTGAAATCACTGAATTCGTAGAACCACAAGCTGCTATGAGGGCTAAAATGAGGCTAATTTGTATTTATACTACAAGTATTGAGTACAAGAAATGCTTCTCAATGTTTTACTTTCATTGAAAGATAAATACCAATTGCTGTAGTTACTGAACATCCTCTAGCCGGTAATCAAAGGGATATTAAGCTATGACACAAATTTAACCATCAAAACATCCATTACATGAGAAAATCTTCACTCTCAAAAATAGTAAACTATCTTAGCCAATGTGGACATGAGAGTGGAATACTGGAATAAAATATGAAATCAAACTTAAAAAGTTTTATCCTCAGTTTATTTTGTTATCGTCAATTGAAGGTTTTCTGGGGGCAAAAGACGTAATAAGAACAAGAGTGATTTGGATTTTGATTCAAGATGCCTTTTCACAACCAGCATTTAGAAAAAAATATACAAACAACATAATGAACTTGTACAATGATAATTCAGACTTTTTCCAAGGGCAAAATAATATTTTTCTATCATCATTTAATTCGATTACTCTAATGACAAAACTGACCCTTGCAGACTGTATCATTTTGTTGAAAGGTTAAAACAGGAGGCTGCATACCATGCAAGAGTTGCAAGCTTTTTCCAGCTTTTATTATATTTATAAGAGAAAATGCTATTTTTTTCTAATTAGAATCAACAAAACTTGCAATGATATCAATATGAAAACATACATACTTGTCTTTGGTTTCAACCAGAGCTGACAACAGAAGTGTAGTGTCCTTAATGATTCCCTGTTCAGACCCACAGAACTGAAGATTTGACTGAACTTTTGATAGTATGAAGGATACCGTCCATGACGCTGCTTCTGTATCTCTTCCAAATGCACTCACTAATGTCATGCTTATCTAAAATAAAATGAAAGAAAAAACTACATACATAATAATTCCTCACAAAATTGAACATAAAAAATAGTCAAGAGCAACACTTCAATAGCACTTATATTATGGAAAATACTGAATATTAATTTAGTAGATCAATGATTATTAGTGCCGATGGATGGGGAAGCCGGATTTGATATCCGAAAGTGATAGATTGCTCATTCATGTTCAATTTCAAGATATTTGTGGTCTTGTTTCTTAAAGTCTTTTGGGAATATTGCATTGAAATGCTCATTTATTCTCACCATTTCCATTATCAGGCATTTCCATGAACTTTTCTGATCCATGTCAACGACTAGAATTAATATTAGTCAGTTGGTATATTTTATTCTTGGATGTGCATGGCGTCCCATTTTTAAGTCCCTAGTTACAGTATTTGCTTTGCAATGAGCATTTTACATCACCATTGCAACATAATGGTGTGCCACAAGGGTTCATCCTTGGCCCACTCCTGTCTATTATATATGTTAATGATCTACCAAATTAGTTGTGGCCTTCGCCAGTCTTGTAAGCATATGATACCACTTTGATATATACACACAAAGATCAAAAAGGGACACAGAGAAAAGAAAATATGATGTTAAGCATGTCATCAGACTGGTTTGGAGACATTTAATTGTTTTTAAACAAGACAAAAACAAACAGATTTTGATTTGGTTTAAGGGAACTATCGAATGAAGCCAACTGAGTTAAGCTATTAAAGTAATCTCTGTAAATCACTTACTTCACTTAAGTTTACTAAATGCTCTTCAAAGATGCTATAATTAAGTTTTTAGAATTTCTGGAATTAGGGACCCCGAGGCCAGAGCCACCTTTAATGTTAGGAAAGCATTTAATCAACAATTCAACCAAACAGACAAGATGGAAATATTTTTACAAGAGTTGAAAAATGCTGAGTGATTTAAAGAAACGTTAAATTTGAAAATAAGTGGTGATAAAAAGGGCAAGATGAAAATAAATAACCTACCTCTGAATAGAAGGTTTCATTGGGAAGGAGATATGACAGGGCCCATCTTCTAAGAAACCATAGTAAGGTACAGCTAACTTCGGGACTGAGTAAGTGCCCAAGGTTGCCTTCATAAGCTTGCCTCTCCACTTCACTAACCCTAAACATGGCTGCAACTAACCTGTAATTAATTATATCTCTCAATGTTCTTCACAAATGTATATAAGATAAAGTAAAAGAGAAATCAACATAAGCACATAAACTTGCAGGAAGACTTCTTTATGAGGTATAAGGCAATGAAGGCAAATGACATTTAACTGAGTCACCTAATTGTCATACTCCAAGACACTACTTAAAAGACTCAGTACTATGAAATGACCTAATCAGACGGCACCTTTTGACAAAACGAAGTTTGTAAAACAATTTTCCATTGCAAAGGAAACAGTTGTAGGATTGGTTGTGTGGAAGTTATCCATCACGGAAAATAAAAGAACTTTGTTCACTTCACTAGTGAGCATTTATTGGTCATGACCTGGGTTTCGACACTTAGTATCACCTTCAGGCTCATCATCATCTCCTGAAGTTGACAAAGTGCCAAAACCCAGGTCATGACCAATAAATTCTCACAAATGGAGTTCACAAAGTGATAATAATAATAAAATAATAATTTTATTCCACCATTTATGACACAACTTTACCAATACATACATCATTTAACCAAATTTCCAACGTAGAATTAGGTTCCCCAATGGATATAATCCATTTTTGCGGTTACAATTTAAGCATACTTCAAGAGGCAGACATTCATTTCTCATCTGTACAATTCACGCACATCCCAGCAAATCACTGTCATACATGTTCATGCAATTAACAAAAAATATTTCAAGATTCAAAAAATGTATAAATTAAAAAATACTCATTTTATAAATTACTATAAATAAATAAAATAATTTAATTATCATAAAAAGTTATATTATTCTTCAGTGATTTTTCAATTTAGTTAATACTTTTGTTTTTAGTCCAGTAGAGGTGTCTAGTTCTTCCAAGTTTCATGAAGAACAGTTATATTCATTACCTTCACGCATACAACCTCTATGAATACTTGGCTCCATGCGTTAAAAAGAATTATGGAATAATATTAATCAATAATTTGACTAATTATATGTTATATTATTATATTACTTCACTATATATATACACACAAGTACAGGAACCTCACTGAGGAGCAATTTGATATGCCACTAACATTCTAAGTACGATTCTTCTATCAGTTTCAGGACCAAATCATCATTCAGCCTTAAGGATGATGGATTAGTCATCCCTCAAAGTATTGGAAGCAATGTAGAATTCAAACCTAAAGTATATCCCCTGAAGAATTCACCAGAAGTATAAACCAGGAAACACTTACAGTTATTTCCTGCATGAGTTCAAGCTAATAAGCACTCATCTTCAAATAAAACATATTTCAGCAATCGAGAGAATAGCACACTTGGAAACTACTTCATACCTTATCACATGGTCAACATTTTCTGCTTCGAGAGATTCTTGAGGGGGTGGGGGAAGAGATGGAGAGGATGCCAGGAGGCGGAGTGAAGCGTCAACAATGGGTGGGGTCCCACCACCACCTGGCCAACCACCTCCACCATCTAAAGAGTAATGCGCCACCTGCTCCATGCTGTGGTGCATTATTTCTGTTGGGATGAGGGGAGTCTCTCCTTCACTCACCATACAACATGTATGCCCTGGTGGGAAAATAATACATCACAATAAGGGAACTGAACCACTCTGGAGTAGAATACCTAGACAATGAATTTTCATTAATTTAGAATTTATCAGGTTCCTCCTGTATGGCAGCATATTAGTGGACAACAGTTTCGCCAGCTTTACAGTTGACAACATCAGGTCTGAGTGATGATGCCAACTGCAATGCCAGCAAAACTGTTGTCCACAAATATGCAGGAATGCAGGAAGAACCCAAAAATTTCTAAATTATAGGAAAACAGCAAAAACCTTCGTAACAATGTAGGAAACTAGGTTTTAAAGAGTATAATAGGAAGGTCCTCGGATGAAAAAGTCACAGAAAGATGCTACTTCGCTCTGGTTAGCCCACTCCTTGAATATGCCACAAGCATTTGGGACCCTGGTCATAAAGATATAACAAAAAACATGAAATACAAAGAAAAGCAGCACGCTTTGTCATAAGCTGCTACACGCGAACATATAGTGTTTTACAACTTTTAGAGGGATTAAGGTGGGAGCTCCTAGAGACTCGGAGGCTACACACTAGGCTTAGCTTGCATGAGATATTCATAACTGGTGTGTTTTAGAGCGACACAGAACATTATCATGACGCCTCACCACATCTCTAGGTCTGACCGAAGTGATAAAATAAGAGAGATACATTTCCAAACAGATAGGTACAAAAACTCATTCTTTCTGCGCACAATAAGCTACCACAATAAAAACTGAGCTCCACTAAATACACTCCCATAATCACCATTTCACCTCCTAAAACCTTATCCCTTACATCTTTACGTGGCTAGTTTCCAAACACCCATGCCTGTGAGGGGGCTAGCAGGGTAATATGTAGATGTAAAAATGTATTTTCAGAGTCTAAAAATATAGATCCCTCAAGAGGCTTCCTCTCTCATTTGGGAATAAAGGCAGGTTCTCATCGACTCTCAATACTGTAACGGTCCCCGGCCCACCCGGATTAATTTTTGGACCGGGAAAAACGTCTAATATCAAAACCCTCGCGAATATTTCCTGCACGAGATCCACTGGGCAAACCTGTGTCACCTTAGATAAATAAAGGCCTCTAAAAAGAGGATAAGCCCCTAAGAAGGGGATTCCCGACCTCGTTCAATTTCTCGTATTCCCTGGCTTTACCGCCGGGGCAGGGCATATAATGAGAGTAAAAGGGATGTGGCAGGGGGTGATAGGGAATCTCGTCTCTCGACCCGTGAATATGGTTGAAACTGGTTTCAGGCATTTATGGAACTTTATGGAATTTGTTAACATAGTGATGATAACTAATAACTTTGTTTTTCTACATGTTTTTATTTGAAAAAACCGGGCATTTTGACATTCAACGTCAGAGACATGGGTTCCCTATCTCATTTTCTCTTCAATAAGAAAAATATTATACTGTTCATTGCCTTACAGTCTACAAATTTTCTGCTGTGATTTGGTAAGGGTATAAGTAAAATTGAGAGAAAGGGAAAGCAGGTATCCAGTGGCAGGGAAATTCAAATTTGCATGTGGCGCCACCTACTGGCTGAAATTGGAACTATTTGCACACCTGGACGAATGCAGTGCCTCTGGGATCAGTGCGTTGAACTTCTAGCAGGGGCCAAATAGCCTACCACAAAATTAACATGCAGATGAACTCCCCTGGGATATATAAACCTTGATGCTAGCAGGGTAAACTATGTAAAAGAATAGCAATCATCCCTACCTGCAATGAGTACCAGCCAATGTATATCTTCAAAAAGGCAGTCTAATGCACTGGTATCAGCAATGGTGACAACAGTGCCTCCGTGTGATCCACTGCTCTGTCCACCACCAAGCTGCATCATTTTCTGCAAATGGGTTTGCAGCCTCCTGGTCCTTTCTTCCAGAAGTCTTGATAGGAGAGGAAGGCTGTGACTTAAAACCTTGGGAACCAAGACTTTTTGTTACATTTTACATACAGAACATCTATAACACAAATACAGAAAAAAATAAGAGTTCGGTACAATTAAAATTTCCATAACTAATTTTCATAGCAAAATCTAGGGAAAAGGTACAAAAATAGTGATGATGGAGGGTAAGGGCTGCTGTGACTACACACTTAAAGGAGTTGAATTAAATAAATACTAATAGCCACTCTAATGTGAATTATGATTAAGTTTCAAGGCTACTTTTTAGCCTTTGCTGCAGGAGGGAATACTTTATGTTCCATTTACATTAGGCCCAAACACTTGAATGAAGTTAGAACTGCACAACAAAGACTTGCATGACAAACTGGTAATATGGAAGCAGAAGAGAGCTTGTCCATCTAGCAAGCTAATCTCATTTAACCTTATCTAATCATTATGAAAACATGTCCACACTTTGAAACATCAAAATCAGTAATATAGGGAGGACATGTAGATTCAATAGAATCTTATTGAATCTATAGATTTTAGATTCAATCAAATCTGTAGAAAACAGATTTGAACAACTTAATTCCAGCTGTGCAGGGGGATAATGAGAAAGATTGCTGGAAAATCTATGTCATCCACAGTAAAATCATTTGAAATCTCAACTTGCAATGTATCATATCAACGCCATAGTTCTTCTAACCTTCAGCTATTGAGGTGAACTTTAATTACCTCATAAAATATGTTTATCACTGGAGTAATTATAGGCTATGTCAAGTGTTAATTATAAATCACCACAGGGAACATGTGTAACAAGGCCTTAGTAACCAAACGGAGCATTTTGCATGCTGACTCGCTGGCTACATTTCATTATATGATCAAGAGGTAGATCGTAAATAATTTGTTTTAATAAGACAAAGTAAAAGCCTGCAGATTAATAACTCCTAACTTAGAACACATTGTAACATATTGCTTTTAAAACCATGCAAAATTTCCACAACACCATTTTTGTTGCTCCTTCATGCCATTGTTTTGCACCACAATTACAGGGGAAAATTAGCCCAGTCCTTTCTCAGGATTGATAAAGGAGTTGTTAAGTTCTTAACACCGATTAATAGAAAAATAGGTACAGTGAAACTGTGCAAAGACATGGGAATATGTTAATGTGGCCAAAATTTGAAGAGGTGGTTTCCTCTTAATCACGAAAATGTCAATGCCCTTGTAATATGACCATTAGATCGGCATTAACCAAGTCAAGGTTTGAAACTTCATCATACATTTTGCACCAAATTCTGACACCATATCCCACAGTTGGTTCTCCAAAACCACTATAACACACTGAGGAAATGCATACAAAAGCTTCCATTTCAGCAAGAGAAACAGCAAAGCAAACAATGGAGCCAAGAAAACACATGGAAAGGTTTTGAAACATCTCATTGGAAAATAACTAAGAGTGCACATTAATATACAAATATTAATCAGTGATAATTCTGTTCATTTATTCCTTTTATAGGTAAAGTAAAATTTTAAAGTAAACACTAGGACTACTTATGGATTCATAAATTGACAAGAAAATGTAAAAAAAGATTTTTTTAAAATATACTATTACTAATTTATTTATGCACTGGTAATGATATGGAACTGGGATTCATTATGCAGTGAAAGTAAGATTCGAGATTCAATATAAAAGGAGTTCCAGTTTGGATTTGAATTCGATAAATTTTTAATTCAACCGATCATAAATTAAAATCAATTATAATCAGTCTCATATGCTGTTTTATCAAGCTTGAATTTCACCACAAATTTAGTCTACAAAGGTAACTTTCTAATTGAGAGCAACAAGACATAAGGCTCAGCTGAAAGTCTGTGAGTGATGGAAGGATATACAAGGGGATTAGTACGTGTAATGACATGATGAACATATAGAAAGAATCCCTACTCCTCACTTCATTATATAGCGCTGTAACATATACAGTTGAAGGCCTCTATAGCTAGTTTGCACGAAATTCAAAACCATTCGTTATAACCTGCCCGAGCTAGAGCCGTCCAGCAATTTATGCATTGCTAATTACTTGAATCCTTTCACCAAGTGTAGGCAAAGCTTAACTATTATGCATTTTGGACGATGTTTTTGCAAATGCATCAAAACACTCATTAAATCACTAAGTTTGCCCAGAAAAAAATTGCCTCCAACTTTCCCACTTATTTGTATTCAGCATGTTCCATGCAGTGCAAGATCATTCATGACATTAGGAAGGATATTCCCAATAAACTATTGCTAGATAAATAAGTCATGTTGTAGTTCAGTGGTTTCGAGCATAAAAGAAATGTTTCAAGGTGCCGGACGGAAGGAGTTTATTTACTGGAGGGGAATATCGAATGCTATACTCCGAGATGATTAAGATATGGAAAATGTCCGGATCACACCCAATTTGTCATCATGCGATTGGTAATTTGAACGAAATAATATTTCTTCTCAAGTTCGTATATCCAGCAGGCGACGGGAAAGAAACCATAAACAATGACCTGTGGAGGATTTTTTTACTGGAGTGAGTCTTTTGCTCATTTTATCAGTGATTGAGTGATAAAGAAAGGGTGATTGGGAGCACGGTCAGGCCAGCTACTGTCTTAATATTGATTTTTGTTGATGTTAGAAACAACGCCCACACCAGTTTCTTGTCCTGATTAGCCGCAGATTAACAAAGCTTAAGTCTCATAAAAATGCAGAGCTTGTTTTATATACGTCTTCTAAAGAGGGTGAACATTTTGCAAAGAAAATCATATCAAACAAGAAATCATTGACATAGGACTGAGTGGTGATTCATTATTATTTCACGAACGTTTGTGATATTTAGCTTATGAATGAGAGTCTTAATTTTGAATGCTTTCTCGAATAACGACTGTAAATCATTTTAAAACGTTTCCAAGGACCAGAGAAGTCAGGGAGGCGAGGGGAAATATTTTGCGTGATTTATTAAAAATGTTCACAAATACGAAACTCAAAAATACGAAGTGCCAATTTTTCGGTCTCACAACTTCACATTATTGAGTTGCTACTGTATGTAGCTGTAGATTCCATCGACTCGTGTATAAATAAATTT
Organism: Ceriagrion tenellum; assembly: GCA_963169105.1. Taxonomy (NCBI): domain Eukaryota; kingdom Metazoa; phylum Arthropoda; class Insecta; order Odonata; family Coenagrionidae; genus Ceriagrion; species Ceriagrion tenellum. The sequence continues at coordinate 85,154,115 of OY720642.1, read as the reverse complement.
ATCGCAAAATTTATAAACGCAACACCTAACTCATGTGAGCAATAAAAAACAATATGACAATAAAATATGCAAACTGAATTTCCATTCACCCATTTGCAAAAATTAAACATTTCGGAATCTAGCAAGCATGAATGTTTTCAGAGACAAGCTTCATAACACATTTAAGTATGAAATGAAAATAGCAAACAGCTGTGAAATAATGAGTCAATTGTGGCTGGTTTCAAGATCTTTGCACAAGGTTTTGGGACAAAGTCTTCCACAAGCTTTAAAGTCATTCACTGAAGCCCTTGTAGCCATGTAGAATGAATTTAGTATACCTACCTAATGCTTGCACAAGAGATTCACCACTCAGAACTTCACTAGGTTTCTTAACACTCTCATCATCAGACAAATAACTACCATCATCATTCTGTTTTTCAATGATCTCATTGTCGGTCAGTGTACTGTGCACAGCAATGTCTTTGTCTACCACAGCATAATCGTAAAATGAACAGGTGACGTTCATAATGCTGGACACAACCTTCCAACTATCGGGGACCTACTCAGTGCTGTTGGCTTCTCCTCATTGTGGTTCACTTACATCTTGCTTGAATCCTGAATGCCGAAAACATGCACTTATTGTCTTCGGAATGATATTCTCCCATGATGTCCATGGATCGCTTTTAATATGCTCCATTTATGATTTCATCTCCAGATGTTAATTTCCTCATAAATATGTTAACAAGTATTGCTTGGAAATAGTGTTTTACCACCCAAATAATGCCCTGGTCAAGGGGCTGTAGCATGCTGGTACAGTTGGGGGAAAGGACACTGGTTTGACACTTTTCAGTTTAATGCTGGGATGAGCAGGACAGCAATAAACAAACAGCACGACTTTCCTATTTCGTCCATCATTTCCAATTCTGGCATCAAATGCCCGAGGCCACTGCATAAAATTCTGCGATGTCGTCCATGGACTTGGAGGTGCAGGCAATAGTTCGCTGGCCACAAAATGACTGAGGATGCGCAGACTTACCAATTACAAAAGGCTTCATTTTGTTAGTTCAATCCATGTTTGCGCAGAGGAGAACTGCAACTCTTTCCTCGCTTAGTTTTCCATCTTTGGATGGGATGCCCTTCATGGCCAAAGTTTTATACAACAGCAAATTGTAAAATACCATCAGCCGTAATCATAATGCCGTAAAAAAATAATAATGGCCGTCTCATCTGCATTGTACCTATCCTAAATAAGTGGAAACAATTTGTATGCAAGTTCCGTGAATATATTTTTTAAAAAGAGGGGATTTTACACCAGTGCTTCCACCAAATTTTTCTCAATGACGAATTATCTTCCTTCCTCATACCTAGCCAACATCGAATTCAGACCAGGCACTCAATCCTCCACAGCTTGAGCACTCAGGTGAATACTTTCGCCACTGATATTGTGAGGAGAAATTCTTCTTCTTCCTTTAAATTACTTTAGACAATCATCAGTAGCCTAAAAATTTCGTGTATTCATCCATAGTGCAAACTCTTCAGGTTTTGCTTTTAGAATTGGGCCGCAATTCGTAAACACGTCATCTTGCCCAGATGTCTGAAGACAAGTTCATAAAAAGCTTCCATCCTTATTCGAATGTGCTCATGCTAATGGTCATGAATATACTCTCGTGGCAACTTGCATATTGTACAGAGCCCATTATGACTCCTATACTTATTTGCTGGGTGAACCATTCAAACAGCAATGATTCTAAAGAAATATTTTCAGCCAGTCGCCGTTTCTCACTACTACCCGCAACATTTCCAAGTTTAAAGGCAGTGGTAATTTTGTTTTCGTTTTATAAAATCATGATCAGGATCAACAAAGTTACACCATGCTTTCAGCTTACTTCCGTTTTATGGGCATTTTTTCTTTCACACTCTTGTATAATTTCGAATTTCTTAGCCAAATCCAAAGGTTTTCTTTTCCATACTGACATTATGATAAAAAAACGGCAAACTTCAGGAAACTCAGGAACAAGCGTATGTAATTAACTGTTGCGATGCACTTCTGGCCACATATTTTGCATGAATGAAGTTCAGCTAAACCCCTCTCTTATTATTCCCCCCTTCTACTAATCTCTGCTTTCCTAATTCTCCCCTTGAAAAGACGGGCGGCGCTACAATAAAACAGACGAGCCCATAACGAAACTAACTTAGGAGTTTGTACGTTCAAGTTTGATCTATCTTTCCGGGTGATGGGTTGCCACGATTTACTGAAACTTCGTATACCTATCTCAGTCTCACAAATGGAAAATGACCCCTGCCGCTCATGCAACCCAGGTGATAATCACAGCGAAACACACTTGTTATGGCGATCGGGCAAAAAAAAAGTCACTTGTAAAAACGGACTATGTATACCTTTCACATTGTGACCAACACAATAACAAAATAATTACTCGCTATAAGCCACCCTCGTAATAACGGCCTTCTACTGTATATGCCTAGACCAGCACATGTACAGGTAAATTGCAGCAGTAATGTCAGTATATGCACACAACAAGCAAGTTTTTTGCCCACTAGACTGTTCTCTCATTACGCACGGGTGGAAAAAATGTAAAGGAATGTGGTCAATTCTGCTAATAACTATCATCTACCAAATACAGCAGAAGATCGATAATCAGGAATAGACAAGACTGGATGCATTCTGGAATTGCTATATTATCATAGATCACTTGATTTTTAGAGGGCATTATGACTGAAAAAGCTCCAGTGAGTTATTGTGTACGGAGCTTTGATCAACAAGGGGGTAAGAAATCTGAAAACTAACATTTATACTACAATGAAACACCTCTTAAAGACCACTCCTATCAAGCAACCACCCCCGTTCAAAGACCATTTTTCAGTGGAACTGTCAGTGGTCACTAAATTCAGGTTGCACTGCACATACACATAAAATTAGTATGCATGGAAACTTCCCAGGAGCGACTAAATTATGAGGAAATAAATGCCCTCTGAACAGGTTTTAACGAAACTGTCACTTCAAGAATTTTTTTCCATCTTTTTCAAATCAGCTGCCCGTTCATTTGCATATTACTCCTAGAAACTGAACCCATGTATGACGACCACCCCTCTTAACAACCATTTTTCAGCGGAACGATTAGTGGTTGCTTAATACAGGTTTCACTGTACCATAAATTTTTTAAACGAAAATATATTTTAACCATCACCATTTGAGACAATACCAGTGAATGAATTCACAGCAAGAAATAATTTACTCTCAATGGTTCATGCAATTTTCCTTCCTTGGCTGGCACCTGTCGGGTTGACACAAAGCCAAAAGTGCTTAAAGGTGGCTTTTTTAACCACTAAATAGCTATGGCACTACATAAAAAATTAAGTTAACAAATTTCTTGACAACCTTTCATAATTTACATACTTCCACTGTTTAGAATTCCGGATTGTCGGTCTTCTACTGTATATTCAGATTTGTGCCCAAGATGAATTTCAAAACAGCAACATTGTGACATACCTGCCTCCCAAAGGCACCAATAGCTTCCAGCTGATCTTTGAACTTTGTTCGGTCATCCTCCTCAGTCTCGTCAATCTCTTCAACATCTATTTCTCTCCCCTGTAGAGAAGATAATGCAGGGATGTACTTTGAGAGCTCTGTTTTGTTCAAATTAAATAAATAACAAATAAAATTAAATATTCTAAAAAAAGGAAAGGATATATGTGATGGCTACAAAAAAATATTCCCTAGGTCATCAAGGATATCCACTGCAGTACATAATTAAATTGATGAATTGAGCTATATATTGGAAAGTTTATCAGGGTGGCTACTGATATCCAATTTTCAAATTCCCGGACCTTTCCCTGACGGATTTGCCAATTTCCCTGACTGATCGCCAAAAGGTCAAATATTATTGGAATATTTTTTTCTACTCAATTAAATTCTCGACGGCAGCTTAAAATTTTCTAATCATCGTCTCATATTTTTAGAACTGTAAGCATGTATCTACTATAAGCTAGTGTGCTCCAGTTACTTCTTGATCTGAGTTTCGGAAGTTAAAACGATGAAAAATTTTCCGAACAACATAGTCTCGGATTCCTTGTGATGAGTGTAATACATTGTGATCATGATTTTTAACACAACTAGGCAAATATCTCAATAAGGATACACAAAAGGGATACATTGTACATCTGATTCACTACTAAATACCTAAGATTCACAACTGAATACTCCATGAATTGATGGTGCTTATTCCATCACGTCAGCGACTGACTTTAGTTTCAGTTGGTGAAATAAAGGGTGGGAAAGACTGGCCGATAAACTTAATGGTAGATAAATAATGAGGATTCCTATTCCAGTTCTCCCCGATTGTAACGAGAATTCCCTGACTTTTCCAGAAATGGTAAATTCCCTGACAATTCCAGGCTTTCCCTGACGATCGCCACCCTGGTTTATCTTATTTGACAAAAACCAACATTTTATTTCTCATTTTAATTTATTGATATACAATTATCATTAAAATAATTATATTACTATCATAAATATAATAATTAATGAAATAGCCATTGTGTACAAAAATAAATTCTATTAGAAACATTCACCATTTGTTCTAAAAATCAATCATTTCAAACACAGATGATGAACTAATTCATTGAGTAAAAATAATAATAATGGAAAAAAGAGGACTTATTCAGTATAATTTCCCTCAAGGAAAGATTTAACTATAAAAATCTCTGGAATGAAATAACACAATTCACTAAGTACAGCCCACCAAAACTTTTATGATCACATACTGTCATACCTTTCATCGTCATCATCAAGAACTTGTTCCAGTTAATTTCATAGTATGAAACTCAAGAGTGGAAATGTGTGGAAATTAAATTTCTGTGGACAGCAAAAAGTAAAAAGTACTGCGAAGATCATAATAGGTGATTATTTTGCCAAATCAATCATTAAATATCATTTGATAACCCATGGACAAAATCTTCACACTAGATAATCCAGGCTAATTATTTTGACAAATTATCAACTAATTAAACACACAAAATCAATTATTATGAGGAAGGGATGATTCAGGCATGTTATCACCTTCAACTGGAGGTCATTCTGCATATTCTGCAGAATGTCCTCATGTCTCATAGTTTCACTGGAGGCAAGGTAACTTAAACGGGATAATATCAACCACGTAGGTAACAAAAGTTAAAAGGTACCTAAAAGTTGAAACGGCCTTGATAGCTCAGTTACCTTTCCTTTCTGTTAGTGGCTACGTAACATCAGACACTAACAGTAGACTTTATTTGAAAGAGTAGTACACATGCCATTTGACCTAATGAAACATGACGCTTACTTGAGGTTACTCGTCCTGAAAAATATATCTATACATGCAGTAGGTGTACATTTAAAAAAATTAAGGTTGGTAAAGTTAAGATGACAGAATTAAAAACAAAAATTCAATTAAATAGTAACAACATACTTGACCACGATTTCCATCAGGTGGAGATAAATGACACTTGAGGTAGGTGTTGAATATTTGAGTAGAAGAGTCTTGCAACAGTTGTTTCGGCAAAACATGTGAATCATGAAGCACCAAGGTCCACGCTGCCAACATGTAACCAAATGCTTCAGTGTACATATGATCCTCTGAACAGGTCTAAAATATAAATTAATGATGAATGTATAAATTTGGGGGCTAAAAATACAAAAAATAAAATATCCCTGAAATAAAAGTTCATTAGTCACACTTCTTAAATAATTTTAACACTCATCCGTGACCAGGATGTGGAAATAAAATTTCACCTGACAATTATACGTGGACCCCAGAAGTCAAGGGGTCTAAGTGACATTTTTGAAAAAAATAACTTAGGTACAGGAATGGGTTGTGAAAATATTAATCTTTTAGGTGGTTAAGGGATCCAAGTGATTTTCTTGATAGGTGCTGCTATCTAGGGTAATGCTTCTTAACTATTTAGTTGGTTGTACCAAACATTTTCAACTTTGACTTAAGTGTTCTCTAAACAATGGTTTTGTTACTTAGACCCCTTGACTTCTGGGGTCCTCATATGCATTCCAAAAGAAATTGGCAAAGCATGAGAGACTAGGTGACAATCTCTTCCATGTTTATATATAGGCAAAAAATATATACTCATTACACCCATACCATTACAACTCAAATACAACTAAAAAATTGATTATTAATCATTTGAGCATAGTCTAATGGAGTTGATGTCTCCAATGAATGATAAAAATATGCCATAAACAAAATAGACAAAAATTGACACACTAAAAGGTAGTTACTATCACAGGGAAGCTAGTCTTCTTCATAAGCTTTCACACTGATGTTATATTTAGATAAAAAATTTTCTAAATAGTTCTGAGAACATAAGCTAGACTAACTTGTATAATGGGCACATTATCAACTAAGAAATGCACAAGGCTTACAGACTATCCTTATCTTTGACCCATTATTTTCTATTATATTCAACAGGATTCTTGATGAATGTCTCAACTGTGAAGCTGTGAAACAAGAAAACTAGTTACATCATCCATACCTTCATTATCATGGCAGAATTTTCAACAGGTAATTAAGTATGTTTGTATTTTATTAACCATTATTTATCACCATATTATACCAGGTATATATAAGATTCACAATCACTTTTATAAGTATGTATTAGTCCCAAACCAACCAAAATGATCTTGAGCATCAATTGCATTGATTTGGTAACCTCACTGAACACTTACAGATTCCTCCAAAGCTGCCCCCATCGCAAATTGACATGTCAACTTCGTCATCTGATGGAGAAAGGTGTGAAAAAGATGCTGCTCTGGCTGAAATCCCATTGAAGGAGAAGTACCAGCAATCGGTGAAGATGGTGACTCAGCAGGCAAAGTAGGAAGGCCAAGGAGAACAGGAGGAGGCGAATATACAAGAAGCTTTCTTACTATATTAGAGATACCCAGGGCCTCTCGATCCATTATCTGAACACTGGAATCAAAAGACAAAGTGAAATGAAGAATTAGATATTTTAAATAAAATAAGAATATTAAATATATGAAATGTAATTTTAGAATCAGTAAAATAAAACAATTGTTTCAGCTGGAGAGTAAATCTAAATGCTTACTACAACTCCTCAATAGGGCCTTCATAAATGTCGCATATTTTTCAAACCTCAGTACTACCAAGTATTGCGCCCTCAAATTCAAGTACATAGTTAAAAGCTTCAAAAAATTGCATCTTGACTGAAAATACCCTAGCAAATCTGGTCTCAGTCTTGAACAAAAATTTGGAATTCAATGCACATACATAATAGCATTGATCAGAATACGGAGAAAATTAACGTACTACACTAGGTACTACATCCCAGCATTTGGAGCTGGACAGAAGGAGTGATCGCTAAAACTTTCTTTCACTATTTAACGAGCCTGGGGTCAGAAAAGCTGTCCTTGGGTCTCAGCATAATGCAGAAATTTTTGCCAACTGTCCTGAGGTTCTGCCAAGCAGTAAAAGTTTTACAATTTTAGATCATTATGGTGAATAAATGAAGCATGCCGAAAATTGTTCTCTGCCTCACTTATTATGAGAGAAACTCTTGAATATTGTCTGGATGTAAATGATAATGGCACCGCCATAGTTACATGAGGAGAGAACTACCAGAAAAGGATTAAAGCTATGAGTGCAAATTAGAATAGGCAAACTGACACGCACGTTATGGAAAAGGCATTCTTGATGGTTCTTAGGTTTCCACGGAACTGGAATGTAGATCTCTCCATGTTTTCCAGGATTTCTTCTGCGTCAGTTGTTTGTGGGACAACAGTTTCACTAGCAGGACTGACAGCGAAACTGTTGTCCCACAAACAACTGACGTGGAAGAATTCCTGGAAAACATGGATCTACAAAGGCATTTAATGCCCACGTAATTTCCATCACCTGTTTTGTGCAGTGCACAAGGCGTAAGTGGGGAAAAGGAAGGGAAAGAGTAATTATTCACTGCATTAGGCTCTACTTAGTGAACTGTGTGACTTAGGTGGAATCCTTACCCTTTTTTAAGTTGATGGTTGACAGGCAGTCAGACATTTAGGTTTTATATAAGTGAAACAGGTGGAACTATTGAAAGAATAAATGAACATCAACAGCAGCTACAGCTATGTTAACCCACAAAGTAGGCAGTGGCAGAACGATCAACTTTAATCATGCTATTCAGTGGGAAGAGACGGAATTGCTGTCATTTCAATGGATAATGGAACCGACTCACCAAAGAGGCAATATAAATCTTCCAGTCAACCAACAACTTCAACAAGGATGAAGAATTTCACCTTTCAAGTAGGACCTGGAACCCAGTACTGAAAATGACTGGAAAAGTAAAAATGCCTCCTCCAATCAAAACTGGCTGGACTTGATAGACCCACTACATAAACATGGCACCTCGACACCCAGCATCAACCGTACAGATTTTAAGCTATCCGGGACTAGCCATGGAGTTCCACTTTTGTGGAGTCATCTGCAATGCACAATTATTCAATCTATAAAATAGAGTGAACGCCCCTCTTTGTTCATAGTACGATCTTTCTTCGTGGACAGCGGCACTCAGCGCTCATTAGCGCCTGGTTGTTACATTGTATGTCCAGCAGTTGAGAACATCAGGTCCCATAAAGGTCATAAAAATCCACAGGGGAAGAGGACGCATCGGTAGCTTAACTGGCTAAAGCACTCGGCCGGAAATCAAGGGATTCAGGTTCGAATCCCGGTCAAGGTGGATGATTTTTTCTCTGTGGAATTTTGCACATTCGTTCGATCAACCGTACAGATGACCATGGATAAGTCTTTCATCACAATGTTGGCCGAGATAGATGGAGCATCTAATCCAGATGGTAACCTGAGAAGAATTTACTTCAATCATATGTAAGGAGAAAATTATTTTCAACATCTAAACACTACCCTGCAAGTCACTGCATAGGCATGTGGTGGGGGTGTTAGGACACCAGCAGTGTAAGAGAGCAAAGGATACGGATTTTGGAGGTGAAATGATGAAGTGTACTATTTGTTTGAATGTGTTTTGAGTGGAGCTTAGTCTTTAATATGGTCACATATTGTGAGTGGAAAGAATGAATTTCAGTACCAATCTGTATGGGAATGTATTGTAATGGTATAAATATGGCCGCAAGATCAACCAAACAATAAGCATCAAAAGCCGCCACTAGGGATGCATAATTGGGAATACTAGAGTAAATAACCCAACAGAGGAGGAATCTAGGGATGCTTGGGCAAACAATGAAGAAAAGAGGAAAGAAGGAGGCAGTCAAGGGTAACAGACATGAAGGGAGGGGAGAGAGACGAAACTGAAGAAAAAGTCGACACACGGAGATATACTGAGGAAGAAGACAGCATAGTAAGACCCCAGAAATAGTGGCAGTGGTTTGGGTTGCAGCGGAAGTTTAGGAGAGGAATAGAAAATATAGCAGGACAGCAGCGGAGGGAGCAAGACTGGCCGCACACGCGGAGGCAGGAGATCCAGGGAGGATAAGTGGAAACACAACCAATAATTCAAATAGAAAAAAAATATTTGCACCCAAACAGCCATTAAATTTATAAGAAAATAGTTTAAATTTTTAAATCTATCCAATCTCCCACTGAACACCTTTTGTCCCTTCCTGAAAACCTATAGTAACTAATTGCCTGTTTTGCTTTTGAAACCAAAGGGATAAGAACCTATTTGTTAACCAAAATACCTCCAAATCTGCATTGTAAATTGTGCCCAATATAATTCCAACTAATAATTTTTTGCTTATGATAATTTAAAAAGAGCCATACCTTGAAAATAAATGTATTGTCGCATGATTAATGTGTTTTCTTTTTTTAGAAGATAAGTTGGGTTACGAAATTTGCATCAAGGTGGAGCAGCCGTTGAGAGAAAGGATAAATTATAGAATTGGTAGCATTACATATAGAATTGCTAGCGTTACAATATATATCTCATTTTATCACTTCTGTCAGACATAGAGATAAAGATTGGCATCAAAGGATATTCTCGATGTTTCTCTGAAACATACCTGTTCTGAATTATTCGAGCAAACTAAGTCTAGCGTTTAGCCTCAGAGACTCTAGCAGCTCCCAGTATAATACTTCAAAAAGCTGTGAAACACTGTATGTTCACTCATTGCACTTGTTAATGAAGCTCACAGCTTTCCTTTGTATTTTATTAATTTTTTGGGCTAAGTCTCTCAGCCCAAAGGTCGTCGCTTATTTGAGGTGTGGCCCAACCGGTGCAAAGTAGCATCTCTCTGTCACTTTTTATCTGTATACCATCCTAATATATTCTTGATAAATCTTAGTTTCTTTAGAGCTGGGCTGTATATGTTTTGTATGAATGTTCCCTAAAATATGTCTGAAGTTGAGGTAATTCTGAGGTATTTGGCTTATCTGAAGACTTTATGTTTAAATTCTGTAAGTGCACTGGAATCAATTTTCACCATTTACTTACTTGTTCACAAGCTTCAGGAAAGCTTGAATGTAATGAGTTAAGTAATGAATGCGAGTATCTTCAGCTGACACCACTGCTCCATTGAGTGATGCTAACTGCGTGAGGCAGGCCAGAGAAAGGTGGGAGAGGTCAGGATTCTCTCGAACTTTCCAGTGAATCTGGAAGAACATTTTATTAATAGGAACAATATTCAAAATTGCATTGAAGAAATATTAATTAAATGCCAATGCACAACATTACCCACAAGGTGACAGGAGCAAATGTCATGTAGGATTAATGTTCTCACCCTTTTTTCACTCAGATTAGGATTATTTGTAATTGGTGAATTCAAAACCCTTAATGATGATTTAGCTATATTGTTATAGGTATAGCTAAGTTTACGATCTCATCTCTCTTGATCATCATTAGCAAATGACAAAATTAACAGGTATGACCTCCACAATGCTAATGCTCACCGGTAAAATTCAGGACTATGACATACATTTCCCAAAAGTATGTAACACAGACACTGCAGAAGCAGGAAACTTGATACTTTTCATAAATAAGAGTGAAGTCTAAGGTTCTATCTTGATTTCATCAGTCTGCCTTTCACGTTTTGAAGGAAATATAGCATTCAACTTATTGTATTTCACAAAGTTAAATTTGTCTTGGCTCTACTAATGAATCTGCTTCCTCTTCGCTTTCCATTATTATCCATTCCAACTATCATTGTACTTCACCTTACTGTACTTTTAAAAATAGTTCCAGCCCCTGCACTCCCATAGGGAGAAGAGAGCTCAGGCAGAGATGGAGCTTATGCTAGACACAAGAGAGCTACATTGAGTTGACTTGCTGGTTTCAGCCTATCCAAGCCCACCAACTGAAAACTTTGTATTCTATGGTTACAAGACTTTAAAGTATAGAGAGTACAGATGAAATGCCAGAGAGAGAAAAACATAACTGTTTGAAGATAGGTAAATTACCATAATCGTCACTTGAGGTAAATTACAGTGATAAATTATGGTAATTTTGGAAAATGACTAATATTTTCTGGGGCTTTTTAAGTTTCTGCAATTAATAGCTAATAGAGGATTTAATTAAAATTAATAGCAATAGCAAGGGCTTATCGGCATTTACACCATTACTATAGCTACATTTATATAATAGAAATAAAGAAAATTTCAAAATAATTACAGCAACGCACACAAAATTCTGAATTCTTCGTTTGCTGAGAAATTTTTGTTCAAAATGATAGATTCACAAATATTCCATAAAGCCTGAATCACACGATCATTTTTTCCGTCCCTTTCAAGGGATAGCTCCAATGATAGCTCAAATGATCGCTCAAAAATGATCGTGTGACGCGAACAAAGACAGGGATGGCTCCAGCGATAGGGATCCTTATCGCTTTTTCCATCACGGGGCACGTCCCTTTTTCCATCCCTGGAGGCATTGCTGACTCCACCATTTAGCCAATCAGAGCGCTCAGCCTCAAAGAGTGACTCTAACGCCACGTTCGGCTTTCAATGGAATGAGAGTAGAAAATGTAGTAAACATGTAGAAATGATGCGAAAAGGGACAGAAAAAATGATGGAAAAAGGGACGGCCAAAATGACCGTGTGATTCAGAAAATGATAGCTCGTGCTATCATTGTCACGGTCCCTGAAAAGCTATCATTGGAGCTATCCCTCGGAGGGACGGAAAAAATGATCGTGTGATTCAGGCTTAAGAAAAAATATTCCAAAAATGAGTTGAACATGCTTTTATTTGTAATTAAGAACGTATTGATTTGTATAAGTAGACCTGGGTTAAAATAATGTTTATAATATATCGATGTAAAAAATCTCTGAGATGGAGGTGAATATTGCTGAAAATTACGGCAAGTTTCAGGGGCAGCGGAAGATTACGTATATACATAATACCGCTTTAATTTTCAGAATTTTTTCTCTGTTGGAAGACTACAATAAAATGCCATGTAATCAGTATATCCATTTCATTTTTCAATTGAAATTCACCGTTTGTAAGATGTTTTTTCCATTATGAAGAATAGACTATTTCATGGGGTAGGCTAGACTTTTCTAGACTAGGCTACAATTTCATGAAGGCTTCACGGAAGAAAAATTCATGGGGTACGCTAGACAACATACTTGTAATTATAAACTAATCATACTCATTAACACCACTTAACACTTGAGATGTCTCACATGAATAAGAAACTGGTAATATGATGAGTTAGTAATATATACAGGTAGTACCAGCAGTGGTGGGATCTTGACCCAGTTATAACATGACAGTACGAAGGCCAACAATGGAAAAATGAGACACTAGCCGACTTTTCTAGATCCCCAAAAACTTCACTTTGCCAGTCAAAGGAGGTAACACATTTAAATTGAAATAAAAACCACAATAGATACAAAATACAACCATGAACTTCTTACCTCAAAGAATAGGTTGATGACGTTTGGGTCCAGAATGATATCCTTCCATGAGGCACCCAATCTTAGGGCTGGACTAGGCTCAGAGTCTAACACTGACTCAAAAACTCCTATCAATCGCTTTGGCAGTAAAATAAGTAAGTCAAGGGAAAACACGCATATTTGATTAAATTAAAAACATGCTGTCTGAGCACAAATTGAGTAACAAATAAGAGAATGTGGCAGCAGAAAAAGCTGCAGAAAGCTGAAGGTTTTCAAATGTTTGGAAGGAATTTAATCCTTGGGCTGAGTTTCTTGCATACTGTATGTTCATCAAAATGATAATCAGCATTTCTTTATCAAGGTAAACTTTCACAATTCAACAGATTGCAGCAGTATGCTATATTTATCACAAAATTTCCAACAAGAATACATACACGACAATCTATTTCATTGCCAATAATTAACTTCAACACATTGTTGTAAAGGATATAATAACTTGAAATGAATCCCCATGACAGCACTGACTGTGCAATAGATAAAAGATGATGGAACAAATGGAGTGCTTGACCACTTATGTTTTCCACTTTAACTAGCTCACCAAAGGCCTGTAGGCAGAATTGAAATATACGCTTTAGATCGGTGGCCTGGAAAGAAAAGAATACATGATAAAATAATATGGTGAATTTTAGCTATACAATTCTTAAATGGACAACAACCAATAATTTCTTAACATACAAATATTGTTTTAATGGAGAGAGGTAGTAGTGGTGCCATCATACGATAAAAATGAATTAATCAGCCAGTCACCACAATGTTAGTAAGTCTTGGGGAGGAAAGAACTGAAGAGACATGTAAGGCCACTTAACAGAAAATGAAGAGTCTGAAGCCATGGTTACACACTGAATGAACCCATAGAAATTCATGTATGAATTTGCATCCCATCAAAAATTCGTCATGTGATCACAATGATTTGTGCCAAAGCATGGCCACCAAATGGACCCTGTTCTTAAGGGTGGCACTTATTTTTCGGAATTGAGAAAAGTAATGTTTACAAGCTCTAACAATGATTATTATGGAGTGTAAATTAAAGTTTTCAAGTTATGTCATTGTTAATCATTGGGAACCCATGCTTCAAGGGTCCTAAATACTCCAGAAGTAGGAAAGTCTTCAGTATCCTATTATGCAGAAAAACTTGCCAAAGACACTACTTTCAGAGTATGCAGAAACATTTCTAGTGATGATTGGTGTCTAGATAGCGGTTTGCATTCACATTTGCGTAATGATTCATCTGACTTTAGTGTACTCCACGAGTCATCTGATGAGAAAGTTAGTTTGGCAAATGAGACTTCGCTGCTGTGAAGGGAAAGGGAACGGCTCAGTTCTCTACTAAATGTGGAAAGCAGATGCCTGATCTCAAAACAAATCTCTTGTCTATTGAAAGAATAACTGATAAAGACACTGTTATTTTCAAACAGAAATCTGTTATAGTGCACGATGGTAATGAAGTTAAAATGGTAGCCTGTACAGAAGGTGATTTATATATGGTCCATTGTTATTTAAGTCATGCTAACACTGAGATTGACAGGCACTCTAATTCGGAACTTTGGCACAATCGATTAGGACATTTAAACTCTCGAGATCTAATAGAGGTGGTGGAAAGATGTAGAGTTAAAGTTGTTATGGTTGGAAATAACACAACTAGCCATACTTGTGAGATCTGTTTGCAAGGAAAATTAACGACAACTCCTTTAAGTGACAGAATTGAACGTTCATCGACCACCCTTGAAGTGATTCATACGGACATTTGTGGTCCTATGGGCAACAAATCTAACAGTGGTGCACGATATTCCATTTAATTCACCGATGATCACAATAGATGGACTGATGTTCAATTTCTGAAAAGGAAAAGTGAAGCCCTTGTCGCGTTCAAAGAGTTTAAAGCTTTGGTGAAACAATTGAGTGCTTAAATTAAAAGTATTCAGTCAGACAACGGTCAAGAGTTTATTAGTGACAAATTTGATACATATCTGTAGTGTGAAGGAATTATGTGCTTGACAGCATCCTACACACCACAACAAAATGGTGTTGCAGAACATAAAAACAGAACACTGGTTGAGATGGCTAGATGTATGATGTTGCAATCAAGGTTAGCTCCAAGTTTTTGGGCAGAAGCAGTATCAACAGCTAATTATTTGAGAAATAGATGTCCTTCCAGAAGTTTAGATGGCCTCACCCCTTCTGAGAAATGGACTGGGAGAATCCCTAATTTAAAGCATCTTAAGATACTTGGTCAACAGGCTTATCTTTTGAATAAGTTTCCAAATACAGGTAAATTTCACAATCGTGGAATACAGAGAATTTTCGTTGGATATGCAGAACAGGTGAAAGCATATCGCATATGGATTCCAAGATATAGAAAGATTTTGATATCTAGAATTGTCATGCTCATACACAGATCATTGTCTGTGGGGGGGCAAGAAGATGTTATTTCTCCAGAAACAATTAATGGAAAGTGTAGGATATTGGAATCAGAAACAGATACTAAGTTGGACACAGTTGAGTTTGAGCCAAGTTGGACATGAGTTCCTAAGAGAATTGAGAATAGGAAACAGAAACTCAACACAAGACAACATCTCGTGAAACAAATGAAACTGTTGAATTGAACTCTAAGAAAAGAAGTTGAGGAAGACCTAGATATGTGTATACTGGTACGAAAGGTTGTCCTAGAAAACAGTATCATTATCAAACCTCAAGTGATCAAAACTATACACTTGCTAGGGAAACAGTGACAGAGACTTAAGGTATAGATGAAGATGAAGTTCCAAGCTGTGATCAGGTTATTGCAAATGCAGTAGAGATTACATCACTGTGTGCTTTCAAGGAAAGGATTCCCAAGAATGGAAAGAAGCTATTTATGCGGAGATCAAGGCTCTCATATAAATGACACTAGGGACATAGTTGATAGGCTAACAGATAGCAGTGTTATTGGTTGTAGAACAGTTTTAACAAACAAATTTAAGCCAGGTGGAGAAGTTGAAAGAAGAAAGGCATGAGTGGTACCGAAGGGATATTCTCAAAGAGAAGGCATAGACTTTAAATCCATCTTTGCTTCAGTTGCCAGGATAAGTTCTGTATGTCTTCTGATGGCACTGTCAGTAGAGAAGGGAATGAAAGTGGAACAGTTCGATATCACTAATGCTTATCTAAATGGCACTCTTGTTGAGAAAATATTCATGGAGAAACCAGAATTTTCAAGTGAAATGTTGCATGAACACCCATTCTGAAGGGGGGACTGTAGGGGCAGAGCTTGATAGTAATCATCATGGACGCCTCTCTACATAGTTCCATGAACTGCCACTGTGTGGCATTGCGCCTGTACTTCCGGTACGAGTCTTTTCCTATTGTAATGAGACTCGAGTGTCACTCGCTTCCCACCTCGCCTGCCGAGCAGTTGTATCTGTGTGCATCTCAATATACTTTGTTTCATTGTGTGCATCCGTTCTTGATTTCCCTGTGCAAATCCTCTACAAGTATATATCAACTTGGTTTTAAAGACAATATTAGAAAATATCAGTGCAAAAAACATCTGACATTTAAGGGAATTTTCCTGAAAATTACAAAAAATTACAGTAATTTACAGAATGGTCCATCTTAAATCATGATAGGGTACACCTCCCACTCTCCAGAGAAATGAGAGTCTACATACCGATTAGTGAACTTGGATAAGAGGTATTAATTAGGGAAACTTTTTATAATACTGAGACATACACAATAAAGGAAACTAAGCACAGATTCTCTTATTTGATATACCATCCAATTCTAAATCCTAGAGTGATATAGCTGCATTACATATGGAATTTGCAACTTAGCTATATCTTGATATGAATTGCCTCCGTAAAGCATCATTCTGCTTACACATCAATTCTCAAGTTTTTTCCTAAAGAAATAAATGGCTACGAATATGTTTTACATAGATAGGATGTTTATTCCACCCGAAAAAGGCATATTTAGATCTGATGTACATAGAGCCATGGATTCTTGATAACAAATAGTGATGAAACTTGAGCATGTTAATTAACAAGCCACAATGATCATTATTTCAGGAAAACATTACTTCTCTAAATTTTGAAAAATAAGTACTACCCTACTCTTCTTGTTCAATTGATGCAAGAAATCATACTGGTACATGGAACATATAACCGGGCCTAAGTGTTTATTTGACAGGAGCAGCTGTCTGTGGAACATTTCAGTTGATTCTTGGGAGGCAATTGTGTTATCTTATGGTTTTATTATCTGCATTTACACAATAATCCAGAGCACAGGCAACATTCAAACAATAATTCAGAACACACAATAGTTTACTTAGCCACAGAGGAACAGAGAGATGATTCAACTGCTAAACTCTATTCACTGATGGATACATAGTGATTGAAATCACCATGGCATAAACAAGTCCTTAATTATTGTGAGAATACAGGTAACAATACCCAAATAAACCAGTTCCCAGCAAAGGATCAACTGCAACATTCCACACATGGCTGTACCTGACATGCATGCATGCTCTACACACACTGGTATCTGTGGGTGTACAGTTTTTAGGTCCTTCCTACCAACCTATGGCAAACAAATAACATATTGACAGGCTGAATATTTCCTTGAAACCATACATTAAACATGAGCAACAAACAGCACTCGAGGAGATGATTGGGTTGTCAAGCCTTCAATTCAATGACAAGAAACCAAACCGAATTGAAGGTATAGCTGCAGCAAAAGATCCTGGGGGACTTCTGCAGGGTAGAGGGGAGAAGGTAAAGTGGAGTGAGTAAAGCGAAAGGATTGAGGGGAAGGTAGGGGGGGAATGGCTGAGAACGAGGCAGGGAAACCAAACTACTTTGCCAAAAATATAAAATTTTACCTCTACCTGCTGCAAGCATGATAAAAATTGTCAACATGGAATACATTTATGAACGTAAGCAATTTTCAACAAATATTAATAATAATATGACTTTATTCCACACATAACAGATATTATTAAGAGTGACATAATTTCTGGAATATAGGTACCCCTTTGCAGGAACTCCATTTTGGGGTTACCGACTCGTTGTTACATACAAAATGATTTGAATGTGTTGCTTTATATTTGGATAACAATGCATTAGTGCTGGTATAGTTACAATCAAAATTCACTCAGCGTAGAGAAATGAACTCATAAAACTTTTCATATCAATAATAAATAAGAAAAAAAAAGAAGAAAAGAAGAAAACATGAAGTAGATAGTTGAAACTGCCGTGAGTTACATAATTCCACACAATATTAAAATAAAGTTGATACATCATCAAAAGCAAATAACCAATTTTTTACACCTCTACAATATTAACATTAATATCTTGCATTAGCAATAAATTCAGGTAGCACACATTATATTTTGGGCCCTAGGAATGAATAACTCTGCTTATAATTTGCTTTAAATACATACAGCTATGCATTTGAATTAATCCGTCCACAAATGCCAAGCATATTTGCAGTAATAAATATTGTTGGCCATCTCGGGCTCGATATAGTGAAAGGCTTTAATAATGCAAAAGAAAATAGCACTCATCCACCTCATTAAAAATGAGGCATTACGGCTCTTTAGGCATCATCAGGTGACTGACAAGTACTGCTAACCACTATACATAATTCCACAAAAAAGCTCCAAACAATAAAAATATATGTTTCAGCACGGCATGCAGGATGTGGTATACATAAATGCTTTTGCTCTAAAACACACGAAAAATAATTGAATGCAGTTACGATGCACTTTGCAATGTAAATGAGAGAGACATATACAGTAGACCCCCACTTTACGATGGGTTTGACTTACGATGGATTCGACTTACGATCTGAGCTGATTTTGCGTGCGCTTTTTAAAATTTAAAATTTCTCAGATTTTGTTTTAAATATCGATAGTGTTTTAAATATTGGTTTAATAATATTTTTAATAATTTTAATCCAGGATATTTTGTATGCATTGGCTCTATCACGTACACTGAATGGATTGGCACTGATGCTATTTAAATCGATTACTCGTCCGGAAATAATGATGATTCAACATATGATGGAATTCGCTTTATGATCGGTCTTCCGGAATGGATTAATACCGTAAAGCGAGGGTCTACTGTATATGATGCAGATGAATGGATGACAAATGAATAGTCCTGATAATAACAGATCCATGCAGAAGGAGAAAATGAAAGAAAGGAAGTGAAGAGCTCTGAAAAGAACTGCAGCACAAATCGCAAAGATTGCCAGAACACCGAAACACACAAGGCAGAGGTACACACTCACAAGGCTATTACGCAAGTGGTTTTGCTTCATCAATGCCATACTTAACCCATGCCCATAGGGACCCTATCTTGAGTCCCACATGGGGCAAAGCTGATACCAGGTAGCTGTGACTCATGAAATTTACCGAGATGCTAAGGTTGGCAGCAACTAGAAAGGGTTCACTCACTGACACTCCACTATTTACAATGTTCACCCCTTCCAAGCAGGGTTTTAAAACTTCTAGAGGTCCATGTTCCAAAATTGTCCACAGTGCAGTGACATGAGTTTTTGAAACTACTAAACCAATCATTATGTTAATGCAAAAATATCCATAAAACATGTATGAAATTGTGATGAGTTGAAACCTACCTGAAATTGTTTTTTAGCTTTGAAGTGAGTTTCCCAGGTAAGGCCAACATCAGAAGACTTCACAGTTATAGCATATTCTTGCATTAATGCTGAAATAATGCTGCAAGCCACCAGTTGCTAAAATTAGAAAGTTTATAAAATTGAAATGCTAGCAAAATATGAAAATATCACTTAGACTTTGCTTAGAGATATATAAACACAAGGTTTTTGAAAACACAAGGAAAGGTTTTTGTTTATGGCTATTGAAGTTTCATCCTAGTAACTATATATAAGCTGTAAGAGCTCGCTTTGTTGTTAAACACTAAAACCCCCGCCAAATAAATAGCAAGCTGGCTTTATGTTGTGTTCCACATGATAGCTAACGAACATAATTATATTTCGCTATAACAATTGTTTACTACCTTAACTTCCCATCCAGCTCTCGAAATTTACCACCAAGGAAAATTAATTTAAATTTCACAACACCGCAAAGATTCAGAAAGATTCATTATTATGCATGTACTCAAGCAAAAATTTTCAGCCAAAACCTATCTCCCCAGGAGATAAAAAGTTGAAGAGACACAAATTGAATTACCCAGTAATAACAGCGAACCTAGCCATGAACCCAATGTATGTGAAACTGAACAATTTGATGAGACTACGGCTGATGGATTTTCATTCCATTAGTCTGAGCTTGAGAAAAAATAGACTGAAGATAATATCATGCTCAATATTAATTGTAATTTTTGCATTCAGCGTCAAATACATGAATCAATGGGTAACATACAAAAGCAATGGGTGAAACACTGGGTAACACAAAAATTCCTAACTGGAGGTTTTATGTTTCGAGTCCCGCAGCAGGTAGTTAGATCCCATCAGCCAAGTATTCCTAATAGGAGTAAACCACATGCTAATCATCGATATCGCTGGTTTTGATAAAATTTCTCCTTTTTTTTTCATTTTACAACAAAGCAAATATGTATTAGGAAATGTGTAAAATAATTTCAACCAATCAAAGCTTGCCTCACATATTCTGCACCCAAAAATATACTATGATTGTCAGGGATTCATCTTCAAATTCTTGCTCAGATAAGAGAAAAAAAATCATTAATATCAAAAGCAGTAACATCATTCTTCAAATACTTTTCCATTAGTACAGTTTGCATGAATAACTACCTATAGCAGGACTCCATCCTTGAAGCTTCTGGATAGCAACTCTTCACATTACTCATCAACCATCCCAAGGAGACCAGAACATTTACATCTACACAATACCCCGCGAGCCGCCCAATGGGCGTGTGGCAGGGGATGTTAGGTCACCAGCCGTGTAAAGGTGCAAGTTTTTTTTTGGAGATAATTTTGTGACATGAATTATAGGAGTATATTTAGTGGAGCTTAATTTTATGTTACTTAATACAGAGCTTTGACCCTTTGCTCTAGGGGCTCCCACCTTAATCCCTCTAGAAGTTGTGAGACACTATATGTAAGCTCGTAGCAGTTTTTAATGAAGCGAGCTGCTTTCCTTTGCATTTTATTAATTTTTTTGGTTAAATCTATTTGACCAGGGTCGCAATGCTCACGGGGTATTTGAGATGTGGCCTAACCAGAGCGAAGTAGCATCTCTCTTTGACTTTTTCATCTGAGGTCCTTCCTATTATACGTTTAACAAAACCTAGTTTCTTTAATGCTGCATCACATATGTTCTTTACGTGTAATCTCCACGATATATCAGAAGTTAAGGTAATTCCAAGATATTTTACTGTATCTGAAGATTTTATTTTTACTCCACCCACAGTATAGGTATGGCATTTTTGTGATGACTTTCGCAGGAAGTGAACTGTGGTCCATTTGTTGATATTTAATTCTAATTTGTTGATACTTAATTCCCACTCCTGGCACCACGGATGAACATCGTTTAGGTCCGATGACAGAGCTTCAAAGTCCGCATCTCGCTCATTTCATGGTAGATAACTGTACCTATCGTCTGTAAATAATCTTACTTTACTGCTAACTCTAGAACCATAGGTGTAAATTGGGGGGGACACGAGGTGGCAGTCGCCACCCCAATATTCCCCAGAACCACATACAGACAAGTTGCTCCTTCCCTCCCTCCCCCCGTAACCAGTGATCCCCACGACAATGCCACCCCAAGGAAATTGTTGAATTTACGCTTATGTCTAGAACGAAGGTCATTAATATAAATAATGAATAACAGAGTGCCAATCACACTTCCCTGAGGAACACCGGATATGACTTCGACCATATCAGAGCTAAAACCATCAATAACTACTTTTTCTTTTTGATCACTGAGAAAGTCACTTATCCAATCCACTATTTTTCTATTAACTCCGCATGATTGCAATTTATATATGAGTTTTCAGTAAAGAACCTTTTCGAATGCCTCCTTGAAATCAAGGAATATCGCGTCGACTTGTTTAATCGATTCACCTGATTTTAGGATATCATGAAGGAAGAGAGCAAGTTGTGTTTCGCAGGACCTGCCCTTACGGAAGCTGTTCTGACTGCCATGTAATAAGTTACGATTATCCAGGAATGTCATATTACTATTACTAACGACAATGTGTTCGAGGATATTGCATAAGAGTGATGTTAGCAATATAGGCCGGTAAGTTCCTGGGTCACTTTTATTTCCTTTATTGAATATCGGAGTGACGTTGGCTATTTTCCAGTCTTGGGGCACCTTGCCTTTGGATAATGATTTTTACAACATAATTTCTAAGAATGGTGCAATCTGTGGCGCTAACTCCTTGAGCACGCATGCAGATATTCCTTCTGGACCTGGGGACTTGTTACTTTTAATTGAATGCAGTTGTTTAATTATTCCTTCATGTTGAATTGTTATGTCAGCCATTGGCTCGTTAAAGTCAGGAATGTCTAAATTGTGTATTGTGTCAACCTTAGTGAATACACTTTCGAAGTAGTGGTTTAATGTGGTGGTACAAAGTCTGGTTGAGCTCAATATGACTTCATGATGACCTCCAACACATCATGCTGAATTCGTAGACCTCAAAATGACCCATAGATGAGTTTTAGGTTCCTTTGACCTCAACTTGATGTCGCAGTGACCAAAATTTTGCAATAGCCACTTCCTGCTTAATGTCATTTTTTTCATTGAACTCCCCATATTAAACCTAAAGTGAATATTCTCCATTTTATTCATTACTGCATTATTTATCCGCTCTGATGAGTGTTGTGTGCATCACAAACAGATACTCCAAGACATAAGTTTTACATTTACAAGACTATGTCATTACTCAAGTTTTCACATTAACTGACTTTTAGTAATTGAAATTCGCTGATAACTTTAAACTGCCTTTCTAAATTGTTATTTGAATTTTTTTAAAATTTGTAAATAAGAATAACTATATATTGTTGCCTGTTGCCATATTCACAGTCACTACTTTGACTGGAGATCAATTGTGATCCCACGAGCCGTGTTCATGAAACCCTTGCTGGAGACTGAGATTTGGGAAGTGGTTTAGAACCCGGGGTCGCAGTAAAACTTATTATCGCCATTCCTGACCACCGACAGCCCTCTTCTATACCTTATATTAAAGGTAAGGAACCCACATTTGTTATGATACCACTTTTTCAACTATTTCTCAACAATGTTCTCAAAGTTTCCCTTCAAATGTCACAATTTTTCTTTTATATTATCTGTGGCCATGTAATTACTTCTTCTGCCTGCTGGAGGAGTGTGTGGTTGGTGCAACAACTAAATTTCTGTTCGACATTAATGCAGATTGGCAAGGATGGCAAGTTGTCCTGTAAGTACATATTTTACTGTTAGATTATAGTGTGTGTTTCATTGATGTTCGATGCCACCAATTCATGAAGTACTAATCTTGACACTTGGAGGTTATGGTTAGCAACCAGATTAACATGATCTATAATTGAATGTGTTCAACTAATGTATCATGCCTCAGTAATTCAAAAATGTAAGTGTACGTAAAATTATGCAGTCTCTAAAATTTTAACTGCAATTAAATGCAACTTTCAGCTGAAAATACAGAAGCAATCCCAGCTATCCATTTATAAAATAGGAGGATGTAAAATATGAAATTACCTCTTCAATTACAGAGTACAGTGGAAGCTGATATGATCCAAGCATTTTATTTCCAAGCTATAAAATGTCAAGATTAGTACTTCATGAATTCGTGGCATTGAAGATCCATGAAACACACACTACAATCGAACAGTAATAAATATACTTACAGGAAAACTTGCCATCCTTGCCAATCTGCATGAATGTCGAACAGAAATTCAGTCATTGCACCAACCACTCACTTCTCCAGCAGGCAGAAAAAATAATTACATAGCCTCAGATAACATAAAAGAAAAAAGGTGGCATTTGAAGGGAAACTGTGAGAACATTGCCAATAAATAGTCGAAAAAGTGGTATAATAACAAATGCGGGTTCCTTACTTTTAATGAGGTTTAGAAGAGGACTGTTTGTGGTCAGAAAGGGCAATAATAAATGATGATGATATGATTTAGGTGATGATCTATGCAAGTAATGTCTTCAGTTGTAAAATACCTCCTCCTTTTGTCATTTACTTACCCTCCAGATCCATATTTATACGTAGATATATATTCTATGATCCAATTTTTGGTAAAATGAGTTAGAAATGACTAAAAAATGAGGACATTGCATGTGGCCATTTTGGGGCCATGATGAATTTTAGAAGATGACCCCCAAGTGAGGTCATCTTAAGCTCATTGTGAGATTAGTGTTCTCCTTGGGATGATAATCTAACTAAAACTGTAAACATTACAGACATAATATTTGGAGGAATATATCTCTAGTTCTTTTCTCCTTTTAAACTAAACTCATAGTAATAACCAATACCTCATATTCCCATTCAAGTCCAGTAACAAAGAAAAGAGGCATTATCATGTACATTGTCAAAAATGATAGCAAGTAAATATGCAGACACTGCCATGAGGCCCAATTTCATCTGATCAGGAATAAAACTATGCGACTTTGGCTTGTTGGGCCAATAGGCAGACGACTACACCAACCAGATTTCACACATTTTTTCTCGTAGAAACGTGGGAAACTTGTGATGAGCACTTATGCCTGGCAAGCCAGATATTTATGGTTCCATTCTTGTTTGAGGTAAATACTTCATCGTAAAAATCACTCAATTTTTTACGTAGCTTATTGCAGAAGAGGAACCCTTATATCCATAAAAGCGGTAAGGGGCTCGAGGAGTGCCTAGGATTATGAATAGGGGCAACAAATTAATGAATGAAATGGGGAAATTGAAATGGGCACATAGTATAAGTATTAGGAGACCAACTGCTCATATAAATGACTGGATGACCAAGCATCTTAAGGAAGATACAGTCCCAAAATTATAAGGCTACTGAGGCGTCATATGTTAACGCTACCGATTAATTGTGAAACTTAAAGAACAATCAGCACAGATATACCTTCAATAAAATAAATATTGATAGTGAGACGACATGAAATTCTGGCAGGATACATACCCGGGGCGGGTCTCCGCTTAAAATGAGATTCTGTACTTCATTAAGAATCTGGCTCCTCTCGCAGCCAAAATCTTCCACGCTACTTCTCTTTACCATAATTGCGGCCACCTAAAGATATTAAATTGAGTAATGCATCAGATCCTTCAAACTATGGGCAAAACTTGAGTTTAAAACGTATTTTGCCACAAAATCGAAGGCAGTCACTGACCTGAACAATCCTCTCCCTCACAAATGAAGGGAGAGACGTTTTCTCCATCACATAGTGCAACAAATATTGCCGTAAAGACGTTAAGTCACTCTCTTGCAAAGTCGACCATTCCCTGATTAACGCATCTTTAAGCACACTAGCCGCCTCGAATAAAACATAATCGTTGGCTGATGTTTCTGAAAAGATTAATCAATGTTATGTGGTCGTAATGGTAACTAGATTAAAGTATAACAAAACTTCATTGTGTAATGAACCTACCAAGTATTTCCCGGCAAATATTATAGGGTGATTTGGTCTTCTTAAAATTAAGAAATACAGCTTCGGCTGCATGTCGCTGCTCATTATTTACGACGTTTGGAGGGGCCTATGCATCGTATAAGAAGGATATAGTTAGTCAATATTATTACAAGCACGGAGTGAAATGATCACTTAATATATTAGTAATTATATCGTGAAAGGTCAGTCAAATAAAATATTGCAAACATAAATCATGAGCAATTAATTCCTGTTACTGACCAGTAACACTTGTGCGGCGGTTTCTAGTTCCTTTATTGCTTGCCCAGCCATTGCATGCCTATCGAAGCAGCTGTTAGAGTGAACCAAAGATTACCACGGATGGGACACTCAATGCTTTAAAACGAGGCCAACGGACGGATTCAACGCCGCACCGGTGGCGCCGGGTATGCAATGCTGGTGGTTGGAAGGAAGAACTAACCCATTTAGCTCCGCCCCCTTGGTGCCTACGTGTAAGGATGCTCATATAGCCGCGAATTTCATATTATTGTATTGGAGAGGCAATTATAAGGAATAGAAAATTTAAATCATTAAGTATCTTTTATTGATCCAGACACAATATACAAATACCACAGCAGTATGCGAAAAATTCAACCACAAAAAATACAAGCCAGAATGAACTAAACAGAACACAAAAAATATATAATAAACATAAGAGAGAGATGTAAGTTGAACATTTTCAACAAATGCAACTTCACGATTGGCAAATAATTTTTGAAAGATAGCCTTATTCACAAATTTCGAATTGTTGAATCGAATATTCACATTATAAAATGTTCCAACAACAGATAAGTACAACAATACAATACAGTTGGCATTAGCCCATACAAATCCAGACAATAGGGTAAGGAGAATGGTAATTTCATTTTGCTGTGAATTTCTGAAGAATTGCTTGTTTACGAGCAACGCTTAGACTTAAAGTGTAAAGAACTATTTGTGCTAAATAAACTAGGTAGGTTAATACTTTCAAATCATATGAATAAACTGGTAATATTCCAGGAAAACAAGCAGAATTTGCAAGTAGCAAGAAGAAGACTAGAACCAGAGACAGCAGTACTTTTTATCTCAGTTCTCGATAACCAATAACCAACCAGCCTCATAAACTATAGTTCACTTGATATAACCTCAGCAGTTGGAGTATCTAATGATTTCTATGTTAACTTCTTTGCTAATTAAAAACAAGTAATACGTAACAAATAATAGAAATACCATTAGTATTAATACTACCTGAGCACAAATAGCATGACTTTCACACTTTTACATACATTATTAATCAAACGAATGTATGGCTGTCACATCAACATCACCACTCTAACGTAACTCATTCAGACCATCACTAATTTCAGTATATGACAAATTCAATTTGAAATGTCTTTTTTGTTCAAATCTTGTAGTGCCACTCTCATGGCATGTTTGACACTGCTCACATTCAAGGCAGTAGGGGCACTCAAATACACCTGTCTCTATTCTACATGTCCACTAAAGTGGAAAAGTGGTTCAAAAGGTTCCAAAAGATGACACATCAAAAGAGAAAAGAAATTCAAGGTAGTAGGGGCACTCAAATACACCCAAGTCTCTTTTCTACATGTCCACTGGAGTGGACAAGGGGTTCAAAAGGTTCCAAAAAATGACACATCAAAAGAGAAAAGAAATTCAAGGTAGTAGGGGCACTCAAATACACCCAAGTCTCTTTTCTACATGTCCACTGGAGTGGACAAGGGGTTCAAAAGGTTCCAAAAAAATGACACATCACAAGAAAAGAAATTTAAACATTATGTCCATTGTAATGGACTTGTGGTCTGAATGAGTTAACTTAAACAATTAATTGGGGTAGGATTTGTTAACTATAACTAAGACCCACTTGCCTTATTACTAAACACAGGTTGCCAAACAAGAATTACAATAAAATGGCATTAATAAATAAAATTGAAAACATAACATAAAGAATATTATGGCACCATTAAATCAAATTGAACACTCCTAAAGATTAATTACATGACAAGTGCATTAAAACTGTATAAAATGGAAAAAAGTATAAATTCTGAAGGTATACAATCGCAAGATAAATGGAAAATATTGTGGCACTACAAAATGAAATTGAAAATCCTAAAGATTAATTGAACACTGAATACCTAATACTAGAATAAATGACTGAGTTGAGGAAATATTTTTATAAAACTATAAACTCTAAGACTAATTAAATTGTATTTATAGTAAATGAGGTGTGCCTGTTTGTTTTCATGTTGGTGCGCCTTTTAGTGTAATATGTATATGCTGCGGCGTGTATTGTGTCCTGTGTTACTGTCCTGGTGTCTTTGCCTAATAATACCCTATTGATGCTGTTGCACCATGCAGATACAGTTTGGGTGACCAACAAACTGGAAAACCTACTCCTGTAACTGCAATGGTGTGCATCGCAAGATATGTACCTAAAGTCAACCAGTGCAGAGATTAATTTCTTCAAATGAGTACCAACACCATGGTGGTGAGCCATGAGTGGTAACTCTTTCAATATTAAATCTCTACAAGTAGAGAAGACTCTAGTGAAACTGTCAGAGGGATGGCTTGACCCTCGGAGAGCAGTCCATTGTTCTCTTTGAGCAGAGGTAGCACTGCTGTCATTAATATTAACAGAGTACTGTTTCCCCTTACACTCAACACATTCAACAGGCCCCAACAGTTTGAGGAAATTTCCTGCTGAAACTGCAGCAAATGACAAGGCAGTACTCATTCTTGGAGAGCCACCGATTCCCTCTGATGAATTCACAGCACTCTTCTTCAAAAGTGGCTCGTGAATGTCAACAGAGGGGGAAGATGCTGTGGAGCTTGATGACCTAGATGCTATAAGGTAGCTCCTTAGGTTATCAAGAACCTCACAGTCATCTTCTTGGCAGTTTGCCCCCACAGAATGAGCAGCCACCATGTCATTCAGTAGCAGTGACTTGTATGCCCCCACAAAATGGGAGCACGTCGGGGCATTATTTCGAAAACCATAGCTTCGAATGCTCCCAAACTTATTTTCAAGTGGGTCCTGATTTAAATTCCTCAAGGCAAGGTTTTTAAATCCAATGGTATGTAATTGACGCCAAAGGGCCTTTATGTTTGTGATGGTCCTACCCCAATTAATTAAGGAAGGGGTCCTACTTTCCTTACTCCCATTGGTGTACACCATTGATTGCAGGAATTTCTGGGCTTTATTCCAAAACTCCACATGCCCAGATGAAGGAGAAACTGCACATCGGAGTGGCTTTCCTGCAGGTGGTCTGATGGATTTGCCATTTATGCTGTCAAAAAGGCCATCAAAGAAGTCCAGGATCTCAGCTGTATCAGCAGCTTCAGCCTCCAGATCACCATGGCTGGCTGTAAAAGAAAAATCACAGGAGAAAGTAGACATGAGTGCTACAGTTAAAAGAAAAGGTTGCATTATAATAATGAAGTATAACTTACGCCTTCTTGACAGCATGTCCATTACTGAAGCCAAACTCCTGCTAAACACCTGTGTGCAGTATTTCACCTTCATCTTGGGTATCCTCTCAGGAAGGACATGCAGAGCAGTTAGTTTTGGAAGAGCCCTGAACCTCCCACAATCAATGTTGTACACCTGAAGCACATGACGCCAAGAAGCAACTTTGTTGACCCCACCAGAGGAATATTTCAAGTCCTTTGAGAGAAGTCCATTTCGAACCCCTTTCATCAAGTGAGGAGGGTCAAACAGAGGGATTATTTTCATACCATTGACATGAAAATAATCACCTCTGTACTCCCCTCCTGACCTGAGCACAGACTCCCTTGTTTCTGCACACAGCTTATTCACTGCAGCCACATTAGAAGCCCCTTGATCGCATACGGTGGCATGGATGGTAAGGCCAGTTCTCTGGATGTTAGATATAACATCCTTTAACAATGTACACAAATCAAGGGTCTTTATGGAACCTCCAGGGAAAACAAAGGCCACAGGCTGTTTGTAGTTCCTCCTCAGGCCTCTCAACATAAAAACTAAGGCTTTATCAGCAAACCTTGGTGATCTCAGCTCTCCACCTAAATCTTCAAAACCCTCAATAACATCAAGGTGCTCTTGAAAATCTAGGTGTGGAGTCAAGCTCATCTCATCGAACATTAAAATGCAATGCCGATCAATGTCTTTTACTTTCTTGCTGACAGTAACGGACAAATGATCAAACATTCCATTATTAATGCCTGTTGTAAAGGATAAGCGTGATAACAGCCTCAATAATGTCCTCCGGGAAGGAAGTGCAAACACACGAGACAAAAAGTTATAGGCTCTTCCACTTCTTTTCATTAGAGAAAGAGCCAGCACCTTATCATCCAATGTAAACCTACGACCTTTGTTTTTCTTGGAGGTTTGAGTAATTTGTGATTGCAGAAACGATAAGACAGTCCGGGAAAGGCCACTCGAGGCTTCCCAACCCAGTTCGAAATATTTCTTAGACAGTCTAAGCCTCTTTCTAACACTAATCAGCTTTTTAGAAGAACGTTGCAAGCTCCTTTTCAAACTCCGATTAGTTTTATACAGAAACTTAGCCTTAGGAGTCAATTCTACTAACTTCTTGACGCCAAGCTCTTGTAGGATCCCTTCCTTTCTGACACTTCTGAAATAAGGCAAGGAAGACAGTTAGTACATGAAGCACTTAAGGAGATAAAGCTCACATGTAATAATATCCCATTAGTAATAGAAACAAGGCAAATATTGAGAACAGTACTCACCTTTTCTCACATGACGCGCGAAAGAGAGACCGTCTAATTGCGTTGGAAGTTGGAGTTGAAACCACAGCATGGCCATCTATATTCTCTGTAAAGAAAAATGTTAAAAATTCAGTAAATTCATGAAAAGTCTCAAGAAGTACAGAGGAAATGATCCATACACTTTTACATCCATTATCCCAAGATTAATAATTTATGTACATATAGATGAATCAGGATATGAATGATATACCCATAAAGAATCAAACTGCAAGTTTGAAATTAATTAAAATAAAAAAAATGAATGACTTTAATCTGCCCTCTCAATTTGTCTCTGTTGAATCTCAGGAATGAATTAAGAGCTCTGATCTAGGACTGGGTGTTCTCTGAAAATGTTATTTCTTTTTTCTTTCAACATGATTTGATTCCACAATGTACCTACAGCCACAAGCAACTGAAATCAAGGGAACCTTACATAAAACTTCACAACTAAAAAGACGAGGGTAAAGTTATACAATGCAGAAATCTGCTAGGCTTCCCTTGAACTTTGAATAACTTTGAATAATTATTTCAAGAACAGAATATGTATAGGAAGATCTTGAGCTTAACAAAGTAATACACACCCAGCTGAAAATGGGTCCCCCTGGGAGTAGATGGAGCGTCACCCACTGTCATCTCCCCCAGGCTCGCTCCAGACTCCACCACAGAGCCTTCTGGAGTGGGGTCCCTTGGAACTCCCAGTTCCACTCCATCTTCTACTTCCATCTCCACCACAGAGTGGGTGGAGATGGAAGGATTGGGATCCCGTGGAACTCCCAGTTCCATTTCCATCTCCACCACAGGGGCTACAAGTAGAAAAATGCAAACATTTAGGAGGATTGATTCTACTCTTCAAAATACATAATGTACACTTAAATACAGAACATGATTTTCCACAATGAAGGACAAAAATTTCATAATCATTATAAACTACTTACCAGGATGGCTAGAAATCACTTCTTTGGGGTTCTCCACTGCATCGCCTGGTGCCACTCCAGGCACCTCAAGAAGCACCCCCAACTCAGTAGATGCTATGAAGATTCAGAAAAAGTCACAAAATATTAAAGCACCATTGACAAAGGAGTCGATAATTGATTTCAATTGAAAGTAAAAGGAATTTACCACGAGAAATGACAGAGGAAAGCTATTTAAATAGACATGTCTACCTGGCAGGTTTTGGTTGGGCACAGCATTCTTCTTTAATTTCCCTGTCCCAAAAACGTAGCTATCAGGGGAGAAGTGCTGCCCACACACTCTCTTCCTCTCCCTGACCACATTGGGTGGTAACGTCAGGACATCTGCATTCCCTGTGGATGCCACCCACTTGAAAAACCTCCCATGGGCATCATGGATTGGGTGGGGAAACCTGAAGGAAAAGTAGAAGTGAAGGGATTAATAATATTTTTTCATCTCCTCCACACTGGGGCATTGCCCATGCAATCGGAGTCTCATAAAAATTGGGATCACTGATGTTGGAAACCAACCAAACCACCTCACACATCTAGATAATCACTGATAAAACATACAGACAAATTAAAATCCATAACTACTATCCACATAAAACAAACCTCACTGATTAACAATTACACTCACCGATGCCGAGGACTAACCCAATCATTGCAGGATAGTACACTACACTTTGTATGGCGTTTACTCGATGTCGGCAATGACATTATGCTCAGAAATGAAAACCACACAATAAACTTCCGTCCTTCTCCCTAAGGCCCGTTCACGTCCTACCGTTTCGTGCGATAGGTTTCTATGTAATGGTAGGCGACGTCGTCGTCAGTCGCGACCACTCCACGAGCTGACACTATCGGCAAATGAATATAGAAGTGGAAAAACCTAAAACTCCTATTACCGAGTAGAACGCGGGCATGTGGGCACCCCTCTACATTGTGACAATTTTGGAAAAACCCTCGGAGGGGAAATAAAACGGGTGGAAGGGTTCCTTCCAAGTTCACCCCACGAAAAGAGCCATCGGGCCAAATTGAAACCGCACCACTAAATACTGAAAAGGATCACCGCGACAACGAAACTCCCGGGGCCGGGTTTTCCCCTCCTTAAACTTCCCACCCGGGGGAAACAAGGCGGTGGAGCAATAAACACTGGTTCCCATATACAGAAGAGGATTAGAGAGCAATGCCGAGGGCAGGTAAACCCCCAGTCGGGGAAACAATACAGGTGAAAGGGAGAGCAACACCCCACAGTTACCTTCTCGGAAATTCGGGAAAAAAGAGGCGCAGGAAAACCCAGAGGATCGTGGGGATAATCATGAAGGTTGAAAACTGATGCCCAGGCCAAGATAATAATACCGTCGCTAAATAAGAATGCATATCTGGAATATAGAACACCAGTTGCACGTATAAACTAATATTCAACTGAGCTGACTACAGAGAAAAAAATACTTATCTGACGACAGGCAGGTCTTCTTCGACAGCATTCCTTAAGTACTCCTTCCAAACCATGAAAATTCAACATTTTCATTGCGTCTCGATCGCTTCTCTTTGAACAACTCCACTTTAATAAACACCATTCTTGCTATAAAAAATATGAAAATTTTGTCAATACCCTCTTTCCCCTTGGCAGGGTACAAGCTCCAAAACACTAACTGTAAAATACACTGCTAATGTTAATGGGCACAAAGAACAACTCCAAAATATAAAACAAGAAATTAACTTAAATGTTTTCTCCATGTAACCATAGGCATAAATACGACTCAAATGAAACTACTAACGGATTCCCACCGACACTCCCTTCGGTTTTAAAAGGATTATGCCCTATAAATGGTAGTAAATTGACAGAAAATAAAAATGATTTTCTGCATTTCTGTACAGCAAATCTCCCAAAAATAACTTTCGATGAGTAATTTCTAAAAAAAGAATGTAATAAGTTTTCAATTGCGATATGTTTTGATGCCTAATTTAAACACCGTGTGGAATTCCATCTGTCAAAATTTAATGTAATTACGTTCATCTAAACGGGGCATGGCAGACTTTGGCAGACTTGCAGCTGATACACACAACTAAAGCTGATATGCATGGAGATAATAATTAAGCATAAACAGCCTGAAAATCAACTCAACTCTCCACCATATAAATACACAATAGATATCACGTAAGGAAGGTAAACCAGTAGGCAGTAAAACTCACAAAATCCCCATCGCTTACATCACGATCGCTAACAGCGAAAGGGATATTAGTTAAGATTAATCACCCTCTTTCTAATTCAACGAGTTAAAAAGATAAAAATTTAGCGGACTAGTTAAGGAGCACAAGGATAATCACCTGGAGAGGTCGGTCAACACAGAACAAAGGAAGAGTAACTGAATCATGACCTTGGCCGGAACTCACTGCTCAATTCATTCGAAAGGGGATGAACGAGTGATGAAAAATCAAACCTTAGTCCAACTGTTAGTCCTTTACATTTCCTACATCGTTTCCATTTTCACCAACCACTCAGGCATCCAACTTCCTTCAGTCAGTCCTTCAATCTGCAATAGGAAATCCAGATAACCACAAAGCCAAGAAACCCACCAGCATAACGACGACTCAGGTTATCAATTAAATACACACTATATCCGATGTCATATAACATACAGCATCCCACGAAAGACTCGGCATTATAAACCACAACCACAGTATTGAAAAAAAACGCAAAACCATAATAGAATGTAGCCTACCTTCAACCAGCAGGCAGTTTACCGTTACGAGTTCCCTCCAACTTCCCTCCAAGCGCCGGCAGCGTTCACCAACATCCCCAAATTTGAACTGCCGAGTTTGCGAAACTGCGCATGCGCCGATAACGTTTAGTACTCCCTCCGTCCGCCCCGCCCTCCAGCGCAATTTTTGGCGCAGCGATCGTGGGGCTCGTTTGGGAATGGAAGTGCCAAGAGAGTGAAAGATTACTACCCTTACGGAGTGAACCATCGAAAATATATCGCGACATGTCAACTTGTATCGATATGTTTCGAGTTATTGCGAATTGCGATTCATCAGATGACGTCACATTAATTGGCCAATCAGAAGCCCTTCTAACCCAAGCGTTGGCCGCGTCGCTTTGGATCTTTCCTCTTGTCGGCCATATTGTACGCGAGTGGCAGGCATCACATAGCCGGGGGTGTTTCCACTAATATTTTGTGTTAAAATCTACTGAGTCGGCTTTGAATATACGTTGTTGAAGTAAGTAATGTCAGCAGTGGACATGGAGCCGAAAATGGAAAACGACAGAGACGCAAATGGCCCGAAAGATCAAAGTCCTCAGACTCACCCCGGTGGCCGAGGTGGCGGCGGACGTGGGGGAATGGGAGGAGGTGGAAGAGGAAATAGATTTAATAGACAAAGAGATGACATGAGGAATATCCGGCAGCAAGATGTAAGTACTGGAGCGTAAATTGAAAGTAATTGTCTATTATTGATGCAAAATAGGCGCACAGTATGGCGGCCGGGTTGCTCTTAAGATGGCGGTTAGGAAGCTTAAACCCCATTTTGGCGAGCTTGGAGGGTGTTTCATTCTGGCATTGTTCGCTTGTTTTCTTCAATTAGAATTAAAGGCGTGGTAATATTTATGAGCCGGAATTGTTTTGCAGGAGCATGGCATCATGGATGGGGATATACATGGGGATGGTGGGGAAGGTATGGGTTCGGGAAATGTCGGTGGCATGGCTGGGAGAGGTAGGGGTAGAGGTAACCGATATTGGGGTGGAAGAGACGAAATTCGCGGTGGAGGGGTTGGTGCTGGGTTGAGAAGTCAAGAGGTTTGTATTTTGCTTCCGAAATTTTTGCACTGATATAAATTTAACGGTATCTTACGATAATTTGGCATACGCGTACCTTTGGTTTCGGGCCTGTAGTGAGAATGCTGTCAGATTCTTGTCATGTTTCATATAATTTTTTGCAACAATAGTTTAAGTGTGTTAACATTATTTTCATTTTTGATGTTCGTGATCGCTTGAACTTCGTCTTGAGGCTTTGATATTAATGTGAGGCATACGTAATTGTGCGAAGTAAACTTGTTGAATATCGCTGTATATTAGATCTAGGGTGATATTTCTTTCGTGCATGTATTTTAGTGGTGTATTTTTGGTCGAAAGTTGTGCATGAGACCTTTTTTCTCGGGTAACATTGTCACGAATGGCTGTAATCAGTGTTAGCTACCGTAGCAAGCTCCAATGCCAGAGTACAGTCTACGATACCAGTAGTGATCATGAGGTGTTTTATTATTTTTAGTGAGTTTTTTAAATTAACTTGCTGTATCCGAGATATTCCTTTTACTCGTTGTATGACATACCTCTTGTAAAGACGTATGAGGGTAATTAAGATTGCTCCTACAACTTAAGCCTTCGGATGTTTAAGGTTGTGCTACGCACTTAAGTGCAGATGATACCACTTAAAAAGTAATTCTGACACACTGCATGCGAAATTGTGCATGTTAATATATCTGTTACTCTTACTCATTAAGACAGTTTCCTGAGGTGATAACTCTTTACAGGGGGACGCTTCTTTTATAAACAAAGTAATGCACAGTGATGAGTCATCATTTACTCTAAACATTTGATCAGCAAGTTATTTGATTTTCCAATCTTGATTTTTTCAGTGCGTATTTGTTATGCTATTTTCTGTTGTAATCGCGTATGATACTAGTGCATTCGCTGTATGTGGATTTAGCTTCTTTTATGATGTTATGGCTAATTGTAATTGGAATACCTTGTTTAATAATCTCATATTTTATTCTTAAGGACCGCCTCAATGAAAGGCTATCAGCTTTGGCAGGTCCAACATTAGATCTACCCCCTCAAGATGTGCGTGAGAAGAAGTTCTCTGGTAGGTGCCGTCTCTATGTGGGCAACTTGACTAATGATGTGACTGAGGAGGAAATCAATTCCATGTTTACTCCATATGGAGAAACATCAGAAGTGTTCGTTAACAAGGACAAAAATTTTGCTTTCATCAGACTTGTAAGTACCATTCTTCGCATTTTTTCCTGGAAGCATTTAGATCACTGATTGGAATTGTACCTATTTTAAATTACTCTTGTATTTGATCAATTGAGTATCGCATTTAGGAATTCCTCTTCATTCTAGGATTATCGCGCCAGTGCTGAAAAGGCCAAGCGGGAGTTAGATGGTCACATCCGCAAGGGCAGGGCCCTAAAGGTCAGATTTGCTCCACACAGTGCTGCAGTTAAGGTTCGCAATCTCACTCAGTGGGTAACCAATGAACTTCTAGAGAGAGCCTTCCAAGTGTTTGGAGAGGTAAATTCCCATCTTTTTGCTGTATGAGCTGCTGATTGAAAATTGATATGGATTTGTGTAATGATGATAAAAGGAATTACCGGCTGATAACTGATTAAATATTCTTGGCTGCTTATTATCTGACGTGCTAATAATTTATTTCTTTAATTGTGTGCTCCTGTGTTATACTAATTATTGAGTAACTCTCTTTTCAAGATTGAGCGTGCTGTTGTCTGTGTCGATGAGCGTGGGAAATCTACTGGTGAAGGCATAATTGAGTTTGCTAGGAAGCCTGGAGCACAGATGGCCCTAAGAAAATGCACCGATGGTTGCTTTTTCCTTACCTCGTAAGTATCATTTTACTTCAGTAATTGTCTTTTACGGGGATGTGCGACGAATATTCCTCCATTAATCCTATGGAAACTTCTGAGCATTAGCATACCTTGATTGAACTGATGCATTTAGTCTAGGCTCTTTATCAATTGTCTGTACAGGATAGGTTTGGTACACTTATCCTTATATACTTAGTTACTTGGCAGTGCTTAAGATAGTGCTGTTTCAATTTGTTTAATGTAATTTTTCTTATACATGCTTATGGACAATGCCTCTTCACTCAAGTTCTCTTAGCTTGCAATTGACGTAGCAGTTTCAAAGAAGTAAGATGTGGCAGGAACATTTAGAATGTCCCGACTCTCATTTTATAGTACTTCAAATTTTCTTTTGATGTGGTGTTTTACTAATAAGTTTAAGTGTTTTCTGCAGGTCTCTACGCCCGGTTGTTTTGGAGCCTTTTGAACAAGTTGATGAAGTTGATGGCTACACTGAGAGGAACTTGCCCAAGAAAAATCCAGAATATATGAAGTCAAGAGAGGTAAGAAATATTCCATTCATTTTCTTTAATATATTATGTTTCCATATTTAAGTGATGATAACAGGAATTACCGGCTGCATCCTGATGACACTTTCTTGGCTGCTTGTTTGCTGATTGCATGTATGCTTGGTTATGGCTTGCCTTTGGATTAATGCTGTATTTAATGAGTGAATTGTGTTGGCAGGTTGGTCCTAGGTTTGCCGCTCCTGGATCATTTGAGTATGAATATGGAACTCGCTGGAAGCAGCTCTTTGAGCTCAGAAAGCAAAAGGAAGATGCACTCAAC
The DNA here is from genome assembly GCA_963169105.1 of Ceriagrion tenellum. Lineage (NCBI taxonomy): Eukaryota > Metazoa > Arthropoda > Insecta > Odonata > Coenagrionidae > Ceriagrion > Ceriagrion tenellum. Next base: position 85,116,474 of record OY720642.1, on the reverse strand, counting down.
CGTGAATTGAAAATGGAGGAGGAAAAGCTTGAGGCTCAAATGGAGTATGCTAGATATGAGCATGAGACGGAAATGTTAAGGGAGCGTAAGTGCTGAGATGTTAATTACAGCAATCTCTTGCCAACTGAATGTTTTAATGGATATTGTGAAGTGAGTGACTTCTTACAAGTTTCACTAATGGAAAATTGACACCCCAGAAGGTCATCTGTCCTATCTGCAGTGAAATGTTAATGTATATCACATTGAGTTTGGCATGAGATTGCAGGCACTAGCTCTGAAAATTTAAAATGTTTGGGTATTTATTTTGCTGATTTTAATTTCTCCTAAATCAGAATTGCGCATGAGAGAACAAGATCGTGAAAGACAAAAGCGTGAATGGGAATTGAAGGAGAGGCAACATGAGGAACAGCGTCGACAGGATGATGAAATGATGAGAAGGCAACAAGAAGACATGGATATTAGAATGCGCCACCAGGAAGAGGAACTGAGGCGCCGTCAGCAAGAGAACAGTCTCTTCATGCAAGTGAGTGGAGTCTTGTAATTGGCTTGAAGGATATCTCACTTAAATTTTTTGGGCTACTTTTTACTATTTTTCTGCTTGGTTCTTCTTAGGCTCACCAGCTGAACAGCCTCCTTGACCAGCAGGAACAAGCCTTGAGGCAGGCACCAGGTGGGGGTGGTGGCTATGACTCCCCCCTGCCTGCTGATGCATCCATTAGAGAATATGATGCTGCTATTGGAGGTATGGTTTTGTGTTCAGATGTCTTATAAGTTTGACTTGATATTGCTATAAGTTTCTTTCTCAAGATTTATTTCTTCCACAATTAATTAGAAGGCTTCTCAAAGTGCTTTTTTATATTGTTATAATAGCAGTTGTGAACCTGCCAAAACGTGCTCGGGAAGTTCAGTAAATTTTCAATCCCAGTTTAACATAATCTACAGTTCATGAAGTAGGAACCAACACTTGTTATTTCCTGCCATTGGAGCCACATTCACTATTTATTCTAGATTTGACTTAAGTTGTGTATTGAATTGTCAATGTGAATTCATCCCCGTATATCCACGAATTTTCGCTCATTTTCCAGTGTAAAATTATGGATCTCCACTCTTTCCATGGGCTTACATGCCATATAGATCTCTGGCAATCACACTTTCTCGCAGGCTTGCATTATTTAAAAAGTCTTTCTACAACTTTTAAATTGTCAAAAATTGAGGGATTTTATTCAAAAGAGGATGACTTCTACTGCAAGTAACTGGCTACAGTCAAGGTCATACATGCTTCATCATTCATCTTTCGGCATCATCTTCTCCCCATATTGTATGTTTGATCTCCATCTTATTAATTTCTTGGCAAACCCAATCGTAATAACTGATTTAGGCATCTCTTTTTTCCTTTTCACTGGTATGAAATAAAATTTAGGATCTCAAGTTGCCACTCTCATACCACCCTCATCAGAAATTACCTGTCTTGCCTTGGAATTGAATGAGTGAATCTTTAATGTGTGTGACCAAAATAGAGTATATGCTTCATCCAAGGTTTACACTGTGAAGACATTTTCTGGGGATATGTAATCCTTAAATATTTGAACTTGTTTGCAATGATTAAAGTTTTTTTAGTGAGTTCATATATGGAAAATTGTTGAGTTTTAGATGTAGATACCTTAATGGTTATCTTGTTCAGAAGTCTTGTTAAACTTTAAAAGCCATGTTAAGGGATTATTGATCCGAAGTCCCCCATGAGATTGTTTCTGAGAACCTTATTGTTACATGGGGTTAAGATGTCTTCAGATGTAATAGCTCTCGTTGTGTTGGGTATTATCCTGATGACATAAGAATTCTGCTTTGACCTCTGAATTATGATTAATGCTGCTACTATGTGGCTTGTATTATGGCCTAAATCTTCTCTATGTAGATATTAATGATGCCCTCCATGTGATCACAGTTGAGCTGACATTTGTTATGCTGAAATAGGTACCTAAGTTTTTTTTAAATTTAGCAAATAGTTCATCCAGTGCAAGTTTTGACTAAGTCTTTGTCGATGCATCACCATTTTTTAAAGGCATAGTATATGCCATTGTATTTCTACTGTTGTAGCTTGAAAACACTTTTCTTTTGTTTTAGGTCCAGTAGGTGGCCCAGGAAGTCTTCCACCGGTAATGTATTCCTCAACATTCTAGTACCTTTTTAAAATTTCTTTGTTTTTGAATTCTGCAATGGGTAGGCTCTTGATTTTCTGGATGATAAAGTCTGTCCATACAGATAGTGGGCAAAATTTTATGATTTATAGGAGTTGTTTAATTCTGCTCATTGTAAAACTTAAATGCAGGTTTAGATTCCTGTTGCAAATATCTTGTGGTAATTATAGATGTTTGCTTTTGGTGCAAAGTTCTTTGGAGTCTTGCAGAGGCGATCCTGGGGGGGGGGAGGGGAATACATCCCCTCCACGAAAATTTAGGGTTTTACAGAACAATTTTTACAACTAGATGTAGTTATCAACTACATACAACATTGAACACTCCGATCACTGAGGTAGTCTGTCTCCCCCCATAAATTCCTGAGATCGCTCCTGTAGTCATGCTATTTGATTTACAATTTTATGCACCTCAGATAATGTGATTTTTAGGAACATGGAGTTCTTCATTATACCTTCAGGGTGCTGTGATAATCTATTCATTTTTGGTGTTATCTTGTAGCCCTTGATATGATTTGAAGAGTTGAGTAATTCCAATTTTTGTCTTGACAGTCTGTCCAGGATAATCGAGAGTCCACCATAGCAGCTTATTTAACATTGTTATTTTTCTTTAGTCTGGCATGCTATTACATTGATTTCAAGTTTCATACTTTAAAGGTTTACATATTTGCAAAATCCTTTATTACATCTCTCCCGAAATTGCTAAGTTCTTAACTGGTTAGGTTAATACTTCTATTTGTAATTTTGTACAGATAAAGCGCGTCATCTTTATGATTGCTATTTGAAGAAGAATTGTTTTCTCTTACAACCTTGATAGCATGCTATGTTGTGTGATATCAATTCGTTTTCTTTTCTCAAAAGAGTGGAGATTTAATGTAATCTGTTGTATCCAGAATGCCAAAGTGGAATTCTTTTTCAGTGGGTGAATTTCTGGCTATCTAAGAATAATCTTCTAATTTCTATAGAATATCTCAATGTGAACAGCTTTCTACAATTATACGTGTAATTTCAGTGAGTAGGTAGTAATAGAGTGGTGTATTTTTCCCTGCTGTTTTTTTTATAAGTCCTGTAGGTTTTGATTGTTTGATCATTCTGGGGCGGTTCGAAAGAATTATTTATATCATCTGAACCTGGTCTGCAAATGTAGGCCTATGAGGCTTAGTATTGATGTGAAGAATCAGGCTGATAACTAAATAACTAACCTGCAAACTTGAATCATGGAATTTCTTTTTTGCCAATTCCTATTACTCTACTGTAGCAGTTTTGAGAAGGGTAGTTTCGAAATTTAGGATACTTATTTTCAATGTGTGTCTCTTAATGTATTATATATTTATATACTAAGTGGTTCCAGTATGCACTGAATGTGCACAACAACAAAATGTGATGAATTCAGTCACTGAGGAAATTATGTAATTTTATTTGTAACAGTGATTTCTGATTGAGGAAAATTTAGGCGTATATGACGTTTGTGCGTAATTTCAACTAAAATCTTTATCTTACAATGCATCTCATTGCTAGAGCTTGACTCATTGTGTGCCCCTAAGAAGACAGTTGTAAGATTCGAAAAAGATAAGTTTCATTTACGTTCATATTGTATTCATGGTCTATGATACTACATCACCTTCTTGTTTTTACTCTTGACCTTATCTTATGTAGAGATTGGTATTTAGCCCAAACTGAAACATGATTTTAAAGAATGGCAGTGGATAAATAGTGACCATTTGTGTTTTTCTAACACATTGTCTTTATATAGCTCGCTACCTCGTCTGTTGCACTGCCATTAAATTTTTGTTCTATCATAATTTTTGGTTTTTTATATTGACCACAGCGTTGAAATTATTGAGATGCTTATTCAATTTTCCTTACTGTGCTCCAGTCAAAGAGACATTTGTCTTTTATTGTATTTTTAATTAGGTGCACTGTTAGGAATTTGAGCTCAATATTATGAATTCGACTATTAAGAATTGTGTACATATATTTTGCTACTTCACGCATATCATGGGCTAAAATAAGTGTGGTATTGTTTACTCGAAAGCTTTGAAATTATGATATCCGTTGCTTGTGCGTTATTTTCCTCTCTTTAGTGAGTTAGCACCTTTTTGAAATTTTGCTTCAATTTAATTGCAAATTATATCAGCTATATTGCAACTATACCAAGCTGCTTTTGGGAAATGGAGCTCGTTTGTGATGCTGAAAGGAGTGTAGTAGTGCTTTCTTGCCCTCAGTATCTTTTCAGCTCAGCGACTTTCATAAGAAAAAATTTAAATGGAGAATTACATACTTACGTTGGCATTGTTTGTTATCGCTGTCCATTTTTCATGATTTATTGTACATATTTTTGTCATCTGTTCACGTGTATCAAATAATGCTTGTGCAGTAGAACCCTCTCTCATAGGATATCAATTTATTGCTTTGGTCCTTGAAAATGGTAGCTGTGCACTGAATATTTGGATGGGTTGGATCAATTTTGTTGATATACGTTGTTATTATTTTCAAGTAATTTGACAAGGTGCAGATGTCACGGTTGGGGGTTGATGTGGTGAACGTAGAGAATATTACTGTAATAAGCTATTCCTACAGCCTTGTTATGCCTATGACAATGTAAAGGTTACATTTTAGGCTTAGGCCTGTTCTGTAACCAGTACAATTTTGTTCATTGTTGGTCATTTATTGTCATCTTTTTGCTTAGGATATTTGTGCAGGTGCGCGTTTTTTGGAAGGAAATAGTGTTTGCATCATTAATGTTTTCTGAAATCAATATTTGTACAAGTTATAGTCAGAGATATTGTAATTACTTGTTTATGCTGAATTTCGAGCCTTATATTCTCAGCTGGTGGGGTAATGCTGTGTTGCTGCTTACTGAGGGTGCAGTATTACAAACTAAGCCCGGTACGAATAGAACTGAATGTTTAAAATTTAAAACCTGACTGTTTCCCTTTGACATCTGAACTCGTCAAAAATTGCATGGCGATTCGTAACAATTGACTGTGATCGCTGCACCTGATAAAGAAGGCATCAAAAACTCTGGTATTCATCTCTGCCACTTTTAATCTTTGGAAGGTGACCCAAAAGTCAGAATTCCACAAATTTCCCTTGATTAATTATGTAAGCCTTGGTAAATACAGCTGGATGTCAGACCATTTCACTGAACATAAATGCCTCAAATTTCGATTGAGCTCCTAATTTTCAAGACTAGATAATAAAATGGTTGGGAGAAAATTAAGTATTTTTGCAGTATTTTACTAATAATGGCAGAGTTATGAACACAAAAAACATTGTTGTAATCCTTCACCTAAGTCAGTTCATGGTTCACGAATCATTTCAGCTCAGTTCATCATTTATGTTTGAACATGATGTTATACGCTAACTCCTGAATCCCTGAGTTATCTTCAAAGTTAATCAATATGAAGAGCTAATGTTTTGTGTAATTTCTATTTGCATGAAAAATTTTAAGATTATGGCAAAGTCTCTGCCACAATTTAGTTTAGGATGAATTGCCTTTTAAATAGAATTGTGTAGTTTTGAATCGGTTAACGGGAACAATAGCAGAAGAACGCATAAACATGTGCATTTTCTATTAATGGCATTATTATTTATGCAAGGTCGTTTTGAATAGCAGTGATTCGGTTACTGCTCGATATTCTTGGGATAAATAAGGATCGTTTATTAGGGTCTGGGTGTATAACAGTACACTAGTGCTGAAATTTAAGTGGTTTGGGATGTCAACCTTCTAATCCTGATTGACTTAATGTTGCCATTTGAGATGCGTTCAGAGTGATTATTCTGTTGGTCACTTTTTTTTCACAAGTTTAGGCTCAGTGTGGCTGACCACTCTGCTTCAGTGGTCACTTGTCTTGAAATTTAGAGGGTTCTGCTGCACATCTTTAATGATTACTTATGTGTTGATGGGAAACATCTGCAATGAGGGATATTTCTATTGAGGAATGTTTACTTAGTATTCCTTTTTTCCCTTTATTTCTGCTGAGGGATATCTTGCATCGGTAGTCATGGAGCATTTGGTATTGATCATTGTTAATGAGTTTTTTGCCTGTTAAGTATTTTGAGGCTTTATTGATGAATTTATTTAAATTTCACCCTCATTTAATATTACATGATCATTCTTAGATTACTTTACTGGCATAATACTCGGATTTAATGGCCATGGAACTTGTTCTGGAGGTTTTACTACATGCCAGTCATTCTAGTCCATCTCTGCAGGGTGTCCACTAAGTGGTGAATAGAATGAATTTTTGGGGTTATCATTGAGAATACTTATAGACAACTTTTGTGCTGAAAGAGATGAAGTCATCTTTTGGAATGCATTGTTGATTTCTTTGGTATTTCTCTCAGGCCAATAGTTTTAGCAGTTTTAATGAGTATGCGATATACAGAGACATGGGCCACTTTCTAATCACAGTGAATAATTTATTGCAGATATTGGTAGATATTTGCGGTGAACTATTTTACCTTTCATCCCCTTTGTTCAATGCTGCTGTCTGCACCTATTTTTATTTTGTTTTACTATTATTGCGGAACATGTCTAACCTTGATTAGTTATGAGCAGAGACGTAGGACCACATTTGTCCTCTGCGTGAGGATGGTGTATGGCATCTCTTCTTTTTAATGTGCGAGAGCTCACGTGTTAGCAAAATTTGCGGATCGCAAGTTGAAGCCTTCTTAAAGAAAAATAGGGTTTGTTGTGGTAAATTTCATTCTGTTTGGTGTGAATGAATTGTGTAAGATGAATTCTGCTTGCCCACCTCATTTTTGGATTTATCTATCATTTTTTTATCTATCATATTTTTGGATTTATCTATCTTTTGCTTTAGGAGCACATAGTTGAACTAGGTGTCTCATTGCCTTTGATAGGGGTGATATTTCAGGCCTCAATGCTTTTTTTAAATGACACTTGAGTGGCAACCTCCCATTTTTTTCCCCGGTTTTTTTATCCTGTTGTCAACCAATTTAGGAAATTACTGATACGTGATAAATAATGGATGGTTTCATTTTTTCATCAAGTCACTCAGTTCCTGTTCAGCTTGCAGCCTGAAGGGCTATGTTTGCGTACATGTGGAATTAAACATGAAGTGCATTTGTTCTCCAATTTGTAAATTTAAAATTGGTATCTAGTGGAAATAACTAAATTTTAGTGAAGTGGACACCCTGAGATGTGGGCATTATCGTGCGGGTACAGTGAGGTTAATGAGCTTAGTGGCCAGACTTGTTTTAATCCTTACTGTTTCGTTGCCCTTCCCCTGAGTTTGCTAATGCTATATATTTGTTGGATAAAATTTATACTTATGCTCCGTATATGGCTTGAGCATTCTTCCCTCTGTTAATTAGACGTTTAAACTACTTATTTCAGAGAGTCCTTCAAGATAAAAAAATTTCAGTAAGGGTTTTTTTTCTGGAAATTCAGCCTTATTTTTGCTAACTGATTGTTTTACTTGTGTATATTTACTTGCTCTCATCTGTCAGCCATTTTGCTGTTTTGAGCGAGCCAAGTTTTTTTGGTCTTGCGTGCGATGTCAAATGGTTTAATCAAATTCAAGAGAAAGAGTCAGCAGCTTGGGAATACCATTACATAGTTAGAATGTCACATGCTACACAAGTATGGAATTTTATTCTAGGTAGGTTACTTCTGGTTGCCATGTCAGCACCTTTTATGTTTACCATTAATCTGCACTGTTGGCATTTTTACCTCTTGCGTACTGGTTTACCATGAGTTGCTTTATAGAGAACTTTATGAAACTTGTGCTTTGTAGGTTGACTTTCTACCATGGAATTTAGGATCCTTTTTATGACCATGTGATTTTGAATGAAGGTTCTCATGAAAGTTCTATGTGGACTGTAATGGAGTTCTTTATAATGATATGAATTCTCAGGTTTTGATATTCTCAATTTTTTGAGAAAATATAATATGGTATTGTAGGTATGGAACCAGTAATGTATCACATTCTTGTACTAGTATATTGACTTATTGTGCGTTTATAAAGAGCTCGATTATGGTTTCTACGACAAAATTTGCCATGATATGCCAAACTCCATTGATAGTTGGTCCATAGAAGCTTTGTTTGCTTCCATCTGGCCATGTGAAGTTGGAGTGGCTATGGCATAACAATCCTTAATTCCTCGCTTGGCAAGTTCATGGTTGGTAGCCATGAATTTGTTAGGATTTTGCTGCTTTGTACATCACTGAATTAGTCATCTATCTATACTGTTGGTCATAACTTGAAGAAGTTTTATCTCTGTATCTAGATTATCGGCAATCAGACATCTAAGGGGCATTTGCAGTGTGATATACATATTATAGCTGTGTAGGCTTAACACAAAAGTCGTGTGCATTGTGACATTCATGATGATGTATGGTTATTCCCTTGCGCTATTGTGGTTGGCATTTTGTCAGAACCAATCTGTGAACTTCCCTAAATTGACTCGTACCCACATGATCTGGTGATTGTGATGCATTTATTGTTGTAAACAAAAAACCTCATTGCCATGTTGTGTGCAAAGTTAATTTTTTCTTCACTCTCAATGAGTGCTATGGTCTGTTTATTTCAACAACCTTCTTGCACCAGAGTGATGGGGTTTTCTGTTTCCATCACTTGTGCCCTCTCTTGTCGACAGGGCCATTATCGCATGCGCTACTTCGTTAATTTACTTGTGTAAGCTCTGGTAGGATGACACCTCCAGTTGCAAGTCTTGAATCAAGACTAACAGTTTCATTTTTCCCCTTTCTTTTCTATGTGGTAAACATGACGCTGGCGGAAATCCTTGATCCTTATACCTTGTCCATTACAATTAAATCCTTGCCTCTTAACCTATTTCCTTGGTTCCTGTCTCACCAATGCATTCCTTGTCTGGTGTCATAATGCATCGTTAGGGGGTCCAGGACCCGAAGGCTTTCATGGATGCTTACGACCGTGGCCAGGTGCGGTATGAGGGTGGGGGTGGTGGAGGCCGTGGGGACATGCATGGCATTGATGAAATGGTTCCTCCTGGGCCCGCTGGCCCGAATGGGACTGGTCCTCGTGGTAGCATGGTTGGGGGAGGTGTCCCAGGCCCACGTGGACGGTGGGGAGGGAATGACCGCAGGGGTGATGAGTATGCCCCCAAGCGAAGGAGATTTTAAGACGAGATGATGATGTCTTGGAGACTGAGACGACCACCGGGATGCACATTTTCTGGCTAGGATTTTATAGCGGAGGGAAATGTGGAGCAGTCTTAGGTTGTGAAAGGAGAGCAAGCTAAACCTATGATGAGCACTGCTTCATTTCATTTGTATATGTGGCACATCCATTTTGAAGTAGTTGAGCTGCATTTTAACTTGAAGGTCTGAAGTGAGTTACTACTACTGCAAGCAAACATTCTACCTGATTTTTGACATTAGTATGTGTGCCTCCCTTTGATTTAAAATGACCTTTGAAATATATATATTATTTCTGAAGACTAATGGTGACAGAAGCATATGTTGTTTCATCGATTGCCTGTTATGTCTTTGGTTCGTGGCATGGAAAACCCTAAAATATCCATTATTCTGATTGAAGTATTATCTGTTGGAACTCAACATCTCACTAGCATTATTGACCGGAACTTTTTACTTAAGTGGGTGTTCAATCCTTATATACAATCATATTGGTAATGTTGTTCTTGTGATCTTTGTGAATTTTGAATCTGATCATGTCATGTTGCTTAGTTTTCCATAGCTATGTCATTTGCAAATGACATGTATTTTTTTATTTAGAAGGTTATTCTTCTGATATACATTCTCAGCTGTGTATTGATGACTTTTTTCTTACTTAAAAGGTAGATTCCAAGGTTGATTTTTCTCGTAATATTAGTGATAGAAATCAAACTGTCAAATGTAATGTCTTGACAAATTCTTTTAATAAATGTTCTCATTTAATTTGGTTTAGTTTCCATTTATCACAGTATCCATTTCCTTGTACTTAGCAATATTTCGTAAGCAGGCAGTAAATTATGAATTGAAAAAGTTTCTGCAAGATATACTCAGTAAATGAAGTTTCCTCTGTCTGACTAGTCACAAGTTGAAATGATAGCTCTCTGTACCTGCAAGTAGTGAGGGATTCATCATAATGATAGTTGGTAAAATTTGGTTATTCTGTTGCTACTTAGAAAAAGGTCAGCCAATGCCCTCCCATTTATATTTAGGTGCCTGTAAAATAATTTTTGGCAGTTCCTTAGATATTGCTATCATGGCAAAATAAAATTCGTTGTGGTTTGGTGTGTCCATCATTGGCTTATTCAGTTTTAAATCTTGTAATTTCCATGGGTGACGTGACTACATGACTAGCTGACTCTCATTCACCTCACCTCTTCTAAGTTCTTGACAACAGGATTGGCATAATGCTGATCTTATTTTTTTCACTAAGCATTGAGGGTCAATGCTTAGTGAGAACATGGCGAGGGTCAATTTTACAGTATATGCTAATTGGTTTTTGACAACGCTACCACAATGACATTTTGTCTATGCATCCTGTATAAAGTGAGTTGAGCTAGTACTTCAGCAACAATGAGGCACGTGAAATTTTTTTCTTCACTTATTGTGGCCGCCATTTACGTGGCAGTTATCACTTAATAAAAAAAATCTCCTAAATTCCCCTGTGAGGCTAATAAGAGGGTATTTCAGTCAATTGACCTGTTCTGTGTTGTCTTTTATGTATATGAATACTTCAGGCCTTGGTAGTGCCATGGTTGATGTCATAGCCTCCTAATACACTCGACTTGCTAGCGGCACACATAGAAGCAGGGGAGCCCTATTAAAAGTTCAGAAACTGCCTTATTTAATGAATTATGGTTAATTTATATTATTTAGGATGAGCAATATATATGAGTGGATGGATCTGCTGATGACTAGTACAAATGTCTTGGTTAACTAACCTTTAAGAAATCTGCTCTTCCAACATTTCACTGAGTTAATGTTAGGGATTATTTGTATTGCTTGGCTTAAGAAATTTATCAATTTAATAATGCATACTATTCATAATCTAAAGCTGTTTACCAGCTGTTGAAGTGTTTTTTAGAATGTGCAAAAAGTAGGATGATCATATTTAATACTTCCGTTTTACTTGCCTTGAAACTGTTCACATGCGCTCATACCTCTTGGAGGATAGTTGCTTTTTTGTTGGGCTTAGTCATGGTTTGTATTTGTCATAATCACTATTATTCTTTGCCATCCATGATTTTGACACTTATATTCTAGTGGAAGATGGAAAATATATTTTTTTCTGGCAACAACGTTGGTCAATATTTACTTTTCGGAGTTTAAAAACTTTCAGTTTATTTTTCAGGGTTTCAAAGTTCCTTGCTCCCTACTATTTAGTGTGCTTGTAGTGTGCTGTCAATGGTTGAATCACGGAGCACTTACAGAATGAGAATCAGTTGTAGTAGGAATAGGGTGCTACCTACTTCAAATGAGTGGGTTCATTTTACCGTGGGTTATGTTGGCCTTGCAAAGTATAGGATCATTCCAGAGGGAAATGCTTGGATATCCTTTGGTATGTGAGCGATGTTCTCATAAACTTAATGAACGTGCTGAAGTTCCTGATACACCCGTTCTCAAATTTTGTGAGTGGTTCAAATTTTTTTCCGAAGTCAAGTATTTCCTATCTATCCTTGTGCTCCATGTTAGTGTCTTCTGAAGTTATTGGAATAATTTGTGGTAATAGTAGGGCTTGCTGCGAATTAATCAGAAACTGCAGTTTCTCGGTCGTCTGACATTGTTCTTTAGGATGAAACTGCTGTTAAAACTTAGTTCATTAATTACTTTCCAGCCTGACCTTAAAATTTTACCATGGGTGCTGGATTTCTGGAACTTCAGCTGAATTGTCAGGTTCCTTGAATTTTTAAGGCAGTTCTAATTTTGGTACCAAGCATTAATATTGTTTGAGAAACCCAAGTATTTGTTCTGTTACTATCAATCTCTAATGGCGGTTAATGTTGCTGAAGAATAGAGGTTCTTTTTCTCCTACCTCTTGTCAATTATTTGGGGTTTGTCATCGTTTTGGTCGTTGTGAGTTCAGGTAGTGATTGTATGCCCTACGTTTCACTTAATAATTCAGTAGGCATAGTATCTCTGGGCCTTGTGAAGTCCTAACCACCATTTTCAAAGGTGGCCTGAATGTGGTACCAAATTATGTGCAACATCAGTTTGTGAAAGATTTAAACTATGTTCACGAAATTGAAAAATATTTATCTCGACCTTAATGACTGTACATGCATGGCTTGCTTCTGCATTGCCAAAGTGGCAAAGTTATCTCCTCTCCATTATAGTTGCTCTAATGCCTTGTGGTTGTTTGCCATGGATGAGCTTACGTGTTCTATGTAACACTTTGGCCATCATTACTCAGGCTGGACATTTCATAGAATTGTTAGAGACTGTAATAATGGTTCTAATAAAAAAAATTGGTTAACCAAACTCATTGAAGAGGTTGGTATACAAGTCTCTGTGGCTAGCAGTTAATAGAAAAATTAACCACTGCCTCATTATGAATGCGTAACTATTTTCTAGACCAAACAGTTCATTGACATTAAGGAGAGTCAGCTTGGTGGGCCATCCTGTGGTAACTAGCAGGAATTTGAATTGGTCTCTTAATTTATTAATGTTAAGGATTGATGTTTGTTGAAATTTCTTATCATTTCTCGTCTCACGTTGCCTAAAATTTTATGAATCAAAAATGGTTCTTTTCTGTCAAAAATTATTACGTGCTATATGGGCAATGGGCAGGAACCTTGAAAATATTGGATAATTTCAAGAATGATATTCCAACAGATTTGACTTGGGGTTTTTATCCCAGAGGGAGTCCCTAGTTGATTCCTATAGTATACATTTTTTAAACTCTATTTGGCTGAATTTTATGGTTACATATTTTAATTTTTGACTTAAAATTTTAGTCAATGGCACTATAGTGGTCTCTAATGGGCTTACACTAATGTTTATATGAATTTTCAACAATTTTTATCATTAATCACGTTTTTAAACAAGAATTATTAACTAGCGGTATTGCCCTAAAGTTTTTATGCTAATTGGTGATTTGTAGTATCGTACATTGAGTTAAAAACTGACTTAAGGAACTATTGGCCACATGTTAGGATTATGTGGCTTTATCTCCTGTGCATCTCTGGGGTCATTGATGGAGAGAGCTTGGTTAATTGCAGAAACAGCCTCTTGGGCTGCATTAAGATGATGTTTCAGCTTCAAATAACATAGTTTTTGAAAGGGGACATTTACTTGACCTGATCCCCCATTTGAAGTGACGTGACAGCCTTAACTTCTTGTAAACTTACCTTTCCTGCCCATGGTCTACAGGTTTTTCGAGGTAGTAGTTGTCACCTGTTACTTCAAAAATATTTCAGTTGATTATAGTGCCAATTAAATTAGGGCAGGAGTTTTGCATCTCATTAAACTTGGAGATGGTTGCATTCCATGAGCCATGGAATTGTTTGCTAATAACTTGAATAATTTAAAATTCACTCATAATTATCGCCGCCCTAACATGATTCAGCTAATAATTTAAGGGTTATCATCTCATTTATTTTCATTATATGTGGTTAGATCATTTGATAGGGATTGTTTTTTTACTTTTGGAATATATCTTAGTTTTTCAAGAATGAATCTGTTCAGTGGTTTGCACAGGCTATTTTAGTAAATTGATTTAAAATAATGCATTTTTGTAAGGATAGTGAGCTGCATTTTTTTCTAGCAATGGTGAATTGTTCTATTGTGTTGCTATGCTATCAAGTGAGAGAAGAACCTCTAACATGTCATCACTTGTCATGTGAAGAGTTTTAGACGTGAGTTATAACATGTCAAATGTTCTAGTTCAGGAGCTAACCAGCTAATATTCCCTTTGGCATATTTTACAACTCTTTCTAGTGAGTGCAATTTCCATCCTAGGCGGTTTTACATATAATGTAAGGTGATGCACAGGGTCCTATGTTTCATGCTAGTACACATTTTGAGCTAAACATAGTATTTCCCAGATGTAGTTTGATCTTTAGGTAACTACTAACTTCTAATGATTTCTAGTTAGTGGGTGTGTGAGTTGCACATATATGAGGACAAATGAGTTTGCACGATGCAGTAGTGCCAGTGTATTTAGGTCATCAGCTGACTTGCACTGTCTGTTGCATTTTTATGTATCTAAGAAAAATTGCAATTTTCATTAGTGGCTTTTATCAATGCTGAAATATGCTTGAATATGACATGTGAATGTCCTTGATCATACCTGTTGGGTATTTTAATTAATTCATCTGCGAATTGCTTTAGCTATCAACTACAAAAAGTTTTTTTGTAATTGGAACAAAATAGCCTGTTATCATTGCTGTCAGAAGCACAGATTTCTCCAATTCTGAGCAATAGGTGCCTTCTTAAGGCTTCAGTTAGCTGTTCAGTTTCAATTTTTTTTCAGCTCTCACTTCCTAAACTGATGTCTTATGCTGCTCACTGCTGCTGTATATATGTACTATCCTGGGTAAAGTATTTCCGATTGAAGAAGTGTCACTAGAAGGCATGAATGGAGGGTGGCTGAAAAGCTAGAAAATTGGCTGGTTCCTCATTGAGTTTACAGGAATACTTTTTATTATGCCAATTCTGCGGGGTAGTTAGATGAACTGTTTCCATAGTCGATTTACTTAAGTTGACATTTGGTGGAATCATTGAACATGAGGAAACAGTTTGGAAACAAGGAAAGGTCATCGAAGTTGCTATCTCTACCATTTGAGTGAATTAAGGAAATATTTCCATGATTTACCTAGAAGTTTAATTTTTTGAGCACACAAGCCTAGTCTATAGTTCATTACTGGCAGTTTGGCTTGTTTTACTTAAAACGGTTTCTGAGGTCCATATATGATCACTAGTGTTTTCTAGTGTCAACCTTCATCATGAGGATTTATTTTATCTGGGATTGTATGTATCTCATGGTATGTATATGTCATGAAAAAGTAACTTAGTCATCTCAATGGTATGTGGCTGTGGTGAGAATGATAATTTAAAATCATTATTATGTGGTAGTGTGTGTGAATGGGTAACATGGGTTGAACCATCCTTGCTTGGTATTAATGAGTGCCTTGAGATACAGAGGTTACCGACGTAATTACAGTAGAAACTCAAAATTACGAAGTCGATGGGACCAGAAAAATTGGCACTTCGTAATATTGAATTTCATATGAACAAGTATCTTTCAAGAGCATTGCGGTGAAGCTATATTTTTTTGTTTCCTAAAGTTACATTGTACTCTCCCAGTTTACTCGCATGATTTACTAAGTTATAATTTATGAAAGTTCATTTAAATTTGTATTCATGCAACAGGGTGCATACAGTTGAACACAAATAACTTGTGGGAGGTTGATGCTTCAGACTTCCGGAATTACCACTGCATCGTTCCATCTTTTTGCAGTGGATATCCCGAAAATCAGAAGAATTTACCTCTGTCATTGCAGTGCGGAAATTGCATCTAAATACTAGCCTTTCGTTTTTTTCAATTAGTAAGAGATTAGGCAATCAAGCTTTGCAAAATTTTCACGCAGTTAGGCTCAGTTAGGACATGCCTGTGAAGCTTCATAGGGCATTTTTCTATCTCATTTCTTAACTAGAGAACTTGTTACTATGGCGTGAGCTATGTATTGCGATACCAGTAATTTTGATTTATACATACTACTAAAAATTGTGCGACTTGTGTGATCATTGGCACCGGATATAGAAATTAGAGGAATATCTATTTCATTAGTAGATCATATGCTCCGTGCCAGGCGTCTGATGCAGATGAAACAACTTTTATCTGAAACTAGAGTAAAAATGCCAGAAATGTGTCAGGGCTTAGTGCCCCTAAGTCCTGGGTTTGTGAGGAAATTGCCATCATACTATTTCGTCTCAGTCAAATACTTAACATTTTATACAGTGCACGAACAATGCCTGATTCCGAATGTGTACGACAGTGACAGTAACTATAGCTCTTTTCGTTTCCTTTCACCTGGATAACTCTGCACTCGTAACAAACCCGAATGCATTTTGGTCCAATTGGATTTTATGAACTACTATGCCTTTGATTAAAAGTCATCTTTAATGTTGCAGCATTGAAACTTGTATTATCGTTCATATAAGTGACTTAAAGTGTATAATGTATTGGGCAAAGCTAATCACTGTCTGACAAGGAGTGCCAAAAAAATGCTGCTGTGACCAGTCATCATTTGTAAAAATGAGTAACTTTTTCATATCGGAACCTAGACCCTAGGTTCGTAATTTCAAAACTTCGTTATTTCGTAATATCGAATACTATTACATGTGTTTAGATGCCCTCGTCGGGAGCGAAGGTTTTGCTTCGAAATTATGTAATTTTGAGTTTCGTACTTTCGAGTTTCTACTGTATCATCACTCTGAATCGGAATTAGCATACCAACAAATATGTTTTAGGTGAAGTACTCCTTCTCATCATGGTCCTCTCACAGCTAATATAGTTTTTGCAGTAGCAGTTTTCATTTTTATTATATATTTGAGGTGAAATGAGTGATGGTGTTATTGTTAGAATTGGAATTTCAGTAGCATATGTCCTGCAAGAAGCAAAATATAGTGCTCTGTCATTGTTATTGCAAAAAAGATCTTATTTTGTGATGATTGTGGAGCATTGCCATCACTAATGATTTTCTTTGGTAGGTCGCCGCTAAGTTATTCATTTTTATTTGGTTCAGGTATTGTGCAAGATAGCATTGCCTTGCTATGACCATTCCACTTCATTTTGGTGCAAGAATTTGAGACAAATTTTTATGCTTATAAATGATTTTCTTCTTAATAAACTGCAGGTGAAGAATGTCCGAAAAAATTATGGTTACATTTTGTCAAGGTTACTTAAAGCGCATTTTCACCCCTTAAAATTTTTTCATCTGTGAAACCTGCTTTTTCAAAGATACTGATTAACAGTCTGAATACCAGGCTCAGATTCGCTCAATATTTACCTGTGGAGAAGTGTACGAGAGCTAAATTCACCTTGATTTCATATTCACTTGCTGGTTTATCAAGATACTTTATTCTTCCTGCAAGAGATCGCATGGCATGTAATGAGAAATATTGTCTGGAAATGATGTTTTCGTTGATATTTTGGCATTCAGTTGCCTTAGATGTGATGCTTTCTTGACATTTTGAATTCTTAAAGGTAAGTTTTTGATATAACATGGGTATTGTTAATGTTAGTTTGCTTCTCAGTGCCCTATAAATGTGAGGGTTATTTTGCCAAGTTTTGTATTTCTACATTGACCTAACCTTGGCAGTTAGACTTTTGACAAATATATGAGATTGTCAGACAAGTCACTGAATGTTTCATTAAATAGGTGGTGTTGGTTAGAAACTAGAATGGCATGTAATCTTTAATTTGCTGTTTAAGTTGTATGTTCTGAGGAGTTGCTCAAATGTGGAACATCAATGTACCTTATTAGATGCTATCAAAGGAGGATCACCCAGCATATGTTTTTATTTTTCTTTTCATGGAGCACAAAGATCCTTTCGCTGTAAATTCTTTATTTCTACTGGATAGTGCAGTTTAATTTATTGTTTTCTGTTTTCCAAACCATAAATATTTACATGGGATGAACCTCCTACCGGTCACAATCTTTCAATTAATAATTTTATGATAACCCAATCCTAGTAACTTTCTGTAATCCATTGCATTGTATTCCTTTGTTTCTGCCATTGGTACTTACTACTTGCACTTACTCTTGTTAGTAGTGGATCAGTCCTTAGTTTTTTTATTGAAACTGTGCATTTTGCAGTTAAATTCCCCACCCACATTTGGATCTTGTATTATTTCCTTTTGCTTCTCTGAAATGGGTAGTCCTCTATACTGTTTAAATTGAATTTTGTCTTCTACTGCCCCAAAGTTTATTTGACCCATTCTTTCCTGAAGCTTTTTTTTGCCGATTTTAAGGCTGGTTTTTGTATCTGTTGCTCTTTTTGAACCATTAATCACTGGAAAAATTGTGAACAAATCTGTGCTTTGTAGTTTCTGTTGCAGAGGCCGCGTATTTAAATACACGGTGACATAAAGTCCATAGAAATCTAAACGAAAATGATAAAAAGGGTAGCATGACTAAAAAAATTGTACTTCATTCAAACTAATTAATTTAAACATCAATTAAGTAGGAAACTGTATTGCTTACATTCTTAATGAATACATTTGCATCTAAGTAAGTTTTACTTGAAAATTAAAAAAAATTTCTGGCAGTAAAATTAAGTCAACCGCGTTTTTACATTAATTCTTTATCAGTTCAATATATTTTTTCCAATTAGATTTATACCTCATATGATATTCTTTGAAGTACACATCAGGATGAACACCAACATTATACTTTTTACTGATAAACTTGCAGCATTTACCACAATATCCGCACTGTCGATGGGTTTTTATTTTACATAACCAGTGATTTTGGCTGTGAATCGGTTGGCAATAATCCAATTACAACCTCTCCTAAAAATCAACTTGATTGGTTTTGGGGTCATTGATTCGGAAAATATGCCATAAGTTCACAATACTGCTGGTTAGACAAAATCTGCAAAAAGGCCCGCACCATTAGTTGGACCTAATACTCACACGATACACAGCACATCAAACAAATCCACACCTGCAATGGCATGGCTGTACATTCTTACAACTTGTGGTTGGCTTGATTTCACATTTATTGCACTCTTAATTTCAACGGGTGCCCGTTCTCAGGCTGGAAACAGATTCTGACGTCATGTTAGCTGCAATAGTAACTTGCGCATTGTCATGCCAGTGAATTAGAGAAATTGCACTATATCTTATCAGTGAGAGCTGAGAATGCACCCCGTTCCTTTTTGCTGACATTTGCTACAGGAGCTCTGTCAACACAATCTCTTCTAATGGTTCCTATGCAGTTATTTTTATTTTCTTTCAACTTCTCTATCAAGGGGAGTGATTTAAAAAAGATTATCTACAGACTACTTTGAACCATGAGAGAGAAAATTAATACACACACGCACACTGTCCTTGAGGCACCAAGACAGACCCCTTTAGGTTTATCTGCTTTTCCCGCATAAACTAAATTTAAGAAGGTAACCTCTCAAAGTGGCTACACACCATATTTTATAAGCAAAATGGATAGGCCTCTCCCTAATAAACATTTTCATTGAATGTCGCCCATAGAATGATTTCATACTTTCATCAAGAGAAAAATCATTGCCATTCCACTCTATCATCTTGGTAAATTTTTTGTTCATTTGATCAACTACAGGTCTAATTTTGTAAATCTCATCATTTGTCTGTATCGTGCACTATCATGAAAATGATGAAATTTAAGAATCAAATAAAATTTATTCAGACTCATTGATCCAGCAACTAGCAGGTGGAATGTTTTGTTTCCCAACACATACGTCTAAAAGGCACTGGCAGTAGCCAGAAAGCAATCATATACCAACATATTTGTATAAGTCATTGGATCCTCTTTATGGAGTGTCCACTCCCTAGGGTTGTGAAATACATTTTTGCCTAGGCTTCCAAAGGTAGTGAAAATATTTTAACGTTACGACTGTATCATTTCCCCTTGCATCAAGCTACAAAGAGGTTGAAACACATTGTAGCCAAGAAATGCGTATTTTGTAACATTTAGAAGACACCTACTGAGGTACAGGTAACAATATACTCGGCGAGAGAAATAGATGTGGATTATCTCACCGTGTGTTAAAACACTCAAAGTTGACTCGTAATGAATTGTCCTAATTGCCTCAGAGTGAAATATTTGGGGATTATCTTATTTCCTAAACATTAAAATGTATGAAATATAGTTAAATTTTATTTTTTTATGAATTTTTCACATAAAATTAAGAATTTAACTTGAGGCAATAAATGCACAAATGCAGTGATTTACGTTTTTTTATAATGACGACCAGCGTGGAGCAAGTTGGTGGCAATGTTAGAGGTATGCCTTCAGAGTTTCCAAAGAAATTAAAAAATATTAAAGAAAAAGTTTTATCTGGTCAAGGAAACGTCAGGAGAATTTTTTAACTTTTTACTTGCTTGGCGTGTGTTTAAACACATGCTGGTGAAATATGGGTTAATAACTCTTTAAAGTGATCCAGCGCTGTGAATTAAGAATTGTTCTAACATCACTGAATTATCAAGACTCATTTCACTTACTATATATTTGTTGGTATCGTTCAGAACCAGCTGTGCCTCATTAAAGTTAGGACTGAACTAGGGAAATATTTGTAACATTTTACCACTTTAAAATGAAAATGGGTCGAAAATGCACTCTGGATTGCTACATTTGAAAATGACTAAATTTTGTGTGTGTAGTCAATCAAAGACATACTGTGGATGTTTTTTATCTTTAAGGGATCATTTTTGGTATCACTTATCTGATGTATGAATCTGGTGATTTTTAAGTTTCCATTCGTGTTAACTCTGAAAATAGCAATTTGTGCATAGCATTTTAATTGTTAGATTTTATGTCATTTAAGCAGTTAAGTCTGTTTTTGCATACGCTTTTCTGGATATGGAAAGAGCATAATGTCAACAGTAGAATATCAAGAATCTTACTTAACATTAAAATCAAATTGACATTATAAAAGTTAGGATCAGAATTAATTATTGTGAAGATGCAGCATCACATCCTCTTAAGTTCTTTTTGACATTGTGTGAAATGGATCAAATTGCTCTTCAGGTAGATGATTCCATTCTGAAATTTTTTGTTTGGAGATGAATATTTCTTCGTGGTTGTTTTCTGCTTTTTCTGTGCTATTCTGTTGGTATGATCTTTCTTTTCCATGAATTTCATTTCCCCTAATGTACAGTCCTCTTTCTTTACTATTTCGTTCACTCCATATACACCTCTCTTCTTTTTCCTCTTCTCCAGCCCAGGTACCTTGCATCTCTGCCACTCATTCAAATTCGGCCTGTTCATTTTTTATCTCGCAGCCTTTCTCTATGCTTTCTTCAGTTAAGAATCACATTGCCTGGTAGTTGTAAATGTAGAATAGGAAGCATAGTTGTCCCAGAACCCCACCTTAAGCTATTCCTAATTTTTACTTTACTCAGATTCTCTAATTTTAACTATTTGCTGGCTGTTTTTCACCCATTGGTCTACTCTTCATTAATTGGCAACGATCACAACTTCAATAAGTATCAATTGGTTGGCACTTAATTGAAAGATTTCTAGAGATCTACATGTATACCATCTACTTCTATACCCTTGTATGTAGCGTCACTAATATCTTAAGTGTAGCTGTTAGAGCTGTCTCTCACACGGATGTCTTAGTCTGAACCCATGCTGGTTTTTCGAATAACAAGTTATTCTTGGACCCTTCACTGCTTAAGTGTACTCTATCCTGGCCCAAGTTCTTGTCACAGCTCTTGCATTTTAGGTCCACAAAGGTCATTCCTTCTTTCATGCCTGCTGACTCAATCCCTTTATGTAGTCAATTCTTGCAGTGAATATCCTTATTATGTAGGATACCTCTAATTTCAATGTTGGCATTCATAACTTATTTTTGGCTGATGTAACCAAATCCCAGGTGAAAACAATTGATTTTGCCCTTTTTACGTCATTTGTCCCTCAGTTGTTTTTCTCTACACTTTCTTTGCCTTCTCAGTGCGTCTTACCAATTTTTCATTCCAGTTTTTCCATTCTTATTCATTTTGAAAACTGAATCCACGTGACTCTGCAGATTACTTGTCCCTGACCCTGATCTCTCCATCTCCTAACTGCTCCCCTTCTGTGAAGTCTTGAATCCTCTAATATCCTTTCCTTGGGTATTATATCTCTACGAAACTTACTCTTGTGGTCACTTGCTTCCCTTGGCCCTTCTAATGACACATCACACTTAAGAGCTCGGGAGAGGCTCCTGTGATTAAATTAACTAATTTTGATTACCAACTACTGGTCAAATTAATCATATCACTCCAAATAAATTTAATGCCAGAATCTGAACTTTATGATAGTATTGAATCCATGATAGGAATGAAGTTCAGCATTTGTACTGTGCAATGGGCCTGTCTGTTTATAGAATCACATAATTAGCTTTAGCACCAGTGTCAAGGACCTGTGCTTGTGTGTCAGGATATTTGAAAGTTTCCTTCCTCTTTGTCTTGTCTCATTGTCTTGATTAAACAATTATTTTTCATTTCTCCTTGAAGTGGTTTCCTTATTTGTGGTTGTGTACTGTTTCTCAGAATAGTAGACTACTTTTAGTGTTTCTATGACCCTCTACTTTTGATTTGGGTTACGTTGGTTAATCTTATGTAATATTTGAGGACCCCAGAAGTCAAGGGGTCTAAGTAACAAAACCATTGTTAAGAGAAAACTTAAGTCAATGTTGAAAATATTTGGTACTACACACTAAGTAGTTAAGAGGCATTACCCTAGATAGCAGCACTTGTCAAGAAAATCACTTGCTTACCTTTACCACCTAAAAGCTTTATATTTTCACATCCCATTCCTGTACATAACTTTTTTTTTTTTCAAAAATGTCACTTAGACCCCTTGACTTCTGGGGTCCACATTAGTCCCTAGGCTTAGGATTTTGGTATTTTCGTCATTTTAAGTTGTGGACTCTAATGACAAGGGAATTCCACTGAGCCAAACATGGTGACACAGTTAATCAATTCCAGATAGCTCTGCTATGAGTTTTCTTGTTTGGGTGACTCATGTTGTGAGTGTTGACCATGGAAAAATCAGTGAAATATCATTGAAGTGATTTGTAAATTAATAAATGTTGATGAGTTGCATTCTTTGTTATTTGGGTAAAGTACGAAGAATATTAAGTATGTCATGAGATATATAAGTGGTAGTTTGAAAGTACATTTTTCACGTTTTTAAGACGACCAGGTAATGTGGAAACTACACTAAAAGGATGGATATTCTCCTTAATGACCTACATTTTCACATCTTTGTAATGCTGAAATATTATCCTATCAGTGAGACCAATGAGATGGGTACTGCCTGGTATTCTAAATATAAATCTTGCTCCTAAATGTGAGAATCCCACGTGGTTGTTTTCTCATCATTTAAGAGACTGGGAAATAAACTTATAATTCAGAGACAAGTCAACCATATCATGATGAAAAGATTTTCTGTTGTGTGATTGTAAAGCCAACTCGCAACCACTGATATTTAAAGGAATTACATGAAATTATACAAAGGAAGTTTATTTGGAATAGTAAAGATCTGCTTTCTGCCTTTTTGCAGACATTGTCACTCATTATTTTAATGTGTCTTGTTTTATCCTCCCAAGTATAACCAAAAACTTCTAATACCCCTTGCTTAATATTCTCTTTAGCCATGCTTAACCATACCTTTCTTGGTATTTGTCCATGGTATTAACCATTTGCCTTTATTTTTGGCCCATTTTTATTAATTCAGTTATTGTTCTCTCATGTACTCGTTCCAATCATTAAGTGCATTCTGCCTAAGTGCATATTTTTATCCTGGCATGTCCTAGTTTACCTCATTACTTTGTGTAGGAATATGCATTTGCCTTCCAGATAAACATTCCATTCTTTGATATGATCTATTCTCCATCTAAAATCTTTTCACATCAACATCTTCACTTGCATTTGCCTGAGCTACACCAGTCACCTTCATGAAATCTGCCAATTATTCCTTTAAAGTATTAAGTCTTAACCAGTGCATTTATCCTCCATTACCCCTCTTTGTAAGTGTTTCTGTGATCATGGAAGTGGTATTTATTATTTACTCCTGCAGTTCTGTTTAACGAACACGTTCTTTATCATCTTTCGGCTGGTATGATGATGATAAGAAATGTGAGCGCCTTCAAAACATTACTCGGTAAAATGATGATTAAAATATGAATGTTGAAGGAACACCCATATGAATGGGGTGGATATTGGGTTCTTATTTGGCTTCAAGCGGCAGTGAGGGACTGATCCTGCATATAGTTGGGCCGTCACCTCCACATTGCTTTTTGTACCTGTAAAAAGATTGGGGGCTTACTCAACTTAGATTTAACTATGTGCCATTTTGTGGTACACATGGAAGGAAAAATTCTCCTTAAATGTAATGTGTGTTGTGGAGGATTACTGCGCTATTTAAATTCCTCACCTAAGTTGCCAGCAGTTCCTTAAATATGGTGCTGGCCTGGTGGTGGGATTGCTCCCTTGCGTGTTAAACCAGGGGCCATGGATTAAAGTCCCTCCTGGGTAGAATTTTCACCACTTGGTATGGGTGGGTATTGACATTTATACAATAAATGAGTTGCATAAAAGAGGAAAATATACGCCTAATTTTGATCGAGTTTTATATTAAATTTTACTACTTTGGTGCAAAATGAATATAAATCTTATGTTAAAATATTTAAAAACAATGAATTCATGGTTTGGTGTAGGTTAAGCTGAGCAAAGCTGTAAGTTAAAATGCATTTTCTAATACGCGACTGGTAGACAATCCAAAATGAAACTAGTTGGCTTTGCTACTACTGTTTTTGCTAGAGGCGTATTTGTGTTTTGAGGGCTACGGGTGGGACAATAGAAAATGATGCCGAGGTTGCTAAATGGATTAAAAGCTCTTGGAGCATGTTGAGGATTCTGGGTTTGAATCCTGGGACAGAGAATTGTTCTTCTCTGTGAATTTGGCAGTTTGTGATTACATGCAGCTCCGTTAACCCTTCGAGTGCGGCATGACGTGTTCTCACGTCATGGGTACTGTGAGTGTTCCAGCTTTCATTATGGGGCCTATCGAAAGTTTCTTAGTGATAGCTGGAACACTCATGGTACCCTTGACGTGATATAACGTCATCAGCACCAGCCGAAAGAAAACCATGACGTGATATAACGTCATGCCGCACTCAAAGGGTTAAAGTTATGCTGCCAATGCTGTTGTTCATCAAATTAATATTTCAGGTTCTTCTGGTGAAATGAATCTCCTGCTTGTTTCCCCTTTTTTAATTCTGCTTACTTGATGCTCATTTTTCATTTGTCAGGTTTTATCCTATGTGATTAGAGAATTTTTATGACTTGAAACCGTAGTGCAAGTGGCATAGATGTGCTGAGATGCAGTAAGAGATATTAAAAGAATTTAAGTTCTTAGCATTTCATTAATATTATAATTATGCTAAAAAAAACAAAGGGGGTTTTAGTGATGTAAGTAATGACACGATGATGATATGATAATTACAGATTTATTGTGATGGAAACAATGAAAGTTAGGAATGATCATACACCTTAAAAAGTAATGTCATTATTTGGCAATGCTGAAATGGGGAGGACTTGGTGAACATTGTTAATTGGTTCGCACAAAGTCAATTATTTTTTTCTGGCTATAATAATGGAAGATGATTTTCGGTGGTTGTGTGGAAGTTATGTATGTACACCGTACTTCTGAGCTCTTGGGAGGGGTGTGTACGCTGTGAAGCTCCTGTTTTAATAACTTGCGGGACATGAGAATAAAGAACTGAACTTATTCTCACTATCAGTAGCAACCTCATTAAGTCGAATCAAACTCTTCTTACAAATGCCCTTGCAGTTATTTTGGAGGATGTCCCTTTTCCTGTACAAGGGTGAGAGGGACTTTCTCCATGTTCTTTCTTGCAGCTGTTGCTGTTCATATTCATCCAGGTGGTCTCATGGAATTGTTTAATGGTTTGCTCTTATGGACACAGCTGATTGCTTAATAAGTGAATGTGAATTTCAATAAATATTTGCAATAAGTGAGCAGGAATGCAATTGAGAGTTATTGCCTATGATAATTAAGAGTTAATATTGCTTGTCTCCTCTAGACAATGTGTCAATAAATGAGTGATGATAGGTGTCTGATGGTGCTACTATTTTCAATTAATCTAACTGATCAAAATTAATTTTGGCCAGAAGTATCATTTTTTGTCTCTATTGCACGTTAAGATGATAAATATTAATTGCAAGAAAAGTACTCCTTTATTGTTGTTTGATGTCAAGAGTGAAGTTAAATTTGAAACTATTTGTAATGCCTGATTTTGCCTGCATTAAATTTGGCTTAGTGAATAATATTTGAAGGCGACTCACACGCATTTTAAGCTTTCATTTGAAACTGGATTTCAATGCATTAGAATACAATCTGGTATTCTTTTTACTAGCAACTCCATTGGATGTTAAAATGGATAAAGTCAATGGTTGGCAAATTCACTTTGTGGAAATTATGATTCATGTTAAAAATGAATCCACTTAGTTTTTTCCACCAATATATTTAAAACACAAATCAACCGACAACCGGCTGGCATCACCACCTGTTTGTTCCTTTCCCTGCAGTTTTGCCCAATCCCCTCTCATTCCCCCCTCCTTATTTCAGCCACCTCCCTCTCCTTGAGATCACTTGTATAATCTGTGCTGTCTTTGGGTATTTTACTCTGTAATCTTGATAATGGCCTGAAAAGGCCGAAACCGGTTGATTTGTGTTTTAAATATATTGGTGGAAAAAACTAAGTGGTTACATTTTTAACATTGGTTAAAATGGATATATCTCTTCAGATTAAACTGTGCATAAGGAGATGTCTGCTGGTGAGTGGCTAACTAGTTTCAGGGGGTAAACTGGTTTGTTTGGATGCTCGTATATTTGTTTCTCAATTAATATTTAGTAAACAAATCACCCTGCAACCTATCAGAACCATTTCAGACATCCATTTGTGGCTGCTGTTGTAAGAATATAATTTTTCCTTTTAACCTTTTTTGGATATTTTGATTATTTGCCTATGCAGAGTGCTCACTTGTTCTGTCATATAAAAAAAATATTTTTGTACATCTAGTAGTTAAATTTCTTAATTTCAATATGTGGATCAATCTTAACTCTCCACAGAATGTGGAAATTGTTCCTATTTTAACAAGGGTTAAAAATCCTTCATATTGTTATTTACGAAAAAGTCTCGGGTGGTTTGGAACTACCTACCTGGAGGATAATTATAACTGTTAATGGATGGTAATGATGAAAACAATATGTAGTTAAACCTACTTTTGCAGTTGAAATGTTTTTAGAAATGAAACTGATTTTTGGTATCATCTAGAAAATATTTTTTTAATTCTGCCGTGGGGATACAGCAAGGGATATGAATCACCGGGTGGAGAAGAAGCTGGAAAGTCTGCTGGCTGCTGTAAGATGCTGGTTTTCAGCTTTGATATTTTTTGTTTACGAATGATCTCCTATTTCCACAATTTTTTTAAGAGTTCATTGTGGTTTTCAGTTCATATGATACCTTTCGTGTTCTAGTACCTGAAGGTATCTAAGTGATATCTTGGAATGGAGAATGGAATTGCATTGGGATCTTGTTGCTGTTTGACTAATTAAATATCCGTAAATGCTGCACAATTTTCACAAATACACAAATTTGCAGCCATCTGTGCAACTAAAATGCGTAATAAGTAAGCTAATATTTGCAATTTTGATGGGTTCTGTTGACTAATTAGATGAAGGCTTTCTGGTAGTCAGAATGTTGTTGATGCTGTGAAACGAGACAGGAGATTAGAATATGGAAGAGGAAAATATCATTGAGGTGTTGAGCATGTTTCATCACAGGTGGTTAGAGGAGTTCTGAAAGCAGTATTCTTGGAGTTAGAGCATTTTCTTGAAGTAATACCTGATTTTAGGTATATTTGCCTTGTGCTTTTTGGATCTTGTAAATCAAGCTGTGCAATACTTGAATGATTGATTTTGTTGATATATTTAGACATTCATTGAATGAGGGAATTGTGTATTTTTTTATTTCTTTCATATTTAGCACAAATGCTTCGCATTAATTGAATTTATAATATTATTAACAAAAAGTAATTACTAAATGCACCGAGTTATGGGCATTAATCCAAAAATAGCCATGTCAATGGTGTTTTTATCTTGTTCGTAGTATGTTACAGAAAATGCACTTGAGAAATTTTATATGGAGGCTAAATCTTATCCTCCTCTTGAATCACGAAAATTCAACGCAAAGGAAATTTTGGATCTATGAAAGTGAAAATTAGTGTTTTCCTGGTACTTATGTTGGATGAAGATTTTCCATATCTTTAATGTCTGGGATCTTCATCTTATGTTTTGATTATCCTGGACTTCACCATCCACGTCAGCAGCCCTGAGGTGGATGGTCCAGTCCATCATTCTAGTATCAGAAATGTCAGTCTCTCAGAAAATCCCAATGAAACCTTCCTGTAGGAACTACTTCCAATATATTTTATATCTTCAAACATCATCTGATTCTAATTATACGTGATTTAGAGGCTCAACATGTGAACTCAAGTGAAATTTTGACTCATTTTTCGAGGGATTCTCCAGTGAACTGTTTCAGTTTCTCCAGTGAGGTTAAATAATAACTAGTCAATCAATATGACCCCTGTTAAAGTCCTTGTCAGTAATAAGTAATGGTATGGTTGTACATGATAAAGCTCTTGCATGAATACCAGCATAAAATGACTTCCTTAAAGTATTAAATTGGCATTTACAGTTGTTCAAGAACAACCCATGAGCTGTCATATAATGTGAGGCATGAATTGCTCTTGTTTCCTCAGTCCGTACCTTTGCTACTGTGTGCTTACAAATATATGTAGTCCCAATGATGTTGAATTGTAATTGTACTCTTTTTTACCTTCCTGATCTGAAGGACTACTCCACCTGTGCTGTTCTTTGTAGAGGCTTTTGTTTTTTGCAATTTGAGTTTTCTAATAACTTAGGCAGAGTTAAAAGTTAATTTTAAGTTTTGCCAAGTTTTTAAAGTTCTTTTTGGTAATGTATTATATTCTACTTTTTCAATTGTGGTCAGACAAATACGAGGGTTGGGGCAAAAGTCATGGCAACTATTTTTTTTCTTGAAGATACCAGTCCGGTTGGAAAATGTGACATATACAGACGAAAGGACAAGGTGTTAACTACATGTGTGGACAATGAATAGCACTGAAATATCGTAACACACTAATTTATTACGGTAGTATACAGGGCAATATGGCCTTCACGGTGCAAAAGAATGACAACTCAGTACACATAAAGTTGACATGACAAACGTGGGCCTAAAGACCCTCAAAGTAGTCCCCTGCTACTGTCACCACATGCTGCCAACGATGTGGGAGGTGCTGAATACCATCAGCCTCAGCATTTGCCGCACCATGTGTGAATCGGGTCTCCTGTTGGCGCACAGCATTAGCAATGTCCTCTCGTGTTGCAAACCGCCTACCACGTAGTGGTTCCTTAATCTTGGGAATGAGATCAAAGTCACAGGGCGAAATGTCGGGAGAGTACGGTGGGTGCTCCAATTCTTCCCACCCCCAACGTCGCAGTAGCTGCCGTACACACTCTGCTTTATGTGGTCTTGCATTGTCGTGCTGGATTATTGCACTGTCCAAAGATCCGGACGTTTATCCAGAATGCCACGTCGTACCTGTCGCACCAGGAAGTCCCTGTAGTACTGTGCGGTCACTGTTCTGCCATGAGGAACAAAGTGGCAAACAATGACACCCCTGACGTCATACGCGAGGATCACCATCAATTTGACTGGGGAAGGATTCTGACGGAACTTCTGGCTCCTTCGAGATCCAGCATGTCGCCACTCCGCGGACTGACGTTTCAGTTCTGGTTCATATGCCCTGGCCCAAAATTCATCGATGGCGATTAGTCGTGACAAGAATTGATCGCCGTCCTGTTGCCAGCGTGCAAGGTGGTCGGAGCATATTGCATAGTGCACCCACCTTTGAACTTCCGTCAGTGCATGCGGTACCCACCGCGATGCGATTTTGTGTAGGTGCAGCTCATTATGCAATATCCTGTGGACGGTGCGTTTCTCGATGCCACTTGCCCTCTCTAACTCCAGTAGCGTCCATCGTCTGTCTTCATCCATGAGCTGCTCGATGACGGCACGTGCCAGGTCGGTCCGCACACTGACTGGTCGTCCCGAACGTTGCTCATCACTGGTTGACACGTCCTTGCTGAAACTTTCCTACCCACCGTGCTACTGTACGGTATGGTAGGGCATTATTCCCAACGGCTTCCACTAATTCACTGTGACATTCCATAGCATTTCTCCTACGGAGAACGGCTATTTTGATGTAAGCGTGCTGCTCAACACGGGTTACTTCCATCTCGCACGACACTCACCAACTGTCTGATTTCACAGCCCTCGCTGCGCTACTACCAGCTATCACAGAGCCATCTGTTGTTCTGCATACACACTATGCCTGCAGAACTTCCACACGACACATGTATGTTTGTGATCCGTTCACATATCTTCAAGAAAAAAAATAGTTGCCATGACTTTTGCCCCAACCCTCGTATACTCCCTATTTTTGCTAGGGAAAGGAGTAATATGTCTATGGCCATGTAGGATCACTGGCTGGCAAGTGAGAATACATGCCTGTTGTGACCTAAGGGTTTAAGTTTTGAATTTCTTGAAGTAGTTAGCTGAATTCAATTTATCAACTCCAAAGGTTCGTCAGAAATTGTTTGAAATACATGTGAAGTTAATAACCCATGAATGCTACTTACTACTGGAGATCTGAAGATTATCACAAAAATCAAATATTGGGAGAAGTGCTCACAAACCCAACGTGCTCTCTGGGCCACAGGAATGCCCATGCACCTACCCATCTCTCAAACAGTATTTTTGAGTATGACCACAACCATGCTGATAGTCTCATCTAATACTTCATCTCAGACTGGCATTTGGTGGCTTATGCTTAAGAGTATAATCTGAATTATTTCTACCGTAGAACATCTTGTAGGCTTTGTTGGTGTGTGAATGGTGACAATTAAAGGAGTTTTTCCAGGTCGTGTAGCTAGGTAACAAGTTTATTTTTCATCGTCTTCAGTTGGGTGGTTGATGTACTAACGATTTAGAAAATAATGTCTAGGATTTAACTCCTGGCCAACAATTATTAAGTGAAATTACATGGAACAGCACGTTATTTAAAAGATAAGATGCACATCTTGTATTCTGTAGATGTAGTGCTGCATGTATTCTAACAATCTTATTTTTTTATGAAAAAGACAATTTAGAGCACTTACATATGTGGAAGATTGAATGAGACTGAAAGAAAATAATCCCACTAAATGTATATTGCTGCTGTTGGTAGGTGGTCTTTCATTCATTGTAGTTGTCTTTGATCAATTGTCATTGGCATTTTGGCTTTTAGTACACCCTTTGACTCCATCAAAAACCACAGATGAGTTTGCTTATAATTATTAAGCTTATGAGTGGATAACCCGACTCAGCAGCCTGTAAATGTTCATGAACTGATTGTTAACCTGTGATGGGCATTGTGACATGACTGTCATTGATTGATGTTCTTTAAACCTCAGGAAATTACTGTGTGATTATCTTGAGTTTATAATCGAATTGGTGGGGAACAGTTCGAACCATCTGACGATAATTATATTTTGAGAAATATGTTGAGATGGCATGATAAAGAGGAGTGAAAATGACTCTCTGACATTATTTATAACTGCGAATAAGTTTTCATGATACCTTATTATTTAAATACAGACAGAGGATTTTATTAATGTATGACTTATGATTTGGCATTCATGAGAAGACAGCTAAGACATTTCTGTTTTACGAAGGTTTGCAATATTCTGTTTTCTGGTTTATCAATTGAGGCTTGGATCAGTCATCTTATAGTTTTAGATGGAACTTATGCCGTCTGAGGTGTTTAGAGATGGCCGGAGTTGTAGGGTAGCATTTTCTGGAACTATCTAACGAAATTGTGCAAGTTTGTTCGATAAGTTTCATTGTTCAAATATGAAAACTTCTTGAAACATGTTTAAATGCAGCTGATTTCCATTAGTAGAAATGAGGAAAATCAACACCAAAAGTGATATAAAATTTGGTGACCAATGGGTAAAGTAAAAACTATGGATAAGTAGTTCGAGATAAACATCTTTGAAACTACTTTTTTCACTCAGATAGCTAAAGGTGCTCCTAGATTGTGGATTTTCAGATTATGGATGTGTAGTATGCCCATCTACCCTCTTCTGTCCTGCTGGAACTTAGGGCACAATGCCACAAGATCTGGCATTTCCCTTTTCCCCGCATCTGCTGTACTGTCTCATGGGTATTATGTTCTTTTTTTGATCTGGCATTAGTTGTTTCTGTATGAGGACCCATTTGCTCAAATCAATGAAACTGCAGAAATTGTCATTAATTAATTATTGAAGCTGGTGCTCTCAACATCGAAGTACTTGTGCATGTAACCATCATATGCACATCAGTTCTAACATCATGCAATTTAGCAACCAGTTATTTATTTTTTTTTATCACTTGCATGTACAATACGTGCATACCCAGTGGAGGGTAATATATCTGGTTCAGTTTATTATAGGGTGGTGATTGTCATATTTATATTAAATTTAGAACATTTAATTTAGAACATATTTATAACAGGGTGGTGATTGTCAGGGAAAGTTCAGGGAATTCTCGTAACCATCGGGGAGAAACTGCAATAGGAGTCCTTGTTATTTTCTACCTTTGTTTATCGGCCAGTCTCTCCCGTCCTTTATTTCACCAACTAAAATTAACGTCTGTCAATGACATGCATGGAATAAGCACCATCAACTTCCGAAATTCATATCAAGAAGTAACTGGCGCACACTAGCTTATAGTAGATACATGCTAGCCGGTCTAAAAATATGAGACGATGATTAGAAAATTTAAAACTGCTATTGAAAATTCAATTCAGCAGAAAAAATTATCCCAATAATAGGTGACCTTTTGGCGATTGGTCCGGGAAATTGGTAAATCCACCCGGGAAAAGTCAAGGAAATGTCAGGGAATTTGAAAATGGATGTCAGTAGCCACCCTGTACAAGCACAAGTTAAAAGAGTTACATGTAATGTACAATGTGATTGGTGTAAAAATCAAGTGCTTCTAACCTAATTTTTATCTCAGAACATTTATTTTCTGCTGAATTCCTTTCATTCGAGTCTTAGTTGATTGAGGTTTTCATTGGCTGAAGTTTGTCTCATCTAGGGTCGTCTTTTACCAAAAGGTCAGAAGAACTTGCTCTGTAAGATACCCAAGAGACTCAAAATATTCTCTAGGAAAAACCCAATATTTCAAGTCTGTTATTATGTGATTGTTGTAATATGTGACAAACGAAGAGAAACCTTGTGCATGTATCCTTGCAGTAAATCTACTGTAGAAATTAACTCCTTCCCTTGTGATTAGTGTGGTTGATGGTTGATCATTCTTAAGTTCTTGTTTAAATGCATTGGTAGAATAGAACATGGTAAAAGGTGAATGGAATTCTATTTAAATTAGCCATGGTATCCTTTTTTTTAGAAAAAAGTCAATGCATATAATTCTTCACAAACTCTAGGCTGTTGAGAAAACCACTCATACCGCTCTCTTGTTGATGGCTGAACTTCTCTATGACAGGCTGTATAATAAAAGTACATCAGTGCACTCGGCAAAGTCTTCACATTGTTAACTTTCCTCTCATAAGCAGGTTTATCCATGGCAAGTAGTTTATCCATTGAAGTAAGCGCTGCTATGAATAGACCTGGCAATACATTGCTGCAAAATCATGCTGTAATGTGTCTTGTGGATGTTGGCCATTTATCATTTGGGAGAGAATGACTGTCTTTTCAATATCCAGTAGATATAAAACTATTTTTTTTCTATAATTGTGAAGAAGAATGAGCCTGCAAAGTTACTGGTGACTCTTCTCCTACCGCATTGGAGAAGCTAATTTCCAATCATACTTCTACCCTCTGATGACTTGCTACCAGTATATAGCATCATTACTTAATGGTTGCATAAATTCTTCAGGGATCAACAGCAGAGGAAAAGCAGCTTAGCTTTATAATTGTGTGGAAGTCATAGTAGACTAAGCAACTGTTGATGCCAGACATATTACTTGGGTTGACCTAAAAGTAATGCCCTGCATTTTTCTTAAACTATTTATTCTACAAAAATGAAATTTTCACATATTAAAGGACGATTAATCTACTTGCTCTATTTTTCCTCCTCATCCTCTTCCAAGGCTGCTATTCTGAATGAAATGGTGTGAACGCTACATGCCAGATTTAGCTTTCCTTGCGCTTTTGTTTAAAAAAAATAGCATGTTATTCTTTGGAAAAAACTGTAACGGAAGCTATTTCTGGTATATAGTGCTCACTATTTCATTCAGAATAGCAGCCCATGTCCTACTGCCTTCCTTCAGTGATTCGTTAGGGTATGTAAGACCTTTTGGTACCAGTCCTCTCTTTGGTTATGGAGCCAGGTTTTCACTGTGCTAATCACCTCTTCATCGTGTAAAGTAGTAATGTGGAAAAGTACTTAGTATCATTATTCGAAATGGATTATTAAAGAAGAGAAATGACAAAGCAATTTACATACTTTCACGCCTTTAGTTTGTGCTAGTGTTATTTGTGAGCCTAATCTTGCAGTCTGTCCTCAGCAGAATCTGCAAAATTAGTCAAGAGGACGGGGTGTAAGACACGTTTGTGTCATGATTACCTGATAGGGCTATGCAACCAGTGGAGATGCATCTCGTGATGATTGTTTCAACGCTGTTTTCTGTTATTACAGAATTTTTTATAATGTGGGGAATTACGTTTTAGGCAACCTGTGTTAAAAGGAGGAATATTTTTCTCGTTGTGTGTTCATCACTACCTTGGAATAACACAGGAAGTGGACTCATTAAATATCCCCCCCCAAAATTCGATTTTCTCTTCAAACCAAGGAAATGTTCCGTTGCTGTTTTAGGGTGTGGAAAACATAATTAAAATGCTGGTGGTTTTTATTAGAAGTGTATGGAATTAACTACTCAACTGCTCTCTATTGGTTGTTGCGAGGTAATACCTTTTTCCTGATTTTAGCATCAAGCTATCTCTGCAGCATAGAATTAAGATATCACCATCCATAATTGCTGCAGCTAGAAAGTCTTAATTTATATTAACTTAAGGAAGACTGGTAATTACTTTTCATTTGCAATTGCCTTGGAAAGTATTACCTGAGCTTATTTATAAACCTTTTCGTGTGGTGTTTGACATTTTGTTGATTGAAGTGCTTACTACTTAAATAGGTAATTATGCAAAATTAAACTTTGAATTCAACTGTAACCACCATCTTGAGACTAGTTTGAAATAATCGGAGCTAGCTGAAATATAAATGCCCATATCCTCTTCAGGTTAAGGCAATTCCTAAATTCAAATGCAATGTTGATCATACTGTTAATAAGGTATAGTTAATGGAATTAACTAGTGAAAGGGTACATAAAGTTGCTCATTAACTGGTTAACTATGCATTTGTTTGCTATTAAATGCTATTAAATGCTATTGCTGAGCATATTAAATGATAGTGCACATTTCATGGTCTGCCTGAGAAATCTTGTATCAAAGTATTTCCTTGGGTTTTATCAATCTACCAGGGTTAGCTGCCTTAGATAATTCTGACTACCAGGGAATGGGAGTAAATTGTTTTCCAGGTGGAGCCATTGTATCACCCGAGTACTTCCGTGCTTATGGAATTGGTTTTCCTAATTCCTCTGCAGCCTCAGATGTGCAGGCCTCCTGTGAAGCTGTGCAGTTGGCTCCATGCACTTGCCTTGCCATTGCCTATTCCACAGAATTGGAGTTATCATCACAAATATGAAGTATTATTATGAAATATATTTCCAGTGATAAAAAATTCTGTCTTCATGACATTTGCCTGGAAGTGGTTTTGTGAAAGTTTGATATTGGTAGTTGCAAATCCTTGAAGTAAGAGTGGAGATGTCTTGATTTTAGAGGTCCATCAGGACTACCATTGTCTCAAGACAGCCTTCTGTTTTTATTTCATGGTATTGTCATTATTTTACCTATTAGTGAATGGAGGACAGTATTTAAAAAGTCAACCCCTGAATTATAGGACAATTATTAATTTTGGATGTGATAATTTTAGCTTTATAAACGTTACTTGACTCAGTAAATTTTCGACATGAAAAAAAATATGGTCTGTAGACATTGTAACACCCACTCCATCTTCCGTAAACCCCTCCTGGACTGCCCAGTGCCTGCTTAGTTCGTACACTGAAAAAATATTAGGTCAAAATTCCCAAAGGTAGAGTGGAATGGGATCGATTCTTTGAAGTAATCAAAAAAAGGGGAGCCAGGTGCACTCGGGATGAATGCACCATCAAAAGACACATGATTTGGACACTTAAAGGAAATAATTGAAATTTCAAGGTATTTCTAGACTTTTTGATTTATTACCAGGAGGATTAACAAAAGGGATAGAATTATACAGCTGATGAAACAAAACAAGAATTATAGAGACACAAAATAAAGTAAAAAATATCACAATTTTAACTCTCATGTCAACTGAGATACCATGCTCCCACCAAAGATTGTCCTTTGATCACTTTCATGTGGGTCTTTTTGGATTTTGGAAAACTTCTTCAGTTACGACATTTTGATGCTGCTGTAGGAGAGGATTTCCACCTTTACATGCATATCAAGGGGAGCTGACATGAGATTTAAAATTGTGAATTTTTTTTTACTTTATTTTGTCTCTCTATAGTTCCTCTCTTTACTCTTACTGCCACTATGCCTCATCTTCTGTGGGGAAGAAACAGTTTGGGGCCTAGGGCCACATGGTGAGATGACCGAAGGTAATCCTTCAAGTCCAATGCTAAGTAATTTACAGGTTAAATAACCCTGTGACACAAGCACATTGCCGCAAAGAAATGGAAAGAAATCGACCAATGCTGAGAAGTTAGCTGATAATTCTAAACAAGGGATGGGATGTAGGGAGCCCATGAGCTCACCACAATAACTGGTAATGCAGAGCTTCAATGGGAGTGGAGACCTTGGCTCTTAACAGCTGGATATCAAGAGAGTACAAGCCCTGTCCTTCAGCGCCCGAACAGTCCCAAGTCAAAAGTGGCAGAAATACTACGACGGGAGGGGAAGAAATGGAGAGAAGGTGAAATTTAGACTGCTGCACCTCTGCCTGCGTTAGAAACCTAAACTAAATCCTACACTCTCACTCAGCTGAGCGGTACTATAAATGGCCAAAAAGTTAAACAGCTGTCCACAAGAAGGTGTGGATCAGAACACATATAGTCTGTGAAGTGCCCACCTTATTAAATAATAAAAGTTTTTGTGTCTTTTGAAATATTTTTATAAATATGTAAGTGGGAAATGTATTTGACCCAACCATGGGTCACACGTTTTACAATTGTCATTTTCCCCTTATTTACAAAAAATTCAACATGCTGGAGTAATTAAACAACAGAGTTTGATTAAAAGTAACAAGTCCCCAGGTCCAGGAATACCTGCACGCATGTTCATGGAGTTAGCGCCACAGATGGCACCATTCTTAGAAATTATATTTAGCAAATCATTAACTGAAGATAAGGTGCCCCAAGACTGGAAAATAGCCAATGTCACTCCAAATAGAAAAGGAAATAATAGCAACTCTGGAAATTGCCGGCCCATATCGTATACATCACGTTAATGATAGATCCTCATGCAAATTTTCGTTAGCAATATTTTGACAGTCCTGGATAAACGTTACTTCTTACATAGCAGTCAACATGGCTTCCATAAGGGCAGGTCCTGCAAAACACAGCTTGCACTCTCCCTTCTCACTCATCCTAAAACCAGGTGAATTGAAAAAGCAAGTCGACACTATATTCCTTGATTTTGAGAGGGCATTCTACAAGGTTCGTCGTAAAAAACTCTTGTATAAATTGCAATCTTGTGGAGTTAATAGAAAAATAGTGAATTGGATAGGGGACTTTATCAGTGATCAAAAACAAATACTGTATTTACTTGTGTAAGCCGTGCACCTTTTTTCCGGAAATGCCAGTGAAAAAATGGGGGTGTGCGGCTTACACGAATCCTGCAGATTTTCATGTAAGCCATGCACCATTTTACCTCAAATTCCTGTCGTTACTTTCTCCAAAGTCATTAGTTTTTCCAAAGTAAATATATCGATGTGAATTGGTAAGTATGGTGTGGTAGTAAACCCGTAAAGTATTTTTTTATTCCTTACATTGCCAAACTGATAGGTACAAAAAAACTTTCTTTCCGTACACATTAAGCACCCACAGTAAAAACTGAGCTCCACTAAATACACTCCTATGGTGCATGTCACCATTTCACCTCCCAAAAACTTACATATGTACACGGCTGGTGACCTAACACCCCCTGCCACATGACCATGTGGTTGCTCGCAGGGTATTGTGTAGATGTATTTAAATGCCATCTGGTCGTAATACAAGGGAGGTAAATTTACCAGGATTCTTTTGTAAATGACTCTTTAAGTGAGAGCTTATTTCGAATGCGCGAGGAATTTTATGCACAAAATCTCATGACATTCACCAAGCTGAATTTTTCAGATACAATGTGCAACGTATTGGTGGGCCATGGGGTTGAATTTTCCTTTATTATCCTTTCCTGCTGTTCCTGTCTAAAGAAAGGTCTGAGCTGGATAATTAATCTAGGTTTGTATTTTGCATATGTAATGCAATGCTCTACATCTTATACATGGGCTCTTTGTGATTGCTGACATCATTTATCATAGTTTTCATGTCAGTCCATTGTTTCACACCTCATCTGCTAAGGTTTGCAGTGAAGGAGTAAGTTTATACTACTCTATATCAGGGTAGTGGATCAATATAGACCTATGGACCCTTGTCACAAGCTAAAATGGCTGACTACTTATCTCAAGGTATTATGGCTTATTAACAATGGAGAACTTTGGCATGTACATGATCATTTACCTGCCCTGAGTTGGCCTCTGTTACCTTGAGTATTGAAGACAATTTTTCATTTCTTCACCATTTTGTCAACTGACAATTCATTCTTGTTGTTAATTTTAAATTTGGTCTTGAATGAAATCGAGAATTTGCTTTTTTCTTGATGAAGAGCACTTAATGCCTTTTCGTCAGTATGATTAATTGCTGCAACTGCTTTTTAATTTAAGAGCAATTGGTGATGGTGCCTAATTTGCTCAGATGATAGCAAAAGTTTGAATGCTGGGCCACATGCTCTGGGATGGGGATTTACCTGGCTGAGTGGATCACATTTGATTTGGAGGTTCATAGTTTAAGGTGGTGTTCTTTTTTTATTAATGGGCAAGTTTTACTGGGGTGCATTTTAAATGTGCAGTGCAAAATCTACTCGCTCATATCTATGCATTCATTCCAATTACTCGCCATTTTCATTTTGTTCCCTAACTTGATAGTTGAACTAAGCCAATCCTCATACTTTAACACACTCCTGTACATTTTTTTCTGGATCATACTTACATAGTTCCAGCCAACACACTTCAATAATTTGGGTCTGGGCTGTGGCTACCCATTATTTTGCAGAATGGTTCAATTGTTGTCTGATTCATCTGAAATTCACACTTTCCCTCCCTGTTTACCCCCTCATTCAGTCCCTCACAAACTTGTAGTGCCACAATAAAATATGTTAATCATATGATATGAAGACTCGGGGCTTACTTTCTAGTACATATCTTCAAATTAAAGGGCTCTTATGCCTCCTGAATTAACCATTTGTAAAATTCTTTCTGCTAACTATGAATATTCTGAGAAGAGTGGTTAATGGAACTTCTTCTTCTTCATCCACTTCGTCAATAATTTCACTGAAATTGCCCTCTGTTTTAACACGTTTACTGCGGCGCGGCCCACCGGTGGGGCACGCTAATCCAACCGGTGGCGTGGCTATAAGATTCAATGAATTATCTTAACTTGCGAGGAGTATTGTGATAGTAGGAATCAAGAACTTCTCGAGTGACTTCATCTAGAGATTAGTCACATGTCAAATAATAACCTTATGTGGGTCACATACAACATATTTGCGTAATATATGCAAAATATAATGTTCATTTTTTGTTTTCTTTTTCCGTTTCTATATTTTTTCATGTTTTTACGATTTATACATAGAAGAATGAGCAATGTTCAATTCAGTAACATAAGTATATATCAACTTAGGAAAAAATATGCGGTCTTCGCTGGATGACATTGCTTCAAGATGCAACAGTAAGGATAGTGACTATTTAGCTCACGGACTGCTTTGATAATAAGCGCGCGCCACACGTTTTTCTCCTCAACCTCGTGGCTGTGTGTCACATGCTCACAAACTAAACAATCTCAACTGCACTCGGCTGGCTGTGAGCGAGACATAGACACACACTCTTCCCTCTCCTCCCTCTTTGGAAGAGAAATTGGGAAAGGGGCATGTACTGTTCTTGAGATAATCCCTCAGTGAGTGGATGAGCGACCATGCTCTTGCCGGGCGAACGTTTTCCAAATTGCAGACACTAGTGTTTTCTGAGGTCAACAACTTATACCTCTTTCCAAAGGATCTCCCTTCCCTTCTCTCATAGTCAGAGTGCGCCGGGATGGGGGTCACATGGACGAGAGACACCTGGACCGGTATCTGTCTCATGGATGATCATGAACAAGGGCATGGGCAATAAACTGAGAGGGGTGGGAGGTTCCTGGGTTTTCCGACAGTCAGCAAATCTTAAGTATATACATTGTATTGGTGCCCCTCCCTTTCCCATCCCACCCAAGGGTCTAGCCGAAAGCGTGTCGCAACGTGGCCGTCGGAAGGTTGGGCTTGGGGTGGGACTAGGAGTCGCTTCCCTCACCCTTCCTCTAATCTCAGGCAAGAGCTTAATGTTGCCGCTCATACCACCATCCTTCGGCAGCGGTCAGAAGCTCGAAGGGACTGTGACCCTCTGGTGGGTCATGCAGCCCTGTGGGAGGGATGGCTTAGATCAGCCCTGCAGTGAACGTGTCAATGTCCCCTAGCTATATGATGATACTGTCCATTTTTCTACTTTTCATAGGAAAACATTCTTAGAGATTTAAAAGACAAATATAATTTCACCCTTTTTCTACCCCTTTTGTTTTACCTAGCTAAAGATTAGAATGTGTTGTTTACATTGCATGTTCTCTGAGCTGGAAAACTGAGGAAAGGCATGGAATTTAATCGAGAATTTTTAAGTCCTCGAATTGTTGGAGAATTTTGTTCAATAGGTGCAAGTCCAATACGAATATCTGTTTTAATATGAAATACTTTGCATCTGCTTGAGTGATCTGTAGAGTGGTTAAAATAAGAGTAATTATGGGTAGAGCAGAATGAGCCTAGCGACAAAAATTAAATTGGCCACATGAAATTTTTGTCTTATGAATGTGTTAATGGTTCTCAACGTAGTGAATTACGCTTACGTATTTCCTAAAGGGTACTCACTGCTTCACAATGGAGAACTTTCACTGTGATGTAATGCATCATTTGATTCATAATGCATTTTGTATTCTCCATGCATTTTGTACCAGCAAACTTTTTGCATTTCATTAAGTAAAGCATTCCATGCCTGAACAAGCGTGTACATATTTCGTTGGCTGCCATACTAGTCACTATTAAGAACTTGGATTGTACATACTACTGTTACATGTTATATAACTGCATTTTATGTGAATTTCGTGGTGATCAGTGTCTCTTTGTGGCTGTTCATATAGGAAATAGTCGTAAGCTGCTTGCGAAAGGTTGGTTGAGTTCCATGAACATGTATGAGATGCTTTCGGTTATGGGGTAAACGGAAAAAAATGATGTGTGATGAACCTTGAAGAAAATGAACTTAGCCTTGAAAATGAAAACGTTGGCATGGAGAAGTATACCTAGAAATGAATACCCCGAATAAACACCTAGAATTTCGTAATTTCTTGTCTCTACCCTCTGTTTCGCTTAAATTTTATTTCAGGTCAACATTTGACTACTACTTCAATTTTTGCGTGCTGACTTCTGCAATGTATGATGCTCAGAAAAATGTTTTTGTGCAATAACTTAAGGTAGAAAAGATTCAATTGAAAAAGTATTATATGAATTGAACAATCTTGTCAAATGTGACAATGTTTGAACTGAACCAGTAATATTGCTGTTTGAATGTCGGGTTGCTCCAAATTTGGTATTTCTCAAGACTTTACACTTCACTCCATTGTAATTGTGCTCGAGGCTTGCTTCTTTGACTGTCTGTTGCTTCCATTTGTGAAACAAGCATTCTTCCTACAGGACATCCTGACTTAAATTTTCATGTCTTCAATTTAGTAAGGATTTTTCCCTCTTGTATCGTACTCGCCTAATGTTTTAACATTGACGCAACAATTTTAGATCTGGAAGAAAAATGTTATTCTCTAGATTATGTGGCCAATCTGTTAGAGACATCAATGATCCTAGTGTCATCCATCAATGTGCTATTTTTGCTGAATGCTATAAGCGTAGAACAGTATGACAGGTATTTTTGATAATTGGTTGAGACATACACTGGCAGTGCATCCAGATCTTCCATTCTGTCGATGCTGTGTCATGTACTAATTACAATGTCTCCATGCACATTTATTATTGCTCTTAATTTTTAATTTAATTTGCCTTTTTGTTGTTTAGAGGATGATGAAGTGCCTGCTTGTGGCACTCCTTTCCTTGAGCCTCTACATTGTGGTAATATTGTCTCCCGGAAAATTATTTTTAAATCATTCCAAGTACGTTCATCGTTCTATGGTTATTAAATGGCACTCCTAAATACTTCTGGTCAATCAAATACAAGTGGAGTCTTTTAATTTCCATTCTTCTTGGAGCAGCCTCATTGCCAGAATCTCTCACTTGTCTCTATTTTCCTGGAGCCTAATCTGTCTTCTTCCTGGAATTCTTCTATCTTTCATCCCATCCTGCTGTTGTTAGTTCTCTTCAGTGTTTTTGATGCATGGACAGTATATGGCTAATTGGTTAAAAGCTTTTTGTGGAAGATACGACAGATCAACCATTTTGTTTATCTCAGAATCATTTCTCCTGGATACAAGGGGAATCCTTTTATTTCCTGGGTCTTTCCATCCCTTAAATGCCGGCCTCGGTGGCGGTGGGGTAAAGTCCTCGGATAAAAATCCTCGCCTGCCAAACCGAAGGTCGCGGGTTCGAGTCCCGCCGGGGTAGGATATTTACACCTCCCTGGGCATGGTTGTGAGTGTTCGTCATAATTGAGTTAATTGTAAGAGAGGACTGTACTGGCCTAATCGCTCGAAATAAAAGACAAATTATTATTATTATTAAATCTCTCAGTGCTGAATCTAATCTAAACTGTCAGTGCATATTGTCTTATTTCATCTTTATAAAGGAAATATCTTGTCTTTTTCTTCCATTTTCCTGCGATTATAAGTTTTACCACTTCTTAACTACTAAATTTCTCTTGGCACCCTTTCCACAATCTTGCCTTTCCAAAACTTCATTCTTGTAGGGAATTTTGTCTTCTTGTTGAATTATATGTCTTTGATGGGGCATTATACCCGGTGGCATCTTACAGTTTTCTCATTTTGATAGGCTGATCTGTTCCCATGTTTCCATCAATCTTTCCACATGTCAGTAGTTCTTCATTGATCTTTTTGGTTTTTCAAACATTTGCTGACAATTCAGCTGGACTGTTTTGATCATTATTGAGCTCTTGCAGTCTTTTACTTGATTCTTAAATTTTTGTCTAATTGACATTTTTCCAGGAAGTTAAAAAGTTTCCTGGGAATTAATCATCTCAAATCTCTTTACTTTTTCATCAATGATTCATTTTCCCTGCAATTCAGTGCATATCCTTTGAGTGGCCTCCTCAGTTGTTGGCCTTATGGGGCATTTCAGTTTGCCTATACCTTATCAACCAGGACCACTAAATGGATTTTTTTTCAGCTTTTCACTTTCAGCTTCTCCAGTTGCTTCAAGAAATTGTATTAATGGAGTTCCATCATGCCTCTTCAGGGAATCATATTTGAGGAGGATGGTGATCAGTAACTCCTTGGGATTATGCAGTGCTTCCAGATAACCGGATTCAAATATATTGT
Organism: Ceriagrion tenellum; assembly: GCA_963169105.1. NCBI lineage: Eukaryota > Metazoa > Arthropoda > Insecta > Odonata > Coenagrionidae > Ceriagrion > Ceriagrion tenellum. The sequence goes on along the minus strand of OY720642.1, from coordinate 85,072,491 downwards.
TCCTTACCTTTGACCTAATGCCGATACAGTGTCAGATTCGCATTGATGGGCTTACTTTCAGCAGCCATTTTCGTTCATTTTCCTGGAATAGTAAAAACCTAGTTAAATAGCACTTGCCAATCATACCTTTTGAATTTAGCTCACTGCAGCAATACACTAAGTTTTGTATAGTTATTTTTCATGTAACTGGGACAGCAATTTTTTTAGCTCTGTATGAATTCTCTTAATTATTCCTAAGCGGAATCTCAATTGAGAGCTTACTCTGTGTTGCATTATGTTTATCATTGTGGCACAGTGTAATATTCACTAATGAATTCATCTAGTAGGGTCCCTGTAGTGCTGTATAGTTTGTTTCGTAGTACTTTTAGGCAGCCAACATCCCATGTATATGCCTGCCTAGACTAGACGTATGCATCTCCGTGCAACATTCTCACTTTGTTGAGAGAGAGAGGAAATTCACTTCTGTAATTGAAGTTGAATTTGTTATCCGTGTAATTAATCCAGGGTAGTCAACACCGTGTGAGATTTAGTCATTGGAGAATACGAAGTAGGCATAATCCTCGAGCAAGAAACGCTGGCTCCTTTCCAAGACTAGATGTGGATTTGGCTATCGTAGCATATAGTAAGGTAGCCACTCTTGTGAGTTGCTAAATACTTAATTTTCATTTCGAAAATTGAGTCCAAAACATTGCGTTAGGAATGATGCTGAAGACTCATTAAATAATAAATTCAGGCATTCTTGTTCTTCACTATCACTCAATCGTGTGATGGATGTCACGAAGTCATGATCATATCTTGGCGATCTTAGCTGAGAATGGCTCCTTAACCTTCTGCTTATTCTGATACTGCTTCTTCCTGTCCACAGTGTGTAGATAGTTATGACCCATATGTTCTATTATGTTAATGTGTAGGTAGTCAGGCATTTTGAAGTAAGCCCTAAGCAATAGGTGAACTTAACTTGTGATTATTGTGTGATGAAGCCAGCTCATAAATTAAAATGTTCTAATTAGGATCTGCCAACTAGCATTTCATATTTCTAGATGTTCAAACAATCGACCCAATATAAATTCGATGTACTTAAATAAGTCTGTTATTAGTGATACCTGGCTGCGAAAAAATGGCACAGAACCCTGATTAAGTGATTCTCACTGACCAAGTACAGTTCAGAACATTTTGCTTCTTGTTTTTTTTAGGTTCTTTTATAGTGCCGTGCTGCATTATTGGCAGACCTCTCTTCTTCCAATATAGAGGAATATGCTTTGCAAACCTTTCTTTCCTATAGCATGAATCTTAGCCAGAGTTGTCATCACTTCTAAGGGGCTTTGTTGAAGCTGCATACCAACGGGACTGCCTCCTCTCCTGGTTAGGACCTGTTGTGGAAATGAGCTCCCATCATACAACAGAAGAGTCTTCCTGGGATTATCATCCTTGCCTGGGCAACTTTCCTCGGATCAATGCTGCTAACCAGAGCTCATTTCGTCCTGACACACTCCCTCCCTTTTTTGGGAAGCTTCATGGACTGAAAAACTTCAGCTTCTACTGTGGCATCTGTGCAATAAATACCTTAACTGACATAGCTAAAAAATAAAGGAGGCCTTAGAAAATCTTTATTGTTGAATAAGAACCCACATTAAAATCTCAATAACTTTACCCTCTAAATTAGAATCTGCTCTCTGAAGACCTATGAAATCTTGTCATCAACCTAGTGGCAATGTTTCCGGTTAATAATTGTTTTTGTTTCAAGATTCCTTTGTTATCTAAGATTAATTTATCGCATATAATCACATAATGGATGGAGATCATTAACCACCTTAAACGAAAAATGTATTGAGGTAACTATATTCAAATATTGAATTTTGGGGATGGGATGCCCCTTTAATGTAATAAATTGAGCACATAACCTCCTTCAGTAACACCCAGTCCTTCAACAACATTTTGTCTTCACATGCACCTTGACTTATCCTGTGGATGATAAGAAAATGATATGGGAGAATTTTAATATTTATTGGGTTTTATAAATACAGGGGAAGTACCTAGTTCATATCAATAAAATAAAAAATTTTCTTATCGTACTTGGTAAGATCTTGTGCTGATGATTATCTAATATGAGTTAAACTTAGAAATGCCTTCCCCATGATTAGACAACATTTTGTGCGAGTCTTATAACAGTTTCAAATGGGACAGTCTTGCTACAAGTGAATGACTCTTCCCCCATGTTACTTTTAAAGCTGAAGTGCAGACCTGGAAGAACTTATTACATATGTCTGTAGCTGATGTCTCCCGGAGCATGTATTAGTTATTTATTAGGTTTAAATGTTGATAAAAATTTTCCCTGTTTAAATCGGTGCAATTGAGCTGGAAAGTGTACAGCCTTTTATATTATCTTCGGGCGGTTTATTTTGTCAACTGAAACAAATAAATAAGATATCATAATATGTTGTTAAGTGGTCAAATTTAATACTATAATTATTTTTGCACATTGGATATTTTTTGTGGTAGAGCTATTCCTTCTATTGAGGGAAATTCAAGATTGTCTCTGCCATTTCTTCTCATACATATTCAGTTTCATATTAATCCCTAAAATGAAGCATATCCACACTAGTTCCAAATCTTTGCCTCAGTGCGATGATTGAATTCAATGCTGGATATTCCTTCCTGAAAGGTGAGTAATTGTAGTGTGTGAATCTTCATCTTTATCATTTTCTATTGAAATTTATGGTAGAGTGAATTTTTATTCTTAATTTGACGAATAAATAATGTTTACTGCAGGGAAAAATGGCGAGGCCTTAAGTGAACTCTGTTGAAGTGATTTAGCACTCAAAAGAGGAGTGAATACAAAGGCAGAATGAGCATTGTCTACTGCTTTGGTTTTCATCGCCATTTGTGAACTGGTAGATGAAAAAAATTGCTGTCATTGTTTGTTGCCTAAAATGTGGAACAATGAAGCAGGTGTTAAGTAACTGTCTTTTTGAAAAGAAAACATCGGAAGCTTCCCTTTGTATAGTGGCTGTATGGGCTGTGTTAACTCTCCCTAGTTATGCTGCCCACCTGAATAGCCTTTACACTGCTATCTTTATTGGTCCTTTTCGAAATCCTTATACATATATTGTGGTGTAAAATCCATTGGATATTCAAAATGTATCCACTCCCCTTAATGCAGCTATGTGTCTTGGATCGTCCTTCACCTGGGAAATAGTATATTTTGTGCTTGAAAGGCAATTTGAGTTTATTAATCTTATACTATTAAATGGACAATACTGTATGTATGTTTAATATGTGTAGTTGTGTAAATATTTTCTTGAAAACTACGGATCTGATTCTCCTGAAAGTCTGTATTTAAGGGTTTTAGTGTACGAGGAATCAATTGGATCAAGAGCCTCAGGGCTGCGAAGGGCCCCCATTTTACCCTGAATCAATCCAAAGGTTTTCTTTTTTAAATTACTTGCCGTCAAGATATAGGGTTTAAATTTTCTGTTGGATGGCAGAAAGAATGAAGCATATAGTTCTCGCAATCGATTTTGTTCTACATTTCAATTTCACTTGAAATTAAGTTTTAAATGATGAAATTGCAACATTTTCTCAGATTTCTACAATGGCATATTTTCTCCGCAACCTGAGCAATGGCTCTACCCTTGAATTTTTGTGTGGGCAATTTACGCCTAATAAATGAGCAATATTGGATATATGTGCTTTTTTATGGCCACATTGGTTTGCAGACAATTTCTCGAAAACTATGGAACATATTCTTCTGAGAGTGGCTGCTTGGAATCCCATGGGCAAGATTAACTATCACAGAAGCGCTGCTGACCAAGAAATTACCAATTACATGGATTCATTAGCAAAGAATGTATAAGTTATTAATGGGAAAATGAGGCTAGTATCACAAGACTAATATGGCAATGGGCTGTTTTGTAAACAACTCGATTAATGATTGTAACGTTTAGCATGTAAGTAATTTGCTAACGTGGAGGATTTCCTCTTCAGTTCATCGTAAAGTAAGAACTCTATATGTATGAATATGATACTTCTATGTGGTATTTCCTCTATCTCACATAAATAATTATTATTAACCCATTCGTGCCGAAGCCTCTTGAAGGGAATTGCTTCTCCGCTACGAGTAGAATGATAATTTTCTGTTTTCCTCTATGGAGCTCTCTCAAATACAGTAAATTAACTGAGGACTCATGCAGGAAGGAAGGCTACTAATGAGGCAGAGTGTAGAGCTCACTTGCTGAGGAAATGGTCTTGGCTGTCCTTAAGCTGGGTCACAAGGGCTTAATGCATGCCTGGGATTATTGTTTCCGTGTCGGTCACTTTCATTCCCTTGCCTTGGCTATAGCCGACATTGTTCGTTTGCGTAGGAAAATTCACATCGGCTATAGCCGTCGCTACGCATTGAAGGGTTAAATTCCTCTGAATCACCGAAAGTTGATCACACATTTGACTGTAGAGAACATTGAGTACAGTACTATTACACATTTTACTGTAGAGTACATGGAGAGATATGAGACAAAGTGAAACTAAAAGAAGCTACTCACAGTGGTTTTGGTTTCAAAATCACCAAGTAATCAAACACCAAAAACAAGTATTAAAAATAAAGTGAAAGTTAAGTTCATATCTGGATGGAACAAAGCATAGCACTATAATGCATGCAGTCATGGAAATGAAGTGCTGGAAAAGAATTTGAATAACTCTCACGGCTAGTAATTTTCGAGAAAACCTTTTTCGGCTCTTATTTATTATATTCGATGAAGTCCAATATTATGTTATAGTAGTAAGTGACACATTTTTAAAAAGTCGTTACCTCCAGTGTTGTGAGCAAGTCTTGGTTCCCCTGTGCAAAATTTTTACCTTCATAGAGGAGGAAGCAAAAAATAGCACTCTAGGTTTGATTCTAATGAAATTCATCCTTGATACATTACTAGTAAGTTGGAAGAGAAACTGAACTGAGCCCTCCGTGTTGTGGAGGTATCATCGTATCAGGTAGCCATACGGTGGGAGTCCTGTATCTGCAGTAAATATAATTCTATTCAAAGTTTTTCTGTGTCTTTGAATGATTTATGCCAGTTACCATTTCACAATTCTATTCCACAGATGGACTCTTTCTTATGCCATGTGGCATTATAGGTACTGGTGATAAGGAGCTTTAAGAGCTGACTAATTGGTAAATATACTGTCTCTATCTCAAGCGAACTTGCCAAGCCAAAGGGCTTGGGAATGGCTCCAATCAACCGGTCTTATGTTTTCACAATTATTCCTGAAAGCCTTGTCCATAAGAACAAGCTGCTTGAATTAGAAGCCCCTTCAGTAATCTGACCTAAGTCGTCTCGAGGCCCAAGCTGCATAGGATAGTTGAGGTTATTGAGACTATCTAACCTGTTTCGCAGCATTCCCATACAACAACCCACTTCTCTTAGAAATTTTTATAGCCGAGAAGGGCCAAGAACTTTCCCTTATATTGCACTTGACACCTCTAGCTGTACTGGTCCTTTCGGAGGGGGAGAGGTTTTTTTTCTTTTCGAGATTATATTGCTGTGGCTGTTAAGCACTGATGGGTAAATAAAACTGACTTGATTATTATAGAATGCTATGATAACTTATTTCTATAAAGTCACTATTTTATAAAGTATTCGAGTAGGAAGAGAAATTTCCTGTAAACATTAAATATTACTCGTGGCCTATCAAAATTCAATGGTGAGAAGAAAAAACTGAAATTGTTACATATTTAAAGGAATCCTCCCAATGAGACTAACCTAATGCATAAGTCATTTGGTAGTCATTAACAGTACATTGAGAGGTTGGGGAGGAAAATGTGTAACTTGATAACTATATTTGTTAAACTAAGTTTTGCATATATCCATGGGCATGTTAGATCTCCGGGCTAAAGTTACCATGACGAAAAAGGAAATATGAATGCTACGAAATAATTTTTTAATCTATATGGTGAAAATTTTGGAAACAAAATTAGAAATTTTGGCTTCTCTAATATAAGTTCCTCACTAGAGGAATTTTGCAGTGATAATTTGTTAAAAACAAATTTCAGAAGCTTTTGATCTCGGCACTGGATCCACAGCTGTTTGAATGGGTTTGAAAATTTGAGGACACTGGCTAGCTACTGTTCCTCTGATGTTTTCATGATTTTGGTGGTTTCTTCTGGGTCACAAGGTCCATTGTCAAATTTCATCTTCCTAATCAACCTGCTAGTCCCTTCAACAGGTGTGACTGACAGATGGACTAATAGGCACTTGTGAATTAGCAATTTATGTGTAAAAACTATGATTTTTACACCCTAAGTGGAAGCATGAAAAAAAAATCTCATGAAATTTTCAAGTAAGGAAGGATTTGGTCAAGTCATCTTTTTGCTTGAATTTGAGGTTGGGTAATGATGATTTATTGTTCTAGAAGCAGTGGTTTTCATTGAAGTTGTAATTATATATGTGTGATTTTTTTTCCAAACGTGTGAAAGTCAATCTCCTCTATTGATATTGAGTAGCTAGGGATGATTATTTTGCTGGGGGTAGTTGTGAATGTTAATCACTTTCTCTACATTTGAGTTACCTTTGTACAATTATTTATTTCATAGAAAACCTTGGTTGATAGATGAGCGTAAATGGGTCTGGACCTTTTGTTAAAATTTTTGATACAGCAACTTCTCTAAGAATACAGTTGGATTTTATTGCCTTTAAAATGCTTAAATGAACAGCCAAGTATAAACTAACGCAACCACTATTTTTATACTCTTCTTGAAAAATGTTTGAGTAAGAGAATTATTGCCTGCACATGGTTTTATTTTTTACATGGCTGTATTCAATTGAATATCCAAAGGGCAATAATGTGCAAATTAATATACATCAGGTAAATTAAATGCCTATAAAATTACATGCTTTGTCTGTGAGCTAAATGTTATTTAATATGATGTATTGTTTTAAATAACTGTGAGACATTAACAAGGATCCTATGAAATGCAATTGGATGACATCCATCATTATAGTGCCTTTAGGGCTCTATTGTCATTGAACAAGTTACCTTTTTCGAATGGAACCACCTGGTAAAATTTCATACTATTTAGTGGACAACTGGTTGTAGTTATGACACTTCAAATCTTAAGTTAAATTTTTCCATGGCATAAAACTGACAATTTGATCTCTCACCAGCAAAGCTAATAACTCAAATGGGCTGATGAAATATGCAAGTTCTAAATTCACAATAAAGTTGAAGTTAACAATAATATGTGATATTTTGCTATTAGCATTACCCATAAATTTTAAAACTGGAATGAAGTGTCATCTTCATGATGATTTTTTTGTGTTAAGACCATGTTCAGTTGTTAACCTGCGGAATTTCACTATTTCACTGAGTGGTTTTTATTCTAGATGAGAGTAACCAATATCTAGCTAAAGTTGTTGCTTGCTTTATTTGTGCAACTTGCAATGCAATGAATGCCTCCAGCAAGTGGGTAATGCTGTCCTTTATCACACTAGCTAGTGTGAACCAGGTACGCGATTGGGCAAAAACATCCCGAATCTACTATTGTGATGGGTGGAATTCTAAGATGGTATTCTTGATGGGCCATTTAAGTGTTATGTAAAATGACTAATGGTTGTTTTTATGGCCTTTCCTACCCTCAATTTAAGGCAATGCGAGTTCTTACGGACATCTCCCCTCCCAATCTTACACAAGTTGTCGTAAATTGCGGGAGGGATGAGCAGGGTGAAAATTTTTCATGAATAATATTTTGTCTAGTGTAGGCTTCTCATTGGAGTACTAAATGCAATATTTAGCTGTAGTGATGAAAACAAAACGTCGTATTATCATGTGTTGCAATTTGGCACCTGGGACTGTGCAGATCAATTCATTCTACCTGTCGTTGCAGGGTTTGGCTTGGAAACAGTGGCAGGAAAATGAAATGCTATTTACTGCAGTAATTTTCTAATCTGAAATAATTACAATCAGGGCATGTGAAAAATATACCTGGTGGAATTATTGGATGTCGTAAGTGCTCACCGTGTGGATTTTATTTTCTCTGATTGGAGGGATTAATAATACAAATACCCTGACGGCAAGCTAGAAGTCTACTAGACTTAGTTACAACAGCTTTTTATTCAAATTTGCAGTGCGGTAACAAAATATATTCATATTTAATAAACATTTCCTAGAGGAAAGCTGTCTTAGCTACATAAACAATATTTGCGCCAAATTTTTCAAAAAAGCGTTAATATATTGATCTCACTAGTAACCAAAATATTTTTTTTCAAAATTAAATGATTTTGGATCCTCATTATCTCAATTTATGAGAAGAGCTCAACCCCCTCCCCCATTTCACATCTTGCCTACTACTTATATGACCCCTTGAATATCACTGCTGGGAATTAACTTCCTTCTTTCTGAATAAGTTTTCTTGTGTTTTACTACTGGGTCTCATGACCTGGTTTACAACGCGAGAAAAATCCAGCATCGTTTGCTGAAAATTCTCCCCTTCAACTCTGATTATCTGCTAATATTATTACTGTGATGGACTATACATTTTTCTCACCAGAATACCCGTATTTTTTATTCTTTTTCAGAGATTGGATTATTATGGTGGATAGTGCACTGCCTTGACGTGCAAGGGGCTGTGCTCAATTCTTGGGATGCTGTGTAAATTGGGATTGCAGTTCTCTGTCCAGTGGATGCAATATTAAACTGTGTGACCTGTTCACATCTTTTAATACACCTATCCTTCACCTTTATTTTCCTTACTCCTGATTGCTGTCCAAGGTCTCCTTACCTACCTACTTTTATGGTCCCCAGGGGCATTTTCTTTTCGGCTCTCCAGAAATTGTGTTCATCTTCCATTTATGATGGAGCCGATTATGATCAATTACAATACTTTCTCTAAGTTGCATATGCCTCAGTGAGTAGTGATTTAGGATCCAATGGCAAGGTTCACCTCAGACGAGAGGTATTGTGCTGAGAAGGTCGCCATTGCAAGTTCGAGAATAGAGCAGTGTGCTATCATACACGCCTACCTATTTGAAGAGGATAAAACATGACCCAGTTTAACGAATTTGACTTCACCATCAGTGTGAAACATATCTCAACATCGTGTGTAAATACCTGGCAGTTCATATAAGGCTGTTCATCAGGAGAGAGGTGAAAATATTATGGGTAATAATAGGAAAATAAATGTACATTTGAGTGTTTTGGTTTGACTTGCCTTAGTGAAAAAATATGAGGACAGGAAAGGATGTTATATTGAATGCTGAAGTTAGTCACAAATTCTTAATAATAATCGAGGTTAAAGTGGTGCTTTGTGACATTAGGTTTTGATGTAGCTGTGTATGAGAAATCAGTGCTACTGCATGCCCCAAGATTTGTTTGTGCTGCTAAAAGTTTTCTTCTGAGTTCACTCGTGTTCTGAAATTTGTGATTGGGAATTGGTGACTTTCAGAACCTAATTTTACATTTGGTATGCTCGAAATGTTCCAAGACCAGTGTGGTGGAGCATGAGGGAAACTTCTCAGTAAAACCTTCTTGATAACCTTAAAATTTCGCCAATTCAAAACTCCTTCAATTTAGAATGGGGCCCTTACAACCATGTGTTAAACATGGTTGTAAGTCACTGTAGGTACGAGATAAGTAGGGCATGGAGAGAGTCATTACTTAATGCTATTTGATATATAACCACAGTAAGGGGAAAAATGGCGACCTTAATACTTATTTATTCTGTAAGCCATGAGAAACAAAGTTCACTTATTCAAAAAGCCGTCTCACAGAATGTGTATGCTCAACGCTTAAATTTGGATCTTCGGTTAACTGCCAATATCATCATCAAGCCCATTATGGCTGCTGATGAAAGAAAACATTTTTATGGCTAAGGAGAAAATAAATAAAATATCAGTGGGCATTGGGAAGTGTCTCATATGTAATGTGTGATCACCAAAATTAAATTTGTAATAATATGTATCACTGATACTTCGTTATCCTTGTGGCATATTGTTTTTTTTTTTTTAAATAAAACCAATGGATATTTGTGGAAAACTTTTATGATGCTATATCGCAGGAAAAAGATGAGGAGAAGCATCATGTAGGCATGGAAGGAACCATGTCATATTTTTAGGGCTTAGCTTTGAAGGTATTTTAAAATCTCCCCAGTTGTCATAAACCCTGCGCATTTTCCTAGTGTTATTGATCTAATCATGACAATGGTCTATTCCATGAGAATTTAAAGCTTCACGTGATACAGCTGCAATTATGTTTTGGGAAAAGAACATTTTCTGCTGAGAGTTGATTTACTGCTTAGGACTGTCTGAATAGGATAGGTTGAGCCATTTTTAAATAATTTAAAATTTTCTGCCATATTTTCACTCTGCAAATTACTTCTGAGTAAATGATTTAAGGATTACTTCTGAGGGTACATTCTTATCAATGTTAGGGGGGCATAACGTTGCTACTGTGGAGGAAGGAACATGTTGGTGATCTGTTGATCATTAAACTACAAGATTTGGACTGAGCCTTCTGAGTTCGAAGAGGACTGGCTATGCTGTCGTAGAATAATTGGAAAATTTCTGCCATATTTTCAGTCTGCGAATTACGTCTAAACAAATGGTTACGAGTGTATTCTTATCAATGCAAGGGGGGGCACATCATTTCTACTGTGGAGGAAGAAACTGTTGGTGATCTGTTGATCATTAAACTACAAGTACAATGTACATATTCATTTTGATGGCAAGTGTTAATCTATGTTATATACTTATTTTGCACTGCGGAGCATATATACCTATTTGAAGGTATTATTTTTTAAATGCTGTATAATGACTCCACGCTCTTTACCCTGAGCAATGCTTTACCATGCTTTAATTTGCACTCTATTGCATTGTGCTGATGAGAATTTAAAATTACATGTTTATTTCTTTCATTCAATATTATTAAGGAGGTTTAACACCCAGGTGTTAACTTTCATTTTGCGTATTATTTATTGTTGGTTCCCTAGTATTTCTGTAGTATTGAAACTATTAATAGATTTTTGGTCATAGGTGAAGCATACTGATATGCTATTATGTAGTGGCTTCTGAAAATTTACTTTTGTTTGACAAAGTTTTTTTATATAAAGCTCAGGAACTTAACTGTAAAGCCAGATTATTTTCTTTTTGTGGCCCCTCATCTGTTTTTAAGCGATGATTTAGGTTTTACATTTTGTTTCAAGTGGGGGATTGAGTCAATCAAGGTGAATTTCAATTGTTCTCATTGTTTTTTCTTTTCAATTTTAGGTTCTGGCTGCCTATCATATGAGGAGTCCTGTGGTGCTACATATGTAAGTTCACTTATTTTAATGAGATAGTTGATGTCAGTGTTTTATTCAGTATTTGGGAGGAGGTGAATTTCATTATTTTAAAGATGTGTGAAACTGTTTTCTTTAAAAAAATTCATCTGTATTGTAGCAGATCAATTATTTTTTCCAGTAATTATGGTGTAATGTATCTTTCTTGAGGTGCCATGTTGAATATGTAGCTTTAAAAGGAAAATCTTTTGCCTTTTGATGGAAAAATGGAGGATCTGTTGTCAATATTCTCTGTATATCCAGTTTTGTTCCAGCTGTAATTATATGTTATTACAATTATGTTTCATTATGTGACATTTTATCTTTTTGTTTTTTTTAATATGGAAATTCCGATAGGTGTTTTTTTTATAAGTTCATTAGAACTTATCTTTGGTAGTTAGCTGCTCAGAAAATTATTTTGAGTGATGAAAGCTGTCTGAAATTGATAGTAAAAATAATATTTCCAATGAGATGGGAAATTTTAAATGGAAGGGTTTATATAACACTTTTTAAAAATCTCTCTTTGCTCTCTGAGAATGCTAAGAGTTTTAAGAAAAAAACAAATTATTCTATTAGATATAATGTGAAAATTTATGGCAAATTTTCCCAGAAAATTTTGTGAGTTTTTCTGCTATCTTGCTTAAGAGAATTATTCTGATGAACCTATCAGCTTGTGAGCCAACGCTGCTGCCTCAGTGACATTACCATGAGTAAGTCACGTGCTTACTCATGACACTGACATGAGTAAGCACGTGAACTGTCATAAGTCACTTTCAAACTTGTCCACCAGCTTTTGCTGTATATATCCAATTACTCCTAGCAATTGACCAACTGCTCTCAACATTGGCTCTGAAATCACTTGCTCAAAGGTCCTTTTTTTCTCATCTTCATAGTTGAGTTGAGTGAAAAACTTCCATAACCTTACAATGTTTCTCAGGAAAATTCTTCATTGATCTTCAAGCTCCATCCAATGGTTTAAATATGTTTTTGTGTCTGTTAAACGCCCTATGTAAGTGAGAAAACTGAAAGAATTATGAGATTTGTTTTCCTTGAGGTGATGTGTGGCACCTAATTAAATGCTGTCAAGGGGTTAAATTCTAAAATTTATCATAAGTGAGCATTCATGACTTGAATCCGGAAGAATTAATGTTTTCTTTTAAAATGTTTTTATTAAAACACAGTAAATTTAAATCTTTAATTAGATATGCTAATGTCAATTGTATATTTTAGAGTTGTTACTCAGTCTCATTTTTATAAAATCTGGTGTATAGTAGCCGTAAGATGAAATAACCTTTTCATTAACTTAATTCTAGCTAAATGTTAAGATTTATGTACAGTTGAGCACCTTAAATCCGGCATGGTCGGGACTCGAGCGATGCCGGATTAGGGATTTTGCCGGACTACGGGTGCTGTGGTGGTAACCAGCATAATTATGGGGTCCGCGATATTTTTAATGAGGGAATTCGATAAATTATAACAACTTCAATTAAGTTTGAATAAATTCTGTATATTCGACAAGTAATTCGAAAAAAAAAGAAATAAACTTCTTCTAAATTAACAAAAACAAAATCAGTCAACCGGCAGTCTCGCAAAACGGTTTGAGTGTAAGGAATGCGTATAACATATAAACGTGTTGCTGGACATCAAAGAGTATATACAGTAGATAAGTCAAAATTTTACATGGCTTCCAATTTTCCTTTCAATCCTTATTCCACTGTGTTCAATACGATTCAATGAGCTGTCTGCTGTCCACGCCGTGCCGTCAACGCTCGGTACAAAGCAAACATGCGCGCGTCATGCAAGGTAAGACACTGTCCACTCCGTGACGCCACACACTCGCGTCTCGGCAATGACGTACAATGTAGTGATGTCTTCAATTTGCGGAATAAACTCCTTCATTGCGCACAATAAGTAATATAGACAACATTGTATGCAAAAAATCTTCCGATACTCGTACTTGAATGGGAGAATTTTTGTTAGAATGGGTTACAGTTTCAGTAATTACGAAGTAAATGATTCGGCAAAAAAGTTTGTTTTCCGCAAAGTACGCCTTGGAAATGTTGCCGGATTACGGGTGTTCCCGGATTAGGGATTTCCGGATTAAGGGTGCTCAACTGTATATCACTCCAGACTTAGTCAATACCTTTTTTATTTATGAGAGAATGTACTCACTTCATTTTTCACTAAGAGAAAATATTTAACAATAGGTTAAATTCAGGCCTTGAGGAATAATTTTTTAATTTATTCATGTGAGGGTTCTCCACTTACATTTTCTTTGCCATCTGCAAGCTATGTTCACCCTCATGCCTCTTATCTTTTCTGAGAAGAGGAGAAGTTAATTGTAAATCTAATTTGAGTTTGTTAAAGTGTCTTATTGCCAGTGATACTTCAAAAGAAATTAATGAATTTGATGGTAAACAACCACAATTTGGTTTTAAAATGTATTTAATTAACCATTTTTAAATGCCAAGTATTGTAGTCTGATGTTTTAATTTTCTTCTTCACAGATTTTCTGCTGGACTCCTCTGTACTATTTATTCATTCTCCAAACTGAGATACCTGGAGTACCTCGTGACATTCCTTGTGTTTGCCAAATGCCTTCTCTCACTGAATATTTTGATAGATGCACTGTCTTTGTTACATTGGAACTTTTCTCAGAATTCTTTTGCTTCAGAATTCAGCAAAAAGTGTCTTATATCATGGGTACATGATGTACATTACATAGAAACATTTCATAACGATTATAATAAACCATATCAAAAATGCTAAATATGTTTTCATCTTTCTCTTTCCATAGCATTAAGAGTATTGGTGCAGAAGTGCAATGTATTTAAAACAGTTTTGCAAAATAAGATGCTCAGTGGTATAGTCCTATATATTGAGCTTATGTGCATGTAGAATAATCCTTGGCTATCATGTTGAGTGTGTGTTTCATTCATTAGTGATTCTCTGAGCCCAAGTGGCTGGTGGGTATTTCACACGAGTGACAGCAATTTGTTATTTAAATAGCTTTGAAAAATTTAGGAATTGGGAAATGGCTACACCCAAGGAGGAGTGAGTAATCACATTGACATCATCATGATTTAATCTCAGGGTCACAGTGCAAAAGTCGCCATGACATTTTGTGGGGCCAAATTGGTCCCACAAAATGATGTCCTTTGTGACTCACTTTGACATCACTTTGACTTGAAATGACCTCTGTCATGTTGACATAAAAATGATTCCTTTTGACTCTTGTGATTGTTAGACTTTTGTGTTCGTACTGGTGTAATGCCTGGGAAAGGTGGGTAAGCAACAGCTGGAAATTGTAAAGGCAGTTGATAATTAGATTTGGAAAATTTGCAAGACCAGCATTTCGTTACATTGGGCGCCACAGTTCATATTTGAACTACATAAGTGTTATTATTGTACCGAATTTAAAATGCTATTTATCGCTTTCCAATTTACATCATTCCACTCAAAATAGGCATTAAGTTATGAAGTTAAAGTGTTATGTGTTATCTGATTGCTTGATAGGAGCAAAAAAAACAAGGTATTTTGGAAGTTAATTGTAGACATCACCGCGACGTCAATGTAACACCGCAGTGATGCCATAAACCTAACTCCATATTTTTTCATGTGAAACTGTCAGAATGGTGAGAAATCATCTGTTGCTTAACTAATATTGACCATTATGACTTTCTCACAGTAAATTTTCGAAGGTCAAATTTTTGGTCAATCTTAGACAATTAGAGTCAACAACAAACTCATAACCAAAGACTTACCTTTTGCACATCATATTGGTATCAAAATGGAGTCATCGAGACTTCACTTCCTCCTTGGGCAGTATCTTCATGCACTCTACATGATATACTACTCCACACTAAAGTTTGTTTTGAAGTAAGGTCTAAAATTACGTGTTCATACTGTGGAGCAATGGGAATACTTCAAAAGGAAAAAATCCATTAAAATGGCTCTACATTTGTTGAACAGCTGTATTAAAAGTTTTAAAAAATAAATGGCCCTTGAAATTGGCACATGTAAAGTTCTGAAGGGATTGATGGTCGAAACTAATAGTCTAAAGAAATAATTATGCACAAATTCTCCAGCTATTAATGACAAAGGATGACAAGCATGACCAACATAGCCTATGTATGATGGCAACATTTCCCAAGAGAGTAGATCATATGAAAACATGTATTTGAAAAATTACTAGTTATTAGATAATTGGTTAACAGTTGGTTACGACCACTGCTCTAAACTGGCATGCCTCCTTAGCCAATTTATGGGACATGTATACATGAAATATATTTTGGTCAAGATTCTCTGTTTCACACCAGTAATTAAAGGAAAATCAGGAAATGATCCCTGCCTCTCAGCCGTCCAGGAGATGATGGAATTTGTAATTTCTATACTTGCATGAGGTTTATCACCCAGTTGGGAAATGTGCCAAGAAATGTCACTGGAATGAAAATCAAGCCAAGGTGATGGATAGGTAGCACCGAGACAGGATCAAATTGTGATGAGAAGTATGAAACAAATTACTCTGGTGAGGAAAGTCATTTAGTATTTCGTTAAATGATTTCATGACTAATACGCCTGAAGTCCTGGTAGTTGCAGGAAGATAGCAATTAGATAATGGTATTCTGGGAGTTACGGGAAGGACCAGAGCAAATGTATAGTACATGTTAATTCTTTGGAATTTTGGGGTCGAAGAGCATAACTTCCAAATACAATTTGCCCTGTGAATGGCCTGGAGACTTATAGTAGGGGGTGTTAGAACATCAGCCATGAGAGGAAATAGGAAGAATGAAGGTAGATAAAGACCACAGTAATGGTGTCTTATGTTAGTGTCCTTCATGTTTTTATCTTTCTGTTTTTCAATAGTGGAGTGCAGAAAGAAGAAACTTTTTTCCTCTCAGCATAGCCAGGTATTTCTCTTAATTTGTCACTTCTGACAGTATAAGAAATAAACCTCATAGTCTCTTTAAAATCCTGTCTTGCTCTGGAACTTGCCTAGTATGAACTTATCAAGTTGTTAAGTCTGTATGTTGGCTCAGTCTCTCTAGTGGATCCCAACCTAGTCCTTCCTTTGGCTATGTGACACTTAATGTTCACTAATTGCAGTTTCTAATAGATCATGCAGCTTTCTATTGAGCATACTTTATTTCCTTTTCAAAGAGAATCTTTCCATGCTGAGTACCTAGTGAAGCATATTATTTTATCAGAGCTAAGTCTTGAGGTTCAGTGTTGAAAGATTGGCATGGGAGGAATGTCTAGGAGCTCAAATTTAGAATCCTGGAGTTAAAGCATAGCAAGAAAGGTGTGTCGACATTTGCAGTAGATTTCAAGTACCTTCAAATACTAATTAAGGTAATGAGAGTGCGACAGTTGAAGGAAGATACGAGTTTCAATGCAATATCAGTAGAAGCTGCTGCGGTGGTTTTCGGAATTGATGGATGGTGAGTATTGGTGGTATTGCTGTGAAGTGGTTAAGGAAGTTGGTTTGGTGAAATGTTGAATCAACAAACTAAACATTTCTCATGGCAACTATTAATGAAATTAAAAGCTATAGAAAATAGTGATTAATAGCTTTGATGATGATTTCTGCTTTTAACAAGAGGCATCAGATGAGAGTGCAGTAATAATGGGATGAATGAAATGCCCTGCTAATCAGTCAGTCTGGCAAGTAATTTAAACTACATACTTGAAAACATGATACCATCTGCAATAAAATGTGAAAGACATTCGCGCACAGTGCACACCAAACTTATTACGAAAAAATGTTTTACATAGACGGGGTAACTGTCGCCATGCCTCGTGGTAAAGCATTAGGACAAATAATTTGAACAAAATATTTGAATTAGCAATTGAAACTTCTATCTACGATTAATATGGCTTAGTTGAGTACTGTACCGATGACTTATAAAATTAGCCTCATATTCATTAAAGAATTCTGCCTTAGGCCTCTGTTACTGTGGGGTTGACAGTGCGAATGACTTGGGTGATAACCACTATTTCGTATTTATCATGCCTTCAGTCTCTGGTGAACCCCAGTAAAATGAACGAGCTGGGCCATTAGGGTGGATGAAAATTACTCGAACCAGCCTTACTACACTAGTGAATGCCATAAGCGTTGAATAAATCTGTTCAAACTTTTGTCGTTTTAGCAACTGGAACTGATAGTCGTATTTGTGAAAACATAAATATGAAACAAGTTAGCGTCACATTTGCGTGCACAGGCATGCTCGTTTAATATCAAATTAAGTTGAAATAATAAAAAAAAAAATATTTCACGTCAAACTTCCCAAAATAAGAACTTAAAATCTTTTTTCATTTTTTTAAATTTTAATAATTCGAATGAGAATATCAGGTGATGGAGAATTAATATAGTTGTGTGACTTTATCATTTGCGTTGATTAGTTACGTGCTCATTTTCAAACGCGCTGAGAGACTGCTGGGAGTTATCCGTCGCGGGCAGGTCAACCCCTGAGGGAACTGATCGTTTCCTAGCTCGTATTACTTTGAGATCCAGTGCTATTGGGTAGCATTTGAACTGTTCGCAATTAAGTAAAGTTCGCGAGTGCCATTATACCCTTTGATTCAAACGCTGGTTTTCCTGCTGTGATTCCGGTCAAGTGATCCAGAACTGCCCGTGTATAGTTTCTCAGGCATGTGAACTTAAATTGCTCTTCTGTACACCATCACGTTTCCTGCGTATATTTCTCACGAATGGTGTGTACATCTTATACGATTTACACCGTTGACTTATTTCCTGATTCTCCTGGTGATGGTGCATACCTAATACCGTGTTGGTGGTAAGTAAATTTAATTAGCAGCATTTCCGTCAACTGTCCTTTCTAATGGCACCTTAAGATTTAGGTTACTATTTATTTCTATTGTGATACTGCTTCATATTTGATATTGAACGTGAATTAGTGGTTCCAAATGATTAGATTTTATTTTACGACCCGGGATTTTTCGAGGGCCAACATCTACAGGTGGTCATAGAAGGTTGACATCCTGAAACTGGCAATACTTGAACCCCGAGTCGTGCAATCAAAATTATGAATATCGGAGATTAAGGAACGCGTTATTTCGAAAGAATCCCTTGGTACAACCCCATTTTTCATCTTTTATCCCATTAGAATAATTTCAGTTATGTCTATGGACCATCAATAGCACTTAACTCTGATAGCTACCTTAAAATAATTGCTGTAAATTGCACACGATATTATGATTTGGTTACTATGGTTACCATTTCTTTCGCAACCTATTGTGAGGAATACCACGGCCAATTCAACAGATTAATATCATTGCGATGTCGACGTTATTGAAGTCTATCGTTTTAACTTAATACGCAGTGAAACTACCAATTTTTTTTACTTCACCTATCTCACCTATCTATTGCTCGTGAGGTAGTTTTCGACGAGTGCTTCAAGTGATAATTGAATCGTGGTTCCCAGTTACATGAGACTCGTCTTTGCTGTCATGTGATATACATTGTAATCCCACGGTAAATACCTTTTTAGAACGGATATCCTGACTGTTCTAATGCTTGTCCAAGCCGGCCGTTTGGGAATATGAGGACTATTGGATAAGAACCGCATTCGAGCAAAAAGCCTCATCGCTGAATTTAAAATTGTGATTTTTCAACTGGGCGAAACACTTGCTCGTAAGGGGCGCTAGATAGTGTCATTCGTTTCGTACGAACTCATTTATTTATTGTGAGATCAGTCTTCCTGATTGCATCCCTGCAGCTTCACTATCCTGTGTATATAATCTTTGTTCACTATCATTGCTGCGGGAAGTCTTGGCAGCGTCCTAGGTATAGGAATTCTATTGAAAAAATCTGTTATCGATGGAAATCGAAGCCGAGCCCTCGGGATGGGCAGCCAATACTCCATCATGCGCTAACAATATAATAGGGTTCCGCTATTAATAATTGATTGTATGGTTTTAAATAGAGTTCCGTTTCGGGTGAAAATTTCCTCGAGGCCAGAAATTGGATGCTGCCGACAGTAGCAGAAATATTAACACAGTACTACGCCGTGCTGTGGCGTACATTAGGGCATTGGAAAAAAAACCTTGAATTTTCTTTATTTTGGTTATCTTTCGCCGGAAGAGACTAAGACGACTTGTTTCAATGGTTCTGATAGCTGTGCGTCGTGCCGGCTGGCTCTATAAACTGAGATCCGCAACTCTTCTCCTTCACTCGCTTCACTCGATCACTCACGCGATCAACTTCCCTCGACCAAGTTCGTCGAGAATCTTTACGCGAGCGCCACCATGTAATGTACGTTATTCCATGGGAAATATACAGCGGCAGGAAGCGGCACTAAGGTGGTAGGAGATTCTTTACGATCATTTATTCCGTCCCTTTTAAGGGATAGCTCCAATGATAGCTCAAATGATCGCTCGAAATTGATCGTGTGACTCGAAGAAAGTCAGGGATAGCTCCAGCGATAGGGATCCTTATCGCTTTTTCCATCACAGGACACGTCCCTTTTTCCGTCCCTGGAGGCATCGCTGACTCCACCATTTAGCCAATCAGAGCGCTCAGCCGCAAAGAGCGACTCTTACGCCACGTTCGCCTTTCAATGGAATGAGAGTAGTAAACATAGAAATGATGCGAAAAGGAACGGAAAAAATGATGGAAAAAGGAACGGCCAAAATGACCGTGTGATTCAGAAAATGATAGCTCGAGCTATCATCATCACGGTCCCTGAAAAGCTGTCATTGGAGCTATCCCATAAAAGGGACGGAAAAAATGATCGTGTGATTCAGGCTTTATATACAGATTTGCATGAAATTTACGCCTACTTAATGGTAATATGTGTAGATGAAAGCGAAAATATTTCATGTTAACGATTTATTTTCTCGGAAATTTAATGCTATTGCTATTTTAACTCGTAGTCCTATGGAACTTGACATATATTTCGAAATAATTCAATGGCGTATTTACAGATTTTCTCCTAATCGCGAAAACAGGGGTTTAATATTATTATAAAGGTTCCTTTATTAATATCATGGTATCATGCGGAATAAAAAACGCGTAATTACGGATGATTTTCGCCTAAGTTTGGGATTCCGCGCTGAAAACCCAAGTAAATTCCAGTGATACAAGTTGGACGTTAATTTTGAAAGATAATATTTTCGTCATTTATATTGCAACATGTATGGTTATTTCCGACGCATAAATAGCTGCACTTGTGTGAAGCGTTGTCCAAGATTTTTTTTCTTGAAAAGATATTAAAACAAGCACCCAAGTGACTTACGATTCGCGACCCAACCACCTTAAATTCTTATCTCAATTGAAGGTACTGCCGCCGTGTATACACGGGCAAACGCTTCTTGCAGTTACAGGCCCCTGTAGAAGTATACTTGATAAATTTATCTCTTTAGGCAATAGCATCGTTGAATATCAATCAATTCTACTTCTTGCTCAAACAATCACGACGTTTACCAATCGAACGCAGATCGATTTTGCCGGTTCAGCTCGGTATGGTAAACGCTGAAGTGCTAGTGGGATCGATATAAGTGATAAGTGGGCTAACTCGGCCCGCTTTCTCTGCCCGTCTGAGATTTCAAATCGACATGATTATGAACCGATTCAAATCGATATTTCAATCGATTTCGGTATGGCAAACCAGGCGGTCCGAGTCGGCTGGCTTAGAATGTTCAGATCGGTCCAAGTTCATATCGATCTGTGTTCGATTGGTAAACGGAGTGGATGTTACATGTGATGTATATACATCGATTTAATACTGAATTGCTATACACAAACATTGAAATTTCACAAAGGTAAACTCTTCATTTATGATAATTAATATGGATAATATTATACTTGTTTACCCTCCTATGCCCATGAAATGCGAAACTAATAAATTGAAGAATTAATAAAGATGAAAGTAAATTGCTATATTTTTTAACTAATAAATTGAAGATTCATGTTTGTATGTGTATTTGCGAAGAATATAGACTCAATTAATATACGCGGCGGATTTGTTGTTTTCCTAGCGGAAGTATATCGTCTTTAATTCTCAAATGCGTATGGTCGAAATGTTAAATCATTGTTCTAATACGTACTTTTCTCTTGGGTAGAAAAGTTTCGTCGGTTCATTCAGTCCTCAAATGTCTTGGCTCGCTCGAGAGATCCGCGCGTCTCATCTCTCCTGGTTTTCGGAGGAAAGCGAGATATAGATTTCAGACTTAGGCGAATGTTGAGTAGAATAGAATTTTATTTACTTCCATCCGCAGAACATTACATTTTAAAAAACAAAAAAAATAATTAAACATATCAACGGGGGCTTTAGGTGGGCTCCAAGGTCAAGACCTGAATTGGGCCACCATCAGTGTTTAACATGTTCCCTTCACATTCGGTTAGCTGTGAAATAATGTACTTCTAATTTCAATTACACAAAATCGGAAGATGACAGTTACCATCTTCATAAAACAGAACCTTTAACCATTTTAAAAATTTCAATTTATTTGGGCTGCGATAAAACTTTTAATTCAGTTGAATAAAAACAAAAAAATGTGGACATTTGAAAAACATTCAACAATTTCATTTGACATAAACTTTCTTTGGACATTTTACAAAATTTTAATTTGCATTTGGTTAGCAGTGATATTGTACACTTTCGTAAACAGAATAATTAGAAAAAAGGGACAACGTTTCTATAAGGCAGCCATTCCTTGACCATTGTCAACATTTTAAAATAAGATTTGGGGCAGTTTATGACGTAGTATCAAACCAATGCGAAAATAATGAATGCTGGTTGGTTTTAGTGAACTTACCTGAATATTAGCCAAGTTAGGTATGGTTTATACACTGAATTGATAAATATGTAGATTTAAGGTCGGTTCGGCGAAATGAAAAATAAATTTCTGAAGTTTGTCTCAAATTTACCCCGATTTACGATAGCGGACATGTCCATTGGGGCTACCTCAAGATTTGCTTGCTCGTGTTGTTTCTGAAAATTTAATGGAGGCCGCTGATATATTTATTTCTGCATAATCGGAAATCGTATGGTGTCATAATTTACCATCGGGTGCTGATACGCATGCCAAACGATCCAGTAATAAATAAATTAAGTCTATTCTGTCCTGGAGACATTAAAGGTATGCATATGGTATATAAAGTGCTATTCAGAAAAAAATTGTAAATTATACATATTTTATCAACAATTCCGATTCTAAAGCCTCTTTTTGCATCGCGCTCTGAGTATCTATCAGTGATTTATAATCTAGAGTCTGTTGAAGTAATTTCTGTGGGCTATTGGTCAAGTTGATTAGGTATGAATGGACCTTAACTAGTAAACTCGCTGTCGTAGAAAGTGGAATGCGATGGCCGTCACGTGCACATTTTTTTCAGTTAGGTAAAGAGCGCGCGTTTTTTTTTTTAACCGTCGTGAACTCAGATTCGGACAACGGCGTAGTGCTGTTCATGACTGGTTGAGTTATCGTATGACGTTGCGCAATTGTATTTCGCTCATGGATTCGATCTTTGGAATTATTTTGCTCTTACAATTACGGGACAACTTGTTTGCCTTCTTAAAGTTAAGATGTGTCATCTCTTGAGAATCGTCCTTGTAAAGGAAGCGCACTACATTTGGGATATCGGACGGGCGAATGTACCTATAGGCACAGTCTAAACTTTGTCTAAATTATGTCTAAACTATGTCTAAATTATGTCTAAACTATGTCTAAACTATGTTTAGACTGTGCTATGGGTAATTCAGCCCTGTTGAAATTCATTTCGGATGACATTACCACCAGTTTACCATCTCAAGCATCTGTTAGGAAAATATGATTATTTGAGCCATCATGTCATGTGCAGGTGGTCTATCTTAATGATTGGAGAGGGCCGGCCAACTACCTCTCGGTCTGGCAACCTTCGGAGGCAGCCACTTACGGCTCCCAAGGAGGGGACGGCATAGCGCATAGGATACGAACAATATAATTTTTGCCTAACGACATAGGCAACACAGTACATCATTCTAGTCTTTATTACATTTAATTAATAAAGAGTTGAGTTTGTTTTTGTTAAGTTTAGAGGATAGGGGACCCGATTCGGCTGAATGCCCGAGGGTTCTGTAAGTCCAGTGTCCTTCGGCATATCAAAGCTGCAAGGCTTAATTTCGCTTCCGTGACAATTCCTTAACGATTTTTTTTTCATTTTATTGCACGAAATCCAATGTTCTCTTTATTTTCACTGCTCATTGACATTCTCCATTGTACTGCCTACGATATCTTCTCAATTATGACATCACCTACTCATATTTTTCTCCGCTTAATTTATGCCATCATTTTCCCTTCCTCACCTGCCATATCTTCACACGTGAGTGGCTCGATTTTTTTTTATTTTCCTGGTTTTTACGTTTCAAAAACATTCATCATCATCATCTGGTGTTCTGTCTGCTGGCAGGTCCCGCATACCACTGCTGTCTCCATCCGCTTCTGCCCCGAGCTTCCTTCTTTGCTTCGTCATAGCTGATGTTCTTCACCTGATCCAACCAATTTAATTCTTCTCCTTCCTCTCTTTTTCTTTCCTTCAATTGAACCCTCAAGTGCCACAGTTATTATACTTTTCCCTCTCATCACATGGCCCAACCAGTTTCCTTTCCTTTTCCTTATTTCCTTTAGGAGCGATCTTCCTTCTTTTACTTTGCTCAAAACCTCTTCATTTCTCATCTTATCTACCCATCTTACTTTTCCCATCCTTCTCCACACCCACATTTCATAAGCTTCTATTCTATTCCTTTCCCTCTTACCTAATGTCCACGCTTCACATCCATACATGAAAACGCTCCATGAATAACACTTAGCTAGTCTCTTTCTCTTCACCAAATCCAGGCTTTTACGGCATTGCAAGTTTTTCTTCTGGCTGAAAGCCTCTTTTGCCATTGCTATCCTTGCTTTTATTTCTGCAATACTTCTCAGGTCGTCTGTCACCATCGTTCCTAGGAACCGGTAGCTTTTCACTTTTCCTATTACACCTTCATTTATTTTCACACTCGTATAATTTTCACAGTTTACTGGCATCACCTTTGTCTTTCCTTATCAAAAACATTATTAGTCCATAACTAATCATTATTATATCATTATTAGTCCATAATTATTTTCTTTCTTGGAATTTTTATTCATATGATTTGTCCCAACAATGTGAGTTGGAATCTTTACTCTTGGCCCCTTTTTAATTTTGCATACATTTTTGACTTCTAAAATTTTACTCCCAAAGCCATGAACACTTATTCCACTTCTGACCAAAATGCCACCTGGTAAATCTATACTACTGATTGATTGTAATGCTTGCCCAAATACATTTTTCATGCCTATCTGCTCCTGGGAAATTCCAATGGTTGGTCAGTTATTTGGGAGCTGATGGCAAGCTGAGGTCATGTACGACATTTTGGATATGACTGCTGGCAAAAGAATTTTTTGAGGGTTGGATGAGGAGTGAAGAGAAACCCTGCGCAGGCATTAGCCTACTCTTCACTAAGGCTATTAAGTGGTCCAGTTTTCCATCCGATGCATCCCACTGAGTACATCACTGTTACTTATTTTCCATTGACCTGCCAAAAGCAGCACATAAGGTCTTTTACATGGTATAACATTGATATGCAGTAATTGACAGACGCACACAACCACATCCTATTGGAGGAAAAATCAACCCAGGAAGGACTCAAACCCACGGCTATTAGGTGAGCAGACCAGGAATTGAACCTACTGTGAGGGGCCAGTAAAGGCTCTCCACAAGGTACCCAAGTAGGCATCAGGGTTCTACTGAAAAGTCTATGCCCCAGCCAAAAATAGAAATCTAGCCCTCCAGATGGAAAGGCAGTACTCTACCCCTAGGTGACACGTAATGTTTAAATGTTAAAGATAACACAAAAAAGTAACACTCGATGGTCGATAAGTGTTTGCTAACAAAAAGTGCTCCTCCACACTATAAAAGCACTTTGAGAGAAGGAAATTCCTTAGCTGCCTATGAGGACATTGTAGGAATATTTTTTAAATGCTCTGGAAGGGCTTTATACAATTTAACAAAGATTACTCTGGGACTAGAAGAAGAGACCTTGAAGTTTTGCTGTACCACATGTAGATCTTTTGTTTGTCTAGCATAATGGTCATGGTAACAGTCATTTTTAACAAACAAAGGCATATTTTCCCCAGCAAAAACCAATGTTTTATAAATATAAATAGATGGCACAGTAAGCAAGCACAATTTTTTTTAGCAGTGGTGTGAATTGATTCCTATACTGGACCTAACATTAGTATAAAAACTTCTATGGTGAATGAAGTCAAGAGGAAATCTAAACTCTCAATGTTTCATTTGGAGAACTTTTTACTGCGATCGCTCGTTGACTAAATGTTTCCGCTTTGGAGGAAAGGAGGGTACCGTGTATCATTGGTGATTTTGAAATAGGGTTCCTTTATTATCGCTTCCCCCGCATCATGTGCTATCAACTTAAATTCAAATGAACGTCTACGAGGACTGTCATCCCGTTTACTTAAAACCTTAATCTGTTCACATACTGTATCTATTCAATTCATCCCCACATTTACGGCGTTAACTCTAATACCGTCATCCAATCGCCGATTAACTTTCTTGAAAAATACAGGAGCAGGAGATAAAAATCAATAATCACCATACTTTTGGGAAACAATAATGGCTCAGTTTATTTATTTGAGCATGATTTTAAAACTCTAACCTTCTCAAATATTACGCTTATTCTATAAAACTAAAAATAGAGCTTGGAACCGCGGCAATTTCACCTTTATATGGGCATTCTGTGCCAAAACATTCTCCACTCTGCCAACCGTACGGCGCGGCAGTACGGCTGCAGCCGTCAGGAAGGACGGGGGAGTGCTCCCTGCGTAGTGCTGCCGCCGTGGCGAGTGTCGGAACTCTTACAGTTGTGTGTTTGTTCCTTGGGTACCTTTCTGTTAGTTCTGTTGTTCTGGTTCTGTTGATTTTTTTGGTATTGGGGATGGTGCTGCCTCCAGGATTTGTATCTCAATTTTCTGGACAAGGAATATTCGCACGGATTCTAATTGAAGGGTGTTATGTGGAACAACCGCGTCAATTAAAAAAGAATATTGTTTCCCCAATTGGTGTAAGATCTAGCTTAAGCTTTCCTTAATAATGGACTACCCTATGAATAGTGGATACCTCATTTATGCCATTGTTGCCAAATCTTGAGATTTTATAGTTGATGTGATAAATATCGTCGACATTTATTTCTCACTGTCTTTTTTATAACTGTTTGAAGACAAGCTTACGTCGGAAGTAGTAGCTTTAACTTCCATTCGCTATCAGAGGTGCATTGCCGCGTAATTCCTCTTTTTATGTCTCTGTGTCATACTGCTCCCTTTCCGCCTTCAGGGTGAAAGTAACTTTGAGAGAAAAACTTCATGAAATCATTGAGATAGCCGGTGTGATAGATTGCATTGGCCGCTCGCAGTCAATGTCAGCATTTCCTTTACATATGTCATCAGCCGAAATAGCTCAGTTGGGAGAGCGTTAGACTGAAGGTCTAAAGGTCCCTGGTTCAATCCCGGGTTTCGGCATATTTTTTTCTTTGCAACCTACAATTTTAAAATAATTTGTGAGTAGCATGAGGCTGCGAAATGGCTCTGCCACAGTTACTAGCTGCTTACGAGGCAACATATTGCGACGTATGGATTTGGCATGTGCGGAAATTCTCATCATCTTGTTAATCTGGTTGAACAACTCTTTAAGATGTTGTTTTTGCTGCTGCTGCAATGCATTTAGTGAATCCGATGTTACGTGGTCACTTTGATTTTGGGTTTAATAACAAAAATAAGACTGTCGGTTCCAGATGCCCTTTTTCCAGGCACCATAAGGAGTTGTAATAGCTGTAATGAGAACTTAATCGATCGTTGTTGGCCAAGAGACCTGGTTATTCATAATTTTGGCATACCAACTTATTTTCTCCTGGTGTAATTTAATAGAACGGACCGCATTTCTTGCCTACCATGTCTGTCCACTAACATTTTTCTAACTCTTAACGCAGTCATTATGGTCTTATATCGATTTGGGGGAAGAAAACTACACTTTAAACCTTTCTGTTCTACTATTTCCCTAATTTTATTCTCAAGATCTGATCTACATTGGAGTACGTGGGAGTTCTTAAGATATCGATAAATATTCGTCGGAAAATTGATTGGTTTTGAATTTACATGAAAGAATGAGTACAATTCTCAATCGACGTCTGGAAGCGATTCCCACCCGAGTTGTTGCAAGAGGCGAGCAGCATTCTGAAACTCGCATCATCGGTGATGAGAGCCCCACGGTGATGCTACATCACCCATCACCGCCTTTCCGATTCTGTAAGCCTAGGAAGTGATGATCTTCACTCAAAACGGGGTGATAGTATCACCGTGATACCACATCACCGCCAAAGTAGCCGGTTTTATCCTATCACACGATGGTACGACCTTTCATCTCGAAGAGTATAACGTACGTGTAATTTAGGCGATTAGTTACATCATTGAGAATCCATTAAAAGATGCTTTTTACTCATACACAATTATTTATTGAGTGCTACGCGTTTCGCGTAAAGTCTATACATTATATCTACATCTACGTAATACCCTGCGAGCCACCATGAGGGTGTGTGGCAGGGGGTGAAGATCACCAAACATGCACTATTGCCATGCAAGTAGGGTTATTGAGAATATAGAATGATTGTACAATAGCATGAATATATATTATGGATTTAGATGTTTGGAATTGTTGCCTAGGCTACGTGTTGCCTAAATATCCACTTTTAGTTCACCCAGTCCTTGACGCCACTTCGGTTAGAGTCTTTTCAGTTGTTATTGTAAATATACGTAGTTAATTGCTGCTAACGTGAGACTGTGGTGAATATTCAATAACGATCGAGGAGATATGAAATACTTGATGCTTTGATTAATATCTTGCTATTTTTGTGATCTAAGAGTTACTTTGAAAATGCTAGAGAGGAAATATCTATTACATAAAATGTGTAAGAGGTTTATGAAACGCTCATCGTGTGCCGACGACGTTTGCCGGCCTCTGATTCTAATTTGAATGCATTAAGCCCGTTCGGCTTCAATCAAGAATTTAGAATGCTTTGTTTAAACAGAACTTGCTTCGTACCTGACTGCATAAACAGGGTATGCGTCTACGAGGACCCAAAATAGGAGACTGATTGAAAAATAAGAATGAGTTCAAGGCGGCGGTAAGTGCATTCGTTTACTCCTACACTGCAAAGATGGCCATTGGAAATACTCATGAAGTTACGTCGCATCATTATTAAATTTCCGTAAGCATAGCGATATTCACGAAGTGCTACGAAGTTTATTGTGCATTTGTGTAATTAAATTTGGAGACGATTTAAATATATCTGTAGACCGGACGATATTGAAAAAGTGTATAAATACGTCCCGCGTGTAGTTCTACATTTTTTAACCACTGCATTATGATTAATTGTAAGTAAAACCCATGAATATTCATGGTAAAACCAGTACGACGTGTTTATTTACAAACTATCGACTGTATTTACATTTGAACTTCCGTCTTTCATCACTAGGCGGCACCGCTTTCCAAAAAGTTGTTTGTTTACGGAATTCTAGACAGCAGTTTTTGGCGACGAGATAACAATCCTTAATATATATTCATGTACAATAGCATAGTGACTATTTAAGGACGCAGTGACTCGTGAATTTTGTTGTTTACAAATCTCCGTCATTTGGAGTTGACTTGCTGAGTTTTGTGTTCTTCCAAATGAGAGCACTATGTGAGCATAGCAGTTTCATAGAATTTATGCGTCGCAACTAAATTAGTCATTTAGTGTACGCGGGAACTTTAATGTGTGTACTGGCTCCGCACCCAGCTAATTTACTTCAAAATCTTCTCGGCCTCTTGAGGGTCGAGGTCTCATAGAGCCGACCTCTCGCAAACCATCATACTCCCTTATTGTGCGTGGTAATAATGGCTTTATAAGTCTATCAGTTCTGGAGTCTACTTCCGTAATGTTATTTTCTGCCGTAATTTCATTCACACCATATTGATTTGGCTCTTGCAAAATGTGTTGACCGTCCGGAAAAAGATAGTCCACATCACTTTTTTGATAAAAGATTTAATCCTTTTCTTTTATCGCAAAATTGCATTAATCTTGTATTCAAATGTGTTTCAAAGGTCAGCAATATAAATATGTGCTTGACTAGCAGAGGAATCTTCTTGGCCGCCTCCTGGGTTATCTGTTCTTTTCCATTTGTCTTCGTGGTTTCTGCGGGGAGGGGAGGGGGGGACGGTCTTATCAGCCATGAATATCGTCTCGGAAGTAACGGGAACTACTGTCTTTTGCGGAGAGAGAGAGAGAGAGAGCTTGTTTGTCGCCAGATCTTGTTTGCCGTTTCGTGGCTGTTCACATATCGAAATGAGAGTTCCGGTCCCCGTAAGCGGTGCAACAGCTGCCCGTCACTTGGAAACGCCTGGCACGACACGCATCGTTGTTTCTGCGTGATTTTTCATTTTTCTCCGGCGTTCCTTTCTTTTCCGTTTACATGGCTACCGATGGATTGTTTGCCAAATCGTCGACATTAATAAAAAAAATCGCTTGGCGATGCTCACCCTCCAATGCGGCTGGGATGAAATTGAGTTCTGTTTTGAGCTCGGGGGAAAGTCGACGGCGTGATTTTGAGAGCTGTCGCTATCGATTGAGCTGAGTTGGTCTATTGAAGCGCTGTAATCATTGAGCAGAATCGGTGTGATTGAGCGTCACCCTATCACCTTACTGCGTTTCAGAAGAAATGACGAACTTATTAGTCTATAGAGCCATTCATTGTTACACGTCTAATTGCCTTGCGTCACACGTATTCATAATCGTCACACCATTGCTTTCGGATTCGTGTACATCTAAATGCATGCTACCCTGCAAGCCGCCGCGTGGGCGTGTGGCAGGGGGTGTTAGGTCACCAGCCATGTATCGTTGTAAGGGATAAGGATTTTGGAGGTGAAACGGTGACGTGTATTATGGGAGCGTACGTAGTGGAGCTCGGTTTTTATTTTGGTCGCTTATTCTGTGTGGAAGGAACGAGTTTTTCTACCTACCTGTTCGGCAATGTATCTCTCTTATATTCTCGTTTCTATCAGACATAGATATGTAGTGAGGCGTCATGATAATATTCTCTGTGTCGCTCTGAAGCACACCAGTTCTGAATTTCTCAAGCAGCCTAAGCCTAGCGTGTAGCCATAGAGTCTCTAGGGGCTCCCACCTTAACCCCTCGAAAAGTTGTGAAACACTGTATGTTAGTTCGTAGCAGTTTCTAACGAAGGGTGCTGCTTTTATTTGTATTTCATAATTTTTTTTGTTTAAATCTTTATGACCAGGATCCCAAATGCTCGCGGCGTATTCGAGGTGTGGCCTAACCAGAGCGAAGTTTAGCTTGTAGTAGTGGGAATGGCTTTCCGCCCGTCGATTGAAAATCATACCTTATCTTTTATGCAAATTTAAAACCCACATATTTTCAGACGAAGTTTTCGATATCCTACGAACTCCAACATACCACGTCAGTTCAGATCATGAGAATAAAATAAAGGAAGT
Organism: Ceriagrion tenellum; assembly: GCA_963169105.1. Taxonomy (NCBI): domain Eukaryota; kingdom Metazoa; phylum Arthropoda; class Insecta; order Odonata; family Coenagrionidae; genus Ceriagrion; species Ceriagrion tenellum. The sequence goes on along the minus strand of OY720642.1, from coordinate 85,041,612 downwards.
GGAACAGAAAGGTTTAATATGTCGTTTTTCCCGCAATCAATAAGAGACCATGATGGCTGCGTTTAGACTTAAAGGTAGGTTAGTTGACAGGTAGCGTGGCCTATGAATTCATATGCCCCCAAATGCATATATCTGAATCTGCCGAGTGGTGCTAACACCATGTTTTGCATATTCCCTGCATGAATCTTGTGTCACGTTTACATTATTGATAATTTTAGTAGTTTCTGCAGCATTTATAGCATACCTATGTTGTGGTGCATATTGGTAAAAGTTAATTTATTCTCTGTAGTTCATGTTGGTGATTCGTCGCCCCCTGCCAAACACCCTTGTGGTGGCTAGCTGGGTGATTAGTAGATGTAGAAGCCATTTTTGGGTGTTTCGCCCAGTTTCTGTTTGATTTTTTACCTTCATCATGGAACATTTCCGCCACAACAGACCTAAATTGTCAATATTCATTTAAAACTCCACTGTACCCTGTAAAAGCCACTATATTCCGGCTTTGCGTAATGGATCGAGGTTTTTTTTCTAAAAAAAAATTACGCTTAACACCTTAACACGGCTGGTGTCTTTACTCCCCTTTTGCGCGCCCATTTGGCGGCTCGCTGGGTATAATTTCGATGTTTGCCTATACAACGCGTGCTTTGACTGTTAGATTTCTCGTGAGATGCGAGGTGAAGATGATGCAACTGCGTAAATCTAGTAATTTCAAACTTGCCCCCCTGTAGGAAAAACTCGTTTCATATCAATTTTGGCCGAAACATAAAAGCATTCCGGTTTCGTTCCTTTATTTTCCCTTCCTTTCACTTTGACAACCACCCCCTGCAAACTGGTTTGTAAAATTTTGTTTTTTTTTTTCTTTTCACTTCGGTCCTGCTTTGCGAAGTTCATGTTCCATTCCGGAGTGACCAAGTTCATGGCACCGAAAATGAGAAAGGTTGAAAAAATTGATGTGCTAATTGTATTTACAGAGTTTTGCTTTAAGTTTGCGACAATTTATCTTCAATTTAATCTTAAAAGAGGAACCAGCGCATCGAAGTACTGTTTTTGTTTAAGATGCACAAAATTTGCTTTATCGGGTGAATTTAGAATTATTGCTGCCGTCTGTATTTTTTTCAATTATATTTCAATACTCCTTCGGGTGTAATCTTATAGGACAAAGCGTTAAACCGAAGCTTTTATTACGTCACGAAAACCAGTAATCATTCTGACTCCAGCCTCCGTTCTATTTCAGCAAGATATGATATCATGAATTTATAACGATCTGGATGTGTATATTTATCTTTAGGCTTAAACTATCAAAAGTTTATATTGAATGCCTAATAATGATATACATTTTGAAAGAGATTTGGTAATCAAGGTAAACAGCAGAAGTTTCCTTTGGCAACCTCGCCACATTTCATCACAATATGTCGGCTATGAGCTCGGATGAAAACCGGAAGTATGTTGTTTTAACCTAAATACTCGTGTTGTATTTCCGATGATCTCAGCGCAAAAAAATGTATGTTAGTTGCCCCACTATGTAGTGTATGTTATACACTTTAAAAAATAGAATTCCAGCGGTAATTCACATACAAATAGTTTCGCGAGGAGATATTATCGTACTGCCATTAAGGCAACGTGTTTCAGCGTTAACATTCATCTTTTCTAAACCAACATATCTTCTTTAAATGATCGATGACCGAGTAATATTTTCACACCATTCGACAGTAAAGTCTTAAGTTAAAATCTACGTTAAGATGAAGGTTGTTTATCTGGTATGCCTAAAATATAGGCCCGAAGCTCATGCTCTGCCAGACACCCTTAGGTGTCTGGCAGAGCATGAGTTATATCCAGCATGCACTATTATGTATACCAACAATTACCGTAATGTGCACCAGTAACTTTAACCAACATGCACAACACTATAGATATGCTACCAATGCTACTGAAATCATTGAATTAATGAATCATGTAACTACGTAAATGAGATACTAGAGTCATGATGGGAACAGACAAAATATGATTTCAGTACTACGTGGCAGTTTGAGTGACAAGCATTAGGTAGCAAGTCAACTAATAAGCTACACTACCTGTCGACTTACATACTTCAAAGTCCCATTGGCAGCCATTATAGTCTCTTATTGATCGCGGGAAAAACGACATAAACATTACTGTAAATTTTAGAAACCAAATATCAAAGTACGCATTGTAAAAGTTTGATATTTATGTATAAATTATAACTTTCGTACTTACATTGGTAACCTAATTTTCGTAAGTTGCTTCACTCTTTTCGCCAACATATTTTGTTCTTTTATTGGTTGTGGCTGTGTAACGTGGGTGATTGAGATTGTTTTTAAACATCGATGCCTTGAAGAACGAAGTTAAGTGTGCGCTTTTATTTTATTGCCATTTATTATTGTGTACTTGATACCATACGCTGATAAAGCCATTATCATTCAATATTAGAGAGATAGATTGTCGTACCGATAGATTTAAAATGTAATTTTTCCCGCGTACTATAAGAGAGAACAATAGGCAGCGTAGCAAAGGGATAGGTAGGTGAAATATAGTTAGAGTAGTCTGTAGTGGACGATGCATGTAATAACAACCAATAATCCCTTTCTTATTATGTAGATACTAACCATCTAGCTGGATGTGACCCTGTTCTCTAGCATGCCTCCCTTAAATATCCTAGTTGCATGGCAATGGTGCATGTTTGGTGATCTTCACCCCCTGCCACACGCCCTCGTGTTGGCTCGCAGGGTGTTACGTAGACGTATAGAAATAATAGGGCCTATAATTGCCGTGTCGACAGAAATTTCTAGCAAAATTGATGGGTTGGTAAATGTCGCGATTCCACCCTTTAGGCAACGCGATTTGAGGTAGGAATATGGTGACATTCATGGCTGACCTCTATCGTCAAATGATCATTGTTCGTCCAGTTACTTTTTATAAAAAAATGACAAAGAAAACTGTACTCTATGTATAACATATCTGTAATGTCACTATTATTGTTTTTGATTTATGTTCGGCCTCTTATAATATTTAACTTCGAAATACATCCATAAGGTTATTTCCCTTTGACAGGTCAAATAAAACATGTATGCATTCAGAAAAAAATATTGTGAAAAAATCTGTATACCTTTAACCACTCATCCACAAAACTCACCATTTTGTGGGCGCATGTCATTTTGTATTCCCTCTTCATAGAAAAGTGCCGCCAGCGATGTCAACCCAAGGAATGACATGTTTTTGATCTCGTCGTCATTGTTGAATCTCTTGCCAACAATGCTTGATTTCAGGAGCAAAAATGGTGGAAGTCAGTGATGGCGAGGTCTGGGCTGTATGGAGGGTCGTTGAATTGTACCCAACCAAAGTTCTGTTTAAGTTGTTGCGTCACATGCGCAGTGTGAGGGCGGGCATTGTCATGAATCAAAACATTGCCGCTGGTGATTAATCCCTCTGCGGCGGGATTTTCATTTTATTCGCCATTTTAAAACAAGCACCGCGCGATTTTCACAGCAATCGGCCAATTCATAGTGGCGTCAACTCCTCAGTAGGTTTGGGGTAGAACCGCGCATGTTCCCAAACTGTGATCGCTGCTCTGCGGTGACTAGAAATGGAAACGGAACTTACTCTCTGGATGTGCTTCGTACATTTGGCGAGATATCGTGGAGGAAATCATGTCGGAAGTTTCACGTGGGGGTGAGATGCTGACAATAATGGTGAGTTAATGATAATGGCAAGTGCGAAGTCTACTCCACCTAGTGAAGTTACGTATGACTGATCTACCTCAACAATTTTGGACGTGGAAAAAACGACGTTTTAATGTTCTATATGCCAGATGAGTCGAGTTCTCTGTTGTTCAGGATTTAGAGTGGAGGAGGTACCCCAAGGTTCATGCGTGGTGTGCATGAGACTTTGTTTGAACAATGGAGGAATATCGTGGATTGTTGAGGTGCTGGAGGGAAGGGGCGGGGGAGGGGCTGATTGTGAGCGGGGAAGGGGAGGTAGGGAGGAAGACAGGGAGGGGAGGGAGGTCCGCCCCCTCCACGGGCCAAGAGAAGCCGTGACATTGCCCACCACCTAGCAACACAGGGGAGGCGCCAAAGTGGGTCATGCGGAAAGGCTCTGCATCTCCCTTCCCCTCCATTCTAACCCTCCCCTCTCTCCTGTACGCGGAAGAGGGGGGGGATATTAGGGGTGTGGGGTATTGTGGGGAAGAGAGGGGAAGAACTGACGAGAGAAGGGGAAGGATTCGGAGGTGGAGGGAGTGAAAAAGGGAGAAAGGTGTTGGAAGGTGGGGGCGGTGAAGAGGGTGGGGGGCGGCAAAGCAGGCTTGCCAACCGGTTGAAAAACTTCACCATCAGCTGTTCGTTCTCAATCCGTATCCTCGTCAGATGTGCGATAAGGTTCCCCTCTAATGCAAATAACCGTCGGCTGCGTGTGCAATGATTTTTTAAGATTTTTTTTGCTCCGTTCGCCATTTTTCTTACGCAAACTTCGGATTTTATTGGATCGTTAAAGTATCCTCATCTTATGCTGATGGAAATCAACTCGTCTAGCTCAACAAGATTACATGGGTTGGAGGAGTTTCCGAGTGGGGAAAATTTATTTGGTATATTGGAGTGCGAAGAAGTAGTGCATGCGGCACAATTAGCTATGTAATTAATTCAAATTGTTCGAGAACCATTATGCACATCTACTTATCTACTTATCACCAACAGTTACTACTAGAGTGAAGAAATTAACACACTAGGTTGCACCACGCTATCGGTGCATGCTGAAGTCAGTCCGCCATCTTCGTTTACCTTAATTTTCCTGTAGTGCTTTCAGACTAACGCATTAATTTTGCGTGTTTAATATGTTTTCCGTCGATACCTTACGAGAAATCAGCATTCACTTATTTCTAAAATATTATTATTTTCTCCTAATATATTTTGTTTATCTATTTAAATGAAAAATATTCCGCATCTCCTATGAAAACTGTTGTAAAATCCAGTAGAATCCATATCAATAAGCAGCCAATATGCGTTTGATGAGTTACTTGCCTTAAATTTCAACCGGATCGTAGATATTCTTGCTTTTCTTTCGCTAATTCGTCCATTTCGTCATAATATAAGGATAGTAAGGAGAATGCAGGGCTAAACAATATGGTTGTTATTCAAGTTGTCAGGCTTCAGGTTGATGACGTAGTGCCCTCTCCATGTACATACCTCAATGGTGTGAACCTTACGTACCGATTTTACGTCATTCATTGTTTCACATATATGTTTTTACATGATAAGGTTGTTGTAATCAACATCGGGGTGTTGAATAACTTCGAGCCAAAATATTTTGGAGCAAAATAAAGCGAAGTTTAGCGACCACGATGTCGGAAATTGCGTTCTGTCATCTTGAAAGTGGCCAAATAGTAATCACAAGAGGTGTCTTAACTGGTTATGAGCTAAAATATTCAGCATTGTAGCTATTCTACGTTCAGCTAATGAACGACTTGTCTCATGACTTCCAAAGCGTAGTGATATTGAAGCTGTTGCTAAGATGAGGTCCGACTTCGGTAAACAGTTTCACTTTCCCTCGCCTCTGAGCGCAGCGTATGCAGTAACCTTTCCGGTTTCACCTGGACTGTTTGGTGTTCCAAATATATACATATTTTGTCTAGAAAACTCATAAATTTCCTTTAAGATAGTTTGAGCGAGATATTTGTCTTGTCATAATGGAGACAATGTTTGTTTTAATTTTAGCAGCTGTAGGAAGTATATAGTGATATTAATGGCACAATAATATAACTTTAAACCAAAGGTCGTTTAATATCGATTGTATTATCTCTCGATACAGGTCTTCGATATGCAAACAAGTCCGCCATTAATATGCTGATTCAAGTGCATTCCCTTGAAGCATAGCGTAGGATGATCAACGTTTTTGATGATTTATAAGTGCATTTATGTTCGAAAATGATCTTTTATGTGTTTTCCTTCAAACTCTGTTCACATTCCATTTTATCGACGTGCTATTGTTAGATGCCTGTTTTCATGCTTGCTGATCTGTTTTTATAATTTAACGTCTTCGGTTGTTTATTAGAGAGGAAAGTAAATGAGAACAACTGAGGGTCTACCATTTTTTTTAGAATAGATGGAGGGTTGCAGGAATACAATGATTGAACTACATATCTACATCTAAATAATACCCTGAAGGCCACCCCAAGGGAGTGTGGCAAGTGGAGGGGGGAAATAGTGTATGACCCACCTACGAATTGATGGATCATTTACTAGTCGCGTGAATAATCATTATTACGCTAAGTTCAAGTCGTGAATTTTTACGCCCCGTGATCGATCCCTGATTAACTTAAATCTTAAAATTGAAAAAAGTAATGAGAAAAAGAGTCGATAAACATATGTATCTATGCCAAATAACATTATGCAGCCTTTCGAAAGAAACCCGTACGGATTAATTTGACTCGATCATTTATGTTAATTCAAAACCATTTTATTATCCGACGAAGTTATTAATATCTTACAAACTCCTACATACTACGGTAGGTCAGATAAGAGGGATGAAGTAAGGGACATGGATTTTACAACACAAAGGTTTACAATGTCGTTTTTCCCGCGATCAATGAGAGAGCATAATGTCTGCGTTAAGAGTTTGAAGCAGGTTAGTTGACAGGTAGTGCAGCTTATTAATTCATATGCTATGTAATGCATGTTTCTAAATCTGCCGAGTAGTGCTAACACCATGTTTTGCATGACTCTTGTGCCACGTTTACATAGTTACGCTGTAGACTAGTTTAGTGGCTTCTGTAGCATTTGTGACGTACCCATTGTTTAGTGCATGTTGGCGGAAGTCAATTTCTTCACTGTAGTTGATGTTGGTTTTCAGTCACCTCCTGCCGAATACCCTTGTGGTGGCTGCGGGGTAATAATTAGATGCAGATGTAGATTCGGGAAAATACGGGAATACAGGCTGAATGGGTGAGCAGAAAAAAGAGATCGCGTGGAGGAATCGTGAATTTTTCATGGGTTGGTAACATTGTGACGGAGGAGTTGGGCGGGGAGGGAGGAAGGTTTATGGAGGAGGAGTGTTGAACAGCGGGGGGGTGAGGGGGTGGTTGTGGCTGAGAGGGGAGGGGTTGTAGAGGGGAAAGGGATCGTGGGATGAGGTGGACGAGAAGTTGAAAGGATATTAGGAGGATGGGATGAGGATATGGAAGTGAAGAAGCTGCTGGGGAAGAGTTGGCAAAGGAGAGTGGGTTGTTGATGGCAGAGAAAGGGTTAAGGTATCAGTGGCGTGAATACGTGATTCAAGTGAAATACTAAATAACACATTTTTACTTCTTTCTTTAAAAATTCCAACTTTCGGTGATAAAATGTATTCCTTGTTGACTGACATGATTAAGGTCCTCGGTAGTATACTGCCCTGTGTGTCAACACGGAGGACTTTAGTGAAAGAAAGATCTAGTGAACGCGTACTAAAATTGACAAGGAAAAATAATTATGCATGGAGAGTGCGGATAAAAGTTCAGTCGCGGTGAATTCTTCCTCAAGCAATGCATTACTTTCTCTCGCTCCCATAACCATGACCCATTCGGGACCATAACAGCTGTGATCGTCGTCATGAATAGTTCGAATTGTGACAATAGGCAGGCAGTAAATCTTTCTCATTATATTCTCTACTCTCTTATTTATACATGATGTAAATATTGATGTTCTTATTTATGCATGATATTTTGAATCTGTAGTAGTAGTCTTTGTATCCCTTGCATGTTGGAACGATTGAAGATAGAATGTTTCTTGGGTATTAGATTTTTAATTGGCGCTTTGCATGTGTGGTACTGGGTTTTAATGTAATGTCGGTGTTCTACCATATCATTCATGCATGCCTGGTGCGAAAGCACCCCCTGCCACACACACTTTGGGTGGCTTGCAGAATATGACGTAGATGTAGATGTTACCATCTAAACGCAAGCCCTAACCTGCTATTAGCTAAAAGACAGGAAACGCATCATTGTTGGTTCTGAGTTACTGCATGCTTAAGTATTCACCTCGATTCTTCTTCTAGTCCATCTTCGAAGAGAATGCAACCTTTTTCGATGCTTAATTTTGCAGTACGGGAAAAACGAATTAATGATAAATCATCAGTGAACAAATTTAATGAGATTCTCTCTGAGAAATACATGCAGATCCTGTTATCTGGCCGAGAAAACTGATATTTATTATGTAGGGACGGTGAAAGATTGATGTGATATCAGGAAAACCGCTACAGAAACGTTTTTTTGTCAAGTTTTTTGAAATCCTCAAGGTTGAAAACATTCATGTTAACTCTAACCTCAAAATGTGTCATTTTTGTCTGTCACTGACTTTTGTCTTAGTAGGGGAGTGAGTATAGTGGTCAGTGTCCCCGCCTATCAAAACCGGAAACCGGGGGTCGATTCCCCGCCGGGGAGAACATTTTACCCCCACTCCCTGGAAGTAGTTTGCAACGTAATATGTAGATGTAAGGTATAATATGTGCAGATTATTCCTCGGTTTTATTTTTAATTCCCACATTTGTACAGCCTTAGGGGCCGACTGCAGCGCCGTGGCATGGGGAGCAGCGTGGAATTACCTCAATTTGACCTCAATTACGGGGGTGGTCCTCATATAACTTTAGGAAATTAGGGGGTAGGATGCCTGCGTTTCAATTTTATTCTGCTTTCCAGGACTATTTTCTTCTTATAAACAGTTTTAATTAAACGCTTGAATATGCCTTTTCGTTCAAATCAGCATTTTTCTGATGCAATCTGATCAACTTCCATACTAGCCCATGTTAAAATCACCGCTTTCTACGCTCAGTTACGGCAAAAGAAGCCCGGAAACCCAATTTTGTTTTCATCTCAGTTTGTACAATGCACTTTTAAGATGTCCCTCTCAAGTATCCAGATAGTCTGTAATAAGTATCCTGAGGCCGGAGCCACCTTAAAAACAATACGTTTCCGCAGTTTGTTTCAGGTTGCCATTTTATTTGCCCTAACGACTCATAACAATGATTGGCGGGAAAATATTTTGTTCCATTGAGGTAGATAGAGAGGGCACTACGTCATCAAACTGACGCCTGACAACCGAAATAACAACCATATAGTTTAACCCTGCTCTCTCCTCACTTCCCTATGGATAGTACGACGGAATGGACGAATTTGCAGATGTAAGGGAGGAATACCAACCATCTGTTTGAAAATTAAGGAAAGTAACCCATCAAATCCACATTGGTTACATAGTGCTACTCAACTTTCAAGGCTGAATCATAGTTAAACAAGCCTGGATACTATCATAGAGTAAATATAATATAGAGCGCTCACCGCACGCTAAAGAACCGTGTACGATTCTGAAGTAGTTCCGGAACAAATACCTAGATGGCGAGGGAACAATTTTTTGACGAGTGGGAACAATTTTCACGTTCTACAAGCCTGAAAATAAATATAGCGTTATACGATTTAAATAAATGTGTCCTGAAGTAGAAAGAGACGCCGCGTTTAGTGATGACAATATTCAGTCGACTTTGTTAGTAACGATAGTTATAAAAAATATTTTCTTGAATTTCGGCTAGAAACTCTGCTCTTTCGACTTTATCTTCCTAATCCAATTGCCGGCAGACTGTTCATAGTAATTAGTTGAAACTTGCAGAAAACGTTTGTTATACATTTCTACCCATACTGGTAAACTTTAATTTGTGTTAAAGTGAGTTTCAACGTTGTTAAATCTGTTTAAATATCTTTTGAACGAAAAATCTGGAATTTTGCAAGGTACAAAACAATCGCCTGCTGACTTTCGTATTTTTTTATATAGTTCCATTTATTCTGCGTATGAAATTTAGTGAAGAGTATAAATGTATTTTTGGAGAAAAAATATTAACGTTATCTTGAACGCGAAGGGAGTTTATTCCTTCAAAAAATTTTTACCGCGCCGTAATTTCAGACGCTTGCCGTTTCGCGGCGGTTTTCCGTGGCTATCTTCTTCACTCAATTGTCGGCAAACAGTTCTCAATACTTATCTAAAACTTGTAGGAAAAGTTTTTTATACCTTACTTTCCACATCGGTAAACCTTTTTATGTTTTTACCGAGTTTTGACGTTGTTATAATTATTTAAGTATCTTTTGGCCAAAAATACCGATTTTTGTAAGGTCGGAAGAAGTCGCCCACCAACTTTCATATCATACGATATTGGTCCATATATGCTTCCTTACTGTCCTGAGTTTTGCGCCGAAGGCTCCCACCTCCTAAGGAGGTCATTCTGCCATTAGATAAGGTGACGAGGGAAGGCTTTTTTGATGAGGAAAGAATTTCCCGTGATAGAAGAATTTTTTGCTTCAAGAGACTATATACATCCTAATGACGTTCATCGCTTCGGCGAACGATCAAGCTATCGAATAAGGTAGATTTCACGTAGTCTTCCGACAACTATACTTCTCAAGTTAAGAAAAACTTTTGGGGAATGACTTTACGTTAGTTAAGTGCAAATGTCATTTACAACGTTAAGATTTAATGCGACGTTGTTGATATAGTGATAAGCTATTTCTGTGCTGGAAGAGTACATTAAAATCGGATTGCGCGAATGGACCTCTAATTAAAACCTCTGCCTTTTTGCCTTTCGCTAACGTGCAAATTTCACCATTACGGCGAACAATCGCATATAGATTTAGAAACATAGCCCATGAACAGTAGTAATAAAGAGACACATAAGATTAATATAATTAATCCTTAGATTCAGAGATTACCGTTAACTTCCTCATACTTACTTCAGTGCTGCACCATCAATCAGTTGAATCTGAATCTCTGCCTTTTCTCGTAGTAATTACTGAGTATAATGCTGGAGTCAGGAATTGTTTATATCGGAATCCAGATACAAATGGAAAAATAAAATGCGGCAAGTTTTATGTAAAGAAAGCAGCGGGTCACTACTATCCGCGGGTCATCAGGGAAGCCATTGAAATAGAAAAAAAGACCAAAGAACTTAAACAGAGAGGATGGCTACAAACTCCCTCATTCGTGGAAAAGACTTTTGCAAAGTTCAAGTATAAGAAATTCTGTTATATAGTAACCGCCAAAGTTTGTTTATTTATTTATTTATGATTGTTGTCTCAGAAAGCCTGACGAAGCCGGCAGAATAGCCGTGCGAAACTGTTGCTGAAATAGCAATTATAACGCAGCAAATCCAAAACACACTTTTATCTTGAGGGACTTAATTTGAAAATAATGAGGAATCTCTAACCCCCAGAACTCGTCAGAAATTTTAACGGTGTGCACTTTGTTTATTTTATCATCAATTTTCTTAAATGAATCAGTCGCTATCCGCCGAAATGTTTACAGAATCTTGAAAAAAAGTGGAGTAGATCAGTCCGTGAGAAATAAATAAGGGAAATAATTGGACAACAGAAAGGTTAAAAATGTCGTTTATCCCGCGATTTATGAAAGACCTTAATGGCTGCGTGACTATTGTATCGTTTTTACATAGTTATACTTTAGATTAGTTTAGTGGTTTCTGTAGCATTTTTAGCCTGCCCGTGGTGTGGTGCATGTTGTTGAAGGTTAATTTCTACACTGCAGTGCATGTTGGTGATTAATCACACCCTGCCAAACACACTTTCAGTGAACATTTCTCGGGCTCGCCACTGGGTAAGATAGCGATATAGATAACTATATCCACGCGTCTGAAGGAACACCGTAGGCATCTCCGGCTTGGTCAACCGGAAAAATCAGCAGTAGTTGAGCATAGCCTGAGTCGGGACCATAAGATCATTTGGGATGACACGACTGTTCTTTGGCGATCCGGCCAATTTTGGGATCGCTTAACCAAAGAGGCGATAGAGATAAGGTTGGAGAAGAAGAATTTCAACCGGGTAACTGGTTACACGATCAGCAACTCTTGGAATAGAATTCTGAGAAGAATTCGGAACGCCAGAGCTAAGTCCCCGCTGGTCAACGGTCCTCCACCACAACAATCGGGGCTCGACCAATCCCGCCCCGCCTAGCGCCCAAGTAAACAGTCTTTTCAAGCTTCGCATCAGTAGCCTTGAGAATGGGTAACGAGTCGGAACCCGAAACGTCGGCTGCCTATGACTATCTTACCCGGTGGCGAGCCCGAGAAATGTTCACTGGTTTAATTCGCCGGGAAAGTGTTAAATCATACACTTTCAGTGGCTTGCAGGGTAATAAGTAGATTTATAAAAACTTGAAAGCATTTTCAACAGTCGTGAAAGCATTTTCAACAGACAGCGAGGAAAAAAATAAGTCAAGTTAAAGACTCATGGATATATTTATTTGATTACTTAAGAGTTTCAGTTGCATATAACTATATTTATGCGCCATTATTGTAATAATATGTAAGTTAGATATCTTTCAGTTTCTAAAATCAACATATGAAATTCGAATATGGTCTCCATTGTGACTCGGGAAAAATCTCGATCAGACTACCTTAAGGAAGTTACTTAAAGGAATGATGTTTGCACACCACCTGGAAGATTCCCAGATGAGCGGTTAGTATCTTGCGTAGCGAAATCTTCGTCTTTTTTTCTCATGATATGATCTACCGTAGTATCTTGGAGCTAGTAAGCTATTGATAACTTTGTCGGAAAATGTATGAATTTCGAATTTACATAAAATATTGAGTCAAATTATCAATGACTGTCTGAAAATGTATGAATTTTGAATTTGCATAAAATATTGAGTCAAATTATCAATCGACTGTCTGAAAGCGATTTACATCCAAGTAGTTGCAAGAGGTCAGTAACACTAATGAGACTATCATAGTGGTCTTCCACGTATCTTGCTGTTCTTTTCTGCTCGCGCTCCAACTCTAGATTTTAAGCCTCCCTCATAAATACTGGTGATGTCTTGAAAGAGATTCTTCACGAAATGTTTTACCTTTCGAATAATAATCACCCTTTTACCATTTACCGCGGCATTTGAATGTTATAAATATTCATTATGCGATCCACTGATCTTACAAATATGGCGTATTTAAGTAGATGGAACAATGGAAGGTGTGCTCAACTGTCGCATATCAAACGTTTATAGAGCGCGCTAAATGAATTATCGTACCGCTTTCGATGGATGAATCACGGTCATTAGCAAACAAACGCCTATTTTTATGATTTCTTATACTCCAGCTTGACGTAAACGCCTTGGGGTGACGTAGCGAAATAGGGGCGTGGGCCGTTTTAATCAAGTATTCGTTCTCATCTTCTCTATCAATAAAATCACCAAAATATTATTACACTTCAGTCCGTATTAAATATTATTAATTTCAAATGGGGATATCGTGTTTGATTTCGTAATTCGATACACGAGTCTGTATTACAAATGTGAAAGTCCCACTGTAGGAAAGACAATGTGTTTTTCCACCATGATTTATTTAAAGTACAACATGTTTCTAAGCAACGACGCCATCATCAGGTACCCGAATTTGATTGTCACAGTCCCGTAATTAATTAGTTTTCTTCGCTGCACTTGCGTTTTCGATAAATGTTCGATGTTTTCTGGTGGCCTCACGATGTGGAGATCCATTGTCTCTGCAGTAAAGGCCATTAATTTCCTCATGATGACTGGAAAAGTTGAATTTGGGATCGATTCACCGCCATTGAAGTATATAGACGGAAGATACCGCCATTGAAGTATATAGACGGGGCACTACGCCGTCCGATTGTAGCCTGGCAACCGAAATAACAACCATATTACTAATCCCTGCTCTCTCCTTACTGTCCTGTGGATGGCACGACGGAATGGACGAATTAGTGGATGTAAAGCAAGAATATTAAACATATGTTTGAAATTTAAGGCAAGTTACGCATCAAAAATATGTTGGCAACTTAGTGATATGGAACTACTCGATATAAATTGGCTGCTTAGTTCTATGGATCTTCCTCTTTTATGCCCTAGTTTTCACTGGGAATGCAGATTATATTTTATTTAAATTAATGAACAATAAACGCACGCACTTTAAAGGAGTAATTACATGCCGATTTATATGGAGGTATTGGTGGGAAACATTGTAAAACTGGCGCGTTACCCCGCAAGCGCTATGTGAAAATGAGGGTCAACGAAGATGGCGGACTGGGTTCACCGTCTGGCTTTGGCGAGCTTAGCAAGTGCCCTCTCCATATACCTCCATGGGCAGTGCTTATTAAAATCGACCATTATTACGCCGCGTTATATAGCAGGCAGCGAAATACAGGTATTAAATTTCATCATAGAAGTAACATTAGAATTTCTAGGATAGTTTTACTATAATTCAGCCTTAAAAGTGGAGGTTTTCTACGATAGGGAGATTTCTAAGATTACTACGAAAGACAGCCCGTTTTAATTTTTTTTTAATAGACCTAATTTTTTATTTGAACTTTTTATAAGTATCGAAAAGTCCTGGAAAATTCAATAGAAATAAAATATAGGCATCATACGATATTTTATTAAAAGTTTTCACTGAACTGCTACCGTAGTTGAAGTGTAAACGGAATGGTTACATACAAGTGGCGCTGTAGTTGGGTCCTATGGCTGGACGCATGTGGTCATTAAACGTACATTGGTGGAAAAACCTGCATATTTTTTACCTTAGTTTTGGATTTCAGTTGGAAACCCATTTCATCAGCGAGAGCAGGAATTTTTTCAAGTCAAACGGATAGATTTGTGTAATTTAGTATTTGACTTGACTCACATAGTCGAGCCAGGGGCGCCTTAAGGTAGTTTTAGCGGGATAGTTCCCTAGTCATAATGGAGACCTTATTTGAAGCATGCGTTTTAATGTCAGCAGCCGTATGAAGCATGAATTAGGTAGTGAAGTAATGCACTCTTATGCAACTGAAATTATGAGTTATTTAATGAAAATATGTAGTGGTCTTCAGTCTGACTAAAATTTTTCTCGCGATACGTTTAAAACTCCATCCCAACGGCTTGTGTTTTGCGATTCTGAAAAATATTTGTGTGGTGACAATGTGATTTATTTTCAAAACAGACTAGAAAACATTCAAACTACTCAATGTTAATTTTTTTATGAGGTTTAGAAATTCCTCATTTTTCGTCAAAAAAACTCTGAGAGTAATTCGTTAAGAAGCTAATATTTTTGTACTTTTGGAAAGTTGTGGTCATGTATGTGGGCATGACGAAAAAGAAAAATCTCTTCGTAAAATTCACACTTAAAAATTTTATCACCGACCAAGGTTTCGACTGCCTTGCAATCATTTTCAAAGGCGCTTTAAAAATGAATTGCAAGGCAATCGAAACTTTGGTCGGTAGTGAAAGTTTTAAGTGTGAATTTTACTAAGAGATTTTTCATTTTCGTCATGTCTGCGGTAACCTTCCACAAGGTTACGCCTAGTGATGGAAAGATGTCGGTCAAAATCGATTTTTCGAGGAATCGATTTTTAATCGAAATGAAAAGCTCGACTTTTCAACAAAAATCGAAATTTGAACCAAAAGATCGATTAATCGAAAAAATGGACGGTTCTTTTTTGAAAAAAATACAGTTGGTACAAAAACATGTCTATTATTCATTCGAAAAACGCTCATAATACATATTTGAATAGTACATATAAAAAATCCCTAAAAATCTACTTAGAATACATTCTTGAATTATTAGTAGTAAAAATTTACAAATGCACGCACATTAAAGTTTGGGCATCACCGCTTGGAACCATTCGGCTTCACTAAAATTTTTGAAGAAAGATCAACTGATTGAGATGCTTTCTTGATGATCTAGGGCGTGCCTTTCCAATTTTACCGGCCTTAGAGAAAAGTCTTTCACATGGGATGCATGACGTTATCATACTCAGCACTCTGATCGCGAAAAGGTACGAGAGTAATCGGTACGGTATGCTGAGATCAAACGAAATGGTCAAGTTTGGATCGAAACTCGAAGATCATGGCTCGATCTCGATTTCCTCGATCTCTGACTATTGAAACTCGATTTTCGATTTTAATCGAAATCGATTTTTCCATCACTAGTTACGCCCTCAACCAGTAAGTTCATTTAAGATATATTTCTTTGACATGAGACCAAATTCATAGATTTCCAGGGGAAACAATATTTCGCCCAGACTACCTTAGGAACGTGATCGAAACTGCCGTAGCGTGTTGGTTCATTTTTTTTTTAATGGTAAATAAAAATATTTCCCAACGCTGCTGAAATACGTCGAGGCCCAAAAATGGGTCGGGTTAGGGGGACCGACGACTCGCGGCAAGCGACGGCACGCGGTGGAAGGAGGAGACGGCGGAGTAATTATAAAACTTGGACAGGTGCCCCGAGTCAGCTGACCGCCCCTTTGCTTCCTCGCGTGCCGTGGTTGCGGCACACGCCCCCCCGAGGATCTCGGTCGGCGCTCCACCCGTTACGAAGCGGCCAGGTGCTCGCTCTGACCACTCCCGCTGCAAGAGAAGGGAGGGAGAGAGAGACATCCCTAAGGGTTTCTTTTCGATACTACTCCGAAGGTAGTTTGATTGAGTAATCGATTAATGCAGAATTCAGTGAATATGGTATAATTTCAAGGCATATTGAGCAAGGTATAATTTCCCCTAGAAATGAATGAGTTTGTTGCTGTGAATTCTTCTCGGGTTTCCGTCCGGGTAAGATGCTCCATCTTCTCTAACGCCGATATTTCGATGAATCTTGGTGCAAGTCAAGTCAAAATACGTTTATTTTCACCAAACAATACAAAATAACAAAAACAACGGTGTGGTCCCTGCTTTAGGCTGTCGCCTCTTCAGGGTACTCACTGGAATATTTTACTCTGGTATGGGAAAATACTGGCCCGGCATTCGCCCTAGGACGGTGGGAAATCCGCAAAACCACCGCCAGGCCACAAAACAAAGACGAAAGACAACAAACACAAAAACAAACCTTTAAACTTTTGAGTACTAGATGCCGGGTGTCTAGGTGCCGGTTAATATAGTGTCTCTCTCTCAGGTCAGGTCGATTGTGATTGGCGGAGGCGCTTTTCCTTTTCCCGCCTTGAGAGAAAGGTTCAACTTAAGTAGGACCCGATCTTGAAAATGGCGGGAAAAGGAAAAGCGCCTCCGCCAATCACAATCAACCTGACCTGAGTGAGACACTATATTAACTGGCCCCTCGACACCCGGCATCAACGGCCCTGATGACGATGAATAAGTCATTAAGTACGACCTGGAACCCGATCTTGAAAATGGCGGGAAAAGAAAAAGCGCCTCCGCCAATCACAATCAACCTGACCTGAGAGAGACACTATATTAACCGGCCCCTCGACACCCGGCATCAACGGCCCTGATAACGATGAATAAGTCATTAAGTAGGACCTGGAACGCGATCTTGAAAATGGCGGGAAAAGAAAAAGCGCCCCCGCCAATCACGATCAACCAACCAAAATCCGGGTAAGATGGAGCATCTTACCCGGACGAAAACCCGAGAAGAATTCGCAGCAGTCATTCGCCGGGAGAAAGTGAAATTCTACAATGAGTTTGTTCTCATATCTTTATATATGTATATATAGAATACTTCTGTACGTGTGTATGTCACTGAACTCCTCCCTCCTTCCAAACGGCTGGACCGATTTTGATGAAATATTTTGTGTATTTGAGTGGGTCCCTAGATGGTTAAGATTCACAAATGGACCCGGTAGGTGGCGCAGAGTTCGGGTGCGAGGAAATTTTTTAAAAAGATTTTTCGCATATCAGAACATATAACCCCAAAATTTCACCCCCCCCCCCTACCATCCCCCAATATTTTTTAAAATGGAAAAAACCATAAGTTCACGAATAATTGACCGTTAAAAGCTTTTGAGAAGTTTATGAATAATCAACATTCTGAGAATAATTTCTAGTTATGTTTGTGCACCATAGGTGGCTCTAATGTCGGATTCTGTGGTATGTGACGTAGCGACAATACATGCGCAAGTCGTCGCACTTGCGTCGTAGTTTGGCGTTGTTTTGACATTGCAATTTATGTTCTCTTTGTTTTGATATTCCATTTTTCACAATTGGGTGCATATTGAGTGTATTATTCATCGGCAAAACATATGAAATAACGTTTTAAATTATAAATTAAGTGTAGTTAAACACATACGTTGTGAAAATGGACTCAATACAAAATGTCGCTTAGTATTTAGTTTATCGAAAATTCGAATGTCGAAAAAACGTTTGCTGAACCCGCTAACAGCAGGCAAGCCAACGTTTGGGCAGGACAACGTCTGTCGGGTCCGCTTGTTAAATATAAATATCTCATCATTGAAAAGGTACTATAATATGAGCCCTCTACCGCTCTGCTTTGCGAGGTATTTGCCAGACAAACAGAAGCCATGTTGGTAAGAATTAATGGACAAAAGTAATTTCCATCCTGTTTTTTTAAATGTAAACGGACCGTGGTTTCGACACTTAATGCCGTTACCAAGGTGATACTGCTGATACAAGTTTATATCAAGGTGACTGTTTTTTTATGAAAGCCGAACGTGGTTTCGAAGCTTAATGTCATTATCAAGGTGACAGATTATCATTATACCTTGATAATGGCATTAAGTGTCGAAACGACAGCGGGTTTTTATAAAAAAAACTGTGTGGCAATAACTATTCAGTTATCTTTTTCTTACCATCTTGGATATAGAGTTTTTCCTCAAATTTACGCCTGAAACTCTTTCTTAAAAACACCATCAATTTTACATGGGAAATAGTAGGTGTATCCACTCCATAGAGGCATTACTTTTAAAGTTAGGAATCATAAAACTCATATATATCGTAAAATACTTACAAGGTGTAGTTTTAATGCTTCCTAAACTATTTTTAAAAATAAATCGTCCAGTCGCCATGGAAATTTTTTTAGCATCACCAATAACTTTTGTTGTGAAGGAATTTTTTAATGTACCGCGTTCAAAAAAAAGCGAGTCAAGTGAAAGTCCTCCGTAGATTTGATTACTTAGAAATGCAGTCCTTGAAAATATATTATGGTCACCATTAGTGTTATAATACTTACCTCATGATTCCTAGAGCTGCTAACTGAAGCCTGACAACCGAAATAACAGCCATATACACTGATGCAAGGTGATATCAAGGTGACTGTTTTTTGATGAAAACCCAACATGTTTTCGAAGCTTAATGTCATTATCAAGGTGACAGATTATCATTATGAACTTGATAATGACATAAAGTGTCGCAACGCCAGCCGGTTTTCATTAAAAGACCAGTGTGGCAATAACTATTCAGTTATCTTTTTCTTACCATCTTGGATATAGAATTTTTCCTCAGATTTACGCCTGAAACTCTTTTTTAAAAACACCATCAATTTTACATGGGAAATAGTAGGTGTATGCTCTCCATAGAGACATTACTTTAAATGTTAGGAATCATAAAACTCATATATAACGTACAATATTTACAGTGTGTAGTTTTAATGCCTCATCAACTATTTTTAAAAATAAATCGTCGAGTCGCCATGGTAATTTTTTTAGCATCATCAATAACTTCCATTATGAAGGAATTCTTTAATGTACCGCGTCAAAAAAACGAGTCAAGTGAAAGTCCTTAAATTCGTTGTAATTTATGATGAAATTATTATGTAGATTCTGTGATGTCATGTGTTACAAGGATTTGAGTAAAATAATCATGATCCGAATCGTAAGACAGTCGTTCATTTGAATCGTGAACTATTCGAGCGTGGCGAGTGACCCGTTCGGTTCGCAAACGGTTCGTGAACCTTTGGAAGGGGAGTGTTAATCGTTTGAACCAAACGCGCGCGCGCACTATAGAAACAATTACGATCCGAAACGAAAGAGTCGGTCTTAGAATCGAGAGCCGTTCAAGAGTGGTTAGGGGAATCGCATAAACCCCACACACATAAACAGTGGAAAAAGAGGATTGGGCTGAAGGATGAGGAGGAAAGGGGGAATAGTGAGGGGAGGGCGTTGTCTTTTTTTTATTATGAGATGAGATCCCTTACCTCTCCTGTTTTGTTGTTTGTATGGGTGAGACACAACTTCCTCGCTCTCTTGAACGAAAACCGCAGTTCACCCTTAAGGCTTGTTCGCACTAGGCTAGTATATTAGTTGAGTACCGAGTAATTTAGGAACTAAATGTGTCTGAACAACAAAATTTAGTCGAGTGGATCAGCAACAATTACGATCCGAAACTAAAGAGTCGGTCTTCGAATCGTGAGCCTTTCGAGAATGGTTAGGTGGATTAGGGGAATCGCATAAACCCAACGCACACGAACAGCGGAAAAAGGGGATTGGGCTGAAGGATGAGGAGGAAAGGGGGAATAGTGAGGGGAGGGCGTTGTCTTCGAGTGTGGCGAGTGAACGGTTCGTGAACCGTTGGAAAAAGTGTGAATCGTTTGAACCAAACGCGCTCGCGCACAATGGAAACAATTGCGATCCGAAACTAAAGAGTCGGTCTTCCAATCGTGAGCCGGTCGAGAAGGATTATGCCCCGTTCACATTACTATCCGTTACCATCGTCCGTACGATCGTACAAATCACGTCTGCATTCACACTACGATGACAAGTTATGTACTGCCCTCAAGCGCCAACCACTTGAACTACTTGAATCTAAAACAAAAAATACAGAGTGCCGGTTGGTTTTTGGGTTTCACTCGTACTAGAATTGCAGAAAACAAGTTTTAGAATTTAATATATTTATCTCAAATCCCCTTTCTGTAAAATATAGAATACCCCAAGGGTCAATTCTTGGACCTCTCCTGTTTCTAGCTTTTATTAATGACCTACCAGAATATATCCCACATTTGTAGATTACACGAGCATCGTATTGAAAGGTAACAGCTGTGAACTATTAAAGCAAAGGGTTAATTAAACAATGTAATTTACTGCTATGGCTACCATCTAATAAATGTATCCTCAATATTGATGAATCAATATTCCCACGTTTTAATCATGCAGAAACAAAGACAGCTCCAATCAGTTTAACACTAGATAATTCCACCATTAAGGAAGAGCATCATACTAAATTTCTAGGTGTTTGGATTGACTGAAATTTATCATGGGAAAAACATGTAACAAAATTAACGGGAAAATGAAGCTCACTCTGCTACGTGATGCGCATCTTGGCTAAATGTGCAACCCTGGACGTTCTTCAGCTAGTTTATTACGGGTACATTCGTAAAAGGATAATATTACATTAACAATTAACATGGGAATTATCCTTTGGGGAACCTCACCCCACGTGAAAAAAATATATTAGAGATGCAGAAAAGAATTTTTTTAAATAATGAAGCAGGTTCCTTTAAGAACGTCCACCAAACCGTATTTTGGGAGCATGAGAGGCATAAAGAATCATCAGCAAACATTACGTTGAAGTAGAAGATTGTTAGGCATTTATAAACCAATGGTCCAAGGGAACCAAGGATGGAACCTTGGACAAGAATAATGTCCAGAGGTGTTGAGAAAGAGGTTTCTTAGCTATATATAGAATTCACTTCAATGAGCATCATGAAACAGTAGTCACCAAGCACTCGAGAATCAGTTAACCTTTTTACAAATGCGTGTCTTAATAACCCTAATTTCACGATTTCAGCAATAACTAACGTCCTAAAAAAATCAGAGAATTCGTATATAGCACATAAAGGCAGGCACAGTGAACATAATTTCTACCGTTGATACATGCAAAGAGTTTCTCATTAAAAAAGCAGGATCTTTCCATCCATCCATCCCTCCATGATTTGAAATGAGTGCTTCAGCAACTTTTCGCGTTACTTTTGTCACTTCCTCTTCCGGTTTCGCAGCGCTTATCATCGTAAAGTGGCAGCGTTCTGACATACGTCTTACGACTGTCCGGACATGCATTCACACTGCGATTTCCGCCTACGATCTTCAGGACGATCGTAGTGAGAACGGGGCATTACGGGTAAGGAAGAGTGTGAATCACTCTTTATTCACACTCTTTCCAACGGTTCACGAACCGTTCACTTGCCACACTCGAAGGCAACGCCTTCCACTCACCCTTTCCTCCTCATACTTCCAACTCAGTCCCCTTTTTCCGCTGTTTGTGTGTGTTGGGTTTATGCGATTCCAGTAACTAAGAAGGCTGTAAGCCTCCTTAGTTTGAACCAAACGCGCGCGCACAACAGAAACAATTACGATCCGAAACTAAAGAGTCGGTCAACGAATCGTGAGCCGTTCGAGAATGGTTGGGGGAATCGCATAAACCCAACACACATAAACAGCGGAAAAAGAGGATTGAACTGAAGGATGAGGAGGGAAGGGGGAAGGTGAGGGGAAGGCGTTTTTTTTTTTATTATTATGAGATGAGGAGTGCGAAGGACGCGTTGGGACTCGGGGGAGGGGCGGGGTGAGGATCTGGGAGGGTGGGGAGTGGAGGGGCAGTGCCGACAGCCATCGACCCAGGAACTCTCTCTCTCCCTTCCCCTCCGACACACTTCCCCTCCCCTCCCTCCCGTCATGCAATGCCAAGGGAAGTCTTCCCTCCCTCCTCCCACTCCACTCGAGCAAACAGCTGATTCCCTCTCGGAGGGTCGGTCACGGCGCGCGCACGCTGACTGCCATACCCCTACCCCCCTCCCCGTCTCTGCCTCTCCCCTCTCCCCCTATTCGCCCAGAAGGGGACCACGCCTCCAGCTAGTCTCTCCGACACAATTGCATTCTATACATAAACGTGCCTTAGCTGTCTTGCCTCTCTTCTCCTCCGCCCCATGAACTCCCACGTCTCTTACCTGTGGCGACCGTAAATGGTGCCATCATACCTGATGATGGCTTGACAGCTGAAACGCGTTGTACCTTAGAAATTAAACCTGTGGAAGAAGTGCTACATCAGTGTTTCATTATGATATCCTTCCACTACATCTCTCCGAAGACAGTTACGAACTTTTATATTATTGCCAAGGAGACCTTGCTGCTTTGTTGATGCTTATGTAACGAGGAAATTATGATAAAAGAATTAGAGCGCGTGCAAAGGAGATCCGCTAGGTTTGTTATAGGCCGTTATGATAATTGTATAAGTGAACTAGTATGGGAATTACTATCAGAACGCATTTGAAGCTCAACCTAAATATTCAACGTGCCTACGCGTTAATCGTATCCACTCCATACCCCTACGAAGTACCGTGTATGCCGCCAGTGAAGTGTGCGGCACGGAGTGATTCCACGTCAGGCAATCGGTACTCGTCGCAGGTCCAATCAAAACCTCGAACACCCTCCCGGCTACTAGACACCCCCACGGCTGTTATGCTAGGTTTGATTATATTAACAAGATTAGAGAGATAGATTGTCGTACCGATAGATTTAAAATGTCATTTTTCCCTCGCACTATAAGAGAGAACAATAGGCAGCGTAGCAAAGGGATAGGTAGGTGAAATATAGTTAGAGTAGTCTGTTGTGCATGATGCATGTAATTACAACCAATAATCCCTTCCTTATAATGTAGATACTAACCATCTAGCTGCATGTCACCCTATTATCTAGCATATCTCCCTTAAATATCGTACTTGCAGGTCAATAGTGCATGTTTGGTGATCTTCACCCCCTGCCACACACCCTCGTGGTGGCTCGCAGGGTATTACGTAGATGTAAATGTAGATGTGTAAGTGGTGAGTCACAACAATATTTGGATTTAGTAAATGGAATGAAGAAGGTTTGCTTGTACCTTTGTTTAAATTGTGGGACATAAAAATTTAATTAATTGAGGATAGCCCTGTCTTTGCCGTACTTTATTATTTCATATAAGAACTTATTACCCATGCTCTTCCTTCTTACATACAGCGTTACAAGTCCATAAAAGTCTAACAGGTTTTTATGTGATGTATAATTTTTTATAATTGGATATACCTTATATTCCCTGAAGAAAAGAATTCTAAGGAATTGTTTTTGTATCCTTTCCAGCAAGTCTACATATTTCTTTGCAAAAGGTGCCCACGCAATAGGTCCATATTCGAGTTGAGACCTATTTAAAGCATTCTATAACATTTCCCTTGCTTTACTATTCTGAAAAGCAGTTGTACTTCTTATTATGAAACCAAATGTTCAATATACTGATGTCACTTAAGTTTTCAATTTGAGGTATGAAGGTAAATTTTTCATCAAAAGTTATTTTTATTGATTATCATACTGTTATTGCCCCAACATTGGCGATTCGGTGTTTAGAGAAGCATAAAAAGACCAAACTCGGACTAAATCCCCCTGCCACACGCCCTCGTGGTGGTTCGCAGGGTATCACGTAGATGTAGACGACAGTGCGTGTCTTCCCTCTCTTCTCCTCCGCCCCATGCAGTCCCACTCCTCTTCCCTCTCCTGTTTCGTTGTTTATACGGGTGAGACACAACTTCCTCGCTCTCTTGAACGAAGACCGCAGTTCACCCTAAAGGCTTGCTCGAACTAGGCTAGTAATTTAGTTGAGTACCGAGTAATTTAGTGACTAAACGTGTCTGAACAACAAAAATTTAGTCGAGTGGATTAGCAAGTTATTTAGTCGAGTCGATCCATTTCGTTCTTATTTCTGTCGGGCGAGTAGAGCCCCCCACCACGCCTCACTGCTCACTCGTTCATCGGCCAAACAAGTCCGAACCTGTCGTTTTAGTCGAGTTAATTAGTTGCCGCAAACATGTCATTTCGCTGGAGCGAAGAAACAACTTTAAAATTTGTTTCTGAATATGTACAACATGAATGCTTGTGGAATGTTAAGTCCCTACATCACAGAAATAAGCAAATGATTCAATCTGCAAACATGGATTTGGAAAACACAATGAACATACCTAGATTTGGTGAGAAGGAAATAAAATTAAAAATTAAAAACATCAGGCTAGTGCATACTTCTATTATTTTATTAAAATAGCATCTACGTTGTGCAATAGGCTTCTATTACTATTGCTTCTAGAAGCACTACCTAACGTGATATAAATGTTTTTTGATAGATCCACTCGTAGGAGTTAAAAAAAGTAAAGGAAATTCGGAAATAGTTGATTTTCCGAGTCGAAATATATGCGTGAGTGTCCTTAAACTACATTCAGTAGCCAGAAAGTAGAGAGTTGCCAGTTATTTTGTAACTGCCGGAATTGCAATTCATAAATGCGTATCTTTACGCCGAATTTTCGACTGTATTTTCATTACCAGAAAATTTACACAACTTTTGGACATCCTCAAACTATCGAAGTATTCTTTGGGATCTTCTAATGATAATTCCTTCAGAAGACAATTCGTAGCTCCTAGTTCATCTCTTCTATTAATCCATTTTCTTACCCATGGCTTTTTTTCTCTATCACTCCAATTTCTTCATCCACCTCTTCCAAAATATCGTATAACCCTAAGCATTATCAGCTTCTTCACTTTATTGCGTTGCAGCCCCTTCATCTTTTAAAACACGACTCACTTGTCAACTGTACTCGACCGTAGTGCGAATGATTTTTGGAGGGTTGCGAGTATTTTAGCTACTAAAAGACTCTCCACTAAACTAAATTACTAGCCTATAGTGAATCAGGCTTAAATGTTCAACGTGCCCACGCGTTCATCGTATCCACATCATGCCCCACGAAGTACCGTGTATGCCGCCAGGGAAGTGTATGGCACGGGGTGATTCCACGTCAGGCAATCGGTACTCGTCCCAGGTCCGATCAGAACCTCGCGCGTCCCCCCGGCGACTAGACGCCAATCCGCAATCAAATCAGTGCTGTGTATAAAGAAAATGATTCTACCTGCTGATTGGTAGATTTTTGAACAGTACTTGTTTTAAAGGCCGCTTTACACGGTACATTTTATTGTGCAAACGAATGTATCGTAGAATGTACAAGAAACTGAATGGAATTAAGAGCAGGTTATATTTCCCGTTCGGTCGTTCAGACAATCACACAATTTTCCGCTTTTCACGGTACAATTTCCTTCATGAAGGAATTTGTACATTCGTTTGTACAATTAAATGTACCGTGTAGAGCGGCTTGACATCCTAATTCCTGGCATATCATTCTGTTTTCCCTCCTACACGTGATTGCAACATTATGTCCCTCTTAAGTACCTCACATCGTCATCCACTTCTTATTTCGTCCTGAATTCCTATCCTCTTCCTCGCATACCCTGCGATCTCCACTCTAATTCCCTTTTCAGCCTTTACTGTCCTTTCAGTACGTCCTCCTCCCCTCCACCGAATCTCCGCCACTTGCTTCCTCTCCTCTCCAACCATATCCAGTATCTCCTCGTTCATCCTTCTCGCCTCGCAGCCCGATCTCTCCATTCTTCTCCACACCCACATCTCAAACTCCTCGAGTCCATGTGCGTACATCCCGAAGTGTATATAAAAGAGCAGATGTCTATAGAAGACTCTCTTTACACCTTGCGTGCATCCTCCCTTCGCAATGACCAAGTCTCCGACCAAGGTTCTAATTTTATGCAGAGGCTTGCGTAAGATAAGTCCGGTATTGTCTAGTGGTTAGGATACCCGGCTCTCACCCGGGAGGCCCGGGTTCGATTCCCGGTACCGGAAATTTTTTTGTCCCTGCTCTGTTCGCGGCGAAGTGATATCCTCGCTATCATAGATTCCGAGCCACGTTGGGATGGGTATTTCACCAATCTGGGCGAGTATGTTTGGGTATTTATTTTTTAATTTTTTCACCACCAGGTAATTAACCAAGTAAGTATCACCCAGTAAGGACTAAACCTCCCTAAAATCAAATCAATTGATTCATCTACGTCTACGTAATACCCTGCGAGCCACCACGAGGGTGCGTGGCAGGGGGTGAAGATCACCAAACATGCACTTTTGACATGCAACGAGGATATTTAAATTGAAATTGATTGTGGCGTTACGTTGAGGAATGACAGGAAGGAATAACTTATAATAAGAACGATTTACCGTTCCACTACGTTTTTAATGCTGTCAACCGGTTTCGACGTCTGTAGCGTCATTTTCAAGAAAAACGGAATGAAAATTAGCAAATGCGAACCTTTTGTATTATCTCAAGTACGATGGGGGTGGGGGGAGGGAAACGTGGGAGAAGAGGGGAGAATGAATAATGGAAGTTTACGGGCTTAGGGAAGGTTTTAAACGACCAGTTTAAAACCTTAGTCAAATACATGTAAAGAATTAATATTATTAAAATAAAACCTGTGTCCCGTTCCTATTAGTGGCTATGCTTGTCTTGAACACTATATACGCCATAGAATGCGAAACCGGTAGACAGCTTTCAAACAGAATAACTGTGAATCATTTTTAATGTGCGATAGAATTTGAACTTTCACTTTTAATTTTGTGGAAAAGTGACGTATGAAATGAAATCTCGTTTTGTACTTTCCTCGGCGTTTATTAATGCTGGCCGTGTGTTTTTTTAAACAAATTTGATCGTATTCAAAGGCTACGATTGATAATTGCTTGATTCGAAGTTATCAAATTTAGCCTTGATAGTGATGACATAATTTGTCGCCGTATTTCGATAAATCGACATAATTCAAAGCCATGGTCGATATTAATAAAATTTTGTGGAATGTGCGAATCGGGATTTTATTTCAATTAGGAAAATGATTCGTAAATCTCTTACTCGTTGCATTTTTCTTTCTCTTGTTTATACATTTTCTGATAGATATTCCATTCTTACTTGCGTAGGTGACCTCTGTCGAAGTAAGATAATATCGATCTGAAATATTTGCCGAAACCCTGAATTGATACAGGGACTTTTTAGTCTTACGCCCAAATCACTTAAACGAGGTCGTGCTTAGAGATGCTGTGTATTAGGTTGTATTGGCAATAGTATTTTAAACAAAATATGATATTTTCATTAATGTCGTACTCGTAGATATGGAGAAATGAAAGTTATAACTTTAGTGTTTTCGAAGAGGATTTAGCCTATGTTTGTTATAGTACAGTTCCTAAATGAGGTCGTTCTTAGAAATGCGATGTATCACTTCTCTTTGGTAACGGTATTATTAACATTTTGTGTTAGTTTCAATAAAATCGTACGCGGGGATTAGGAGAAATTTATGTTTAAAATGTAGTGTTTTCCACGATTATTCTTGCTATGTTCGTAGTACAATAATTCCTAAACGAGGATGTGCTTACAAGTCCCGACTGGTTCCTTTATTAGGTAAATGTATATTTAATAGTTTTGGGAAGTTTCATAAAGAAATTAATGAGGGATTAGGATATATTAATGCTTTAATTCGTGCGTAACCGTTACTGTTGGCAGCACTGCCGATTTCATTTAGTGGGGAAAAAAAATAGTGGGCTAAGTTCGCTTTGCTGCCAAAATATTCAGTCTCACGCCCAACAAATCTTCAGTCTAACACCCTCCCAACTGAGCAATTTCGGCTGATGTAAAGTGTGGATGTGCTGAGATTTTTTTTACGGGCGGTGAAACGAACTACGTTACATTGGAGTCCACAAAACGCTTTCAAGTAGCTGCGAAAACTAAATCTTAGAGGTATGACGAACGAAGTGAACAATATGAACAGAAATACTGCATTTGGCTAACCAATACGTTGTTGTTGGCTGGTTGGTTGAGCCATTTCGCATGCTATGTCGAATACGATGCTCTTAAATCACTGTCTAATTTGAGCCTGCCAGGAAAAAAATTATGCCGAAACCCGGGATTGAACCAGGGACCTTTAGATCTTCAGTCTAACGCTCTCCCAACTGAGCTATTTCGGCGGTTGAAAGAGATGATAAAGACTGACTGATTCGCTGCGCGCTGCGAGTATGATGTGTTACTCCGAAGTTCTTTTAGCGAATCTATTAAATGTTTTCCTTGGTTAACTTTCTTGGAAGCCAAAAGACGTCTTTGGTACCCCTGAGTCGATGCATACTCAACGTCACGGCACCTTCAAACTCCTTCCTCTTCCGAAACCTTAACTGTCCATATGTCCCCCCCCCCTCTATCCACCCCATCGTCTACATCTACTTATTAACCTGAAAACCACCGCAAGGGTGTTTAGCAGGGGGTGACTTATCACCAACATGAACTACAGTGAAGAAATTTATTTTCACCAACGTGCACCACACTCTGGGTGTTCTACACATGCCACGGTAACTATTAAACTCATCTATAATGTAACTATGTAAACGTTACCCAAGAGTCATGCAGGGAACATGCGAAACATGCGATTTTGGAACTATGTACTCGGCAGATTTAGAAACGTGCATTAGGAAGCACCTCAATCAAACAGCTACACTATCTGTCAACTAACCTACTTCAAAGCCTAAATGCAGCCATTATGGCCTCATATCGATCGCGGGAAAAAAGACATTTTAAACCTTTCTGTTTAACAATCTATTTCCTTTATTTTATTTTCATTATCTGATCTACCGTTGTATGTTGGAGTTTGTAAGATATTGATTGACACTAAAATCATAAACCATACAGCAGAACACCCAAGTCATCATCATCTGGCGTTCTTCATGCTGGCAGGTCCCGTACACCACTGCTGTCTCCATCCGCTTCTGTCCCGAGCTTCCTTCTTTGCTTCATCGTAGCTGATGTTCTTCACCTGATCCACCAATTTATTTCTTCTCCTTCCTCTCTTTTTCTTTCCTTCAATTGAACCCTCAAGTGCCACAGTTATTATAATTTTCCCTCTCATCACATGGCCCAACCAGTTTCCTTTCCTTTTCCTTATTTCCTTTAGGAGCGATCTTCCTTCTTTTACTTTGCTCAAAACCTCTTCATTTCTCATCTTATCTACCCGTCTTACTTTTCCCATCCTTCTCCACACCCACATTTCAAAAGCTTCAATTCAATTCCTTTCCCTCTTACCTTATGTCCACGCTTCACATCCATACATGAAAACGCTCCATGAATAACACTTAGCTAGACCCAAGTATCAAGAAAGAAAACTGTCATTCCAGAATACTCCACTATGGTAGACTTCAACAGGAGATATTACAACATACATAAAAGCCCTGATGAAGCATAAATAAAGATGCTAAACGTTGGCGAAAGAGTGAAAGTTATACATGAATTATGACCTACAATCTTCAGAAAAATAACTTCATGTAAAAAAAGAGGTCACGAAGAAGAATCTCTAGATATTTAAACGTGGAGAAGCTATATATAACTAGAACTCGACTACTTCAAGAACGTTAACTACACTAAAATCCTCAACCATACAGCAGAAGACCCAAATATCAAGAAAGAGAACTGTCATTCCAGAATACTCCACTATGGAAGACTTCCACTGGAGATCTACGACATACATAAAAGCCCTGATAAAGCATAAATAAAGATGCGAAGCGTTCGCGAAATAGTAAAAGTTATACATGAATTATAACCTAAAATCTCCAGAAAAATAACTTCATATTTAAAAAAAGAGGTCATGAAGAAGAATCATTTAGATATTGATAACTGCATCTGAAAATAAGTCGGTTTTGAATGTACATAAATATTGAGCCTAATTTCCAATCGACTGTCATCGTCATTGGTTGTTCAATTCTTCTCCTAGCTCCCAGCTCTCCAACCTTCCCTATCTAATTCTAGTTCCGTTACTTCCTTGCTGCTCTTCCTATGCCTTTTTCCTTTATTTGGTCCATGAGCATATTCCTGGGGCCTCCTCTGGGGA
Organism: Ceriagrion tenellum; assembly: GCA_963169105.1. NCBI lineage: Eukaryota > Metazoa > Arthropoda > Insecta > Odonata > Coenagrionidae > Ceriagrion > Ceriagrion tenellum. Next base: position 85,011,155 of record OY720642.1, on the reverse strand, counting down.
CTTTTCCCTCTTTTTCTTAAATAACAAACTCAATGCACCTCAGGGTTTGTCCAGTCCATCTGGGTCTTCTTTTTTGTGTTCCATATGGTCCTTTCTTCTTTATTATGATCTTCAGACGTCACTGAAAGTCATGGACCAAGTTCTCCAAGAATACGACATGAAGATAAGTAAGACGAAGACCAAAATCCTAGTGTGCGGGAGAGAGAAGCTGAATGCTGAAGTCACGCTGAGAGGAGGGAAATTGAAGCCAGTGGATTCCTTCAGCTATCTCGGAAGCACCGTCACATGGGACGAAAGAAGTCCAACGGACATCAAGCGGAGAATATCCCAAGCTAAGAAGACGTTCATGGGAAAAAGACAACTTCTGTGCTCAAAGAAGATAGGACTACAAACCTGGAAACAGTATGTGAAAAGCTTCGTGTTGAGCGTCGCAATCTATGGTTCGGTTAGCATGGACCATTGGAAAAGATGACCAGAACAGACTGGAACCCTTCGAAACCTGGTGCTGGAGGAGGATGCTGAAGACGAAATGGACGGAAAAAATTAGAAACGATCAAGTGAACGGAAGAGTGGAAGAGGGGAGGACCATATGGAACACGATACAAAAAACAAGAACCAAATGGGTTAGACACACCCTGAGACGCAATGGATTTGTGAAGAACATAATTGAGGGCAAAATAGAGGGAAAGGTCCTCAGGGGAAGACCCAGGAATAAGTTCATGGACCAAATACAGAGGAAAGTACATCGGAACAGATACCAGGGGGTAAGGGATCTCGCATTAGACAGGGACGTCGTCGACTAGATAGGGACGACTTGGTCGTCGAATGAGATGTTTACTTCCCATTTTCGGGTACTCGGCCCCGCTTGATTTCTACGTCCTGTCTGTCGTATGATGCTCATATCCACTCCTTCGCCAATTTACCACTCAATGAAAAGCTATTCATGAAGGAGGGAGTAGACCGGATCTCTGATTGTGTCAGTTACTCGATTTAGTGAACTTACCTGATGCTACATTCACCTTTAAATTACTTTGAAATGATTTCGTAAAGAGGGCAGTTATTTTTATTAGGAATTAGAGTTTGGTTCTATCTGCGGAACTAGTAAATACCGATTACTTATCTCAGTGAGAGACCAAACAAGTGTGGAATTTTCTTCAAAATATCTTTAAAAATATTTTTAAAAAATTTGTCTTTTCTTTGCTAAAAAGGTATTTTTTCTCTTATGCCTTCTATTCTGTTAGATAATTTCTAGCTGTGTGAAATTTAGTGAAGTGAATGTTATAAACTTGTGTTTTCCCTGAGGTTTGAGAATTCCTACAGCTGTTAGTGATGGTGGATTATCTCGTTTGAAGTTTGAAGGTTATGTTACTAATGAAGTCCTTTCCTCTTTTCCCCTTCTGTCAATTTCATCATTTCTTGTTTCAACCGTCCTTTTCATCTTCGGACCAGGTCTCGACTTCCCTTCCTGAGGTGCACTATTTTCATGTTTCTTTAGATCCTATCCAGGATAATGGTGCAGTTGAATTGTATTGATGAGGCTTGGAAGGAATTTTAAATTCAAAAAAAATATTTCAAAGATCGTAAGATTTAAACCTAGGCCACTATCACTGGATCCTTTGATCACGTGATTCCCTTCACCGAATGGCATTGGACGTGTTTATGAATTGGATGCTCTTCAGTCCACCGCACTATGTCGGACCCACTTTAATGATTTGTCTTTGAAGTTTTCCGTTGAGAATGACATTCAGGAGTTGAAACCGTTTAGGAGCATTAAAAATTAATGTGGAATTTTATAAATTTTGTTCTTTCCCTGCGGTTTGAGAATTCCTACAGCTGTTAGTGATGGTGGATTATCTCGTTTAAAGTTTGAAGGTTATGTTACTAATGAAGTCCTGCGTGCCTCAATGACCCGACGTTCAATTTTTCCCCCTTAGCTTTACTATGGCTTTGAAAATTTTAGGCCTACTATTTACATCGAGATGACGATCGAAAATTGGGTGTACAGGCCTGTATTGTCCCGCTCAATCTACTGTCGTTCGCGCGATGGCTCGTTCGTTGCCAGGGTGAATTCGTAGAGTAAACGCAGGTTCCACCCATGATAGTCCATAGTTTCTAACGCTATCCATTTAAAGTGGTATCGCTGGTATCGCGAGCGGAAAGCTTAAAAGATGAATAGCGGCAATGAATGAAAGAGACAACCATTTAAAAGAAGCGGAGTATGTTGCTTTAATTAAATGAGCATAGGGTTGTAACATTTCCATTAAAAAAATATGTCAAAATCCTCAAAACGCCGCAAAAATATGGCGTTCCCTATTTCGTTCGCTTGCTATTTACTTGTTGTTCGCGATGTAATGGTGAGGTGACTACATCTAGAAAAAAAAGAAAAAAAAATTAATCGTTCAGGAAAAAATCCGTGAGAAAAAAAAATTATAGTGAATACAGTTTACAGGCGAAATAATTATTGCAAAAAATTGATGATATCTATAACAGCACAAAAACTTTTGTGTTCCATACGTTACTAAGAATGAGCTCAAGGCGTCGAATTGTCCATAGGAAGAAACAGGTAGAAGAACAGGAAGAAAGAAGGAAGAAACAGGAAGAAGCTGCATACTGTGCGAAATATTCGCACGGGTCAGCTAGTATTCCTTAATTGTTACAACTGGTCGCAGCACACGTCTTGAATAATAACGATCATATTTTGTTTCTCAAAGGCAAACGAAAGAATAACGAGGAACCCCACAAACCCGCCGGTTCAGATCGATCTGAAATTTCAGACTGGCTGAGCAAGCGGGCTGAGTCGGCCCGCTTCTCAGATCGATCCCACTAGCCCGTTGCGTTTATCATACCGAGCTGATCTGGTGAGATCGATTGGTAAACGTAGTGAATATCCCTTTCGCCGTTGTAGTACCTGAAACAATTTAAAATCATCCTCCCCAACCCCATTCAGGAGTGGATCTTTGGTCTTTCCGAACTCCTTCTCTCGTCACTGTCCACTTAATTAGTTCCGCCGAAAATGAAAACTCTCCGGGGAATGTTTTGGGTTGGTCGCGGTCTCCTTCCGGGCCGCCATCAAAGGGGCAAAATCTGACGCGTTTTAATGTTGACCCGGGTCCTTTCCGCCCCCACCCTCCCCCTGTGAGCGAGCGCAGCAAGGGGGTCGATAATATCGGCCCCTCACCGAGTGGCGCCGCCCCTGTTGAGTTGGGAGGATGGCGGGGGATGATTTATGGGGCACTTGAAAGGGACGAGAGAATGAAACGAAAGGAGATTTAATTTGGAAAGTGAGAGTTGGAATGTTTTTGAGATGGAGTGGGATGTTGAGAATAAAATAAATCAATTTTTACAATAGGTGGGGGATTTACGCGTGTGACTGTTCTACAGCTACATTCTTCCATCGACTGGAACACTATATTTTAACGAGTAGCATTCGGATATTCGACGAGCTCCGGGGGATTAGATTTATGAATTATGAAGGAGGTGAGATATATGAATAATTGACATAAATGTGATGAATGAATGAATATGTACGTTAATAGCAGTAATGTAGGTAAATTAATAAGAAGATAAATGATAAATGTAATTAAACATGCGGTTGCTAGGGAGAGTTGTTGAGGAGTGTTGAACATATATGAAGAGGAGATGAACTTGTTCGCTTTGTTGCCAAGTTGTGTGTTATTTCACGAACCTGAAATTCGTAACAATATCTATTCGCTCCTGGCTGATGTTAACGAAGCCTGAGGGGAGTTGGCAGCTAAGGAGGTGTAGGGTATTGGAACGATTAATCCGGAGAAAGAAATTACTTTAAATTTTCAAATTCACGTTGAACATATTATGAGGTATTTTGAATCATTCACAATTCCTGAGGTTGTCAAATGTTTGGTACAGTTTAAATTTGGTTCGCCTGAGTTGTCATACTACCTGTCAATGGGAAAAGCCTTGTACAAAGTTTGTTAATTTTTTAACTTCTCTCTCAATCCTTCATCAAAATGTCGTATATTTTCATTCTTCTCCTATGCTTAACTCTACTCGTATGTTCTTCCTTCCAGCAGTGCTCCTGGCCCCTTATTTCTTCGCCTGATTTCCCCGCATAGTCTCTCTTTCGGCCTCGTTTTCGTTTCTTTTCCTCTCTCGCATACGCTTAAGTATAACTGGGTAATAGTGTGGCGAGTTTTTACGGAACCTCAGGTGAGTTATAGACTCGTGAAACAAGTCATCTTCATCGTGGGAAATAATCGAGGACACGCACTTGTTCCCTCGAGAATCTCTTTAAAATATTGGAAGAAACTGGAACCTCCCGGTCGTTCATGAAAGTGAAAGTGCTTTTTTTCTTATTTCCGCTTCTACCTTAGCGTTTGTTACTCACAAAATAATCAATGGGTGGTAAAAATTTCGGATTTGAAATGCGATTCTTCGGCCGGTATTCATATTCCTCAATAATTACAGATTCGTTTCAATCTATGATTATATCTCTAATTAATTACTGTTTCTTATTCATAGTCGTCAAAGAATCAGTGATTCGTCAATCGATGATTCTTGAATCAGAGATTCATCAATCTCTGATTATTATGTATTCATAGTCGTCAAATAATCATTGTTTATAGTTCTAGTATTCATAGTCAAGCAAACTGTAGTTATTTGGCCAAATAATCATTGATTCGTGAATTAAGCTCTCGACCGTAATTAATTAGAGTTTTTCTTTGTTGGACGTCGGTAGTTCTGTGATTGTTTACGACATATTCGTGTCTTTACGTTCCAACTGTACAATTTTATACGGTGCTAAAGGCATAGAATACTCTATATGAACGTCTTGAATTGATTAGGATTATTGATTACCTTGAATTGATTAGGATTTCCGTGCAATGGAAATTCGTTGGGATATATTGGTGTATGTGATTGCCGATGACGATGTACCAGCGTAATTTCTTACCCGTGCGGTAAGGTCGATATAAGTTTCTTAACATTTTTAAACCATGTATCGATGTCCTGATATCTTTTTCCTCTTCTTATTTTGTCCAGAAGTTGCTAAATTCAGCATTTTTTGGATAAGTGTAACCAATGTTGGTGTAAAATCACCCCTTGCCATACACCCTTGAGGTGGATTAGTGTTTTCCTTATCAATCTTTTAACGATTTTATTCTTAGCATATTCAGTTTCATACGCATCGAATTCAGTATCGGCACCGTCTAGTTTTACGAGCGGTTGGTTGTATTAATGTTATTAGATGAGCATTAGTGCGTTTACGATTTAGGACCGAGGAAAACGTCGCATTTTGTTGATGTTAATGTGGCTCTGGCTTGAATATATATTAGTGAAGACTAAGTTGCACTTTTTTATTTATTCAGTGTAAGAAACATCCTGATTCCGCAGATGAAATAGTTCTCCAAATAATAACCAAACTTAAGGTACAAACAGCGCAGATTATTCCACATATATCTTTAATTATCACTTTTGTCCAGTCTTAAGTGCGGACTGAAGTGCCATTTGCGTGGATCTTACGCAATGTGAAGTGCTATGAAGTTAACTATGCATTTGTGTAAATAAATCTGGAGAGGAATTGAAAATATATATATATATATATATATATATATATATATATATATTTTTTTTTTTTTCAATTCCTCTCCAGATTTATTTACACAAATGCACAGTTAACTTCATAGCACTTCATGAATATCGCTATACTTACGGAAATTTTATAATAATGCGAGGTAACTTCATGAGTATTTCCAATGGCCATCTTTGCAGTGTAGGTATAAACGAATACACTTACCGCCGGCTTGAACAGATTCTTATTTTTCAATCCAAGTCCCCTATTTTGGGTCCTCGTAGACGCATACCCCGTTTTGCAGCCTGGTACGAAGCAAGTTCTGTTTAAACAAGGCATTCTAAATCTTTATTTAAGTCGAACGGGCTTAATGCATTCAAATTAGAATCCGAGTCCGGCAAACGTCGTCGGCACACGATGGACGTTTCAATAACCTCCTACACATTTTCTGTAATAGATATTTCTTCTCTAGCATTTACGAAGTAACTTTTAGATCATAAAAATAGCAAGATATTATTCAAAGCATCAAGTAATTCATATCTCCTCGATCGTTATTGAATATTCACCACAGTCTCACGTTATCAACAATTAACTACGAATATTTACAATAACAACTGAAACGACTCGAATTGAAATGGCGCCAAGGTCTGGGCGAACTAAAAGTGGAAGTTTAGGCAACACGTATCCTAGGCAACAGTTCCAAACATCCAAATTCATAATATACTCTTTTCATGGTTGTGTGAGTCGCATTAACGACGCGCCCACCTGTAAATGTAAACCATAAAATAGTTACGTTCCGAGTGAAAAAGGTCGGTATTTGAATCCGCAGATAATCGAGATTTGTGGGAATCGCGTGAACCTATCAAACAAGCACCAGCACAAAACTCATTCGAATTAACCCATTGAGTGCAGCATGACGTGATTTCACGTCATGGTTGTCTTTACGCTGGTACTGAACTCGTTATATAACGTCATGGGTACCGTGAGTGTTCCAGCTTTCCTTACGGGGCCTAGTGAAAGTTTCCTAGTGAAAGCTGGAACACTCACGGTACCCTTGACGTGATATAACGTCATGCCGTAATCAAAGGATTAATAATGAAATATTTAATTCATACTTACATCTACATCTACGTCATACCCTGCAAGCCACCCTAAGGGTTTGTGGCAGGGGGTGCTACCACAACAGGCATGCATCAATAATACGGGAGAACACCGAAATTACATTGAAACCTGCGTATCACACATGCAAAGCGCCCATTAAAAATCTACTAACCAAGAAACATTCTATCGTCAATCGTTCCAACATGCAAGTGATACAATGACTACTACTACAGATTCCAAATGTCATGCTTAAATAAGAACATCAATATTTACATCATGCATAAATAAGAACGTAGAGAATATAAAGAGAAAGATTTACTGTCTGCCTATTGTCACAATTCGAACTATTCATGACGACGATCACAGCTGTTATGGTCCCGAATGGTTCGCGGAAAAAAATGACATTTCATACCTCTCGGCTCTAAAATGTATCCCTCTACTTACTACTGCTGCTAAAATCAAAACTTATAATCATTATGACCAAGGAACTATCTCGCTCAAACTACCTCAAAAGGTCGAGGAAAGAGGGCAGATTTTCTCTCACCGGGAAGAATACCCGACTCATGTGAGAGCTTTTAGCCGGAATGGTGCGGCGACAGGAAAAATACGGAGAGAAAGCTCTTTTTACGCCCACTCGCGACCTTTGCTTTTGTGGGAAGTAACCTCGTCAGGGATGCGCGCTGAGAACCACGAGAAACAATATCGTTTTCGCCGGAACGTAAAAGGAAAAGCCTTTTTGAGTTAACGCGTTGGCCAGAGAGCTGGGAATTCTCAGGGCTGCTGGTTGTGGAGGTGGTTGGAGCGGGATTCTTTTATGTACACACAGATTTGGCTGAAACTTTTCTTACCCGTATTCATTACAAACTGACTGACTGACTGACTCATTCATCCAAATCCATGGGCATTTTATAAACGAGCGAGGTGGGTGAAATTTTCAGGAGAGGATTTGAATAAAGTATGTGTCGAGTTGGGAAGAAATTGGAAAATTAAAAAAAAAGTCGATTAGGCTTCGAGTTATTGCGATCGATAGCTTTAAATGGTGTTAAGGTAGTGCGAGCGAGATAGTTCCCTAATCATAATAGAGACCATATTCGATATATACGTTTTAATTTCACCAACTGTTAGAAACACGAATTAAACATTGCATTATTAATGGTGCAATAAAATACTTTTGCATGACAGAAATTGCAAGTAATCAAATGAAAATATCTAAATAAGTCGTTAACTTGACTGCTTTTTCACGCGGTACGTTTGAAACTCCATCAAAACGGAAGGTTTATTGTGATCCCGAAGAATTTACTGCGGTGACAATATGATTAATTTTCAAAAAATAGTTGAGGAAACACACAGACTACACTCTGTTGATTTTTGGACGAGATCTAAGTGTAGGAAAGGCCTCATTTGTTAAATAAGGTCTCTCTGGAGTGCATACACGTACCATTTCCCACATAAAAGGGCTGGTTTTTTCCTGCAAATATTTCGAAAAGTAACGTCGTAAAGGGGTTGAATTCTGTGTGTCAATGGAAGGATGATATTTTTTTTTTAATGAGACCAAATTCATTTATTTCTAGGTGAAATGATATTTCGCTCGAACTTCCTTTAAATGGGAAAAAAAGAAAAATTTTATTGTAGACCTTTTTTCTTTCGTTCATTAAAATATGAAATAATTCAGCTACAAGATAGATTCTTTCACAAATGTGAGGCTGTACGTTTGAAGAATCTTATTCTTTCAATTGATTTTTCCATACCTACCATTAAACTGAATTTTTCAAACTTTTATCGGAGGTTTTTAGAAATTTCCTCATTTTCGTTGCTATGGATAGATTTTTTTCATTGTCGCCAGGCCGATTGTCGATTTGAGATTTGGAACTCGGCGAGGCGGGCCAGCTCTCTGTTTCACTTGCAAATTATTGGTCAGGGTACCCTTCAAAGTAGTCCTCTCCCCAACGTATACACTTATCCCAATGGTGTTTTCACTTATTGAAATAGTCCAGGAACGCTTCTTCCGAAATGCCCATAACCTCCTCCGCCGATTTTTTCACCATCAATGAAATGGTGGCTTATCTCTTTCATTTGAGCGGAGATTTTTCTTTGGCGAACAGGAAAAAGTCACACGGGGCCAGGTGTTGTGAGAAATGTGGGTAGGGAAGCACAGCGGTCTTGTATTTGGCTAAAATCTCACGAGTTCTGAGAGACGAATGAGCCGGCGCGTTGTCGTGGTGAAAAAATTACTCGCCGCTCCTTCAAATTTCGGGCCGTTTTCGAATGATTCTCTCTCTTAGGCATGTCATAACCCCCAGGTAGTACTCCTTGTTGACTGTCTGGCATTTAGGTAGGTATTCGTGATGCACAACCGCCTTTGCATCGAAGAAAACAGTCAACATCACCTTGACGTTCCAGCAAACGTGTCGAGCTATTTTGGGGGATGTTTCACCAATCCATTGTGAAGATGCACTTTTTAATCGATGTCATATCCATAAACCCATGACTCATCATCTGTTATGACCCTGGAGAAGAAGGTTTCATCCTCTTCAGCTCGATCAAACAGTTCCTGACAGACTTGAAATCGATGTAGTTTCTGGTCTGCTGTCATCAGACGAGGCACGAAGTTGGCGGCGACTCGATGCATCCTCAATTTTTCACTTAGGACTTCATAGCACGAACCACTCGAGTTGCCACACTCTTCTGCAACTTCCCTCACAGTCAAACGTCGATTTCCGTGCACGAGATCGTTCACTTTCTCGATCAGTCGACGTTGATGATCTTTCGGAACGCTCGTCGTCTTCCGCTCATTTCCACCTCTTTTTGAACCGGGTAAACCACTCATAACACTCAGTACGACTACAGAGAAAATAATTGTATAAGTGTTACGAGCTTAATGGAAGAACTAGGATGGGAGTTACTATCAGAACGCAGGTTAAAATTTAGGTTAAACCTTTTAAGTAAATTCGAAACCGATTTGTTCACAGATGACGTTAGATATATATTGAGAACCCCTGCGTATTACGCTAGGTTTGATCAGCTTAACAAGATTAGAGAGATAGATTGTCGTACCGATAGGTTTAAAATGTCATTTTTCCCTCGTACTATAAGAGAGAACAATAGGTAGCGTAGCAAAGGGATAGGTAGGTGAAATATAGTTAAGAGTAGTCTGTAGTGCATGATGCATGTAATAACAACCAGTAATCCATTTCTTATTATGTAGATACTAACCATCTAGCTGCATGTGACCCTGTTCTCCAGCATGCCTCCCTTAAATATCCTACTTGCATGTCAATGGTGCATGTTTGGTGATCTTCACCCCCTGCCACACACCCTCGTGGTGGCTCGCAGGGTATTAGATAGATGTAGATGTGTAAGTGGTGAGTTACAACAATATTTGGACTTAGTAAATGGAATGAAGAAGGTTTGCGTGTACCTTTGTTTAAATTGTGGGACATAAAAATTTAATTAATGGGGGATAGCCCAGTCTTTGCCGTACTTTATTATTTCATATAAGAAATTATTACCCATGCTCTTCCTTCTTACATACAGCGTTACTATTCCATAAAAGTCTAACAGGTTTTTATGTGATATATAATTTTTTATCATTGGATATACCTTATATTCCCTGCGGAAAAGAATTCTAAGGAATTGTTTTTGTATCCTTTCCAGCAAGTCAACATATTTCTTTGCAAAAGGTGCCCACGCAATAGATCCATATTCGAGTTGAGACCTATTTAAAGCATTCTATAACATTTCCCTTGCTTTACTATTCTGAAAAGCAGTTGTACTTCTTATTATGAAACCAAATGTTCAATATACTGATGTCACTAAGTTTTCCATTTGAGGTATGAAGGTAAATTTTTCATCAAAAGTTATTTTTATTAATTATCATACGGTTATTGCCAACCCAATATTGGCCATTTGGTGTTTAGAGAATCATAAAAAGACCAAACTCGGACTAAATCTTTACAAAGCACACCACATGTGATGGACATATATACATATCCCTTCGCAGCTTTCTTGAAATGACTACTACATCTACATCTACGTGATACCCTGCGAGCCACCACGAGGGTGTGTGGCAGGGGGTGAAGATCACCAAACATGCACCATTGACATGCAAGTAGGATATTTAAGGGAGGCATGCTGGAGAACAGGGTCACATGCAGCTAGATGGTTAGTATCTACATAATATGAAATGGATTATTGGTTGTTATTACATGCATCATGCACAACAGACTACTCTAACTATATTTCACCTACCTATCCCTTTGCTACGCTACCTATTGTTCTCTCTTATAGTACGAGGGAAAAATGACATTTTCAATCTATCGGTACGACAATCTATCTCTCTAATCTCGTTAATATGATCAAACCTAGCATAATACGCAGGGGTTCTCAATATATATCTAACGTCATCTGTGAACAAATCGGTTTCGAATTTACTTAAAAGGTTTAACCTAAATTTTAATCTGCGTTCTTATAGTAATTCCCATCCTAGTTCTTCTATTAAGCTCGTAACACTTACACAATTATCATAACGGCCTTTAACAAACCTATCGGATCTCCTTTGCACGCGCTCTAATTCTTTAATCGTACCTTCCTCGTACGGATCCCATATACTAGCGGCATATTCTAAATGAGGCCTGACAAGTGTAAAATAGCTTCTTTCTCCTACTCTCTCATCGCATTTGCCTAGAACCCTTTTAACGAATCCTAATCTACGGTTTGCTACACTAATTATTTCCCTGATGTGTTTCCCCCATGACATGTCTTCAGTGATGGACAACGTGCCACATATTTCAGTGAGAAATGATTTTTCCTAGCAGGCGCCTTGATGGATGAGTTAGTTCCTCAATTTCTTAGCGTTAGAAGTACCGGACTTAGCGACATTCCTATTAATCCCGTATTACGCGGGGAACATAATTGCAATATTTTATATATGTACGAACGTGCATTTGAAATTGTATCATGCAAAGTGGTGAATTCCAAGACCGTGTGCGCGAATACATGCACACGAGGTGGCAAAATAGCCCATGCTTATACTCCTTTGTGGTTGGACGCCATATGAAGGAAGAAATGCAGTTTAAAATTGTGCTAGTTCGTGCCCGTGTAAAGCGGGCTTTAGTTTCGATTGGGGTCAATTTGACCACCTAGAAATAGTTTTTTTTTCTTAAGGAAATTGCAGGTTTTTGATTGAAATAATGGGCAAGTGTTTAAAAAAATATATCTCTTATTCGTTATTGTACTCTGCTTTGCAAGAGTACTTTATATATCATAGTAGTATTATAATTGCCATATCAACGTTTTGGATGTGGCGCATGAGTATTTGGACTCCGAACTTCAGTCCTGGTCTAAAGTCGTCCGTCCTAGACGCGAAGTCTGGGCCTGTCGGGTGTACGCGATTCACCCTCCGGTTTTCGCGTCCGTGTAAAGTGAAAGGTGTAAAGGTTGACGCCACTCCAGGACGATTTAATCAAACGAGTTTTTTTTATATACCGCCCCGGATTATTTTATGGACAATGTTCGGAAATTTGTCGGGCAAACCACGGATTTATGCCAATTTCAATTGAAAGAGTTAAAGCGGCCTACACACATGGGAACCTGGTTCGCCGAACTTGGTTCGCACGAACCATGTTCGTCATTTGTTCCCCTCTGTGTGGTGTTTAACGAACCAAGATCGCCACAATTTCTCACGAACTTGGTCTTCCATCGGGTTGGAAAACATTTGTTCGGTTCGCCGGCAGGGCGCACCAAGTTCTTCTGTGTGTGGAGGAGGAGAACCGTTGTTCGCCATTTTGATTTTTGTCAGTACTCAGTGCAGACGCTTGGGCGCTTGCAGTAGGGGAGCCTCATTGTTGTTTCCGTTGCTACATAATGGCGGATTGTGGTGATAGTGCACAATTTATGAATCCTTCGTTTTTGACGGACTTTATAGAAGCATATAGAGTTTCCATGTTTATGGAAAGTGAAAAGCGACGAGTACAGGGACAGGAATAAGCGAGACGAAGCGTTGAACAATCTCTTTTTGTTGACTCGCGACACGATTCCCTTTTCAGACCTAAGTTTCGTCAAAAGTAGAATCGAGTCAGTAAAGCAGAGTTTCAGTAGGGAATTTAGGCGATCCGTTGTTCACATTCCCCTCCACTGTGTGTAGGGAGTGACGAACCAAGAACTTGGTTCGCCGAACCAAGTTCGGCGAACCAGGTTCCCATGTGTGTAGGCCGCTTTAAGACCAAAACATTTATTGATTGAATCCAAAAGATAAGAGAAGCCTCATTAGGTGTCTGAAAGTAAGTAATGGTCTCTTAACCCATAAAATAGTAAATTAACGAAACACTCCTAATGAAAAGGTTAGTTAAAATATAACATTAGCATGTCAAACTAAAATTACTGATAATTCAGTAACTTTTACATGCCTCAAATAGCCCCAATAAGATGAATAATATTATTTTCATTCTTTGCACTTACATTAATTATCGTTGTAATAATAAACTATTATTTATATACCCCAAAAATAGAAAAAAGAGAAAGTAATACTTTATATTCTATTAAAATAATAAACTGGAAGTGAAGTGAGCTTCCGCAATATTTATTATAATTCAATGAATGACAGTATATGCATGACATGTGTGATATAGTATACTATATTACATATATCATGGTAAAACTAGAATAAAACAGAACTAAGATAGCCTGTGGTCAAAATGACCCGTCTGGTACTAATAGGAAGAAGGTAAAGTACATTAAAATCTATTGATGCTATGAGGTTGTTATTTTCCCATTATACTCTCCGCTCAGCAGAAGGTACTGATTGATGGCGCCGATCAAAGGGATCGGACCGGCATCGAAAGCCACAGCTTGCTCGGCGAGAGTGAAGTTCACGGAATCGACCGGGGTACTGCGATGTGGAAGTCCACGGGGGAACCAGCACATTAGTCTCCCTAGAAGATGGAGACCTGTATTTCAACTATATATTAGTCGCGATGGCACTCCTCCCAGTAAAATATTCCGAAAGTAAAACAGTACCACAATCGGGTCTCCGGGTGTGGGCTACTGGGAGGGGCACATCAGTCAGAAAGGACAATTATTTTCTCCTGCTGAAACAAGTGAACTTCTGGATGAATAAACTCCACTTTCTCAGGCGAGATATCGTAGAACAGCATAATGAGTAATGAAGCTCAAATGATTTCGTAATGCCTATAAAATTTTATTTCCACCTCTTGCTACACGTGTTTCGACTGACTAGCAGTCATCATCAGGCAAGACTAATACAACATAAACAGATATGAGCTTATATAATACGTGAAACACCATATTTACGTCACACTGGGAAAGGATAGAAGGACAAGTGGGGGAAAATGGAAAGGGGAGAGGGTGGTTTGTTGGAGGAGGTAAAGTTATTCAACAATGGAGTCAAAAATAGAAGAATGACAAACAAATTCGTTCTCATTTTTATAATTTCATTTTCTTTCGTTTCCTTTTGACTATTTCCCACTGTTCCGAAACATCTAAACGGTGTCCTTTATCCAGGGAACGGAGGATTTTCACATTAAATGTGGAGTGGTGGGATTCTTCCATTAGATTATTGGCGAAATAAGACTTAGGGTCGCTGTTCACCAAACACCTTTTGTCTTCCGACACCCTGGTTAAAAAATGGATGGATGAAATTTGAGATCGCCAGAGTACATGGCTGGAGGATGTAATATGGGACGAGGGATTTCTCAAGAATGTGATGGAGGGAAGGATGCTGGGCAGGCAGGGAAGAGGAAGAAAGAGAATAGGTTTCATGGACAGGATGAAGAAGGGTAGATCGTATGCTAGGACGAAAAAGGATATATTAGAGCGTTAAAGGCCTCTGAAAGTGTAGAAAACAGGAAGGAGATTTTCGGACATTCAACAAAACCCATCATAACCGGTGGAATACTTAATTTTTTAAAAATAAAACATATAAGTTAGGAAATGTAGAAGAGTTGGGACGATTCAGTCAGAAGTAACGGATCGTCAATAATGAAAAGGGCTCAAAATGACCCCTGCGGTACTCATAGCGTCGAAAACGAACGATCATTAAGGCGTCAGTGCGCTTCTTTCAGATACAAAGTCGCTTATCTGTGCTGTTTATCACCATGGCTCTCTATCTATCATCCTCTTCCGCATCCTGATGGACGCTGCGTCCCTTCCTTCACTTACTCTGTTCTCCCCGGGCCTTTCTGTTTTCCTCGACGTCTGGGCGCTACTTCCGCGGTTGCGACGGGGAAATTGGGTCGGCTGTTTGGAATGAGAGGGAGGCCTCTATATAAATTTTCATCCGCGCTTATCTTTTCATTAATTCCACGGTCCCTCCATCTGTTGATGAGCTCAATGAGGCTCAGCTCTCCTTTCTTCCCACGTCAAGTCCCCCGCGTTCGGGTTCCAATTAGGTCACATATTCTTCTACACTTATGGCCGGTTGCAAGAACACATTGTTATGCAATCAGTGGTTATGGGGTCCATAAAGTTATAGATCTCATAATTGTATTTGGGTTGCAGGAACACATCTGCTAGTTACTTAACTTATTTACCAATAGTTAAGAGCTCCTAATATTTGATCTAATATTACACCACCGGGTTAAACTTTAGCCTATGAATAGTTGCTAATGCACATAGTAATTAGTCAGTAAGAGTAAATATACTGGTAATTCGTTCAAAACAACTTTTTTATCAAGTAATTAAGTCTCCAAGCGGTTCATTACGCATCCGACATCTTGGCTACTTATGGAACTCGTAAGTCCATGCCATAAGTTATGAAACCAATAAACTTATAGAATGTTTCTGCAACACTTATTGAATGGTTTCCATGGTTTATGGGTCCCATAACTATTGAATACATATTAGTAACTCCTGGGCGATGTTTGAGGGAGGGAAGGGATAGAAAACGTCGTAACCCGTAGAAATGGTGGAGTATGCAGTGGTTGGCGAGTCTCCGACCCCATTCCGGACGATTACAGAATAAAAAGGTAGCAGGTTTCCTCCAGTTCCAATGCAGGCATATATTTTACAAGCTACTGCTCCAAAAATTATACATTTATTTTCTCAATTCTTCTTGCACACGGAGAACAAGATCCTCTTTATCTGCTGTAAAAGATTCGTTATCCCAAAATTTTAAACAACGTAGGTATAGCAACATTTACATAGAGGTGTCGTTCCTGCAACTGGCCATTAATCTTCAAATATTGTCCGTTTGATTTTTGGCGTATGCGAATTATGGCTCTTAGTTCAACAATCCGGGGAAATATCGGACAGGGCTATGTATTAAAATGACTTAACCCGAGGAAATTATTCGGTCTCATCGTTCATGTTAGAGTGAAATGGATCTACATCACGACATATCTTGGGGAAAACATATTCGGGAAATATGCGGTCAAGCATACAGGAAGCTAGGCTTTATCAAAACATTACTCGGAAAATGTGATGTGAAAGTGAAAGAACGTTATTATTTTTCAATCGTTCAATTCAAGGCCTCATCTGGAATATGCTGCCAGTCTATGAGATTCTTATGAAGCGGGGTTGATATCGGAATTAGATCGCGTGCAGCGAAGAGGAGCTAGGTTTGTAAAACAATGCTACGATAAGTTTCGTAGTGTGCCTGTATTGTTAGAAGAATTGGGATGGGAATCGATATCACAGCGTAGATTAAATTATAGGCTTAACCTCCTAAATAAATTTCAGGAAAATCATTTTACTGACGACGTAAAAAACATACTATTAACCCCCTCGTACTACGGCAGATTAGATCGCGCCAATAAAATTAGAGAGCTAGATTGTAGAACCGATGGGTATAAAATGTCATTTTTTCCGCGTACCATTCGGGACAATAACAGCTGTAATCGTCGTCATGAAGAGTGCAAATAGTGATATTATCTAGACTGTAGATCTTTCTTTTTATATTCTCTACGTTCTTATTTATGCATGATGTAAATATTGATGTTCTAATTTTTGCATGATATTTTGAATGTGTAGTAGTAGTCTTTGTATCCCTTACATGTTGGAACGATTGACGATATTGACGACGTTTCTTGGCTAGTAGATTGTGTTAATTGGCGCTTTGCATGTGTGGTACGCGGGTTTCAATGTAATTTCGGTGTTCTACCGTATCATTCATGCATGCCTGGTGTGGAAGCACCCCCTGTCACACACCCTTTGAGTGGCTTGCAGGGTATGACGTAGATGTAGATCCGTTCATTAAAAATAGAGTGGGGGTGCGCGTTGACATATTTATCGCTCTTTGATCGAAAATGCTTTCATGTTGGAAGGGAAAAGACAGTGAAAGGACTCATTGATTTTTTAAAAAGTACCGAGCCGAATGATAGAGGCTCGTGTCATAGATCTGGGGCCTTGGGTAATGAAGGGAATCTTCGTCAGTCATCGCAATTTTCCCCAGCAATCCACTATTTGCGGAAAGTATTGAGGGCAAGAAGAGATTATTTAGTGGTCATCACTCAAGTATTCATCGCCTCCGTGGCGCAATCGGCTAGCGCGTTCGGCTGTTAACCGAAAGGTTGGTGGTTCGAGCCCACCCGGGGGCGTATTTTTTTGTCAGTGGATCATCATTTCAGAGCAATATTACAGCGCATGATGAATACTGCGTTTTTGGGTGTTTCGCCGTTTTGATGTTGCAGAAAACAATGCGATGTGGTTTATGTAGTAACTCAAGAGCGTTGTGGTGTGATATTAAGACTTGCGATGGAATGCGTAACTCTTACTATTAAGTTGGCTCTGGCCGCGGAGTCACTTATTCAAGATTTTCTGAAAATGTGAATGCAGCATCTTTGAAGTGCGTTTAACCAACTGATATGAAAATAAAATAGGGTTTCCGGGCTATTTTTACGGTAATTTAGCCTTGAAAGTGCACATTTTAACATGGGCTCTTGTTCTGGAGTTCGCTCAGATTACAGATGAAAAATGCCTATTTGAACGAAAAATCACATTCAAGCTTTCAATGTCAACAGATGAAAAGGAGCGATGTGCCCAGGGAAATAGAATTAAATTGAAATAGAGACATATTTCCACCTGTTTTTAAAAGTTATTATCGAATTACTGCCGTAATTGAAGCCATTATGCAGTAGTTCCATGCAAATGGCGCTGCAGTCGTCAGTTAAGGCTGGACAAATGTGATCATTTAAGATACAATTGTGGAATAATCTGCGTGGTTTGTACCTCAATTCTGATTTTCAATAGGTCAACTATTTCATCAGCGGAAGCAGGATTTTTTTTAACTGAAAAAATAAATGTGTGTAGCTCAGTATTTGTACTGACTTACGTGGTAAAGCCCGAGCCACCTGAAGTTAAGCCGGATAAGCTTTGATTTTTATGGATAGAGTTAAGTTTTAAATAAATATTGACAATTTAGGACTTAAGTGATTGATGTGTTAATTGATTTAGGGTTAAAACCAAGCAATAATGCTGTCAAACGACGAAAAGTACAGCATTCATCACCAGAGCACCGCGGAAGCCTTAGCACAATTATAATGCATATTGGTGAAATTTCATCTGCTGGAAGGTGTTTGCAGGTGTTTGCTGATGACATAAAAATTGTAACATCGAATTCATTAGGCTTCAATTATCTTAATCCTTGTTGGTGATATTTTTCACCTGCCAACCACCCTTGAGGTGGCTTGCAGGGTAATTCGTAGATATGGATGTTTACTTCTGAAGATTTTCAACTTCCGTATGGGGTAGGAGTGGAGGCGGTGCTGTTGACGAGAGTCTTCATGCCCTCTTCCTCTCATCTTTAAGCGTTTAACCCCGAAAAAAGGCCCTCCATTCACTCTCCGGGACTCCCGCAGAGAAAACGCCGCTCCAGGAATAACTCCTGGAGCAAGACTGCCTTTAAATAGCAATTTCCGTCCCGAACGCTGGCCTCAAGCTCTTATTTAAATGTCGATGTCTTCGAGAATATAGCACGAGCCGTCGCTTTAACTCAACCCTGCTAAAAAAATTCCTTAGAAGCTGTTCTGTAGAACGTAAGAAATTCTACAGAAATTTACTCTTGTTTTCTTCAGAACTAGTTCATTTTCTAAGGATCTGTACGGAACATGAGAGCCTGACTCTACAGAACATGTGTTCTGTGGAGCAATTTTTTTCTGCAGAGCAAAATAACTCCTTACAAGATGTTCTGTAGTACTTCAGCAACTCCACGGAAACTCTGCAGAACGTCGTGGGGAATTCCGCAGAACGTCCTAAGGAATTCCACAGAAAGTCCTAAGGAATTCTGCAGAACGCCCTGAGGTATTCTGCAGAACATCCTAAGGTATTCTGCAGAACGTCATAGGGAATTCCCTAAAATGGCGTTTCAATACTTAAAGGAATATCTACAGAACTTTTTAAGAAATTGTGTGGAAGTATTTATAAGGAAACTATACAGAATTTTTTAGCAGGGAAATCTGACGATTTAATTAGTAGAGTGGAAATTAGTGCACAATGAAGATTACTCAAACGAGGCCACTCACCGCAGGGGTGGCTTTCCGGTTTATACATTGTAGGTGCATGCAGTATTTTTATCGTTATTTTCTACTAGTGTTTTTTGTTACTAATTCAGTGTGGAGTACAGCGAAGGCCGTACCTGAAGATGTCGCCGCTGCGACGAAACTAGTTGTACCATAAAATAAATTGGTGGAATGTTACAAAGTTTTTCATTTTCATTTACGAAATGAACTTCCACAAAGTTAAGCCTGAGACGATAGAGATAAGCAAAGGCTGTTATTAAAAAAATATCCAGTGAATAAAATTTAATTAAAATAATCAAATCGTATGATAATTCATGTAAGTCGTGCGCTTATATCACGATTTCATGATCTTGAAATCCCTATTTTTTTGGTTCACAGCAAATTTTTTATAATTTCGGTTATTTAACCTGTTTTTTCGTCTATCAACGATAGAAAAATATCTAAATTTAGGACAATTTTTATTTTGTCAAACAAACACTACGTGCTCCATTTTTGCCGCGAATAAGGTCAACGAAGACGCGCCTGTGTGATCTCCGTTAATCTCCTTCATTTGAACAATGTCGATTAATCATTAAATTAACTCTTGTGTGCCCTTTCAAAGTATACTAATTCTTAACCAAGCCATTAGAAAGCTGTGTTTTGTTCTCCTTTGCAAAACTTTAAAAAATACGCCTAATTCTAAACCAGACGACACCCTTACCCTGTTTCCTTTGAGCGGTTTAGGCTTAAGAAAAGGAAGTAAATTCTTAATCAGGCTTTCAAATGGATATGGAGGAAAAGTGTGGAGCAATACATTTAAAAGTTCCTCTTTTTTACGGTTTTCAGCGTGTCCAAACATTTGTCTGAGCAAAAAAATTGTATTGCACGACGATTCTCTCAACACTGCCTTGTGACTTCGCCATCCAACCAGCATGGCGGTTGGAAGTCTGGCCATGACGTAAAAGTTCCCGACCTTTAACGGGTTTTTAAGTAAATATACTAGTCATATAAATTTAAAATGACGCGGCCCAGCATTAATATTTTACGTTAAGTTTCTTATGCATGTATTTACTACCTTATTTTACACTTGTCAGGCCTCATTTAGAATATGCCGCTAGAATATGGGTTCCGTACGAGGAAGGTACGATAAAAGAATTAGAGCGCGTGCAAAGGAGATCCGATAGGTTTGTTAAAGGCCGTTATGATAATTGTGTAAGTGTTACGAGCTTAATAGAAGAACTAGGATGGGAATTACTATAAGAACGCAGATTAAAATTTAGGTTAAACCTTTTAAGTAAATTCGAAACCGATTTGTTCACAGATGACGTTAGATATATATTGAGAACCCCTGCGTATTATGCTAGGTTTGATCATATTAACAAGATTAGAGAGATAGATTGTCGTACCGATAGATTTAAAATGTCATTTTTCCCTCGTACTATAAGAGAGAACAATAGGTAGCGTAGCAAAGGGATAGGTAGATGAAATATAGTTAAGAGTTGTCTGTAGTGCATGATGCATGTAATAACAACCAATAATCCCTTCCTTATTATGTAGATACTAACCATCTAGCTCCATGTGACCCTATTTTCTAGCATGTCTCCCTTAAATATCCAATTTGCATGTCAATAGTGCATGTTTGGTGATCTTCACCCCCTGCCACACACCCTCGTGGTGGCTCGCAGGGTATCACGTAGATGTAGATTGGCTGGTAATCCTGTCATCAGGTTTTCCACGGACTGAACCAACAGAACTTAAAATACACCATGCACCACCAGGCGGGACTCGAACCCGCGACCCTCAAGCGAGGACTTTACCCCGCCGCCACCGGGGCCGGCAATGAATGTAAACGTGTTATGAACATTGTTACGTACGCAAAATCCTGCAAATACTATTAGAGATTGGAAAAAGACCGACATCAATGCAGATGAGCTGATCCGCTGATCGTCTTCAGGCGCCCCCAGATTCTCTTTTGTCTATCGTCCCCTCCACTCTCTCTACATTGTCGAATAACTCGTCAAGCATTCTTCGCCTACACGATCGGACTCGCATTTTTATTCATTTTTTTTCAAAGCCCACCTTAAGATAGTGTGAGCGAGATAGTTCCCTAGTCACAATGGAGACCATATTCGAATGATACGTTTTAAATTCAGTCATAGGATGCACGAATTAAATATTTTAGTCTCTCTGGAGTGCATACACGTACCATTTCCCATGTGAAAGAGCAGGTATTTTCCTTAGAAAATCCCGGATAGTAGTTCTGTCAAGGGGCTAATATTTTGGTCTCTTTGGAAGCCTAAGATATTCTTCGTTGAAATAGTACCAAAGTGATTGATTTCTCGGTGAAATATATTTAGCTCTAACGACCTTAAAGAAAATTGAATTCGAAGTTCAATTGTTTTCGTAGAACTGCGCATTTTTATGAGTCGCAATTCATCTACATCTACGTGATACCCTGCGAGCCACCACGAGGGTGTGTGGCAGGGGGTGAAGATCACCAAACATGCACTATTGACATGCAAATTGGATATTTAAGGGAGACATGCTAGAAAATAGGGTCACATGGAGTTAGATGGTTAGTATCTACTTAATAAGGAAGGGAATAATAGTTGTTATTACATACATCATGCACTACAGACTACTCTAACTATATTTCACCTACCTACCTATCCCTTTGCTACGCTGCCTATTGTTCTCTCTTATAGTACGCGGGAAAAATGACATTTTAAATCTATCGGTACGACAATCTATCTCTCTAATCTTGTTAATATGATCAAACCTATCATAATACGCAGGGGTTCTCAATATATATCTAACGTCATGTGTGAACAAATCGGTTTCGAATTTACTTAAAAGGTTTAACCTAAATTTTAACCTGCGTTCTGATAGTAATTCCCATCCTAGTTCTTCTATTAAGCTCGTAACACTTACACAATTATCATAACGGCCTTTAACAAACCTAGCAGATCTCCTTTGCACGCGCTCTAATTCTTTTATCATACCTTCCTCGTACGGATCCCATATACTAGCGGCATATTCTAAATGAGGCCTGACAAGTGTAAAATAGCTTCTTTCTCGTACTCTCTCATCGCATTTGCCTAGAACCCTTTTTACGAATCCTAATCTACGGTTTGTTACACAAGTTATTTCCCTGATGTGTTTCCCCCATGACATGTCTTCAGTGATGGTGACGCCTAAGTATTTAATTGAATCTACGTTACATATTTTGTTTTCTTTGATTCCCCCGTTCCGTGCGCTCCTGATCTGGTTTGTTTTTGTTTTGATTTCAAGCGGTTGTAAACATAACTACGGGAGACTCACCTCTTCCTCTACACATCCCGATCCTGTTCGTAGGCCTTTTTTTTCGTGTCCGTAAGTGTTTATTATGGATGGCTTCGGGTCCTTTTTTTTTCGTTTCTAACCGGTAAAAACCCATCGACCCATTTAAAATTTGCCTCCAGGGTGGGCAAGGATGGAGATTTTTTTTGAGGAGTTAGTTCGGGTGGGTGGGGTTCCGTGTTGCTCCCCAACAGTGGAAAGGGCGGTAGCGGGTAAGGTGAGGAAGGTGGCAGGTATGGGGTCCTTTTAAAACTGGATCCGGACGGTGTCAAAAGAACAGGTTTTTTCCTCTTTTTTTTTGGCCGACGCCCTATCCGCCTTCTTGCCTCCAATTGTGCGGTCCTGTTTTCCTTCCCTCATCTAACCGGATCCCTTTCCCCTCCCGCTATCTCTCGCCCAGGTTTCCCCTTCTTCCTCATGACCCACCAATGTTTTCCTTCCACCCCAACCGTTGCCTGATGGCACTTTAGGTATACATATTTCGAAATGACTCAATTACATGTACACAGATTTTCTCATAAACGCGGAAACATGTCCTTCATCGATATCTTCATATATATAATTCTTCTTTACGTATGTATGTCACTGAACTCCTCCTAAACGGCAGGACCGATTTTGATGAAATTTTTTTGTGTGTATTTGAGTGGGTCCCTGGATGGTTTAGATTCACCGATGGACCCGGTAAGGTGCGTTGCGATCGGGTTCTAGGAATTTTTTTGACTTTTTTTTCTTTTTAGATTTTTCGCGTATCAGAAAACATTTTTTTAAATGCAAAAAAATCGTAAGTTTATGAATAATTGACCGTTAAAACCTTCTGAAAAGTTCATGAATAATTGACCATCAGAGAATAGTTTTTTTGTTTGTGTATCATAGGTGACGCTTATGTCGAATTCTGTGTCATTTGGCGTACGCATCAATACATGCGCAAGTCGTCGCACTTGCGTCGTAGCTTGGCGTTGTTTTGGATTAGGTCGACAAACAAATGAAAGTCAACTAGCGCGTAATTTGAGCTTCAATTGTTTTTTCATTTGTATTTACTCAAAAACATTGCTCTAACTTTTGAATTGGAAATATTGCAAGGTGCACGCCCCAAACGTATCGTAATCATCAAAATACGAGTTATGTATGGTCTTGATTAGGCCCGCTATTTTTTCTTGGATTGGTAGGAGTCATCGGTTAGGTATATCTGAATAACCCATCCGCCTAGTGAAAATGGTCACGTGACTTGTAACTTGTAGACTTGTAGCTCTGAGAAACAGCCCCCCTGCTAAAATTGAAATGGGGAAAATAAAGAGGGTTGAGGGTTAAAGGAAGTTGGATGTAGGGGGCTGGGAATGGCCGCTCAGCTGATGCCTCAAAGGTCTTCTTTCCAGTGGTCTGCCACTCTCTCCCATCCTCCTTCTTCCTCCTCTTCCATGCGCCCTTCGGTGGCCTTCAAAGTAAATTATCGGGATTATCGTTTGCTGCCAGCGAGCGTGCAACCGTTCGTTCTCCTGCTTAAGCTAGAGGAGGCGCATGGGCTCCCTCTCAGCGAGACGGAACCGTCCACCATTGCGGAATTTCCTCTTCCAGCGTCACTCCGAGGGACAAGTTCAAGCGCCAAATAGTCGCTAAAGTGATGATGCCCGGCCGAATTCACGATAGAGAGAAATATTCAATTATATAGGCTTTAATCCTTAGGCTCCTATCCGGTGTTCCACAAGGAAGCGTGATCGGTCCTTTCTTATTCATTATTTATATAGCGCCGCGTTTGGTAATCCTATGACTGGGGATATATCTAACTCAAATTAGCTGATCAACTTATCTCCGTCACTAACACCTCACCCAGCTCGAAATTTCCCGCATGATTCCGTATCATATATGAATTAGCATCTCATTTTATCCATGAAGTAATGACATTAGTAATTACCGGACGCACCCCTGTTTGAGGAGTACATGTTTGAAATTAAGAATTATGTAAAAAACTCTAATACGTTTACATAGGTATGAATATTTTTTATTTGTTGATAATTCATTAATTTATTCTCTAAATAGGTATACTTAACTTTCTTCCTATATATGTATACTGTGCAGTGCTGATAACCTTCCTTTAGCTGTCATATACACCTACGAATGACACAAACGTCGGCCTAGCAATTTAAGCTACCTTTGGAGACATTTTTCGTATCTAGTTCCAGGGGCAGTCCAAAAGCAGTCACGATGACAGTGCGCGGTCAGACCAGAAGCTAGGAGAGTGCTACGTAGAGGAACTTGCTACCATGCAGTAAACTACTTAAAAAACCACTACTGGTTATAATTACTGCGACAGATAAATAGTTCCAGAAGGCACTAATACAAGCTAGAGCTATGTCATGCCGGAAATTGCAAGTGATCTTTGTAGCTAATAATGATGCTAAGTTATTTACCTCAAGCGCAAAAACCTATTTCACTTAGTCAGGGTCAAAGAATCCTAAAACTGAGATATCTTAACTATAATGCTCCCTTATTGCTTAGGAAAAAAATGACATTTTAAATCTATTGGTTCTGCAGTCTATTTCCTTAATCTTATGCCTGTGATTATTTCTTCCATAATAGGATCTTTCTACCATTACCGCTCTGTATTAAAATTAACATCTGCATCTACCTTTACGAAATACCGCGCTATTCACTACCCGGGTGTATGGCAAGAGGTGATTCCGTATCAGGCATGCAGAACTCAAGTTCAAGGCCCACCTCCTCATGCTCCCCCGGTCGATTGGCGAGGATTGTCAGTAAGCAGTCAGGAGAACAAAGCAAGACAGAATCAGAAACCGATGAAGTGTTTCGTTTCCGAACGGTTTAATATGCTTAACGAAACGATACCAATTAGTACTGCTATAACTTTTAATTCATGGATACGAGAAACCAAGTCGAACGGAAAATAAAATCAAGTGAGATATTTGAAGCTAGATGCAGCGACAGCAGTAATGGTGTGTAATTCAACAAATGTGCAAACTGATCCTTATGAGTATACAAAATATTCAGGCCTGCCGAAAATACGGCGGTGATATACAATGAAATTGCTATGTGAAAAAAGTTCTTACGTATCCTTCTTAATTGGCATGAGGATTAAGAAGCCTGGGTAGCGTAGTAGTCTTCGCATTGGCCAGGGAAGCCAAAGGTCCATGATTCCATTCCCGTCCAGGTCGAGTTTTTCTCATGGCATTGATCCATAGGAGGTTGGCTGAAAAAAAAATCAGGTTAAAACTCGTGAAGCACAGATCAGCAAGGTACGTAAAAGTCCGTAATGATAATTTCGTTGATTTTATTGATCTTTATCAGCAACCAGGGTGGGAATCGCCTTCAGACCTATTAACATTAATACTTAACGTTTTCTGTAAGTTCTGAGCCAATTTACTTTCTGACGACGTTAATTGAATTTTATGAACTCGACTCACGACGGTAATCAGGTCATGAGAATAAAATTGAAGGGCGAGACGGCAGATGGGACAATTTAAAATATCATAAATAAAAATAAGAGACCATTGCAAATGCTAATGACACTTTTAACTAGGTCTGTTGATAGGTAGAGTCGCGCATTAGTTTATTTGCTCACTAAGGAGAATGGTGGAGAAGATGCGACGCATGGAAAGGAGGACTAACGAGGAAGTGCTCAGTGTGGTGGCCGAGGAAAGAAAATATTTGAATGAAATTCGGGATGGGGAAAGTAGGTGGCTGGAGGATGTAATAAGGGGCGATGGGTTGCTCAAGGGAGTGATAGAGGGAAGGATGTTGGGAAAGCGGGGTAGGGGAAGAAAGAGAATAGGTTTCATCATCTACATCTACAAAATACCGTGCGAGCCACCACTATGGTGTGTGGCACGGGGTGATTCCACACCAGGCATGCAGCACTCATCCCAGTTCAAATTAGAACCGCGCACGTTCCCCCGAATGCAGTCCAAAAGCAGTCAGGGCAACGGTACGCAGTCAGACCAAAAAAACAGGATAGTGATACGTAGAAGGACATGCTACCATGCAGCACACTACTCAAGAAAAAACTACTGATTAGTATTATTAATGCGACAAATAAATAGCACTACAAGGTACTAAGACATGCAGGAGTATGTCATGCCGGAGACTGCATGCAAAGTTAGTATCTGCAATTCATGTTAAGATAATGAGCACTACTGAAAAAACCTATTCAACCTTGTCAGTATCCCAGAACTGATCGATCACAACTATTATGGTCCCTTATTGTAGGTGGAAAAAATGACATCTTAAATCTATCGGTTCTGCAGTCTATTTCCTTAGTCTTATTCCTGTGATCTTTCATACCATAATAGCTTGGCACTAGCGAAATATTTTGAACGTCTGGCAAAAAATAGTCTAAATCAAACTTTCGTAAAGGATTTAACCTATATTTTCCCTTCGATCGGATAGAGGTTCCCACCGTAATTCCCTCAACAATTTGGTAACACTACCATGTTTATCATAACAATTTTTAACAAGTCTAGCTGCCTTCCGCTATATTCGATCTCTACCTGAAACTAGTCCTACTTCGTAAGGTTCCCATATATTAGCGGCGTACTCCAAGTGAGGTCTCACGAGGGAAAAAATAAAATCGCTCCTTTACTTTCTCGTCACACTTTCCTAGTATTCTTTTAACAAATCCTAATTTACGACTTACTGTCCACAAATTTCTCGTATATGCTTCTGGGACGGGGTGAATGAGGGTAGATCTTATGCAGTGGCGAAAAAGGATGTAAGTACTATAGCGATATAGGCCCCTGAAAGTGTAGAAAACCGGAAGAAGATTTTCTGAATATTGACAAAACGTACCTTTTAGAGGTAGAAAACATTTTTTTACATGTTAATGTGCAATTTAGTTTCGCCAGCACATCCTGCATAAATCTGGTGTCACTGCGCATCTATGCACTAAAATAATACTCTAATTCTCATTATCTCTCCAGCATTGGTAGCATCCCGTTAGTTTAGCGCATGATTATGCAAACTCCGCTCCTAACAACTCTTAGCAGATTTTTGGTAATGCATTAATGGTCTTAGTTACAATACGTCTGCGTCTTCATAAGGTGTATTTAACGCATGTTGGTGATAACTCACCCCCTGCTAAACACCACTGAGGTGGCATTCACGGTATCATAGAAATGTAGATGAATACTGGAAGCGATCCGATGCAAGGGCTCAGCTAGCGTATTCTATCCTTTCTTGGGGAAAACATATTAGGGAAATATGCGGTCAAGCATATAGGAAGCTAGGCTTTATCAAGAGAGTACTCGGAAAATGTGATGAGAAAGTGAAAGAACGTTGTTATTTTTCAATCGTTAGGCCTCATCTGGAATATGCTATTAGTGTATGGGATCCATACGAAACGGGGTTGAAATCAGAGTTAGATCGCGTGCAGCGAAGAGGAGCTAGGTTTGTGAAACGATTCTACGATAAGTTGGCTAGTGTGCCTGGACTGTTAGATGAATTAGGATGGGAATCGCTATCACAGCGTAGATTAAATTATAGGCTTAACCTCCTAAATAAATTTCAGGAAAATCATTTTACTGACGACGTAAAAAACATACTATTAACGCCTTCGTACTACGGCAGATTAGATCGCGCCAGTAAAATTAGAGAGATAGATTGTAGAACCGATAGGTATAAAATGTCATTTTTTCCGCGTACCATTCGGGACCATAACAGCTGTGATCGTCGTCATGATTAGTTCGAGTATTGACAATAGGCAGGCAGTAAATGTTTCTCATTATGTTCTCTACTCACTTATTTATGCATGATGTAAATATTGATGTTCTTATTGATGCATGATATTTTGAATCTGTAGTAGTAGTCTTTGTATCCCTTGCATGTTGGAACGATTGAAGATAGAATGTTTCTTGGGTATTAGATTTTGAATTGGCGCTTTGCATGTGTGGTACGCGGGTTTTAACGTAATGTCGGTGTTCTACCATATCATTCATGCATGCCTGGTGCGAAAGCATCCCCTGCCACACACCCTTTGGGTGGCTTGCAGGGTATGACGTAGATGTAGATGTAGATTCCAGTCGATACCAGCGCCAGGTAGACGGGAACGTGCGCGGTTCGGATTTCAGCTGGTATGGGAGCTAAATGCCTGGTGTGGAATCACCCCGAGCCATACATCCTAGTGGTGGCTTGGACGGTGTTTCGTAGATTTAGATTGGTACTCTACAAATGCCACAGAAACTACTTAAATAATCTATTATGCAACTATAAGGAAACCTGAGCTCATTAGAGACAGGAGCATCACCACTTCGCAAGAAAAAGGGACAATTTAGTGGTGCCTCACTTTAGACTATCCAAAAGTGCCAATTGTTTTAATGTACTTGAACTTAGATTTTTTAAGATACTGCCCCGAGAGGCTAGGTTTGTCTGCCTGTCTAGGTTCAAATTGACCTTTAAGCGTCGGCTTTTGCATAAAGCATTCTATTCATTGCAGGAATTTGAGGAGTGTGATACTTCAGACCTCAAATTTTAATTCCTTTTTCCTTTTATACATGACGATGACTATTGCATTGTATTGCTTAATGTCAAATAAAAATTACTATTATTATTATTATTTTACTTTGGTAACTTTCCTGTTCCGAGTCCTCGGCAAGCATCGGGTTTCATTGCCGTCATATTGGCCGAGAACTCGAGAGGGGCGGTGCAGAGTTCGTAGCCACTTCCGAAACCTGCGTTGGGGTCGTGCGCACGAAGCAGACGGAGCGACCCCAAGGGGACGGCCTTCTGCATGCGGGCTGCAAGCGATTCCGCGTGTGCCACGCAAGCAGGAATACACTTGATGCTCTTTATCAGCGAGCCCTTGATTCCACCGAGCACACCTATGACTAGGACTACTAGTTTTACAGAGTGTCCCGGGTACATCTGCCGAAGTTCGAACGGCAGGTCTTGATATTTCGTCCGTTTTTCCGCCTCTTTCGAGTCCAAGTTCGTATCGGCCGGAGCCGAAAACTCAATTACGAACATGGAACGCGTTAGGCGGTCGAGGAGAACGATGTCAGGCTTGTTCGCCTCCAACTGCCTGGTGGTGGGGAATGAGTAATGAGTATTATTATTATTATAAAAAAGTGACACAAGAGGTCATCCAGGGAACATGCAAAAGGTGGTGTTAGCACTACTCGGCAGATTTAGAAACATGAATTAGGGGGTACACGAATTAATCAGTTACACTACCTGTCAAACTAACCCACTTCAAAGTCCTAACGTAGCGATTTCGGTCTCCAGTCGATCGCGG
Organism: Ceriagrion tenellum; assembly: GCA_963169105.1. Lineage (NCBI taxonomy): Eukaryota > Metazoa > Arthropoda > Insecta > Odonata > Coenagrionidae > Ceriagrion > Ceriagrion tenellum. The sequence continues at coordinate 84,981,484 of OY720642.1, read as the reverse complement.
GAAAATCGACGTTTTGAACCCTTCTGTTCTACAATCTATTTCACTTATTTGATTCTCATGATCTGATCTGCCGTAGTATGTTGGAGTCCGTAGGATATTGATAACTTCCTCGGGATATAAATTGGTTTTGAATTTACACAAAAGATTGAGTCTAAGTTTCAATCGACGGTCTGAAAGCGATTCCCATCTATTCTTGCAATGCACCTGCTGATGTGGAATCACCCCTTGCCATACACCCTGGTGGTGACTAGCGCGGTATTTCGTTATGGTAGTTGCAGGCATTAATGGTAATACATTGTAGGCATGATATTTGCATTGGTAAAAAAGTCTTTCCGTTTTTTCTGTATCCCAATGTGCGACCCGACGCCCAGCCAAAAATCCCGACCGAGCAAATCTGTTTTCGCGGTCCCGTTGACGACTATTGCGGCCTTCCTGTCAGCAATTGTCTTACTAACAAACCTTCGCAGGTGGAAAAAAGAATACGCCGATCGAAAGAGCCTCTTCTTGCTTCCTTGACAATGGGAACGCTTGGGGCCTGGCAACGCGCGAGTTTAACCAACCAGGCGGGTGGGCATCCCAAACCAAACCCCCCACAGTGTCGACGAAGAAAAAAAACGGAAGCATGTTCTCTTTCATGCCGTGAGAAGCACTCGAGAACTCACCCCCCCCTACCCATATAATGTTGCCAACTTTCCGGTTTTTCGAAAACCATCTTTTCGGGTCTGGACGTTGCATAAAATTTTTCGGGTGTATCTCATATCCACGAGAAAACGTTGAACGGAAGGGAAGACGAACGAGGAAGTGCTTTTTATGGTCGGTGAGGTGATCAAAACTTAAAGAAAAGATTGGGCGGAGGCAGAGAAGTTGGTATGAACTCAGAAGTTAAACATTCGTATACTAACACTCACTCTCTGCCCAAAAAAGTTACATTTGTGAATTTTACTGGAGCCTAAGAGAAGTAATGAAGCTACGAATATTGTTGCAATTAGCAAAAACCTATAATTGACTTGTCAGTGAGTGAAATATCTGGTAGATGCACTGAACACAATGGGTTTCCTACAAATGCGAGAGAAATTATTTTTACTAATTTACACCTGCGAAATACTATGCAATACACAAGTAGGGTGTGTGGCACGGGGTGATTCCACAATTGACATTAAGCAATCGTCCGAGCTGAAATCAGAAACGCGCACGTTCGCCCGGATACCAGGCGCTGACCAAAAGCAGTCAGGATAACAGTGCGCGGTCAGACCAGAAACTAGGAGAGTGCTACATAGACGAATATGCTTCCTTGTAGTACGCTACTTGAGATGCAGCTACTGGTTTGTATTATTATTGCGACTGATAAATAGTGCTTCAAGGTACTTAGTCATTCAAGAGTATATTATGCCCGAATTTTCATGTGTGTTGAGTTATTAATAATGATTTTAAGATATCTAGCTCAAGTGCAAAATCTACTTTGCCTTTTTTGGGGCAAAGTATCCTAGAACTGATCTATCGCAACTATTATAGTCCCTTATTGCACGTGGAAAAAATGACATTCTATATCTATAGGTTTTGCCGTATATTTCCTTAATCATATGCCTGTCATCGTTTCTACCATAATAGTTTTGTTCTATAAAAATGTGTTGAACGTCCGGCGAGAAGTAGCCTACATCAAACTTTAGTAAATGATTTAACATATATTTTTCCCTTCGCTCGGATAGAGGTTCCCACCCTTATACCCTCAACAATTCAGGGACACTGCTTTGTTGTCGTAACAATTTATGACGAATCTTTCTGCCCTCGATCTATATCTGAAACTTGCCGTACTACGTAAGGGTCCCATATACTAGCGTCGTAATATTGTATTTCGTGACTTAATAGAGGCTCAGTGACACATGAGATATATCGAACCATGCTCGACATGCCGTCAGTAGTTGACAGCAGACAAGACAACAAGCTTTCGGGAGCTAATCTACTAACTGGCAACACTACCTATCGATTAACCTAGTTAAAAGTCTCATCGGAAGATGCTATGATATCTAGTCGATCGTGGGAAAATAGTATGTTGCTTAACTAGGCGGGAAGGAAGCGAGCCGCGTGATATCAAGCGTGGGAATCCCTTTCAGACTGTCGATTGAAAATTATTTTCAATCTTTTATCTAAATTAAAAGCCAATTTATTTTCCAACGAAGAATCAATATCTTACGAACTCAAAGATACTGCGGTAGATCAGATCATGAGAATGAAATAAGGGAAGTAGATTTAATAACAGAAATGTTTAAAATGTCGTCTCTCCCGCGATCGATAAGAGACCATAATGGCTGCGTTTAGACTTTTAAGTAGGTTAGTTGACAGGTAGTGAAGATGATTAATTCGTATACCCCCTAATGCATGTTTATAAATCTGCCGAGTAGTGCTAACACCAAGTTTTACATGTTCTCTGCATGCCTCTAGTGTCACGTTTTCATAGTTACATAATAGATTATTTTAGTAGTTTCTGCAGCATACCCATTATGTGGTGCATATTGGTGAAAGTAAATTTCTTCACTGTAGTTCATGTTGGTGGTAAGTCACTTCTTGCCAAACTCCTTGAGGTGGCTTGGAGGGTAATATGTAGATGTTACCTCACCGCCTTTTAGGTCGACAGAAATCTGTTGAAAATGATGACATTCTATAACACACCCTGGTGGTGCCTTGCGTAATTAAACGTAGACGTGTAGGCTAGGTAGAATTGATTACCTCGTGGTTTCCCTCTCTCCTGGCCCGTAAACCCTTCGTCCTTCACCGTGGTCAAGAGCCAAGGGCTCGTTAAGGAGACGCCCTAAAAGATTCGCCTCGACTTTAACGCAACCTAACGAGCTCTCGAAACCGCAGGGAGTTGTCTGTGTGTGTTGGCGACCTTCTTCCTCATCGATTTTTAACGTTACTTTTTTTCCTGCCGCTTTAACGACAGTTGTTCCCGTTCCACCCTCCTGTGTCTCTTGGCGAAAGGATTTCGCGGGGCTTTCTGACTTCTTCTGCATGGAGTGCGTTCGTGGTCCCGTCGAGTTATAATGTTGCGTCACTCTCCCTTCGCAAGGGCTCGCCAAGTTACGTCGTGTTTGAATAAGTTACATAAAGGGCTTGTTAAAATCTGTGTGATTCCGTGGTTGATTTTATCTCGTCCATAAAATTAGAGGGCGATACATTTACTCCTATTCTGCGGGACGGACTGTTTGACATGGTCATTTTTTCGTCAGTGATTCGGTAATTAACGGATTCAGACGATAATTTGTGGAAGTTCGTGCAGGAATTAAAGCAAAAATTTTCTACTTCTCCCCTCCTTCATTTCGAATATTGAGTGTTTATTTTCGAATTTGACTCCATGGTTACGGAGCACAATGGGAGTGATCAAAGGGGCCAGTAATGAAAATAATGGCGATATCTAGCGTTGTTGTTCTTCAATAATTCTTATTTTCATTTCTTTATAATATGCTATTTTAATTATACACGTCTTGTGTGTGTTTTCAATTTACTAATCTTTTTCATGCTAGCATGGCTGAACTCAGTAGGCAATTTTACATGAGGCGCTGAATTGCGCAGTTCGATGCATGTAAGTTTGGATCTTCGATGAAAATGACGACATAATCTTTTACCTACTTTAGTTCCAAACCTATTCCTCTATATCGGGAGTGCGGACGTCATTATGAGTGGTATAAGACTGCTCAGTCTTTTTTTTTATTCATTAGTTTTTTCCCACCACCTCAGATGGTGTTGATGAATTTTAGGAGAACTTGCCTAAGACTTTCTGGATCCTCTTTTGGATGTAGGGTACGGCTTGGTAAATTCCATGGGAAATATAGGAAAAGCTGAGGGAAAACGTTTAACCTTTACATTGCGTACTTAACGCCTATGCCAATATATCATCAGCCGAAATAGCTCAGTTGGGAGAGCGTTAGGCTGAAGATCTAAAGGTCCCTGGTTCGATCCCGGGTTTCAGCAGATATTTTAAAATTAACGCTGACTGCTAATACACAGTGAAACTTTCACATCGTCTTGATTTTGTTGCCGTCACTATCAGAAGGCTTCATTCGTGGTGCCAGAAGTGGGGGCTAGATTTTATTTTAGTAAATGCGCCACTGTACACTTCTCGCGAAAGTCATCACACAAATGCCGTATCAGCACTGTGGTTTGAGTAAAAAAAAACCTTCAGATAAAGTTAAATATCTTGGAATGACCTTACCTTCTGATATATCGTGGGGATTACACATACAAAACATATGCGGCACAGCATTAAAGAAACTAGGGTTTGTTAAGCGTATAATAGGAAGGTCCTCGAATGAAAAAGTAAAAGGGAGATACTGCTTCTCTCTGGTTAGGCCGCACCTCGAACACCGCGGTCCCTCGAGACAGTTCATAAAGATATAACCAAAAAAAATTAAACACAAAGAAAAGCCGTGCGCTTCGTTAAAAACTGTTACAAGGGAACATATACTGTTTTACAACTTTGATAGCGATTATGGTGGGAGGCCCGTTTAGGTGCGTTTCAGAGGGACACAGAGAATATTATCATGACACCTCATTACATCTCCGGGTCTGACAATAGCAATAACATAAGAGAAATGCATTGCCTAACAGATAGGTAGACAAACTCATTATTTCCACGCGTAAAATGCGCCCTCGATAAAAACTGAGCTCCACTAAAAACACTCCCATAATACACGTCATCATTTAACCTTCCAAAACCTTATACCTCACATCTTTACACGGCTGGTGTCCCAGCATCCCCTGCCACACGCTCAATCGGTGGCTCGCAGAGTTGTATGTAGATGTAGATGGATATCCTGTACTGGTGAAATGAAAGTTAGGTGTCGTAAGGCAACTTATATGATTGCATTAAATTGCCATGGTACCAAATCGGTGACATGCATTATTTTCGCTTATATTTGTACATATTACTACCCCAGCAGTAGAGAAAGTTGTCACAACGTTGTAGCAACATTCCAAATGTTTATTGTAACGTTAAAATTATCACTACGTTGTGTGCACGTTAAACGGCAATGTTACTGCAACGTTGTGCCAACGTTAAGTCAATGTTGTGACAATATTGTTACAACGTTGCCATGCGGGAACTTCGATGTTGTGACTACGTGTATGCAACGTTATACAACATACACTACGTTTACCAATCGAACTCAGAACTATTTGAACTCGGACCGAACTAAACATTCTTTGCAAGCCTACTCGGATCGCGTGGTTAATCAATGCGAAATCGATTGAAATATCGATTGGAATCGATTCATATCGATTTGAAATCTCAGACTGGGAGAGAGGGTGTTAGCGTTAGGAGGGACGTAAATCTGCTCGTAAACTGAAATCGCTTCAACCACCAAATAAGAATCCTTCCTTTACCAAATAAGAACCCTTCACACTTACTATCAATTTTCTCGGGTTACCCAATTGCTAATCCACATTTCACTAAAATATTGTATATGCATCTGTTTAGTTATTCGACGAGACTAATTGTATTGTCCAAGACCTTAGAAAAGTTAAGGTTTTATATAATTTTATTAAGACCGGAGCTTATATCATCTCCGGTATTGTCTAGTGGTTAGGATACCCGGCTCTCACCCGGGAGGCCCGGGTTCGATTTCCGGTACTGGAAATTTTTTTATCCCTTCTTCTTGGCGTCGGAGTGAACACCTCGACTACTAAGGTCGCGAGTTCGAACCCCGCTGGGATGAGCATTTCACCAACCATGGCGTGGATGTTTGTGTATTTTCATAAATGATTTCGTGATAAGTAAAGACTGAACTACCCTGAATTTTGACCTTAGAAATACGGAATTAACGTATGTTATTATCGTTTCCTGTAACATTGTCTCAAGCATCAGTTTAGGGTATGGGGCCTCGTATGGATTTTATGAAGCAGAGATTTTTCTGATGGAGATTATTTTTCATTCGCCTGGGCAGATTTTGTCTTTCAGGGGAAATAAACTGTTGTTCATCATTTTAATTTGTTTGTCCCCTTCTTGTTTTGATTATCTTCATTTCCCTGCGACAGGTAAATAATATGAACATTGTAGTGTTAACATAACCTGTTCGTATATTGCTATTCTTGATTCTCTAAAAAAAACTTGACGTGAATTTTCGGCGGCCAATTTCGGAGGTCCATGTAACAATGAATTTAAAAGTATTGGAGGTGGGGATCTTGAAGAATAAAACATTTAGTTGTTAAGGTCTCTCATTTATTATTTCAATGTGATCAAACCAATTAAGCACGTTCCTTTGACATGTGTCCCTTAAATCTTATTATCTATTGTAAAACAAAACTTTGACCAACAACTAGACAAGAGACAACAACTATTAGAAAACTAATATTAAGAAAATGCTAACTATACCGCCCATTTATTTTCCATGAACACTTGATAACTTAGGCATAGATGCCGACTGCCGTGTCACTTCTATGGAATTACCATATGTTGTCGAAACATGCGGATGACTTGAAAAATGAGGCGCTAAGTTTGTTCTTCTCATTAACTGTTTTACATGAGAATGACATTTATATGTACCAGATTAACAAATACTATTTTCCCTCAGGTTTCTCCCATTGAGCACCATCAAAATTTAAGTTCATTTTGCCAGAAAAATGGCGCGGAAAGTCAATATTTTGTTCATCATGTGTAAAAGAGGACACTTTTTTCTCGAAATAACCAGAATATTATTGAATAACATTAGCCGTGGCCGAATATCCTAGCCTAATTGTCGCGGGCATTGCTTGAGCGTGACGCGGTGGTGACGTAGAGGAGGCACCCTAGCCCGCCTAGCGAGTACGCTATGCTATCTTGCTATGTGGTGCTAAAGCATGCTTTTTCTTCGCCAAGCACCCATTTCGGCCACGGCTAGTTATGTCCTTTCTCGCTGGAACCACCTAATACTCCTCGTTACTGTCTTTATGCCATTATTAAACCTTTGGAAAAATGTGTTCAAATCATTGCCTCGTACGAGATGTCGTGTGTGATGTATATTTCCACCATATTACATCCCGCATCCATGACTCGAACCATGAGTTGATCTCATTAAAATGTATATACATTGTGACGTTTCTGTCCGTTCAGAGAAATGATTCGTTTTCACGTCTTTGCTGCCAGAAGAGAAAGATGTGTCGTCACTTGGTGACACTCACGCAATTGCGAAATAACGCAAGCTATTCCCTGGTGGGAAGACTGATATATTACGAGTGGTTAATATTTCAACTGTCAGGTTAGCCGTGGTCGAGACTCATGAGAGGGAAAAAAGTAATTTGTAAAAAAAAAACGTGTACCAGAGTGAAAATTCTACCTTCTTAATTCACCCGGAGAGTCACTGCGTTCACAGTTCGATTTCAGATCGTTCTGAAATCGGACCCATGTTATATATTCCATGCGAGACGACTCAGATCTCGCCTAGTTTATCAGAACGGACTTAAAATATCGATAGTGAACAATCGAATCTATCAGTTGAAGATTGCCACGATTGACACGGTGTTTAAACAAATGCAAAGGTGGAAGTTATCGGTCGCATTCCGAGTGAACAAAATTGCCCAAATGGAGGGAGAATTGCGATGTGATACGATATCATCAATTGTCACATTTCTCGCCATTTCTGGACTGTTGTTACAACTGGTTACAACCTCAGAGTAAAGAAAGATATATGTTTACCATGAACACTGTAGTATCCAGTATTCCACTCTGTAGTATCCATGATATTTACTCTGCGGTTACGACACACGCCTAGAGTAACAACGATTATATTTTGTTTCCCAATAACTACCAAAGGAATAACGAGGAGCGACTCAGATCCACTGGTTCAGATCGATCTGAAATATCAGACTGGCTGAGCTAGCGGGCCGAGCCGGCCCGCTTCTCAGATCGATCTCACTAGCTGGTTGCGTTTACCATACCGAGCTGATCCGGTCAGTTCGATCTGAGATCGATTGGTAAACGGATGTGAGTATCTCATAGCGATGCAGTATGAACACTTCACTAAATTAAGTGAGAGTTCGAAATCCTCTCATATGGCACGTGCTTGGCAACTAACGACGCAGGTGACCAGTGTTGATAGTAAATGTGAGAGGAGAGTCTTAGGGAAATTGATCAACATCTTGGTCTCCTCCTTACAACTCTTCGAGCCGCCGTATGGGCATGTATTGGCGGTGTTTGTGATAGTGTTGGCAATTCGTGGAATTTTTGTTTTGGTGTCTTTGTGGACGCTGAGTACACATTTTTTATTGCATGGAGGGTGTTGTTTTTGGTAAATTCATCTATGATAAGTTAACTTCTTTGATAGCAACGCGGAAGGGTGAACGCGAATGCTGTGTACCTGGGCCCAGCAGTACAGTGGATAATAAGGGCTCAAAAGGTAAAGGGCGAGGTAAAGTCCTCGCCTGCTAAACCGAGGGTCGCCGGTTCGAGTCCCGCCTGGGTGGGCTTTTCACCACCCAGTGTGTCAAGTTCTGTTGGTCCGGTCCCTGGAAAACCTGATGACAGGCTCAGCAGCCTATCGGGATTCCGGGGACGTACGGGCAAACAGAATCGTCCGGCAAGCAAAATAAAATTAAAATTAAAATAATAAAAATAAGATCTAAAGCACTGCGTCACTTAACTTCACACTTAAGTCACGCTTTTCCGTGGCATAAGTTGCCCATTATTACACTGTACTGACGACCTATTCGTTATTACACGAGACTTCAGTTAAGTCATGCTCGAGTAATTGACAACTTTTAATGACCATGAGCATAATTTATTAAAATCACCGATAAATGCATGGTGCATGCTGCATTTATGCATCGGATGATAGATCGAATCTTTACGAACTTGCATTATAACTAGTTACTAAAATTGAATATGCTAACTTCTTATCCTTTGACTCATTCCTTATCTTCAGACTACACGGTTTCAATGGTAATTTTCGATTTTTTAAAAATATTTACTTATGTGAACCACCATCTATTATAGCGTTATGATTATAAAATATGTCTGTCTGGATTTTAAAACTCTGGTAATCTTTGTTCCGGTGGTATAACTCGTAGAACTTCATGAGATTTAACTTTAACTTAAGTTTTAACGATGGTATTCCTAGTAATGGCAACATTTTTATTCGGTTAATGTGATTGGAATCGATGAATTGGACTTGATTAAACGTAGTTGAATTTGACACTGGATTAACTTCTTCTACTACATCATAAACAGCATTTGTAAGTATGGCTTGTTTATTACGAACAATCCCGGAAATTGTTGGAGCATTCTTTTATAATATATTTTTCAAATACTCCCATCTATAGTGGGACAATCTTCTAACACAAAAACAAGTTGATATTTCAAATACTGCCATCTGTGGATTAGTACTCATAAAGTTCTCAATAAACCTGAAAATGAAAAACAAACAACGGTTACTATGTAGAGAATAGAAAATTTCGATTTAGTATACCGTATTTCTCCGAATGTAAGCTGCACTCAAATATAAGCCGCACCCCGTTTTTTATGGTCCCAAACAGGGAAAAAAAGTTAATACTCGAATTTAAGCCGCACCCTATTCAGTGCATCCCCCCAGAGTGTAAAAAGCAACTAAAAGAGGACATGAGAGGGCCTTTTCTCGTGCCGTCAGTGTTGCGAATTGTTTACAGCCATTCGGATCGCGCCGCGAGCCGCGCTAGGCATACAACACGCTGTTACAACCTTGTACCTTGCCCCCTTCCGTTCACCTGCGCGCGACCACTGCAAACCTACTCTGGCACTACGTCCGATGTCCGCGTCTCAGGCGAGTTTAGCTGGCGTCCGGTTTACTCAATCTCTATGTCTATCAATCCTTTGGTAATTACATTGCAACTTACAAAATACTTACACCTTACTAGAAGTAATACAAGTGTGGTTGAAAAGTCTTGCGGGACGATATGATATACAGTAATTCAATCACTACATTTCCGTAGCTGTTACGAAACGAATTGTTACAATATCTGTAAGTTACCAGACCTTAGCCTTGACAAGTTTTATGTAGTGATTCTAATTTTATTCAGAGATCATTCGAGGTAAGTCCGGTATTGTCTAGTGGTTAGGATACCCGGCTCTCACCCGGGAGGCCCGGGTTCGATTCCCGGTACCGGAAATTTGTTTTTAATGCGGCTTCAGTGGTGGCACAGTGAAATCATCGACTACTTAGGTCACGAGTTCGAGCCCCGCTGGAAAGGGTATTTCGCCATCCTGAGAATAGGACTGTGTTTGTTTTTAATAATTTGATCTTAAGTAGAAATGAATGACTCTCAGTTCATTCAAAGAAGAAACGGATTTATTTTATATCGTTTTTTGTATATTTTATCTATATACATATATTTATTTATATTTTATCATTTACTGAAACATCTTATCAAGCATCAGGGCTTAGGGAATTGGGCGTAGCATGGGTTTTAGGAAGCAGAGATATTCCAGAGAGTTCATTTTTTCCCATACCCTTTGCTAAATTTTTATTTTAAATGGATAATGTTCGTTATTATGGTTGAGTTTGCTTGACTGTCTCTCGCGAAAAGTGCTAGGAGCGCGATAGCGCTCTTCCTGCAATGCCACTCTTAGATACTGGTATTTCACTGATTGTTCACATATGGCATCTAAATATAGATTACAGACAATGTCGTTCGATATCTCGATTCTTCGCCTCTTCTCATCGATATCGATGGTGCAACATATCGAATAAATCGACCCTGGATTACAGATGCAGATTTTGTAAACAAATCGTGAAATAATATATGAAAAAGGTGAAACCACATATAATAAAGTTTTCCTTGAGTTTTTCAATATTTACCTTCACTTGTATTTTAGACATAATTTTTTTCCTAAACTACTGCAAAATCAGCAAAAATGCCTCATCAATTTTAGCATAGCTCCTAGAAAATCGGTTGGCACTCAAAAGGGTTAAGAATTGATTTTGGATTTTGTTCGTGGAATGTGTGACTCTTAAACAATATGAACATTAAAATGTTAACTTATCATTTTTGCATTTTGATATTATTTATTCTGTTAACGAACTCAACTCAATTATTCATGGTGCAATTTCGGGGTCACGTATAACCATCAATTTAAATGTGTTTAGGGTGAGACACTCCAAATGTTTCCGAGTAATAGGGAGGTTAGCGTTTTGCCTTAACATTCCTTTGAAAAGCTTATTTTAATGAACTGAAATGAAATTGAAACATTCAGAGGAGAAATAACACGTAGTTATTTCTGTTAAGCGATTATTTACGAAAATAGTCATTTGCGTCAAAATTAGCCCGCTGAGAGGACGATTCGTTAAAATTAATTATTTTTCCTACTTTTTGGATAATGGGGCTTAATGGCGATTAATATAATAACTCGACCCGGAGCGGTGGTTTCTGGTGGAAGTACACATAAGATCCCATAGCTCATACACAAAACAGAATGCTGATGTAATAATGGATTCTGCGTTACTTACTAAAGAGTGGCAAAAAGGCTACCTTAAGGTAGTTTGAGCTAGATAATTCCCCAGTCATAATGGAGACCATATTTTAATTATGCGTTTTATCTTCAGTATCTGTAGGAATACAACTAATAACTTCAGGCTTTACAATGTGGAACCTCTCCTTATCGGAAATCCAAATACACTAGTAATGGTCCACTAAATAGATTTATTCCTTAAGACCCTGACCTGAAGATGTCATTATGTGACGATATCCGGGTCATAAATCTAGTTAGTGAATCATTACTAGTGTATTAATTTCCGACATGTAGGAATGATGAATTAAATATAGCATTATCAATGGTGCAACATAATTCTACTACACGGCTGAAGTTCTAATAAATTAAATAAAAATATCTCTATTTGACTCGGAAACCAAAACATTCAAGTAATAGTCCACTAATATTTTGGCACTAAGTGAAACCTGAATATATTGGTTCTATTTGACTTATTTTTTTCGCGCAGTACGTTTTAAACACCTTCACTACGGAAGTTTTTTCTGTGATTCGGAAAATATTTCTGCGGCGTCTTTATGATTTATTTGAAAAAATTGTGGAAAACATACTAACTACACGCTGTTGGTTGTTCCACGTCTAGGTGTGAGAAATTCCTCATTTCTTTAAATGATGTGTCTCTGTAGTGCATACACGTACCGTTTCCTATGTATAAAAGCTGGTATATTTTGGTAAATATCTCAAAAAGTATAAGGGGCTGATATTTTGGTATCTTTGGAAGTGTGAGATATTTGTCATTAAAATCAGACTGAATTCATTGATTTCTAGGTTTCGTTCAAATCACCTTAAATTCCTTTTGGTCTCAATATCTCATGCCATCCAGCCTTGTTTGTCCTTTTTTTAGCGCCCGAGGAAAAACGTATTTACTCCAGGAGACCAGCGGCATTCTGCGAGCCATCCGTCTTTCAACCCTCGGTCTCCCACAGTTCTTTGCCTCGACGCGTTCTTCGCCAAAAATACAGGACCCTGAAGCTCCGACTGGACCGGGAGCGAAAATAAACTCGAAACGGTCCGAATGCCACCGTCAAGGACTCGAGCCAAACGATTCCACTTCAAGTTCTGTCCCTTGTCAAACCGAAAAAAATAAACATTTTTGTCACTCTTGCGACGTTAATGATGCATTCGCGCGCCACAGAGGTGTCATCATAATTAGTCATCAATCAGAAGATAGGTTTTCTTCTGCTCTCCGACCTACCCTCTCCTCGGGGAAAATATAGATTAAATATTTTCTGAAGATGGCATGACATGCTGAAACCCGGGTCGTTTCCTTACAATAAAGTGTGGAATAACAACCAAGTGTTTTTTTATTATCAAAATGAAGGAGTTCCACAGAGTAACGCCGGAGACAGTGTCTTATATCTTTTATAAAATTTTGATGATGACTATTTTTTGCCGGACGGTCAACATATTTTGCTAGAGCCAAGCTATTACGCTAGAAACGATCACAGGCATAAGATTGAGGAAATAGAATACAAAACCAATAGGTTTAAAATGTAATTTTTTCCTCGCACAATTAGGAGCCATAGTATTTGAGATGGATCAGTTCTAGGATACTTTGACCCTGATTACGTGAAATAGGCATTTTGCACTTGTGCTAAATATCTTAAGAGGACGCATCATACCCTTCGGTAAGGAATAGTTCTGTGGAAAACCCACGAGATGGCGTCACTCGCACCCTATCGAGGCGTTTTGTTCTCCGTAGTCTCTTACTCCAAAATAACTCTCGCAGAAGGCAAACAGTCGTCGGTAAGTTGTAGCCAAGACTCCAGCGCGCAAGTGCAGGCAGCACTGACACAAGATCTGTGAGAGAAGACTGAACTATTTGCGTCACCGTCCGAGTACATCAAGGCCGAAAACGATTCAGGTAGCTTGTCGAAAGATACCAATTACAGATTTCATCTTCCAACCGTGACGGCTGTTACTAAGCATCCTGACAGAAGAAGGATAGGAACATCTCCATTAGTTTAAGATATGTCAATTTTAATAATAGTTTTTGTAAAAATATACTCTACATCTTGCAGTTATCCCGATGGTTAATTTAAGCTCCGGGATAAATTTTTCATATTTCAGATACGAGTCTCTCTTGGCAAAGGTCTATTCTTCATACCATAAAAATTTCAAGTTGGTCACGTAAGACTTAAACAAAAAATCTGGGGTCGGAAATCATCACAAATTGGACCTGTCGAGCGAGTGTGATTCGTCGCCTTAACATCATTAGTAGCTACTAACCTCGCATGCAAAATCTGGCTTGATATAGCTCGTGCATGACTAAGTACCTTGTGGAACAATTTATCTGTCGCAATAATTATGCTAACCAGTAGTTGTATCTTATGTAGTATACTGCATGTTTGTCCACTTAGCAACCTCCTAGTTTCTGGTCTGACCGCGTATTGCCTTTCTGACTGCTTTTGGCCCGCGCCTGGCATTCCGGGGGAACGAGCGCGGTTCGTATTTCAACTGGGATGTGGACTTCATGCCTGGTGTGGAATCACCCCATGCCACACACCCTTGTGTCCTGCGCAGTGTTTCTTAGATGTAGATAACATGACCATTTTCATTCCTAGATGAAGTCTTAGCGTAAGGTGTCTCTTGTTTGACTAAAAAAATTGCTTTCGCTGAGGAAATCACCTATTCCGTCACATATTTTAAAACTGGTGTATAATCACCTCATACCATTCATTCTTGACGACGTGTATTGGTGGAGAGTACAATGGCGATTTTCTCTCTTTTCGGCCCATTAATGGCCTCAACATTAATGCAGCGAATTTGATTTTATGCGTCTAAAAAGTTTTAGAGGGAGCAGATGAAATAAAAAAACTGCAATTCCACGTATAAAATTTACTTTCCTTTCTGTACTTTCTGTGTTTTCCTTGTCAATCTTGTGACGATTTCACAGTCAGCGTCTTCAGTTTTCTACGCATCGAATTCAGTGTTGGGAAGTATTCATGTCATGAGATGAGCGTTTGTGATGCAGGACGAACGAAAAAGTCGCGTTTTGTTGGTCTTGAGGTGTCTCTCTGACTTGACTATGAGTCGAGACGAATACTAAATTTAACATATTTTTTTATTCTGCGAAATGAAATTCTTTTCTTGCCGATTAGATGAGTTAGTTGCCTGTTGAAAACCAATATTAAGGTACAAAATAGATTATTTAAGATTATTCCACGAGTATATTTTTAATTATCACTTTTTGTCCAGCCATAGGAGGCGTCGACTGCGGCGCCACTTGCATGGAACTATCGCAGTTTGACTTCATGTACTTCATTAATTTGTTCATTACTAAAATAGTCTGTGGACATCATGAAAAGATTTTTACCTTTTTTTGTCCGGTATGATTACCATATGCGAGTTTTTACTGGCAGAATGAGTTGAAATGGTATTTTCGACTTAGGTAAATAGCACTTTTCCTCAAAAACTTCAATAATTTTCAATTCTATATTGTTGCGTGATTATTTTGAAAGTCCTTTGCCATTCTCTAATCATAGCTCATAAATTTTTCTCAATCGTGGGTATTTTTTTCTCGTAGATCCTCTCAACTTTTTCTTGAATTTCGACAAAATCTCATCACTTCATCGTGAAAAATACTTAAAGTGATATTTTTTTAATTATACGCCGTAATTCAGGATGATTTAGTCATTTTAATTGACATTCATTATTTCCTAGCTATATTTTTTAATTTTTCTTGGCTAGAAATATGTTATATTTTCCATATTAATGGAAGCTTGATGCATCGTAATATTTGCTTAAATTTATATCCTTTAACGAGGAAGAATACGTGACAAGTTGAGAGCAGTAAATATTTATAAATACGGCATTTGAAAATAATCAAATGCGATTAATCTACTTTCTCTCTCCCTTACGGAAATAAAATATTGCTAACGTGATAGCATATTCCAACTAATAGAAGAAAAAACTTCTGACTATCATATGTGGCTCTTTGTAGACTTCGATTAAATTTTCGCGGTATTCTGTCACAATATATTTTTCAATATCGCTAGTTACACCTTTTATTCTATTAAAAATCTCTCCACGATGTCTATTTTCAAAACTGTGATAAGACGTATGCATTTTATTTTTATTCTATTTACCCTGACTTTTGCCTCTTATTAACAGTTTTAATCCTTGGGTTGAATGTACTTCTTCATTCAAATTGCCGTTTTTTCTGCTGTATCCAGAGCAATCTCCATATTAGCTCCATGTTAAAATCTTCACTTTCAAGGTTGAAATACAGTAGAGCTAGCCTGTAAACTTTTTTTTTTAAATTTTCATATCGGTCTGTAAAACGCACTTCAAAGATGGAAAATTCATATTTTCGCAAAATGAGGAATATGTGACCAATGAGACCAAAGCCTCCTTATGAGGACGCATCATACCCTTCGGTAAGGACTAGTTCAGTCGAAAATCCACAAGATGGCGTCAATCACACCCGATCGAGGCGTTTTAGCGTCAGGAGTCTCCTACTCCAGGATAACTCTCGCAAAAGGTAACAGTCGTCGGTCAGTTGTAGCCAAGTCTCCGGCGCGTTAGTTCAGGCAGCGCTGACATAAGATCTATGAGAGAAGACTGAACTATTTGTGTCACGGTCCGAGCACGTCATGGCTGAAAACCATTCAGGTAGCTTGCCGAAAGATACCAATTACAGATTTTATCTTACAACCGTGACGGCTGTTACTTAGTATTCTAACGGAAGAAGGATTGATACATCTCCATTAGTTTAAGATATGTCAACAATAATAATAGTTTAAAAAATATATATCCTACTTCTTGCCGTGTTCACGATGGCTTAATTATGCCCCAGGATAAATTTTTAATATTTCAGATACTAGTCTCTTTTGGCAAAAGTCTATTCTTTATACTTCAAAAATTTCAAGCTGATCACGTAAGACTCTAACAAAAAATATGGGGTCGGAAATCATCACAAATTCGACCGGTCAAGCGGGTGTGATGCGTCACCTTAATAGTGTGGGTTACGCATTCCGTTGTGTAAGTCTCCCTGTGGAAATCTCACCATTGATTTCTTCTTCCACGTCTGTAGCTAAGAAGCCCTCGCATCATTAGAATCATAAGACACTATCACCTTATATGCGCCAATCATTCATCATAAAATTTATATTTTCTCGCTATGCCAAAAAATTCTGTATAGTTTCCTTATAAATACTTCTACAGATTTCTTAAAAAGTTCTGTAGATATTCCTCAAAGTATTGAAACGACATTTTACGGAATTCCCTACGACGTTCTGCTGAGTACCTTAGGAATTTCTACAGAAGTCCTTAGGACGTTCTGTGGAATTCCCTACGACTCTCCATATAGGTCCTTAGAAAAGGAACTGGGTCATCGGAAACCTCACATTTTTCCGTAGAGTTGCTGAAGTTCTACAGAACAGCTTGTTAGGAGTAATTTTGCTCTGCAGAAAATTACTCTACAGGACATATGTTCCGTAGAGTCAGGCCCTCATGTTCTGTACAGATCTTAAGAAAACGAACTAGTTCTGAAGCGAGAGAGTCATTTTCTGTAAAATTCCTTACGTTCTACGGAACAGCAAATAAGGAATATTTTGGCAGGTCGCACCCTTTGAAATGACAATTAAAATGAGAATAGAAGTGTGTGTGGCGAAGGAATTTTAATAAAATTTTAATAGTGCTAAAATAATGAACCATGGAAAAGGAAAATACCTATTTGACAGCCATTTAATAGTTGCCAAAATAAAGCGAAAATAAAATTATCATCTTTATTTTAAGAAGATGGTGGGTTCAACGGATTTTAAATTCACCGCCGTAATGTCTCCCTGAATCAATCGAAGAGCCCCCTTCACTTGTTTGGATTTTCTATCCATGGTACCGTGGGTACCGTGCGAGTCACCTAAAGGGTGTGTGGACGGGTGCTGACTAGCAACTAAGAATGCACTAGTCGTTAAGCCCCACTAACATAATATAATTCGTTATTTTTCTTAGTATTCTTCTGTTCATTGTGTGTTTGTGAAGGTTTCACGTGCAACACGACCTCTAACCATCATTAAACTCATGCGGGATTTACAGCGTTTTCATGATGAAACATTTCAGGCTCTCCCGGTGAACTTCCGTTAATTCATCGCCATGAGGTATGTGTAAGCTGTCGGATAATTGGTTATGGACCTAATTTCTCTGTTGGAATCCCGAGAAGCTTTTCTGCAAAGAACTCATGATCCGGGGACCAACAGATAAAGGTCAGTCAAACTAGCATACTAAAGTATTGCCCAATAACAAGCATTTTTGGCCAGTTGCGGGAACGGCAAATATGTATTCAATAGAGTTATGGGATCTATAAGCCATGGCAACCCTTCAATAAGCGTTGCAGAAATGTTCGATGTATTTATTAGATTCATAAATGGCCTCATAAATTATGGAATGAAGGTATGAGTTCCATAAGTAGCCAAGAAGGCGGAAGCGAAACTTTCCCGATGGATGCATTTGTAAACAAAAATGGAATATTTTGGAGGATATCGGGCAAAGCCAAAATATTATCTTTACTAATGTCCTGCTGTGGGAACGACACACATGCATTCAATAAAGTTATGGGACCCGTTAGCCATGCCGTTCAGTAAGTGTAACAGAAGCGTTCGATATATTTATTAGTCTTCTTAAATAGCTTCATAACTAATCGAATGGAGTTGATAGTTCCGTAATAATCCAAGATGGCCGAAGCACCATGGACCGCCTGGAGACTTAGGCCGGTATTCATAGTCCTCAATAATTACAGATTCGTTTCAATCTATGATTATATCTCTAATTAGTTACTGTTTCTTATTCATAGTCGTCAAAGAATCAATGATTCGTCAATCGATGATTCTTGAATCAGAGATTCATCAATCTCTGATTAATATGTATTCATAGTCGTCAAATAATGATTGTTTATATTTATAGTATTCATAGTCAAGCAAACTGTAGTTATTTGGCCAAATAATCATTGATTCGTGAATTAAGCTCTCGACCGTAATTAATTAGAGTTTTTCATTGTGGGACGTCGGTAGTTCTGTGATTGTTTACGACATATTAATGTCTTTACGTTCCAAATTTACAATTTTATACGGTGCTTAAGGCATATAATACTCTATATGAACGGTTGAATTGATTAGGATTATTGATTACCTTGAATTGATTAGGATTTCCGTGCAATGGAAATTCGTTCGGATATATTGGCGTATGTGATTGCCGATGACGATGTACCAGCGTATCACTAAAGGCTGCGAAAAACACACATTAGGGATCCAACAAATTTAAATTACTCACATGTGGAGAATACGTACCCTGACTCGCCGATTTGAATACCGTATTTACTATGTCGTGCACGAGGTCAAAGGCTAGTTCGCCTTGGACTTCGTCAAACGTATCCTAGTTGTATTGTAATTAATCAGTTTATAATCAGAAATATCCGCCCTTAGTATAAAAAAGCTGGGAAAAGTTACTCTCGCTAGGTTGTTCCGGAACCTCACATCACCCGTCTCAATCAGCCTAAAAGCGACTTTGCATATTATTATTATTATCGCCCATTTTAACCTAGGAACGTTTGGTATAGTGGTCAGGGTCGCGGGTTCGTACGTGAGGGTCAGGCGGTTCGAGACTCTCAGCAGTCGTTTTTTTTCCATCTCTGTATTCACGACTGGAGAGAATTTTTTCCTCCGAGTTACATGTCATATCATATGACTTCACCTCGCCTTTTTTATCGTGATACTTTCCACGAAATTCGTACTCCAGGGTGAATCTTTAATGTCAATGGCCTCACTGGGGTCTGGTGATGGACCGCTTATTATATCCGTCAATCTCTGTTTAAAATCCGTAATCTAACTTGCTGTAACAATAAACTTGAGTGTTGACAGACGAAGAGTTTAATAGAGGATACCGATTCTCAAAACCCGTAGTGTTCGAGTATATTCTTCTTAGAACTAATGTTCATATATCGACACTTTCCGCGAGGACTGACAGTTCCTCTTGTGCTACTGTGGCTCATTGCTTTGAGATTTTACGCTTAGGCATCACTATTGAATTGTTGAAATCATATTACAAATTTAAAAAAAATATATCACAGCGGTTTTTAATCACGCAGTATTTAAAAAAAATCTTCATGCTGAATTTAACCTCGGCCGAAATTTCCATGAATATTTTACTCGTAAGCTATCATCAATTGCTACTGATAACTTATTACAAATTTTCTTTATCGGTAATGATCAGTTATAAATACAGCTACTGCTACTCTTCGTCTTCTTTGGTGATTTACGTACATATGTAGGGATTTCTAATTCTGTTTCGCAGCCAACGGTGTCCAGAACTGTGAATCATATAACTAATCTTTTGGCCGTCCAAATAGCTGACACCATCAAGGCCGCCTGTTTCTTATGATGTTCAGGCGACGAATAGGTGCCTCGGGTGTCTCTTTGTGAGAATAGAAAAAAGAGGAGACCACACTTATGGTCGGACAATTCCTGACCTTAAACAGCACACGCTACATCATCAACACTTGCCGGAATACGAGATTACTGTCTGTTGATTTTCCCTAGCAACGCCTTCATTAACGTTGAATAATCATAAGAAATAATTCTAATGTAGGCACGGCTAATTCATTTTTATCAAAAAAACAATGCCAATCCATTTTTTATTTTCTTTTTCAATATGCAATTAATAAAACTATATACTCAACTTGAATAAAAATTTAGCGATACCCACAAAATGTTTTGCCTCTTCAATTTCTCATACCACTCAAAAATAAACATACATTCAATCTGTAATTCACCAATTACAGATTGTCCCAAATAATTAGAGATTCATGAATCAGTGATTCATGAATTGGAGATTGTTTTCTGTCTATGAATACATAAATGAAATAATCGATGATTGACGAATAATCGTTGATTCAGCAATCATTGATTATTCATCCCGTCTATGAATACCGCCCTTAATTACCTGATAAAAGAGTTGTTTTAGTCGAATGACCAGTTTGTTTTACTCTTTCTGATTAATTATTACGTGCATTCGCTTTTAAGCATAGGGCAAACTTTCAAACATCCTTTATTTTCATTTTTGCGGTAGAAGATTAGAACACACATTCGAAGCAATTGACTATTGGTAGATAAGTTGTGATACTGGTTGACGTGTTCCTGCAACCAGAATATTTGTGTGAGGTCCTTAAGTTTTGCGTTCTCATTACTATGTATGCCATTGCTAAATGTTCTTGCAAACGGCCATTAGTGAGGGAGGAATCAAATCACCATTTCCCGCCGAAATGAAAAACATATTTCAAAACAACGCTAACCATCCTTTAAATTTTAAACTGTTTTGATCATAGCTAGTGGGTGGTCTTTAAACGTATGCGGAATATTTCACATTTTTTGCAACGATGAATCTCAGTCACCTAGTAATTTTATGCATATATACAATAGTAGCTTGGAGTTTTTTTATGTATTCATAACTCCTTCCTAGACTAAATTGCTTCTACTTTGAATTTATAGCTCTCGTGTTTCCAACCGGGTGATGGTGGTTTGTGGCACCAACGTTTCGAAGGCGTATTCTGTCATCGTCCTCAGGGTATTGAGATTGGTAGATAAGTTATGATACTGGTTGACGTGTTCTTGCAACCAGGGCATTTGTACGAGGTCCTTAAGTTTTGCGTTCTTATTACTATTTATTCCATTCCTAAATGTTCTTGCAACCGGCCATTAGTGAGGGACCCTGAGGACGATGGCAGACTACGCCTTCGAAACGTCGGTGCCACAAACCACCATCACCCGGTTGGAAACCCGAGAGCTATACATTCATCTACATCTACGTCATACCCTGCAAGCCACCCAAAGGGTGTGTGGCAGGGGGTACGTCCACACCAGGCATGCATGAATGATACGGTAGAACACCGAAATTACATTGAAACCCGCGTACCACACATGCAAAGCGCCAATTAAAAATCTAATAACCAAGAAACATTCTATCTTCAATCGTTCCAACATGCAAGGGATACAAAGACTACTCAATTAGAACATAAATATTTACATCATGCATAAATAGGAACGTAGAGAATATAAAAAGAAAGATCTGCAGTCTAGATAATATCACTATTTGCACTCTTTATGACGACGATCACAGCTGTTATGGTCCCGAATGGTACGCGGAAAAAGTGACATTTTGTACCTATCGGTTCTACAATCTAGCTCTCTAATTTTATTGGCGCGATCTAATCTGCCGTAGTACGATGGGGTTAATAGTATGTATTTTACGTCGTCAGAGAAATGATTTTCCTGAAATTTAGTTAGGAGGTTAAGCCTATAATTTAATCTACCCTGTGATAGCGATTCCCATCCCAATTCTTCTAACAGTCCAGACACACTAGCCAACTTATCGTAGCATCGTTTCACAAACCTAGCTCCTCTTCGCTGCACGCGATCTAACTCTGATATCAACCCCGCTTCGTGTGGATCCCATACACTAACAGCATATTCCAGATGAGGCCTAACGATTGAAAAATAACAACGTTCTTTCACTCTCTCATCACATTTTCCGAGTACTCTCTTGATAAAGCCTAGCTTCCTGTATGCTTGACCGCATATTTCCCGAATATGTTTTCCCCAAGATATGTCGTGAGTAATTGTGACCCCTAAGTACTTAACACACTCGGCGTGAATATTTAAGCATTCGCGAACATTCGTGAACATTGTAAGCATTCGCTGGGAAAGCCTTAAATCTTACATAGCATCTACTTTACGTACTCAAGAAATAAGGCCTGTTTTATAAACCTGAGCGGTTATGGCGAGTGCCATCATCCCGGTTTCTCTTTGGAGCCTCCACGCTGACTGTTAAGTCTGTCTGATATGAAGGCTGACTATCTCCAAGTCGGTAGAAAATAATTCGTCTAGTGTTTGTGTGTGTTTTTCGTGAGGAATTCTCTCGAGGGATGGAGGGGTTCACTCGTCCGCTAGGGGGAGCGGAGAAATCCCATTAGAGGTTTTGCCCCTCCTGTGCTCCCTCCCCTGCCCCGGGAAATAATTTTTCAGCCCCCACTGGGGCGGGGAAGGGGTTGTTGGCCTCTAACGCGCTCTCGTGCACTTCGCTTGGCAAGTGCGTCCGAAAAATACCGGAAACCCCTTCTCCCCCTCAAGGGATCTAAAGATGTGTTTGTGAGTGGGGGTTGAGGGAGAGAGGAAGGGAAAGGAATTGGAGTAGGAGAGTTTAGGGGAGTTGGAAGAGGAGGGTTGGGGATAAAAAGGGCTGAACAAACTCATTGATGACTCTCTAGTGCGTCTTGTCACGGAAGACATTTATTAAAGCCAACTCAAGTTTGCTAACCGATTTAAGTTCAATATCGCGATAGCATTTATGGATCATTCCCGTGTGAGATCACCTCGTGACTTCGCCCTGCTATAAAATTCTGAAGTTTCCTTATAAATACTTCTACAGAATTCCTTAAAAGTTCTGTGGACATTCCTTACCGTGTGTGTCATTTTAAATGATTATGACCGGTACATTTACTAAACCTCCATCCAGGCACGCGGGCGGAGGTTTACTGCCTCATTCATAAAAGCGCGCGCAACTTTTGCATGATGGTATGCAGGAGGTTGAGAGAGACATGTATTCTCCAGTCACCCATTATGACATTAGATGTCAGAATAGTCCTCGCTTGTATCGGCCTGTCTTTCGTCTTAGTTATCTACCCGTCAAACGTTATCTACACTGGTAAAAAATTCTGTATAGTTCCTTATAAATACTTTTGCAGAATTTTTTAAAAAGGTTCTGTAGATATTCCTTAAAGTATTGAAATGCCATTTTACGGAATTCACTACGACGTTCTGCAGAATACCTTAGGATTTTCTGCAGAATACCTTAGGACGTTCTGCGGAATTCTTTAGGACGTTCTGCAGAAGCCCATTGACGTTTTGTAGAACCCCTTACTAGCTCAAGGAAACCTCACACATGTCCGTAGAGTTGCTGAAGTTCTACTGAACATCTTGTAAGGAGTTATTTTGCTCTGCAGAAAATAACTCTAGAGAACATATTATGTTCTGTAGAGTCAGGCTCTCATGTTCCGTACAGATCCTTAGAAAAGGAACTAGTTCTGAAGAAAAAGGGTCAATGTCTGTAGAATTCCTTACGTTCTACAGAACAGCTCCTAAGCAAATTTTTAGCCGGGCGCTGATTGGATTTTCTTCTAATCTCCTTCTTGCATAGGAATGCTTGATTAATGCTCGAATTAATTTTTACAGATTTTTTTAAACCCTCATAATGCTGACTCGTGCCAGCGGTACTAGCGAGAAAGGCGGAGGGTTAGTTAATGAAATGTATCATTTTAGGAAAAAGGATATTATGATGTTATTGTTTAAAATGTCCATATACGGTTTTTTTATTGTGTATAAAATGAATTAGGTGATAATTATAAAAGACTTTTTCATCGTTTAAAAAATAATTGCCATTATATTTGTGTTCTCAAGTGGAACAATTTCGGCACATGAGCCGATATATCCTCTAAATACACTCCCATAGTACATGTCACCATTTCACCTAAAAAATTTTACATCTTTACATGGTGACCTACCATCCCCTGCCACACCCCCATGCGGCGGCTCGCGGGGTAGTATGTAGATGTAGATGTATATCTACCCGCCACACTTAGAGGGTTAAACATAAAATGGACTGCAAGCAGTGATGGTTTTTTTTGGATAACCCGCGTCAAGATTTAAAAAAGCCAACGTTTCTTCTCCTTTGCCGGAGACCTCATCAGGGCTGAATGACCTAAGTGCCTTTATTTTGCATCAATTTATATCGTCACGGTGGTTCTAGAGGGGGAGGGGGTGGGTGTTGGTGGAGAGTCTTCCGGACGTCGCTCTTCTTTCTAGAAATTACTGGAAGCCATGATTCACTTATTTTTTGTCCCTGGTCTCTATTGAAATTCTTGTTATGCTTTTTAATTTCTAATCCCTCCCGGAAGATTCTCGCCTTGAAATGTTTTTCTCTGGCGAGAATTTTTGGGGTCCTGACGTCAATGGTGTGCCCTAGGGCGGCATGTTCTGCAACTGTTGATTTATCGGCGTAGCCCAGTCGAATTCCCGCACTGTGCTCTTTGACTCTTGTCTTTATTGTCCGACCAGTTTCACCGACGGATGCCTGCCGCTTCGCAGGTGAGGTCGCAGTCATTGTTGGAAATCGCGATGATCTTCAAAGTTCGCTAAACGTAATGGACCAAGTTCTCCAAAAATACAACCTGCAAATAAATTAGACGTAGACGAAAGTCATAGTAGGCGGAAGAGAAAAGGTGAATTCAGGAGACACACTGAGAGGAGAGAACTCAGAACTAGTGGATGCCTTCACCTATCTTGGAAGTATCATCACGTGGGACGGAAGAAGCACAACGGACAACAAGCGAAGAATAGTCCAAGCTAAGAAGGCATTCATGGGGAAGGCTTGGGTTCGATTCCTGGTACCGGAAAATTTTTTGTCCCTGCTCTGGTGGCGGCGAAGTGATATCCTCGCTATCCTAGGTTCGAACACCGTTGGGGTGGGTCTTTCACCAACCTGGGCGTGTATGTTTGGGTATTTATTTTTTCACCACAAAGCAAGTAACCAAGTAAGTATCACAAAGTAAGGACTAAATCACCCTAAAATCAAATCACACAAAAATATGTGAGATGAGAAAAATATGCAGTTTGTGGATGTACGCAAATTCCACCCAGTAACGCCTGAGAGAACAGTATATTGGACTTTTTATAGTGAACATTTTCTTGGCTGAGCCTATCTCGCGTTTGATGTCCGTCGCACCTATTCCGTCTCGTGAAATGCCGTTGGTAAGCGAAGGCATCCACTTTATGTATTATAAATTATTATATTGAATATTATTATCTCTTTTCCATGTTCAAATCCAAATCAGTCTCCGTTCTTAGAACCACTACAACTGACCCCTCCTACCTCTTACTTATTGCCCGCTGCCCCTCTCGCTGCTTCGCAGTTCCGTTTCCATCAAAACATGACCTTCCGACGTCATTCGATTCGGTAGTTTTCGTGTTCTTGAAACCGTCCATATTTCAAGTGGTTCATTGGTCTGTATTCATGATGCGAGCAGTAGTTGATTTATATCAGTCGTGTTGGTTTTATTTTGGGGTGCTCAGAGGGCGAAGGTCATTCGCACCACGCACAAACTGCATATTAGATTTTTTAAAAAGGTTTTAATCTTAAGGTAGTTTGAGCGAGATATTTCTCAAGTCATATTGGAGACCATATTCGGATTGTTTTTTTTTATTCAGCAGCTGTAGTAACCACAGATTAAATAATTTAGTATCAATGGTGCATTAATACCTCGGACAAATACGTACCTTAAATCATTTCTCATCTCTGGTTCCAATCTCTGGAATTCCTTGCCATTATCCATAAAAAAATTCTTCCTCGCTGTCCTTTTTTAAGGGAAAATTTTTTTATTATTATCATAAGCAACATATATGCCAATAATAGAAATATTTAACCTGTTATAGATATATATGTTTCCAAAGTGATAGGAGAAATTATCGATTTTTGTTATCTCTGTTATATTTTCCTTTGTTATATATATTATTTCCCATTGTTTTTAGTGTTAATTATCTGTAACTGTGATTTTTTTGTTTTTCATCACTGAGATGTTGGCCAGGTGTATATATTTTTGTGTTATTTTTTGCTCAAAGTAAAATTTTATATGTAATTTCTATTTTTTTCACTTATGGGGAAACCTAGAGCATAATTAAACCTATTCTATTCTATCTAATATCTATGCTCTTACAATTTGTGTAACTTCCCTGCATTTGTCTCTTCTCCTCCAAATGATTAGAAAGTCTTGATTTCTGCTCTTATAATAAAATAAGTCACCTATTTATCCATGATTTTCCCATTTTACTCCCTCGCCCCGTATCCCTCTTCGGTGACGTCTCTTTATCTGCCCTGCTATAAAATTCCTTGGAAGCTGGTCTATAAAACGTAAGGAATTCTACAGAAATTGATTCTTTTTCTTCAGAACTAGGTCCTTTTCTAAGTATCTGTACGGAACATGAGAGCCTGACTCTACCGAGCATATGTTCTGTAGAGTAATTTTCTACAGAGCAAAATGACTCCTCACCAGCTGTTCTGTAGAACTTCAGCAACTCTACGGAAATATGTGAGGTTTCCGTTGACCCAGTCACATTTCTAAGGACCTATATGGAGAGTCGTAGGGAATTCCACAGAACGTCCCAAGGAATTCTGCAGAACGTCCTAAGGTATTCCGCAGAACGTCGTAGGGAATTCCGTAAAATGACGTTTCAAAACTTTAAAGAATATCTACAGAACTTTTTAAGTAATTCTGTAGGAGTGTTTTAAGGAAACTATACTCAATTTTTAGCAGGATGTTTGGCCTATCTCTCCTTCACTTCCTCCCTGGCAACCACCGTTTCGCAGCATCCCTGATCCGCAGCTCCTCGCCAATCCATCTCCCTTCCTTCCTTCTCGTTCCCTATCGATCCCTCCCACTGGTTGTCCCACCTGCGTTATCTTCCCCTCTCCTCGTCCCGCTGCCCCTTTCGCCGCTACGCAGTTCCGTTTCCATCAAAACATGACCTTCCGACGTCATTCGATTCGGTAGTTTTCGTGTTCTTGAAACCGTCCATATTTCAAGTGGTTCATTGGTCTGTATTCATGATGCGAGCAGTAGTTGATTTATATCAGTCGTGTTGGTTTTATTTTGGGGTGCTCAGAGGGGGAAGGTCATTCGCACCACGCACAAACTGCATATTAGATTTTTTTAAAAGGTTTTAATCTTAAGGTAGTTTGAGCGAGATATTTCTCAAGTCATATTGGAGACCATATTCGGATTGTTTTTTTTTATATTCAGCAGCTGTAGTAACCACATTAAATAATTTAGTATTAATGGTGCAATAATATAATTTTACACGGCTGAAATTCTAAGTAATTAAATAATAATATCTATTTTAGTTTTTTACTTGACTCATTTTTTCGCGGACCAAATTTAAAATATCTTCACAATGGAAGGTTTTTTTGTGTACCTACCTGAAAAAATAACGGCGGTGATTATCTAATTTTTTTAAAAAATAGTTGAGAAAACATACAAACTACAGTTTGTTAATTTTTTGTTTTTTGTCGTGATCTAGGTGTTAGAAGTTCCTCATTATTTTTAATAATGTCTTTCTGGAGTGCAGGCACGTACCATTTCCCTTGTATAATAGCTGGTATTTATCGTCAGAAATATAATATCTCGGAAAAAGTACAACAAATATCTCGGGAAGTAGTTCGGAAAAAGTAAAACAAATATCTCGGAAAGTTTTTAACTGGACTCATTTTCTTCGCGGGATAAATTAAAATTTCCTTCATAAGGGAAATTTTTTGTGCATCTACCTGGAAAAATTACTGTGGTGACAGTGTGATTTATTTAAAAAAAATAGTCGAAAAACATACTAACTACACGCTGTTAGTTTGTAGACGGCATCTAGGTGTTAGAAATTCCTCGTTTTTGTTAAAAAAAATTTATTGAGAGTGCTTATATGTATCATTTCTCGTGTAAAATAGCTGGTATTTTTCGTCAAAAATCTCGGAAAGTTGTTTAGTAAGGGGCTGATATTTTGTTGTCTTTGGCAGGGTGAGATGTTTTTCTTTTAAAATCAGCTCCAGTTCATTGATTTCTCGGTGCAGTAATATTTCGCTCAAACTTCCTTAAATTAGCCTGTGAAAATTGTATAAAAAAATAAATCTGTGTTAGCAGTGTGCAGGGTGTTACGTCGGAAATGGACCAATATTAGATGTAATCTTTGGCATAATAGTGAAACGAAGTGCTACTGGTTGCTACGAAGAACACTCCCCATTTTGATATTACGCCTGAGATGTATCGTCCTCCAGCCCTACATTTTCCTAACATAACTAAAATTGTAACAAATTTTATTTTGAAATAACTTTAGCCCTTTCTGGAGCCACACCTGACACAGAAATAATTAAAATATATGATAAAATTGGACGGTCGAAAAAACAGAAGGGTCACGTATCCAAAAACATCGGTGTGTACATGATCGTATCGTACAATGCTTAGAGTGCCATGGACGTAATGGTACGTGCTCTAATATTTTCCGAGAGAGACGTAGTAGGACGTCCATGGAATATCATTATTGAACGGCTGCTGGACGAAATAGTACGGCTACAGTTTTGCTGGTAGACAAACATGTGACCACCAAGGACCAAAATGCAATTTGATTGTTAATATAAGTTCATTAACCTAGATTTAAGAGAGTCTTCTTTCGCAATTCAGGTAAATTAGTAAAATTCTCAGTTTATTTTGAGAGGACATTCAGTTTAAAGCCCTGCACACATAGTGATAAACTATTTCGTTTTCTTTTTGAAATTAAAAGACGCGTCTTATGCCTGATTTATATAATGGGTCATCTAACCAAACCTAATTCTCAGGGGAATTTTTCGGATGGGAGATGGGGACATGAGCGTAAAAACTGCTGTAACTTATATGTTCAGTTATCGTCCGGCTTTTCTATCATACTTTTTACTCTGCATTTTTTCGCAACTCTGTGTGCTTTAAGCATATTTATTCGTCAATGCGACTTGGCATAGAGAAACATATTAGTTAAATCAGTAATTACTTCATTAATAATTTGAATTATAAAATTAAAATTTTAATTCAAAATGGAAATGTTTTTTTCATTTTTTAAATTTTTTTTGGAAACTGGCGCGGAGTATTGTTCACGTTCAGTGATGAAGTGCTATATGCGTCACCACGAAAATTCTACGCTGTATTAGTTCATGATGGAGTCGACGGAAATCTGTTTTTTGGTCCTAAATGTTAACAGTCAAGAAAGCGCCTTAAATTTTTAAAGGTTCGATTACTTCGTTGACGTTTCTTTTTCCGCACTCTTCCAGAGCTGTGTATTTTTTTATTGCAAGAACTCTTCGGATTTTTTTCGCGAATATCAGTATATCTGACCAAAGAACACAATATTCTTGACACCATTGTTTACAAATGCTATTCCATGCTAATACGGTCGCGTATTGAGCACTGCATTACTGTATCTAAACAAATCACCTCGCCGAATTGTGGGAAAAAATGTTTTATTTATTGGCTGATCATTGCTTACGCTACGCTGGAATGAACGTGAAAAATCACCGTGTAACCACACCGATTTGTACAAATCCATGGATGCGTGAACAGGAAGATAGAAATTGCTCTGTTTGCTTCATGACTTCACACATGAATTCTACACGAACACGTACGGGTTAATGTATCGTGTAACCAGGCATACAGCGATGTTGCTTTTAAAATAAGTGACCCCCAAAAGTCTAAGCTGTTAGAAATGAGTGAATTACGTCATTTAATGTGGCCCGAACTTTCGTAACAGTTGGGTCTACGCGAAGAGGATCTTTCAGCGAAAGGCTGAAGTCTCCGTGTGTTTTAAAATGCTAAAATAAATTGAAGCGGGTGAAATGTGTGGAAGATGGTATGGACTGCATGTACTGGTGTTTAAAAATGAGATCAGGTACTGCTGCACCTTTCTCCCCATTGTACAAGTAATGCTTCATCTCACCCAAGCTTATGTCGACGTATAGATTCCTAAACCACATTTATCGCGATAAAAACTGTAGTGGGACAAACAATTGAAGTGTATTTTAACAAAATTGTCAATAACTGGTAGCTCATTGCATTACGGATCTGTACCAATGATTAGCCCCTTAGAGCTCGTAGCCTCGGTAGCGCAGTAGGCAGCGCGTAAGTCTCATAATCTTAAGGTCGTGAGTTCGATCCTCACCCGGGGCATATTTTTTTCACTCTTCTAATGGAATGCAGTCAACTAATATATATTCTGCACATTTCATGTAACTTGTTCGTGGCAGTGGAATTAATTTCGCCGTAGGAATCGTATGAATATAATCGCTTCGATTCTTTCAAGGCTGTGCGCATAGCGGAGTCTGTTATTCCTTTAGGTGGTGAAGTACGTTTATTATTTATATTTTTCTCGTCGGTCTTCAGCATATATTATACACAAAGAAGCTATGCTAAAACATGAAATCCAATGTTCGATTATAGTGCTTGTATTCGAGACGAAAGCGAAAAGCCCGTTGGCTTACAATATCGGTCTTTCATTAAAGAGGAATTCCAGTTGGTTTTCCTTCGCTTAATAGGTATTACACGATGCTCATCTTGTTTTCGCATCTAATTCTGTAGTCCTTGTCCCCAAAATTTCTCCTCTAAAATTCCCATCGCTTGTTCCTATTTCCTTCTGCTACTGCTCAGCATCGCTTGCATTGCCTTTCAGTTTCACACGGAGTCCGCGATCGATAAGAGACCATAAGGGCTGCGTTTGAAGACTCGTAAGACTTTGAATTAGGTTAGTTGACAGGTAGTGTTAATGATTAATCCATATGCATCCTAATGCATGTGTCGAAATCTGCTGAGCCGTGCTAACACCATGCTTCGCATGTTCACTGCATGGCTTTTGTGTCACGTTTTCATAGTTTTTTTAATGGATTATTTCAGTCGTTTCTTTAGCTTTTGTAGCATACCGATAAGTGTGGTGCTTGTTGGTGAAGGTAAATTTCTTCACTGTAGTTCGTGTTGGTGATTAGTCACCTCCCTACCAAACACCCTTGCGGTGGCTTGCAGGGTAATGAGTAGATGTAGAGTCTTCTTCTTTTTCCAATATGTTCGCTTAAATTTGCCATAATCGTTCTCATATTTCCTGGGAACGTGTTCTTGGAACAAACGTGTATATTCTCAAACTTTTTCCTCGTTCTCATATTGCCTTTACTTTTTTTCCCTTCCGTCCCTCCCGTCGTCATAGCAGCTTGCGTTCTCGTTTTCCGTGTTGCCGAAAGCTGTGGTGAGACGAGCCCTCTGTTCTCTCCCCCGGGGAGAGGAAGATAAGGAAATCCGAAAATATTTGATCGGAGAGCTAACTTATATTTCAGCGTCACCTTCGAAAGTTATTCTTGCGGTCGGTCCCCCTCGACTGTTTTCGGTGCTATTTCAGCTTGACCCCTGTTCGATCGGAGCATCCCAGTTCGCAGAGGTGAACATTCTAGGTTGGAACTGGGGGGCAAGAAAACTTATATTGCCTTGAAAAGTCGTGGAAATTGAAAAATAACCTGGAAAATCTGGAATGGGAAATCCATTGTGGTATATGGAGAGGGCGCTTGCTATGGTGGCCAAGGAAAGAAGCTGTAATGTGGGCGTGGCCTGTCCGCCATCTTCGTTAACCCCGATTGTCCTTCAGCGCTAACGAGCTGACGCACTAATTTTCCAATTTTATAATGTGTTCCATCGACAACTTACAATAAATCAGCATTCATTTTCATGTATAATGTGATTTCTCTTTACATACCCATATTTTTATTTATTTATTTTTTTTTTTTATTTTTATTTTTTTATTTAAATATATAACAATCCGCAGTCCTGGTGAAAACAATGGTAAAGTTGAGTAGAATCCATAGCACTAAGGAGCCAATATGTGTTACAAGGATTACTTCCCTTTAATTTCAAACGGGTGGTTGATATTCTTGCTTTACATCCGCTAATTCGTCCATTTCGTAGTGCTCTCCATAGGAGAGTAAAGAAAGAATTGGGATGACCAATATGATTGTTATTTCGGTTGCCAGGCTTCAGTTCGATGACGTAATGCCCTCTCCATGTACCTCGCTGGGCAAGTCTGATTGTTTCGAAGTCAAAATATGACCGTTTTCAATATGAGAGGTACCACTTTAGGTACTGTTTATTGGGGGTCAAGAATTTGGGTTTTCGATGGAGCTCCTGTTTGGTGATTGGGTATTGATTATTTTACATATAAAAAAGACAGTGTGGACGTGCGGTCACTCATAACTTCCAAACCACGTCACGGAATGACGCAAAACTTAGTAACATGATTCATCATGTCACTCGAAAGGTTTATGGCTACTTATTGTTTACCTAACGGTCTCCGGTTCGACTCCAGACGAGTAAAAGCGTTTCCATGAGAAATGCGCGTAAAGTACGTTTTTCTGGCATGAAGATCGTTTTTCCCTTGCATATTTAAATTAGAAATAATGGTTGTAAAAAGTTGCGACGAGGACCCATGGATAGAAAAATAAATAAGCATTCTTATTCTTGCAATCAATTTTTGTTTCCTTATTTAGTAATTTTAAATTTTGAAAAAGTATTCATAATATTGCTGAAAATTCAGCGTTTTTAGTGCGCTGTCCCCTTGACGACCGATTTCCGTTGAATCCATAAGAAGTTCATTATGCGCGATGTATATCGATATATTTCGATTGCTATCATTAGTTTGTAAGTTTGTTTCTCACGCCCGTACCCGTTTGAATTTCAACGGGCACCTTCCGCTAGTACCTCATAAATACGGAAAGAACGAGAGTGATAAAGTGAGTTGTCGAATTCACAATAGATTATGTAAACTCCGTTGTCTCTGGTGTGACTTGGTGGAATAGGCTTAACGTGAAGGATTTGGTTTTCTCCCGGCGAACGTGGCTGATGAATTCTTCTCAGGTTTCCAGCCGGGGCAGGATGGCCATTGCTGCCGACGCTTCGATGGCTTCCTCTGACATCGTCATCAGGGCTGATGTGGGGCCAAGGATCGTATATAAACCCGGAACGATCCTTGGTCGCACGTTAGCCCTGATGACGACGGGAGAGTACGACTTCCAAACATTGGTAGCAGTGGCCTTCCTAACCCTTCTGGAAAACCGAGAAGACTTCTTTGACTCAACATTGTAAAATATAAGACGTACTCAGTCCGCATAAATTTATTCCAAGACGACCCGTGTTCATCTACATCTACGTAATACCCTGCGAGCCACCACGAGGGTGTGTGGCAGGGGGTGAAGATCATCAAACATGCACTATTGCCATGCAAATAGGATGTTTAAGATTTAAGGGAGACATGCTAGATAATTGGGTCACATGCAGCAAGATGGTTAGTATCTACATAATAAGAAAGGGATAATTGGTTGTTATTACATGCATCATACACTACAGACTACTCTAACTATATTTCACCTACCTATCCCTTTGCTACGCTGCCCATTGTTCTCTCTTATGGTACGTGGAAAAATGACATTTTAAATCTATCGGTACGACAATCTATCTCTCTAATCTTGTTTATCTGATCAAACATAGCATAATACGTAGGTGTTCTCAATGTATATCTAACGTCATCTGTGAACATATTGGTTTCGAAATTACTTAAAAAGTTTAACCTAAATTTTAACCTGCGTTCTGATAGTAATTCCCATCATAGTTCTTCTATTAAGCTCGTAACACTTATACAATTATTATCTACATCTACTTCATACCCTGCAAGCCACCCAAGGGGTGTGTGGCAAGGGGTGCTTCCACACCAGGCATGCATGAATTATACGGTAGAACACCGAAATTACATTGAAACCCGCGTACCACACATGCAAAGCGCCAATTAAAAATCTAATACCCAAGAAACATTCTATCGTCAATCGTTCCAACATCGAAGGGATACAAAGACTACTACTACAGATTCAAAATATCATGCATAAATAAGAACATAAATATTTACATCATGCATAAATAAGAACGTAGAGAATATAAAAAGAAAGATCTGCAGTCTAGATAATATCACTATTTGCACTCTTCATGACGACGATGACAGCTGTTATGGTCCCGAATGGTACGCGGAAAAAATGATATGTTATACCTATCGGTTCTACAATCTAGCGCTATAATTTTATTGGCGCAATATAATCTTCCGTAGTACGAGGGGGTTAATAGTATGTTTTTTACGTCGTCAGAGAAATGATTTTCCTGAAATTTAGTTAGGAGTTTAAGCCTATAATTTAATCTACGCTGTGATAGCGATTCCCATCCTAATTCTTCTAACAGTCCAGACACACTAGCCAACTTATAGTAGCATCGTTTCACAAGCCTAGCTCCTCTTCGCTGCACGCGATCTAACTCTGATATCAGCCCCGCTTCGTGTGGATCCCATACACTAACAGCATATTCCAGATGAGGCCTAACGATTGAAAAATAACAACGTTCTTTCACTCTCTCATCACATTTTCCGAGTACTCTCTTGATAAAGCCTAGCTTCCCGTATGCTTGACCGCATATTTCCCGAATATGTTTTCCCCAAGGTATGGCGTGAGTAATTGTGACCTCTTACGGCCTTTAACAAACCTAGCGGATCTCCTTTGCCCACGCTTTGATTCTTTTATCATACCTTTCTCGTACGGATCCCATATACTAGCGGCATATTCTAAATGAGGCCTGACAAGTGTAAAATACTGTATTTACAAAATGGTTAAAACGTAATTTTCAAAATATAATTTTTAAAATTTGATTTTGGGAATGATGTTTTAGCCATCCATCGACGAAAGAAATTTTTAAAGAAAGGGGACAAGTTTTTTATTCGTCTGTATACCTAAGTTTACGTTTCAGTCATCATGTTATTTTGATGTGTGAACAAGCGGCCTTTATAGTGCTAGTGCCAATTGAATTGTAATATGTAATGATTATTCGATGCTGTTGTGGATTATTGTGATTGTGTCTTCAATGGTTGAATAGGAGTGTAACAATTTGTGTGAAACTAGTACATGTCCGGTGAAGATACATGTGTAGGGCTTCATTAATTTTTGAACCGTCTCTAGCGTTAATGACGGCTTCTTCTACGCGGTACGTTGTCTACCACATCAAGAGTTTGTGACGGTGATGTTTTCCCTGTTCTGGATTAACTTGGTAATCGCCAAACACGCTGTCCTACTATTCTGAACTATTTTACAACTATTACGTTCAACTAATTCAAGTAGGTGAAAGAGATTTCATGTTTAATGTGGCTTAAATTATATTTCTAATACGCAGTGTGGACACGGAGATTCATCTCTGAGACCATTTTCTTAAGTTTAGTGTTGCTGGCATGATTAAACATTGCCAAATTTACGATCATACAGAGGATAGAATTAATTGGCAATCCATGAAGTAATTGATGTCACTGATGGCCGAAATTCGGAATGAAGGCTTAATTTGTAAGTACGCTTAGAGGTTTCCGCTATGGTTATTGCAGGTAACTGGAAGTACCGTGATACGACGGTAGAGGGAAGCAAAATAGGACAAAATACGAGCGCCGAGTATGTTCATCTTTATTCTTTCGTTGTTAGTGTGCTCAGTGATAGTTTTATCGTGGATATAAATTTGTCAAAAGGATTTCAGTGTGCTTTCTTTAGCAGTGATCAAATGAGAGCACTCAAATATATATATTGGGATGCTGCTTAGGTTTATTTTGTATCAATGAACAATCATTCTCATGGCCAATATAGTGTAGAATTACATACTTGCATTTTTTTGCATTCATGCCATTGCATGACAGGTGTAGAATTACATGCAATGGTGTAGAAAATGCACTTCGAGATTATATCTAAAATCATCTTATACTTAACTCTCGTTGCATTTTTATAATTACCACGCGTTCTTTTCATTATGTTCTAAATGGTTCATTCAAACTACATTCAATTGCGTTTTTTACCAATCTCCTTCTATAATTCGAAGGGTCTTTAAAGGAGCACTCTGCCTCAAAATATATTCTCCGACTTAATTTAATTACCGATTGAATGGTATGTGATCGTAATCAATGTATAAATCATATTCATAGTCTAAACAAAATAGGTGTAATGATCATCTCGTGAATTTATTACTGATTACATATTCGACGAAGCTGAACGACTCGAAAGTATATACCTCTACTACTTAAATGTAATGCCTCGTCATAGATTTAAATCGAATGATCTGGGGCCAAATTTATTTTAGATGTTTATTGCTATTATTGAGACACACCTGAGCGTACCTTTTACACCTTTGCACGTCTGGTGACCTATAACCCCCTGCCACACGCCCATGCGTCGGCTCGCGGGGTATTATGCAGATGTAGATGTACATTTATGGTAAAATTCTCTGAATGAATGTGTTAGGTACTGTGTTCAAATGGAATGGACGCACGCATATACACTTTCACCGATACATTTCAACTGAGCACACTAACAACGAAAGAATAAAGATGAACATACTCGGCGCTCGTATTTTGTCCTATTTTGCTTCACTCTACCGTCGTATCACGGTACTTCCAGTTACCTGCATTAACCATAGCGGAAACCTCTAAGCGTACTTACAAATTTAGCCTTCATTCCGAATTTTGGCCATCAGTGACATCAATTACTTCATGGATCGCCAATCAATTCTATCCTCTGTATGATCGTAAATTTGGCAATGTTTAGGCATGCCAGCAACACTGAACTTAAGAAAATGGTCTCAGAGATGAATCTCCGTGTCCACACCGCGTAGTAGAAATATAATTTTAAGCCACATTAAACATGAAATCAGATGTTTTTGATGCTGAACAATCCGCTTAGGGTTCGTCATTTATCTTGCGTTCGTCCCGTTACAAATATTCATTAATCTTCGTGAGATTAATCCAAGAATTATCCCCTGTTCGCCCCTCTTGCTTGAAAGCGTTCGCTTTAGTGGATTATGTCTAAAAGGGATAGGATTCCCCGAATTTACAAATAGA
This sequence comes from Ceriagrion tenellum, assembly GCA_963169105.1. Lineage (NCBI taxonomy): Eukaryota > Metazoa > Arthropoda > Insecta > Odonata > Coenagrionidae > Ceriagrion > Ceriagrion tenellum. Next base: position 84,944,470 of record OY720642.1, on the reverse strand, counting down.
CGTTGAACAGCTGCCCTTTCGCATTATTATTTGAAAGAAATGTCTGGCCCCTCATCTAGTGTAATGAAGCTTCGCATCCGACGGATAATCCTCCGATTGATTAAAAGGTCTCTAAAGATTTGCGAAGCTCGAGTGGAACCAAAGAATTTCCATTTCGTATATTTTACACTTGGTGGGTGGGACGCATGTTCCATAAATACTGACTTCGGTTTCCATCGAAATGTTTTCATTATTCCGGACAGTATCTCCAAGGCATCCGGCGATAACTGCCACTCTAATTGATTGGTCTTTGGCTTCATTATATAGATCACTGCAGCCAGATATCTACACACCCGGATGTTTAAATTTCATCTCATTACATTTCCTGTGGAAATAAATACCCACCCCATGGCTGCTTTAACTTATCAGTTGAAATGTATCGGTGAAAGTGTATATGCGTGCGTCCATTCCATTTAAACACAGTACCTAACACATTCATTCAGTGAAATCTACTCTAAGGGTACATCTACATCTACATAATACCCCGCGAGCCGACGCATGGGCGTGTGGCAGGGAGTGTTAGGTCACCAGCCGTGCAAAGGTGTATAAGGTACGCTTAGGCGTGTCTCAACAATTAAGTATATCCATCACCAAGTGGGTTCCATTGGCATTCCTTCCAACAGGTGTTTCTTTCGACAGCTCCTCACATTTCCTTACTTATTGTTTAACTGTACAGGTGATCCATATGACTGTGACAGCAGCAAAATTATAGCGTCGCAGTAAATGCTTTGTCAATGATTATGCAAGTGGTAGTTTCACTTTGGAGTGTAAATCCAAGAATTAAAACGAACTTGCCGAAACCCGGGATTGAACCAGGGACCTTTAGATGATCTTTAGTCAAACGCTCTCCCAACTGAGCTATTACGGCTGATGAATTGTGATTGCTGACAGGTACGGAATGTGGATGTTATATGGTCTCCTTGAGATGTTTTTTTTTCATACTGGCTACAGGTTTTACCTTGCCGTACCCTATATATAAAGGAGGATCCATTAAATCTTACGCAAGTTCTAAATTCATCAGAACCCACCTGATATATTTACTCATTCGATGTCCTCTTTTCACTCATAACTCATCTATCTTAATCGTTTCAGAGGATTTCAAGCCTTTTTCCTGATTATGGCTTTTACTTTTACGAAAATAATTACAGAATATTGATAAATAAAATTTATTATATTTGAAAAAAATGATAAATGACTCATTTCACCACCGTGTATCTACTGTAGATGGCTAGGAACTGGTATGCACATTTATAGGACATATCCATTGTGTATCTCAAACAACAGCTTTTCTCATTCCTAGCAACGTGGTGACGACAGCCTAAACCTCCCAGTATGATGCAATGCATATTTTTTCATTAATGGTTAAGAATGCCATGGAAATAATAAGTTGAAATGTTTTTTGCCATTTTAGTATAAAGAATGAGATTAAAAGCAGCATTTGATTTTAAGACTTCATTATAAAAATAAATTGATAACGTCATTTCGTCTTGTGCATTCTGCAAATGCAGTTAGAATAGTATGTTTGCCATGTATTTTAATCTTCACTACACTTTGTGTCCAGTCCATATTGATAAGAAAAAGGGGCTCGGTGTTTACTAATAAAAATGGAATATTTACCTCTGAGGGTAAGCAAGTGTGAAAATTTCCCGTGATTTCGCCTGGAGATTGCCCCAAGCATTGAAAAGTGGTCGCGATTGAATGTTAAAAGTGAAAATCCGAAGAGTTTCATTTTCACAAGTTATTCACAGATTGAAGTTATCCTTCATTCCGAGAAGAGTCGGAAACCGGAAATTCCGACATCAAATCGCCAGTTACGATGGTCATTTCAACCACTGAGGTCTATCTCAATGATCTGGCCGATAGGCGTTTTAACAATTTTACCGCCGTCGTTGCGTAAGACGCTTGAAAAAACCCGGACATAAGGTCGCGGAATATGAGTGTTTTGTAAGTAATGGCAGCGGGCGTGACTTCGTGGAAATCCTTCATCTAGAATCCTTTTAGAATCTTCAGACGCTCCTACTATGAGTGTTATAGATTATTGCGAAGGATTAAAGTTGTACTAAGTGAATTTTTCATTTATAAATAATGAAATACCAAACTTCCTCTGACATAAATGGAAGAGTCTAAAACTGTAGTGATGCTACGAAACCAATATCAAGTTCACACGAGATATTTTGAATAGTAACATGTCAGTTGTCATGTTAAACATTATACAGTGAAGCCTGAAGTGAGCGACCTCCGACGGTTCCGCTGAAAGAATGGTCGTTAAAAGAGGGGTGGTCGTTCGACAGGGGTTCAGTTTGTAGGAGTACGTATTATGCAAATGAACGGACGGCTGATTTGAAAAAAAATGGAAAAACTCTTGAAGCGACGTTTTTGTTAAAACCTATGCCGATAGTGTTTATTTCCTATTAATTTAGTTGCCCCTGGGTAATTTCAATGGAGATTAATTTGATGTACACACACAGCCAGTGAAACCTGAGTTTAGCAACCGTCGACGGTTCCGCTGAAAAATGGTCGTTGAGAGAGGGATGATCGCGTGATAGGAGTGGTCCTTATGAGAGGTTTCAATTTAGATATATCTACATCTACATCTACGTGATACCCTACGGGCCACCGCGAGGGTGTGTGGCAGGGGGTGAAGATCATCAAACATGCACTATTGACATGCAAGTAGGATATGTAAGGGAGATATGCTAGATAATAGGGCCAAATGGAGCTAGATGGTTAGTATCTACATAATAAGGAAGGGATTATTGGTTGTTATTACATGCATCATGCACTACAGACTACTCTAACTATATTTCACCTACCTATCCCTTTGCTACGCTGCCTATTGTTCTCTCTTATAGGACGCGGGAAAAATGGCATTTGAAATCTGTCGATACGACAATCTATCTCTCTAATCTTGTTAATATGATCGAACCTAGCATAATACGCAGGGGTTCTCAATATATATCTAACGTCATCTGTGAACAACTCTGTTTCGAATTTACTTAAATAGTTTTATTAATCCGACACAGAATGCTCAAAAAATACTATCTTTTTCTAAATCTGGGGAGTAACTTTAGGCGATATATTGATATTAACACACAATATGGATAAGATTTCCTTAAAAATATAAAGTTTTGTCATTTTAGAATGAAACATGATATTTAAATCGGCATTATAATTTCAAACTTTACTATGAAAATAAATAGATAACGTCATTTTGTCATGTACATTCTACAAATGCAATTACAATAGTACGTTTGCAACGTTTGCAGTTTTCTATGTATTACAACGTATTTCTCCCGTATTAGTGCCTATGACAGAGTGACTGTGCGTCGAATACCATTACTGCACGTTTTATTTTCAACAGCTGGAGTTCAACTTCACAGCTTACTTACAACAGCTTTTATTGTTCAACAGCTGGAGTAAAGGTGGAATTCGCTAAGGGTAATCGCGATGCTTTGTTTTGTATGAGTAATTTTTCAGCACTAAATTCCGACAAAAAGCGATCAAGTGCATACATAATTTCGAAGGAAAAGAGTCTCCTTGAAAGTTCCTTTCCTTCTATTTTGTTGAGTTGGATTGCTCCCATTGAGACATCTATTTATGTCTAAAGTTTTACCTAAGAAGTGGTAATATTGGGTTATTATTGTGCAATACTTCTCCCTACCCCCTTCGCAGAGCATGTATTTCCTTACTTAAGCCAAACCTGACGTTATTCAACCGATGTTTCTCTTGCAAAAGACGTAAGTTTATAATTTATTAACCGTTTCATGTTTTAATTCAAAAATCCTAAACACAGTAATGAAAAATATACGATCTTGGTCGTTTACTAAACCAAGTCTTGAGGATATTTTCTTATGTAAGTGTAATTTATTTGATACATGTACTATAATTTCAAAATGCTGTATTTCCTTTTATTTGTGTGCATAGCCCATTCTGTAAACGATGGTTGCCATAACTCAGTTTTACCTTCACGGCTACCTAAAGTTATTCCCCTGATTTAGCCAAAGATAGTATTTTGTGAGCATTTTGTGTCGGATTAATAAAACTATTATTATTACTATATAATTTTACACTTCTTTAAACTGTAATACTCTCACTTAATTTCATCGCTGCATCGCATATTTCATAATGATGATTATGTGCAGCTCGTTAACGATAATGATTGGACACGGGTCATTACTATTCCCAAGAAGCATATAAATTTGTTCTCATAATTTTGCAGTAAAAACTATAACCCGGGGTACCGCTTCACGCAAAAATTCATGTCAAGAGATCTCAAAACTTCCCTTAAAACTAATACCATTATCTATACTGAATGTAGGCATAGGTATCATAAATTACAAGACCTATCTCGGATCCTTCAACGTTTACGCCTAAAGTTGGATAAAGTCACTCACAACATATGAGACAGGTCAAAGTACGGGCACTTCATTGTAACTGCTGATTATATAATATTTTACGTATCATATAATCTTTCATATACTTGATTAGCATATAGACTTAGCGAACAGAAAGCATATATATATTTTTTTGCCTACTTGAAATACGTTTGTTGATTTTAATGGTCTCCACGGTTCCTGCTAGTCAATTTGATCGAGCGTAGCCTTGTTTACGACCGTGTTATGAATAAATGTGTCAGTGATTTCCAATGCGTATTCTCGTTTACGAAGGACAACCAGCCTACCGAGAACTAATTATTGTTTCCTTCCGACACGCAGCGTCACCAGCTTAATAAGAGAGGTAAACGTCATCGCTGGAACGTCATTAGACCCTCGTCATAGACGTGACTCGTCGTCATTAACGTGATGTCATCCATTATAGTTACATAGTTCATTCGCAGATACTTTCTAGCATTGAATCCCGGTGTTAACACGGCCTCCGTGGCGCAATCGGCTAGCGCGTTCGGCTGTTAACCGAAAGGTTGGTGGTTCGAGCCCACCCGGGGGCGTCATTTTTTATGTTAAGGCAACAGATTGAACTATTAGATCAACGTGCCAAAATAAACTTCACTGATAATCATCTTTTTTTCCTCTCACCGATTCGGAGTAAGTTAATTTCAGCGAACTTAGCATCATTGTCAGAAAGACAACGCTGATGGAGCTAATTCTCGAAGTTCCTCAGTTCCTCACCTGACAAAAATGTGTAGCTTTGGGAAGTCAGTTTAAAAAATATAAACGATATTTCCGGATGTGCCGATTCCCTGATGAATTGTACTAATGTATTGAATGTGAACGTAATATATTATGCCAATTCCTTTAAAATATCTCTTATATTCCTTTAAAAGTGGGAGCCCCTAGAGACTCGGAGGCTACACGCTAGGCTTAGTTTGCTTGATGAATTCAGAACTGATATTTTTCTGAGCGACATATAGAATATTATCATGAATCCTCACTACATCTCTAGGTCTGACTGACGCGATAAAATAAGAGAAATACACTACCGAACAGAAAGGTAAAAGAACTCGTTCTTTCCGCGAACAATTAGCGACCACAATAAAAATTGAGCTCCACTAAATACACTCCTATAATTCATGTCACCATTTCATCTCCGAAAAAAAACTTACACCTTTACACGGCTGGTGACCTAACACCCCCTGCCACTGGCCCATGCGGCGGCTCGCGGGGTATTGTGTCATCTCTCCTTGACTCTCTCATCCGAGGACCTTCCTATTATACAATTAATAAAATGCTTATGAGTATCATTCTCCTCGTTTCAGGCTTCAGACTTATTTCAAGTTCAAGTTCTGATAAATTCCCTTTCAACTATGCTGCTCATTTTAGTATTTGAATTTATACAGTGAAACCTGTGTTTAGCGACACCGACGGATCCGCTGATAATAGGTCGTTAAAAGAAGCGTGGCCGTTCGATAGGGGTTCAGTTTCTTGAGGTACACAATATACAAATGAATGGGCGGCTTTTTGAAAAATAATGGTAAAACTCTTGAAGCCCACGGTTTTGTTTAAGCCTCAACAGATGTCGCTTATTTCCTCATAAATTAGTTGTTCCTAGAAAATTTTAATGCATATGAATCTGAAGTGTACATTCAGTGAAACCTGAATTAAACGATGACCTACGGCTCCGCTGAATTATGGTCTCCTAATAGGGGTGGTCTCTTGATAGGAGTGTTCGTTAAAGGGGGGTTTCACTGTATGAAGATATCAATTACGGGTTAAAGGAATTTATTTTATGGGCCAGTTATAATGTACGCGATGTTGTGTTGAGGTTTTTATCTCTGTATGACATGTTTAGCGTGTGTGACAACAGATTTATGTTTCTTTCATGAATTTCGACTTAAAATTGATGGAAAATTGTTTAAGCGCTTGACTTAACAGGTTCTGATTCTTCTTGCTTGGATTTTTCTTGTGAAAATCCATAAGTCTCGTGGGTGAATAGAGAGCAATGGCGGTTCGGCATCGGATAAGGCCACAAAACTTAAAAAAAACCGACTATCCATACATCTATCCTCAACTGAGTTTCAATGGCATTCCCTCATTCCTTTCAACAGGTGCTTATTTCGTCAGATCCTCTTATTTTCTAAAGTAATTCCAGCAGTACAAAATCTGCGTGATGACTTTCGCTAGAAGTGTACTGTGCTGCATTTATTAAGAATTAATTCTAGCCCCTTACTCCTAGCATCACGAATTGAGTCTTCTGTTGGTGACGGTAACATAATTAAGATGATGCAATACAAGCTTTACCAGTAATTACTCTGCAAGTTCCATTTGGAAGTTCCATTTGGAAGTCCCATCGAGAACTAAAGTAAAAAAAAAACTGCCGAAACCCGGGATTGAACCAGGGACCTTTAGATCTTCAGTCTAACGCTCTCCCAACTGAGCTATTTCGGCTGGCTTACAATGAGCGCCGATGTTCAATACCATACGAGAATGTTATGTTTTCCCTTCATACTTCATATGCATATATTTTCTATGGATTTTTAACTAACCGCACAGCTTATTTGACAGCTCGTGACCCGTGTGCAGGAACCCTTTTATGATTCTGAGACGATTCTATTACGCGAGCGGCTCTTGCGAGGGGTTTTGTGTACAAGTGACCATTCTCCCTCGGGACTTCCCCCAGATTGCCTGCGTTCGCTGCCAACCTCACTGCTTTTGCTAATGTCTTATGCTCGCAATATTACTTTCACTCCGGCGTCGTCTTAGCATGGGTGGACAACTCCTAATCTTTTGGCCATCCTGCCACTCCTTCCTTCCCTTTCCCCCCCTCCATCCAGGGACAGACAGTTGGAAGAGGTCTGATTTCCCCTCCGAGCTTCTGAAGTTCTGTACTAGGAAAGTATGGTCAACTTCGTCGTCGGCTCATGGGGAAGGGAGATTTGTACGTACAATGGCGGAATAATAGACATTTACGCCCACGTGGGTTGATGTCATCCCTTAGGAACATGATAGTACGTCGTGAGTAGATGGCCGGCAATGATTATTTCAATAAATAATTGACAAGTGTTGTATTGAGGGCATGTTTACTAGACGTTACGATCTTCCAGCGCGAGTGAGGTGAAGTTTGATAGCTTTAATAATATTTAAATTTTTAGAGTAGAAAAATAGCGGCTATAGGGTAATTATATATCACTTACCGACTGTTACTGACTAGAAGTTCTTCCCACGTACGTTAACCGAGTAACCCCCCGCTTATGATTGTAAGGCTTTTGCACATGGTGCAATAATTTATTTCATTACCTACTCGCGACTTTTCCTGGTCGCGTGGAACAACTGTAAGCGCAGCACTGAGGCAAATATGTGGCCAAAAGTACTTAATTTTGAGTAAACACACCAGTTACCAATGATAACCGATACACCTCACAATGCAGGGATGAGCCAGAAATGGCGGAAGCGTCAGGTGAGTCGTCTTGGGCAAATAACATCCCTCGCTCGGCGGCAAAAGCTCGCGGCAAAGAATGACCATACTTTGGTAATACAGAAATTTACCGAGTTCCTTCCCTCGGGCGCACGATCGCCACCACTCACCCCCCTTTCCGCACATTTGGGGGCCATGAACTTACAAATATGCCCTACCCTACATCAAAAGGACGATCCAGAAAATCTTTCGTAAATTATTCTAAATTCATCAAAACCCACAAGAGGTGGTAGACAAACTCTTACAAAAAAAAGACTGCCGAACTCCCGATTCGTAGGCGTAAGAAGTTCAAATACGGATATTAGAAATTCTACGGATATCGATGACCTGAGTAAAAAAATATATTAGGTGTCTCCACAACTAGTGCATGATGCATAAGTTTTTGAAGAATATTATTGAGCAATGAGATAAAAAAGTTATGTGGGGAGATGTCATCGTTCTGCCATTAAGACAATGTACCATCATCATCAAGTAGCAACTCCAGTTTCCCGGGTGTTGTCTATCAGCCTCTTCCATCTGCTCCTATCTTGGTATGTTTGTTGATGTTGAACTACCTCCCAAGAGTTCCCTCTCATTGTCAGTTGAGCGTCTTGTTTTAGTTGGTCGATCCGCTTCCATATTGGTCTGTCCACTCTTCTCTTCCCTGGTATTTCCTTTTCCAACCATACCTTAGCTGTTCTGGTCTGTTCCATCCTCATCACATGACCATACCATCCCAGCCTGGATCTCCTGACTTTTTCAATTAATGATATTTTGCATCCAACCCGTTTTTTAATGTCTTCATTTTTCTGCCTGTCAAGTCTTGTCTTTTGTACCATTATGTGTTAAAATTAAGGTACATCATCGAGCATTCCTGAAATAATGGTGCCTCCTTAAGATGTCCTAATATTGCTCCTTTGAAGTGGTGTAGTTTTTGTACGATTTAAATTAATTACCTGACAGATATTGAATCCAGAAAACATAAATTGGTCAGAGAACAGTACACCAAACGACTGGAAAAATGGCATAATAGTACCACTGTTCAAGAAAGGCTCAAAAAGAAAATGTGAAAACTATAGGGGCATCACGCTTTTATCTCATGGACTAAAATAATGGAGAAAGTGATCGAACGGAGACTTAGAAAGATAGCAGGAAATCTGTCATGAGCAGAACAATACGGTTTTCGAGAAAACAGGTCAACCATGGACCTAATTTTTACCATCAGAAGAATGATTGAGAAACACTGGGAGAAAAATAAGACATTAATATTAGTGTTCTTAGATCTAGAGAAGGCTTATGATAGTGTCCCACGAGGAAAGATATTGGAATGTCTGAAAAAACGGAAAGTACCATCAAGCTTAATAAATGAAATAAAAAAAACTATACAAACGGTGCAGAAGCAGTGTACAAATAGAGGGGAAGAATTCTGAGTGGTTCGAGACAAAGAGAGGAGTACAGCAAGGAAGTGCACTCTCTCCAATTTTGGTTTTGGTTGTAATGGATGAAGTGATGAAGCAAATAAAAAGTGAGAAGAGTACAGATTTCAATGCTCTGGAATTTTCAGCTGATGCAGTACTTCGGCGATGCAATGAAACTGAAGTCCAGGAAAATTTGAACCGATGGTACAAAAATTTCAAAAACTTCCACCTGAATGTCAGTAAAAGTAAGACAGTGGTGCTGACTATTGGCAAAGTAGAGAGCAATATATCTTCAAATCTCGAAAATGAAATATTGCAAACAGTGGAACAGTTTCCTTACCTAGGTAGTGTATTTCGCAGGCTGGCTTAGATTCTTGGGAAATTACTATCAGATTGAATAAAGCGCCAAGTTTTTACCACTAAGTAAGGAGTCTTCTTTGGGACAAAAAAGTACCAAGAGATGCAAAAATGACCATGTATGAGTCTTACTCCGTACCTATCATATCATATAGCTTCCCTCCCTCCCTCTAAATCCCTCTAAAAGTTGTGAGACACTATATGTATGCACGTAGCAGTTTTTAACGAAGCGCGCTGCTTTCCTTTGTATTTTATTGATTGTTCTTGTTTAAATCTTTATGACAAGGTTCCCAAATGCTCGCGGCGTATTCGAGGTGTGGCCTAACCAGAGCGAAATAGCATCTCTATTTGACTTTTTCATCCGAGGACCTTCCTATTATACAATTAACAAGATACAATTGCTTATGTGTATCATTCTCCCTGTTTCAGGCTTCAGACGTATTTCAAGTTCAAGTTCTGATAAAAATTTTGTTGCTCATACCAGATAAGTAGGTGAGATGCAATTGCTTTACTTTTTTTAGTCGATTAACCGGGAGTTTTAACAATTTATGGCGATATAGGTAGTTTGCCGCGTTGGCCCGGCGGATCCGTGCTCGCCTCGCAAGCGGGCAGCCCGTTTTCGGGCCTCGAGAGTCGGCGAATATTTTTTCTAATGTTTCTCGGTAACTTCTAGAATATTCTCTGCTCAGTTCTGGGTTGGCAATCTAGACGCTTCCTCACCTATTTGAGAGCCGCGTCTCCTGTCAATAATATCACAGGCCTGCGATGAAAAAAAATACAAGGGAATTGATGACTGAACTTCGTGTAATTTTTGGTGCTGATATCAAAAAATAATAATGAAAATCTTCCATCACGTCTCGTTTTCTTAAAAAATTCAATTTTACTTGGATTTTTTTAGGAACATTTACCATTTTTTTCGGCGTTGAATTTCTTCCCTCCCTGCCTGACCAACATTTTATGTAAGATACCTTAATAAAAACATATTAAAATTGTATGTTGGTGATTTTCTTTTAGAAACTTCACCGTAATTTGATGTAAAAAGTTTAAAATCAAGGGAACTTTTTGTTTTTCTCTCGACCAGAGGCGGAACGTGCGATCTGGCAACAGTGGTTTATATCCATTTAAACCTATAAAAAATAATCGATTGCTGAAAAATCAATTTGCCTCGCCATGAATCGATTATTTTACATAGATTTAAATGGATAAAGACCACCGTTGCCAGATAGTACATACAAAATAGCTCGAGAGAATTCCTTTTCAAATAGGGTTCAAATAGCAAAAATATCGATATTGATTTTACAAAAAATCCTGACGTGATGGAAAAAAAATTGAGGACATTTTCGAAATCAGCACCCCAAATAACATGAAACTCAGCGAAAACTTCTCTTGTATTTTTCAAAAACTTCAATTTCGCAGGCCTGTGTGTTCAGTCAGTACGAGGAACGCAATATACGTCTATACTCTAAGCAGGAGCCACTTCTCTTCATTCCGCTCAGCCTACGCTACGAACTAATGTACAGTTCCCCATGAAATTCGTAAAAAGGGTTCTAGGCAAATGCGATGAGAGAGTACGAGGAAGAAGCTATTTTACACTTGTCAGGCCTCATTTAGAACATGCCACTAGTATATGGGATCCGTAAGAGGAAGGTATGATAAAAGAATGAGAGCGTGTGCAAAGGAGATCCGCTAGGTTTGTTAAAGGCCGTTATGATAATTGTATAAGTGTTACGAATTTAATAGAAGAACTAGGATGGGAATTACTATCAGAACGCAGGTTAAAATTTAGGTTAAACCTTTTAAGTAAATTACAAACCGATTTGTTCACAGATGACGTTAGATATATATTGAGAACCCCTGCGTATTATGCTAGGTTTGATCATATTAACAAGGTTAGAGAGATAGATTGTCGTACCGATAGATTAAAAATGTCATTTTTCCCGCGTACTATAAGAGAGTACAATAGGCAGCGTAACAAAGGGATAGGTAGGTGAAATATAGTTAGAGTAGTCTGTAGAGCATGAAGCATGTTATAACAACCAATAATCCCTTTCTTATTATGTAGATACGAACCATGTGACCCTATTATCTAGCATGCCTTCATTAAATATCCTAGTTGCGTGGCAATAGTGCATGTTTGGTGATCTTCACCCCCTGCCACACACCCTCGTGGTGGCTCGCATGGTAGTACGTAGATGTAGATGAAACTGGCATCAATATTAGATAGAAAAAGACTTTTTGGTTTGCGTTTCTCGCACTGAACACTATGTAATTCCAGTATCGATTTGCGAGGAAAATAGCACAGCAAGGTGATATTTTTGTGATAGTCAACCAGTAGAGGATGTATTTATGATTAGTTTTTAAAGCTTTAACTAGCTCTCCTGTAAAAATTTTGGAAAACTTGACTCTGTAACTGCTGATTCTGAGTGCTTTAAACATGGCAGAAACGTGGTACAAAACTTTAAAGCATGAACGCGCCTTGCAACAACGTGAATTCAAAGAGACGCAAGTGTCTTGTCGAGCATGTCGGTGAAAATTCTCCCCTCTTGCGCTCACTTTTGAAGTGGCTGGATGGACACTATGCAGATTTTAGTCCCGCAACTATGGACACGCAAAAAATGCATGACGACATATGAAAATCAACGCGCGTATCTCACAAAGTCACTTCAGCGGCGAAAAGAAAGCGTCCCTTCATCGGGAAGGAGGACGGGGAAATATTACTCCGGCGATAATAGTGTAACCTCCACCGCGTCCAATTATCCCGGTAATTCATCTCGGTGAAGACGGAAAACTTGTGGCGGGTGGCTTGTGGGGCATTAATCACGCCCACAAAGGCTCTCCACATACACACGCAGGCGTCCACTCTTCCTCGCCATCAAAGCGCTATTCGCTTCAAAAGGGAGAACCGCACGTTTCTTCTCTCCCTCTCGAGGCGATCCCCGCGTCCGCCCGGGCTTAATTCACGTTTCATTAACTCACTCCGATGGCAGACTAATTTCGAAGCACTTGGGGAGTCAGAATATCCGAGCCGGAGATGACTGAAACGTGGTTTATTTTATTTTCCGCAATTAAACGCGCTCACTTCCGCAAGTTATAAAGGTTAAATAAGCCAAGTGCACGAAAAAACAACTCCATTGGTAGATGAAACGACAAAACCCGCACTGTATGTACTTCACAACGTCTATTCGAAATACTCGCTCTAATTTTTAACGGACTGAGGGAAGGGTATAATTATCTTCAAGCTAAAAACATTTAAAATGTGGATTGATGCCTAATTTCGAAGTAGCCATATTTGATAAACAATGTAAACAGCAGAAGTTTCCCTTAGCAACGTTGCCACATCCATCACAATATGCCGCTATGTCCCCCGACAAAAATCGGGATTCAGTTATTTAAACCTAAATACTCGTGTTATATTACCGATGACGTAAGCTGAAAAAAATATGTGCGGTGTTTCCATATGTAGTTCATGTTATACAAGTTCTTGAACAAAATTAATCGAGCGGAAGTGGAGATTTAAAAAAAAGTTATTGGAAGAGATGTCATCGCAATGCCATTAAGGGAGAGTATGGTATCCAAAACAAATCTCCAGGGCTAGAGTATCATTTATTTCTCCTTTCAGTAATATCAACATACTAGAAGATGGTATCAACTGAATATCGAACGAGAAGAAGAAAAACATTAAACTTTGACATAGGATTAAATACATCCTCCCAAAATGGCGTGCCATTGTAGCACTGGTTAACCACAGATAGAGACATTGGGATGAGAAAAGCACTAACATATTACGGTATTTCTGTACCATTAATCATTTTAACTTAGCCGTTTATAAACATGAGCATACGTCCTCATCATTGAGGTAAACGGAGGGAACACTACGCCATCAAACTGAAGCCTGACAACCGAATTGACGACCATATTTGTTTTTCCTACATTTTCCTTAGTTTCCAATCGATAGCACGACGGAATGGACAAATTAGCGTATGTAAAGCAAGAATATCAACCATCTGTTTGAAATTCAAGGTGAGTAACTCATCAAACATACATTGGTTACTTATTGCTATGGATTATATTCGATTTTACCCTGGTTTTCAGCGGGAACGCGGATTACTTTTCATTTGAATAAATAAACAAAATATGTTAGGAGAATCCACCTCAAAGAAGTAAATGCACTCTGATTTCTAGTAAGTTATCGATGAAAAACATAGGAAAATTGCAAAATTAGTGCGTCAGCCCGCAAGGGCTACAGGAAAATGAGGGTCAAAGAATATGTCGGACTGGCTTCAGCTTCAAGCATTGGCCAACATAGGAAGCGCCCTCTCCATACACCTCAATGGTCCACATACTAAGTCTATACTTCGGTGGCCAAGTAAATAAAATTCTCCATTGTTACATCAGTGCACAAATTTACCATTAAGGAGCCAAAAACTCAAGTGAAAAAAGAAGCGAATACGGAAAGTGAATGCAAGATTTCGAAAAAAAAAGTGTCTTCAGTCTTAAGTTACTTCAATCACCGAGCCTACAATAACAGTGCGAGTAATTTAAAAATGCAGGAAAAGAAACCTTTGCATCGAATCCAATGCTTTAAGCTGGTCTTGAAGTGGTGAGTTTATCGCCAAAAATTACTCGCAGTGAGCGACTTACTTTTGCAGGTTTAAACGGTCCAGCAAGTCCGCTTGCAGGACTTTTAAAAGTTTCGGAAAGTCGCTTGCAGAAGCGCACTGTAGCCAGTGTAAACAGCGACAAATTCGTCTAATAACTCATTTTAAAAAATTTCGTCGGAGTAATATCCTCCAAAAGCTGTTGCAGAAGAAACTTGAGAAAGTAACTTGCCGCTGTGAACCAATCCTCATGGAAGACAGAATTGGTTGAAAAAAAGCTGAAATACGGGCTTCAATGCCTCTTCAAATATGGCCTTAAATATCTCTCAAGGCTGATCTGGCCCCAGGGTCGCTCATTCAAGATTTTAAAAAAACTTGAAAATACGATATTTGAAGTGCGTTTAATACACCAAGATGAAAATATAACAGGGTTTCGGAGCTACTTTTAACGTAATTCAGCCTTGAAAGTACAGATTTTATGATGAGTTCTCGTGGAGATGCTTCAGATAACAGCAAAAAAATGCAATTTACAAAAAGAGGGCATATTCAAAGTTTTAGTAAAAAAAACTGCTCATAAGCAGCAAAAATTCCTGGGAAAAGGAGTAACGATAAAATTTCGACATCTCATCACCAATTTTTCAAAGTCAATAACAAAATATTCCAGTAACTGAAGTCAATTTGGGGTAGTTCCTTGAAAATGGCGCAGCAGTCCGCTCCTGTTACTGGACAAATTTGGTCGTAAAAAATAAATTCGAGGAATATTCTGCATATTTGTACCTTGTTTTGACTTTCAATTAGCAAGGCACTCTATCAGCGAAATTAGGATTTTTTAATTGATCAAATAAAACTGTGTTCATTAGTATTTGTCTTGACTCACATAGTCAAGCCAGAGTCACCTCAAGTCATGTTCTCTCCATGACCAAACCAAAGCAGCACACTCCATTAATATACCTGTATGTCGATTACTGGAGAGTGCCTCCTTGGTTTGAGTGTGTCAAGAACATGAATATTCATAATGGATTCAAATGATTGGCATCTTTGCCTAGGCAACGTGTAGCCTAAATTTCCGCCTGTAGTTCATCCAAGCCTCGGCGATGCTGTACAGAAAGTTTCTTCCGTCGACTCGTAAATGGCCGTTGTTAATTTGCGTTAACGTGAGACTGTGATGGTTATTACTTTGCAGTTGATGAGATACGGACAGCGCGAAGTTTTGAATTACAGCTGAATGTTAATGACATCACGGAGTAACTTGGTGTTACTCCGTGTTAGGGAATGAATGTTAGGGACGAAAGATCTGCTATAGCAACTGAGCAAGAGTGTGGTATGAAGCTTTCATTGTGAGCCCGCGTCGACGGTCATCAGACACCGTATCAAAACTTCAGCGTGCTCGGCCTCGTTCAAGATTTTGCAGTGCCTTCTCAACGAGAACTTCGAAGAGCCATTTTCCCAACGGCTCTTCGAATCAAAAAAACATAGCCTTGTTGGTCTGCGTGATTATCGCGAAATAATATCCCGTAGTGCGAGCGAGATAGTTCCCTAATCATAATAGAGACCATATTCGAATTATCCGTTATATTTTCAACTTTCAAATTTGATTATACGTTTTAGTTTCAAGATTTACACAAGAATTTCGTAATCGAATAGTTATTGCCAAATACGCGGATGACCAGGCTATAATTACAGAGGATCAAGAAGAACTACAGAAGATTATGGAAAGAATTTGGAAGAATAGTGAAGAGTATGGAATGAGGATAAAGAGAAAGAAAACTATGTTTATTAGGGTAGCGGGGACAGAAGGGCCGGAATTAAATATATGGCTGGAAAACGAAAATCAAAACAAATAAGTTCCTTCAAGTACCTGGGAAGTATAGTTGCTCAGAACGGCAATTGTACAGAGGAAATTTAAAGTAGAATTGCGCAAGGAAAAGTTGCATTTAGAAAGATTAAGTAACTGGTGACATTGAGAAATGTAGGATAGATACAAGAAAAAGATTAGCAAAATGCTTCACTTGGAGTATTGTGCTATAGGGATTCGAAACATGGACGTTGAAGAAGAGAGAAGAAAAGCACTTGGATAGCTTCGAGATGTGGCTGTGGCAACGAATCTACATCTACGTAATACCCTGCGAGCCACCACGAGGGTGTGTGGCAGGGGGTGAAGATCACCAAACATGCACTATTGACATGCTAGTTGGATATTTAAGGGAGACATGCTAGAGAACAGGGTCACATGCAGGTAGATGGTTAGTATCTACATAATAAGAAAGGGGTTATTGGTTGTTATTTCATGCGTCATGCACTACAGACTACTCTAACTATATTTCATCTACCTATCCCTTTGCTACGCTGCCCATTGTTCTTTCTTATAGTTCGCGGGAAAAATGACATTTTAAATCTATCGGTACGACAATCTGTCTCTCTAATCTTGTTAATTTCATCAAACCTAGCATAATACGCAGGGGTTCTTAATATATATCTAACGTCATCTGTGAACAAATCGGTATCGAATTTACTTAAAAGGTTTAACCTAAACTTTAACCTGCGTTCTGATAGTAATTCCCATCCTAGTTCTTCTATTAAGCTCGTAACACTTATACAATTATCATAACGGCCTTTAACAAACCTAGCAAATCTCCTTTGCACACGCTCTAATTCTTTTATCATACCTTCCTCGTACGGATCCCATATGCTAGCGGCATATTCTAAATGAGGCCTGACAAGTGTAAAATTGCTTCTTCCTCGTACTCTCTCATCGCATTTGCCTAGAACCATTTTTACGAATTCTAATCTACGGTTTGCTACACTAGTTATTGCCCTGATGTGTTTCCCCCATGACATGTCTTCAGTGTGGAGAGAATTGGGTGGAAGGATAAGAGTTGGGAACGATGAGGTGCTGAGGAGGATTGGTGAAGAAAGGAGTATTTTGAGAGAAATTAAAAAGAGGAGACTAATTGGATTGGTCATATTTTAAGGAGGAATAGTGCTCAGAAATTAATTATAGAAGGGAAAATAGCAGTGGTAGTTGGTTTTTTTTGGGTGCGTCGACGGCT
The DNA here is from genome assembly GCA_963169105.1 of Ceriagrion tenellum. Lineage (NCBI taxonomy): Eukaryota > Metazoa > Arthropoda > Insecta > Odonata > Coenagrionidae > Ceriagrion > Ceriagrion tenellum. The sequence continues at coordinate 84,927,160 of OY720642.1, read as the reverse complement.
AGGGTCGTATCGCACCGAGAAGGGAAAATAGAAAGGAAGAGGCAGGAGGAGGCACGGAATGCTGGCAGACTTAAAAAAAAGGAAGGAGCTATGAAGAGATGAAGAGAGAGGCCCAGGACAGAATGCTGTGGAGGCAGTGCCGTTGAAACCTGTCCAAGGACAAAATCACAATGAAAAAAAATCGTAGAACTGGTCTTCGACATGCGTATTGTTTTATTGTCTGGATTTCGCAAAAACCATTAACTTTATAACTTCTGATTCGGATCGCTTCATTTTGTGTAGTGTGCGTAGTTGAGAATTTACACCCTCCATCAAATTAGCAGCTATTTGCAGTGAAATTACTACTCGCAGTTTCTAGAACAGTGGTAGCGTAGTGCATTGTAGTTGAAATTGCCCCCCATGCCGTTTACAGTTGTGGTGGCTTCCAGGGTTTTTTTTTGACGTAGGTGCTGTAGATCTTGTAGAAACTACTTGTAGTTACATGATGCAATTGAACCCCGCGAATCAATTTATATTGATCGCGGCATTTTGTTTTCTTGTTCTATATTATCTATTTTTTTAGCTTGGCTTAGCATTCTGCCTCACGGTGCAACGATTTCGTCATGCCTTACTGCTCCTTTCTCTAGGGCTGTACCCACGCTTTGACCAGAATTGGTCCGAATTGACCCTTCATGGGTCCGGTGGCCCCCGACTCGAGGACGCACTCCGGCAGACCGCACGGCGTCAACCCGGAAAGGGAGCCAGGGAGACACATAATCCCAAATCTTTGAGCAACGGGCTCTTCCGGTTCTCAACGATGCGCGGTAGATTTTTTCGCGAAAGCGAGACCGACGGCTACTCGTCTCAGTTGTTTGGGTAACCAAACTAATACGAGAACTTCGGGGGGGGGGGGGAGGCCCAATTGAGGTCCTTTTGACCTCAATCCGCCACATTGGTGTCAGCCTCGACGGGGCTGTTGTTTTCGCTAACCTTCCCATCCCTTCCTTCCCACCTCTTCCTTCCCTTGGAGATAAGCGAAAGCTTCCAGTCCGAGGGGGAAGTTGTAATCCTGCGGCGAGAGCCGGAACACCTGCTCCTTTCTTTGTTTCCAACTTGTCAGTAACCTCTTATAAATTTTAGAATTTTGCCTAATTATAAAAGTAAAAAAGGTTATTTTACATAAAGTTATGAAGGCATAAAGAAGATAAACATTATGAAGCAGGGAATGCCGTGAAAACCTTGAATAGATAGGAATTGAACAAACGTACAACAGTACTTACTACATATATATATATGATACAATGACGTAATAGGGTTGCGTTACCTGCAAGTAGACATGGAATCAATGTATTAATCATGGAAAAAACAGGTAATTCAAAACAATGAAAGCTGATATTGGGGAAAATGGACCAGCAAATTCTAAATCAGTTGAAGACAGTTTGCCAACCAGAGTGATAAGATATAAGCAAAGGGTTATTAATTCACTAAACTGGTCAAATAAATATTGGCAATTCAATGGTCCCGAATACTCGCAGCGTATTCTAGGTGTGGCCTGACCAGAGCGAAGTAGCATCTCTCTTTGACTTTATCTCTTTCTTTTTCATCCGCGGACTTCCTATTGTACACTCGAAAATTCCTAATGCTCAGCCGCAGATGTTTTGTGTGTACCCCTTGACGTGTCTAATGTAAAGGTGATTCCAAGATTTTTGACTTTATAAGAAAACTTGATGTATATTCCGCCCACGGTGTAGATATGACTCATGTACATACAGGGTGCTGTTACAGTCATTACTTTTCATTTTCAATCAACATATGTTGGAATTTAGCATTTCACGGTTTCTTCTTGTATTTTTTCTCCTTGTTGCTAGGAGAAACCAAACACAATACTCCCAAACCAATACAGAATAGTGGTCCTGGTGTCAACCGGACGGGAAGAATGTTTTGGAAGAGGTTGGGAGGAACGGGGAGACCTTGGGAGCGTCATTTTTAGAGGGAGCTCTCTCCTGCTTCGCTCAAAGTCGAAACCCCTCTCCCTGCCTCTCTGGGGGAGAACTTGACGCGATTGGCGATAAAGATCGTGCTCGTCTCATTTGTGCGCTTTGCGTGTGGGCGATGTTTCCGGCCGTGACCTTCGCGAAAGAGCCCCCTACAACAGAACACAAAACATATCTTATTCATATCAAAGACTCCAATCGCCACAGCGGGCGGCTAACTTCACCTAGGGTGGTTGTAACGTTTTCCTTTTGTTATGGAGGAACATTCATTCTAAGGTAGTGCGAGCGAGATAGTTCCCTGATCGTAATAGAGACCATATTCGAATCATACGTTTTAATTTAACCAGCTGTGAGACACGCGAATCAAATACAGCATTTATAATGGTGCAATAATATAGTTTTACATGAAAGAAATTGTAAGTAATCAAATGAAAGTATCTAAATAAGTCTTTAACTTGACTCATTTTTTTCACGCGATACGTTTTTAAACTCCATCAAAAGGTTTATTGTGATCCCGGAGAATTTAATGCGGTGACAATATGGTTAATTTTTAAATGTAGTTGAGAGAACACGCAAACTGCACACTGTTGATTTTTTGACGAGATATAAGCGTAGGGAATGCCTCATTTTTTTAATATAAGGTCTCTCTGGAGTGCATAAAGGTACCATTTCCCATGTAAAAGGGCTGGTATTTTTTGGCAAATATCTCGGAAAGTAATGTGATAAGGGATTGAATTTTTGGTGTCAATGGAAGGGTGATATATTTATCTTTAAAACGAGATCAAATTTAATGTTTTCTGGGTAAAATGACATTTCGCTCAATCTATCTTAAGGCTCGTGATCTGATTTGCCGCTGTAACTTTGGTTTTGCATAGTTTTTTCACGTTTTCAATTCATTTTTTACTTTTGCTAGCCTGTGTACAGCACAGTCGGCCGGTTAAAATAGGGCGAATAACATCACCGAGAACAGACGAACACAAACACTGCAAGCCCTGAGTGACAAAAATCCCGCCAGAAAATAGATCGCTTCGGAACTTAGGATATGAAAAAATGTATAAGAGTGTATTTCTTTCGTATCTGTCTCTTCAACGCCGCCCAGTCGAAGGATTCGTTGTTTCCCTTTCTACATAGCTGCCTGACTAACGCCCCTTGGGATCCGTAATCCCTCTGCCACGGGCGGGGAGAATTCCTTTCGCGGTCCCTTCCTCCTCTAAAAAAAAAAATAAAAGAAAATAGATTTGCTCGGACGGGGCGCTAAATTGCCTCCCCACCCCCTCCCCTTCCCCTTCGCCGCCGAGGAAAAGTTTTTTTTTTGGACGTTGAAGAAGGGTTCCTGGATTGGCGGTGGCATCATCAGTGACTTGGCTTCCTTTCAGGAAAAAAAAGAAGCGTTCACCAGTCACTCACGCACAGCTTTCTTCCCTCTCTATGACTTAAAACATTCCGGAGACCTAATCCCTACGCATTAGGTTTCAAAGTCGATGGACTTAATAGAATCAGAAGGCTCGGGATTAACTCAGTGGAAGGACAAAAAAATGAAGTATAATACACTTCCTCAAGCGGAGATATAGGGAGCTTTCTATTCGCTCCAGGGCGATAATAACTTCGCAACTCTACAACGCAAAATTGGTTTCCAATGGCCACTGACCCTGTGCGTTGGAAAACAGGTAGGGGCAGAGCTGATTTGGGCTAATTAACGGAAGAACGTCGATGATGGTATCTGCGACGTATTCCTTTTAGTTGATATTCATTTAAGGCGTCAAATATGGGCACACTTAAGTTTTTTTAATGACTCAGTGGTAAGAAGCTTAGGTTTTTAAAATACTTTTTACAAATGAAAAAATCCTAGTGCGTGTGAAAGGGAAAAGCTAAGTGCAGAAGTAACCCTGAGAAGAGAGGAATTAGAGCAAGTGGATCCATTCACCTATCGCGGAAGTACCATCACGTGGGACGGGAGAAGCACAACGGACATCAAGCGGAGAATAGCCAAAGATGAGGAAGCATTATTGGTAAAAAAAAAGACAGCGGCCTTGCTCAAAGAGGATAGGGCTACGAACTGGGAAACAGTTTGTGAAAACATTCGTGTGGAGCGTGGCATTCGTTGAAGCATTGCCCAATCGGAAAAGCAGAAAAGGACAAACTCGTGGACAGAAACCTGGTGCTGGAGGAGGATACCGGAGATAAAATGGGCGGACAAAATAAAAAAAAGATGAGTTTTATAGGAGAGTGGAAGAGGATAGGACAATATGGAACACCATAGGAAAAAGGAGAACTTGATGGATTGGACGCACCCTGAGAGACAATGGGTTAGTGAAGAACGTAATTGTAGGGAAAATAGAGGGGAAAAGCCCCCAGAGGAAGACCAAGGAGTAATTTCATGGACCAAATATAGAGGAGAGGACAGAGGAAGAGATACCAGGAGGTAAGGGAGCTAGCATTAGATAGGGAAGGGTGGAGGACTGCAGTCAACCAAATTTAGGATTAAACAACCAATGAAAATGCTCTTAAAATTATATCTATTTCGATTCTATCAACGTACATACTTGCAAGGACACGCATCGTGTGAACATGTCTTAATGCGACGAATTGAAGATTAGCCAAATTCTCGAGTTTTCTATAATTTTCTCGCGAACCCGGGCCTATTGGAGAAAAAGCAGCGACCCTTTTTCTACATGTATCCCCAGTCGCAAAAAAAATAAATCTTTGGCGTCACCTCACCTCACCGTAGGTCTCGCGATGTCTCCTCGTGAGACTCTTCGCTGATCGTAAGGCTAGACTCACAATTTTTTGCCGTTACTTTATGTTCCGGGAATATTTCGGACTTCACTGTGCATACATATTTCAATATTTGCCATCGAACGCGTCCTATTGCACTATCGATGTCATACCTCCTCATGGAACTGCAATGAAATTTTACAATCGAACTTTTCGAAAAGATCACATTTCTAATAATGTCGAAATCTTGCAATAGAAATTTCAAACATATAATATATTAATTTAACGGGAAAATCACAGTAAATAATTAACGAAGTGATTTAACGGTTTGTATTTCCGACTATGTCTACATGTCGCATCTCATTATATGTACTCCATCATCGCTAGAGCGTCGACTTAATAGGCAGATTATCTGAGTTGGCACTAACTTCCATGCAGATGAAACACTAATAAATCGTTAAAGTATTGCACATCAAAATACACGTATACTTTCCGAAACTCAGACGCAATATTTCAACGAAATGTCACGAGGCTAAAGATAAATGAACGGTAAGTGTACGGCGATGCTCGCAGAACTCTTCGCCGGTATCTCGTATGACTCGTACGGTAGACGGCAGGTGTGACGTCACGCGTATCACTTCCAAAATGGCGCGCAAAAATCAGCGTTTGAAACGACATCATCTTTTCCATCGACTGTAGTTCAATAAATATGGGTCGCTCAGATGAGGGGAAAGAATATGCAGGAAACATTTTTGGTTATCTATATGATGCATGAGTTAAAACAGCTGTAAAAATACCTTGCAAGTTCTCCATTGAACGGAAAACAGAGGGAAAAGTCCCCAGAGGAATAAGTTCACGGACGAAATAAAGAGGAAAGTACATAGAAAAAGCTACCAGGAAGTAAGGGATCTAGCATTAGATAAGGAAGGATGGAGGACTGCAGTCAAACCAATCTATATCAGTATTTAGGTTACTGAATGTTTCGACAGCGCGAAATCGCCTAATTCAGTGACGTTCGCATGCGCCTCGGATCTTAAATGGAAAGCTCCCTTTATTATTCCATTTCAAGGTGGTTATTGTTTTACTATGTGAGTCAAGACAAATACTAAGGTACACATTTGTTAAAAACCTGATTAAAAAATCTCGGTTTCGCTGATGAAATGGGCAACCTATTGACACCCAAAATTAAGGTACAAAATAGGCAGATTTCTCCGCGAATTTATTTTTAATGACCTCATTTGTCCACCGTAGGAGCCGCTTGCAGCGCCTTTTACTTGAAACTGCCATATTTTGAATTCATTTTCGGCTATAATTTGCTAATAGCTTTAAAAAAAGTAGGGGTTAAAAATGCCTGTATTTTCTTTTTATTCCAAACCCCAGGACTATTTGGCTCTTATAAAATGTTTCAATTAAAAGCTTAAATATGCTTTCTTCGTACGAAGACTTTTTTCTCCTGTTATCTGAGCAATCTCCATAAGAGCCCATGTTGAAATGTCCACTTTCAATTCTGAATTACGTTAAAGCTACCCGGGAGGAGACCCTGTTTTAAGTGTTATCTTTCGGGGTCAGTCGAGGGGCAATTAAGGGGACGAGACTTCGGATAAAGGCGTCTTTTATTGGCAACCATTCACAAACAATATCTGGACAACCTCTCTTCAAAATTCGCCTTCTCCCGCCTGTCCTCGCACTTATCTGCCCCTCCTTCTTCCTCGTGACCCAGAAACCATTGCTTGGCGTCCCCATGTGACCACCAAAGACTGCTTATCGCCTGAGGCGACTCCAACACCCCTATCTTAATGAATCCCAGTGAGCTCAGCAGTATTAAGAAACCAGGCAACAACCTCCGAAGATGAGCACCCACACTATGGCCGGATTAACCCACTGAGCTCATTTCCGTAATCTTAACGACCCCAGATCATTTCTCTCTAAGCGAACTAATTAACAGATAAATCCAAGGGGATGGCTGTAGCCATCCATCAGAGTACTGCATTGGGCGTACCCAGTCGGACCTAGACCGTCGAATGCATGGCGGCGAGGAAGTCCAAGTCCGTCCGCGTCCTTGCCTGTAAGTCCGTCCAAGTCCGCCGGCTTGTTCCCAGTCCGAGTACGACGAAGTCCAATTTCTCGCCAACCGTATCGGCGCGGACTTAGGTGCGCAGTCGCTAGGTCCGAGCTGCGTGTGTTTGGATTGTTGATATCTTGTTTAGTTTTCGTGGTATTGTTATTTGAGTGCAACGAGTTTAAGTGTTAGTGGCGATATTTCTGTTAACCATGCAATGCAATTTAAGTATTTTCGTTGGTTTTGAAGTAAGTTTCGACTCCAGATTTAATTGTTACCTCCGAACTGATCAAATCACGGTTCGAGTCGCCGCCGAGATGCGCGGACTCTCCTCGATTTCGTTCAGTCCGCGCTAGTACGAGTCGGACTATTTGGACTCAGATACCTTCACGGTAGCCTAGGAAAGGGAGAGCGCTGGCGAAACTACCGCATAGCTGGTAGCCGGACTAGCGTCATTCGAAGGCGATTGTTAGGTCCGACTGAGTACGCCCAATGCAGTACTCTGCCAGCCAAGGTGTCAGTTCAATCAGAAAATTCACTTGCACTATTTTATATTTCATCTCGATGAAGGAAACGCACTTCAAAAATGTAATATATTTAAGTTTTTAGAAAAAAAACTGGAATGAGGACCTAGGGGCCAGATCCACCTTTAATGGCCAGGTTACACGATGAATTAATCCGTACGAGTTCATGTGTACAAGTTTATGTACGAATGCATGAACCAAATAGATCAGGTCCTATATTCTTGTTCATGCGTTCAAGCATTCTTACAAGTTGGTGTGGTTACACGGTGAATTTTCGCGTCCATTCACGCGTTCATGAATTCTCACATTAACTTAGAAGAGTTAATGTACCTACATCTACGTGATACCCTGCCAGCCACCACGAGGGTGTGTGGCAGGGGGTGAAGATCACCAAACATGCACTATTGACATGCAACTAGGATATTTAAGGGAGATATGCTAGATAATAGGGTCACATGGAGCTAGATGGTTAGTATCTACATAATAAGGAAGGGATTATTGGTTGTTATTACATGCATCATGCACTACAGACTACTCTAACTATATTTCACCCACCTATCCCTTTGCTACGCTGCCTATTGTTCTCTCTTATAGTACGAGGGAAAAATGACATTTTAAATCTATCGGTGCGACAATCTATCTCTCTAATCTTGTTAATATGATCAAACCTAGCATAATACGCAGGAGTTCTCAATATATATCTAACGTCATCTGTGAACAACTCTGTTTCGAATTTACTTAAAAGGTTTAACCTAAATTTTAACCTGCGTTCTGATAGTAATTCCCATCCTAGTTCTTCTATTAAGCTCGTATCGTGTAACCAGGGCATAAGAGACGCTACTCTATCTGCGGTGTAAGTTTGACATCTCGTCAGTTCGACAGTTATGGTGGTTTGAAGTCTTTGGGACGTTAGCTACGCGCGATGGTCTCAACAGTTTTGGTTAGGCTCTCTTCTGGGATTCTGGAATCCTGGTGGGAGTTAAGCTTATTTTAATTTACCCAGAATTTTTCGGCAAATTCTTGTTTCCTGTTAAACGAGATATCCAAGTGTAGGGAATGACAACTTAAGACTGGATTGATAGATTAACATTGACGTTATGTTAAAAAATAGTAGGAAAGGACGTGAGGAGGAGAATAGCGTTTGCTAAGGAAACGTTTCGTAATAAAAGGGAGCTGATGACGGGGACATGGGGTAAGGAGGTAGAAGAGGCTGGTGATGAGCTTAAGGTAGTCCAAGCGAGATAGTTCCCTAGTCGTAATAAAGACCATATTCAAATTATAAGTTTTAATTTCACCAGCTGTAGGACACATGAATTAAATATTGCATTATTAATGGTGCAATAATATAGTTTTATATGACAGAACTGGGAAGTAATCAAATGAAAATATCTAAATTAGTCTTTAACTTGACTCCTTTTTTTCTCGTGGTGCGTTTGAAACTCCTTCAAAACGGAAGGTTTTTTTGTGATCCCGAAGAATTTACAGCGGTGACAATATGATCAATTTTCCAAAATAGTTGAGAAAACATACACATTACACGCTGTTAGTTTTTTTTTACGAAATCTAAAGGCAGGGACACAATCAACGTGTACGTGTGACGCGAGACGTTAACGGGACAACGGGAGACGGGGAACGCAAGTCAGCGGACACAATCGACGTTAACGCGGCCCGGAGTAACAATTGACTAACGCAGGCGCAGCTAAGAGATCAGGTGTAAACAAGTGTGAAAGTAAATAAGTTGTCTTCGCCAAGAGCTTTCTTCAGCAGTTGGATGAATTTTGCCGACAGATGGCTCCCATTCCCGGATTCTCAGGACTATTCTGATTGGTTTTCCGTGTACGGGACACGGGAAGAGATGAAAGTTGCCCATCTCTCGCGTACACGTACTCCCCATAGTACACGTCGATTGTGTCCGTTCGCTACACTTTCCCGTCAGCCATCTTTTCGCGTATTCCCGTTAACGGCTCACGTTACACGTACACGTTGATTGTGTCCCGGCCTTAAGTGTTAGAAATTCATCATTTTTGTAAATAATTCCTCTCTGGAGTGCGTACACGTACCATTTCCCAAGTAAATGGGTGGTATTTTTTTGGCAAATACCTCCGAAAGTAATACAGTAAGGAGTTGAATTTTAGGTGTCATTAGAAGGGTGAGATATATTTTTCTTTAAAATGAGACCAAGTTCATTGATTTCCAGGTGAAATGATTTTTCGCTCAAACTACCTTTATGTGGAGCGTAGCGTTCGTTGTATGGGGGAGAAACGAGGACCCTGAGAAAAAAGGTCGTGAATAGGCAGGAGGCGTTTGAAATGTGGGTGTGGAGAAGGATGTAGAAGGTGCGGTGGACGGAAAGGGAGACGATGAAGGAAGTTCGAAGCATGTTGTGCCAGGAAAGATAACTTCCGAATGAAATCCGTGATAGGCAGGTTAGATGGCCAGAGGAAGTATTAAGAGGATGCATCATACCCTGCGGTAAGGATTAGTTCTGTCAAAAATCCACAAGATGGCGTTACTAGCACCCAATCGAGGCGTTTAGGTGTCAGGAGTCTCTTACTACAGGATAACTCTCGCACGAGGGAACAGCTGTCGGTAAGTTGTAGCCAAGTCTCCGGCGCGTAAGTATAGGCAGCGCTGACATAAGATCTGTGAGTGAATACTGAACTACTTGCGTCACCGTCTGAGCACATCATGGCCGAAAAACATCCAGGTAGCTTGTCGAAATATACCAATTACAGATTTCATCTTACAACCGTGATGACTGCTACTTAGCATTCCGATAGAGGGATTGATAAATCTCCATTAGTTTTAGATATGTCAATAAGAATAATAGTTTTTATAAAAATATACCCTAAATCTTGCCGTTTTCCCGATGGTTTAATTATGCTCCGGGATAAAATTTTCATGTTTCAGATACGAGCCTCCCTTGACAAAGGTCTATTATATATACTATAAAAATTTCAAGTTGATGACGTAAGACTTTAACAAAAAATCTGGGGTCAGAAATCATCACAAATTCGACCGGTCTAGCGGGTGTGATGCGTCGCCTTAAGGGGCGACGGGTTACTCTAGACATAGACGGAGGGATATTAGGCAAGTGGGGTGGGGGAAGAAAGAGAATAGTTTTCATTTACGGAATGAAGAAGGGTAGATCGTATTGCTGAGACGAAAAAGGAAATACTATTGGTAGGTTGGACCCTGAGAGTGTAGAAAATCGAATGTTGTATCACCGGTATTCATCAAAACCTGCCATGAATCGATAGAATAGTTTTTAAGAAAATGTTCATTTGGAGACGACCATGTTTCATCGTTAAAGCGACACCCTCAGGTATATTTTCAAGTCCAATACAGAATATAAATATCCATCAGTGGGAGGGGGAGGATATATTGACGTTTACTGTTCACCATTATAATAACGAGAGATGTACTATTTTGCGTGTAGGAGAATATATGTACATATGCAATCCAATTATACCGAAATACATGCCGAGTGCCAAAAGGGTACGCTAGGCAGGGGGTGTAAGGAGACCAGCCGTGTAAAGACGTAAGGGATATACTGTGGGGATCACACAAACATATGTGGCCCAGCATTAAAAAAAACTAGGTTTTGTTAAACGTATAATAGGAAGGTCCACGGCTGAAAAAGTCTAAGAGAGATGCTACTTCGCTCTGGTTAGGCCACACCTCGAATACGCCGCGAGCGTTTGGGACCCTGGTCATGAAGATTTAACCAAAACAATTAATAAAATACCAAGGAACGCAGCCCGTTTCGTTAAAAACTGCTACGAGCGTGCATAAAGTGTCTCACAACTTTTAGAGGGATTAAGGTGGGAGCCCCTAGAGAATCGAAGGCTACACGCTAGGCCTAGGTTGCCTTAGAAATTCAGAACTAATATTTTTCAGAGCGACATATAGAATATTATCATTACTCCTCACTGCATCTCTAGGTCAGACAGATGCACAAAATAAGAGATAAGTATACACTGCCGAACAGATAGGTACAAAATCTCGTTCTTTCCGCGCACAATAAGTGAGCACGGTAAAAATTGAGCTCCACTAAATATACTCCTATAATACATGTCACCATTTCATCCCCAAAACTTACATCTTTACACGGCTGGTGACCCAACACACCCTGCCACACGCCCAAGCGGCGGTTCGCAGGGTATTGTGTAGACGTAGAATGGTTAGGATTTTGGAGATGAAATGGCGAAGTGTGTTATTGGAGTGTTTTAAGTGTGGCTCATTTTTCCTTGTGGTAGCTTATTGAATGAATGAATAATTTATTAATTGTCCTGGGGATATACCCCTTAAGAACAAAAGCAATTTACATTTTTTTGAGCAACATAAAGAGCAAAATCAACAATTTGGACAATAATGAAAAAATTAAGTATAAATTAATACCATTTGACAATGCTGAATGCAAAGTTTTTTGGAAATCATATCATATAACAAATTCATCTGCATACATTTCTGGATTTACATTAATTACAACAATATGAAAAATTACAACAATATGCAAAATAATAACAACATTTAGTGGTCAGAAAGTAACATATTATAATATTTCATCTTAAAACTAGCAACAGAAGAACAATTTTTTATGTTTTTGGGCAGGGTGTTCCAGAGATGACACGCAGTGACCAAGAAAGAATTTTGGAACTTCGTTGTGCGGTGACTAGGAAAGTAAAGATACTCAGGATCACATCTAGTGCACATATCCCTAGTGGAAGGTTTCACGGAAAACATGTCGAATAAATATTCAGGGGATTTTTCTTGAAATAAGCAATACAAGTAGAATCCGAGGAAATATTTCCTTCGGGTTTTAACATCGAGCCATCTAAGTTTATTGTAGTAGGGGGTCATGTGGACATCTCTGCGAAGTTTAAAAATAAACCTAATGCATGAATTTAGAGCACGGTGCAGTGTGGTGTTATCTTCTTCATTTAAGTCGTTGTAAACTAGACAACAGGAATCAATAACGGGAAAAACCAACGATGAAATGAGCATTTTCCTAGTGTCTTGAGGAAGAAACTTAGAATGCACTTTAAGTTGATATAGAATGGTGTTGATTTTACGAGAGATATTATTAACGTGATTACTCCAAGACAGACTTGAGCTGATAGTTATCCCAAGATTTCGAACGGAATCAGAGTAGGGAATGAAGGTGCCATCAACACAGACTTGAGATATATTTCCATGAAGGATGCGATTTTTGATGTTGGGGCTGCCAATAATTGTTGCTTTGGTCTTATTTGTGTTAAGAACAAAGTTATTTTGCTGGGACCAAGCAGAAATGGCTATTATATCCTCATTAATTTTTTTGACTGCGTCGGCAATTTCACTGGGGAAAAAGTGACGATATATCTGCAGGTCGTCAGCGTAAAGCATGTATTTCGTGTGTTTTAAGTTATGTGGAAGGTCATTAACGAAAATAGAAAAGAGCAGGGGACCAAGTACAGAACCCTGCGGCACTCCACAGGGGACTGTGGCCCAGCTGGAAAGATTCCCGCAAGTGTCCCTCACAGCTTGTCGACGGTCAGTAAGATAAGAATGAAACCAGTTGAGGACCGAACAGGAGAAATTCAACTTCCTCATTTTCTCAAGTAAAAAAGCATGGTCTACCCGATCGAAGGCCTTGCTGAAGTCGAATAGCACGAGTATCGTCACCATTCTCTTGTCAAACGCACTTCGAATGTCATCGGTGATTTTCAGAAGCGCAGACTGGGTGGAAAATCCGCGACGAAATCCAGATTGAAATGGGTCAAATTTTTTGTTTCGAGGGAGATATTGCGCGTGGGAAGAACGGATTTTTATACATATCTGTTCGGAAATGTATCTCTCTTATTTAATCTGTGCTGTTAGACCTAGAGACGCAGTGTGGAGTCATAGTGATATTCTCTGTATCGCCCTAAAACACATCTGTTCTGAAATTCTCAGCGAACCAAACCATGCGGAAGTCAAATTTGATGACACAGTCCGTTGGGCTTTCTTTTCGACAGATGAAAACGTGGTAGTCTTCGCGAGTAGTCGAAATCGTGACGCCAAGCATGTTCATAAACTAGTTGCTATCTTTTTCACGTAGGAATTTCATGGGATATTTTTTCACGTAGGAATTTCATGAGTTTTCATTCGGTATTCTTGACTTGCTCATGAGTATGTCCAGCTGTCTCTCCTTACATGCTGTTGGCACGTAGTCGATATATCTGGACCATCAATAATAATTTATTAAATCCATGGGGGTAGGAAGGAGAGATATTTATAGAAGCTCGAAACGAATACGACGGCGTTGAGCGGTGAATTTATCTTCTTAATTAGTTTCCCATCCTCGGCCATTAATTATTCAGGGTCGCCCATTCTCGGCTTAAATTAAAAGTTGCTGGCAAGCGTTCATTGCTTGGGATCCTTGCGAATATTTGTGATTTATTCGCTCCGCAGAGTTGAATTCAATATTCTCCAGGCTCACGATGGAAAAAAACTGCCTCAGTAGCGTTTTTTCGCTGAGTTTATTTATCTTTTACTCGAGAATTCGCTGATGTGCCAATAAAACTTGCAAATTAACGAAAAAAAGTTCTCAATTAGAGATTTTTGCTATGTCTCTGGCACAAGTTCTCAATTAGAGATTTGTTGCTTGATATTGTGAGAAATATGCCGACTTCGAGTAACGTCGGACCTTTGTTTACTCAATAAATTCTTTAATTTTTCCAGTGATGCAATCTTTTTGTACACAACTTCTTTTTGAGCGATCGCCTTTACACCTCCGACCTTCTCGCTACAATTCTCAACAATTCAAAATTTTCAATCAACAACTCCTTAACAACAACTATTCCAATCAACAACTCTTTAACAACAACTCTTCCAATCAACAACTCCTTAACAACAACTCTTCCAATCAACAACTCCTTAACAACAACTCTTCCAATCAACAACTCCTTAACTCCCTCACCAAAAATAAGCATTCACCAATAATTTAAAATCATAAGAAAACTTTTAATAGCAAATAAGTAAGAAAAAAATAACCACCATATCTTAGAATCGTTATATAAAACATCATAATAAATGAAACAAGGAAGTATGAAACAACACACACTCGATCAATCAAAGAATACCAATCGTTACATTAAGTTTAAAAAATTATCTACCTTTAAACTTTTGATACCATTTCAATCGTCACAAACAGCAACTATAATTTCATTGGGAGTCATCACCCCAGTAATGACACATCACTAATGAGTGATGCCCTAAATTTAGCTGTTAACAATTATACATACCGAAAGCGTTATGGAAATAGCCTCTGATCTCTGACAGATAATAGTAGGTACATATCTAACGTGCCCTTATCCAATAAACCACCGCTTTATGCCTTAAAATAATGCCTAGGATGAAGATCGAACTCACGATTTTAAGGTTGAGACTTAACGCACTACCATGGCATATAAAATTGATACGATCGGAGGTACAGCGTTGACAAGGGAAAAACCTCTTTAAAATACAGCTTCGTCCAGCCTAAGGACGGTATTTGTGAACAAATCGATCCACATCTCATGAGAAAAACAGCTCCCATTCAGCGAATTATTATTGTTTTCGTTCGTAGCATACTGCTTGTGTGTTAAACTGTTATCTGAAATTTGCTGAAGCCATTGTTGCTGTATGCGGTCCGGTCCATTGAGGTAAATGGAGGGGGGTTATTGCGTCATCAAACTGAAGCCAGGCAAGCAAATAACAAGCTAATTGTTTAACCCTGCTCTCTCCTATGGGTTGCACGACGGGACGGATTAATTAGCGGATGTAAAGCTAGAATATCAACCGTCTGTTTGAAACTTAAGGCAAGTAACTCATGAAACATATATTGGTTACTTATAGTGCTATGGATTCTACTCAATTTTGCATTAGTTCTCTTCGGGAATGCGGATAACTTTAAATTTAAATTAATAAACAATAAATGCAGCAGAATCCACATTCATGAAGTAAGTGCATGCGGATTTCTAGTTAATTTATCGATGGAAAGCATTGTTAATTTGGTGCTTTAGCTCGCAAGCGTAATAGGAAAATTATCGTCAACGAAGATGGCGGACGGGCTTCAGCTTCTAGCTTTGGCCAGCATAGCAAGCGCCCTCTGCATAGACCTCAGTGGTCCGGTCAAACTAATTACCATACTTTTCCTTTTGTTAAACGATATATTACTCTGTGCGTGATATAAAAGTATTAGTTCGTAAGCTTGATGGTAAACCGAAAGTCGCTGAAAAAAATGGAGATCAGTTACATCAGCGATCGAGTATTTGATATTTTCCAACTTGGACCACCTCTTTGGTTACTCTGAAATAAAGGCATGGTTGTGGAATATGCGGAAATACGTTAATGACGGTATGATGTAATTTCTTTCAGAATAGAAATCGTGGAAACAACAGAATTTCGAACTGGAACAATTCAGAAGTGTTCCGCGAATCATCGAACGTAATAATACGAAAAATCTTGACTCTTAAAATGTCCGCTGAAATGCCAAATTTTAATAAAATGTGGATTAATACGCTGCGAGAAAATAATATAAATATGAAAAAAACTTTATCGTTGTTGTTCATTGTCATGTTAGTTGTCACCCGTCACCACGGCAACCAAAAATGTGGGATTCAATTTTTATAATACTGTTTGCGAGCATAACAAGAATGCCCTCGGCTCAAAGAGGCCGTGGGATATTTGTTACTGCTGTGTTCGGCTGAACCGTATGCGCCAGAAGACATAAAAGGGATTTGTAATGGGAGGTGAAAGTGAACGTCCTTTCGCGTGAATTTTTTCGGAAATCATCCTGTAAAGGTCGTTTGATCTAGTCAAAATGGAGACCATATTCGAATTTAACGTTTCAAATTCAGCGGTGTTGGAAACATGAATTAAATATTGAATTATTAATGGTAAAAAATATACTTTCATACGACTGAAAGTCTCTGTAATTAAGTAAAATTATCTTTTTTAAGTCTTTAACATGACTCATTTTACTTCTCGCGGAACGTTTAAAACTCCTTCCCAGCGGAAGCTGTTTTGTTCTTCTGAAATAGTGCGAATTGAATAATGCGAGCGTATAATTTACTTTCAAAAATAGTTGAGAAAACATACAATCACTGTCGACTTTTTGCCGAGATATGATTGTTGGAAATTCCTCATTTTGAAATAAGGGCTCCCTTCAGTGTATACACGCACCGTTTCCCATGTAATAAGGCTGGTATTTTTCGCCAAAAATCTCGGAAAGTAATTCGGTAAGGGACTGATATTTCGGTATTTCTGGGAGGGTGAGATGTTTTTCTTTAAAATGAGACAAAATTTATCGATTTCAAGGTGAATTGATTCTTCGCTCAAACTACCTCAAGGAATCGCTAATCCTTCGGAGTGGGAATGCCGCAGGGATGCCCAATAGGGCCACCTCGCTACAATTGGGTACTTCCTTTTTTCCCCCGAGCACCCAGTAGCATCCAACATTCTCGTGTCCGTATTCGGTCCGGAGCGGTTATCTCGTGTTGCTGTTGAAGGCAAGGGGGGTTATAAGGGAGGGGGAAGGCAAGGAGAGGCATTGGGGGAACGGTGTGGGGAATACTCTCGGGCGCACCCGAGATTGATACATAAATAGACCAGGCAGGGAAAATGGTAGGGGTTGTTGGAAGAGGGGCGGAACAGGCGATGGGAGGGGTCGTATTCCCCTCTGGTGGCGTAGCTAAGGGGGTGGGAGTTGAAGGGGCGGTCCGCCCCGGGCGGCACATTTTTCGGGACGGCATATTTTGGCATAAAAAGTTATGCATCTATTAACAAGATATCAATGTTTATTCAAAGCTCAGGTACATAAAGGCACGTTTGACAAAATGAAAACATGTAAGTTGTTGGGAATTATGGCACCCCTGAGGCGAACAGCTGTTGTTGAGGTTGCCATCGTATAAATTTTACGAATAACCGGCTGGTGACGCCAAACGGAACAAAATTAAACAAAAAATAATGCTGGAGAATAACATATCAAATCTTAATAATAGTGTTTTCGCACGAAGTTCAATATTTTTCCGTTTTGGCGTATGTTATAACTATTTCCGTAATTTATTTATTTTATGTAATGAGAGTAACATTCCCAAAATATTTACCACAACGACTGATAGAAATATAAAGAAAAAAGTTATAAAAATGTTAAAATGTGCACATGAGACAAAATAATTAACAACTAAAGTGGATTGTTATAAATATGTAGCATAAATGATTTTGAAATGGAAACATAAGATAATTATATTTTTAATTTTCCATTCCAATTAGCAATCCAAAATAATTGTCTTATTTCTAACGGCGAATCACTTCTGTATTAATGCTGCTATCCATTATGCAGCAATTTCTCTACAATCTCCGGAGAAAACATCTTACAGAAGCCAACAGCACAGCCGTTCGATCTTCCCTACACTCCCAAGAATCCCCATTTTTTTCCTTTGCCAGCAATTAAAACCTTTCGCAACCAACCAGAGGAAACTTTGCAACATACATATAATCCGTGGGTTGACGGGAAATCGGCGAGATGCATGCTTAATTTTAATTGGAACTGTGGATTTTTCCGCGATATCAATTTACTTTCGGTTCAGTTATCAATGTTGATGTATCTTCTTCAGTTGACATGGAAACGACTTGGGTCGATATTTAGACTAGAGTATTTAATGTCATTAAATTTGAAATGCTCCAATTACGCTCGCATCACCTTTTTTTAAATCCATTTTTAGCCTGCGCATACCCGCATTCATTGGCAGTAAAATGCGACGATTTTGAAATTTGTATCATCCCTCCTTTCCTCGCGGCAGCCATTTTTTTTACAAGATGTCATACAAGAATCAAGATAATACAAAAATCGACGTTCCACTTTTTGATGTTCATGTTTCCTCCAGCCGTAATATCTCGATGATTAACAGCGATAGTAAAGATAGTGGAAACCTTTCTATTTTAAACATTGTGGAAAATATTTCCTTATTAATATTTCTTGTTTCCTTTTATATTTCTTCATTGTTGAAATGGAACTTGAAATCAACAGTTTTTCCTTAATAAAATTGGTTTTTCGACTCGAGAAAACTGCATAGTTAAGGAAAGTCTCAAATTCGAGTGTTTTTGTACTTTAAGTAAATTCTGTGCTTAAATTTGTACTTAAAGTAAACATTTTGTACTCAAAGTAAAGTACCGTTGAAGAATTTTCTTAGTTATTAGTACACGTGTACGACTAGTTGTTTAATTACTGGAGAAACCGACAAAGATATCTTCGCGCTCAATATCAATCTCATTTTAACTTCAAATTTAAACGACAAAAATTTTACCTCGGAAAATTGCACGGTTAATCCTTTCTCCGCCTCCATTCCCCCTCTTCCATTTTCCTCCTCTTTCTCCCTCGCTCCCCCTCTTTCCTCATTCTCCCCCTCCTCTTTAACTCTCCCTTCTCACCGCAACAACCTCCTTTAATCCCTCCCTCTCCTCCCAATCTATTTCTTATCCTCCCGTTTCCCCTCCATTATTCGTCACGTCCCATAACAGGATCCGAGTGGTGCCGAGTAGGTCTTCGAGTTTGTTGACATCCGTCGTCAAAACGACTACTTGCGGCGCCTTGGCGATCGGTAAAGTAAACAGTTCGCATGGCGCAGTCTGCCCCATTGAGGTTTATGGAGAGGGAAGCGAATCATCAAACTGTAACCTGACAACCGAATCAACAACCATATTTTTTTACTCTGTTCCTTCCATACTCTCCTATGGATGGCATGACGGAATTGACGAATTAGAGGATGCAATGCAATAATATCAACCGTCTGTTTGAAATTTAAGGCAAGTGACTCTTGAAACGTTTATTGCCTGCTTAATGCTAAGGATTCCACTCGATGTTACCATGATTTTTTTCGGGAATGCGAATACTTATTAATTTAAATAAATAAATTAAATACGTAAGGAGGATCCACATTAAAGAAGTAAGTGAATGCTGTTTTATAGTAAGCTATCGATGAATACCATAGTGAAATTGAGAAATTAGTGCGTTATGTCGCAATCGCTATACGAAAATGAGAGTAAACGAACATGGCGGACTGACTTCAGCTTCTAGCGTTGACCAGCAGAGCCCTCTCCTGGTGCCCTCTCCATATACCTCAATGGTTTGCTTCGTAGGGGAAAATGGAGAGGGTACTACGTCATCAAACTGAAGCCTGACAACCGAAATAACAACCATATTATTCAACCCTGCTCTCTCCTGACTTTCTTATGGATAGCACGACGGAATGGACGAATTAGCGGATGTAAAGCAAGAATATTTCACCGTCTGTTTCAAATTTCAGACAGTAACTCCTGAAACATAAATTGGCTAATTAGTGCTACGGATCCCACTCGATTTCACCATAGTTCTCACGGGAAATGCGGATGTTATTAAATGTAAATAAATTCAAACATACATACCAATCACGCCGTCCCCTTCCGGGGTGGGCACAGTCACAAGGTTTCACTCATAAACACACATTTGTACACCTAACTCTGTTTCAATAATTTCCTCCATTCTGACCTATCCTTGCAAACCTCTTTTGCCTCATTTACCCCCATACACTGCTTCGTACACGCCCTCCTGTTTTTAAAACTCCTAATATTCCTCCTCCTAAGAATTTCCTCAACCACATTCAACCACAACTTTCTCGGCCTACCTCTACCTCTCGCACCATTCATTCTACTCTCATATATCTGTTTCGTTAATCGACTCTCATCCATTCTCTCAACATGGCCAAACCAACGAAGCACACTCCTTTCATATATGTCCATTAATGGAGCATCTAACCCACATTCGTTTATTACCCACTCATTATTGACCCTATCCATCCTACTTTTGCCGCAAACACTCCTCAGACAACTCATACCCACGGAGCTTAGTCTACTATTATGTCTATCCTGACATACCCATGTTTCACTACCATACAACAAAGTGGGGGGAAGGACACTTTGGTACACGGCGATTTTCGCTTCCTCAGAGAGGCACTCATTCCTTGATATGCTCCACATGCTACCTATCACTTTACTTCTAGCATTCGCACGTCTCTTTATCTCCTCATCTACCCGTCCATCTTTCGGAAACATCTTACCTAAGTGCACAATTCATTGACATTCACTTGTCAATCATCCTCGTAAATAAATAAACAATGCATGTGAGAATATTGCTCATTGAAGTAGAATATGCCGATTTATAGGGAGTAGTCGATGGAAAACATTGCAAAATTAGTACGCCAGCACGTATAAGCGCTGAAGGATGATCAGGGTTGACAAAAATGGCGGATAGGCGTCCAGTTTAAAACCAGAGTCATCTACATGCCGCCACAACAGCTATTAAGTATAGTTGTTGATAATTGTTGTGGCGGCATGTAGATGACTCTGTTTAAAACTAGCATTGGGCACAATAGAATCATCTAATTTAATGGGAGAAACGGTGTCGACTAATTGAGAGATGCCTCGTTCTCAGCGGGTTTACGACTGGGCGTTTACATCTGGAGTTCTCGCCAGCGCGAGCGCTTTCGAAGCTTTTGAAAATCGCTTCCCCGGAGTGAGTGTCGTTCGCAAACAAACGGATGTCGAATTTTTCTGCCGTCAATTGTATCGATCCCTTCTCGGGCCAACGGCGAGCTTGCGAGGCGTGAGGGGAATTCAGGAAGGACGCGTGAGAGGGTGTTGTGTGTTGGTTTGCAATCGCCTTTAAATGGATTAACCCCGGAAGTGGAGGCAATGCATTGTTGTCCGCCGAGAAGGACGACCGTTTTATGGATCGTTCGCGAGCGGCGCAGAATTTCGTTAGGCGGACATAGCGCTCGTTAAGTGCAGTTCGAAAAAAATGAATTCATGGTGTCATCCCGCGTCATCCCAACGACTATCCAACGTGAATGATCTAGAACTTCCTGTATCAAAATATTTAGGTAAAACTCCGTTTTTCGAATGCTGTATTGAGTTTCAGAAATACGTCTTTATCTACCAATCACGCCATTCCGTTCCTCCATTATGCCGTATTCTTGCAAACAAACTTAATCTTCTTTTATATTCTCCAGCCGTGTTTCTTAAACGCTCTCGTATTCTTAACAGTCCCGCGTTTTCGTATGTAAACACCAAATTAATATGTGTTGCAATTTCCCTGGAGCATCTAAATTATGAGGAAATAAACGCCATCGATATGGGTTTTTAACGAAACCGTCGCTTCAAGAGTTTTCTCATTATTTGTTAGATCTGCCTCCCATTCATTTGTAAAATGCCCCTAGAAGCTGAACCCCTGCCGAACGACCACCCCTCATAACGACCATTTTTCAGCGGAACTTTTCGATGGTCGTTTAATTCAGGTTTCAGTGTATGTTGGAACATCAAGTTGGTTCTGCCTTTATGTTCCAATGCCTTGAAATATGTAAGGACAATTGTTTTATTTTATTTCTACTCTAGATACCTATGCAGAAATATGTCCTCTATTATACATGAATAACAAAATATTGCCTTTCCTAGAGACTCGGACGCTACGCGCTTGGCTAAGCTTGCTCGAGAAATTCAGAACTTTGGCGTTTCAGAGCGACGCAGAGAATATTATCATGACGCCTCACTAAATCTCTAGGTCTGACAGAAGCGATAAAATAAGAGAGATACACTGCCAAACAGTTAGGTACAAAAACTCGTTCTTTCCGCGCACAATAAACGACCACGATAAAAACTGAGCTCCACTAAATACACTTCCATAATACACGTCACCATTTCACCTCCCAATTTCTTATTCCTTACATCTGTGGCAGGGGGTGTCTCAACACCCCCTGCCACACGCTCATGTGGTGGCTCGCAGGGCAGTTTGTAGATATAGATTTATTTATCTCGAAAATAAAATTACATGGCGCTCTATATGAAAAGCTCAGAAAAGGAAAATCACTATTTTTCTCTCTAATTTTAATGCCGGTTTCATGGTAAACTATTTATTTTGCAAAAACTCCCGGTAAATCGACAACGAGATAAAACAAATGCATCTCACCGACTTATCTGATGTGAGCAACGAAATTTTGACCTTCCGAACTATTTTTATTACAACTTGAACGTGAAATTACACTGAAACCTGTATTGAACGACCACCAACGGTTCCGCTGAAAAATGGTCGCTAAGAGAGGTGGTCGCTAGGAGATAGGAGAGGTCGCTAAGAGATGTTTCACTGTATTCAATGAGAGAATGTGAGGAACGGGACCAAAAACAGTATATTTCCATCTAATTGAAGAGCCATTTTCGCGAAAAAACCATTTCTAAGTTGGAAAAAACTCCTCATCAATGCATTAAAAAATAAATAGGTACGCCTGTCATATTTTTTGAGTTAACAGCTGATTACTGGGAAAATTGTATTCAAAATGTGGTAAATCCTCAGGAAAGGCGCTGTGGTCGGCGTCTATAGCTATTAAAAAGTGCACATCGATTATGTATGCGTGGGATAATCGGCAATTTTTGTTTCTTAATTTTGATTATCAATAGTATTTGTTTTGACTCACACAGTCGCGGTGGAACTTCCTTAATTGTTGGTTTTTAACCGTCGAGTACTGATCCTCCTTGGCCAAATCGATATCTAACAAACTTTATTCTCCAAACTTAATACCACATATTATATTTTTAAAACCCGTTTCGAGTTTGCTTTATATAAAATGTCGTTTTGTAAATGTTTGGTGAATAAACTTCGTTAGCCATGGCATGCCACTAAGTGACTCAAGAAAGAGTTTCATTAATTCGATATCTCCTTACAATCCTCGTCTTGAGGACTGATGGCTCCTCGTAAATCAAGGGAAAATTATTGGGCTGACGTTGGACGAAATGAGCTGCGGTCAGATTCGCCGTGGATATTAGGATGTGTTCCACAAGGGTCGATTCTCCGTGAATTTCTCCGGTTAGCTGTTCGCAGCCCTCGTTGCTTCCGTCTCCTTTACTATCCTATGACACCAACTTCCCGCTTGTCTAATGCCATCCTCGACTACCGATTTACGCCCTCTTATCCTCACTATCTCTTCCCCAATTTCCGCTTTCGCTTAATCTCCCCTTCCTCTTGTCGCCAGGTGACGGTGTATCGGGTGAGCGAGCGAGTAGTAAGTAGAGGCGTCGGAAGAGAAAGTCGCTTGCCGAAATCAAGAATCCTATCCTTCACTTATCCTTGTGATTCACTCCTGAATGAATTTTAGTATTTTTCCGAGCGTTTGTCTTTATCCGTCCATATTTTCCATGGTATATTCGCCACTAATATTTTGTTGTTCCTTTTCTTGTCTTTTTAACTCGGTGTAAATTGTTATGCAGGCTTAAACCCGTTTGCTGGGGTTAAGTTACGTGATTATGTACGTTTATGCGGCTTGGTTTTTTTTGAGCACGTAAAATGGTTAATATTTATCGTATCTACATCTACGTCATACCCTGCAAGCCACCCAAACATATATTTCAAAAAAATATCAGCTCTTATCGTAAATGGGAATCCTTCGTCTCTATGGCGGATCATGAAAATGGTTAATATTGTTTATTATAACGTCACAGTGAGCATCCTCGTGTACCCATGCAACGCATATTCGACTGAGGTATGAGTGGCGCTGTTGTCCGGTGCGGGGAATGGAGGGAAAGGCGAATATCTCTCCTGGGCTACGGTGGAACTAAACTAAAGCCAGAACTAAAAGGGCATTTTTGACCGAGGTATACAGCCCCCTTAAATTAGTGCGAGCGAGATAGTTCCCTAATCATAATGGAGACCATATTCGATATATACATTTTAATTTCACCAACTGTTAGACACGCGAATCAAATATTGTATTATAAATGGTCCAATAATATAGTTTTTCATGACAGAAATTGTAAGTAATCAAGTGAAAATATCGAAATGTGTCTTTAACTCATTTTTTCACGCGGTAAGTTTGCAACTCCATGCATATACATCTACGTCATAGCCTGCGAGGCACCCAAAGGGTGTGTGGCAGGGGGTGCTTCCACACCAGGCATGCTTGAATTATACGGCAGAACACCGAAATTACATTGAAACCCGCGTACCACGCATGCAAAGCGCCAATTAAAAATCTACTGACCAAGAAACATTCTATCGTCAATCGTTCCAATATGCAAGGGATGCAAAGACTACTACCACAGATTCAAAATATCATGCATAAATAAGAACATCAATATTTACATCATGGATAAATAAGAACGTAGAGAATACAAAGAGAAAGATCTACATTCTAGCTAATCTGACTATTCGCACTATTCATGATAATGATCATGGCTGTTATGGTCCTAATTCGTACGCGGAAAAAATGACATTTTATACCTATCATATTTATATCTACAATCTTTCTCTCTGATTTAATTGGCGTGATCTAATCTGCCGTAGTACGAGGGGGTTAATAGTATGTTTTTTTACATAGCATAACAGCGGTTAAAAAAACATTTTCGCCAGCGTGACTAGTGCAATACAAAAAAGAACACAATTTTGAGATTTATCGCCAACTTTTAAAAGTTAAAAACCATAATGAGGCTGGTCAGTAGGTGCTATTACCTAACCGCGGTGAGGGGTCGACGCCGAGGCTCGGATTCCGAGTTCGGGTCCAACTAAACAAGGGTTGACCCACCCACGGGGCCTCGAGAGCAAGCAAAATTTTCTGCTGCCCCAGCAAACAAATTTAAGGAGACGCATCACACCCGCTCGACAGGTCGGATTTGTGATGATTTCCGACCCCAGATTTTTCGTTAAAGTCTTACGTCATCAACTTGAAATTTTTATAGTGTAAAGAATAAATCTCTGCCAAGGGAGGCTCGTATCTGAAACATGAAGATTTTATCCCGGAGCATAAGTAAACCATCGGGAAAACGGCAAGATGTAGGGTATATTTTTATAAAAACTATTATTATTATTATTATTGACAAATCTAAAACTAATGGAGATGTATCAATCCCTCCTCTATCGGAATGCTAAGTAACAGCCGTCACGGTTGTAAGATAGAATCTGTAATTGGTATATTTCGACAAGCTACCTGAATGGTTTTCTGCCATGATGTGCTCGGACGGTGATGCAATTAGTTCAGTCTTCTTTCACAGATCTTATATAAGCGCTGCCTGCACTTGCGCGCCGGAGACTTGGCTGCAACTTACCGACGACTATTGCCTTGTGCGAGAGTGGTCCTGGAGTAGGAGACTCCTGACGCCAAAACGCCTCGATCGGGTGAGAGTGACGCCATCTTGTGGATTTCCTTACCGAAGGGTATGATGCGTCCTCTTAAGCCGTTATGTATAAATCAACAGCCGTAAAGTTGAGACACATATTCCAAACATTAATCCTTATTTCATATGATTGCGCGAACAGATTTCACGTAAGTATCGAAGCAGAGTCGGAAAATAAAAACCGCGCTGAGGTCCGCGTGTTCTTGGCCGAGGTATACAGGCCCCTTCATTTAATCCCTTAGGTTCCTCCTCAGTAAGTGTCGTGTGTGCTTGTGTGGTCCTTTATCCCTTGCTTTCAAAAAGATTCTTGCAAACTCCCCACCCATCCCAGTTCCCATTCCTGCGCGCTTGTCTCGTCAACAAGAACCCCCTTCGCGGCTAAAAATACGTGAACACTCGATGGTACGATAAGCGGCCCTATCCTACCGCATGTATTAACCGCCGGCTGAGGAACTGCTCTTGAATTCTTGGTTTGAAAATTGAGCAAAGTGGCAAAACTCGCATAATTCCGTGCCTTATGCCTCCTTGGCTCTCTGTTGGCCGAGGTATTTTTGCCGTAAATTTGTTTGTTAAATTCATATTCATAGTTAATATTCATGTCTTGATATCACACGAGCGGAAAATAATAATGAATTTCGTTGGTCTTTTGTTGTGATGATATCTATTGTGTATTACCGGTACGAAACGAACAAATGGCGATGAGTTTGTTTACACTGTCTACGACCCTATTTATTGTAAATTCAAGGAAATAATTGAAGGGTCAGGGTAAAAGAGGGTAAATGTTCGTGAAACAGGTCTATCGATTTTCCTCCATAACTCGCTTCTCAAACGTTCTACAGACATCAATTATACTTGTTTTAAATCTTAAACTTGGCGTTTACCCTACATACCTCTTTCTTTACCGTACTTTTATAATTATAGCGTTCAAAACCGTCTGAAAACCACGTTTTTTTTTCACATATTTCAACTACGCTTCGACGCCATATTGATGAGTTTCGACACTATCCACCAGAGGGATACCTCATTATTTCACTTCTAATATAATACGAAATGTTAATTCTTATTAATAAATAACAACCGGCGGGTCGAGTTGGGTACGGGGGTGGAAAGGGTTTTGTCCCTAAAGATTAATTTATTATCGTCTGCGTTATAACAACCTCGCGGAAATGAAAAAAATACCGCGCATCATAAGTATCTCACTATAACGCTCAGATGGGAAATTTACGTTACCACAGCGCCATCTGGTGTCCATTTTCATAAACTATCCGAAAATGCGAAATGGCCTCCTCCGAAAACCTCTTATCCGGAATGTGACACCCTCCAATATCCGTCATTTTCAAGATGGGTCAGAATGTTGTCTACCATAAAATTTGCGTTTTGTGCACATTACTTGTTCCAGTTTTAGTTGAAAAACAGGGATATTTAAGTGTGTAAAAAAAGTTTGAAGATGTTTGATCTCTGTGTGTGTTCATCGATATGATGAAATGTTTCACGGACATTAGACGCAAAAGAGTGCCGAGCCACAATTTTGGTGACACCGATCTGTCAGTGAAATCATGATCGTGCCCAAAAGAAGTCACGCTTGTTCGCTGGGTGCAATCGATGGGTGAATCTTTGAAATATAAATACCTTACATTATTACAATTTATGGCGTTATTTCACGATTTGAACAAACATTTGCACTGCTCTCCCTTAATTTTCGTTAAATAAACATTAGGTAAATTTACTTCACACTTTTTCCCCGATCCCTTCAATTATAGCCTGAAGTATCAACGGAGTGAATTGCTTGAGTAAAGTGACTGGCTCACGATAATGCATGTTTAAATAACAACGTAGCCGTTGCATAGTGATAATGTAAACGCAATTGTCCTGAAGGATTGTTCTAGGTTCAATTAATGAATTTAATTACCTCTCACCGCCGATGTTCAGCAGATTAATCTCTGAATTCTCGGGGCTTGAGATTGAAAGCAGGCCGAGTATAATTTACTGAAGGATGGTAACAATTCTAATGTTTTTTCTTGGCTACCATATTGATTTAAACAACATATCGATAATCTTTATATGGAAGAATCCTAGAACAGATTCTACGATTTTTTCCATTTGTAAGTGTTAATTTTCACGCTCGGCGAGCCCTTGTTGTGCTGGCAAAACATGGTGGCAGTCTCCTGCGCGGAGCATGGTGTCAAGGAGTGGAAAGTTCATGTTGAAGGGAGCGGTTGAAGGAGCTGAGTGAAAAGGACTGCACATGCTTGGCAGCCCTGCCAATATTACTGCGTTAAACTTTGGGAGGGGGGGAGGGGACGGGAACGTGTCGCATCGTCGTTTTAGATCCAAATATGGTTAGATAAAATTGCGATGATACTGTTCTTAACCATACGGATAAACTTGTCTAAACAGTTGGATTATGAACTACGAAGAGCGAACAAGATTTTTTAGACCTTGGGAACCATGTTGGTCAAACAAGGAGACTACATTACATTTCGTGAGGAAATAGTTAGCTGGAATGTATCGTTCCACTTAAATGAGCTTTATGTAAAACTGCCTCCATGTTTCGCCGTCAGTATGCTTACATGTTGTATATTGAGGTATTTTGAGCGAGATAGTTCCCTAGTCATAATGGAGACCATATTCGAATCGTACGTTTTAATTTAAGCAGCTGTAGGAATCACGAATTTTATACAAGTTAAAGTTTCTAGCTTTACTTTTTGGAAATGCGACTCATGAAAAAGAGAACTCACTTTGTTTTTTCCACACACTGTTTTATTGTTTTCGACCATGGTTTCGACAAAGTTTCGTCATCGTCATCGACCTCGATAACGACAAAACTTGGTCGAAACCGTGGTCGGAAACAATAAAACAGTGTGGAAAGTACAGAATGAGTTCTCTTTTCATGAATTTAATATTTCATAACTAACATTGCTATTAAATACTTTTATATGACTGAAATTCTAAAAAATTAAATCATGTCTATATCTATGTATCGCATATGCGATACATAGATATTATGATATTATCGCATATGCGATACATAGATATTATGATATTATCGCATATGCGCTACATAGATATTATGATATACACATGTATTCAACTCGACTAATTTTTTTCACTCCACAACGGAAGTGTCTTTTTGTGATACTGAAAAAAAACTACTACGGTGACAATATAATTTATTTTCAAAAATTGTCGAGGGAACATAAAACAACGCTCTTTTTAATTTTTTGACGACATCTAGGTGTTAGAAATTCCTCTTTTTTTTTTTAAACAAGGTCCCTCTGAAGTGCGTACACGCTTCGTTTCCCACGTGAATGGGGTGGAATTTTTCAGTAAAAATCTCGCGAAGTTGTTCGGTAAGGGGCTGATGTTTTGGTGTCTTGGGAAGGGTGAGATATATTTTTTCATTAAATTGAGACCAAATTCATCGATTTCCTGTTGTAATGATATTTCGCCGTGACTACCTTCAATGAGGAGAATTCATTTATTTATTTGACAAAAAAGATCACATAGAGCATAAAGCCGTTTTACAGTGAACATGTAGCAAACAAAAAAGGACACAAACGTAAAAAATCACAACAAGAAGGAGGTAACAAATAATAATGCGACCTAGGGAGATAGTAGAAATTACTTTTTTTGGGAATGGCAAATGGCTAGGTAAGCGGAGACAGAAGATGGGATGAAAGGGTCAATTTTCACGGGAAGGGAATTTACAAGAGAAGAGAGGCGAAAAATGAGGGAGCGTTTGGTAAAGTGATAATCTGGGAGTAGGGATATGGAGCAATGAGCGAGTTCTGGTGTGTCGGGAGGATATTCTGAAATTTATCAAGGAAACACGGTCGGGGCTGTCAATGGTTGAGTTCACTGTGCTATAGATAAGTTTAAGATCATAATAATAAACTCGTTTATTGTTCTAGGAGTGAACTCCTTTGGAACATAGAAATGAAATACAGTGGTGTGCAAGACAATTAATATGTGAATAAGCCAATCAGGAAACAAAAAAGGGAAGTTGTCATATGAATTGCTAACAATAGAAATATACAACATTATCATTTAGCAATGTAGAAAAAGAACTGAATTTCTTCTTCTAACAGAAAAACGAACATTAAACATATCATTAAACAAATAACACAACTTTTAAAAAGAAAATTTAGCTTAACAAATGGAAAGAAAAAAAATGAACTGAATTGCTTCTTCTTACGCAACAATGGACATTAATCACATCAATGAACTGATAAATGAGTTACATGGTCAGCATTCATGGTCAGCATTCCGGAAAGTAAGTGTGTGATAATCTTCCTCTTAAATATTACCAGTGATGCACTGTCTTTTACCAGTTTAGGCAAGTCATTCCACAGCTTTGAGGCAACAACTGTAAACGATTTCTGGACTGTAGCTGTCCGGAACTGGGGGTGGATACAAATTGATGAAATTTCGGTGAAATACCTGAAAGCCTCAACCGCATCTGTGATTCCAGCTCTACTTGATATTTTCAACTCGTCCCTCATATCTAGCACATTTCCCGCAGTTTGGAAATCATCTTTGATTCGACCGATCAGTAAAGTTAAAACTCCTACTCCTCCAGGAGATTATCGACCTATATCCATCCTCTGCGCCGCCTCAAAATGTCTAGAAAAGGTAGTTTACACACAGGTAATTGATCATCTAACCGCTCATCAGTTATTAGACCCATTTCAGTCGGGTTTTCGTAAGAACTACTCGACACAGACAGCCTTAATTAAAGTCACTGAAGATATTAGGTACGCCATTGATAAAAAGATGGTGACAATATTGGTCCTGTTTGACTTTAGTAAAGCTTTCGATAGTGTAAACCATGCCCTTCTCCTACAAAAAAATGAGAAATCTCAAATTTTCAAGTTCATCCCTTAACTGGTTCTTTTCCTACCTAAATGGACGTCGTCAATCTGTCAGATCGGTTTTAAGGAAGATATAATCAAGTTAATTGACCGAGAGTGAGGACAAGACATCATCAGAGGGTAGGTTGTGGAGATTTGGCGCTCTATTTTTAACAATACCTGCGAAGAAGTTGGGGATATGTTGCAGGGATTTGACATTAGAACGGCTCTCAATGTATGTTCCCCTTCTCTCCTTTTTTTACTTTCCTTAGGTGGCTGCACGCCCAAAAATAGAATCCTCGTGTAATTTTTCTCCCATCATAGCCTTTCAGTCGGGGTTTTTGAAGACCCGAGTTATTGTTTGTACCAACTGCTCTTGTTTTTCGAGTTTCTCTCTGTGGTTGATATTATAGTGGCATAAAGTGGCAGGCGCTCCGTAATATATCGGACCGCGGGGGAACAGCTGGACCCTTTGGCCTTTACGAGCAAATGGGGCGTAAAACGAGAGAATATGAGCGACGAATTGCCCGGGTTTTGGGGGGGCGGGAATGGATGGGGGATGTTATTCCATTGTTCGTGGACTAAATAGGCCGCCGCTAAGTGATCTCGGCTGACACGACGCGACATTAATCGTTTTCGTGCAGCCCCGTTTCCTCGGGAATGCAGCTCGAGAAAAAAACTTTGTCATGTGTAGTCGGTAAACGGCGGCCGCAATATTAGTTTGTCCGTGAGACATCTTCCCCTTTGTGTCAGCGCTCCATTTTCTAATAAGGGAAGAAAAGTTTTTGTGTTGTTGTTGCCGCGACGTAACTGTGCAGTCAGCTGTTTCCTAAATTAAACCTTGTGCCACTGTTCCTTGAATTGAACTACTTTCTTAAGGCCCCATTGCACGGTACATTTTATCATACAAACCGATGTATGATGGATGGGAATGGGAATAGGATGGGAATCGCTATCGCAGCGTAGATTGAATTATAGGCTTAACCTCCTAACTAAATTTCAGGAAAATCATTTCACTGACGACGTAAAAAACGTACTATTAACCCCGTCGTACTACGGCAGATTAGATCGCGCCAATAAAATTAGAGAGCTAGATTGTAGAACCGATAGGTATAATATGTCATTTTTTCCGCGTACCATAACAGCTATGATCATTATCATGCATTGTGCGAATAGTGAGATTAGCTAGAATGTAGATCTTTCTCTTTGTATTCTCTACGTTCTTATTTATGCATGATGTAAATATTGATGTTCTTATTCATGCATGATATTCTGAATATGTGGTAGTAGTCTTTGGATCCCTTGCATATTGGAACGATTGAAGATAGAATGTTTCTTGGGTATTATATTTTTTAATTGGCGCTTTGCATGTGTGGTACGCGGGTTTCAATGTAATTTCGGTGTTCTACCGTATCATTCATGCATGCCTGGTGTGGAAGCACCCCCTGCCACACACCCTTTGGGTGGCTTGCAGGGTATGACGTAGATGTAGATGATAGGTTGTGCGAGAAAATGAATCGAATCACAATAGGCTCCATTTCCGGTCATTCAGACAATCATACAATTGGCCGCTTGTCACGGTACAATTTTCCCCAATGAAAGATTTCACGCATTTGTTTGTATACACGATAAAATGTACCATGTAAAGCAACCTTTAACATACTCATTCATCGTTGGTCGTTCAATGCTAAGATAACAGTAGTTGACTGCACCCCTCCACCCTTCCCTATCTTATGCTTTTCCCCTTACTTTCTGGTATCTCTTCCTCTGTATACCTTCCTCTTTATTTGGTCCATGAACTTATTCCTGGGTCTTCCTCTGGGGGATTTTCCCTCTGTTTTATCTTCAGTTACGTTCTTCACAAAACCATTGTGTCTCAAGGTGTGTCCAATCCATCTCGTTCTTCGTTCCTATGTGGTGCTCCACATGCTGCTTTCCTCTTCTACTCTACTGTACTTTTCATCAGTTCTTATTTTGTCTGTCCATTTTATCTTCATCGTCTTCCTCCAGCACCGGGTTTACGAAGGCTTTTATTCTGTTCCGTTCGGTTATTCCAAAGGTCCTTGCTTCCTATCCATAGAGTGCCACGTTCCACACGAATGTTTATACACACTGTTTCCTGGTTTGTATTCCTATGTGCTTTGAACTCAGCAGTAGCCTTTTTTACCACTCACGCTTTCTTAGGCCGGTATTCATAGTCCTCAATAATTACAGATTCGTTTCAATCTGTGGCCGGTATTCAAAGTCCTCAATAATTACAGATTCGTTTCAATCTATGATTATATCTCTAATTAATTACAGTTTTCTATTTATACTCGTTAAAGAATCAATGATTCATCAACCGTTGATTCTGGAATCAGAGATTCGTCAATCTCTGATTGTTGTGTATTCATAGTCGTCAAATGTCCATTGTTTATAATTCTAGTATTCATAGTCAAGCAAACTGTAATTATTTGGCCAAATAATCATTGATTCGTGAATTAAGCTCTCGACCGTAATTAATTAAGAGTTTTTCCTTTTCGGACGTCGGTAGTTTTGTGATTGTTTACGATATATTCGTCTGTTTACGTTCCAACTGTACAATTTTATACGGTGCTAAAGGCATAGAATACTCGATATGACCGTCTCGAATTGATTAGGATTATCGATTACGTTGAATTGATTAGGATTTCCGTGCAATGGAATTTCGTTCGGAAAAATTGGCGTATGTGATTTCCGACGACGATGTTCCAGCGTATCACTAAAGGCTGCGAAAAACACACATTAGGGATCCAAAAAATCCACTGAATTATTACTCACATGGGGAGGCTACGTACCCTGACTCGCCGATTTGAATGCCGTATTTTCTATGTCGCGCACGAGGTCAAAGGCTAGTTCGCCTCGGACTTCCTCAAACGTATCCTAGGTGTATTGTAATTAATCTGTTTATAATCTGCAATATCCGTCCTTAGTATAAACAAGCTGGGAAAATTTACCCTCGCTAGGTTGGTCTGGAGCCTCACATCGCCCGTCTCAATCGCCCTCAAAGACACTTTTATTATGATTATAATTATCGCTCGTAAATCCTAGTGGAGCAAATGTCGTAGAAGTTAGCGTCACGGACTCGAAAGTGAAGGGTCGGTGGTTCGAGCTTTCGAGCAATTTTTTTTTCCTTCTTCATATTCACGATCAGATAAGAAATTTTTCGTCGGAGTTACACATCATATGATAGGACTTCTCCTCGCTTATTTTCTCGTGATGCTTTCCACAAAATTCGAACTCCAGTTTGAATCTTAAATGGCAAACGGCCTCACTGGGGTCTGGTGATGGACCGCCTATGATATACGTCAATCTCTGTTTAAAATCCGTAATCTAACTTGCTGTAACAATAGACGTGAGAGTTGACAGACGAAGAGTTTAATAGAGGATACCGATTCTCAAAACCCGTAGTGATCGAGTATATTCTTCTTAGAACTGATGTTCACATTTCGACACTTTCCGCGAGGACTGACAGTTCCTCTTGTGCTACTATGGCTCATTGCTTTGAGATTTTACGCTTAGGCATCAATATTAAATTGTTGAAATCATATTAAAAATTAAAACAAATATATCACAGCGGTTTTTAATCACGCAGTATTAAAAAAATCTCCATGCTGAATTTAACATCGGCCGCAATTGCCATGAATGTTTTACTCGTAAGCTATTATCAATTGCTACTAATTACTTATTTCAAATTTTCTTTATCGAAAATGATCAGTTATAAATACTGCTACTGCTACTCTTCGTCTTCTGTGGTGTTTTACGTACATATGTTGGGATTGCTAGTTCAATATCGCAGCCAACGGTGTCCAGAACTATGAAACCTATAGCTAATCTTTTGGCTGTCCAAATAGTTGACACCATCAGACCGCTTGCACCTTAAGATGTTCAGGCGACGAATTGGTGATTCTTTGTGAGAATTGAAGAAAGAGGAGACCACACAGGAGACCACACAGAGGAGGTCGGACAATTCCTGACGTCAAATAGCACTCGCTATGCGTGGAATTCTCTCGGGATTCCCTTTGGGTTAAAATTTTGGCTGCTGCCTAAAATTTAACCCGGTGGGAATCCCGAGAGAATTACACGCATAAATTTCGCAGGGAAAGTACAAAATCATTTATTAAGCACACGCTACATCATCAACACTTGCCGAAATACGAGTTACTGTTTGTTGATTTCCCTAGTAACGCCTTCATTAACGTTGAATAATTATAAGAAATAATTCTAATGTAGGCACGGTTAATTCATTTGTATCAAAAAACATTGCCAATACATTTTTTATTTCCTTTTTCAATATCCAGTTAATAAAATCAACTTGAATAAAAATTTAACGATACCCAATAAATGTTTTGCCTCTTCAATTTCTCATACCACCCAAGAGTAAACATACATCCAATCTGTAATTCACCAATTACAGATTATCCTAAATAATTAGAGATTCATGAATCAGCGATTCATGAATTGGAGATTGTTTACTGTCTATGGCCGGTATTCATGTACGGGATAAACAATCAATGATTGCTGAATCTACGATTATTCGTCAATCTTTGATTATTTGATTTATGTATTCATAGAGTTTATTTTTATTATTAATATTCTACAGTATTTTACACAATCTCCATGCTGAATTTAACATCGGCCGAAATTGCCATGAATGTTTTACTCGTAAGCTATCATCAATTGCTACTAATTGTTTATTTCAAATTTTCTTAATCGGTAATGATCAGCTATAAATACTGCTACTCTTCGTCTTCTGTGGTGTTTTACGTACGTATGTAGGGATTGCTAGTTCTGTTTCGTAGACAACTGTGTCCAGAATTCTGAAACGTATAACTAATCTTTTGGCCGTCCAAATAGTTGACACCACCAGACCGCCTGCATCTTATGATATTCAGGCGGCGAATATGTGTCTTTTTGTGGGGATAGAAAAAAGAGGAGAACACACTGATTTTCGGACAATTCCTGACATTAAACAGCTCACGCTACATTATCAACACTTGCCGAAATACGAGATTACTGTTTGTTGATTTCCCTAGTAACGCCTTCATTAACGTTGAATAATTGTAAGAAATAATTCTATTGTGGGCACGGCTAATTAATTTTTATCAAAGAAACATTGCCAATCCTTTTTTATTTTCTTTTTCGATTTGCATTTAATTAAATTACATACTCAACTTGAATAAAAATTTAACGATACCCACAAAATGTGTTGTCACTTCAATTTCTCATACCACCCAAATTAAACAAACATCCATTCTGTGATTCATCAGTTACAGACTATACTAAATAATTAGAAATTCATGAATCGGAGATTGTTTACTGTCTATGAATACATGAATTAAGTAATTAATGGTTGACGAATAATCGTAGATTCAGCAATCATTGATCATTCATCCCGTCTATGAATACCGGCCTTAGTGTAACTTCTGCATTCTGCTTTTCTCTCCTGCATACTAGGATTTCAGTCTTCGTCTTATTTATTTTAATGTTCTTTTGTTGAGAACTTGTTCCACTGCGTTTTTTGACCTATGAAGTTCATCGCAATTCACAATTACTATGGGTTAGGCATCGTCTGCGAAGAGGAGTATGTTTATTTCTTCTCTGGTAATCTCAGAATGCAGAGTATTGTATACATATTTCTTGACTGAAAAAGCAATCTATCATGTCTCCACAAATTTTGTCTACGCACCATAAATCCTCCGCCACCGAATCGGTATATAAGTCAAAAATGCCCTTAGATTAATCAATTAAATCGTATTTTTAATAAAAAAAATTTGAATCCTCGTTAGCTTGTGAACTCTAATTACAACAATATGACGTGAGTCATATTATTACAGAATGTTTGATCACGTCAGTTGAAGGGTTTCTCTGAGAGACGGTTATGAACTTGCATGACAGAAGGAAAGCGCCTTTTCATTTGTGTAAGAGTTCCCATGAATGATACTTTTTGCCTGAGCGTAGGAAAAATATTTATAGAAAGGACTGCATTCGTGATTCATTTTCGAATCTTTCCTATGCATTTTATCTCAATTTAACACCATAGATAATAGGGTTGATGGCATCCTCTTTGCGGACATTTTTTAAACATTCCAGGATTATAATTCAACATATATTTTGGCACCAGTTTATGATGTATTGGGGTAATTATTTTAACGGACGATGTGTATTCGTATTGCGGTTAACGCTCGTTAAACTGGTCCAGCGATTTTCCGTCATGACTCGCTTCCCAGACGTTCAACAAATGTCATTTATGCTTCGTTATAAACCTTAAACATTGCATTTCCTTGACATGCCTCTTTTTCTGCCGTACTTGTACAATTAGAGCTTTCCAAAGAGTTCGTAACGCGCGTTTCTCTAATATATTTCAACTGCGCTCCGCGCCATATTGCCGAGTTTAAACACTGTCCACTAGAGGGATAGCTCATGATTTCACCTATTATATATTACGCACCCGTACATGTAATATAAAATATCAAGTGGCGGGTTTGGTAATATAATAATAAGCGGGGTTTAAGGTTTAATTTCTACATTAAATTACACATTGTCCGCACTGTAACAAGCCCGGAAAAATAAACAAAATATCGCGTAATCGCGGTGTATCACTGTAATCTCATGTGAAATTCACCAGAGCCATCTACATGCCGCCACAACAACTATTAATTGATAATTGTTGCTATTGCTTGATAATTGTTGTGGCGGCATGTAGATGACTCTGAAATTCACAACACCGCTGCGCCACCATAACCTGCAAAATGGCCTCCGCCGAAAACAGCATTTCCAGAATGTAACAACTTCTAATATCCGTCATTTTCAATCTGGGTCATGGATCATAATTTTGTTTGCCAAAAAAATTTGCATTTTGTGCTCATTGCTTCTTTTATTTATTCTGAAAAACATTGATATTTAAGGGTGGAACAAAATGTTTATCGTTGGACCTGTTTCACGAACATTTACCTCACATTGCTAACATGAACCTGATAATTATTCCATTTTTTTTCGTTTCAATCGTGATTATCTGAATGGCCGAGCACGTCTGGGCAACGTTTACTTTCGAATGAAATGTTTTTATGCTTCATTATTCACTCCAATCTCTGCTTTAGCTCGTTGATCATGATAAGAGTGTTTATATTGAAATTGGATATTTTCTCTTGAGCCCGTAAGGCCTGAAATAAATTGTAATGATAAATGAATCATTAATTTATTTTAACTCAACAGCTTCAATCGTAAATTATCTACCCGAATCCTGGAACCATTTCACGTATTAAATCGCGATTTCTACTTTAAAAAAGCTAAAAAAATTCCTTCTTTATTACAAGAGGAGGAAATTATATTTTATTGGCGGATATGTTAATAAGCGTCGCACTCCTGTATTGGCTGTAGGGTGTTCTTTTATGATCGTTATGAAGCCATCTAGTCATTTGACTGGGAAATTTAAAAAAATAATAGGATAATAATATATCATCATAAGAATGATTTATTTACTTTCCAGAATACTATTTTCAAGTAACAATTCTTGGTACATAAAGTAGACATCTTTAGGTAGTCTAAGAAGAAACTGATTTGAGAACTTCACAGTAATAATAGGATTTTACTGGAATGGCATTAAGGGAGTATAATAAACTTGACCCAATCAACTAATTATCAGCAAAAAATAGAGACAAAAAACATAATAGTGACTGTACACAATGATATTAAATAAATATTCTGCATCTGACTGAGTGAATAACCATAGTATATCAATTTTAGTTAAATTAATTGTGTTTGCTTTTATGTTAACTAGTAGGAGATTGTTTACTTTTGGATCTTGCGAAACATTTTTGGAAGAAAGTTTTCTTTGTTTTGAAAAGTGTAACATAATATATATCTCGTATAGAGTTGTAGATTGAACACAGTATTTATGTAACATGATGGTATAGTTCAAAATACACAATTTACCTAACTATCTCATCCCAAGGACTACAACCTTAACGTGGTAGCAGGGTTTGTGAGCTCCGATGACCCCTAGAGATGAACGGGCAGGAACAATACTCCTGGTAGAGCCAACCATGGCATATAGGTCGAAGGTCAGGAGACATGGTAGTCCTCGCAGCGTCTGTTCCTGAGTGATACCCCTGTGTGGTTGCCTCTCGCGTTATTGTGTCACGTAAAACACTCATATGTGATGACAACGGAATGACATACTCAATTCGAATCCTTGAAATTATGGACCGCACTGATACGGAAATGAATCCCGGCAACTAAGGGAATCGGCTCAGTGGACCGGGTGTCGTGCCCGGCATCGGAGGGTATTTATTCTTTTTCAAATCTGTAGAATATATCTCAGAATAGTCAAAAAAGAACATTGTCGAAGAAAATATATGCTCCGTTGAGAGAAAACTCTAAGGAGTATTTATACTTCGGGACTCGGCCCAGGCCGGGTGTCGTGCCCGATACTAGAGGGAGCTTATTATTTTTATTTATTTATAGAATATACCTCAGAATAGTGTCAGGAGAGTAATGTTGAAAAAATACTTTGCTCCTTTGAGGGAAAACTGTAAGGATTATTTGCCTCAAATTTTACCTAAAAACCCACAACATAGAGGGGCATTAAGTGCTTATATGTAATGGCACAATTGATGGCGTCGCTCGTGAAGGAACCCTTAAAAAAGAAAGAGAAGGGAGCACAGAGGAAGTAACTAAGTAAACATTTTTACAATTTTTACAAAATTTATAAGTTTTTTCACGTCGGTGGCACAATGTGGACACCTGAACATGATTTTGCTTAAAATTTGACGCTGAAACTAAAAGAGAATTGAAAATTTGAATTCGTTAAAAAAAAGAATCGGATTCGCGTGCCCCATTGGCTTTAGCGTACTGATATAATTTTTTTCCGATATGTTTTTCACTCTTCCAGCGCCGCGATTTTGCGAAAGAAAACATTCTGCGAAAGGCTCTTCTTATTTTTATTTTTTTTCCCCGAGCAAGCAGTTTTCATGCTTCAGTAATTACGGGACATCTCATTAGAGGGCGCTCGGGCGTAAATAAATCCCTTCCTAGGGCTTTTAATGGACCGTGGACGAGAATCTGGAGTGGGGAGGAGGCTAGAGAGAGAGATTAAAGTGACGGACGGACGGGGCCTCCGCTGTCAATCACGCGACGTAGACGGATAGTGGGCGGACGCACTCCTTCGTGTTTTGAATGACGCATTTCGACTGACGGGAAAAAGTGATCGGGTTTGCTAGTTCTAGGGCGTATGAGTGAGGGAATGGATGGAAATGAATAATCCCAACTTGAGAAATTTAGACTATTCTTTTTTTTTTCAAAAACTCCAAAATCGGATAAGCTGTAAATACTTAGAAGTCCATTTAACTAAGAATTTAGGATTGGGTTTAAACGTGGAACGCGTTGAAAAAAAAATTTTTCGAAGGGAACTTGTTCCTTTTAAAGCTATATACTATACCTATCTCTGAAGAGTCTAAAAGCCTACATTTCTATTGAATAGTCTACATATGTAGATAAAATGGACGGACAAAATAAGAAATTATGAAGTGTACAGAAGAGTAGAAGAGGAAAGGACCACATGGAACCAGGGGCGGATCCAGGTATAAATTTTGGGGGGGGGGGGGGGGAACTTCCCGGAACGGCCGTAGCAAGTAGGGAGGGGGGGGGGTTGAGGGGTGAAACCGATTTCCTGTGTCAGGGATAGAATTAGAAGACGGATACAAGTACTATAAGGATTTCAAAACCAATATCCGACAATATCATCAATGGATGAGAAATTGCTCCAATAACTATCATTTTAATAACAAATAATGGAGAGATTGTGTACCTACTCCGAGGCCACATA
This sequence comes from Ceriagrion tenellum, assembly GCA_963169105.1. Taxonomy (NCBI): domain Eukaryota; kingdom Metazoa; phylum Arthropoda; class Insecta; order Odonata; family Coenagrionidae; genus Ceriagrion; species Ceriagrion tenellum. The sequence continues at coordinate 84,887,000 of OY720642.1, read as the reverse complement.
TGAATAGTAGGTTACACAGTAACATCCATCTCAATCTATCTAGATCATACCTTCTAATTCCTAAGGCTCTCAATAGGTAATAAACCAGAACAGTGTAACTGTAAATTAACAGTAAAAGATCCACACAGCAGAGAAAAGGCTTAAGGAAGCAGAGAAAAGGATTAAGAAACATGCATTAGGATACATATGTATAACATGCATTAGGATACATATGTCGGCCCCGGTGGCGGGGGGGGGGGGTTAAAGTCCTCGCCCGCTAACCCGGAGGGTCGCGGGTTCGAGTAGCGCCTGCGTAGATTATTATCTGCCCAGGACATGGGTGTTTCTGTCTCTTCCGTTGTTACTGTTATCCACCCGACGTAAATCAGCACATTTTGCTGTATTCGGGTAGTGAAGGTAAATGAAATAAATGAATATGAATTAATCAGCTATATTACCTGTCAACTAAGATATTTCAAATTCTAAACGCAGTCATTGTTGTCTCTTAAGTCAGATAGGGACAAAAATTCGTACTTTTCGCACGCGTTAAGTGACTATAATAAAACCGGGGCTCCACTTAAAACATTCCAATTATACTCGTTATGAGTACTCTGAACTCTACGATTTAATTAAATATAAATAAATAAAACTACAGGAAATGTAAATTTCTCTAACGAGAACAAATATGAGGTGGATATCGTTTGATACAATGGGAAGAATGGACCTGTAAAGGCTGCTTCCAGGAGACAGCCTATTTGTAGTGTTGTCCACACTCTTCTGCCATCTACTTTCTATTATAACTGCTTTCATATTTCTCTATTTGTACATTCAGCACGAATAATTACACTTTGGATCACTTCTCTTTAAGCTAAAATGGCGCAAATTTGTTATCCGATAAACAACAAAATAACGCCGACAACGGCATCCATTATTGTTTTTAAGCAGTTGATTTTCAGTCATACGAGGATGTTGGAAAATTTTAATTCCTCTGTGATGAAAGGAATATGTTAAATAATGCTTATTTTGAACGAATTATATTACTACTTGAGAAATTCGGAATAGGTGTGTTTCTAGGGCGACACTGAGAATACCATTTTGATGCCACACTACACCTCTATATCCGGCAGATTCGATATAAAATGAGAGATACAGTGCCGAACAGATTAGTGATCAGAGAGATACAATGCAGAACAGAGTACAAAAATTCGTTTTTTTACACGTACATAAAGTGACCATAATAAAAACGGAGTACCACTTAAAACACTCCCATAATACTCTTCACCTCCGAAAACCTGTTTTTTTTACATTTTTTCACGGATGGTGTCCTTACACTCACTGCCACACGCCCATGTGGCGGCTCGCAGGGTAGTATGTAGATTTACTTTACTCAGGTCCATGAATATATATATGGATAGTTGACTCCTCGCCAAAAACTGTTGCCATTAATTCCGTATACAAACAACTTTTTCGATTGAGTCGCCGTCTAGTGATGAAAGACGGCAGTTCAAATGTAAATACTGTCTACGGATCGTAAATAATCAAGTTTTACTGATTTTACTTACCAGTAATCATAATGCAGTGGATAAAAAATCTAGTACTACACGCGGGACGTAATTACACTATTTTATAATATTGTCCCGTCTACAAATATATTTAATTCCTCTTCAAGTTTAATTACACGAATGCACAATTAACTTCTTAGCACTTCGTGAATGTCGTTCCATGGAAATTTAACTATAACACGAGGTGAAAAAAGTGGAATGAATTAGAATACGGATACAAGTACTGTAAGGATTTCAAAACCTAGATCCGACAGTATCATCTATGGATGAGCAATTGCGCCAATAACTATCATTTTAATAACAGATAAAGGAGAGATTGTTGTACCTACTCCGAGGCCACACATGAATAGTAGGTTACACATTTACATCCACGTCAATCTATCTATATCCATCCTATCTATACATCTATCCATATCATCATAATCCTTTCACCCATCACTGAGAAGGTTAAGTGATAGATACGGTTTTGGAGAGCATTTGAGACCCATGTAGAGCATTTGTTGTAGTTGATCTGCAACCGTGAGCGTAGATAAGTTGACCACTCTCGGTTGGAACTAAATCCGCTGGGGATGTTGGATTTTGGCTTTAGGCGTTTTTTTTGGGGTTCTTGAGTTGATAAAGTGAAGTAATTTTGAAGTAGACGTGTAGGTTTTTGTTGCGATTTTACAAACGCCTTGTCTCGTAACATTGGCCGAGAACAGCCACTTAGCTTTCAGCGTTTGAGTTGAAATATGATCCCCCAGCAATGGGAGGGGCCTACCCTTAAAATTGTTTGAAAATGCCGATAAATATACCAGAATATATCGATTTTTTTCCTGAAAGTTCGGCGAAAGTTTGTCCCTCAAATTAATTTTATCAGTGTATGTCGAAAATTAGTATTAACAGACCGAAGTCTACACATCTGAAAAATAGTTAAATAATCATCCCGAAGAAGAGGAGAAAACCCATGAAGGGTCGTAGCGCCAAACGAAAAAGAGGAAAAATAATGAAGAGAAGAAAAAAAGCAGGTGTCATATTGATGACAATTGTTTTGTGAAAATATTGCAGAAATTGTACACGAAAATTCATTACATGTAATACAACCGGCCCATTCGCTCCGTTGGTTAGAGCGTCGTGCTAATAACGCGAAGGTCGCGGGTTCGATCCCCCCATGGGCCATTTGTTTTTTAACCGAGTGAGGGTGATCGGAGAGTTGTCAAATATCGTATGTCCATTGATATGTCGGTGAAGGTATTTATTTCTTATTTTCCGTCATCATAATGAAGAAAACGTTATAACATTCAACAAATTCAAGAAGCGGGGAGTTTCCTGTCGATGTCGATGGCAGATAACGTTAACTACACTTCGGTTGAGGCTGTGGACGTAATCTACATCTACGTAATACCCTGAGCCACCACGAGGATGTGTGGCAGGGGGTGAAGATCACCAAACATGCACTATTGACTAGCAACTAGGATATTTAATGAAGGCATGCTAGATAATAGGGTCACATGGTTAGTATCTACATAATAAGAAAGGGATTATTGGTTGTTATTACATGCATCATGCACTACAGACTACTCTAACTATATTTCACCTACCTATCCCTTTGCTACGCTGCCTATTGCTCTCTCTTATTGTACGCGGGAAAAATGACATTTTAAATCTATCGGTACAATCTATCTCTCCAATCTTGTTAATATGATCAAACCTAGCATAATACGCAGGGGTTCTCTATATTTATCTAACGCCATCTGTGAACAAATCGGTTTCGAATTTACCATAAAGGTATAACCTAAATTTTAACCTGCGTTCTGATAGTAATTCCCATCCTAGTTCTTCTATTAAACTCGTAACACTTATACAATTATCATAACGGCCTTTAACAAACCTAGCGGATCTCCTTTGCACGCGCTCTAATTCTTTTATCATACCTTCCTCGTACGGATCCCATATACTAGCGGTCTAGATGTACGTTGGGCAGAAGCAGTCAAGGCTGTAGCCTCGTGGAGTTCGTTGCCTTGTGCCCGCCTTTGTTTGCTTTTTTATAGTTTTTACCTAAGGTAGGACCTGCATGATGCATGAAAAACCTATCGAAAAAAAATATTTCTGATTTTTGTAACTAATAGCTTAAACGTTTGCGTACAAAAATTTTCCATTTTGTGTTCGTGTTGATATTTTCAGCGGAACTCTTGTGAAAATCGCACGACGTGCAGCTGGCTGATAGTAAATCACCGAAGTAAATCACCGAATATTAGTTTATCACCAATACTGTCTTTCCTCACGTTTTGTGGAGAGTGGTATAATGCACAGAAACTGACCGCAAATGCGGCCGGGAAAACCACGAAATTATATATCTGCTAATGATTGGCCACTCTTGAATAAGTAGTGCTTTTTCAACAGTGGCCACTTTTTAGATGTAACTCAAGGATTTTCATTGTTTGCGCGGTTCATGTGCAAGTGCGTGAAGGTATAGACGTCATCTATTCCGTGAGATTATATCCGACTTGGCCCGGAACCACGAGTGCGAACTCAAAAGTCCATCCATCAATTCACTTGAACTGAAATTTTTTCAAAAGAAAGAACGATTCCGGAATGTTATATTTCGTTCATAATGTAACTTTCGTTCCGTTAACGAAACTGAAGCCAAGCCGTACTTAAAGTTTCATTCCGAACCGAAACTATCGTCAAAAAGAATGCATATAGTTTTGTTCCGGAACTAAACTATAAGCTTGATTTCGGTTTCGTCTAACATCCCTGATAAAAGGACCTGGCTGAAGTGCGTGTGTCCTCCGCTGAAAAATGGTTTAATAATCATCTCGTAGAAGAGGATAAAACCCATGAAGGGTCGTAGCGCCAAACGAAAAAGAGGAAAAATAATGAAGAGAAGAAAAAAGCACGTGTCATACTGATGAAAGTTGTATTGTGAAAATGTTACAGAAACTGTACAGGCGTTTCGGCTCTCGCCGCAGGATTACAACTCCCGTCCCCGGTTTTCAAGCTCTCGCTTATACCCAGGGACTTGGAAGAGGTGGAAGGAAGGGATGGGAAGGGAAGGTTAGCGGAACCGCAGCCCCTTCGAGGCCGACACCAATGAGGCGGATTGAGGTCAAAAGGACCTCAATCGTGCGGGCCTCCGCCTCCCCGAAGTGCTCGTATTAGTTTGGTTACCCAAGCAACAGAGACGAGTAGCCGTCGGTTTTGCTTTTGGTAAAACCTACCGCACTTCTTTGCGAACCGAGAGAGCTCGTTACCCAAATGTTTGGGATTAGGTGTCTCTCTGACTCACTTCATGGGTTGGCGTCGTGCGGTCTGCCGAAGTACGTCCTCGAGTCAGGGATCACCGGACCCATGGAGGGTCAGTTCGGACCAATTCTGGCCAAAGCGTGAGTACATCCTTTCTCTCAGTAGTTCCCGCCAACCCAGAACAGAAATTGTACATGAAAATTCATTGGTTTTAAACAACTGGCCCATTAGCTCAGTCGGTTACAGCGTCCTTCGCGTTATTAGCGCGGCGTATGCCTCGGCCGGGCTAGTTTTGGCTTCTGCCGCAGCCCAGGAGTCTCTTCTCCTCCATTACCCGCCCGGAACAACAGCGCCGCTGAAGGTACAGTTAAAAATACGTTGCTTGGGTTCACAAAGATAAGAAAACAAACACAACCTGTGGCATTATAACACCCTATATGCATCTGTACGATAGTCCTTTGCTGAGATGAAGAATTCAAATTTAGAATAAATTCAAAGCATTTTAAGAAATATCGTCGTACGCCCCATGGATATCGCCTGATTTGCGCCCAATTTACGTCTATTCCACGGTAAAAATAGTTTTGTATTAAGCAAAAAAGGGAAAAGTTGCGACACTCACATGCAAATATTAACCCTCATGTCATATGCGTGCGCGAACAGATTTACTCCCAGTGGAAAAGCAGTGATGTAAAATGAAAGAGTGTTAGACATCTGTCGACGTGTTTTCGCCCGTGGTATACAGCCCCCTAACGTCCCACTTAAGGCCCCCGTAAGGTAGTTTGAGCGAAATATCATTTTACCTAGAAACCAGTGAATCTGGTCTCACTTTAGAGAAAAAAATCGAATATGGTTGTTATTTTGACTAGGGAACTATCTCGCTCAAACTACCCATTTTTAGCCTTATGACCTTTGGATTCTTGATTTTTTCAACCTTTAGTCTCGGGAACTCACAAACGTGAAATATCTCCGATATCTTCTCTGGTCAAAAGATTTTTGAAGTATGCACGAACTTTTAATTTTTTGTGTTATCTGCCACTTGAGGCGATTATCGTGCGTGAAAGGGAGGTCCTCATTTATTAGGGATTCCCTTCCGAATTGAGAAGGAGACACCTCACTAACTCCCTCCTAAATCCCCAATCCTCCTCCCCCGTTCAACCATTTTGAATCCCCCTTGCCCGACTCTCTTTCCTTTTCTTTGGGTCTTTCCTTTTTCCCTCTTCCTCAACCAAACGCCAGATTACCTTTACAATTTATATACCCACAGGACAAGTGTTTCCCATAGATTAACCCGATCTGATCCTAGCCTTCTTCACATTCCTCATTCATTAGGGATTCCCTCCCGAATTGAGAAGGAGACATCTGACTAACTCCCTCCTAAATCCCCAATCCTCCTCCCCTGTTCAACCACTTTGAATCTCCCTTGCCCGACCCTCTTCCCTTTTCTTTGGGTCTCTCCTTTTTCCCTCTTCATCAACCAAACGCCAGATTACCTTTACAATTTATATGCCTACAGGACAAGTGTTTCCTGTAGATTAACCCGATCTGATCCTAGCCTTCTTCACATCCCCCAAGCCCGTACCAACCTCCACCTAAACTCCTTCCTGATCACCGCCTCTAAGTTTTGGAATTCATTACCGTCTCACATTAAAACCCCCTCTTCACTGGAATCATTTAAAAATGAACTTAACCTGTACATAAAACCTGGAGACTTGAGAGGACGCATCATACCCTTTGGTAAGGAAATTTTCAGTCGAAAATCCACAAGATGGCGTCACTCGCACCCGATAGAGGCGTTTTGGCGTCAGGAGTCTCTTACTCCAGGATAACTCTCGCACAAGGAAACAGTCGTCGGTAAGTTTTAGCCAAGTCTCTGGCGCATGAGTACAGGCAGCGCTTATATTAGATCTGTGAAAGAAGACTGAACTAATTGCATCACCGTCCGAGCACGTCATGGCCGACAACCATTCAGGTAGCTTGTCGAAATATATCAATTACAGATTTTATCTTACAACCGTGACGGCTGTTACTTAGCATTCCGATAGAGGAGGGATTGATACATCTATATTAGTTTTAGATATGTCAATAATAGTAATAGTTTTTATAAAAATATACCCTACATCTTGCCGTTTTCCCGATGGTTTAATTATGCTCCGGGATAAAATTTTCATGTTTCAGATACGAGTCTCCCTTGGCAAAGGTCTATTCTTTATACCATAAAAATTTCAAGTTGATGACGTAAGACTTAAACAAAAAATCTGGGGTCGGAAATCATCACAAATCCGACAGGTCGAGCGGGTGTGATGCGTCGCCTTAATCTTGAATCTTGTTGAATTGATAATGTGCATATGTTCGAATATTTTCGTTATATGGTTCTATTTTGGTTTCCCTTAACTATTGTGCTACTACTTGTCCTATTTCCTAATCACTATGTACCATTTGCTATTACTACGTACTATTTACTACTTTTTGAGCAGAGTGTGAAATTGTAAAACAGTTTTTTGCTCTAATGGGTTAATCCCGAGCACAAATAAAGCATTCATTCATTCATTCTTTCCCTTCCTCCTCAACCCATTACGGGCGTCTGAATACGCATTTGACCCGGATATTTTCACGCCCCGTCAGTGAAACATCATATTTAATTTTGTTTCTTTTTTATAATCGTGGAACCCGGAGAATTTTCATTTATAACTCTCTGTCTTCCCCAATGGCGCCCTATTTCTGTATTATCTGCTCCTTTATCTCTCTCGCTTGGATAATGATATTCCAGTCTAAGTTAGCCGGCTAAAATTTTTTCTTTCCAGCAAATACGTGAAGTCGCTTAACGCGTTAGTATGTTCGTAAGTGTTGTGTCCTCAGGAACAAACCATCTCGAAATAACTATTTACCACGGTTTTCGTTATAGTAAATCAGGGTTTATTTATTTACCACCTGTGCCTTACAAAAGCATTGCAAATTTTCCCGTACTGTGTACTTCGCTGCCAGTTATTCTCCCCAGGGTGCCCCACTATGCTATGACAAAGCACACACTAAAAACCATCAATACCCAGCTCTCATCATACATAACAGTAAGTTGTGATGCGCGAAGCTGAATTTGTAGTGACTGAATTGAACTGGCTAGACTGAGGCTAGATGAGGGTCGACTATAGTTATAGAAAGACAGACACGGCCTTTCAATATCGGAAAAAAAACTTTTAAAATAATTTATATTTTACGAGGGAAACATGGCAGTTTCTCGTGGTGTCATGTCTTAAGCTTCGGAACTTTTCCCGCAATCGAGAGTCTAATTTGCAATTTTTATGCTCTTGGGCATGAATATATATTATGGATTGGGATCTCGTTGCCAAAAACTGTTGTATAATATTCCATAAATAAACAACTTTTTGGAAAGTGGTGCCGCCTGGTGATGAAAGACGGGAAGTTCAAATGTAAATACAGTCGACAGATTGTAAATAAACACGTCTTACCGGTTTTGCCATGAATATACATTACTTTTTACATACAAGTAATCGTAATGTAGTGGATAAAAATGTAGTAATACACGCGGGACGCAATGATACACTTTTTTTAATATCCTCCGGTCTATAGATATACTTAACCCCTTGAGTGCGGCATGACGTGTTATCACGTCATGGTTTATTTATCTTGGTGCTGATGACGTGATATCACGTCAAGGGTACCGTGAGTGTTCCAGCTTTCACTAGGGGACTTTCACTAGGCCCCCTAGTGAGAGCAAGAACACTTAAAGTACCATGACGTGATATCACGTCATCAGCACCAGCGTAAAGAAACCATGACGTGATATCACGTCATGCCGCACTCAAAGGGTTAAATCCTCTCCAAATTTAATTACACAAGCGCACAATTAACTTCTTAGCACTTCGTGAATATCGCTATACGGAAATTTAATAAAAGTGCGAGGTGACTTCATAAGTTTTCCCAATGGCCATCATTGCAGTGTAGGTGAAAAGGAATGCACTTGCCGCCACCTTGAACAGATTCTTATTTTTCAATCCTATTTTGATTCCTCGTAGACGCATGCCTTTTTTCAACCTGGTACGAAGCAAGTCACTAATCAGACAAGTCAGAATCTGAAACCACAGAGATTTCCTCTTATGACTCATCTCATCTTATTTTGTGCGTCACTTTAGCCATCGCTCAAAATTAGGAGCCTTTAGATACGATGGTCCAAGCATTTAATTTTCTCTTTCGGGGGAGGCTTGTATGTTGAAATAATTGTTTCGGATGCCATGCATTTATCGTCTAATCAGGTCATCATTGAGTGCGAATCTTCATATTTTCCTGGTATGTATTTCCCGATACATCGCTCAGATTGGTTGGTCGCGATGCTTAGAAAGCTTGGTCCGTCTTTTTCTGCTGGATGAAAGATGGCTTGTCGCGTGTTCCAGGTAGTGAAGTAAAAATCACTCACAGCCCGCGCCGCCATTTCGCGTTCTGTTTTTTACGTTTCGGCTGGGACAGGAAGTTAGAGATCCCTGCTGAGCTTGATGGCGAAGAAAGATCGACCGCATTATTGCAAAATAGGTCGGGCAGCTGAGGCATTGGAAATATCAAGACTATTCCGCTCCGCGCGCCCCGAACATTTGGAACGAATCCAAATTCACGCTTGATATCTCGCGGCCCGTCTCCCTGGTGCATCGTTCACGTCAATCATTCTCCAATGGGAAATGCGAGAGGGTGGCTGTTACTTCTGTTTTTACATCCTTTTCTTTAACTCGCTTTTCCGTGGATCCATGGTTCCATGGTTACCACTTCATTTTACCCTACATAGTTACCACTTCATTCGCTCAAATTTATGAATCGAGTGAGAATAGTGGTAACGCCTCGGACTCTCGCCCCTATGGTTTATCTGAGTCATCGATCTGAATCTACTTCCTGCCGAATTATTTTAGTAAACGGTCGTAGGTCTTTACTCTTAGTTGATAAAATGTTTATAAAACACTAGTGGTTTTTTAAACATTTTATTAACTGGGACTAAAAAGTAAAAAATAAATAAAAAAAGAATTTTTAAGCATGCATTTCTGAAAAAAATTATTTAAAAAAACCAAAAAAAAGAAATATCTCAACTCCGTACTAAACAAGAAATAAATAATATTTTCTCTAGTGAGTGAAAAGAGCTCCTATCCTCCTGAGACCCAAACGAGTTTCAGCCATTGAAATTTTAACTTACTTAACATATTTTTCCAAGTATAGAAAACAGTTGGAAGTCATATTTTGGCTATGAAGTCGGTTTCAGGTCCCGCAGATGGCAGCACAAGACTGTTCATTAGGATGGACTTCGAGTCATTTTGCTGTAAAAAAAGGAATCTACGAGATACTTGCCAAAACAGCTGGTGTCAAATATAATGGACACGGGGTCTCCGGAGGCTATAGAGCTTGCGGGCTAACGCAATACTGTTGAAATTTTACTATGTTTTTCATCGATAACTCACTTGAAATCAGCATGCACTGACTTGTTTCATATGCATCTTCCTTGAATACATTGTTTATATTTATTTAAATTAAAAATAATCCGCATTCTCGATTAAAACTATGGAGAAAATAGGTAGAATCCACAACACTAAGTAACCAATGCACATTTCATTAGTGATATTCCTTAAATTTCAAACATGTGGTTGATAGTCTTGCTTTACGTCTGCCAATTGGTCCATTCCGTCGTGATATCCTTAGGAAAGAAAGGAGAGAGGGGGTTTAAACAATATGGTTCATTATTTCTGTTGTCAGGCTGCAGTTTGATGGCGTAGTCCATAGAGCTCAATGGTTTTGACTCACCTAGTCGCGGTTGAATCTCCCTTAAATATCCGACATAACCGACGAGTTGTAACCTGTGATCCTGTGTGAGGTTGACTATATGTAGTTTACAGTCTGATTTTCCAGATCCTACAGACGTTTACTCATGCTTTTTTTGGTCAATATTCGCTTATCCATACCTACATCCTTATACTGTATTGTTTGTTAGGTGTATGCAACTGTAAAGGAAGGCAGGTACTCGGTCGAAAGAGGCGATTTCAGAATGTTGGTATTTTCATCGCCTCTCTGTCATGCGAGCCGGTTGAAAAAAAGTAATCCCTCGGAAAAATTTTGGAGTGGGCCTCAGATCCTTGTGGCTACCGAGTGGAAACTCGACTCTTTTATGAGCTGGAGAATTATTTTCTTTAATGCCTTGAGTGGGTACCAAAATAAAGTCTGAATCCTCAAAAAATAAAGAATATAACCCTTATTTCCTCGTAACGGACGTCGACCCAGTTCTCGCTAGTGTATAGTAGAAGAGGAATGTATTTTTTAGGACAGCCTTGACCTTGAGCTCAACAACGACGCAGTATCCCCACCCGTACCCCGCCCAGTCTCTCTTTGTGACAGCGTTCTATTAGTTCCGTATACGTCATCTAACGCTCAATGCAAAATTCCACCCGTCAAGGCAACCTCGTACGTAAACATCTTCTAGGTTGCATGACACATTCTTCTGAGGAATGCCATGCGGAAACTCGTGTGGTAATGAAACCCGGAGGACCCCCTCAGAGAGTTTTTTGGTGAGTACCATCGGAAGTTCATCTCCGGGCTTTTGGCTATTATATATTTTTAAAGTCCACGGTAATTAAAACTTACTAAAACCTATTATATCTCGATCTGAGAGCCTCAAACTCATTACAAGGGAATTTCCGACAACTAGCATTGATCCCTGATATTTTTCTCGGAAGAACCCTTTTCAGGGTATCTAAAGGTATTCAGGGTACAAGAAAATCATTTTCGTCTGGACACCCCCTATGTACCCCTTTAGGGGTCGATCAGGGTCGGAAGTACTCACTACTAGTAGTGAGTATTTTCCCCCAAGTTTCAGACCGATTGGACCAACGGTTTTGGCCCTATGGCCAAAAAACCCGAAATTTTCGGGAATTTTTCTTAATAACTCCTTTATTTGAAGAGATAAAAATTTAGTTTAAATTGGAAAGTTGATCAGTGAGTGACTGGTTACCCATTGCGTATAAAATTAATCACCACACACCAAGGGTGTGACCCCTACACTCTGGGGTAAGGCATGTGGACTTGGCCAATTTTTCCTCCCGCATCAAATAATCTACTCGTCTTTGCGACAAAGCGAATATTTAACCCACAACAGCCGAAAAACATTCTAATATTAAATATCTATCAACTAATTAACTTAGATAAAATATAACGACACCGTTGAATGCCCTAATTAACCCGAGTCTAACTTAAAGGGATAGGTAGGTGAAACATAGTTAGAATAGTCTGTAGTGCATGATGCATGTAATAACTACCAATAATCCCTTCCTTATTATGTAGATTTTAACCTGTACTATACCGTAGTAACTAATATTCTATTGTAATAACTACTGCAATTACTTGCAATAACTAATAATCTACTGTAGTAACTAATAAACTATGACCCTATTTTCTAGCATGTCTACATTATATATCCTACTTACATAGCAATAGTGCATGTTTGGTGATCTTCACCCCCTGCCACACACCCTCGTGGTGGCTCGCAGGGTATTACGTAGATGTAGATGTAGATGAGTCAAATGATTTCCTCGTCTTTATGTCAAAATGATCAATAGGCCCGCAGCAGACCGAAATGGATAATATCTCGCAATGTTCGTACGTGACATTCGTGCAATCATTGTTTCTACGATTGAATGTATAATATGACCGCAGAAGACTGAAATGTATAATATCTCGCAACCCAGGAAAAAGTCCGTGCGTGGTATTCATTGATGGAATAGTTGACAACATTCGCATAGATTGTTAGGTGCATGGCCTATACTGCATCGACAAACTTGAGCTCCACTCCGGCCTCAAGTTTCAACTTGCTCAGCTGCAACGTAATTTTTTTTTTCACCATTACATCATTCCCGACCACCGCGTCTGACGCATAATCCCTCCTCTTCCCCCTCCTCTTTCTTCGAGGTCGCATTATGCTGTTGTCAATGATAAGCGAAAGGACAACAAACCAGCTATGGAGGTCGCTCGCGCCCATGAGCGTTGTACCATCTGATATTAAATCTAAATAAAGGTGTTGAGGTGAAATAAAACAGGGAATACAAGTTTTCAAAAATTTATTTTTTTCAAAATTTTATTACAAGAACACCAGTCAGCCAGCTTGTGAGCATTTTTCCTGGCACATTGTAAATTACTTTGAGAATGAGCGTCAATTAAACAGCACTCATTTGTTGACAATTTCTTTAAGGATGGGGGCCTCCATTCAATTCCAGATTTGCTACGCAAATGCCCACGGGAAATAGTTTTCTAAGAGAAGCAGCCTTTTCCGCACCCTTTGTGGAGAGAAACTTGAAACGTTGGGTGTATTGTCTCACAATGCTCTCCAATTGCAAATACTCAATATCTCTTTCATATTATGACAAGCTGTGATAGTCATTTTTTTAACCAAGAAGCCTCTCTCGTGAATAGTATCCCAAACAGGAATTTGAATAGCCAGGTATTGCAACAAGTACGCTGAACATCACTAATGGTCAATTCCTTGACCATGTAGCTTTTATCATTAGTGGTAAACCCTTGGAATTCGATAATGGCACTCATCTCATGATGATTTCCCAACTATAGAGTTTTAAACTCCTGATGTCAGGGGTTGAGAGATCATCAATATCCAACTAACGAGGAAATTAATTCCACGTCAGCGGTTAAACATACAGTCACGCACGCGCAAAGGACTTGCACGTACCATTCACTCGATAAGTGACACTTCGAATCTCCACCTCTCAAAATAGACACTACTACCGGATGGTTGAATAGGTAGAATTGCTTATGGCGGTGAGAAATTGCTTCGCGATATCACTTTCGCGCTACAGCCTGCGGAGAGACAGAGTATCTAAATTCGAGAGCTTAATGAGACAGCACCATTCCTCAACGTTTAAGTTAACCAAACTCCCCAGAACTACAAAATGTAATGTACTTTTTACCGAAAAAAGTGTGTAAAAGTTAACGAGCGCGAGGAGAGCGAACCTTTTATATCGCTGAAAAAAATAATCGTATACTAGCTTTTCTTACTTCAGAATACCAGGCCAATCAACATGTAAAACAACGACACTTATGCACGTGGATAAATTGCAAACCAACCTTAAAGTCTCTGACGGGGTCATAGCCAACACACACACACACAAACGCAATTAACACAAAGTACCCCAAAACAGACGATTACCATGAGGGGTGTATGATGGAATTGGGGTGAGGAATCTGTACAGAGCCTGTCCTAACGATTTACTTAAAGCTGTAGAATTCCCCAGATTTTTCAGAAGTTTCTCCGGATTAGTAGAGGCATTCTGAAAAGCAGCCAATCCCTTCTCTGTAAAGAAGCGAAAAATTAAAAAAATAATATCAAAGAGGAAGCATTTATCGATACATGATCTTAGATTATAAAGAATGATAGTTAAGCTATATTCATTTCCTAAAAGTGTTGCGCTTCTCTACCACCCCCTACAAAATCCCACCCACTATACGCAGTTGCGATTGTATAATACATAACTGAAGATCCTTCTCATGAACTAATACAGTTTGCTGAGAATCCGTTGACGAGCGATTACACACAATCTCTAGTCTTCGAACCAAGTTACCGCGCGTTTACTCAGAAGAAAAAATTTTAGAAAAATTATATTAAATTTTTTCTTCAATATTCAATAAATTTATGAGAGCTAATTCAATGTTTTTTCCAGCATACGTTTCCGATATTTTCTTTAAGTCAATAGTGAAGCGGTGATTATCATATTTCATCTTTGTATCTTATTAAACAAAGTTATCTATACTAATTCCTTGTTTTAACTTTTTAACAGATTTTTTCAAAGATTCTCATGTTGAGGTTCCTAATTATTCCACTAAATATGTGAAATAATAAATATCATAATAAATAAATCAATATAAAAGTAATTTTTAAAAAATGTTTTCTATTTTCTCAAAATTCTTTATTGCATCCGCATTATAAGGAATCAAAAGAATCTCGTTCCCTAACGAAAATGCCCCCACAATCATGACTGTGATATAAATTTTTACTATTCTAGAATTAGTTATTATTCTATTATTATCACGCTAATATTGACAAATCTACCTTAGTTATAGTTGGCTACCTTAGTAATTTTGTAAATGAGAATATATTCAATTAGGTACTTTTTTGGCTCTTTGTGCTATTTTCAAGTGGTGAGTGAGTAACGATCGTATCATTAATAGCATGTTCTAAGTGTAATTTAGACTTGTTGAAGGATGTTTTGTTTATTTTTTGTGATGAATGCAGTTACTAACTAAATTTTAAGTGCTTTAGAAATCTCAGCAGTATCACAACTTAGATAGGGAAGTCACAAGTCAAAGGTATGGCCATGAATAAATATTATAGATTTAAACTTTTGGAATCGTTGCCTAGGTAACGTGTT
This sequence comes from Ceriagrion tenellum, assembly GCA_963169105.1. Classification (NCBI taxonomy): domain Eukaryota; kingdom Metazoa; phylum Arthropoda; class Insecta; order Odonata; family Coenagrionidae; genus Ceriagrion; species Ceriagrion tenellum. The sequence goes on along the minus strand of OY720642.1, from coordinate 84,871,822 downwards.
TTCACAATTTCCAAATTTAGTTCCATGAATATATATTATGGATTTGGATATTTGGTATTGTTGCCTAGGCTATGTGTTGCCTAAATTTCCACTTTTAGTTTGCCCAGTCCTTAGCGCCACCTCGATCAGAGTCTTTTCAGTTGTTATTGTAAAGTTACTTTTTAAATGTTAGAGAGGAGATATCTATTATAGAAAATGTGTAAGAGGTTTATGAAACGTTCATCGTGTGCCAACGACGATGTTTGCCAGACTCTGATTCTAATTTGAATGCATTAAGCCCGTTCGGTTTAAATAAAGAATTTAGAATGTCTTATTCAAACAGTACTTGCCTCGTACCAGGCTGCAAACCGGGTATACGTCTACGAGGACTCAAAAATTGGGGACTTGGATTGAAATATAAGAATCAGTTCAAGAAGGCGGTTGGTGCATACCTTTTTACATACAGTACAACGATGGTCATCGGGAATAATCATGAAGTCACCTCGCATTATTATTAAATTTCCGTATAGTGATATTCACGAAGTGCTAATAAGTGAATTGTACATTTGTATAGTTAAATTTTGAGAGGAATTAAATATATCTGTTGACCGAACGATATTAAAAAAGTTTATAATTACGTCCCACGTGTACTACTACATTTTTTATCCACTGCATTATGATTAATTGTATGTAAAACCCATGTTTATTCATGACAAAACCGTTGAGACGTGTTTATTTACAATCTGTCGACTGTATTTACATTTGAACTTTCGTCTTTCATCACTAGGCGGCATCCCCCACCCCCTCTCTCCCGTCCGCCCACCCCACCACCTCCTCCTCATTGGTTCCTAGTTTTAGGCTTCAAACATTTGTCTCCTCCATTGTAAAGTAGTAAAATATATTCAACAGAACCAGGAAGTACCAATATTCGGGAGGCAGACAGCCGAAAGCTCCATGCTCGAATTCCATCATTAAGAGTTTTATTATTATAGATATGAAATGCCTTTATGGGCGAGGTAAGTAGCCAGTAGATTGATCGCTTTAAAAATCGTGCTCAATGGTAAGTTATTTTGGATTTACATGCGTTTATTCTTTAAAATAATCGCTTATCCTGAATCAAGAAAAAATGAAACCACCTCATTGTTTCCCATATGACTAAATTTCGGTGTTCTATACGCAGACCACCAGGATACTCGCTACAGTCCATCTTAAATTTCTCTCGAATCTTTATTCTTGCGTACACTGATTTCAAAATTACACTTCAAATCGGAAAACTCTACTTCTCAATGTCAGCATGGATAAACTTGGGTTCATCGTAAAGTTTGAGGCCTAATAGATGTTAATATACATTGATATCACATCCAAAACACCTATGAGGTTCGTTCCGTAAGTCAATTTGACCAATTTAAGGTATTTTTTGTACGACCTTAAACACCGGATGCGAATATATGTAGGTTAAAGAAACATTATCCATATATTTCGTTATGTATAGACCTCTGGAAATGACCAGCTTAAAAATATCAACCCTGATTAGTATTGCATTCGACATCGATTTAATTATTGGATGTAGTCGCTCAATTATTTTTTCACAATCAGGGTTGATATTTTTAAGCTGGTCATTTCCAGAGGTCTATACATAACGAAATATATGGATAATGTTTCTTTAACCTACATATATTCGCATCCGGTGTTTAAGGTCGTACAAAAAATACCTTAAATTGGTCAAATTGACTTACGGAACGAACCTCATAGGTGTATTGGATGTGATATCAATGTATATTAACATCTATTAGGCCTCAAACTTTACGATGAACCCAAGTTTATCCATGCTGACATTGAGAAGTAGAGTTTTCCGATTTGAAGTGTAATTTTGAAATCAGTGTACGCAAGAATAAAGATTCGAGAGAAATTTAAGATGGACTGTAGCGAGTATCCTGGTGGTCTGCGTATAGAACACCGAAATTTAGTCATATGGGAAACAATGAGGTGGTTTCATTTTTTCTTGATTCAGGATAAGCGATTATTTTAAAGAATAAACGCATGTAAATCCAAAATAACTTACCATTGAGCACGATTTTTAAAGCGATCAATCTACTGGCTACTTACCTCGCCCATAAAGGCATTTCATATCTATAATAATAAAACTCTTAATGATGGAATTCGAGCATGGAGCTTTCGGCTGTCTGCCTCCCGAATATTGGTACTTCCTGGTTCTGTTGAATATATTTTACTACTTTACAATGGAGGAGACAAATGTTTGAAGCCTAAAACTAGGAACCAATGAGGAGGAGGTGGTGGGGTGGGCGGACGGGAGAGAGGGGGTGGGGGATGCCGCCTAGTGATGAAAGACGAAAGTTCAAATGTAAATACAGTCGACAGATTGTAAATAAACACGTCTCAACGGTTTTGTCATGAATAAACATGGGTTTTACATACAATTAATCATAATGCAGTGGATAAAAAATGTAGTAGTACACGTGGGACGTAATTATAAACTTTTTTAATATCGTTCGGTCAACAGATATATTTAATTCCTCTCAAAATTTAACTATACAAATGTACAATTCACTTATTAGCACTTCGTGAATATCACTATACGGAAATTTAATAATAATGCGAGGTGACTTCATGATTATTCCCGATGACCATCGTTGTACTGTATGTAAAAAGGTATGCACCAACCGCCTTCTTGAACTGATTCTTATATTTCAATCCAAGTCCCCAATTTTTGAGTCCTCGTAGACGTATACCCGGTTTGCAGCCTGGTACGAGGCAAGTACTGTTTGAATAAGACATTCTAAATTCTTTATTTAAACCGAACGGGCTTAATGCATTCAAATTAGAATCAGAGTCTGGCAAACATCGTCGTTGGCACACGATGAACGTTTCATAAACCTCTTACACATTTTCTATAATAGATATCTCCTCTCTAACATTTAAAAAGTAACTTTACAATAACAACTGAAAAGACTCTGATCGAGGTGGCGCTAAGGACTGGGCAAACTAAAAGTGGAAATTTAGGCAACACATAGCCTAGGCAACAATACCAAATATCCAAATCCATAATATATATTCATGGAACTAAATTTGGAAATTGTGAAAACACGTTACCTAGGCAACGATTCCAAAAGTTTAAATCTATAATATTTATTCATGGCCATACCTTTGACTTGTGACTTCCCTATCTAAGTTGTGATACTGCTGAGATTTCTAAAGCACTTAAAATTTAGTTAGTAACTGCATTCATCACAAAAAATAAACAAAACATCCTTCAACAAGTCTAAATTACACTTAGAACATGCTATTAATGATACGATCGTTACTCACTCACCACTTGAAAATAGCACAAAGAGCCAAAAAAGTACCTAATTGAATATATTCTCATTTACAAAATTACTAAGGTAGCCAACTATAACTAAGGTAGATTTGTCAATATTAGCGTGATAATAATAGAATAATAACTAATTCTAGAATAGTAAAAATTTATATCACAGTCATGATTGTGGGGGCATTTTCGTTAGGGAACGAGATTCTTTTGATTCCTTATAATGCGGATGCAATAAAGAATTTTGAGAAAATAGAAAACATTTTTTAAAAATTACTTTTATATTGATTTATTTATTATGATATTTATTATTTCACATATTTAGTGGAATAATTAGGAACCTCAACATGAGAATCTTTGAAAAAATCTGTTAAAAAGTTAAAACAAGGAATTAGTATAGATAACTTTGTTTAATAAGATACAAAGATGAAATATGATAATCACCGCTTCACTATTGACTTAAAGAAAATATCGGAAACGTATGCTGGAAAAAACATTGAATTAGCTCTCATAAATTTATTGAATATTGAAGAAAAAATTTAATATAATTTTTCTAAAATTTTTTCTTCTGAGTAAACGCGCGGTAACTTGGTTCGAAGACTAGAGATTGTGTGTAATCGCTCGTCAACGGATTCTCAGCAAACTGTATTAGTTCATGAGAAGGATCTTCAGTTATGTATTATACAATCGCAACTGCGTATAGTGGGTGGGATTTTGTAGGGGGTGGTAGAGAAGCGCAACACTTTTAGGAAATGAATATAGCTTAACTATCATTCTTTATAATCTAAGATCATGTATCGATAAATGCTTCCTCTTTGATATTATTTTTTTAATTTTTCGCTTCTTTACAGAGAAGGGATTGGCTGCTTTTCAGAATGCCTCTACTAATCCGGAGAAACTTCTGAAAAATCTGGGGAATTCTACAGCTTTAAGTAAATCGTTAGGACAGGCTCTGTACAGATTCCTCACCCCAATTCCATCATACACCCCTCATGGTAATCGTCTGTTTTGGGGTACTTTGTGTTAATTGCGTTTGTGTGTGTGTGTGTTGGCTATGACCCCGTCAGAGACTTTAAGGTTGGTTTGCAATTTATCCACGTGCATAAGTGTCGTTGTTTTACATGTTGATTGGCCTGGTATTCTGAAGTAAGAAAAGCTAGTATACGATTATTTTTTTCAGCGATATAAAAGGTTCGCTCTCCTCGCGCTCGTTAACTTTTACACACTTTTTTCGGTAAAAAGTACATTACATTTTGTAGTTCTGGGGAGTTTGGTTAACTTAAACGTTGAGGAATGGTGCTGTCTCATTAAGCTCTCGAATTTAGATACTCTGTCTCTCCGCAGGCTGTAGCGCGAAAGTGATATCGCGAAGCAATTTCTCACCGCCATAAGCAATTCTACCTATTCAACCATCCGGTAGTAGTGTCTATTTTGAGAGGTGGAGATTCGAAGTGTCACTTATCGAGTGAATGGTACGTGCAAGTCCTTTGCGCGTGCGTGACTGTATGTTTAACCGCTGACGTGGAATTAATTTCCTCGTTAGTTGGATATTGATGATCTCTCAACCCCTGACATCAGGAGTTTAAAACTCTATAGTTGGGAAATCATCATGAGATGAGTGCCATTATCGAATTCCAAGGGTTTACCACTAATGATAAAAGCTACATGGTCAAGGAATTGACCATTAGTGATGTTCAGCGTACTTGTTGCAATACCTGGCTATTCAAATTCCTGTTTGGGATACTATTCACGAGAGAGGCTTCTTGGTTAAAAAAATGACTATCACAGCTTGTCATAATATGAAAGAGATATTGAGTATTTGCAATTGGAGAGCATTGTGAGACAATACACCCAACGTTTCAAGTTTCTCTCCACAAAGGGTGCGGAAAAGGCTGCTTCTCTTAGAAAACTATTTCCCGTGGGCATTTGCGTAGCAAATCTGGAATTGAATGGAGGCCCCCATCCTTAAAGAAATTGTCAACAAATGAGTGCTGTTTAATTGACGCTCATTCTCAAAGTAATTTACAATGTGCCAGGAAAAATGCTCACAAGCTGGCTGACTGGTGTTCTTGTAATAAAATTTTGAAAAAAATAAATTTTTGAAAACTTGTATTCCCTGTTTTATTTCACCTCAACACCTTTATTTAGATTTAATATCAGATGGTACAACGCTCATGGGCGCGAGCGACCTCCATAGCTGGTTTGTTGTCCTTTCGCTTATCATTGACAACAGCATAATGCGACCTCGAAGAAAGAGGAGGGGGAAGAGGAGGGATTATGCGTCAGACGCGGTGGTCGGGAATGATGTAATGGTGAAAAAAAAAATTACGTTGCAGCTGAGCAAGTTGAAACTTGAGGCCGGAGTGGAGCTCAAGTTTGTCGATGCAGTATAGGCCATGCACCTAACAATCTATGCGAATGTTGTCAACTATTCCATCAATGAATACCACGCACGGACTTTTTCCTGGGTTGCGAGATATTATACATTTCAGTCTTCTGCGGTCATATTATACATTCAATCGTAGAAACAATGATTGCACGAATGTCACGTACGAACATTGCGAGATATTATCCATTTCGGTCTGCTGCGGGCCTATTGATCATTTTGACATAAAGACGAGGAAATCATTTGACTCATCTACATCTACATCTACGTAATACCCTGCGAGCCACCACGAGGGTGTGTGGCAGGGGGTGAAGATCACCAAACATGCACTATTGCTATGTAAGTAGGATATATAATGTAGACATGCTAGAAAATAGGGTCATAGTTTATTAGTTACTACAGTAGATTATTAGTTATTGCAAGTAATTGCAGTAGTTATTACAATAGAATATTAGTTACTACGGTATAGTACAGGTTAAAATCTACATAATAAGGAAGGGATTATTGGTAGTTATTACATGCATCATGCACTACAGACTATTCTAACTATGTTTCACCTACCTATCCCTTTAAGTTAGACTCGGGTTAATTAGGGCATTCAACGGTGTCGTTATATTTTATCTAAGTTAATTAGTTGATAGATATTTAATATTAGAATGTTTTTCGGCTGTTGTGGGTTAAATATTCGCTTTGTCGCAAAGACGAGTAGATTATTTGATGCGGGAGGAAAAATTGGCCAAGTCCACATGCCTTACCCCAGAGTGTAGGGGTCACACCCTTGGTGTGTGGTGATTAATTTTATACGCAATGGGTAACCAGTCACTCACTGATCAACTTTCCAATTTAAACTAAATTTTTATCTCTTCAAATAAAGGAGTTATTAAGAAAAATTCCCGAAAATTTCGGGTTTTTTGGCCATAGGGCCAAAACCGTTGGTCCAATCGGTCTGAAACTTGGGGGAAAATACTCACTACTAGTAGTGAGTACTTCCGACCCTGATCGACCCCTAAAGGGGTACATAGGGGGTGTCCAGACGAAAATGATTTTCTTGTACCCTGAATACCTTTAGATACCCTGAAAAGGGTTCTTCCGAGAAAAATATCAGGGATCAATGCTAGTTGTCGGAAATTCCCTTGTAATGAGTTTGAGGCTCTCAGATCGAGATATAATAGGTTTTAGTAAGTTTTAATTACCGTGGACTTTAAAAATATATAATAGCCAAAAGCCCGGAGATGAACTTCCGATGGTACTCACCAAAAAACTCTCTGAGGGGGTCCTCCGGGTTTCATTACCACACGAGTTTCCGCATGGCATTCCTCAGAAGAATGTGTCATGCAACCTAGAAGATGTTTACGTACGAGGTTGCCTTGACGGGTGGAATTTTGCATTGAGCGTTAGATGACGTATACGGAACTAATAGAACGCTGTCACAAAGAGAGACTGGGCGGGGTACGGGTGGGGATACTGCGTCGTTGTTGAGCTCAAGGTCAAGGCTGTCCTAAAAAATACATTCCTCTTCTACATTGTATATTATCGTCGCGATGAGTAAAACTCATCATATTCCTTCCGAGAATCTTTGTCGTGACCAGATGTGCTGTACGAGACCAGGCATAATATTAAATTTCAGCGGTGTTCTCTCCTATTTATAAAAGAGGCCATATCTAAATTTTATTTTCCATTTTCAGCATCCGCGGGAAATTTGAAACTGGTGTCGTAATTCAATGTCCCTTATATTGACCTCAGTCTTTCAGTGATTATTAGTTTATTTTGAGGGTTTAAGTCTTAGATCATGCATTCAGTACATATACATAAACGCCCTGTAAGTCACGTCAAATGTGTTTGCCAGGGGGTGGCTTATCACCAACATGCAGTACAGTGTATAAATTAACTTTCACCAACATGCACCACACTATGGGTATGCTACAAATGCTACAGACGCTACTGAATAAATCTATCATGTAACTATGTAAACGTGACGCTAGAGTCTTGTAGGGAACATGCATAACATGGTGTTAGGACTACTCGGCAGATTTAGAAACATGCATTAGGGGCTATATGAATTAATGAGCTACCCTACATGTCAACTAACCTACTTCAAAGTCTCAACGCAGCCATTATGGTCTCTTATCGATCACAAAAGTAGGAGGGTCACTGTAAAGAAAGTAGAGATGCTGAATGAAAAACAGTAGAGACGCTGTGGGCGAGGGAAAAAAGTCATCATAGCGTATGACGTAGGAAAAGGCCTACGGGGCCCATGTGTTAAAATGGAATTTTTTTTTAAAAGTAAAATAAATCGGGAACCTGGAGTTATTGCTACGACTTTGAAATTTCAAACGAATATTGAACATCTGAATGAGAACTGCTTACATTCCTGACAGATAAGGCGTCAATGAAAAGTGATTATTCATGTTTACTTATTCTTATTTTCCAGTTTCAAGCATGTAAACATCACTCGATTGCCATGTCTGACGTCACATGTGTCAGCTTGCTCTGGCACAACTAAAAATACATTACAGGGATGGCCCACGCGTCTCCCATAATTCTCCGAGGATCGGGTCAAATTTTAAATGCTACTTTCCCATGCAAGCGTCTCGGAAAATACTTAAACGTCAGGGCTTGTAATGGAATATTTACCAAATTAATTCCAACCGCCTCATATTTTTGTGGTAGGTATCTATCAATAATGCCAAATAAATGCCACCATTCCAGTGGTGACAGCACTTATCATAAATTTACGTTTGTATTGCAGAACAATATGTTAATGTGAAACAATGCATCGTTATTTTTGAAAGCTTTATGGGGTGAGGCCGCAAACGGGCATGCGCCCTATGGGATTAATTTTTTTTAAAATGTCCTACTCCAAGACCTGACAATGCAGTATAGGAACACAGTATATTCTGAGACGTCGGCAAGGGAAAACAAGCATTTGAAATTTCACATATACCCTACCTATCCGTTCGGCAATGTATCTCTCTTATTTTATCGCTTCTGTCAGACCTAGAGATGTAGTGAGACATCTTGATTATATTCTCTATGTCGCTCCGAAACGCACCAGTTCTGAATTCCTCAAGAAAAATAAGCTTAGCGTGTAGCCTCCTCTAGGAGTCTCTAAGGACTCCCACCTTAATCCCTTTAAAGGTTGTGAAATGCTATATGTTCGTTCGTAGCAGTTTTTAACGAAATGAACCCTCGAGATAAACTAATTATTGGAAAATATTGTGGCATCGGTGTCTCAAAAACTTTGGTTCAAATCACCGACATCTTTAGTAATTAACTAAATATTGTGTATATATAAGGTGTTTTCTTGATTTATTTTTTTCACGCCGTACGATGAAAACGCCCTTACAACAGCGAGAGATATTTTGCCGTTCTTTCAAAATAACTGCGTTGAGTAGCGATATGATGTGATGACACCCGTTAAAGTTATTTTAAATTTTGTGACGTGATTTTAGGCATTTCGCTTTAAATGCCAAATTGAGGCAAATGGAGATATATTGAGGCAAATATTCCATGCAAAAAGCAATAACCATACAGTGAAGAATTACAAACTAATACAAAAATTACTCAGAGATATACAGTGGTTACAAAAATGAGACAAATATATGATCAGGTCAGATGATATGGAGAGGGCACTAGCTATGCTGGCCAATGTCAGAAGCTGGAGCCAGTCCACCATCTTCGTTGACCCTCATTTTCCATTAGCGCTTGCGGGATAACGCACTAATTTTGCAATTTTACTGTATTTTTTCCATCGATAACTTAACAGAAATCAGCATCAACTTACTGCTTTCATGTGCATACCCCTGACATACATTATTCATTTGTTTAAATTAAGAAATCATCTGCATTCCTGCTGAAAGCTATTCTAAAATTGAGTAGAATCCACAGCTCCGACTAGATAATATATGTGGACCCCAGAAGTCAAGGGGTCTAAGTGACATTTTTGAAAAAAATAAGTTAGGTACAGGAATGGGATGTGAAAATATTAATCTTTTAGGTGGTAAAGGGATCCAAGTGATTTTCTTGACAGGTGCTGCTATCTAGGGTAATGCCTCTTAACTACTTAGTGGGTTGTACCGAACATTTTCAACTTTGACTTAAGTTTTCTCTAAACAATGGTTTTGTTACTAAGACCCCTTGACTTCTGGGGTCCTCATATGTTTCAAGAGTTACTTGCCCTAAATTTCGAAGAGGTGGTGAATATTCTTGTTTTGCATCCGCTAATTCGTCCATTACGTCGATCTATACATAGGAAAAGTAAGGAGAGAGCAGGGTTGAACAATATGGTTGTTATTTCGGTTGTCAGGCTTCAGTTTGATGACGTAGTGCTCTCTTCATAATTAAAATTTTCCTTTTCTCATTTTTTAAGTGAAAGATTAAGTATTCAAGATTACATAATGTAATCGCCAAAGGAAAATTTATGTGTAAGAAAATACTTGCCTTTGTTTGGAGTGTTAAAACCGATTTTCACGAATCTTCGGGCATAACCTTCCATGAAGCGTCAATCAGATTACTTTGCAAGAAACTTGTTTAGACGAAACACACTTCAAAATATCGTTTTGCACAACTTGAAGGGGTCTTTTCGATGTCTTGAATGTCTCTCTCAGCTCCGCCATTTATCAATTATTTCTCTTCAAAGTGATGCTGTATTTGCAGCAGCATCAAAGCGTCCGCCATTTTGTTTACTCCGTCGCCATTTTGTTTACTCCGTCGCCACTCGGAATTCTCAACTCGATCAGTGCCTGTCGGGTGAAATGGTTCCGAGTGACAATGCCGTGTGGTGAGATCAAATCCGAGCGTTTCAAACACACCAAAACTCCTAATCGCTCGGAATTTTACCACGTGATTCCTTGGTCACGTGCACGGAATCATTTAGAGCGATTCAAACGCCCCCCTCCATGTTTCGTCCATCCGCTAATTCGTCCATTCCGTTGTGCTATTCATTGGAAAGTACGGAAAGAGCAGGGTTAAAGAATATGGTTGTTATTTCGGTTGTCAGGCTTCACTTTAATGACGCAGCGCTCTCTTCATATACCTAAATGAAATGATCTAAGCTACGCAGCTGAAGGACGACCATGAAGACGGCTCTACTTCGTAGATTTTATTGTTCAAACATACATTGTTTGTTTGAATTCATTGATGAAGGAAATTGTATCGTGCTATGCGTAAAATCGTATGGTTGTCTAAATGACTGACCGGGAAATAAATCCTGCGATAAATCAATTCAATTTCTGGTATATTATGTGATACATTCGTTTGTGCAATAAAATGTTCCGTGTAAATCGGCCTTGAGTATGTGAAAATTTGATTCACTGTACTTCGTGAGTTAGAAATTCATTGTGCATCAATATGATGTTCAGAGATTTTGAGCTCAGAGCATTGAATTACACCGATTCATATATTTTAGTACTGTTGTGCAAATTCATGTGAAACTGCACTGCAGAGGATTTGACATAGTCTAAAGGCTGGGACACAATCAACGTGTACGTGTAACGTGAGCCGTTAACGGGAATACGCGAAAAGATGGCTGACGGGAAAGTATAGCGAACGGACACAATCGACGTGTACGGGGAGTACGTGTACGCGAGAGATGGGCAACTTTCATCTCTTCCCGTGTCCCGTACACTGAAAACCAATCAGAATAGTCCTGAGAATCCGGGAATGGGAGCCATCTGTCGGCAGATTCATCCAACTGCTGAAGATAGCTCTTGGCGAAGACAACTTATTTACTTTCACACTTGTTTACACCTGATCTCTTAGCTGCGCCTGCGTTAGTCAATTGTTACTCCGGGCCGCGTTAACGTCGATTGTGTCCGCTCTGACTTGCGTTCCCCGTCTCCCGTTGTCCCGTTAATGTTTCGCGTCAAACGTACACGTTGATTGTGTCCCAGCCTTAACAATATTTGCGCTCTATTATTACTTTCCATCAAATCGTCGGCGCCAATAACATTTACAAAGGTATGACTTTAAATGGGCCTTAAAACTCCCCATCCTATTTCGTTCCTCCGTTTTTCAAAGGCCCTCTCCTACAGCATTGGTGCGAGTGTTGGAAGGAGCTCTTTGGGTTAAATGGAGTTCCATGTGTCTTAACGAGCGGAAGGATACCTATCCGATCGTTTAGTGAAGGTTTACGGCCAGGATCTCACTCCCTCGTCGCTTGGCTCACGGATCTCTTGGCCGTGGCTGTTCAGGAGGATTGCTTTTATACTTTGAGCGCTGGTAAGGACCCCTCGGTGTGAATCGTGAATTAAAGTATTCTGACAGATCTCCACAACGGACATCAAGCGGGGAATAGCCCGAGAGAAGAAGGCGTTAACGGTAAAAAGAGAACTGCTGTGCTCAAAGAAGTTAAGGGATACAAACAAGGAAACAGGATGTGAAAACATTCGTGGGGAGCGTGGCACTCAATGGATCGGAAGCATGGACCATTGGAATAAACCGACTAGAACAGACTATAAGACTTCGAGACCTGGTGCCGGAGGAGGACGCTGATTAGAAAATGGACGGACAGAATAAGAAATGATGAAGTTTACACTAGAGTAGATGAGGAAAGGACAATGTGGCACACCATAGAGAAAAGAAGAGCAAGATGGATTGGACACACCCTGAGACAAAATGGGTTTGTGAAGAACGTAATCGAAGGTGTCTAATTGTGAAGGACTATTTGATGCCTGTTTATGTAGGTATATAAACCTCTACTTTGCGATATCGCCGCCGCAGACGTTGGCCCGCAGGGAACGTGTGATCAGGCGCTTTCCCTATGTTCTGTTAAATAGACTTGTTTCCCGAAATGCTTGTGTTCTATCTCCATTATACTCGACGCTTCGAGAATTTGCCCCGTCTTCCAGCGCGCGCTCTAATCGCTGTGTCTCGAGAATTCTCCGAGCTATTTACAGTCAAATGAATGAAATTGCGGAGGAGCCGAACTGGAGGGATTCCATTATAAATAGAACAACCTTCGGGTACTCTTTTTAGGAAGTTTGAGCGAGATTCCATTTCTCATGGAATTCATTGAATGTGGTCTCGTCACAAAGGATTTCACTGTATTGCAAACGTTTTATCGAAAATTGTAAACCATTTTGTTTTTTGCTATCGCTTTTTGCATGGTTTATTTGTCAGTAGCCCCAACGCAGGTTATTCCTTAGGGGTTATCTATTGTAATACCACTCTGTAATTCCTGAAAAGGAATTAAGTTGTTATTATATTATAATATAAAAAAGTAATTTTTGTTTGAAGGTAAATATATAAATTCATTTGTGATTATTATATTTATGAATGATTTATGACCCAAAAAAACAAGTATAAATATTCCTTGTTAGTTGTAAATTTTTTTTTAACTCACCCAAAGGGAATTTACAGCGTGTAAAATCTATTTGTAATTAAATTTATTACTATTTATTATAAAACTCACCTTTCTCTAGATGCCAAAATAACAGTCACCGTATTATTTTTGGAGATGTTTGCCAAAAAATTCAGACTTCTTTCAATAAAAAAAATAGTACTCGTGCGCACAATTTTTTTTAATTTTTCTTTTTTTTCTTCTTTTTATTTTATTTAAATTTTATTTCTTATATGACCTGAATATAGACCGGTTAGGGCCGGGTCGGTTTCTGTCTCCAATTTTTAAAATATTTTTTTATCACGAAAATATCATTATTATGGGAGTTCATATCACGGGAGAACACTCGCTAATTTTTTCCAGGAGTCTCCCAAGTCTATATATTTGAGGCTATTTTCCGCTCTTTCGAATAGAGCGTCCAGGCTGACTCGCGTGCTGATTTTATTTTCAATGGAGGGCCCATTTGCCATGATAATTCCCGATTTCAACTGCGATTCAAAAGGAAAGAAAAATTTATCTAATTATGAGGAATTTCTGACACTTTGATATCGTCTTAAAAATGATGTGTAGATTACATGCTTCCTCAAATATTGATAACAAATAAATCGCTCACCGCTGTATTGCTGAAAAAACCTTATATTTAGTTGCATTTATTTATTAGGGGAAATTATTGTGTCATATTCGGTCGGTCAATCCTATGATTGGTCGACTGCAGTCCTCCACCCTTCCCTATCAAATGATTGTTCCCTTACTTCCTGGTATCTTTTCCTGTGTACTTTCCTCTTTATTTGGTCCATTAACTTATTCCTGGATCTTCCTCTGGGGACTTCTTCCTCTATGTTGCCTTCAATTATGTTCTTCACAAACCCATTGTGTCTCAGGGTGTGTCCAATCCATCTAGTTCTCCTTTTTCCTATGGTGTTCCATATTGTCCTTTCCTCTTCTACTCTTCTGTACACTTCATCGTTTCTTATTTTGTCCGTTCATTTTATCTTCAACATTCTCCTCCAGCACCAGGTTACGAAGGCTTCTAGTCTTTTCCTGTATGCTTTTCCTATGGTCCATACTTCCAATCCATAGAGTGCCACCTTCCCACGAGTACCTTCACACGACTGTCTTCACATAATGTGTCCTAGAATTTAGCCCATTCTTTTTTTAGCACTGCAGCTGTTATTTAACGAAGAATGCCTTCTTAGCCTGATCGTATAAATAGATTCATTTATTTTATCAGGGGGAATTTCAGTTTCGTACGAAACAATCATTTTTGCACCGGCGTCCTGTTTGGACCAGTGGTGGCTTATTCGACTGCTGACCCAAGGGTCACAGGTTCGCGATCGAGAAACGGAAAAAATATTCCTGACTTTTTCACGCTACCGAAATTTGACCCCACTACTGAGAGGCAGCAGTCTCAGCAGAAGGCATTGATGGCGCAGATCAAGGATATCGGACCGGTATCAACACCCACAACTTCGGGCGATAGTGAAGTCCACAGGATCGGCCAAAGTACCGCGATGTGGAAGGCAACGGGAAAGCCACCGCATTGGTCTCAATAGAAGATGCAGCCCTGCATTCTAACTATGTATATGACGTGATTGCTCTCCTCCCAGTAAAATATTTCAAAGGTTAAAATAGTCCCCCAATCGGATATCCGGATGGGGATTACTGGGAGGCGTGCATCAGTCAGGAAGGACAAGTGCAAGATAGGGACGTGGAACGTTTGCGAGGAACGTAATTGAAGGCAAAATAGAGAGAAAAGTCCCCAGAGGAAGACCCAGGAATAAGCTCATGGACCAAATGAAGAGGAAAGTACATAGGAAAAGATACCAGGAATTAAAGGAAGTAGCATTAGATAGGGAAGGGTGGAGGTCTGCAGTCAAACAATCTCAGGAATTAGCTCGTAGGCTTCCGCGGATGCAGTTTTGAATGTTCCTTTTTCCGGGATTCATTCCGCGATGGAAGTTTTAAAACAACAATATTTCGCTGGTCCTCCTGCCAGCTTCATCACGGTTAACTGAACTGATTTATTTGTCTCGCTCGTCTTTATATATATGAGTCTGGACCCCCATTGTTGACGGAATTTAAATTTGAAAAAATTCGTTTTAGACTGCTACTCAACTTGTAACCGTCTACTCGGTTGACGTTCTCCGCTCGCTTCGCAATTTCTATAGCCTCCCTGATTAACCTTGGGTAATAGCGTATTTCCCTAGCTATTAATCTTGTCTCCTCAAAGTTGAAATTATGAGTGGGGCCGCTGAGATGGTGTTCGGCTATTGCAGAAATGCGATAATTATTATTTTTAATTATAATTTAATGAAGGACCAGCATTTAACTTAATTTATGGAGGACCAGCGAAATATTGTTGTTTTAAAACTTGCGTCGCGGAATGAATCCCGGAAAAAGGAACATTCAAAACAATCTCAGGATTGAACAACCAATGAATGATTATTGCTCCATTGGGATCTCGTTCGTAAAAAAAGCTGCAAATTTTTCACCAAAATATTTTGAACTTAAAACGAGTGGCGTCAACGTCCCGAAGAGGACTTCGTGGACCACCTATGCTCTCATTTTTTCTCCAGCGTACGAAGAATATTGGGAGGGATTCTCGAGAGGTTTGAACCGGAGACCCCCGCGGAGTTCCCTAAATAAACCACTGCGTCTCAAGGAAGCCGGATGGGGGGTGAGCAGGGAGGGAAGAGCGGGGAATAGAGTCGGGGGTAGATATACGCATAGGAGGTGCGAGGGTGTGCTATCGCCCATGCGTCGTATGCGATCGTACGTTCGTGTATGTCCTTCGCCTTTTTTTATGCTGGCTCCGACTCAAACAACTTTTTTATCTCCGCCTCCATATATACTTAACTCCACCTCTCCCTTCCGTCTTGTTTGTGTTGGACAGCGAAACGGAACGAGGGGAAATTAAGTGGGTGCTCGTATGGAACCTTCCACTTTCAGTTGACAGCATGGGTTCTTACTAAGTTTCGTTTCCCATCCAAATAATCATTTGGTTGGGTTGGGGCTATGTTGCCAAATGCAGCTGAAATATAAACTCAGTGCTATTGTAGTATTATGACTGCTAATATATGATACTCTATATATAGATATACATATATGATACTCTATATATAGATATACATATATGATACTCTATATATATAGAAATCTTTCGAAAATTCTGATATTAATCCCCAAAGTAGCACAAATACTTGTAAGAGAGCGTATTGGCGCAAACTTTGTGGAACTTATGGATTTCCATATTTGAAAATAAACACTGGTAGAACTTCTACACTTCTATTTTCGTCTTCGACCGAGGCTTCAGCACGTTATCCCATCGTTAGTGTTCATACCTCCAATTATAATATAATAGAATATAATATGATATGATATAATATATTATGATATAATATGATATAATATAATATGATATGATATGATATGATGTAATGTAATGTAATGTAATGTAATGCATTGTAATGCAATGCAATGCAACGCAACGCAACGCAACGCAACACAACACAACACAACACAACACAATATAATATAATATAATATAATATAATATAATATAATATAATATAATATATTATAATATAATGCAATATAATATAATGTAATGTAATATAATAATATAGCATATAATAATAATAATGTGTTTATTTTCAATTATGTAAACACGTTTGGCGAGCTATTGCAAAGGGTTGTCTGCTTGGCCTAGAGCTGTGTGAGCAGATGGTAAGTTTGGCAACAGCGCTTTCGGTTAGGACCTTACTGTCAATTATATATAACTCGTGACCTCGATGTTGGATTAAGGTTATAATTAGGTGCTGTACCTAGGTCCGTAACATAAGCAGTCTGACTTATATATCTATAATTTAACTTTTTTTAGTCAAAAGGCGTAAATTTTATTGGTGGACAAGAAGACCCTATAGAGCTTTACATTTTTCATTCTAATATCATATTGATGGATAAGTGTTTATTAATTTAATTAGCATTTTGTGGCGAGAAATATATTATTTTCAACTTGGGCTTCTAAATAAACACGTGTTTGTGATGCTTGAATCAAATAATGTTGATCATTAGATAAAGTTACCTTGTGGCCTGTTGCAAGAACATTTTGCTATGGAACAATTGTTTTGCGATCCATAAAGTTACAGATCTCATAAATATATTCGGGTTGCAGGAACACATCTACTAGTTCTGCAACTTATTTACCAATAGTTAATAGCATCGATCATTCGATCTAATCTTCCACCGCCGGATAAAGTTTAAGAAAGTTAAGCCTATAAATCATTGCTAATGCACATCATAATTATTCCATAAGAGTAAGAAAAATGGCCGTTTATCTCAAAACAACTCTTTTATCTAGTAATTAAGTCTCCATGCGGTTCATTGCGCATCCGCCATCTTGGCTACTTATGGAACTCATAACTCCACGCCTTAAATTATGAATCCAATAAAATGGTATGTTTCTACAAAACTCATTTCCATGGCTTATGGTTCCCATAACTTTGTAGAACACATATGTGTCGTTCCTTCAACTGGCCATTAGTAATAACAGCGCCATATTCTTTAATAGATCACTCTTACCAGAAGGCTAGTGACCTCGATGTTGGATTAAGGCAATAATAATATGCAGTAGCTAAATTAATCGGTCTGTTAAAAATTTTATTTCTTATATGACCTGAATGTAGACTCGTTAAGGCCCGGTCGGTGTCTGTCTCCAGTTTTTAAAATAGTTTTTAGTACGAAAAGACCACTATTATGGGAGTTGATATCACGGGAGATTACTCACTAATTTTTTTCCCAAGAGTCTCTCAGGTCTATGTGTTTGAGGTTATTTTCCGCTCTTTCGAAGGAAGCGTCCGGACTGACTCGCGTGCGGATTTGTTGTAGTTGAGGGCCTTTTCCCACGATAATTCCCGATTTCAACTGCGATTCAAAGGGAAGGAAAATGCGGGCTGGTGGTCGGTAGAATTTTCAGTTCAAAAAATGAAACGAAAAAATCGGGGCGAAGTGGATTAAGTGGTAAAGGGATGCAGCCAGGGTGGCTGGGGAATTTTTTATTTTTGTGAAGAGCTCCTGCTTTCCTTCAGTGGAGAGCTCCCGAAGCGAAACTCGGATGCGGAACATGGATCGAGCTTTTTTTTTTCTTAAATTCATCAATCCGCGGGCTTTTATGCACTTCCGCTGGAGATCTCGGAGGTCATGCCAGCACCTGAGCGGCTAAATTCGGCGATCCTCGTAATTCAGGGGGAGGGGGGGGGGAAGTGTGGGGGGTACGGTATGACGGCAGGTCGAAGGGGTCTTGCAGTCGCTTGAAATGTAGGGGGAAGAAAAAAAGTGAGGATCGCCTGGCGCGGAGGAATCTGCTTAGCCGCCAATTCCTTTTTTTGCATTTCTCAACGCGGAAGTTCTCATGTTTTCATCTCACAAGCGCGTCCAAGTTCTCCAAGGTCCGAGAGGGAGTTGGAAAAAGAGAGACATTTTGTTTAATGCGTCCCGACATGAGCATCTCTCTCGAAGTTGAAGAAACTAAAATTAGACGAATGAATTGGGTGAAATCATGGAAGTTAACCCGGGTGTCCGTTTGCTGCATTTCGCCGCGTGATCTGGTTTTATTCCGGCGGTGTTCGTGAATAACTTTAGGGTTCTCAAGTCCGCTATATTTGGAGAATGCTTGAAGAATGGTAGGTGGCATTGAGATGGAGAGAGAGAGAGGAGAGGGCGAGCTTATCGATACCTAGCTGATCCGGTCAGATCGATCTGATATCGATTGTTAAACGTTGTGATTGATGCCAAAGTTGTCAAATCTTTAGATTTTGTCGGTTATGTGATAAGTTTTGATTCTCTTGTCCGGATTTACATCGTGTATAGTTTGGTTTACAGGCTTTAGAAGATAAGCGGGCGTTGCATTGCTCTCTAGTCACAGTTCAGAAGTGCATTGCCGTCCATTTTCCCTTTTTATGACTCTTGTGCCACCCTGTTTTCCATCCGTCTCCAGGATAAAAGTGTTTTAGAGGGAAAATCTTGGTGAAATCGCCGAGTATGGTTACAGATGATGATCACATGCCAAATTGAGCTGTAATTTATCATCAGCTGAAATAGCTCAGTTGGGAGAGCGTTAGACTGAAGATCTAAAGGTCCCTGGTTCGATCCCGGGTTTCGGCAGGTTTTTTTAAAGTTTCCTTAGCTTTGTCTCGTAGAAAAACTTTGGTATTTATTGTCAAACGTTCTCCAACGATTCAACCCTAATTTTCACCCGCCAAAAGGCTGATAACTATACTTATTATGGAGGAACCTTTGTTTAATGAACGTCCGATAAAGTACCTTAATTTTAATATATGCTATAAATTAATAATTCCAATATCGATTGGTGTGCAAATAATACTCGGTCATCGGTCCTTAAACATAGATACGTCGGTTTAAAAGTGATGAATTTTTACGCTGAGGGTGAATGATGCAGAGAAGAATGAGCTGAAAGGTGAAGAATGCAGTGCCTTTAATATTAATGCGATGGCATCTCTTCGTGTAACTTTTTTATTCTCAATATCTGCCCGAATAAAGTTGTTCAAAAACTTGTATAACATGCCCTAGATACTGAGGAACATTAATATATTTTTTTGAGCTTAAGTAATCTATGATATAACTCGAGTATTTAGGTTTAAATAACAGACCTCCGGTTTTCCTCGGAGCACCAAGTCGACACATGGCTATGAATGAGGCAACGTTGCTAAGGGAAGCTTCTGCTGTTTACCTTGTTTACCACGTCTACTTTTCGATATATATATCATAATTAGGTATTTTATGCACATTGTAAAATGTTTTACACCAGAAGATTATACCCTTCCCTCAGTTTATAAAATAATCATTATATATGAATAATCCCTTCTTTAATATTTGACGCATTAATTCTCAATTCTATTCTCATTTTTGCGTGAAATAGTTGTGAAGGTGCGCCCGTAGTCGCTTTGGGATCATTCGTAAGCAGGGAGTCGGACTCGCAAGGTTTTATCTACAACTATTGTACAACAATCTACAACAGTCTCACCCGATGGCTGCTGTGATGCCTCCGTAATGTGACTTAAAAATCTTTTTATCCATAATATTTACACTGATAAAAAATGGTCCTCTTCCTAATGAAAAACAGCCAAGCTTTTACCTATAGAATCTTATTCCCCGACTGAACTTGGAAGTACATGACATTCGATGGAAGAATGGGAAAACACGGGTAAAATTATAATGGGCTTATTGCCAATTTAAAAAAAATCTGTTTCAATTTGATCTAATTAACTTATGCATAATGTTCATGCACACATTAGGATTCAATTTTCATTTTCAAGCTCACAAACGAAGCTAGAACCTGCCACCTCCTGCCACTCACCCTTTGGGTGGCTTGCAGGGTGTGACGTAGGTGTGTAGATGTAGAAGTTTCCCACCGAAATGTTGCGCCGAAAACGTACCGTCGCCATCACCGGGTTAGCCTTGAAGCTCTCTCCAGCGGGGAGAGTTGAAGCCGAATTTTGCGCATTTTGGCCATGTTGTGACTATGAAAACATTGGGTGATCCTATGCAAAAGCATTGAAATCTGGTGACTTTCGTGGCTTTGTTGTGGCTCAGTTGTGGATGAATTGTGTCCATCGAGGATTTTTAGCGAATGGAACGTTCTTGTGGCCGCCTCCAAAATCAACACAAGTGCCGTAGTCTCGCGTTTTATAGCGTGAATTGGGAAAATAAGGCGAGTGCCGCGAGCCGCCATCTGTGCGTGAAAAAATACATTGTACTCTGCATTTGGCTGCCAAAACAGAATAAATAACACATCTAAACAGCTACTGATATTATTAGTGAAACTAATAGTTTTGTCTTTCCCAAATTTCCTTGGTGTGGAACGTATTTATCCTCTGCATCAGTCGACTCCGTTCGATTTTATGTATACTTTTAGCTTTGGTCTGGTAGGGATGAGCCGCATGAGGGATTGAACGCCTCTATTTTCAATTAAGAGTTCGTTAAATTTAATGATTATTGGCGCGTTTTAATGAATGTATACAGCTGCAGAAGGTGGGCTGGAAAAAAAATGTTGGCCATTTACTGTAGAGTTCTTTTCGCAAGCAGTACACTGCATGTTTTGGGCAGCTTTTGCATCTCATTATTGCATTTATTATCTGTAATCCACGGGCCCGAACAGTTATTTGTAATGAAACATGATCCACTGTGATGACTAACTGGTATCGTCCGTGTCCTCGGCCTCTTTTGGTCAGATCATCCTACCAATTAGTATTGGAGCAGACGAAATTGTATGCACTTGTGGTATCCATTATTACGCATATATGTAATTAATTGAGGACAATTGAAGAGAAAGAAAAAAACATTTACACCCAGCAAATTCTATGACGACGATTGAAACTACTTGGAATGCGTGATGGGTAACGATCAGTGGGTATTCGGTTTAATTCGACATCGTGGCAGACGATATTTAAAGGCATTCCTGACCTAAGTTATTACATCCATTTGTGATAAACGGAGACAAAAATAAGCTTTGGAAATGTCATTTACCTATACAAAGGAGTTTCCCCAGCAACATTAGCGTGTAGTATTCACGTGAAATGGGAGGTTTTCTGTAAGCATCAGTTTTCCAATGGCATCGAAGCAGACGCTGTTGTAGGCATGTGTTATTTTCTCTGTTGCCACGAACTGTCGTGAATTGAAGAATCAAAACAAGCATTATTTTAAGGCACCGTAAACGCGGGCTACTTGAGCCCTGGAGTTAACTTGAGCCCAAAACAGAAAAATGGCGTTTGATTCTCTGCGTACTCTCAACATCGGTATAACTGCGTAGTTCAGTGCTTCACTGGTAGGTGCAGCCTTCGGCAGACTCTTGTGTGAATCTACGAGGTACGATGCCTTATAATCTATTTTTCTGTTTTGGGCTCAACTTATGGCCGGTTGCAAGAAAATTTAGCTATGGAATCAATAGTTATGAGATCCATAAAGTTATAGAACTCATAAATATATTCGGGTTGCATGAATACATCTATTAGTTACATACTTATTTACCAATAGTTGTTAGCCTCGAATATTTGATCTAATCTTCCACCGCCGGATAAAAGTTATGAAAGTTTAGCCTATGAATAATTGATAATGCACATTATAATTAGTCAGTAAGAGTAAAAAAACTGGTCACTTGTCTGAAAACAACACTTTTATCAAGTAATTAAGACTCCAAGCGGTTCATTACGCATCCGCCATCTTGGCTACTTATGGAACTCATAACTCCATGCCATAAGTTATGAGACCAATGAATTTATTGAATGTTTGTGCAACACTTATTGAATGGTTATCATGGCTTATGGGTCCCATAACTTTATGGAATACATATGTTACGTTCCTGCAACTGGCCATTAACCTCCAGGGCTCAAGTAGCCCGCGTTTACGGTACAGAGGTTAATATTAATATATTAATACATTTTACGTGTTATATTAGCTCCTGGGCCCGGTTTTCGATTAAAATAGCACCGCTAAAATACGCGGAGTTAAAGGGAAGAAGGCAATGTTTTCATAGTCAGAACATAGCTAAATCCGCTAGGTTGGTGGCTTCATCTTCCTCGCGTAAGGTTACTCCTGTGGTGGCCATGTTGTGACGTCACGGCTCTGTTCGAGCTCCAGGTAATGGAAGTACTGTAGAAAGCTCTGAGACGTTTTCCATGGAAGGTATGGCTCATCGAACGAAGAATCATAAATGGTGTATTGTTCCTCTGTGCAATAATACCTCGACGAATACAACAGATTAGACCAGGGTTGAAATTCGCTATGAAAAAATCATTTGAATTGACCGGGATTCGAACCCGGATCTCCAACATACCGGTCAGGTGTGTTAGCCAGTTACACCACCAAGCCATCTTCCTTCAAGGTGAATTTCGAGGGGGGGTTTAGGCGAACTAGATGTTCAGGCCTCAAGTCTACATTGTAGCACATGAGACGAAGTCGTGCTTACAAAGCCGCTGTCGCGGTGGATAAACCCAACATTGTCGTTATTAAAACGACGAATTTACAACAGATTAGGTTTTTTTGTAATGTCCCGAAGAAAGAAAGAAAAAGGAAAGCAATGGCAGAATCTTTCCGCGGGGATGAACGTCGGGAAAAAAATCAGTACCTAAACAGTTTTCTTTGTCTCTGAAGATAATTTCAAGATTTGCGTCCCCGGAAGACGTAATATAATCCTGAATTGCGTTCGGTTTTCTCGTGAACTCGGAGTTTTTTCGCCGGTGTTGGAAATAGTTGCGCAACGTATTCGAGAAAGTACGGTATTCGGAATCTCTTTGCAAGTTTCGATGTTTTTTCGGAAGAATAAATTTCAGTGCAAATTTCTTCAGAGTGATCGTCTAAAATTGTACATCTCTAGGTCTGACAGATGCGACAAAATAAGAGGGATACACTGCCGAACATATAGGTACAAAAACTCGTTCTTTCCGCGCACAGTAAGTGACCACAATATAAATTGAGCTCCGCTAAATACACCCCTGTAATACATGTCACCATTTCATCTGCCAAAAACTTTGATCTTTACACGGCTGGTGGCCTAACACCCCCTGCCACACGCCCATGTGGCGGCACGCAGAGTATTATGTGTATGTAGATGTAAAATAAAGCGAGAACCAATGAAAATACGTTACACGATGTCCATCATGTACTCGACGTGACCGGCATAATACCCTCCTTAATTAAATCAAACGCGCCAACTTCCGATGGCGAGTTCGCTTTTTTTTTTAGCGTCATTCATTTTTTTTCCAAGCTCAACCGACTTATTTTGGAAGTCAAATGCGGCGGCTTCAAGGTTCATTGCCGCGTGTGTTTGTTTCGGTGGTCTTGTGGTCCTTGAGATGGAGACGCCCGCGTGATGGTCGCCGCAGCAGTGCGGTCTGGTTTTCGTTTTTTTTATGCGGCTTATTGCGACGGTTCTCTCCCGATTGACTTCTCGTCTCGGCCCATATTCGCGGCGTCTTCAAATAAACCACATATTTTCCGCGCTCTTATACTCTCACAGTAGAGCAAACGAACGACGTAAGGAATGCCATATGCCTGTGGCGTATTGAGGATATCGAAATATTTTTTTTGTGGCAAATGACGCATTTCTACGCTTATTCATCAAGAAGGTACATTCGTTTTAGGCGTGCCCGATAACTTATCTTGATTGTAACGTACATTTTAAAGCAAGACTTCTACCATCAAATGGTGTAATGATATTACTTAGTCATTGGCCATTTAATGAAGGTAGATTGATTTAAAATTGATGAATTTTAACGCCGAAATACATTTCTGCAATGGCAGTGAGATGGCATATGTTCTCATAACTTTTTAATCTCAAATTCCGACCAAATAATATTGCTCAAAAACTTGTATAACATACATTACATAGTAGGACGATTAATATGTTGTGTTTCAGCGCAAGTTATCGATACTATAACAAGAGTATTTAGGTTTAAATAATTGACTTCCGGTTTTCGTCGGAGGGCGTGGCGACATGTTGTGATGAATGTGGCAACGTTGCCGAGGAAAACTTATGCTGTTTACCTTGTTTACCAAATTCATTTTTCAATTTATATCATGATTAGGCATAAGGAAAAAATATTAAAGTATAATTATACCAAAGAATGAAATAAAAATGAATGTTCTTCCATTAATAGCTTGAATTCCTAATGTTTTAAATTCCTTATGCAAAGTTGATGTAATTATTTAGGCATTTAATATCCATTTTTAAATGTTTTAAGTCAAAAGGTAATTATAACTCGCAGTTTACAGCGGTAGTTCAAATCAAATGGCGCTACAGTCGGCACCCGTGGCTGGACAAATGTGATCATCATAAATAAATTCGCAGGATAATTAGAAAACTTTGTGACTTCATTTCGGTGTCCTAAAGGTAACCATTTTCATCAGCAGAAGCAGGATTCATCAAACAAAAATTAATTCTATTGTGGTATTTACTTTGACTCTTGAAGTCATGTCAGAGTCACATTTTGGCGACTCCTTTGATAATGGACATAAATGTCATTTTATTTATTTTATGGATATTTGTTAATGTTAATCTCTATCAACAATATGTCACATTTCCGTTTTATTTTTCTCGCAAATGATGTTTGAAACCATACTGTGTCCGTTGGGGGAATGAGGGATACGCAAGGATAAATATTATTATTTTTTCTCTTAAACGAGAGCCATTTTCACCGAAAACTGTGTAAGAGAAACGGAAACTGCTGGGAAATTTTATTAAAAGTAAAATGGTTGCACATCACCGCCTTACTTTTTGAGTTATCAACGAGTTACTGCGAATTTCGTCAGCGAAATTTGGCATTTGTATAGAAGTGGCGCTGCAGTCGGCGTCTGTGGCTTTAAAAAAAGTGTTTATTAAAAACGGATTCGTGGTATAATTGACATTTTTTTGTTTTTAAGTTTTTGCTTTCGATAGATTACGCATTTCATCAGCGTAAACAGGATTTTTATAATAATTTGGAAATCTTTCGAATTTAGTGATTGCTTTGACCCACGTAGTCGCGGTGAATCTCCTTTAAAAATCCGACATAACCGGCGACTTGTAACCAACGATCCGGGGAAACTTTGGCCGGTGTAAGCGAGGTTTACTGTACGAAATATTATTTTGATTTTCCTGATGGATATTAATAGCCATTGCATTAAGGTAGTTTGAGCGGGATAGTTCCCTAGTCATAATGGAGACCATATTCGAATTACACGTTTTTATTTCTGCAGCTGCAGGACACATGAAGTAAATATCGAATTATTAATGGTGCAATAATGTAATTTTATGACTGAAATTGTAATTCAATGAAAAATAAGTCTTTATGTTTACTCATTTTTTTTCCTGCGGTACATTTGGAACTCCTTCAAAACGGAAGGTTTTTTTGTGGTCACGAAGATTTTACTGCGGTGACAATATGATTTACTTTTAAAAATGGTAGAGAAAACGTACAAAATACACACATTAAATATTTTGACGAGATTGAGGTGCTGAAATGTCCTAATTTTGTAAATAATGTCTCCCTGTAGTGCATACACTTATCATTTCCCATGTAAAAGGGCTGGTATTTTTTGGGAAATGTCTCGGAAAGTAATGCGGTAAGGGGTTGAAATTTTGGTGTCATTGGAAGGGTGAGATATTTTCCCCCGAAATGAGACCAAATTTATTGATTTCTAGTTGAAATGGTCTTTCGCTCAAACTACCTTAAATCTGCGAAAAGATGGAGTTTAGAAACCGTTTGAAATTTTTTGGATTATATATGTATAGCATTTAATTCGAGTCGCGCAGTCGCGGGGTATCTCGTTAATTTTCGAAAATAGCATTAGGTCATGGTTTGTTGTCCGAGTTAGTAACGAACCGGATTGACTGCTTGGGGTCGCTTGTGACAAAAGGAGCAGAATCGTGGTCGAATCCTGTGAACATTCACAGGTTGGCAGCTCCGTCACATAAACCACCGAAGCCGTCGCGACGTTGTCACATCTCGGAGAGAGAGAGAGACCAGAAGTGACCGAACAATAATGACGACGACAATAAACCCGCGCAGGTGCCGTCGCCCCTCCGATCATTATTGGGGAGTATATCGTCGGCCGTGACGGCTGGATCGCCTCGCCTCCCGTCAACTGTCCCGGCCCGCGTGCGCCTGATTCCATTCCTTTCTATTACGTGTGTGTGTGTGTGTGTAGCGCCACGTGCGTCACTCCTGGCGACCTCTCCAGTCCCGACACCGGCCTGCCCGTCGTTCGCATCCTCGGGAAGCCTTGAAATTATTTATCTCTCTCGTTTCGCTCATCCGAGCGGCGGCCTTCGCGTTCTTCCGGCTCCACCGCGTGCCAGCCGGCCACCTCGTGTCTCCCGGTTCGGCCCCTCCCTCGCGAGTGATTCCGATTGGCGAAAAATAACATACGTCCACAGCCGCAACCGAAAGCGACGTTACATCATGCCATGCGTCTCGGTTCTACAGGGCTTTATGCGTCTCAGGTCTACACGGTGAGACCTCGCTTCTACGTAATCCAGGTGATCTAGTTGCATAGGTAGATATACGTTTTTCATAAATGAATATTTAATCCAGTTATACGTTCATGTTAACATTAATTTATATTCATCTACATCTACGATGTACCGTGCAAGGCACCATTAGAGTGTGTGGCACGGGGAGATTCCACACCAGGCGTGAACCCCTCATCCCAGCTGAAATACGAACCGCGCACGTTCCCCCGGAATGCCAGGCGCTGGCCAAAAGCAGTCAGGACAACAGTGACCTGAAACTAGGGATCTAGGGGTCAGTAGTCAGTCAGTCAGTCAGTGACCAGAAACTAGGGATCTAGGGATGTTGGGGGAAACTAGGGGTCAGACCTGAAACTAGGGAAGTGATACGTAGAAGAACATGCTGCCATACAATATACTATTTACGATTACTGGTTAGTATTATTAATGCGACTGGATATTAGCACAAGGTCCTAAAACATGCAAGATGTATATTATACCTGAAGTTGCGAGGTTTGTAGCTAATAATGATGTTAGGATATTTAGCACTAGTTCGAAGACCTATTTTACCTAGTAAGGGTCAAAGTATCACAGAACTGATCTGTCGCAGCTATTGTGGTCTCTTATTGTACGTGTAAAAAATGACATTTCAAATATGTCGGTTCTACAGTCTATTTCCTTAATCTTATGTCTGTGATCGTTTCTACTATAATAGTTTGGCTCTAGTAAAATGTGTTGAACGTCCGGCAAGAAATAGCCTCCATCGAATTTTTTTACGAACATGTAACTCCTTATTATGTTAAATTGAAGTGGATGAAATTGGAACATAGAAAAATATTTAAGTTATCTGTGTTCATCTACAAAATATTATCAACTAAAACCCTTGATTATCTGTATAATTATATTATTGGAAACCAAAGTGTTCCTGGGAGACAAGTAAGAGGAAGAAGACGATTTAAAATTCCAAGGTGTGGAACTAATATGTGTCAGTTATCCACAATAAATTATGGCCCCAGAATATGGATTGGTATTCCTGACAATATTATACAATCAAACAATGTATATAAATTTAAATCGGAAATGTTATCTTTCTTGTATTAAAAATATTATTGTAGCGCAGTGTGAATTTCATTTTACACTTCATTTTTTGTTAATTTCCATAAAAAACTCTCTCTCATCCTTACTAATTGTTTATATATTTTATTAGCTTGAACTATAGTAATTGTAAATATAATTTTATTAATGCTTAATGTATGCTTATTGAATGTTCATATTTGTAAAATGTAGTGTCCTGAAAAAATACTATTTTTGCCGCAGAGTTTTTCAGTTAAACTGTACTTTGTTCCAAAGGATATGTAGTCCTTGAACAATAAATATTATTATTATTATTGTTGTTATTACGTCAAACTTTAGTAAAAGATTAAACCTATATTTTTCCCTTCGATCGGATAGAGGTTCCCACCCTAATTCCATCAATTTAGTAACAGTGCTATGCTTATCTTAAACATTGGTAACAATTCTAGTCCCCTCAGCTGAATTCGATCTTTTTCTGAGACTAGTCCTACTTCGTAAGGGTCCCATATACTAGCAGCCTACTCACAGTTAGATCGAACTCCAAGTGAGGTCCCAGTATGGTCCAGGTCAACATGAATACTTGTATCTGAGACCTTATTCAGTGAGGACTCGACTCTTGGGGAAATCCGCGGAAATCACACCCTCCGACAAACCTAGACTTTTGATGTCACAGAAAATTTACTGCAGTGTTTGTTATCCCCTATTTCCCCAGAGCGCTTACGGGCTGACGCACTAATTTTGAAATTTAAAGATGTTTTCCAGCGATAACTAAATAGTTATCAGAATCTATTTGCTAATTTAGTATGGATTCTCCTTTGATGTATTGTTTATTCATTTTAAATTAGTAATAATCCGCCTTCCCGGTGAAATCAGTGATGAAATCAAGTTGAATCCATGGCATTACGCAGCCAATAGATATTTCAAGAGTTACTTGCCTTAAACAGACGGTTGATATTCTTGCTTCACATCCGCTAATTCGTCGACTCCCACGTACAACCCAAAGGAAAGTAAGGAAATAGAAGAGGAAGCAAATATGTTGTTATTTCGGTTTTCAGGCGTTTCCGTTTGATGACGTAATGTCCTCTTCATTTGCCTCAATGTTTCGTACATTATCTTCAACCATATAAATCTTGCTCTCGTAGGATAGGACGTGACGAAGCTTTCACTGGATTTCACCTGAGGTCACCACCGTCTGTAAATGACGTCAGCCTCCATTTCAGTCTCCTTTTTGGTATGGGCCTTTTTTTTTACGTCATAACCACTGCGTTATTTTCGTGCAATAGCCTCGTAAGCCACCGCGTCACCTTTTGCCGTAGCAACCGCGTCGTGAATATATACAATGCGAGTTGAGTTTGTTTTGGTGGAAACAGGGGCATCTATCAGGACGGCATTCTTAAAAAATGGTAGTTATGTACCAGTACCACTCGGAGGGTAAGGTTAGCGATCTTGCGAGAAATGTTGTGTGCGATATTGTGGTAGAATTACACTTGTGATGAAGTAATATCCTGTACGACAAGTTCTCAATATTTCTCACCCATGAGACTTGAGATGGCGACCTGTACCGAAAGAAGACTCGGTCACTTCTCCCTGTGGTTGCTAAGGCGAGGCTAAGAGGTAGAAAAAAAAACAAACGGAGCCTATCAATCAATCGCCTCACGGTCCGTAATGCCTCGGGAAAGCTCTTGAATGGATGCAGTTGGTGCCATTAATCAAGACTGCTTGGCCCCGGGACTGTGTATGGCTGCATTAAAGCAGAGTCAAAAGGTTAACAAAAATGAGTCCCCGGTGGGAATGAGGCATGCGTGTATAACTCTCGCAAGAGGTCCTGGCGCTTCTCAAATGATGATCTTGAGACTTGAGTTACGGAACTTTCAAAATCCTCCAACAGTGTTGGAGGAATATTCCTTCAATGTGTGTAGGGACTGTAAGAAAACCTTTAAATTCCAGACCAACAGAAGCGTTTCGGTCAGTGTGTAGACTCTCTGACACCTGACTTCCCGTTTCGACTCTTCCCACAGTGAGACCCATGAACAAGTGTCCCTGGTGGCATTTTATAAAAATAGCAATAGCGTTAGCACACGCGTCTAGTGGATCCTTTATCGCGCCCCATGAAAATTAACGCAGTGATCAGGGGTGCCTCTTCCTGGATCCTGGGAGAAATAAGGCCCATTTAAATTCCCGGAAAAAACTCTTCCCTCTCGCGAAATTCCGCAGTCGTGTTCTTTAGATTTAATGTCGGTTATTTCGCGTTTTACGTGGAATTTTTTGACTGAAAAAGTCATAAGTTTCAGATTCTAGTACAACTATTTTTATCTTAGCAATTCAAATACATCTTTTCATTGTATTATTCAAGGTTGTTTATGAATCAGAGAAATATTTTATATGCAAAATTCTCCTGTGAAATCCTTAGGTAATTTTTAACGTCAAGCTATTTCACGGAAATGTTTTTTACGCAACGACTTTCCAATTTTTATTTGGATTCTTGAAAATATGTGATATTTTCATCTTTAGTCTCCCTCTTTTTTTACGGGTTAATCCCGTGTATACAATATTGTTAGTAGAGTTAAGGAATACCCCCTTAACCGCTGAGAGAATTGTTTGTGTTGTAGAAGCCCTGGACAAGTAATATGCCGGGAGATCTGATACCCAATTAATTACCCGTTCTTCAGTTAATCTCGCTAAGTTTTGTCGCTTCTGTCAGTTTCTTGAGATGTTGGACCGGTGATAAAGTGATCCGGCCTTTGAGGGAGGGAAATGAAAGGGATAAACTTATGCGGTCCCATGATCGTGCTC
This sequence comes from Ceriagrion tenellum, assembly GCA_963169105.1. Taxonomy (NCBI): domain Eukaryota; kingdom Metazoa; phylum Arthropoda; class Insecta; order Odonata; family Coenagrionidae; genus Ceriagrion; species Ceriagrion tenellum. The sequence goes on along the minus strand of OY720642.1, from coordinate 84,840,924 downwards.
TGCGGGAGACAATATCGTCTCCTCCCTTTGAATAACTCTCTCTATCTCTCTCTGTTCCACCTTCCTTTGGCGTTAAAGGGAATTTTCTTCTTCCGAACGCTATAAATGCCCAGAACGATCTATATTTAGAAGGCGGGGAAAACTCCTAAAGGCGGGTACGAAACCTAAAAGCAGAGTTCGAATCGGAGGTGAGGACCCGTGAGGAAACGGAGAAACCCGCGTGAAACGTTTCAAGGCGATTAGAGCGCCAATCGTGAGTCGTTTAGTGCAAATTATGATAAATTTTCAAGTTAACTTTTTTCGTAGATTCTCGCAGTTCATTTTCGTTTGAATAAAAGTGTCAAATGGATTTACTGCGTTAATAATTACAAGTTCATCAACAGTGTCGCCTGGCTATTCTGCCGGCTTCTTCAGGCTTTCTGAGACAACAATCATAAATAAATAAATAAACAAACTTCGGCGGTTGTTATGTGACAGAATTTCTTATACTTGAATTTTGCATACGTCTTTTCCACGTATAAGGGAGTTTGTAGCCATCCTTTCTGTTCAAGGAGGCTCCTCTGCCGCTCGGTGCGTCAAAAGCCGGTGAAAAATCCATCTTCTTAAGTGTTTTAAGAAGTCGATTAAAAAAGACATTACCTTACGTAGTCACCTATAGTATTTAAACAAGTACTTAAAAACTTTGTGAATAAGTTGTATCGAAGCACTTAAAAGGGGGAAACAATTTTTAAAACTCATCAGTAGCTTATTTTGATCTCGGTTTCTGGCTGGCAACTCGTTGCCACGTTTAATTGCTCTGACAATAAATTTGAGCTCATCACCGCTATTTCGTGATCTGAAATGTGTTCCATAATTTAAAAATAAGTTTCAAAATATTTACATGGAAATGTAACTCCTTATTTAAATATAATGGGTAAAAATCATGTGTTAGAACGATTTGGAAACTGTGGTAAGTGCAACATTGCCTCAATTACTGCGTTCGCTTGTTTTCCTGCTCACGTGTTGGCGTGTGTTTGAGTTTGTTAGTGATTGCTTTCCAGGGAATCGTTTATACTATACATATATATTTGTCACATATGTACATATAATCCTATACATATAATACTTTTTTGTCAATTATTAAATTTAGCGTCAATGCACAAAAAATCCAGCTCCACAAAGTTCATTGTGAATTCCCGTCTACTCGAAAATCACTCGTTTCGTCACGGCACAGCCGCACAGCGTTGCCGATGTGGAATCAACCTGCAGCGCCACATGTTAGTAACTACGTGATTTCTGCTATTTTTGTTGCAAAAATATGTTAATATCATTTAAACCAGCGTGGTAAGGGTATATGTTTTTAATATTATCATGATTCTTATACTGTGGCGCACCTTGTATCAGTTTTTTGTCAAAACGACATTTATATTCGAATAGTACTCTGCATTTCTTCTACTCATAGGCAAGCATTACCCATAATATCCTATAGAAATTCTCTCATTTTTAAATGCGATTTCTGATAAATATAGCGTGGAAAGCCTAATTTTTTTCAACGGCAATCGATAGAGTGCAATAAGAAGGGCTTATTTTGAAACTTTCATGAAAATGACATTTACTTCGTTTCTCGGTGGAACCCCCTTAAGTTGTTTGGTCTTTTTTCGATTTCAATGGCTTCCCTGATGACCCGCGCATAGTAGCTGCTTTCTTTACATAAAACTTTCGCCCTTTTGATGTCTATACTGTGACCTTCTTCTACTTGTGTGTGATCAGCCACGGCAGAGGGATACCAATCTTTCTTTCGGATAGCCCGTTCGTGTTCCTTCAGTCTGCATCCTATGGCCGTCTTTGTCTGGCCAACATACGATTTTCCGCAACTGCAGAAAATTTCGGATATTTCTTCGAACATTGTGGGAGATAATGGATCTTTAGCTCCTCGAACATGGTAATGGACTTAAACAGAGAGGATGGCTACAGACTCTCTTATACGTGGAAAAGACTTTTTGCAAAATTCAAGTATAAGAAATTCTGTTGCATGATAACCGCTCATTCCCTTATCTGACTTCCATTCTCCGTTCATGTGTACTCAGATCTTTCATGTGTGAGACGCAGGCCGTGATATTTCTGGAAATTCCCCGAAATATCTTTTTTTTGCCTTCCGTGTCTATACGCCGTCTTCAGCGCACCCCAGCAGTGAAAGGTTTAAAAAAAAAAATATTTGTAACATCGCCCTATGCTGACGCATTATAATACGCATTTTGATAAATATTTATTGAAAGAATGCGCGTGCATCATGTCTAATGGCCAGTTGCAAAGACATTGAGTTGCGGAATAGTGATGAGATCCATGGCATATAGATGTCATAAAAATATTCGGTTTGTGGATTTAGTATTTTTTACTGCAGTCATATCGTAAAAAATACCAGTTTTGAACGGTGTAAGTGCAAATTTGTTGTGTTTGAGTTGCGCATTATCAAAGTAGTAATTTAAAAATTCGTGACTCAAAATCAAAAAACATTTTGTTCGCACACCGTTCGAAACAGGTTTTTTTATTAACGTTACGCGCGTAATAAATATATAAAAAAGAATTTAAAAAATTAAATTTTCCCATTGAAAAAACGCCGTCTTCAACGGACCCCAGCAGTGAAAGGTTTCAAAAAATATTTGTAACATCGCCCTATGCAGACGCATTCTAATGCGCATTTTGATAAATACTTATTTAAAGAATGCGCGTGCATCATGTCTAATGGCCAGTTGCAAAGACATTGAGTTGCGGAATAGTGATGAGATCCATGGCATATAGATGTCATAAAAATATTCGGTTTGTGGATTTAGTATTTTTTACTGCAGTCATAACGTAAAAAATACCAGTTTAGAACGGTGTAAGTGCAAATTTGTCGTGTTTGAGTTGCGCATTATCAAAATCGTAATTTAAAAATTCGTGACTCAAACGCTAAAGCATTTTGCTCGCACACCGTTCGAAACCGGTTTCTATTTACGTTACGCGCGTAGTAAAGATATAAAAAAGAATTTAAAAAAGTTGAATTTTTTTCCGTTGAAAAAACGCAGAATAAAAAGATGAAAATTGTTGTGCGATTATTCTTTCTGTAGGTCTTTTCTTTAATGCATTTTTCCTGCTCAAACTTGAGTGCGCAAAATTTCTGCACCGATAGTAGTGCCAATATGGCTTCGCGTTATACATAGCGTTGAGTTGCCAAGAGACCGAATCGGTAAAATGCAGTTATTTTGCTTTTATCTGTACAAGTGGCTAATTAGTACACGTATGTGCCTAAAATATTAAAGAAACAAGGTTTTTTTAAGCGTATAATAGGCAGATCCATGGATGGAAAACCTAAAAGGGAGATGCTACTTCGCTCTGGTTAGGCCCCACCTCGAATGCGCCGCGAGCATTTGGGATCCTGGTCATACTGATTTCACCAAAATTATTAATTAAATACAAAAGAAGCAGCACGCTTCGTTAAAAACCCCTACGGGCGAACGTATAGCGTTTCACAACTTTTGGAGAGATTAAGGTGGGAGCCCCTAGAGATTCGGAGGCTAGCACGTAAGACTTTCAGAATTCAGAGTTGGTGTGTTTCAGAGCGACACAGAGAATATTATCATGACGCCTCACTACATCTCTAGGTCTGACAGATAAAGCGAGAAAATAAGAGAGAGACATTGCCGGACAGATAGGTAGAAAAACTCTTTCTTTCCGCATAAAAATAAGTGACCATAATCAAAATTGAGCTCCACTGAATACACTCCTATGATACGCGTCATCATTTCACCTCCAAAAACCATACACCTTTACACGGCTGGTGGCCTAACACCCCCTGCCTACCGCCCTTGCGGAGGCTCACAGGGTAGTTTATAGATGTAGATGTATGTAAAGTATCACGCAAGTCTATACAAAAACGAAAACCGCGCCAACCTCCTTGAACTCTCCTCCAGTGAAAGCCTGGAGGTACATGTATTTTGACTTGATGGAGTCAATGCCCACGGTGTCCTTCGGAAAGCATTTCCTTCCTATATTTAGCAGCGACTCGGTGTGGGAAGCGGCCGTGTGCGCGATACCTCCTTGACTGAAAAATAATTCTATTTCCCCAGCGATCCCTTATCTTATCTTCAAGTTCTGTAATCTCTGGGGTGGGGGAGGAGGGGGTTGTATTTAACCGCAGTGCAAACTTAGGATATGCCGTCGAAATTGATAATTTTTTTTTCTTTTCACAGTTTCATTTTATATCTTATCTACTTGTAGTTGTCCTGAAATGTACGAGAAGGCTGGATTTATGAAGTTTAAATCATCTTGGGATGGAAAATGTCGCATTGGTGTCGTGTATCAATGATATGTTTGGCATACCTGCCTGACGTTATTCTTATGTACTCAAAGCCGCTTTACAAGGTACATTTTATTGTACAAATGAATGTATGAATTCTTACGTGAGGAAAAATTGTACCATATAATTCGGAAAATTGTATGGTTGTCTGAATGACTGAACGGGAAATAGAATCTGCTCTAATTCCATTCCATAAATCTATGATGCATTCGTTTGTGCAATAAAATGTACCGTGTAAACCTTCCTTCAAGCCCTGTTTACACGGTACATTATCCCCGTACGAGTTTATGTAAGAATGCATGAACGCGTGAATGAACGCCAACTTGTACGAATGCATGGACGCATGAACTAGAAAATAGAACCTGCTCTATTTAGTTCATGCATTCGTACATGAACTTGTACACGAACACGTACTGGTTAATGTATCGTGTTACCAGGCCTTTACACTACGTCAATGAATACATTTCGTAAAGCCTCAAATTTTAGCGTCTGCACATTTGAGGTAGATGGACAGGGCGCTTGCTTTTGTGGTGAATGCTGGAAGCTGTGAATTTGGCTTGGCCTGTCCGCCATCTTTGTTAGCCCCGGATTCCTTTAGCGCTTACGTATTGACGCTCAAATTTAGCAATTGTGCTGTTTTCCATAACTGTCCATATCCCGACATCAGAACGAATTTACATGTTAAATACGCATTTTCCCTACTTGCATTTATTAATTTATTTAAATTAATCTCAATTCAAATTTGAAAAATATGTATTAAATCCGCATTCCCACTGAAAAGGGAAAAATCCGGTAGAATCCATATCATGAAGTAATTCTTTATGCTTTTAAAGATTAGGCACGATGGCTTCTTTTAAGTATTTTATTGCAAGAAAGTACAAATAAGCAGTAGATTGTATGAGCGTAAGACGAGGCGAGTCGACCTTTCAAGTCGCTTTCCAGTGAGTGAGAGCGAGCGAGAGAGACAGCCAGAGCCGAGTGAGCGGTCGCGTGAGAGATGCGCCGAAACAGATGCGCAGTGGCAAATGTCAACCACCTAATGGCAGTTAAGTGACTTCATTTCCCGCGGAATTGAAAAAAATCTCTAACAGTCACAACAGTATGTTTCATTTGTAACTTGCTTTAAATTTTAAACTGATTGTGGATGTTTTTGCTCTGCATGCGCTAATTCGGCCATTCCGTCGTGCTATGCATAGGAGAGTTAGAAAAGATAAGGGGCGCCCTATATGGTTGTTGTTTCGGTTGCCAGACCACAGATAGATAAAATAATGCCATCTCCATCCATCTCAATGATTGGTATTAATTAACGCACGGTGCTCTTGCTAGTCTTCGCGTCATAAATACACTTCGTTTGGACAAACGGTAGAAAAATGTTGCTGTGCATTAGCTTAACCTACGGTTTACAAACTGAAAAATTAATTATGAATCGCCGGTCAATTAACGACTTATTTTTTTAGTACTGTGTCCCTACAGCATATCACATATTTTGATCACCTAACGTCAATTGGTCAGGAAATATTGTTCAAAATTTGAATGACCGATTAATAAAAGAAATGTCAAGAATGGTAGATTCAATCGTCCAGTAATTCTGCGTAAAGGTGGGCTTACACATAGATGTCACTTCCATGACAGCAGCCTTTGAAGTCGCTTGCAATCGACCCTTCGATGTGTAAGCACGCACTTCAATGGCAGTAGGGGTCGATAGTGGTGGTAATCGACCGCGGTTGCTACTTGCAAGGAAAATAGACTGGTTTCTATTTTGCCTGTGGGTAGCATATCGATCGATCCTGCGATAAAATCATATCGCATCGTGTGGATCTTGGTCACATGACAGTAAACGGATATTTAAAATGTAAACAACGAATAACTTAGTCGGAGAAGGACTCATTGCTGCTTATGTAAATATTTATTTGTACTTGGAAGTATTGGAAATCCGTATGAACCCGTAAGATAAGCTTTATGACATGTCTTATTAGATAATAATTATTATGATCACAGTCTACACTTGATTCGACGTAATTTTGCATATTAATTATAATTCATATGCCTGTGACACTCAAACAGCGATATACGAACGTCATTGTTGCCAAATTTGGACGATTTTCGTAATTAACGTATTCATTGTTTACTTTCGTCATCCATTTGTTTGGAAATTGCCGGAATTCATGTGTAAGCAGAACGATGCTCTGCGAGTGGCGATACGATTCGAGATATCGCTACACTCGCTACTTCCATAGAAGTCAACTTCCATGTGTAAACCCGCCTTAACAATTTGAGCAATGCCAAAGATTCTTCATGCAGACGCAGGTTTTCAAGGCTACAGTTTGATAGCGTAATGCTTTCGTCATCGAATTCAATGGCGTACAGTCGCACAGTTTAGGCTGTCTCTGATTCGCAGCTTAGGTATTCGAGAGCAGCGACTGATTTTGAACCAGAGCCACAAAACTCCAAATCATTTCATACCACAAAGGAAGAGGGTGTCAATTTCGTCAAATGCCGCTGTAAAACGTCGATCATATTTCATAATGATACCTCATTGCCGTAACTTTTGATTGCAGTTCGAGCAATCAGCTCCTGTGAGACTTATCGGTAAAAAAAATATGGTATCATATCGTGAATTGGAATTATCCGATCATAATGGCTGCAATTTTTCGACGAGTCTCTTTGAGTTCAATCGTGATGTTTTTTCTGGAGTTAGTTAACTGAACGTAAAAACTGGAATTCCATTTCAGAGGACAAGTTGAATCCAGCACCTCCAGCACCATGTTTCAAAGACTTCTAGTCTGTTCGGGTCAGCTGTTCCAATGCTTCCGTTCTATAGTGTCACGCTCCACACGAATGTTTTCACATACTGTCTCCTGGCTTGTAATCCTATCCTCTTTGAGCTCAGAAGTTGTCTTTTTCCAATAAACGCCTTCTTAGCTTGGGCTATTCACCACTATTTCCGCGTTATGTAATCGCAATACTCGAAAATCAGGTCATTCTTTTCGATACACGCTCTAGTTTAGCGAAATTAACACTGCTTCGAAACAGCGTCATTAGGGTACCTATATAACGAGTTATTCTGCTGTTATTGAGTTTATTTCATCAGATATAGTATTTCACTTCAGACGTACCCAGTACAGCTCATGATTTTAGATACAAATTTGAACTCATTAAAATCGTGTCCTAGTTACCGATTGGATATCGAATGGGATTTTCACACAATTTTATCGCATTACATTTTCATACGAAGAGTAAACTCTCTTCTTTTTTGTGCCCTCTCACCATCTTCAATGGACTTTGATTTTTTTTCTTCAATATTACTTATAGTCATTACAGATTTATCCCAGTGTTTTTTAAATAATTTTTTTTTACTCTTTTAGGTTACGTGCGTCACTGCTATTATTGACGCGGGGTGGTTCTGACTTTAATCAATCAAGTACGTAGTCATGAAAACATTGTGTAAACCGCCTTTTGTTATGCTCATTTCTGTAGAAATTTGAAAAAAAAAGTTGGGGGAAAAAGATTTCGTCATGATTTCGCCATTGGAATTTTTTTTGTTTATCTTTCAAGAATGACACGATTGCAAAATTATCCGGACGAGAGTAGTGGCTGCTTCGATATACTCCTATCGAGTATCAAGGATGATTTTGGAGAGCAGTTCGCTTAATCGAAAGTCTAAAGTATTCTACTGATAATAATATTGATGTTAGTTTAATGGCTGTCACTAAAGTTAGTCTGCTTTTGGTTCGAGCGTTTTTTGAGTTTCGCGTGAATCTCTTCCGTCGGAAGATGCAAGTCCTTGAAACTGTCGTTTGGGCTTCAGGAAAACTGCGAATCATTCAGCGCAAGTACCGATTGATGAAAGTGTATCAGGGGGATTTAGAGTGAATTATACGGAGTGATATAATGTTATGTAAGGTGACGTACGTTGAGGAAAATTCTTATGCAATCCGCCTTCTAACAACCATTCCGCTGAATGCTGGGTGGATAGTGAACTTAAAGCCAGGAACATGTACCGAACTTCTAGTCAAAACTTGAAAAAATCCTTACCCGCGATTTCATCGAGAAAAACTCAGGGGGGTACTATTGGAAGAGTCCTCCCTCCTCGTAATTCAAAAAAATTTTATCGATTCGCATTTTTTTTAAGAGGGTAAAATTTGTTTTTCCAATGTACTCGGAAAACTATGCGTCGTAGAGAAAAGTGACGCGCTGAGTAATCGTGGGAAATAAAATTACATGAAAAATTTTGTTTTTTAAACTAAAATCGGTTTATAAACAAAAATGTTATTGCAAAAAACACGAACAATGCTTATTTTAAAAAATTGTTTATAATTTTAACATTTTTTGTTGAAATCGTATGAAACCTACAGAAAGGTAAGGGTAAAACCATACTTAAAAAGTGTGCTAAAGATGGGCCCTATTGGAGCAGTAGATTTTGCACAATTCCATTTATTTATCCCGAAAATCTAAAAAGTTATCAACTTTAACCCTCTCTAGTGGAGTCAATTTCCAACTTAGGCTGACTCAGAAACTGGCATTTTAATCTCGACGTCATAATTAAACAGTCTATTTAAAAAAATTTGACCTTTTGAAAATTAATTAATTCTTTTATTTTTTCCTGGCCTACTTAAAGGCGGTTCTGGCTTCACTATGTGAGTCGCGACAGATGTTTCACATTGTTATTTATTTAGTTGAAAAAATCCTGTTTTCGCTGTCATGGTAGGATGCGCATTGATAACTAAAATGAAGGTACAAATCATGCAGAATGTATGTGCAACTAATATATTCTTAATTATTCTTGTACCTTACAATACCATCAAAATTTGTCTAGCCATAGAAGCAAGGTTGTTCAATATCGATTGTCTTCTTCGATATAGATAGGACTTCGCAACGTACATAAATGCGCTTATGTTTCTGTCTCCTCCATAAGCGTGGAATAGGCTGTTCGACGTTTTTGTTGATTTGGCAGTGCATTTATATTCGAAAAGACGACTTGTGCCGCATATTCGCAGATGTTCTCGGTTTTGCTGTGGCAATTAATACTGAAGTAGCACATTAATGGCGGATGCGTGGTGGAAATGGTTTCGAAGACCTATATCGAAGGAAGAATACAATCGATATCGAACGACCTTGCCATAGAAGCCGACTGCAGCGCATTTTGCAAGGAACTACCAAGTTTTGGCTTCATTTACGACAGTAATTCTCTAAGATCTCTACAAATAGGTCGTGACATACCTATTTTTTATTTTAAACCAGTTTCCTAGGACTTTGCGCCTCTCATAAACTGTTTTAATTAAAATATTTGCTCTCTCGTTCAAGAGGACGTTTTTCTCCTGTAATCATTGAGGTGTATGGAGAGGGCACTACGTCATCAAACTGAAGCCTGGCAACCGGAATAACAACCATATTGTTTCACCCTGCTCTCTCCTTACTTGCCTATGGATAGCACGACGGAATGAACGAATTAGTGGATTATAAAACAAGAATATCCACAATCTGTTTGAAATTTAAAGCAGGTAATTCTTGAAACTTGTATTGGCTGCTCAGTGCTATGGATTCTACTCGATTTGACTCTATCATTCGCTGGAAATGCGGGGTATTACTAATTTAAATAAATAAACAATACACCTAAGGAGAATTCATACTATAGTTCTAATTACTTCTAAGTAATTCCTTGCTGATTTATAGAAAGTTATTGAAGGTAAACATATTAAAATTGCAAAATTAGTGCGTCAACCAATTAGCGCTGAAGAAAAATCGGGGTTAACAAAGATGGCGTACTGGCCACGCCCACGTTACAGCTTTTGGCATTGACCACCATAGAAAGCGCCCTCTCTATGTAGTTCAGCGGTGCGAACGATTCGGTCTTAAAAAACACTTGCAAAAGTTATAGAAACTTAGAAAGTTATAGTTATAGTTATAGAAAAGTTATAGACTGTATTAGTCGTTCACGTCGCAATGTGAGACAATTGAAAGGTTACTAATTTCTCGTTGTCTTATATTGCCTTCCCTGCAGAGGATGATAAATGGTCTCCACAACAGAAAATATATTGAGTCCTAATGGTCTCTCCATAAACGTCTCAAGTACGCTAGCGATAAGAATGTCAGTCGACTCAAGCGGCCATTTAAGTGGAATAAAGCATGCCCTTTTTAAAAGGCTAGAGTAGCGTTAATCAGACTTTGTCCTTGGACACGAGTGTACTGGCGCGAGGTTTATCGCGAGGGAAATTTGTTATGACGGGGCGGCATTGCTTGTGCAATCTCTGCCTGCAGGTAAACGATTTCTCGTTCTGCATGCTGAACTTCTTAGTTTTGTAGGGCAGAGGTAGGCCGAGAAAGTTGTGGTCGAATGTGGTTGAGGAAATTCTTAGGAGGAGGAATATTAAGAGTCTTAAAAACAGGAGGGCGTGTATGAAGCAGTGTATGGGGGTAAATGAGGCAAAAGAGGTTTGCAAGGATAGGCCAGTATGGAGGAAATTATTGAAGCAGAGTTAGGTGATCAAATATGTATTTATGAGTGAAACATTTTGACTGTGCAGACCCCGGAAGGGAACGGCGTGATGGGTATGTATGTATGTAATAATTTAATTCCTTTCCAGGAATTACATTCTTGTATGGTAGTGAAACATGGGAATGTCAGGATAGACATAAGAGTAGACTAAACTCCGTGGGTATGAGTTGTCTGAGGAGTGTTTGCGGCAAAAGTAGGATGGATAGGGTAGGGAATGAGTGGGTCATGAATGAATGTGGGTTAGATGCTCCAGTAATGGACGTATATGAAAGGAGTGTGCTTCGTTGGTTTGGCCATGTTGAGAGAATGAATGAGAGTCGAATATCGAAACAGATATATGAGAGTAGAATGAATGGTGTGAGAGGTAGAGGTAGGCCGAGAAAGTTGTGGTTGAATGTGTTTGATGAAATTATTAGGAGGAGGAATATTAGGAGTCTTAAAAACAGGAGGGCGTGTATGAATCAGTGTATGGGGGTAAATGAAGCGAAAGAGGTTTGCAAGGGTAGGTCAGTATGGAGGGAATTATTGAAGCAGAGTCAGAAGTACAAATATGTATTTATGAGTGAAACTTTGTGCCTACACCGTAAGAGAACGGCGTGATTGGTATGTATGTATGTTTTAGTAGTTGTTCACGAGGAATGGCAGAGGAGTAAATTAAGTTTTTTGGCGACCAATTTCCCATCGGACTGTAAATTTTTCTTTTTAACTTTAATTAAAATTTCTATTCACGATTTCACGACGGAATCACATTAGCCAAGCAGAGTAATTGATGGACCCTGGCGCTTACCTCGCCATCAGATTACATTAGGACTATCATGCATAGGTTCATCATTTATCTGTCATATTTGCCTCACACGGAAGACTAATACACCTCTTGGGATAGGTTTTCCTTGATATTTTTTTGCTATTGGTTTGTTAACGCTACGTAAGGGGGCGTCCATTAATTTAGTGAGGTGATTTTGGCGATTTTTCGACCCTCCTCCCCCCTTGGTGTGGTGTCGTGTGAAATGGCTCGACCCCCTCCCCTCTAATCTCATGTGAGATTTTTACAAAATACTTATTTTTAGTGTAAATACGTAATTATGTGCTTGATTGCGTTGGATTTATTAAAAAAACATAATTTATTTAATTATTTTTATTTCAGAATAGTTAAGACTAGTATTTAAGACTACTATGAACGGCTCGTACGCCGCAGCATTCGTCGAGTCGCGCGTTTGGCTGGCCGGTGGCGGCTGAACAATCGAGGGGCTTCTGTGCTACTTTGTGGCGTTCGCATAACCGCGAAAAATATTAGTGTGTAGGATTTAGCCACATTGAAGTGGAGAAACATGTTTTACACAATTTAACCCAGTTTTCTCGCAATTTTACACTGTTTCTTGCGGAAAAAAAATTACGTAATATTTCCGAGACCCCCCACCCTCTCTCCCATGTGAGATTGGGCTCGACCCCCTTCCCCGCCAAACCGCATCACGTAATTAATGGACGCCCCCTAACGGGCTAGTTTTCGTCCTTCGGCTGGGGCCGCTGCCATTATACCGTTTCTAGACTTTTCATATACCGTGTGACAGATTAGCATCGATGTAGCGCCTTTAGTATTTACGCTTAAGTTGACTGGCGTATAGAAAGTTTCCTCTGCAGTTCATATCTGGCCTAGAAGCTAGCCGTTCTTTTTACGCCTCTTTTTACGGAACTATCTCGCTCAAACTACATAAACAAAAACAAACATTTTGAAATATTATCGTTGCATCATTTCGACATTTACGGTTTAACACTAGTTTTATTTCTATATAATGTAACACTCGGTTTTCTCCCCTTTTTAATCAAATTTATTTAACTTCACTTGTGTGTCATGGTCTTGTTTGTCAGGGTCTTGTGTGTCAGGGTCTTGTGTGTCAGGGTCAAATTTTGAAATCAATTTTTTATTACCTTCCTTACTAGCTAGAGATATGAAATTTTTCACATAGGTCCATTTCCGGTGACAATACAGTATTTAGTCATTAAAAAAGTTAAAATAAAATGAATATAAAAGAAATGTGTTTTTTTAAAAAATATATTTTTATCCTGTAGTGTATGCAATATTGTAAACAAATTTTGAAACTCTTAAGAGGACGCATCATACCCTTCGGTAAGGAAAAGTTCTGTCGAAAATCCACAAGATGGCGTCACTCACACCCGATCGAGGCGTTTTGGCGTCAGGAGTCTCCTACTCCAGGATCACTCTCGCACAAGGCAATAGTCGTCCGTAAGTTGCAGCCAAGTCTCCGGCGCGCAAGTGCAGGCAGCGCTTACATTAGATCTGTGAAAGAAGACTGAACTAATAGCATCACCGTCCGAGCACATCATGGCCGAAAACCATTCAGGTAGCTTGTCGAAATATACCAATTACAGATTCTATCTTACAACCGTGATGGCTGTTACTTAGCATTCCGATAGAGGAGGGATTGATACATCTACATTAGTTTTAGATATATCAATAATAATAATAGTTTTTATAAAAATATCCCACATCTTGCCGTTTTCCCGATGGTTTAATTATGCTCCGGGATACAGTTTTCATATTTCAGACACGAGCCTACCTTGACAAAGGTCTATTCTCTATACTATAAAAATTTCAAGTTGATGACGTAAGACTTGAACAAAAAATCTGAGGTCGGAAATCATCACAAATCCGACCTGTCGAGCGTGTGTGATGCGTCGTCTTAAGGCCGTTTTACACGGGGCACGTAATTGCACAAGATAATGTACGTGCTATGAGGCCGTTTTACACGGGGCACGTAATTGCACAAGATAATGTATGTGCTATCGTGAATGTCAAAATGCACCGTGTAAAGCGGCGAAATTCAAGAACGCATGCACGAATGCATGAATGAGAGACGTCAGAATAGCCCCTGCTCTAATTCGGTGGTCGCATTCTTGCAATTTGTACGAATAGCACTCCATCTAGCGGTCGCAGAATTAACGACATCTAAGTTCATGGGAAGTTGACTGACGAAAAGGTTCGATAACCTGAGCGATGGGTGTTTACAGTTATTCGTTGTGTTGGAGGATATTTACAGTTACTTATACTGTTATTTATTTAGATAGATAGTTAATAGCTCGTTAAATTGTTCCTCTGTCATCCGCATAAAATTGCGGTAGCCATTCCTGTCTTCTACAGCTAGCTCCTGTTGGACCATATTAAGAATGCCCGTTCCCTCCTCTCGCCTACGGATCCACTCCCGCATCCAAAGTGCTCTTCTGGCTCTTCTCCTGCGGTTACGCCTTTCTATGAGCTCTGCGGCCCCGATCATAATTCCCACTACTGCTGGCTCTGCAGCAATCAGTGCAGCCTCCTCCTGATCCATTATTTCTCTCACAGAGAGAGAGAGAGACTCAATGTCAATATCACAGAATCCCACAATCACTACAACCTTATTTTTCACTGAATGTCAACAACGCCGTGTACAGAATATCGTATCTCTCCTGTTTGAACAAAACACTCGCTCTTAGCGTCACTTATCATACGACTGGAATTCACGAATGAATGCATGCTTACGACCACCGTGTAAAGCAGTCACGCATTCGTTATCGCAATAATTATTGCACGGCATATTACGGAATTAATGCAGTGTTAAGTTGTGCAATTTCGTTCCCCGTGTAAAACGGCCTTTAGAAATGTGTGTATTTTAATGAAATTTAGTGCATTTTTTGGTTAAATAAATGCGATTTTTAAAAAATGTTTTTTTTTAATATTTACCTTATTTATATTTAGTAATACACACTTCCTTTAACACCGTCTCACATTGAACTTACTCACTCAACACCGGCTCACACTTCTTTTTCCTTCCACACGATTTCACTACCAATCACTTTTACCCCCTGGCTCGACACTGTCCCCATGCGTTCTCCCCCTTTTTAAACAAACTCCTCGTTGCCATGGCATTGTTAATATGTACTACAAGGACTGCAAGCCCAAGAGTGTTGGATATGATACCCATTACAAATGTTATACATGCGTAGATAAATGGACTTACGTGAAGTGTGGTCCAGAAATTCATTTTCCTTTCTTGAAGAGTCATTTAAATGTGCTCCCAACGATTCACGACTAGCGTTCTAGCCACCTTAATTTTTAAAAATCGTATCAGCGGCTGCGACCATGTTCCGCCACCGCTATAACATTCTTAACCTACCGTATTTCACCGCATAATTGTCGAAGATTTTATGCCAATTGATTTCGCTAAAATGCGACCATTATGAGGGGAATTTTAAAAAATAAAATTGCGCCGGTATTAGTTGTACATAGGTCCTTTATTACGTTATTAACAGCCTTTATTGCGCCTGATGCCCTTGTTCAAATGCGCTAGCATAGTTATTTCATTGAAAACGTGAATTGATAAAATTAGAAAATTCGTAAGACATGAGTGTACCCAACTACCCCCGGTCTCCCCTACTCCGTATTTGTGAATGGCAAGTAGAAATGTATGTCAGATGGAGTGCAGAATTAGACAAATTTTTCCTTTTACAGCAAGTGTCCAGGATTGACATGCGACGATTCTGCGATGAAAAGTTGTGAACCAATTTTTGGACTGAAAAAGTACGGTGCGACGATTATGCGATGGCGACGATAATGCGGTGAAATACGTTACTCTTTTGTTTGTTCTTGCGGCTGTGTAGCTGCTATCATAGAGTTAGTGTATATAGAGTGGCAAAGCAATGCTAAAAACTGGACATAAATTTTCGAGAGTTTTGGGAAGAATTTCTCAGGTGGCACCACCTTAGGGAAGGAAGAATTTTGGCTTACGGAGAAGGCCTCATGGAGGCGCTAGTAGCGTTATTGAGTACCAATTGTTTTGTCGTTCCTATGATACATCGGTAAACAGTTGACTCCGTGTTTGGTAATCACGTGTCTTATCATTTTGACGTGAAATCGATTTTTTATACACGATGCATTAACGAACATTAAAATAAATGCTTAATTTGGTCTCGACGACTCAATAGCATTTGTTTCCGTTGCTATGGGTCGATTAGCAAATATCCAGGCACCGAAATCATCATAGGAACATCATGTGACTTATGCGACTCTAAATGAAGTGGCCGTATTCCAAAGCTCATTTCTTATGGCTTGTCGTGCATATTTCAGAGTCATCTACATGCTGCCACAACAAGTATAAAGTTGACTCTTACTTGATAATTGTTGTGGCGGAATGTAGATGACTCTGGCAACTTTGATACACCTGTTCCATCTATCGGCCAAAGTATTATTTAAAAACTCATGTCCAAATCTCCCTATCTCTTTGCCACTCCATATGTATGTACTTAACTCAATGCTGCTATTCATTGCTTCCTCATTTTTCCTCCGCTTCCCACATGCGTCTTTTGAGATCGGCTTACTTTCCTTCTCTCCTCTCTTCCCAGAGCGCCTTCTCAAGGCCGATCTTCGCATCTTCTACTATACTCCCTCCCTCGCCAACCACCCCCCATCGCTCCTTCGCCAACTCCCCGCCCCCCCTGTGTCCCCCTCCTCGCTCCGCGGTTCAAACGTGTCGTCATCGGTTACAATCGCGTCTCACATCGGCTCTCCTCATTACGATTAATCGTTATCGACGTAATGCTAGAGTTGCGTTCGCGTCCCTTCGGTGCGACACGTGTTTCCACTCAACCAACTGTAATAAGGTATTCATGATGGAAAGATACAACTTGGTTAATTCCACACTAATACCTAGGGGTATGCAACTCGGAGAAACGGTTTACGCTTGTGGAGAAATGGTCGCGAAATAGACAGAAAAGAAATGGACAGAAAAGGATAGAAATGGACAGAAAGGGCTAGAAATGGACATGGTTAGAAATGGACAGAAATGGTTAAAAATTGACAAATAGATAGAAATATATGTTAATGGACAGAAATTGATAGAAATGGATAGAAAGGGATAGAAATGGACAGAAAGTGATAGAAATGGACGGAAATGGATAGAAATGGTCAGAAATGGTTAGAAATGGACAGAAATGGACAGAAATAGTTAGAAATGGACAGAAATTGATAGAAATGGATATAAATTGACAGGAATGGATAGAAATGGACTGAAATGGATAGAGATGGACAGATATGGTTAGAAATGGATAGAAATGGTTAGAATTGGATAGAAATGGACAGAAATGGTTATAAAGGGATAGAAATGATCGGAAATGGACATAAATGGATGGAAATTGTTAGAAATGGATAGAAATGGCCAGAAATGGGTAGAAATGGTTAACTATGGACAGAAATGGACGGACATCATTAGAAATGGACAGAAATTGATAGAAATGGATGTAAATGGACAGAAATGGTTAGAAATTTACAGAAATGGATAGAAATGGACATAAATGGATAGAGGTGGACAGAAATGGTTATAATTGGATAGAAATGGACACAAATGGTTTGAAATGGGCAGAAATTGATAGAAATGGTCGGAAACGGACATAAATGGATGGAAATGGTTTGAAATGGCTAGAAATGGCTGAAATGGAAATTCGGTGTACACTTGTTTTTGAAGTTGCGCACCCTTTGGTTAAAACCGACCCGGGTTTTAGCAAATAAGTACCATTTTCAAGGTACAACTGACTTGAGTGGCTGAGTATATATACAGTAATGGAGGAGGCAGAGGGAGGAAAAGAGGGAGGAGGAAAGTGGTGGGGAGGCGTGGAGGTATAGGTACTGGTATATGAAGGTAGTTTGAGCGAGATAGTTTCTTAGCCATAATAGAGCCCATATTCGAATTATACGTTCTAATTTCACCAGCTATAGGAAGTATGATTTAAATATTTCATTGTTATTGATGCAATACTGTAGTTTTATGCGTGTGGAATTCGAAGTAATTAAATGAAAATATTGAAATATGTCTTTTGGCTTGACTTTTTTTTCGCGCGGTACGTTTGAAACTCCTTCGATAGGGAAAGTTTTGTTTTGTGTTCGCGAAGAATTTACTGCAGTGACAAAATGATAAATTTTCAAAAAATAGTTGAGAAAACTTAACAAACTGCATACTGTTAAGTTTTATGACGAGATTTCGGTGATTGAAATTCCTTATTTTTCGAATATAAGGTCTCTCTGGAGTGCATACACGTACCATATCCCATGTAGAAGGGATGGCATTTTCGGGCAAATAATTCGGAAAGTAATGTGGTATTAATGGGTTGAATTTTTAGTGTCAATGGAATAATGATTTTTTTCTTTGAAATGAGGCCAAATCCATTGATTTCTAGGTGAAATGTTGTTTCCCTCAAACTACCTTAAATGATGACGACGGGTGCTTTCCATTAGCTTTTACTGCACCGCTCACTCGGTAAACACATCAGCGCAAGTGCTTGCCATTCGTCTCTCGGATCCTGTGCACTCTAGAAAGCGTATTTCTTAACAGATCAGGTGCTGAGTTGACGTATTCTAAACAATGAAAGAATCTTTATTATCTTCATAGACCCAAGGTGGCCGGAACGCGAATCGTGAATCGTTGATTCCGCATTTTGTTATAAATTTTCAAACAAGTTTAAAATAAATTCTTTGACCGCAACTAATAAGTAAAATTATTTATATGTCGGAAATAACTATACTTGTAGTAATGTATCCTTGGCCTTTCTCACCTAATTCACCGCCGTACCCTATCAGATATGATGTTCCTACTCAGAATCTTGAGCTGATCTCTGCGGACCAATGAAATACTCCCTCTCTTTCGTATTCATGTTCCTCCCCGATTCCGTCTCTACACTCCCCGATTCCGTCCCAGCGCTCTTTCTTACACCGAATCCCCTCCTTGTTTAACTCCTTGGCCTCGAATAGTCCTACCTTGGACGTTTTCTCCTCTGCCATGCTTTTCAAATCCTCCCTGAAACGCCACTTTAATGATCCACCCCTCTCCAATCCCTTTCTTAAATTCCCTTTCTGAAGTCCCTTTCTTAAATTTGCCTCATTATTGTCTAATTTAATGTTTATTGTTTTTGTTTGAAAATTTTATTTATTTATTGATTATGTCAGCCAATGTAATAGCCTTTGTGCCGTTTTTGGTTGTGAAATAAATAAACTAAGCTAGATTTATATGTGAAAATTTTAGTTTCGCTTAAAGCATTGTTATGACTTGGAATTATGGCGCGGAATCCGTAAAATATGCAAAAATTGGTTAAAAATATGTATTTTTCACTCGGCATGACACCTATATATTTAATTGGTTCCATTGCGCCAATATAAAACGTTTGTTTTCGCGTTTAGGAGAAAATCTGTACACGTGTCATCGAATTACGTAAATAAACTACATGTGTCAATAGGGTACGTGTTCAAATGGCATTTAACTTCCATGAAACCAAATCTACATCTACATATTACCGTGCGAGCCATCGCATTGAGTGTGGCAGGGGGTGTTAAAACACCAGACGTGTAGAGTTGTGAAGCATAAGGTTTTGGGAGGTGAAATGGAGAAGTATTTATATATGTCCTGTGACTGGTGCTCAGTTTTTATTATGGTCACTTTTGTGCATTGAAACAGCGAATTTTTGTGCCTATGTTTGTGAAAATGTATCTCTCTTACTTGATCACTTCTGTCGGACCTAGGAACGTAGTGTGGTGTTATGATAATTTTCTCTGTGTCGCTATGAAACGTACCAGTTCTGCATTTCTCAAGCAAGCTAAGCCTTAAGTGTAGCCTCCGAGTCTCTTGGGGCTCCCACCTTAAACCCTCTAAGTGTTGTGAGACTCTATATGTACGCTCGTAGCAGTTTTAAACGAAGCGCGCTGCTTTCCTTGGAATTTTATTAATTTTTACCTATTTTGTACTTTACAAAACTTAGTTTCTGAAATAAAATTTAATGCTGTGTCGCATATGTTTTGTATGTGTGTCCCACACGATAGATCAGAAGTTAAGGTCATTCCAAGATATTTAACTTTATCTGAAGATTTTATGTTTACTCCACCCACGGCGTATGTATGTTATTTGTGTGATGACTTTCGCAGGGAAGTGATCGTAGCAGTTTTCAACGAAGCGCGCTGCTTTCCTTTGTATTTTATCAATTTTTTTGGTAAAATATTTATGACCAGGGTCCCATATGCTCGCGGCGTATTCGAGGTGTGTCCTAACCGGAGCGAAGTAGCATCTCTCTTTGACTTTTTCATCCGGGAAACGGGAACGTAGTGTGGCGTCAAGATAATATTCTCTCTGTCGCTCTGAAACACACCAGTTCAGAATTTCTCAAGCGAACTACTTAGCCTAGCGAGCAGCCTATGAGTCTATAGCGGCTCCCACCTTAATCACTCTGAAAACTGTGTAACATTAGATGTTCACTCGTTCCAGTTTTTAACGTAGCGTGCAGATTTTTTTGTATTGCATTAATTTTTTGGGTTAAATCTTTCTGTCCTGGGTGCCTAACGCTCGCATCCTATTCGAGGAGTGACGTGGACAGTGCGAAGTAGCATCTCTCTTTCACTTTTTTTCGGCAGAGCGCATTTTTTTCTATTTTATCTACATTAATTACTAAATAGTACGAGTATGAAAAGCTTCTTGCAAATCTCTACATGAACTAAAGTCGCACCGAGGTAGGTAAGGTTGTGCGAGCGAGTTTCGTAATCATAATAGAGACCGTATTCGAATTATACGTTTTGATTTCACCAGCTGTGAGACACACGAATTAAATTTTGCATTATTAATGGTGTAATAATATAGTTTTACATGACGGAAATTGTAAGTAGTCAGATGAAAATATCTAAATAAATCTTGAACTTGACTCATTTTTTTCACGCGGGACGTTTGAAACTCCATCAAAACGGAAAGTTTATTGTGATCCCGAAGACCTTACTGCGGGGACAATATGATTAATTGTCAAAAATAGTTGAGAATTTTGAATGAATGAGTTGAAAAGTTGAGAACACAAACTACACAGTGTTGATTTTTTTTACGAGATCTACTCGTAGGAAATTCCTCATTTTTTAAAAATAAGGTCTCTTTGGAGTGCATACACGTACCATTTCCCATGCAAAATGGCTGGTATTTTATGGCAAATTTCTCGGAAAGTAATGTGTCAAGGGGTTGAATTTTTGGTGTCATTGGAAGGGTGATGTATGTTTCTTTAAAATTAGACTAAATTCATTGATTTCTAGGTAAAAGTATATTTCACTCAAATAGCCATTATGCCCAGCAAACAGCCGCATTCGTGCGTTTTATGGGGGTTGTAATCACCGACATGTACTTCAATGTACCCTGATAAAGTCCATGAATAGTATATTCAATATGAAATAGTAAGATCAGGATGATGTCTGGTAATTTTGCGATGTAAAATTGAAAAGCTAGCACGTCAGGCCGTAAGCGCTGAAGGAAAATCAGGGTTAACAAAGATGGCGGACAGGCCAGGCCCCTCGTTTCAGCTTCTAGCCGTGGAAGCCATTGCAAGCGCCCTATCCATCTACCTCAATGGTCTATATCGTTCATTTCAGTGACACTCATAGCGTTGAAATTCAAGCTGAGATAGCACATGTGAAATGTCAATATGTCAATGTGAAAGGACAATGTTGAACCTCTTACTGCTTCTGTTTCATTTTTATGTCGCGCGATTTGGCAATTATTGCCTCACACTTTTACGTCTGCGTTTCCACTGTCTTATTCCCGTTCCCACCAACCTTGACTCCGCTGTTTTTCGTAACCCAACGCCAATTTCCAATAGTCCTATCGTACACCTTTGGATTTTAAAAATCCATTTCTCTTTCTCTCCACATGGGACGTTGGGAATTTGAAGAATATTGACACTAGTCATGGAACGAGCGACGTTCTAAGAGAGATTTCCTGATGAAATCTCCGCGCGTTGCTCAACTTGACCCCGTTTGTCAAATGTTCTCTCTAGGCTTCGTCTATTGTTCCTCCAGAGGCATCCTTTATCATTCTCTGCATTCGTCTGTGTACGCTGATTTCCCCATTCCTGCTGCAATGTAGCCGAACACAATTTTTCTTCTTCCAGTGCTCTGACGCGAGACGGCATCTCCTTTTAGTGTCTGTTTGCTCTCGTTAAAGTTCCTGGCACAGCTCTGCGCGACTAGGGGGAAAGTAGAAGTGGAGAGAGGGTGAGGGGAAATAGGACGGAGGGGAATTGAGTAGAATAGATTATATGCTTGTTAAACTCTGGGAATCAGCCTTGGAGCAAAATTTCTATTACATAAAATGAATTGCTTGATTCAGCAAATATTACAACACAAATTCTACGGCATTTACGCGGTTAATTAACGCAGTTCAGGTAAGTTTGACAGTAAAAAAGTACAGCAAAAAAGGAATAAAATTTTAAATTTGGCTCATCGAAGAAATAGCAATACAAGGGAGGGATGTAACGGGAGAGTGAGAGAGGGAGGTTGGCTGGGTAACAAAACCACCTCAAGAAAAAGGTAAGAAGCTCACACCCGCAAGGCAAGAGGCTGAAAATCACCCACCGCTGTGCATTTAACAGTGACCCTTTCTTGTGGTCATATTGTGAGACCAGTGGAAATAGTATGTTGGCTGGTTGTCAATCATTTCCGGAGCGTTTGTGTTGATAGAACTTTAAAAGGTTCTCCCTCGCGACCTCTCGCAATATAAAACATTACTCTTCAGTTTCTTTACATTTTGAAAGTTCCGTGGCTCACGTCCCAAATTCGTCCGCTAAGCAGCGCAAGGAACTTTTACGAGATCTGTGCGTACTCCTGAGATCCGCGGAAATGGTTTCAAATCGGAAACGATTATTCGAACGCGGGCGACTCCTAACCCAACCTTGGCCTACTCTTCGCGATCTCCATCGCCAGATGAGGTGAATGGTGGCAGCGGTTATGAAACGAAACGCATGGCGTGAACAATTGAAAACGTGAGAGCTATTACGTGTCCGACTTCGTGACTGACGCCATAAAATACACACGTAATCTTCAATCGACCGTCCATGAGTCTAGCGATGATGGAACAGTGGGGGCGGTGTAATCGGCACCTGTGTAATTTGATCGCATGCACCGTCATGTTCTTTTATCGCTGATATCTTAGGATATTATTTCCTTTCAAATCACGCTTTTTGAATCTTCAAAGTAACTGCATTTCACTTCTGTATTGTTATCCTAAACGTTTCTGGTGCTGAACTATGGACGAATTTGGGACCTGTGCTGCAGAACTTTCACTATCCTACCAAACTGGGGAGGAAGATTTGCTATTGGGTTGAGGGGCCACAAAAACCTTTCTCGGTGGTGCCAGCATGTGATACCATGGGAAGTAGGGTTTCTCACCAATACCTGCCGTCCCGTTTCTACTCATTTCTCAATTAGACCTCATGATCTCGTTCTTGATGAGGTAATGACGATGAATAATTGTTAACCCTTCGTATATTAGTCGTGCCTTGTCGTTGCGAAAAGGTTTGGTTCCCCTGCCTCTCTCCCTCTCCTCCCCTCAGTCCTTTCGCTTCTCCCCCTCCATTACTTTCTACCCTCTTTGCGCCGCAGGTGTGTCCCAGGAACTTTTGCGAAAATTATATTGTGGTAGCGAAAAATGGTGGCAGTTGTATTGAGAACCCTTATAAGTCGATGAGTTCATTCATAACTGGTGTATGAGTTCATTCTTATTTCTGCACGTTGAAGTAAGGTTCCGCGTTCGGCTTGCAGGTTTCTCAAGGCTCGTGCACCTTCGTTGCCTGCTTGAAAAATGCTTTCCCTCTAATTTTCATAAACTGAAAGTCTCTCTAAGGCCTTCGTTACAGTTGTTTAGATTATGCCCATTGAGGTGTATGGAGAGGGAACTACGTCGTCAAACTGAATCCTGACAACCGAAATAACAATCATATTGTTTAACCCTGCTCTTTCCTTACTTTCCTAAGGGTATCAAAACGGAGTTGACGAAATAGCGGACGCAAAGCGAGAATATCAACCATCCGTTTGAAATTTGAGGCAAATAACTCTTGAAACATATTCGCTACTTACTGCTATGTATTCTATTCTATTTTACCCTTATTTTTTTCTGGGAATGCGGATTATTATAAATTCTAATAAATAAGCAATTTATTTACGGAGAATGCACATTAAGTAGTAGTAGTTCATGCTGATATTTAGTAAGTTATCGATGGAAAACAGTAAAGTTGCAGTATTATTGCGTTAGCCCGCAGGCGCTGCAGAAAAAAATGAGGGTCAACGAAGAAGGCGGAGTGGCATCAACTTCTAGCATTTTCCAGCATTGCTAGTGCCCTCTCCATATCATCTGACCTGATCATGTATTTATGTGTCTCATTTTTGTAACCACTGTATATCTCTGAGTAATTTTTGTATTAGTTTATAATTCTTCACTGTATGGTTAAACATTTGGGTGAAAATTTTAAATAATTTTTGTGTCTATTGCTTTTTGCATGGAATACCTAATAGTAGCCCCAAAACAGGCTCATCCTTAGAGGTTATCTAATGTTTACTACCCTGTAATTCCTTAAATGAATTATGTATATTATATCGTATCACATCATATCATATATCTTATCATATCATTTCATATCCTATCATATATATTATTTCTCAAGGTGTTTCTTTGTCGCAACGCCATAACTCCCATAATTCTTCATCAAAATTAATGATTCAAACAACTTTTTAAAGGTTATTTTCCCCGCTATTGACGAAAATTAGGCAAATGGTTAAAAATTAAAGTTTTTGTTAAAAAATTTTATATTAAAATTTTTGTTAAAAAATGATACAGTGCCATCTGTTGACAATATAATCAACTAACATGTTGGCTATGGTTACGTGCTTAAAAGACTGAAGGAGGCGCCATCTATTAACACATCGTTTAGTTAGATTGTTTACATTCTACATGCAATCAGTGTGACCGTTTGGCGTTTACGTTATATATGTTTAACATAAACATACATAACATATAATTGTCCATGGGAAGAAACAGGTAGAAGAACTGGAAGAATGAAGGAAGAAACAGGAAGAAGCTGCATACTGTGAGAAATATTAGATAGGCAGAAGAACAGGAAGAAGCTCCATACTGTGAGAAACATTCCACAGGTAGAAGAACAGGAAGAAAGAAGGAAGAAACAGGAAGAAGCCGCATACTGTGCGGAATATTCGACAGGTAGAAGAAGAGGAAGAAAGAAGAAAGAAACAGGAAGAGCTGCATACTGTGCGAAATATTCGACAGGTAGAAGAACAGGAAGAAAGAAGGAAGAAACAGGAAGAAGCTGCATACTGTGCGAAATATTCGCACGGGTCAGCTAGTCATATCATATTATATTATTATATACCTCATTGTGAGGCCTCTCCGTTTGATTGCAAGCAATATCAGCGAATTTTGGTTCAGCTATGTTTGGGTCACATACATTATCGTGAGTTAGTGTTGGGATTCGGCGATTTGAATTCCACCCAACCGTCGCACAGTGGTCAGGGGAACCCTTTTTATGCAAAAATGCATTTTCACCTATGCCGGCATTCCCCCTCCGGCTACATTTATTTTTTCTAATGATATCATTCATGGCAATACGTACGCAGAGTTTCTTGCTATTTTGTACATGGACAACGACAGTCCCAACCACTTGAACAATATACTCAAAAATTTCACTATCTCTTTTCCTCTAGGTGGTGTGAAGTGTTTCGGAAGTCCTCCAGTCATAAGCACCGAATAAAGGATTCGGATACAATCTGGCAGTAGCCTCGTGGGACAGTGGGAGCGAGCCATCTGTCGCCATCACTGAGATGGTCCCATAATGACTGAGATCCAGCAGGTGTTTGCGTCTTTTTCTTCGGTCGCGGGTTGAGTCATCGTCATCCCTCGCGCCCCTCGATAGATGTTGGAGAAGAAAACGGCTCGCGGGCCTTATAAGGGTGAAAAGACAGCGGAGACGGCTGGGCGGATCGGCGGAGGTGTAAGAAGGTAAAGCCACACTCCTCTCTTTATTGTCTCTTCCTCTCTTACGAGCAAAATAAAACATGTCCTCTTTTGCCATACGACACACTATCCGTTCAGAACGTGCTCACGTATTTTGTGTAGCTTATGGCCGGTTGCTAGGACATTAGGTTATGGAATCAATAGGTGTGAGATCCATGAAGTTATCAATCTCATAAATAAATTCGGGTTGCAGGCAAACATCTACTAATTATATAACTTATTCACCAATTGTTAGAAGCTTCGAAAATTTGATCTTACCTTCTACCACCGGATAAAATTTATGAAATTAGCTCGTAGGCTTCCGCGGATGCAGTTTTGAATAATCCTTTTTTCCGGGCTTCATTCCGCGATGTAAGTTTTAAGAAAACAACAATATTTCGCTGGTCCTCCTGCCAGCTTCATCAGGTTAACTGAACTGATTTCTTTGTCTCGCTCGTCTTTGTATATATGAGTCTGGGCTCCCATTGATGCCGGAATTTAAATTTGAAAAAATTCGTTTTAGACTGCTACTCAACCTGTAACCGTCTTCTCGGTTGACGTTCTCCGGTCTCTTCGCAATTTCTATAGCCTCCCTTATTAATCTTGGGTAATAGCGTATTTCCCTAGCTATTAATCTTGTCTCCTCAAAGTTGAAATTATGAGTGGGGCCGCTGAGATGGTGTTCGGCTATTGCAGAAATGCGGTAATTATTATTTTTAATTGCCCGTTGATGCTCTTCGAGGCGTATTTTTAGGGATCTGCATGTCTGGCCTACATATGAAACCTGATGAACCTGGCAGGAGGACCAGCGAAATATTGTTGTTTTAAAACTTACATCGCGGAATGAATCCCGGAAAAAGGAGCATTCAAAATTGATGAAAGTTTAGCTCATAAATAATTGCTAATGCACTTAATAATTAGTCTATAAGAGTAAACGTACTGGTCATCCGTCTCAAAACAACTCCTTTTTTCTAGTAACAAGTCTCCAAGCGGTTCATTGCGCATCCGCCATCTTGGCTACTTATGGAACTCATAGCTCCACGTCATTAGTTATGAAACCAATAAATTTATCGAACGTTTCTGCAACACTTATTGAATGGTAACCATGGGTAATGGGTCCCATAACTTTATAGAATGCACATATGTCTGTCCTGCAACTGACCATTACAGACATGCCTTCGATGGTTTCAGGCATTACCTCGGAAAATTGGCGTATAAATTGGTATCCATTGTGTTTCGCAATATCTGTGCTCTCCCGTAGGTCGTATAATCTGTGGAAAAGTGCAATGTTTTTCTATTGCAGTGCATGACGTTCAGAAGTTTCAATAGCTGAGCACTGTCTCTAATTTATCGGACTAATTGAATGTCGGGTGATTCCATTTGCGCATTGCAGTAGGGATACAGAGTGGCGGTTGCATAGTTGTGCTTTTCCTGTCCATTTCCTTTTTGCCTAGTCCATTCCCTCCGAGCTGGCTTCGAACGTGGGGATAAGTTAGTCCCGATTTTAAGCGACAGGGTTCCCAATGTCGCAAATCTTATTGAGTCTAATTTTCAATCGACGGCATGAAAGCGATCTCCGTCCTTTGTGTTTCGTTGCGTCATGTTTTCTTGAAGGTAGTCCGATCGAGATAGTTCCCTAGTCGTAATAGAGACCATATTCGAATTATACGTTTTAATTTCACCAGCTGTAGAACACGTCAATTAAATATTGCAATATTAATGGCGACATAATTTAGTTTTTCAGCGCAGGAATGGTAAGTAACTAAATGAAAATATTTAAATAAGTCTTTAACTTGACTCATTTTTTTGCGCGGCGCCTTTGGAACTCCATCAAAAGGGAAGGTTTTTTGTGATCGCGAAGAATTTACTGCGGTGAAAATATGATTAATTTTAAAAAATAGTTGAGAAAACATACAAACTGCACACTGTTAGTTTTTTTTTACGAAATCTAAGTGTTAGAAATCCCTCATTATGTAAATGATGTCTCTCTGGAGTGCATACACGTACCATTTCCCATGTAAAAGGGCTGGTATTATATGGAAAATATCTCGGAAAGTAATGTGGTAAGGGGTAGAATTTTTTGTGTCATTGGATAGGTGAGATGTTTTTCTTTAAAATGAGACCAAATTCACTGACTTTTAAGTAAAATGATTTTTCGCTCGGACAACCTTAAGTTGGTATTTGTCAAACTTGGTGATTATAAACCATTTATGATGCGTCTGATAAAATGCTGATTGTGGCAGCAAGCAGATAGAAATGCGAGGAGATTGGGTATATTAGTGTGCTTCGTTGGTTTGGCCATATTGAGAGAATGGGTGAGAGTGGATTAACGAAACAGATATATAAGTGTGAAATGAATGGTGCGAGAAGTAGAGGTAGGCCGAGAAAGTTGTGGTTGAATGTGTTTGATGAAATTCTTAGGAGGAGGAATATTAGCAGTCTTAAAAACAGGAGGGCGTGTATGAAACAGTGTATGGGGGTAAATGAGGCAAAAGAGGTTTGCAAGGATAGGTGAGTAAGGAGGAAATTAATGAAGCAGAGTTAGGCGTACAAATATGTGAAAACTTGTGACTGTGCCTACCCCGGAAGGGAACGGCTTGATTGGTACGCATGTGCTTTAATATTTATTTTTTCTTCAACGTATCAAAAGTCAAAGAAAACCCTCTTATAGTTGGTGTTTCTTAGCTTTTAGGGAGATTAAGGTGGGGGAGCCCCTAGAGACTCGGGAGGCTAAACGCTTGGCTTAGTATGCTCGAAAAATTCTGAACGGCTGTGTTTCAAAGCGGCACAGAGAATATTATCATGACGCCTCACAGCATCTCTAGGTCGGAAAGAAGCGATAAAATAAGTGAGATACATTGCCGAACAGTTAGGTACGAAAATTCCACTATCCACGCACAATAGGAGACCATAATGTAACCTGAGCTCCACTCAATTCACGCAGATAGGACTGCGAGGAGATTGGCTATATTTACGAAAAATAGTTCCATGAAAGGAAGGAAGGAAGTGTGGTGGCTGATTAAACCATAGTGGTGACCCAAACCAACCGCATAGAGATAAACAACGGGTGAAATAAGAGGTTTTGCGCAACGATATTCGATTTGGCCAACGAAGGGAGATAAATTTATCCTTCTCACCCGACCGCATCGGGAAAATCAATCACCTCGAAGTAATGAGAGTATTGACGCCACCCGTGATAAATTTCAAATTCACCCCTATTGTTGACGTTGCTGATTGGTCCCATTGTTGTCAACGTTGCTTCGTTATCGTTAAATTATGTCCAGTCCTCGATGATTATGGCGGTGGAAAGAATTTCAAACTATTGTTTCACTCAGAATTCGTGAAGGATTCCAGGTTCTTCTACGTTTTCTCGTTCCGGTGATGACGTTTCTTGACCATTGCAGGACACATCTTCAGATCGAATCCGAATACCGATATAGATGAAAATCGTATTATTGTGGTATCCCAACGAGGGGACGCGGGGGGTGGATAACTCGGGGAAGATCTCCCATGTCGCACAAAGATCAGGGAGCTCAATGAGTACTCTGTTGCTTTAGATACTGCGTTTATTATAAGTAATTTGGCTCGTTCTTACATTGGCTGCGGCTTCTAACAGACTGTTGCGACTTGAGCTGCGACGTGGCGTCGTCATCTGCGTAATGCGCGGGATCTTCGCTCGCTAACTCTCTGAAATACGAGGGAGACAGCTGATTCCCTCCCAGCCTTGACGGCCTATCGGACACTGCTTGAGGGTCTGCCGTTTCCTTGTTGTCTTCACCCAGAGAGTGAATCTCTAGGAGAAGACATTTCTACAGCTGTCTCTTCTAATGTTACCCCAGGAGGAGTTGACTCCTCCGCTGCCTCACCAAGGGTCGACGTTTCTACATTATTTTCAATGGTTTCCACCACAAGAGCCGTTTCCTCTGCTACTCTAGCGGGTCGAGACACTTCTACGGTCTCCGTTTCTTCGCTTGTTATCTCTTTTGCTGCTACTTCGGGCTCTGTCTCTGTCGGTGACACGGGCATCGATCTATCGTCTGATTGAATGGGCACGGGGATCACATATTCTGCGGGAGGTTGACCTCTAATGCGCGCACAATTTCGAGATGGCGGAGTGCGGGGCGTGGCCGTTATACATGGACATAGCGAAAAACACGCAAAATGATCTATGTCTATGAAATACCGTGCAAGTCACCACTAGGGTGAGTAGCACGGGGTGATTCCACACCCCAGGCATGCAGCACTCATCCCAGATCAAATCAGAACTGCTCACGTTCCCCCGGATGCTAGGCGCAGGCCAAAAGCAGTCAACACAACAGTGTGCAGTCAGACCATTAACTAGGAGTATGATACGTAGAAGAACATGCTACCATGCAGAACACCTCTCGAGAGACAGTTATTAATGTGACAGAGTTATATCACTACAAGATACTAAATCTACATCTGCATCTACTTACATGATACACACAAAATAGCTGCATCTTCATCTACATCTTCTTGTATGGTAACACACTAGTTAGCTGCACATCAAGGAAGCGATCAGTTATTGAAAACACTTGAGTAGTTATGAAAAGATCGGAATAGAGAAGTCAACACAAATTTATACATCGGCTATAACTTAAACAAAAGGAATTCCGCAAAACCGCACCGAGCCATATGACTGGCCAAGGGGTTGACATCGCCTCGAAAAATGAAAATATATAGTGAACCCTTGCCTGGTCGTGCGCTGTGTCGTTGGGATGGCCCTAGGGACACGACAGTTTATACTTGTGCGTTATTGTGTCTGTTGGTGATAGCTCACTCGATGCAAAACATGTCGGTCAGCTTGCAGGGTAATATGAAAATGGAGACAATTGATAGGACATTGGGTTGGATAGGATAGCATATTGTGCGCGGAAAGAACTAGTTTTTGTACCAATCTGTTCGGCAGCGTTTTTCTCATATCTTATCGCTTTTGTCAGACCTAGAGATGTAGTGAGGCGTCATGGAAATAATATTCTCTGATTCGCTCTGAAAAATATCAGTTCTGAATTTATCAAGCAATCTAAGCCTAGCGTTTAGCCTCCGAGTCACTAGAGGCTCCCGCCTTAATCCCTCTAAAAGCTTTGAGACACTAAATATTCGCTCGTTGGAGTTTTTAAAGAAGCTTGCCTTTGTGTTTTGTTAATATTATTGGTAGAATATTCAAAGATTTTCATTGAGACGTAAAGAAATGGGTGGTGAAAACCTTTATGTGGAGCGCGGCATTGTATGGCTCGGAGACTTAGTCATTGCGAAGGGAACACTCAAGGTGTTTGAGATGTGGGTGTGGAGAAGGATGGAGTGGGTGAGCTGGGTGGCGAGAAGGACCAACGAGGAGGTGTTGGACATGGTTGGAGAGGAGAGGAAGCTGGTGGCGGAGGTTCGGAGGAGGAAGAAGAGACGGATATGGACGTATTTACCCTAAGAGTGCGGCATGACGTGATATCACGTCGTGGTTGTCTTTGCGCTGGTGCTGATGACGTGATTTCACGTCATGGGTACCGTGGGTGTTCCAGCTTTCACTAGGGAACTTTCATAAGGCCCCCTTGTGAAATCTGGAACATCACAGTACCCATGACGTGATATGACGTCATCAGCACCAGCGCAAAGACAACCATGACGTGATATGACGTCGTACCGCACTCAAAGGGTTGAAAGGAGAGGGGATGCAGAGGAGGGTAATAGAAGAGAGAAAGCTTGGGAAGCGTGGAAAAGGAAGGAAGAAGATAGGGGTTCTGGACGAAATAAGAATGGGGAGACGATGTGAGGCACTTAAGAGGACGCATCATACCCTGCGGTAAGGAATAGTTCTGTCAAAAATCCACGAGATGGCGTCACTCGCACCCGACCGAGGCGTTTTGGCGTCAGGAGTCTCTTACTACAGGATAACTGTCGCACAAGAAAACAGTTGTCTGTAAGTTGTAGCAAAGTCTCCGGCGCGTAAGTATAGGCAGCGCTGACATAAGATCTGTGAGAGAAGACTGAATTATTTGCGGCACCGTCCGAGCACATCATGGTCGAAAACCATTCGGGTGGCTTCTCGAAAGATACCAATTACAGATTTCATCTTATAACCGTGACAGCTGTTAATTAGCATTCTGACGGAAGGAGGATTGATACATCTCCGTTAGTTTAAGATATTTCAATAATAATATTAGTTTTTGTAAAAATATACCCTACATCTTGCCGTTTTCCCGATGGTTTAATTATGCTCTGGGATAAATTATTCATATTTCAGATACAGATCTCCCTTGGCAAAGGTCTCTTCTTTATACTATAAAAATTTCAAGTTGATGACGTAAGAATTGAACAAAAAATCTGGGGTCGGAAATCATAACAAATTCGGCCGGTCGAGCGGGTGTGATGCGTCGCCTTAATGAAATTAAGCGTGATGTAATGTCGAATCACGTATGGGAGGGTAAACAAAACTATATGCCAGAAATTAGGACGTTAGAAGTTAAAGTGTCAAGCTTTACTTTTTTGTAAAAACATTACATGAGATGAAATTTTACCTTGTACTTCCCAAACCGTTTTATTGATTCCTACCTTTTGTCAAAAAGTTTTTTTTTTACTTGATGATCACTAAACTTGTCGGAATTAGGTCGGTGCTAGTAAAACATCGTGGAAAAAATACAAAGTAACATTTCATTTCATAGTTGCCTTAGGATGAAAACTGTCCAAATACCTCCCAATCAGCTTGTGAAATACATAATCGAAATTATGAATATCGACCGATAAATTCTATTTGTGCGTATTTTATTCTTGATCTCGCTCTCGCGCCGTCCACTCCTCTTGTCATATCTGTTTCATTATTCGTCTCTCCCGTTCCCTTCACTTGACCAAACCTACGATGCACAAACGTGTCATTTTATGTCTATTTCTGTACTATTCAGCTCCCGTTCCTTGACCCTGTGAACACCACCTTACTCTTGCGATTTTCTCTTACCTAGACCAACGGACACATTCTTAGATATGCTCTACATACTACTTAACCCACCGGCATTTGCCTGCCCTAAATCTATTAATTTATACATAAATCTTTGGTAAACGTTCGACCACTTTTATCTAGCTATCATCTCCCTTTTCTTGTTCTTACCCTTATATTCTCCTCGTTTTTTCTGGTTGGAAATGCCACTGAGGTAGGTGGAGAGGGCATTGCGTCATCAAACTGTAGCCTGGGGGGTTGTGTTTGAACCACTCGAGATAATCTCGATTACGTAACTAAGGAGTCACGTGGCTCAACAACGAACGGCTGAAGATTTCGTTGAGATTAAACCACTCGGATGGAAAACTTAACCACCTCATATTTTGTTTATCGCGTTTCTCATCGCGGTATGTGACCGGATTAACATTAGCACTCAAGAAAAACTCGATCGGGAATACTGCGTTAGATTTTTACGAGTGATTTAAATATATCAAAATCTCAAACCCTTCGTGATTCGTGATTGTACCACATGACTCCTTAGTTACGTAGTCGAAATTATCTCGAGCGTTTAAAACACCAACCCCCCCCCCTTGGCAACCGAAATAACAACCATATTGTTTCACCCTGCTCTCTCCTTACTTTCCTATGGATAGCACGACGGAATGGACGAATTAGCAGATGTACAGTCACTTCAAAAAGTATCGCGACACGCTAGACTAGCGGATCGTATAGGTCGGCTGTCGAAGCTCGAATTACGTTGGCCATCCTGGGCCGTCTCTGGTAGCTATGAGAATTTGCTGGTACACTTTTCATTTTCCATGAGACAAAGCGCCAGGTTAAGTGGGACTGCATTATGGGAGTGATCACGTTCAGAGGAGAGGACAGACTTGCTCCTAGAGTGGCCTTGAGGATGTATTCGGTTGAAGAAGTAAGAAGGGGAATGTGGTGAAAAGGCAATATTTAATAGAGTCGAGTGATTATGCGAGTGAAATCGGGGGAAGGTAAAACGAAGAAGAGCCAAATGCACGTAAATACGAGCTCCAACCTATGCACGAAGGAGAATGGGCACTGCTATCGACTAGGCTGTGCGAACTGGTGAGTCTTTCGTGCATTACAGGCTGATATTTTAAGTTGCCCACCTAACGGAAAATTATGATATCTTTTGACTCTTGACTCGGCGCCCGCCTCTCACCAAGTCCACCATCAGAGCGCGCTGGATTGGGCTGGTTTCGCGAAGAGGAGCTCTTTCCATTTTCATCTTCGCAAGAGAACTGCCGAGTATGATTACGATGCCTCTGGGTTGCGAATACCCTTCCTTTCCGCAGTTTATTCATTTTTCTTTCTTTCTCTTTCTTTCTTTCTTTCATTTCTCTCAGTCAGCTTTCCAACGCGGGCGAATTCGATAGCACTGTTTGAGTTTAGTCCCACTTGACTTAGAATATACATATATCGTAGTGTACCCGACGATTCTCATAGTCACCCAAGACGATCCAGGATGGCCAACGTACTTTGAGCTTGGACAGCCGACCTATACAAACTGGTAGTGGGTCGCGATACTTTATGAAGTGACTGTACAGCAAGAATATCAACCATCTATTTGAGATTTAAGGAAAGTAAATCTTGAAACATGTATTGGCTGCCCAGTGCTATGGATTCTACTCGATTTAACAGTAATTTTCATCTTGAATGCGGATGATTTTTAATCTACATAAATAAACGCCATATGTGAAGAGAATGCATGTTAAAAATGTACGCCCGCGTGAAGAACATTGTAAAATGGGAAAGTTTTTTCATCAACCCGTAAGCGCTGAAGGAAAATTGGGGTCGACAAAAATGGCGGACAGGCCACGCCCACGTTACTACCTCTAGCAGTGGTCGCCGTAGCAGCGCCCTCTCCGTCTACCTCAATGGAAAAGGTGTACAGTAAGTTCTCGATTTACGTCGGAGATACGCATTGAAGAAGAGCGACTTAATTCGAATCAACGTCAAACGGGATCCAGATATTCAATCAAGTAGTTAGTTTAAAAATACGTTTTTGCCTTCATCTAGGAAAAAATAGCTATTTCAGATGGGATGATTGTGTCTCAGTAATCAAAAAAACGCAAGCTTATGCACATTCGTTCTATTTGATTAGAATTCATTGATAATGCAATATTTTATTCATTAACCCTACAGCTGGTGAAATTAAAACGTATAATTCGAATATGGTCTCTATTATGACGAGGAAGCTATCTCGTTAGTAGCTTATGTAAAAGTAGTTAGTAGTTTTTGTAGTAGTAAGTTAGTTAGTAGTTTTTGTAGTAGTTTTTGATAAAGAGAATGGGGAGAATGATTGTATGATGAGGGCGAATGGTGAAGTAATTGAACAAGGGGATGATTTCGTGTACTTAGGTAAGATGTATGCGAAAGATGGAAGAATAGATGAGGAGAAAAGGAGACGTGCGAATGATGGAAGGAAAGTGGTAGGTACAATGTGGAGCATATCAAGGAATGAGTGCTTGTCTAAGGAAGCGAAAATTGCCGTTTACAAAAGTGTACTTCTTCCCACTTTGCTATATGGTAGTGAAACATGGGTATGTCAGGATAGACATAAGAGTAGACTAAATGCCGTGGGTATGAGTTATCTGAGGAGTATTTGTGGCAAAAGTAGGATGGATAGGGTCAGGAATGAGTGGGTCATGAATGAATGTGGGTTAAATGCTCCAGTAATGGAGGTGTATGAAAGGAGTGTGCTTCGTTGGTTTGGCCATGTTGAGAGAATGGATGAGAGTCGAATATCGAAACAGATATATGAAGATAGAATGAATGGTGCGAGAGGTAGAGGTAGGCCGAGTAAGTTGTGGTTGAACGTGGTTGAGGAAATTCTTAGGAGGAGGAATATTAGGAGTTTTAAAAACAGGAGGGCGTGTATGAAGCAGTGTATGGGGGTAAATCAGGCAAAAGAGATTTGCAAGGATAGGCCAGTATGGAGGAAATTATTGAAGCAGAGTTAGGTGTACAATTATGTATTAACGAGCGAAATATTTTAACTGTGCCTACCCCGGAAGGGAACGGCGTGATGGGTATGTATGTATGTAACTATCTCGTTCGGACTACCTCAACGGCGCCCCTGGCGGGGATCTGCCTCATGACCCGTAATCTACAGCACCCGATGTGAAACACGAATTCTCTGCAACCTTCTACCTGGCGACGAAAAATTAACCTTTTCAAAATATTCTGCGTTTCGCAAGAGTCTCTCTCACCTTCCATGCTTCTATTTTGTCTACAACTTTCTATTACCTTCCCATTCGTTTCTCTAGGTCGTAACACGCCCACCTACGCCCATTCGAAAAAGAGCGTATATTTCTCTCATCGCCACCGTGCTTATAGCGAAGTGGGTCTCTTGACTTTCAGTATTGAAAAAAAACGTAAAGGCCAGAGTATTCGTTGTTCAGATGAGTGTGCAGAATTGAATTTTAACCGATTTATACGACTTCTTTCATTCTCATCGTTTAGCATTCTGTATAATGATTTGAACTCTTCTATACTCCTCGCAACTGTCATTCCTAATTTATAGGTCTTACCCATACGTTTAATATTTTATCTTGTGCATTCTTGTTAGTAAACAGTTACGTTTAATGGTTGCCTGTGAGACCACAGATTGGAAAGCTATGGCGCGCATTCCAATTGTTGGCACGCGAAAGTTATGTCGGTTGCACAGAAAGAAATCTTCGATTACATAAAACTCTGCAATTTTCAGTTTATACTATATAAACTCTGCAATTTTCAGTTTATATATCAGTGGCTCACGCCTCGACTTGTTTTAAAAGGTTATGAGAAGAATGCCTTGCGCACGACTCTAAAGTTGCCAACGCCAGTCGTACGTGATGGCTTCGGTCATTCTTAATGCATTGAAAAAGAAGCGCATAATCTTATAAATTCTAAATCTCACTTATCCCTTGTTGGAGGAGGCTTCCTCTTTTTGCTATGACTGAGCTATGCTGCATTAGATTATCGTTGTATTTATTTATTCATTTATTTAATTTGTCTACATACAGCATACTCGCCAATTTACAGTGGCCCAATGTAACAAGCACAGAAGATAGACACATACAATTCAAGCAAAACTAAGATCAATAACAATTTATTAAAATTTTTTTTTTAAGGGCCCAGAAGCGATCAAGTATTGCTAGCGAAAATAGAAAGAGCGCGTTGTGTAGAAGTGTTGGATGAAAGCAAAAACGGATCAATGTTGGTATGAAGAGAATTTATCAGGGAGGAGAGGCGGAAGTGGAGGGAGCGTCTGGTCAAGGATAATGTGGAAATGGACAGGTGGAGTAGAGAGTGCGTGCGGGTGGGTCTAGATGGGATTCGAAAACTGATGCTAGAGATCAGTGCAGGGCAGTCTGTAGTTCAGTTGAGAATGCTATGAATGAGCTTAAGGTCAGTTTTGAGCATTAGTTTCGGGAGATCAGGTGAGGAGACTGTAGACGAAAAGGTATCAGTTGCCATATTGTGAAAAGTGTTTAGTTCTCATTCTTAGTTTAAGTTCGAATCTTGAGGTCAAGAACTGGATACGAAGAAAAAGTTCGTATTATTGAAACTTATTTTCTCGAAAATTTCGTGTCTCGTAAAGGTCGTATCTCGAGTGGTTTCGTAATTCGAGAAGTTCGTATCTCGAAAAGTTTCAGAGTGGAGCGATTCGGTAATCGCGTGGGGTAAGCAACTTCAAAAAAAAGTGTACACCGCATTTCCATTTCAGCCATTTCTATTATCACCAAGTTCAAGCATACAAACAATTTCAAAATACAAAGAAATGTAAATCATGATATTCGACTCCACTGTATTGAAAAATATCCTGTTCCAAAATACTACAACAACCACGGTAAGAGCTTATTAAGGTACATTGTCGATTCTGCGATAAAATCGCATCGAATCCGGTTAAATCTTGGTCACATGACTGCAAACGGAGATTCAAAACGTAAACAACAAATAAATTAGTAGGTGGACTAATTGTTGCATACGTAAATATTTATTTGTGCTTGGAAACGTTTCAAATGCTTGAAAACGCTTGGATAAACTTAATGACTTTTCAATCTTTAGATAATAAGTATTAATATCGTAATAACTTTTTGGGGTTAACCGACACTTCTTTGTCCTTCAAATTCAAGCATTGTTCCAAAGATATTCAGTAAATTGCCACAGCCGATTCGAGAAACTGAAAAATGTCATCATTAAAGAAAGAAGTGAAACAATGGTTATTGTATCAAAAGTAATGCAGTTGACTTAATATGGTATTCTCTTAAGTCTGTTTAATTTATAATTTAAAAATTTCTTTAACTAATCAATGTTGTTCACTTGTTTATCATGAAAATTTGTACCTACATATACTGGGGTAGTTATGATTTAACAGTAAAGTTTAAATTGTGTTGTGTGAATATTTATGTGTTTCGATTACTTTTTATGTTTTTCGTCGATATTCTTAAATGATTTATGATGGATACATGTTGTGTTTTGATTAAAAAAAATTCCTACTTTTGTTTACTCTTGTATACATTTGTTTCATTAAAAAAACGTTTGTAGTTTTGCTATTTTGAATTAATGATTTTATTGCGTCTATTAGTAATTTATACGATTTTATTATATTTTAGGTTTTTTAGCAATTTTTTAAATGTTTTTGACAGATCAAAGCTGCGAATATATTTGTTAATTAATAACAGCACCTGCTGACAAGCCATAGGCTTAGCAGGACTATACTTGTAATTATATTGAGAATAAATTTATTTATTATTTTTATTGAAAAAATCCTGTTCTAACCATTTCCATCTATTTCTGTCAATTTCCGACCAATTTAATTCATTTCTATCAATTTCTAACCATTTCCGTCCATTTCTAACCATTTATGTCAATTTCAATCCATTTCTAACCATTACCGTCCATTTCTCGTCCATTTCTAACCATTTCTGTCCATTTCGCTACCATTTCTAACCATTACCGTCCATTTCTCGTCCATTTCTAACCATTACCGTCCATTTCTCGTCCATTTCTAACCATTTCTGTCCATTTCGCTACCATTTCTCGGCGAGCGCACACCATTTCTCAGTGTTGCATACCCCTCGGGGAATCGAGATTTTTTTCGCATATTCGCATGCGATTGAAATGGATGCATCCAATAGCATTTCCAAAGTCGGGTGGCTTTGACCCCGTGGCTCTTTTCATCTTTCGCTTCGCTCCCTCCCTTTTCTCGCTCTTCTTTTCCTTCCCCCTCCACCTAGTTCTCCCTCTTCACTCCCCTCCGCCTCCTCCCACTCCCTTCTCGAAAGTGTGGACATCAAACCCAGAGAGCACGTGCGGAAAGGCTCGCAAGTTTCGCAATTCGTCGCCAGGTGGCCGCAGAGCGATAGTTTTATTTTTCATTTTAAAGAGGGGAAGGCGACTCGTGCGCCGTCTAGTAAGTCGCCCTTCGAGGGGTATGCAACTCTGAGAAATGGTGTACGCTTGTCGATATATAGTAGCGAAATGGTTAGAAATGGTAAGAAATGGATAAAAATGGACAGAAATGGTTAAAAATGTACAGAAATGGACAGAAATGAAAAGACCTGGTTAGAAATGGATAGACTGGTTAGAAATGGAAAGAAATGGATCGAAATGGACAGAAATGGTCAGAAATGTATAGACATATACAGAAATGCGCAGAAATGGGTAGAAATTGACAGAAATGGATAGAAATGGGCAGATATGGTTAAAAATACACAGAAATGGATAGAAATGGACAGGAATGGATATAAATGGACAGAAATGGATAAAAAATTGACAGAAATGGATAGAAATGGGCAGAAATGGATAAAAAATTGACAGAAATGGATAGAAATGGGCAGAAATGGTTAAAAATGGACAGAAATGGTTAGAAATTGATAGAAATGGACAGAAAAGGCTAGAAATGGACAGAAATGGTGAGAAATGGTTAGAAATTACAGAAATGGACAGAAATGAATAAAACTGGTTAGAAATGGATAGACCAGGTTAGAAATGGACAGAAATGAATCGAAATGGACAGAAATTGACAGAAATGGTCAGAAATGAATCGAAATGGACAGAAATTGACAGAAATGGTCAGATATGGACAGAAATGGTCAGAAATTGTCAGAAATATACCGAAATGGATAGACCTGGTTAGAAATGGACAGAAATTGTTATAATTGGAAATAAATGGATAGAAATGGGTATAAATGGTTAGAAGCAGACAGAAATGGACAGAAATGGATAGACATGGTTAGAAATGGACAGAAATAGATATAAATAGAATAGAAGTGGACCGAAATGGATATAAATGGACAGAAATGGTTAGAAATAGACATAAATGGATATAAATGGATAGGAATGGTTAGAAATGGATAGAAATAGGGTAGAAATGGTTAGGAATGGACAGAAATGTTTATAAATGGTCGGAAATAGACAGAAATGGATGGAAATGGTTAGAAATGGCCGAAGTGCAAGTGCGGTGTACACTGTTTTTGAAGTTGCGTACCCCTCGTCGCCCTCTTCACGCTCGCTGTGTAGACGCAGAGGAAGAGAGGATGAATAAGTAAAATAGGAGCTGGCGAGAGGCGGGGAAATGGAAGGCAGGATTGGATTGAGAGAGGGAAAAAAATGTATGTTTACACTCGCGCAGACAATCTCTCGCGCTCGCTTCGGCCTTGACTCGAGATTGCGTAGCCTTGCGCATGCGTGGAAGAGGATGATTATTGCTGCTACGCACATGGTTGATGTGAGAGGGGGAACAGCTGATGAGAAAGGTCCTGCTGCTTGAGTTAAGCCGCGTGCTCTAGGGCGAAGGGTGTGCCTCGTGTAATGTGCTTCTCGGGCATATGACAGCTTTAAACTTGGAAGTTACTTCCAGAATCCTTGTTTGTCGCTTGCCAACGACGCTTTGATATACATACAAGCACGGACATCTTGTCATGAAAAGTTCATCTCTCGAAAATTTAGTGTCCTGTGAGGTTCGTATCTCGTAAAGTTCGTATCTCGAACATTTTGTGAGTGCAGCGATTCAGATATTGTGGAATCATTGTTTTATATGCGTGCGATTGAAGTTGATGCTTCGATTTTATGCTTGCGATTGAAGTGGTGGCCAATAGGGTTCGATTGTGGTAATAATCGCCCGAGATTCGAACTTGCGAGCGAAATAGACCGGCTTCTATTTTGCCTGGCATATCGATTCTGCGATAAAATCGCATCGAATCCGGTTAAATCTTGGTCACAGGACTGCAAACGGAGATTCAAAACGTAGACAACAAATAAATTAGTAGGTGGACTAATTGTTGCATATGTAAATATTTATTTGTGCTTGGAAACGTTTCAAATGCTTGAAAACGCTTGGATAAACTTAAAGACTTTTCAATCTTTAGATAATAATTATTTATATCCTAATAACGTTTTGGGGTTAACCGACACTTCGTTGTCCTTCAAATTCAAGCATTGTTCCAAAGATATTCAATAAATTGCCACAGCCAATTCGAGAAACTGACAAAATTTCATCATTAAAGAAGTGAAACAATGGTTATTGTATCAAAAGTAATGCAGTTGACTTAATATGGTATTCTGTTAAATCTGTTTAATTTATAATTTAAAAATGTCTTTAACTAATCAATGTTGTTCACTTGTTTATTATGAAAAATTGTACCTACATATACTGAGGTAGTTATGATTTAACAGAAAAGTTTAAATTGTGTTTTGTGAATATTCATGCGTTTCAATTACTTTTGATTATCATTGTTTCTTTCCATTTTCGTTTTCATATTATTTAATTTTTTTGTATCCACTTATAATTTTTGTATAGTTATTTGTAATTTGTGGCACAGTGACTGATTTTTGTTGTTTCCTATATTTTTTTATCTTTTTTTTACAATATAAACGATATAAATACATTTATTCTCAATATAATTACCAGTATAGTCCTGCTAA
Organism: Ceriagrion tenellum; assembly: GCA_963169105.1. Taxonomy (NCBI): domain Eukaryota; kingdom Metazoa; phylum Arthropoda; class Insecta; order Odonata; family Coenagrionidae; genus Ceriagrion; species Ceriagrion tenellum. Next base: position 84,799,387 of record OY720642.1, on the reverse strand, counting down.
GCCTATGGCTTGTCCGCAGGTGCTGTTATTTATTAACAAAAATATTCACAGCTTTGGTCTGTCAAAAACATTTAAAAATAGCTAAAAACCTGAAATATAAGAAAATCATATAAATTACTCTAAGTCGCAATAAAATTATTTATTCAAAATAGCAATAGTACAAACTGTTTTTTTTAAACGAAACAAATGTGTACAAGAGTAAACGAAAGTACGATTTTTTTTAAAATTAAAACACAACATGTATCCATCATAAATCATTTTTTAATATAATTTATGTTTAAGAGTAATAGCATTCGTATAAGATTATTGGTTATGTTGTTACTAAGCAATGTTTACAAATATTTATACCGCTCTTCGTTCAAAATGCGCGATTCTCATTTGTTCCGTCATATTCCGTGACCCAACAATCTGAAGTGGAACCGAGATTCCCTGTCTCTGACTTGAGGGTCTCTACGTGGACGTACCATTTCCCATGCAAAATGACTGGTTTATTTGCACACATTCCACATCTACATACCCTGCGAGCAGCCGCATGGTCTTGTGGCAAGGGGGTGTTAGGACATCAGCCGAAAGAAGTGTAGGAGATATGGTTCTGGGAGGTGAAATGGTGACGTGTATTATGGGAGTGAATCAGAGTGGAGTTTAGTTATTATTGTGGTCGCTTATTGTGCGCGGAAAGAACGAGTTTTTGTACCTATCTGTTCGGCAGTGTATCTCTCTTATTATATCGCTTCAGTCAGACCTATGTCGCTCTGAAACGAGTATGAAGGAAGCGCAAGGGCGCCAGCTTTCGCATGGCAGGGCATTGCCGTCGAAGAGAAAAAAATTCAGAGGAATGCACATTTCAAATAGTAGAACGATGAAGGTATAAAAGTGGCGAAAGTCGAAAATGGAAAATTTCAAGAAAAAATTGGGGATGAAAATGATAGTTGGTGAAAAAACTATAGCTTAACAGAGGCAACCATATTTGATATAGTGCCTCCCCCCGAAATAGAGCGGCGTGATTGGCAGTTATGCATATGTAGCGACCTGTTTGATGATGATATATTAACCCGATATAATTTGGCAATGTTGAAATACCTTAGTCGACTCTTTTTTGTAAAAATTACAAATTGTTCGATTAAAAATAGGAATAAAAACCAGCATATTTGTAATAAAAAAACTAGTTCAACGTTTTAAAATAATAACGCACTCGTTAACGCAGAACGTGCATCATAAATGTCAAATCTATAACAAGGAAATACCTCCTAGCTTCATAGTAAACATCTACGCGTCTACCTAGAAATTCCTAGAACGCCCAAAAACTTTTTAGCCTTGGACGCCAACCGCGGAAGTGGGTACCACTCCCTGGTCTATTCTTAGGCGCGCGGACGAAACTTCGACTCGCTGATGCCGGGGAAGACGAAAGGAGGCGTGCGTTATCTCCAAGCGTTTGGATGACGCGATTGTGAACGGTGCGAATTTGTAATGAAGGGATTCAAAGTCACCTTTTCATCTTATCGAGTGCGCCACGCAACGAACGACGGAGAGATCATGTTAAATGTGCCACAGTTCACTTCCCTGCGAAAGTCATCACGCAAATAACATACACTGTGCGTGGAGTAAACACAAAATCTTCAGATAAAGTTAAATATCTTGGAATGACCTTAACTTCTGATATATCGTGGGGGACACACATAAAAAACGTATGCTACACAGCATTAAATTTTATTAAAGAAACTAGGTTTTGTTAAGTACAAAATATGTAAAAAATTAATAAAATACCAAGGAAAGCAGCGCGCTTCGTTAAAAACTGCTACGAGCTTACAAGTAGTGTTTCACAACTTTCAGAGGGATTAAGGTGGGAGCCCCTAGAGACTCGGAGGCTACACGTAAGGCTTAGCTTCCTTGAGAAATTCAGAATTGATATTTTTCAGAGCGACTCAGAGAATATCGTCACGGCAACTCACTTAATCTCTAGCTCTGACAGACGAGATGAAAATCAGAGAGATACATTGCGGAACAGAGAGGTACAGAAACTCGTCCTTTCCGCATAAAATAAGCAGCCACAATAAAAAATGAACACCACTAAATACACTCCCATAATACACGTCACCGTTTCACCTCCCAAAACCTAATCCCTTAAATCTTTACACGGCTGGTGTCCAAACACCCCCGGCACACCCCCTCGCGGTGGATCGCAGGGTAGCATGTAGTTGTCCGAGAAATCCGGTAAATCGAAAAATCGACTTCTGCCGCGAAAATTAGTATTACCAGCCAAATCACGTGAAAATTGGATGAAACTTACTCTATTGTAGCGGAAAAAGGTTCTTCTTAATAGTTATTTGTCGTTTGAAGATGATTTTTGGGACAAAAAATAAATGTTTAATTTACCAAAGTAAGAAGGACTTTTACATTGTGCGCTGCGCCAATTCGTTATTGGTAAAATCATGATTATAAACCATTAGAAGCTGAAATATTGACGCGAATTACGTTGCTTAAGGTGGTGCGAGTGAGATCATAATAGAGATCATATCCGAATTATACGTTTTAATAGCACCAGCTGTGAGGTACGCGAATTGAAATATTGCATTATTAATGGTGCAGTAATAAAGTGTTACATGACAGAAATTGTAGGTAATCAAATGAAAATATCCAAAGAAGTCATGAACTTGACTCATTTTTTTCGCGCTGTGCGTTTGAAACTCCTTCAAAACGAAAGGTTTTTTTGTGTTAAGCACCTATTTAAGAACCTATTGTGACTATAATGTGATATGATAGTATCAAATATAGTTGAGAAAACATACAAACTACACGCTGTTAGTTTTTTTCCGACTTCCAAGTGTTATAAATTCCTCATTTTGTAAACAATGTCTCTCTGGAGTGCATACACGTACCATTTCCCATGTAAAAGGGCTGGTATTTTTTGGCTATTATTTTGGACAAAATGCGGTAAGGGATTGAATTTTTGGTGTCATTAGAAGGGTGAGATATTTTTCTTTAAAATAAGACCAAATTATTGATTTCTAGGTAAAATGATATTTCGCTCTAACTACCTTAACAGTATATAACTTGTATATTTGGGAATATTATTATGATTTAATGATTATGTAATAGTTTATGATTGAAGAGAAAAATGTCCCTGTCATTGACCTTGGCTTACAGATCATCAAGTAGCTGCAGTTTTAATGTAAAGCGCAGTTCGTGCGTGGATCGTGACTTGGTTGGGTCGTGCCTTTTTTAAAAGCGTGGAACTCGTACGAAAATACGTGTAACTTTTTCAGAGCGTTCGTGCTCTCGGGGGGTCAGTGACCTCGGGCACGCGTCCCGGCTTCCACGCATGGGGAGAGTAGGTACTTATTTTTGTTACCAGTCTCAACCTCCGAAAACGTTGTTCGGTGATAATGCTGCCGCCTTCCCGAAACACTGTTCTGTGCTCCTTCGGAAATCGAGGAGATTTCGATCGGTACTGAAAGTCCTCGATAAACGTCTGAGATGCGTGTTGACGAAGAGCGACGTGAAGCCGAAACAATGAAAAACGGATCCAGATATTCGCGACCACATTAATCTCGCGATAAATAAAGGCGTTAATTTCAAAAGTCGTTTTTTCGCCTTCATCCCGGAAAAAATTGTTATTTTAGATAGGATAATTATGTCTCAGTTATCAAAAATCGCAAGCTCATGCAAACGCGGTCTATTTTATTAGTATTAAACAGGGATAAAATTTCCGACAACCCTTGCCAGAATGGACGTAACATCGAATCAGACGAAAATCGAAACGACTGACTTCGAGGGCTCTCCAATTATTTCTGAAAATCTTAGATGAACTATTAGTAGTAGCATGTGAAAACATTCGTGTGGAGCATGACACTCAAGTGTTCGGAAGCATGGGCCATTAGAAAAGCTGGCTAGAAAAGACTAGAAACCTTCGAAACCTGGTGCTGGAGGAGGATACCGAAGATAAGATGGACGTAAAAAAATCAGAAGTGATTATGTGTACATAAAAGTATAAAAGGAAAGGGCCATTTGGAACGCCATAATAAAAAGAATAACCAGATGGATTTCACACACTCGTAGGCACAATGGGTTTGCGTAGAACATAATTGAAGGCAAAATATAGGGAAATGCCCCCAGAGGAAGACCCAGGAATAAGTTCATGGACCTAATAAAGAGGAAAGTACATAGGAAGAGATACCAGGGGGTAAAGGAACTAGCATTAGATAGGGAAGGGTGGAGGGCTGCAGTCAACCAATCATAGGATTGAACGATCAAATGACGATTTTTTTGGGTTCACTTGGTCTTTAGCCTTTGGGTCACTTGGTCTTGGGATTGTGAAGAACATAATTGAAGGTGAAATTGAAGGAAAAGTCCCCATAGGAAGACCCAGGAATCTACATCTACATACTACCCCGTGAGCCGCCGCTTGAGCGTGTGGCAGGGGGTGGTAGGTCACCAGCCGTGTAAAGATGAAAAAGTTTTGGAGGTGAAATGGTGACATGTCCTATGAGTGTGTATTCGGATGAGCTCAGTTTCTATCGTGGTCGCTTATTGTGCGCGGAAAGAACGAGTTTTTGTACCCATCTGTTCGGCAGAGTATCTCTCTTTTTTTATCGAATCTGTCAGACCTAGAAATGTAGTGAGGCGTCATGATAATATTCTCTGTGTCGCTCTGAAAAATATCAGTTCTGAATTTATCAAGCAGCCTAAGCCTAGCGTGTAGCCCCCGAGCCTCTAGGGGCTCCCACCTTGATCTCCTTAACAGTTGTGTAGCACTATAAGTTCTTTCGTAGAAGTTTTTAACGAAGCGTGCTGCTTTTCTTTGTATTTTGTTAATTTTTTTGGTTAACCAGGGTCCCAAATGCTCGCGGCGTATTCGAGGTGTGGCCTAACCAGAGCGAAGTAGCATCTCTCTTTTACTTTTTCATCCGAGGACCCTCCTATTATACGCTTTACAAAACCTAGTTTCTTTAATTTTCTGCCGCATATGTTTTGTATGTGTGTTCCCCACGATATATCTGAAGTTAAGGTAATTCCAAGATATTTTACTGTATTTGAAGATTTTATGTTTACTCCACCCACGGTGTAGGTGGCTTTTGTGTGAGGAATTAGTTCATGGGCCGAATAAAGAGGAAAGTAGATAGGAAGAGACACAAGAAGGTAAGGGAACTAGCATTAGATGGGGAAGGGTGGAGGACTGCAGTCAACCAATCATAGGATTGAACGACCAATGAACCGAATAGTAATTTTCGCTGTCGCGATTGTTGGCAATTTTCGCGCGTTAGCCTAAGTAGTAGATTGATGGCTGACTTCAGAGAAATTCTTCCTTCCGCTCGCCCGGACGCTAGCCGTCCTTGTAACTACGCAAAAGATGCACGTAATCTGCCAGCCATTTGTAGGGTGTGTGGCACTGGGTGATTCCATTTCAGGCATTCAAAACATGTTTCAGTTCAAGCGCGAACCCTAATCCCTGATCAAAGGAAGCGATCCAAAAATCTGTTAGGGCAGAAATTTACAGCTGATTCAGAAACTAGGAGAATTCCTAGATAAAGAATATTCCAGCATACAAAATTCCCGGGTAGACTTACTACTTCAGTGCTCCTCCTTTATTCTTAGTTATTGAATTATTATGATCAGCTTATTTCGTGGGATTAGGTCAAATTTAAAACGTTACTTTTCCTATGCCGATGTCTCGCAACATACTCCATTCCATCTTCAGGGCTAGAATGTTTGGCATACAGGGTATGAAGTTCATTTATAATTTTATCCAATTATGTACCAATGATATATCTAACATCTCTTGTCGTCAAATACTGACGTTTGCAATTTATTTATTTATTTTTTTTAGAAATATGAATGCCTTTATTTGCATTTTGAAAAACTTGGTCCTTCTAAGCCATAAGGCTTGTCAGAAGGTTCCATTATTGTATTACATAGTGGCATATTACAAGCATAACATTTAATAGTCTAAATAAAAATTACCCTACTGGTATATTGCTTACATTACATTTATATTACATTATAATTTTAATTTCATAAAAATAATGCAATGACAATAACATAACATTTAAATTTATAAGGAATATTGAAACCAAAATAGGAAAAATTATTATTACTTATAAATATCAGGTTGTTATAAGCTATTACATATTCACAATTTCGCTAATTGTTGATGTTTTTCCTTCATTTATAATTAAATTATATCATGCGCCCATATATTTAACATGTTAAAGTCATTCTGCATCCTTATATGACTTGTTTCAAAATTTTTATGCGTACTTATTAATACGATGTCATCAGCATACATAATAATTAATTCCAAAGGCATATTTTTTTGGTCTTGCTCATATAAATGCCACCATTTCACATATACAGCACTCTTCATAAGCCTTTGTTAACTTTTAAAAACAATGATGATGGTTGCTATGTATAAGTAAAAAAATAAACGCATAAAATTCTAGCTCTAAATTTGGAGTTAAGTCTATTCCGAATCGTCTTTTAAGGAAAAGCAACGTTATGAATTTGTGAAAAATTCCGCAGAGAATAAAATCATCCACCTTGACCAGGAATTTTTTCTCCGTGGAATTTCGCACAACTGTGCATTGCGGGTGACTCCGTAAAAGTGGAACTCCGTGGCTAGTCCCTAATAGATTCTAATTTGTTATTAATTTGGCCTATCCATCGGAAGAAGATAATAATTTACATATTACTACTTTGAGTTGTATTAGGTAATACCAATTGAACTGATTCATAAAAACCTACTGTTGAAACCTACTGAATGACTTTTTAAACCTGCCCTTTCTGATGTCAAATTTCTCTAATTTCATTCTTTCGATCTGATATACTGAATTTTTCAGGTTTTGTAAAATGTTATTAAAGTGGTCAGAAATTAAATTGGTTTGGAACTTGTTTTAAAAAGACTGTCATCACTTAAATGCACGATCTGGAAGCTAAGCCCGAGTCATTAATATATTTTATGGATTTAGATGTTTGGAATTGGACTACGTGTTGCCTAGGCTACGTGTTGCCTAAATTTCCACTTTTAGTTCACCCAGTCCTAGACGCCACTTCGATTAATCTTTTCAGTTATTATTGCAAATAGACGTAGTTGATTGTTGCTAACGTGAGACTGGTGAATATTCAATAACGATCGAGGAGATATGAAATACTTGATGCTTTGAATAATATCTTGCTATTTTTGTGATCTGAAAGTTAGTTTGTAAATGCTAGAGAGGAGAAGCTATTACAGAAAATGCGTAAGAGGTCTATGAAACGTCCACCGTGTAACGACGACGTTTGCCAGACTCTGATTCTGATTTGAATTCATTATGCCCGTTCGACTTAAATAAAGAATTTAGGATGCATTGTTTAAACAGAACTTGCTTCGTACCAGACTGCATAAACAGGGTATGCGTCTACGAGGACCCAAAATAGGAGACTTTGATTGAAAAATAAGAATCTGTTCAAGGCGGCGGTAAGCGCATTCCTTTTCACCTACACTGCAATGATGGCCATTGGGAATACTCATGAAGTAACCTCGCATTATTATTTAATTTCCGTATGTCGATATTCACGAAGTGCTAAGAAGTTAATTGTGCATTTGTGTAATTAAATTTGGAGAGGATTTAAATACATCTGTGGACCGGACGATATTAAAAAAGTGTATAATTACGTCCCGCGTGTAGTACTACATTTTTTATCCACTGCATTATGATTAATTGTAAGTACAACCCATGTATATTCATAGGAAAACCAGTACGACGTTTTTATTTACAAACTATCGACTGTATTTACCAGGTATTTACATTTGAACTTCCGTCTTTCGTCACTAGGCGGCACCAATTTCCAAAAAGTTGTTTGTTTACGGAATTCTAGGCAATAGTTTTTGGCGATGAGATAACAGTCCTTAATACATATTCATGGCCGGAGTATTAATGATGAGATGTTGAGCGCAAGGTTTTTGTCTAGCCTACCTAGCTAGAGTGAGTTCTTCACTGATAAAAATCTTTTTCCTGTGGTGCTCTCTGGTGTTGCGCAGCGGAGAAGCCGTCGTCTCATTACCCGTGGGCGGAATGGAGGACAGGCGGAATGGAGCCATCCTTGTCCTTGGGTGATTACTCGAACTGCGATGAACCCGGATGTGAACTTTCAAGGTCGCCGTCTCGTTTGAATAAGTCATTTTCTGGTGTATTCAATCGATTGCTTTTCCATTATGCTCTGGCTTCGCATGATGAGCGCAGGTGTGTGAAGTTGACGTTTAGAAGTTACTGGTAGTTTGAGCGAGTCGTTTCCTCTGGTCATAATGGAGACCAAATCGAATTTCACGTTTTGATTTCGAAGTTACATGAAACATGAAGTGCAAACATACATACCTACCAATCACGCCGTTCCCTTCCGGGGTAGGCACAGTCTCAAAGTTTCACTCATAAATACATATTTGCACACCTAACTCTGCTTCGATAAAATCCTCTTTACTGACCTATCCTTGCAAACCTCTTTTGCCTAATTTACCCCCATACACTGCTTCATACACGCCCTCCTGTTTTTGAAACTCCTAATATTCCTCCTCCTAAGAATTTCCTCAACCACATTCGACCAGAAATTTCTCGGCCTACTTCTACCTCTCACACCATTCATTCTATCTTCATGTATCTGTTTCGTTATTCGACTCTCATCCATTCTCTCAACATGGCCAAGCCAACGAAGCACACTCCTTTCATACACGTCCATTACTGGATCATTTAACCCACATTCATTCATGACCCACTCATTCCTGGCCCTATCCATCCTATATTTTCCGCAAACACTCCTCAGATAACTCATACCCACGGCGTTTAGTCTACTCTCATGTTTATCCTGACATACCCATGTTTCACTACCATACAACAAAATGAGAAGTACACTTTATTGCGCGGCGATTTTCGCTTCCTTAGATAAGGAATGAGCACCTGTCTAAGGAAACATGAAGTAACTTATATTATGTTGATGATGCAACAATATACTTTAATTTGACTCACATTTTTACAATTTTAATTTAATTGGCTATCTGGGTGTTATAAATACCTCATTTATTAAATAAGGTCTCTCTGGATTGTAAAAAAACGGAAAATGTCCCATTTAAAATGCATGGTATCTCTAATCGATCGAAGGGAGAAATATAGATGAAATCTTTAACGAAAGTTTGATGCAGACTATTCGCTCAAAATACCTTAAGCTGTGTGCGTTTGAGTTGTCTCGCCCTCACTCCATTTGAGTATTCATGACGTCTTCTGTGGCAGGAATCGTGCCAGAAGGGGAGATACCGGTAGTTCCAAATCCAGTCGCTGAGCAATAGGATCACCGGCGCTTAGGTGTGCAAGAGCGACGCTTCAAAACATCTCGTGGTCGTGAGGATGTTGTTCATTCGAATTGCGTGTTCTCTCCGGATCGGCGTGAGGGAATGCGCTATTAGTTAATTTTCTACGCGAGGGAATAAGCGAGAATAGTTTTTCGATGTAAATTTACGTGCGTTCTTGGCCATTAAAAGAATCCTCATTTAGTAGTTTGCGTGTAGATGCCGCAAAAGTTCGTGGCGAGGACCTGCGCGGCAAGGAGGGGAGGTAGAGGGGTCGAAGGGAATAGATTCCCCGTGTGTACTACGGGGAATGAGATAGAACGCTTGGTTGTTATCTATGTTGTTTTGTTATTATTAGGTTATTATGTTATTATTAGGTTAGGTTAGGTTATTTATGCATATTATGGTTTGACCTTGTATTGCTGTCCTGACCGCTTTGTGGTCCTCGCCTATCTTCCGGGGGGGGACATTAAAGTGTTTTATTTGTCCTGGAGCGAGAGTTGTCTGCCTGGTGTGGAAGCACCCCGTGCTACACACCATGTAGGCGCTTTAATTGGTATTCAGCTGATGTCACCGGATGTCACTCACCTTTGTTTAGAATGAGTGAATAATTTATGCTATGGGATAGTCCAGTAGAGCAAAAAACTGTGCTGTAATTCCACATTATGCTCAAATAACAGGACTTAAGAAAAACCATAAGTGAACAATTTAACAAAAATCTTTATACAACTTCACGTCAGTCGACTCGACAAGATTCAATCTCGAAGTTTTAGGCGTAAGTAAAGTTAATGTTTAAATGATTCCAGTTAAGAGGAAGCTTTAATATGAGAAGGTAATGAATTCCAAAACTTAGTATAGAAGGGTATGAGGCAGATGTAGCAGCTTACTGCTATTTTGTGAGGGAGAAACGTACCCCTCTGGGAGCACATGTCCCGTAAGGCACTCATTTTTTTTCAAGAACAGTGCCGTCGCTTAGTCGCCGAGTACATCGATCTCCGTTCTTGGCAAGAGGTCTCGTCTCTCCGCATGATTCACAGCCCTTTGACTCAGTAAGAACTAAGGGGAGGATCCAAAACTTTGGATGTCCCTTCTCAGTGAATCTGTCATCTGACTGGCGCTCTACGCCTTCTGCGTCATCCTCCGTCCATCTGTAGCTTCTTCACTTATACTCATTTAAAAGAACCATCTCTAGGAAAAGGGATCCTAGGACATGCATGTCTAGATTATAATTTTTTCCGCCCATGGTTAACCCTTTGAGTGCGGTACGACGTCATATCACGTCGTGGTTGTCTTTACGCTGATGCTGATGACGTGATATCCCGTCATGGGTACCGTGAGTATTCTAGCTTTCATTAGGGGGCCTAGTGGAAGTTCCCTGGTGAAATCTGGAAAACTAACGGCATCCTTGACGTGATATCACGTCATCAGCACCAGCGTAAAGACAACCATGACGTGATATCACGTCATGCCGCACTCAAAGGATTTAGGACGTCAATATCCATGATCGATGGCTTCAATAATATTGGTGATGCATATAGGTAACTTGATTTCATTTACTTAATTTTTCTGCTTTTTTTACGCATTTTTTTCATTGTATATACTTTCCAGTTATACCTTCTAGCCGTTACATTTTCCTTAATTTTGTGTCTGTGATCATATCTGCCATATAAGTTTGGCTCCAGTAATATTTACCATATAAGTTTGGCAAAGCAAGCAAGAAAAAAGATGTGTACGTCCGGCAAAAAAAATCGTTTTACATCACCGGGATCCGAATCCGGATCTCCTAATCGCCGGCAAGGTTGGTTAGCCAGTTGCACCACCAAGTCCGTATTTTCTGGCCTGAGACGTAAAATCCACGGATTTTCTGAGGTTCGATCGTGACGAGTCCTACCTGAATGAGACTCGATCGTATTTCTAAAGCATGTCAGCGTCAAAAAGCTTGACTTAAGGGTTAAATAATGTACTTGTACTTAACACTGAACCAAATGATGACCAATGAAGTGCCGAAACACGTGTCGCTAAGTTTTATGTATTAAATAGTGGATAGTAAAATATCTAGCGTTTTTCATTTTAATATTCAGTTCTACAGTATCTCGCCGGAAACTGTTGACTTCGTGCTTGGTTAAGTTTTCAGCTCCGGAACGTCGTTTTACGAATCGTTCGACGAGTGAACTATTTGAAAATCGAACTTTATGACATATATTTGTTGTGGTCTCTGGGTAGGAACGTAGTCTAAAGATAAAAACTGTGATGTTCATATAACGCTGCGCACCTTACAACTCTTAGAGCGAGAAGCAATCGTGTAAACTCTGTCCAAGAGCGCGCGCTTCTTGCTACACAAGTTCATTTTTTATATTACTCTTATATTTGGAAGGGGAAACATTAACATAAATGCAAAACTAGATTTAGACATGTAAACTTTTTCGAGTTACTAACTGAAGGCAAGAACGAATGAAAGTTCGCAAGCCGTGGTTTGTGTATGCTATATATGTGTTGCTGAAAAGTATTTTGCGACCCGTTTTCCTTGGGCTTTTAAACGGACCTTGCAACTGCGTATCTTGTTCGATTCATCTTCTCAAAATCCCTGCACAGATGGCCCTGGTTTTTTTCTTCTCTAGGATGAGGGAATAAAGTTTCAAGAGTGCGTCTTCGGCTGGTGAGGGGATTGGGAAATAAGGGGAGTGGGTGTGGGGGTACGACGCACCCCTTGGGGAAAGGCGGTTATATCTGTAGTAGTTCCCATTCCTTTATTTTTTTCAACGCCGCTCTCCAACAGAGAGCGTTGCACGCGGAAGAGCAGAAGTTGGAAGCCGCGGGAGGGGGGTGAAGGAGATAGCGGAGGGGAAAGAGATTGAGTGAGTTGTGAAAGATGAGCAGTCTACTAAACGGGAGAGGAATGGAGATGAGAGCGCTCTGCGTGGAAGTGGCGGAGGAGTATGAAATGCAATTATACATTAGGTGAAGAGCAGCGAGGTTCGTGGTGAGATGTTAATGAGAAATAGGAAACGTCTAGTCCAGGGAAGTGTCATCGGTCCTCTTCTATTTCTCCAGTTATAAACTGGGCTTATCAGTTCTTGAAGGGTCGCGAAGAACGGATGGTATTAGTTAGTGTCGTGTCCAATACAGCAAACGTCGAATCAAGTGTTCCCCAGGGAAGTTTCATCGGTCCTCCTATATTTATTCTAGTATATGCTGGACTAATCAGTTCTAGAAGGGTCGCGACCAACGGATCGTTTCAGTTTGTGTCGTGCACAATACGGCTAACGTTGAACCAGGTGTTCCCCAAAGAGGTGTCATCGGTCCTCCTCTAGTTCTCCTATTATCAGCGGGGCTTATCAGTTCTTGAACATTCGCGAACAAAGGATGATCTTTTTAGTTTGCGTCGTGTACAACATGGCTAACGTCAAATCATGTGTTCCCCAAGGTAGGCTCATCGGTCCTCTTCTTTATCTCCGACTCATGAACGATTTCCATGCCGTGGTCAATAGTAAACTTATTCTTAGTTAACTGTTTTCTGGCAACGCGATGCTGTTGCTAAGAGATTTTAAAAACACTATCACATAGGAACTTATTGATAATGAATGCGTTACATATCTCAGTCTGGTGCCACCATTGGCAGGTGAAAACAAACCAAAAGAAGTGCTGCAATGAATCTTCGGTGAAATAAAAATCTCTATGACAATCTTAAGAGAAAGATGAATCGGAAGTACCTTGTTAATACCGAGTCCGTTCAATATTTCGGCAATACAGTTACTCAGTACTGTACGGTCTATATACGCTATATTAAAATATACGTATCACTCTCCTGGTTTGTGGCCTGACTGCGTACCGTTGCCCTGACTGCTTTTGGCCTCTGCCTGGCATTCGGTGGAACGTGCGCGGTTCAGATTTGAACAGGGATGAGTGCTGCATGCCTGGTGTGAAACCACCCCGTGCCACGCACCCTAGTGGTGGCTTGCATGTTATTTCGTAGATGTAGATATATACGGTCAAGGTAAAAGAAAACTAAGACATACCTGACACTTTCTACAACTACATCTACGAAATGCCGTGCAAGCCACCACTTGGGTGTGTGGCACGGGGTGATTCCACTCCAGACATGCATCACTCATCCCAGTTCAAATCAGAACCGCGCACGTTCCTCCGAATGTCAGGCGCAGGCCAAAAGCAGTCAGGACAACGGTACGCAGTCAGACTACAAACCAGGAGAGTGATACGTAGAGGAACATGCTACCATAGAGTGCACTACTCAAGATATAACTACTGTTTAATATTATTAATGCGACAAATAAATAGCACTACAAGGTACTAAGACATGCAGGAGTACATCATGACGGAGAATGCATGCGAAGTGAGTCTCTACAATTCATGTTAAGATACTGAGAACTACTGGAAAAACCTATTTCACCTAGTCAGCATCCTAGAACTGATTTATCACAACAATTGTGGTCCCTTATTGTACGTGGAAAAAAATGTCATGTTAAATCTATCGGTTCTGCAGTCTATTTCCTGAATCTTATTCCTGTGATCGTTCCTACCATAATAGTTTGGCTGTAGCGAAATATTTTGAACGCCCGGCAAAAAATAGTCTGCATCAAACTTTCGTAAAAGATTTAACCTATATTGTCCCTTCGATCGGATAGAGATTCCCGCCCTAATTTCCTCAAAAATTTTGTAACACTACTATGCTTATCATAACGATTTTTAACAAATCTAGCTGCCAATGAGTGCTATGAATGTAATGGTACGTCCTCTTATATTCCTGAGAAGGGCGATGGACTTACTAGGACGTCCTTGTAATAACAGTATTTAACGGAATTAATGGTATGGCTGCAGTCTTCTGGTAGACATTCACATGACCACTTAGTGCCAAAATAAATTTTAACAGTAAATAAAAGTCCATTAACCTTGATATTGAGTGTCTTCTTTCACAATCCAGGTAAGTGTGTAAAAACCTCAGTTTTACTGAGAGGTCCGTCAATTCAAAGCCCAGCTCGCAAAGTGTGAAAAAATACCTGGGAAATACGACGAGAAAGGAAATAAGCACTGTCACTTCTCATTTTGTTTGGCTGCACCTAGAATATACGCGTAGCAATCGGGATCCTTTGAGAGGCAAAAATTATATTAAAATTAGATGGCTTGACAAGACGAGCGTCTAGGTTTGTAAAGAGGTACGGTGAAAATTCTAGCGATGTGAGGAGGGCCATTTAACTAATTCAGATGGAGAATGTTCTCACTAAGTACGTTAAAAAATTAGCTTAACATTCCGGGAGAAGTCGAGGCGGGTTACTTTTCCGAAGAGGGGAGAACATAGTAGAGACTTATTGCCACTACGGTTGGCTACGTTAGTGCGGGGGAGAGTAACATCTGTTTTCTATGAAAAACAATTCCACACCCTCCTGGGAACGTATATGCTCAAAATTTGTGAGCAAAAATCTAGTGATTTGTTTTCAGAGGGTGTTTTTGTGTTCAGCTTTCGGGTGTTGTATCCACAGCATCAGAATGAAAATTCATTCATTGGGTGAAATCATCCCGATTGCCGTATTTGTTTAACTTCACTGCGCCAGTCCATGGGGTGAAGAAAAATAGACATTTAAAGAGAGGTCGTCAGTTTATATGCTGTTTTCTATCTACAGGCATGGACTCTCATTAAATTTATGCGCGGCCGGAGAAGCCGACGGGCGCTTTGAACAGTTTACGTTTTGAAAACGAGTGCTTTTCCTCACTTAACTCTACAACTCCTGATTTAGACAGAGAACATGGGGGCGGACGAGTCATTCACTAGTTATGGTGGTAGTGAAACATGGTGACGGTTACGCTGAAGACCCCTCTCAATTACATCCACGGAACACCGTGCAAGCCACTGCCATGTTGTGCGAATGAATCCTCACCAGGCACGCAATACGCGCCCCTCTGCATATCAGAACCACGCACGCTCCCACGGTCGAAGGGCACAGGCCAAAAGCAGTCAGAACAATGCCAGGCCAATTTTTAGTTTCCCTATGCTAAGTTGCGGCTGTTTCTGCCTGCGCCTATACATTCTTGTACCACCGTTCAATTGAGTACATCGATTTATACTTAAGAGATTAACGGAAATATTTTTAATATAAATTATGCAAGAATTATATTTTTAACATTTCGTCTCTATCAAAGCTTTGTTACGACTTGGGTTTACGGCGCGAAATTCGAAATTTAAGTGGAAACCGTGTATAAATAAGTTCTTTTCATTTGGCATGAATCCTTGGTATTTTATAGGAATTACTTTTTCGATAATATGAAACGTAAGTGTGAAAATGAAATTAAATTTCCAAGAAACCATGTCGGAAACGTCCAGTTTTCTTCGCTACTATCTAATTAACCCTTTGATTTTGACGTGTTATCACGTCACGGTTGTCTTTACGCTGGAGCTGAAGACGTCATATCACGTCATGGGTACTGTGAGTGTTCCAGCTATCAATATGGGGCCTATTGAAAGTTTCTTAGTGACAGCTGGAACACTCACGGTACCCTTGACGTGATATAACGTCATCAGCACCAGCCCAAAGAAAACTATGACGTGATATCACGTCATGCCGCACTCAAAGGGTTAATACTAATAAGAACATGTTTACAAAGTTTGACGCTAAGTTGCACGCATGCGGAAAGAGAGCTGTCGCGTGTTAGGTCGTCCTCTATGACATATCCACATTTTATGGCTCTGTGTCACCCTGTTTCCTGTCTGTCTTCAAGAATTAAGTGACTTTAAGGGATAATCTTGATGTAATCACTAAAATAGTCCAGTGAGATATATTAAATTCACCACCTGTCAAGCTCAGCACGTCATGCCTCCACACTATCAGCCGAAATAGCTCAGTTGGGAGAGCGTTAGACTGAAGATCTAAAGGTCCCTGGTTCGATCCCGGGTTTCGGCAATTTTTTTCCTACTAGTCTCAAACTGCTAGGTACTTTGTGAACATCGGAAGCATTCGAAATGTAGGTACCCATAGCTGTGGCTCACGGTTCTGAATGTTAAGTGTCATGAGGCTACCTGTTGAAATATCCTTACGTCGCGTCGCCGATAAGCCAAGTGGATAACATGCGATTTTTTCGCATTTATCTATGCATATTGCTACGTTCTTAGCCATTTTCTTAAGGAAATTCAACATTAAAAATTAATATAAAAACTTGTAAGCATGTCCCTGGATGCAGGTAACCAAGGCTAATCACTCGATAACGTACTCATATGCAACATCCTTTCTACACTAAAAGCAAACAGTTAATAGGAAGAAACTAGCACAGCAAAATTATTACGAGCGATGAATATGAGCGCGAAGCATAAATAACATACATAACAGAAGTTAAATTAATTCGTACGGAACAAATAAACAAGATTCACCAAGCGCTAGAATTTGATTTCTCTCGGCAATGGGGATTAGCTAATGTGCAAAATACGCTCAACGGCTTTGCACAAATTTCTGCCCCGATACATAACTTAACGGAATCCATACCGTTAATTGCCACATCTTTCGTACAAGCGGAAAATTTGGGAAAATTAGATGAAAAAGTACGTAAAGTTTCGTAATTTCCTGATTTTTCTTCTACGTTAAACCCAGTTAAAATTATTGTTTTCATTATCACCATCGTTTTAACTCTCGCGATAATTTTTCTCTCAATATCTCCATTCAAATCGTTAAAGATCGCAATAGCTGTCCTCTTCAATTAAGTTAATCCCTGGCAAAATTGATTTTTTTCCGCCTTTTACGTTGCGCGTACCTTACCACTTTCAGCAAAAATAAATGAGTCTCCAATGGCCGTAAAATCGTTTTACGGCCATTGGAGACTCATTTGTTTTTGCTATCTTGAGAGGCCGTAGAGCTCAATTTCCCTCGATTTAACTTACAACTTTAGTTCATCACTTTTATTTTTCGCATAAATAAGATTTCTCAACCCATGCAGAGTGTTCTTCCTCTTGTTTCTTCAGATCTTGCAGACGACGCCGACTGTCGATCTTTTGCGCAGCTTGAACCTCAGTGCGACTGATTTCCGATGCTCAGCTGTAGACAGCAGCTTTGTCCAACTTCATATCGCTCCACTAGGGATTTGTCTTGTCGACGGAAGACAACTCTTATCTCTCGCATCAGATTTACCGGATGCTTCCGAAAAGGGTTAATGTAGGTGAAACAGGTTCATCGATAAACATTTTTTTCCCCATTAATATCGCTGTTTGTAAACTAAAATTGAAAGAAGTAATGTGCACAATATTGCAATTTTTTTTGGAGAACGACATTATTATATAGAAGATGTTACATCTCGGAACCGTGGTTTGCTGAGACAGCCATCTTGTATTTTCGGATAGTTTATAGAAATGGATACCTGTTGGCGCAGTGGTAGCGTGATTTTCACATCTTAGCGTTTCGGTTTTATACCCCGAACATGCGATATTTTTTTTAATTTACCGAGGTCGTTATTGCGCGGGCGATCTGCAATTTAACCTAGAAAAATAACCTACTGGCCCCCCGTTACCCAACTCGCCCCTCCGGAGCGACCCCACCGGTTGATATTTTACAATATAATTACGGGTGCGTATAAATAGAAGTGAAATAATGAGGTATCCCTCTGGTGGACAGTGTTCAAAACTCGGCAATATCGCGCGAAGCGCAGTTGAAATATGTGAGAGGAAGATGATTTTCAAACGGTTTGGAACGCTTTAATTGTAGAAGTACGGAAATAAAAGAGATATGATAAGAAAATGCAAAGTTTAAGGTTTAAAACGAGGTTTAAATAATATGTGTAGAACGTCTGGAAAGCGAGTAATGAAGGAAAATCGATGGACCTGTTTCACGAACATATACCCCGAAAAGATTTCATACTCCTGTCAAAATGTTCACCAGTTTCCCGCCACATCCCCCGAGAATTCCATCAGTGCGGGAGGCTTAAAGGATTCCATCGAAATCATTATGATATATATCCAACTTCTGACACCATGTAACGTTCCTATTGCGAAATTCAGTCACCATTCCCGTGAGACATTTTATTGAGGTTATTCGACTATGACAATTAATTGAACAACTTGTAAACATGTTCCTGGATTCAGGTAATCAAGGCTAATAACTCGAATGCATACTCGTATGTAAAACATCATATATATTATTACAGAAAGGTCTTTTTCTGTCATTCCGTATATGCTCCGTTAATACTGCACCTACAGTGATAAATGAGGTATCATTTTAAGCGTTGAATCACCGGCTTCTGACGAAAAATACAATCTCAATCTCAATCTCAAATTTCACTATTTACCCATTAATTTGACTTAAAAGTTTCGATTTTTCCATGTCGATTACTCGCTCGAGGTATATCGACTCCACACATTTTTTTATTATAAACTTCAAGAAAAGGTTTAAAATGAAAATAGTACGAAATGCACATAGTGATTGTACATGGGTGAATGGTGATCTGGTAAGTCAATGCAATTAAAACTTTTTGATTTCATATTTATATCATCCGTATTTATTATTTCTCAAAGGTGTTTTTTTGTCGCAACGCCATAACTCCCATAATTATTCATCAAAATTAATGATTCAAACATCGTTTTAAGGCTTATGTTCCCCGACATTGATGAAAAATAGACAAATTGTTTAAAATTAAAGTTTTTGTTAAAAAAATGATACAACGCCATCTGCTGACAGTATAATCAACTTATATGTTGGCGATGGTTACGTGCTTAAAAGGCTGTAGGAGGCGCCATCTATTAACCACATCGTTTAGTTAGATTGTTTACATTCTACATGCAATCAGTATGACCATTTACTGTTTACGTTTACGTCATGTATCTATAACACAAACATAAATAACGTATAATTGTCCATGGGAAGAAACAGGTAAATGAACAGGAAGAAAGAAGGAAGAAGCTGCGTACTGTGCGAAATATTCGCCCGGGTCATCTAGTATTACTGAAAAGTATACGTATTGAAAGTTTCACACTAATCTGTGCATGAGCGAAAATCGTTCCTACCACGTATACTCATAGGGAAACTCCTAGCCGTCCCCTCGTTCGAATGCGTTTCGTCGAAGTGTTTACGTTTCTCTCTTTGAGTCTTTCGCCCCGCTTGTTTATTCTTGCTTCCGCCTTATGCCAGTTTCTCTCTCCCCCTCCTACGCACATTCTCCCAGCCCTTCACACTCGTCCAAGAAGGGAACCCCTCCCCTCTCCCATAATGCAGGGTGGACGCGGCGTCGACGACCTTGGATCTATTTCTCTCCTATGAGCACGCACTTCCAAGATTCGCTGGCCCAACCTCGGGGGAAGGGAGAGCCTGGGTTCAGTGTTTTCTGTTTTGCTTGGAAGCCAACGCATTGATATGGGACATACGATATATTTAAAAAAAAAATACCGATTGATCAATGGTTGATCGGAAAGGTTGTTTAGCGTGGAAGCCAAAGGAATAACAGAAAATAAACTGAAGAATTAGTATGCATTTTATTCGCGCAAATGATAGTACGAGAATTTTTAAAATTATTATTTGGTTATTTTAATGCGTAATGTATGCGTTGTGAAGCTCTTCATTGCTTTGACTCCATCCATTGAAAGGTTGTTTAGCGTGGAAGCTTAAGGAATTACAGAAAATAAACTTAAGAATTATCATACTTTTTTCGCGCAAATTATAGTACGCGAATTTAGTTTACATATATAATGTTAATTTATTGCATAATGTTTGCGTTGTGAAGCGCTTCATTGCTTTGACCTTATCCATTGAAAGTTTGTTCAGTGTGGATTCCAAAGGAATTACAGAAAATAAACTGAAGGATTATCATACATTTTGTCACGCAAATGATAGCACGAGAATTTAGTTTACATATATAATGTTATTTTAATGCGTAATGTATGCGTTGTGAAGTGGTTCATTGCTTTGACTCCATCCTTTGGTCAGTGGCTGTCGTTTAAGTCGAAACATGCACAGTTTTCCTGCGGTTGAGAAAATATTTTTTCGGTTCTTATATTAATTTTATGTTGCGATCAATGTTATATTTTGGGTTTGAAGTCGAAACACAATTTGGGCGACGCTTTATATCCTTGGATTTAAATTTGGGTTTGCTGCAGAAATGTAATTATTCGTTTTTCAATCAAAATGCTTGTTTTGTTGCTTATATTCTCATGTTCTCACCCAAACTTTGGAAAGAATTCAACCCAGTATGGGTGTTTTTGGGAGAGAAAAATCTTCCCCTCTCTCGTAAATGCGTCTGTGGAAATCATCATCATCAAATGCTGTGGATAAGACCGCTAATGCGATTTTGAAGTGCCAGTCGAAATAAGTTCTTCTTTCCAGCATTTCTCTGAATATTGGCGAGAAAAATTATTTTCATCCGATGCAGAATATCATTGGGAAGACCAAGTGTAAAGTTGCTGGATGATTTAAATATCATGCTTCAAAATTGTCATCATTCGTAATGGAACTTCATTGGTTGGGGAGGGTATTGATACTGATTTTCATAACGAGAGAATATTTTACCAGATAATTAACCCGGGTCTTAGTTTCTAAAAACATTGGTCTAGGCAGAGTCAAGTTCTCTTAGCCGGGAAAATATGCCTGTTCTTCATGTAAAATTAATTTTTTTTGAAGAGGAAGTTGACAGTCATTACTGGTCAGTAGCTTGGAATCGATGATTAATTAGGCTAAGAAGCAAAACCATTAGTCGCTTAAATTTTTTGAGTTTCACCCAGAAATAATGAATTTGGTCTCATTTTAATGGAAAAAAATCTCACCCCTCGGAAGATAGCAAAATATAAGCCCCCTACCGAACTTTTTAAAGAGATTTTTGACGAAAAATTCCAGCCCTCATACGTGGCCAATGGCGTGTGTATTCAATCCAGAGAGACAATATTTTAAAAAAAACTAGTGATTTCTAACATCTTGATCTCATCAAAAAAATTTAAGTGTGTTGTTTTAACATTCTCTCAAATATTTTTGAAAATAACTCATATAGTCACCGCAGTATTTTTTTTCAGAATTATAAAGAAACCTTCTGTCGTGAGGGGATTTTTAACGTACAGGGTGAAAAAGTTAGTCAAGTGAATGTAGTCCGAGCGAGACAGTTCCCTAGTCATAATGGAGACTATATTCGAATTATACGTTTTAATTACATCAGCTGTAGGACACATCAATTAAATATTGCATAAAAAATGGTGCAATTATATAGTTTTACACGACACAAATTGTAAGTAATCAAATGAAAATATCGAAATAAGTCTAACTTGACTCATTTTTTTCACGCGGTACGTTTGAAACTCCTTCAAAACGGAAGGCTTTTTTTGTGATACCCAAGAACCTACTGCGGTGACAATATGATTAACTTTCAAAAATAGTTGAGAAAACATACAAAATACACGCTTTTAGTTTTTTTTACGACGTCTAAGTGTTAGAAATACCTCATTTTGTGCATGATGTCTCTATGGAGTGCATGGACGTGCCGTTTCCCATGTAAAAGGGATGTATTTTTTGGCAAATATCTCCGAAAGTAATGCGGCAAGGGGTAGAATTTTTGGTGTCATTGGATAGGTGAGATATTTTTATTTGAAATGAGACCAAATTCGTTGATTTCTAAGTAAAATGATATTTCGCTCGGACTACGTTAAAGGCATAGATTTTTTAAATTTATTTATTTTGAATTTCAGTCTTATATTTAAGTGCGCCATCAATAATGGAATATTTAATTCATGCTTCCTGTAGCTGTTGGCATTAAATCGTATACTTCGATTATGGTCTCCATTATGAGTAGGGAACTGTCTCGCTCATGCTACCTTGATGTTCGTGTGAGTCACCTATACCCTTCGATACTGCGCGTACTCCTCAGGAGATCGGCGTCATAACCTAATTCAAGGCTGTGATTTTGCGCAGCTGGAAATCAAATAATTGTCAAATCATGGAAATCGAGAGGGGATATCTGTCGGCGGAATAATTCTTTGGATTTATTTGTCACGATATATCTACTATGAAATCGTCGCGCGCACTTCGCGATATCGTCGTGCGTACGCATGTAGGAAGAGGAATTGCATTAGCATTCAATGCAAGCCCTGCCAAGGATTGCCAAAGTTTGGAAGGACGCCAATATCGTAGTGTTTTGGTCGTCACTTGTTTGGATATCGTCCGAGTAACCGATAGGTGGAAATACTTTATAACTCACGTGTGTAACCTTTAAGAGGATTTTTCTTCGGCCTTGAATAACGATTCGCGTTGTTTGAGTCAATGTGTTTTATATTTTAAATCGTTGGCAACCAGAGGAACGGAGTCTCCTGTCACAACAAATTTATCTATGCCAGGGAGAGTAATTTAATTTTACTATCTTCCGCTTGTGTTTTCGATTTGCTAATAATCGTGAGTTCGAAGAGCTATTCCACCGTGTCCATTGAATCTTTATGAGGAAAGTTGCGAAAATGAGTTGGAATCACACCAAGGGGGATTCACCTACATCTACGTCATACCCTGCAAGCCACCCAAAGGGTGTGTGGCAGGGGGTGCTTCCACACCAGGCATGCATGAATGATATGGTAGAACACCGAAATTATATTGAAACCCGCGTACCACACATGCAAAGCGCCAATTAAAAATCTAATACCCAAGAAACATTCTAACTTCAATCGTTCCAACATGCAAGGGATACAAAGACTACTAATACACATTCAAAATATCATGCATAAATAAGAAAATCAATATTTACATCATGCATAAACAAGAGAGTAGAGAATATAATGAGAAAGATTAACTGTCTGCCTATTGTCAATACTCGAACTATTCATGACGACGATCACAGCTGTTATGGTCCCGAATGGTACGCGGAAAAAATGACATTTTATACCTAGCGGTTCTACAATCTAGCTCTATAATTTTATTGGCGCGATCTAATCTGCCGTAGTACGAGGGGGTTAAAAGTATGTTTTTTACGTCGCCAGAGAAATGATTTTCCTGAAATTTATTTAGGAGGTTCAGCCTATAATTTAATCTACGCTGTGATAGCGATTCCCATCCTAATTCTTCTAACAGTCCAGACACACTAGCCAACTTATCGTAGCATCGTTTCACATACCTAGCTCCTCTTTGCTGTACGCGATCTAACTCTGATATCAACGGGATTGATAAAGTAAACCTGGTATTGCTTGGATTCGGTACTTTTCAAGGTTTTTCCATATCCCTAGGATTTGGTGAGTGTTTGATGGGAAGGTCCTCGGTTGGAAAAGTCAAAATCCAATGCTGCTTCGCTCTGGTTAGGCCACACATCGAATACGCCGCGAGCATTTGGGACCTTGATCGTAAACAGTTAACCAAAAAATTAATAAGTGCTCAGAAAAGCTGCGCGCTTCATTAAAAACTGCAACGAGCGAACATATAGTGCCTCCCAACTTTTAGAGGGAATAAGGTGGGAGCCCTTATTGACTCGGGAAGCTACATGCTCGGTACAGCTTGCTTGAGAAATCCAGAACTGGTGTGTTTTGAAGCGACACTGAGAATATTATCGTGACGCCTCATCACTTCTCTAGGTCTGACAGAAGCGATAAAATAAGAGGGATACATTGCCGAACAGATAGGTACGAAAACTCCCCCTTTCCGCGCGCATTAAGCAAATTAGGATGTCCGATCCTCCTCGGGGTTCAATCCGTTATGGTTTAAACAACTATTTCTAGTCATATTTTTGAGGGATTGGTGAATTCGAGTCTTTTGTCCTTGACAGCAATTTTCATGCCGCCGAACAGGCGAATAAATTTAATCATGCCTTTTGAAATTTTGGCGCTATTATCTTCCTGTCAAAATATCTGCGGATTGAAGTAACTAATATCTAAGTCTAAACAATAATTTTACACATTACGTTTTAGACATTAAATTGAAGTTCCTCTCAGAAAAAATGATGATTTTTACAAACTTAACCTGGATTGTGAAAGAAGACATTCTTCAATCTAGGTTCATGAACTTTTATTTACTTTAATAATTAAGTTTGGCACTTTGTGTTCATATGTTGGTCTACCAGAAAGACTGAAACCGTACCATTACGTCCAGCTGCCGTTCACTTTGCCGCCTCCTTTCGCGGATTCTTTCTTAACCTTAGCCCAAGCCCTTCCTGTCTCCTTCCCGTCTATAAAACCTAATCTCTTTCTTCCCCCTCCACGCTAACCCAACATCCTCGACATATTCCATGAACGTCCTAGTACGTCCATCGTCCTCAGAAAATATAAGAAGACGTACCATTACGTCCATAGCACTGAAAGTTTATTCAACTTTGAGATCAAAAGGAGATGCACCATTGAAAGAGGATTAAAGGAAGTATGACTGCAAATTATTAAGCTCCTTCGCGTCTTTTTATTTTTTCTGCAAATCATTTAGCTTATCTCGCGTTTTATCTCAGGTACGTCATCTTAGTATGCTTGGAACATAAATTTATCATCAGGCGATTTGCTGCCGATAATGGCAGATTTTGATGGATGCAAGTGGTTATCTTTTTATATACATTAATAATAGCATGACACTTTTTGTACCGTTTCCCAAGAAAAAGCACCTAGATTCTCAGTATTTTCTCGGCGAAGATATTGAAGGCAGTGATAAAATGTCGAGGATGTTGGGTAAGCATGGTGGGGGAAGAAAGTGATTAGGTTTTATAGACGGGAAGGAGGCAGGAAGGACTATAATCGAATGATTATAAATGTATGTAAAGTCCACCTCCTTTCGCTGATTCTTTCTTAATCTTACATCTACATCTACGTGATACCCTGCGAGCCACCACGAGGGTGTGTGGCAGGGGGTGAAGATCACCAAACATGCACTATTGACATGCAAGTAGGATATTTAATGGAGATATGCTAGATAATAGGGTCACATGCTGCTAGATGCTTAGTATCTACATAATAAGGAAGGAATTATTGGTTGTTATTACATGCATCATGCACTACAGACTACTCTAACTATATTTCACCTACCTATCCCTTTGCTACGCTGCCTATTTTTCTCTCTTATGATACGCGGGAAAAATGACATTTTAAATCTATCGGTACGACAATCTATCTCTTTAATCTTGTTAATATGATCAAACCTAGCATAATACGCAGGGGTTCTCAATATATATCTAACGTCATTTGTGAACAACTCTGTTTCGAATTTACTTAAAAAGTTTAACCTAAATTTTAACCTGCGTTCTGATAGTAATTCCCATCCTAGTTCTTCTGTTAAGCTCGTAACACTTATACAATTATCATAACGGCCTTTAACAAACCTAGCAGATCTACTTTGCACGCGCTCTAATTCTGTAATCATACAATCCTCGTACGGATCCCATATACTAGCGGCGTATTGTAAATGGGGCCTGACAAGTGTAAAATAGCTTCTTTCTCGTACTCTCTCATCGCATTTGCCTGGAACCCTTTTTACGAATCCTAATCTACGTTTTGCTACACTAATTATCTTAGCACAAGTCCTTCCTGTCTCCTTCCCGTATGTAAAACCTAATCTCTTTCTTCCCCCACCATGCTTACCCAACATCCTCGACATTTTACCACTGCCCTCAATGTCTTCGCCGTGAAAATACTGAGAATCTAGGTGCTTTTTCGTGGGAAAAGGTACAAAAAGTGTCATGCGATTGGATTCGGTTTCGTGAATGCTGCGTCCGCAGCTTCTCCGAATTGAGTCCGTGCTTTCGGATTACCACAGATAATATTCGCTTCATAGGCTGAGCTTATATTCAATGCTTACATCCAGGAAGCTATAGACCAGGTTCGTGAAACTACTGAGGTGGGGATTAAAATTAATGGACAGAAGATAGATATGCTGCGTTATTAAAGAACAAAATTAAAATTAAAAGGAAAGTATGCTTACTTCGTAAGCATACTTTCCTTTTAAAAATGTACTACTATCACCAACTACTTTACACGGCTACAGTAAATAAGGAAAGTGTATACATGTGCACATTAGTAGATGGCTATAGTATTTGATGCAGAAATGAAAAATATCAAGGCAAAAATGAAGTTAACGGCAATTCGGGCGACACTGAAGTGCACGCAATCGGCCGGGGTGCTGCCATATGGAAGGCAACGGGGAAACCACAGGATTAGTCTCCCTAGAAGATGTATCCCTGCATTTTAAAGCTGTGTCCCAATTCGCCATATAGGCAGCTAAATCGGCAGATTTAGGGAACACACCATCTTGAAGTGTGTCCCAATTCGTTAGGCATCATGGGGGAGCGGATTTAGGTGCCTTTCTCGGGGGTGAAATTTAGGGTAGATGGAGTTTATCCTAAATCCGCCTCGATATTGAATTTTCCATCATGCAAAGCGCAGCATGCGTTGTACAAGGAAACTCGTACCCAAGGAAGTAGTTGAAAAGTGGCCAACACGGCCGGCAAGTATTTTGTCTGTAAGTGAAGGAATTATCTAATATTTCGCAACCAAACACCCGACGGCAAAAGAGAAATTCTACTTAGTACACTTCAAAAAAATAGAATTTAAATCCCAGAACACCTACACAAACTTAAATACCCCGAAAACTAAAAACTAACGAATCTCCAAACAACGAAATTGATGAAAAAAATGTTGTTTCACTTTCCAAATCTCACAACGCATACGAAGGTAGCCACAGGCGCCAAAAATGTCTTAATTTCAGGTTTCATTTGTTTCATTCAGTCCTTTAATTACTCATATGTTTTTCATTCGTTTCCAGCTCGGTAGACGTCAACACTTGCGAAGGATGTCCCCAAATCAAGCTCCCTTAGCGAAAGGCCTCTAAATATTTAGGTAGCCAACCACATCCTCCCTAATGCCTAACGAATTGGGACACGGCTTAACTGTAATAATGGCGTGATGGAACTCCTCCCAGTAAAATATTCCGAAGGTAAAATAGTCCTCAAATCGGATCTCCGGGTGGGGACTACTGGGAGGGGCACATCATTCAGGCAGGACAAGTGCAGGATAGGGACATGGAACGTGAGATCTTTAGGGGTGAGCGGGAAGCTAAAGAACGTGAAGATAGAGATGGAGAGGCTAGGGAGCGGATATACTGGGTAGTCAGCGAGGTCAAGTGGGCGGGGGCAAACGACTGCTGGAAGTTATGGGTTTAGTCTTCAATTTTAATTTAACTCACCACTTAAACCTCATTATTTTCGTCATGTTGTATAAATTACCTTAATTCTGTTGACTGGTTTCGAAACAGCTATGACTGTTACGTCCTTGTCCGGCTAGCTCACTCAGTACGTTGAAATGAAAAATGACATCGTTGCACTTAAAAAAAAATCGATTCCCTTAAAAGACTGAGCACTCGATTGTGCTAACATCGATCCGGATCAGCTCGGTATGGTAAACGTAGCGGGCCGACTCTGCCCGCTTTCTCAACCAGTCTGAGATTTCAGGTCGATCTGAACCACAAAATATAATCGTTATTATTCCAAGCGAGTTTCTTTTGCGGCGAGTGAAGTGACATTGAAGATTGCAATTTCATTTAATCGGAATGCGACTGAAAATATCGATTCCTGCATTCGTTCACTCTCCGGATCATTCGTGCTTCCACTGATGGATGCGATCGCTCAGTATCGAAATTTTCAGTCCGTGTTGGTAAACCAGGCGATTTGAGTCGGCTCGCTCGGAATTTCCGGATCGGTCCGAGTTCAGATCGATCTCAGATCGATTGTTAAACGTAGTGAAAGCAATCAGTCTTTTGATGCGTTCTTAGTTTAGGTATCTTTTAGCTATCTCCTTTTATTTTTCATTCCCTGCCGATCTATTGTGATCACGTCGTCATATGAGCCGGAGCTAATATCAGTTATAACGTACTTTTCGTTAATTGCCTTCCTATTCCGGCACAACTATTTCCTATGACAACTCCCACTTATTCTATTTTCTAATAATGTTCGCTGTTCACGTCATGTTTTCATTCATTCTTGGCAGAATAAAAAAAAATCGTGGCAAAGTTTACTTTCATCTAACCTGAGTATTTAATTCTTTTGTCGTTGGAGTCTTAATGCCATGATTCGACAAAATAGCGTGCCATTTCAATCCATAAGGTCTCAGATTTTAGCGTGTAGCCTTATCAGCACTCTTATTGTCTGAAATAGGAGCGTAGTTTTTGGTGCATTTGGATAAGCTGAAAGGGTAACGTGGTTTGGATGAAATTAGATAATACTCTGGCGGTATATGCGCTGTACTCTGTACGCCTAATATTATGTTAGTGATGAAATGCATGATAACCGTAGAGCAATATACAGGGTGTGGTTTGTTGTCTTTGTGACTGTTAACTTTGTTACTATCTGCAACCAGACCATGACCTTGGTTGAATATTCTCCTTGCGCCTTTTTCTCAAAGGCAAGTTTTGATTAGTATCACTGATTGCATATTGCAAAAGAGGTATATCAGAGGATAATGCCCAATGAGAATCGTCATGAGCCATCCTTTCCACTATTTCAACATTTGAAATTCCTCCCACTTAGGCATATGTACGTGTAAAAAGTACTGAGATTGTTTTTTTCTGAGGAGTGGTGCTAAAATTCCTGTCTCAAATGGGCCAGGTTTATGGATTTTTCGCAGTATATTGACACCTTTGCCGAGGCCCAAATTGTCTCTGTACATGCGAAGTTTTTTTAATATTTTGGGCCAAAGATGTATAACATATTACCTTCTGAGCACAAATGTGCACCTAATCTTGCTTCTTTTTTTAAAAGAAGTTAAAAACTGGCTATTTCCTTATGAAAAAATCGAAGATATATTTTGCTCAATAAAATTATTTATATTTATAAACATACTTGTTAAAAGGAATTTCTTTTAAAATGTTGGTATATATATTATTTTCTTGTTCTATATGTAACAATGTATGGTCGTAGTTCTAATTGATGGTAACCTAAACACAGGTTCGCCTAATAGGTTACCTAAAGCTCCAAATATCTTAATATTGTATTATTTGTATTTTTTCTGTATTTCATATTTTGGAGCAATAAACATTATTATTATATTATATTGCCGAGGTTTTCTAAGCAAATTAAAGCTCTTACCCACAAGAGCATTTGTTGCCTCGTTGTATTAACATCAGTTAAGCAACCATATCTTCCGTATTTTAAGAGATAGAGATATGAGTTTTGCTGCAATGAATGGACAAATAAATGTACTAAATGATGTACCAAAAGTACATCAAATGTACTAAAAGATGATGGTGATGACAAACGAATGTGCCATTCTTACACATTTTTGATATCTCTGAAATTAAGAATGCTGTCATACATTATATATTTTTGAGGAACGAAATTTCGACGAATATTCGAGAGCCATCTTGAAAATAAGATACCGTTAGCATTGATGATAGCGGAACAAGAACGATACATGTCTTACGCGCCACAGTGAAAAGTTTCAAATCTCTTCAATCGAAATTGGTCATTGAAATGGGGTGTTTTCACTGTGGTTGCAGAATACTTCGGAAAAAATCTTTATGTTGCCGTCGTTCGGTAACGAAGGAGTTGCGACCCCATGTTGCTATGATAAAAAAATGCGTAAAATCACCTCCCCTACCTCCTCCGGTAGATTAGAACTTTCCACCTGAAACGCCCTGTATACCTCGTGTTTAAGTAGGTCCTGGCCGCCGGGTATCTTAAATCCAGATTTTCTTAATACTTGAATCTTTCATCTTGGGCGTGCGTTTTGATTACAAGTGATGATAATAAAATTGGGTTTCCAGGCTAGGTTTACTGTCATTCTACCTTTTAGGTGGAGATTTTGACTTAGGCTCTCGTGGAGATCGCTCATGTTGCATCAGAAGAACGACGATTTGAACGAGAAATCTTATTCAACCGTTATTTTTAAACCGTTATCGTTAAAATCGTTGCTAAGGAGTGATAAGTTCTGGGAAGTTTAAAAGGTCTTATGTGTAGTAATCTAATCACCTATTTTATTAAAAATAAATTAGTGAGTTACTGCCGCAATTCGATTCGAAATTCGAAAATGCGGCAGTTCGGTGCAAATGGCCCTGCAGTCGGCACCTGCGGCTGGACAAATATGGCCATTCAAAATATATTCGTGGAATGGTCTGCAAATTTTGTACCTTAAGTTTGCTAGTCAATACGTTACTCGTTTCATCAGCGAAAGCAGGATTTTTTTAAATCTGAAAAAGTTAAAAAGTCGTTGCTCAGCTTTTGTTGCGACTCACGTAGTCATAAATCGGAAATCAAAAACTTTTAAGTAGTGGTCTACTAATATTTTTATTGTTTACGACCCGGGTTTCGTCACGTAATGACATCTTCAGGTGTTACAAAACGAAATTGCGTTATTACGTGACGAAACCCGGGTCGTAAACAATAAAAATATTAGTGGACCATTACTTAAAAGTTTTTGATTTCCGATATGGAGAGGTTCCACGAAGTGAAGCCTGAATTTATAAGTTACTACCTGAATTACCCGGCGTTGCTCGGGATCATACTTCCTTCCAAACTCTTTATATAAGAGTTGAGGAGTTAGTAAGTAGTTGTGACAACAGACTACATTTCAAGTAATTGTTTTATTAAATTAATATTTTCTTCTGCAGAGCATCTATACAATTGTGAGACAATTGTAAGTAAACAGTGTGACAATATCTCCCGTGAACAATAATAATTTATAAGTCAAATGACTGAAAAATTGACAGAATGATAAAAAATAACATGGTAAAATCAAAACAATGAAATTTTTAAAACTTGTATAATATAGAGTAGAGAGACAATTTTTTGAAACCCTTTACTGTAATCATACCACCTGCACAGCCAGGCTAAAAGAACATTATAGTTAAGCACATAATTCGAGTACTTACTTGTTGAGTAGCTATTCAGAATTTCATTTTCGTTAATTAAGATTTGATTTTGTTTATTTTTGTTTGTTTATTTGGTTGTCAAGGAAAATGTGTAAAATAAAATCGATTGAAAAAGAGAGAAACTTCATTCTTTCGGGCATGATACCACTAATTTTAGTAGTATCATGCTTTCGGGTACGTGATAAAATAAATTTCAACTCTCTATCATTAGTTAAAGTTGTTTTAAAAAGCGAAATAATTAACCGCTGCACAAATCCCAATGTTTAGCATTCCTAATCGGCTCAACTAAGCAATATGAATTCCAACAGCAATGACCGAAATCTGGTTGTCAAGCGAATTTGGTATTGTTGATTTCACAGCAAAATATGTGTTTCTGCAGCTAAAAACGCAATTTTCAGTCAGTTACGAAGTGAAAAGGATAATTAATTGAAATAATTAAAAACTTCATTCTTTCAGACATTTAATAAAAAAATTCCAACTCTCTATCTTGAGCGGAAATAATTTAAAAAAGTAAAAAATGAAACCACTGCACAAAACCCGATACGTACTGCGAACCACCTAAGGGCCCCTTTTTGGGACTTTTATGGGCCCTGAGATCAATTTAAAGTAGCCTACAACTTTCCTCCTGCCTTGAACAATTACTCGGCAAAATTTAAGCACGATAGGATTAAAACTGAGGTTAGGATTATTAGCTTACCCGTCGGGCGATGTTGCGCGAAAAGTATTCGAAAGATTAAGAGGTCCTTGAGGGGGGAGGGAGGGAGGGGGGGGGCGATATTAAAAAAAATTTTATACCTAAAACCTTCGCAAGAGTGTACTCAACAACTTCTTAAAGTTTCTTGGCGATCGGATCAACAGTGTAGTAATGCATACAGGACAGACACATTCGTTTTTATACATATAGATATCACGTAGTCATGCCAGAGCCACCTTAATTTCAGAAAGCGTGTTTTGTTATGTGAGTCATTTTAGCTCCACGATTGCTTGTAGTCTCTACCCATAATCGTTAATTTCCCGAGGCCACTGTCTTCCAAGTTCCAAAACTCTTGACAGCCCCCAAGGGTCTCGATGAGTGACTAGCGGCAGTGCCGGGAATATGCAGCGGCTTGGGAGAAGGTGTGAAAATTAACGTATGGTTTCACTTAAGTCTTCCCTTCCTCGTATCTCTTTATTTGCATAACTCTCCGCAATTCAACACCGTTCCCCCTCTTTTCCTTTCGTCATCAGTCCTCGTTTGCACACTCTCTTTCACGGGTCGTTGGAGAAGACCTTGGCGCGTGCGCAAAGATATAATTTTACACCTATGTCGCGTCGTAGAATTAAGGTAGTTTCAGCGAAGTATCATTTTACCTGTAAATCAATGAATTTGGTCTCATTTTATGGAAAAACATCTCACCCTTCTAATTAAACCAAAAATTCAACCCCTTACTACATTACTTTTGGAGATATTTGCCAAAAAATACCTGCCCCTTTACATGGGAAATGATACGTGTATGCATTCCAGAGAGGCATTATTTACAAAATGAGGAATTTCTAACACTTAGATGTCGTAAAAAAAATAACAGCGTGTAGTTTGTGTGTTTTCTCAACTATTTTTGAAAGTTAATCATATTGTCACCGCAGCAGGTTCTTGGGTATCTCAAAAAAAACCTTCCGTTTTGAAGGAATTTCAAACGCACCGCGCGAAAAGATGAGTCAAGTTAAAGACGTATTTAGATATTTTCATTTAATTACTTACCATTTATGTCATATCGAACTACATTATTGTACCATTAATAATGAAATATTTAATTCTTGTGTCCTACAGCTGGTGAAATTAAAGTGTATGCTTCGAATATGGCCTCTATTATGACTACGGAAATATCTCGCTCGGACTACCTTAAACAACAAGGTTGTCAGGCTACAGTTTGATGACGTAGTGCCCTCACTATCAACCTCAATTGTCAAAAAAATACAAAATTACGGAACTTTAGTGAATTGCTTTAAAAAGTCTAGCTAGGACTACCTTAAACAACATGGTTGTTATTTCGGTTGTCAGGCTATAGTGTGATGACGTAGTGCCCTCACTATTTACCTCAATTGTCAAAAAAATACAAAATTACGGAACTTTGGTGAATTGCTTTAAAAAGTCTAGCTTTCGTTGATGGCTTACGTTGGTTATCAAAAACCAATATTAAGGTCCAAAATATGCCGAATTTTATGCCAATATATTTTTAAATAACTTTAAAGACTTCAAAAAATATATACGCCGATCGCAGTGCCATTTCTATGGAATCAGCGCAGTTGGACTTCAATTATCGTAGTAATTAGCTTATAACTTAAAATATCACACCGCACGATGGGTCTATTTTATTTTTATTGACATACCAGGAGGTGTAGGTTTTCAATAACACTTTTTTGTGAATATAAAATTTATATTAGATAGACAAATGGCATGTATGGTCTTTTAAAGTTTTTTTCTCGCAAACTAAATCAGCCAATCTTCGTGTAGCTTAACTTATATTGCGATCAGCAATAGATTCGTATCATTGGGGCATATAAGAGGTATCTATGTAACTTGTAAAGCGGTTTTCTACAGTGGGTTTTTAACTACATCAACGACAGACGCACACAAACAGCCACGTTCCGAGCGGTGATGTATCATAGATTGTACAAGAAGTTGAATGGAATTAGAGGTAGTTCTATTTCCCCTTTTCAGGAATTGTGGCAATCATACAATTTTGCCGCTTCACACTGCAATTTTCCTCATGAAAGAATTCATGCAGCCGTTTGTACTAGAAAATATACCGTACAAAGCGGCCTTCATAGTAGGGTTTTTAAAGAAACATCAACGACAGACGTAAACACATTCATTTCCTGAGCGGTGAAATACTGCACCCTGGTGGGACTCGAACAGGCGACCTTCGGACCGGCGGGCGAGCACTCAACCCCGTCGCCACCAATCATGAGCGACGTTATCAGCTCGCGCCGGGTGGATCTTCAGTGCGGACCGTGTTGCCACATCGCAGAGGTGCGCGAGGAATATCGCCGGGGAAAAAAATGAACGTTTCTTGTGTCTCCTGCTCTAGGGTGGAGCGAACAGGAGCAGACAAAGGAAGGATTATGGTGTTCGCGAAACGGTTGATAGGTGGGGAGAAAAAAGGGGCCGAGCGAAGGGGTTTCCTTCGTATTCATAAGGGTTCTTCGAGTCGAATCTTCATTTGGGGGAGGGGGGGGGGTGAATGATGTATGTATATATGTGTGTGTGTGTTTTGGGGGGAGGGGGAATGATGCATGTATATGTGTGTGTGTGTGTGTTTTCAGGCCATTGAGAATGACAACGTGTTGCCGTCTGGATCGGTCTGTAGAGGCATATGAAGAAAAAAAAGAATGAAGCAGCCATGACTGCTAATGAAGAGTTCGTTGAAGCGTTAATCGCGCACGGGGAGAAATTCACTCTTCGGGAGCTTTAATTAAGGAAGTTCGAGCGAGATTTTTCCCTAGTCATGAGAGAGAGACAGGGAGACCAATTTGAAAAATGTTATTTTTAGGTTTAAGCAACTGCAAAGGGTGTGAAGTAAATACCGCAACATTAATGAGACAAAATATTTCCAATTACTAAATTTCTGAATCGCCGAAATTCTCAATAATTAACCAAGTATACATGCATGAGGTATACACACACACACATACATACATTATCCCCCCCCGAAATGAAGATTCGACTCGAAGAACCCTTATGAATACGAAGGAAACCCCTTCGCTCGGCCCCTTTTTTCTCCCCACCTATCAACCGTTTCGCGAACACCATAACCCTTCCTTTGTCTGCTCCTGTTCGCTCCACCCTAGGGCAGGAGACATAAGAAACGTTCATTTTTTTTGCCCCGGCGATATTCCTCGCGCACCTCTGCGATGTGGCAACACGGTCCGCACTGCGATCCACTCGGCGCGAGCTGATAACGTCGCTCATGATTGGTGGCGACGGGGTTAAGTGCTCGCCCGCCAGTCCGAAGGTCGCCTGTTCGAGTCCCACCAGGGTGCAGAATTTCACCGCTCAGGAAATGAATGTGTTTACGTCTGTCGTTGATGTTTTATTAAAAACCCTACTATGAAGGCCGCTTTATACGGTATATTTTCTAGTACGAACGGCTGCATGAATTCTTTCATGAGGAAAATTGCGGTGTGAAGCGGCAAAATGGTATGATTGCCACAATTCCTGAACGGGAAATAGAACTACCTCTAATTCCATTCAACTTCTTGTACAATCTATGGTACATCACCGCTAGGAACGTGGCTGTTTGTGTGCGTCTGTCGTTGATGTAGTTAAAAAACCACCGTAGAAAGCCGCTTTACAAGTTACATAGAGACCTCTCATACACCTCAATGATAAGAAGCTATTGCTGAAATTCTCAATAATTAACCAAGTATACATGCATGAGGTGTTATTTTGACTCACTTTTATGAACGCGATGGGAACACCTTCACAGCCAAGGCCTCATTTGCGATTCTGTCAAAATTTCAGTGGCTAGTAATTGCTCAAAAATAATAATAAAATGGAGAATCAATACAAAATGCTCACTGCTAAAGTTTTGACATCATGTATGCCTCAGAAATTCCCCTTATATTTAACCCTTGGAGTGCGGCATGACGTGTTATCACGTCATGGTTGTCTCTAATCTGGTTCTGATGACGTAACATCACGCCATGGGTACCGTGAGTGTTCCATCTCTCCCTAGGGGGCCTATTGAAAGTTCCCCGAGTGAAAGCTGGAACACTCACGGTACCCTTGACGTGATATCACGTCATCAGTACCAGCGTAAAGACAATCATGACGTGATATCACGTCATGCCGCACTCAAAGGGTTAAATAAAGTATAATGTATAAAGTGTAAATATCCCGGAAGTACCATCTCGTGGAACAGAAGAAATACTGCGGAAATAGAACAGAATATCCCAAGCTATGAAAGGGTGCATGAGGAAAGGGCTACTGCTGTGTTCGAAGGAGATAGGACTGCAAACGAGGAAACATCATGAGAAATCATTCGTGTGGATCGTGGCACTCTATGGATCGGAAAATTGGGTCACTGGGATGGAAGACCAGAAAAGATTTGGAACTTCAAAATCCTGGGTGGAGTATGCAGAAGATAAAATGGACGGAAAAAAATAAGAAATTAGGAAGTGTTCTGAAGAGTAGCAGAGGAGAAAATCTTGTGGGAACGTGACAAAGTTTTGAAGAACCGCATAGATTCGCCAAATCCTGAGGAACGTTGGGTTTTCGAGGAATGTAATTGAAGGAAAATTGGGGGAAATTCTCTAGAGATATCACAAGGTATAATATTTTGCCCAAAATAATTTGGCAAGCGCATTTATTTGAACCACCATGAAGTGAGAGAACTATCATGAGATGGGGAAGGATTGAGGTTTGCTATAAGCCAATATTCAGATAGAACGAGAATTTAATGACCGATGGCCGGTTGCAAGAGCATTTAGTTATGGAATCAACAGTTATGAGATCCATAAAGTTATATATCTCATAAAAATGTTCGCTTTGCAGGAGCACATCTACTAGTTACATAACTTATGTGGCAAAACTTCATAACTTGGAATATTCGATCTAATCTTTTACCGCCAAATGAAATGTTTTCGGGTTGCAAGAACACATCTATTAGTTACTTAACTTATTTATCAATTGTTAATAGCGTCGAATATTTGATCTAATCTTCCACCGCCAGATAAAGTTTAAGAAAGTTAAGCCTATGAATAATTGCTAATGCACATAATAATTAGTCGGAGTAAATTAACTGGTAATTTGTCTCAAAACAAATCTTTTTATCTATCAACTAAGTCTCCAAGCGGTTCATTGTGCTTCCGCCATCTTGGCCACTTATGGAACTCATAGCTCCACGTCATTAGATATGAAACCAATAAATTTATCAAATGTTTCTGCAACACTTATTGAATGGTTACCATGGGTTATGGGTCCCATAACTTTATAGAATACATATATGTCTGTCCTGCAACTGACCATTACAGACACGTGCTCATGTATTTTGTGTAGCTTATGGCCGGTTGCTAGGACATTAGGTTATGGAATCAATAGTTTCTGAGATCCATTAAGTTATCAATCTCATAAATAAATTCGGATTGCAGGCAAACATCTACTAATTATATAACTTATTTACCAATAGTTAGAAGCTTCGAATATTTGATCTTATCTTCTACCACCGGATAAAATTTATGAAAGTTTAGCTCATAAATAATTGCTAATGCACATAATAATTTGTCTATAAGGGTAAACGCACTGGTCATCTGTCTCAAAACAACTCCTTTTTTCTAGTAACAAGTCTCCAAGCGGTTCATTGCGCATCCGCCATCTTGGCCACTTGTGGAACTCATAACTCCTTGCCATAAATTATGAAACGAATTAATTTATCGAATGTTTCTGCAAAACTTATGGAATGGCTGTCATGGATTATGGGTCTTATAACTTTATAGAATACATATGCGTCGTTCCTGCTGCTGGTCATGAGTGAGAGAGTAAGATTTTTCCGTTTATTTGAAATTTTTCCGTCATGCCTGCTGGGAAAATGCCACTTGGCATGGGTGTTTCCCGTTTGCCAAAATGGTCAAAAGCGAATGCCCAACCTTTGTATGTTGGTATTTCCTCGTAAACTACTGAACCTTTTCTCCTTATGTTCAGTATTTAAGTAATTTAGAGTGCGAGGAACCCATTGGAGCCAAGGCCTAAGGGTCCCCAATGTGGGCCCCTATTTTTCTCCCATAATAAAAGCATTAGAATCAATATACATGTCTCTTTTTCTGTTTTTCTTAATAACTTGCAAGAACTATATAAGTAGTGTAAAAATTATCACTATTGGATGACAGAAAAAAATTAAGTATTTTCCTTAAGCTAGCGATAGATTTTTTTGTACGCTTCGTTTTTTGGATAAAAATAACGTTTTCAATGAAAAATGATCAATTTTTCTCAGATTTCAAAAGTAGGACATATCCTTGGCAACTTGAGCAATGGCTGAATAACGTGAAGTATTCTACGGCTTTTTTGCGGCTTATATTATCTCATTTATTGCATCAGTTGCAGGAACGAATTTTTTTTTTTTCTGTAGAAAGCTATGGCACCCATAATCCATGGTAACCATTCAATATGTGTCGCAGAAACGGCTTTTTTGCGGCTTATATTATCTCATTTATTGCAATTGTGGCAGGAACGACACATATATATAGTAGAAAGTTATGGGACCCATAATCCATGGCAACCGTTCAGTATGTGTCACAGAAGCATTCGATAAACTTATTGGTTTCATAACTTATGGCATGGAGTATTGAGTTCTATAAGAAGCCAAGATGGCGGATGCGCAATGAGCCGCTTGGAGATGTAATTACTAGAAAAAAAGAGTTGTTTTGAGACAAATGTCCAATTAATTTACTCTTACTGATTAATTATTATGTGCATTAGCAAATATTTTGAGGCTACACTTTCATAAATTTTACCTGGCTGTAGAAGAGTAGATAAAATATTCGAAGCTATTTACTACAGGCAAATAAGGTATGTGACTAGCATGTAGGTATGTGTTCCTGCAGCCCGAATATTTTTATGAGATCTATCCCCTCATGGATCTCATAACTATTGATCCTGTAGAAGCCGGTCATAAGTGAGCATAATTTATGCACGTATTAATATTGTTCGTAATTTCCGCCTACTAATTATATATCATAATTAGTGCTACTCGTGCAGCATAGTTGCGATTTTCGCTGCTTGGGTCGCTTTCGTTACACAGTGTACTTACTTAAGTAAAGCAGCGTAGTCTCTCTTGGTGCTCGTCCGGTGGTTAGTGGAGGCATATCTTTGTTCTCGCCGTGAGCGCTGCCTCTCCAAACTTCCTTCCGTTCCTAATCCCTGCTCTGCGCGAACAGTAATGATCTCATCAGTCTCTCACCCGACTACACAAACTACTTCCAATTAGGTACCGCAGCTGAAGCCCACTAATTCAGACTTCGCTCTATCGGAACTTGGCTTAAACCCTGGAGGTAAACCGTTTTGTGTTTCGGAAAAAGAGTAAGGAACTTTAAAAAAAAACCTCATGTCACCAGAGCGTGTTACAGCAGAGATTAGGGCTCCTAAAACAGACCATCAATTCATTCTTGAACATAAATGTCCCAGATTCTTAACGGATCTGAAATAATTAGAGTGAACCATTCTGCCAGTGTCCATTTAATATGGAAATACTGCATCTTGGCTTTAAAATTGCCTTGTTTCTGTTACTAACTCACAAAATTGCGGGCTTAGATGCATATATTTTGGTAACATTGCGCCTTCCGTTCTCATCGTAAAAAATATTTTTTTTAGTCGAAAATGAAAAATCGTGGTTTGTCATGTCTCGGAAATGCCATTTACGTCTTCGAAAAAGGTCATGTCAAGGCCTCGTACCGTCCCGCCCCAGCTCCTCTGTTTCACTTCATAGGCCCGCAAGGACGTTGGGTAATGGGAAGAGGAGGTTGCGGCTTATGGTAGAGGTGAATAACGAGGTATCCCTCTGGTGGAAACGGTGGAAAAAAGGAAATATGGTATGGAAGCGCATGAGAAAAACGAACAAAATAGGTTATTTTAGAAGGGAAATTGTGACGTTAGTATTGGTTATGTTATTGATTATGGTATTGTGTTATAAAATACTAGTCCTTAGCCTGGAAAATACGGTATAAAAACGGCTGTAGGTGGCCAGGAAGCGGAGTAAAGTATTTTACGATGGAAACGGATAGCGCAAATTTACTTAACTTTTTGACATTTAATTGAGTTATCGGTGATTTTGCAGTATGATCTTTTCTGCCATGAAGACGATGGTAGACGAAACGTCTGCACCTATGGAGTCTCTCACCCGGTGGACTTCCCGAATTCAGCTTCTCAATATCGTGGACTTCACGAGGAGGAGGACGTACCGTTGCGTCCCTTGCATTCTAAGTGTTAATTAAGTCCTGGGTTTTTGATACCTTGATCGCATATTATAGTATACCTTATATAGACTGTATAGTCCCGAATAACTGTGCCACCGGAAAATTTAACGGGCGCAGTATTGACTATGTACTGCTGTTTCATTTTTTTTAGATTGTTTTGGTGAATTTTTGTTCCTCCGAAAATTCATTGCAGCACTTCTTTAGGTTTATTCCCAACTGTCATTTGTCGCAACCGGCTTAGATTGCTAACGCATTCTTTGTTAAAAAGTTTCTATATAATATGGTTTCAAAATATCTTAGTTACCATCTCGTTGCCAGCAAACAGTTATTATAAATAATTTTACTACTAATCGTGGCACGAAAGTCGTTCATGAGTAGAAGAAAAAGAAGAGGACCGATGACGCTTCCTTGGGGAACACCTGATTCGACGTTTGCCGTATTGTACACGACACAAGCTAAAACGATCAGTTGTTTGCGACCATTCAAGAACTGATAAGCCCGGCTTATGATAGGAGAAATAGAGGAGGACTGATGGCACTTCCTTGGGGAACACCTGATTCGACGTTGGCCGTATTGTACTCGACACAAACTTATGCGATCCGTTGTTCGCGTCGCATCGTGAACTTATTAGCCCTGCTTATAATAGGAGAAAAAAGGGAGGACCGATGACACTTCCTTGGGGAACACCTGTTTCGACGTTAGCCGTATTGCTCACGACACAAACTAAAACGATCCGTCGTTTGTGACCCTTCAAGTCATTTTGAATCAGAAATTCCTTAAAGAAGGGTAGGTAGTGATGGAGAGGCGATGAATCTCTCCAAGGAGTTTACCATGGGACGGTGGAAGGGAGATTTGAGTGGTCCACGGCGGAGAGGGAAGGAGGGGGAGAGGGGTGAGATGCCTATCGCCTTTTTGCCCCGCCGCGCAATTGGGAATTGCGCCTTTGCGGAGAGCGGAGGACTTGGGTAGAGTTTAGGAGGGTGGAAGGGAGCGATTGAATCGATGCTGCGCCATGGCAACAGCGGTGCGGATGCTGGCAGGCGGGAGGAAGGGGGGGGGGGGACCTTGGGGGCGAGTGTGGATGGGCGGACACCCCTTTTCCCAAGCATTCCATCCCGCCCCCTTTTCATTTTTTCGCAAACCCTCTCCCTCCCCTTTTAGAGCCTATTCCTGACTGCGGAGAAGTGGTTTTGTGGGGTTTGAGCGCGCTAAGGGTGCGTGAGTGTTAGCATGTATGTACAGAATGAAAGGAAGGGATGACAGGAAAAGGATTTTAAGGAGTTAAGCTGCAATGCCTTGAAGGAAATGGTTGGAATCCGTAACCCAAGGATAGTATGCGTGCATCTGGTGACGGTAATCTTCCATCATGACCATTGAGATAGATGGGGAGGGCGCTTGCTATAGTGGCCTTTGCTAAAAGATGTAAACGTGGGCGTGGCCTGTCCGCCATCTTGGTCCACCCCCAATTTTCCTTTAGCTCTCACCGGCTGACGCGCTAATTTTGCAATTTTTATGCAATCGATAGCTAATTCAGCGTGAATTTGCTTCTTTTAAGTGGTTTCTCCCTACAGAAAATTTTTAATTGATATAAAACTAGCTGTGCTCGGCAAGCGTTGCAATGCCTTTTTCTGGGTTCAAAATCGGTCCATAAACGAATTTGAAACCTAGTCCAATGAATTCCTCGTACCTACACTGGAATTCATTACGCGCAAATAATGGCATGAGTTTCCATTCCATGCCTATGCTTCGGTTCCCAAGTCAGTAAAAAAATTCTATCGTTAAATTAGTGCAAACATTTAAGGGTTTCGAGGTTAAAAATACGAGTTTAGGAAAAATCTAAGCGTATACG
Organism: Ceriagrion tenellum; assembly: GCA_963169105.1. Lineage (NCBI taxonomy): Eukaryota > Metazoa > Arthropoda > Insecta > Odonata > Coenagrionidae > Ceriagrion > Ceriagrion tenellum. The sequence goes on along the minus strand of OY720642.1, from coordinate 84,757,515 downwards.
AAAGTAGAATGCAAGAATTAAAAAAAAAACAAACAACGATACCACTGAACCAAATCTTATTCTTCGTACAAATAAATAACATACTTTTTAACAGAATATATGTCTCACTGATATGATTCTAATGCCCGCGATACTATGTCTCACTGATACGATTCTGATGCACATGAATGAGCCACTCGTAAACGATCTGCTTCGTTGCTTGCTTGTCGTTCCTCACTTTTTTTTGAAGCTCGCGTGCTAACACTCATTTGTTGATACGACTCGCGCTCCTCTTATTGTATATACAATGAATTTGATAATTCAGAAACCTTTGTGGGCGTGTGCGTAACAACTCATCAAAGTTTCATCGCAATATGGTGAATGGTATTGGAACGCATAGAAGACAAACAAACAAATTTACATTTTTATATATTAGATGAGCCCAAAATTAGCCCATGCCTACATCTACATACTACCCTGAGAGACGCCGCAGGGGCGTGTGGCACGAGGTGTTAGGACACCAGGCTTGTGAAGGATAAGGTTTTGGGCGGTGAAATGGTGTAGTGTGTAATCGGAGTGCTTTGAGTGGGGCTCATGTTTTGTAATGTACAGTTATCTTGCGTAAAATAATTAAATTTTTTAAACCGTGCTGCATTTGGCAACAGAGCTACTCCGTTATTGAGTGATGGGTATTTTACACAAGGAAGGATTCTGGGGGGAGGGGGGGGGAGAGCCCAAACCTACAATTAAACGTGGGATGCAGTATAAATCTGCGAGGGAGATTGAAGTGCGTGTAAGGAAATCGCGTTGCTCCCCAAGCCTCAGCTCCCTTCCCCCTCTTATCCAATGCAACACATTCGGCCTCTCCTCCCGCATGCCTTATATACCCCACCCTTCATCCTCCTCCCCAGGGTTGCCAAATTTTCGTGGGATGCTTCCGTAATTGGGCAGTCATTCATTTCTTTTTAAATATACTTGTACCTAAATATAGTTCAATCTCTTAAGTTCCCTAGAGCAAAATATATCGTTCAACTAATTTTTATGAAACTTGATATTAAAATTTACGCGCGTTCTGCAGCCTCGTAACTCTTCCCGCCGGAAATACGCGTATGACGACTAGACACGGCATTGTTGCCAGTGATGCGAGGCGTTTTGCTGTGTAGTTTGGCTAGTTTTATGTAATTGGACGAAAATCATGTTTTTTATTTCTTTTGTGGAAGACGAAAAACTGCTGTGGTTTGATTTTTCCGGTTGAAATGTAGTTAAGAGCTGAGATCGAACTCCATTTAGTGACGTCATGCCATGGTGATACCGTTTTTGACCACGTAATATTCTGAAATTTACGTGCCCATCATATAGGGTATTATTACCTTCTGCGGTCGGATGACGTGTATACATTTGAATTGCATTCATGAGCTTTTAGGATAGTTTCGTATCATGCACAGTAATTGAATAAGGAAAACAGATTGTACGCGTTTTTTCGCCGGAGAGCCTTAATTTTTAGATTGATTCGCCTACCCCTAATGAGACTTTTACCTGCCGCTTTAAATGTCATACATTCATGCTTACCATTGAGGTATATGTAGAGGGCTATCGCTCTGCTGGTCATTGATAGAAGCTGAAGCTAGTCCGCCATCTTCGTTAGCCCTCATTTTCCTATAGCGCTTAAGGGGTATCGCACTGAATTTGCAATTTCACTTTGTTTTCCATCGATAACTTACGAGAAGTCAGCATGAATTTACTTCTTTAATGTGGATTCTCCTTTCATATTTATCGTTTATTTATTTAAATCAAATATAATCCGCCAATTCGCTGAAAAAAGTTGGATAAAGTCGAGTTGAATCCATAGAACTAAGCAACCAATATATGTTTCAAGAGTTGCTTGTCTTAAATTTCAAAATCATAGTTGATATTCTTGTTTCACATACGCTAATTCGTCCATTCCGTCGTGCTAAACATAGTAGAGTAAGGAGAGAGCAGAGTTTAAGGAATATTGTTGTTATTTCGATTGTAAGGCTACAACATGATGAGGTAGGCGTGCTCTCCATATACCTCAAAGATGCATATTCTTCACAGAGCATCTTTACGGGCCAGGAATTTCTAAAAAAAAGTTACTTCTCACAATCAGCAATGGACCCGCAAACCTGAAATACGCCAAAGATGGGGAAATTCGCCCGGAAGAAAGAATTTGACTTACCCTGAATTCAAACCCTGGTCTCCCTATCGCCGCCACTCATGAAATCTTTGAAACTAACTTTGATATGACAAATTATCGTAAAAATTTTCGATCCACGTTGGAGGAAGGATAAAAAGACGAAAGTGATGAGATTCTCTGGAAGCAAGGTGCTGTATTAGTAAAAAATGGTAGAATACGTTTTTGTAAGCTCCTTTGTTTTTCAAATTAAATTTTGTGCACCTTAAAAATTGAGCGATAAAATATCTATATCTATCTATATCCTGCAATGATATTGGTTGTTTACATTTTTAATCTCTACTTGCTGTCATGTGATCATGATTCCATCGGATGTGATGCGATTTTATTGCAGAATCGATATGCTACTTGCAGGCAAAGTAGAAACCAGTCTATTTTCCTTGCGAGTTGCAACCTCGGTCGATTACTACCACTTTCCACCCCCTACTGCCATGGAAGTCCGTTTCTACCCATCGGAGTGTCGATTTTAAGCGACTTGCTTGGCATTATTGTCATGGAATTCACTTCCATGTGTTAACCCTCCTTTATCTTAGCAGTGCAGGATACTCGTGAATCGACTCCATGTGAGTTGGCAACCTTGCTCTTCCCCCAACTTTAGCAATCCCTTCCAACTCCGTCGCCCCGTCTATGCTCCACATCCTTCCCCTTTCTCTCCCCCTTAACACCCGCGTATCTCCATAACAACCTTACATATTTTTCCCCAAAAAACCCTTTCCGTTTCCTTCCCCCCAGCCAGCTAGCATGAAAGGACCAACTTCTCCCCCTTTTCGTCTCAGGCTACACTCATTCAGCTGGAGCCAGAATATAACCCTGGGGAACTCCATTCGCGAACTTAGCCCTCAGCGCGCACTCATCCAACGGTGTTGGATCCCTCGCCACGCAAAACGTCTTCCTCTCTTATATCTCTCCCAAGTGCCTCTGTCCCCTTATTTTTCTTTGTTTTGCAACTATTATGGCCGGTTTCGGGGGCGTCAAATCATCATTCTTTGGCTGCTCCACTCTAAGATTGGTTGACTGGCCTCTCCATTCTTCCTTGTCAAATGATAGTTTCCTTGCTGCCTTGAATGTTCTTCTTAGGTAGTACTGTCCTCTTTATTTGGTCCATGAACTTGTTCCTGGGTCTTCCTCTGTAGACTTTTCCCTCTATTTTACCTTCCATTATGTTCTTCACAAACCCATTATGTCTCAGAGTGTGTCCCACCCATCTGGTTATTCATTTCTCTATAGCATTCCATACGGTCCTTTCCTCTTCGACCATTCTGGAAACCCCATCATTCATAGCTTTGTCTGTCCATTTTATTTTCAGCATCCTCCTCCAGCACCAGGTTCGAAGGTTTCTAGTCTGTTCTGATCTGCTTTTTCAATGGTCCATGCTTCTGATCCATACAGTGCCACGTTCCACGCAAATATTTTCAAATATTGCTTCCTAGTTTTTAGTCCTAACTTCTTTGTTAGAACTGAAAACTAACAGAGGATCAGGTTTTATCATTTTGCACATTTCTATAAACTTTTTCAGTCCATATTTTTTTGGTCTTGAGTCTAGTATCACATGCGTCCAAAATACACGAATAATAAGCCGAAGAATGGGAAGAAAAATTTAAGGAAACCTTTCAGTTAACCAGTTTGGGTTTCGGAATAACCAAGGAGGCCATACTCAGCCTGAGGGTAATAGTGGAGAAAACGGCACATGTGAACAAGCCATTGTATGTCACATTCGTGGACCTGGAGAAAGCTTTGGACAATGTTGAGGGGAACAAGATGTTCAGACTACTCGAAAAATTCGGAATGGATTACGACGACAGAAGAATTATCTACCAAATATACAGGAAGGAATCGTCACAGTGCGAATGAGATACGGAAGTCAGATAGATACTGAAATTAACAAAAGAATGAGTCTAGGATGCGATGTATCACTATCACTGCTCAACATGTATTTGGAGGAGGCCATACGAGAAGCGCAAGAAATTGGACTGAGCTGGATCAAGATAAGCGGAGAAGAAACCCAAACAAATCAGTCATTCTCTTGTCAACAATGCACGATACAGGAGAAATAGATCATATAACAAGGAAACCACATGTAGTCATGGATTATAACAGTACTAAAGGTGGAGTGGATACAGTAGACCAAATGTGGGGAACATATTCCGTTTCCCGCAGGACAAGGAGATGGCCGCTGTCTCTATTTTATGCCCTGTTGAATATTGCCGGAATTAATGCGCAAGTGCTCTACTTTGCCAATGAAGACAATCCAAAAATTGAAAGACGAGTTTTTTAAAGCACCTGGCTCTGAGCTTAATGAAAGAGCACTTGGTTGAGCGTTCTAAAATAAACAGTCTACCGAGGGATGTAACCTGTTTTCTCTCGAGATACCAACCGCCAAAAAATGATGAGGTAGTTGAGCAGTGAAATAAAAAAACGTGGAAGATGTGTAAGCTGTGGTCGCGGGAAAAATGTAAATACTACCATAAGTACCATTTGTAAAGTTTGTAATGCTCCGCTCCTCAGGTGATATCGCAGTCATTGCTGGAAATCGCGATGATCTTCAAAGATCACCGGACGTAATGGTCTAAATTCTCCAAGAATACAACATGAAAATAAATAAGACGAAGAATAAAATCCTAGTATGCGGAAGAGAGAAGCTGAATGTAGAAATCACCCTGAGAGGAGAGAAATTAGAGCAGGTGGATTCCTTCTTATACCTCGGAAGCATCATCACGTGGAACGGAAGAAGTAAAACGGACATCAAGCGGAGAATAGCCCAAGCTAAGAAGGCGTTCATGGGAAAAATACAAGTGCTGTGTTCAAAGAACATAGGACTACAAACCAGGAAATAATATGTGAAAACATTCGTGTGGAGCTTAGCACTCTATGGATCGGAAACATGGACCATTGGAAAAGCTGACCAGAATAGAATAGAAACCTTTGAAACCTGGAGGAGGATGGGGAAGATAAAATGGACGGACAAAATAAGAAATGATGAAGTGCACAGAAGAGTAGGAAAGGAAAGGACCATACATGGGACACCATACAGAAAAGAAGAACCAGATGGATTGGACACATTCGGCGGCACAAAGGATTTGTGAAGAACATAATTGAAGGCAAAATAGAGGGGAAAAGTCCCCGGAGGAAGACCAAGGAATAAGTTCAATGACCAAATAAAGAGCCCTTGTCGACCCTTGTCAGAATGGACGTAACATCGAATCAGACGTAAATCGAAACGACCAGTTTCGAGGACTTACTGTACTCTCCAATTATTTCTGAAAATCTTAGATGAAACTATTAGTAGTAGCATGTGAAAACATTCGTGTGGAGCATGACACTCAATTGTCCGGAAGCATGGGCCATTAGAAAAGCTGGCTAGAAAAGACTAGAAACCTTCGAAACCTGGTTCTGGAGGAGGATACCGAAGATAAGATGGACGTAAAAAAATCAGAAATGATTATGTGTACAGAAAAGTGTAAAAGGAAAGGGCCATTTGGAACACCATAATAAAAAGAATAACCAGATGGATTTCACACACTCGTAGGCACAATGGGTTTGCGTAGAACATAATTGAAGGCAAAATATAGGGAAATGTCCCCAGAGGAAGACCCAGGAATAAGTTCATGGACCTAATAAAGAGGAAAGTACATAGGAAGAGATACCAGGGGGTAAAGGAACTAGCATTAGATAGGGAAGGGTGGAGGGCAGCAGTCAACCAATCATAGGGTTGAACGACAAAATGATGATTTATTTGGTTCACCTGGTCCTAAGCATCCGACTCCAACCCAAGGGATTTCAAGGTTATAATCTTTTCTGGCCAGCTTTTCCATCGATGAACCCCCTATACGTAGCCAAATGAGTTATGGAATTGAATAAGTGAAACTATTTGTTCAACATGCGTCGCAGAATCGTTGTAAAAATTAATTTTTTTAAATGGTGTCGTAACTTATTCGTCCGGAAGGAATGAAGTATTAATCTTCGTTTTCATGTAGTCCTTTTTTGCGTTGTCGGACGCTACCTGGCCAATCCGAACCCAAATAAAGCTCCGTTGCCACGCGTTTCCCAATCTTTCAACTTCTGACGCAGCCTGCGTCGCTGGAGATACGGCAGGGAGTTAGGACCGACTCTTTCAACCTGTGGGATCAATCATCATCGTGTTCAAACGAACTCAAGGCCATGAGCTCTAGGACAAATTTGATGCTCATCAAGGGGGCAACAATACTCGACCGAAAATGCTCTTTTAGTTCTGGCTTCTGCCGCAGCCCGGGAGAGATATTCGCCTTCCCCTCCTATCTCCGCCGCGGATAACAGCGCCATTCAGGGCACTTTGGAAAATACGTTGCATGGGTGCACGAGGATGCTTATTGTGATGCTTAAATACAAGATATTCAACATTTTAATGCTTCTCCATCGAGATGAAGGATTCTCATTTACAACAAGTGAAAATATATATTTTATAAATATACGTCGTACGCTTCAAGAGTTGGTTAAGAGTTTGGGCGTAATGGAGAGCGGTGTTGCCAAAATTACGCTCGCTTAGACTCAACTCTAGTCCATATGGGCAACCATTTTGCAACACTTCGCTGAATTTATTGATATTTGGACATTGGAGGTTTCCCTGGTGTGCAATGACTATACGGCATAGGTAACCCATTAATTTTTTTCTGCTATTATTGGCAACGTCGCACCAAGAAAACCAATCTCATGTGGAGCCAGTACTGTCAACTAAATGTGGAGCGGAATATAGTAAAGGATGCACGCGTCGGGGGGCGCTGCGGCCGCTGGTTAAGGTTATAAGTTGTTTGCCTCATTTTTTGTGACTTTCGATGAGAGCGACCTCCCGTGTGGCAACACGATGGATCGATATCGGAATCTCTCTCGATAAATTTTGTGCGCAGTTGTGTCGAGGGGGGACAGACAGACAGGGTCGAGACATGAGTGGGGGAAGTGAAAAGGAGGGTTCTCTCTCCCTAAGAGTGCCTTTACAGGACTCCGTGCTGTCTGGATGCTGGCGCTCCTGTGCGCCCCATGTGGGGGTGGGATAATCACCGGAGAGTTGAAGAGGGTTTTCCGGGGGGACGGGGGGAAGGTAGTGATGGTGACTGGCAAGGGGGGGGGGCGGGTTCGAGTGGCTGAACATTCCTTTGGACGTCGTAATGACGGGGTGGAGAGGAGCGTTGAAAGGGTCGCAAAACGTGTGCGTTGGAGACGCGCAGTTCCAATTCGGTTATCTCGAACTTCGATATTTTAACTCTTCCAATCGATCCAGGATTTTATTTAAAGCCGTGTCCCAATTCGTTAGGCGCTAGGGAGGATGCGGTTAGCTACCTAAATATTTAGAGGCCTTTCGCTAGGGGAGCTTGATTTGGGACATCCTTCGCTAGTGTTGCCGTCTACCGAGATGGAAACGAATGAAAAACATATGAGTAATTAATAAAGGACTGAATGAAACAAATGAAACCTGAAATTGAGACATTTTTGGCGCCTGTGGCTACCTTCGTATACGTTGTAAGATTTGGAAAGTGAAATAACATTTTTTTCATCAATTTCGTTGTTTGGAGAGTCGTTAGTTTTTAGTTTTCGGGGTATTTAAGTTTGTGTAGGTGTTCTGAGATTTAAATTCGTTTTTTTTAAGTGTACTAAGTAGAATTTCTCTTTTGTCGTCGGGTGTTGGGTTGCGAAATATTAGATAATTCCTTCACTTACAGACAAAATACTTGCCGGCCATGTTTGCCACTTTTCAACTACTTCCTTGTGTACGATTTTCCTTGTACGACGCATGCAGCGCTTTGCGTGATGGGAAATTCAATATGGAGGTGAATTTAGGATAAACTCCATCTATCCTAAATTTCACCCTCGACAAAGGCACCTAAATCCGCTCCCCCATGATGTCTAACGAATTGGGACACACTTCAAGATGGCGTCCTCCCTAAATCTGCCGATTTAGCTGCCTAAATGGCGAATTGGGACTTAGCTTTAAGCCGCCTTTACTCATGGAAGTAGACGTCTATGTGGCGATATATCGTAAAACGCATCGTCACTCACATGAAATCGTTATGCTCAGGCAAAACTGCATGTTTTTGCCAAACAAAAAATGCACGAAACAATGCGTGAAACAATGCTCTTGCGCGGTATATCGGAGGAGAATGGGTTTTGTGCTTTGGGACGTACGATGTAGAATTACCGTGGCTGAAGATGTATTTCTAAAGAGGAGGAAATTGATTAGGGGGGTTTGAGTAGATACGTAGAGGAAAGGCTGGTGAAAACCCCAATACGGAACGTGGCACTGTGTGGGTCGGAGACTTGGTCATTGCGAAGGGAGACTGTTCGTCTACTCTAGGCGTTGAGATGTAGGTGTGGAGAAGGATGGAGAGGATCAGCTGGGTGGCGAGGAGGACGAACGAGGAGGTATTGTATGTGGTTTCGGAGAGGAGGGGAAGCTAGTGGCGGAGGTTCGGAGGAGGCTGAAGAGATGAATGGAGGACGTAAAGAGAGGAAATGCTGAAGAGGATATTAAGAGGAGAAAACTCCGTGGAAGCGTGGAAGAGGCAGTCAGAGGATATGACGATTTTAAGAGGGATCTAATATTGAATTGAATGAATGTATTACTCCTAATTACTTCAATGTACAAATTTTGTTACAAAGCAATGAAAGGAGCTTTAGGCAGCTTCAATGGTTAAAAAAACAGTGTGGAAGCTACCATCCTTAAATTTAATGCGAGGCTAGTTACACAAAAATTTACCTTTTTTATTATAAATACGCTTCATTGAATATGACACGTGGCAAAAAACATTTCTTGTGAAAACAAATAAGAAGAGATAAATACAAAAGAGCAAAAAATATTTTTTTTACATGCTCGTTTCAGAAACTGACAATAAACAAAGTAAACATAGTACAAAGTATAACTTATAGACAAAGAATGACTTTTTCTCCTTTAGACAAAAAAAATGTAAAGTAAATGTATGTGTATAATATTCACACACATCAAACAGGTATGTATATGAAAAGAAAACGGAACGATGTGCCAGAAATTGGGATTGGATTGAATATTTGGGGAGGCGACCAACAGCTAAGGTCATTTGCGCCACAGGGGATAGGTAAGGGAGGAAGGGTGGATAGAAACCCGGCGTCGGCATTAGCCTGCTCTTAACGAAATGCGCCAAGGGGACCACGGTGTAACGTCTCATCCGACAGACGGAGTACTTTACTTGAAGTGCCCTCCACAAGACACTTTAGTAGGGATCGGGTTCCCTCCGCCCGTGTGGTAGGCGAGTGCTCTAGGCACCATACCAGCCCGATCCCCTGCCAGAAACTGGGTGGTTAGAATAAGTACTGTCCAAAAACCTACCAATCAACTGGTAGGATACAGAAACGATAAGGAGATACCCGGCGAAACAAGTAAGGCGCATTATAAAGAAAGAATGAGGAAAGATTAAGGAAGGGGAAACGATTAAATCGATCCGCGAAAGGAGAGAAACACGACTACCCATTTATTTGTGGCAACCTTTTTTTTTAGAAACCGGATCCGTAAGAAGGAAGTGTTCCTTCTTTTCCCTCTTCCTCGTCCTTCAACCTCAAAGGGCCAATTCCAAGCTGGAGATCCAAGCTCTCTGCCAAAGTAGTTATTTAAGCGATTTGCTACCCTTTCCGCGAGAGGTCGAGGCCATCAAAGACAGTTTCTTTATTATTATACATATCAGTCGCGTGGGGTCTACTACTACACACTACCCTGCGAGCCGCCGAATGGGCGTGTGGCAGGGGGCGTTAGGAACCCTGCCGGGTAAAGATGTAAGGGATAAGGTTTTGGGAAGAGAAATGGTGACGTGTTTTATGAGAGTGTATTTAGTGGAGCTCAGTTTTTATTGTGGCCGCTTATTTTGCACGGAAAGAACGAGTCTTTGTCCCTATCTGTTCGGAAATTTATTTCCCTTATTTTATAGCCTTATCAGGCGTAGAGATGTAATGTGGCGTCATGATCAAATTCTAGAGATAGACTCCGCGTGCCCAATGTGGCGCGCGGAGCTGGGAGGGCGATTAGGGATACCTCTATCTCACTCGATGGGTTGGCACGCAAGTCGAGCGAGTATACTCTAATTTCATTAACTTTGGCACTCAATCGTCAAAAGGTTCGCCACACCTCCTCTAGGGGCTCCCACCTTAATTCCTCCAAAAGCTGTGGGAAACTGTATGTTCGCTCGCTGCAGTTTTTAATGAAGCGCGCAGATTTTCTTTGCGTGTTTTTAATGTTTTTGGTTAAATCTTTGCGACCAGGGTCCCAAATGTTCGCGGCTTATTCGAGGTGTGGCCTAACCAGAGCATATCTCTTTTACTTTTTCATCGGAGGACCTTCGTATTTAATGTTTAACAAAACCTAGCGTATTTCAACCCTGGTGTATATGCACCCTTGCTAGTGACTTCGTACCACATCATTTGTTAAATGCAATGTTTGGAAATTTGTCAATTTCGTCGTTTTAATAACGAAAATGTTGGGTTTATCCACCGCGACAGTGGCTTTGTAAGCACGACTTCGTCTCACGTGCTACAATGTAGACTTGAGGCCTGAACATCTAGTTCGCATAAACACCCCTCGAAATTCGCCTTGAAGGAAGATGGCTTGGCGGTGTAACTGGCTAACGCACCTGACCGGCAATTGAGAGATTCGGGTTCGAAAAATCACGGTCAAGTCAAATGATTTTTTCATAGCGAATTTCAACCCTGGTGTAAAATCTAGTTTCTTTAATACTGTGCCACGTATGTTTTGTATGTGTAATCCCCACGATATATCAGAAGTCAAAGTAATCCCAAGATATTTAACGGTATTTGAAGATTTTATGTTTTATCCTCTCACTGTGTAGGTAGATAGGGTCATCGCTGAATATATTCATGGAGTACACAGGCTGTGGCTGAACTTGGTGAGACTACGTTATGACGGAAGTAAAACATACGAAGTATATTCCTGTCAAATTTCATTTCGGTTCAACTAGTCAAGCCGTATTGGCGTCATCCATAGGTCTTCTACTTCCGTAAAATGTTCCTTATCCTTCTCGGACTTAGATGAACTTTTTTCATATTTGTATTTTCGTTATGCGCAGATAAAAAAGACTTTGGACCCTCCCTCAGAATATCGCAGAGAAAAGCGCAGTGCACGTATCTCTTACTCTATCATTAAAAGGTTATCTGTAGACGATACAGTTATCTACCTTGAAATGAGCGAAGACGCGGACTTAGAGGCTCTGTCATCGGACCTGGACAACGTCCATTCCTGGTGACAGGAGTGGGGGTTCGATCGGCAAACGCACCACAGTTCACTTCCTGCGAAAGTCATCACACAAATGCCAAACCTATACTGTGGGTGAAGTAAACATAAAATCTTCAGATAGTACAGTAAAATATCTTCGCATTACCTCAACTTCTGATATCTCGTGAGGAATACACGTACAAAACATATGTGGCACAGCATAAAAAAAACTTGGATTTGTTAAACGTATAATCGGTAGGTCCCCTGATGAAAAAGTCAAAGAGAGATGCTACTTGGCTCTAGGTAGGCCACACCTCGAATACGCCGCGAGCATTTGGGACCCTGGTCATAAAGATTTAACCAAAAAAATTAATAAAATACAAAGAAAAGCAGCACGCTTCGTTAAAAACTGCTACGAGCGTACATATAGTGTGTCACAAATTTTAGATAATTTAAGATGGGAGCCCCTAGAGACTCGGAATATACACGCTAGGCTTAGGTTGCATGACTAATTCAGAACTGATATTTTTCCGGGTGACACAGAGAATATTATTATGACTCCTCTCTACATCTCTAGGTCTGACAGATGCGAATTAACAAGAGAGATACATTGCCGAACATATAGGTACAAAAACTCGTTCTTTCCTTGAACAATAAGTGACCACAATAAAAACTGAGCTCCACTAAATACACTCCTATAATACATGTCACCATTTCACCTCCCAAAGGCTTACATTTTTACACGGCTGGTGACCTAACGCCCCCTGCCACACGCCCATGCGGCGGCTCGCAGGGTATAAAGTAGATGTAGATGTAAGAATTTGAATTAGAAGCAACAGTGAGCGTTATAAGCGATTTGAACATCCGGTTTATCGTTTTGATGGTGGCAGCGAAGATTTTCGTGTTGTGCTACCACTATGCCTCCGTTATTCGCATCACCAAGGTTATAGAGCCTCATGCTACACCTCCACTTGATCTAAATATCGAATTAGGACGTTTGTGGCTAATGTCGGCGAGACCTGACAAGACACACCGATATATTTGATGGTGTCACGAGGTTATTACGACTACTTGTGTGACCCTTCGGGGCCCTGGCAGTCAATCACGGAAATTACACCACTATCCTATGCTTAGCTCGTTCTCAGGAAATAGAAGAATCTTTACCGCAACTGCCACAATGTTTCGCTACCATTTCAACCTGGAAAATTTCGAAAATTCGCAACATAACTGCTTGAAAATGATTGACAATTCCCTTGTTCATACGCAAACATTACCGTTTCTCCCCTTAGCGGAACCAATTAGTTGAGAATTGGCGATAGGAAGAGGGATATATAAAAAGAAGCAATTACAGCAGATTGTGTTTGTTAAAGCAGCTCGCTTATTGTAAAATTCCTCCTCAAGGCTTCGAGTTTGATTTGTAAAACGTTTTAGCTTGTTCAGCGTGCTTGTGATTTATATTTGAACGCGTAATTTACCGAAGAATCTCTTGTTTAAAAAAATGACAACTCTTTAAAAGTCTTCGAAGAAAATCTTTTTCGGCTCCTTCTTCGCAAGTTTGTTAAGGTTTTAAGGTACTTTGAGCGTGATTATCAAAATTCTTCCTAAAAAGAGATAACCACTCCTCGTAAAATTCGATTAATTTAGCCTCGCTATAGAGAAGGTGATTTTATCTAATTGTTAGAAGATATTGTTATCTTCTATGTACACCAACTTGCAGTTGTTCTCTTCGCGATATTCGCCAAAAATATGGCCCCTTTTCCCCAATATGGCCAAGTAAATGGTTTAGGGTATCCACTAAAGAGGCTCTTTACCTCTAAAAAGACTAATTTCTAAAGTATGGATCTTGTCTTAATATCACGTGATGTAGCTTTTCTGATTTTTTTTAAAACTGCCCAAAAAGATATCGCAATACGCTAACCCATGGGTGGAACTTACAACTCTCGATATCGCGGGCATGCGTGGCGTATATCATTGAAGTTCAGGAGAATGAAAAAATTCGCCCCCGGGTGGGCTCGAACCACCAACCTTTCGGTTAACAGCCGAACGCGCTAGCCGATTGCGCCACGGAGGCGATGAGACATAATAGGATTAATATTGGAGTACATCCATGTGATAAAATCTTGAGGAAGCACGGTAAATCAGCCTCAAGGTACGTTTTCATGAACGCGTCTCAGACGAAGAGACACGAAATCGAAGTCTTCAGCCAATCAGAAGCCCGGATTTCTTCGCGTGAGTTCGCGTATATTCGCGTAGAGTCGCGTCGCCCGAGTTGAAATATTTTCAACTTTAGAATCACTAACATGGCTGACCGGCGAAATGTAGGTTCTATGCATGAAATGATCATCTCCGAAATTCGAAAGAAGTACACGTACCTGTACAATTGTAAGGTCTATCGATACAAGGATAGAAACCTAAGGGAGAAGGCGTGGAGGGAGATAGGAGTATCCATTGGAGTGGAAGGTAAGAACAACTTTTAATTTCTGATAATTCTCAAAGCTTACATCTGTAGATGCATTTGTGGTAATCTCCTTGTGTTTTACAGCAACAAATGTGTCGGCTCAGGTTAAGCTCCGATGCGTAGGTTCGCCTGCATGCGAACGGCTCACGCGATGAAATGACGCGTCCATGAAAACGTAGCTTCACTCAGTGCCCTCGAGATCTGCCGCGGCGTAGTGGTAGATGTGCGAAATTCGTACTTGTATGTTTATTTTGCTAACTAGCATAGATATAGGTCGCTTGCCATCCTATACCGATTTTATTGACGAAATGGACTTGCCCCACGAATAAGCTGTATTCAGAGGTAAGTATCACATTGTTCCCCAATTTGGTCTATGTCAGCCCCAACAAATCTAAAATCCCTCGATTGCATCTCTCACTTCTTTGCCAAAATAGTCAAGCACAGAGTCCCACATTTCCGTAATATGTCCTCAAACGCTGTGCTGTCCTCTCTTTCCATTTATAACCTCGAAAACCACAGACTTAAAATGGATTTAAAACTCCTCCACAATACCCTTAACTCGACCATTGATTGTCCTGAACTGCTTTCTCTCTTCAACTTCAGGATACCAACTCGATCCACCCGCACCCATACTCTACTCCATCTGCCTATTCCAAGGATATCTCTCACCAAGCGCTCACCTTTATTTCGCCTCCCATCCCTTCTAAATTCACTCCCTCACACTGGCGATCCTTTTTATTTACCATGTAACTATTTCACCACCCAAGCGATATCCCAACTGTCAACAAATTAAATATTTCCCCTTTCCATGTTGGGCTCTCGTTGCTTATTTTTATGCTGTTATTGTGTTTTGTCCTCTTTCTTGTTTTTTGTTGTATGTTTACAATAAATTGGCGCTACTGCCGTATGTGAACAATTTTTTAAAATAAATTAAATACAAAGTCCACACTGCACAGTGGTTCTAATCACAAATCCAGCGGGATAAAAGTAATTTTTTGTAACTTTCGGATAAACAGTCACTCCATATGTAGTTATATCGTCAACTGATTGATTTATCATGATTTATTGCTTTGTCAAGGATAAATCAAGTCAGAACTTGCTGCAGTATCGTGAAGTTATGCGCCGAGATAGTCCAGACGGTATCTGACCCGTGAGTGTTTACTAATACATCCAAGAAAGTTTAAAAGAAAGGAACTATAAATTCTGCTTAGATATGTTACCATGATATTAGACATGTATGTGGTAATGCATAGCGTGACATTTGTTCAAATGCGAGATCTTTTGAGTTTTAGGTTTATAATATTATTCTCTCAGTGTAAGAACCACCTCTTTTTTCCCCCTTTAAGTATTTAAATTGACTTTAAAAATATATGTGATGAGTTAGGATAAAAAAACCATCACTATTGTGTAGGAAAGTCTGTAGAGCCAAATGTTTCCAGCAGTTCTTGCCCATATATGTGCCTTTTTCTAAAAATTCCCGTTTTGTTCCAAGTTGGCTAACTAGCGCCATCCTCGGGAGCGAGAAAGGGAATTACAAACCCGGAGGAATCCAGGCATATCGGGAGGAAATTGCGCTGGTACAATACAAAATAAGTTCAAATAACTTAAGCATCTGTTGATTCACCTTTGTTTTACTTACGTACTGTTGCTTGCTATTTTTACGTACGTGCTGTTGTTAAGTCAGGGTAATTTCTATGAGAAACGTGAACGTCCCGTCGAAAAGTCCGTTTGAAACGTGAAATTGACTTTCGTCGCTTGATTAGCTTGGGAATCGCTTGATTAGCGATTGGAACCACAGTGCACTGTCCCTCATTAAGAAATAAGCCGAGATTTTTCGTAAGCTATTATCTCCGGACAAGAAGCCCATTTTTCGTCCACATATACCCTAAGAAGTCCGTATCTTGATGGGCCAACCTTATTCAGCTTCCGCCGCCCATCGTGGCTTCGGCCGTGCGAGGCTACTTTATAACCCTTATGAGTAAGTTGTGATAGAGCATGCAAGGTTACCAGCCTTTGCAGTACCCGCACCACGTGCAGCTTTCCCTGCTAACGGCGCTGTACCGGTCAGTTTTGCATCATTTTCGCCAGTATGCCACAAGAGAAACCAAAGCATAGTAAAACCCTAGGCCCGCTTTCTCTATTCTACTCAAGCTAGGATCCCTTCTGAAAGGACTACCTTGGCAGCCAGCATACCGTTGCCCGCGACCCACCACTGGGAGTTTTATGCTGTGTACTGACACACAGGGTCACAGAGCATATATACGAGTGAAATGAATGGTGCGAGAGGTAGAGGTAGGCCGAGAAAGTTGTGGTTGGATGTGGTCGTGGAAATTATTAGGAGGAGGACTATTAGGAGTCTTAAAAACAGGAGGGCGTGTATGAAGCAGTGTATGGGGGTAAATGAGGCAAAAGATGTTTGCAAGGATAGGTCAGTATGGAGGAAATTATTGAAGCAGAGTTAGGTGTTCAAATATGTATTTATGAGTGGAACTTTGTGCCTACCCCGGAGGGGAACAGCAAGATTGGTATGTGTGTATGGTGTGTACATACCCTTAGGTCAAACCATTGATGTGTTCATTTTTTAAGCCAGCAACGACGAAATAACTGTGGTGATGATACTTGCTGTGGACGGTAGGGAACAGTATATTTTCGAGCGTAATTCAGTCTAATCAGGAAAATGCGAACGGTGTTTCGAATGCGTGAACGCAACGCTGTTGACTGTGCGCGGAAATTCTGCGACGCAAAATAAAATCCACGGCGTCGATACTGCTCCCCCAGAGCGGTCGAGAGAGGGGTGTTGGGTGGAGCGCTACGCACAGACTGAGCGATGTGCGCCTCATTGTTGGGTCTCCGCTGCTTCCTGGTTCCCTCTCGCGTGGGAGGCCTGGCTAGGGCCTTCGACCTTAAGGTAGATCGAATGAGATAGTTCCCTAATCATAATGGAGACCATATTCGAAAAATACGTTTTAATTTCACCAACTGTGAGACACACGAATTAAATATTGCATCATTAATGGTGAATTAAAATACATCTACATCTACGTGATACTCGGTAAACATAATGTAATGCGGTTTTCATCTGCTGCATTAAAAAATAAAACTAATATTATAGCTGAATAAAACAGGAGAATGCCACGTTGTTATATTAATGCGACTAGCCTCTAGAATACAAATAGCCTTTAGTTTAATTTCTATATGTTGTTGCAAAAGAATGACGAAACTCAGTAAACATAATGTAATGCGGTTTTCATCTGCTGAATTAAAAAAACAAAACTAACGTTATAGCTGATTTGCGTAAAAAAAATTCACCTTATGAACGACTCGAACCTACAACCTCTATGTCCTGTCTGTTTTCATTCCCCGTTGAATTCCAATGAGTACCTTTGCTAGTTTTAAATAATAATTTACAAAATAATATTTACACAAGGTGTACTTCAAAAATTATCTTCAAAGCGTCCTTTTTTTTAAACAGTCCCAAATTTTTTTCAATATGACAGCTGAAACTATTAATGTCAGTGCTCCGCTAGGCATGCCGTCGTCATTGAATAGCGTCACGCATTCATTTATTCAAAGTGTTTGACGAACCGCCAAGAGAGACTCAACTTTCCGCGCACTCAATCCGAAGCGTTACAATTCTGTCCAGCGCAGAAACTAAGTATGGAAAAGCCTCAAAGAAAGCGGACATTTCGATGATTTTGAAACATAACAAATTTGACTCGCTCATGAATAGTTGGTTAAAGTTATATGTTAGAGTCTATAACACAATCAACTGACTACATGTTGGCCCATTAGCTCAGTTGGTTAGAGCGTCGTGCTAATAACGCGAAGGTCGTGGGTTCGATCCCCCCATGGGCCAAATTTTTTTTCTGAATTATTGTTGCCGAGGTGACACAATTTGTACGATATCGGATATCTCTTCATCTTTCCACCCTGTTCCTCTATTATTTTGATGTAATTATGTAATCTACATCTACGTAATACCCTGCGAGCCACCACGAGGGTGTGTGGCAAGGGGTGAAGATAATCAAACATGCACTATTGCCATATAAGTAGGATATTTAAGGGAGACATGCTAGAGAACAGGGTGACATGCCGCTAGATGCTTAGTATCTACATAATAAGGAAGGAATTATTGGTTGTTATTACTTGCATCATTCACTACAGACTACTCTTAACTATATTTCACCTACCTATCCCTTTGCTACGCTGCCTCTTGTTCTCTCTTATAGTACGAGGAAAAAATGACATTTTAAATCAATCGGTACGACAATCTATCTCTCTAATCTTGTTAATATGATCAAACCTAGCATAATACGCAGGGGTTCTCAATAAATATCTAAAGTCATCTGTGTACAACTCGGTTTCGAATTTACTTAAAAGGTTTAACCTAAATTTTAATCTGCGTTCTGATAGTAATTCCCATCCTAGTTCTTCTATTAAGCTCGTAACACATACAATTATCATAACTGCCTTTAACAAACCTAGCAGATCCTAGATAGTTTTACATGGCTTAAATTGTAAGTAATCAAATGATAATATCTTAATAAGTTTTCAACTTGACTCATATTTTTCATGCGGCACGTTTGAACCTCCATCAAAACGGAAGGTTTATTGTGATCCCGAAGAATTTACTGCGGTGACAATATGATTAATTTTCAAAAATAGTTGAGAAAACACACCATGTTCATTTTTTGAGGAGATCTAAGTTTAGGAAATGCCTCATTTTTAATGTAAGGTCTCTCTGGAGTGCATACACGTACCATTTCCCTTGTAAATGGGCTGGTATTTTTTGGCAAATATCTCGTGAAGTATTGCGGTAAGGGGTATTATTTTTGGTGTCAATGTTCTTTAAAATGAGACCAAATTCATTGATTCCTAGGTAAAATAACATTTCACTCAAACTACCTTAAAAAAAATGTCCACTACGACTGCGTGAATCAAAACAGATTCTAAATTCCTCTGTTTTTGCTCGAACTGTAAAAATAAATTGTATATCGTTCCTTGGAGGAAATTAGGACTTAGCCACCCCGAGTGATGTTGACACCCGATCCAAGAACGCGCGTTGCGATGTTCAACTTCTTTCCCGTAGTACGCATACGACTATCGGCCTCGTCCAAATGGAAAGTTTACAAAGAAAATTTCAAAAAATTCTTAGACCACGCCCCTCTCAAGTACATCAATGGAAGCGCAGGAAACAACCATTCTTGTTGTATTAGTAATAATGATGCAAATACTGTATTTTCCCGTCATATACATACGATTATCAGCCTCGTCCTAATGGAAAGCTTAAAAAAAATATTCATCGTTTATGCCAGTAAAATATTACTATTCACTCGGTCAATATGTATGTACGTCACCTATGCTGAAACCAAAATAGAATTATGTTTTTGATAGATCGGAGTTTATTAAATATAAACTTTGAATTACAAATGGTGTTAATTTATTAATTTTCATAATAGATATAATCAAATTACGTTGTAAGAATGATATGGGAGGGTATACCTTACAAATAATTTCAAATATCTCGATCTTCAAAACCAAAATCTCGAAATAATCCATCGAATTATTCATCGCCCTTACTTGAATCTTCCGATGAAATCGTGTTCATTTCTAGTTTTCTGCATTAATTATATTAACTTGAAGTTCAAATGTATCTGTTTGGATTAGTCAACACTTTCAGTATTGTGAAAAAGTTGTTGCTAGGGTAAACAAAGGCGATGCTACGTGACTAATAAACGTAACGGAGCGGAAGCGCCTTTTTTTCCTCCCACAGAACGGGGCAGAAAAATGGACTATCCGTACGTAGGTGTGGAAAAAATACATTTATTTCTCTAATAACTCTCCTTAGATTTTTATAAACAAGATTAATGTGTGTGACACACAAGTTTTCTGAATTTTTTTATTTAAAAAAAATAACAATTTTTTCCGGTCATGAAAATAGTCTTCTCTTTAAAGTGGTTTGAGTGCGAATAGTCAATCGTTGAGTTTTTTGATAACTTATTTAATTTTTTATAATTAATTTTTAATAACTTATTTAAAAAGTTAAAAACAAATTCTCGGACCAACTTCAATTTAAAGCATCGATATATCCGTTGCAATAAACCATACATGTTTTCATATAAATTATGAAATTATCGAATTTTTAAATTTTGGCCTTTGTCCTTCAAAGCATTGTTATAACTTGGGTTAATGGCGCGGAAGTCGAAATTTAAGCTAAAACCGTAAATAAATATTTTTTTATTCGGCATGCTTACTTGATGTTTAATACGGAGTATTAGAGTAACACGAAAGGTAATACATAGCGTTTAGGAGAACACCCGTACATATTTCCCTGAAGTATTTCGTAAAATATGCCGACTGCCGCAAGGTTACATAGACAGCATTAATTTACCATGAAACCAAAGCTGTAACGCGAATTTTATTTTCACTATCGTCACATTTGCCTTACACATATATTACTGATGAGTACGCGAATGAAAAGTTTCACTTCAATCTGTGCGTGAGCGAAAACCGCTCCAATCACCCTAGGCCTTAAATGTGTGTCAATATTTTACCATATGGCACTTTGTAATTAACCGGTAGTTTATAAGTTGCCCCCGTGGCGCAATCGGTTAGCGCGTTCGGCTGTTAACCGAAAGGTTGGTGGTTCGAGCCCACCCGGGGGCGTTATTTTTTACGTTAAGGCAACAGATTGAAATATTAGATCAACGTGCCATGAAAAAAACTCAGTAGTAAATGTATCAGTTTTTCTCTCACAGAATCGGAGTAAGTAAATTTCAGCGGACTTAACATCATTCTCAGATAGGCAAAATTTTTAAATTTGTATTTCCTGATTACCATGGTTTACGCCACGCATGCCATACGAGGAGTTCCGCAAGTATCAGCGCCTAGGGAATGGGTTATAATCCTGCCTATATCTGTAAAGTGAATAAGCCTTTATCTGTCTCTATCTGTAAAGAAAGTATTATAGAAATGGTGCAGATCATAAAAAGTACTTATGCTTGTAATGGGAGAACTTACATCGACTAGGTTAGTAGAATTTATATTCGTTTGATAGGATGAACCCTTATTAAATTCTATGTTTTTTGTTTGTCGTTGTGTTTTATAAAAAAAACAAATACATTTTTCAATGCTAATGTTAAATTTGATTTTATATTTGTTTTACGTGTTGAAAGTTGTGAATTTATTAATTTTATCTCGATTTATTGATGTATATCTTTTGAAAATTTTAAAATGGTTTATGTTATTGCAAATTTGTTTTTTTTACACATTTATTTACTACTTGGAGTTGTTATTCACTTTTTTATTGTTCAATTTTAAGCTCAAATATAGGTAAATTTTCGATTTCTTAACTTTTTTACTAATATTTGTATAATTACCTGGCTGTATGCCTCTTTGTTTCGTGTTGCAAGGATGTGAGGTTGCCAATATATTTGGCGAAACTTTGACTTCGAGTCAAATGCGTAAATGACCAAATATCCAAGAATCTCATCTTAATTTATTGAAAATTTGTACCCGAGGATGACGACTGAGCACCAAATCCTGTGACACCATTTATAATAAACCCGAGAATGGAAAAAATTACCGATTGCTCGTTTTGTCATAATCAACCTTGGACGTCCGCGAAGTCACGCCTGAACTGACTTTTGAGTTTCCTGCGGTGAATATAATGATCAAGCTAGACCATTTTATTCAAACGGACATGATTGGTCGATATCAAAATGCTTTTATCCTCTATCCAATTTAAATATCTGAATTTCGTCCAACGGAGCGCTTTTAAGTGGAAAAATTATTTTAAGAGGCATTAAATATCTCCAAATTTTGGGACTCCACTCGTAAAAAATTTAAATATGTTTTTCACTTAAAGTTCTTGATATGGCTGAAGGAAAATAAATACAAATTTTCGTCGCTGTTGGCCCGTCACCGTCAAACTGAGGAAAAGTCAATAATTTTATTTTTATTTTTTGCGTTTGCTCATGTTAAATTTGCGTGCAAATCGTCGATATGGAGAAGACCATGTTTGCGAAAAACGATTGCGTATTTTTTTTAAAAATCTCTAAATGTTTTTACATCTCCCGGCTGAATCGTGATTATCACACCGCCATGAGAATTTGACGTTTGTATTGGTACTAATTTCCTATGCCATTCGTTGGTCATGGTCTCTGTGAATTCATATCACCGGAACTTCATTTTTTTTCACATGTGCCGGTCATTGAAGCGGATATGAATGGATCATATCTACAGAGAATGAAATTTTTATTTCATCGTGTTATATCGGGATGAATTTATTTAACGTCTCAATTTGTTAATTTTAAAATCAGTGAGAGGAAAATGTAATGAAGATAAAGCATCAAAAACTCAATAGATATTGATTGGGCTAGATTTATCACTCTGGAGCTGTGCCGCGTAAGAAGAATAATTGTATACAGAACAAGAGCTATGGAATCTTGAAGATTTTCTCATCTCAAGAAGAAGATCTCATTTTGATTATTAGCAAAATTTATATAAATAAACAAAAGGTGAAATGAGAGAATCAAAATACAGACAAAAGCGAAAATGAACTATAAAAAAATAAAGGTCAAAATTGTTAACTTTAAATTGATATCCATATTTGTGTATAACAGAGTAGACAACTGAATAAATGCATTAAAAAAGCAAAGAAACTGTGGGAAATGTTCGTGAAACAGGTCCATCGATTTTCCTTCATAGCTCGTTTCCCAGACGTTCAAATAATGTCATTTATGCTTCGTTTTAAACGTTTAACTTTGAATTTGTATTGGCATATCTCTTTTATTGCCGTACTTATGCAACTAACTAACTTTGGGTTCCAAACCGTTTATGAAGCACGTTTTTCTCACATATTTTAACTTCGCCTCGCGCCATATTGCCGAGTTTCAACATTAATCACCAGAGGGATACCTAATTATTTCATCTCTAATATATTACACAATGGTGAATATATTATAAAATATCAACTGGCGGGGACGTCCCGGAGGGGCGGGTTGGTTATCGGGGGGCGAAAGGGTTTTTTCCGAGTTAAAAATTCACAGCGTTAAAATATAGAATTTGCGCCACCACTGCGCCATCTGGTGTCCATTTCCATAAACTGCAATATGGCCGCCGCCGAAAACCACATTTCCCGAATGTAGCATTTGGTAATATCCGTCATTTTTAAGATGGGTCAGAATTTCGTTTTACAAAAAATTTTCTTTTTGGGGACATCATTTCTTCCTATTTTAGTTGAAAAACAGGGATATTTAAGAGCGGGAAAAATATTTATCGATGGACCTGTTTCACTAAGATTTACCGCAATTACAATAATGACCCAATTCGTAATTAGAAGTACCTAAGACAAAACGTTTCACTCTCAAGAAGAAGTTATTAGAAATTTAACGAAAAATAAAGCATTGGGTTTCTTTTGGACGAAAATGGACACTAGAGGGAGAATTAGGAAAGTAGAGTTAAGCAATCGGTAGGAGCCGACGACAGGAATCTCGTGTTAGAATTTGAAAAAAAAGAATGGCTAAATAATGAATATGGATTATTGCGCATTTGAGTGTAGAAATATGGACTCTGAGATTCTGGACTAGAATTAGTATGCGGACATTTTGAATTTGAGTGTAGGGGAGAAGGAAGATGGACAGAAAAGAAGGCGGACGAGGAACTGCTCGGAAGAGTGAGTGAGGAGAAGGAGTATTCCGGAGGAAATTCGGGAAACCCATTGAGTTACTTGGAGAGGGGAATATGTCACAAAACTGTAGCCTGACAGCCAAGATCACAACCATATTTTTTAACCCTGCTCTTTCCCTTACTTCCTATGGATATCACGACGGAATGGACGAATTAGCGGATGCAGAGAAAATATTTTCCATAACAGTTCGAAATTTAAGGGGGCATATACCTCGGCCAAAAACGCCCTTTTGGTTCTGGCTTCCGCCGCAGCCGAGGAGGGATCCTAGTCTTCCCCTCCATTCTCCGCCCCGGACAACAGCGCCACTCATGGCACAGTGAAAAATGCGTTTCATTGATTCACGATGGTGGTTACTGTAACGCTGTAATGCACAACTTTCAACATTTGAATAATCCTTCATAAAGTTGAACGATTCACATTCACAATAAAGGCAAAGCTTTTTTTGAAATATCCGTCCTAAGCGTCGTAGTGATCTCCTGATTTCCGACAAATGTACGTTTCTTCCGCGGTCGAATTAGTTATCTAGAAAGCAAGAAGCGAAAAGTGACGACACTTATTGTAAATATTAATCCTTATTTCAGAGGCATGCGTAAACAGATTTACTTTGGTTATCAAAGCAGACCCGTAAAATAAAATCGCGTGGACGTCACCTGAAGCGTTTTTATGTGCTGTATACTACCCTCTTATGGACGGTTGCAAGAATATTTAGTTATGTAATCAATAGGTATGAAATCCATGAAGTTTTGTGCTTCATATAGATATTCGTGCTGCAGGAAAACAGGAACCAGTTTCATACCGTATATATCAGTGGTAACTTGCTTCAATAGTTTGATCTAATATTCTACCGCCGCATAAAATGCATGAAAGTTTATCCATCACAATTGCGAATGCACATAATGAGATTTCATTAAGAGCAAGCAAACTGGTCATTCCTCTCAAGACAACTTTTTTATCAAGTAATTAAGTCTCCAAGCGGTTCATCGCGCATCCGCCATCTTGGCATCTTATGGAACTCATTACTTCATGCCATAAGTTACGAAGCCAATAACTTTATGGGATGTTTCAGAAACAGTTGTTGATCGATTGCCACGGCTTTTAGTGAATACATACGTGTCGTTCCTGCGACTGGCCATTAATGGTTTAGTTGTATGCTAAATGGTTCAGAAAGTAACACATGTCGGAGTATGTAATTAGTAAGGTGCGGTCATAACCCATGCCTCCACACATGCTGACACATTATGTCTACATACACCTTTATTAGCTGGTGGCATATTTTAAGGATATGGAGGGTCAGGAGAGCTCATTTAGGATATCATACGCCCAAGTATTTTCGATCCCCACATGCCAGAACGGTTTATTTGTGAGTCATATTGCTAATGAACAACTCACAGTATGGAGCTATCCCGTGAAAAATGAACGTATCGACGTGCGTTCCTCTAAAAATTTCCGTGGGAGGTCTTGACTGACGAAGACGAATGAGTCTCGATAGGTCGAAACAGAATGGACCTTCCACCATGCTCAAATCAGCGAGTTTGGCGTGTGCAGTACATTTAATTTTGTGTGAGCATAAATATGAAAGTCATCGCGGAACAGTTAAACCTTCACCTCATGAGAAAAGCTGCTTTCTCTTTGGTGATCACTTTAATGGGAGCCTGTCTGGTCTCGTTTGGAAGCAATAACTCAGCGTCTCCAAAGGTTTGCGAAAAAAATCACTTGAAACTCCATGGAAAAATATTCTGGTCGTTAAAGTTGTAAATTTTATCGGTCATTACAAAATAATTGCGTCTTATCATCCATTAACGTTATCCGTTTTTCTAATGTTCTACTCTTCTCTCTGATGTACACCTTGCCGCATTCACAAGGCACTCGGTAGACGCCTGGTGTCTTCAGGCCGATAGGGTCTTTTGCTCGGACGATGAGATCCCTGATTTTTTTGGGGCGGCATGTGAATCGTCTCGATGTTGTGCCTGGCAAGTATTCTAGATATTTTTCCGAAAACCGTGGACACACAAGGCAAGCAGGCTCTGGCAAGAGGTTTCATTTTCTCTTCTTGCGTACTTGGCACCCGATGGTCAAGAAACTTTTTAAGAGCCAACGATATTTCATGTCCGCTATATCCATTTTCAAGGAAGGTCCTGAGGAGGTGGCTTAACTCCCGAGATAGGCTATCCTCGGCAGTGGACTTCGCGCGATGAGTGTTTAAAACTGCCCGACGCTGAGAGGGATGACAATGACTTCGGCCATTCAAACACAGGTTGGTATGTGTAGGTTTCATTATTATTCGCCGGGGGAAAAAACCTTATCTTTGGTTTAGTTAATTCAAATGTGGTCGCAGTTGTATCAAAGACGCATTTAAATAAAGTCATCCGAAATTGGTTGTTTTGTCAGAAAACATCGATGCTGTGCGGTAACTGTTAATGGAGGATCGTCATGTGACGTACCGTGAGATAGGGGCATTCCTGGGCAAGACAGGCATACGCCTCATTTTCAGTTATAAATTGGAGTTTACATATTTTAGTTAATATTCCGGATGCATAAATAGCTATACCATTTAGTATGTCTATAAAAAAAATTGAAATCCATCCCAGATAGCAAAGTAAGCTTTAATTAAGCTTGATTTTAGTATGACAATACAAGTTACCAAGCTTGTATCCAGCTAGAAAATTCAAGCTATTAAGCTTATTTCAAGCTTGTATGAAGCATGCTAGTCTCCACTAGCTTGAGGCCTTCTGTAATACAGTACCTACCGCTAGTCTCTACCGGTCTATACATATAAACATATAGTTACGCCTGTGCGCGCATCAAGGTGGTGGTAAGCTTGAAATTGTCTTGAATCCAGTACTCGGTCGGTAGCTTGGCACGTACTTCTTGGGGCAGGCTTAAATGAAGCTTGCGAAAATCAAGCTTTGCGTAAGCTTACATGCCATCTGGGTTGGATTGCGAATAAATTGTTTCAAATCCCTAAACTGTCCGTACAAATTAATTTCCAAAAATTAATCATTTCATATTCCCCCGTGTGTTGTTACACGTCAGCTTGTAGTATGAATTCCCAGTTATCTCGTCAAATTTGCGAATTATGATTCACTGATTAAGATTTGAATAACCTACCCATCTCTTTAATCCGTCCGAGCAAGTGACTGGAAAGTCGCAAATCGCGAATGGAATTATCTCGGGAATTCACATCTGTCGGAGGCAACTGCGGCGGGTTGCAAATGGCGGTAATGTGTTATTTCTGGACGGCCCGATTACCGCCTCACGTGTTTTGAAATATGAAAGAATTTTCCTCATTCTAATTTTTGGATGATTAACTTGAATGCCACCCTGAATTCATTTTATGTTATTCTTTTTTTAGTGAATATTTTTTTTCTCAACGCAACATAGAGGGAGCCTTTTGATCCTCCGCCGTTACATTCCGAATGACCGCTTTTCAATGAGAAAAATGCTGTTTTTTTATATGTTCGCTCTCCAACGTCATCATTAGTGGCCGTCGATTCTTGGATTGCTTCCATGCTGCCGAACAGATTGGTACAAAAACTCGTTATTTCCTTCCGGAATCAGTGGCCACGATAAAAACTGAGCTCCACTAAGTACACTCCCATAATACTAGCCACCATTTCGCCTCCCAAAACCTTAATCCCTTACATCTTTACACGGTTGGTGTCCTAATACCCCCTGCTACATGCCAATGCGGCGGCTAGCTGGGTAGTAGGTATATGAAGATGTTTGGAGCTAACCATCCATTCGTTTTATCTTCTGCCGTGCTGGAAATGCCCAAGTAATCATTACGAATTTGTTAAGTACCTAATTTAGGGTGACTGAGCGTTTCTTGACGGAGCCACTACTTCTTGAAAACAATATTGAAAAGAGTGAAACAATAATGGTATGAATTTACGAGGAATTTATGCTGCAGTGGACCCACGTCCCCGCGCACCCGAATTTCAACCTCTAAGAGCCGTCGCGTCGGACCTTCGCACAGTGGTCTGAGAACCCACTTTACCTGGATAACTTTTAGCAAGGAATAAGTAAAATTAAGTCTTTAACTCTAATAGTTATCCTATCTGATATGCCGAATGATATGTATCATTTCATTTGAAGTGTAAGGTTCTGGATAAGCTTAATTCTGAGGGATTCTTAATTCTGATTCTTAATTCTGATTCTTAATTCTCAAAATCATATACTATATCCACATAAGTATTTACCTAACTGGACTCATTTTGTTCGCGCGGTACGTTTAAAACTGCCTCACAACAAAAGCTTGTTCACGATCCTGAAAACTGAATACTTCGGTGACAATATGGTTTATTTAAAAAGATAGTTGAGGAAACATACAAAATACGCATTGTTAATTTTTTGACGAGATCTAGTTGTTATAAACTTCTCATTTAAAAAAATAAGTTCTCTCCGGAGTACATATATGTACCATTTTCCATGTAAAAGGGGTGGTATTTTTCTTTAAAAAATCTCGTAATGTAGAGTGTTAAGGGTCTGATACTATGGTACATCTACATTATACCCTGCGAGCCGCCGCATGAGCGTGAGGAAATCTAGGCCGTATACTGAAATGTTGCTGATTACGATATTTTCAGGGATATTTTTGCCTAAAATTGGCAAAATTCATTTCAAGTGGACTAATTGAAGTTGGACCCATGTAAAGCAGGAGAATGCCACGTTGTTATATTAATGCGACTAGCCTCTGGAATACAAATGGCCTGTAGTATAATTTCTATATGTTGCTGCAAAAGAATGACGAAACTCGGTAAGCATAATATAATGCGGTTTTCATCTGCTGAATTAAAAAATAAAACTAAAATTATAGCTGAATAAAACAGGAGAATGCCACGTTGTTATATTAATGCGACTAGCCTCTGGAATACAAATGGCCTGTAGTTTAATTTCTATATGTTGCTGCAAAAGAATGTCGAAACTCGGTAAGCATAATATAATGCGGTTTTCATCTGCTGAATTAAAAAATAAAACTTACAATTATAGCAGATTTGCCTAGAAAAAATACACCTCATTAGTGACTCGAACCTACAACCTCTATGCCCTGTCTTTCTTTCATTCCCCGTTGAATTTCAACGGGTACCTTTGCTAGTATTTTATATATTCTCAAGGGTAAATGTTAAAAATGTGTCTTTTTTCAGCTCTTCACTACCGCCGACCATACCTTAGCAGCAAAGGCACATTGCTGACACCTGGAATTCCTCTGATTTCTTCTGCGTGGCGTATCGCGGTAAGCTTTTTCAAGTTATTTCAGCCTCTCGGATGCATATATTTCAATTATCGTCTAGGTCACCACTCAATATGCTTTAATCCTTTTACAATCCATGTATTCTTTATCAAACTGTCGTTTTATTAGACAGTTGAAATTCAAAATAGAAAGTGATTGGAAATTATGGCTCCAAGTTAAGTAAAAATTATCAGTCTGAAAGTAAATGACGTAAAAAAACGGGTAAAAAGATCAAAACTGCCTTCTGCAACAAAACAGGTGCTTATAACGTGCAGAAATGACACTTACGGAGGTTTTCTCTTGACTGAAACGTCAATATAAAATACGACGCGGCTGTCAGGGCGATTCTAACTGAGGAAATACAGGTACTCGGACGTTCGTGGTGCTAACTCCATGCAGATATCGCTCCGAGTATGAATACTCAGTCTCTAGCAAATGGAGTTTTATTATCTCCGCAATACATCAAATTATTGTATTTAAATGCGGAAACATGAATGCATTAATAACTTCACTACGCAAAGTGCACGACGATGAATGACTTTTCACTATTTGTTGACGAATCCTTGTAACGTTAATGCTGTTTTGCATTTTTAATAGAGAAAACTTTGAAATGTCCACTCGGTTTTCAAATTTTTTTCCCTTCAAAATTCATGACGATGTGTTTTCCCTACAGAACTATATCTGAAATTAAGGTAATTCCAATGTAAAGAATTGTCAATCTTGTTTGACTTCATTGAAGATTTAATGTGTACTCTGTGGATAAGGTCTTGGAAGACAGAGAAATTGGAAGACTCAAAAATGTGCGGTTGGTAGCACTGTGTTAATACTCCCGCTGATATTGGCAACATAGCGCCTCCAGTCTTTTGGAGATTTACCCCGGATACGAATCTCCTTTGGTGCTCACAAAGTCAACTACCCGTGGGACGCTCTAAACGAGACTGAATTTCGTGTCGCGCACGAGACAGCGAGAGTATTTCATTGCTAGCAGGACGGCGAAGGAGGCCTTTGACCTCCCGAATCCTTTCCTTGCCCAAAGTGTGTCGTTGACCTCAATCGAAGAAGAAAGAAGTCATAGCTCTTCCCGATCAAAAGATCAGGATGTGTGTCGTCAATATATTGACGAGCGTCAATGTTATTCTTCTTTTTTTGTATTGCGATTACTATGGTTATCTGCAATTAGGGACTAGAGGCCACAGTACCCTGGTGCAGGGTTAATATTACTTATAGCAGTAAAAGTTTTCATATACGTTGCAACGCAATATGTAATATTTGGGGTAGTTCGATCGGGTATCACTTTCCATGATTTATAATGAAATAGACCGAATGTAGGAGTAGAGCATGTCATATTTCCAATGATAACCAAATATTACAGAGTAAACAGGAAAATTTCGTTATAAATACCAGTTATTTTGCGTGGGTAATGCCTTTGGCACTCTATAGGCATAATCCTGCGAAAGTCATCACACGAATGCCATGCCTATACTGTCGGTGGAGTAAACATAAAATCTTCAGATGCAGTAAAATATCTTGGAATTACTTGTTGCAGGAATTACTTGCTACTGTTGCAGATCGTAGAAGAACAATCCATGATGTTTCCGCAATCGTAGAAATGTCGTACGGGTCCGTGCAACTCATCTTGTCAGACAATTTGAGCATGAGACGCATTGCTGCAAAATTCGTACCGAGACTGTTGAACAGCGACCAGAAAGAAAATCGCGTAGTTGTCTGCAGTGAATTGAAAAGTCTTCTTTTCTCAATGATCGTCTCAGGGTGTGTCAAATCCATCTCGTTCTTTTTTTCTCAATGGTGACCCACATGGTCTTTTCCTCTTCTATTCTTCTGTAAACTACATCATTCCTTATTTCGTCCGTCCATTTTATCTTCAGCAACCTCCTCCAGCACCAGGTTTCGAAGGTTTCTATTCTTTTTTCTGGTCAGCTTTTCTAATAGTCCATGCTTCCGATGCATGTGATGTATGTACGTGCGAACACGCATATCAGATTGCTTCCTGTGCAGCGGTAATTGGGGATTTATCATAAAATGTGGTCTAATTTTTGAACTTGAAGAATTACGGGTACCTGATTTGAGTTATGCTGTTTTTTTCTACAAATTTAACCGAACTGTTGAGGGAATCAACGTTAAATAATGAACATTCCTCTGCTTCCGCGAAACGCTCTCCGATTGGCGTTACGCCGGTAGCCCAGCACGCAAAGTTTTAAGAAAACCTAGTTTCTTAAATACTGTGCCGCATGTGTTTTGTTTTTGTGTGTTCCCCACGATATATACGTTTGCTATCCAAATTACATCGGATTAAAAATTTAAAGAATTAACGGAACCGTTGAACGTATTTGCTTTGGACGAAATCAAAACAGAATATTATCACCTTAATCCATCTAAATATACGTCAAATCAAGATATATGTCGTACCGGAGTCCTGAATCCTCTGAAGCTTTGGCGGAAGTTGTTTTAATGGAAACCAGTTCTATCGGTCTAATGTCCTGAAATCAGCTATCTTCTCAATGCCTATCTGGAAAGGGAACGGCGTTTTGGGTGTATACCCGTGGTGTATACTACTATCGAGCTGCCGTACTTTGTTATGAAGGACTAAAGTCTCCTAGCAATATGTATACACTCACTATTATTGCGTATGGACTCGGGCGTATTTATGGCCTTGGCAATTCCTCCTTCACCTTCTTCCGGGATGTTCAAGGATTGTTTTTTTTTAATTTCCATCCTTTTTCTTTTTTTTTCTTTTCTTTTCTTTATTATCTTTGCCTCTGTGCTCTCACAGCTGGGCACTGTTCCTGTCGGCCTTTTTCCGTTTAATACAAGATGGCATCTTCCGATGTTATCTGTTGACATCCGGTCTCCGCGTCCTGTGGTTTCCTCGTTGTTCCGGTGCCTGCCCACCTTCCCGGATATTTAACCCGGTGTTGATTTTCTCATTAGTTATGCTTGCGCATTCGAATTTGATTTCTTCGTTCTTCAAATGCGGAGCGAATGAAAAGCGATGGTTGCCTCATCTTTCAGCTCGTAGTTGCCCGGGAGACTGTCTTTAAACTAGGGATGCAACATCGGCATCGATGTTATCGGATCACTCGATGTTTTTGGCCGAGACATCGGAAACATAAGAGTAGTAAAATAATCCGATGAAAATTGAGTGGTGAGTACTTTTATAAACATCTAAAAAACACCTACTCGATTTTTGTAGTCGATGTATCGGACTACTTGATGTTTTTTGGCCGAGACATTGATAACATCGAGTAGTAAAATAATCCGATGAAAATTGAGTGGTGAGTACTTTTAGAAACATCGAAAAATCGACTACTCGATGTCTTAGTCGATGTTTTTAGTCGACGTATCGGACTATTCGATATTTTTTGGCCGAGGTATCGATAACATCGAGTAGTAAAATAATCCATTGAAAATTTTAGTGGTGTGTCCTTTTATAAACATCTAAAAATCGACTGCTCGATTTTGTTAGTCGATATATCGGACTACTCGATGTTTTTTTGCCTAGACATTAGACGAAAACATCGAGTGGTAAAATAATCTGATGAAAATTGAGTGAGTGTTCAGTGCTTTAATAAACATCGGAAAATCGACTACTCGATTTGGCATACCTTGTGTGAACCGCTCGAGATAATCTCAATCACGTAACTAAGGAGTCACTTGATACAATAACAAACGGTTGGAGATTTTGGTGACTTTAAATCACTGTGTGAGGCATGAACAGCTGCAGAGTCTGATATGTTGTTTATTGCATCTCTAATCGCCGTAGTGAACTACGTGAACACTAGATATATCATAACGGAGATCAAATTTGAATTATACGTTTTGAGGTCAGCCTCTATAGGATAGGTACATGAATCAAACATTCCACTTTTAATTTATTCCAATTAGGCATATCTCGTGAAAACGTCTTAATGCGAAAGTTCAATGGCAAATAGCAGTTAATCACGTCTGGCAGAAACATATTAACGATTCTTGAACTGTATAGTGTTGGATTAATTAATATGGATGCATTTAAGCCCACAGAGGGTTCGCAACCTTAGGCGAAGCGATTAAGATGATGAATTTATAAGACTGGACGGTCAGCTAGTGAGCCTATTCTCTATCGTGATCGTGAAGTTGGTCCAAAAGTTGAGATAGAAAGGTTACAATAACATCGAGAAATACACCATTAAAATGCGCCAACCAATCTTAGGATATATGACAACTGATGATGAACCGACATTGACAAAATTTCATTTCCAAATTCTCCCTTTCAACTTGTTAACGCCACTGGGAAAATGTAATTAATCTTCACGAGGAATATATTTCCAATAATAGGACATTAGGATATTCCAACTAGTATTTTTGAGGTTTATATATATATATATTTTAATGGTGACAGCTGAAAACCCGACGGTCGCGGTTTCGGGGTCCCGACTGAGTGGAATTTTTTTTAAACGTTCAGGACATGGGTGTTTTTGCGTTCGTCTATCTTTGTTGTTAACATACTCAATGTAGTGGGCCATATGGGTTTTTTTTGGGGTAGCAAAAATTAAAAATGAATCATAAAATATTAACTCTCTAAAAGCAAGAAGGCGGGTCTAAATGTAAGTATGGGAGGACAAAAAATAAGGCAAGTCGAGCAGTTTACGTATCTGGGTAGTATTTCAGAGGAGAATGGGTTTAGCGGCAGGGACATTATATCTTGAATTTTCATGGCTAAGGAAGCATGTTCAAAGAGGAGGGAATAGATGAAAATTAAATGAAAATGAAAAATGAAATTTATTATTCCGGGACAAGTGTGTCCTTAGGAACATACATGATTATACATATCTTAGAGTCAACAAGTAGTACATACAATAGGAAGATTTACATGATGCATCAATATCACAGAATCCGACATAATACTTAACAAAATATTTAACAAGAAGGCAAATGTATGAATACACATAAAAAAACATCTGATTTTGTACAGTGTAGCACAATATTTAATTCATTTACAATATTTAGTTCACTTGTAGTAATATTTCATGGTATTTCTTTTTGAATTGACTTGCATTTTCAGATTTTTTTTACGTCGTTTGACAATTGATTCCATATTTCGCAAGAGGTGACATGGAAAGACCTTAGCGTAGACAGATGTTCGATAGTGTGGTATATAAAGTTCTTCCATGCTGCGTGTTGGACGTTTATTTGTTCTAGCATTATATTGTACATTTCGGCGTAAGTATGTGGGAAGTTCTGTCGTTATAAGCTTGTACATGAATGTTGCCTTGTAAAGTAAGCGCCTATTTTGTATTTTTAGCCATCTTAGTTTTACAAAATATGGTGCCACATGTTCATAATATGTGATGTCAAAGATATACCTCAGGCATGAGTTCTGAATCCTCTGGAGTTTTAGATTTAGTTCGTTTGTAAGGTCAGAATATACCACACAGCAATAGTCTATGTGTGGGTAAACAAGAGTATCAACTAATTTTTGGCGAATGGGGACAGGGATAAGGTGTCTAAATTGTTTTAACTGATATAGAGTCTTTAACACCCTATGCGAATGGATGAGGGAGGGTGAGTAAAGACGTAAAGAAAAGGCTGGTATAAACCCTAATATTAAGCGTGGCGCTGTATGAGTCAGAGACTTGGTCATTACGAAGGGACGCTGAACTTAGACTCGAAGCGTTTTAGATGTGGGTGTGGAGAAGGATGGAGAGGGTGAGCTGGGTGGCGACGAAGGACGATCGAGGAGGTATTAGATGTGGTTGGAGAGGAGAGGAAGCTAGTGGCGGAGGTTCGGAGGAGGAAGAATAGGTGGATGGAGGACATATTGAAAGGAGAGGGAATGTCGAAAAGAGTAATGGAGGGGATAACACTGGAGAAGCTTGGAAGAGGATAACAAAATGTGAAAATTTTACCAGTTTCACGAACTTAAAAATGGATAGCCATCGTTTCCTCAAATTTGGTGAAAATACTCTTTCAAGAGATTCGTTAGATATCCACAGGGTTTATCGCAAAGAAGACATCATTAGGTGTCTGGTAAAGTAAAAAAAACAAAAGGCTGGTGAAAACTTGAACGCTTGGCGATGTATGGGTCGAAGACTTAGTCATTGTGAAGGGAGGATGCACGTAGATTCCAGGTGTCTGAGGTGTTGGTATGGAGAAGGATGGAGAGGATTTGCTGGTTTGCGAGGAAGACGAACGAGGAGGAATTGGATATTGTTGGAGAGGAGAGGAAGCTAGTAGCGGAGGTTCGGAGGAGGCAGAAGAGATGGATGGAGGACGTATTGAAAAGAGAGGATATGTTGAAGAGGGCAATGTAGGGAATAACACTGGGGAAGCGAATTCTGGACGAAATAAGAGAGGGAGACGATGTGACCATTTTAAGATACATTTAATGTCGGATCACAATTACGAGCTAAGCCAGGAATTAGGTCGATAGACTAAGCACTGTCAAAAAAACCTACCAATCAGCAGGAAGGTACTTAAATACATAAAATATGTAAAAAAAATCTTGACGGACAACTTTAACTGAGTAGCTACGCCACGGCGAAATTCGCCGTAGATATGGGAGAGATGGCAAGCAATATCCGAGAATTATTTTTTTAAAATACGCTCGTAGGCTGTCGGCAAGGTCAAGAGCAGCGGTCGTGGAGGCTTCTTCCGATACATCACCGCCCCTGCGACGCCACCAAAGGCGCGTCAAGTAAGGTGGCCCCCACCTAGGCTTGTGCGATGAGTCGATTCATCGAATTCATCGACGATGATTTTATTCATCGCGTTGCGATGAACCGCGTCGATGACAATGAATGTCATCGATCATCGAAGTCGATGAGTCGATGAATTAACTGACGTTGATGAGCTGATAAATAAACTGACGTCAATGAGTCGATGAATTCACCGATATAGACGAGTCAATGAATCCATCCCCGTTAGATGATAATTATTTGTGTTGCGTCGCCCGCCCGTGCCAATCCCTACCTTTCCGTCGGCGATGAATGAATTCATCGACTTATCGAGGTTGGTGAGTTCATCAACTCATCGACGTCGATGACAATCATCGAAACCGAAACATCTCGATGATTTTTTTTCACCGACCCTCGATGGGCAAATTCGTTCATCGCACAAGCCGACCTCCACCTGTTCTCTTTCTACCGCCCCCGCAGTGATTCATCGGGGATCCAATCCAGCGCCACCTGCACATAGGGGTGGAAGGAAGGCGAATTGTTACATAAATTACATGACACACACCACGGTAATGGAGGTCGCTCCCATTAGCCGAGAAGGAAGCGATATAAAGAACAATGGCAGAGGATTACGCTCGAAGTTTCCTTTCCGCGACTATGGTCAGCTGCCAGCGATTTCAACGATGTCGACAATGGGTGGAGTGAATTACCCCTTCCCCAAATATTAGACGAGCCTGAGAAGTGGAGCTACCGTGCACGTCACCAGGGTACTCTGTGCGATTTCTTTCTACGAGCAGTTTTGCGCGAAACTAGAGACTCGGGAGGCAGCGCTCTAGGCCGAGGGGTATGCAACTCTGAGAAATGGTGTACGCTTGTTGAGAAATGGTTGAAAAGTGGACAGAAATGGCTAGAAATGGATATAAATGGCTAGAAATGGACAGAAATGTTTAGATATGGACAGAAATGAAAAGAAATGGATAGAAATGGACAGAAATGGTTAGATATGGACAGAAATGGAAAGAAATGGACAGAAATGGTTAGAAATGGACAGAAATGGTTAGAAATGGACAGAAATGGTTAGAAATGGACAGGAATGGTTAGAAATGTACAGAAATGTTTAGATATGGATAGAATTGGAAAGAAATGGACAGAAATGTGTAGAAATGGATAGAAATGAAAAGAAATGGACAGAAATGGTTAGAAAAGGATAGAAATAGATAGATTTTTTTTTCGAGTATCAAATCGAGTCGAGTAGAATCCATAGCACTAAGCAGCCAAAATGTGTTTAAAGAGTTATTTACCTTTAATTTCAAACGATATTTTTACTTCTACATAATACCCTGCGAGCCGCCGCGTGGGCGTGTGGCAGGGGGTGTTAGGTCGCCAGCCGTGTAAAGATGTAAGTTTTTGGGAGGTGAAATGGTGACATGTATTACAGGAATGTATTCAGTGGAGCTCAATTTTTATTGTGATCGCTTCTTGTTCGCGGAAAGAACGAGTTTTTGTACCTATCTGTTGGGAAGTATAACTCTCTTATTTTGCCGCAACTGTCCTACCTAGAGATGTAGTGAGGAGTCATGATATTATTCTCTCCGTCTCTTTGAAACACACCAGTTCTGAATTTATCAAGCAACCTAAGCCTAGCGTGTAGCCTCTGAGTCGCTAGGGGCTCCCATCTAAATCCCTCTAAAAGTTGTGCGACACTATATGTACACTGGTAGCAGTTTTTAACGAAGCGCGCTGCTTTTCTTTGTATTTTATAAATTTTTTTGGTTAAATCTTTATGACCAGGGTCCCAAATACTCGCGGCGTATTCGAGGTGTGGGCTAACCAGAGCGAAGCAGCATCTCTATTTGACTTTTTCATCCGAGGACCTTCCTATTATACGTTTGACAAAACCTAGTTTCTACAGTGCTGTGCCATATATGTTTTGTATGTGTAATCCCCACGATATATCAGATGTTAAGGTAATTCCAAGATATTTTACTGTGTCTGATGATTTTATGTTAATTCCATCCACAGTATAGGTAGTGCATTTTTATGATGACTTTCGCAGGAAGTGATTATTCTTTCGTTTCATCCGCTAATTCGTCAATTCCGTCGTTTAATCCGAAGGAAATTTAGGAAAGAGCAGGGATAACTGATATGATTGTTATTTCGGTTGCCAGGCTACCGATTGACGAAATTGAATTTTCATGACATGACTTTGTGGAAACCATGGTAATAGAAAATAAAATTGTGTGGAAAGTACAAAGCGAGTTCTCTTTTCATGAATTTTCATTTTCTCGCGATGAGCAAATTTCAGCCTCTTGGTATATGTAATATTTATCGAGTTGTTTGTCAGTAGACACCAGCCTTTATGGGAAACGGTGCGCGTCTGCACTCCCGAGAGACTCATTCTAAAAGGCCGTTTAAAGTGGATGGAGAGGGCACTAGCCACAGCGGTGAATCCTAAAAGTTGGAATGTGGGCGTGGTCTATCCGCCATCTCTGTTAACCCCGGTTTAACTCTTCCGCTTACGGGCTGACGCACTGATTTTTTAATTTTACTGTTTTCCATCGACAATTTACCAGAAATTAGCCCGAACTTACTTCTTATACATGCATTCTCCGTTATAATGTATGTTTTATTTAGTCTACACTCCGATTTACTGCCTCCGAAGGCTGCACCTTGCCATTTCCATTCTGCCTGGACTATGAGCACTGGATACCCCCAAAATTGCAGGGTTTATTGCTTGGACATGTTATATCCTAGGATTGTCGTACTTTTTAATCAACCATTCGTACCAGAAAAGGACCGTGTACTGCAGAAATGTTGGGATGAAGGAATTTTCACGCGTGTACGGCATTGCTCTCTCTTCACGGTGCAGCATGCCCATGCCTAGCTTCGAGGGGTTCTCCACGCCTTTGCCAACGTTCCTGAGTTCTTCCATGTGTTAATGTTTATATATAATATGGCCCGTTTTTAATTGTTTACGTAAAGGTACCGGCCTTATGTTCAACTCAGATGAATACTGTTATTTGTTATTGACAATAATGATGAATCAGACGCGTACGGCGTCCTGGAGATTCTTGCCAACTGCGGCCAACCACGCCGACCGTCGATCGAGGACCCTACTCCCGCAATTATATGCCTATGTCGGCCATATTGACCCTCCGTTGGTATATATGCGCGGGTGTGCGGGACCGAAACCGTGCTATTTTACACTTGTCAGGCCTCATTTAGAATATGCCGCTAGTATATGGGATCCGTACGAGGAAGGTATGGTAAAAGAATTAGAGCGCGTGCAAAGGAGATCCGCTAGGTTTGTTAAAGGCCGTTATGATAATTGTATAAGTGTTACGAGTTTAATAGAAGAACTAGGATAGGAATTACTATCAGAACGCAGGTTAAAATTTAGGTTAAACCTTTTAAGTAAATTCGAAACCGATTTGTTCACAGATGGCGTTAGATATATATTGAGAACCCCTGCGTATTATGCTAGGTTTGATCTTAATAACAAGATTAAAGAGATAGATTGTCGTACCGATAGATTTAAAATGTCATTTTTCCCGCGTATCATAAGAGAGAACAATAGGCAGCGTAGCAAAGGGATAGGTAGGTGAAATATAGTTAGAGTAGTCTGTAGTGCATGATGCATGTAATAACAACCATTAATCCCTTTCTTATTATGTAGATACTAACCATGTGACCCTATTATCTAGCATGTCTTCATTAAATATCCTAGTTGCATGTCAATAGTGCATGTTTGGCGATCTTCACCCCCTGCCACACACCCTCATGGTGGCTCGCAGGGTATTACGTAGATGTAGATGAAACGGTTGATTTGGAGTTTGACTGCGGCTGGCACGAGTGCCCAGACACTCATTGATAATAATCCGCTTCCCCGGTGAAAACTCTGGAAAAACCGGCTGTAATCCATAGAACTTAGTAACCAATGCATTTTTCATGAGTTACTTGCCTTAAATTTCGTACAGATGGTTGATATTCTTGCTATACATCCGCTAATTCGTCCATTCCGCCGAGCTTCAAAGGAAAACAGGGAAATAGAATAGGAATAGATAACCAGTATGGTTGTTATTTCGGTTGTCAGGATACAGTTTGATGACGTCATCTCCTCTTCTCCATCTACATGAAATACAGTAAACCACCCTCCAACAATGCTTCCTCACTTTTTGTTCTCAGTGCGGTGACGGGGTTGAGTATTAATTTAACGGGCCGACTAATAAATGCTGCAATGCATATTTATTTTGAATCCTGAAGAAAAATCGTGGAGCATTCATATTTATATATCTCCCGTGGCTACTTCAGATGGCATATTAACAAAAAAAAATAGCACTGCACTCGAGGGAGAATCGATTACGCAATATGAATAGCAAGTATTTCTTGTCCTCGCAGATCACCGGCATGAACCAGGCGTCCTGATACATTGAAGATAAATTTCGACATAATTTTTCCTTCGTTTCACGGGAAAAGGTATTTCCCCGCACCGTCATCTTTCATCTTCAAAGTGTAAAGGCCTGGGGAAAGCTTATTCGACAAACTCTCAGAGAGCTGGCTGGCCGAGATAAGGCCTTATATCTCGAATAAGCAACAAGGGCAAACTTTTAAAGACAAAATTATTCCCATAGCAATCACGTAAAGCGTTAATATTTAAAATAAGTAATCTTTAAAATACGTAAGGCGTGAAAATATATGTTATAAATGAGTGAATAGATTCCGTGTAAAGGTAAGAAGTCATATTTTAGAGAAATATGTTAATTATGGGTAAATAATGAACTTTTGCAACATTGATAATTGTGTCAATATTTTAGTAGTTTTTGATAAGGAGAATGGGGAGAATTACTGTATGATGAGGGCGAATGGTGAGGTAATTGAACAAGTGGATGAAATTGTGTACTTATGTAAGATATTTGTGAAGGATGGACGGATAGATGAGGAGATAAAGAGACGTGCGAATGCTGGAAGGAAAGTGGTAGGTAGCATGTGGAGCATATCAAGGAATGAGTGCTCGTCTAAGGAAGCGAAAATCGCCGTGTACAAAAGTGTACTTCTTCCCACTTCGCTATATGGTAGTGAAACATGGGTATGTCAGGATAGACATAAGAGTAGACTAAACGCCGTGGGTATGAGTTATCTGAGGAGTATTTGTGGCAAAAGTAGGATGGATAGGGTCAGGAATGAGTGGGTCATGAATGAATGTGGGTTAAATGCTCCAGTAAAGGACGTGTGTGAAAGGAGTGTGCTTCGTTGGTTTGGCCATGTTGAGAGAATGGATGGGAGTCGAATAACGAAACAGATATATGAGAGTAGAATGAATGGTGCGAGAAGTAGAGGTAGGCCGAGAAAGTTGTGGTTGAATGTGGTTGAGGAAATTCTTAGGAGGAGGAAAATTAGGAGTCTTAAAAACAGGAGGGCGTGTATGAAACAGTATATGGGGGTAAATGAGGCTAAAGAGGCTTGCAAGGATAGGTCAGTATGGAGGAAATTATCGAATCAGAGTTAGGTGTACAAATATGTGCTTATGAGTGAAACTTAGTGACTGTGCTTACCCCGGAAGGGAACTGCGTGATTGGTATGTATGTATGTAAAAATCGAATGGAATCACAAAAAAGATGTATAAAAGTACATAATTGCACCGTTCATAATCCAATATTCAATTCATTTTTCCCACAGCTGCTAAAAATAAAACGTGTAATTCAAATATGGTCTCCACTATGACTAGGGAACTATGTCGCTCAAATTATGTTAAGTAGCATTGGGATGTGAATACGCCTAGACGGCTTCGGAAGCTTACAGCCCGCTTAAGGAGGAATTTTTAATTTTAAAAAATAGTCGCTAAGATGACTATGCTTCGTTTTTATTCAATTTCTCAGGACTTTGTGCTTCTCTCAAAGTTATTATTTAAAGCTTTCAAATACTTTCTTGCTAAAATCAACGTTTTTGATGGGCTGTAATCTGAGCATTCTCCGTAAGAGTCCGTGTTGAAATCTTTACTTTCCACGCTGAATCACGGGAAAAATAGCCTGGAAATTTTTTTATCATCTCAGTTTTTAATAAGCACTTCAAAGGCGATATATTCAAGTCTTAAGGGCATCTGATATAAGGGATCCCGATGCCAGAGCCCACTTTAAGTGTCAAAGAGAATGAGGAGTTAGTTAGGATTTGGCAACTGGAGGAAGTAAGGAATTGCCAACTTGAGGAAGTTACGAATATCCAGCCGATCATTTGGAAGGAAAAATTACGCATGGCTGACCTATTTCGCTTCCGTGGACGCGTGCTCCTTCCTTGGCGACGGGTTAAGTGTTAAAGAGAATGAGGAGTTAGTTAGGAATTGCCAACTTGAGGAATTCAGGGATTGACAGCCGATCATCCGGATGGAAAAATTACGCCTGGTTGACCCATTTCGCTTCCGTGGACGCGTGCTCCTTCCTTAGCGACGGGTAAAGTGTAAAGAGAATGAGGAGTTAGTCAGGAATTGCCAACTTGAGGAAGTTAGGGATTGACAGCCGATCATCCGGATGGAAAAATTACGCCTGGTTGACCCATTTCGCTTCCGTGGACGCGTGTTCCTTCCTTGGCGACGGGTAAAGTGTTAAAGAGAATGAGGAGTTAGTCAGGAATTGCCAACTTGAGGAAGTTAGGGATTGACAGCCGATCATCCGGATGGAAAATTACGCCTGGTTGACCCATTTCGCTTCCGTGGACGCGTGCTCCTTCCTTAGCGACGGGTAAAGTGTAAAGAGAATGAGGAGTTAGTCAGGAATTGCCAACTTGAGGAAGTTAGGGATTGACAGCCGATCATCCGGATGGAAAAATTACGCCTGGTTGACCCATTTCGCTTCCGTGGACGCGTGTTCCTTCCTTGGCGACGGGTAAAGTGTTAAAGAGAATGAGGAGTTAGTCAGGAATTGCCAACTTGAGGAAGTTAGGGATTGACAGCCGATCATCCGGATGGAAAAATGACGCCTGGTTGACCCATTTCGCTTCCGTGGACGCGTGCTCCTTCCTTGGCGACGGGTAATAGACTGCCTTTGTTTCTCCTCGGCGTCGGGCTAGGCCACGAGCCGCCGAGCCCACCCCGCCCAACCTCCTCATCCTTCCCCCACCCCTCTTGCCCCTCCCCTATTCTCACCGTTCTCCTCCCTATCATTTTCCCTTCCTACATGTCTCTCCCGCCCCTAACCTCCATTTCCCCTCCTTCCTATCATCAACATCCTCCCCTCCTCCCACCCTCCCCTCCAACCCCTTCCACCTCTCCTCTACCGCCCCTACCGGCATCAATTCTCCCCCCCACATCTCCCTCTTTATCCCTCCACCCTA
This sequence comes from Ceriagrion tenellum, assembly GCA_963169105.1. Taxonomy (NCBI): domain Eukaryota; kingdom Metazoa; phylum Arthropoda; class Insecta; order Odonata; family Coenagrionidae; genus Ceriagrion; species Ceriagrion tenellum. Next base: position 84,714,731 of record OY720642.1, on the reverse strand, counting down.
TCCCCTCCAACCTTTTCCCCCCCACTCCTACCTATAGTCCGTTCCACATTTAGTTGACGGCGTGCGTGATATGGTTGGCCATGAGTTAGGCGCGCGGGGCGTAAATTTGGCAACAGTGTTCCCCGTATGCTCCTCTCTGTTCAGTAAATGTGGAATTACTCATACCCCCAATACCATTGTTGCTAATTCCGAGAGATGCGTGGAGATCGAAAACTGGCCGGGAAAACCTGGAAAAGTCATGGAAATTGGAGAATTTGTCGGGAAATATGCTTTTCCAAGGTAAAATATGATCACAAATGAAAAAATAACTCTTTGTTTTCTTCCACTGATTTTTTTCTTGGTACTACATGTTTCGATACAACTGTGTCACCATCAGGTACGTGATACATTGCACTGATGATGACATCGTTGTGTTGAACCGTGTTGTACCAATAAAATATATCAGTGAAAGAAAACTAAACCATTTTTTTCATTTGTGAAAATCAAAGTCCAAATAGCTGAGCCTGAAACCATGCAACGTATAAAATATGATTTTTTGGTAACTTAAGGTTGTTGTTCGGGGGGCACTAATTTGGCAACAGCGGTCCGAATTAGCCCCATACCGTCCAGTGAATGTGGAATCTTCTATACCGGGATTGTTAATTCCTCAAATGCCATTGAAATGAAATTGTAATTGAAAACGTACGGGAAAACCCTAGATGATTCATGGAAATTAAAATATTAGTCTGGAAATTTGCTATACAAGCTATAATATGATTGTTACCGGTGAGTGAAGATTTGTGCGCGGGGAGCATAAATTTGGCAACAGTGTTCCCCATCTTGTGCATACAGTCCAGCAATTGCAGAATGGCCTGTGCCAAGGCAACAATTCCTGTAAATGTCATGAAAATCGTCAACGGATGGGGAAACGAGGAATAGTCATGGAAAAAGAGAAATTAGTCTTTGTCTGTAAATATGCTTTTTTAAGGTTGAATATGATATGATGTGATGTAAATATGTTTCAATAAGTGAGTAGTACCCTTTTAAGCGCTCTCTTTTGCTGTGTGGATTTATGTTTTTTGGGAACTTGCCTGAATGAGGCATTGAAACTGTTATTTGCTGTTTATTGAGTAATAATGCCCCCAAAATCAACTTTTGGGGATTGTTCTTGTTAACCATACGGATAGAATGTGGAATATTTGTTTATCAACCGACTGTGTTCAGTTAATTTGCGATCCTAGGCGCGGCCGAGACCTAAATATAATCTCCAGTAAAAAGCCGATATTCAACCAGGAGCGTTTGCGCGGTGCTCCGCTAGTCGGGGAATCTTTATCCTCTCACTGGATCTGCGTTAATGTGTCCTTTTCCTATCATTGGTGACTCTTAAAACTTTACTTCCAAAGAACGGAATTTTAAAGAGTGTTAAGTGTTCTTTTGGCCTGGATGACGTGAAAATTTCCTAGACTTTAAATGATCTCTGGACTGTCGCAACCGTTCTCGATGTACTTTACTTTCCCTTTTGTTCTCGTTAAACTTCTGGCTCTGCTTGACTATGAAAGGGGATTTAGAAATGCAGGAGGAGAGATGGGAAAGGAGTAGAGTAAATGAGGTGGAGACAAAGAGAATGAGAGGAAGGAGAACCTGAATATTACGAGAATAAGGCCACAGGTGCACACACGAATGGCAAATGGTTGAAAATCTCCTATCGGTACGATTTTTGCAGGGATCCTATCCTGAGTTACCAGCGAGAGAGTCGAAACTGGACGGCGGAAAGTGATGGCTGGTGAGTCATTCCACTTTTAGAAACGCATTTCACTGGTAGCAATTAGAAAGGCATTTGTAGCTGACCTTCCTCACTATTGAAGAATTTCTCCACCCTTATTTTTTGTGGATTATGAAAATTCCGTAGCCCATATCCCCAAAATCGTCCATTGTGCTGCGCCAGTGAATTTTGTGAGAATATGCTATTAGAAAGGAATTTGTGGCTGACCTTCCTCACTATTGAAGAATTTATCCACCCTCATTTTTTTGTGGATTATGAAAATTCCGTAGCCCATGTCCCCAAAATCGTCCATTGTACTGCGCCAGTTAATTTTGCGATGGTGCAACTATCCATAACTTCTCCTCATGCCTTATCACCACGGAAACCCCACTTCCGGTTTTTCTCCGTATTGTCAAAGCGCTGAAACCCATTCCCAAAAATTGTACATTGTATTGCGTAAGGAAATTTTGCGATAGCACACCCATCCGCCACATCTCCTCACTCTTTGTCATTTCCCCATCCTTTCAAACTTCCTCTCTACTTCTCCCCTCTTCGAATCTGTTCCCCCTTCTCTCTTGTAACCTTTCCTTCCCCTCCATTCCCCTCCCCCCCCCCTTGAGCCCTTCCCCTACTTTTACTAATCCTCCCCTATCCCCACCTCTGCGTCCTCTCCCCGTATTTTTCATCCCTTCTCCCTCTTACCATCTCTCCCCTCCAACCGTCCCTTCTCCCACTTTCCCCTCCCTTTATCTTGCTTTCTCTCCTCCTATGATACATCCCTCAATCGTATTAAATTTCTACATCTACCTACTACCCTGCGAGCCGCCGCACGGGCGTTCAGCAGGGGGTGTCAGGACACCAGCCGTGTAAAGATGTAAGGTTTTGGGAGGTGAAATGGTGGCGTGTATTATGGGTGTGGTTTAGTGGAGATCATTTTTCATTGTGGTCGCTTATTGTGCGCAGAAAGAACAAGTTTTTATACCTATATGTTCATCAATTTATCTCTCGTATTTTATCGCATGTCTGACCCAGAGATGTTGTGAGGTGTCATGATAATATTCTGTGTGTCGAACTGAAATACCCCAGTTTTGAATTTCTCAAGCAATCTAAGCCTAGCGTGTATCCTCCGAGTCTCTAGGGGCTCCCACCTTAATCCCTCTTAAAGTTGTGAAGCACTGTGTAGGCTCGAAGCAGTTATTAACGAATCGTGCAGCTTTTATTTCTATTTTATTAATTTTTCGGGTGAAATCTTTATGACCGCGGACCCAACGGCTCGCGGCGTATTCGAGGTGTGGCCTAAGCAGAGCGAAGTAGCATCTCTCTTTGACTCTTTCATTCGAGGACCCTCCTATTATACGCTTAACAAAACTTAGTTTCCTTAAGGATGTGCCACATATGTTTTGTATGTGTGTTCCCCACGATGTATCAGAAGTTAATTCCTAAATAGTTTACCATATCTGAAGATTTTCCTGTATCTGAAGATTCGGCATAATGTTCTAACAAGTCGAGCAGTTTTTGTATCTCGGTTGTATTTTGGAGGAGATTGGGTTTGATGGCAGGGGACAAATGATGTCGAATTGCCACGGCTAAAGTCGCAATTTTTTAAAGAGAGGGGAATTGCTGACCGGGTCTGAGTAGAGACGTAAACGAAAGGCTGATGAAAACTCTAATGTGAAGCGTGGCGCTGTAATAATAATAATGTCGTCTTTATTTATTTGAGCGATATTAGGCCTATACAGTCCTCTCTTCCATATAACTCATTTCACAAACACCCATGTCCTGGGCAGATAACTTTCTACCCAGGCGGGACTCGAACCCGCGACCCTCGGTTTAGCAGGCGGGGACTTCACCCCGCCGCCACCGGGGCCGACAAATGCATATCTGTATGGGTCTCAGAAGAGACGTATGGAAAAGACGTGACAATACTGATATGGAGCGTGGCGCAGTATTGGTGGGAGACTTGGTCATTGCAAAGGGAGGATTCACAAGTTGACTCAAGGCGTTTGAGTCGTGGGTGTGGAGAAGGATGGAGAGGGTGAGGTGGGTGGCGAGAAGGACGAACGAGGAGGTATTGGATATGGTTGGAGGGGAAGCTATTGGCGGAGGTTCGGAGGAGGCAGAAGAGATGGATGTAGGACGTAGTGAAAGGAGAGGGTATTAGATTGGAGAATACTGGGGAAGCGTGGAAGAGAGAGGAAGAGAATAGGAATTCTAGACGATGTAAGAAAAGGGAGACGATATGAGGAATCTAATGTCGGGTCAACAATAGGTTGGAAAACGGGATGAAATACCATAAATTAGGACGGTAAAATAGGTACTGTCCGAAAACGTACCAATCAACTGGTAGCATCCTCGAATGAATAAAAGTGTTGATAAGTAGGTACGTCATTCAATCCTCCCACTGCTACCGCGGACTCGTTGCCCATTACAATGCTCCCTTTTCTTCTCTATCGTGATGTCTTTTATCTTTCTTCTGGCAAGTACTCAATTTCAGTTTAAATGTGTCCTTCTGAACTTGACCGGAACAGACCGGAAACCTTTCAAACCTGGTGCTGGAGGAGGAGGCTAAGGAAAAAATGGACGGATAAAATAAGAAATGATGAAGCTTTCAGAGGAGTAGAAGAGGAAAGGACTATGTGGAACGCCATACAGGAAAGAACAACAGGGTGGATTGGGCACACCCTGAGACATATTGGGTCTGTGAAGAACATAATCGAAGGTAATATGGAGGGAAAAGTCCCTAGAGGAAGAACCAGGAATAAGTTCATGGACCAAATAAAGATGAAAGTACGTAGGCAGAGATGCCAGGAGGTAAGCGAACTTGCATTAGATCGGGAAGGGTGGAGGGCTGCAGTTAACCAATATTAAGATTGAACAACCAATGAATGAGTGGCATTCAAAGGTCCCTGTTGGAGAAAAAAAAACGTCGTATTACATGCGGGCCGATGCTCAAATAAATATCTTACCCTTTCCGTTTCCGAACGCTAGTTCCCCATAACCTTCCCCCTTCTCTTCTTTCTCCTATCCCGTCCCTCACCCTTTCTCTCTCTCCACGTATCTTCTCCCTCTCCTCTCTGACTTCTCCCCATCCTCTACCAGGTGGATACCGCTATCCTCTTTCTCCCCCTTTCCTCACTCCCGCTCTCCCTCCTCCCTTTCTCCACGCCCCTTCCCCCCTCCCCACCTACCTACCCCTGCTGCTCGAAGTGGGCCAAGCCGCTGCGCGCATCTGTAAACCTACCCCTTCCCCTCGTGACCCCGCTCACTCCCCATCTTCATTCCCCCTTCCCTTCTCTGGACTCGCATTCCCGGAAGCTTTATCCGTCTATTTCCCCTCCTCCTGCTTCCTCCACCCGCCTCCCTCCATTATCAAATTCCGAGGGGTACGCAACTTAAAAAACAAGAGTACACCGCATTTCCATTTCAGCCATTTCTAACCATTCCTGTCCATTTCTATCCATTTCTATCCATTTCTGTCCATTTCTATCCTATTTCTATCCATTTCTGTCCGTTTCATACCATTTATGTCCATTTCAAACCATCCCTGTCCATTTCTATCCATTTCTGTCCATTTCTATCCATTTCTGTCCATTTCTATCCTATTTCTATCCATTTCTGTCCGTTTCATACCATTTATGTCCATTTCAAACCATCCCTGTCCATTTCTATCCATTTCTATCCATTTCTGTCCATTTCTATCCTATTTCTATCCATTTCTGTCCGTTTCATACCATTTATGTCCATTTCAAACCATCCCTGTCCATTTCTATCCATTTCTGTCCATTTCTATCCATTTCTGTCCATTTCTATCCTATTTCTATCCATTTCTGTCCGTTTCATACCATTTATGTCCATTTCAAACCATCCCTGTCCATTTCTGTCCATTTCTATCCATTTCTATCCATTTCTGTCCATTTCTATCCTATTTCTATCCATTTCTGTCCGTTTCATACCATTTATGTCCATTTCAAACCATCCCTGTCCATTTCTGTCCATTTCTGTCCATTTCTATCCATTTCTGTCCATTTCTATCCTATTTCTATCCATTTCTGTCCGTTTCATACCATTTATGTCCATTTCAAACCATCCCTGTCCATTTCTGTCCATTTCTATCCATTTCTGTCCATTTCTATCCTATTTCTATCCATTTCTGTCCGTTTCATACCATTTATGTCCATTTCAAACCATCCCTGTCCATTTCTATCCATTTCTGTCCATTTCTATCCATTTCTATCCATTTCTATCCTATTTCTATCCATTTCTGTCCGTTTCATACCATTTATGTCCATTTCAAACCATCCCTGTCCATTTCTATCCATTTCTGTCCATTTCTATCCATTTCTGTCCATTTCTATCCTATTTCTATCCATTTCTGTCCGTTTCATACCATTTATGTCCATTTCAAACCATCCCTGTCCATTTCTGTCCATTTCTATCCATTTCTGTCCATTTCTATCCTATTTCTATCCATTTCTGTCCGTTTCATACCATTTATGTCCATTTCAAACCATCCCTGTCCATTTCTATCCATTTCTGTCCATTTCTATCCATTTCTATCCATTTCTGTCCGTTTCATACCATTTATGTCCATTTCAAACCATCCCTGTCCATTTCTATCCATTTCTGTCCATTTCTAGCCATTTCTGTCCATTTCTATCCATTTCTAACCTATTTCTATCCATTTCTGTCCATTTCTAACCATTTATGTCCATTTCTGTCCATTTATATCCATTTCTGTCATTTCCTATCCATTTCTGTCCATTTCTAACCATTTTTGTCCATTTCGCTACCAGTTCTCGACAAGCGTACTCCACTCCATTTCCCAGAGTTGAATACCCCTCGTCAATTTCTTAGCCTTCCCCTTTCTATTCTCACCCTCCCTTTTTCCGTTGTTTATATACTGTGTGCGTATTGGTTCGATTAACGATGATTTCGCTGAACGATCTCGATTGACGATGAACTTTGATGAACTCGTCCAACGGCGATTTCATTTAACGTTAAGGCTTCGGCTAACGATGAATTTTGTTTACGAATTCTTCGATTGACGACTGACCGTATTACTCGGACTTTTCGGTTGATGATAAAGTTTTGATAAGTTTATCACTACATTTACCAGTGGAACTCCGATCGATGTGGTCGGTTTAGCTCGGTATGGTGAACGGGCTTGCAAGATCGATATGAGAAGCGGACTCACTCGGCCCACTTTATCTGCCAGTTTGAGATTTCAAATCGCTATGAACCTATTCAGATCGAATTTCGATGGATTTCGCATTGGTAAATTTAGTGACTTTGTTATTGTTAAACTTTCGATGGATTTCGCATTGGTAAACCTGGCTGGCATTGGCACTCGGCTGGCTTAATATGTTCAGATCGGTCCGAGATCATATTGATCTGAGTTTGATTGGTAAACTTAGTAAATGTCTGTATTATTGGCCACTTTGAACTCGTCTATAATTTCGATCGCGCCAATGCGTGGCATCGCGTCCTGAACTGGATGGATATTTCCTTTACGATGGATTATTTCACAGTCATATTGCTATAGCTGAGATATCAACCTCGCGAGGCGACCCTGAAGATTGTTACAACTGAAAAACCACTTGAGGGACACATTGTCAATATTAAACTAATATCCCGCGATGTAGGGTTTTAATTTGCTAATGGCAAATAGAACCTCAAGGCATTCCCCCCTCGGGGGCTCTGTAATTTCGTTCTGCGACGTTTTCGGATATGCGAGCAATATGCATTAACGTGCATATTGAGAGTGCATTCGTGTCATGCTCAAGGGACTATGCAGTTCGTTTTATTGGCGAGCACGTATTTATATTTTTATGTCGGAAGAGTGGGGGAGGATAGGGGTTGAGGAAAGTATGACAAAGGATGAAGGTTAAGGGTGAAGCATCGGGCTGGATGTGGACGTAACCGAATATTTTCTGGAAAGGGGTGGGACAGGAACTTGGTAGAGGGGAGATTGATGAAATGGCACCAAGTCATTCAACAAATCGAAACCAGACTGCTTAGCTTGCGTCATAATTTAAAAGTTCTCAATAAAGTCCAGCTTGGCACATTTGTCAACAACATGTAAAACATTCACTTTGAAATCAGACTCTTGATTAAAATTTGCTAAATGATTGGCGGAAACAGATTTGTAACAACACTGGCAAAATGACACGGAGGTGTTGAAACCGGTCGGGCTCATTCCATTAAAGTTTCGTGTGGATTATACAAAGTGTATTCATTTCCTCTCAATATGAATTCTAAATTCCACGAAGTTAGCTCGCTAACTATTGAAGATACAAGGTGTGATCAAAAAAAGACCGCACTGATTTTATAACTTGTTCATTTCGACGGATACAGCTTAATCGAAATTGTCGCCCTCAAAGTACATGCCTTGGCTGACGACACGCCTTTGGCAACGTTTCTTCCAGCTCTCGAACGCTGCCTGGTAAGCCGCCTTAGGGATCCTCTTCAGGTCCGCCGTACAATTAGTTTTAATGTCCGCAATAGAGTCGAATCTGCGCCATTTCAAGGTTGATTTTAACTTTGGAAACAAAAAAAAAAGTCTGACGGAGCCACGTCTGGAGAGTGGGGTGGCTGCGGAATCACGGAAGTACTGGTTTTGGCGAAAAACTCTGTCACGATCAGCGCCGTGTGAGCCGGCGCGTTATCGCGGTGGAAACGCGTGTGCGCTTTAACGCGCTCTGCGCCATCGAACGCCTGAAGCAAAACTCCTCCCACTCCGACGTCGTTGCGTCGGAGGCGTCGCTCTGAACGACAATGGAAACTACATAAAAGTTACCGTCGAAAGTTCAGAGACTTTCGACGGTAACTTTTTGGAATTTTATTCGGGCGATGGGAATTTGATTCGGAAAACTCCGCGGTCCATGTCGCGTAAATTACATCCTCATAGGGAAGGGCCGTATATATATAGTGGCCAAACTAATTTTAAAGTGCCCCCTGCATGGACCACATGTGTCATTACCTTCTTATAATGATGATTTGAACATAGATGTTGAAATATATGGACATCCTTGAGGTTTAAGTCAGGGAAAAGTCGTTAGAATAGTAATGGGAGTGTTCGAAGAGATCTAGGTTCGTAATATAATGTGTGAGAGAACTTTTTTTTCACATATAATTGAAGGTTTTATCTGGGCTTAGTCGATCGTGTTGAGGAGAGTTTTGGCAGGACTATGATGAAATGTTTGCGAGTGCTCTCAATACCGATGAAGGATGATGTCATTTTTTTACTCAGTGGCGTAATGTTTTTTTTTTTAATGTTCGGAGTTTGACTGTAATGATATGATGTGTCACAAGTTTTGTTTTTATTTTCCGAGCAATTTTTTATCACTTCTCTGATTCGAATGATAAGATTTTCAAACTTAGATGCTTAACTTAATCATTGTAATCGGTGTTGAAACGAATAAAACACAGTAAGTAAAACACAATAATACGAAACTCGTGAATTATCGTCGCACGACCGTTGATTGTCATAATTCGAATACATAATACGCAGTCGCCGGACAACCGGAATAACAACCACATTGGTTATCACTGATTTCTCTTGTTTTCCTTTGGATTGCTCGAATGGCTGGACGAATTGATGGATCTAGTGCAAGAATATCCACCGTTTGTTTGAAATTTAAGACTAGTTTCTCTTGAAACAAATATTGGGTATGTTGTTCATGGATTCTGCTCTCTTTTACTTTTGTATAAACCATGTATGTAAGTAGAATATATATTAAAGAAGTACAAAACTTCAAAATGAAAAAGAAATCGGACGTAGGTACATGAAGCGATCCTCGCAATTTTTGGGCCAGCGACTGCGTATTTATATTCAGCGAGTGAGTATATAATTAAACGTCAAAGCATAAAAAATTAAAAAAATTGTAAAAAAAGGTAGCCAAGTTTAATTTACGGTTAAACTGCAGGAATCTATCGTAATATTATTTGTCTAAGTTTGATTAATCTTTATATTTCTTTAATTTCCTAAATGTAATACATCCCATAAATAAAAACATTTTTTATGATTGATGATTCAGATAGTTGTTATATTGTAATCTGACCCTTGAAGTCCATTATCACTCGCGTGGTAGGTTAAGGAGTTTGTCTAAGTGAAATAAATCATTATTTTTCTTTAATTTCCTAAATGTAATTCACCCCAAAAAATTGATGAATCAGATCGATTTATTTTTGTAATCTGACAATTGAAGTTCATTATGACTCGCGTGGTAGGTTAAGGAGTTTGTCTAAGTGAAATAAATCATTATTTTTCTTTAATTTCCTAAATGTAAATCACCCCAAAAAATTGATGAATCAGATCGATTTATTTTTGTAATCTGACAATTGAAGTTCATTATGACTCGCGTGGTAGGTTAAGGAGTTTGTCTAAGTGAAATAAATCGTTATTTTTCTTTAATTTCCTAAATGTAAATCACCCCAAAAAATTGATGAATCAGATCGATTTATTTTTGTAATCTGACAATTGAAGTTCATTATGACTCGCGTGGGAGGTTAAGGAGTTTGTCTAAGTGAAATAAATCGTTATTTTTCTTTAATTTCCTAAATGTAAATCACCCCAAAAAATTGATGAATCAGATCGATTTATTTTTGTAATCTGACAATTGAAGTTCATTATGACTCGCGTGGTAGGTTAAGGAGTTTGTCTAAGTGAAATAAATCGTTATTTTTCTTTAATTTCCTAAATGTAAATCACCCCAAAAAATTGATGAATCAGATCGATTTATTTTTGTAATCTGACAATTGAAGTTCCTTATGACTCGCGTGGTAGGTTAAGGAGTTTGTCTAAGTGAAATAAATCATTATTTTTCTTTAATTTCCTAAATGTAAATCACCCCAAAAAATTGATGAATCAGATCGATTTATTTTTGTAATCTGACAATTGAAGTTCATTATGACTCGCGTGGTAGGTTAAGGAGTTTGTCTAAGTGAAATAAATCATTATTTTTCTTTAATTTCCTAAATGTAAATCACCCCAAAAAATTGATGAATCAGATCGATTTATTTTTGTAATCTGACAATTGAAGTTCATTATGACTCGCGTGGTAGGTTAAGGAGTTTGTCTAAGTGAAATAAATCATTATTTTTCTTTAATTTCCTAAATGTAAATCACCCCAAAAAATTGATGAATCAGATCGATTTATTTTTGTAATCTGACAATTGAAGTTCATTATGACTCGCGTGGTAGGTTAAGGAGTTTGTCTAAGTGAAATAAATCATTATTTTTCTTTAATTTCCTAAATGTAAATCACCCCAAAAAATTGATGAATCAGATCGATTTATTTTTGTAATCTGACAATTGAAGTTCATTATGACTCGCGTGGTAGGTTAAGGAGTTTGTCTAAGTGAAATAAATCGTTATTTTTCTTTAATTTCCTAAATGTAAATCACCCCCAAAAATTGATGAATCAGATCGATTTATTTTTGTAATCTGACAATTGAAGTTCGCTATGACTCGCGTGGTAGGTTAAGGAGTTTGTCTAAGTGAAATAAATCGTTATTTTTCTTTAATTTCCTAAATGTAAATCACCCCAAAAAATTGATGAATCAGATCGATTTATTTTTGTAATCTGACAATTGAAGTTCATTATGACTCGCGTGGTAGGTTAAGGAGTTTGTCTAAGTGAAATAAATCGTTATTTTTCTTTATTTCCTAAATGTAATTCACCCCAAAAAATTGATGAATCAGATCGATTTATTTTTGTAATCTGACAATTGAAGTTCATTATGACTCGCGTGGTAGGTTAAGGAGTTTGTCTAAGTGAAATAAATCGTTATTTTTCTTTAATTTCCTAAATGTAGATCACCCCAAAAAATTGATGAATCAGATCGATATATTTTTGTAATCTGACAATTGAAGTTCGTCATGACTCGCGTGGGAGGTTAAGGAGTTTGTCTAAGTGAAATAAATCGTTATTTTTCTTTAATTTCCTAAATGTAATTCACCCCAAAAAATTGATGAATCAGATAATTTTTTTTTGTAATCTGACAATTGAAGTTCATTATGACTCGCGTGGTAGGTTAAGGAGTTTGTCTAAGTGAAATAAATCATTATTTTTCTTTAATTTCCTAAATGTAAATCACCCCAAAAAATTGATGAATCAGATCGATTTATTTTTGTAATCTGACAATTGAAGTTCATTATGACTCGCGTGGTAGGTTAAGGAGTTTGTCTAAGTGAAATAAATCATTATTTTTCTTTAATTTCCTAAATGTAAATCACCCCAAAAAATTGATGAATCAGATCGATTTATTTTTGTAATCTGACAATTGAAGTTCATTATGACTCGCGTGGTAGGTTAAGGAGTTTGTCTAAGTGAAATAAATCGTTATTTTTCTTTAATTTCCTAAATGTAAATCACCCCCAAAAATTGATGAATCAGATCGATTTATTTTTGTAATCTGACAATTGAAGTTCGCTATGACTCGCGTGGTAGGTTAAGGAGTTTGTCTAAGTGAAATAAATCGTTATTTTTCTTTAATTTCCTAAATGTAAATCACCCCAAAAAATTGATGAATCAGATCGATTTATTTTTGTAATCTGACAATTGAAGTTCATTATGACTCGCGTGGTAGGTTAAGGAGTTTGTCTAAGTGAAATAAATCGTTATTTTTCTTTATTTCCTAAATGTAATTCACCCCAAAAAATTGATGAATCAGATCGATTTATTTTTGTAATCTGACAATTGAAGTTCATTATGACTCGCGTGGTAGGTTAAGGAGTTTGTCTAAGTGAAATAAATCGTTATTTTTCTTTAATTTCCTAAATGTAGATCACCCCAAAAAATTGATGAATCAGATCGATATATTTTTGTAATCTGACAATTGAAGTTCGTCATGACTCGCGTGGGAGGTTAAGGAGTTTGTCTAAGTGAAATAAATCGTTATTTTTCTTTAATTTCCTAAATGTAATTCACCCCAAAAAATTGATGAATCAGATAATTTTTTTTTGTAATCTGACAATTGAAGTTCATTATGACTCGCGTGGTAGGTTAAGGAGTTTGTCTAAGTGAAATAAATCATTATTTTTCTTTAATTTCCTAAATGTAAATCACCCCAAAAAATTGATGAATCAGATCGATTTATTTTTGTAATCTGACAATTGAAGTTCATTATGACTCGCGTGGTAGGTTAAGGAGTTTGTCTAAGTGAAATAAATCATTATTTTTCTTTAATTTCCTAAATGTAAATCACCCCAAAAAATTGATGAATCAGATCGATTTATTTTTGTAATCTGACAATTGAAGTTCATTATGACTCGCGTGGTAGGTTAAGGAGTTTGTCTAAGTGAAATAAATCGTTATTTTTCTTTAATTTCCTAAATGTAAATCACCCCCAAAAATTGATGAATCAGATCGATTTATTTTTGTAATCTGACAATTGAAGTTCATTATGACTCGCGTGGTAGGTTAAGGAGTTTGTCTAAGTGAAATAAATCGTTATTTTTCTTTAATTTCCTAAATGTAGATCACCCCAAAAAATTGATGAATCAGATCGATATATTTTTGTAATCTGACTATTGAAGTTCGTTATGACTCGCGTGGGAGGTTAAGGAGTTTGTCTAAGTGAAATAAATCGTTATTTTTCTTTAATTTCCTAAATGTAATTCACCCCAAAAAATTGATGAATCAGATCGATTTATTTTTGTAATCTGACAATTGAAGTTCATTATGACTCGCGTGGTAGGTTAAGGAGTTTGTCTAAGTGAAATAAATCGTTATTTTTCTTTAATTTCCTAAATGTAATTCACCCCAAAAAATTGATGAATCAGATCGATTTATTTTTGTAATCTGACAATTGAAGTTCATTATGACTCGCGTGGTAGGTTAAGGAGTTTGTCTAAGTGAAATAAATCGTTATTTTTCTTTAATTTCCTAAATGTAAATCACCCCAAAAAATTGATGAATCAGATCGATTTATTTTTGTAATCTGACAATTGAAGTTCATTATGACTCGCGTGGTAGGTTAAGGAGTTTGTCTAAGTGAAATAAATCGTTATTTTTCTTTAATTTCCTAAATGTAATTCACCCCAAAAAATTGATGAATCAGATCGATTTATTTTTGTAATCTGACAATTGAAGTTCATTATGACTCGCGTGGTAGGTTAAGGAGTTTGTCTAAGTGAAATAAATCGTTATTTTTCTTTAATTTCCTAAATGTAGATCACCCCAAAAAATTGATGAATCAGATCGATATATTTTTGTAATCTGACAATTGAAGTTCGTTATGACTCGCGTGGGAGGTTAAGGAGTTTGTCTAAGTGAAATAAATCGTTATTTTTCTTTAATTTCCTAAATGTAGATCACCCCCAAAAATTGATGAATCAGATCGATTTATTTTTGTAATCTGACAATTGAAGTTCATTATGACTCGCGTGGTAGGTTAAGGAGTTTGTCTAAGTGAAATAAATCGTTATTTTTCTTTAATTTCCTAAATGTAATACACCCCAAAAATTAAATGATTGTTTTATAATTGATAAATCAGATCGTTTTTTTTGTAATCTGACTCTTGAAGTCCATTATGACTCGCGTAGTAGTTTAAGGGCTACCCTTGGTGCCGTCTCCAGAGGCCGAAACGTCTTGTAACTCGCCCTTAAATTGAGGGATCCGTAAATCGAGGACCTATTACTCCATTTACGCACTTATTTCAATCGTTCAAAGTGGAAATGCTTTATTCCCGTTACGTACACACCACGGTCACCACGGAAACGTGACGGTGACCCACTTTTGTTTGCGGCAAGCGGGTCGGCTCGAATCCCCGGCGTTCTCATGTTTTTACAGCAGTCGTTTAGAAATAGACAGTGGACCTTTTGAAAGTGCTCGGGAGCGTAAAAGCGAAAATTTCACACTGTAACAAGAAGACCTTTTCCACTGCGTGTGTTTATGTGTGTGTCACCAAGGTTTCCGGTTTCCCAGCCAACGATGCGATCAGGTCGCACCGGCAGCGGTGCGTCACGCGTTGCCAAGGCATTCCTCCGCTTCGCCTGGATTAGGAGCTTCTGCTTTTTTTTTCCCCTGCATCTTCAACATGCGTTGCGTAATTCTTAACGAGATTGGTGGGGTGCCTTAACGTGGTTGGAGAGCTACCCGTGAGTCGTTGAGTGCTCATTTTAAATAACTTCTCGAGTAAAATAAAAATTCTTGGACCACACTTCACTCAAGGTAGTTTGAGGGAAATATCATTTTACCGAGATTTAAATGAATTTGGTCTCATTTTAAAGAAAAATATCTCACTCTTCCAAAAACGTCAAAATATGAGGCCCATATGGCACTACTTTCCGAGATTATTGGCAGAAAATACCAGCCCTTTTACATGAGAAGTGGTATGTATATGAACTCCACAGAGGCTATATTTTAAATATGAGGCATTTATAACACATTGGTCTCTTAAAAAAATCTAACAGCGTGTAGTTTGCGTGTTTTCTCCGCAGTTAAAAAAATAAATCATTTTGTCACCGCAGTAATTTTTTTCAGAATCGTAAAAAAATACTTCCGTTTGGAAGGAGTTTTGAACGAACCGCGTGAGCAAAGTGAGTCAAATAAATGACTAATGTAGGTATATTTTTTAAAACTAGAATTTCAGACGTAAAAATATATCATAGCGCTATGGATAATACACTATTTTATTCATGCTTCCCACAGCTGCTGAAATGAAAACGTATAATTCGAAAATGGTCTCCATTATGACTAGGGAACTATTTCGCTCAAACTACCTTAACCCTTTGAGTGCAGCATGACGTGATATCACGTCATGTTGTCTTTAGATCGGTGCTGATGACGCGATATCACGTCATGGGTACCGTGAGTGTTCCAGCTTTCACTAGGGAACTTTCACTAGGCCCCCTAGTGAAGGCTGGTACACTCACGGTACCCCTGACGTTATATCACGTCATCAGCACCAGCGGGAAAAAATCATGACGTGATATCACGTCATGCCGCACTCAAAGGGTTAACAGAGTTTCAAACTAGATGTAACTGAGTGAGTAAGATCAGGCAGCAATGCAGCTGCTAAGCAGATGTAAATGAGAACTTTTCTCATGATTGGATTGGATATTTGGGGAGGCGACCGCTGGCTAAGGTCATTTGCGCCGTAGGGGACAGGTAAGGGAAGAAGAGTGGAGAGAAACCCGGCGTCGGCATAAGCGTGCTCTTAACGAAAGGCACCAAGGAGACCACGGCTTAACGTCTTACATGGCAAACGGAGTACTGTACTTGAAGTGCCCTCCACAAGACACTCAAGTAGGGATCGGGTTTCCTATGAAAAACATCCTCCTCCGCAGGGATTTGAACCCTGGCCGTCCGTATGGATAGACAGTACTCTAGCCACCACACCAACCGAACCCCCTTTTTTCTTTTGAGTTAATCCTTTTTGTCGATATTATCACGGCCTGTTATATATTACCACGGCCTTCGGTATCACACACAAAACACACACGGCACAGTATTCAAGAAACTAGGTTTAGTTAGGCGTACAAAGGAATGTCCTCGGATGAAAAAGTAAAAGCGAAATGCTACTTCGCTCTAGTGATGCCACACCTCGAATATGCCGCGAGCATTTGGAACCCTGGTCATTAAGATTTAACCAAAACAATTAATAAACTGCGAAGAAAAGCTGAACGCACCGTTTAAAACTGCTGGGAGTAAACATATAGTGTTTTCTCAACTTTTACAGGGATTGGGGAGCCCCTAGAGACTTGGAGGCTGCACGCTAAACTTAGCTTGCTTAAAAAAATTCAGAACTGGTGTGTTTCAGAGTGACACAGAGAATATTGTCATGACGCATGTTTGGTGATCTTCACCCCCTGCCACACACCCTCGTGGTGGCTCGCAGGGTATTACGTAGAGGTAGACGTATAGGGCAGCGAAAGCTAGTTATGTCAGGATAAGCACAAGAGTAAGCTAAATTCAGAGGGAATAGGGTATCTGAGGATCACTTTAGTCATTCGAACTTGGTGGTATTCCATCATTAAAAATTTAAGATGACAACTTTTGCTGAAACCACTAGATTAATTAAACAACGACCCAGGTTTCGATGTGCATTCACATCATCTTCAGGTTACCTGTAAGGCTTCAGGGTTCTTCTTCTTTCAGGGACTTCAGGTTACCCAGGTAACCTGAAGATGATGTGTATGCACATCGAAACCTGGGACGTTGTTTAATAGATCTAGTGGTTTTTGCTAAAGTTGTCATCTTAAATTTTTAGTATCTGAGGACCCGGCAAAAGTAGGATGGATGGGGTTTAGAATGTGTGGGTAATGAAAGAACGTGATGGGAATTCTCCCGAAATGGGAGTAAACGAAATGACGTGCTTCGTTTCGTATATGGTCTCGATCATGTCTACGGAACTGTCTCGCGCAAACCACCACTTTAAGGAAGAACCTTCATTTTAGGGATGCCCGCCAACCTGCCTTGACTTTGACTCATATTATACAGTAAGACTTAAAAATAACGAATGGAAAAATCGCTCAAATTCACGACTTTGTCATGTTTACAACATATTGAAACAGCGATGGATGATTAAAGATAGGTAGAACTTTAGCATAAGTTAAGAGTATATAATCATGAAGCCATGGACATCTTTTTCAACAGCCGTTCATCGCTGTTGAACTGTTTATATGCGATCAACCAAGAAAGTCCGTAGAAAGATTGGAGTCAACACTTCTTGTGCGAGAGAGTTGTAATTTAAACATTACCTCTTCATTTCCAATCGTTGATTTTACAAACGATGTCATACGAAGTCACTCGTGCGGGTGCATATATGTACACCAAGGATTGAAATTCACCGTGATGAAATCATTTGATTTGACCGGGTATTCGAACCCGGATCTCCGTGAACACTCACGACCGGGTAATAGGGAGATCCAGGTTCGAATCCCGGCCAATTCAGTCGATTTTTTTCATTGCGAATTTCAGCCCTTGGTGGAAATCTCTTCAATAAAATTAAAAAAAAAAAATAAGCGAGAGCGATTTTTCTTGATTATTGTTGTAGAAAAAATTAAGCAAGAGCGATTTTTTCTAAAAAGCAATGGAACGGGAGATATGAAGAGAACACTTCTGATGACGTCTGGCCGGAGAAAACGGAAGGCGGAGAAAACTTTGCTTGTTTAACTTACTTCAGAATATAATAGTCATTTTTTTCATTTAACGTTAAACATCAATATCTCTACGTTGAGTTCGTTCTCTTTATTTTAGTGGTGAGGTAGAGGATGTTGTCGAATGTTGATTCGCCGACGTGGGTAAATGATTGGAAGCAGTTGGAAAAATGCTGCCTGAAACGAGTTAGTTATTTCAAACTGGTTAGTATTTGCATACAAAGCACTTGTACATTCTCAAAATATATAGATCAGGGAAAAAATATTAATCAGTGGCGAGACAATGTTTGAACACACATTATAAAAATGTCAATGTTTAGTGTCCTGAACAATTTCAAGTTTTTTTTTAAAAGTATGCCTAGATTACAACCCGTAAATAAGATGTACAATGGCAAAATGGAGCATCTAAGAAATGCAAGAGTTCGAAGCCTTTTTTCTCCTGATTAATCGTCTTTGGTCAGAAAAACTTGGTGCAAGTGCACTAGTCGCTTTGGATGAATGACTATTGTAATCTCTGAAAAAAATGTCTGAGGTCCCGTAGAGTAGAACAATATGATGACAATATGAACAGGTGATTCTCTTCAATGTGAAGAATGGCTCCTCGTCGTCTTCAATGAGAATTAAGTGGAATGCCTGAGTCAGATACAGTCAAACCTCCCTTAACGGACACCACCTGAAAACGGACAGTTATTCAATCCCCAGCATTTGAAAGTTATGGAAATTATACCACCAAATAGCGGACAATATCAATAACGGACGCGGACGACAGTGAAGAAACATTTTTCCTTCAATTACCTGAATTAACGGACACTCGCGGCTAGGTATTCTGTAAAAAAAATGTCTCCTCTCCTGAACAATAAACCTCATTTCTTGTGGGAACTCGGGAACTTTTTCAGACCAAAGCTTATCTTAGCAGCAAATCGGGTACAATCTTGGTGATGTGCTACTAGCTGCTCTATGGATAAAAAATGTATATTGATTTCATTCCATATTTTATGTTGAAATGTGTGATTTTTCAATATTAAGACGTAAAAGATATATGAAATATATAAAACGCCTTTATATTTTAATGCACCGGCGTAGTTACTGCATAGATAAAGGTTTAGTAATTTCTGTACGGACACCTCTCAATAGCGGACGATTTTTCCGGGCCCAAACGTGTCCGCCATCGGGAGATTTGACTGTATTATATTACATTAGTCGAAAATACATGAAGCGATCAGATGGATGTTGGCCGTGTTTGAGCTTTTACTCTTGACTAGGAGACGGGATGATGTCAGCGGCAGACAGGCCGCCGGAGCTCGAGAGTGTCTGCAACATGCTGGGGTTGTTCTGACAGTTGATCATCTCCTGAACGAGAAGATTTTGGAATTGGGACCGGATCATCAGTTTCCGTATGGGCGGGAGGGATTTCATGTACGGAAGGAGCGACTTGAGGAAGTTGAAATCGTCGTCCTCCATGGATTGCAAGAGCGACAGTTTCTCCGTCTCCATCTTCAACATCATCTGGCTCTCGAAAGCCGAAGGTGCGGCGTCCTGACTGTTGCCCTCCGTCACATTCCGCTCCAGTTTGTACTTCCTCGCCGTCGTCTGCATCTCCGCCAGGTCGCACTCAGGAGGAAGGTGCTGGGACGCGAGCGCCGTCTGCAGCTTCTCTTCCAGAGGGACGTTGACGCTCGAATCCACGTCACCGCTGTCTTCGTCGACCGCTTGGTCTTCCGTCTCTCCGTGGTTCACGTCCGGGCAGCTCTCGATGACCACCGTCAGCTTCCCTTTTGCGCGCCTCGGTTTCAGGACGTTCTTCAGGAAGAGGAGAGAGTCGAAGTGGATCCACTTGGACAGCTTCTTCTCACCTGAACCTTCAGAGTTGGCCCTGGGCTGCTTCAGGAGCTCCTTCCTGAAGTGGTCTCGAAGGTTTTTCCACCTGACTTTGGCGGCTCCCACTGGAAAAGTAGAAGATAGTCCCAGTGAGTCAATGAAGGTTAACGAATCCAGCAATCAAAGTAGGAGGGTATCTGATAAAGTCAGATTCGCTGACTATCAGGCGCTAGTTAGTGGATCTTTGAAGGGACTGCAAGCTTTGATAGATGCTTTAGAAATGCTGTGCGGAATATTCGGAATGAAGATAAACCGTAAGGAAACAAAAGTTATGAGATTCTCTAGGAAAAAGAAAGCGAGGCTGGTTATTAAAGATGGAGGACACAAACTCGAGCAAGTAGAGCATTTTAATTACTTAGGTAGTACGCTAGAAGGAAACGGGCATAGTAGCAAAGGCGTACGGAAGAGGATTGCGCTAGATTAGGAGGCGTTTAGTAATAGAAGGGAGCTGGTGGCGGGAACCTTGGGTAAGCATGTGAAGAAGAGACTGGTGAAGAGCTTGATATGGAGCGTGGCGTTGTATGGTGGCAGAAACGTGGACCCTGAGAAGGGAGGATGTGAATAGGCTGCAGACGTTTGAGATGTGGGTGGGGAGAAGGATGTAGAAGGTGCGGTGGATGGAAAGAAAGACAAACGAAGAAGTTTTTAGTGTGGTGGGCGAGGAGAGGAAACTTCTTAATGAAATTCGAGATCGGCAGAGTAGGTGGCTGGAGGATGTAATAAATGGGTTGCTCAAGAATGTGATAGAGGGAAGGATGTCGGGCAAGTGGAGAAGGGGAAGAAAGAGAAAAGGTTTCATGGACGGGATGAAGGTGGCTAGATCGTATGTTGTGGCGAAAAAGGATATACTAGTGCGAGATTGGCCCCCTGAAATTGTAGAAAACTGGGAAGAAATCCTCTGACATTCATCGAAACCTACCTTAACCAGTAGAATACTAAAAAAAAAACGAACCAGGCGATATTTTGTGGAAGTATAAGCATAAATAAGGTTATCTCACAATAACAGATACTTTATTAAATATCGGCACGATTTTTTGTCAACGCTTATTGTGTAGAAATTCAGCATAGAAATTATTTCTGTGAGACCATGCTTCCTATGTTTATATCATGAATGTATATTATGGATTTAGATGTTTGGAACTGTTGCCTAGGCTACGTGTTGCCTACATTTCCACTTTTAGTTCACTCGGTCCTTGGCGCCACTTCGATTAGAGTCTTTTCAGTTGTATCGTAAATGGACGTAGTTAATTGTTGCTAACGTGAGACTGTGGTGAATATTCAATAACGATCGAGGAGATATGAATTACTTGATGCTTTCAATAATATTTTGCTATTTTTCTGACCTAAAAGTTAAGTTGTAAATACTAAAGAGAAAATATCTATTACAGGAAATGTGTAAGAGGTTCATGAAACGTCTATCGTGTACCGACGACGATGTTTGCCAGGCTCTGATTATAATTTGAATGCGTTAAGCCCGTTCGGCTTAAATAAAGAATTTAGAATTACTTGTTCAAACAGAACTTGCTTCGTACCAGGCTGCAAAACAGAGTATGCGTTTACGAGGACCCAAAATAGGAGACTTGGATTGAAAAATAAGAATCTGTTCAAGGCGGCAGTAAGTGCATTCCATTTTCCTACACTGCAGTGATGGCCATTGGGAATACTCATGAAGTCACCTCGCATCATTATTAAATTTTTCGTATAGCGATATTCACGAAGTACTAAGAAGTCAATTGTGCATTTATTTTTTTAAATTTTGGAGAGGAATTCAATATGTCTGTAGATCGGACGATATTCAAAAGTGTATAATTACTTCCCACGTGTAGTACTACATTTTTATCCGCCGCATTATGATTAATTATAAGTAAAACCCATGTATATTCATGGTAAAATCAGTACGACGTGTTTATTTACAAACTATCGAATGTATTTACATTTGAACTTCCGTCTTTCATCACTAGGCGGAACCACATTCCAAAAAGTTTTTTATTTACGGAATTCTAGACAACAGTTTAGGCGACGATATAACAAAATATATATATATATTCATTCATTATAATCCAATATATATTCATGGTTTATATTGTAACGTTAAGAGGACGCATCATGCCCTTCGGTAAGGAAAAGCTCTGTCGAAAATTCACAAGATGGCGTCACTCGCACCTGATCGAGGCGTTTTGCCTCAAGGAGTCTCTTACACCAGGATACCTCTCGCACAAGGCAACAATCGTCGGTAAGTTGTAGCCAAGGCTCCGGCGTGTGAGTACAGGCAGCACTGATATAAGATCTGTGAGAGAAGACTGAACTAATTGCATCACCGTCCGAGCACATCATGGCCGACAACCATTCAGGTAACTTGTCGAAAGATACCAATCACAGATTCTATCTTACTACCGAGACGGTTGTTACTTAGCATTCCCATAGAAGAGGGATTGATACATCTCCATTAGTTTCAGATATGTCAATAGTAATTACAGTTTTTGTAAAAATATACCCTACATCTTGCCGTTTTCCCGATGGTTTCATTATACTCCCGGATAAATTTTTCATATTTCAGATACGAGTCTCTCTTGGCAAAGGTTTATTCTTTATACTTTAAAAATTTCAAGTTGATGACGTAAGACTTGAACAAAAAATCTGGGGTCGGAAATCATCACAAAATCGACCGGTCGAGCAGGTGTGACGCGTCGCCTTAAGTATCTTTCCCTTCTTCAACCATATGTAATATAATGCTTCCTTGTTTCATTTATTATGTTATAATGAACGATATTATGATATGGAGGTTCTTTTTTCTTAATTATCTGTTATTTAAAAATTTCTTTTTATTTAAATTGATGTTTTTTAAAATTGTCGAATGTTTATTTTTTTGCGAGAGAGTTAAGGGGTTGTTGATTGGAAGCGTGGGGTTGTTGAGGATTTGGGAGATAATGTCGGAAGTGTAAAGGCAATCGTTCCGAAAGAAGTTGTGTTAAAAAGATTATATCACTATCATCGGAAGATAAAGAATTAATCGAGTAAACAAGAGTTACAACGTCACGATATACTTTTGTATAAGTGCAGTTGGTCACTAATCGGACTCAGAAACACGGGAACGTGGGTGCAAATCGAGTACGTCTTCCAGGAGAGTGATCAAGAAACCGTGTGTGTGACGCTCCTTCGCCCTTGCGTCATAAAAGGCACAACCTTCGCTGCGCTTTGTCGTTCATCTTTTTTTTTATTAGTTACTGAATTTTCGTAGCTTTTATCGTGGCTTGAAAATTTCTCTGCGAAAAATTCGGAGTGCAGTTAAATCGTAAGACAACAAAAGTAACGAGAGGGTCTAGGACAAATAAACTTGGGCAAGTAGAACATTATAATTACTGGGGTAGAACGCTGTGAGGAAATGTGCATAATCGCAAAGACCTGAGGAGGAGAATGGCGTTAGCTAATGTAAGCGTTTATTATCGTAGGGAGCTGATGACAGTAATAGCCAGTTGCAGGATCGACACATATCTATTCTATAAAGTTATAGGACCCATAAGCCATAGAAACCGTTCAATAAGCGTTGCAGAAACATTCGATAAATTTATTGGTTTCATGACTTAAGGCATGGAGTTATGAGTTCCATAAGGTGCCAAGATGGCGGATGCGCAATGAACCGCTTGGAGACTTAATTATTTGATAAAAGCGTTGTTTTGAGACGAATGGCCAGTTGGTTTACTCTGACTGAATAATAATTATGTGCATTAGCAATTATACTTAGGATAAACCACAACCAATTTTATCTAGCAATGGAAAATTAGATAAAATATTTGAAGCAATTAACTATTGGTAAATGAGTTATGTAACTAGTAGATGTGTTCCTGCAACCCGAATATCTGTACAAGTTCCATAACTTTATGGATCTCATAACTATTGATTCCACCACTAAACTTACTTGCGACCGGCCATAACCCGTGGAGACCTTGAAGTAGTTGACGGGTAGTGTAGCTGTTTAATTCATATGCACCCTAATGCATGTTTCTAAATCTGCCGAGTATTGCTGAAGCGATTTTTTTCATGTTCCCTGCACGAATCTTGTGTCGCGTTCACGTAGTTGCATTTTCGATTGGTTTCGGTAGTTTCTGTAGCATTTGTAGGATCCCCGCGGTGGGGTGCATGTTGGTGAAAGGTAATTCCTACACTGTAGCGCATGTTGGTTATAAGTCACCCCCTGTCAAACGCCCTTGAGGTGGCCTGCAGGGCAATGTGTAGATGTAGAATCATTCCTATTGCACTAATATCGTGATGCTTGGTCACGCGCACCGTTGTTATAGATATTCACGACAGAGGGTGGAATTCACGATTAAGAAAATGAGTCGACTTGTCGCGGATTGGTGCCCAGATCTCCATTGGCCGGGTTTGATAGCCAATTAAACCATCAAACCATCTCACTTTAAAGTTGAACGATTTCCTCATGGTGAATTTCATTCTTTCACGCGCATACAGATTGTATAAAGCTAGGTTTGTTAAAGGCCGTTATGATAATTTTATAAGTGTTACGAGCTTAATAGAAGAACTAGGATGGGAATGACTATCAGAACGCAGGTTAAAATTTAGGTTAAACCTTTTAAGGAAATTCGAAACAGAGTTGTTCGCAGATGACGTTAGATATATATTGAGAACCCCCGCGTATCATGCTAGGTTTGATCATCGTAACAAGATTAGAGAGATAGATTGTCGTACCGATAGATTTCAAATGTCATTTTTCCCTCGTACTATAAGAGAGAACAATAGGCAGCGTAGCAAAGGGATAGGTAGGTGAAATATAGTAAGAGTAGTCTGTAGTGCATGATGCATGTAATAACTACCAATAATCCCTTCCTTATTATGTAGATACTAACCATCTCGCTCCATGTGACCTTATTATCTAGCATATCTCCCTTAAATATCCTACTTGCATGTCAATAGTGCATGTTTGGTGATCTTCACCCCCTGCCACACACCCTCGTGGTGGCTCGCAGGGTATCACGTAGATGTATAAATGAATGAAAATGGGTCATACAGTTACGCCACATCACATGGGAAGTTCTAATTGGAGTAGGCGTGTCAGATACCTAAATTGCCGTGTACCTTACATTGTAGAATTTTTCCGTTCCAGGCTTCCAAAGTTTGCGCGAATTGGAAAGAATTAGCGCCTTTCTGCGCTCGCGCGAGAGAGGTGGTAAATGGAACGGCGCACGACGAGAACTTTGTTCGCTAATCTGCCGGTAGGTGGAACCCGGTTAGCACAAAATTGGGATATATTAATGAAACTCTTTCTTCGTGTTTCACTGTTGTGCGTACAAAACTGCAAACTTGAAGAACTCAAGCGAACAATTCCCTTTCCATTCAAATGGCTGCCGTTTTAAATATCCTTGAAAAAGTGCGTGCAAGTTTTGAAATGTCACGTGGTCCGTGACGACATCGCTGCGGTGTGACGTCAACGCACGGTAGCCTCTCAGCTTTAGATGGGTTTCTTCCGGAAGAAGCAAAATATTGTGGGTTTTAGTCCATCGCAAATAAAATAAAAACATTTATTTGTGAAAAAAAAGGATGGGCCAACTGGTATCCGTGCGGAAACGCGTTGTATGACTGGCAGTGATGACAGTTCCGTGACGTACTTGAATTCTCTACGATAGTGATATTCACTTGCATATACTAGCCTGCGAGCCAGCTCAAGGGTATGCGGCAGGGGGTCAGTTTCAGTCAAAATTTACCACACTTTATTAAAACTCAAAGTTTATAAAACGACGGAGAGATGTGTTATAAATGTTTTTTTTAATGATTTGGTTACGTACAAGTGCTGCATTATAGTAAAGAACAACCCAATTGTGAAAGATCAGCTCCATGAAACTTTGACCGTCACAGGTAGGTAGATTTTGTACTTGTGCTTAATGGCTCACTCTTGTTACTAAAAACTCGTCTCGCATGTAATTTCCGGCATGATTTAGCTTCCTGCGTGGTTTAGTACCTTGTAGTCTTATTTTTCAAACGCATTAATTATACTAACCATTCCTACATAGCACTTTCCTAGTTTCTGGTCTAACATTGTTATCCTGAATGCTTATGGTCTACGCCTGGTCGTGCCATGTCAAGTTTTTATTCATAATACTGCCAGAAACTACGGACAGAATTGAGGTAGGGGATGAACATTTCGTCAAGTTCAAATATGCACATGAATCGAAGTAGACTCTGTCGAACGATCTGGTGTCACTAATAATGACTTTAAACTATGGAAAATGGAAGTTTGAAAAAAATGAAACTAATTGGTGACCTGTGTTGTCAAGCTCAATGCTTTCGAAGTTGATTTTATTGACCAATCTATCGTCACCAATAATTATTTTCATAAACGTGGTATGACTCTGTAAAGTTCAATGCTGACAATGAGTACTGTTTCGATGTTGATTTTATCGACCAGTCCATCGTCACCTAGGATATTTCGAATGAATGCCGAATAATATTGTCGTCAAGTTAAATGCTGGATTTTGTTTCGAAGTTGATTTTATTGATCAAGTTAGCGTCACCGATAATGATTGATTGGATTTAAGAATTTTTTAATTAAAAAAATTGTCAGTCCTAGTCGGAGATCGCTTCGACATCGCTCTGTATTTTTGTGATGGCTTCGTTAACAGACGACAAGAGCTTTAGTAGAATAATGTATTTTAGACACATTGCTTTCACCACGTTACAGGTAAATAACCAAGTATTAGGGAGAAAATTAAGAAATTAGCTGCATGACCTGTCAACTAACCTTAATATGAAGAGTGTTTGGCAGTGTGCCATGGTCTCTTTATCTTTTGCGGGGAAAATGACTTGCTTTCCATTCCGCAGTTTTCTACTCTAATTTTCCCACACGGTCTAATCTACCGTTTTATGTCGGGAAAAACAACATGCCCTTGACCTCGTGAGAAAATGGTTCTAATTGGAACTCATGCAGTATATATCGAGCCTAAAAATTTTGCGACGGCTATTCTGCCCTGCAAACCCAAAAGTCAGTAACTGACAAATTTACGCATTTTGAGATTAGAGTTGATTTTGTCACTATCAACCTTGAGAATTTCAAAACAACAAAACAAAAAAACCGTATCTGTACCGGTCTTCCCGATATAACGTCCAGCTTTCACCGTGTCTACAGTATAATTTCCAGTTTTCTGGGCCAGGTGACAGTAAATGCATGTTTTTCTCGCAGAGAATCCCAATACTTTTGTTCCCTCATGATTTATCTTCACTCCGTATTTCCTGCCCTAACAATCTAATCATCACCTAAGTTGTAATCTCTTCGAAGATGGACTAGATGGAGAACTGAATAATCGATGGTGGAAACTTTAACATGCAGTTACTCAAAACCAACAATGATGCAGATACTGTCTTTCAGCTCAGTAGTAGTAGCTCAGCTGGGCAGTATTGTTGACTCGCTGTCAATCCATTGTCACGACTGCTATATTAATTGTTTGATATTCAATTCGTTTTCACTGGTTTAAATACTCGTCCTTGCATTTCAGGATTGGGGGGGGGATATTGTTCGACCCAGAAGAGGCGAAAAATTCCAAGGCACGTGTATTCTCCGTGGCGCGGTGCGATAAAGAACAAAAGACATTCAATAATAAAACAGTCGAGCACCTACGTTGTACCAGCAGAGCGACACGCACTGAAGCCGCACCCCAGTTTTAGATAAAATATTCAAACTTGTTTGACCTTAACCCTACAAAGCCAACTTACGGAGCAGAGAGTTAAAATTCATCACGCAAACACGTACTGGTAAAACACAGAGAAGGTAAAACTACCGTGTAGGTCGTAAAAATTTGAAATGTTCGGCTTTCCTTATAGTTACAGAAGAGGCTGTGTAGAATACACTGGGGAGAGGAACTTTTAGAATGACTCCTTATTATCTACTCTTAAAGCTCGTTAGAATTGTAACGGATGATGCTAAGTCAAGCGCGTCAAAAACACAATCCAGGGTTCGCAATCGATTCTGTTTTCTTGCGAAGAGTATTAATAATAATAATAATAATTTCTTTATACCTAACAGCCTAAGCCAATTACTAGGTATGTAATATATGGACGAACACACACAACCATGTCCAGGGAGGTGTAAATTTCCTACCTAGGCAAAACTCGAACCCGCGACCTTCGGTTTGGCAGGAGGAAAGTTAAAGGGAATAAGTATATTTTTTTTACAACACCTGAACGGAAAGCTCGTTTTTCCACCCAGTTTTGCGGGTGAAAATTGGCACTTATTCTCCCTGTTGTGTTCACGTTGCACGGTGTTTATTTAACATAGCAACGACTTATGTATGCTACTGTAAAAGTCTTCCCGTATGGAAATAGATTAATTGAAACTCCAAATCAGAATTAGTGATGAAGATACCTAGATATAAACATGAGTTCTTCAAAAGGTTCTAGAGATGGCGTTGAAAACTGGAGTTTTCCGAGAATTTAGTTTGGAAGCACGAAATATTTCTGATGATCCGTTGTCTGAAAAATTAGTCAGTCGATGGATTGACATGTATTTTTAAAGAGTCAAGGCGGGTTTACACATCGAAGTTGACTTCTATGGAAGTAACGAGTGTAGCGATATCTCTCGAATCGTGTCGTCACTTGCAGGACATCGTTCTGCGTACACATTACTTCCGGTTTTTCCCTAGCAAATGGATGACGGAAGTAAACAATGAATGTGGTAACTACAAAAAATCACCTAAATTTGACAGTAATGGCCATTGTATTCCGCCCTTTGAGTTACATAGGAATCGTGGATTCAAAATATTGTAAATACTAATTTAATTGTGCATTGTTACATTGTATCAAGTATGAGAATTATTACGATGATGATAATTATCTAATAAGAGATAAATCACGAAGCTGACCTTATTGGTTCTTTCGCAAAAAATTAAAAATATTTTCAAGTACAAATAAATATTTACATAAGCATTAATGAGTCCTCCTCTTACCAAGCTATTTACATTTTTAATCTCTATTAGCTGTCATGTGACCAAGATTACACGGAATGCGATGCGATTATATCGCAGAATCGAAATGCTACTTACATTTCGATCCTGCGATATCGCTGGTTATCGCAGGTTATCGCTGATAAACGTTCTTTGAAGATAGGAATCCCATGTATAAAAAAAACACTGCCGTATTTTAGTTACCATCCCACGTGAGGTATCGACAGTGAAAATGACGAAACATTACAGTTAAAAATGGAGAATATTTCTAGTGAAATTTACATTGAGGTATATCGAGAAGGCACTACGTCACCAAACTGAAGCCTGACGAACGAAATAACAACCATATTGTTTAACCGTGCTCATTTGTTACTTTCCAATGGATAGCGCGACGGAATGGACGAATTATCGGGTGTAAAGCAAGAATATCAACCATCTGTTTTTTTTTAATTTATAGGAAATAATTCTTCAAGCATTAATTGGCTGCTTAGTGCTGTCGATACTACTCGATTTTACGATACGTTTCATCAGAAATGCTGATTATTTTGAATTTAAATAAATACACAACAAACAAAAGGAAAATCTCGTTAAAAAAGTAAGTGCGTTAGGATTTCTAGTAATTTATCGATGGAAAACATGGTGAAATTGCAAAATTAGCGCGTCAACCCGCAAGCGCTATAAGAAAATGAAGGTGGAGGACTGGCCTCAGGATATAGCATTGGCCAATATAGCAAGTGACCTCTCCATACACGTCAATGCTCAGGTCATGAGTAAGTATTTTCAGTTGGAAATACATCGCGACATGGATATATTCGGGCATGATTTTGATGTGCGGAGAAGTGAATGTGCTGTATAAAATATGGATTTGAACTAAGCAGCTAATTAATAATTGTAAACTACCTTTGAGGTAGAAGGGGAAGGCATTACGTCATATAGCTGTATCGTGGCCATCGTAAAACGACCACAATGGTTATCCCTGCTCTTTTCCTTTGGGTAGCTCGACAGAATGATGAATTATCGACCGTTTATCGACCGTATCGATCGAGCAAGTATATCCACTCTTCCGAAACATATATTAGGCACTTATTACTATGGATTCTAATCGAGTTCAGCGTATTTTTTTTTACCTGGGGTTGGGGTTATTATTTTTTTTAAATAAAAAATGTTATTGATGGTAATCCATATTTAAGACGGTTTGAGCGAAATATCATTTTACTTAGAAATCAATGAATTTGGTCTCATTTAAAAGAAAAATATCTCACCTATCCAATGACACCAAAAATTCTACCCCTTACCACATTACTTTCGGTGATATTTTCCAAAAAATACCGTCCCTTTTACGCGGAAAATGGTTCGTGTATGCACTCCATGGAGACATTATTTACAAAATGTGGAATTTCTAACGCCTAGTTTTCGTGAAAAAGTTAACAGCATGTAGTTTGAATGCTTTCTCAACTATATTTGAAAATTAATCATATTGTCACTGCAGTGAATTCTTCGGTATCACAAAAAAAACTTCCGTTTTGAAGGAGTTTCAAACGCACCGCGCGAAAAAAATGAGTCAAGTTAAAGATTTATTTTGATATTTTCATTTAATTACTTACAATTTCTGTCGTGTAAAACTATGTTATTGCGCCATTAATATTGCAATATTTAATTGATGTGTCCTACAGCTGGTGAAATTGAAACGTATAATTCGAATATGGTCTCTATTATGACTAGGGAACTATCTCGCTCGTACTGCCTTAAAGAAGTAAGTGCATGCTGATTTCTAGTAAGTGTCCTTGTCCTTCCTGATTGATGTGCCATCCCAGTAGTCATACCGATTGGTATGGTAAATACCAAGGAAAATGTTTTCTCCCACTGATTTTTTCGGCCCTAAGCTGAAGCGGCTTTTGATCTTCTTGATCTGCGCCATGAATGCCTTCCGCTGCCTCTCAGTAGTGGGGTCTAATTCGGTTAGCGCGCAAAAGATATTTGGTTAGCGTGGAAAATTTTTTTCTGCCGCTTGGTGCCGAATCTGCGATCCTCGGAACTGGAGTCGAACGCGCAACCACTGGTCCAAATCGATGTAAATTTAATTTATCGATGTAAAACATCGTTAAATTGCAAAGGTAGTGCCTCACCCCGTAATCTATGGGAAAAATGAAGTATTAAACAGATGGCGTGAAGGCCAGCATACAGCTTCTAGCATTGGCAGCCATGGCAAATGTCCTCTCTATCTACCTCAATCGTTAATAGAATAGAGTTGAAAACAAATTTATTGTTCTAGGACAGGACCTATGGAACATGCAATCGATACAGAAAAAAAAGGAATATTAGGGAGTTTAGGAAATTTTTAGGGAAAATTTTAGAAAATTAATAGGGAGGAAGGAAGGGAAAAATGAAAGGGCATTCCCTTAATGCTTAAGCAAATTCTTCCATCATAGTCGGCACTGTTATGCTCACTCTCGCTAAGGTTTCCAGTGGTCGTTTTTGTCCATTTAAAATTGAAAAACAATTGATACTAGGTGCTGCAACCATAGTCAGCAAAGATTAAAAATTCTCTGTGGAAAGTTACAATTGTTTTTCATTCTGAAATGTATATATATATCGCTTCCACAAAGTTGAGCCTGATACGCTTTGTATATGTCGTTTTTGTTTTTCGTCTCTCCCAAGCCAAAATTCATGGGCAGTGCGTTGTTTGGTGTATTGGCGGGCCACGCCCCCTCGATACAATATCCTCCCCATTCACGCATGTAGTCGCGTTCCCTTTGGTCCACGTCTGATCGCGGTCGTGCCACACCAATTTCATTTTGAGGAGGAGCCTTTATGACTTTTCATTTCAGGCATGCCCGATTTTCTATCTTGATTTTAACATATATTGTAGAGTAAGTCTTATACTATCGATGGCGTAAAAATATTCTTCGGTCATTTAAGGTAGATGTATCGATTTAAAAATGATGAATTTTTATGCTGAAATTCATTTCTTTAATGCCATTGCTATGTCATCTCTTCACATAATTTTATTAATCCAGGTCTCCGTCCGAATAATATTGTTCAAAAACTTACAAAACATGCACTAGATATACATACATACATGCCAATCACGCCGTTCCCTGCCGGGGTAGGTACAGTCATAAAGTTTTACTCATAAATACATATTTGTTTACCTAACTCTGCTTCAATAATTTCCTCCATTTTGACCTATCCTTGTAAAGCTCTTTTGTCTCATTTACCCCCATACTCTGCTTCATACACGCCCTCCTGTTTTTAAGACTCCTAATATTCCTCCTCATGAGAATTTCGGCCCCGGTGGCGGTGGGGTGAAGTCCTTGCCTGCTAACCCGAGGATCGCGGGTTCGAGTCCCGCCTGGGTAGAATATTATTTGCCCAGGACGTGGGTGTGTGTGTTCGTCTCTTGTCAATGTTAAAAAACAACCGATGTAAAAGGCCTTTATTGTGCTGTTTTCGGGGTTGTGAGTATAAGTAAATAAATAAATTTCCCCAACCACATTCAACCACAACTTTCTCGGCCTACCTCTACCTCTCGCACCATTCATTTCACTCTCATATATCTGTTTCGTTATTCGACTCTCGTCCATTCTCCTTCCATATTGAGTTACCTATTGCCTTTTTTCAGCTTAGGTTATCGATAATTTAACACGAGTATTCAAGTTTAAACAACTAACTTCCGGCTCACGTCGGAGCACATTGCCAACATGTTTTGATGCATGTGGCACGGCTCCTAAGGGAAACTTCTGCTGTTTACCTTGTTTACCAAATCTATTTTTCGATGTGTGTCTGTATGGATCATTTAATATACATTGTTCAATGCTTTAAGACCGAGGATAGTTATAACTTCCCTCAGTTTGTTTAAAAATCACGATATCAAATTCCGCCGAAATAGGAATGGAGATTGTAGTCAGTGTAATTACTGGTTTTTCGTGACGTAATAAAAGCTTCGGTCTAACGCTTTTTCCTGTAAAATTTTACGGAGGATGTATTTACATGAAATTTAACAAATATAAAAGGCGGTTTAAGCCTAAATTTACTCATTACACCAAATGTTGTACATCTTAAGACAGGAGGACTTGGAAGTGCAGGTTCACCCTCAAGGTTTCGCAACTCATGTTTAGAATTAAAAATTTTCGAGTGTGTTTTTGTGTCTGTTTATGCTATTGCCCCGCGTCAGGCCGATGTTTCTCATTACCATTACTCGGGCGAGTATTTTTTTACGACATGGAGGAGATTATTGTGACCCCCTACTTTATATCCACATACATTGAGGTAGATGGAGAGGGCGCATTGTATTGCGCCAATGCTAGAAGCTGTAACGACGTTACAGTGTAACGTGGGCGTGGCCTGTCCGCCACATTTGTTAACCCCGATTTTCCTATGGCGCTCTCGGGCCGCCGCTCTAATTTTACAACGTTACGACGTTTTCTTTCAGTCACTGACTAGAAATCAGCATGCATTTACTTCTTTTACGTGCATTCTCCTTAATAGTTCGTTTATTTATTAAATTAAAAAAATGGTCCTCATTCTTTTTGCAAACTATTGTGAAATTGAGTAGAATCCATAGCACCAAGTAGCCAAAGTATGTTTCAAGAGAGTTACTTGCCTTAAGTTTCAAACAGATGGTGGTTATTCTTGCTTTACATCCGCTAATTCGTCCATCCCGTCGTGCCATCCATAGGAAAGTAAGGAGAGAGCAGGGATAACTAATTTGGTTGTTATTTCGGTTGTCAGGCAACAGTTTGATGACGTAATGCTTCCTCCGTTGATACTAATGTCCACAGTCGATAGAATAGAATTATCGATCAAAACAAAAAAATGGCTTGGCTCTTAACATATAAGAGACATGTTCAACATGTAGTTTGTCTCTGTCTTCTCCGTCCACCTTCTCCGTATTCCCCACCCTTTCGGGAATCTGACGTCCTAACAACACCTGCCGCACGCTTATCTCGCAAGATAGTATGGAGAAATGAATGTAGACATGTGGAAGAAGTAAATATGTAGGGTCACGGAATGTCGGACTGACGTCGAACAATACGCGGAATACAGCTTAATTTTATCATATGTCAGCACTATTCTGATATCACGGACTCAAAATAACAGGTACGATTTCAAGTTTCCACCTAATGTCTATAAATACTCCTCCAGTTTTGAAATGAAAGTTGTGCGAAACCGTGAACTGGTGACATAAGAAAAAATTCTGGCGTATTCCGCTTATCGTTCGATGTCAGTCCGGCATTTCGTGACCCCATATGGTCACTTCTTCTACATGTATACATCCATTTCTATCTTGCGAGAGAGGCGTGACTCGAAATCTCCAAATAACAGACAATTTTACAAATTTCCAGCAACTCTCCTATTGTGTCGAAGCGAAAAATCTGTGGAAATTCATCAGGGCATCTGTTAATTTGGGTTAATGACGACTATACTGATGATATTGTTGCTTGGAACTGGATTGGACTGTGGAATCATTCAATTTGCAAATGTTATAGTTACCTGTTACAGCAGTAATCAAATTATGTTACCGTTATTTTATGAGCGTGCAATTAATGTCTGTTTTTATGCAAATATTGAATCAGGTGTTTATTTAATAACAATTCAAAATGTCACGGAAATTATACTTTTGTTGCTTTTAGGGGTATGTACCCAGGGCGTTGAATAAATCCATTCTATTCTATACTCGATTTCCTCGAGGTATGGCAGGATTGGTTAAACTTTAATCTCTATTCTGGTTCCTACGAAAGTCTCCCGGTTGATAGGTGCGAGACGTCAACAATGCTCGGCTCTTTTGATTGTTTGCCGTGCGAGCGTCGCATATCTGGCAACCGCGGCCATTGTGGTTGACCGAGCGAGCACTCGCGGGTGCGGCGGCCGGAGGAGTCAGAGGGGCGGGGGAGCGGGGTGGCGATGGGTGCCGGCTTTGGCTGCGATTGTTTGTCGCTGGAAGGGGAAGTGAGAGGGGAAGGGTAGTAAGCGTTATTTTTTTTTTTTTGAATGGTGGGAGCTGTGGCGACATGCTTCGCTTACTGACCTCATGAGCTTGCATACAGACAGATAACAAGCTCGTTCGAGCTCGTGGAATTCGACTGGGAGGGTCGTAGTACTTTGGACCACTGACTGCGGGTGCACTACGTCCATCAGCAGGAATCAAACGTGGCGATATGCGGCCTCTTGCAGAACTGGTGACTAAGGAATCGGCTGAAAGAAACGAATCGTTCTCGAAGGCCAATTTCCAATGACAAATACGTATGAGTAAACGAACTATACTCGAATTGTTGTTAGCATAATACAGACGAGATAAAATTAGGAACCAGATAAGAGATACGATGGACTTTCTGAATGAGTTCCACATTTAACCGTATCGTTCCAGCTACCAGCGTTCCTTCTGGAACGAGCTTACTGATGAATCACGAAACTGAGCTGATTCCACGAGTACATTCGAGGAATTCGTGCACTCGTGAAATGTGCTCAGTTTTGTAATTCATCTGTTGATGTTTCGCTTCCACAAAACATCGCTCATAATTTGCCCTATCTGTTATTTTTTTAGCATTTCTGGCTTCGCTATAAATTGGCTATAACGTTGGAGCCGCTATCATCCTGGGACTGTTGCGTTTGACGCTCGGATATGCTTAGAAAAAAATGGTTCTGCGTCGCTGCATGCCTATTTTGATAACGGCTCTAATCCTAAAAAACATCAGAAGCGTACGTAATTGTTTATCGTGACTCATAGGCTATCTTAAGACTACTGCCTTGATTGAATTACAGCAACCATCCTCCCCACGTGGTAGAATTTCACAACTACTGGTTTGTTTGGTAAGCAAACAAACTAGTTTACATAATGAAATATAAGCATATAAGCAAAACAATGAGCTAGATGAAGTCAACAGTTTCTGGCGAGATATTGTGGAACTGCATTGTTAAAATGAAGAGCACAAGATGTACTGTCCACTATTTTTTAATACATAAAACTTTACTGCATGTGTTTCGGCACTTCATTGGCCATCATCAGGTACAGTGTTTTATGCATTAAAAGTTTTATGTAACAAGAATAGCGGACAATACAACACCTAGTGCTCTTCATTTTAATGGGCAAAACGTTTGGCTATACGTTAATGTATTACCGTATTGTGCGTGAAATTGCCTCCCATGTACGTAACCCAAGGACATTTTTCGTCAAATTGATAACGACCGATTAAATGTGTTTCTTGACCGCTTGTGCGTGCCTGTCGAGGAGCAGCCCCTCTGCCACACGCCCTGGAGGTGGTTTTCAGGGCGCCAAGAACAGATTCGCAACGATACTTCATCCCCTGTCCATTCATGCCGTGAGAGTTTCGCGCTTGTGTATAATTCCGCATCGGATTTAAAGCCTCAAACGGATCGTTTCGACATCCTTGGAATGCCTACATTGTTGTGCGTGTTGGTGAAATTTTGTGAGAATTCGCAGGTTTTCGCCAAATGCCGGAAAGGTCTTCGTTTAATTGGATTATGAGGGATATGGTGTATTGTATGTCCTTGAAAGCTTCCTCCCACCCCGCCAATTACCCTTGAGATATCTTTGTGGATATTTTCGACTTGTTTCCAGTCGCGAACATCTAGTAAATACATGACACAATAGTAGGAAATATCGTGAACGCAATCTGTATTTGATCAAAGCAGGATCATACGTTATGATTGGCTAACCGAATAAGAAATGTTTCTTGCTGTAGCGTTCCACTGCGAACGCAAGGATCCGACATTTAACGCTTTACAGGGTGCATATTATTGCACATTAGAATTCATGAACGCCTTTTAGCGTTTAAAGCGGCAAATTGTATGATTGTCTGTATGACTGAACGGTAAAAATAGAACCTTCTCTAATTAAATTCATATGTTGTACAATAGTTGATACATACGTTTGTACAAAAAATGTACCGCGTTAAGCGGCCTTTACTCCCAGGCTTGATTTTTACTATATCTTGTTGGTTTAAACCTCTAGTTGACTTAGACTTTCCGTTTGATTGATTTAAACAGGGAGTGACTGACTACTTATGTGCTCAAATAGGTGATTTGCTGGTCGGGCATGCTCACCTGACATCCCAGTGATTTCAGCAACCTTCCTCCAGTCCCTGTCTACGATCACGCGGTTGTGATAGGCCTTCCCTTTGAGATTCCACAGGGCGGGTCGCTTCTGGACCTCCGAAATGAGCAGCTCGCTGAGGTCCATCTCTCTCTCTCTGGGTGAGACAAGGATCCTCCTCTCGTACTGCAAGCGCTTCCCCAGAAGCGGGCTGGTCGACTCGTCCGCGTCGCTTCCGCTTTGCCACCGGGCGCGCCGCGGGGGGGAATGGGTGGGGGGGGAGTTCGGGCTCGGAAAGAGCCCCGCACACTGAAGCCTGGCCGGCCGCTTCGCTTCGCCCCTCTTCTACCCTCGTAGCGGCGGTGGCGACGCGAAAAAGGGTCCGTCCCCCTATCTGCCTCTCCCGCCCGCTTGCCGCTCTCTGCCGCTCCGGGTTGGGGCGGCGCTGCGTCAGCGGGCGGGCGGGTTGTAAGAGGGGGGGGGGGGGAGGGAGCGGTAGAGGGCGGAGGAGGTCGGGTGCAAGCTTTCCGGGGTGTTGCGAGACTGCGCAGCGATCGCTCCCTTGTGTTTGTGCGCTCTCTGCCTCTCCGCCATTGTTCGACCGTTTATGCCAACACAGCCCGCTCCCGCCTGCCCGCCCGAACCAGAACGAGGCGTCGAAATCTGGTTCCTCCCTCCTCGGTTCCTCTTTCTGCCTTCGCGGGGTGCCGTGATGTAGGGTTGCCATGTCTCCAGAATTTCCCGGGTTTTCACGTATTTTGACCGTATTTTTTTCAGTCTACCGTCTCACGCATTTAAAGGCCGCTTTACACGGTAGGTACATTTTTTTGTACAAACGAATGTATCATAGAATGTACAAGAAACTGAATGGAATTAGAGCAGGCTCCATTTCATTTATTTAAGTCATTCAGACAATCATACAATTTGCCGCTTTACACGATACAATTTCCTTCATGAAGGAATTCGTACATTCGTTTGTACAATAAAATGTACCGTGTAAAGCGCCCTTAAGAACATTTCTCCCGTATTTCATTCTAATATAATATTCTGTGGTTCAAGTGCAATATTTTTATTTTTAACGATTCAACTTCGATTGTCGAAATATTCTGAGCGATATATCGAACTGTACATTGGCATCATAGCTGGGTTATAAAAAATTAAAACAAGCATATACTCAAATTTGCATGCGTGTAAGTTTATGTTGGTACCTGGTTCTAGAACCGGAAGTTGAAGATACAGAAATGGTCATGTTTCTCGAACTCCCCTCGAACTTTCTTTTGCCTTTGTGTTTTTGAGGCGGCTGGGTGTTTGTCTGTTCTTTCTTGTACGGTTACGGTACGTCTGTTACACAAGTGTTCGACGCTATGGGTGGCGAAAGTGACACCGCCAAAGAAGAAACCTCGTTATATGTGTGTTTACATATCAACGTGGTTGCAAATTTCAGTCTCTCCCTTTTTTCAGTTAGAAAACCTGGCAACCTTACCGTGATGGCTCCCTTCCGCTCCCTTCTCCCGCGCCCTTTGGATGCGGCGCTGGAAGAGAGCACACGCGACATAAATTATGGTGAGGAGTGAACGGTTTGGTTTCGCGGTGCGCGGAAAATGAAGCGTTTGTTTTTTGGGTGAAGAGTTATCCACCCAACATGGCTATCGGGCGCAATTCGCCCTCGTGCGCCATAAATAGCTTTCGGTGTGGCTTGCGATTTGATGATGCAGCGCCATACCGCGACAATGGCTGCGGTCGGAATTGAGCTTTTGGCGCTGACAGCAAGCTTACAGTCGTTCCGAATCGCGCTCAAAGCGCATGGGGGCGGAGACTCTTTATCATATGATGTCATGAACTCTTCGCTCAGAACGCTCACAGGTTTGAGGTAGGGCTCCGAGAGCGTTGTTATCGAATCCATGGCAACGCGCGCGAAAATTGTTTATATTTATGAACGCACAGCACATGCGCGCGTGCGAATAACAACAAACATCCGAAGTACGCTCAAGAGTGCTCAAGAGCGTTCCGAAAAGAAAGCGCTAAAGGCGCTCATTCTATTACGGAACGCTGATAAGCGCTTTCAGCAGTATAAGCGTCTTAGGTGTGATTCGGACCGCAGCCAATGAGGAACATGTGTTTGATTCATGAGGTGGAATTAATGTACAGCCTAAATATGGTACTGTTTTCATTGCTACTTTTGAAATAGCCCTTGGAAAGCATTGTTCCTCAATCCATTCATAATGCCCGGAAACAATTTATAGTTTTCAACAATGTATTTAGTACTTTCAATTCTCAAAGAATTCTCAAAGAAATTCTCAAAGAACAAAAAGTTTGTCCTCCAATCAACACTTTGTATATCCAGTAATCTTTTCTCGATAATTACGTGTGTACACTTCCCTTCGAACCGCCGTACGGGCGCGTGGCTCTGCACTGAAAGAAAAGGTCGGCTGCTGGAACCCGAGAATTGGTTGTCGTAACCAACTTTGTTGGATACTGGGGCGCCATCCAATTAGTTGGCTGTGGCAGCCATTTTAAATAGATACGTCAGGAATGGCTGCACCGACCAACTTTCATGGTTCCGCTGCCTACGTAGTTAGGTCCCACATCCAACTGTAGTGGAAGTAGCAAGTGATCGCTATGCTGTCAAGACTATGCACTCTCTACATATACATACATACATGCTAACGATAATCTTAGTTAGATATCAACGAGTTCTTATTCAATAATTCAAAACTGACCGATTCTTTGCTTCAAGAAAACAGACGGATTAAACTATCCAATAGACCCAACAAAAAGCAAAACCAGAAAGACAGAAACATGAATGCTAGAGCAAAATATCTGTTCTTGATTGCCATGCTTACCTTTAAATTTATCAATGAGACAGTTCAGGCCCAATATGCTGAGGAATTCTCTTGTCTGGTCATCCATGTAGCCGTCCAACAAAGATTCAATATTCGAAAAACCTCTTCAGTATTCGATGAAGGCCGATGCAATATTCCACACACACACACGCACCACAGCTCGCACGAACTCGGGATATTCCGCGGGATAAACTTCCGCGGAAGTTAAAATGGCGAAGTATTGCGAATGGTTGCCAGGAACAAACGAGTTTGAGAATTTATCACCAGAGCCCTCTGAAGTGGAAGCTTAGTCCGGCTGACAATCGCATTGGTCGTCCGATCCAACTACTGGTAAAGAGGCTTCTCGAGTGAGGCGTATGAACCAACACGGTGGTACGCCGACCAAGTAACGACTATCCAATTAAATTGGTTGGTATGTCCAATCATCTTGACTATCGTATCCATAGTAGTTGATATTCAATCCAACTTTTCCTTATCCAACTAAAATTGGATGCTTCACCCAACCTCTTTTTTGAGTGTGGGATTTATGTCACTCGCGTAAAGGTTTGAGGGCGCGTGCTATGTATGGTTGTGGGGCGCAGGCGCAGGTTATGTAGAGAAGTGTATTTTGGGAGTTTTTTTAATTGAGCCCAATTTTTATTACGGTCACTTATTGTGCGTGGATAGAACAAACTTTGTACCTATTTTTGGGACAGTGTATGCCTCTTCTATTTTATCCCTTCCGTCGGAAGTAAAAAGGTAGCGCAGCGTGAAAATAAATTTTAATGTGCCACGTTGTTACACATAAACTCTGAATTTCTCAAGCAATCTAATCATCGAGGCCGATGGAGATGGTGCATCCTATTGTGGCCAGTGCTGGGAGCGGTAACGTGGGCGTGGCCTTTCCGCCATCTTTGTTAACCTCGATTTTACTTTTGCGATTGAGGGGTGGACGCGTTAGTTTTGCAACTGAAAAACATTTTTCATCGATAACTTACCATAAATAAGCACACTCTTACTTCTTTAATAATCATTCCCCTTATGTACATTTTTTATCTATTTAAAAAGTTAATTATAAGTATTCCTGGTGAAAACTGTGGTAAAATCGAGTAGAATCCATTTGCACTAAGTAGCGAGTATATGTTCCAAGAGTTACTTACCTTAAATTTCCGACAGATAGTTGATATTCTTGCTTTGCGTCCTCTGAATCGTCCATTCCGTCGTGATATCCACAGGAAAGTAAGGAAAGAGCAGAGACAACCAATATGGTTGTTATTTAGGTTGCCAGGCTATAGTTCAATGACGTAAAGCCATCTCCAACTACGTCATTGAGGTACATGGAGAAGGCACTACGTCATCAAACTATAAAGCCTGACAACCGAAATAACAACCATATTGTTTGACCCTGCTCTCTTCTTACTCTCCCCAGTGGGGGACAACAAGCCATTTGTAGTTTTTTGAGATCCAGAAGCACCTCATGAAATATGGCTTATCATAAAGAACCAAGATTTTTAATATTTCCAGGCATACCACGATTCTTACGATTTCTCTGTTTACCATATCATTTTGAGTCACAGAAAAGTTGTTTATTTAAAAGAAACGGGAGGCCAGGGAATGAATAATCTAGATTTAAATTAATGGGGAACGTGCGTCATTTTTTTCTACTATTTGTATTTGATGAACTCATTGTTGAATATAAGGGGCATGGATTTTATTGGAATGCAATTTTCAAGTACAATTCAGATATCCATTATGAAAAAAGAAGCGCGCTCGGCGGCGTGGAAACGCAACGTCGTGGGGAAAACGTCATTGGGGATGATGTCGGAGAACGGTATCGCTTACATAACGCGAATTATTTTCTTAATCGGTGTTATTTTTCATTATTTTCGAAAGCATCGCTTTAATTTCCATTCTGGAAGAAAATTAATTGGAATGACTTGATCATTCATGTAGAAAAATGCATGTAGATTAGAGGAGCGATACCGTGCGGTGGTGTTAAGATACCGATATGCTGGTCTGGATCGCGTGAATTTTTCGAATTTACGCGCGTTTTGTGAGCCAGATAATTTAATCTGAGTTTACGCTTGCCCATTACGTACGGATAGAATGTATTTGTGCTTTAAAGGGAAATCTTTTGTCGTGAAAACACATCCGAAACATGGAATTTGAAACATGGGAATGTCAGGATATACATAAGAGTAGACTAAACGCCGTGGGTATGAGTTATCTGAGGAGTGTTTGTGGCAAAAGTAGGATGGATAGGGTCAGGAATGAGTGGGTCATGAATGAATGTGGGTTAAATGCTCCAGTAATGGACGTGTATGAAAGGAGTGTGCTTCGTTGGTTTGGCCATGTTGAGAGAATGGATGAGAGTCGAATAACGAAACAGATATTTGAGTGAAATGAATGGTGCGAGAGGTAGGCCGAGAAAGTTGTGGTTGAATGTGGTTGAAGAAATTATTAGGAGGAGGAATATTAGGAGTCTTAAAAACAGGAGGCCGTGTATGAAACAGTGCATGGGGGAAAATGAGGAAAAAGAGGTTTGCAAGGATACGTAAATATGGAGGAAATTATCGAAGCAGAGTTTGGTGTACAAATATGTATTTATGCGTGAAACTTTGTGACTCTGCCTGCCCCGGAAGGGAACGGCGTGATTGGTATGCATGTATTCCCCGTGATTTGACATATAAGTTGTTCCCTGCCTTCCTTTTGTTTTCAAGTAACTTTTCTGTGACTCACAAAGAAATTTTATACCTAGAAATGGTAAGAATCGTGGTTTACCTGGAAATGTTAAATGTCTTGGTTCATTGTGAACAGCCTTTTCTCACGAGATACTTATGGGACTGGAAAACTGAAAATGGCTTGTTCATGATGAACAATAAAACTTTTACTGTTATCACCCTTTTTTAATATTCACCGGCCAGGTTTCAACACAGAATGTCATCATCAAGGGTGATACTCCAAAAGTAGGCGAGTCTTTTTATTCCCATTGGATATGGGGGGCGGGGGGGTTGAAAGGGCAGGACTGCCAATGCATAGGGGGAATGCAGGAGGTCAAAATGAAGGAAACGGGTTGGCGGTGGGGGTGAGAGGATGAGGATAGGGTCTTGAGTCATACATCTTAAGCCGGATACAACTTACGTCACAAGAAAAGGAAACAAAGGGCCACAACAGAACAACACAACCGAGGAGCCAAGATAAGAAAACCAAATATACGTCGGCCGTGCCCCAAACAAGGTTGTCAAACAAGGACAGAATTACGTCACCAAATGAAAGCTCTAAAAGTTTAAAAACTAACAAATACAAAATTACAATTTTAACCCTTTGAGTACGGCATGACGTGATATCACGTCATGGTTGTCTTTACACTGGTGCTGATGACGTTATATCACGTCATGGTACATTGAGTATTCCAGCTTTCACTAGGGGGGGCTAGTGAAAGTTCCCTAGTGAAAGCTGGAACACTCACCTTACCCTTGACGTGATATCACGTCATCAGCTCCAAGTTAAAGACAACCATGACGTAATATCACGTCATGCCGCACTGTAAGGGTTAATAGAGGTGAATGCGAAATAAATGCTTGGCTGTTACAAGGAGTGTACTGAGAAGGACAAATCAAAATTTCATACTGCTCTGAAAAAACTAATTCAATTATTTTTCCATGAAATGTAAAAACTTAGGCGGACAAACCATGCCCCAGGTTAGAACCTTTAAGCAGTGGTTGCCATGGCAAGCGCCCTCTCCATCCAACTCAGTGGTTTCAATGGATTTGCACGAGCCTGAGGCCGGTAGGCGTGAATTGAGTTCTTTGGAATTGTTGACGTACTTCAGGTAAAGTTACTTTATTGTGAATTCCAGTTCTCAATTTCCCTATTATATGCTTGATCATAATCACGTAAGTGATTTTATTCCCGAAATTTTATGGATGCTTTGGAATGGATGGAAATCGTCAAACAGTCAAGCGACCTTTGCAACGAGCTATTTTTTCCGCACTACTCCCAACTCCTTTCTGAAATAATTTCCCTTCTCACAAGCCCCTAATCTATGTTCCCCTTGCTTCCCTCCCAAAAATTAGTTTGTTCTCCAAACCCCTTCCCTTCTTAGCGTAAGGTTACTGATAACAATCAATAACTGAAAGATGAATGATTGTACCTGAAGATGCAGCAAGCTGCGAAATGCGTTTTACGTTTACAATAAATAACTTTGGAAAAGTACGCTATGGGAAATGTGCGCTACCACGAAAACTGACCACCAGCATATCAAGCTAGGCTTTTTTGACCGAGAGATCGCCTCGAAGGGAGAAGAATTGCGATGACCCAATTCCCGGCGGAAGTTTTTTGTGGCAGTGCACCACCCTGGGCCATCAAAAAGCCTTAAGAGAGAAGGAGAAAAAAATAGCTTCGGTCCTATATTTGGACGCTTTCGTATTCCCAGATTCCGTGTCCATGTGTCTTTTTTTTTTAGAAGAGCATCTGTGGAACAAGCGGGATATGGGGTTTCCTGCCCTGCCTGGAGAATTCTTTTCGTTATATGGGCGGCATTTTTAAGGAAGTGGGCGCGCGGTACGGATAGAAGTCACGATTGCGGGAATTAGGGATGACACATCGACATGGAATTATCGGACAACTTGATGTTTTTTGGCCGGTAAATCGATATCATCGAGTAGTAAAATAATCCGATGAGAATTGAGTTAGTGGTGAGTAGTTTTATAAACATCGAAAAATCGACTACTCTATGTTTAGAGATGTGTATAGACATCGATGTATCGGACTACTTGATGTTTTTTGGCCGGTAAATCGACGACATCGAGTAGTAAAATAATCCGATTAGAATTGAGTTAGTGGTGAGTAGTTTTATAACCATCGAAAAATCGACTACTCTATGTTTAGAGATGTGTATAGACATCGATATATCGGACTACTTGATGTTTTTTGGCCGGTAAATCGATG
Organism: Ceriagrion tenellum; assembly: GCA_963169105.1. Lineage (NCBI taxonomy): Eukaryota > Metazoa > Arthropoda > Insecta > Odonata > Coenagrionidae > Ceriagrion > Ceriagrion tenellum. The sequence goes on along the minus strand of OY720642.1, from coordinate 84,670,237 downwards.
ACATCGAGTAGTAAAATAATCCGATTAGAATTGAGTTAGTGGTGAGTAGTTTTATAAACATCGAAAAATCGACTACTCTATGTTTAGAGATGCGTATCGACATCGATGTATCGGACTACGCGATGTTTTTTGGCCGGTAAATCGATGACATCGAGTAGTAAAATAATCCGATTAGAATTGAGTTAGTGGTGAGTAGTTTGATAAACATCGAAAAATCGACTACTCTATGTTTAGAGATGTGTATAGACATCGATATATCGGACTAGTCGATGTTTTTTGGTTAATACATCGAAAACATCGAGGAAAGATCTCTCTTCCTCGTCAATACATTGACTATGATCGTTTGGTACATTATAGGACGGCTCTATTCGTGTCGGATTCCTTTTTCGGGCGATCATACTAAGTCTTGAGCTGGATCAAGTATCGCGTGGTGCTTTACGCATTAAAGTGCCGCTTCAGAACTACTTATGAGTGTCTCGCTACGGAACTCAAGTTTCCACGTGTAGGTATAGCCGCCATTACACCTTCCTCATGACTTCCCACGTGCCGTGAAAAAAAAGAGGACAGCTCCATTGTGTCAAATAATGGAGCCAACCCTTTTGTATGTATGCACTGCGAAACGGGAAACCTTCGACTGTGTGGGCGGAAGGAAAATGTTAATAAAAGAAAAGACTTCGGGAGAGGGAAGTTAAACTGCCTCGTGCATCTGATAACTGCGCCTTCGCCACTCCGAAACCTCAAGCAGTGTGCTCGAATATTTTCCCGAATCGTTTATCCTTGGCATGGCACTCGGTCGTAACCCGGCGGGTGCAGAAACGGCTTGAAAATAAAAAAACGAACGAAAAAAATATCCAATTCCGGGCGCTTAGGAAGAATATGTACGCGCGAATATACCGCCATGCGCTCTCCAGTGTTAAACGAGTGTGCGAGAGAGACAGTCTGCATGTACTCTTTGTGTTTGCCCTTACGAGAGGAAGGAAGACGACGCGGCGATAAAATTTTTCACGAGTGACCGGAGTTTCCCGCTGAGCCGGCGCGCTCGTGTCTTTTTTTTTTCTTCAAGATTTTATTACGTATACTTTTCTGCTCGGGGAATATTTCCGTGATGGGTGGAATATAACCGCGGAGGAGGGCCTGGATAAAAAAGTTTTCGCGACTGCCCGACTTTAAAAAAAAATAAGCAAGTAACATTTTTAAAAAAATGAGGAGGCGAAACAGAGAAATAATTTGTCTCTCCCAGGCATTGTTTACTTTTTTCTGATCCTCACCCTACTCTTCAGAGCTGAGATCTTTTGGAATTTTTTCCTCTTCCTTTATTCTTCTTTCTCCCCAACAGCTGGTGATATCGTTATTTCAGAAGCAGAGCCCTATGTATCGTATTCTCAACACTGCTCTCTCTATGGGTAAAGTCGTCGCGTTCACTTCCGCCCCGGGAATTGGCGAATCGGCCATTTTCGGTTGCCGAACCTCGTTGAGCCTTATGGGGAAAAGGGCAGTTGTCTATAAGTTTGGACACTTGGCCAAGAAATTCAATAAATATGCAATATTTATTGAATTTCTTGGCGACAATCTCGTTAAACACAATCGCCCGAAAGTTATTAGAACATAACTCTTATAATTTTAGCAATAAATATTATGGAAAAAGATACGGAAATAACGAATTCATGACGCATCAGATAGGTTGACGATCCAATGCTGTGAATATTTGTCTCGTTAGGAAGAAGTCATAAGTTTCATCTATTTGTACCAGGGAGTTTAACCCATAATCGAAGACGCTGGGTCTTGGTGACCGCTTTGATTTTTGTCTTGCTATTAGCTGTTCAAGTAGAGCATTTTAATTTCTTAAGTAGTACGCCAGAAGAAAACGGACATAGTAGCCAAGACATACGGAAGAGAATAACGCTAGCTAAGGAGGCGTTTAGTAATAGAAGCTGATGGCGGGGACATTGGGTAAGGATGTGAAGAAGAGGCTGGTGAAAAGGTTGATATGCGAAGCGTAGCTCCGGCGAAGTAAAAGTTACATCAGGTGTTCCCCAGGGAAGCGTGATAGGCCGAATTTTATTTCTTCTGTACGTAAACGACTTGAATACAGTAGTAAAAAATAGCAAGCTCCGTCTTTTTGCCGATGATGCAGTAGTGTATAAGGAAATTAAAAATGAAGAGGACCGACAGTTTTTAGCTAAGGATTTAGATGCGATTGATGATTGGTGTGATAGATGGCAACTAGATTTAAATTTGAAGAAATGCGCGATTATGAATTTTTGGAAAAAGAATGGCTTTCCCCGGAATAATTATTGCATTAAAGAAAACAAAATATGTAACGTAGATTCAATTAAATACTTAGGCGTCACCATCACTGAAGACATGTCATGGGGGAAACACATCAGGGAAATAACTAGTGTAGCAAACCGTAGATTAGGATTCGTAAAAAGGGTTCTAAGCAAATGCGATGAGAGAGTACGAGAAAGAAGCTATTTTACATTTGTCAGGCCTCATTTAGAATATGCCGCTAGTATATGGGATCCGTACGAGGAAGGTTTGATGAAAGAATTAGAGCGTGTGCAAAGGAGATCCGCTAGGTTTTTTATAGGCCGTTGTGATAATTGTATAAGTGTTACGAGTTTAATAGAAGAACTAGGATGGGAAATACTAACAGAACGCAGGTTAAAATTTAGGTTAAACCTTTTAAGTAAATTCGAAACAGAGTTGTTCATTGATGACGTTAGATATATATTGAGAACCCCTGCGTATTATGCTAGGTTTGATCATATTAACAAGATTAGAGAGATAGATTGTCGTACCGATAGATTTAAAATGCTATTTTTCCCTCGTACTATAAGAGAGAACAATAGGCAGCGTAGCAAAGGGATAGGTAGGTGAAATATAGAGTAGTCTGTAGTTCATGATGAATGTAACAACAACCAATAATCCCTTCCTTATTATGTAGATACTAACCATCTAGCTCCATGTGACCCTATTATCTAGCATATCTCCCTTAAATAGGTATCCTACTTGCATGTCAATAGTGCATGTTTGGTGATCTTCACCCCCTACCACACACACTCGTGGTGGCTCGCAGGGTATCACGTAGATGTAGATGTAGATTTAGTGTTGTATGGGGCAGAAACGTGGACCCTCAGAAAGGAGGACGAGAATAGGCTGGATGAACTTGAGATGTGGGTGTGGAGAAGAATGGAGAGGGTGAGGAAGACGAAAGAGGAAGTGCTTGACATAGTGGGCGAGGAAAGGAAACTTCTGAGTGAAATCCGGAATAGGCAGGGTAGATGGGTGGAGGATGTCATAAGGGGCGATGAGTTGCTCAAGACTGTGATAGAGCGAAGGATGTTGGGCAAGCGGGGATACGGAAGAAAGAGAACAGGTTTCATGGATAGGATGAAGAAGGGTAGATCGCATTGCTGAGACGAAAAAGGTTATGCTAGAGATAGATAGGCCCATGAAAGTGCAGAAAACCGAGAGGAGTTTCTTTCACATTCAACAAAACCTACTTTAACTGGTAGAATACTTTTAAAAAATAGCCGTTCCCTGACACGAGAAGGGACGCTTCAAAAATCCATAACATTCATCCCGATTAAATCAGCACCCTGTGCATTGCAGAATGTGAATTACCATTTTAAAATGATACATTTTCCCAATTATGACATCCATTGGCGCTTTTGGCCGATCCATGCGAAATCTGTAAGTGGAACGTTATGGAATTATACCATCTTCCTTTACAGGGAACAGAAACAAAGGCTATTTTTTGGAATTTTTTACTGTTTTTATTGCTTATAAAATCAATGATATGTAGTTGCGAGTTGAATTTTTTAAATATCCTTTAAGCACTTTGGAAAAGTTCTCACGCTGTAAAAATTTGAAAACGAGTTTTTATTTTCGCTCTGTTGACTGGCCTCTCCCATCAGCTGTGTTACACTTTTTGCTCGCTAGCTGTAGGTAATTACCAAGCGTGTGGCTTTCCTCAGTATTTTCATTTATTTCGCGAATTATGTCATTCTTTGCAGGGTCCATAATGCTCGCGGTGAATTAGACCTGTGACCTAACGGTTGCAAATTTACATTCTAATTTCATTTTTTCGCCTGAGAATCTCTAATAGTTTTATAATTCATAGTTCCTTTTAACCCTTTATAGACGGAACTATGAAACATTAGCATGAAAAAAAACTGCCACTATATTAGTTTTTTTTGAAACTATTAATTTCAGAGCTCCACCAGGCACGCCATCGTCAGTGAATAGCGTCACGCATTCATCCATTCAAAGTGTTTGACGAACCGCCCAGAGAGACGCAACTTTCCACACGCTCAATCCGAAGCGTTACAATTCTGTCCAGCGCAGAAACTAAGTATGGAAAAGCCTCTCAGATAGCAGACATTTCAATGATAGTGAAACGCAACAAATTTGACTCGCTCATCCGTAGTTGGTTAAAGTTATATCTCTTTGAGTCTAGATCACAATCAGATGTTTCCATGATGGCCCATTAGCTCAGTTGGTTAGAGCGTCGTGCTAATAACGCGAAGGTCGTGGGTTCGATCCCCCCATGGGCCAAATTTTTTTTCTGAATTATTGTTGCCGAGGTGGCACAATTTGTACGATATCGGATATCTCTTCATCTTTCCACCCTGTTCCTCTATTATTTTGATGTAATTGTGTAATCTACATCTACATCTACGTAATACCCTGCGAGCCACCACGAGGGTGTGTGGCAAGGGGTGAAGATAACCAAACATGCACTATTGCCATAGAGCGTCGTGCTAATAACGCGAAGGTCGTGGGTTCGATCCCCCCATGGGCCAAATTTTTTTTCTGAATTATTGTTGCCGAGGTGGCACAATTTGTACGATATCGGATATCTCTTCATCTTTCCACCCTGTTCCTCTATTATTTTGATGTAATTGTGTAATCTACATCTACATCTACGTAATACCCTGCGAGCCACCACGAGGGTGTGTGGCAAGGGGTGAAGATAACCAAACATGCACTATTGCCATAGAGCGTCGTGCTAATAACGCGAAGGTCGTGGGTTCGATCCCCCCATGGGCCAAATTTTTTTTCTGAATTATTGTTGCCGAGGTGACACAATTTGTACGATATCGGATATCTCTTCATCTTTCCACCCTGTTCCTCTATTATTTTGATGTAATTGTGTAATCTACATCTACATCTACGTAATACCCTGCGAGCCACCACGAGGGTGTGTGGCAAGGGGTGAAGATAACCAAACATGCACTATTGCCATAGAGCGTCGTACTAATAACGCGAAGGTCGTGGGTTCGATCCCCCCATGGGCCAAATCTTTTTTTTCTGAATTATTGTTGCCGGGGTGACACAATTTGTACGATATCGGATATCTCTTCACCCTTCCACCCTGTTCCTTTATTCTTTTGATGTAATTACGTAATGATGATACGCAAAGCTATCCAGAAAATCGTCAGTAATTACGTACCTCTTAGTTTAGTTATTTCTTGTTCAGCATATAAATATGAATACCTAAAATGTGAAACTTTCATTTAAATGTCACATGGAAAAAACCTAATTGGATGCAGAAAAATCATTGCCATTTTTGGATTCAGCAGATGCAGTTAATGCAGAGCTGTGCAGTTGTTTCTCACGTGTTTACCCCGCGCACGCATCGATCGCCACGCGCGTGGGTTATCGGACCGCGTAATGGAAAGAGACTCTGATAAATAAAATCGACATGAAGACGATATTTCAGGAATTATTGCTGTCTGAACGAATAAACGGACGGTCGTTAACCGGCAAGAGATAAAGGCCGGGAAACGGGTGGCGAGTGCAGCGGATTGTCCCATTTAACTATTTTTAACGCGGAGACAAGTCCAACGTTCGTGCTTATTGCACGTGGGGACTTCATTGCTCCCATGCCGCCAAATCTTTATCCGGAAGTATTTGATTCTGAGTTGCGATGTGAGGGCATATGGACTTTTCGATATCAATGCGTATTTCTTCGTATCGAGAGTGATTTATTCTCATTGTCCAGGGCAGTGTTCGTGCTTATTGCAAATCGTCCCAGATTGCCCAGACAGCAAACGTAGATTCAAAATGTAAACAGCGAATGACTTTCTAGGGGGAGGACTCATTGTTGATTACGTAAATATATCTTTGTAATTGAAAATATTTAAAATGCGAAAGAACCCCAAAGGTTAGCTTCATGACTTACCTACTATTATATAACTTTAATCATTGTGACGATTCTCATACTTGATATGATGTAATAATGCACAAGTAATGTAATGGATGAATGTTTATGAAATCCACCAATGCCGATGGAACTTCAAACAGCGATGTAAGAACGCCATTATTGTCAAATTTGATTGATTTCCGTAATTACCATATAAATTGTTTACTTCCGTCATTCATTTGTTTTGGAAAATCCGGAAGAAATATGTGCGCAGAACGATGTCATGCGAGTGGCGAAACGATTCGAGATATCGCTTCACTCGCTGCTTCCGTAGAACTTCAACTTCTAAGTGTAAACCCGTCTTAATATGTGGGAGTTATTAATTTCTATGACTGTAGCCTCGCATGTATCTTTCAAGCAGGACATCGATCATAAATTGGGACAATTTATTTATTACATGATGAAAGGGGTAGTAATTACTAGATTATCGACTTACGTATCTAATTATTTCGAATACTGGACAGGATTCTGTTTTACTGCACGTAACATTTCGATTATGCTATAAAATCGAAAAATGTTCGGTAATATTTTAATCGAATGTAAGCGAGGGCGGATTATAGTCCAAGAAAGTGAATTCTTTCGTTGGAAAATTACTTTTTGTCACCAAAATTACATACATACATACATATCCATACAATCCATATCCATACATACATACATACAATCACGCCGTTCCCTTCCGGGGTAGGCACAGTCACAAAGTTTCACTAATACATACGTATTTGTGCACCTAATTCTGCTTCAATAATTACCTCCATACTGACATATCCTTGAAAACCTCTTTTGCCTCAGTTATCCCCATACACTGCTTCATACACGCCATCCTGTTTTTAGGACTCCCAATATTCCTCCTCCTAAGAATATCGGTGTGTCAGTACACCGCATATACCTCCTAGTGGTGGCTCGCGGGCAACGGTATGCTGACTGTCAAGGTAGCCCTTTCTGAAGGGATCCTAGCTTGAGTAGAATAGGGAGAGCGGGCCTAGGGTACTGCTATGCTTTGGTTTCTCTTGTGGCATACTGGCGAAATTGTGCCAAAACTGACCAGTAGAGCGCCGTAACCGTTTGCAGAGAAAGCTGCACGTGGTGCGGGTACTGCGAAGGCTGTAAACCTTGCCTGCTCTATTACAACTTACTCATAAGAGTCACAAAGTAGCCTCGGACGGCCGAAGCAGCGATGAGCGGTGGAAGCTGAATAAGGTTGGCCCATCAAGATAGAGTCACCAAAATTCGTGTTTTATAAGGGATTTTACTGTTGGAGAGATTTAAAATCTATCGGATCTGCAGTCTGTTTCTTTAATCTTGCGCCTGTGATCGTTTCTACCATAATAGTTCGACTCTGGCAAAACATATTGAACGTGCGAGTGTAAAGAAAGCAAATTGATAATTGTAAAGACAGGGCACATGGGAGATACTTATCAGACTAGGTAACCCGTGCGAAAATTTCGCTCTTTCAAGCTATCTGGGAATAAGTATGTTAAGGAAACAGTGTAATTGGGTTTTAAATAGAGAAGGTGTATCATATAGTACTTTATTTATACTTTTTTTCTTGCAAAAATATACAAAACATATGAATACGATACAGGCAAGAGAGTTTGGTACCAGTAGGAACAATCATGACGTCTGTTACTGAATAATGGCACGCAATTTACAAAACTTCTTTAAAGACAATAATAGAAGTAACAATGTTGTCGTCTGTAACTTGTTGGTTATGAGTTTCTTTGACACAAACATAAATATCACGGAAATTGCGAACTCTAGAAAGTGCTGCATACAACTGTCCATGCGAAAAAACGGGTTCTGGCAAGAACAATCCGGCTCTCTGAAGAGTCTGACCCTGTGCTTTATTAATTGTCATTGCAAAGGCCACTTTGATTGGGAATCGTTTTCTTGTCATTTTGAAAGGCATGGTCGGATCCGAAGGGGTGAGTTTAATTCTCGGAATTATGATTAATGTCAAATTAATGGGTAACTAGTGAAATTTGAGATTGAGATTGTATTTTTCGTCAGAAGCCGGTGATTCAACGTTTAAAATGATACCTCATTTATCACTGTAGGTGCAGTATTAAAGGAGCATATACGGAATGACAGCAAAAGACCTTTCTGTAATAATAGGTATATATGATGATGATGGGAGCCAGTTTTCTCGAGCTATCGGCTGTAACTTAATTTTTTGACTTTGCCAGCACCAAAAGGAACCGGCCTGATTGGTATGTATTAAATTTACATCTACATCTACTTACTGCCCTTGCGAGCCGCCGCATGGGCGTGTTGCAGGGGGTGCTAGGACCCCAGCCATCTAATGATGTAAGTAATACAAAGTTATCAAAGACTCGCAGGTATCACTCAGTAATGCCGTATTTTGATAAATAGACCCATTTTGTTCTAAAAAAGATTTCTCTGCTCATCCTTGTAGAGCATCTGTGTAGCTGTGTAAAATTAGCATCCAAAAGTCTTTTCCGTCACTAATGCTACACCATGAGATTTTTACGGCGTAAAATATGCATAACAGATTTAAAAAACCGGCATGAAATGCTGATTGTTTTTTGTCATGAGCCGAAAACTGGCGACCTCCTCGTTTCCAGTTAATTACAGGAGATGGTGGTAAAAATGAAAGGGGAAGTGCGCAAGTGCTGAAAAAATGGAGCTCATTGGACCCAAATTCGTGTATTCTCCATCGTCCCTCCCAGAGGGGATACTTTAAAACAGCCGCTCTGGGAATAAATGGCGTGGAAGCATTAAAAACGCATGAATTATGTCGCAGAGGGGGTGTATGCCCCCTCATTCCCTTCGGGATAAGAAGTGTGTTATGTCAAAACATGTCCACAATAAATCGTTGACTTTTCACGTTTCATTCGTTGGTCGTTCAATCCTAAGATTGGTGCACCCCTCCACCCTTCCCTGTCTAATGCTAGTTTTCTCACCTCCTGATATCTTTTCCTATGTGTTTTCCTCTTCATTTGGTCCACGAACTTATTCCTGGATCTACCTCCTGGAACTTTTCCCTCTATTTTACCTTCAATTATGTTCTTCACAAACCCATTGTGTCTCAAGGTGTGTCCAATCCGTCTGGTTTTTTTTCTTTTCTCTATGGTGTTCCGTATGGTCCTTTCCTCTTCTACTCTTCTGTACACTTCATCATTTCTTATTTTATCTGTCCATTTTATCTTCAGCATCCTCCTCGAGCACCAGGTTTCGAAGGCTGCTAGTCTTTTTTGGCCAGCTCTTCCAATGGCTTATGCTTCCGATCCATAGAGTGCCACGCCCCACACGAATGTTTTCACATAATGTTTCCTGATTTGTAGTCCTATCTTCTTTGAACACAGCAGTTGTCTTTTTTCCAATCTGTATGGTATTCTATAATTGCTTTATTTTCTCCGACCTTTCACGTATGGAAAACGATTCAAAGTCGACATTCGCTCTCGATAATCGATATCAACTTGCCTCAGAAATGTTTGAAAACTGTCATCGGGCCATAAATAAATTGATTTCATAATTTCCAGAATGAATGACTAATTTGATTTCATAATTTCCAGAATGAATGACTAATTTGATTTCATAATTTCCAGGGGTGATTAGAAATTCATTTTCGTGGAACTTTTAGTACCTTTCATTCAGAGCAGGCTAATGTCAACGCCGGGTTTCTTCGCGGGGCGGAACAGGATATCAAACTGTTCCACCAAGTAACGCTGGATTTGATCCCTTATGTCGGTTAAGGTTAAGGTCGGTTAAGGTTAAGGTGTGTCGGTCGGTTAAGGTCCATAGGAAGAGAGTGGAAATATTCCAGATTTTTATATAAGCAGGCCTGTATCTGTCGTTGGTTTGTGGTATTTACCATTACTTTTACGTAACGCATTATTTATCCTTTTACGCGATGTATAATATATTTTTTTACTTAGCGTATTATTATATATTCTTTTTTAAAATTTATTTATTTATTCATTTTTACTTATTCTCACAATCCCGACAACAGCTAAAAAAAGGCCCTGTACATCGAGTGATTAACATTAACATCACCCATGTCCTTTCTGAATTCTGAAAAACCACCCAGGCGGGACTCGAACCCGCCACCCCCGGACTGGCAAGCAAGGACCTAACCCCTCCGCGCCGCCACCGGTTCTGACTTTTGCGTATCGGGTTAAGTATTTTGCCAGAAATTTTATATATCCTGTTCTTTTGCCTTCTACTGCTGAAAATGTAGTTCCGTTCCGCCAAATTTCAATTCTTCGCTGTCAAATCCTGCATGTGATAAGCCACCTAGCATACATACTGATCTTCATATTGACCCATCGTCTTTTCCGATACCCTTCGTAGGGAGCTGCTCGAATTTGTGATCGCGGGAGGAATCTCAATGGGTAAAAAGAACCAAGAAAGACAATTATTTTGCATCATCTCTTCTTGCTGGAGGAGTCATGGCTGTAAATACTACTGTCCTGGAGTTTATTTCTTCTGTACTTCCCTCATGAGTTAGCCACAAGGGTTTCAGTCGCATTACCCTACACGTTTTCATTGAAGGATCTCAGGTTTTTCCGGCGTATCTGATGGATAAAGGTTTCTCGGGTTTTCCACCGGGTGAGCAGGTCCATGGGGCCCAACGTTTCGGAGAACGACTTGTCCTCCATCATCAGGGGGGTTTCAGCTTCCGCTTCGGCTTCCGTTTCGGAAGCTGAAACCCCCCTGATGATGGAGGACAAGTCGTTCTCCGAAACGTTGGGCCCCATGGACCTGCTCACCCGGTGGAAAACCAGAGAAACCTTTATCCACGTTTTCATTGCTTGGAAAACACATTTGGTGCTTCATTGTTATCAATCATCTCTTTAATTCGTACTGCGAGTACATTGCATTTGTGCCGTTGTTTCGAAATTCTCACATTGTGTCGCTTATTACAGAAAGCGCTTTTGAAATTGTTAGGTGTGAATTAACGCAACGCTGTTTGTCTTTCTGATAAGGACTGGTAAAGCACAGCGTGAGGAACAATTGTTCTCCAAGGCACGAATCCCTTTATAAATGCTAATTATACCTATTAAGGTGTATGGAGAGTGCTCTTTTTATGCTACCAATGCTAGAATCTGAAGCCAGTCCGCATTCTTTGTCGACCCTCATTTTCCTGTACCGCTTGCGTGCAAACGCTCTAATTTTGCAACTTTACAATGCTTTTACATCAATAAATTTCTATAAATCAGCATGCACTTACTCCTTTTATGTATCATTTCTCCGCCAAATAATAGTTTATTTATTAAAATTAATAATTATCCGCTTTTCCCCGTGAAAAGTATTATAGTATCGAGTAGAATCCATAGGACCATTCTTAGTAGAAATCAGCATGAACTTACCACTTTAATGCGCATTTTTCTAGCATGCCTTTTTTTAATTTATTTAAAATTATTATAATCCGCATTCCCAGTGACAACAATGGTAAAATGTAAGAGAATCTCTAGCACTAAGTTGACAGTGTATTTTTCAAGAGTTGCCTGCTTTAAATTTCTAACAGATGGTGGATATTCTTGCTTTACTTCCGCTAATTCGTCCATTCCGTCGCGCTATCCATAGGAAAAGTAAGGAGAGAGAAGTAATCAAACAATATGGTTGCTAGTTTGGTTGTCAGGCTTCAGTTTGATGGCAAAGTGCCTCCTCCATACACCTCAACGTATATACCGAAAAATATCTCTAGAATGGCAATTATAATACGTCACACAATCATATGTACGTGTTGTTCAACGACGGTGTATTCAACTGAGATTGCCTTTGACTGTTGAAAACCAAACTGTCCTAAGTAAACACCTTTATGCTTAAAGTTGGGCTCTACCCCGTGGACGTCAGCGCTTAGCGCTCGCATATAGGTACCTCTGGCATCGTATGCCCGGTACCTGTGAGGACAACTTGTTCCTTAAAGCCCCCATGAGATTCACAGTGGAAGAGGAGGCCTGGGTAGTTTAATTGGTTAGAGCACTTGGCGCGATATCGAGGGATCTGGGTTCCATTCCCGGTCCAGGCAAATGATTTTTCCACTGTGAGTTTCACAAAATTTAGTACGCCTAAAAAAAAAAAAGTTTCTCATAGAACTCGTCAGTCCCATGTGCAATTTGCTTAGCAAACACGCAGCGACAGTCAACTACGTTGGACTGTAACACAGCCGTTGAGGGAGCAGAAATGCCCGTTGATTTTCAACGGGAGGGATCACATTTTTAAAAATTATAGTCGTTCTGTCTATACAAAGGAGAATGTATCTTCCAAATGTATTATCTTAGTGTTTTTACTAAGTGTAAAATGCCCGTTTCGTCGCATAGGACATCTCACTGAAATGTTTCAATTTTAGACAGGAAATACATTAGTTTACAACTTACAAGGGGAGTGTCAGATAGCCGGGTCTCAGATTTGATTCAAACTTAGTAGTTGTACAGACCGCTGTATGTGGTTCATGAATAACCCCACATATAGGGTTATATAACCAATCGTTTAAGCAAAATAGGCCTTTAAAATTTTCAAAATTCCCTTCAGACGGGCCACCCACATAACTGACCAGCTGGACGGGTGGCTGACGTGCTCGTCTCCGGTCTAGAGACTCGGGTTCGATCCCAATACAGGGGTTAAGAATTATGCTTGAATTGTAAAAATATGAAGACAATATTATAAAAAAAAATATAGAAAATGGAAATCATGTACATGAAGGAATAATGGAAATACGTCGTGAAATGATAAGGAAGTGACATAATTAGAAGGCTGCCTTCGACCGAAAAAAGAGAATAAGCCTGACGTCGTGTATGCAAATGAAAAATTTGCCTCGCGCAAAAATAATATTTCGAGTAAAAATAAAAAATATTGAGCGCATTGTCGGATGCCGTTAAAGAAAAACTAAAAAAATAGCGGAAGAAACATACCCCGCATTGGGATCGAACCCGTGTCTCTAGACCGGAGAGGAGCACGTCAGCCACCCGTCCAGCTTGTCAGTTATGTGGGTGGCTCGTCTGAAGGGAATTTTGAAGTTTTTTAAAGGCCTTTTTATGTTTAAACTATTGGTTATATAACCCTATATGTGAGGTTATTCATGAACCACATATAGCGGTCTGTACAACTACTAAGTTTGAATCAAATCTGAGACCCGGCTATCTGACACTCCCCTTGTTAGTTTAAGTACTTAATTATTAATTTCAATCAAAGTTTGTTAAAGAAATGGCGCCTGAAGGCGGTAAAAATGATCTGCACGTCTATAATTTATGAGATCACTTTGACACGTTTGGGGTCGGATTGGTCAAACACACGTACATCACTGCATTTGCATGCATGAAAATCAAAATCAGGAACTGAAAACACCTCGCTGGGGAAAGTAATTATGTATTACTAGCCCCAAAAGGGTACGATAGATTTTATGCATAAGAATAACCGCGTTTATCGCTTAGGCATCATGAGTTCAATCGATATTTTTTCTTGGAGGCAATTCATTGAAACAACCAGCGTAATAATCAAGCGTAAGTAAACTTGGCCGGGAGATGTGAATGAAACATTCATTTGTCTCTTTATTTTTACCTCCTTAGAAACAGCACTTGCGGGAACTAGGTTAAATTTTATATTCCGCAAAAAATCCGCAATATGTTCCACTTCTTTTAAAAGAATGGGGTGAAGCTAAATCTGGGTGAGAGAGAGAGAGATTTTGAGGGAAAAATCTAAGTGCGCTCGCTTTCGCGGACGTGTAAAAATATTATGAAAAAAATTGAAGAACATGCAGGGCGAAGAATCGCATGGCGCCTGCCTGCCCTCTTCAGGATAAAAAAAATCCTTTAAAGCAGCCGGAGGAGAAGTAAGGGGGACATTATATATATAGAGTAGGGTCACGGGAGCGGCACTGGCGATGTTTTTAAGGGTACTTTTTTAAGGGTATGTGTGCAGCGCTGAACGGGAAACGCGAGAGGCTTGGAGAACCCTGAGGTGTGGGACTTAATATTTTATTCATTCTCTCACCTTTCAAGCCTCGGGGTGAGGAATCAAAAATAAAAAAATAAAACTTCAGGGTTGAAGGACGAAGTAAAAAAAAAAGAAATTAACGCGAGCGAAACGCCACCCGTGCGAAGATTTGGAGGGTGAGCTCGGATTCTTTCGCTATTCATTTATTTTCCCCATTTTTTTTGTTTCAACGAACGAGTTGCTAGGTAAAAATGTGCTCGATTGTCATACGGGTCCGCGAAATAGTTTCTGTTGACAGCAATGAGAGTGCACTACGCCAACAAAATGTCGCATAACAACAGGAAAATCAGCCACGTCGTTTATCCCTGCCCATTCCTTATGTAACATTGCATCGCACCTTACTTTAGATAAAATAAAATCGAAAACAGTAATATCGGATCGGATTATCAACATTACTTAGTTTTTATCGGACATTAACTCTGCTCCCCATATGTTTGAATTGCGTTGCCTACGAGTAGTCCGCAAGGATTAAAATGACTGGGCAATCCTTATAGTCTTGTCCTTTTAGCTGTCCGGCGGTTGAGTTTTTCAGCTAATGTCTTCTTGTGCCCGTCGTTTTCTAACACGGGCCCTTCGCCCTAGCGCCACCTCTTCAATGGTGGTTGGTCAATGTCTCGGTCCATGGCAGCTCTGGGGCGTTTCAACCTCTCCCAAGGGATAGAGAGGTCTGTTGCTGTCCAGGGCACGGACTTCTGGTTCCCCGTTTCTTTGTAGGCTGTCTTAAGAATTTTCTTGCCGGCTGAACCAGATGTTTTTCAAAGGGTTCGGGCCCCGTGAGGGCGCACGTGATGTCATTAGCGTATTTCCAACCCATGGCCAGGATTCTTCTGAGCACGGGCCTCTCAGCTACTGTTAGTGGTCGGAGTGATGATCTCGTTGCTGTACCGCTCCACGCAGGGGGATGGATATGCCAATATGATTTTGATGCCTAAAACTAGCGGAAAGCGTGTGTGCCCTAATACAGCGAAGTGGGCGGAGCACAAAAACGACTGGAAAGCTCCCTCAGCAGCGGTGCTGAAGTCCAAAGTTGTTGACGGTAGCTGCGTGGTTGCTGAGCAAATTACTCATGGGGCTTTCGTGTTTAACGAGTCACCATAAATCTGCATGGGATGATAATTAATTTTACGAGTCTTAAATTAAAGTCAGCGCGTCAGCGTGAATGCCGACTGTGGGAAGACTGGGCTGAATGTTGCTTTGTGGAATTCATGTGTACTTCAGTTTATTAACTTACACCACTGTCACGATCACCTCAAATCGCTTGAAATTTCAGGTATAGTTTCATTTTACCCTCAAATTAATGCCTTCTAATATCCAGCAATTAAAAATACTAATCAGTGGTTGTATGTATGTTCACCACAGTACCGGTATACTATCAAGTTTGTCTACTCGGGTGCTGGTCTGGCCTTGCCTTAATTTATCACTAAGTACTAAATTACACATGGGGCTTTTGTGTTTGAGTCAGCTTTATTCTAGGCGTGCCAGAAAACGTACCTTGATTTTGACTAATACTGTAAGGTAAAATTTCTTCTTTTGTACGGCGTAAAATTGTTTTGTAAAATTAAAACCAGTCCTTTTGTCGTTTAACGAAGGTATATATTTATTTAAAAACGAATAATTTAAAAAAATGTATATCTGAGGAGTATTTGCGGGACAAGCAGGATAACTAGGGTCAGGAATGAGCGGGTAATAAGTTAATGTGGTTTAAATGCTCCAGTAGTGGACGTGTATGAAAGGAGTGTGCTTCGTTGGTTTGGCCATGTTGAGAGAATGGATGAGAGTCGAATAACGAAACAGATATATGAGAGTAGAATGAATAATGGTGTGAGAGGTAGAGGTAGGCCGAGAAAGTTGTGGTTGAATGTGGTTGAGGAAATTCTTAGGAGGAGGAATATTAGGAGTTTTAAAAACAGGAGGGCGTGTATGAAACAGTGTATTGCGTTAAATGAGGCAAAAGAGGTTTGTAAGGATAGGTCAGTATGGAGGAAAGCATTGAAGCAGAGTTAGGTGTTCAATTATGAATTAATGAGGGAAACATTTTGATTGTGCCTACCCCGGAAGGGAATGGCGTGATGGGTATGTATGTATGTATTAATTTTTACGTTAAAATTCACTGCCTCTATGGTAGTTTGGTGGCAACCCTTCTGTTTCGTAAATCGCGCAATTGCGGGGTTTGGCAGGCTGCCGCTGGTAGGCGCAGGTTGACTGGTAAAGTGTGCTCACGAAAAATCTAGTTTGTCAGCGGCAGTGAGTGCTGTAAGCCGCTCGTGGCCACAAAACCTTTCACGAGTTCTCCCATAGTGTGTGTGCCCGTGAACACCCTTTCCCCCCTGTGTGCAAGTGAAAGGGTAGACGAGGAGTATTGATATGACGGATGTACCCACGCTTTGATCAGAATTGGTCCGAATTGACCCTCCATGGTGACGACTTCGATCCGGTAGTCCCTAATTCGATGACGTACTCCGGCAGACCGCACGGTGTCTACCTGTAAAAGGAGTCGGGGGATACCTAATCCCAATTTTTTGGGCACCGGTCTCCTCTGGTTCTCAACAGATGTGCGGTAAGTTTTCTCCAAAGCGAGACTGATGGGGACTCGTCTGACGTTGTTGGGGGAACCCAACAGACACGAGTACTGCGGGGAGGCGGAGGCCCATTGTTGTCCTTTTGACGTCAATCCGCCTCATGGTGTCGGCCTCGCAGGGGTTGTGGTTCGCTAACCTTCCCTTCCCATCCCATTTCCTTTTCCCACTACTTCCCATTAGGGGATAAGCGAAGGCTTGCAGACCCGGTGGGGGGTTTCTTAGACGACGCGGGAAGACCCGAATCACCTGTGTGCAAGTGAACTTTCCCGGCCACCAAAAAGAACGAAATCTTCAGCCATGCTGTACCAACATAAATAATTAGTTCTCAACATGGCCGCGAATGGCGCGACCGAGCTTGCCCACAGACATTTACAAATGCCTGTACCTATATCGAACGTCGGCAGAAGAAACCTAGTGTTTGAAATTTGAACTGAACCCTCAAAATCCGCTAATAATTACATATTTTTTAATAAATATAGTCAATATAGGCAAAATTGAAATGAAAAAATAAACGTTCATCCTGTAATTGCGGGCCTCATTAATGCCTTATATTCCAAAGACAAACTTCTTAAACAAAACTTCTTTTGGAGCGATCGCTTTTTCACCTCCGACCTTCTCTCTCTCTCTCAACAATTTCCCCTCAATCCCCACTTCCAATCAACTACCCCTTAACTCCATAACAAAAAAATAAACATTCAGCAATACATTTAAATAGTAAGGGAATTCTAAATAATTAATAATAAAGAAAAATAACCACCATATCATAATATCTTTTAATAGAGCATCATAATATATGAAATAAGAAGTCTTAAACGACATATGCTTGATGATGGGAAAAATACCAAACGCCACAATTCCCAGTGTTGCCATTTAACCATGTAACACAAATTTATGAAAATGTATCGATATTTTCTCTGGAGCGTCATATTCGGTTCCTCGATCACTTTTGTCGAGGAAATACTTGTTTCGCGCTCTCATTCTTGTGTTTTTGTGCCCAAAAATTGACTAACTATTGTTGTACTTGAGCATATTGTGACGTAAGACCTTTGTTAACTCAATTTATTCTTTATTCTCCAATGACACAATCTTTTAAACGTAACTTCTTTCTGAGCGATCACCTACACACCTTCGACCTTCTCTCTCAACAATTGTCAGCAATTCCCCCAATTTCAATCAACAATTGGTATGGATAGTTTCTATGGACACAATGGTCTAAAATTAAAGTGCATTCTTATAATTTATTTTGTTTGTGAATCCTCATTGTTATATCTCTGTTTTAGCACAGTTGAATTATTTTATTATTTTCCTCATGCAGTTCTATTTTTTGCGTCCTTAATGTACTTTGTTGATTTAATTTCATGAATGAAAACTTTTTTATATCTATTATGGATAGTGGTGACTCTTGCAAACGAATATGTGACTACCTGAACTTGAATATACGCCTTGCATTGCCCTTTGGTACCCTGAAATACGTAGATTTTTTTCGGCTAAAATTTTGTTGAAAATATGATTTCATTTTGGGGATTTTTCTATTCAAAATTCGGTTTCAAATTTTTTTTCATTTTTTGGGTCATTGCGCTTCAGTTTTTATGCAATTTTTTATAAATATTTCGCGGTAGATATATTCAGGAGCATGAACTGAACCCCCGAGGCGTCCTATACTTTGCAAACACGTGAGAAATATTGTACTAGTTACTCGGAAAAAAAATCGCAAGTGGGACGTGACCTAGTTCCTCGCCGCTGCATTTCGGGTCGGTCCCTGCGGGGAATCTCTCGAATGCAGTTTGAAAAGGATTCGCCCGCACCCTATATCCTGACCTGGGTGGGGAACTACTTCCCAGTTGCAACGGGAACATCGCTTCGTTTCCCCCGAATCGCGTCGTGTTACATTTTTTTTCCTTGTTGCGTTTTTCGTGCGCGCTCGTCGTTTGTTTTTATCGAACGCTGTGACATATCGTCATGGGAATGGGAAAACAAGATCCTTCCTCTCTGTCAACTTGAAATTCATTAACTTTTGAATACGTAAGTGGTGGCGTTTAAGACTTTTTCTCGCACTCAGATATTAAGCAGTTATCTGCGTTACGTATTGCTTTATAAATGAACTCATAAATGAACTTATAAATAAACGTAATCAACGTTACAATTGTCAGTACAGAAATTGATAATTCAATTATCTCGGGAGGTAACTGATGAAAAGAGCATACCTGCTTCCTTCATTCATTCATTGGTCGTTCAATCCTAAGATTGGTTGACTTCCAGCCAGCCACCCTTCCCATTCTAATGCTAGTTCCCTTACTTCCTGGTATCTCTTCCTACGTACCTTCCTCTTAATTTCGTCCTTGAACTTATTCCTGGGTCTTCCTCTGGGGAATTTTCTCCCAATTTTAACCTTCAATGACGTTCTTCACCAACCCATTGTGTCTCAGGGTGTGTCCAATCGATCTGGTTCTTCTTCATTTCTGTTTAGTGTTCCATGTGGTGCTCTCCTCTTCTTCTCTGCAGTAGACCTCATAATTTCTTATTCTTTCGTCCATTTTATATTCAGCACCCTCCTCTATCGTTAGGTTTCGAAGACTTTTAGCATCAGGTCAATGCACACATGAAGGAAAACAAAGATGAAGCAAAAATAATGATAATGTTTACTAAGAGAAGCCAATAAACCGGAGGGAGGAGGGTCGATAATCGTGATGAAAAAAACAGCTGAAGCAATTTAGCGCAGTTCTTACGCATAGTATCACGTTTAAAAAAACACACAATTTCATAGAAAAGTATTCTACAGCTAAAATAAGGTATTTTTGAAAGTCAAGAGAATCTCCCTCCCGTTTTCTCCGCTTCCAGGGTCCTATCTACCTCTAGTATCTCCTTTTTCACCTGAGCATGCGATCCGCCCTTCTTCATCCCTTCCATGAAACCTTTCCTTCTTCCTCTTCCCCGCTTTCCCTGCATACTTCCCTCAATCACACTCATGAGCAACCCATCCCTGAGTGGAATTGCCCCTTATTACTTTCTACAGTCATCCACCCTACCCATTCCTGTGTGGAACATTACTGAGTTGAGTTTTATGAATAATGAATAATTTCCCAGAAGTGAGGGCCATTGTTGTTAATATGATAAGGCCTGAAACATTAACTGGTAGAAAAAATATTTTGAATATTTTTTACTCACGGTAGAAAATAAAAAATGGACTCCCAGTAGATGGAGATTCTAATGAGGATCCTATCAAATATGGTGATAATTGGATCATAATCATTCCCATCGAGTCTCAAGAAATCATGTCCATTGGCGAAACATGTGATTTATAGTCCTTCGGTTATAATTTACTTCAAGGAAAATGTCTGAATTTTCTTAAACCTTCAAATTTAAAAAATAATCCCTCACCCAACTGGTCCCTCATGCCAATGACTTTTTATTCTTTCCATTTTGTAAGCATTCTACAGGTAAAGGTAGGTTTTATTGTGAGTCGGAGAATCTCCTCCTGGGTTTCCACACTTTCAGGGTCCTATACACCTCTAGTATTTCCTTTTTCATTTCGGCATACGATCTACCCTTCTTCATCCTGTTGTCTTCGAAAGTTGTCAGTTTTTCAAATGGTCCATGGCTTCCGATTCATGGAGTGCCACGCCCCACACGATTGTTTGCAATACTGCTTTCTGGTTTGTAGTCCTATCTTCTTTGAGCATTGCAGTTGTCTTTTTCCCATGAACGCCTTCTTACGATAGCTTGGACTATTTTCCGCTTGATGGCCGTTGTACGTATTCCGCACCATGTGATCGTGATTCCTTGTCCGAGGTGAAGGAACTGGGGAAATACTACCGCTTAAATTGTCATCTTTATAATCTTCATGATGCGCGTAATACGCGTAATGTGATTGCTGTCGAGGAAGGGACGACGAAATCTATGTATTATTATGGTTTCAAACATGTTTGGGAGAAGCCCCTAGTTGAACGCAGTGGTATTTTAAAGGCAAAAATGTTTATGGTTTATTCGGTGAGTAGACGTTTTACTTCAGTATGCAGTAGGCAACGCGTAAGTTTCGTAATCCAAAGGTCGTCGACCCTCACTCAGGGTATTTTTATTCCAAAGTTTAGTCTTACGCATTTCAATGAATTTTTTCTCGATTTTCTCAAGTGCTTGCGATTGTTGTCGACAGGTAACATTAAACGCGGTGGGGACTTGATAGTCAGGGGTCCTAATTTTAACCCTTAAGAGTGCCGGGGAGCTCTATCGCGCTCCTCCTGTCTCTCGCGATAGGTGCCAGGAGCGCGATAGCGCTCATCCTGCTATGTCTTTCTTAGATGCTGGTATTTCACTGATTGTTCACAGATGGCACCTAAATGCAGATTACTTAATGAAGCTTAAAGCAAAATTTCTACGGTAATTTTAGCATGGTACCTAGAAAATCGGTCGGCACTCAAAAGGGTTAAGTATTGCTTGCCTGTTTTCTACTGTGGGAAAGGTTATTTTTATTCTTTGAGGTCGCAAGTAAATGGTCGGGATTTTTTTTGGAAGTGACCCCCAATTTGGGAGTCACCATCTAATATTAAGTCGAGTACTTGGTGGACGTTTTCCCGGTGAACGTACTGACTTAACTAGCGCAGTACTTTGCGGAAGCTGAAGAATCATGGCCGATGGTAGTTCTTGTTTTCTTAGTTCTCAATGCTATATTTTATTTTTACGGTCTTATTTCATTATGATCCCGCTAGGTTAGGGATTTGTCCGCAAAATACTGCCGTCAGTCCGGAATCAGCATTTCTTTTTCGATATGAATTCCGATGACAAAACTGGAAACCCTAGTTTACGTGGATATGATATGTTTCGTACTCCCTATGGAATGGACCCTATTGGAGAGGAAGATTCGTTTTGCAAAAAGAAAAAGAACGGGAATCTTCAAAGGAGTCGAAAAAGTTCTTGCTCCAGTTATTTTGTAACAGTCAGTAACAGTAACAGATGACAAAACTGGAAACCCCAGTTTACGTTGATGTGACCGTTTCGTACTCCCTATGGAATGGACATTATTGGAGAGGAAGATTCGTTTTGCAAAAAAAAAGAACGGGAATCTTCAAAGGAGTCGAAAACGTTCTTGCTCCGGTTATTTTGTGACAGTTACCGTGCCTCCCCATCCTTGCAAGAGGCGCAATCAGGTCACAGGGGGACGTGCGCTGTGGTGTGCGTCGGTGGCCTATTTACGCCGCCCGGGAAATATAGGGCAGCCCCTCGAGGGAATGGAAGAAACTTGCTTCTATATCGAGACCGTCGTGGATCGAGACGAAGAATATTACCGAAAACAGATAATAGTAATTTTTAAAAATAGGAACTGTAAAATAAAATGGTGAAAAAATTAAATAAAATTTAAAAAAATATGATGAATGATGAATAAATAAGGAGATGATGAGAGCATAAAAAAGCTGCCCAAACGGTACCCTATATTAATAATAGTAATAATAATAATAATATGGATTTCGTCGTATCTATCTTCCCGGAAAACCTACGTGAGTAATATATGTTTTCTTAAGGTCGTGCGAGAGAGATAGTTCCCTAATCATAATAGAGACCATATTTGAATCATACCTTTTAATTTCATCAGCTGTAAGACACACGAGTCAATTTTGCATTATTAATAGTGTAATTATATAGTTTCACATGACGGAAATTTTAAGTAATCCAATGAAAATATCCAAATAAATCCTTAACTAATTTTTTTCACGCGGTACGTTTGAAACTCAATCAAAACAGAAGGTAAATTGTGATCCCGAAGAATTTGCTGCGGTGACGATATGATTAGTTTTAAAAAATAGTTGCGAAAATACATAAACTACACACTGTTGATTTTTTAGACGAGATCTAAGTGTAGGGAATGCCTCATTATTAATATATGGTCTCTCTGGAGTGCATACACGTACCATTTTCTATGTAAAATGGCTGGTATTTTCTGGCAAATGTCTCGGAAAGTAGTTTGGTAAGGGGTTGAATTTTTTATGTGAATGGAAGGGTGATATATTTTTCTTTAAAATGAGACAAAATTCATTGGTTTCTAGGTCAAATGATATTTCGCTTAAACTACCTTAAGAGTGTCCATTTTTCTTGAAGCGAAAATGACCAGGTTTTTTCTTACTATTCTCACCAATCACATCCTGTCATCTATGCATATAACTTTAACGCAATGTCGAATGGTCGAATGTTTTCCCACTTAATAGGGGACTACTTACGTTGACTAGCCAATTATAATGTCGAATTATTTATGTCGTGCACGAGGTCAAATACAACGCTAATTCTTCATGGTCTTTGTTTAACGTACGCGAGCTATTTTATTATTAAATGATTTACAATCGGAAATATCTGTCATGCGTATTACAAGGCTAGATGATCGCAGATTGTTATTTTTCCCAGTTTGGTCTAATGGTTAGCGCCACGGACTTATGATAAGAATGCCATTCGGCCGGGCAGTAATACATCTGGCTATCATCAACTTTGGATGGAAACACATTAAGGATGAAGGGGAGGATGGTTTTACAATAAAAAGGTCAGAAAAAAAATGACCATGAGCCACTCACATACCACCAAAGTGACATGCAACACGTTAACTGTGTTCTGTTCTTATGTATCACGAATCATTCTGACAACGACATGGTTGGCTTCAATTGAACATTCTCACCATGTCAGGATTACATAAAAAATAAATAAGATGGAAAATTTGGTACATAAAGTGTTAAACTACAAAACAATCAGCCAAGGTTTTGACAGTGAATGGTTTACAAGCTTTTTCAACACTTTGTTGCTGATTAAGCTTCCATTTAACCATTTGAGTGCTAGTCTTGCGTTCAGTCAATGCCGGGCAGCCGTTATTTTTTCCGTCTTCGTATGTACGGTACCTCGAGTACGGTACCTTTAGTGGAGCTCAGGCAGGCCCGGTTCTGTAACTGGGCAAAATGGGCACTTGCCCAGGGGCGCAAGGGTTTTGGGGCGTAAAGGGGGCGCAAGAGAAGATTACAAGTTAATTACCAGATGACAAAAGTGAGGTAGAAAAAGAAAATTAAACGCCGATAAGAGGTTAACACAACAGCAAACCAAAGTGTATTATTTTCGTCCGGCGTCAGGCGTCATGATGATATTCTCCGAGTCGTTTTGAAACACACCAGTTGTGAATTTCTCAAGAATTTCACAGCTGTCAAACTCTATTGAACAATTACATTCTAATCCAAATATATTTTCTGTGAAATATTTATATTAAATATATTTAAAATATTATTATAAATATATTTATAATAATATTTTAATTAAATACATATACACAGCAATAATAATAATCATATTTATGCTGTATAATAATATATACAGCATAAACATTATTACAAATATATTATATATATTTATAATAATATTTATGCTGTTTATATTTAAAATTTCCGTAAAGTGTCATTCTTTTTGTGGACTGAAGGAATAATGTTACTCTTAATGCACGAGGTAATGAAGTGTCTTTTGTCGCCGTCAAAATATTATAGACCTGAACTTTGTCATATTCCCCATGAACACTGAGCCTGGTTAATTTGTCATATTCCCCATGAACACTGAGCCTGGTTAATTATGTGTTTTTGGAAAGAAAATTTATGTAACTTTAAAATGAAATATGTTTCGGAGCGATCTCATTCGCCTCATTGATGCAAGTCTTAAAAAAAACGAATAAAATCACTCATAAAATCTCCCATCTTCACGACTTGGTCATTGTTACATCATTGTGGAACTACAATGGTTAATTAAAGAAAAGTAATACTTTAATCGCAAGTAGATTATATAAGCATTAAGCCGTCAACACCTTTTCAGCATCCGTCCATGGTCGCTGAACTGTTAATATGCGATTAAGTAAGAAATTGATTGGAGTCAACACTTTTTGTGCGAGAGTATTATAATTTAAACAGTGCCTCTTTAATGATATTCAGAAGAAAAAAATAGGCTGGACCGATTTTTTTCTAAAAGCAATTGAACGGGAGATATGAAGGGGACACTTCTCACATCGTCACGCCAGCAGAATGTATAGTCGTGTGACCTATATTCGCGCGGCGGAAAATATCGGGCGGGGTATTTTACATTTGTCTTTTCTCCTCCATTAGGCTGGAATCTTTCAAAAAGAGTCTTTAACTGTTCATTTGATGTCTGATGGTCAGAAATGGCTTAAATTGTTCAGGATGCGCCTTTATTTGGGGCATGTCCTATAACCCACCTTGATTTTTAACAGTTATCTCAAAGGAAACTTCTGCTAATGAATGGTGTACAATATTACAAGGCAAGGCAAAGGTCATTTAACGAAGATATATTGGTTTATAAATGACGAACTGAGAAAGAGACTAGCTAAATGTTATTCAAGGTGAGTTTTCATGTATAGATGTGAAGCGTGGACATTAGGTAAGAGGGAAAGGAATAGAATAGAAGCTTATGAAATGTGGGTGTGGAGAAGGATGGGAAAAGTAAGATGGGTAGGTAAGATGAGAAATGAGGAGGTTTTGAGCAAAGTAAAAGAAGGAAGATCGCTCCTAAAGGAAATAAGGAAAAGGAAAGGAAACTGGCTGGGCCATGTGATGAGAGGGAAAAGTATAATAACTGTGGCACTTGAGGGTTCAATTGAAGGAAAGAAAAAGAGAGGAAGGAGAAGAAATAAATTGGTGGATCAGGTGAAGAGCATCAGCTATGATGAAGCCAAGAAGGAAGCTCGGGACAGAAGCGGATGGAGACAGCAGTGGTGTACGGGACCTGCCAGCAGACAGAACACCAGATGATGAAATGACGAATGTTAATGATGAAATACATTCCCTTAATGGCAGTGCGATGACATCTCTTCTCATAACTTTTTTACTCAATCTCCGCCTTTTAATAATGTTCAAAAACTAGTACAGCATGCACTAGATATTGAGATACAATATGCAGTCTTTTCAGATTAACTCATCGGTATTATAGCACAAGTATTTAGGTTTAAATTACGGACTTCCGATATTCATCGGAGGTCATAGCGTCATATTGTGATGAATGTGGTGACGTTGCCAAGGGAAACTTCTGCTGCTCACTTTGTTTACCACATTTATGCCTGAATATTTAACCTATTTTTTCTACATCTCTCCCATTTTGCCCTCCTAAGATAATGGACAGTAAATGCATTATTTCGGTTCTGAGTTATTGCTCGCTTGAGTTTTCATCTTCAAGTTTTCCATTCTTCTTATTCTAACCCGTCTTCGAAGAGAGTACAGGCTTAAGTCGCCGCTTAGATTGTTAATGCGAGAAATACGGAATGAAGACGAATCGTGAGGGAACAAAAGTAAAGAGATTATCTGGGAGAAAGACATGTAATTATTAGTATCTGGCCTAGAAAACTGACATTTATGCTGTAGATACGGTGAAACTAGGACGTGATATCTGGAAAACCGCTACAGATAGGGTTGTTTCGTTAATTTTTTTTTTGAAATCCTCAAGGTTGAAAAGAACAAAATCAACTCCATCCTCAAAATGTGTAATTTTGTCAATTACCGTCTTTTGGCTCATCAGGACGGAATAGTTATGTCACTATCAAGGTATATGCATGCACAATTATTGCGAGCTTATTCATGAACATTTGCCAACCGGGGATGAATGGGGGAAAAGGGTGGAGGGTGGGGATGGAATGACATAAAGCTAGCTAGCGGAAGGTTGGTGAGCCAGGTGAGATTTTCTAACCGGAGAGTGGTAGTCATTGACGTGTATGGAGAGGGCACTACATCAAACATAACTGCTCGACGGAAAGGAAGAATTAGTGGATATAAGGCAAGATCACCAACCATCTGCTTGAAATTCAAGGCAGGTAACTCTTAAAACATATAATGTCTACCTATTTCTGTGTATTCTACTCTATTTTACCCTAGTTTTCATGAAGGATGCGGATTATTTTTAATTTAAATAAATAAATAAATGAAATACGTAAGGAGATCCACAAGAAAGAAGTAAGTGCATGCTGATTTCTACTAAGTTGTTGTGGGAATTCATGATAAAATTGCAAAATTTGAGCGTGCAATTACAACAATCACATGCAATTATTGTTATCTGACCTAAAAAACTGACATTAATAATGTAGATACGGTGAAAACAGGACGTGGTATCTGGAAAAACGCTACAGATACGGTTTTTAAAATTTTTTTTTAATCGTCAACGTTATAAAAGACCGAAATCAACTCTAACCTCAAAATGATGTTGTGATTTATATGCAGTATTTTTACTAGGTTACCGTATTTTGGCTCGGGAGGACAGTATTCTGTACCCCACCCTTTAATTTTTATCCCGTCTATGTGGAGGTTAGGTCGAGGAAATTCGATACTCACCATATTTGGGTCAAACGTGCTTGGATAGTTTTGCGCATGCGTGTGACCTATTTGCGAACTACGGTGAATACAGGGCATACGATTTCAAAGGGATTATTTTGCTGTGATGGAATTGAAACGGGTTCAGTTCCACAGGGATTTATAATTGGGTCACCATTCTTTCCAGTTTTGGCGGAGACTCTCCCGGGCTGGAGAATCTTTCCAGCACCTCCCCCAACTAGTAGGTAGTTGGCAAAATTATTCCACTTTGGGATCCGAAGCGATAAATTGAGTGGCAATATTTGAATAGAGTCATGGACTCTGTTTCTAGAATTTCCTGTTCCAACTTAAATAGTCAAATCACTAGCCGACCCGAGCGAATATTTCGCACAATATGCAGCTTCTTCCTGTTTCTGCCTTCTTTCTTCCTGTTCTTTTACCTGTTTATTCCCATGGACAATTATACCTTATTTATGTTTGTGCTAAAGTTACATAACGTTAGCGGTAAACGGTCACACTGATTGCATGTAGAATGTTAACAATCTAACTAAACGATGTGTCAATAGATGGCGCCTCCTACAGTATTATAAGCACGTAACCATAGCAAACATATTAATTGATTATATTGTCAACAGATGGCACTGTTAATTTTTGATCATGTTTATATTTCATTGAAAAAACTTTAATTTTAAACCATTTGTCTATTTTTCATCAATAGCGGTGTACATAAGCTTTAAAACGATGTTTTAATCATTAATTTTGATGAAGATGTATGGGAGTAGTGGCGCTACGACAAAAAAACACCTTTGAGAAATAATATCATGTACAATCACTATGTGCATTTCGTACTATTTTCATTTTAAACCTTTTTTTGAAGTTTAGAATAAAAAAATGTGTGGAGTCGATATACCTCGAGCGAGTAATCGACATGGAAAAATCGAAAATTTTAAGTCAAATTAATGGGTAAATAGTGAAATTTGAGATTGAGATTGTATTTTTCGTCAGAAGCCGGTGATTCAACGTTTAAAATGATACCTCATTTATCACTGTAGGTGCAGTATTAAAGGAGCATATACGGAATGACAGAAAAAGACCTTTCTGTAATAATATATATGATGCTTGTTGATTGTCTCCCGTTACGGAGGTTACGAGGATGTAATGTTTAGTTTCGAATAACTGCCATAACATAGGGAGGAACCATGCGCTTTGAAAACTGTTTTCTTAGGATATTGAAAATTTACTGTAACGAGTAAATTTAGGCATAGTGTTGCCATGTATATTTTTAAAAATTTCATGTGAATGCTCCTTGGGGTAAAATCTTTTACCACAGAGCGTTTATTCGATCATTTTTACCTCGTAGCGACGTAACGTAACAAAGCGCCAGTAATTACACAGACTCCAGCTTCCATAGCTATTCTGTAGGATTGTGTATCTTGATTTTTTTTAACACCCAGCAGGGAGGGTATAATTATCTTCAGGGTTAATACATTTAGTGATGTATATTAAATACCCAATTTTGGTGTAGTTAACTGAGGAAATTCGCCAACAAGATAAACAGAAGAAGTTTCCCCTGGCAACGTTGCAACATTCATCGAAACATGTCGGCTTATGTGGTCCGACGAAAACTGGAAGACTGCCATTTAAACCTGAATACACGCGTCGTATTATCGCTGGCCTAAGCTGGAAACAATGTATTAGGTAACTCAGTATTTTGTGCATGTTGTACAAGATTTTGAACAATTTTATTCGGGCGAAATATGAAATTTAAGAGTTATGTGAAGAGATGCCGTCGTACTGCTAATAACGCAATGCATATCAGCGTTAAGGTGTATCATTTTTAACCGATATATCTTCGTTAACATTTTGACTGCGGCATGACGTGATATCACGTCATGGTTGTCTTTACGCTGGTGCCAATGACGTTATATCACGTAAAGGGTAACGTGAGCGTTCCAGCTTTCACTAGGCGGCCTAGTAAAGTTCCCTAGTGAAAGCTAGAAATCCCACGGTACCCTTGACGTGATATCACGTCATCGCCACCAGCGTTGAGACAACCATGACGTGATATCACGTCATGCCGCACTCAAAGGGTTAAATGACCGATGACCTTGTTATTTTTTATAGCATCCTATGGTAGAAATCTTACTTTATATTTTAAGTTAAAAGTAAAGTAGATTATGTCTATAATAGAATTTTCTTCATAACTGGGAAGTACATCGATTTGCTGAAAGCGGAAGTAACTCTTGAAACTTATATTGCCTAATTATTGCTGTGAATTCTACTCTACTTTACCCTATTTTTAACCCTTTACCCTATTGTACAGGCGTTATAGATATTTATTTAATCGATAATAACATTATTAACCACAATGGAAAAATCTTAACCGATTCTTACTATGACCCCTGAATTCGAGACCCGTCAAACCCAGGCTACGCTCGTAAACGTGACGACAAACGTTTCAAGCTGATAGTTCAATATGCTTCCGTTTCTACTTCCATTAAAAAAGTGCTGCCCCCCGTAGGAACCCTGAATAATTCTTTCGTGTGGGATTACGCTATCAATCACTTAACGCTGCCAAATAATAAAAGACCCTCGTGGAATCGTTCCATCTCCCTTGACGAAATATTTAAAAGGATAGATGTTATCTTCCGGACAATGATGGAAAAGCGACCGAAAATACAATGGCCGCGGTGCAAGGGCGGTGCAGAAAAGCGGGTTACCGGTGACCCTGTCCTCGTCCCCTTTTTACGCTCGCGGAAACAAAAAAAAACCACTGTGAAATGCTTCTGGATTGGCCGTGAGCTCGAAAACGGGAATTAACACCGGGTGGTTAAGGGTGCTGTTCATCACGGCCGGAAGCGCTTCCTCAGGCCTTTTATTTGAGGGTTGGATTTCTGATTTAAGGTAGTGCGAGCGAGATAGCTCCCTAATCACAATAGAGACCATATTCGATATATACGTATTAATTTCTCCAGCTGTAGGACACAAGAATAAAATATTGCATTATTAATGGTGCAATAATATAGTTTTACATGACAAATTGCGAGTTACCAAATAAAAATATCTAAATAAGTTTTTAACTTAACTCATTTTTTTCACGCGGTTAGTTTGAAACTCTATAAAAACGGAAGGTTTATTGTGATCCTATAGAATTTACTCCGGTAACAATATGATTAATTTTCAAAAATAGTTGAGAAAACACACAAACTACACACTGTTGATTTTTTGAGGTGATGTAGGAAATGCCTCATATTTTTAATACAAGGTCTCTCTGGATTGCATACAATGACCTGGTATTTTTTGCCAATATCTTTGAAAGGAATGAGGCAAGGGGTTGAACTATTGGTGTCAATGGGAGAGTGATATATTTTTCTTTAGAGTGAGACCAGATTCATTGATTTCCAGGTAAAATGATATTTCGCTCTAACTGCCTCAATGCTCGTGATCTAATCTACCGCTGTAACTTCGGTTTTGCGTGGTGTTTTTTCACGTTTTGAATTCATTTTTACTTTAGCTACCCCGAATACAGATACAATCGGCCAGTTAAAATAGGGTGAATAACATCAACGAGAACACAAACGCCACAAGCCCTGGTTGGCAAAAATTCCGCCAGAAAATAGGTCACCTTGGAACTTAGGATACGCGAAAAATACGGAAGAGGAAAGATACGCACAAATGCACCGTTTACAGCCGACCATATGTTGGTGGGGGGTATGGAGGATTTAAACCGATCACTACAGGGGCCTTAAATCGTTCAGCAGGAGCCCTTAACTGCTATCTTCAGATCTTTTTTGGCCCGACGTTTTTTGTTCTTTTTTTTATAGTGGCAAAACGGCCGCTCTCAGAAACCTTAGCTACAATGTAATCGTTGGGAGAGAGAGGGGGTGCGAGCCAGTTGAACTTGAGACAGTGCGGGTGACGGTTGTTGTTCAACAGCAATTCGAAAAATCGGGTCCAAAAAGGCCCGAAGGTAGTGTGTACGTGACCAAAATCTACGATAACAGTTAAGGATTAAGACGACGGGGGTCTCCCTCAGTGATGGCGCACAGTCGCGAGGAATCTGACAGAAAACCCAAAAATCGTCTTTTAATTCGAGGCGAAAAACTCTTGTTAGTTCGCTTCCATGTTTCCTCCTCCTTTACACCGTCAAACGGCTGGTTGTCTTACAACCTGCACCACAAGGCCATGCGGCGCCTCGCTGGATTGAATGGGGCTGAAGGATCATTCATTGGTCGTTTAGATTGCTTGACTGCAGCCCTCCCCACTCCCCTATCTTATGCTAGTTCCCTCTCCTCCTGGTATCTCTTCCTATGTACCTTCCTCTTCATTTGGTCCATGAACTTGTTCCTGGGGTATCCTCTGGGGACTTTTCCCTCTATTTTACATTTAAATATGTTCTTCACACACCCATTGTGCCTCAGAGTGCGTACGATTCATCTGGTTTTTCTGGACTGTAAAGTGTTCCATATGATCCTCTTCTCTTCTAATCTCCTGTACACTTCATCATTTCTCATTTTCTCCTTTCATTTTATCTTCTTCATCCTCATATTCTATCGTTACGGACTATCAAAAAGAATTTCTGTGACAGGACCGGTAATTCTCCTGAAGATATTAGTGTCAGAACGTTTTGACAATTTTTGCGTTGTGTCCCGGTGATGGATTGTGATATTCAGCGAGCCTAAAGGGTTAACTGAAGAGAACAGCTGAGAAAATGCCTTTATTTATCATCTGCGTGAGTTGCTAATTTGTGAAACTCTACCGAAACAATTTCATCTCGATACTGGAGGAAAAAATTTAACATATTTTCGAAGATGAGAATTCCATATTTTGCTTTCATGAGACTGAGAACAGGAGGTTGAGGAAGTGAAGACTAAATAAGGGGAGTCGGAGAGTTTCAGGCTCGACAATTTAATATTTGATTAAAAGGAACGAGGTTGAATGAGGACCAGCATCAAATCTAATCGGTTTTATTCGGCGAAACTTTGAAATGGGGGACATCAACAATAATCATTTCAACCCTCCCTAAGAGGATTTGTAGGATAACAATTTGTAGAGTAGATGGATAAAGTTCTTAGTTGACGAACATAAAAGCGAAACTGGAAAGCTTCGTCGGAAAGCACTCGTTTGCCGTCATTGTTTAAACGGTGGACACTGCTGAACTCATTGTTCTCAGTACGGGGGAATCGTTATTTAAACTTTAAGTGGGGAAGATGCTTGCTCATTTAAATATCCACCCTTGCAATATCAAAGGCCACCTCTTATATCTGCACACCTGTATGTTCTTAAGTATATTTCCAGGATTTTAATCTAATAATGTATTCTACGTTAGTATATCGGGTTTCTGAAAATTTGTTTTGACTTCATCTGTGAATAGAATATTGTTTAAAAAATAATTTTAAAATCTACATCTCATCTACATTTACGAAATACCGTGCAAGCCACGTCTAGGGTGTGTGACCAGGCATGCAGCACTCATCCCAGTTTTAATCAGAACCGCGCACGTTCCCCCGGATGCCAGGCACAGGCCAAAAGCAGTCAGGACAACAGTGCGCGGTCAGACCAGAAACCAGGAGAGCGATACGTAGACTGACGTGCTACTATGCAGTACACTACTTAAGATACGACTACTGGTTAGCATTATAATTGCGATTGATATACAGTACCACAAGGTACTGAGTAATGCAAAAGCTGTTTTATACCGAAAATTGTATGCGGGGTGATTTGTCGATAATGATCGTTAGCGCAAGTAGTAAACCTACTTTACGCAGTGAGGGTGTGATTGGGTCTAAATTATTATCCACGCACTGATGGTGATTGCCATCTTAATATTTTCACAATGATTGCATATAAAGCCCATTGCGCTAATAGTAGTGAAATTATCGTATCGAACTTTCACATTTTACTGATTGTTGCTAACTTCTTATTCTACGAAGTACCGTGAAAGGCAGCAATAGTGTGTGTGGCACGGGGTGATTTTCACACGAGGCATGAAGCCCTCATCCTAGCTGAAATCCTAACCGCTCACGTTCCCCCGAAATGCCAGGCGAAGGCCAAAAACAGTAGTCGGGTCAACAGTGCGCGGTCAGACTAGAAACTAGGAGAGTGCCACGTACAAAAACATGCTCCCAGGCAAGTACACTGCTTAAGATACGACTACTTTTTATAATTAATGCTGCTCAAAAATAGTTCCACAAGGTTATCAATCATGCGAGAGCTGTATCATGCCAGAAATTGCATGCGAGGCTAGTAACTAATCTATATGTACTAATTTTGCAGCGTGTCAGTCATTCTGTATCCGTTTTGTTTCTTTCTCTGTCAATTTTTGAGCTAGAAGAGTGAGGTTTGGTGCGTTGAATGTGGAATCTCTGTCTTCATGATTTGGTAGAAGTTTTGGATTTTTATTGAGCGTGTAGCAGGGGGTGTTAGGTCACCAGACGTGCAAAGGTTTAAGATATTTGGAGATGAAATGGAGACATGAATTAAAAGGAGTGTATTCAGGTAGTTTAAATAAGATCCAAAAGAGCGGCTGCTTGGGCGTGTGGCAGGGGGTGTTTGGTCACCAGCCGTGCAAAGGTGTAAGTTATTTGGAGATGAAATTGATCATTTTTGGGTTGGGGTTGCAACAACCAGATGCTGGGAAACACAGTGGTAAGGGAGAAAGGCCAAAAGGGAGAGTGGGAGAGAGTAAAGGTTGAAACAAAAGAAACCCACAGTGCTCTCCTATTCAAATGGCTTTAAAAACAACAAAGGAGAACAGTGAATTTAAAAAAAAACATTTTTACCAAGGAGCTATTTTTAGACTAGGATTCTTACCCCTAGAGCCCCTGTGAGAGTACACTGCTCACGGAGTGAGCAGGCTAGCTCCCTGCTAGTATGTTAAGAAATTTAGCCCAAGATCAAAAACGTATTTTACCTAGTTGGGGTCAAAGTATCCTAGAACTGATCTATCTTGTACTTGCATGTATATGGGTAACTTCTCCTATAACGTCTGCGTTACGCTCAGGAAAAGCTTCCAGAATGTATTAATCGCCATGTAGGTTCAATTATTACCAATATGTAAGCCGCTAAATTGGCGATAGGCGGTTCATCACCTTTAGAAGATGAACCCGATATACCGACAGGCTATTCGTGCGAGAGAGGAGAAATATCCGGAAATACTTTCATAGGACATGGGTAGGAATGTGTCCCAGAGGGCAATGCGACTGGGATGAATTATAGGAGACCCTCGAGTGGGGAAGGATGGAATTCCGCAAGGTCGCGTCCTTCCGCCATTATTGTCGCCCCGCCCTCGTTTCCATTGTCCACCGGAGAGGAGAGGCGAGAGGCAAGATCCTTGGTAGCCACTGAGGTACCGCGGTTGGGAATCGAAAACTGAAGGAAAATGCGTGAATAGGAACCCTGAATCGCGCTAGTCCACTCATCGCCCCACAGTGGTCGAAAATCGGAAAAAAGTTGAAAAAATAAAGGTTTTTTCAAAATTTATATTCTGATAGCAGGCAGCTAATCTGCTCACTCCGTGAACAGAGGTGTGTACCCGCCCGAGAGCTATCTGCTCTGGGGCCCTAGGGGTAAGTGTCCTAGGCTAAAAATAGCTCCTAGGTGAAAATGTTTTTTTTCATTCACTGTTCTCCTTTGTTGTTTTTAAAGCCATTTAAATAGGAGAGGATTGTGGGTTTCTTTTTTTTCAACCTTTACACTCTTCCTTTCTCCTTTTTGGCCTTTCTCCCTTCTGGTTGTTGCAACCACAACCCAAAAATGATCAATTTCATCTCCAAATAACGTACACCTTTGCACGGCTGGTAACCTATCATCTCCTGCCACACGCCCAAGCAGCCGCTCTTTTGGATCTTATTTAAACTAACTAAAGACACTCCTTTTAATTCATGCTTTTTCTCCTTTTTCTCATTTCATCTCCAAATATCTTACACCTTTGCACGGCTGGTGACCTAACACCCCCTGCCACACGCCCAAGCTATAAAATCCAAAACTACTACCAAATCATGACGACAGAGATTCCACATTCAACGCACCAGACCTCACTCTTTTAGCTCAAAAATTGACAGAGAAAGAAACAAAACGGATACAGAATGACTGACACGCTACCAAATTAATATATATAGACTATTTTTGCACTGTAAAACAATAAACTAAGATTGAGGTATCACTTGTACTTATATTAACCTTTTTTATCGAATAAGTACCTTCTATGAGTACGCTCGGCTGCATTTGTAGAGCGCTTGTCGGCGTTAAACTTTTATTGAATTGATGTTAGTTACTGCAAAAATGGGTATAAAAATGTAATCATTTTGGGCATCATTTTTGTCAGCAAACTCTCCTCTTATTGTCTATGTAATGAAAAGTTGTGTGTTATCAAGTATGGAGGCGTTAGGTTTCTTTTTTGAAGGAGTATTAATCGTTGATAGAGTAAAGTTATACTCCGTTTTCCACGAGGGAGTTTATAAAGAGTTTCGCTGAGTGATTTCGGTGAAATTTAATGTCACAAACGCTTAGTACTTTTTTCCTAATTTTTTAGAATTCAGACCACTGTGCGCCCATTACGACGATGTGCTACCCCGAAATACAGTGTAAGTTGCTTCCACAGCGTGTGGCACGGGGTGCTAACCACAACAAGTAAGCAGTACTCGTCCCAGTTCTTATCGGAACCTCGCGACCAAGGCAACGTCGCTTGCTGCGATATATCGTATGCAGTGACTTTAGCGTCATCTACTTCAGCCGTATATTAAAAAAGATCTTTAAATAAGACGATAATAGGTTATTAATTTGTTAATAATTATTTTAATTGTTTATACTCAGTGAATTTGTTAACAAAAAACTATGTTATGATTTCGTTAGGAAAAAGTCACATGGCCTGCATGGTCCGTATCAAAATAACAAACATGGCGGCAAGTCGTGAATGTGAGAAGCGACCCGGGCGGCATTAATGCTCAGCCAGTTGGTGCAATAATTTTTCTGGCTGCAGATTAGACGAAAAAATTGCATTTTTCAACTTCCCGAGTGATTTAGAGAGGTAAGTACGGTGTGAATAAGATGGTTAGATGTTTTACAGTTATGACCGAAGCCTGCTCTTACTTTTGTATTGACATCTAATTAATTAATCTGGCCTATGGTCCGATCGTATGTCTGTGCGAGGATTTATGTGATTTTATGCCAAGTTTGAAAATAAATTCCACTTCATTGTTTCAAATGTTATGTTGAAGTTTTTGTAATAATGTAAATTGT
Organism: Ceriagrion tenellum; assembly: GCA_963169105.1. Lineage (NCBI taxonomy): Eukaryota > Metazoa > Arthropoda > Insecta > Odonata > Coenagrionidae > Ceriagrion > Ceriagrion tenellum. Next base: position 84,633,935 of record OY720642.1, on the reverse strand, counting down.
GTCTTCAGTATCATTATTAACAATAAGGTTTGTGTGAATTCCATTTGGTTTCTTTTCAGTGGAAATTATGTACCAAACCTAAGAAACAGTATCAAATATCAGGAGATCTCGTGAATTTTCATCATTTGGACCAATATCGGAAGAATGCAGAGGTCATGTTATAAGCTATCGCTCAAGGTTTCAGTGCTTCGGTTTAAATTTGGCGGGATTATCGTGGTTGGGAAGCTCCTGACCGCTAGAGTGCTCTCTTAGTAAAGCATTACCGTTGAGGGAAGGGGAGCGTCGCGGTCTTGCTCGCGACCTTCCCCAGCCAAAGAGTGAGGACAATAAAGCGGTCAAAAATGTTACATAGTGTTAGAAGCATGTTAGAAGAATTGGGGTGGAGTCCAATGCAAGGTAGAAGGAAAGTTAATAGGTTGTTGGGGATGTTTGAATGTTTTTCAAAGCATCCAACCTGGTTGGAATTAGAGAATAGGCTGGAACCACCAAATTTTGTGGGGAAAAGTGACCATCCGCTGAAAATCATATTAAGGAGGAGGCAAAACACGAATGCTGAGATATACTCCTTCTTAAATCGCGGGGTCTTTGAATGGAATCAATTTCCAGAAGACCCCACGATCCCATTACCAAGGAAATGTAAATATTTTCTATAAAATGTTTCTCATAAAAAATGGGAGGAGTGTTTGATGTTTTATGTAGGCATACGCATTTTCTTAAAAACTTTGTCATTATTATTAACTGCTAAACTAATGTTATATTGGCACCAGACAATGTCTAACTGCAATATTAATGTAATAAATAAAAGCACGGATCACATGGCTTAAATTTCGCCATTGAAATTTTTTTTGGGTGGCAAAATTTTGCAAAACTATTTCAATTTCAACAAAGGCGGGAAAAAAATCATATGAAATTTTTAAATCTGGACGAGGAGAGTGAAAAACGTACTCTGAGGCATTCTAAATATTACTTATTGGGGCTGAGGGGGGTAAGATTTGGATAACTGTTTTCAAGAAAGAAGGGAAATAATAAAATACAGTGATTCCTTGCAACGCGTCGTTTCAATTTTCGTCTAATTCGATGTTGCGTCCATGCTGACAAGGGTAGTTGGAAAATTTTTCCCCGTTAAATGCTAATAAAATAGAGCGTATGTGAATATGATTACATTTTTTGATAACCGAGATATAATCATCCTATCTGAAATAGCTATTTTTCCTGGATAAAGGTAAAAAAATGAATTTTGAAATTAGCGCCTTGATTTCTCGCGGGATTGAAGTGGTCACGAATATTTGGATTTATATATTTTTTAAAAATTTAATGTAAACTATCCTTGGGGTATAATCTCATCGGACAAAGCGTCAAACTGTAACAGAAGTAGTAATTATAATGACTCGATCCTCCATGGCAATTTCGGCAGGAACTGCTGAAAGATCTACTTCAAGGTCTTCCATTTTGGTCTTTATTCGATCGCGGAAAAAACGACGTTTTAAACCTTTCCGTGAAGGCTTCCGCGGAGTCTTTGTGGTGAAGAGAATGGTTTTCTGGGCGCTCCTCCCCGTTTATCCATTATTGTGGCCAATATTTCGCCAGCGTTCCAGCTGGCTTCTTCGGGTCGGCTGAAGTGCCGATGCAGGGTTTGGTTCGTCCTTAAATGTTACTCGTGTAGTAGTGAAACATGGGATCGTCAGGATATAAATTAGAGTAGACTTAACGCTGTGGGTTTGAGTTATCTCTCGAGTGTTTGCGGCAAAAGTAGGATGGATATGGTCCGAAATGAGTGGGTAATAAATGAAGGTGGGTTAGATGCTCAAGTAATGGGCATATATGAAAGGTTTGGCCATGTTGAGAGAATGGCTGAGAGTCGAATAACGAAACAGATATATGAGAGTGAAATGAATGGTGCGAGAGGTAGAGGTAGGCCGAGAAGGTTGTGGTTGAATGTGGTTGAGGAAATTCTCAGGAGGAGGAATATTAGGAGTCTTATAAACAGGAGGGCGTGTATGAAACAGTGTATGAAACAGTGTATGTGGGTAAATGAGGCAAAAGAGGTTTGCAAGGATAGGTCAGTATAAAGCAAACAATAAACGACCATTCCACGATCGTACATTACACGACCATTCCACTGTTCGACCATAATTGTCGCCTGCCCGTGATATGGAGTTCCGGGGGCCCGGCGAACTAACAAATCGGCGAGCTATTAGAAAAAAGGCAGTTAAAGGCAAAAGATTTTCACAACACATTAACTAAAAACAATTTTTTTTCTTTCCATTATGCCATTGCTTAACAGGGTGGTACTGGATGGTTTATTTGTTCTGCCAACTTTGCACACACGAACAGAATTTCCGTCTGAGACTAATTTAAGCACTGTCATAAGGGACTTAAAAAGACTTTATTACAAAATGAACGATAGAAACTCAATGAATACATGGCAAAGATTCTATTAAAACTCATTTAACATTTTTAATAAAGCGTAGACTCATTCTATGGATGGAGCAAAAAAGCATAAATTGAATTACCATAAACTTCCCTTAAATTCAGCTCTGTATATCGGAAAATAACTGTGCTATCGGAGACAAAAGTGTCGTTCGTTGCGAAATGATCTTTTATCTTTCCATTAGACATGATTTTGGAGTCATTTGAACAAATTCGGAAAATCGACTTTTGTCCGGAAAGTCTGGCTTTCTAGGCCAATGTGCGGCGTGATTGGTATGTACGTATGTATATTTGATGTTGCTCCGTTTTCGCGCCCTCGGCACGCCGTGGCAAGAGTTTAGCCGTCCGGTTGAAGATTAACGGGGTTTTCGCTATTTCTATTGCTTCACGTGTAACTCTAGGGAAATAGCGGGCTTCTCATGTCCATAAAGTGCTGTTGTCGAAATCAGTGTTATGTCTGGGCCTACTCCACTGATGCGACCGCCGACTGGCGGAGTAGTCTATTTTTCACGGCCATCTCATGCTCTTGAAGTCGACATTTCAATGCTCTTGAGGTCTGTCCGACGTTTTAAACCTGTCCGTTCTTATATCTACTCCCCTATTTTATTCCTATTCATACATACATACATACATACATACCGATCACGCCGTTCCCTTCCGGGGTAGGCACAGTCAAAATGTTTCACTCGTAAATCCATAATTGTACACCCAACTCTGCTTCAATAATTTCCTCTATTCTGACCTATCCTTGCAAACCTCTTTTGCCTCATTTACCCCCATACACTGTTTCATACACGCCATCCCGCTTTTAAGACTCCTAATATTCCTCCTCCTAAGAATTTCCTCAACCACATTCAACCACATTCAACCACAACTTTCTCGGCCTACCTCTACCTCTCACACCATTCATTCTATTCTCATATATCTGTTTCGTTATTCGACTCTCATTCATTCTCTCAACATGGCCAAACCAACGAAGCACACTCCTTTCATGCACCTCCATTACTGGAGCATTTAACCCACATTCATTCATGACCCACTCATTCCTGACCCTATCCATCCTACTTTAGCCTCAAATACTCCTCACATAACTCATACCCACGGCGTTCAGTCTACTTTTATGTCTATCCTGACGTACCTATGTTTCACTACCATAGAGCAAAGTTGGAAGAAGTACACTTTTGTACACTGCAAGTTTCGCTTCCTTAGACAAGCACTCATTCCTTGATATGCTCCACATGCTACCTACCACCTTCCCTCCGGCATTCGCACGTGTCTTTATCTCCTCATCTATTCTTCCATCATTCGCATACATCTTACCTAAGTACACGAAATCATCCACTTGTTCAATTACTTCACCATTCGCCCTCATCGTACAGTTATTCTCCCCATTCTCTTTATCAAAAACTATTTCTATTCATGAACTAAAGAAATATCCTTCCGGGTGACTCAGTACTGGGGATATTAGATTATCACGCAAGGATATTAACCACTAGGCTAGGAATCACTTTAACTAGATAGGATGTTTCTCTCTCACCTGAAAGTAAAATGGGATCGGGTTGGTGTGGTGGGTAGAGTACTGGCTAACAACACGGGAGGCCAGGGTTCAAATCCCTGGAGAGGAGGATGTTTTTCATAGGAAACCCGATCCCTACTTGAGTTTCTTGTGGAGGCCACTTCAAGCGCAGTACTCCGTCTGTCGGATGAGACGTTAAACCGTGGTCCCCTTGGCGTCTTCCGTTAAGAGCAGGCTGATGCCGACGCCGGGTTTCCATCCTCCCTTCCTCCCTTGCCCCCCCTCCCCTATGACGCAAATGACCTTAGTTGTCGGTTGCCTCCCCAAATATCCAATCCAATCCGGAAGGCAAAATTTATCCTCCCTTCGCTCCTCGCTGGTATTGGTGCAAAAATATTCACCACGTATACCAATCGAACTCAGATCAATATGATCTCGGACCGACCGATCTGAACATTCTAAGCCAGCCGACTCGGATCGCCTGGTTTCCCAATGTGAAATCCCTTGAAGTATCGATTTGAATCGGTTCGTGGCGATTTGAAATATCTCAGCCTGGCAAAGAAAGCGGGCCGATTTAGCCCGCTTCTCATATCGATCTCGCTAGCCCGTTGCGTTTACCATATAGAGCTAAACCAGCCAAATCGTTCTGAGTTCGATTGGTAAACGTAGTGATTAAGAAAATTGAGACCTCCAAAATAATCCCTCGCGGCTGCAGGCGGAGTGGACGTTCCCCTGGCGTTAGACATTAAAACGATAGAAGTCGCGGGAGGGTAACTAAGGGAGGGAAGAGGGGCGCTGGGGATTTGGCGTGTTGCGTGTTTGCATGCCTGGCGATGAGGAGTTCTCTCGTCGGAGTTCTGAGTGAGTCATTGGAGCGATTCCTGGCGGTGGCGACCGCTTTCTTGGAAGGAGCTGAAGGGGAGAAGAGGAAGGCCTTTTTTTGTTTTTAAATTGGCTCATCCCATCTCTGTCTCTCCGAATCTCTCCGTCCATCCTGCGAGTTACGGAGACCACCAAATATACGAGGGCAGTTTTTTTTTTGGTTAAAACCGATTTTCTGGGGCCACATCTCAGGTAGTCTCAAGTTGGGTGGGGCCAACCTCGCTGACGGTCCTAATCCCGAACCCTTCCTCCTGTTTTCATCGTACTCCCGATTATTGTACGAGTAAGTACACGTCAATTGAAAAAGATATACCCATTTACAATCACTGCAAACATACTCGCGGTACCAATGTGGCGATGATGTAGTCACGTATCCTTGCCTGCGAAAGAAATGGAAATTCTGAGAGGGATATGGACAGTGAGGAAATGGCCAAATCATGCCCGAAACTCATTCGAACTTCCCGCAACCACCCACCTACCGCTACGATGTTGCCATTTTTCCGGCAGTGGAATACCACGTTTTAAGCTATGTTCGCAGAATTGTTAATTTTCATCGTAGAACGACAATTAAAAGATGTACTTACTCGTACAATAATCGGGAGTACGATGAAAACAGGAGGAAGGGTTCGGGATTAGGACCGTCAGCGAGGTTGGCCCCACCCAACTTGAGACTACCTGAGATGTGGCCACAGAAAATCGGTTTTAACCGTTTTTTTTTCAACTTTCGATTGCTCAGCATAAACGCCAGACAAACGACAGGCGGGTGGTGTGCGCAGTCGGCTACTGCACATCACTCGCACTAGACGCTCTGCCACTGCCGAGTTCAAGTCGCCAATCTGTAATGAGCAGCAGTCACATAAACATGGCCGCCTAAATTCATTCTCCCGCCAAATGTGAATCGCGAAGCGTTTTTCGTTTCCTGCAAGCAGGAGGGAATAGTGCGCAGAAATTCATCGAGGAATGAGCCGAGTGTATTGAGGAAACTAAATGAGTAATGGTGTTGTGCGTGAATGGCGTCGAAACATTAAAGATGGCCGAACAGTCGTGCATGATTAAAGTGGTCAGGGATGCAAGTCTGTCGCTACAGACTTGCATCCCTGTTCAACGAGCTGACGAAGTGGTTGGAGAAAGCCATAGATTCACCATAATTGCTTTGTCTATAGAATTGCCGAAAGTTTCAAGATCTTCTCTGAACTCGATCGTTACAGAAAAATTAGGCTGCAAAAAACTTAGTGCTTGAAGTGGCAGGGAGGGTAGCGCTTCCAAACTAACAAGGAGCTTCAAGACAACGAAAAGACACATTTAAATTCATTGGCGGCGGCATTTTATGAAGAGGGTATTGTGAAGCTTCTCCGCAAGTGCGACAAATGCCTCAATCGTCCAGGTGATAATGTCGAAAAGAAACCATAAAAGTCCATAACTTTCAGTAATGAAATATTTTTTTATATATTCACTTGTCTTTTATTTATGGCCTATCGGAGGTTTATAAAAAAACTGCCCTCGTACTACAGTGAAATCCCTCTCTTGAGGACCAATCCTATCAAGCGACCACCCCTCTCAACGACCATTTTTCAGCGTAACCGTCGGTGTTCGCTTAATCCAGGTCTCACTCTGTGTGTACATCAAATTTAATGTGCATTGAAATTTCCCAAGAGTAACTATATTATGAGGAAATAAACGCCATCTGTTTAGGTTTAAAAAAAACCGTCGCTTCAAGAGTTCAGTAGAGTACGGTAGATCAGATCATAAAAATATATTAAGGGTAATAGATTGTAGAACAGAAAGGTTTAAAATGTCCTTTTTTACCACGATCGATAAGAAACCATAATGGTTGCGTTAAGACTTTAAAGTATGTTAAAGGAATAGAGCTCCTTGATGTAGTAATCAATGGTTACCTCGTCATCACTTATGACTATAGAAAACTAGGAAATTCTAGCTGATATTATAGCAGTGCACTATGTAAGGTTTTGTTTCTTCGGCACATCCGAATACATCGTTTATATTTTTTTGAACTGAAAGTTCTCAAAGCTACACCATTTTTTTCTGGTGAGGTACTCACACGCGAACTTGGAGGATTTGCTCCATCAGCGTTGCCTTTCTGAGAATGATGCTAAGTTCGCTGAAATTTACTTTCTCCGAATCTGCGAGAGAAAAACAGATTCTTATCTGTGGAGTTTTTTTTATGGCACGTTGATCTAATAGTTCAATCTGTTGCCTCAACGTAAAAAATAACGCCCCCGGGTGGGCTCGAACCACCAACCTTTCGGTTAACAGCCGAACGCGCTAGCCGATTGCGCCACGGAGGCTGTGATAAAGAATGGATTCAATGCTAGAAATTATCTGCGAGTGAACCATGTAACTATAATGGCTGACATCACGTCAACGAGTCACGTCTATGACGAGGGTCTAATGGCGTTCAAGCGATGACGTCGGCCTCACTTATTAAGCTGGTGACGCTGCGTGTCGGAGGGGAGCAAGAATTAGTTCTCGGTAATCTGGTTGTCCTTCGTAAACGAGAATACGCAATGGAAATCACTGACACATTTTTTCATAACACGGTCATAAACAAGGCTACCATGCATCCATTCCATGCATCAAATTGACTAACAGGAACCGTGGAGACTATCAACCTCAACAAACGAATTTCAAGTAGGCAAACAAATATGTGGACCCCAGAAGTCAAGGGGTCTAAGTGACATTTTTGAAAAAAATAAGTTAGGTACAGGAATGGAATATGAAAGGTGGTAAAGGCGATTTATTTTAGGTGGTAAAGGGATCCAAGTGATTTTCTTGACAGATGCTGCTATCTAAGGTAATGCCTTTTAACTACTTAGTAGGTTGTACCAAACATTTTCAACTTTGACTTAAGTTTTCTCTAAACAATGGTTTTGTTACTTAGACCCCTTGACTTCTGGGGTCCTCATATATGCTCTCTGTTCGCTAGATCTATATGTTAATCGAGTGTATGAAGGAGTATATGTTACATAAAATATTATAGAATCAGCAGTTAGAATGGAGTACCCGTACTTTGACCTGTCTCTTGTATTGGGGTGAATTCATCCAACATTAGGCGTATACGTTGAAGGATCAGAGGGAGAGGCCTTTTAATTTATAGTACTTATGTATACATTTCGAGTAATGATAATGGTATTAGTTTTAAGAGAAGTTTTGAGAGCTCTTGACATGAATTTTTGCGTGAAGCGGTACCCCGTTTCATAGTCTTTATTGCGAAAATATGTGAAAAAATTTATATGCTTCTTGGAAATTGTAATGGCCCGTGTCCAATCACGTTCAGTTTTTATTAACGAGTGGTAAAAAATCATCATTATGAAATATGTGATACCACAATGAAATTGAGTGAGTGTATTACATTTTAAAGAAGTGTAAAATTATGAAATCATATTAATAATAATATTTTATTACTCCGACACAGAATGCTCACAACATGATGCATTTAGTTTAATCGGGGAGTAACTTTAGGTAGCCATGAAGAAAAACCTGAATTAAGGCTACCATCACTTACAGAACGGGTTATGCACACACAAAAAATAAATACAGCATTTTGAAATCACAGTACGTGTATCAAATAAATTACAGTTATGAGAGAGCATCCTCTAGACTTTGTTTAGTAAACGACCAAGTTTTTCATTATATTTTTCATTGTTGTGTTTAGAATTTTTTAATCAAAAGATGAAACGGGTAATAAATTATACACTTTAGGTCCTATGGTACAAGAAAAATTGGTTGAATAACGTCAGGTTCGGCTTGAGTAAGTAAAAACTTTACGTAGGGGGTATGGAGAAATATTGTAAGATAATATATCGTGGGGATTACACACACAGAACATTTGTGGCGCAGAATTTAAGAAACTAGGTTTTATTGAACGTATAATAGGAAGTTCCTGGGATAAAAATGTCACAGAGAGATGCTACGTCGCTCTGGTTAGGCCACATCTCGAATACGATGCGAGTATTTGGGACCCTGGTCAAATAGATTTGATCAAAAACATTAATAAAATACAAAAGAAAGCAGCGCGCTTCGTTAAAAATTGCTTCGAGCGTACATATAGTGTCTCACAACCTTTAGAGGGATTAAGGTGGGAGCTCCTAGAGACGTTAAAGGCGTTCTAGGCTTAGGTTGCTTGATAAATTCGGAACTGATATTTTCCAGAGGTACATGGAGAATATTATTATGACTCCTCACAACATCTCTAGGTCTGACAGATGCGACAATATAAGAGAGATACACTGCCGAACAGATGCAAAAACTCGTTCTTTCCGCGAAAAATAAACGACCACAATAAATACTGAGCTCCTCTAAATACACTTCCATAATAAATGTTACCATTCCATCTCCAAAACTTAAACCTTTACACGGCTGGTGACCTGACACCCCCTGCCTCACGCTCATGCGGCGGCTCGCAGGGTATTTTGTAGATGTAGATAATAACCTAGTATATCCATTACTTATGGAAAACTTTATACATAGACAGATGTCTGGGTGGGAGAAATCCAAGGCAGCAAAATAGAGGAAAGGGACTTTCGTAGCGACTCTTTTCCCTCGAAATTATGCATGCACTTGATCGCCTTTTGTCGGAATTTAGTGCTGAAAAATTACTCATACAAAGCAAAGCATCGAGATTACCCTTAGTGAATTCCACCTTTACTCCAGCTGTTTAGCAATTGAAAATAAAAGGTGCTGTGATGGCATTCGACGGTCGGTAACTCCATCATGGGCACAATTATGGTAGAAATACGTTTTAATACATGGAAAACTGCAAACGTTGCAAACGTACTATTGTAATTGCATTTGTAGAATGTACATGACAAAATGACGTTATCTGTTTATTTTAATGAACAAGTTTAAAGTTTTAATACCGATTTGATTCTCATGTTTTATTCGAAAATTATAAAACTTTAAATTTTTAAGTAATCTTAACCATATTGTGTGTTGATATAAATATATCTACATTGAAACTTCTCATGAGGAACCACTCCTATCACGCGACCATCCCTCTCAACGACAATTTTTCTGCGGAACCGTCGGTGGTTGCGCAATTCAGGTTTCACTGCCTGTGCACATGAAATTAATGTGCATGGAAATTACCCAGGGGCGACTAAATTATGAAGAAATAAAACGCCTTTCGTTTAGGTTTTTAAAAAACCGTCGCTTCAAGAGTTCAGCAGAGTACGAGAGATCAGGTCATTAAAATAAAATAAGGGAAATAAATTGTAGAACAGAAAGGTTTTAAGTGTGATTTTTTTCCCGCGATCGACAAGAGACCATAATGGCTGCGTTTAGACTTTGATGTAGGCTAGTTGAAAGGTAGTGTAGCTGATTCATTCATACGCCCCATAATGCATGTTTCTCAATGCTAGTACCTTTTTTTGCATGTTTCGTGCATGGCTCTTGTGTCACTTATATATAGTTTCATTATAGAATATTTTGGTTGTTTTTCTAGCTTTTGTAGTAGACCGATTGTGTGGTGCTTGTTAAGACGTAAGTCTTTACCGGCGAATGCTTAGAATGCATAGCTCTCGGTTTTGCAACCGGTTGATGGTGGTCTGTGGCACCGACGTTTCGAAGGCGTAGTCTGTTTCTGTATAAACATTTATATGTGTATACACATATAAATGTTTATACAGAAAGAAAGTGGATAGGAACACCAAAAATAAACAAACACAGTGGTGGTGTGAAGATGGAAAGATGGCCGATTCCAAGCAGAAAAAATTCGACTTGACCGGGTATCGAACCACGGACCTTTGGATCGCCGCTCTCGTGGGTCATGCCTTGGGGAGTGTTTGTTCCTATAAACCCCCCGCCGATTCCAGTGGATTCTTATTCTTAACTTATTCTGGGCCATCTTTTTTTCTACCACGTAAATTCCATTTGACAAATACATAAAATTTGCTCAGGCTCTCTCTCGTTTGTCCTACGACATACGTGACCATACCACACAAGAATTTTTTAAAATGTCTTTCCTGTCAGTAAACTCTTCGCGATTGAAGGAAAATTGAGTGTATAATATCCGCCTTGAAGCACAATTTTTAGGACGATTATAGCAATCACATCGCTTTGAGATATACATTTACATATTTTTCTTCCGTTAACGGCCCCCAAAAAGTCCCATGACTAAACGGAGCTATGCTTTCACCAAAAAGCATCCTCGAACTCAAAGATTATAAAATATTCGAGCTTTCTCAGCAAAGAACAGAATACCACAATTATCTATGTCACCGACTATTTTGTGGGTGATATCCATTATATTTCTTATTCTCTCATTGTTAATTTTTTCCTGTCTTGATATCCCCGCATATTTCTCCCGTTATCCAACTCTGTAACAAATAGTATTTGTTTTGTTTTCCCCACACATTATATAAGTTAAATATGATAATAGGGTTTATAGCGAGTCTAATGAAGCCGCAGTCCTCCACTTTTAAGTGACTTTACGGTCCTTTATGGAGAACAATTTCCTTTATGAATATCCATGATGGCGGAGGTGCTGTGATGACAGATTGCCTTGGGGAAATTAACGTAGCTCTATGTATTATACTATCTTTACCTCTATAAATCTTCCAACATGCAAATTTATTCCTTGCAATAACTTCCTATAATTTAGTGCGGTGTGTTAAATTGTTGTTCTAGTCGCCGAGAGGTGAGCACGCGGGGAGTAAGTTTGGCAACACAGGATAATCCCGAAGGCTCATTGACTGACTATAAAATGTCGAACACCGTATAGTTAAGTAAGTAAAATACAGCTGCTTTGAAGTAATACATATTAAGTGGCAATATGCTGCTCTATTGTAGGTCTCAATTTTTAAAACAGTTGTATATGCATTTGTTAGCCGCTGGGAGCGATAGGTGTTTAAAGTAGTTTGAGGGAGATAGTTCCCTAGTCATAATAGAGACCATATTAGAATTGTTCGTTTTAAATTCACCAGCTGCAGGACATATGAATTAAATATTGCATTTTTATTGGTGCGATTATATAGTTATTTTATGACGCAATTATCAATAATTGAATGAAAATATCTAAATAAGTCTTTAACTTGACTCATTTTTTTCGCGCGGCTCGTTTTTTAAGTCATTCGATGTGGAAGATGTTTTGTGGTCCTGAAGAATTGTTTTCGGTAATCTGATAATTTTTCAAAAATAGTTGAGAAAAAATTCAAAGTACGCACTGTTCATTTTTAGACGAGATGTAGGTGTTAGAAATTCCTCTGTTTTTAAACGAGGTTTCTCTGAAGTGCATACCTGTAACATTTCCCACAAAAAAGAACGCATAGTTTGGCAAATATCTCAGTAAGTTATGCGGTAAGGGGTTGATATTTTTGGTGTCACTGAAAGGGTGAGATATTTTTCGTTTATAAGAGACCAAATGCGTTGATTTCTAGGTGAAATGATATTTCGCTCAAACTACCTTAAGGGGGTTGTATACCTCGGCGGAAAACGCTCCTTTAGTTCTAGCATATGCCGCAGCCCAGGAGAGATATTCACCTTCCCCTCCATTCCCCGACCCAGGGTCGTTCGATTCGATATATTTGTATCTATATCGATATGTGACATTGCAACCATTTCCACCAAACGGACGCCATTATTGTGATTACTGAGCATTTACTGCCGCAATACACCGAAGGAAGTCAGCGAATTTGCAGGGCTAGTCATCATTTCGAGCACAAATTCACTGCTGAATCTGCAAATAAGTCAATAGTGGGTCGTTCGATTCGATATATTTGTATCTATATCTATATGTGACATCGCAACCATTTCCACCAAACGGACGCCATTATTATGATTACTGAGCATTTACTGCCGCATCACACCCAAGGAAGTCAGCGAATTTGCAGGGCTAGTCATCATTTCGAGCACAAATTCACTGCTGAATCTACAAATAAGTTGGATTAACTATGTATGTTTATGGAAAATAACCGCAAATAAGTACGTTAATGGCGGACTTGCTTACGTTGCCAAGACCTAGGGCGTTATGTTTGAACAGCTCAGGATAATCTGCGAAAACTAAGGAGTCACGTGGTACAACAACGAATGATTCGATATTTTCGATTCGAGTTTTACATACTCTATTGGGTAATCTAAGCGTCTGATTTTTTGTTAATTGTGACATTAATGAGTATATGAAAAGAGATTAACAATATTATCACGAGAAAATCTAGATTGGGAAGGCCGTGTGATATTTTTGTGAGTTATTCAAATACTCCAAAATCTCGAACTCTATGTTGTTGTACCACGTGACTCCTTAGGTGCGTGATCGGAATTTTCTCGAGCGGTTGAAATCGGCACCCTGTATCGAAGGAAGAATACAATCGATATTGAACGACCTTGTCCCCGACCCGGACAACCGCGCCACTCTTGGCTCTGCTTTGGATGGGCTCACGAGGATGCTCACTGTGATTGTATAATAAATAATTTTCAAAATTTTAACGATCTTCCACGGAGACAAAGGATTCCAATTTGCAATGAGTGCAAAGATTTTTTTTCAAACTATACGTCGTACGCGTAATGGCGGTCACACCTGATTTTCGACAAATTCACGTGTATACCACGGTGAAAATAGTTATGCAGAAAGCAACAATCGAAGAGATGCGACTCGTGAAGCGCGAACGTATTTACTTTAAGCGTCAAGGTAGAGTCGTAAATGAAAAGCGCGCAGACGTTTGCGGAAGCATTTTCGGGCGAGGTATACAGCCCACTCAAAAACGTATATTCCCGCACTTCTTTTTGTTGCGTATACACACCCATCAATAGAAATGGGTAATTTTCACTTAAGTTTAAATTACCGCGGTAAATTTGGGTAATTTTCGACAATTACCGTAATTTACCGCGGTTTTCCGTAATATTCCGGGATTGTTCAATATTCTGCAATTTATAGCCAATAGACAGTTTCAAAGGAAAGTTTATCAAAATAGCAATGGGTTTTACGAAATTTAGACCGTTACTATTACCGTAATATTGTATTAGAAATAGAGAAACCTTAAAAACAAATACGGTAGCACACGCGCAATTCGGAGTTCTTTTTTTAATGAGTAATTGTATGAGCATTTTCGTCCAAACCGATAAAAACGGCATTTTGAGCATTACTATTGTTAAATTAATGTATTAGAAATCCACAACGTTTACAAACAATTTTGCTCACGAGAATGTCGGCATTCTTTTTTTTCTGGCATGAGAAATTTTCGTTCAAATCAATAAGAACGGAATTTAGAGCATTACTTATCATCATCTGGTGTTCCTCATGCTGGCAGGTCCCGTACACCACTGCTGTCTCCATCCGCTTCTGTCCCGAGCTTCCTTCTTTGGTTCTTCATAGCTGATGTTCTTCACCTGATCCACCTGTTTAATTCTTCTCCTTCCTCTCTTTTTCTCTCCTTCAATCGAACCCTCAAGTGTACATTTCATAAGCTTCTATTCTATTCCTTTCCGTCTTACCTAATGTCCACGCTTCATATCCATACATGAAAACGCTCCATGAGTAACACTTAGCTAGTCTCTTTCCCAACCCCAGATCCAGGGTTTACTGCATAGCAAGTTTTTCTTTTGGCTGAAGGCCTCATTTGCCATTGCTTTCCTTGCTTTTATTTCTGCAATACTTCTCCAGTCGTCTGTTACCATCGTTCCTAGGTACCGGTAGCTTTTCACTTTTCCTATTAAACTTTCATTTATTTTGATTTTCAGGGTATTACTATTGTTACATAAATATATTTGAGATGAAAAAAGTCAAAATAATCGCGGTAGTATACGCCCAAATCGGCGTTTTTTTTTTGTTTGGTTTGAGTAATTTTCGTTGAAACAGAAGGAAACGGCATTTAGAGCATTACTATTGCCACATAAATGTATCAGAAATAAAGGCAATTTTAAAAACAAATGCGAGGCTCTCGCGCAAACCGGCGTTCTTTTGTTTGGCATAAGAAATTTTCGTTTAATCCGATGAAAACGATAGCCCCACAGATATTGCACAAGTGAAAATATTCCCCAAATGAATCGTACGAACTTTTTTTTTTATTCATAACGAAGATTGTATAAAACATATAAAGACTTAGTCGAAAATAATATTTTTGGAATAAAATGGTACGAAAATATCAGAGACGGAAGTGAATGTTACCGAAAATTATGGGAATTTACTGGGGCAGCGGTAAAATTACGTAAAATACCGCGGGAATTTTCAGAATAGCCCATCTCTATCCATCAACCCGTGTTCGGTTGCGTTGATGGGTGGCATAAGTCTGTCTTCAGGGGATTATCTTTCGAAAGAAGTCTATTGAGGTTTCAGAGCGACACACTGAATATTTTCATGACGCCTCGCTACGTCTCTAGGTCTGACGGATGCGATTAAATAAGAGAAATACATTGCCGAACAGTTGGGTACAGAAACTCTTGCCTTCCGCTCACAATGAGCGGCCACAATAAAAACTGAGCATCACTAAATACACTCCCATAATACAAGTCACCATTTCACCTCCCAAAACTTCGGCTGGTGTCTTAATACCCCCTGCCACACGCCCACGTGGCGGCTCGCAGTGTAGTATGTGGACGTAGACGTAAATTTTTCTCTATTCCGCTTTGAGCCACGTTCTCCAAATGGTGAAAATATTCACTCGCAACGTTGCTCATCTCGCTCTCAACGGCTCACATGGCTGCTGTGTGGACAGAGAGAAAAACAAACGTTGAAAAGTCAGGTTTTGATCGTATTTTTTGGCACAGAATTAATCGGACTTCTTTTCCTGTCTTCTCTATCATAAAAAAAAATTTTTTTTTAACCCTAGTTCATTTCCCGGGGAAACAATACGCTTCATGTTTTCGTTTAATCATGAACCTTGTTTTCCTTCAATTTGGACCTGGGGATCATTGACGCGAATATATTTGCGCTGAGTATCTTGCGGAGTAATGGGAAAGTTTAATTGGAGACCCAATTTGCGGTTCGCTCTGCGAGCGCAGTTTATTCATATCGTACTGTATACTGCTCGTGTACTGTGGTAACTCATGTTTTTTTCGGAATTACTCTCGTATGTTTTCACGTCATTCGAGATAAATGCGTCCTGTTCACCATTGCTGCTCGATCAATACACCTATTCCTTTACACTCGATAGATATGCGATTTTAGTGACAAAGAAGTTCACTTGAACTAAGCTTTCATTATCCCTTGCTGTCGTGTTAAGGGCGTGTAGACACCATATCCTGATAAAGTGAATGAAACTACGACTTAAATGCAGTGGCACAAACGTGAAATTTCTTGTCGTTAGTAGAAGTAACACCAACATAAGAGTGGCACTAACCTGCTAAAAAAATCTGTACAGTTTTCTTATACATGCTTCTACAGAATTTCTTTAAAAGTAATGTAGATATTCCCTTAAAGTATTGAAACGCCATTTTACGGAATTCCGTACGACGGTCTGCAGAATTCCTTAGGACGTTCTGTGGAATTCCCTACGACTCTCCATATAAGTCCTTAGAAAAGGAATTGGGTCAACGAAACCCCACATATTTCCGTAGATTTACTGTAGTTCTACAGTACAGCTCGTAAAGAGTTATTTTGCTCTGCAGGAAATAACTCTACAGAACGTATGTTCTGTAGAGTCAGGCCCTCATGCTCCGTACATCCTTAGAAAAGGAATTAGTTGTGAAGAAAAAGAGTCAATTTCTGTAGAATTCCTTACGTTCTACAGAACGGCTTCTAAGGAATTTTTTAGCCGGATATATTTCCATTTTTTTCAGTTTTATGGGTCTCTAAGCTTTTTTTTTCTTTTTAATGAAAACGTAACGTATATAAATTCCGGGTCACTCAACCCTCGACAACCCGTGCCTCAGGGGTGCCAAACTTTCAATCCTAAGGGTGAGAATGTTTCTTTTTTATCTTATCCAATACAAATGGTAAATGTTGATATATTTCTCTTTTGGTATGTGTAAGATTCCTTTGTAAAAATATGTAGAGAGGCTAAAATATCAATAAATGGCCATTAATTTGGCCCACCCTAAGAATTACTCTATTGACATGCTTTTAATATTTAAGAAAGGATGAGAATTAATTATTTTACATCCGCGTAAATGTTCAGATGCACAGGACTTGCACTGGAAGCATGTTGTACGCAATGTTAACACTGTGTTGCAAATGACAAGCAAGTATTAGGGGGCAAGTCTCCTGGTTGGGTACTCCACATGTCGACAAAATGAATTAAAAATCTCCATTGATATCTATCTTGGTCTCTTACTGTTTTCGGGAAAATAGGGCTTCAAAGATGTCCGATATACTGCCCATTTTCGAATTTTATTCTCATTAACTCATTTAGGGCAGTAATTCTAAAATATAATATACATATTAGAAAAAATAGTTTATAATTTAAAGGAAAGATTTAGTCTTAATTTTTACTAACGATCTGAATATAGATATTTACCGCCGAAGTGCAAACTCTATTCATTACAAAAAAATTAACCGAACCTAATTATGTTTACAGCGCCATCTCCTGGGAGACTGCTTATCAACTTAATTTTGTGGCCTTGGATGGAGGCTAGAGATCATCTGCTTCGGAGAGCAGTGGTAAGTACTATCTTTTCATATCACTGTGGTAATGACATTGTGTTGTATCGGGTTCAGTATCTCCAGTAGTGCTGTGAAATAATACCAAGAATGAAATGCCGGGCTTTGCGTACGCTGCTCCCCATGTTACAGGAATAGGTGTAGCGAAACTTGGAGCCAATTACCAGCGGAGTGTTTGGGATCAGTGAGGGTTAATCGAGAGTTGATTTGGTGGAGAGATGTGCCATAGTACGCCTGCAAGGACCTTTGGAAGTATCTTTTGCCCTTTCTAAACACTTTTCTCTCATGTATTTCTCCGCCTTAATTCATACCCATCATGAGCGATTACCACCAAGTTTTGCTACCCCTTTAATGGTTACGTCGTAATTGGTGGCTTGCATTATTTCTTTTGCAAGCGTTTTTTTTACAGATCCCGGATTGCACGTGTTTATCGCGTAACATTTGGAATCCTCAATGATCGGAAACAGACGCATAAAACGCGAAGTGAAGACGTCTTTCGATTTCGAATGATACAGCTTATTTTATCGCTCATGAAATTGAAGTTTGTTTCGACTCGAATGATTCCGATACCATTTATTTCGAGGTCAAGGGAAATTTTACAGTATCGCGGGGAAAAGATTACCTTGGAAAAGTATGTAGGGAAAGCTGAATTTCTTGGAAAAGATTGTATCTTCGAATTAATTTTTCCTGTCCTTATCGGGCGCAAAAATATTGGGAAAATTACGTGCACATAACACATGAATTGATCGGCATTACACGGAGGCATTGAAAACTAATAACGGAAATAAAAAACTTTCAAGTAATGGTCCACTAATATTTTTATTTTCATTGTTTACGACCCGGGTTTCGTCACGTAATGACATCTTCAGGTGACGAAACGAAACGCGACGAAACCCTGGTCGTCAACAATTAAAATAAAAATATTAGTGGACCATTACTTGAAAGTTTTTGATTTCCGATATGGAGAGGTTCCACAAAGTGAAGCCTGAATTTATTAGAAAACTAATAACTTTAAAAAAGAGCCAAGAAAAAAATAAAATTAAGATTCTTATCCTTAATACCAATATTTCTGAAGGCTTCGTCAACTGCTATGTTCATCCCTAATCATTCGCATAAATTGTAGCTTTGCTTCCCCTGGAATAAGCTTTTTATTGAGCATTTGGCTAAAAAGAAACTTTTGCGGCTCTGCCGCCATGTTTCGCTCTCACTATCTTCCGGTACAGTGTTGGTGAAACGCTATGGCAAAATATTTAGAAAGCATGCTCTCCCTTGGGGAAAAAATAATGTTAACGGTGTGCTCCGTCCAGATTAATTCCTGCCCAGATTAACTCTCCGCATAAAGCTGTTTACTGCGCTCCCTCGTTGATCGTTGTTTACACGAATGAGGTATATGAAGAGGGAACGACGTCATCAAAATGAAGCCTGAAATCCGGAATGACAACCGTATTGTTTATTCCTGCTCTCTCTTTACTTTCCTATGTATGGCACGACGAAATAAACGAATTCGTGGATGTAAAGGAAGAAGATCAACCATGTGTTTGAAATTTAAGGCAAGTAACTCTTGAAACATATTTTCGCTCCTTAGTTTAATGGATTATATTATTTACAATAGTTATCACCGGGAATGCGAATTATCATCATTTTTTTAAATTCATTTTTAGGTATTTTTATATTTATAGCACGAATGTTATTATTTTTTATTAATTTATAACACTTTTTAGTTAAGCACTAATAACTATATAAAAGTAACAATAAAGAATTTATGAAATAGACGAACATAATTTATGTGATAAAAGATTTAAGTTTCTCCTGGTGAATAGTATCAATAAACTCTTCTCGGGCTCTTCACCAGGTGATTGGCTTCATGTTTGGCAAACATGAAGCCAATCACCTGGTGCAGAGCCAGAGACGTGTTTATTAATAATTTATGTGCATTACAACCATTCCTTTGTCCTTCTCTTATCTTCTCTTTTTAGATCATCGCTCATATTATTGAACAGTTTTGGATCATAAACGCTTAATTGCTTGCAGCCCTTGTGGTTGAAATATCTTGGAACTTTAATAAACTAACAATTAATTTACGGAGAATTTGTATGTAAGAAGTAAGCACATGCTGGCTTCTAGTAAGTTATCGAAGGAAAACAACAGTAAAATCGCAAAATTAGTTCGTTAGCCCAAAAGCGCTATAGACAAATGAGGGTCAACGAAGATGGCGGACTGGCTTCAGATTCCGGCATTGGCCAGCGCAGCAAGTGCCCTCTCCATAAACCTCAATGGTTTCAACCCAATTTCTCTTTCAAGTTGCAGCGTTGCGTGTATTTTTCTATTAAACCCTTATCTCTTGGAGGTTTAATCAATGCTACCATTCGCAGTATTTTTGCGAGATTCCAGTTTCTTGCTGTTTTCCACGTCCTTGAGATTTCATAATTCTCGGGAACCAAAGAAAAATCATTTCGGCTGAAAGATTACCTTGTTTTAATTTTATCTTCAAAACGTTAAAAAAAATCCCTATCCGTTGTAATGTCTGTCTTTTTGTGACTGTGATAAAATGATTTTCGCCTCAGATATTTCTCGCAGAAAGCCGTTTATTTCTGTGATTCGGGAACTGATAAAAATGTCCGCAGCGGACTTATCGAGAATGAAGTCATTTATGGGAAAGCTCAAGGGAATTAGTACTTGATGGAGACCGCTAATGAATGGCCGTTAGTTTCCGGGTTAAAGCAGAATTCGAGACAATTTGATGCTAATAAATTTTCCAAGAAAAAATGATTCGCAAAAGTTGAAATATGATAGTTTTATGCTCATTTTTGTGATGCCTCGTGATGTTGCTGAGATGAGAACTCTGTGGACCTGTGGTCTGAAGACCTATATCGAAGGAAGAATACAATCGATATTTGATGACCTTGAATTCTGTTGAATCTTACGTAGTCGCTGGAACGTCATTAGACACTCGTCATAACGTGGCTCATACGTTACGTCATAATAGTGGTGTCATTCATTCTACTTTCATAGTTCACTCGCAGATACGTCCTTGCAGTGGATCCCTCTCAGCCCACGGCCTCCGTGCCGCAATCGGCTGATAACCGAAAGGTTGGTGGTTCGAGCCCACCCGGGGTCGATATTTTCTGCGCAGAGGCAACAGATTGAGCTTTCAAATGAGCATATTGTCGAAGGAAACTTCAAAGATGGGTGTAATTTTTTTCTCTCACGCGTTCGGAGTGAGAGAATTTCAGCAAACTTGTCATCATTCTCAGAAAGGCAACGCTGGTGTACCTTATTCTCGAAGTTTGCGGGTCCTATCCCCACAAGAAGGTACATATATAACCGGGGGAATAGTCAGTTTTCAAAATATAAGCGACGTTTTCGGATGTGGCGAAAAAAGAAAACCTTAGAAAGGGCACTGTTTTATTTCCTGCTTGAATTTCCTGGCTTTCGTTAGGAATAAAGGATAACTTGGAGATCATTGATGCATACATACATACCCATCACGCCGTTCCCTACCGGGGTAAGCACAGTCAAAATGTTTCACTCGTTAATACATAATTGTACACCTAACTCTACTTCAATAATTTCCTCCATACTGACCTATCCTTGCAAACCTCTTTTGCGTCATTTATCCCCATACACTGTCTCATACACGCCCTCCTGTTTTTAAGACTCCTAATATTCCTCCTCCTAATAATTCCCTCAACCACATTCAACCGCAACCTTCTCGGCCTACCTCTATCTCTCACACCATTCATTTTACTCTCATATATCTGTTTCGTTATTCGACTCTCATTCATTCTCTCAACATGGCCAAACCAACGAAGCACACTCCTTTCATACACGGCCATTACTGGAGCATCTAACCCACATTCATTCATGACCCACTCATTCCTGACCCTATCCATCCTACTTTTGCCACAAATACTCCTCAGATAACTCATACCCACGGCGTTTAGTCTACTCTTATGTCTATCCTGACATACCCATGTTTCACTACCATACAACAAAGTGGGAAGAAGTACACTTTTGTACACGGCAATTTTCGCTTCCTTAGACAAGCACTCATTACTTGATATGCTCCACATGCTACCAACCACCTTCCTTCCAGCATTCGCACGTCTCTTTATCTCCTCATCTATTTTTCCATCTTTTACATACATCTTACCTAAGTACGCGAAATCATCCACTTGTTCAATCACTTCACCATTCGCCCTCATCATACAGAGACCATTGATTATTACATTAATAAAGATTTCTCGGGAATAGCACGGGGTCAAGTTTCCTATGGCCGACATTTCGATGAGCCACTTGCTTATCGTCCACAGAGCAAATTATTCAGTGCCGAATGTTGGGGGTAAAGTCCATGCCTACTAACCGAAGGTTCGAGTCTCCCATGAGTGGATTTTTCAACTTTAAGGATATGGGTGTTTGAGTTGTTACAATGATTGTTCACACCAGTGGAGTAAAAGGCTAGGTGATATATTCAGGACTGTGTAAAATAATTCATTCATACATTTAAGTTTTCTACCAGTTGATTAATAGGTTATTGGACTGTTTTTATCCTATTGGCACATCGTCCCATTTGGCTCCCATGGATGACCCTTATCTAGCCTTCTATGCACCTTCCCGCACTCACAGAGCATTTGGTGGATCCCTGGTGTCTTCAAACCGATAGTTACGGCAAAGGTCCCGGTCGGCTTGAAGACACCAGGGATCCACCAAATTTCCTGTGAGCGCGGGAAGGTGTATATTGGAGAGACTGGCCGCAAAATGGAGACAAGGTTGGAAGAACATCTAAGTCATTTCCGATTGGCTCAACCGCAGAAGTCGGCCTTAGCGGAGCACAGCATTTGTGAGGACCATGCAATACTGTGGGAAGGGACCAATGTTCTCAGGCGCACGCTAGCCTATTGGGATCGCCTTGTCTAATGGCCGGTTGCAAGAAAATTTTGTTATGGAATCAATAGTTATGAGATCCATAAAGTTATAGAACTCATAACTATATTCGGGTTGCATGAACACATCTATTAGTTACTTAACTTATTTACCAATAGTTAATAGCCTCGAATATTTGATCTAATCTTCCACCGCCAAATAAAATTTACGAAAGTTCAGCCTATGAATAATTGATAATGCACATTATAATTAGTCAGTAAGAGTAAACAAACTGGTCACTTGTCTCAATACAACTCTTTAATCAAGTAATTAAGATTCCAAGCGGCTCATTGCGCATCCGCCATCTTGGCTACTTGTGGAACTCATAACTCCATGCCATAAGTTATGAGACCAATGAATTTATTGAGTGTTTGTGCAACACTTATTGAATGGTTGCCATGGCTTATGGGTCCCAAACTTTATGGAATACATATGTTACGTTCCTGCGACTGGCCATAAGAAGCCATCGAGATCCGTCTGCAGCCTGAAACAGCCTCGACAGAGACGCTGGTTTCCATTGAAGTAACACATGGAGACCCATCATAAACACCCTTAAGTACGTACGGGAAAGCGGGATAACACGCACGTGCCATTTCCATTCAGACGGCACCTGACCCTAAAGGAATGAGTGTATATACCGGCCAAAATAGAGAACACGGCATCAGAACCCCTGAAGATTGAGAACAGGTCGTTCTCCGAAACGTCGGGACTTATGGACCTACTTACCCGGTGGAACACGCGAGACACAATTATCCAGCAGATACGCCGAGAAAACATCAGATCTTTCAAGATAGCAACTTTCCCGTTTTTCTAAGGAGGAGAGGAAAGGGTGGCAGGTCCATAACCAACGTTTCGACCGCTTACACTGCAACTGTCCTCGGGGTGATGAGATCATCTCATTATCACGGGAAATGAGTTCATCTCATGATCAGGGAGGGAGATTAGGGTGATATTGGAATCCCGAGAAGCCTTTGTTTATTCTAATCACCTAGGAAACCTTACATTTCAGATACCTTCCTTTTAGAAATGCCCGATAACCACCCTGCCACACACTCTCGTGGTGGCTCGCAGGGTATTACGTAGATGTAGCGCTCCCTGCTGTGAGAGCGAGGCCAGTGTAGACACCCTCATAAAGACTTGAGGGAGTCGCTCGCTGCTCTCCGACGACGCCGGAAGTTTTTTGGCGCTCGCTGGAGAGTTTTCACTGAGGAAACATGTCGGGCAAGCGCGTTTGGACGAAGGAGGAGACGATGGAATTGATTCAAAGGGTTGAGTGTCTTCCTGAACTGTGGGACATTAAGTCCACCATTTATAGGGTAAGGAAAAATATAGAGCTGGCAATACTAGGGTACATGTACTGGTTCTAGAGTATGACGACGGAAGAGCCGAATTCCGCAAGATTCTCCGGAAGAAGCCATGCTGGCAGCTATGAATGAAGTTATGATTATCCTGAAATTATTTAGGCTTCGAATTTACAAGTTATATTTAATGACTGATTCCCATTCTAGTTGCTTACGAGCGTCGAATAATTGATAAAAATATCGTGGTGACCATTTAAATACGCTGACGGTCTCCGCTGCACATTTCGCTTCCCTCTGCTACCAGTGCAATTTTCCACTCCTCTTTTATACATTCCCTGATTTCCCGCTGGGTGCATTTTCCAGACTTTTCATTTCAAGTCCCACACACTTACCAATGATATACTAATTGTGTGTTTTAAAATAGTCGCTTGTCATGTCCCGTCTGTCCCTTCTCACGGCAGATTAGATCGCGCCAATAAAATTAGAGAGATTTATTGTAGAACCAATAGGTATAAAATGTTTTTTCAGCGTACCATTCGGGACCATAACAATAGTGCAAATAGTAACATTAGCTAGACTGGAGATCTTTCTCTGTATATTCTTTAAGTTCTTATTTTTGCGTGATGTAAATATTGATGTTTTTATTTATGCATGATATTTTGAATCTGTAGTATTAGTCCTTGTACCTCTTATATGTTGGAACGATTTACGATAAAATGTTTCTTGGTTAGTAGATTTTAATGGGCGCGTTGCATGTGTGGTACACTGGTTTCAATGTAGTTTCGGTGTTCTGCCGTATAATTCATGCATGCCTGGTGTGGAAGCACCCTCTGCCACACACCCTTTGGGTGGCTTGCAGGGTATGACGTAGATGTAGATAACCAAATTTGATTTCGATAAATGTGTTATAAATTGTTTGAATTTGTATTATTCATTGGGAGTTGCTTCAATTTAAACAACTGGGGTAAACTACTTACGTATCGGCACATCAGGCCTGACATTTTCGCTCCCTCAATCTTCTTCATCTACATCTACGTGGTACCCTGCGAGCCACCACGAGGGTGTGTGGCAGGTGGTGAAGATCACCAAACATGCACTATTGCCATGCAAGTAGGATATTTAAGGGAGAAATGCAAGATAATAGGGTCAAATGGAGCTAGATGGTTAGTATCTACATAATAAGGAAGGAATTATTGGTTGTTATTACATGCATCATGCACTACAGACTACTCTAACTATATTTCACCTACCTATCCCTTTGCTACACTGCCTATTGTTCTCTCTTATAGTACGAGGGAAAAATGACATTTTAAATCTTCTTCTCTTCCTCTCCCTTCTCCCTCATCGAACAAAAAAGGGGTTTGGCAGCCAATGAGAAGACATCCAAAGCCGTCGTCCAATGGCGTCACCCTTGAGCGCGACCTTTTACTGCTGCCAATCCTGTCTCCTCTTCCAGATTGTCCGATTTCGTTTTGCTTCGTCGTTGCGATGGAATTACCGCTTGAAAATCCGGTTGTGAAAAGAAAGCCTCTCTTTCTTTCAAGTGCACTTTTCTGATCCATTTTTTTTCCTCTGAAACGCGCCAGCGGGGCACATGTGCGCGTAACCGTTTCGTCAGAGGAAATCATTCGCGCGCACTGCGCCTGCGATGAACTTGGTGACGGCATTTCACGCAGTGGGGGCGTGTCGATTTTGTTGACAAACAAGTCACAATGGACGGAAACGATCGACGAGATTTTGATGTTTTCGTAAAATTGTTCGATGATATGCACTTTGTCGGGACGGCCTGATTTTGAATGGCAGATGATTTTTAGCGATTGAATTGGACACTCGCGGAAGAACAATGGGTGTGCAAACAACATAATTGAAGGGGAAATGGAGGGGAAAGTCCCCAGAGGTAGACACAGGAAAAGGTTCATGGACCAAAACGAAGAGGAAAGTGCGTAGGAAGTGCTGTGAGGAAGTAAGAGACCTAGCATGAATTAAGGAAGGGTGGAGGGCTTTCCAGTCAACCAATCTTGGGATTGAATGATGATGATGATGATGAGGTAATGGGCTATTCCATGTTGAAAACTGTTACAACCGTCTCTCCGATTTGAATTAAAATATTATGTCGGAAACCGAGATTAAAATGAAAAAAATTTTTACATAAAAAAAGAAGAGAAATCATCGGTTGTAATTATCCATGCTAGAGTTTTAACTCAATCGCAATTACGCATCTTCACATTTTCAACGCATCGTTTCCCTGGAAACTGAGTTACACTGATTTCTCGTCGTGAACTAAAGTCTGGCAAATGCCTACTCACTTTAAACCATTTATTGAAATATACGGTAGTGTAAGTATATTATTAGTATGATAAGGAAGGCACGAGACGAGAGACCATCCGAGAGACGAGAGACCATCCGGGCATGATGCTGAGCGGTGCACTTTCTGGGCAGGGGAAGAGAGGATCCATTCAGATTGTGCACTATCTCGCCTCCCATTGCCCAAACAGGAAGAGAGGAGCAAACTAGGCCATGCATCTCATCTCCCATAAAGGATCGAGGAAGAGAAGAATAATAAGATTGTCGCAATATGGGTAAGATGAATGGCGTCAGCACTTGGCGGCCAATGAGTTGGAAGGGGTGTGGTCCCGTGGTGATGCCCTCTGAGGGAGCGCGGGTGCGGGAGTAGCGCGCCTCGGGGAGTCTCGCGGGGACCTTGGTGCGGTGTAGATGCGGTGGAATAAAGTCTGTGTCAAACAAGCTACCGACTCGCTCCCTGATTCATTTCCCCCCGAACCCACAATCATCGCGGCGACTATACTTACAGTAGGTTATTTGGACACATCTTATGCACTTAAAGATGGAGCCTTTATTAAGCCATTCCCAAGAACCTACCTTGACTTTAGATGCTTTTCTTTCACTCGCTTTTCCATGGATCCTTGGGTACCACTTCATTTTACCCTACATACTTACCACTTCATTCATTCAAACTTACGAATTGAGTTAGAATAGTGGTAAGCCATCCGACTCTTGTCTTGTGGATCTGCCAGAGTCTTCGCATGGAATCCACAACCTGGCGAATTTTTTTAGTAAACAGTCCTAGTTTTAAACTCCACTTTCTCCGGCGAGATGTTATAGAACAGCATAATGAATAATGAAGCTCAAAAGATATCGTACTGTCTACCAATTTTATTTGGTGGGAAATAGTCAAAAGGAAACGTAAGAAAATGAACCTGTTAAATGAGAACGAATTTGTTTGTTATTCTTCTATTTTTGATTCCATTGAAACATAACTTTACCACCTCCAACAAACCACCCTCTCCCCTCACCCCTCACCTCCCCTTTCCATTTTCTCCCACCCGTCCTTCTATCCTTTTCCCAGTGTGACGCAAACATGGTGTTTCACGCAATATATAAGATCATGTCTGTTTATGTTGAATCAGTCTTGCCTGATGATGACTGCTAGACAGTTGAAACACGTGTAGCAAGAGTTTTAAATAAAATTGGTCGACAGTACGATATCTTTTGAACTTCATTAGTCCTAGTCTTTTTCATTCCTAGAAAATAAAATGTTCACAAAACAACTTGTTGTTTTTTTATACTAAAAAACTTAGACTAAAAAAAGCAAAAAAATATAAAAAATTTTTAAGCATCCTTTTATAAAAAAAACTGTTTAAAAATCAAAAAAGAAACATCTTAACATCGTGCTAAAAAAGTTAAAAATTATATTTTCTTGAGTGAATGGAAATTTAGCCTTGTACTGGAAATAATTTAATGCAATTCAAGGAAATTAGCCGCACAGTGATAAGATCACAACGAAAAGCATTGGGCGACACCTGATTTATATTTTGTACCTTAAATTAAGTTCATTCAAAGGTTTTCTGGAAATCGTATATTGAAGCTCTCCATTCCATTGAATACCAAAATCTTCATATTTAATGAACTCATGTTGATATCGAAAGTGAAAGAGCGCCCTACGCTTTTCGTTGTGGTCTTGTCATTGCGTGAATGATTTCATCGAATTGAATTTTATTATTTCCAGTACTAGGCTAAATTTTCATTCGCTCGAGAAAATATTATATTATTTTTTTCTTTTTTAGGAAGATGTTAAGATGTTTCTTTCTTTAGATTTTTAAATAATTGCTTTAGAAAGGTATGCGTAAAATTTCCTTCTTTCATTTATTTTATTTGCATTTTATTTATTTATTCACGTGGTATTGTGAAAGATTAGTGAATAAAATTTATTATAAATAGCAACATTTCTACTAACGAACGGTGAAAAATATTCCTAGGTCATTGGTCATTTAACGAAGAAGCTAGGGTTTAAGATTGATGGATTTTGACGCTGAAGTAATTGCTTCAATGACAGCGCGGTGGCACCTCTTCGCATATCTATTTCTACCTCAATTCTCGCCCGAATTATACTGTTCAATAACTCATATAAAATGCCCTACTTATTGAAACACCCAATATATTTTTTTCTGCTTAGTTCATCGATAACATAACACGAGTATTCAGGTTTAAATAACAGACTTTCGGTCCTCGTCGGAGCATATAACCGACATATTGTGGTGAATGTTGCATCGTTGCCAAGGGACACTTCTGCTGTGTGCCTTGTCTACCAAAGTTCGTGGTAATCTACTTCAAAATTATGAATTTAAAATACATAACTAAATATTTTAACCCTGAAGAATATTATACCCTTCCCTCAGTACGTTTAAAAAAAATCAAATCAAATCTTGCTGAAACAGCAACGGAGGCTGGATTCAGTATATTTACTGGTTGTCCTTACGAGGTTAAAGCTACGGTTTAGTGCTTTGTCGTGTAAGATTTTACCGGAAGGAATATTTACGTGAAATTGTAAGAATATAGTAGGCAGCGTGAAGCCTAAATTTACTCATTACTGTAAATTTTTATCATCCTGAGAAAGCAGCGTTTCTAAGCTCAGGTTCCTACTCTAACAAAGGACATTGATCTAGTTTTAGTGTCTCTAGATCTAGTTAAACTTCTCTCGTTGTTCAATTGTTGATTATTTTCCGATGCAGTAATGCTGTGATACTCGTCGTACTGATGAAAATAACTGTATGAAAGCACATACATAGTATTCTTTTCAATTTGTGTACCAACTCTCTCCCGTTATGGCATTATTTTTCAATCTCGAATCTGAGTTTCCGAGTCCACTTTGCTTCTCGCCCAAGGAATTGGAGATAGCTGCCGCTGGATATTTGTCTTCGCCTCCACATGTTGCCATGCAAACACAACTACACTTTGGGGGGACGGGGGGGAGGTCACAGCCGTCCTCGAAAATGGAAAAATCGCCCACTATTTTGCCGTTCGTGCTGGCGACAGTCCAAAAATTCCTAGCGTCGACTGAGCGAATAGTAAACGCCGTTTTCTCTCGAGGGCACAATAGTTTAAGTGATAGTACAGAAAATAAAGTTGGCTCCACGTCTTCGGACTATTCATTTCCCGTATGCAAGGAATCTCTGTGAACCACTGTCTGTATTAGTGAAACTGATGAAGGCAGGCGACTCCTGGGTGCTTGTGTTTGAAATCGCTCGAAATGATTCCGAGTACGTTGCTAAGGAGTCACGTGATACAACAACGAATGGGTGGGGATTTCGGTGAGTTTTAACCGCGCGGATGGATAGCTAAAGTATCTGATATGTCGTTCATGGTGTCCTTAATCGCGATCATCTCGAACTCTTCGTGATTGTACCACGTGACTCCTTAGTTACGCGCTCGGATTGATTCCGTGTGGTTTCAAACACAACCCCCCTGGTAGGACAATTTGGCGACCTTAAGTGTGATGAATTGGCTGGAAATCGCAATGATCTTCAAAGTTCACTAAACGCAATGGATCGAGTCCTCCGAGAATACAACATGAAAGTAAATAAGACGCAGACTTAAAAATCCTAGTATGCGGAAGAGAAAAGCTGATTGCAAAAGTCACACTGAGAGGAGAGAAATTTGAGTAAGTGGATTCTTTCGCCCATCTCGAAAATAACATCACGTGAGGCGTTAGAAGTACTAAGGACTTCTGGGGAAGAATGGCTCAAGCTAAGAGGACGTTCAATGTAAAATGTCAACTCTGTTGGAGGAAAATAGGACTACAAAGTTGGAAACAGAACATAAAAAGGTATCACATCGTGTGGAGCGTGGCACTCTATGGAAAATCATTAGAAAAGCTGACCAGAATAGACAAGAACAGACCAGAAGCCTTCGAAACCTGGTGCTGGAGGAGGATGCTGAAGATAAAATGAACGGACAAATTATGAAATGATGAAGTTTACATAAGAGTAGAAGAGGGAAAGAACCTATGGAACACGATACAGAAAAAAGTACCCGATGGATGGTAGAAGAGGAAAGGAACCTTGACTCATAGGTCGTGTAATCCTAAAATTGGTTAACTGCAGCCTTCCACCCTACCCTATCTAATACTTGTTCCCTTACTTCCTGAGAGCTCTTCCAATGTACTTTCCTCTTTATTTGGTCCATGAACTTATTCCTTGGTCTTCCTCTGGGGACTTTTCCCTCTATTTTTCCTTTAATTATGTTCTTCACAAACCCATTGCGCTTCAGAGTGTGTCCAATCCATCTTGTTCTTCTTTTCTCCATGGTGTTACATATGGTCCTTTCCTCTTCTACTCTTCTGTACACTTCATCATTTCTTATTTTGTCTGTCCATTTTATCTTCAGCGTCCTCCTCCAGCACCAAGTTTGGAAGGTTTCTAGTCTAGAATTCTGATCAGAATAAAGTAGAAGTGAACCCATGGAACACGATACTCATCAGAAATTATCCAAAAAATTATTTCCGTGAGATAAGAAAAAAATATTTTGCAGCTTTTAGCCTAAGTTAACTCATTACAGCAAAAAATCTACGTGCTAAGAAAATAGTATTTCGAAGCGCAGATTCCTCCTTAAGGCATTTCATGACATTTACTTTGTATCCGATTGGGTCACCTGTAAGGTGCCTTAAGATATGCCGGCGCAGAAAATCCTTTCGGTCAAATTGTGTGGATTTTAAGGTGGCTATAATGGCTATGCTGGCTATCTGAGGGCACATTTTAATTATTTTCAAAGTCGTAAAATTCTAAAACCACAATTAATTTGAGTGCATCTATTTTTGCGGTGGAATTTGCTATGTATGTATTAGATATTATCTGTTAATTCCTCTAATGAATCTTGGTATAAGTTTGAGTTTTCGATATGGCATCGGAAATTTAGGAGAAAATTATATTTATATATATAGTTTTAAATATTTGACTCCGCGTGACATATTTTGGTCGGTCGGCAGCCATTGTTTTTACGTGTAATTTCATATTTCATTATGTCACAATGTCAAATGTTATAAGACACATACAAAACAATTATGGCACAGCGTTAGAGATACTAGGTTTTGTTAAACACATAATAGGAAAGTCCTCGGATGAAAAAGTAAAAGAGAGATGCTACTTCGCTCTGGTAAGGCCACACCTCGAATACGCCGCGAGCATTTGGGACCCTGGTAATAATGATTTAACAAAAAAATTAATAAAATACAAAGGAAAGCAGCGCGCTTCATTGAAAACTGTTACGAACGAACATATAGCGTTAAACAACTGTTGGAGAGATTAAGGTGGGAGCCCATAAAGACTCGGAGGCTACACGCTAGGCTTAGCTAACTGGAGAAATTCAGAACTGACATTTTTCAGAGCGACATAGAGAATTTTATCATGAATCCTCACTACATCTACATACTACCCCGCAAGCCGCCTCAAAAGGCGTGTGGCGGGGGGTGTTAGGACACCAGCCGTCAACAAAAAAAAACAAAGTTCCGCCTAGCATTTATTAAAGTCCTTAATTGTTCAGGGGAAAAACGAATTCCCATACCTATCCGTTCGGCAAAATATCTCTCTTAATTTATCGATTCTGTCGGACCTACATCTCTAGGTCTGACTGATGCGATAAAATAAGAGAGATACACTGCCGAACAGATAGGTACAAAAACTAGTTCTTTTCGCGCACCATAAGTGACCACAATAATACTGAGCTCCACTAAATACACTCCTATAATACATGCCACCATTTCATCTCCCGAAAACTTACATTTTTACACGGCTGGTGACCCAACACCCCCTGCCATATGCTCATGCAGCGTCTCGGAGGGTGTATGTATATGTAGATTTCTGATTTAGAAAATGATATATCTCGATGATGTCGACCCAATACGAAATATTGTTCGTTTTAACTAAGACAATGTTAAAGTAGTATTGAATTGACAAAAGCCGAATCGGTAAAATGCAATTATTCTGATCTTCGATCAATGGATGTCAACATTAAAACAAGTTTACAAATGTTCACGTTGATATCTACTCAGAAGATAGTCGCTTCAAGATTCATTCCACAATTGCTGCCTCCACAAAGCCAGGTACTATTCGTCGTGCATTTTTCTTTTGGAAAAGCATGCATGTAGTTACATTTATTTTAAAAGTATTCTTTCTTAACTTTTAGCCCGAAGTAGTAGAAAACATATTTGTACTGGGACATCGTGGTCACGGTTAACGTTAATTTTTAAATTATTTTGTAACAAATGCCTCAAATAAGACTTTCATTTTCAAATTTTGGTTGATGGAATACGTGCTTTGAACTGGAAGTTAAAACTCCTTCAGTACGTAATGTATTTTTTTTACCGATTCCGAAAAATCCCTCTTGTTTTCTCTATGATCCTTTAAAGAAAAAGTTGAAAAACATACGATCTGGGTGATAGAAATTTATCAAAAAATTGTTCGCACTCTAGATGTGAAGGGAGACCTATGGAATCTACTTGTGGAACGATGTTTTATTTTTTTGGTGGGTGTTTTTGAAGACGTAGCGTAGGCGTGACTCCAAGCGAGAAAAAATAATAATGGAGGTATTTGGATGGCAAAAAGAGAAATGTCATTTTTTTCCTCGGATAAGTTTCCAAATTGTTCTAATGAAAGATTTTTTTGTTGCCACGTGCTTTTGAGTTTCAAAAAGGAAGGCTTCCATCTTTTGTGTGAACGGTATTGATTCTCCCTTCATCGAGAAGCACAAATGTCGTCAGTCATCCGGCCTACTTCGCGAATGGGAACCCCGATGAAATTTAAAGTCACCCGTCTGGATCAATACAATGCTTTTAAAAATGTTTGCGTTCCTCGAATCTCCCTCCTAGCTATTATTAGCTCTATAGTATAATTGAATACCTTTCCACCAGCTATGAAAACCATCCCTTTTACGTTCTGTCTTGATCTTCCCCATCTATCCCCAAGAACTGATTAATGGCCAGTCGCAGGAACGACACGCGAGTAATGAATTGAGTTATGTGACCCATAAACCATTCAAAAAGCTTTGCAGAAATATTCGATTTTGTTATTGGTTTTATCAAATGGCTTCATAAAGACGGGTTTACACATGGAAGTTGACTTCTATGGAAGTAGCGAGTGTTGCAATATCTCGAATCGTTTCGCCACTTAACAGGGTATCGTTCTGCGTACAGAATTCTTCCGGCTTTTCCCGAACAAATGGATGACGGAATTTAGCAATGAATATGGTAATTGAGATAATCACCTAAATTTGACGTAAATGACGTTCGTATAGAGCTGTTTGAGGCCCATAGGCATTCGTGGATTAAATAATTTTGCATAAATTACATCACTTGTTCATTATTACCTCAAGGAGGAATCTGCGCTTCAAATTACTGCTATCTAATGACGTACTAAATTTGCTGTAATGACTATATTTAGGCTTAGTCTTGCCTTTTATGATTTTTTTATATTTTACGTTTAAACTCGTCCGGGTACAATCTTATAGGACAAAATGTTTTTGTCGCAAAAACCTGTAACTGTACTGACTCCTGCCTCCACTGCTATTTTGGCATGATTTAAAATCATCATTTCTTAACCAACTGCGGGAGGTACGTAATTATCTTCAGGTTTTTAATATTTATTAATATATATTTAACGCCTAATTATCATATAAAATGAACAATAGATGTGGTAAACATGGTAAACAGCAGAAGTTTCCCATGGCAACCCGCCACATTCATCAGAATATGTCGCTATGTCCTCCGACATAAACCGGAAGTCTGTATTTAAACCTAAATACTCGTTTAATGTTATCAATGACATTATCTGAAAACATTTATAATGTGTCTCAATGTGTAGTGTTTGTTATACAAGTCTTTGAACAACATTATTCGGGCGGAATTCGAGATAAAAAATATTTTGTGAAGAGATGCCATCGCGATGCCATTGAATCAATGTGTATTAGGGTTAAACTTCGTCATTTTAAAGCCAATATCCCTTCGTTAAAAGACAACGACCGAGGAATATTGTTACATTATTCGATATTAGAAGTCTTATTTAATAGTATGTGATAAAATTAAGTTACGTTGGGAATGCCTAAAATGAAGATTCCTCCTCGAACCGTAATGGAAGTTTAGCGGTCACCCCTTGATCTAACCAACATGGTCGATTGCGCAAATGGAATGGGTTCATCATCGGACACGGGGACGCCATCGATTTTCTTGTTTGCGCTTATCACTCTCCATGCGCTTCGTCGTGTCGCGTTTGTTTCTCGGCGTCGCCCTCGTGGCCACGGCGATGGATATCGTCTTATCGGTTCTTTGTGTCCTTGCTCGTCAATCCCCTTCCGCTGCCCGCGTCGCGAGCGGCGCAGGTATACAAACATCGTCTCCGCGCGGCTGGCCTCACATGTTTTTCCCGTCGGGGAATGAAAGTCGCCGTCGCAATCATCCCGTTGCACAAGGGGGGGGTGGTCCTGCTGGGGAGAATAGACGGGGAGGGGGGGTTTGAGGAGGGGCTTTCCTGCTGCGACAACGAGTCCGTTGTCCTTGAGAAGCAATGAGACTGATAGGTACTCTTCCTTTGTTATCGCGGAGAGCGGGAGGATAATAAAAAATACCTCGATGTATTAATGCAGGTCAGCCACGTCGAGCTCGCCTGGAGGCGCTTTCGCTGTCCTCCTCGCCTTGAAAACCTTTTTGAGAGACAAGTGTCGCGTCGCTGACACTTTGCGCAAGAGGGAAATGAGAATCCTTCGTTTCCACCCGGGAACGGGAGTAGGGGAGAGCTGATAAAGTCGGCAATAGTCAATGAAAGCCGTGTTTTAAGGTTGTTTTAGCGTGGCAATTCCCTAGTCATACTGGAGACCATATTCGAATCATACGTTATAATACTTGGAACCAAAAGTTAGTACAAACTAACAGATCTATAAATTGAAGACGTTTTGTCTTCGCGGACTCGAACAGCAGACGAAGTGCGGAAGATACATTTCTCCTCCCACCTCCGTTTACAATACATGGTAAATCTTCATATGGGTAAAAGTGGAAGTTAGAAGTAATTACTAACGTACCACTGGTTCACTTAGATATTCGACGCACGGCGCATGCGCAGACCACCCGCATTACTCCCCAACGTGTTATTTTCAAAGCGGGCGCGCGCGAAGCAGGACATTTGGATTGGATTGGATATTTGGGGAGGCGACCGACGGCTAAGGTCATTTGCGCCATAGGAGATAGGTAAGGGAGGAAGGGTGGATAGAAACCCGGCGTCGGCGTTAGCCTGCTCTTAACGAAAGGCGCCAAGGGGACCACGGTTTAACGTCTCATCTGACAGACGGAGTACTGCCCTTGAAGTGCCCTCCACAAGACACTCAAGTAGGGATTGGGTTTCCTCTGAAAAACATCCGCCTCTGCAGGGAGCAGGACATTATGTTCATCCAATATTTTGTGTGTTTGACGAAACAACGCGCCAATTTTATGTTTGTCGTTTAAAGTTGCGGGTGCAAGCTCTTGTATAAAATATTTTTCAACCAAAAATAAGTTTTTAAACATCGCTTTTTTAAGCGCCAAAAGTAGCAACTTTTTTCATCTTTCCGTTTTTGTTGCTCCATTGTGCCGTGGTTGCGTGCCGCAAATTAAAGTTTATTCCAGCACAAGTGTCTGACTTTAATCATTTTTTTCACGCGGCACGTTCAAAACCCCTTTAAAATGAATTGTTTGTTGCTAATATGAAAAAAAATACTTCGCTGACTGTATGATTAATTTTCAACAATAATTGATAAAAACGCATGCGACACACTGTTGATTTTTTTACGAGACCTAGGTGTTATAAATTCCTCATTTTTTTTTAAATAAGGTCTCTATGGAGTGCATACACGTACCA
The DNA here is from genome assembly GCA_963169105.1 of Ceriagrion tenellum. Lineage (NCBI taxonomy): Eukaryota > Metazoa > Arthropoda > Insecta > Odonata > Coenagrionidae > Ceriagrion > Ceriagrion tenellum. The sequence continues at coordinate 84,598,163 of OY720642.1, read as the reverse complement.
TTTCCCATGTAAAAATGGCTGGTATTTTTTTGGCAAATATCTCGGAAATTAATGCGGTGAGGGGCTGATATTTTGACATCATTGGAAGGGTGAGATATCTAAAAAAAATGAAACGAAACTCATTTCAAATTAAAAATTGATTCCTAGTTGAAATGGTACTTCGGTCAAACTACCTTAATGTGGTTTGAACGAGATGTTTCCTCAAGACATAATTGGAGGCCATATTCGGATTTTATCTTTTAAATTTCAGCAGCTTACGGAATCATGAAGTAAATAAGATGATATTGATGGTGCATAAATATAATTTAATTTGACTGTAATTCTTAGCATTAAAATGAAAATATTTATGTTTAGTCTTTAACTTGTCTCATTTTCTTCACGTTGTACGTTTAAAACTCCTTCAGATTGGAAGATTTTTTTCTCGACACCGAAAAATTCCTGCGGTGAATACATGATTTTTTTATAGAACATAGTTGAGAAAACGTACAAACGATACTCACTGTTAATTTTATTGCGAGATCTGGGAGTTAGAAATTCCTCATTTTCCAAAGGAATTAGGATCTCTCTGGAATGCTCACACGTCCATTTCCCCAAGTTAATAGGCCAGTATTTGTTTTGGAAATTACTGTGAAAGTAGTACTTTAAGGGGCTGATGTTTTTGCATCTTTGGAAGGGTGAGAAATTTTCCTTTAAAATGAGACCAAATTCATCGATTTTTTTTGGGGGGAAATGGTATCTCGATCAAACTGCCTCAAGGCTGCTCTACGCGGAATGGAGGTCGCCGCCGAATACTCGGGAACTTATGCCCCAGTCGAATATTATTGTAGCGTCATCGAAACATGCCTTTTTCGCATATATTGTGTATTGAGCGAATTATTTCGGTCAAAATCTAAAGAAAGAAATTCGGGGTCGCATCTTTTTGCTTGAGTTTCGAGCAAATTTCAGCAAAAAATTTAAATAAAAAATGCGTCGACTTCAATTTTTGAACATATCTCCCAAAATCAAACGTCGACCTGGGGGTCTATTCTGTATATCCTCGGACTTTTCGCGTCTCGACAGTGACGACATTTTGACGTCAGAGCCACGTGAAATTCAAAGGGGAGCATTCGAAAGTTGAAATTTTTCGGTTAATTCGACGTCACATCCACGGATTTTCCGAGGTTCGACCGCGTATATTCCTTACAGAATAAGGCCCCTGATCGAGGATTTTGACCTTTGGGTTGGATGCAGAGGGCGCTTCCTATCGCGGCCGGTGCTAGAAACTGTGACGTAGGGGTGGTCTGTTCGCCGGTCCCGGTTTCTAATAATCTTCCGGTGATTTTATGCTCTGACGTTATATTTGTGATTACTTTAGTAATTGTAATATTGAAGAATATCTGGAGATTGGTTCTAAGTGACGTATTGTGGTGCCTGGGAACATTTTAAGCCGGCCCGGGTGGCGGCGGGGTAAAGTCCTCGCCAGCTTAACTGAGGGTCGCGGGTTTGAGACCCGCCTGGGTGGGTTTTCACCACCCAGGGCGTGGATGTATGTCAAGTTCTGTTGGTCCGGTCCCTGGAAATCCTGATGACAGGCTCAGCAGCCTATCGGGATTCCGGGGACATACGGGCCAACAGAATCGTCGTCCGGCAAACAAAAAAATAAATCACTCTTAAGGCTGGGACACAATCAACGTGTACGTGTAACGTGAGCCGTTAACGGGAATACGCGAAAAGATGGCTGACGGGAAAGTATAGCGAACGGACACAATCAACGTGTACGGGGAGTACGTGTACGCGAGAAATGGGCAACATTCAACTCTTCCCGTGTCCCGGAAAACCAATCAGAATAGTCCTGAGAATCCGGGAATGGGAGCCATCTGTCGGCAGATTCATCCAACTGCTGAAGATAGCTCTTGGCGAAGACAACTTATTTACTTTCACACTTGTTTACTCCTGATCCTGATCTCTTAGCTGCGCCTGCGTTAGTCAATTGTTACTCCGGGCCGCGTTAACGTCGATTGTGTCCGCTGACTTGCGTTCCCAGTCTCCCGTTGTCCCGTTAACGTCTCGCGTCACACGTACACGTTGAATGTGTCCCTGCCTTTAGCCCAGGGTTGTCTTTGGCGGTAACGGGCTGACGCACTAATTTTGTAACTTCATGACGTTTTCCATTGACAATTTACTTGCAATCAGTATGCATTGACCTCAATGATATGAGTTCTTCTGACATATTTTGCTTAGTTATTAAAAAAAAACAATCCCGGTGAAAACTATAGTACACTTTGAGAGGAGGTTTGAGTGGAGTCGTAAAAAAAAGGCTGGTGAAAACTCGGGAGAAATGTTGTACGTGGTGCTGTATAAAACGGAGACTTGGTCATTGCAAAGGGAGGTTGTACGTAGACTGGAGGCGTTTGAATGTGGAGACGGATCGAGAGATGTATGGAGAGGGCACTTGCTATGCTGGCCAACGCTAGAGGCTGAAGCTAGTCCGCCATCTTCGTTGACCCTCATTTTCCTATATCGCTTGCATTAATTTTTACAATTATTCTGTAATTTCTATCGATAACTTACTAGAAATCATCAGGCTTTCACTCCTTTAATGTCCATTCTCCTTGCATTTGATGTTTATGTATTTAAATATAAATAATCCGCATTTCCGATGGAAACTATGGTAAAATAGAGTAGAATCCATAGCACTAAGCAGCCAATATATATGTTTCAAGAGTTACTTGCCATAATTTTCAAACAGATGGTTGATAATCTTGCTTTACATCCGCTAAATCGTCCATTCCTTCCTGCTATCGATAGGAAAGTAAGGAGAGAGCAGGGTTAAACAATAAGATTGTTTTTTCGGTTGCCTGGCAACAGTTTGATGTCGTAGTGCCCTCTCCATATACCTCAATGAGTTTGAAATTTAGTCAATTGTCGTTGATAATTGACTTTCATTAGTCAAATCAAGGCCTGTTTCCTTCAACAACAATGAGCTTTTGATGCTTGGTCAAGCGTTGAAACTGGTTGATGAAATCACACCTTAGTGGTCAGTTTTGAGACCATGAAGAGATGCCACAAATTTACCGCGCCACTGTGAGAAGTCACTGTGTTAACGCCTGCAAATGACGCTGTACTGTTCTCTCCCCCTCCCGATTGTCTTCCTCCCATTGTTACGTCTCGTCATGCATTATTACCTCGGACTTAATCAATTCACTCGAAGCTGTTGAATTGAAACTGATTGTTGCGTTACTAAAGGAAACATTTGAGTGGCAGGAAGGTTTGCGAGCTTGCGATTGGGTGGATGAGCCAAATTGTATCAGTGGTCACTCACCAGGGTCGTTCGATTCGATATATCCGCAGTTCCATCGATAACGATCTGCGCAGCAATGTCAACCACTCTACCGCCATTTATGTGTTTACTAAGAAATTTTTTCCGTAACATATCCGAGGAAATCTGGGATATGCGGCGCAAGTCTTCATTTCGGATACAAATGCGCTGCCAAATCAACAAAAACATTGAACAACCTATGCAATGCTAATAGAGAATACACCAAAATAAACGGATAAATGGCGGACTTGTTTACGTTGCGTAGACCTTATCGAATGAAGGATACTATCTATATCGGATGACCTTGGTCACTCACGTGCTTTGGTCTTTATCTGCAGCACATCCCTCCATTTAAATACTTAAAAAAAAACATAAATACGCTCTCTCTATATGAAAGTAACGAAAATTCGTTCATTTCACGAAATATTTTATGCTAATGAAACGAAAAGTCTTGTATCTTTTCATTCACGAGATAATTAATGTTAAGTAACGACATATACTGTTGATTTCCCTATACCCCATAAACTATGTTGCAGATTACGCTCGTAGCGCTTCCCTCTGCCAGCCAGTTAAACTAACCCGCTCATAGGGGTATGCAAAGAAAATAGATTGGATTTTATGAGATATCAGTCAGAGATCATTCATTTTAGTTGAGCGAAAAGTATCCTGCGTCGAAATAGCAACATTAGGGTAGCCTAATTTTAAGTTATTCTTCTGTAAGTATTTGTATTCCTCCAAGATTTTATTTTTTCCTTAACATGTACTCAGTAAGTGGAAGATATACTTAAGGTGTACTCGGTAAGTATACTTGCAAGCGACTTCCAAGGCCACTGTCAAGAAGTGACTTCAATGTGTATACCCGCCTTTGGTTACGTAGTCACGTAATCATTTCAAGCGATTTCAAACACAAATCCTGGCCACGTTACCGCCTGTTCGGCGTGCAGTACGAGCAACACAAGACGAATGTCGAGTGAACCTAGCGCCCGTATGACAGCGAACTCCTTTCGAGAGCGGTACGAGAATAGAACCCTGTTGTACACTCAAGTCGTTCATAACCTTGGGATCCCTGCCGCGGCACTCGCGTGGTAATTAGCGACCTTCATGCGAGGAAGAGCAAGTTGGAGAAGGGATTTTAGTCGAGGAGTCCTTGCGGGTTTGAAGTGGGCGATTCTAAAAATACGACCAAATTAACGAGCATGGCGCACGCCGTGTGGAGTATTTCTGTACGGCAGTCAATTATGCGGCAAAAGTTTTAGTGCACTTTAATGTTCGCATTGCTCCCACGTATTTTTGCCGATGTCGTTGAATGGTGGGGGTCTTCCGGCCTGTTGGTTTGGGCCCTTGAAACAAAAAATCGGAAATGAGGAAATGAGAAACCCTGTTAAACCGTATGAGATTACAACCGAAGTTTAACATTTCGTTTAAGCCACTGCATACTTTGATTTATCGCCAACGTGCTCTGAAGTGTGAATGTGAATTTCACCAACATGCCCAACACTAAAGGTATGATACCAATGTTACTAATGGCCGGTTGCAAGAACGTTTAGTTATGGAATCAATAATTATTGGGATCCATGTTACCGACCACATACAAATTTGCGTATTGCAGGAACAAGGTGTCAGGCCTCCTTTAGAATATGCCGCTAGTATATGGGATCCGTACGAGGAAGGTATGATAAAAGAATTAGAGCGCGTGCAGAGGAGATCCGCTAGGTTTGTTAAAAGCCGTTATGATAAATGTATAAGTGTTACGAGCTTAATAGAAGAACTAGGATGGGAATTACTATCAGAACGCAGGTTAAAATTTAGGTTAAACCTTTTAAGTAAATTCGAAACAGAGTTGTTCGCAGATGACGTTAGATATATATTGAGAACCCCTGCGTATTATGCTAGGTTTGATCATCTTAACAAGATTAGAGAGATAGATTGTCGTACAGATAGATTTAAAATGTCATTTTTGCCCGCGTACTATAAGAGAGAACAATAGGTACGTAATAAAGGGATATGTAGGTGAAATATAGTTAGAGTAGTCTGTAGTGCATGATGCATGTAATAACAACCAATAATCCCTTCCAATATTATGTAGATACTAACCATCTAGCTCCATGTGACCCTATTTTCTAGCATGTCTCCCTTAAATATCCTATTTGCATGTCAATAGTGCATGTTTGGTGGTCTTTACCCCCTGCCACACACCCTCGTGGTGGCTCGCAGGGTATTACGTAGATGTAGATGAACACATATGCCATTTTCATAATTGATCTCTCAACAGTTAATTGCTTCATATGTTTCATCTACTCTTCTACCGCTGGATAAAAAGTATAGTGGTTTATTTCATGCACAATTGCTATGGCAATTAGTAATTATTCAGTCAGAGTGATAAAACTGGTCATTGTACTCAAAACAAGTCTCTTATCAAGTAATTAAGTCTTCAAGTGGTTCAATAAGATTCCGCCATCTTGACTGCTTACGAAGCTCGTAACTCTAATCCATAAGTTATGAAGCCGCTTATGAAACCAACATATTAACCGAATGATTCTTCAACGCATATTGGATGATTGCCATGGCGTACAGGTCCCATAACTGTATGGTATACATATGTTTCGTTCGTGAAAATGACCATAGTAATATTGAATTGATTTATTGTGTAACTGCCGAACAGATAGGTACAAGAACTCGTTCTTTCCGCGAACAATAAGCGATCGCAATAAAAATTAAGCTCACTAAATACACTCCCATAATTCATGTCACCATTTCATCTCCAAAAAACTTGCACCTTTTGCACGGCTGGTGACCTAACACCCCATGCCACACGCCCATGAGACGGCTCGCGGGGTATTATGTAGATGTAGATGTACGTAAACGAGGTACAAGAAACTTCATGAAATGACGAAATAATAAGTTGGAGAGAGGTCTCATAATTGGAAAAATTCATTTTACGTTTTTAGAAATAGCTTTTAAAAGCCAAATTTATTAAAATAAAAAAATTGTTTCGTCAAAGCACCGTATAAAATATGCTCAGTAAATTAAGTATTTACTGTTTCCAAAGCTATCCCCAAGTTTTCCCAGTGAAACTATGACAAAAATATGAATTATTTATGTTTGGTATATGCTTATTGTAAACACGAGTTTCTGCCCAGGGTATTCCTGTACTTTATGTTATGCGTCAACTTGAACTACCCCGGTGGCGGCGGGGTAAAGTCCTCGCCTCTTTAAGTTGAGGGGAGGCGGGTTCGAGTCCCACCGGGGTGGGTTTTACACCACCTTAAATGACATTATTAAAAAGAAATGTTATTTTATGTGTTAATGAATATACCTATTTGACACTGAACCTATCCAAGCATTGGTTGAGTGATGTAATAGAACCTTAAGCCGCGACCATGGATCGGTTCGATGAGAATACTTTGCCAGACCCAATCACTCGATTCGTGTAAACAAGCCCTACCATTCTGTCCCGTTGCCATCACTACTTAAAACGACGTGCAAACAGGTAAGTTACACTTTGAAATGTAATCTCTTACAGAGTGCATCACGTTTTTGTCACACTGTCTGTCATTTTGTATAGGTAACCTTTTTTTTCAAATAAATGTTGTTTAAGGCATAGTACCAGGTGACCGAGCTACTCTTGATTGAAAATTGTGCATTAAAAACATAAGACAATCGTTAATGCTATTCTAAAACAAACGAATACAATCAGGGAGCAATGAGTTATATTATAATATACTATTGAAATCTTCCGAGTTTTCAGGAAAATCGACATTTTCGGAACCTTACTATTACCAATTTTAATAAGTAAGCAATTTATTTACAGAGAATGCACATTAAAAAAGTAAGTGCATGTTGATTTCAAGTATGTTATCCATGGAAAACGTTAAAAAATTGCAAAATTAGTGCGTTAGCCCGAAAACGCTGTCGGAGAATTAGGGTCAACGAAGATGGCGGACTGGCTTCAGCTTCTAGAATTGGCCAGTATAGCAAGTGCCCTCTCCATGGTGAAGACCAAGAATGTAATAAATAAGGAAAATTATTAAGGACGGTCAGTTAAAGATGTAGTGCAGGAATGAAGCGATTTGCTGATAGGCAAGTAGATTGGGTAGCTCTTCGAACCAATCTTCGGATTTATTACTGCCGCTGATCCCAACATCCCATGTAACGAAGGCGGAGAATTACTTAGCACCGTTTAAGTGGTTTCTTTATCGGGATAATGTTGACTTCAGGCGCTTGGGGTAGCAGAATAATCGGATAACGCGGCTTATCTAGAAGAATTTTTTAAAGCGATCTTAAAAAACGACAGAAAGTGAGATATTTCTATACTTAACCGCATTTAATCATGTGACTTCGAAAAATTTTAGCTGGGCTAGAATGGGAAGTGTCCTCTCTATTTACCTCAATGATTATAACTATCATGGTTCCCAAAGGTCGCGAACCTTCATTGCCAACATCGAAATGTTCACTTTCCTATTCACGTCGACATATCAGGTCTCAACTGTTCTTGAATCCATGTTTAGTCGGGTTTCGTTAGTCGTCATCTTTTTCTAAAACATAGACTACACTAGAGTTGTAATACTCTGTGATTATGTTTAAAGATCGCACTCCATCTGTTAAAAGTAGTTATTTATTTGACCGGAAAATGTCAAAATAAAAATTATAATTGCGTCTGAGGTCACATGGGCACAGGTGAAAAATAACTGCAATGCGAATGCGCGCGTTCTGGATAATCGTGATTGCGCCTTGGATTGCTTTTATTTTATCGCAATTTTCCGAACGATCGTCAGGGTAAACCACATCATAAACATCATGGCTGACATTGTGAGCTTAAAATGAAATGGAGGCCGAGAACGTGCGTAAAGGAGAGTGCGCGTGGAATTTTACATGGAATGTTATTGCTGTGGTGCATTCATTTGAATCAATTATAACTTTATCGACCAATATAGTGTAGATGATAACAAGATTCTTGAATATTATACCATTCACTTAGGTTATATAGACATATATTGGCTTGCAGCAAATTTATATTGGTTTGATGGCATGAGCCCTTATTGAATTCTGTGCTTTTTGTTTTTATAAAAAAAACAAATATGATCAACGCTAATTTTAACCTTGATTTTATAGTTATTTTTTGTTTTTATAGTTATTTTTTGTGCTGAAAAATTTGATTTATTAATATTATCTCCTATGTATTCATTTATATTTCTCATCTCCTATGTATTATATATATTTTGAAAAATTTTGTAAATGGTGTATGTTCATTTAATTGTTGGTTGTTTACGTATTTGTTTGCTGTTTGGAGTTGTTATTTACTTTGTTATTGTTCATTGTTAAGCTCAACGGTGGTAAACTTTCGATTCCTCAGCTTTTGTCTTAATATTTAGGAAATTTCCTGGCTGTACGTCTCTTTGTTTTGTGTTGCCAAGCCCTGATGATGCCAAAGTATTTGGCGAAACGTTGGCTGTGAGTTAAATAGGTGAATAACCAAATATTCGAGATTCTTATTATTATCAATCAGTTTTAAGTTAAAGATCCACCGTTTTGCGTATTGATATGCGAATGTTTTGCAAAAACAAATGAAATAAAAGGTAACATATGCTACGGACACCGAGCCACCGGTATTATTTATATACATTTGCTCGCGACGTTGAATACGGCATGTATAGAGTCGCATTGTCTGAAGCGGAAGCATATCCCAGACTCCGTGATTGCCGTTGAAGTGAGTTTACCGATTGACAATTTAACCGGCCGTATTTCAGGACGTATCCCGGAGTCACGTGCGTTAATTATCTGGCCAGGCTACTTTTTTTGGACTCGAGCGACATTAAAAGAAGAATATGACTGCGATTTGCTAAATACGCTGTGTCGCTGCGATAATTCGTGTATTGACGTAACCGTAAAACCTGGACGCAGCTCCATGTGTCGGCTTCATCTAAAAAAATTATATGCATTAAAAAAGTCTCGAATTTCGCTTATTAAGCGCGCAAAACACTGCCCACAGGCATGTTTTTTTTAATTAAAGACTTAATTTATGTTGGGCACTTAGAATTCAGCGCAGTGAGCTGAGTTCTTTTTTTTTGGCCTGATGTTCTCTCTCCCGTGAAATATGTTTTGTTAAAGTTTTTTTTAGGGAAGCCATTATACAAATATAAAACTGGTCATTGCCTTTTTTGTTTGCGTAGTGGAACTGCCTTCTTTGATAATATAGCGCAATGAGCCGAGTGGTTTTTTTTAAGCTGCTGTTCTCTCTCTCACGATATACATCTGAATTTACACAAGCGAAGCTAAAAGCCACCCCTAGCGTCTGTGGTACTGGGTGTCTCCTCACCAGGCATGCAGCACTCATCCCAGTTCAAGTCAGAACCGTGCACATCTCGAAATATATTCTGAGTGCCACAAGGCTCTATGTTCCAGTACCTTTACATTGCCGAGAAACCAAATCGGTGACGTGTAACTTTTTTCGCATTTATCAACGCACATAACTGTTGAGTACGCTGGAGGAAAGTTAAGTGCATATCTGTATGAAAAAGAAAAGCGCTTCAGATGGCTAGAACTAGGAACGGGCAATCGTTTTCGCTGTTTTCGGGAAAAAGTTTCGATGAATATTATTATTTATTTTTATTTATTTTCACTGCCCCGAATACAGCACATTAGGCCATTTTACGTCGGGTGAACAACAGTAGCAACGGACGAGACGCCCATGTACTGGGCAGATAATATTCTACCCAGGCGGGACTCGAACCCGCGATCCTCGGGTTAGCAGGCGAGGACTTTACCCCGCCTCCACCGGGGCCGATGGTATGTCCGCGGACGCGATTCTTCATTATCTTCTTATCCCATTCAAAAATAGCTAAGTCTATTAAAATGAAATTAATGAAACTTACATTGTTTTCACAAAGTTTGATCTCGCTCATCATTAGAATTTGACGGACCATAGTCAGCAACAGTCATATACCCTACGGACTGTCAGTATCGAGGAACCACCGCATCGTATAAAATTTCCGTTTTTACGACAGTACATCTGTATTTACTTCTACATACTACCCTGCGAGCCGCCGCTTGGGCGTGTTGCAGGGGGGCTTTAGGTCACCAGCCATGTAAAGCTTTAAGGGATGAGGTTTTTGGAGGTGAAATGGTGACGTGTATTAAGAGAGTGTATTTAGTGGAGCTCAGTTTTTATTGTGGTCGCTTATTGTACGCGGAAAGAACTAGTTTTTGTACCTATCTGTTCGGCAATGTATCTCTCTCATTTTAATCTCTTGTGTCAAACCTAGAGATGTTGTAAGGCGTCATGGTAATATTCTCTATGTCGCTCTGATACACATCAGTTCTGAATTCCTCGAGCAAGCTTAGCCTAGCGTGTAGCGCAAACCGCTAAAGAAAATTATACAAAATAATATTTTAAACACAAAATTGTGGTTGTATTTTGGTCTTGAAATAATTTATTTAATCACCTCTACACGACGTATCGCAGTTTGTTTCTGCATCATCAAGGCGTAAAATTCAACTATCGACTCAACACATACAGGTGATTCGGTTCTCCCCGCAAGGGCTAAAAAACCCCTCACTTGGTCTCAAGCCTTCGCTTGTAACTTAGTGGGAAGTAGTGGGAAAAAGGATAGTGGGAAGGGAAGGGAAGGTTAGCGAACCACAACCCCTGCGAGGCGGACACCATGGGGCGGATTGACGTCAAAAGGACGACAATGGGCCTCCGCCTCCCCGCAGTCCTCGTATCTGTTGGGTTCCCCCAACAACGTCTGACGAGTCCCCGTCGGTCTCGATTTGCGAAAAATTACCGCATATCTTATGAGAACTGGGAACTTTGCCCAAAAATTGGGATTGGGTATCCCCCGACTCCCATTTACGCTCGGCGTCGTGCGGTTTGCCGGAGTACGTCATCGGCTAGGGGCCCCCCGCACCAATGGATGGTCAAAACGGACCAACAGTGGTCAAAAATTGGGTCCTTCGCCTCGGTACCCCCCGCCGACCGAGTACACATTTAGATGCAAAAGCTACTTAATTTTAATGAAATTTATTGAACGTTTTTTCTCTCGCTACTAAGAAAAATGTGTATCAGCTTTGCACGGGTAGTTTTTATCCTGTCTTTCCCTCAAGGTAGTGGTGAGCAAAATAAACAGATACTACCAGTGCTGTTATATTGTTTGTGTCCATGTGAACATGTTAATTTTCATATAAACTGTTCCCTGTGCTTTTCTAATCAATGTGTAATCATGTGGAATACAAAGACCACTATTTTATTTTTTTTCCCAATATCCATTCACTTCATTAAAAGCTACATTCAGGCCGACTCAAGACATGCAGAGGAGACTGAGTACAATGTCGCTGGCCATATGAAATTGGACTGACGAACGCCTTACAAAGTATTCAGTTATAACCTAATGGGAAGTAGTGGGAAAAAGGATAGTGGGAAGGGAAGGGAAGGTTAGCGAACCACAACCCCTGCGAGGCCGACACCATGAGGCGGATTGACGTCAAAAGGACGACAATGGGCCTCCGCCTCCCCGCAGTCCTCGTATAAAGCAGTCAGATACAATGAAATTGCTATGAGGAAAAATCGGCCTGGACCGGGATTAGAACCACGGACCTTTGGCATTGGCCCGGAAAACCAAAGGTCCGGGGTTCAATTCCCGGTCCCTGCCGATTTTTTTCTCTTTGCAACATCATTGAAAAACGGTAGGTTTTTAATCTTTTTTTCCGTAAACGATAGAGCATCATAATGGCCGCTACAAAAGGCCCATAATCCGTTTGTCAGGCAGTTAGTGTGGTAAACTGATTCTTTTGCATCTAAATGTGTTCTTATCAATGTTATGGAAGCTCGTACTTATGTGTTGTCTAGCATACTCCCTCCAAGACTTCAAATTCAAAATTTCATGCGTACGTAATGTCCTCTCATGCCCTTTGTGATGACGATCGATGGGACCAGAATGTTATTTATTTTTCTATCCTTCCCTTCCTCCCTTTTCCTGCAGCGTGAAGCGCTAAAGGAAATAAAAAAAAGATAAAATGAAATCCGTCTGGCGGAATGGAAGCCTTTCACGCACACTTCGTTGAGCCTTTAACTGTCGGGAGCAGGAGTGACGTAACCCGTTCGTCTGTGCGCTTGTGCGTGAAATTAATCAACATTCTCCCAGTTGTCCTCTCATTGCGCCTCGGAATCGTCGTTTGTTTTCCTTCGTCCCCGTGTTTTTTTTCTCACATTTTTTTCGGGTCCGAGTGGAAAGGGGTTGGTAACGCGATTTTCTGGAACAAGTGAGGTGCGTAATTCCATTACCGGATTGTTTCGCGTTGGTTACTTCGTCGCTGTTCATTAATGAATCTTTTATATACGTATATGCACGAATATGAATGTTTTTTTTTATCGCTAAGCAGGGAACCTGATTTTTCTCAACCTCTCGGGGAGATTTCAAAAATTCCTAAATGATTAGTTTTCGGTAATAACTCAAATATTAGAGACGAAAATTTACTACTGTTTAAATATGAAATATGCTACAGCGAGTCGCCTTCGGGAATCGGACACCTTTAAATGATTAATTTGGGGGCTGGCTAGAAGGGGAAGGGTGAAGGGGAGGGGACCGTGGGTGAAATGTTTGTTAACGAAGTGAATAATGATCTGTTTAATAGGATAGAATAATATAAGTTTATTATGCTCCGGACACCACCCTTGGAGCAAAAATTATCACAAAAAGTGAAATGCTTGGCTCAGCGAAAAGTACAACAATCGATTTTTACGGACAAAAAGATTAAAAAATTCAGTGCATGAAAAACAAAGACACAGATACAGTGATTAGATACAAAAACAAAAAAAAAGCAGGATGGATATGGAAACAGTATTACAATTTGCAGGCTCTAATTTATCGAGTACATTAAGTTATATTTTGCTCTGCATTGAGTAGAGTCATGAATAACATATTTTTAAATGCATAAATGGAACCTTTATGTCTTTTACTTATCAGGCAGATAATTCAAAAAATTTGGTGGCATTTGTTTTTGGATATTGGTTTTTGGAAATTCGTTTTTTAAAATAAATGATAAATTCAGTTTATTTTGATTTTCAAAAGTAATTAATTTAAAATTAATAATTTATTTATTGTTCGTGAAAATTAATATATGTTTAAGGAAAGATACATGCGCTCACAGTAGGGGGGTGAGATCTATAAGTCCAGGATCTCGTCGAATATTCGACGGAGATATTTTTCATACATTTGTCCCGAATGGTCCCCGAAAATTGTTTGACAGGATGAAATAGTCTAACTTAGCGTCTTTGAGGTGATCTCCTCTTGCCATTTTGGTTAAGATCGGCGTTCGTGCGGAAAATATTCCAACAATCGGTTGGATTCGAACCTGGCTCCTCGGTCCAGTAAATTGGTATGATTGGGAAGCCAGTCTTATTTTTTTATCTTGTATGTTAGCCCACAGGAGCTCACAATTTTGATTATTTCAGTGTTGGTCGTCGTCTCTCAAAAGACCAGGCCTTTTCGCTGTCTTTGTTGCCAAATGTCTCTGTCTAAGGCAGTTTTTTTTTCATTTCCCCGTAGGAGTTACAGTTCATGATCGAAATCACACTGTGAAGTAACGATATTCTAGGTTGTCCGCTCCTCTACTTCCCCAACACCCTTCCTTCAGTTATGTTCTTGATGTCCTCGTTATGTCTCACTAAGTGACCAACAAGTTTAATTTTCCTGGAGTGATTTGTTTGGATAAGTGTTCTTTTTTTTCACATACTTCTTTCAAGACTTGCTCATTTGCTTTCCTCATGACCCAACTTGTATTAGTCATTCTCCCCCAGAACCACTTTTCGGCTGCCTGGAGCCTGTCTTTCCCTTGCCTATTTAATGTCCATGTTTCACAACCGTAGGTGAGTATACTCCACACGAACGTCTTCACAAATCTCTTCCTCGTATCAATTGAGAGGTGGTTGTGTGCCAAGAGGTTACTCTCTCTTTGGAAACCTTGTTTGGCCAGGGTGATCCTTATCTTATCATCTGTTAAGCTTGTATTTTCATTTGTCATTTGACCTACCAAGGAGCAGAACTCTTCTACTTGGCCAGTGGTTGAGTTTCCTAACTTAATTTTTTCAATTTTTCAAATAATAATCAGTGTTGGTTTGAGCAAAGAAATCCTGAAAGTTACGGGCAAGTATTAAAATATAACATATGATATCAATGGTTTTTGAAATCAAAATTTTAAATATGGTTAAACCCTTGTACTCTGTGTCAGATATTAGTGACAACTGGTCCTCAATGAGGCGATATGAAATAAGACGATCCGCTACAGGTAATCCTAAAAAAATATGCCCCAGTGAGGATCAAATTCGTGACCTTAAGATTATGAGACATACGCGCTGCCCACCGCGCTTACCAGGCTCTTGATGGATGCGCGAGCAGATAAAAACCTTGATTGTTTGCATTAGTATTTGATAAATATATCTACGTATGGCTTTTAAGGTAGTTTGAGTGAGATAGTTCCCTAGTCATAATGTAGACCATGTTCGAATAATGAGTTTTACTGTCAGCAGCTGCAGGAAGTGTGAAATAGATATTTCATTATTAATAGTAAAATAATATACTTTTATATAACTGAAGTCTCAGCTATCAAATTAGGATGCAGGAACTATTCATATGTATTCTATAGAGTCATGGGACCCATGAGCCATGGCAACCATTCAATAAGTTTTGTAGAAACATTCGACAAATTCATTGGTTTCATAACTTGTGATATGAAGTTATGAGTTATATATGGCTAAGAATGATTCTAAAGGAGCTGAGGTTGTTAGAACTTGTCAAAGGTCCCACTATAATTTTGTGTGATAATCAGAGTGCAATAAACTTTGGGGAGACTGGACTTGGCTCATAAAATTCTAAGAACATTGATATAAGATATGGTCTCATCCAACAATGCATTGTAAGAGGAGAGGTCATTTTTGAGTATGTTAAATCGGCTGAAAACTTAGTAGATCTGTTCACCAAAGCTTTGGGCGGAGTAAAGACCTCAACCTTTGTCAATCAGCTTGGATTTAGTCGATTTTGAGAGTATCTATTTGTGTTAATTGTTTGTTTTTAATTAGATTTTCTTTTGTTCCAAAAGCTGTTTCGTTAAGGGGGAGTATCGTAAGCAGTTCGATGATAACAAAACAATTGACATGAGTTAACCGGCGCTGCGCGGTTGGCATGCGAGTGAGTTATTTATCACCGTAGTGTTCGTGATGTATTATGTATTTTAGTGACGATAGATTAAAAGTGTATTAAGAAACTGAGTAAGGATTACCATAATACTACTTAGTGAACTAGAATAATGTTCTATTGGTAGACTTAGATGGTGGATGCTTGATGAACCGCTTGGAGGCTTAATTAATCGATGAAAGGGTTGTTTTGAGACAAATGACCCGTCTGTTTACTCATACTAACTAATTTTTATGTGATAAAGAATGAGAGTAAAGGCAATATTCCACTTCGATAAATTTTATTCGACCTAGACTGATGAGGCTACAGTGCATCGAAATCTAGGTCGAATAAAATTTATGTAAGTGGAATATTGCCTTTACTCTCATTCTTAATGATGAATTCTTTCCACAACATCAAGCCTGGTACTTCTCCTTTTGTAATTATTATGTGCATTAGCAATTGCTCATAGACTAAACTTTCATAAATTTTATTAGACGGTAGGAGATTAGGGGCCGTATTCATAGTCGTTACCTGGTTGTCCCCCAGGTGTGGGGGAGCCCCTTGGCTCAGAAATAGTATTCATAGTCGTTACCCAGGGGACTGTTCTCCCCTATCACTCCCCCAGGCCGTCGGTTTCCTGGGTAAGGCATGAAGCTTACCCAAAGCTCCCCTAACGCAGTACTGCTGCCCACGCGTGGGACGAATGGATACTACTGTACTCATGGCAGTACACGATAATATCAACAACTTTCCATAGTAACGTCTTCTGTTTACAAATTCGATTACTTCTTGAATCACCCTCGTATTCCTCATCATTCAAATTACAAAAATATTTAAGTAATATTGAAATAATTCTCTCATATTCCTTCAATCATTTTTCATCAACATTTTGCAACAGTATACTGTATTATTGTTTATAGCGTGCTTGGTTACGGTGAGAAATGAGCATCGAAAACATCGAGAACCATTCAGCGAAACCGTTCATATGTATTTTTGCTTGGGATTGTTGCCAAATCTCTTACCCAGGTAAGGTTTATGAATCGCTCAGCGTAGGGGACCCCTAGGTGTTACCTGACTAGGGGATACCCAGGTAACCCCCAGGAATACGACTATCAATGCGGGCATTGATAAAATATTCGAAGGTATTAACTATAGGTAAATAAGATATGCAACTATTAGATGAGTTTACTGCAACCCGCAAAGTTTTATGAAAACTATGGCTTCATAGATCTCATAACTATTGATTCCATAAATTAATGTTCTTGCAACCGGCTAAGATTACGTTTACCAATCGAACTCAGATCGATCTGAACATTCTTAGCCGGCCGACTCGGTACACCTGTTTAATCAATGCGAACTAGATTAGAAATATAGATTTGAAATCTCAGACTGGCAGAGAAAGCGGGCCGAGCTAGCCCGCTACTCACATCATCGATCCCACTAGCTAACCCATTGCGTTTACCGTACCGAGCTGAACCGGCCAAATCGATATTTGTGTAGGTATTTAAATTGACTAATTGTTTTCACGCGGTACGTTTAAAACTCCTTCACAGCAGAAGGTTTATCGTCACCCTGATAAAATGACTGCGGTACAGTATGATTAATTTTGAATAATCATCGAGAAAATACACTAACTACACACTGTTGATTTTTTGACGAGATCTAGGTGGTAGAAATTCCTCATTTTTTTAAATCGTGTCTCTCTGGAGTGCATACACGCACCATTTTCCGTGTAAAATGGCTGGTATTTTTAGTCAAAGATCTCGGGAAGTTGGCCTATCAGGGGCTGATATTTTTGTATGCATGGGAGGGTAGGATATTTTTCTTTAAGATTTGACGAAATTCGTTGATTTCTCGGTGAAATGATATTTCGCTCAAACAGCCTTAACTATCGTGGTAGTGGTAGTTGGTTTTTGGGGTGCATCGACGGCTAGGGTCATATCGCACCGCACATATATCACCTAAATAATTTCTATATCAAAACGTATAAAGCTATTTTTATAAAAAGGTTTACATTTGATTCACTGACAGTATTTAAGTGACTCGTAATTTACCTATAAGCCCTTTAAAATTTATAAATTTTAGTACCCGAGTAAGAGAATTGGGATTGTCTCCCAGTATCATACCTAGCTCTCCTCTAATTTTAAATTTCTCCCTGAAAAATCTGTACTTATCGCATTCCGTCAGGAGGTGTTTCACTGACAAAGGACAGTCGCAACCTTCACACAGTGGTATAGTCGTTCTTCCGTGAAGAGGTACGAGTGGGTTAGGGCGCTGTGGCCTATCCTAGGTCGAGTTACTGCGACTTCCTCTCGACGACAGCTCCCAACGGAAGATGACCGAGCGGATATTGAGGGTTTTATTTCGCGGAGTTATTGCTTAAACTCGTTCGACACGCTTGTCTCCAATGTTCCATTGAAATTAACTATCTTAAAGATAAAAAGTTCATCGTGTTTTAAGGTGACAATTTCATATAATGCGACCATTCTTGCGATGAAAATAAATTACGGATATCTCCTTCACTCATCGGTAGATCAGCCCAGCCCCGGTTCTTCCTGGTCGACAATGGAAATCAATTGGAGTAGAACATTCAGGTGCCTTTTTTGTTCTAAATGCCTTGCGCAAAGGCCGCACAAACAGTTTCGTTCCCTTCTGCTCATTGACGTCGTCCCTCTCAGATCTACGAGCGTATCGATTACAATCTTCTCTCCCTTTCAGTCTCCCTTTTAACGAGGTTTCATCACGACTGCATGAATCAAAACAGACACAAAATTCCTGCTTTTCCAGACTCGTTTTCGACGTCCCGAACTCACATGAGTAAAAATATTTGATTAAAAGAATGTTTAATTCAAATCCAGTGAATCCGTTTCGCAATGGACGAGTTGGAAATTGTTACTGATTGCTTTGCTATTGTTGTTTATTGTTTAAATGCATATTTTCTTCCGAACGCCGTGGGGAAGGAATGAGCCTTATTGCGTGAGTCCACACTGACACACCTTTTATTTATTTTAAAAAAGGATTATGTATGATCTAACTCAGTAGCGAATGAAATGGACTTACATAGCAGTCAGCACGGCTTCCGTAAGGGTAGGTCCTGCGAAACACAGCTTGCGATCTTCCTTCGTGATATCCTAAAATTAGGTGATTCGATTATGCAAGTCGACGCGATATTCCTTGATTTCAAGAAGGCATTCGACAAGTTTCCTCACAAAAAACTCATATATAAATTGCAATCATGTGTAGTTGATAGAAAAATGGTGCATAGGATAAGTGACTTTCTCAGTGATCGAAAACAATAAGTAGTTATTGATTTTTTAGCTCTGATATGGTCGAAGTTACATCCGGCATTCCTCAGGGAAGTGTGATCGGCCCTCTTTTATTCATTATTTTTATTAATGACCTAAGTTCTAGGATTTGCAGTAAATTAAGATTATTTGCAAACGTTGCAGTTATCTACCGTGAAATGAGCGAAGACGCGGACTTTGAAGTTCTGTCATCGGGCCTTAACAACGTTCATTCGTGGTGCCAGGAATGGGAGTTAGAATTAAATAGCAGCAAATGTACCACAGTTCACTTCCTGCGAAAGGCATCACAAAAATGCCATACCTATAGTGTGAGTGGAGTAAACATAAAATCTCTAGGTAAAGTAAAACATCTTGGAATTATCTTAACATCTGATATATCGCGGGGATTACTCATACAGAACATATGTGGCGCAGTATTAAAGAAACTAGGTTTTGTTAAAAGTATAATAGGAAGGTCCTCGGATGAAAAAGTGAAATAGAGATGGTACTTCGCTCTGGTTAGGCCACACCTCGAATATGCCGCGAGCGTTTGGGACCATGGTCATAAAGAATTATCCAAAAAAATAAATAAAATACAAAGGAAAAGAGCGCGCTTCGTTAAAAACTGTTACTAGCGTACATATAGTGCCTCACAAATTTAGGGGGATTAAGGTGGAAGCCCCTAGAGACTCGGAGGCCATACGCTAGGCTTAGGTTGCTTGATAAATTCAGAACTGATATTTTTCAGAGCGACACAGGGAATATTATCATGACTCCCCACTACATCTCTAGGTCTGACATATGCGATAAAATAAGAGAGATACACTGCAGAACGGATAGGTACAAAAAATCGTTCTTTCCGCGAACAATGAGCGACCAAAATAAAAATTGAGCTCCAGTAAATACACTCCTAGAGTACATGTCACCATTTCATCTCCAAAAAAGTTACACCTTTACACGGCTGGTGACCTAACACCCCCTACCACACGCCCATACGGCGACTCGCGGTGTATTATTAAGATGCAGATATGCTGCGCCTCGAATCGTGGTCGTTGAATCTGCGGGGGGGTAATTATTAATTGGGAGACGTCAGATGGCGTGGCATGCAGGATCCTGAAGGAACGGTACCAAACAGGCACGTCCTTGGTTAAATTTAATATCCATCCTCTGGATTTGAAGTTAACACTTTTTTTATTTTTTTAAATCTTTATAGAATTCCTCAATTTGGTCATGTAGAGCATGATTTTGAAGCATACGATTGGGGGACGTTGGGTAAAGTTTTGTGAAGCCTAAGTGGTCAGTGGCTCGAAAAAAAGCTTGGGAAACTCTGATCTAACTCAATTATCATACACCCTGAGGTAGGGATGCCACATCGCCTAAAAATTATCGGAGTATTCGATTTTTCGATGTTCATCAAAGTACCCACCATTCTTTCAATTTTCATCGGATTGTTTTACTACTCCATGTTTTCGATGTCACGGCCAAAAAACATCGAGTTGACTGATAAATCGATGTGCATGTAGTATTCCTACCATGAGGTTTATTTGCCGGGTCTGAAGCAGAGTGGATGATTTTAATAAACAAGATAAAAACTTGTGACATCCACAATTTATTGCTCACTAGCGACTGGTTTCGGCTGTCACGCCTTCATCAGGCGCCTGATGATGGCGTGACAGCCGAAGTCGGAGCGGTACGTTTAAAACTCCTCCACAGCTGAAGGTTTTTTGTCATCCTGATAAGAATACTGCGGTACAGTATGATTAGTTTTGAATAATAATTAAGAAAATACAAAAACTACACAATCTTTTAGGAGATCTAGGTGGTGCACATTCTTAATTTTTTTAATTTATGTCTCTCTGGAGTGCATACACGTACCCTTTTCCATGTAAAATGGCTGGTATGTGTTATCAAAATTCTCGGAAAGTTGTTCAGTCATGGCTGATATTTTTGAATGTATGGGAGAGTAGGTAATTTTTCTTTAATCTGACGAAATTCGTTTATTTCTTGGCGAAATGATATTTCGCTCAAACAGCCTTAACTATCTTAGACATAAAAAGTTCGTCATGCTTTAAGGTGGCAATGTCATATAATACGACCATTCTTGCGATGAAAATAAATTACGGATATCTCCTTCGTTCATCGGTAGATCAGCCGAGCCCCGGTTCTTCCTGGTCGACAATGGAAATCAATTGGAGTAGAACATTCAGGTGCCTTTTTTGTTCTAAATGCCTTGCGCAAAGGCCACACAAACAGTTTCGTTCCCTTCTGCTCATTGACGTCGTCCCTCTCAGATCTACGAGCGTATCGATTACAATCTTCTCTCCCTTTCAGTCTCTCTTTTAATGAGGTTTCATCACGACTGCACGAATCAAAACAGACACAAATATCCTGCTTTTCCACACTCATTTTTGACGTCCCGAACTCACACGAGTAAAAATATTTGATTAAAATAATGTTTAATTCAAATCCAGTGAATCCGTTTAGCAATGGACGAGTTGGAAATTGTTATTGACTGCTTTGCTATTGCTGTTTAGTGTTTAAATGCATATTTTCTACCGAACGCCGGGGGAAGGAATGAGCCTTATTGTGTGAGTCCACAGTGACACGACATTTCTTTATTTTTTGAATTTAGAATATATAGAACTGTGGAAGTCACAAATTTTTATCTTGTTTATCATGACGTCCTTCCACCCCGCGAAAGATCCAAGTATCCATTTTATTGTGGAGGATTTGGTGGAAACTACGTAAACACCACATTATCTCATGGTTAATGCTTTATCAAGCTGGATTTATTTTCATGACGATGGACGTCAGTGGACGTGAGAATGCGCGGGCGGTGGAGATTGAGAGAGGATGAAGAGGGGTTGGTGGAAAAAATGTCGAAAAAGTCTCCTGATATTAAAAAGTGCGAGCGTTGATGGAAGATTTGCAAGGGCTGCGTGGAGGAAAAATAAATAAGACAGAGCTCTGGCAGGAACGGCTCTCCCTCTTCATTTTAAGCGCCTCCTCCCTACCGCCTCCCTCCCTAAACGACGTCATTCACCCCATTTAAAGTGGCTGGAGCAATTTTCGTCTGCGCACAGGTTTTGGTGAAAGGTTGCGTTATCTGTTCATATCCGAGTTTGTCAGTCAGCCAAGGGGTTATTGTCATTGATGGATGCGTTAGAGGTGCAGTACGAGATATATGAGGTAAAGATAAACCAAAGTTTTGCAAAATACAGTCACGAGACCCATTGTTAATTTCCGTGTGCTAAGTTGCAACCATTGATGTAAATGGAGGGAACACTACGACATCAAACTGAAGTTGGAGGAAATTGGACACTATTGTAGGAAGAGTAGCTTAACCAACGTGATATAGACAACTTATCGAAGGGAGAAATATAGGTGAGAAAATATAGGTTTAATCTTTTACGAAAAGTTGACGAAGACCATTTTTTGCCGGACGTTCAAAATATTTTGCTAGAGCCAAACTATTATGGTAGGAACGATCACAGGGATAAGATTAAGGAAATAGATTGCAGAACCGATTGATTCAAAATTCATTTTTTCCACGCACAATAAGGGACCATAATACTTGCGATAAATCAGATATGCTAGGATACTGACTAGGTTAAATAGTTTTTTTTTGTAAATTGGTTTTTAAATAGGTTTCTTTTCGAGTACGAAATGTCATTTTTTTAGATAAAAAAATGTAAGTTGTAAACGATGGGTACTTGAAAAATATTCCGAAGGACCAGGGGATCACGATAATGAAGATGCAAAGCGTCAGATTGATGATTTTATCACTAAAAAAAGGAGCACTCTCAAACAGAACCGTTCTATATGGCGGCCAAAAGCTGACTGACTGCCCACGGCACCGGAACACGCGGGGCAGTCACACAATTTGACTTACTTATCACAAATTTGACTTACTCATTAAAAGAACAACGAATCACACTTGGTGGGAATTCAAACAGTATTACAACGACTTCAAACATAAGTGTTAAGAAAAAGTTGTATTAAAATTAATTATCTTCCCATCAAATTTAGACAAAAATGATCAATCAAAAAATATAGTGTGCCGAGACACACTCGTTTCCCAGGTTCTCTATTTATAAGTGTGAAAAGTTTTCGCTCTACCGTTAGCGTTTTGGATGGCAATTTAATAGCTCTTTCAACCCGAAGTCTTCTTACATATGAGATATACACCGTAAAAAATCGATTTAGTGTTTGCTCACCCCCTTAAAAACGCTAAACAACGTATTAGGTATTTGAAATTCAAACATGGCGGGTGAATTTTTTTTTGAAGAATGTGCCATAAGAAAAGAGAATTCTTTCAAAAAAAGAGAATTCTTTCACAAAGAAAGAGAGAAAAGAAAAAGATAAAAGAGAATTCTTAAAAAAAAAATTCACCCGCCATGTTTGATTTTAAAATGGCTAAGCACGGCATAAGTGCTGGTGAAGGACACTGACTCTTGGCTGTGGTTTCCTTGAAGTCCTCTTCTCCCTTGCGTTGCCATCTTTGATGGACCGCAAGGGCCTAAGATCTAGTTGCCTTGTGTCCACCAAAATTGCCATGGGAGGTAGGAAGCCTGGATAGCGTAGTGGTCTGCGCAATGGTCCGGCAAACCAAAGGTCCGTAGTACGATTCCCGGTCTAGGCCGAATTTTTCTCACGGCAATTTCTTCAAAAAAAAACGTATTAGGTGCTATGATAATAATTGTTGCCCAGTATGAAAGTCACTCGAGTCAATGATACAAAAAACAAAAAAAAATTACACGCTTTGGACATGACTGCACTTTGAAAAATGAGCAACTTCCACTGTGACAGGATTTATTACGATCAGCTTCGCTTTTTCTAGCATTTACTTGAGTTTTACTGTAGTATCAGTCTCTAGCTTTGCAACATTCTTCTTGCAATGATTCCTCTTTTAAAATTACGTCCGCTTGGAGTCGTGGAAACGTCGCGGAATTGGGAATGTGGGGGGGGAGGACGTCACGGAACAGTGTCGCTAACAACAGAACAACGCATTTTCTTGTAACGTTTGTCAGTTATTTAAAGTAATTATCATTTTAATTTCCTTGGCATGAGGCTATGAACTACCACGATTCGATCCTACTCGTTTGTACGCAATTATGTTAGGGAATTTCCTTGGCATGAGGCGATGAACTATCGCGATTCGATCCTTCACTTTTATATGCAATTATGTTAGGGAAGCGATACCGTGCTGTGACGTCAAGCCACAAGAGAGCCGTCTTGGATCACGTGACCTTTTGAAAATTTATTCACCCTTGAAGTGTAATTGTAAATATCCGAGGTTCACGCATGCGCACGTACATTAAATATTTGTTTATTTTTTTGTTCTCAATAGGAGAAAGGACTTCGTGTGGTGGACAATGCTGCCAACATAATTGCATTTAAATTTTGAACGCTTTACGTCGCGTTTCCAGGCAATGTTTACGATAAAAAAAACGAAGTACGATTACAATGAATCTCAATCAAAACTCGATGGTATTACTTGCGAGCCATCGAAAAAATTTTCTCATTCGGAGCTAGTTCGCAGGCGATGGACTGTCCTAATAAAAGAGATAATTCTTCGCAGCTGCCACCATGTTTCTCTTCCTAATCGTAGAAAAACGTTGTAGCAGCTGCGCGCAATTCTCTGCTGTTGAATTTCCAAATTCCCTGTGTGAAGCTAATTCAAGCCGATGGGTATACTCTTAATAGACCAATCTGAGAAAATGACGTCATGTTTCGCCATCACTCTACCGTCGGCTACCCGCTTAAATCCCCATTATCCCCCGTGCGGAGCCTGTTTGTAGGCATCGGGCTCCGCGTTGAATAGGGTATTCTGTACATATGCCACCATGTTTTTCTGCCACTGTGTCATTCACCACCCATGCATCCCCGTCATACTGCCGTTCGGAGCCAGCTCCCCTTTATACTGCCGTTCAGTTAGTGGAATCGCATTGAAGAGGAAATTCTGCTCAAATGCTACCATGTTTTGCTACCACTATACCATTTACCACCTTTTGGAATCCGCCGTACCCCTCAATCTTGCATTCCCAATATTCTCCTGTGCGAAGCCAGCTCGTTGTTAATGGACTCGCATTGGAAAGGAAATTCTGCTCACATGTTACCATGTTTTGCTACCACTATACCATTAACCGTCCTCTTGAATCCAATTTACTCCTCTCTCTCTTGCATCCCTAATATTCTCCTGTGCGAAGCCAGCTCGTAATTAATGGACTCGCATTGGAAAGGAAATTCTGCTCACATGTTACCATGTTTTGCTACCACTATACCATTAACCATCCTCTTGAATCCGCCTTACACATTTCTCTCTCTCGTCACACGGCAACCCTGCTGTGTGCACTCTTCAGATGGATGGATACCGTCTCCGGCGTCACCTGCGACCAATGGGAAGCGAGAGATTCCTCTCTCCCCCCTCTTTCTCCTTTGATTTCCATCTCTTCATTCTTTCCTTACCTCTCCACCTCTCGAGGCAGCGGTCGCAACTGACGGCGGAGGGTGGCGAAAGCGGGGATTTTGAGGGGGTGGAAGGCTGGAGGGGAGGCGGGGTTAGGGAAAAAGAGTCAGACCCAGAAAGAGGGAGTCAGGAGAAAAATGCAGATTATATCAAACGGTCGTTGAGTAAAGGTACGTTTTCATCAGTGTTGGTAAGTAATCGAGTAAAAGGAATCGGATTACTTGTAACGATTACTTTTGCAGTAACTTGTACTCGTAACGAATGCTTTTTACGAAGGGTAATTTTTACTTGTAATTTACTTCTTACGGTGAAAGAGGAATCGCTACTTTCGGCGTAATCGTTACTTGCTTGCAATCGACGATTACTTCGCTCGCTCCCATGTGAACTGGAATTATTTTCAGGCAGCTTCGCTGGCCGCTATACGAGTTTGAACAGGGAAGCGTTCAAGGACGTATCTCGCAGTCGCGTGAATTGTCAAGTAGCATCCTCTTGCTCTCGTGACATTCCGTGCAGCTTTGTCAAACGTACGCCATTTCTTTTGCACATTTAAGTTGCATAATTTACTTCATCGCATTTACTTATTCACTGTTTTACCTAGGCCTACAGACAACTTCGAATCCCTGAGTAACCTAATTCGCCTGTTTGGGTTCAGCCACCCTTAAAATGTAGCCTACTCATGATGGGTACAATACATGACACCCCTTGTGTTTTTTCCGCAATTATGATTGTATGTATTGCTAGTGAAATTGCGGGCTATATTAATTTTTATGACTCAGTTTTTCCTCATTTCTACTCCACCACTCGACAGTTGCCGGGTGGTCTATAAAGTGGATCTTACTAGATGTAATTGTAACTGTAATTTTACGGATTACTTTTTAAAATATGTAATTTGGACTTGTTATTAAGTACTTTTTTAATGAAGTAACTGTAATTAAGCCCAGTTACTTTTTCTCAGTACTTTTACCAACACTGGTTTTCAATGAACGCGTTACAGACGAAGAGACGCGAAAGCGATATCTTCAGCCAATCAGAATCCCGGATTTCTTCGCGTGAGTTCGTGTATGTTCGCGTAGAGTCGCGTCGCCCGAGTTGAAATATTTTCCACTTTCGACGCGTGGAACGCGTAGAATCACAAACATGGCTGGCATGACGAAGTGTATGTACGTTCTACGGAGGATATAACCATCTCCGAAATTCGAGAGAAGTACACGTTCCTGTACAATTATATATAATGACTGTCGATGCAGCGATAGAAATCTAAGGGATAAGGTGTGGAGGGAATAGTGATTCAACGGTGCCGCTGCATCGATTTCTTTCTTTTAAAATACTTTTTTTTAATTAATTAACTCTCAGCAAGTTGGGATGCGGATGAGAGGATTTAAGTTGTAGAGGAAATCGAAGAAAAATTGCTATTGCACTTGGATGGAGATAGATGACTATCAACACTCAATTATCAACAATATGTTGTAGAGCGATAAGCACACACGGTCGTCACGCTTCTTTTTTTCTAACATTTCTTCTCTGCTGTAGATGGCGCCTCAGGTACCTCCTACGCGTAGGTTCGCTTGCATGCGAACGGCTCACGCGAAGAAATGACGCGTCTCGTCGCGCGCGTGCGCGTCTGACGCGTCCGTGAACACGTAGCTTAAGGGTTGAAAACGAAGGAGAAAATATGAGAGGGTTGAGGTGGGCGAATGGGATGAAACAGAGGGAAGTCAGGTGAGACATAGATATGCGTCATCCTCGAATCTACATCTATATTTACGAAAGACCGTGCAAGTGATTCCACACCAGGCGAAAAAGTCCTCATCCCAGCTGAAATCCGAACCGCGCACGTTCCCCCGGAATGCCAGGCGCAGGCCAAAAGCAGTCAGGATAACAGTGCGCGATCAGACCAGAAACTAGGAGAGTGCTAAGTATAGGAACATGCTACCATGCAGTACACTACTTAAGGTAGTTTGAGCGAAAAATCATATTACTTCGAAATCAATGATTTTGGTCTCAATTTAAAGAGAAACATATCTCCTATCCAATGACACCAAAAATTCTACCCCTTACCACATTACTTTCGAGATATTTGCCAGAAAATAGCAGTCCTTTTACATGGAAAATGGTGCGTATAAGCACTCTAGAGAGACATTATTTGCAAAATGAGGAATTTATAACACTTAGATGGCGTCAAAAAACTAACAGTGTGTGGTTTGTATGTTTTCTCAACTATTTTTGAAAATTAATCATATTGTCACCGCAGTCGGCTCCTGGGTATCTGAAAAAAACTTCCGTTTTGAAGGAATTTCCAACGCACCGCGCGAAAAAAATGAGTCAAGTTAGAGACTTACTTAGATATTTTCATTTAATTACTTACAATTTCCGTCATATAAAGTAATGTTAATGCACCACTAATAGTGCAATATTTAATTGATGTGTCCTACAGCTGGTGAAATCAAAACGTAGAAATCGAATATGGTCTCTATTATGATTAGGGAACTATCTCCCTCGGACTACCTTAAGACACAGCGGTGTCATCATCAGGTGCGTGATGATGACACCGATATGTCGAAACTTGTTGTACCAGGAAAATAAATCTGTGGGAGGGAACAGAGTTACTTTTTCATTTGTGAACAATTCTCACCATTAAAAAAAAATAAAGTTTGACACCCCTTGTGGTACGGGTTGCTGGGGATTGATTTGAATCCAAATTTCGTATAAGCTATATTTGCATCAAATGAGAAAAATTTAAGTTTCAGTGCCTCAAAGTTTCGACACTGAAAGTTTTGCCCACCCAAATGATCACACCCCCATCCATTTAATGAAAAATCGCGGAATAAACGAGGAGTCTAAGAGGTTCCACCATAACTCAGTCGCCGATCGTCATGGATCCGAGTGACAACATAATTAAAAGAAGAGCCTTATATGCCGTACACAGAGCAAAATCCAATGGACGTTTTAATGAAGAGCAAGCTTTGCCGGCAATCAGGGAAATGAAAACACGACGGCCAACCAAGGGACCTCATGGAAATCAGGGTCAACCAACAACAAGATTCCACGTCAAAAACAACGCCTTTATTGCGGTAGCAGAATTCGTTTGATCACAGTATCACAGAATACGTAATTAGGATTTATGAATCAGGGGCCGTTAACTAGCCAGTGGGTGTTTATCACCTCTCGGTCAAAAGGAGTTCATTAACCCGTCAATAATTAACCCGTAAATCCTCTTTGACAGCAAACAGAATAGACTACGAGACGACCACACAATTGAGATGAATCATCTACACTAGCCTGCAAGCCACCACAAGGGTGTTTGGCAGGGGATGACTTATCACCAACATGAACTACTGTGAAGAAATTTACTTCCACTAACAAGCACCACACTAACGGTATTCTAGAAATGGCACAGAAACTACTAAAATAATGTAATGAAAACGTGACACAAAATTCATGCAAGAAACATCCAAAACATGGTATTAGGACTACTCGGCATAGGTATTGGAAACATGTAGTAGGATGCATATGATTTAATCAGCTACAGTATCTGTCAACTAACCAAATTCAAAGTCTTAACGCAGCCATTATAGCCTCTTATCGATCGCGGGGGAAACAATTTCAATCTTCTGTACTACAACCAACTTCCCTTATTTTATTCTCAATATCCAGTGTATCTTAGTATGCTGGAGTTCGTTAGATATTGAAAACTTCTTCGGAAAATAAATCTGTTTTATATTTACACAAAATATTGAGACAAACTTTCAATCGACGGTCTGAAAGCGATTCCCAACCAAGTTGTTGCTAGGGTCATCTGTTTTCAGTCTCCTCGTGCGGGTCCACCACCACCCCCCGGTCTAGAAGCTACCAGCTTATCGCCTGGGTAGGTGAACAGAGGGAAAGGGATAATGGGAGTGGGAAAGGACTAGCGAAACACACAACCACTGCGAGGCCGACACCGTGAGGCGGATTGACGTCAAAAGGACGACAATGGGCCTCTGCTTCCCCGCAGTCCTCGTGGCTGTTGGGTTCCCCCAATAACGTCAGACGAGTCCCCGTCAGTTTTGCTTTCGCGAAAACTTACCGCACATCTGTAGAGAACCGGAGAAGCCCGTTGCCCAAAAATTTTGGATGGGGTATCCTCCGACTCCCTTTGACGGTCGGCGTCGTGCGGTCTTCCGAGGTACTTCATCGGCTCGGGATCCTCCGGACCAATGGATGGTCGATACTGACCAATTATAGTAAAAAATTGGGTCCTTTCGCCTCGGTACCCCACACCGATCGATAGTCAGAAAGACAGCGGATTCGGGTATCTACATCCTCGGGGTAACTACCTCCGGCTCGGCTGGAAGCTTTCGCTTATATCCGAGTGTGGACTGTTGTGGGAAAAAGGGAATGGGAAGGGAAGGGAAAGTTAGCGAGCCACAATTCCTTCGAGGCCGACACCAATGAGGCGGATTGAGGTCAAAAGGACCTCAATTGGGCCCCAGCCTCCCCCAAGTGCTCGTATTAGTTTGGTTATCCAAACAACTGAGGCGAGTAGCCGTCGGTCTCGCTTTCGCGAAAAACCTACCGCACATCTTTGAGAACTGGAAGCTCAACTGGTTGCTCAAAGATTTCGGATTAGGTGTATCCCTGGCTCCCTCTCCGGGTTGACGCCGTGCGGTCTGCCGGAGTACGTCCTCGAGTCGGGGACTTGCTTTCGCGAAAAACTATCGCACATCTATGGGAACCGGAAGAGCCCGTTGCCCAAAGATTTCGGATTAGGTGTCTCCCTCGCCCCCTTTCCGGGTAGACGACGTGCGGTCTGCCGGAGTACGTCCTCGAGTCGGGGGCCACCGGACCCATGATCGGTCTATTCGGACCAATTCTGGTCAAAGCGTGGGCACATCCCTCCTCTCAGTAGTCCTCGTCTACCCTTAGTCAGAGAGACTGTGTCTTCACCAATACTTGACCTGATGCTGGATTGTGGTTGGATGTTAAAGCGAGAGGTGAACCAGCGCATTCAATGTTAATCGCCATCAGTTGGGAGAAGAAGGTATAGCATTGGCCACAGTAGCAAGTGCTCAGTTCACTTCCGTCTCGGATGGCCCGTATTTCCAAATGTACTGCGAGAAATTTGCCTTGCGTTTGGGCCTAATTGCTCATATTCGAATGAGCTCACATCGCTATTCTGCCGCTCCATCTACTTCAATGGGTAGAACACCGTGGAGATAAATAATACATAACTACTCCTGCACATTCAATTATTATCGAATTAAATCGTCTATTCTATGGGAAAAATATTGATAAAATTATTACGAAAGTTTGATGTAGACAATTGTTTTCCGGACGTTTAACATATTTTGTTGAAGCCAAACCATTATGGTAGGAATGATCACAGGCATTAGATTAAGGAAATAAGACTGCGGAACCGATAGATTTAAAATGTCATTTTTTCCACGTCCAATAAATGACCATAATAGTTGCGATAGATCATTTCTTGGATACTTGGACTCTGACTAGGTAAAAGAGGTCTTTGCACTTGTGCTAAATATCCTAGAATAATTATTATTTACTAACCTTGTATGGAGTTTATGGCATGAGAAAGCTCTTACATGATGCATGATCAGGTACCTGATGATGAAACCGCTGTGTCGAAACGTGCTGTACCAGGAAAATAAATTTAAAAATTTGAGGAAAGAAACCAAGTTACTTTTTAATTTGTAAAAATCTACTTCCACATAGTTGAACCTCTATCTGTGGAACGTGATAATTGTTTGTTTTCTTTCTAATGCGATATATATGCTAAATGTTGTTTTCTGTGTGGCAGGACATTTTGTGAGGATAAAAATAAATTTCCGTTTATGTTAACAAAATAATGATTTTCAAAAACTGTGGACGGTCCCTGATGGACAACTAACACTTCTGGCACGTTTACGCGTTCTCTGCTATGTGTGCGCTACTTTCGTGGCTAGTCCATCAATTACCTACTCGATATCCTTAGGGATTTCCATTTTGAAAATAGATATAAGAACTAAATACATTTCATTAACGAAAATTACCACTATAAGAGTAGCTTATGACAAGTCAGTCAGTCAGTTGTTAGTAAAATACTTCGTTCATTAGAGTTCACCTGACAGATTGCGATGTCTTCCGGAACGCTCGTCGTCTTCCACTGATTGCCGTCCATTTTTGAACTGGGTAAACCACTCATATCACGCTGTACGTTTCTTATCATTCTCACCGTAAGCCTTGGTAATCAACTCAAAAGTTTTCGTGAAGGATTTGTATAGTTTTACGCAGAATTTCACAGAACAACGCTGCTCCTTCAAAGAGCTCATTTCCGCGGATCCGATTTTTCGCCGCACTCCACGAACACCCTTTCACATGAACGGCCGTAACTAAGCAGCAAAACAATATATCAACAAAGTGGTTAAAGGCGGTTATTTTGGAAGTTTTCGCGGACACAACGCCTCCATGTGGATTAAAAATAACCAGCTGGAGGCGCGCTTTTCAAAAAGTTCGGGAACTTTTTGAACAGACCTCCTACATTTTAATATGTTTTTCCTACAGAGTATAATAGTTTCATGTCGATTAAACTTCAAGCATTTTCATCATTTGTTTCACAACTTGTAGAGGGATTAAGGTGGTAGAGTCCCGGAGGCTACACGCTAGGCTTAGCTTTCTTGAGAAATTAATAACTGGTGTGTTTCAGAGCGACACAGAGAACATTCTCATGATTCCTCACTACATCTCTAGATCTGACAGTAGAGATACAATAAGAGAGATATATTTCCGAAACGACAGGTACAAAAACTCGTTCTTTCCACGCATAATAAGCGACCACAATAAAAACTGAGCTCCTCCAAATACATTGCCATAGTACATGTCACCATTTCACCTCCCAAAATCTTATCCCTTACATGTTTACACGGCTGGTGTCCAAACGTCCCCTGCCACACGCTCATGCGGCGACTCGCACGGTAGTATCCAGATGTTTATTTTGCATTTCTAAGCCGAATGCATACGAGCGATAGTGTTCAACTCGTGCAGTAAATTTACGCTTTTTAGAATTTGGAGTTCGGTGAGTAATCAGAATTAGTTCTTCGCAAAACCATTCCGCGCTTTCCATGTGCATTTCCGTGTCGAGGTATACCGTCTCAGCAGAACTGTGATCCGAAAGGAAAAGAAAAGGAGTGGCAACCATGAATTAGTGCACTGCTGATGCCTGAGATGAGATACTGAGAGGGAATGACGACGGGATGCTTCAATCATTTATGCGACTCAATCCGATATGAAGCCATATTAGGGGGATCTCCAGGAGGCGTACGTTGATATGGAGGCCACGCCCCCCATTGCACGATACACTTCATCCAGAATTATTCTGGCTGGAAGCCCATCAAGCCGCTACTTTTCAATCTAGAACAAAGTTCCAAATGAGTAGCAGGCGCAGGGTGAATTTCTGTCGAAATGGGCGAAATCGGGGTGTAAGTATGTCCAACATCTTGGCGTTTATTTACATAGTTGTTTGAACAAGGCATCATCACTCGTAAATTCGGATAACCTTGGCATCAATAAAAGGAAAAAGATCTCATCTTTATAGTATTCTATTTCTTTAAAGAAATCTACCAGCTTTTGGTTGGTTTTTGTACAGTGCATATCATATGGTCTCCATTTTCTTATTCAACCCAGAATTCCTATCCTCTTCCTTCCTATTCCTCGCATACCCAGTGTTCTCACCTCTATTGCCCTCTTCATTTGCTTTTACTCATATGCACTTATTACTCTCCCATTACTTTCTATTTTTTGGACAAGTGACAAGATATAAGTATCTAGGGACGGAAATTACGCAGGACTGGAAATGTGACAAGGAGATTAAAGGTAGTATATCCTAATGACGGCGTTTATGAATGTTGGATGAAATAAAAGATGGAAGGAAATATCAACAACTTTGTACATGATTTCGTAAATAGTTTTAATTTTTATACAAAAAAAAGTGCTGATAATTACGCCGCTAGCATCAGCAGATGAATTTTTGGGGTATTATAAAGGACTTCCTATCTGTAAAAGATAGGAGTGAAGGAGCGAAAGTGATGGCGGACCGTAAGGAACGAAGAAGAAGAGATAAGAGTTACCATGGGAGGGGAAAGACTGGGACAAGTGACAAGATATAAGTATCTAGGGACGGAAATTACACAGGACTGGAAATGTGACAAGGAGATTAAAGGTTGAATTGCAATGGCCAGAGACGCTTTTTTCAAAATGAAAAATTTTTGTGTAGCAAAATGGATATTGGGATTAGGAAAAGGTTGGCAAAGTGTTATGTTTGGAGCGTCTTACTGTATGGCTGTGAGACATGGACGGCTTTGAACAGGGATATAAAACGGATTGAGGCATTTGAGATGTGGATATGGAGGAGGATGTTGAATATTAGTTGGACAGACAGAGTTAGAAATGAAGAGGTATTGACCAGAGTGATGGAAGATAGAGGATATTACAGAGGACTGAAAAAAGACAATTAAAACAAGGAAGCAAAACTGGCTGGGACATATATCAAGAAGAGATTGTTTGATGAAGGAGGCATTAGAAGGGATGGTGGAAGGAAAGGGTAAACGCGGAAGAAGAAGAATAAAGAAAAGGACGGATGATTTAGAAGAGGAGACAGGGTACGCGGGGATGAAGGCACAAAACAGAGTTATCCGGAGTAGAGGCTACCAAGGACCTGCCCAACAGCAGTCTACCTATGATGGTGATGACCGCCTGTTTTAGTTCTATTTTGTTCAAGGAACGATAAATGATAGTGACGAGTAAGTTTAGATTTGTTAAATGGTTTATTTTTATTTTTTATTTTTTTTGTTTTTATTTTTTTAAATAATAATAATCCTTTATTAATCTCATATTGAAGTACATTGGTCACAAAATAAAAGAAATAAAAAGACAGTAAAGACATACGGACTATCCATTGTGCAAAAGATGTAATACACTTCACTCTATATGACATATACACCTTTGCATTAAAACACATGAAAACAAAGAAGAAAACCTCAAGCAAAGTAGATAGTTTCATGGATATTTTTAAACCTTAGGAGACACTCTGTGCCACAACAGGCTCATCAGAAGGTACTCTCTAATGTCAATATAAACAATTAAAATAAAACAAATAAAACGCTCACATTGCCATATTCGCACCGAGCGGTATAAATATGTTGCCACACAATCAGTCTCTCAACCTCCCTAGATATCAGTCCTCCAACAAATACTCCCAAAGTTTCCGTTTAACCTCTGTATACGTATTTAATCCATGCATGTCCCTTGGTAACTGGTTAAACAATCTAGGTACACTCACCACCATTCTGTTTGCACCACATTGATTAAAATACTTAGGGACTTCATAGTTGTCCACATTCCGTTTCCCCATTTTATGTACATTTTGTTTCAATTTCTTATATTTACTAGAGAAATAATTATCTATAACTAAAATGTATGTCAAAAGCTTTTCAAGCGGTAGTATTTTCAGTATTTTGCTAGCATTGTTTGTATCATAAGAATCTGGTTTCGATGATTACATTTGTTGTTGTTAGTAACCATTATTTTATCCGATTTTAATTTCTGATGAGCTTTTCAAATACTGGTGATGTGGTGTTAGAATAATAATGCCCGTAGTTTATTGGCTCGTAAGAATGAAGAATAGTATTATCCTCTAGAAAAATGTTGCTCAGTCATTGAAACTGGTCGAAGTTCTGTGAATGCAGTGATGAAGTTGCCAAGTTTTAACCCCAGGAGGTGATCGTAAAGGAACTCTTTAAGGAGTTCACAATTCTTGCGGCTAAATCATGGGGAGCAATTTCGGGCGGTCTTTCCAAATTTTCCTGTGCGTTTCACTTGTCTCCTTTGACGTCACAGGCGTCGCTATGGCACTGAAGAATGTGGTGGAATCAGGAATAGGTCCAAGAAAAGGTTGCGGGTAGCTTTAGTGATTTGATCCGTCCCCGTGGTAATCAGTGGAGATGGAGATGGAAACGGGTGCTCTCCCCCTTAGGAATTCCCTTCGCTACTAATTCTAGACCTAGGAGGCAGGTGACCAAGTTTGTCCCCCTAGAATTTCAGGGGCGTTGATTGGTACGTGCCAAATATAACCAACTGTAGCTCTCCGGGAGAACGGGGTCGTATTCGAAACCACGGTTTGAGTGTACCTTCTAAGGTAGGCTTCTAATTTAGGAAGTGGATGTCTGATATTTTAATGCAATATAATTGAATGAAATTGAATTTAGGAAATGGATTTATGAGTGAATGATTTTATGAATGCTTGACGCAGACAACTCATTATTCGTGATGGATATTTTGGGCAGTGGAGAAGAGACTTTATAAGATCATTAACTAACCGAGAAGCAAGGAATCTCAAATACCATTTTTTTAATCGAAATAAAGAAATGATTTTTCTTAAAACGGCTCAATATGACTGAACAACGATGGACGTTCAAAATATTTTGCTAGAGCCAAACTATTATGGTAGGAAAGATCACAGGAATAAGATCAAGGAAATAGACTGCAGAACCGATAAATTTAAAATGTCTTTTTTTCCAAGTTACATAATAGTTGCGATAGATCAGTTCTAGGATACGAGTAGGTTAAATAGATTTTTTCAGTAGTGCTAAATATCTTAACATGAATTGAAGATACTAACCTCGCTTGCAGTCTCCGGCATGATATACTCCTGCATGACTTAGTACCTTGTAGTGCTATTTATTGATCGCATTTATAATACTAACCACTACTTATATATGTATGTACTTGAGTGGTGTACTGCATGGTAGCATGTTCTTCTACGTATCACTCTCCTGGTTTGTGGTCTGACTGCGTGCCGTTGCCTAGACTGCTTTTGGCCTGTGCCCGGCATTCGGAGGAACGTGCGAGGTTCTGATTTGAACCGGGCTGAGTTGCCTTGTGTGGAATAACCCCGTGCCACACACCCTATTGGTGGCTTGCACGGTATTTCGTAGATGCAGATGAACAAAAACTTAGTAATTTCTTTGAAGGCTTCCGCGACTCATATACTTGTTAATATTGCTCTTTTCAGGTATTCTCGTCGCGTGTTTAGTTTTTCTGACTACAGTTTCTCCCCTCTTCCTGGGGGTGTCTTCAGGGAAAATTGGAGATACCATCCCAAAACCCAAGGACAAAATTCCCGCTGTAATGTATGAAGGAGTCTATGAAATAATATGTAGATGTGGTAAATCCTACATCGGCCGAACGGGGAGAGCAATTCAATGTAGAATTAAAGAGCACCAGAGGGCCACCGAAAAGAGGAGATTCAGCCTCTCCGCAGTTGCAGAGCATGCGTGGTTCGAGCCAGGACACCAGATTGCCTTTGACCAAGTGAGAGTACTCTCAAGGGAAAATCGTTATTTTCCCAGGCTGATCAGAGAAGCAGTGGAACTGGTTAAATATCCATCAAATTTCAATCGGGAGGATGGATACCCACTCGCCTCAACCTGGGAGAAGTGGTCAAACCACAGCGAGGAGCGGCCAATGGAGACACATTTTAAATCTTTGTCCAGCAGATGAACATAATGGTCAACTGAACTAGCGACGAAATACATAACAACGGGAAATAGATAATAACAATAATTACAAAATTTCCAACGGACCTGAAGACACCCCCAGGAAGAGGGGAGAAACTGTAGTCAGAAAAACTAAACACGCGACGAGAATACCTGAAAACAGCAATATTAAAAACTTAGTAAGTTTTACGTAGAATATTTATCAGACGATCGGTCTCGTCGAATAGTTGACATCATTAGGGGATGAGACCTGATGATGATAAATATTCTTCGTAAAAATTTCTAAGTTTTTCTTAACTCTTGAGCATTATGGAAAAGTTTTCCCAAGTTAAGGCTGAAACAGTCAAATTTGTCGATATGAATTATTGATTGAACTTTTTTTGTTGACATTTTTACGTGTAATCGGTGTCCATAATGAGATCCGAATGACTGTTTACCAAATCCACGTCGTAGTTTTGCTAAAATAGTACATGAAACCCAAAAATAGAGTAAGTTAACACATTCTTTTACATGGACAGTCTAAAAAGAAATGGAAATAAAACTATGAAAGAGGTCAAAAGAAGTTTTGCCCATGCTATGCCAGCATTTCAACGGCAGTTTAACCTCTTAGTTAACAACCACCTATGAATTGACTCAAGGAAAAGATTTGTTAAGACTTAGGTGCGGAGCGTTACCGACGAAGTTTGATTATTTTTTTATGATTGTTGTCTCAGAAAGCTCGACGAAGCCGGCAGAATAGCCAGGCGAAACTGTCGCTGAAATAGTAATTATAACGCAGTAAATCCAAAAGACACTTTTATCCAAATTAAAATGGACTGCGAGAATCTACGAAAAAACTCCGGTGACTGGTTTCCTTCTAGCATCGCGCAGTGGATTCGTGTGATACATTGGTCGTCTTAGTTGAGGGGAGTGTATCTCTCTGTAGAGATAACATGTGATTCCGGCCTGCCCCGTCTTCACTATCTCTCTCTCCTTCGACTGCGGATTGCGTCTCATACGCAAAATAGATGTTCGGAAGGGATTCTTTCCTCTCCTCTTCTCGGTGCAGATATGGCTACTCACCGGCGGCGACGTCCTCCTGACGATCGGTCTCAACTTCCGGGTTGCATGGCACAAGGTTTGGTAGGTTAGAAATTGATTGAAGGTAGGTAGCTTGAGCGAAATATCATTTCACCCAGAAATCAACGAATTTGGTCTCATTTTAAAGAAAAAAAATCTACCCATTCCTGAGATACCGAAATATCAGTCCCGTTCCGAACTTATTTCGGAGATTTCAGACGAAAAATACGAGCCCTTTTACGTGGGAAATGGGACGATTATGCACTCTAGGGTGAGATTATTTAAATAATGAGGAATTTCTCTTCTAAACTCTTAGACCTCGTCAAAAAATTACCAGTGTGTAGATCTTATGTTTCCTCAGCTAGTTTTAAAAATCAATCGTGTATTCAACGCTGTAATTTTTTCAGAATCACAAAAAAAAACCTTCTGTTGCGGAAGAATTTTAAACGTGCCACGTGAAGAAAATGAGTCAAGTTAAAGACATATAATGATAATTTTATTAATAGACATAGAATTTCAGTCACGTAAAAGTATGTTAGTGTACCATTTGTAACGTATTTTATAAGAGCCTCGGTAGCGCAGTAGGCAGCGCGTAAGTCTCATAATCTTAAGGTCGTGAGTTCGATCCTCACCCGGGGCAAATTTTTTGGGGTTGTTCTCTAGCGAATCACCTGTTTTCATATCGCCTCGTTGAGGACCAGTTGTCACTAATATCCGACTCAGTGTTCTTGTATTTCAACTATATTTAAATAATCAGGATAAAGCGTTAATCATTGTGATTATTGAGTTATCAAGCTCAAACTACCCTATAAGTTTCCTACCGTGGAGATTTTATAAATAAGGTTGTACGCTGTCGTGTGCACGGAAGCAAGCGATTGAAAACACCTTTCTTGCCCGCGTTCACCTTTGCTCCCGCGCTCGTAACTGCCTACTTCATCATTTGTGCAATCGTAATGATTGGAATATTTATCATTTTTCCAGCTCAGTTCTCTTATCTATCTGTGGGAACTCGTGTGATGATGCGGAATGTTTCCGTCAGTTTACGCCACGCGCGCCTCTGTAAACAAATGACCTTCCATTGATGGAAGAAGAAAAAATATGCTACCCGGTAAATGTTAGTGAGACAGGTCCATCGATTTTTCTTCATAACTCGCTTCTCAGACGTTCTACAGATGTCATTTACACTTCATTTTAAACCTTAAACTTTGTGTTTTATTTGCATACCCCTTTATTTCAGTACTTTTGCAAATATAGTATTCCGAACCGTTTGTAAAGTACGTTTCACTCACATATTTCAACTGCGCTTTGCGCCATATTTTCGAGTTTTAACACTGTACACCAGAGGGATACTTCATTATTTCACTTCTTATGTTAAATGCACCCGAAAATATGCTATAAAATATGTACCGGCGGATTCGCCCCGGAGGGGCGAGTTAGGCAACTGGAGACGAAGTGTTTTTTTTTTTTTTTTAATAAGTTGAATTTCACATCGTCTGCACTCTGATAACCTCGGGAAAATTAAAAAATATCCCGTATTCGCGGTATAATGCAAAAACGATAAGATGTGAAATTCACACGACCACTACGCCATCTGGTGTCCATTTCCATAAACTGCAAGGTGGCCGCCGGCGAAAACTACATCTCCGGAATGTAACGTCTTCGAATATCTGTTTTTTAAGATGAGAGAGAATTTTGTTTCCAAAAAAAATGCATGTTGTGCACATTACTACCTCCGATTTTAGTTGTTTATCCGATGTTTATCGATGGGCCTGTCTCATGAACGTTTATTTACCTATGCAACCCTTTTGTACGCGAGCGTATTGAAATTGAAATTAGTTTTTTTTTGCTCTAGGACCGTTCGTACCCAAAGAAGAAAATAACATTACATCAGATAAAAATCTGTTAATAACACTATACAGCTGTTCGCTGTGAGCGAAGATACAAAACGTCAAAGACAACAAAGGAGAGAAAAAAAACAGCAGAAATTGTATAGGTTTTACCATTAGTTGCAACAAGAAATATCGTGACAGCATGTTACATTTACATAAGCGATTAATTAAATATTATAATTTTCATGTCAGTGACATTAAAAAACCACAAAAATAACATTCAAAATAAGTATGTAATGTATAAATTATGTGAAAAGTTGAGATGCGATAACAAAAATTATAGCAATAGAAAAGTAACGAGAAAAACAAAGAATACCTATGTGCAGTCGACAAATGACTCATAATGAGTCAGTAAGTAGTGAACAATACATCTTTGATTCAAAGCAACTAATGTTGGAAACGCTTTTTGGTAGAGCGTAAGGGGAGGATATCGAAACCGTCAAAAATGTGCGCTTGGGCTTGTTCATTGGATCAGTTAGTGGAATTAAAAAGCCGAAAACATAAGAATTACGAACGGAATTGTCGCGGCACCATTAATATTTCTCTTGAAAAAAGGATATGATTATGTCTAAAATCAAGGAGCTACATCTTTTATATAATTTGCGGACATTAGGCGCTTGTGTTAGCTGTGTTGGGTGGATAATTGTTCGCCAAAAAAATAACATCCTAATTTTTCGCGACTCGGCTATCTCCTCTCAGTCAATGGGGACACCCGTAGGCTTTTGCGTGCGGAGACTCTTGCATTATCCCTTGGAACGTACGTATACAAACCAATGCAGTTAACCCGCGGGTGGCGGTAAAGTTCGCGTCAACGCCCGTCGTAAAACGGCCCTTTTGAGTGTGCTCATCCGCGGAGCGTGATTCCGGTTAGGGCGTGAGCATCGACGCAAATTGTTGTGAAATGTACACTGTTCGTACTGCGGGAGGCTCGCAGCGGGAGGTTGGGAGGCAGATGTTTTCCGGAGCGGTGCCGGATACTGGGTGTGGGACGAGGGGTGATTAGGTGTAATGTCGCGTCCCCTTAGGGCGTTGAGTGAGATCCGCACAGGCGTCACATTTGGAGTAACAGTCGGTCATCCGCAGCTCTAGGCGGTATTTCGATTATCTATGCGTTCCTCTATCGGTACTCTCAACCGTCATTTTTTTTCATTAGAATGAAATGCGTTTCAAATAACGGACATTATTTTCAATATTTATTCACTCTATACAAGTTGCAAATTTTTTTCAATCAGTACATGGGTATGCATTTAATATATTATTTTGCTCATAATTGGCTAATTTTATCTGTCATTAACCAGAAGCGAGTGTTAGGAAAGCTTTTTCGCTTGTCTTTCTTGTCTTTTCGAAATCTTTGTTTGCTTCATTTATAATTTTATGTAAGCATGTTGTTAAATTTGGAACTATTTTTTCAAATATTTTTTCATTCGTTTTCTAATATCATAGAATAATCCACCGTTGCAGGTATTTTAGGCAAACCTTAAAAATCAATCTTAGTGATTCTGAAAAAATCCAACTTAAAAAATATGGCTTATAATGTTTAAGTAAAGTGAATTTCCGCTCCCTCTTCCTCTCGCTGTGTAATCTGTGCGAACGAATATCCAATGTGTTGTTAAAGCAGGGAGCTGATCCGGTGAAAAAACGAACCGCTCCCGAGGTTTTTTCTGAATCGGTTCGATTGGCGGACCTCCGCGGCGGTTCGGAGCGGAGCGGGAAAAACTGTGGAGCGCTCCGGTTCGGAGTGGAGCGAAGGTCGGAGCGGAGCGATGCCCAGTTCGTTGCGAAAATATTGTAAGATAACTTCTTGGGAATCAGATTATCATTCTTTCAAACACTCTACATTACTATAAATTAATAATCATCTATCACCTTCGATATTAATGTTCTCTAAAATTTCATTCCGTCATATTCAGTTAATCTTCTCGTTGCTACTATTGGAGTCGGAATGAAGTTTTATTCATTTTGTGGCATTCGTAACTTTTACCATCAATGAGATCATCTGTCACTAAGCAAATGGGTCAAAAACCCATAGTAGAAGTACCGTATTTCACCGCATAATCGTCGCCATCGCATAATCGTTGCACCCTACATTTCAGTCCAAAAATTGGTTCACAACTTTTAATCGCTTAATCGTCGCATGTTAATTCTGTTCGTCACGACACTTGCTGTAAAAGGAAAAATTTGTCTAATTTTGCACTCTACTTGACATAAATGTCCACCGAGAGGTCTTTAGGGCCCGTGGGCAATGCGAGTATAGAACAAGTCGTCTCCTGTTGTATTACGTTCAAGTATGCATACTTTCAAGAATGTCATGTAAATTAAACCTATCGTTGTGAAGTAACATGAAAACCACCAGTTTGGGACTCCAGGACCGATTAGGGGCCCAATTTTAATTTTGACCCCAAAGACCAAATCATGGCATCAGAGGTTCAATTCAAGCATATAGGTTTACGTGATATTTTTGTGAAATCCTAGATTGGCAATTTTCTAAATCCCTCAGAGAACTAACATAAACACTAAGAAAATGACGTGTCGAATACATTTACTCTGCAGCAGCCATTAAACACACATGGAGAGTTTGGGGTGAAATATATTCCCAACTAAAATCTCTATGTAATTCTGATGTATTGATTTTTTTGAAAATGAGCTGTAAAAACCTCAGAAATAAGTTTCCATTTCATACCTTTGATGCGGTTTCCAAGTAAATAAAGTACTCTATTGTTGAAGTAGTGCAACAATTAAAGATTTTTTTAAACTTAAAACTCAAGTTTTGGGAATAAGCGAAGCGCATACGAAAATCGAATGCAAGAACTTTGCTCATTAAGTCATCGGATAGATAGCATACCAAATCTATATCATGGGTGTGATAAATTTAAATAATATATATAAAGAAATATTTTTTAAAAATCGCTTTTATTTAACAATAAAATGCACTAAATTTCTATCTATATCATGGGTGCGATAAATTTAAATAATATATATGTAGAAATATTTTTTTAAATCGCTTTTATTTAACAAAAAATTGCGCTAAATTTCTTTCAAATACACCCATTTCCTGGGGTCGAAAAAATTGTCTTCGATGGGACGCTCAGCAACATTATTACTCCGTCGGGTTGACATACAAGTGTACAATATTGCATACACTACAGGATTTTTAAAAAGTTACTTTTTAAAAACAACATTCCTTTAATATTCATTTTATTTTCGACTTCCTTATGACTGAACATTGTATTGTCACCGGAAATAAACCCATGTGCAAAATTTCAGATCTCTTGCTAGTCAGGAAATTAGTTAAAAATTGATTACAAAATTTGATCCTGACTCACTAGACCCTGACACACAGGACCCTGACACACAAGTGAAGTTAAATAAAAGTGATTAAAAAGCAAAGGCTTACTAGTTAAGTCACCTCGCTCAAGCTTTTTAGTGAAAGTCCCTCCTCCCTCCACCAAACCAGAGCGTTCCTTCAAGCGCTCCGCTCCGAACCGGAGAGCTCGCCACAACGGTTCGGCTCCGGAGCGGAGCGAAAGAATCCAATGTCGCTCCGCTCCGGAGCAGAGCGGTGACCTACGGCCAACCTCATCTGCGCTCCGGAGCGGAGAGACCACGATACGGAACGCTCCGGTTCGACTCCCTGTGTTAAAGTAACAATATTGTTGTGTATACTATTTTGAAACGATGAAATGATAAGATTTGCTCTGCCTCTTGTTTTGCCATCATGAAAAGAATTTGCCCTGAAAGTCTACAGATTTGTCGCTTTGGACTAAAATTGACAAGGTATGTTTTGCCGCGAAAGACTGAAATAAGCCGATGGATAGCAGCCATGTCGACATCTAGGCAAAACAATGTTTCCGCATGGAATCCCGATCGTAATTCGTTGGATTGCTCCTAATGGCCGGTCGCATGAGTATTTAGTTACTGGATCGATAGTTCTTGACACCCCCAATGGAGTTATGGAAATCCATAAAACTATAAACCTTATGACAAAAGTTGGGTTTCGTGACTTAGGGTGGTATGAGCGCTAATCTAGAGACGTTGAGTGGACATTTTAATAATTTTTCAAGTAAGTCGAAAAAAAATCTTGGGCCAGACTTCACTTAACCCTTTGTGTGCGTCATGACGTGATGTCAAGTCATGGTTGGCTTTACCCTGGTGCTGATGACGTGTTATCACGTCATCAGCACCAGGCGTAAAGCGTAAGTACAATTAGCAACAAAGCAACATTAGCAACAAATTAGCGACAACAAAGCGTAAATAGCGTAAAGACAATTATGACGCGATATCACGTCATGCCACACACAAAGGGT
Organism: Ceriagrion tenellum; assembly: GCA_963169105.1. Lineage (NCBI taxonomy): Eukaryota > Metazoa > Arthropoda > Insecta > Odonata > Coenagrionidae > Ceriagrion > Ceriagrion tenellum. The sequence continues at coordinate 84,554,165 of OY720642.1, read as the reverse complement.
TAACCTTTTCACAGCGTATCTGGTTTCCAACAAGCGTTCTTAGAAAATGTTATTTCACATTTAAAAAACGAAAGTCATATTCGCATTATTTTCCTCGCAGTCGTATTCTTCAAGCGCTCACTTGGTTCAATTATACCGTACCAGAGATCGCCACTGCCGCGTTCAAATTCGGGGGCGTAGCATGAGAGACTTAGAGCCTCTGTCGCGGCCGAAGAAAAAGATTTTTTTCAGAGTCGCGGAGTAAAGTCGATCATCGCGGCGATGCACAAATATTTGTAGATCGACTTTTGTCGACTATCGCTGTGAAAGGGTGAAGTACATCAATTTTTACGTTGGAGATAGCCGTGAAGTTTCTGTAAAAAATGATGCAAAATTATAATTTGGAATATTTTGCTCAATTAAAGCAGTGTTTTGACCAGGGTACACGGCACGGAATTTGAAATTTATGCGAATACGGCGTATAAAAACGTTTTTTTAACTCGGCATGATACCTTTATATTTAATGGAAACCGTTATAGGTAATATTAAATAAAAGGTAATTTTTCGAGTTTAAGAGAAAATCTGAAAATATGTCATCAAATTATTTCGAAATACATGCCAAGTGCTACGAGGCTATGTGTTAAATTAGAATCAAATTATTCGGAAAACAAATCGGTAACATGCTATTGTTTTCGCTTCTATCTAGACATATAACAAATGTGTACGCGTCTGAAAAGCTTTCTCGCAATTCTGTGCTTAAACAAAAAATGGTCCAACCACCTGAATTCTCAGTAGGCATTGCTTTTTGTTAACCCTCATTCTCCAGCAGATAATACTTGCATATTTATCTTATGTGTACACGTAAAATTCCTAAGTACATTACTCACAGTGAACTTTAGAAAAATAATCTCATCATTCGTCGCGTGATAACTCTTTCGCTATCTTAAATACCCATGGATCTCATAAGAAATCAGCTCCATTTCATCAAGCTAAAAGAGTTTAGAGACCATTTTTGAACCTAATGAATGTATTAAATATTTTTTTTGCATTTTGAGCGATTTTCTTTACTTTTGGATGATGAATACCAAAGCAAATTTTCTGTAACCGGCCGTTGGTGCTGTATGCCATACGTCGGAAGGGGAATAATATGTTGACCCGTTGATATCGACAAAACAATCCTTAGTAGGACTTAGTAGGTCCACAACCCTACTTAGGATTGCTTTGTCGATATTTTTTAGAAAATGTTCATCACTTTTGGGAAGAAACGTGTGAAGACAAGGCGTTAAGGGCCTCCTACTGTTTTGCGAGAATTCATTTTCTTGTTAATGTGAAGCCTGCGAGATATTTTTCATTCATGAGCGTTTTTTATAGTTTAAGTGCCTGTGGTCATATGCCTTCCAGATACGGCACATGAATAATGTCCGACCTTGTTTACAAAAATAAAACCCAGCGCTCGAGGATTGGTGTTTAGGGGAGAAAAAAGCGAAATTATGTATTTTTTAAACCCACAATTCCTCAACGGCCATTAAATTTATCGCCTGTATCCAGATGAAGATTTCGCTTGGCCTCCATTCCGTGTATTTTGGTAGTGGGAACGTCGCCGTAGGTATTTTCGTCAGTGTATTTTGTGGCCCGGGTCCGATCGGGGTCATTTCTATGGACTACTTCTGCTGATATTCTGGTGAGAGAAATAAATTTTACTTGATTTCTCCCTGGATTGACGATAGGTAGTGTGTTTGAGTGAAGGCATTTGTTAAACATGCGGAGAGTAACAAAAATTTGTTTATCGATTGTCATTTATAACTCCACCGAAAGTCCATTGTTTTTTACCAACATTTTTCCCATTGCACTAACAGATTGTGCCAAGAATTTGGTGAAAGTATCATGCCAAAGCGATTAAAATCGAATTCCTTTGCTATTTTTTATTATTTCTGAATTCAGTATGTATCTCAAAAATTCAATGCAATTTGTACGCATCAACCTTCTTGAAAGATGTCCTCTCTGCTAGCAATCCGCCTTATTATTGTTCATATCACTATGACAACCAATCAAAAATGATGAAAACATGTGAAAAAACAAGCAATAAAAATACAAAATTAAATTCATGATGAGACGAATTTATAAATATGTATATAAAAGTGATTATTGGTTATCGCTGAAATATCTAAGTCATCCAAATGACTGGCGTCAATAAATATGGAAAGAGTTCAATTTTCTTTCAACCAACAGATTGTAAATTATTAACTAAAATCAACAAAAAATTATTCGAAATTAATTATTCATAGTACTCTGGAGAGGAGTTCCCCGACTTCAGCCGTTTTAAATTCTTTCGAAGCGTTTGATATTCTCTCAGAGTAAAAACATATTTCACTTTTATTAAAGGATTTTTAAAAAATTACAGTAACAATACATGCGCAAATGGTACGCAGAGTTTTCACGGAAAGAGATAGATTGAGAACATTTACATCAAAAGTACATGTAATTATCAATCAATAAATAATTACTTATCTATGAAATGCAAGTGACGGTTAATGTTATGCACTCACTATGATATTATACTCTCACATGTAATTGTATGCACATGTTAAGTAGTACAATAAAATACGGCATTATATTCGGCTTAATTTTGTATTGCATTCATGTATATGTTCTGTCCTATGTGAGACTTCACAAAACATCAATAAAATAAATTTTATTGCATCGGATGCCTGATTGTTTCAGGCGGTTATTCGATTAAGTTAGTTTGAACGAAATATCATTTTACTTAGAAATCAATGAATTTGGTCTCATTTAAAAGAAAAATATATCACCATTCCATTGACAGCAAAAATTCAACCCCTTATCTCATTACTTTCCGACATATTTTCCAGAAGATACCAGCCCTTTTATATGGGAAATGGTTCGTGTATGCTGTCCAGAAAGATCTTATATTAAAAATGAGGCATTTCCTACGCTTAGACTTCGTCAAAAAATTCAACAGTGTGTGGTTTGTGTGTTTTCTCAACTATTTTTGAAAATTTATCATATTTTCACCGCAGTTAATTCTTCGGCATCGCAATAAACCTTCCGTTTTCATTTAGTTTCGAATGTACCGCGTGAAAAAAATGAGTCAAGTTAAAGAATTATTTAGATATTTTAATTTAATTACTCACCATTTCTGTCATGTAAAACTATAATTTTTCACCATTAATAATGCAATATTTTATTCATTTATCTCACAGCTGGTGGAATTTAAACGTATATGTCGAATATGGTCTATATTATGACTAGGGAACTATCTCGCTCGCACTACCTTAAATGTACTTTACGGTCTATAATGAATGACGAAAACATGTCACTTGACCTAGATCGGTGATGCGGTACACGGAAGTAAATATATAACTGTAATTTAGGACGATCTTACTTTGGTTTAATAATCTTCTCTATTGCCTTAGCATCGAAGAGTTCTCATTTGTATTCAAATCGATGAAGTTAAAAGACTGGTGAGACATCTGTAGAAGAATATGTTAGTTTATGACTGATGATTCGTAGAAATTTGAGTAGTGAATTTACAATTAGATAAGCATTCATTGCAAATAGTTGTTATACTCCTTGAGCTAAAACCAATCACTCGTAAGAAGTATTTACAATCGAAGAGATGTGAGCGTCAAATGTCACATAGTATACAGTCATATATATTTTATCGTGCTCAAACCTTCTCTCGCGGATTCATCTTGCTGGAGGGTCTCTGGCCTGTCAAACGAGTTGGCTGTCTGATACAACTAGATGTCCACTGACGTTTTGTGAGAGTTGTTTAGACCGTTGTTGTGGTGCTGATGACGAAGTGACAAATTTATACAGTAAACAAATCGAGTTTGCTTTGAGAGGGACGTAAAAATATTTTCCTTATATAAATGCAAATGTATCTAGTTTATTTCGCGTGATTTTTCCGTGCCTGATCGATAAAATTTTAATCTTTCTCCCCATTGGTCGGATACTGGCGACGCCGTGGACCACAACAGTAACAACGGATAATTGCGTGGCGAATTTCATTCCTTTTGTTCTTTGAATCCATCCGCGTGACTAATGTCATTTGTTATTGTTGCCTTACGAAGTAACACGGAATCTGTTTAAATTGAACGGTGCGCCATAGCAACTTAAATGTTATATCGATTAGGGCTGATATTCCGACCAGAGTTTTGTTTTGCCAGAGTAATTGGATGCCTCCCCAAACTTTTTCTCAGGTGGCCATGTTTTTTTTCGATTTTCAATATATAATGGAATACGAAAAGGTATGGTATACACATTTAATTTTGGGGTAGGAATGAAAAAAATATTACGAGATCTCTCAAACAATTTCCCGTTCCCATATCCGGAAGATTGGATCTTTACTACCGCAATGAATTTCCTCTCGTGAGCCATTCCCGAGCCTTGCATTTCGAATTAACGTCGCGTTAATCATAAGCGGAGCCGTGCTCGGGTCAAGTGGAGTGTCTCTCTCTCTCTTCGGTCAAATGGGGCCAGGCGCGCACTCTCGTGGGGGTTTAATCGGGTCAGGGACGTAACCGCCAGGCGGGCAGGTTTAAGTACCTATGTATGCATTTTCACATTTCTCTCTCTCTCGCCCCGTGCTCCGCTCGTGGTGCGCGGTGCATGGCGTCCACGAGACCGCGCGGAAGGAATAAAATATGCATCTGCCTGCAGTCGCTTGAGTTCCACGTGCCGCATTTATGAGGTCGACTGGAGAGAAATGCGGAGGACACATACTATATAGAGGGGGGACTTTACGCCACAATATAGAAAACAGCCCTCAGTGCCCCGATGCGGTGGTTTTGAAAATGAATGCGATTTTAATTCAAAAGGCATTCGCATTGCACTTCCCTGGCCCGACTGCTTTGCAAATACCTCGGACGAGGAGCGGCGTTGCTCGGTACGGGACCGGGAGATTTCAATTATTGCGGAATTCTGTCGCATGGTTTGGAAGCGAGCTCTCGTGTTAGCCAGAGCTGACAATGATCTAGGGTGAACAATCTTCTCTCATTGGCTGTTCAATCCTGAGACTGGTTGACTGCAGCCCTCCACCCTCCCATATCTGATGCTAGTTCCCTTACCTCCTGGTATCTCTTCCTATGTACTTTCCTCTTTATTTAGTCCATAAAATTATTCCTGGGTCTGCCTCTTGGGACTTTTCCCTCTATTTTATTAATAAAGCGAGAAATTAAAGATATGCGCGAACTGATTTTATGGGAAGCGGGTCATTAGATCGGCCCGAATGCTGGCATTTATGAGTCTTGTAGCATGAGAAATCGATTGGTATAAAATAATAATAATAATTAACAAAAATTATTAGTTAAACGGACTTGGACTCGAAAGAGGCGGAAAAACGGACGAAATATCAAGACCTGCTGTTCGAACTTCGGCAGATGTACCCGGGACACTCTGTAAAACTAGTAGTCCTAGTCATAGGTGTGCTCGGTGGAATCAAGGGCTCGCTGATACAGAGCATCAAGTGTATTCCTGCTTGCGTGGCACGGGCGGAATCACTTGCAGCCCGCATGCAGAAGGCCGTCCTCTTGGGGTCGCTCCGTCTGCTTCGTGCGCACGACCCGAACGCAGCGTAGCCACTGATCCGATGGGTTAATCGGAAGTGGCTACGAACTCCGCACCGCCCCTCTCGAGTTCTCGGCCATTATGACGGCAACGAAACCCGGTGTTAGCCGGGGACTCGGAGGGGAAAGTTACAGAGATTTAAAAATAATAATAATAATTCGTCTTCTACTGCGAGCGAATTTAGGTCTTTTCAGTCCTCTCTTACCATTTACTTATTTAACGTGCAAAAACATCCGTCCTGGGTAGTGAATATTATACCCAGGCGGGATTCGAACCTACGACTCTCGGATTAGCAGGCGATTCCTTTACCCCACCGCCACCAGAGCCGACAAAAAGATGGCAGCGGTGGGTTTAGAACCCACGCCTCCGAAAGGACTGGTGCCTTAAACCAGCAGCTTAAACCAGCGCCTTAAACCAGCGCCTAAACCAGCGCCTAAACCAGTGCCTTAAACCGCTCAGCCACGCTCGCCACATATATATTCCGACGTATAGACCCCATTTCTGCGGAAGACGTGTGTTATGCAGAAATAAAAGGGATCTAATTCACATGAGAATTCGCAGAGGCCTATCTCGGTTACATTCGTTTGGTTCCTCTGCCGCCATTTTTTTCATCTACGCGTTTTTCACTTGAAACCTCAGACATGGCAACTGCAGACTCCCCGTCAGTTCGTTGAAGAGGGCCACCTTGCGGCCGAGACTCGCGTGTCCGAATCACACCCTCGCCTTTTCCTTTCTTCGTTGTCGTCCGTATTTCTCTTTCAATTCGCTCATTGCTGAGTCGAATTCTCGCCGGAAGTTGTTCCCGCCGTAGTGCGCGAGTGAGTGGTTTTCTGAGTGCGTGTGAGTTTTTGCTGTGGTGGTGCGGCATATATATATATTTCCCGTAGGCATTCACAAATATTTTGATCGGTGATCATGACCCCGGCATCCTCAGCGGAAGAAATGTAAATATGTCGACAATCAGGCGATCGCTATGTCGCTTATGAGGCATATTTGAAAGAAATCTTTGCACTCATTGTAAATGGGAATCATTCATCTCCATAGAAGATTAATAACTATGCATATTTTATATTATTACGTCTCAGTGAGCGTCATCGTGAACCCATGCGACGCATTTTCCACTGTGCCTCGAGTGACTGCGGTGTCCGGGGGAGGGGAGGGGCGGGGAATGGAGGGGAAGATTTAAAATCTATCCTGGGCTGCGGCGGAAGCAAGAACTAAAAGGGGTTTTCGGCCCAGGTATACAGTCCCCTTAAGCCCTGTGACGGATACCATTGTTGGGTTTAGTGGGTGTGGCTGGTCATTGTCGAGGAATTCATTTTCTCGTAAATCTCCGTAACAATATTTTTTTCTGATTTAATCTGTTTCGACTCGTGCCTTTTACGGGTGCTGGTAATTTTATTTCTTTCTGTCACGGCCATTTGTGATTTATCATTGTTTTGTTGAACTTTTCCTGTCGTATAATTCGGTGTATTTCTCCATTTTTTTTAAAGGTCGTGATTCTTCTCAATAAATCTCTTATTTTGTGCTTCCTGGACTCCAGTGGATACACATATTACAACCGCATTGGCTGCTGTACTTGGGTACGGTAAGTTCATTTTACTTCACAAGTATTTTGTTTCACGCCACTTTTTACCGTTGTTGCATTCAAAAAAATCAGTCCAACAATTGGGGTCCGTGACGGAAAGAGCGATGCCTCGCCTTGCGTGTGATCCATACAGGCTCTATGACTTGACGACTTTTTACGCGATTGAATGTTGCGTTTTCTCGTTCGATGGCGTGTGAGACTGCTGCGTGTTCATGACCTTTAATCGGCCACGCTCATGCACGAGGCGAGGGTGAAGGCCAACGGGATTTTTCCACCGTATCAGGCTTGGGAAAATATTTCTGCTCTGTATTGTCCGCGACTGTGATGTGCTGGCGCGCCGATTTTGGTGAGGGACAAAATATCTCATTTGGGTATGCCATCAGGACCTGATGATGCCGACTAGGATGACGGCGAAACGGTCGTCCGTAAAAATGTTGCAACGCGGAAAGAAATACCAATTATAAGAGAACCGCGGAAGCCTTCGTAGCGATTATGCAGTTTTCAAAGTACTTTTAAAATGGCAGCGGTTGACGCAATCAGTGAAGAAGGATCATGTATTTAAGTCTAATTGGAAATTTTTCGTCGTGCACTCTTATTTAGCATGAGGAAAATTAGTATCAGCTCGTGTGTTATGAGTTTGGATGGTCTCCAAGCATGGAAAAAATGGAGGTAGAACTCAGCTATGTAGGCGGCAATCTTGTTAGGTTAGGGAAAAGGGTATTGCGTAATGGATAGATCATCAAAAGGTCCTTCTGTATTAAACGTCAAAGGCGGTCGAAAAAAACGGTTGACGATCGGATACTTTCCCTCCACCCGATGCCACCACGTATGCAACTCCATTCAACTCTAAATAAGCCCATTTAAGGTAGTTCGAGCGAAGTATCACTTTACCTAGAAATCATTGAATGAGGTCTCTTTTTAAAGAAAAATATATCACCCTGCCATTGACACCAAAACTTAAACCTCTTGCCACAATTTTCCGAGTTATTTGCCAGAAAATACCTGCCCTTATAAACGGGAAATGATACGTCTATGCAGTCCAGAGAGACCTTTCATTAAAAAATGGGGCATTCCCAACCCTGAGATCTCGTCAGAAAATCAAGTGCGTAGTTTGTGTGTTTTCTCAACTATTTTTGAAAATTAATCATATTGTCACCGCAGTAAATTCTTCGGGATCACAAAAAAACATTCCGTTTTGATGGAGTTCCAACCGTACCGCGTGAGAAAAATGAGTCAAGTAAAAGACTTCTTTATATATTTTCAGTCGATTACTTACAATTTCTGTCATGTAAAACTATTTCCTTGTACCATTAATAATGCAATATTTAATTCATGTGTCTCACAATTGGTGAAATTAAAACGTATGTATCGAATATGGTCTCTCTTATGATTAGGGAACTATCTCTCTCGCACAACCTTAAGAAAACATATATTACTCAAGTAGGGAAGATAGATACAGGGAAATCCATGTATAGAAGCAAGTATTTTCCATTCCATCGATGGGCTGCCCTATATTTCCCGGGCGGCGTAAATAGGTCACCGACGCACACCACAGCGCACGTTCCCCTATGACCTAATTGCAAGTAAAAGACTTATTTAGATATTTTTATTTGATTACTTACAATTTCTGTCATGTTAAACTATATTTTTACACTACCTTATGCTAGTTCAGCTCTACCTTAAGGTATTTTGAGCGAGAGATTGCTCCTTAGTCATATACGAGACCACATTCGAAATTTATTTTTTAATTTCAGCAGCTATATGAAACATGAATCAAATATTACATTATTTATAGTGCATTAATGTACTATAAAATGACTGAAATGGTAAGTAATTAAATAAAAGTGTCTACTTAAGTATTTAATTTGACTCATGTTTTCACGCGGTACGATTGTGAGTCATTCACATTGTAAGGTCTTTTTTTGAGGTTAGAAAAAGTTACTCCGGCGTCTCTACGATTTATTCTACCCTACACCTCTACATGGGTAGGGTATATTGATTTAGTCACAGCAGAAATGTGACGCATTGAAGGAGGCGTGGCAGGTGTGGACAAGTATTTGTAGAAATTATCTGCATCACCTTACGAGTCAATTTCGCTATGTCTGTCTGTCTCTTCGAACGATAACTGCCATAAAAATTGAGATATCGAGCTGAAATTTGGGTATTAAGTCTCTACTATTACAAAATTGAAAGTGAAGTAGGGTATTTAAGCTTCCGCAAGGCCGAAGGTGATTTCTTTACTAATTTTATCCTGAGAGAAAATCTGGGTAGTGTATGATGAATGCTGTGCATTATGCCGTTTCTAACTTTTTTATTTTGCTCTCATAAAGTAGTTCTTATATTTCATTTCTGTGCCCATGAAATTCTTCCTAGCATGAGGATCTCTATTGAGAAGGTCATGGAAATAAGATGATGTCCAAATTGCTAAGTTTCGCTGTAGTTCATTATACCCTACACCTAATAGAGAGTACGAGAAAGAAGCTATTTTACACTTGTCAGGCCTGATTTAGAATATGCCGCTAGTATATGGGATCCGTACGAGGAAGGTATGATTAAAGAATTAGAGCGCGTGCAAAGGAGATCTGCTAGGTTTGTTGTAGGCCGTTATGATAATTGTATAAGTGTTACGAATTTAATAGAAGAACTAGGATGGGAATTACTATCAGAACGCAGGTTAAAATTTAGGTTAAACCTTTTAAGTAAATTCGAAACCGATTTGTTCACAGATGACGTTAGATATATATTGAGAACCCCTGCGTATTATGCTAGGTTTGATCATATTAACAAGATTAGAGAGATAGATTGTCGTACCGATAGATTTAAAATGTCATTTTTCCCTCGTACTATAAGAGAGAACAATAGGCAGCGTAGCGAAGCGATAGGTAGGTGAAATATAGTTAGAGTAGTCTGTAGTGCATGATGCATATTATAACAACCAATTAGCCCTTCCTCATTATGTAGATACTAACCATCTTGCTTCATGTGACCCTATAATCTACCATATCTCCCTTAAATTTAAATATCCTAGTCACATGGCAATAGTGCATGTTTGGTGATCTTCACCCCCTGCCACACACCCTCGTTGTGGCTCGCAGGGTATCACGTAGATGTAGATGTACTACGTGGGTATGGTATAATTTATTTTGTCACAGCAGAAATGTAACGCATTGAACGAGGCGTGGCAGGTCTGGAAAAGTATATACATAGAAATGATCAGCATCACTTCACGAGTCAATCTAGCTATGTCCGTCTGTCTTTCTCTACGCACGATAACTGCTGTAAAAATTGATATATCGAGGTGAACTTTAGGTCATAAGCCTCTAGTAGTTCACTAAAGACACAGTTCTCAAATGGGTTGGATCGGACCAAAACCACGTTTTATTTAAATAACAAATTATAAGTGGTGTGGGGTATTTAAGTTTCGGCAAGGCCGAAGATAAATTCTCTACCAGTTTTTAAAATGAGTTGAGGAAACAAAAATTGCACACAATAAATTTTTGACGAGTTCTAGGTGTTAGAAATTCATCATTTTTTAAAGTAATATATCTCTGGAATGCCTGCAGCCTACACCCAACCTTTTCCGTGTAAAATGGCTGATATGTTTTTTGCAAATATCAAGGAAAGTAATCCGGTAAGGGGTTGATATTTTAATGTCTTAGGAAGCGGGAATGCCGATCTCCCTCAAAACCTAGAGCGCAACCCCCCACCCACCCAATTCCTATTTTACACATAAAATTTTTTATGTTTCAAAATCTTGCCTACTCTCCTCCCCTTCCCCCCCCCCAGAAATTGGGATTTTTCAGATAAATTTTTACAAAATCACTTGTTAAAGTAAATATATATCTTTTCATACATAATAGTTTGTTTAATTTCCTTCTTTCGTGAAATTTTTTTTTCATATCTCACCCCTCCCCCCCCTGCCCAAAAAAATAATATTCAGAATGCCACAGATTACGTTTGCCACTCTCGTCGTCAAGATTTGTCAATTTTATTTTTTTTATTTCGCCGCCTTTGTCATTGAAATGATTTTTCAAAGTTTCACCCTCTCCCACAAAAATTTCAGTGGTGCAACTTGCGCCTTGTAACCCCTGTTTGTAAGGGTGAGATATTTTTCTTTAAAACGAGACGAAAAATATATTGATTTCTTGGCAAAATGCTATTTCGCTCAACCTTAACCTCAATGGACGAACGAGTCAAATTTGTTACGTTTCAAAATCATTGAAATATCTGCTTTCTAAGAGGCTTTTCCACTGTAGTTGCTGCACCAGACAGAATTGTAACGCTTCGGATTATGTGTGCGGACGTGTACGTCTCTTTCCGCGGTTTGTCTAACAATTTGAATCGATGAATGAGTGACGCTATTCACTGACGGTGGCGTGCTTGGTGGATCCGTGAAAAATAATAGTTTCAGCTGTCATACGAAGAAAAATTGGGGAAAGTTTAAAAATAGGTACGTTATAAAGGTAATGTTGAAGCATACCTTGTTTAAATATTATTATGTCAAGTATTATTTTAAATTAAATGCATACAACAAAAATGCATCTCATCTCAAAATGAATGTTATTTTCAAATAAATTGCAATTTAAAAAAAAATGCTTAAATAGCACTTTTTAATAACTAATGTCGTAGCACTATTTTTTTCATGCTAATGTTTCATAATTCCGTCCATAGAGGGTTAGCGCGTGTTCCTCTTCAGCCAATGGTAACTGACTATTGGCTTAAACGCAGCTCATCGCGTTAAATCGTCCAGAAATAATCTTCTTTTATGAGCGCAGGAAAAGAAAATCCTCAGCCGGAGTCCCGAAAACTAAACGGAAGGGGGGAAAACAAAATAATATGCGTTCGCGCAAGTTGCCTCCCGCCTGGATTGGTTAAGAAAAATCTTTAGTGGCACTGGGAGTTGGCCCAGTTCCGACTGTTGACCCACATTTCGCTGCGCCAGGCTTCCCCCCAGGGCGGTTTTACGTTTGTGGGCATCGTCGATTCGATCCCTAAGCTACTAAAGGAAATGCGCTCGCGAGATTCCATTAGGGCGGCATAGGTGCGAGACGCCTGTGGAGAGAAGGCAATTACCAATGCGGAAACTCGAAACTTCTCCTTGAGTAGATGAACTACTCATGCGAGCGCTTAACCTAATGAGAACGCTTAGGATTTGATACATCCAATTGTGTTAAGTAGTACGTTATAGAGTCGGGTGATATCCTTGCAGTCTGCCCATACTTACCCCCCTTGAACCATCAGAGTGCTTATTTTTCATTCGAAAACGTGAAGAATTTAGAAGACAACATCCTAACTTTGTACTCCAAGGATAATTACATACATACAAATCTCGCCTTTCGGGGTAGGCACAGTCACAAAGTTTGACTCATAAATACATGTTTGTACACCTAACTCTGCTTCAATGATTTCCTCCATACTGACCTATCCTTGCAAACCTCTTTTGCCACATTTACCCCCATACACTGCTTTATACTCACCCTCGCGATTTTAAGACTCCTAGTATTCCTCCTCCTAAGAATTTCCTCAACCACATTCAACCACAACTTACTCGGCCTACCTCTACCTCTCGCACCATTCATTTCACTCATATATCTGTTTCGTTATTCGACTTTCATCCATTCTCTCAACATGGCCAAACTAGCAAGGCACATTTCTTTCATATATGTCCATTACTGGTGCATCTAACCCACATTCATTTATTACCCACTCATTCCTGACCCTATCCTTCCTACTTTTTCTGCAAACATACCCTAGTAAATTCATGCCCACGGCGTTTAGTCTACTCTTATATCTATCCTGACATACCAATGTTTCACTACCATACAACAAAGTGAGGAGGAGTACACTTTTGTGATGATGATAAAGAAGATTAATATTGATAATTTTAAAACAATTTTAAACAAAACTAATGATAAAAACATCCGTTAGAAAATTGTGGTATGTGTAAAATGGTTTGCAGTGAGTGCAGTGCGGCCTATATTGGGCAGATGGACCGAGAAGCCTGTCTAACCCTCACAGTCTGTAATCCTTACCCTCCCTCCACTCCCACGGACCTACGACCCCTATCTTAGTCCTCAATTACCCTCAAACTCAACAAAAACCTGCCAACGGCCATCCCTCACCCCCTCCACCCCTCTCACAAAAATTATCCTTGGTGTTTTCCAATCCTCTCCCTACTCCCCTTCTCCTCTCCTCTCCTTCTCCTCTCCTCTCCCCTCTTCCCCACAAACCATTACCCTAGATGGTATACATGCTTCATGATCGGTCCCTGAATCTTTGTACCTGAAGATGACGCCGCTGCGTCGAAACTAGTCGTACTTTTATAATATGTTAGAGGAAACAAACAAAGTTTTCTTTCTTCTTCTTCCTTCCAGGGTTAGGCTTTCAGCCTGTTCCGGCTTCGCATCACCATCTCAACCTTGGCTTCCCTACACTCCTTTTCCCTAATGGCTTATATTCCAAAGCCTGCTTTGGAAACCTCTCTTTAGGCATCCGCTGTACATTCTCTTTCCGCTTATTTTTGTACTCCACCAACCTATCTGATATTGCCCGAATACCTAGTTCCTCTCTTATAGATGTACTCCTTAATTCATCTCTTCTTGTACACCCCTTAATCGTTCGTGGAAATTTCATTTCAGATGATTCTATTTGTTTAAGCTCTTTATTGTCTTGTTGTCCAACATTCTGACCCATACAACATTGTAGGGACTGCCGTCACCTTATAGAACTTAATTTGGGTTTCTTTTCATATTTTTTCTTTTTAAAGTTCCTCTTATTGTCCCGTTTATCCTCTGAAAATTGTTTTTTTTACTTGTGATATCTTCATTATCTTCATAGTTTTATCTCATCCTAAATGTTGGAAGTGGGATACCTGTTCGAGTATTTTATCATCTATAACAATTTTTGTTCTTATTGGATTGTTTCCTAAGAATTCCATTGTTTTTATTTTTGCTATTGAAAATTTCAGGTTATATATTTTACTCTATTGATGTAATTTGTGAACCGCCATTTGTAATTTATCCTCTCTATCTTGAATAATAACCTGATCGTCAGCGAATAGCAATGTGTTTAAATACTCAAGAGGGTCCGAATTCAATACCTGGCGCTACATTATCTTCCTTCCAATTTCTTACATGGTCATCGATGTATAGGTTAAACAAAGTTGGTGACATACTGCAACCTTCCCTAACACCTTGGTTAATGGTAATTTCTTGAATCATCTGTTTCCCAGTGTCGAACTCAATTCTGGTGTTTTTACATAGGCTCCTAGCAAAGTTTTATTTTTCATCATTATTTTTTGACAACATTTTTAGTTAAATTGCGATTAAACAGCATCCAATCGCAGAGCCACGGTAAAATTTGCATTTACATTCAAGTATTCCACCGGCTTATTGGTAGGTTCTTCGATAGTACTTGTCCTAATCCGTTTTAACTCCTGTGGATGGCCCGTCATTGGATCCCTCTGAAAAATCCCCATTTCGTCTCTTCTTGTTTCGTCCATAATTTCCATCCTCTTTCTCCCTCTTTTCCGCTTCCCCTTTGTTCTCCCCTCTATTCCCCTCTTCAGCTCTCATTCTCTTTTCAGTACGTCCTCCGTCCATCTCTTCTGCCTCCTACGAATCTCCTCCACTAGCATCCCCTTCGCTTTTACCTAGGGATGAATCGATTCCACTTTTTTTCGATTCCGATTCTTTCAAATCGATTCTAGATTCTCGATTCCGATTCCATCGATTCTTATTCCTAATAACAGGTGGGATATTGATATACCAGTAGCGTACGACTCTTACTTAACATCGAGTGTTGCCTGAAATAAAATAACAAAGACAATGAAGTCGCTCAAAAAGTATACTTATTAACAAATAGCAAATACATCCTCAGCTTATTGAGGTAGATAAAAAGTAAAAATTGATAGCCTACGCCCAAAATTACTGAGACATATATGATGTGATAAATGAAATTTGAATTGAGTGTTTATCTATCTGGAGTCGATGGAATCGGAATCGACTTAAGGCGATCGATTCTCGATACCGATTCTAATCCTGAGAATCGGTGGAATGGAGAATCGACATTTGGATTCGACTCATCCTTACTTTTACCATATCCAATACCCCGTCGTTCGTCCTCGCCACCCAGCTCACCCTCTCCATCCTTCTCCACACCCACATCTCAAACGCCTCATGTCTACGTGTACCCTCCCTTCGCACTGACCAAGTATCCGACCCATACAGCGGAGACTTGTTCATTGGGAAGGGATAATAGAAAAGCCAGCAATTGTTGGAAAAAAGGAAATCGGTTAATTTAGCTATTGGTGACTGAGTAATTGGCATAACGGGATGATATTACTCATTTATCTTCAATTTGAATTTCCTGGATCTTTTTTCTGAAAATGTAGAGTATTTTTGTCCGTTAATCTTTAAACGTGAGTTATTTTTTTGAGAAAATGGGGATGTATTTTTTTAGATAGAAGAAGCATGTCAATGGGGAAAAGTCCCAAAAAATATAGCATCCATAGTTCCTTCTTTTTCCGAATCAAGGTAATAGAATACATAGCCGGTTCTATATCATCCGTGGTATACTTTGTTGATTCGTAATGTAGCCGAATGGCCTGAAGCGATATGGATATTACAACTGGAATGACTCATCGTGTAATCACATCGAATAATCAACCGTATAATTATTCTCAAATGGCATTTCCCCTGAAATCTCCAATCCTCTATAACTCTTCTGCTCCTGATGACGCTCCGATTTCGTTTACGAACTGCATTGCTATAGTTGATTTCCTAAGTCTATAAAATCGTTCCGAGAGAAAAAAGAATTCGTGCATGAAAATGAAAAAAATATTCAAAATTTAATGTGTTTCGTGCTCATGTTTAATTGAGTGATTTGATGTTTAAAATTTGAGGTATAGTTTTGTCTACCAATGTAATTTATTGTAACGCATCTGAACTTTAGTTATGTACGAAATTTTTTAGCCATTTCATCTCATTTACTCTTTTCACTAGCGTTGTTTTGGAAGACGGTGCTTAAGCATACCAGTGCCTAACCTTACTGTGGAGAGGATTAAATGACGATTTCGATTCGAATGACCGATCCTAAATCACATCTACATGCTAAGTAAACCATTGACCTGGATCATAGCCATAACTTCAATGAATACACCGTGCGCAGTACATCCCGCAACAATGATGTGCTTGCGCGCTGAATTTGTTGAGGAACGAAATATATCGTTTAGTTCTGCCTGGCGAAGCCATAAAAACGAGAGAGATAAATTGAAATGTTCTGCTCTCGGCGCTTACCCACGGAAAGGTTTCACACTGTAAAATATCTTGCTGGACATAATTATAATTGTAATCGTCTAAAACTGTTTTAACCCTTTGAGTGCGTCATGACGTCATATCACGTCGTGATTGTCTTTACGCTGGTGCTGATGACGTGATATCACGTCAAGGGTACCGTGAGTGTTCTAGCTTTTGCTCAGGAACTTTTGCCAAGCCCCCAAGCGAAAGCTGGAACACTCACGATACCCATGACGTGAAATCACGTCATCAGCACCAGCGTAAAGACAATCATACAATCATGACGTAATATCACGTCATGCCGCACTCAAAGTGTTAAGCAGTCTTATAATTTTCTTAATCTTTCGCTGTTGAACCCCGACGTCTAGAGCATCGTAAGGATTAACTTTTATCAGCATTATCGCTGGTATTATGGCATATTACACTCCGCCATCTAGCGCTTTCCGTGGAACTATCTTTACAGCTATGAATGCCTCCTCGAAACGTCTTTCTCGACCGCCTGGTGTCATGATGTCGTCATTGTTTTGTTATATGCCGGTTTTGGGTTAGGTTTTTGTTGGATAATTGCTACGTTCCCATTTCCGCTGGAAGCTAATTTTATGAGTCTTTCTAAATGCTGCATTCAAAGTCATGCCTGGACACTTCAAATAAGCTCTTAATGCTTAATTGAATTTTCTGCCCTCGGGGCGAGCTGATTGTTAGCTGGCTAACTTCGGTTTTCTTCCTCGATAATGAAAGCATAATTGCCTCGAAGTTAAATCATATCTCTCTCTAGGTACGTTTGGCGTTTATGTTTATGAAGAAGATTGTCCCATTAATCAGTTTCGGTCGCAGATTAAAGTTTTATTTACGATAAAATGCAAGATGTTGGGCGGTGAAAGGAAAGAATGGCTCTCGTCCAATCGCTGATTTCCTGGTTCCCGATGTTGCATTTTATTTTACTTACAGGTTCGATATACCCGTCCAATTATGTGGGCTTCGCATTAGTAAAAGAAATGGAGAAAAACTTGTTAGTAAAATAGAGAAGGAACGTCGAAATTGCGTTCCGTGTGTCTTTAAGCACTGGTTACAATACATGCTCGCATCTAACGCCGGTTAGCATAAATACCTTGCCACATAATCCATAGTTAGGAGAGAAGCATGAATTTATGGTCCGCATAAGTAAATTCAGGATGGAAGATCTATTGCTTTGCTAACTTATCCTCCGAAATATATTATTTCGAATACTTCGTTCACACTTCTGCCACAGGAGAAAATTTATGATTATCTGATTTATGAAACGACATCATGATAACATTCTCCGTGTCGCCCTGAAAACACACCAGATCTGAATTTCTCAAGCATAATAAGACTAGAGTGTTGCCTCCGAGTCTCCAGGGGTTCCCAATCTTATCCCTTTAAAAGACTGTGAAATACTATATGTTCACTCAAAGCAATTTTTACTTCACTTCAAAGGTTGATAAAGGTTTTGGAAGAAGGGATGAAGGGATATGGGATGAAGATAAACCTAGGAAAGACAAAGGTAATGCCAGTAAACTGTGAAAATTATACGAGTGTGAAAATAAATGAAGGTGTATTAGGAAAAGTGAAAAGCTACCGGTACCTAGGAACGATGGTGACAGACGACTGGAGAAGTATTGCAGAAATAAAAGCAAGGATAGCAATTGAACGAGAAGCAGTAACTTTGTGATTCACAAAGTTACTGCTTCTCATTCAATATGCTAAGCAATTTCCATAAAGTTACGCCTGAGACAACGGAGTTTAAGGATAGCAATGGCAAAAGAGGCCTTCAGCCAGAAGAAAAACTTGCTATGCAATAAAATTCTGGATCTGGAGCTGAGAAAGAGACTAGCTAAATGCTATTCATGGAGCGTTTTCATGCATGGATGTGAAGCGTGGACATTAGGTAAGAGAGAAAGGAATACAACAGAAGCTTATGAAATGTGGGTGTGGAGAAGGATGGGAAAAGTAAGATGGGTAGATAAGATGAGAAATGAAGAGGTTTTGAGCAAAGTAAAAGAGGGAAGATCGCTCCTAAAGAAAATAAGGAAAAGGAAAGGAAACTGGTTGGGCCATGCGATGAGAGGGAAAAGTATAATAACCGTGGCACTTGAGGGTTCAGTTGAAGGAAAGAAAAAGAGAGGAAGGAGAAGAATTAAATTGGTGGATCAGGTGAAGAACATCAGCTATGATGAAGCAAAGAAGGAAGCTCGGGACAGAAGCGGATGGAGACAGCAGTGGTGTGCGGGACCTGTCAGCAGACAAAACACCAGATGATGATGAGCAATTTTTAACGAAGTGTGCAGCTTTCTTTTGTATTTTATTAATTTTTTTTGTTTAATCTTTCTGCGAAACGAAGTATTCAGGGTTCAAAATGCTCGCGGCGTATTCGAGGTGTGGCCTAACCAGAGGGAAGTAGCATCTCCTTTTTACTTTTCATCCGAGTAACTTCCTATTATACGCTTTACAAAATCTAGTTTCTTTAATGCTGTGCCACATATGTCTTGTATTTGTGTTCCCCACGTTATGTCTAATGTTAATGTTCTTCTAAGGTATTCGACTTTATCTGAAGGATTGTATCTTTATTTCACCCACAGTATGGGAATGGCATTCGTGCGATGATATTCGCTAGAAGTTTACCTTGGTGCATTATCTTTGAACAAATTCTAGCCAGTTAAAGCTTATATACCGTACACCCACAGTAGAGATTATTTTCTCTGGGATTACGCGGATCCTGGGTAGGGATCGGAGTGACGAAGAAAAATCTCCCCGTCTGACGGGATTACATCACATGACCAACCGTCGGTGCAAAAATAATTGAGACTCATATTTGGATACTGATTCAAAAAGAACCCAAGTACTTACATTAATGCAAGATACATCAAACTTTAGCTTATATTATCTTGCGTTTAACCTTGGTCGTCGATTATTTTTGCAGTACACCTACGATTTTTCATTGAGACGAGAACAAAAAAGTTCCGGTTTTTTGTCGTTTTTGACGGAACCCTCTCTTTGGCATGTAATAATCTACATGCTACCCTGTGAGCCCCCGCATGGGCATGTGACAGGGGGTGTTGGGACACCAGCCGTGTAAAGGTGTAAGGTTTTGGGAGATGAAATGGTGACTTGTATTATAGGAATGTATTTAGTGGAGCTCAGTTTTTATTGTGGTCGCGTATTGTGCGCGGAAAGAACGAGTTTTTTTAATCTATCGGTTTGGCAATGTATCTCTCTTATTTTATCGCTTCTGTCAGACCTAGAGATGTAATGAGGCGTCATGATGATGTTCTCTGAGTCGCCCTGAAACACACCAGTTCTGAATTTCTCAAGCAAACTAAGCCTAGCGTGTAGCCTCCGGGTCCTTAGGGGCTCCCACCGTAATCCATCTAAAAGTTGTGAAACAAGTGACGAAGAAACTTTAAGTTAAATCCACATGAAACTGTTATACTATTGAGGAAAAACTTATTTAAATGTATCACTAAGCTTTTAATTCTTTCGAACTTCCCATTAAAATTCGTTATCATTTTTGTGAATTAACTTATTCTTATGTCTTATGTAAGAATAAGTTAAATCATAAAATTGATGACGAAGATAGACGTGAGAGCAGGCTAAACGCCGTGGGTATGAGTTATCTGAGGAGTATTTGCGGCAAAAGTAGGATTGATAGGGTCAGGAATGAGCGGGTAATAAATGAATGTGGGTTAGATGCTCCAGTAATGGACGTGTATGAAAGAAGTGTGCTTCTTTGGTTTGGCCATGTTGATAGAATGGATGAGGGTCGAATGACGAAACAGATATATGAGAGTAGAATGAATGGTGCGAGAGGTAGAGGTAGGTCGAGATAGTTGTGGTTGAATGTGGTTGAGGAAATTCTTAGGAGGAGGAATATTAGGAGTCTTAAAAACAGGAGGGCGTGTATGAAGCAGTGTATGGGGGTAAATGAAGCAAAAGAAGTTTGCAAGGATAGGTCAGTATGGAGGAAATTAGTGAAGCAGAGTTAGGTGTACAAATATGTATTTATGAGTGAAACTTCGTGACTGTGCCTACCCCGGAAGGGAACGGCATGATTGGTTCGTATGTATGTATGTAACTTATTGTTGGTTATAATAGTACTGGAAGCAAGATCTTGGTTTTGTTTTGAAGCCATTTCTATGGTATTTAAAAATAATTACCGTTGTTGACCCACGTTGAGATATCGATTTTTAACGAGTGAACATTATAAAATATGCAGATGTTCAGGCGGTTATAGCAGAGTGTGAGAAACAATAACAGGAAATAGTGGATATAATTTCGAAAGGATGAGAAAATATTTTGGAATGAAATCAGACATCTGGATAACTTAAGTAATGAAGGCAGGAAAATATGAAGGAGTTCTAAATGTCACAATCGATGGAAAAAGGCCAGAACAAATGACATTCTTTAGATGCCTCGGAAGTGCTTTAATATGGAATGGAAGCTGTTCGGGGAAATGAGAAGTAGAATAGCACAGAAGTAGCAATTCAAACCTACTGCATTCAGCCAAAGCAATTAACATAGGCTCAACGAAAAGATTTGCTCAACGTTTAATTTGGAGTGTATTGTTTTATGGAGCAGAAACGTGGACATTCCGGAGGAAAGAGGTGAAACGCCTAGAGAATTTCAAACGTGGTAATGGAGAAGAATGGAAAGATTAATATTGTTGTTAGGTAGTATTACGGCAACATAAGTGCCATTTTATATCATTCTCTATTTATGTTGTATTGAGCGTAATGGCGTTGTTTTTGTCGTTGTGTTCTTGTGTCGTATTGTTTCCAAACCTGCGACGGAGTTCGTTTGATTTTACATGATTGTGATTGTTGTCGCTCCTGTTCTCTACGCCATCGAAATCTATTAAAGTTATCTAAGTTTTAAAGGTTGATAACTTCCATTTCCATCTAAACATACCACAAAAATGAAGTGATAAAGTGAGAATCGAGGAAGTGCTAGCAAGGATGAAAGAGCAAAGAAATATTTTAATGGGAAGGCCAAGTAAGTAAGAGGAAGTAAGAGGAAGGCGAACTGGATGGGACACGTCCTCAAGAAAGATCGCTTGCTGTAAAGAATATTACAGGGAAAGATCGACGGAACAAGAGGGAGAGGAAGACGAAGAAATAATATGTTGACGGACATTATGAATGGAAGGAGTTACGAAGAGCTGAGGGTGGCAGCACAGGATAGACGAGCATGGAGAGAGCAGTTCAATTGAAACCTGTCTGAGGACAGATTCGCCTGAGAAGAAAAAGAATTGCTTATAATCCCTCCATTAACACCGTGTCGAAACCGAAAAATTTCTCGGAAAAAAAAAATTTCTCGAAAATTGCATTTTTTATCGAAAATTTTTTTCCACAATTTTTTTTATCGGTCGGTAAAAATAAAAAAAAGTTTGGAATGTATGTACAAAGCAAGAAATCATTTCTGTAGTATCCGAGCCAATCCAATCTCCTCTACCTCCATTTCTCCTCCACGATTATGACAAATTCCAACGATGCCGACCCAAGACGCTTGTCATTAATTGCGCGAATGATCTGAGCAGTCGTTCTCTTCGCCTGAGCCCTTTCTAACCATCGTTATTCTCTAATTAATTTTAAGTTTCAGGGTTTAGATTTCACGGGGCTCTGAAACAGTCGTAATTGGAAATAAATTTAGCTTCTCCGTTTGCTCAAGGATGTTAAATGAATCGTTCCTGCAGTGAACTATTTCAATTAACTCGTTCGCTCCGGAGCGCACGAGCGTCTTTCATCGACTTGTATTATTTTCCCTCCGGGGGAGGGGAGGAGGGGGGGGTGGCAATTTCGCGGATCAGTGAAGCGTTGGGTGTCTGCAGAAGATGGGAAAGGATTTTTATTTATTTTTTTCCTTTTTTATTTTTTTTCCTTCGTGTTCCTTTTACGACCCTTTGGCGTAACGACCCATCGTAATGCACCCACATTGAAGCAGCGCCTCTCATTTCGGGTGACCCCGTTCCCCGGTGAAGTCTTAAACCTATTTCGTCAGCCATAACTCCTACCAGTTGGTCGTTGCAAAAGCAATAAATGCACCTCGCCTTGAACTTGTTCTTTGCTTCGTATCTCTCGCAAAGCACGTGCGAGTCAAGGCTTTCTCTTAATGCGAATGTTTCCGGCGTACCTCTATTGAATTGCTACTCGTCGCTAAATGAATTTGTAACTTTGTACATTCCGCTCTTTGTAATTATTTCCGACAATGGTTTCAACATTGACAGTGAAGACAATGATGTCATTCGTTGGTCGTTCAATCCTAAGATTGGTTGACTGCAGCCCACCGCCCTTATAATATTGCTCGGTATGGAACAAGGAGATTTCAATCATTGAGGAATTCTGTCGCGGAGTTGGGAGCGAGCTCTCATATTAGTCAGAGCTACAATGATATAAGGTAAACAATCATCTTTCATTAGTTGTTCAATCCTAAGATTGGTTGATTGCAGCCCTCCACCCTTCCCTTTCTAATGCTAGTTCCCTTACCTCCTGGTATCTCTTTTTGTGCACTTTCCTCTTTATTTGGTCCATAGACTTATTCCTGGGTCTTCCTCTGGGGACTTTTCCCTCTATGTTGCCTTCAATTGTGTTCTTCACAAACCAATTGTGTCTCAAGGTGTTTCCAATCCTTCTGGTTATTATTTTCTGTATGATGTTCCATAGGTTCCTTTCCTCTACTACTCCTATGTACACTGGTGTTCCATATGGTCCTTTTTCACTTCTACACTTCATCATTTCTTCAATAATGTACTTAACTACAGTCATAAGTTTGACAATTCTTTCTCCTTTCGAATGTGCATTAGAATCTAGTTGTGGTGGTATATTAGAACTTTGATGTGGTAGCAGGGTTTCAAACAAACTACACTTTACGGCCTAAATGCACACGCGTCAACCACAGACGCTTATGATGACATTTGAATAGTGCAAGAATGATGTTAATATAAACGAAATCGCAACTGCCTGACGTCACCTCCCAGGAGCACATCTCTTATCTACGTGTATTTCAACTGGAAGGAACCAATCATACTGGTCCAGTGTCTGCCATTATGGGGGCTATATACCTCAGTCAGAAACGCTTCCGGAGACGTCAATGCGCTTTTATTTTACGACCCTGCTTTGAGACGTAAAGTAACTCTGTTTACGTCGTCATCAGAAATAAGGATTAATATTTACAATAAGTGTCGCTGCTTTTCTCTTTCTTAATTTCTACGTGTCTATTTCGACCGCAAAATAAATGTGAATTTGTCGAAAATCATGTGATCACCATGACGCGTAGGACGTTGATTTTTTAAAAAACTTCGCACTTACTGTAAATAGGATTCCTTCCTCATTATGGAGGATCACTTCAATGTTGAATATTGTGTGTCACAAAGTCACAGTGAGTGTCTTGGTGAACCAATGCAACGCATTTTCCACTGTGCTGTGAGTTGCAGCTGTAGCACGGGGCGGGGAATGAGGGGAAGGCGAAGATCTCTCCTGGACTGCGGCGGAAGTCAATAATAAAAGGGCTTTTTCGGTTGAGGTATACAACCCCCTTAAGGTAGTTTGAGTGAAATATCATTTTACTTAGAAATCAATGAATTTGGTCTCATTATAAAGAAAAATATATCACCCTTCCATTGATATAAAAAATTCAAGCCTTACCACATTACTTTTAGAGATATTTGCCAAAAAAATACCAGCCCTTTTATATGGGAAATGGTACGTGTATGCACTCCGGAGAGACCTTATATTTAAAGTGAGGCATTTTCTACTGTTAGATCTCGTCAAAAAATCAACAGTGTGTAGTTTGTGTGTTTTCTCAACTATTTTTAAAAATTAATCGTATTGTCACCGAAGTAGGCTCTTGGGTATCACAAAAAACCTTCCGTTTTGAAGGAGTTTCAAACGTACCGCGTGAAAAAAATGTGTCAAGTTAACGACTTATTTGGATATTTTCAGTCGATTACTTACAATTTATGTCATGTAAAACTATTTTATTGTGCCATCAATAATGCCATATTTAATTCATGTGTCTCACAATTGGTGAAATTAAAACGTATATGTCGAATATGGTCTCAATTATGATTAGGGAACTATCTCGCTCGCACTACTTTAAGGAAATAGAGACGACTGCTTTCGGCTAATTTGATTAATCAGCTGAAATGCACGTGGAAATACGTCAAATAATACATAGCGACACCGTTCAGTGGCGACATCTGCCGGGCTTTCTTTACTCCATGGCACCATTTTGCTCTTATATAATAAAACAGCGATCAAAATCCTGTGAGCCTATTCAACCTTTTTATGAGACCAATTCGGTAGGTCTCTGACGTGGAAATCCCTTCTTGAACTGCGAGCGAATTGACCTACTTTCCGAGATGAGTGATGACTCTGCAACCCCTCTTCTCCCATTGGGTTCTACTACCAATAATGCGTTAGAGAAATTGGTTTCTGCAGTCTTCACCGGGTGGCTCTGATGGGCGATCATGGATGTTTCCTGCTTGTTGTTGCAAATGATGTCCATTGTCTCGATCTGTTCGCCGTCGCATTAGTTGAAACTCGCTCTGCAAATGCGAGAACAGGTATTTTTAAGAACAGGCGCAGTTTGAAAAACGTTCATCACATTTTTATTATTAATTATGACTTATACATAAGTAAGACAACGCGATCGTGTATGCTATAAAGATCCGTATTCACCCTCCATGTGTGCTGGTGTGAAATTTGGCTTGTTTGGGCCCAGGTTTTGTATCTTATGTTAAATTATATACCGGTATGAAAACCGAAGTTGGTAAGGTTTACTGTCAAAAATTCTTTCGTCGACTAAGTGACAGTCTGATATAATATGCCAAACCTGAATTCTTAACTAGCCTCAAGAAAACCTCAAGGCTACGTCATTTAGCGGTTTGCGCCCTCTGTACGTGATAAAATCAGGCCTTACTGTTATCGGAGACTGTTAGTAAAATTTATGCTTTCCTTAAGAAGAAGCAATACGATACAGCCTTGGTCAATTAAAATCTAATCTAGTAGCTATATATAATTGTATACTATGCCTTTACATGGAAAATGCAATCATAGAATGTCAGAGAAATAGGTAACTGAGTTTCTGATTGATGAGTTCCAAACAGCGATACCCGTTCTTAATGGAAGACGTGGATATCGCATAACTCCTATTAAACGTGGTCGAATGATCCATTTGGCTCTCTGACGGGAGAAGATATCATGAATAAATCTGAACCCCTCCCAGTCAAAACTTCACTGAACGTTTTAAGTTGCTTTCCTGGCTCCATTCCACGTCCTAAAAAGTCATCCGTACTGAGAAGCAGCATGTTTAAGTGATGAATGGAGAGGAACACTAGATTGTGATATCCTTAGGCAGTGACGGATGTGTATTCCTCCCATATGCCTCGTGGCCACACCAGCCGGATAGGTCGTTCATTATTCATGCTTTCAGAGTTGCATTTTGGGCTTTTAACTTCATTTATAAAATCCTAGAAGTGATTAGAATCTCCATGATGCTTCATGTTGGTCGACAGACATGCGTTTAGCGACAGATGGGGGAGAGGTGTGCCATTGTACTGGCTGATTCGAGAAATTCCTCGCACACTCTGACCTTTGAGATGTCACATTTCTGATAATAACTAAAATAGGAAAATAATTTCATAAAATTAAGGAATTAAATAAAATTAAATGTTTTTTGTTTCAACAAACGCCCAAATGTGTTAGAATCAGTTTTATGCGTCAGTGTTACGCGTGGAGGAAATACGAATGATCCATATTGCGCATTAAAAATATTGATTAGACGAGATCACCTACCTATGAGAAATCGTTCATCAGAAAATACGGAGCCGGGAGAGTATTCTTCGTTTTAATTTAAGTTAAGAATTTTCTACGACTCCTGTTTAAAAAAATGGTAGTACCTTCATGGAATAACAAAAAAAATTATAGCCTAATTTTTTTAAGAAATTGTCGTTATCTGTAATTTTTTGTACTTTATCCGTGAAACGAAGACGTTTACACTACATTCCAATGCGAGTGTTTGTAGAAAATGTAATTTCATTGACACACATCGATGTGGAGGTACTAACTTCACTCTTTTCAATCCTCGGAAACTTGTTGGAAAAAAGCGTAAAGCATCACTGCCTTGACTGCAAAACCAACTCAGGCCCATGAAAATCATGAATTTCCTTAAGGGAGTTTGAACGAAACATCAGTTTTCCTAAAACTCAATGAGTTTGGCCAAATTTCAAGGAGAAATTCAGTGGTGTCAGTCTTAACTCTGTAAAAATTTTCAACAATATTCTAGAATCAACAAAATTATGTAGAGTTTTACATAAAGTATTTAGTGGACGACCGTATTTGTCGAATAGTCGACATCATCAGGTTAGACGTCATCAACCTGATGACGTCGACCATTCGACGAAACCGGTACTCCAATAAAAATCATGCGTAAAACTTTACAAAGTTTTTGTTAATTCCGGAGCAGTTTACAAGAGAGACATCTCACCCTTCAAAAGATGCCAAAACATCAGCCTCTACCGCAATATTTGCCCATTTATTTCTCAAAACATGCCAGCCATTTTTCAGGGGTGTTAGGACACCATCCGTGTAAAGATTTAAGGAATAAGGTTTTGGGAGGTGAAATGGTGACGTGTGTAATGAAAGTATATTTTGTGGAGCTCAGTTTTTATTATGGTCGCTTATTGTGCGCGGAAAGAACGAGTTTTTGTGCTGTTATCTGTTCGGCAGTGCATCTCTCTTATTTTATCGCATCTGTTAGACCTAGAGATGTAGTGAGGCGTCATGATAATATTCTCTGTCTCTCTCTGAAAAATATCAGTTCTGAATTTCTCAAGCAAGCTAAGCCTAGCGTGTAGCCTCCTAGTTTCTAGGGGCTCCCACCATAATCCCCCTAAATTTCGTGAGACTACCTATATGTTCGCTCATTAGAGGTTTTAACGAAGCGTGCTGATTTAATTTGTATTTTATTAATATTTTTGGTTAAATCTTTATTGCCAGGGTCCCAAATGCTTGCCGCGTATTCGAGGTGTGGCCTAACCAGAGCGAAGTAGCATCTCTCTTTTACTTTTTCATCCGAGGACCCTCCTTTTATACGCTTAACAAAACCTTGTTTCATTAATGCTGTGCCGCTCATGTTTTGTTTGTGTGTTCCCTACGATGTATCAGAAGTTAAGGTAATCCCAAGATATTTTATTGTATCTGAAGATAGTGCAGTACAGTAGGTACTCACTGTATAGGTTTGGTATTTGTGTCAACTTCCAAGTCCGCGTCTTTGCTTATTTCACGGTAGATAACTGCATCCACTGCAAATAATCTTAATTTACTGCTAACTCGAGAACTTTGGTCATTAATACAAATAATGAATAAAAGAGGGCCGATCATGCTTCCTTGAGGAACACCGGATGTGGCTTCAACCACGTAAGACCTAAATCCTTCAATAACTACTTTTTGTGTCCGATCACTGAGAAATTCCCTTATCCAATTCTGTATTTTTCTATTAAATCTACATGAATGCAATTAATACATTATTTTTTTGTGAGGAACCTTTACGAATGCCTTCTTGAAATCAATGAATATCGTGTCGACTTTTTTTCCGATTCTCCTGATTTTAGGATATCTGGAAGGAAGAGGGCAATCTGTGTTCACAGGACCTGCTCTTACGGATCTCGTTCTTATATTAATAATTATTCTTAATGTGTAGTTTGTGTTTTCTCTAGTATTTTTGAAAATTAATCATTGCCACCGCAGAATTTTCTCAGCCACAAAAAAAAAACCTTTCATTCTTCTTCTTCTCCTCAGCCCTAAGGTTGGTGGGCATTGAAATCTTTCTTTTTTAGAGCAATTCTCTTTATTTCTGCATATCTCCTCCCTCCACCAATCCCATTCTGGAATTCCTGCCTTGGTCTTCCTCTTCCTGCACGTCCCTCTTCCATTCCTTCCATCAAGGCAGTCATCCAGTTAGAGTGCCGCAATAGATGTCCAATCCATCCTTTTCACCTTGAGATCAAACCTACCAATTTTCGCCCCTCCTCAACTCCTTCCAGACCTCGATGTTTGTAGCTCTCTCTGTTCTTGAAATCTTTAGCACTCATCTCCAGCACCACATTTCACTAATTCCTCCAATCTGCTTCTCTCTGCTTTCTTCTTTTTCTTAAATTCCAAGTTTCTGAGGTGAGAAGAGCCCCTCACAAATTCTTTTCCGGTTTGTGTTGAGACATTTTTTTGAAGTCAAAAGAGTTTCTTCTTGATGAAACCTTGTTGTGCTTCAGTTTTCCTGCTTGTCACAACCACTGAGCATCTTCCATCAGATGATATACAGCTACCTAGATGTTTGAAATTAGTGACTTGCTTAAGTTTTTCTCCTTCCAGATATATCAGTTTTTCCTGCAGTCCATCTCTTGTGCATTTCATTATTTTGGTTTTGTTCTTATTAATTTTTGCTAGTCCCACGTATTTTTAAAAATTTGGTCCATTACTGTAATGAACCAAATTTTTGTAATGCAATGAAATGTACCTTGTAGCTCATTGTCACTGCTAAAAGTACTATATCGTCTGCAAATCGGATGGTTGTGTGGAGTTAACCATTTACTTATTATCCATTCTTATGAGTTTCTAAAAATTTCTTCATTGCCTGTTCCAAGAACAAACTGAACATTAATGGGGATATACTGCAACCCTGCCTTACAACTTAAGAATTTTTTGCTTCTGTTCCATCTGTGCTTAGATGGATTTCTGGTTCTACTAAAGTCCTTCCGTTGTAAATAAGTTATAATCCCGTCACGAGAAAAAAATGAGTCAGGTTAAAGACTTATAGAAATGATTTTATTGAATTACTTAGAACTTCAGTTTTATAAAGGTGCAAAATTTCATCATTAATAATTTAAAATTCTTTTCACACTTTCTGCAACTGCTGAAATTAAAGCTTTTATTACAAATATGGACTCCATTATGATTAAGGAACTATCTCGGTCAAACTACATAAAAAGCCATTCGTGGAACTATTTACGAATTTCTAATTCAAATCATCAGGCTCATTTACTGCCCTTTAGATTCATATTCGCAGAAAGCTCAGTATAGTGTACAGCCTCGGTAGCGCAGTAGGCAGCGCGTAAGTCTCATAATCTTAAGGTCGTGAGTTCGATCCTCACCCGGGGCATATTTTTTAAGGTTAGTCTTTTGAAGCTCGTCTGTTTTGATATCGTGTCCTCGTTGTGGACCAGTTGTCCCTAATATCTGACTCTGTGTACTTGTGGTTTAACCGTATTTAAAACCATTTCTTGTATTTTACGACTCGTTGTCCGTAACCTTAAGTAATTTCGCTGCACACCTAAGCAAGCAATAAAAATGGTGAGCTAATGTGAGCAAACATACGAGATTAAAGATTGAACTGGCTTCTGAACCATTCCGACTTTCTGAACCATGGTGACAGGTTCAAATTCAAGCATTTGTTGGCATGTTTTGCATAAGAATACCGATTATGACTTTTATGACAATTAGAGATCATCTTACTGGCGTAAAATTAGACTATTTCATCCTGTCAAATAATTCACGAGACCATTTATAAAACCAACAAATGTATTTAAAACGTCTATTAAACGAAATCCTAGACTTATGGATCTCACATCTCTATTGTGAGCCCATGTATCGCTCCGCTGACAATGTAATATTTAACTCGTGCTTTATTTAGCCGCTGAAATTATAACGTATAGTTCGAATATGGTCCCAATTATGACTTGGTAACTATGTCGCTCAAACTAGCTTAGCTTTAGAAAGGAACGGACCAGTCACACATAGGAGAATCGAGTCCCTAGCGAGTGTTACATTATTTTTTACGCAGTGATAATTGAGCCGACAAAACTGCTAAGTCCTTATTTGCGGGACCAATATTATTCGTAATGCACCCGTGGTAGATGATGTGGAGAGATGCTTCTTCGCGCTCGTCAGGCCACGCGAATGTGTTCGGGTGTAGTTCGGGACCCTGGTCATAAAGATATGACCAAGAAAATTGATACAATACAAAGAGAAGCTGCGCACTTCGTTAAAAACTGCAGCGAGCAAACTTATAGTGTCTCCCAACTTTCAGAGGGATTAAGGTGGGAGCCCCTAGAGACTCGGAGGCTACACGCTAGGATTAGTTTGCTTGAGAAATTCAGAACTGGTGTGTTTGAGACCGACACAGAGAGTATTATCATGACGCCTCACTACATCTCTAGGTCAGACAGAAGCGATATAATACGAGAGACACTTTGCCGAACAGATAGGTACAAAAAATCGTTCTTTCCGCGAACAAATAAGCGACCACAGTAAAAAATGAGCCCCACATAGTCACCATTTCTCTTCCCAAAAACTTATCTCTTACATCTTTACGCGAGTGGTGTCCTAACATCCCCTGCCACACGCCCAAGCGGCGGCTAGCAGGGTAGTATGTAGATGTATTAAAGTTTATGGATGTAAATGTTTGTAATAATATTTTAGGAATTTTACTTTTTGGTCTAATATATCACCGTCATAGTTACAGTATCGGTCGTAACTTACACCGACAAGTCATTTTTATCTCATATAATCCATATACATCATTCACCTTTTCCTCACCTTACACCATTCGTTTCCTTTTATCGGTTTTTCATCGATTCGGAATACATCGACTCGCTTCGATGTGTCGTCATATCGCATAGCTCGACTTGACGACTTAATGGATTGACACCCACGACCGGATATTGAGAGATCGCGTGTTTTTTTTCTTCCCGAATCTCGGTCAAGTGAACTGCGACGCTATGGGGGAATACGGAGCGAATAGGCGGAAAAAAATGTCGTTTTTCGTCGACAACCGCTCTCTTGATTATCTCTTATGGAACGCCCTAATTTTGCTGGGCTTTGTCTCTAGTTATTGCGTACAGGACCATTAACTGGATCATTAATTCTACATTACATATTTCATCGTGCACTCATTACTAATACTACACCTTCTCCTTTTACCGAAAGCACTTTCTAGATACTTACCCCATGAATCAGGTTTTCCCAGCCAGGGGGTGAGATAGCTATCCAAGGGGTGTGAATATAACAATCCGCTCGCGTTTGAATAAAGGGTAAAAGTCTTAGTTTTTACGGAATAAGTACGAAAAATTACCGAAAAACTGCTTTTTTTTTTAATAATTAGGTTATGATTCCATTTCTTCTTCCGGGATTCGGCCGCGTCGTTGTTTTTCTGACAACGTTTCTTCTCCTATCGTGGAGGCGTCTTCAGGTCGAAGATGCGAGAGCTTCTTTTGGCCAGGTTTATGTAGTGGAGGTGGTCGCCTCCAGGATAGGCAGAGAAACGTCGTCAGAAATACATCGACGCCGCCGAATCTCGGAGGAAGAAATGGAACGAATACCTGCTCGCCGCGGGGACTTTAAAGAGAACATAATTAGATTATTATTTTTTTCGTTCCAAAACGGTTTATTTAGTATAAAATCCGAAGATTCTTGCGAAATTGTGTGGAACTTATGCATCATATTTTATTTAGCATAGGAAATACATTTCTTAAGCCGATTCGATTGAGACTATCCCGGCTTCATGTGTTCTGATGAATGGTTTCTCATAAGTAGGTGATCTAGTCCAACAAACGTGTGTAACGCTTAATATGGATCATTTGTATTTCGCATGCATGTAACACTGGTTCATTTCCATATGAAATTGAAAGCTCTTCAGTTGTGAAATAACAATGGCATAAAGTTTTTTTTTAAATATTAAGTGTACTGTTTTTGTAGAAATTGTATTTCTTTTAATGTTATGTTACATATTTTCTTTTCCACGTTCAATGTTTGTTTTGTACATTATTAAAATCGAATTCACAAACTTATTTTCGTTGTCTTCAATTGTGTTCTTAAAAAAATTATCACTTTAAGGGGTGCGAGAAAAATTAAAATTATGTTGGGAGTTAGGGGCGTAAATAAGTTGGGAACCACTGCAATAAACGCTGCATTTAGCCTGAAACTATGCGTTTTTTGCCCAACCCAAGTCCCGTTACCAAAATAATTTTGGAGGGGGTAGGTTGGTACTCTGATTTGCTCTTCAATTAAGTTTTTATTAGATGCTATGTGTTTGTAAGACCGGATAAATTCGTATTAGGAATATATTACCGTTATGTTCCTTTTATGAGATTCTATAGGTTTTTGTTCTTGTAGTCGAGCAGTTTACGTATCTGGGTAGTATTCTGGAGGAGAATGGTGGTAACACTTTGCATGCTGGACTTAAAATGGAAGGTGAACTCAGAAAAACTGAGAATTTTACACACTCAAAGAAGACTCTTAAATCTTGGTAAATGAACTTTCATGTACTATTAAAATTTATTTTGGCTTTTAGTGGTGGTATGTGTGTCTAACAGAAAGAATGCAGCCATACCATAACGTTCTGCTGCTGTTCAATAATGATATTCCATGGACGTCCTAGAACGTCCCTCGTCCTTCTCAGAAAATATACGAGGACTCACCTTGGCGTCCACAGCACTTAATGTTTTAAGGTTTAGTATTGCTATGGGCATAAGATGCAGAATTTCCGTGGCAAAAGAAGCATTTTCAAAACGGAGGGAACGGATGAGGGGTTGTGTGAGTGGAGACGTAAAGAAAGGGCTGATGATAAACACTAATATGGAGCGTGGCGCTGTATGGATCGAAGACTTGGTCATTGCGAAGGAAGGATGTTCGTAGACTCGAGGCGTTTGAGATGTGGGTGTGGAGAAGGATGGGGAGAGTGAGCTGGGTGGCTAGAAGGACGAACGAGGAGGTAATGGACGCTAGTATATGGGATCCGTACGAGGAAGGTATGATAAAAGAATTAGAGCGCGTGTAAAGGAGATCTGCTAGGTTTGTTAAGGGCCGTTATGATAATTGTATAAGTGTTACGAGCTTAATAGAAGAACTAGGATGGGAATTACTATCAGAACGCAGGTTAAAATTTAGGTTAAACCTATTAAGTAAATTCGAAACAGAGTTGTTCACAGATGGCGTTAAATATGTATTGAGAACCCCTGCGTATTATGCTAGGTTTGATCATATTAACAAGATTAGAGAGATAGATTGTCGCACCGATAGATTTAAAATGTCATTTTTCCCTCGTACTATAAGAGAGAACAATAGGCAGCGTAGCAAAGGGATAGGTAGGTGAAATATAGTTAGTCTGTAGTGCATGATGCATGTAATAACAACCAATAATCCCTTCCTTATTATGTAGATACTAACCATCTAGCTCCATGTGACCCTATTATCTAGCATATCTCCCTTAAATATCCTAGTTGCATGTCAATAGTGCATGTTTGGTGATCTTCACCCCCTGCCACACACCCTCGTGGTGGCTCGCAGGGTATCACGTAGATGTAGATGTAGATGAATGGATATGGTCGGAGAGGAGGGGAAGTTGGTGGCGGAGGTTCGGAGGACGCAGAAGAGATGGATGGAGGACGTGTTGAAAGGAGAGGGAATGCTGAAGAGGGTTATTGAGAGAGCACTGGGGAAGCGTGGAGGATATCGGTGGGCGGGGACTTCTGAGGTCAAGGGTCTCACATTTGACCATAATAGGTCAAAATAGACCATCCATTGCTCTGGTAGGACCCCGATCCGATGACGAACTCCGGCAGACCGCACTACGTGCACAGTTAAAGGGAATCGGCGGATACCCTATCCCAAGAATTTCGGCAATGGGCTTCGCCGGCTCTCAACATATAAGCGGCAAGTTTTCGCGTTAGCGAGACTGGCGGTGACTCGTCCAACGTTGTTGGGGTAACCCAACAGCTACGAGGACTGGGGGAGGCGCGGACCAATTGTCGTCCTTTTGACGTCAATCCGCCTCATGGTGTCGGCCTCCCAGTGGTCGTGCTTCGCTATCCTACCCACTTCCACTACCCTTTTCCCACTGCCTACCTATTCCCAGGCGACAAGCGAGAGCTTTTAGACCTTTTAGGGTAGGCTTTTAACCCTAGCGAGGTGACTCGTAACAGATGGGGAAGCGTGGAGGAGGAAGGAAGGTGATAGGAATCCTGGACGAAATAAGAAGAGCGAGAAGATATTAGGATTTCAAGAGGGACCAAAATGGTGGATTACGTAAAGGACTTCACTTTTTTACATTTCTAGTCCCAGAATTCAATCGGATAATTTAACGTTCTCATTAGGGCCGCTCTTTTAATCTTCCAGCTGTGACTCAGCAGATCGCTATGGCAGAAATTTGGATTTGGTTTAAATTCCGTCGAAATACCTACCAGTAATCTGGTAGAACACTGAGGTGAAAATTGAAATATAAATAGTTTCGTCCGTGCCATCCTGCCGCGTGTGTCTGCGTCGATCGCCCTCTGCTTGAGTTACGAAATCTAGGTTATTTCAATCGGCCCCGATATCCGGTGTCGCGTCGCACGTGCTGGAGGGGCTGAAAATTCAGGTGAAGTTCGCGCTTTATCACCTTACCCCTTTACCCCCTCAACCCCCTCTTCGAATCATCCCCCCCCCTTTTACTTCTCCCTTCCACTTCCCCCCCTTTTTATCCCCCTCTTCAACCACCCCCCTCCCCGCCGTCCACTCCCAACCCTCCCCTTAAACTCGACCCTGTTGGCCCGCCATCGATCGCTCTTTTTACATTTGCACAAGCGTTGTGAGGACGTGAGAGAAGGGGTCGGCAAGGGAGCAGGGTTTCAGTAAATGCACGAGCCTTGGTCATTTCTCTATCGTAATACTTGCCTACGGTGTCTGGTTTACGATAATCGTGGGTCCTATAATTTATACAGGGTGTCCCATAAATGTCACGCCACAGTGACACTGGAGCTAGGGCAGCCTAAGAGGAACCGAACCAGCCTAATATGACCTCAGTAAAAGTTGCACGGTTTTCGAGATGTTGCCAAATTAAAGCTTTTTCAAAAATTTCACTTTTTTTACATTTCTAGTCCCAGAATTCAATCGGATAATTTAACGTTCTCATTAGGGCCGCTCTTTTAATCTTCCAACTGTGACTCATGCGCCGAATTCTACCTGGAACAGGGGCCCGAGAGGGAGGGGGGTCATGGGGTCCGAA
Source organism: Ceriagrion tenellum (assembly GCA_963169105.1). NCBI lineage: Eukaryota > Metazoa > Arthropoda > Insecta > Odonata > Coenagrionidae > Ceriagrion > Ceriagrion tenellum. The sequence continues at coordinate 84,518,666 of OY720642.1, read as the reverse complement.
CAAACAAAAGAAACGCGAAAGCCGCTATACCTGTCTAACTTTATCGGCTTTAAAAAAATGGGATGGATAGAGTACTTTGTTTGTTAATTTGTGTCAGTAGCCCCATCAGAGAGCCAAATTGAGAGCTATTCAAGTGAATTCTGGGACTAGAAATGTAAAAAAAGTGAAATTTTTGAAAAAGCTTTAATTTGGCAATATCTCGAAAACCGTGCAACTTTTACTGAGGTCATAGTACCTAGCTCCAGTGTCACTGTGGCGTGATATTTATGGAACACCCTGTATAACATCCGATGGTTCTTGCGAAATCGTTTTGAATTTGTTCGTAATAAAGAAATTAAACGTCAAATTTTCTTCGAACATAAAATTTACTTCCAACCTGGGTTTGCACGTTATTAGTGTAACGCCCTATATTTTAATTTTAATAATAACTATTTAGTAATATATAATATTTTCTATCATGCAGCAACAACTGCACACGTTCGCCTGCTTCAATTTCTCGAGGGCAACTGCATATCTCCATGCCAATACATAAACAACAACAGCGTTAACAAATTATTACATAGCCACGTAAAAAACTCTCCGAAGTTAATCTCCGCCTCTCGTCCGAATCTGAGGCGAGGACACGTTGCGTCGTTATATTTCGTCATAGTCACGTGATGATAATGTAAATACGTCGAACCCTGGTTCGGAAGTAAATTTTAGCATTTGTAAAGTAAGTCCAAATTAATATTCTGTGGGACTACATTGTATTTAATCTAATTTGAGCTAGATTTCCAGTCAGAAGTCATGGTGGAGACGCTCCCCGAAATTAATTATTTTTTTATAAACTTAAGTAGCTCTAAAAAGCGTAAAGTAAAGTTTGCTACATCCCATCCGCGGAAATCGCCTTCAGTACTGAAGAGGTTTCTACGAATGCGATAAAAAATGGGTGCGGTGATTGGGTTATTTTTTTAAAGTTGAGAAAACGTACGAGCCACATTGTTGAATTTATGATAAGATCAATGTGTTAGAAATGCCTAATAAATAAAGCCTTTTAGTCAAAGTCTCTCTAGAGTGCGTACACGTGCCATATATCATTGAAAATGGCTCATGTATTATCTCCAGCCTCGCCACGGATAGCCTCATATGTCGCTGGCAGTTAGTAGGCACATCCACATAGTATCATGCAGCCACATTGGTGACAAGCTAGAGTTTTCGTCAGTGTCTGCTACATTATATTAAACTACCTTTGTTAATAATGTTTAAATGAATGATACATTGGCAAAACGTTCAAATACTTTATAATGTTCTAGGTATCACTTACGGGAATTTCATCATTCTTAAGTGGGGCTGAATACCTCGACCGAAAACGCTTCCACAGACGTCTAGCGTCATTTTTTTTACAACTCTGCTACGTAGAGTAAATCTGTTTGCTCAGGCCTCTAGAATAAGGATTAATGTTTACGATAAGTGTCGTAATTTTTCGCTTTGCTTTCGAAGTAACTAATTTGATCGCGTAAGAAACTTGCGTTTGTGGAAAATTCGGTGATTGCTATGACTCTTGCGACGTATATATTTAAAAATCTTTCCACTTATTGTATTTGGGAGTCCTTCATATCGATGGAGAATTATTAAAATGCCGAATATCGTGTATTATAACGCCACAGTAAGTACACTCGTGAACCTATGCTAGGCGTTGGCCAGTGTGCCATGAGTGGCGCTTACGTCCGGGACGGGGAATATATATATTATATATAATCACTGACGAAATAATAGACGCTGACGAAAGCTATCACTTGCCACCAATGAGACCGCATGATACTATGTGGATGTGCCTACTAATTGCCAGCGACATATGAGGCTACCAGTGGCAAGGCAGGAGAAACTACATGAGCCATTTTCCATGAAATATGGCTTTATTTATTCGGCATTTCTAACACATAGATATTGTCAGAAATTCAACAATGTGGCTCGTATGTTTTCTCAACTCTAATGCCCGTATTCATAGTCGTATTCCTAGGGGTTACCTGGGTATCTCCTAGCCAGGTAACACCTAGAGGTCCCCTTTTTTATCGCATTATAATCGCAGAAAACTCTTCAGTACTAAAGACGAATTCCGCGGATGGGATGGGATTAAATTTTATATATTATTTAATAATTAATATTAAAAATTAAACTTTACTTTTCGCTTTTTAGAGTAAATTCAGTTAATAAAAAATTAACACATTTCGAGGATGCTAAATTCTTTCCTGGGCTGCGGTGGGAGCCAGAACTAATTGGGCGTTTTCGGCCGAGATATGCAGCCTCCTTAAAGAAAAGAATATCTTTTATTCCCTCCTCAATGACTTATTGATTGACCGCGGTTTTTTGGCCATAGCGCCATCAAATCCGACATCAGCCGATAGATTATCTTGGTGGAATAAAAAGTGTACTTTCCTTCAAAAATTCTTCAAACATCTGTCAGGCGGCGGATTTTTATCGCTTTGCCATACGTTGTATAATGATACATAAACCAGAGCCAGACATGTATTTTGCTATTTCCATGACGTATTGGAACACGATACTTATATATGAGGTATGCCTGACTTGCTCTTATTTCTGCTGGCAAATTCGGACAAAAGGATTAGAGAGCGGACTATTATAATTTGCTACCTTAACCAATGAAATAAATAAAATGCTAAGGAGAGCTGCGCGCTGAAAGCGACTTTACAATCGATTGATTGGGTCTATTAGTAGCGTGAGAACTGTGGTCAGCTGCCCCAAAACAGCTCATTTTCGATGACTTATGAAAAGTTTATGATGTGTTTAACTATAGAGGCGTTAAAATGGAAGTTTTTTTGTGAAGGTGAGAATTGAAAGTTGTTTTTTTCGAAGAAAGGAAGGGAAAGAAAGAATTTTGTAAAAGTGAGAACGAGAAAAGGGAGAGGAGAGAAAACAATCATTAACTTTGTCAACGTCTCCGAATCTCTTTTCGCTCATGTCACAGTAGCGTTCAAGTATCGTCTAAGCAATAGAATTACTTAAAAAAAAACTACTGTGTCTACTGATTTTCTGCCCTCGAGCAAGATACTGTTGCAAAACATATTATCATGTGTATCAAAACTTCAATTAGAATTGAAAGCAAAACATCTGTCGCGAGAAATGATAGAATTAGTGGAAATTGCAGAGTCCAAAGTTCATTTCTCGCTCCAAAATTTGAATATGTCGACATTTTTATGTCCGAGGTTGTCAGATACATTTACGTAATGGTATCAACAATAACGTATTTCTTTATATCAACCTGAAAAATCTCTAGAACTGATATAATCGAAGAGAGAGATTAAGTGATTTAATCTCAAGAACTCACGAAAACCGCAAAATAAGAGAGATACACTTGCGAACTGATAGGCACCATTATTCCACGCAAGATGAGGTACTATAATAAAATCAGAGTTTGACACTAATTCCGCGTGCACACTGTCCACGTAAGTGTATATTTGAATCCACCATTGATTTAAGTACATTTCACCCTTTCACCACTCAAATATATGCTCCGCATAAGGAGACCCGGGGCACCTTTTATCGTGCCTCGTGCAGGCTAATATGGTACGATGGTCCATAAGACGGTAAGCTGAATTCGTAATGTGAATGCACGTTCATACCGCGGTGATCCATAGTTCCTAACGCTGTCAGTTTACAGCGGTAGAGCTGATGTGACGATCGGAAACCAAAATTATGAATTACGATAATAAAATAAGACATGAACGTGAAGGAGATGATTTTACTTCAATGGATATGCGGAGAAATGTGTCACTGGCTTGAAAAAACCTTTCGATAGCCTCAAAACTCTACAAGAATGTGGTATTCCTTATTTCTTTCGCTTGCTCTTTACTTGTTCGTCGCCATGTCCTGATGAAGGGGTTGAGGGTAACTCTGTGCCCCGTTCACACAAAAATCCTACGTATGTTGGTCCGTACGACGGCAGTCTGAACGTGACGTCAGTGGACTAGGATGAAATCGATTTTGCTCTATCAACTCCTGGTCGAAGGCCGTGTTCCAATCCGATATTATGCACACTTCGTACCCTTATGTGCTCTTTTCGATTGTCATTTTCCGGATGTGACGTCGTATAGTGCGGTTCCAATCCGTTAGAGCGCATCATGGCTAGGGCGCTAGTGCACATAGAAGGTAAGTGTATGACGATGCGCCCTTTTGCGCCCTAAGAATTTCCCATTCGTGAATAATGCGGATTTCCAATGCGATGTCTTGCGATAAATTACAATTCTGAGTTACTAATGGATGTTCTTCTGATATACTGAGGACAGACGAAAGGATAATACAATTCATCGGCCTGCGGAAGAAATATACAGACCAACTTACGGGTGGAGACGGTTCTGATACAGTTCCGACATTGGACACTGGGAGACATTGGCGCTGGCTACCCTAAGAGCAGATAGTGCGTGAAGTGCAGGATAGGGCATAAGGGCGTAAGTCCATAGGGTGCACCCTACGGATTGGAACACGGCCGAAGTCTTTTCATCGATAGGTCGAGGACTTTCGATAAACATACACATCATACATGTGTTTACGTCATTTATGTGAGGAGCTGTGTGCCACAAATCCTAGCGATGGATTAGCCTCCTTATCCTCGATTATTATTCACCAAAATAAACATGAACACTCGCGTTCCTTCCAGTAACGCAATTCCTTTGCAGTAACGCTGGACAGCGCTGCGGTAGATTTAATAAATGAGTGTGCACGCGTGCCTGCATTTCAGTTCACCCTACTTATTTACACATGCTGGGACGACAAGATATTCCGTAAACAATTAATTCGATCTTGCGGGGACTTTTCTTCAACCAAACGGGGACCAGCATCTTCATCCTTCTCAACCCAACTTTTATTGCCGATTTCATCCCCCGCCAAGGATCGCATGGTAGCATATGGGCTCGGTATACATGTTCCATGTGTGCCATTAGAAAACGTTGTATTTACAAAAATAAATCTTTACGGAGAGAAATGTTTTTTAAAATCTCACGCTTAATCACAGCGGTAGCGTGGCCGAGCGGTCTAAGGCGCTGGTTTAAGGCACCAGTCTCTTCGGAGGCGTGGGTTCGAATCCCACCGCTGCCATTATTTTTGCCTTTCGCTTTTTTCGAGTGCAGGCCCACTACAAATTCACATCATCAATGTTACCAACGATATTTCAATATATAACTGTTCACCTAGTATTGTAGTAAATGTATTTTCCAACAGGTTTTATTTATCGCACGCATAAATCCTGTCGGAAAAATATATTTTGTGATTTCCATAGTGACAAAAGATTCCCACATCGAAGCCATGAAATAAATTGACTTTTGATGACACGCTGCCGTCACAACACGGATCGTGTTTTATTATTTCCTCGACATAGTTCTGTGGAATTATTCAGTTAATTCTTCAGCATCCATCAATCCGATGGTTGATTTGCAGCGGCTCTCCACGTCACTCTCCAACTCAGCCAACCGCTTCGTTGAAAACATAATTTTACCCTCTGACATTCTCCCTAATTTACCTGATGATTGACATCCTTGGTCTTCAGTTGTCCAATCGTAATCATGGTGAGGAACTTCATCATTTGTACAGAATACCTGTCATTTTCCCCTCGATAATGTACAGCTTGACGGTTGTTTCGTGGCCATAGCGCCTTCAGGACCACGCTTAATCGAGAGATTGTCCTGATGCTGTTTAGTGTTCATGCATTCATTGGTCGTGCAATCCTAAGGTTGGTTGACTGCACCCCTCCACCTTTCGCTATATAATGCCTGGTCTCCTACTTTCTGGTAGCTCTTCCTTTGTACTTTCCTCTTTATTTGGTCCATGACCTAATCCTGGGTCTTCCTCCGGGGACTCTCCCACTATTTTACCTTCCATTACGGTCGTCACCAACCTATTTACCTCAGTGTGCGTCCAATCCATCTGGTCCTTTTTTTCTGTATCGCGTACCATAGGTTCTTTTCCTCTTCTACTCTTCTGTAAACTTCATAATTCCTTATTTTGTCTATTCATTTTATCTTCAGCATCCTCTTTTAGCGCTCGGTTTCGAAGACTTCTATTCTGTTCTGGTCAGGCTTTCCAATGGTCCATGCTTCCGATCCATAGAGTGCTACACTCCACGCGAATGTTTGCACGTATTGGATCCTAGTTTCCAGCCCTGTCCTCTTTGAGCAAAGCTGTTGTCTTTTTTACATGAACGCTTTCTTAGCTTGTTGATATTCTTCGCTTGATTTTCATTGTATTTCTCCCGTCCCACTTGGTGGTACTTCCGATGTGTAAAATATGCATTAATTATTCATTTCTTTAAAAAAAAACTGAAAATACCTATCGGAAGGTGAATTTTCTCCAACTTGTCCAATATTATATAAAATCATTGATATGAAATCTAGCGGCAGAAATGTATTTTCATGATCCATTATTTCCATAATTGTTTTCAGTAGTCAGTCCTTTCGCAAACGGTCTCCGCTACATTTCTCTCCCCTTCATGTAATTCAGAGTTATCTTCGTGACTACTTCTTTTCTCTCCACCTCTTAATAGGACTTTCTTGTTGGTGATAATCTCCGTCTAATCCAGTTTCATTAGTCTTCCATAGCACCGCATATCCATTGAATGAAATCTCTTATGTTCTGAAGCTGTTACGGTCATGGCTTAAGGTAGTCTGAGCGAAGTATCATTTTACCTAGAAATCAATGAATTTGGTCTCATTTTAAAGAAAAATATATCACCCATCCATTGACTTCAAAATTCAACCCTTTACCACATTACTTTCAGAGATATTTGCCAAAAAACTCCAAAATGGTACGTGTATGCACTCCGGAGAGACCTTATAATCAAAATTAGGCATTCCATACACTTAGATTTCGTCAAAAAATCAAGTGTGTAGTTTGTGTGTTTTCTCAACTATTTCTGAAGATGAATTGTATTGTAACCGCAGTAGGCTCTTGGGTATCACAAAAAAATCTTCCGTTTTGAAGTAGTTTCGTACCTACCGCGTGAAAAAAATGAGTCAAGTTGAAGACTTAATTAGATATTTTTAGTCGATTACTTACAATTTTTCATTTAAACTATTTTATTGTGCCATTAATAATGTCTAATTTAATTCGTGTGTCTCACAGCTGGTGAAATTAAAACGTATAATTCGAATATGGTCTCTATTATGACTAGAGAACTATCTCGCTCGTGCTACCTTAGCTGCCATAAAAGAACGAGATTAGAATATGCACCTTTTAGTAGATAGCTTTTTCATTCGCAGGGTTTTCGTACAAATTTCTATCACGTTTATTTCGAAAAAAAAGTTTCTCTCTAAATGAAACTTAGGAATGTACGAAATCCACAGAGGGGAAATCATCCGCCTTGGCTGGGAACTCGGATTCCTCGTCTTCCGGACGACTTCTTTAGCCAATTGAACTACCGACTGGTTAAAGACAAAAGATAAGTAACTGGCGAAAGCACTTGGCCGGATATCGAGGAATCCGGGTTCGAGTCTCGGTCAAGGCGGATGATTTTCTCCTCCGTTGGATTTCATACCTTTGTGCGTAGCGGGCGATCCCGTGAACTTATCCGTGGCTAGTCCCGGTGTACACAAAATCAGCACTTTAGCTGCCATTCTTGGTCTCGCCGGCATCACTCAAAATCGGTGAAACTTGGGAATTTGACGACAAGTTTTTTTCCGTCCTGCAGTATTCGCCCGCCGCGCTTCAACTTGTTCTTTTTGGGAAAGAAGGAGGAAAGCGCAGGGAATGGCACGTGTGGGAATTTGGGGTCGGGAATACAAAACGCGACCTATTTCGGCTGAGCCCGGCACCGACAGTCACCAAGCGGCCACAGAACTGCTGCAGTATTGACGCACGACAGCTGGAGGTAGCGCTGAGGAATTCCGCGGAATTTGTGAGTGTCCCGAACTTTGCATCGACCGTTCGCGACCGACATTTGAAAGCGCGCGAGTCGCCTTGCAAGCCAATCGAAGGGAGTGTGGAAAGGGGTAACTGCACGCCAGCCGTACGACAATTATATATATCTACATCAACATAATATCCCTACGAGACGCCGCATGGGCGTGTGGCAGGGGTGTTATGACACCAGCCGTATAATGATATTAGCGCCAAGGTTTTGGGAGGTGGAATGGTGACGTGCATTTTGGGAGTGTATTAAGTGGAGTTCAGTTTTTATTGTGATCGCTTATTGTGCGCGGAAAGAACTTGTGTATGTACAGTCGGATTCAAAAGTATTGCAACGAATCGAGCGGCGCCACTATCGCGGCAGTTCGAAAATGGCATTCACATCTATTCTATATTCAAGGAAGGAGGGAAATTCGAACAGAATTCACATATCCTGCAATATTGTATTTATTGCATAATTTATGAGGATTAGTTAAGAGATACGTAAAATGTATACGTTTCCATTAATGGTACAGCTCACGTTTGCGGTGAAATCCAATACGAGAGCTCAAGTTTACTTTCATTCGTAAATCCGCAGGTCCGTTGAAGCATACTTTCGCACGGTTGACGACACCTACACTTAATCGGACATATTACAAAATCAAATCGCTTAAAAATTAATCGTGATACCACTGAAAATCGTGCCGCAGTCTGTTTAAATCAAATATGCTCTCGTTGCACTCATACAACGCCAGTGTTCACGGGTTCATTCCCGTGCAATGGAAAATAAAATCGAGCGCAAGACCGAGAATTTTAATCTGCTTTCAGTGGCCTGGCGATAAAATTCTCAACTCCGGCTACGGCCGACAGAAGCGGCTTCAGTTCGAATTTCCATATTTTCTAATTTTTTTAAAACATAGTTTCATTTAACAGTAATAAATTAGCCCTCGTATTAACTTCATAATATTAGGAATAATATGCTAAAACTTTTAATTTCTTATTACAAAAGTCAAAGGGAGTGGGTTTCTCCAAAGCAGTCGAATTGTAAACTCATGGTATCGAAATGCACAATGCATTGGAACAAATATTCGGACCGGTATTTATGGCAGGGAGCGTTATAATACCAGCCGTGTAAAGATGTAAAGGATAAGGTTTTGGGAGGTGAAATGATGACGTGTTTTATGGGAGTGTATTTAATAGAGCTCAGTTTTTATTGTGGTCGCTTATTCTTCGCGGAAAGAACGAGTTTTTGTACCTATCTGTTTGGCAGTGTATCTCTCTTATTTTATCGCATCTGTCAGATCAATAATGCTTCTGTCAGACCTAGAGGTGTTATGAGGCGTCATGATAATATTCCTAGTGTCGCTCAGAAACTCGCCAGTTCTGAATTTCTGAAGCAAGCTTAGCCTAATCATACGCACCATCACAATAACATTATCGTTTTTACAAAACTAATCATCAATCAACGCATTTGCAAGGATATTTCACAATCATGACGGCTCCCACTAAACTGACATCGGTCAAACGAATTGAATTGGTGATTTGTAGCGTCATACAGTTAAAACCTTCCCCTATAGCTGCCGCCCATAAACGCTCTCCTCTTTATGCGGCCGATTTTTTGAGAACGGAATGAATTTCCGATGCATATGATAATAATTATAATTTTTTTGTACAATGATGTGTACATACAAAATCAGCATATGCCAAGATAAGAAGTACATGCTAACCGTAGATGTATTACATTACACGTGTTTACATCAAGAGCAAAAATTTGCATACATAAATATATTTATCCATATATTCTTTAACACTGAACCACGTATTACTGTGGAACTTGGATAATTCAAACCCTAAGGGACTTGTGACCAAGTTCGATTTATCCAAAAATTCGAATTACTAAAGTTTTCCAGAAAGGATATAAAAAAATACCAGTTATAAATAAAAAAAAAACTTAAATGAAGTAAAACCTTAATTCTGCACAATATCGACTTAGTTAAACCACACTGCAACAAAAGTCATTGAAAAACTTAAGTTATACAGCATATGGACTGATTACGCCATTTGGAAAATTACGCAGAGGATTATTGTAGTAATATACTTAACCAAAAGTGTAAAAGTATAATCAAATTCCATAAAAACTGCGTATATAATGTATGACATCGTGACCAATAATGGAGTACAGTGACCTTGAAAGTCGCGCAGTAGCGTACGGGCATCGGACACTGGCCGCATCCCAACGCTGCATAACCTGATTCCGGGAAATCAGTGTTTTGATAAACAAACGATGTGGAGAAAGGAAACGGTCGGGATCCTACTAGCCAACCTAATAACATCGGCTAAAGTGTGCACAGTGTTTTATTTATTTTATGTCGTTAGTTTGAAGCAAGCTAGTTGTTTGTTTTACGTCACTGGTGATGAATTCCTTACTCAACGTTGTTCGATGGTACCTGTATCATGTTAGAAAAAGTTCGAATTATCCAAGATAAATTTCGAATTAAGCACGATTATTTCACATTGTTTATATTCAACTGTCTAGGGACCAGAGAAAAAATTCGAATTAAAGAAGATTTCGAATTAGCCACGTTCCATTGTATTTTATACAATTATATACTCCGATATGACTAATGAATTGAGCGTTAAATTACAAAGACTGCAAAATTCATGTATGCGATTCATTTTTAATATTCGTTTCAACGAGCATGTGTCTCCCTATTACGCAAAGCTGGGTTGGTTAAAATTGAATCAGAGAAGAACAATTCAAAAGGCCTTAATGTTGTTCAAAGTACTGAACTCGAAAACCCCTTCTTATTTACATGAAAACTTGATTTTTAATGCCCAAACTAACATGAGATCGACCCGCATAACAAAAACATTTTACATCCCCAAATACCGTACAATAAAATATGAAAATACCTTCCATATCTCATCCTGTAAATTATGGAACTCCTTGCCTGATAGTATTAAATCTTCTAGGAATGTCACTCAATTTAAAAGAAGTATGGCTGACTTTTTGTCTCCTTAATGTTCTCTCGCCAATGTCTGAGATGACAAAATTATATGAGATGACGTTGTTACTTGTTACTTGTTCATTACTTGTTCATTATAATCATTTGCTGTTTTCTTTGTACACTTTTGTTTACCTTGCTCATTCTGTCTGTCTGACTTGAAAGTCATGACATGAAGTCTGCTGACTTGAAAGTTGTTTGTTCGTTTTCCTATATTTGTAAGGCTTTGTATTTTGTTTTGTTTTGTATTCCACTCCTCATGAAGGCATGTAAAAAATTCAATGTCCCCAGGGACTTTGTCCCAGGACAATAAAATTGTTTTCTATTCTATTTCTATTTAGTTACACACCATGCATGTATGCACTACACTCAAATTATTGTGTTTTTTTGTAATGATATTTATGCAGTTGCATTGAGGAATCAATTAACGTCATAGGAGAACTCTTTAATCAATAATGCATAAGCTCTTTTCTTAAACACGTTCAGTTTATCGGTACATTTTATATTTCCTGGTAGCTTACTAAAACATGTTTATTCCCATTTCATTCGGACCATCGAGGTGCTTATTAATGTGGCTTTGTGTCATGTGTGTGTGTATATTATTTTTACTTCTTGTATCATAGTTATGCACATCACAGTTAGTATTGATTGAATATTTTTTTTTTTAACAAGTCAAAGAAGTTGTTGCGTGTACATATGAGCAATGTAAATTTTCCATTCTTTCAGCGGCCACCTCTTTCAACGGCTATTTTTTCGTGGGCCCTGTGGTGGCCGCTTAATGCAGGTTTTTACTATACTCGTATTGGCAAATGCTTTCGCTACGAAGTGAAGGATTTGATCAAGGATATTTTGTTCATTATTATAGTTTTCTTATTATGAAACACCAACCATAGTCACTGCATTCGTTCATGAGCTCGAAAAATGGTAAGTTTTTTCTGTTTTGAATACTATTGAATACTCAGCCTGAATTTATAATGCTGAACAAAATCAGTATTTGACAAAGGATTTGCTGGGAATAAGCACAGAAAGTAATTAAATTTGATATGATGTGCCATTTATTGAAGTATTACATCCAGTTTTTTCGTTGTTGCTTATCAAAGTCGTGTTGCACAATTTTTTTACGAACATTTGGTGCTTTCGATTGATGGCGAGCGCTGCGCCGTGGTGCTCTCAATGTTTGTGCAAAAGCCGGCTGTCGGTGGCTTTTCTATTCGAGTTGGGACGAGCAAATCTAGAACAATGTGTCGAAGTTTGACTTGACGGCGACACGTCATGATAACATGAATGGCGGTGTTAATATCAATCAAAATTACTTTGATAGAGTAAAAGCGGCCTGATATTGTGCTGAATAGATGTTAAATTAACGCTCGTCTTCCTTGTTACCGTTGCTATGTTACTATTTACCGCCGAAATCCTTAAGAAATTCGCTTTCCGCTGAGTTGCATATCATTTATCATCCTGAAAATCGCCGGCTGCTGCGTTCGATAGTTGGTTTTGGTCGGCTATTAACGTGACTAAATCAAAGGTACCCATTCCCATTATCCATTTGTACCGGAAATGCGAGATTCATACGGAAATCTTTAATCAAGGGATGCATTAGTTAGAGGCTCAGGCAAAATTACAACTAGGTTTTACAATCGAGGGTCTAGTTTTCAAACCTGCCGCGTGACATTTTTTTTAACGTATAACGAAAATGGTAAAAAAAAACCTGTTATTTCTCAACGATTATGCTTTAACCCTTTGATTGCGGCATGACGTAATATCACGTCATGGTTGTCTTTTCGCTGGCGCTGATGACGTGATATCCCGTCTAGGGTACCGTGAGTGTTGCAGCTTTCACTACGGAACTTTCACCAGGACCCCTCGTGAAAGCTGTATCACTCACGGTACCCTTGACGTGATATCACGTCATCAGCGCCAGCACAAAGACAACCATGACGTGATATCACGTCATGCCGCACTCAAAAAGGGTTAAATGATCAAATATTGGGAAAAAAGTTGTCACTCGTCGTCTCTACAAGTGTCCAGAATATTGGGAGGTAAAGCTCTGTTTGGCAAGTTTTTCTGTGTGTTTTTTGCACGTTGCTATATTTTACCACTCAAATTGTGAAACTTTCCGAAAAATTATGTTTTAGAATATTTTCGGAGTAAATTTATAACATTATGTTTTATTTTTATCTGAATAAGCAACTTTAAAGCCCAAGTGACTCGAAGTGAAGGAAATTATTAAGGAAATCTTGTTCAGTGTCATAATTCTCCAATGAGTAATCACCAACCGTAGTTCACAAATATAAATACAAATTATATAATGTGTTATACATTTAATTTGATGGGCATATTACTATATAATCACAAATTTTTTCATTTGCTCGAAAATGGGCAGTTTTTTCTGTTTTGAACACTATTGGATAAACACCCTGGATGAATAATTCTTAACTGAATCAGTGTTTGGAAAAAGATTTGCTGTGAATGAGCGCAGAAAGTAATTAAATATGGTATGATGCGCAAGTGACTGAATTATTTCATCCGGTTACTTTTCCTGTCATTTCTTTTCCCGTCATTTTGAGGATCGAGTTCCAGGTCTCATTTAAGTGAAATCTTTCGTTCCGTTGAATTTGTTGGTTGTCAGGCGGATTTCTGTTGCCTCTTTGGTTCGTCGGCTCCACTATCCGTTGGAATGGCAGATCACTTCCGTCTCTGCCCTTTGCAAGGCATGGTCAAAGTTGATGAATCAAGAAATAATGAGCTCTACGGCCTAGAAAGTTATAAAAAAAAAGGGTGAATATCTCCAATGGCCGTAATAATAGAGCTACTCTCGTCAGAAATTATCGTTGTGTTGGTTGTAAGTGTCCACTAACAACTTTCAGTTTCAAGTGACTTTTTCCCTTCAGTACGCTGAAGAGGACCGCTTTGTGGCCGAAACACGCATGTACGACGCATACCCTCGTCCGCTCCCGTCTGCGCTCTAGGTGAGTCAGAGTCTCCCAGAAACTGGGCCCTTTGAATGAGTGAGTGAGTGCTTGTGTGTGTGATTTCTCCGTGTGTGTCCCTGGCGTGGGAAGTTTTTTCCCGTAAATATTCACAGAACGTGTGCTTGTTGTTATCCTGGCATCTTTAACGGGGTCCCTAGAGCCTCGTGAATGATCCCATTCAGGATAGTGTGTGTGTGTTGCTGTGTGTGGTCCCTGGCGAGGAAGTAACATTCCCGTAAACCACCACAGAGGTTGTGGTTGGTCCCTAACGTGGTTTTCCCGTTAATCCAACACAACAATAATTTCTGACGAGAGTTGGTCTATTATTGCGAGATTATTATTGGAGATATTTCCCCTTTTTGCATAAGGTTGATGAAGTTTTCTGCGACGGCCGACATCACTGGTTCACATAGCTGGAGGTGCCGTTGTGGTGCCACAGATGTTCCTGTTTTCTGGTTTCAATGGTTCTACCTTTTTCACAAACATACACCTCCCTGGGCATACCAGGCACCTATTTTTTTTAGGGCTTGCAAAATCGCTTTTGAAGTTGGCGGAAAATACTTAAAATCTCATTGTAGTGAAATAGCTTCCTCAACAATTCCGTGGCTGGCAGTGAGACTCATTCGTGATGTAGAAACGCACACGTGATACCGGAAAAGGTAAAAATAATGGCAGCGGTGGGATTCGAACCCACGCCTCCGAAGAGACTGGTGCCTTAAACCAGCGCCTTAGACCGCTCGGCCACGCTACCGATATGTCTGTTACACGAGTTCTATCACTTCAAAATGTTTATTTTCTAAATACGCCTAGCGAATTTCTTGCATGTGACAATTCCCTGTTATAGGATGACTGCTGTTCAGGGTCAGATAAAAAATATTCATATATTTAAATCACGGAGTAGGATCCTACTCCGTGATTAAAATATAGGAAAGCGCTGTTCATCTACATCTACGTACTACCCTGCGAGCCACCACGAGGGTGTGTGGCAGGGGGTGAACTTCACCAATCATGCACTATTGACATGCAACTAGGATATTTAATGAAGGCATGCTAGATAATAGGGTCACATGGTTAGTATCTACATAATAAGAAAGGGATTATTGGTTGTTATTACATGCATCATGCACTACAGACTACTCTAACTATATTTCACCTTCCTATCCCTTTGCTACGCTGCCTATTGTTGTCTCGTAAAGTACGCGGGAAAAATGATATTTTAAATCTATTGGTACGACAGTCTATCTCTCTAATCTTGTTAAGATGATCAAACCTAGCATAATACGCAGGGGTTCTCACTATATATCTAACGTCATCTGTGAAAAAATCGGTTTCGAATTTACTTAAAAGGTTTAACCTAAATTTTAACCTGCGTTCTGATAGTAATTCCCATCCTAGTTCTTCTATTAAACTCGTAACACTTATACAATTATCATAACGGCCTTTGACAAACCTAGCGGATCTCCTTTGCACGCGCTCTAATTCTTTTATCATACCTTCTACCATACCTGTTGCAGATTGTCATAAAACAAAAGAACACAGAAAATAAGAAATGGATAAAATTGACTGAATATACGCATTGGTCTGTTATACTTTGAATTTATGAATTTTTGAATTGTTCCCGAGAGGCATTCGTCCTAAGGCGCAAGGAAAACCGGTAAAACCTTACGCAGGCCGCCGTGTAAAGATTTTATTCTTATATCTAGTCTGCTGATAGTAGTATTCTTCCTATCTTTAATGGAATTATGTAGAAGTGTCACGCTATGTTGATGGCGTCGATGATTTCATGTTGGAGGATGGTGAGGAATTCCGGGTTTTGCTGTTGTTGAACGGTGATGATTATGCGCCTTTGCTGGGAGTAGATGTGGTTTTCCTGTGGCGTAACCGGTGATTTTGTGGTGTCTTATATTCTATTGTCTTGGAAGAATGGTGCGTACATTTTGATAGTCATTCACACACGAGGAATGCATTATTTTCAATTAACTTTTGCTTTAGTATGTGGCTGGGCTCTAACGTTGTAAATTTAGAATAAATTAAGAGATATTTACACATAATAGCGATTCGGTGCAATGCACTTAGTCAAAACATACTCGAGATCGTATTATGGAGATCCCATCTAGCTCTATATTCGTTGCGATATAAAAACTGACAGGGAGCTGGTTTCGAACGGGATGGTTAGAAATAATTGCGCTAATAAATACATGTAGGAACCAGGTTAATAGTTCTACCTATTTCACCAATATACACCTCTGCATGCCCCTCGCTGGGTGTATGGTAGACCCGAGGCAGCCACATATTCCTTGATACGTCCCACATACTGCCGACAGCTTTCCTTCTGGCACTCTAACGACTTGTAATCTCTTCGTCTGTACTTTCGTCTTTCACAAACATACTGCGTAGATACCCAAGGTCGTCCTCTCGCACGATTATTTGACGATTTATCACAATCTTCCTCGCTGATTTCTCCTGATAAACGACGTAAAACACGATGCAGTAGGTTTTTTTTTACTGGAAATGGTGTTCATTTAAATTATTATGAATATACGTATAGATTGTTGACTCGTTGCCAAAAACTGTTGCCTAGAGTTCCGTAAACAAACAACTTTGTCGATTGTGGTTCCATCTAGTGATGAAAGACGGCAGTTCAAATATAAATACAGTCTACAGATCGTAAATAATCACGTCTTACCGGTTTACTTATCAGTAATCATAATGCAGTGGATAAAAATGTAGTACTTCACGCGAGACGTAATTACACACTTTTTTTAATATTGTCCTGTCTACAGATGTATTTAATTCCCCTCCAAATTTCATTACACAAATGCACGATTAACTTATTAGCACTTCGTGAATATCGTTCTACGGCAATTTAAGGATAATACGATGTGAAAAAAGTGGAATGAATTAGAAGACATTTACAAAGTAACTTTTAGGCCTACTATTCACATCATCAAGTAGTTCATATCTCTTCAATGGTTATTGAATATCCACCACAGTGACACGTTAACAACAATCAACAACGGCCATTTACAGGTCGACTGGGAAGACTTTTTTATAAGTAGCGCCAAGGACTGGGTGAACTAAGTGTGGAAATTTAGGCAACACGTAGCCTAGGCAACGATCCCAAACATTTGAATCCATTGGGTATATTCATGGAAATTATATTCGTCGACAAACCGTCATAATTATTGGTCGTCGAATCCTAAGATTGATTGACTGCAGCCCTCCAACCTTCCCCATCTAATTCCCCAGCTAGTTCCCTTACCTCCTGGTATCTCTTCCTGTGTACTTTCCTCCTTATTTGGTCCATGAACTTATTCCATGGTCTTCTCTGGGGACTTTGACTTCTCCCGCTATTTTTCCTTCAATTTTCATCTTTTTATTCAGCTAATACCTAGATACTAGGGGTAGCTGTTCCTCGTTCTCTTCTCCATTCTCTCCGTTGTGTCCTATGATGTTAAATCTTTCTCCCTCAGATCATCCGCGATGCAATCTTTCTATCTCAGCATTGGTCTTCCTCTGGGTCGCTTGCCGTTCACCTGAAGGACCATCATTCTCCTCAAGTCACGCCCCTCTTTCTTTCTCATCAAATGCCCACCATCACTGGTCGTTCAATCTGCAGCTGCAGCCCTCCATCCTTCCCTGTCGAATACTAGTTCCCTTACCTCCTGGTATCTCTTCCTATGTACTCTCCTCTTTATTTGGTCCATGAACTTATTCCTGGGTATTCCTCTGAGGGCTTTTCCATCTATTTTTCCTTCAATTGTTTTATTCACAAACCCGCTGTGTCTCAGGGTGTGTCCAATCCATCTGATTCTTCTTTTCTGTATGGTGTTCCATATATCACATGCCCATGGTAATCTGTGCTCTTGTACTATCTTCAAAGCCTCAAATGCCCCTTCTGCTCTCTAAACCACCCGTTTATGAACCCGCCTCTCCTTGTCTTTCTCACAGTCTGTCGTAATATTCTCATTTGATTCTCACGTCCAATTTTTTTCTTGCCTCTTCTTAATGGGCGACATCTCGCTGCTGTTGATTAGGGCTGGTCTCACGATTATTCAAAATATCCTTCCCTTTGTCCTCCTTCCGATCCGCTTTTCACAAAAAACTCCGATTTTTCCTCGTCCGGTTCATCCACCCAGGATTGAGCCCCGTAGTTAATCCCCCTGTCGAGATCTCCGTCTTCTGTGATGCACGACCCAAGGTAGATAAAGTCCTGTGTCCTCGTCAACCATTCCTTCAATAGCGTTCTTCACAAACACATTGTGCTTCAGAGTGTGCCCAATCCATCCGATTCTTCATTTCTGTATTGTGTTCCATATGGTCCTTTTCTCGTCTACTATTCTCTAAACTTCGTCATTTCAAACATGTGTGACACAGCATTAAAAAAAACTAGGTTTTTATTAAACGTATAATAGGAAGGTCCTCGGATGAAAAAGTCAAAGAGAGATGCCACTTCGCTCTGGTTGGGCCACACCTCGAATATGCGGCGAGCATTTGGGACCCTGGTCATAAAGATTTAACCAAAAAAATTAACAAAATACAAAGGAAACCAGTGCGTTTCCTAAAAAACTGCTAGAAAGTCGTCACAAAAATTCCATACGTGTACTGTGGGTGGATTAAACACAAAATCTTCAGATACAGTTAAATATCTGGGAAATACCTTAACATCTGATGCATCGTGGGGATTACACTTACAAAACATAAGTGGCACAGCATTTTAAAAAACTAGGTTTCGTTACACGTATAATAGGAAGGTCCTGGGATGAAATAGACAAAGATAGATGCTACTTCGCTCTGGTTAGACCACACCTCGAATACACCGCGAGCACTTGGGACCCTGGTCATAAAGATTTAACCAAAAAAATTAAAAAAGTACAAAAGAAAGGAGCACGCTTCGTTAAAAACTGCTACGAGCGTATATACATATAGTGTCTCACAAATTTTAGAGGAATTAAGGTGGGAGCCCCTAGCGACTCGGGGGCTATAAGCTAGGCGTAGGTTGCTTGAGAAATTCAGAAATGATATTTTTTCAGAGCGGCACAGAGAATATTATCATGACGCCATACTACATCTCTAGGTCTGACAGATGCAATAGAATAAGAGAGACACACTGCCGTACAGATCGGTACAAGAACTCGTTCTTTCCGCGCACAATGAGCGATCACAATAACAATTGAACTCCACTAAATCCACTCCTATAATGCACGTCACCATTTCATCACCCAAAAACTTGCATCTTTACACGTCTGGTGACCTAACACCCCCGCCACACGCTCATGCGGCGGCTCGCAGGGTATTATGTAAATGTAGAGTTCATTGTTCTCCGTCATGCACTTATTACTTGCCATTATCTTCCTCCAGCACCAGATTTCGAAGGCTTCTAGTCAGTTCTGGTCAGCTTTTCAAATGGCCCATGCTTCCGATCCATAGAGCACCGCGCTCCACACGAATGTTTTCATATAGTGTTTCCTGGTTTTTGGTCGTATTTTCTTAGCGCACCGCAGTTTCCCTTTTCCTATGAACGCCTTCTTAGCTTGGGCTTTTCTCCGCCTGGTGTCCGTTGTATTCCTTCCGTGTCACGTGATGGTACTTCCGAGATAGGCGAAGGAATCCACTTGATCTGATTTCTCTCCTCTCAGGGTGATTTTTTACGTACAGCTTTTCTCTTCATCATACCAGCATTTCAGTCTTCGTATCATTTTTTCGTCCAGGTTTCGACTCTCATAATATTCTCCTCAATTTATTTTTAGTTCTGGTGCGCAATTACCTTCAGCGGAACAGTATTTTCACAATAGAATCGAAGTAGTGTGTAATTTTTTTTACCGCGCTGTGTGCAGGGAAACTTTCTTAATCGGACTTCGTGAGGGTTTCGCCCTCACAAACAGTAAATATTTATAGAATCTTGTATTTTCCTTTCCGAGAACCAATTCGAGTCGGAGAGAAAAAAAAGCATATTGGCTAATCAAGCCTTTCTCAGAACGACCATTGGAGACCATTACCACAGGAAGCTCGGTGAAATTGTGGGACGAAATTACGCCAGATTATGTGTTCAGAAGTTGGCGATAGCGCCGAGATTACCGAGACGAGCTGCGGCATTACTTTAAGGTGGTTGGAGCGCGTATCGTGAGGTTTTGTGTGCAATTTTTTAAATTTTATTTCAAGTAAAGTAAAACAAAATTTTTTGGACCTCGCTTCATCGAATGTCATCGCTTTATATGTTGGAAGTAACTACATCTACGTAATACCCTGCGAGCCACCACGAGGGTGTGTGGCAGGGGGTGAAGATCACCAAACATGCACTATTGACATGCAATTAGGATATTTAAGGGAGACATGCTAGAGAACAGGATCACATGCAGTAAGATGGTTAGTATCTAGATAATAAGAAAGGGATTATTGGTTGCTATTACATGCATCATGCACTACAGACTAACTATATTTCACCTACCTATCCCTTTGCTACGCTGCCTATTGTTCTCTCTTATGGTACGCGGGAAAAATGACATTGAAAATCTATCGGTACGACAATCTGTCTCTCTAATCTTGTTAATATGATCAAACCTAGCATAATACGCAGGGGTTCTTAATATATATCTAACGTCATCTGTGAACAAATCGGTTTCGGATTTACTTAAAAGGTTTAACCTAAATTTTAACCTGCGTTCTGATAGTAATTCCCATCCTAGTTCTTCTATTAAATTCCTAACACTTAGACAATTATCATAACGGCATAATTATCATATTGATATGAATATATTTATAAATATAGTATTATTCTTCTCTACCTCTTGATATCAATAACTCATCCAATACCTGTATCGAGTTTAGGTAATTCGCAATGAAAAAACTTAACCTCCGCCAACGTTTCGGAATTTAATTCTTTCATCATCAGGGCTAAACATAAAGAAACCCAGAAGGTAAAACAACCACAATTACAATGTAACAATCACATGTAATTCTTAATTTATTGGACCTCACTTCATCAAATGTCATCAATTTATACGTTGGAAGTTATTATATATTTGATCATGAATATATTTATAAATGCAGTATTATTCTTCTCGACCTCTAGATATTAATAACACATCCAATAAGAAATCCACATGTGATTCTTAAATTGTAATCGTGGTTGTTGTACCTTCTGGTTTTCTTTATGTATAGTCCTATTGATGGAAGAATTTATTTCCGAAACGTTGGTGGAGGATAAGTTTTTTCATTACGAATGACATAAACTCGATATATACGGATGTGTTATTTATAAATATGTAAGGACGGGACTTAAAGAAATTAACAGCGCATTATGGTCTCCGTAAGTATGCGTCAAATTCCTTGGAACAGCCTACGCACTGTATTCTGCACCCCCTCCCCCCCTCAAATCCGTTTCGATTTATTTATATGAGTGGGAAGGATCAAAAGAAAATTATCAGGATCGCGCTTCACTGGATTAGTGTGGGGGCCATTCGGGGAGACAATTGCCCGAGCCACGTTTCCCCTGAGTTAATTACTAAGGCTTTTTATCTGACCCGCCCCCAATTCCCCCTCCCCTATTCCGCCCTTTGTTCTCCGCGCAAAAGGGGCGAAGGACACGGAGCACGCCAAGGTCAGGCGATCAGCTGGATCCGCCGTCGCGGGAGTGGGAGGGTGGGATCGGCGGGGAGGGAGAAGGAGGTAGGCGGCGTGTATCTCTAGGGTCAACGATCCCGTCTCGCTCAGCCGCCGCTTTGAACTCTCCCCCTTCCCCTCCTTTTCGTTATTCCTCTGTTTCCTACCCTCCCAACCCTTCTATCGCATTCGTGTCGCACCTCCCCACCCCCAACGTTTTCATTTCGGAGCATTTTCATTGGAATGACCACAAAGGGTCAAATAAAATTTTAATAGTATTTTAAAGTTCGTTCACCTAGACTTAAGGGAGTCTTTTCACACAGTTCAGGTAAGTGTGTGAAAGCCTTAGTTTTTCTGAGAGGACCTTTAATTTTAAGCCCAGCACGCTAAGTGTTAGTAGTTCTACCTGTTTCACCACACTCACCTGCCTTAAACCTCCTCCCGGCCATGCTACTGAATTTCAAGTGGTATAATTGGTAGTATCAGGCGTAACTTGGTGGAATGTATTAACATTGTAATGATAACACTTAACTTTTTTTTCCTCATATTTTTATTTGCTACGACCCGGGTTTCGACGTTCGACCTGAAGATGACGTGGAACGTTCGAAACCCGGGTATGGATTTAAAATCTATTGCGATACATTAATCAAGATAGGCAGGATATCTTAGAGAGAATGCAAGAAATCAGAAAGGCCTGCTGTTTGCAATGGAGTCAGAAATTTTAAATTTTTAAGAAGAACACTTAACCTGAAGATGACCTGAAGTTTACCTGAAGATGACGTCGAACGTTCGAAACCCGGTTGAAAGCAAATGAAAATATGTGGAAAAACAAAGTTAAGTGTTACCATTGCAATGCCGACTTTCAAATTTCCGAGTTTAATTTTAATGTGTGTGTATTTCTCATCCATACCTCATCAATTTGCTGAACTTTTTTGACAAATATCAATCGGGCTTTCGTAAAAACCACAGCACTCAGTCTGCACTAATTAGAATAACAGATGACATTCGTCGATCAATAGACGAAAGAAAAATCACAGTTCTAGTTCAATTTGATCTTAGCAAAGCCTTCGATTCCGTAGATCATGATATTCTACTACGATGCATGGCTCAACTTCAGTTATCTCCCTCCGTTCTGTTCTGGTTTCATTCTTACCTATCCAATCGGCAACAGGCTGTTAAATACGGTGAATGTAAAGATTCAAGTTTTCTACCTGTTCTCCGGGGAGTCCCGCAAGGCTCAATTCTTGGACCCCTATTGTTCACTATATATATATATATATATATATATATATATATATATATATATATATATATATATATATATATATATATATATATATATATATATATCAAAGACCTCACTAGCACCATATCTCATTGCAAATACCATCTTTATGCAGACGACTTGCAGATTTATCTCGAATCCCACCCAAAGGAAATAGAAAATGCTGTTGAATTGATCAATAAAGATATCCAATCTATCTGTAAATGGTTAGCTGTTAATCGGCTGAAGTTGAATCCTGACAAGCCTAAGTCAATAATATTTGATAGTCCTTCCTATCTGAACTTCATCTCCACGAGTGGCCCTCCCAAAATAAGAGTACAGAATATCCTTATAGATTACTCGACTTCAGTGAAAAAGTCTCGGGGTTCATTTAAATAACCCCTTGAGCTGGCGGGAGCACGTTAAAGCTACATCTAACAATGTGTATAAGACTATGTACCAATTGAAGCACTTCAGGCATCTGCTCCCAATTTCACTTCGCCAGAAGCTGGTTCAATCTCTGGTATTCCCATATTTTGACTATTGTTCAATCATTTTCTCCGATGTTAACTCAGAACTGTGCATTAAGCTGCAGCGTCTTCAAAACTCCTGTCAGCGTTTTGTTTTCAACATCCGCTATGATGAACACGTCACGCCTTATTACGAAAAAGTTAAATGGCTGAAATTGGATAAACGCCGAAAACTGCAAAAGGCTTTATACGTGTTCAAGGTCCTGAAATCCAAAAACCCCACCTATTTGTATGAAAATTTTATATGTAATGTAGATAGATAGTAAAAGATCAACCCGTGTCACCGAGTTATTTTTAGTCCCTGAATTCCATACCTTATTATTTGAGCACTCTTTCCTAATTTCCTCCTGCACGTTTTGGAATTGTTTGCCTGTAAATGTTAGAACCTCTATGACAATTTCGATGTTCAAGAGAAACATGACTGATTACCTATGTAAAATTGCTTAGTTTTTTGTAATCTTTTATGTTATGGCATGTATTTATTTCTTTTCTATGTTCCAGGGGACTTAAAGTCCCAGGACAATAAGGACTATTTTCTATTCTATTCTATCAATCATACATGAGACAAATCCTCATTCTAGGATTGCTCCTCTTCAAGGACAGATCGTGATGATAGCTTTATGCGTAGGGAGCTGTCGAAATGCTCACCATCAGACAACAATCCTGAGATTGGTTTGACGCAGCTCGATTCTCCTATCAGCTAATGTTTTAATACCTACGTATTTATTCTCTTTCATATCTCTATGTCACTTGTTCTATACATCACAAGCGAGGCCTTCCTCTGCCCATATTGCCATCGACCTGTCTCTCGACAGTGTCTTCATTAGGCCATCATGTCTCATAATGTGGCCGATTAAGATGTTATGTCTTCTTCTTAGGGTTTTCAGAAGACATCTCTTTTCTCCCACTCTTCTTAGGACTTCCTCGCTATTCACTCGGTCTATCGAAATACTCTATGTCTTATACTCGTTGCGATGTAAATAACTAAAACAGGTACACGGCAACGGATCCAAAGGCTTAGAAACAACTTCGCTGTTTTATGCGAATAGGAATCTGGTGGAAGCGTGGCACTTAACATTTCTTTTGGCTAAATAAAGGTTTCAACCCTATACACTAAGGAAAATTTATCTAAAATAACAAATAAAATCCCTGCCCTGATACTAGTGCTTATCTTATGGCAGTAATGTATTGGAGACGCGTGGTAAGAAAATTGCTTTGAATTGTATTTTGTCAGCTAACTCTTTTCGTTTCTTGAGGCCCTCCGTACCCTTTAGGGCTCCAAACCATATTTATTAGCATTTCCACTATACTAAGGTTTAATATTTGTAATATAAATGTTTGTATCAGTGAACTAATTTCCATTTGAGTGATGTTTAACGCCTGTAGAGTCTGAATTTAGGGCTCTTACGGCCCATGGCTTTGGGGGATATGAGTAGTTTGCTTTTAAGTGTAGAATTGCGTGAAATTATATGCGTGTATATACTTGTAATATCTGTGGATTATAGCGAAAAAATTCCATGTTACTGAATTGGTTTCGTGGAAAGTTTATGTATTTTAACTGAATTGGATTTTGAGATGGCGAGTGATAGCTAAGGTCATTTGCGCCATAGGGGACAGGTAAGGGAGGAAGGGTGGATAGAAACCCGTCGTCGGCAGTAGCCTGCTGTTAACGAAAGGCGCCAAGGGGACCACGGCTTAACGTCTCATCCGACAGACGGAGTACTGAACTTGAAGTGCCCTCCACAAGGCACTCAAGTAGGGATCGGGTTTCCTCTGAAAACCATCTTCCTCTGCAGGGGTTTAAACCCTGGCCGCCCGTATGGTTACCCAGTACTCTAGCCACCAACCTGATCCCCCAGGGATAAGTTCAAGGAACAAAGAAAGAGGATAGTACATAGAAAGAGATAACAGGGGGTAAGGGAACTTGCATTTGATAGGGAAGGGTGGAGGGCTGCAGTCAACCAATCTTCCACACACTCTTCTCTATCAATCCTTGAACTCAAATACTCCTCAGCCCTTAGCAGACGAGTTCAGAAAACTGGAAAGAGTACACAAGACTAAAACGCGAGGGAATCAAAAACTTGTAATACCTCATCATCGGACTGTCATTTTTAATAAATCATTCAATTTCACTGCTTGTCGCGAGTGGAATAACCTCAACTTAACTTTACGGGAAGTTCCTTCGCTTCGTTCATTTAAAAGGGCGCTACATAAAAAACTCCTGTCCGTACAACAGAATGACCGATAAACCACTCATATTACGATATCTTGCTAAGTTTTTGTAAATTTAAAACACATACAAGCCAATACTCAACAAACACTTATCACCTTGAGATACTATTAATATATAAATCATGTTTTTGTCATTAAAAAAAATAATTATTCTCTATTATTTTGTTACTATTACTGTACTTGTTTGTTTGTTTTATTGTTACTTTGTTGTTAATGTTTTCTTTATGACGATTTTTTGTCTATGTTATAAATGCACACTTCATTTTTTTCTGTAGTGAAACATTAGCTTAACTATCAGTAGGGTTTCGCAGGTTTTTTCACACCCCCCCACCCCCTTCATGCGTGGGTGTTTTCCTGCAGCGGGTTTTTTCATCAAGGACCATCTCATAACCCCTATGTTCTTCCCCCACAAATGTAAATATCTTTCCTCACATTTAATTTTTGACTATGAATCACATCTTATTCAGTATTCATTAATGTATTTTTTTTCATATGTCAGAATATAAATAAAACTTTGTATTCCAATGAATTGTATCTATGTACCCGACGAGGGGTTAGATGGCAGATGGGACTTTCTCAGTCTCAATCTCGCCCCAATAAAGACGATTTATTATTATTGTTATTATCATCTTAGGACTGAACAGCCAATGAGAGAAGATTGTTTACCCTAGATCATTGATTGAGACACTCAAGTAGAGATTGGGTTTCCTCTGAAAAATATCCTTCTCCGCAGGGATTTGATAACCCTGTCCGCCCGTATGATTAGCTAGTACTCTAGCCTCTACACAAACCCTATCCCCTATATTATTAACACTATGTTAAACTAACTTTGTTAAACACTTAACTTTGTGGCACTTGACATTATGTCGAAATAATTCGATAAATATATGTACGAATTATTTCCTAAACGCGAAAATATATTTTTTTGTCGAAAGTGAAACGTAGTATCATAAATCAGGATAATTGTGTTACCAATTTTTTTAAACGTAAGTCTGATTTTGATCAATTCAAACAAACCAACTAAAGTATCGCGCAAATAAAGCGTTAGTACTCAACATTTCCTGAAGGACGCCAGGAGAAATTCAGTAGCAAGTTTCATCTGCTGCCACGAACATGCGCGCATTTTCAAGACCTCAATCATTGGTGTATAACATGTCATTAGTGTGCATATAATATAATGTATCAAATTGTTGATGAAATTTTTCATGTTTTTACCCCATTTGATGGTCACTGCCAATGATGACAGGTATAGAGGTGCAGTGTGAGAAGTATGGGGGAGATAATAAACCATAAGGAGACGAAACTGATGAGATTCTCTGGAAGCAAGAAAGAAGGGTTGAATATAAGGGTGGGTGGTGATGAAAGGGAGCAAGTCTTACAGGTTAGGTATCTGGGTAGTATTTTGAAGGAAAATGGTTTAAGGTAGTTTGATCGAAATATCATTTTGCGTAGAAATCAATGAATTTGGTCTCATTTTAAAGAAAAATATATCACCCTTCCATTGAAATAAAAAATTCAACCCCTTACCACATTACTTTCCGAGATATTTGCCGAAAAATACCAGCCCTTTTACATGGGAAATGGTACGTGTATGCACTCCAGAGAGACCTTACATTAAAAATGAGGCATTTCCTACTCTTAGATATCGTCAAAAAATTAACACGGAGCAGTTTGTGTGTTTTCTCAACTATTTTTTAAAATAAGTCATATTGTCGCCGTAGTAAATTCTTCGGGATCACAATATACCTTCCGTTTTGACGGAGTTTCAAACGTACCGCGTGGAAAAAATGAGTCAAGTTAAAAACTTATTTACATGTTTTCATTTGATTATTTTCAAATTCTGTCATGTAAAACTATATTGTTGCACCATTAATAATGCAATACATAATTATTGTGTCTTACAGTTGGTGAAATTAAATTGTATAATTCGAATATGGTCTATATTATGATTAGGGAAATATCTCGCTCGCACTCCCTTGAGTGGTTGGGGCATAAGATGTAGTTTGGACGAAGATATGTGATAACTTTAGGAGCAAGAAGGCGGGGATAAATGTATGGATGGGTGGGCGCAAAAGGGAGAAAATCTAGCAGTTTACTTATCTGGGTTGCCTTTTATGGGAGAAAGGGTTCAGGGGTAGGGAAAAAAGATGTATAATTGCCATGTCTAAAGAAGCATTTTGAAAGAGGAGGGAATTCATGAGGGGGGATGATCCATGTAGAGACCTAATGACTGAAAGGCTGGTAAAAACTCTATTACGGAGCGTGGCGTTTTCTGGGTCGGAGACCTGGTCATTGCGAAGGGAGGATGTACGTAGACTCGAGGCGTTTGAGATGTGAATGTGGAGAAGGATGGATAGGGTGATCTGAGTGACGAGAAGGACGAAGGAGGAGGCGTTGGATATGGTTGGTGAGGAGATGAAACTAGTGTCGCTGATTCGAGAAGGCAGAAGAGAGGGATGGAGGACGTATTGAAAGGAGAGGGAATGTTTAAGAGGGTAATAGAGGGGAGAAAACTGGGGAAGATGAAGGAAGAGGATTGGAAATGCGGACGTAATTAGGAGAAGGAGATGATGTGATAAATCGAGAGGGGTAAAATGACGAGTCATCTATGGGAGCTTGAACGGGGCGATATGACTGTAGGGTAAAATTTTCAAAAAAACTGACAATCACCTGTTAGAATGTTCTAATAAACATATACATTTATATTGGACCGACTCGGTGTACATAACTACTTTTCCATAACCTGGACCGGTAGCGTATTGCCTCGCTCAGGCTCAACGTACGGACGATTGTGATTTGAACGGGACGCAGCGTTAGCGTCACCAGGGTAATAAGAAATACCATATTGCTGTGGTGTTTTCAAGCAAGCAATGTATTTTTCAAGCAAATGACGCATTCAATGCGTATTCGTTGAAGTAATATCATCTGCTTCACCTTAATGGTTTTGTTTTTTTTTCAGTACCGGTATTCTGTATTTCTTGTTTCTGTTCGCGATTCTAGCGCTACCACTGTAAAGTGATCATTCAGTCATTGGCCGCTCAGTCCTAAGATTGGTTGACTGCAGCCCTCCACCGTTCCCTATATAATGCTAGTTCCGTTACCTCCTGGTATCTCTTCCTATGTACTCTAATCTTTCTTTGGTCAATGAAGTTCTTTTTGGGTCTTCATCTGGGGACTATTTCCTCTACTTTGCCTTCAATTATGTTCTTCACAAACGTATTGTATCTCAGTGTATGTCCAATTCATCTTGTTCTTCTTTTCTGTATGGTATTCTCTAAGGTTATTTCCTCTTCTACTCTTCTGTACACTTCATCATTTCTTATTTTATCCGTCCATTCTATCTTCGGCATCATCTTACACTACCAGGTTTCGAAGGCTTCCAGTCGGTTCTAACCTACTGTTCCAATGGTCCATGCTTCCGATCCATAGAGTGCCTCTCTCCAGACGGATGTAAGCACATACTGTTTCCTGATTTGTAGTCCTATCTTCTTTGAACTCACCAGTTGTTTTTCAACCATGACCGCTTCCTTGGCTTGGGCTCATCTTCGCTTGATATTCGTTGTACTTCTTCCGTCTCATGTGATGGAACTTCCGAGATAGGGAAAGGGATCTTTGCTCAGTATGTTTGCAATTTTACGATTTTTTCCATCGATAACTTCTCCATCATCATCCATCTTGTTCTTTTTTTCTGTATGGTGTTCCTTATGGTCCTTTCCTCTGCTCTTCTGTACGCTACACTGTACACTGTAAAGTGATAGCGTTAGGGAATATGGATAACCATGGTAGGAGCGTGCACTCACATTAGGAATACGGCCTGCCGTCGCACGTACGATAATAGCGTGAACGAAAGGCATAAGTTCCTTTATGCTCAAACCCTCATCATGCTCAATTTTGGCTCTTCTCTCGGCTTACCCCGGCGCCACCCGGCCCTCCTCCTCCCTCTCTACGCCATTGTTCGGCGACTGAGCCCGTCAGCAGGCACGGAACACCCACCGAATCACCCCTTCTCCGTGCCACCCACCCCTCCAAAATCCAATTTCCTACCCCACCCTCCCTAACCCTCCATCATGCCCACCGCCGAAAATCGCCCCTCCACCCCCGAAAAATATCGCTCTTCCATTGTCTCTCTCCCTTCAGCGAACCCTTCGTCACTCTTGCCCGCTACGCCCCTCCATGCATGCCCTTAAAAATAAGGAGTGGATATTAAAGTTACACTTTACTCCCCCCCCCGCTTTAATTTTCTCGGTAGTATAATCACACAGGACAATAAATGGAAGTGAAGTGACGGATTGCTTTGGCAAAACAGGCATTTATGACTAAGAAAAATATTTTAACCAGTAAACATATGAATATGGATATTAGAAAATCCTTTGCAAAAACATTTGTGTGGAGTACACTGCTGTATGGAAGTGAAAGTTGGACTGCAGGAAAATTAGACTTAAGGCAGGGACACAATCAACGTGTAACGTGTGACGCGAGACGTTAACGGGACAACGGGAGACAGGGAACGCAAGTCAGCGGACACAATCGACGTTAACGCGGCCCGGAGTAACAATTGACTAACGCAGGCGCAGCTAAGAGATCAGGTGTAAACAAGTGTGAAAGTAAATAAGTTGTCTTCGCCAAGAGCTATCTTCAGCAGTTGGATGAATCTGCCGACAGATGGCTCCCATTCCCGGATTCTCAGGACTGTCCTGATTGGTTTTCCGTGTACGCGACACGGGAAGAGATGAAAGTTGCCCATCTCTCGCGTACACGTACTCCCCGTACACGTTGATTGTGTCCGTTCGCTACACTTTCCCGTCAGCCATCTTTTCGCGTATTCCCGTCAACGGCTCACGTTACACGTACACGTTGATTGTGTCCCAGCCTTTAGGAGCAGACTTGAGGCCGCTGAAATGTGGATATGGCGGAAGATGGCGAGAAGAAGCTGGACGGAAAGGAAAGCAAACCTGGAAGTTTTAAGGGAAGTGCAAGGAGAGAGAAGATTATTGGCGGAGATGGATTAACAGAAAAATAAAATTTATTGGACATGTCTTCAGACATACTGTATTGCAGAACAAACATTCTTGAAGGGAAAATACTAGGAAAGAAAGGACGAGGACGGCCGAGGAAGAAGTATTTGGACGAGATCAAGAAGAAGATAGGATGCAGCAACTGCGTGGGACTGAAGGGAACGGCAAATGACAGAGATGAATGGTTGCATCGACAAGGCATCAGCCTTTAGGAAATTGATTGATTTACTCCCTATCGCCCGGTTCGTAATCACTCCTCGGTGTTGCGTACTTCTCACGGGTACCCGTCACTTCCAAGCTGTCTTGTGGTCACAACACATCTTGAGGAGCGTCTTAAGATACAAAACATAATGTGAAGAGGAACACTGTTGTAATCTTGCGCAGTTACGGACACTTTGAGTTCCATGGACTTGTACGTCCTCTTAAATTTTATGAGAAGGGCGACGGACGTAGTATAATGTCCATTGGAATGTCATTATTGAACGACAGCTGGAGATAATTATATAGTTGCAGTCTTTCTGGTGGACATACATATGACGTCAAAGTGGCAAAATAAATTTTAATGTGAAGTAAAATGTAAATTAACCTAGATTTAAGAGTACCTTCTTTCTTAATCCAGGTTAGAGTGTAAAATCCTCAGTTTTTCTGTTAGGACCTTTAAATTTAAAGCCCAGCACTCGAAGTGTTTACACACTATTTGTTTAACGGAATGAAAAGGTCGCATACAGCATGAAGCCATTTTTTTAGTGAAAGTAGAGCAAACAAAAAAGGACTGTTCTGTTGAAGGCTTCCGCGGGGCTTTGATGGAGGTTGATTCCTTCTTTCGGGTTTTCCGCCTCGTTGGTTCATGCTGGGGACGATATTTCGCCGGCTGTCCTGCTGGCTTCCTCAGGTCCATGTAACAATTCGGTTCTGGAGGCGCCGTATTATATAGGGTCGTTTTCGCGCCTTTTTTGTGGTCATCTTCTCTGATTGGTCAGAATCGTTTCTTCTTGGAAAAGTGCTTTCCAAGAAGCGGAGAGAGGGTAACCGTCGTCTCTATTGAAGTTTTCGCGGTTTTTAGCGATTTCCACCGCTTCTCTGATGAGGCGGGGATAATATCTTTTTTCTTTGTGGATGATCGTCGCTTCCGGGAATAATATGTTATGCTGCGGTCCCTCGCTCGATATCGTCCCCAGCATGAACCAACGCGGCGGAAAACCCGAAAGAAGGAATCAACCTCCAAAAAAGGACTGTGGCGAAAAAATAGCAAGTTGATGGAAAACAATGTACTCTAACACGGGGTAGTAGAAATGATTATTTTGAGAATGAGTTGTGTGCGCTTTTGTTAGCGAAGACGTGCGAAGTTGAGGTGAAAAGGTCAATGTTTTCGGAAAGACAGTTTAGAAAAGAGGAGAGGCGCAAGATACATCTACATCTACGTAATACCCTGCGAGCCACCACGAGGGTGTGTGGCAGGGGGTGAAGATCACCAAACATGCACTATTGCCATGCAAGTAGGATATATAAGGTAGACATGCTAGAAAATAGGGTCACAGTTTATTAGTTACTACAGTAGATTATTAGTTATTACAAGTAATTGCAGTAGTTATTACAATAAAATATTAGTTACTACAGTATAGTACAGGTTAAAATCTACATAATAAGGAAGGGATTATTGGTAGTTATTACATGCATCATGCACTACAGACTATTCTAACTACATTTCACCTACCTATCCCTTTTGCTACGCTGCCTATTGTTCTCTCTTATGGTACGCGGGAAAAATGACATTTTAAATCTATCGGTACGACAATCTATCTCTCTAATCTTGTGAATATGGTCAAACCTAGCATAATACGCAGGGGTTCTTAATATATATCTAACGTCATCTGTGAGCAAATCGGTTTCGAATTTACTTAAAAGGTTTAACCTAAATTTTAACCTGCGTAAGATAAGGGATCATTTGGCGTGTGATAATCTGGGAGTAGGGATATGGAGCAACGAGTGGATCCTAATGGGTTTGGTGGGTATTCTGAAAATTTTGGAGAAAATAAGGTCAGGGAAGACAATAGTTGTAATCAGATTTCTATGGATGAGTTTTATATCACTTTTAAGGAACATATTATCAAGATTAATGACGGAGAATGAAGACAAGACACCATAGGGAGTGGGTTGCGGAGATTAGTCACTCTTTTTAACATTTTTTGTAAAGGATATGGTGATATGTTGCAGAGATTCAATATTAGTGTATATTTATATCTTGTCTATTATGATTAGCTTATTAGAATTAGTATGTAACCCTATAGTGCTCGCAGAGTTTCTGTGCACTGTAGAATTTCTCCAAGCCTAGCTGCCCATGGCATATTAGCAGCGATTGGCTGCCGGCGTCCAATCCGGTAAACCGGTTCTTGGCTCAGTGCGATCCAAAAGAGTCTAGTCTTAGCTCACTTTAAATTATCCTGCAGCGGGTGCCAGGCTTTCTTAACTGAGTTAAATACGGTTCGTTAAATTCTGATATCTTTCCCAGCGATAAAAATATTGGTTGTTATGATAATTAGTCGCGTATTTATATTTTTCAAAATGTTGGTGAAGAGGATTAAAGTTTTTTTTATTTATCGTGTTACCACGGTGACCTGCGCCGATGGGGATAACTTTCTTACCTCACTGCGATGACTATTGCAATCACTGCAAGTTTTGACTCGATATCTATAGTAGTTTCTCGTCCAGAGTATTTATATTCTAAAGGCCCACGCGTACGCGAGGCATAGCGTTCGTTTTCGCCGATTCTTTTGGGTCGCCACATACAGTATTCGTACGCGGCGCGCACTGAGCTAAGGACCGGTTTACGGGATTGGACGCCAGCAGCCAATCGCTGCTCATCTACCATGGGCAGCTAGGCTTGGAGGAACTCTCCAGTGCACAGAAACTCTGCGAACACTATAGCGTATGCTGTATATATATATATATATATATATATATATATATATATATATATATATATATATATATATATATATATATATATATATATATATATATATATATATATATATATATATTTTTTTTTTTATCGATTTCTTAGTCTCAGTAACCACTGTCAGTAAGTACATTTAAAAGCGCAGAGTTTCCTCCGACCCCATCCTGTCGCTTTTGGGTCTGGTTTGGACCAATTAGGGATTGGAAAATCGATGTCGATTCGAATCGATTTCGAATCGAAAATCGATAATCACAGTCCGATTTTAGATTTAATCGTAGTCGACTTTTTATTTTGAAAAATCGTTCGAAATCGATTCTAGCCGATCGATTTTCGATTTTTACCTTGCTACAGCATTTGAATTTTGCCGCCTCGCTTTACTCCGCTCCGCGGTATTTCACTCTGCATCGCTGGTGGGGGAACCTCGGTGGGGAGGCAAAGTGCATCGGACACCGGCAGGTTGGAGTTGCCAACTGTGGAGCTGCGGATTTTTATTACAATAATTCTAGTCTAGGCGGGGACTCACGCTCGGAAGTAATACACTGTAGAACGCGAGACGAAGATTAGAAATGATAATACACGTTGACATTGTGCCTTTTTTGTAAACGTTTTCTCAATAAATCGCCTCAGAGCACTCGTCTTCTTCAAAATAGATTCGCCCAGTCTGAATATCGTCTTCTGTGCATGGGCTATTAAATTATATATAATTTGCTTGTTATATTACCTATATGTATATAAGTATCTGGTATGGATTATTACTTTCCTGCATACATTATAAATATCTGTAAAATAATAAATTGTATAAATAAATTTCACCGTATTCAGTTCTTATCCCTAGTGCTTCCATTAACCCATATTTCGCATTTTGTTAGAACAGCACATCCGTATTTCAGCAGACAATTACTTTACTATTAAAAAATTTCGATTTCGATTTTTCGATTATTTTGGACAAAAAATAGAATTTTTAGACAGTCGATATTTAAAACCGAAATCGAAAGTCGATTAATCGAAAATCGATTCTGGATTTAAATTTCCAATCCCTAGGACCAATGGTTGCGTACCCGACTCCCAATTCGCCGGTTGGAGACCAAGTTGCGGTAAAAATTTTTCGCCGCTGGCGGTAACCGACTTTTTCACATTGACCACTGTCGTACTGATCCGGCATTAACAACCACAGCTTCTGGCGAGAAGCTGAATTGTACGAATCGGCCGGGGTGCTGGAATGTGGAGAGGGCGATACCACCACATTAGTCTTCCTAGAAAATTCAGCCTTGCATCCTAACTCTGTAGTACCTTATGGCATTCCTCCCAGTAAAGTATTCCAAAGGTAAAATCGGATCCCCGGGTGGGGACTACTGGGAGGGTCGCGTAAGTCAGGAAGGACAAGGACATCTGATAGTGGACATATTTTTCTATTAGTATCAAAAATATATATGAAATTACATGTATGCCTTATAATAGCTCGCTATAATATTTTAACATAATAAAAGTATGTATTTAAGGAGGATTCATGTTGAAGAAGTAAGTGCATGTGATTTATAGTAAGTCATCGATGGAAAAAATAGTGAAATTGCAAAATCAGTGCGTTATCCCGCATGCGCTATAGGAAAATGAGGGTGTACGAAGATGGCGGAGTGGCTTTAGCTTCTAGCATTGGCCGGCATTGCAAATGCTCTGTCCATCTACCTCTATGGGTTGGACGCATTTAAAAATCCACAGGAGTACCGTATTAAGTTAGAATTTGATTGCAAGATACTGAAAGCTTAGGAGTTTTTAAGCGATAATACCCTTTACCTTAAAAAGTCTGTTTTTGCTATGTACTATATCTTTGAGGGACACGGCTTTTGTCTCATTGAATTCTCTTCTTCAGTTGTCGTTGTGCCTCTCCCTGCATTATATTTCCCGCCTCCGTCCTCACTGTTTTCACGCTAAATTGCGCAGTTCGCATCCTCTTCACTTCTCGTGGCCTTCATACCACCCTTCTCCCGTTCTTTTCTCTTCCAGTAATTATCCCCTCGCACGCTTTCATTAATTTATGGTCTTGGAAAAGCGTGTCCCTCTTCAACCTCCATCCCTCCTCCCCCCCCGACCAATCCTCTTTATATCGCCTCGCGCCTGTTTCCGCCCGGGGCGCTGTCGTCGGGATCGTGCGCAATGTCGCGGAATTCTCCAGGAGTGAAAATTACGGATGCATTCATTTCTTTTGTTCATCAAGAAAAGCAATCGCGGAAACTCTGCGGCGGATGGTTATCAAGTGACATTGATGATGTTGCCATACTTACACCTAAACCTATGACCAGTTTCCTGATCCGATATTGGTGGGTTGTGAAATGTGGCAACAATGGATCTCATATCACTCGTTACCGAAAGATAGAAAAGTTCCGTAAATGTGGACCTGCCCTGGCAAGTTTACTTGGAAAGTTACTTGCAGCGAGCTCTTCCCAAGGACTACGATGTCATCTTTTCCGCGTACGATAAGGGGTCATAATAGTGTCGATTGGTCAGTTCTGGGAAACTTTGACCCTCACTGGGTAAAGTAAGTTTTGCACTTGTGCTAAATATCTTATAATCATTACTAGTTGCTAACCCCGCAATGGGTTGGCGAGGACTACTGAGAGGTGGGATGTACTCACACTTTGACCTGAATTGGTCCGATTTGACCCTCCATGGGTCCGGTGATCCCCGCCTTGAGGACGTACTCCGGCATACCACACGGCGTCAACCAATAAAGTGAGCCAGAGAGACACCCCATCCCAAATATTTGGGCAACGGTCTCTCTCGGTTCGCAGAGATGTGTGGTAGGTTTTTCGCGAAAGCGAAGCCGACGGTAACTCGTCTCTGTTGTTTGGGGTAACCAAACTAATACGAGCACTTCGGGGAGGCGGAGGCCCAATAGAGGTCCTTTTGACCTCAATCCGCCTCATTGGTGTCGGCCTCGAAGGGGCTGCGGTTCCGCTAACCTTCCCTACCCGTCCCTTCTTTCCACCTCTTCCAAGTCCCTGGGTATAAGCGTAAAGCTTGCAGACCGGGGACGGAAGTTGTAATCCTGCGGTGAGAACCGAAACGCCTGCTAACCCTGCATGAAATATCCGGCACATTATAGCTCCTGCATGACTTATCACTTTGTATAACTATTCTTTATTCGCATTATTAATACTAACCGGTAGTTGTAAATAGTATACTGCATGGTAGCATGTTCGCTTACGTAGCACTATCCTAGTTTATGGTCTGACCGCGTATTGTCATCCTGACGGCTTTAAGCCTGCGCGTGGCATCCGGGCGAGCGTGCGCGGCTCTGATTTCATGTGGGATGTGTGTTGCATGTCTAGTGTGGAATCACCCCGTGCCACTCACTAGGGATTGGAAAATCGATTTCGATTTTAATCGAAAATCGATAATCACACTCCGATTTTCGATTTAATCGTAGTCGACTTTATGTTTTGGAAAATCGTTCGATATCGATTCTAGCCGATCGATTTTCGATTTTTAGCTTGCTACAGCATTTGAATTTTGCCTCTTCGCTTTGCTCCGCGCCGCGCTATTTCACTCTGCATCGGTGGTGGGGGAAACTTGGCGGGGAGAGGCAAAGTGCTTCGGACACCGACAGGTTGGAGTTGCCAACTGTAGGGCTGCGGATTTTTATTACAATAATTCCAGTCTAGGCGGGGACTCACGCTCGGAAGTAATACATTGGAGACCGCGAGACGAAGATTCGAAATGATAATACGCGTTGACATTGTGTCTTTTTTGTAAACGTTCTCTCGATAAATCGCTTCAGAGCACTCGTCTTGTTCAAAGTAGATTCGCCCAGTCCGAATATCGTTTCTACGCATGGGCTACTAAATTATATGTAATTTACTTGTTATATTACCTATATGTATATAAGTATCTGGTATGGATTATTACTTTCCTGCATACCTTATTAATATCTTTAAAATAATATATTGCATTAGCAAATTTAACCGTATTCAGTTCTTATCCCTAGTGCTTCCATTAACCCATATATTGCATTTTGTTACAACAGCACATCCGTATTTCAGCAGACAATTAATTACTTTACTTTTTAAAAATTTCGATTTCGATTTGTCGATTATTTTGGCTAAAATATTGAATTTTTGGAAAATCGATTTTTAAAACCAAAATCGAAAGTCGATTAATTGAAAATCGATTCTGGGTTTAAATTTCCAATCCCTACCACACATCCAAGTGGTGGCTTACACGGTGTTTGGTGGACGTAGACAACCTTGTGGTGGTGGAAGGGCTTGTGTGCTCCGATGACCCATCGCGCTGAATTGGCAGGAGCAATGCTCCTGGTATTACCATCAATGCCAGATAGGTCGTAGGTTAAAAGACAGACGAATGGCTGTCCGCGCAGCGTCTGTTTCTCTTTGAGGTGGCTGCAATAGGCGTTTTGACTCCAGTTGGGTATGCGTCTACGAGGACCCAAAATAGGAGACTTGGGTTGAAAAATTAGAATCTGTTCAAGGCGGCGGTAAGTGCATTCCTCTTTACCTACACTGCAATGATGGCCATTTGGAATACTCATGAAGACACCTCGCATTATTATTAAATTTCCGTATAGCGATATTCACGAAGTGCTAAGAAGTTAATTGTGCATTTGTGTAATTAAACTTGGAGAGGAATTAAATATATCTGTAGACCGGACGATATTTTAAAAAGTATTTGATTACGTCTCGCGTATATTACTAAATTTTTGATCCATTGCATTATGGTTAATTGTAAGTAAAACCAATATATATTCATGGTAAAACCGGTAAGACGTGTTTATTTACAATCTGTCGACTGTATTTACATTTGAACTTCCGTCTTTCATCACTAGGCGGCACCACTTTCCAAAAAGTTGTTTGTTTACGGAATTCTAGACAACAGTTTTTGGCAACGAGATCACAATCCATAATATATGTTCATGGTTAGAACTTAGGTAAGGGTGGGCATGTTGGAGCATATATAAGAAAGAAATGGAGTAGTTGGGTGTAGACATCATGGGTCCTGGCGAAGTAAGATGGAAGACAGCCGAGACTATTGGAGTGTTGACTATAGAGTCATACATAGCGAAGGGGGTGAAATATAGCGTAGGGTTGCATTCCTAATGAACAGGAAACTTGGTATAAAAGTAGTTTATTCAGAACAGGTGATAGATTGGTTTACAGTCGTTGAGCTGCAGGCAGAAACAACGAACTTAGTTATAATTTAGGCGTATATGTCTACCTCCAACCTTAGAAAGGAAGAGGTGGATGGGTTATACGATCAGGTGTAGGAATTAATTGATAGAACACCTGGAAGCAAGCATTTTGTAATGATGGGGAACGCGGTAGAGGATGGAGGAAGAGGTGGGCGGGTAGTGGGTGATTATGGGGTAGGAAGGAGAAATGATCGCGGTGAGAAAGCTGTCTAGTTTTGGTGGAGAAATAATCTATTAATCACGTATACATGGTGAAGGCATCGCCCTCGACGCAGGTACACATGGAAGAAGCCGGGAGACGCAAATACTTTCCAAATATATTGCATTATGCTGTGATACATGTTCAGGAACAGTACTGAAAACTCACATACTTATCCATGGGTTGATGCAGACACATATCACAACTTATTAGGGATGAGATGACGCGTTAAACTCAAAAAGATAAGGAGGGGTTGGAGGGCACGAAAGTGTAATACAAAGACGCTGACTGGGTAAATGAGAAAAAGAAGCATTAAGAGCAGGTTGATGAAATCATGGATGCAGATCTGGGCGTAGGACCAGTGGAAGATGAATGGGGAATTCAATAGTTTCAGCCTTAACTTTGTAAAACTTTTCCATAATGTTCCGGCATTAACAACAACTGTATAAGTTTTACGTAGAATATTTATTGGACGACCAATTTCGTCGAATAGTCGACATCATCAGGTTGACCGGACCAATCAGACCTGATGATATCGGCTATTCCACGAACTCGGTCATCAAATAAATATTAATAATAATAAAAATAATAATAATAATTTATTTAACACATACAGGTAACCCCAATTACATGTGTTATAATAAAAATACAATAAAATAAATAAATGCGTACATGAATCAATCAGGAAAAAGAAAAACAACTGTTTCGGTTCTATTAAAAAATACGAACATTTTCTTTTTTAGCGACACTAAAGGGTCAGAAATAAAATCAGCATCTTTATAATTATTCAAACATTCATTAGCCGTGCGCATCATCCTAGTTAGCGGTTTATATTTACAGACATCCACCCGACTAAAGTGGCATCTGAAGAGTGGAGTGTGCTTAGTTCTCCTTGGAGGCGCATTTAGGTTGATTAAGCCAAGTAGATGGCTGGAATCCACATCACCCATCATAATTTTACGCAGAAAGATAGCATTTGAAACCCTCCTTCTGACTCCAAGTGGAGTGAGCGTAAAAAATTTACATAAATTGGGGTATTCGGATGCTGTATAGACAGGACCATTATCCAGAGAACACAGCCATTTCACAAATCGCATCTGTATTTTTTCAAGTGTCCTCTCTAACGTGACATGGTGTGGATTCCAGATCATACTACCGTATTCTAAAACAGGTCGGACGATCGTACAGTATGCTCGCACAACAGTTTTAGTAGAAAAATTCTACGCAAAACTTACGAACTTTTTGTTGGTTCCTGAATTTTCCGGTCAGGTGTAGTCAGCTAGTTACGCCATCCAGCCATCTTCATTCAAGGGGAATTTCGAAGGCTAATCCACCGCGATAGTGGCTTTGTAAGCACGTCTATCATCTCATGTGCCCCAATGTGGACTTGAGACTTGTATACCTAGTTCGCATGAACCCCAAAGGTTGAAGGAGGAACTTTATTTTAGGCATGCCAGATAATCTACCTTGAGTTCAACATTTATCATAAAGTAAGTCGTCTACTATCGAATGGTGCAAAAATATTACGAACTCAATTTAACCAAGACTAGCAGGCAGTTAGCCTGTTCACTCCGTGAGCAGGGGTGTGTACCCTCTCCAGAGCTATCAGCTGGTCTCCTTTGTTGTTTTTAAAGCCATTTGAATAGGAGAGCAATGAGGTTTCTTTAGCCTCAACCTTTACTCTCTTCCACTCTCCCTTTTGGCTTTTCTCCTTTGTCACTGTGTTTCCCAGCATCTGGTTGATGCAACCACACCCAAAAATGATCCATTTCCTCTCCAAATAACTTACACCTTTGAACGGCTAGAAAACCTAACACCCCCTGCTACACGCCCAAGCAGCCGCTCTTTTGGATATTATTTGAACTACCTGAATACACTCCGAAATAATTCATGTCTCCATTTCATCTCCAAATATCTTACACCTTTGCACGGCTGGTGACCTAACACCCCCTGCCACACGCCCAATAAAAATCCAAAACTACTACCAAATCATGAAGGCAGAGATTCCACATTCAACGCACCAAACCTCACTCTTCTAGCTCAAAATTTGACAGAGAAAGAAACAAAACGGATACAGAATGACTGACACGCTACAAAATTAATATATATAAAGATATATTAGTTTAAAAAGGATGAATTTTAACGATGAAATACGTTTACTTAGTTACGCTACGATGGCATTTCTTCACATAACTTTTTAAATCTCAATTTCCGTCCTAATAATATTCGTCCAAAACATTTATCACATGCATTACATATTGAGGCACCTGATATATTTGTTTCAGTCAAGGCCATCGGCAATATAACACGAGTATTAAGGTTTAAATGACAATGGTTTTCTTCGCAGCACACTGATCGCAAATTCTGGTGAATCGTAGTCAAGGGAAGCTTCTGCTCTTGATCTTGTTTATCTGATCGATCGATTTTTAGAGTATATCACAATCAGGCATTTAATATATATTTTTTATTATTTTAAGGCTGAAGAAAATTGTACCCTTCCTCAGTTCGTTAAAAAAATCGTGATATCAAATCCTGTCGAAGTAACAGTGAAAGCTGAAGTTAATATAATTACTGTTTTTCGTGATGTAGTAAAACCATCGGTTTATTTCTGTGGCCTATAAGATTTAACCCGAAGGAGTATTTATATGTAATTTTCAAAATTATCAAGGGTAGCACGTCTCCTTTAGGTAGTTTGAGCGAAATATCATTTTACCTAGAAATCAATGAATTTTGTCCCATTTTGCAGAAAAATATATCACTCTTCCATTGACACAAAAAATTCAACCACTTACCACATTACTATCCGAGATATTCTCCAGAAAATACCAGCCCTTTTACTTGGGGAAATAGTTCGTGTTTACACTATAGAGAGACCTTATATTAACAATTAGGCATTCCCAACAATTAGATCTCGTAAAAAAAATCAACAGTGTAGTTTGTGTTTTTTCAACTATTTATGAAAATGAATCATATTGTCACAGCAGTAAATTCTTCGGGATTATAATAAACCTTCCGTTTTGATGGAGTTTCAAACGTACCGCTTGGAAAAAATGAATCAAGTTAAAGACTTATTCAGATATTTTCATTTGATTACTTACAATTTCTGTCATTTTAAACTATATTATTGCACCGATAATAATGCAATATTCAATTCGTGCATCTCATAGCTGGTGAAATTAAAAGGTATAATTCGAATATGGTCTCTATTATGATTGGGGAACTATCTAGCTCGCACTTCCTTAATATACTCATCACAGCAAATTTTGTACATTTAAATAAAACAGTATTTCGAAATGCTGGTTCCCCCTTAAGGTTTGGAGGCGAAAGGTATTTGTATAACCGAGGGGGCGGTGGCTCGAAAAAGATTGGGAAACGCTGATATAGATTGAGGCGAAGTGATAACATTCCTGGGTCGGCCCATTGCGAATGACCGCGGGGACGAAGTTCACGACCAAGTCGGGAGAGGGGGATAGGGGGGGAAACGGGGTTGATTGCCGGGGCAAATATGAGAGGGAAAGGGGTCACGATGACGGAGGCCAGGGAACT
Source organism: Ceriagrion tenellum (assembly GCA_963169105.1). NCBI lineage: Eukaryota > Metazoa > Arthropoda > Insecta > Odonata > Coenagrionidae > Ceriagrion > Ceriagrion tenellum. Next base: position 84,476,270 of record OY720642.1, on the reverse strand, counting down.
CCCGTGGTAACGAGTGGTATGGGGCGCTAAAATTAGCCCCCTTTTCCTCAAGAGAGAGAGAGAAGGAGGGAAAGAGGAGGAGGGGTAGAATTAAAAGAAGCACGACGCCCGAAAAAGGTTGGGCCGCACTCCTCCGACGTCACTGGCCCCACGCAACGGAGGTAGGGGATACGGGAATCTAAATGCAGTGAGAGCTCGGTTTAATATGTCACCCCAATTATACGCCACTCAGGGTGGCCACTCGCTAAATAAGGTCTATTCCGCGGTTATTCACGGTTTTTTTACTAAGGGGAATTCTATATTTATACTGTTTTCTTGGTGTTAATAAGGCATGGGAATAATAATAATGAATAATAAAACAATGGATAAGTAATAAAAACTTTTACTAAAACCACAGATATAAAAATTAAAATCACAATTTTAAACAATCGTAATTTAAAAGCACGACCCGGGATTCAGCGCTGAGTACCATCTTCAGGTGCTCTGAAGATGGTGCTCAGCGCCGAAACCCCCCGGTCGTGCTTTTTAATTACGATTTTTAAAAATTGTGATTTTAATAGCATGTGGAGCATATCAAGGAATGAGTGATTGTCTAAGGAAGCGAAAATTGCCGTGTACAAAAGTGTACTTCTTCCCACTTTGCTATATGGTGGTGAAACATGGGTATGTCAGGATAGACGTAAGAGTAGACTAAACGCCGTGGGAATGGGTTATCTGAGGAGTATTTGCGGCAAAAGTATGATGGATAGGGTCACGAATGAGTGGGTCATGAATGAAAGTGGGTTAAATGCTCCAGTAATGGACTTGTATTAAAGGAGTGTGCTTCGTAGGTTTGGCCATGTTGAGGGAATGGATGAGAATCGAATAATGAAACAGATATATGAGAGTAGAATGAATGGTGTGAGAGGTAGAGGTAGGCCGAGAAAGTTTCGGTTGAATGTGGTTGAGGAAATTCTTAGGAGGAGGAATGTGAGGAGTCTTAAAAACAGGAGGGCGTGTATGAAGCAGTGTATGGGGGTAAATGAAGCAAAGGAGGTTTGCAAGGATAGGTCAGAATGGAGAAAATTATTGAAGCAATGTTAGGTGTGCAATTATGTATTAATGAGTGAAACATTTTGACTGTGCCAACCCCGGAAGGGAACGGCGTGATGGGTATGCATGTATGTATGTAATTTTTATATCTGTGGTATTAGTAAAAGTTTTTATTATCCATTGTTTTATAAAATATGGAATACCACAAAGTAACCAAATACGACATTTTATTTAATAATAATAATGAAGTTTATTCCACCATATCATATACATTTAACAGTGACATTTTTCCTATGTATCGGGAATATTGGTACCCCTTTGGAGAAACTCCGTTTTGAGGTGTCCGACTCGTCCTTAATAACCGAAAATATTTCTGAATGTGTTGTAACGGAAGTAACAATAACTTAGTATTTGTGCTGGTATAGCTAAAAAAAACTGCTGGTAAACGAAAATGCGTAGAGAATTAAATTTAGTAAAAAATTTCACGTCGATAATAAAAAAGAACATACCAGACAGAGATAGTTACAGATATATTTAGATGCATATCAATACGGGAAAGGTTGTCTCATTGCATAGAAATCAAAATTCTGTAAGGCACTAAGCGCTGAAAAATGGCAAATTTGGCTTCGACTTCCCATTACATCTACATCTATGTCATACCCTGCAAGCCACCCAAAGGGTGTGTGGCAGGGGGTGCTTCCACACCAGGCATGCATGAATGATACGGTAGAACACCGAAATTACATTAAAACCCGCGTAACACACATGCAAAGCGCCAATTAAAAATCTAATAACCAAGAAACATTCTATCGTCAATCTTTCCAATATGCAAGGGGTACAAAGACTACTACTACATATTCAAAATATCATGCATAAATAAGAACATCAATATTTACATCATGCATAAATAAGAACGTAGAGAATATTAAGAGAAAGATTTACTGTCTGCCTATTGTCACAATTCGAACTATTCATGGCGACGATCACAGCTGTTATGATACCGAATGGTACGCGGAAAAAATGACAATTTGTACCTATCAGTTCTACATTCATACATTAAGATACGCTGTAGAGAAAAAAAATTGACGTGATGGAAGAAAACTAACTACTGTTTTGAAATCAGCATGCCTATTTTGCTTTAAATCATCTGAAAAATCAAACTCAACTGAAATTTTGCTAATAATCGTTCCCCAGTGCAATTAACAGTGCTGAGAGCTATACAATTTCACACATTGTTGAGATGATGTTGATAAATCACCAATAGCAAATCATCTATCATACTTATTGTAGGAATGGTGATTGACCCTTAACACTTGTGATAGGTTAATCATTTACGTACCCAAATATGGCGCAGTTATCGTGGCGACAACTTCGGCCTTGGTATCGTGAAATTTATACATAATCGGGATAAAATTGATAAAATCCCACTCAAACATTCATGTTTGATGCATGGTTTCCACACCTGAGCGTCATTACCGAGGCACGTAAGGTGGATTCCGTGGTTTTTCACGTTTTTTTTAATGACAGAATTCTCCATTTCTGCGATTTTCTTGGAGTTAAATGCATGAACAAAATCTTATTTTTGTTCAAGAATGATGATTGAACCTTTAATAAAAATTTGCAATAGGTTCGACGACCCTATATATGGCGCAGTTACCATGATGACAACTTCCGCCTTAATATTGTGGAAATTGTCTATTATCGAAAAAAATAATTTGAACATTCCTCTCAAACACTCATGACTGATAACTCACTGGTTTCCGCAACTGAGTGTCATTACCAAGGGAAGACGACAGATACACGGAAATGTTCTAAGTAGTCCAATTTGGCTCCTTTCTTCTCAACATGTAGCACTTCCGGCAAAAAGTCGCTTAAATGGTCCTCTTCGATTAAATGTTTAGCAAAGGCTGATGAGACATCTCCTTTTACCCAACACGCTCTATGTTCTCGAGCCCTTACTGAGATGGCTCGACCACTTTTGTCCAGTTTTCGAGTGCTGCCAAAAACATAAGTGAGAATCTCCTAAATGAATGTGTTTTTCCCTCCCACTCTCCCCTATCATCCATACCTTTCCCCCCACCACCTCCCACTGACCGTGACGCACGTCTCTGACGTCAACCAACCACTTCTTCCCCCACCCCTCCCCCCTCCCCATATCTATATATTAACTCGCATAACATGCATAATGTACCTTTGAGAATGATTGCAAGGCAGTCGAAACCTGGGTCGGGAATTAAAGTTTTAAGTGTGGAAAATAAGTGTGAGTTCTCTCTTTTTAGTCATGTCAGTAGTGTCATTCCACGAAGTTACGCCCTCAACCATTAAGTTTAAGGGAAGTAACGTTTGTTTGATGTAGACTGTTTGTTGTCGGGAGTTCAACATATTTTGCTTGAGCCAAACTATTATGGTAGGAACGACCATCGGCATAAGATTAAAGAAATAGACTGAGGAACCGACTGATTTAAAATTTTATTTTTTCCACGTACATTAAGTGACCAAAATTAATTTTATAGATCAGTTCTAGGATACTTTGACCCTGACTAGGTCAAATATGTTTTAGTACTTGTGCTAAATGCCCTAACATCACTATTAGTTACTAACCTCGCATACAGTTTCCGGCATGATATAGCTCTTGTAGGATATAGTTACATGTAGTGCTATTGCAATCACATTAATAATACTAAACAGTACTTGTATAGTAGTGTACTTCATGGTAGTATGTTAGTCCATGTAGCACTGTCCTAGTTTCTGGTCTGACCGCGCACTGTTATCCTGACTGCTTTTGGCCTGCTCCTGGCATTCCGGGGGAGCGTGCGCGGTTCGGGTTTCAGCTGGGTTGAGGGCTTCATGCCTGGTGTGGAATCACTCCGTGCCACACACCCTAGTGGTGGCTTGCACGATATTTCGTAGATGTAGATGGAGGAAGACGGGGTGATTAGGCAGGGTGGCCACACTTCTGGAAAACCTGGTAAGTCATGGAATTTGATTGTGTCTGGAAAATCATGAAATGTCAGGGAGAATGAAAAATAACTCTGGAAAAATCAACTTTGTCAAAAGGTAATTTTTCTTCATCCTCTTACGCAGAGGTATATCTTCGATATTTGAACATCCCGGGCTTTGCTGATAGCCATTTTGATCAATGCAATCATTGAGTTAACATAGAGCTAGTCCAATCTCAATCCAAGTTGAACATCCTTGCATTTACTGGAGATTACATTGAGAACGTTAGATATATATTGAGAACCCCTGCGTATTATGCTAGGTTTGATCATATTAACAAGATTAGAGAGATATATTGTCGTACCGATAGATTTAAAATGTAATTTTTCCCGCGTACCATAAGAGAGAACAATAGGCAGCGTAGCAAAGGAATAGGTAGGTGAAATATAGTTAGAGTAGTCTGTAGTGCATGACGCATGTAATAGCAACCAATAATCCTTTTCTTATTATGTAGATACTAACCATCTAGCTGCACGTGACCCTGTTCTCTAGCATGTCTCCATTAAATATCCTAGTTGCATGTCAATAGTTCATGTTTGGTGATCTTCACCCCCTGCCACACACCCTCGTGGTGGCTCGCAGGCTATTACATAGACGCAATGCTCCCCTCAACCGAAGAGGTGCATATGGCCTGTTACACACTTGGCGGATTTTACCGACGCAACATTTTTGTCATTGCCGTCGATCCAGTAGTGGTGCGAAGAAACCAATGGGGGCTTATTAAATAAAATAATGAACTATCCATTTTGAAATTGGTGTTTATTCCTGAAGTTACATGCTTGTCATAAACTCATCAAATATTTGCAAATATGTTCAATGTTATGTCATTCAGATGATGCACCGTAACTGTTCAAGTACATTTTATGTCATAATTTTTCTTAATTTTATTTTGGGGTTAATCTTTAACAGCTTTTAATTATACTTTTATCATGTGTAAATGCGTTAATATTCCGTAAAAGACATATTATCAAACGGTCTGGAAAATTATGAAAGTAGTCTAAAAAATCTGGAAAAGTCAGGGAATTTCAGCTTGATATTTGAGTGGCCACCCTGTTAGGGCAGTCGAGGTTTCGCAAAGAGAAGTAATTTATAGTATCGCCTTCAAAATCCATTCAAATTCCGAAATGGTGACGGTCCAAGTACCCGTTCCCCCATTTACTTACCTCTGGTGCCCTACTTTAATGGACTCAGGTTTTTAAACCAGTCGGGGGCAATAAATGTTTGAGTGTCATATTACCGAGTTAATGTTTCTTGATTCTGGCGCAGTTGTATTGCTAAAAATCTAGGAATACGTTTAAAAGTGGATTTTCATTTCCAATCTCTTAAAATCATTAAGTGATCAAGACACCTCGATGTGTTTACAACTCGCTGAGAACTTTTAGAAATGGGCACCTTTTTTATCTTTTTGATCCACCCTTCAAAGATTTGATTGCTGGGAAAAATTCGAGAATTGAGCAATGAAATACGAATAAAAGTCAAAGGGAGGGCAATGACACTGTTTGAAACAGGACTTAGTTTAACATTCATTGTAGTCCGTCCGGACATTACCCCCTATACCACTTTTTAAAGTTGTTAGTTCTGGTAGGATCTGATGCTTTCCCGACGTACGAGTTTCTCAAAGTTTTCTCGGGCTTCCGTCCGGGTGAGTGTTCCATCCTTTCTAACAATTACTAAGAAACTATTATTTAAGTGCCTTTCCGAAAATTTAAAAAGGTGTTATTTTGACCACCATTGTGCAAGAGATAAAAGTTTCTGGAGGTGGATATTGCGGTGCTGTGTAAAACCATATTCTTTGCGACGAACGTCGCGGAAAAACGAATTGACACGAAAAACGAAATGACCAATACGGAATGATTTCCAACAGTCACACCATATTTAATGTACTGAATTACAATTATGATTACACGACAATGAGGCCCGCAGGCTAGCTGCCGAAACTTGACGAACGATGCCTGCTGACGAGGTACACACTTCGGTGGCTGGCAGAGGAGAGAGCCGGTGCGATGAAACGTGCGGTCAGCGCAGTCAAAGGAGGGGAGGCAGCTCTGGATCAGTGGAGAAGGGGGAAGTAGGGGAACTGTTCGTCCAGCCATTGGTTGAGACGGCGGCGTAGAGGAGCACTATTGCCACAAAGTTCCGAAAAGAGGCCGCCAGATGCGAATTCACTATAAAAGTAGAGCACCTTGTTCTTGCGGCGCAATATCGCCGATAGTGCGCACTTTGAAATCTCCCTACCGCACTTGTCCGCGAGCGGAAATGTCCGCGGAGAAATTATGGCCAAATTTGTGCCGAAAATTGGGCACATCTTCATTGAGTAATTCTGAAGGAAAACACTAATATCTTGAAATTTAAACATAGCGGGTGAATTTTTTTAAGAAATTGCCATGGGAAAAATTCGGCCTGGACCGGGAATCGAACCACGGACCTTTGGTTTGCCGGACCAATGCGCAGACCACTACGCTATCCAGGCTTCCTAATACCCATGGCAATTTTTGGTGGATACAAGGTAACTAGATTTTAGGCCCTTACGGTCCATCAAAGATGGCAACGCAAAGGTGAAGATTTTGGGGAAATATACTAATATTTTGGGGAAATACAATAATTTTCAACACAATAACTCAAAATTTAAGTACCCTTATGTTGCTGTTTTGAAGGACCCTCATGTTGTAGTTTTTGCTCGACTAAAATGAAAAACCTCCGACAGTTGACTCATTTGATCCATTGCATTTTCTTTGCTACTCCAATTAGCGGGTAAGTTATAGTTGCCGGCGGATGAGGCGCTACCAGAGTCAGCTGCAAGTTAGCTTAGGGAAGTTAACAAGGGGTGTCTCGAATGTATATTACCAGAATGTGGATTTACTGCAGTTCAGCCTTAAAATTGGAGATTTTATATGGGACCTTATGAAGGTTGACCAGATTACAACAGGGAAATGTTAATTTAAACAGAAAGCATATTCAAGAAGAGATACAATGAAATTGCTATGAGGAAAAAATCGCAGTGGTGAATTAGAGAACCTGGGTAGCGTGGTAGTCTGCTTATTGGCTCGGAAAGCCGAAGGTCCGTGTTTCGATTCCCAATCCACAACGATTTTTTCTCATTGCAATTTCAATGTATTTCACCACCGTTTTCGCGGTAGGCCCTGAATACTTACAATTAGCATACTGAGCCAAGCATGAGCTCAATTGTGCATGTTTGGTGATCTTCACCCCCTGCCTTACACCCTCGTGGTGGCTCGCAGGATATTACGTAGATGTAGATGAAGCGAAGCTTTATTTTTAGCGCTGATGTAGGATACAGTCTTCATCCTGTTGATTCCTTGAAGTCCATTTTCCCTCGCGTTGCCATCTTTCAGAACACAATAGAAACAACTTTATAGGTCTGGAAGCAAGGTCTTTCGTTGGAACATAAATTTGAAATACATACCACCATGAGGCAACTAATGCAAAACATGATTGCAAAAAAATAAATAGAAACGCAGAAACAGCTTATACTGTCATGGGAACAACCTTTGGAGCATAATTTCAAAATAACAAATGAAATAAGAAAATAACAGACGAAAATAATAAATATCGCTTAATTTGTGCAAGTCAAAAATATGGTGCTGTGGAAACTGAGGGAAATAAATGATCAGTCATAAACCATAAGCATTCATCTACATCTACATACTACCCCGCGAGCCGCCGCATGGGCGTGCGGCAGGGGGTGGTAGGCCACCAGCCGTGTAACGATGTAAAATGTTTGTAGATGAAATGTTGACATTTAATATGGTACAGTTCAACCTCCCAATAGCGGAGAAGTTTGGGCCCGGAAAAATCGTCCGTTATTGAGAGGTGTCCGCTATTCAGAGGGGACCGAAATTACGTCCCGTTTTTCTATATAGTAACCTCGCCGGTGTATAAAAATATAAGGACGTTCACATATTTCATTTATCTTTTATGTCTTAATATTGAAAAATTACACATTTCAACAAAAAATGTGGAATAAAATCATGATACCAGCGTGATCATGATTTGTTATCCATGGAGAAGCTAGTAGCACATCACCAACAAATCATAAGTTGATAAAACCTGGGAAAGAGACATTACATGCCTTTTAGAATTTAAAATAGATTAATTACAGTAACCTAAATAATCCTGCAGCAAAAAGGTGCATCATGGTTAGCCACGAGGGGAAAGGGCAGGATTGCTAACTCGTTGATGGTCAATAGATTGAACCCGAATTGCTAAGATAAGCTTTGGTCTGGAAATTTTCCCAAGTTTCTTCAACAAATGAGGTTTATTGTTCCGTAGAGGAGAAATTTTTACAGAATAGCTCGCCGCGAGTGTCCGTTTTGGAGGTAATTGAAGGAAAAAATGTTTCTTTCCTGTTCCCAACGTCCGTTATGGAGAGTGTCCGCTATTCGGAGGTATTATTTCCATATGTTTTCATGTTTTAGGGCCGGGGATTGAAAAACTGTCCGTTTTTAGGAGGTGTCCGCTATTTGGAGGTGCCCGTTAAGGGAGGTTTGACTGTAGTGTATTTAGAGGAGATCAGTTTATATTGTGGTCGCTTATGGCGCGCGGAAAGAACGAGTTTTTGTACCTATCTGTTCGGCAGAGTATCTCTCTTATTTTATCGCATCTGTCAGACCTAGAAATGTGGTAAGGCGTCATGATAATATTCTTTGTGTCGCTCTGAAACACACCAGTTCTGAATATCTCAAGCAGCCTAAGCCTAGCGTGCAGCCTCCGAGTCTCTAGGTCCGAGTTCCACCTTAATCTCTTGGCAAAGTCGAACTCTTCTGGGTCCCCGGACATGAGGGCATTACCGGAAATGAAATTGCGGATCAACTCGCAAAAGAAGGCTCAAACCACACACCGATGGGACCAGAGCCTCTCATTCCAATCGCACCCTCAGCAGGAATCATGGTGATCAAGAAGTGGGGCCTTGCCCGCCACTCTGAGATCTGGCAAAACATACAAGGGCTCAGACAAGCCAAGCTTTTCATTGAAGGACCCAAACCGGGACTAGCAAGACGACTTCTATTGGTAAACAGAGGTCAACTACGTACGATAGTGGGTCTCCTAACTGGACACTATCAGGTCATGAGGCACCTTCATCTCTTGAAGCTAGCAGACTCTGCCAGATGTAGATGGTGCAAAGAAGAGGACGAAACAGCATCACACGTTCTCTTTTTCTGTTTGAACCGAGATATACCGAGATATAGTGCTATGGAGAAGATTGGCCAACGTCTTCCTAGGTGTAAAGACAGAATACCTGACTTGCAATATGAAGGAGTGTACGAGATTACCTGCAGCTGCGGCCAGATATACGTCGGGCAAACTAAGAGAGCCATCTCCGTCCGACTGAACGAACACCGCAGGGCTCTCAAAAATAAGCATTGCGAACAATCAGCAGTGGCAGAACATGCGTTCACTAATCCCGGGCATCAGATTATGATTGATAAAGCAAAAGTCCTAGCCAAAGAAAAGTATTATTTCCCTCGCATCATCCGGGAGGCTATTGAAATTGAAAAAGTAGCAGACAATTTCAATAGAGATGATGGGCATAGACTGAACACCGCTTGGAAGAGACTCATACGCAAAAGCGCGCCAAAATCGGGGTCCTCGACGCTGATTGGTCGCTCCACTGGTAGGCCAACTTGAGGATGGTATATATACTGGGCCATTTCCATCTGTCGGCACTCAGACCTGATCTGAAGATGTGGCCAGCATAGGCCACGAAACGTCATCTGAATAAAACTTGACGCAGCTATCCCGAAAAAACAATGGAGAGAATCACACGTTCTCTGTAACTGTCCTGCCTTGATGAGCACTAGAATAAGACATCTAGGATCCCCGTTTCCTGATCCGGCTGAAATCAGGGTTACTCCCATAGAGGATATGCTGGCCTTCAGTAAGGCCATTGGACTCCACGGGTAACCAAGATATGGTGGTTAGCACAAAGGACCAATAGGTCTAGGTGCCCCAGGTCCTCCTCGGAGGAACTCCACCAAAAACTTAATCTAATCTAATCTAATCCACCTTAATCCCTCTAACAGTTGTGTAATGCTATATGTTCGTTCGTAGCAGTTTTTAACAAGTGCATTGTGAGACGTTCCCGGATAATTTTATGTAATTTGGATGGGAGTTCCACAATCAAAAAGAGGAGACGTAGAATGAATTTTCCCGTTTACTTGTGCGGTACTTAGGGATTTGAAATGTTTTAATGATGCGGGTTGATCTCTTAATCTTTGATAGACCGCTTGGGATTAGCAACTACTTCAAAGGTATCCTTCTGAATTACCACGAAGATTAGGAAGCATGGGTAGCGTAGTGGAATGCGCATTGGACCCGGAAATGCCCGGTCCAGGCTAATTCTTTTTTTTTTCTCATAGCATTTTCATTGTTCAGAGAGTCGTCTTACTTCTCTTCTTATTCCCTCAGTGCTCATGCTAGAAACGATAAATTTTATGAAGCGTCTAGTACAATAAAGATAAAACCCGGGAATTAAATGAAACACTTGAATTTAACGAATTGCAGCGAGAGCACCAGATCACACGTTCCCCATTCCAATGCGGGCCAACTTCTTATGAGGTGATATCGCGGTGATAGAGGTGAACATGAAGCCATGATCGGGCGGGTGTACATCTACATCTACATACTACCCCGCAAGACGCCTCAAAAGGCGTGTGGCGGGGGGTGTTAGGACACCGGCCGTCAACAAAAAAAAGGAAAAGAATAAAAAAATCAAAGTTCCGCCTAGCATTTATTAAAGTCCTTAATTGTTCGGGGAAAAAACGAATTCCCATACCTATCCGTTCGGCAAAATATCTCTCTTAATTTATCGATTCTATCGGACCTGGAAATATAATGTGGTTCTAATATGATGTTCTCCGTGTCGCTCTGAAGGATATCCATTCTCAATTGCTCAAGCAATCTAAGCCTAGCGCGTAGCCTCCGAGTCTCTAGCGGCTCCCACCCTAAATCTTTCAAAATCTGTGTGACGCTTTCTGTACGGCCGTAGCAGTTTTTCACGAATCGCGCAGCTTTTCTTTGTATTTTATTAAGTTCATGGACTAGGTCTTTCTCCGCCGGATCCCATATGCTCGCTGCATACGCTCGCTACATCAAGGCATCAAGTAGTGCTAAGCAATTAGACGTCCAAGGCGGACGAGCACTGAGGTAGATGACCGAATAGATATCCCTTTGCCCATTGTCACTCATGGAACTTCTTGTAGGTAACTTAAAGAACTCTATCTAACACGCGCACGACGCTACAGACGGTGACCCAGTCGGAAATGCAAACATTCGTGAGCGTGTGACTGCTTTGACGTGTAAAGGCCGTTTTACACGATGAATGATCGTGCGCAAGGTCATTCGAATGAAATTCATTCGCATTATCGCTTGAAACGTCTGCTTTACACGGTGAATGAATTCGGCGAATTTTCGGCGCAGAAACGATGCGCAGAGGTGCGACTATCGACAGTACATATCAAATCGCGCAGCATTTCCGACCAGCTGCTTTGTTTACTAGCGTCTGTGTCTGTTGGTCGAAGTTTGTGTTGTGGCGAAGCTTCCTCCAGCTTCTTTGAAATGCTGCCGCGAAAATATTCCATCTTTGAAAGACAACTAGTTTCTTGACTTTGGCGATAACTTTCTATTTTAAAGCATTTTCATTTCCCTATAAATATAATTAATTATCATCGGACGTGACGGAAAGCCAATATTTTCATTTAAGAGTGACAACTAAAAGTGGTTGTTTAACCCCTGATTTTCCTGAAGATAGGCAACATAACAGCCAGCTTCACGCAGCCAAAATTAACTCCCCAAAATCTGCCCTCCGAGAAAACAAGATTCAACAAATAATTTCACCTTGTACTCCAAGATTAGGTGTTTGCTTAACATTTCATACTTCTAAAATTGCAAATTAAACAAAATATCGATGCAATCTAGAAGAAAAACGACGTTTTCATTCATTAAAAATCTCATATGGTTTTACCGAATGACCCACCCTAGAGAATTGATGTGTGTGAATTTGCGTTCTCTCAAAGCACATATTAATCATTTGAGTGATCATTTGGATTAATGTGCTTCCAAATTTGTTATATATGATCTTAAAATTCCGAGGTGGTGGCAGTGGACAAGATGGACGCCGCGCGCAAATTTCATTCAAGGAAGCATTCAAGCAAATTAGAACATGCTCTAATTTCATTCGCATGATCACGCGAATGACCTTGCGCACGATTATTCATCGTGTAAAACGGCCTTAACGGTGGCAAGTTGGGTTTGACGGCGTGCTTTGGCGTGTGACGTTGAAATGGATGACGTTCATACTGCATTGGCGATAGCAGAGAGAATTATCTTCTTCTTGCAGTTATCAATCCTTGGATTGGTTTGAATAAAGATCTCCATTCCCATCTTTCATGAGCATTCCTTTTCTCTTCTTCGCAGGATGTTGCCCCGGGCATCCTTCCTCACTTGCGCCAGATATTGTATCCCTTGTACTCCCTCCCTCTGTACTGTACCCCCTCCACCATTCCCTCTTACACACACTTTACTAGTCTCTTGTGTCTCAGTATGTGCCCCACCAATTCTGCTCTTCTCGTCACAATACTCTTCCACAGTTCATTCACCTTCTCTCTCGCTCTCTTGAACACCTCTTCATTTTTAGCTCTGTCCATCCAACTGATTCCCAGCATTCGTCGATAACACCACACTTCTAAAGCATCCAGTCTTCTTCTTCCTTCCTTTGCAATGGCCCAGGTTTCACATCCGTATAGAGCAGCCTCTCCGTACGAAAACTTTCTTCGATTGTTTTCTTATGTCTATGCCGATGTTACTGAATTAGAGCGCGTGCAAAGGAGATCTGCTAGGTTTGTTAAAGGCCGTTATGATAATTGTATAAGTGTTACGAGCTTAATAGAAGAACTCGGATGGGAATTACTATCAGAACGCAGGTTAAAATTTAGGTTAAACCTTTTAAGTAAATTCGAAACAGAGTTGTTCACATATGACGTTAGATATATATTGAGAACCCCTGCGTATTATGCTAGGTTTGATCATATTAACAAGATTAGAGAGATAGATTGTCGTACCGATAGATTTAAAAGGTCATTTTTTCCTCGTACTATAAGAGAGAACAATAGGCAGCGTAGCAAAGGGATAGGTAGGTGAAATATAGTTAGAGTAGTCTGTAGTGCATGATGCATGCAATAACAACCAATAATCCATTTCATATTATGTAGATACTAACCATCTAGCTCCATGTGACCATATTATCTAGCATATCTCCATTAAATATCCTAGTTGCATGTCAACAGTGCATGTTTGGTGATCTTCACCCCCTGCCACACACCCTCGTGGTGGCTCGCAGGGTATCACGTAGATGTAGATGTAGATGTACTTGCTGTAAAAAGTTTTTTCTTCTTGTTGAAAGCTCTTTTAGCCATGGATATTCTAACTTCTCTTTTGCTTTTTGCGTCACTTGTTATTATTGCGCCCAGGTTATTGAATTCCACGACCATTTGTATGCTTTGGCCTTTGTAACTCTGGTGGTTTTATGCTCGGTTCCATGGAACGTCACACACAAACAAGAGTATGCTGGGCGCAGAAACACTCCTTTTTCGCACGCACCCGCCTCACCCCGACCAGAATAAGTTCGCCCACGTCAGCAACCACAAGCCCTTTCAACCCTCCTGTTCTGTCCCCAGAAACCACCACCCCTTCCCCGCCTTCCTCCCTTCGCATTGACGCTCAGGGTTCCAGTTGAAAAATAAAACCAAGACGACGCAACCCCCTATGCAAAAAAAAGAACGCGTTAATGCCTACCAACGCCGAATCCCCGATGTATGGCGAGCGAGCACCACGCGAGAGAGACGGAGGAGAAAGTGCTGAGAAATTTTGAGAAAGGGGTGAAAAGGGAGTGAAAGGGGTTGTTGTCGGGAATGGGGATGAATGGGGGTGTGTTCAAAATGTGGCGGATGATGGTAACGAGAGGGAGAGAGGGCGAAGAATTGAAAGTCGAAAAATCTCGGGAGTTTGGCGGGCGGCGTAGAAGCGTATTGAGGGGATTGAACGAGGGAAACCCCGGAGATATAAATATCCCGGGACAAAACGCCTCGCTGAAAATCATGACGAGGCGGAAGGGTGTAAAAGGCATTCGGGGTAAACTATACAGGGAGTGGGGTAGGGATGAGGAGTCCGAAGCAACGAACCATACCTACGCGGGACGGCATAACTCAAACCTCTCATCGTATTGACATGACTAAAAAAGGAGATGTCTCATCAGCCTTTGCTAAACATTTAATCGAAGAGGACCATTTAAGTGACTTTTCGCCGGAAGTGCTACATGTTGAGAAGAAAGGAGCCAAATTGGACTACTTAGAACATTTCGAAATTTTAAGTGCTGCCAAGAACATAAGTGAGAATCTCCTAAATGAATGTGTTTTTCCCTCCCACTCTCCCCTATTATCCATACCTTTCCCCCCACCACCTCCCACTGACCCTGACGCACGTCTCTGACGTCAATCAACCACTTCTTCCCCCATCCCCCCTCCCCAGATCTATACATTAAGTCGCATGCCATGTATATGTACCTTGAAAATGATTACAAGGCAGTCGAAACCTGGGTCGGAAATTAAAGTTTCAAGTGTGGAAAATACTAAGAGTTCTCTCTTTTAGTCATGTCAGTAGATACATTCCACAAAGTTAAGCCTTCAACCATTAAGTTTACTCTCATCGTATCGTTAGTTTTGGCATCTACCGAGGTCTACAACTTCTACAACAGTTCGTATAAAACTCAACTTAAAAACAATTTTTTTCATTTGTTACGTTTGAAACATGTTTAGTTTACGTTCTCAAAATATCTTTTCTCTACGAGAAATATTAAGAGAATGGCAATAGCATACATCTACATTTACACAATACCCTGCGAGCCGCCGCATGGGCGTGTGGCAGGGGGTGTTAGGTCACCAGCTGTGTAAAGATGTAAACTTTTGGGAAATGAAATGGCGGCGTGTATTATAGGAATGCATTTGTGGAACTCAATGTTTATTGTGGTCACTTATCGTGCGCGGAAAGAAAAAGTTTTTGTACCTATCTGTTCGGCAGTGTATCTCTCTTATTTTGTCGCATCTGTCAGACCTAGAGGTGTAGTGAGTAGTCATGATAATATTCTCTGTCGTACAACAGAGAAATGCTAATTATAATATTAAAATAAAAGTATTCTATGTCGCTCTGAAAAATATCAGTTCTGAATTTATCAAGCAACCTAAGCCTAGCATGTAGCCTCCGAGTCTCTAGGGGCTCCCACCTTAATCCTTCTAAAAGTTGTGAGACACTATATGTACGCTCGTAGCAGTTTTTTTACGAAGCGCGCGGCTATCCTTTGTATTTTATTAAATTTTTATAGTTAAATCTTTATGACCAAGGACCGAAATGCTCGCGGCGTATTCGAGGTGTGTTCTAACCAAAGCGAAGTAGCATCTCTCTTTGACTTTTTCATCCTAGGACCTTCCTATCATACGTTTAACAAGACCTAGTTTTTTTAATGCTTTGCCGCATATGTTTTGCATGTGCCACGTAAAGTCGGGCCATCGGATTTTGAGCAGTAACACTCAAATTAAAATCAGTTTTTTTCCTTTGTTGCGTTAGAAACATGTTTAGCTAACTTATGTCAAAATCTCTCATATTTACTATAATTATTAAGAGAATGGCGGTGATATAAAGTCTGGATTGGATTTCGAGCGTCGAAAACTGGGCCTTTATTCCAAAAAACCTTAAAAATGCAGATAAGGAAAGGAAAACGTTTCTACATGTATCAATTAACGTATAAATGATCATTCTGTCAGGTGCATTTTATTTTGTTATAATCGGATGACCCAAATTGAAGAGACAGCTTTCTAAATTTGACGAACTCGAATTTTTAACGGACAGGTGTTGAGGTGTTGAAGGGCGTTGACACGGGGATGTTGGGGTGTGTTTAATGTGGTTCCACCGAGAAAGGAAATAAATGCCATTTTATTCATTATCTGGTGGATAACAGAAAAGTTTATCCTCAATTACACGTGATCTCCAAAATATTAAAAATCCGTGCTATTTTTCTGGCAAAATGAACTTGAAATAACATGATGTTCAACGGGAGGACACTTGGAAACATGATTTAGTTTTTTCCTGGCGTGTGATACTGAGGAAGTTTTCTCGGGTTTCCCACCTGGTCATGTAGTTGTTGGCTTTTGTTGCCAGGCTACAGTTTGATGACGTAGTACCCTCTCCATATAACTCAATGGGCCAGGGCCATCTTTGGTCTCGATGTGCTCTGTCGCAAAATCGAAGACTACAGGGGGGTTGTGTTTGAATCGTTCGATACAACCCCGATCCCGTTAACTAAGGAGTCAAAGTGGTGCAACTGGGAACGGTTTGGGATTGTTTTTGTGATATGTTGTTCATTGCGTCTCTAATCGCGATATCTACATCTACGTGTTACCCTGCGAGCCACCACGAGGGTGTGTGGCAGGGGGTGAAGATTACCAAACATGCACTATTGACATGCAAGTAGGATATTTAAAGGAGATATGCTAGATAATAGGGTCACATGGAGCTAGACGGTTAGTATCTACATAATAAGGAAGGGATTATTGGTTGTTATTACATGCATCATGCACTACAGACTACTCTAACTATATTTCACCTACCTATCCCTTTGCTACGCTGCCTATTGTTCTCTCTTATAGTACGCGAGAAAAATGACATGGTAAATCTATCGGTGCGACAATCTATCTCTCTAATCTTGTTAATATGATCAAACCTAGCATAATACGCAGTGGTTCTCAATATATATCTAACGTCATCTTTGAACAACTCTGTTTCGAATTTACTTAAAAGGTTTAACCTAAATTTTAACCTGCGTTCTGATAGTAATTCCCATCCTAGTTCTTCTATTAAGCTCGTAACACTTATACAATTATCATAACGGCCTTTAACAAACCTAGCAGATCTCCTTTGCACGCGCTCTAATTCTTTAATCATACCCTTATACAACTCCCTTCACAATATTCCCTCGAGAAAAACTCGATCGGCAAGTCTGCCTGTGGTTTTTACGATTGGTTAACATACTACACCGATATATATTTCGTGATTGTCCCACTTGACTCCTCAGTCACGTGACCGGAATTGTCTCGAATGGTTCCAACTCAGACCCCATGTTTCCGAATGTGAGCGTCGACCAAACTGAAATCGCTTCGCTGCTTCTGTGTGAATCCTATTGATGTGACAAATTACCTGACATTACAGTCGTGAGCACGGAACAGACGAAGACGTCTTTCAGGTCTCTGCAAGCGTCTTGCGAGCGGCATTCTCTTTCGCATCGCATCCCGGAAAGCGCCTCTTTAATTTAATATTTATAATATTATGTTTGTTTATTGCTCCAAAGATGAAATACAGAAAGAAAGTACAAAGAATACAATATTAAGATATTTAACCGAGCTTTAGGTAACCTGTAAGGCGAACCTGTGTTTAGGTTACCATCGATTTGAAACACGATCATACATTGGTACATATAGAACAAGAAAAACAATATATATTTACCAACGTTTCAAAGGAATTACTTTTAACAAGTATGTTTACAAAAATGAATAATTTTATTTATTAAAATATAGCTTCGATTTTTTCATAGGTAAATAGCCAGCTTTTAACTTCTTTTAAAAAAGAAGCAAGATTAGTTGCACATTTGTACTCAGAAGAATTTCTCTATCATTATACCTTGTGAGAGCAGGAATAAACAATATGGTTGTTATATCGGTTGTCAGGCTACAGTCTCATGATCGTAGTGCCATCTCTGTTTACCTCAATGATACTAATTAGTGCTGATGAAACATGGATTCGTTGAATAGTTGGCATTTTTTTTCCATAATTTCAGTTTTCAATGGCTGACGTATTCCATCATTGAAAGTAGGATTTTTTAAAACCATTTGAGAAAGGTCAAATTTAGTGTTTGTTCCGACTCGCGCAGTCGCGGGGTTTACCTCCTTTAAAGGGTTTGGGGAAAACACTTTTTCAATCCTTTCCCATTAAGCGACCGCGCATATATTTGAAAGGTCACGTCACGCGTGGACGATTTTCAATACATCTCCCGCTCATATATGACAAGCATGAGGTGAAAATAGAATTGAAATGTTCTCGGCGCAAAATCGATACCGCAGGCATTTTCCAGCTTATTTGTTTACATGGGGATTTGTCTACATACAGCATTCATTCCTTCGTTGGTCTTTCAATCCTATGATTGTTTGTCTGCAGCCCTCCACCCTTCCCTAACTAATGCTAGTTCTCATACCTCCCGGTATCTCTTCCTATGTACTTTCCTCATTATTTGACCCAAAAAGTAATTCCTGGGTCTTCCTCTCGGGACGTTTCCCTCTCTTTCTCCTTCATTTATGTTCTTCACAAACCCATGGTGCCTCAGGGTGTGTCCAATCCATCTTTTTCTTCTTTTCTATATTGTGTTCCGTATGGTCCTTTTCTCTTCTACTCCTGTGTACCTTTCATTATTTCTTATTTTGTCCGTCTGTTTGATCTTCAGCGTCTTCCTCCAGTATCAGGCTACGAAGACTTCTCGAGTGTTCTGGTGTCGTGCTTTTCCAATGGTCCATGCTTCTGATCTGTGGAGTACCACACCCCACACAAATATATCATCACACAATTTATTATATTTTGCAGTCCAATCTTCTTTGCACTCAACAGTCACCTTTTAACCATGGACGCTTTCTGATCTTGAAATTGCGTTGTGTTTCTTCCATCTCATGTGATGTTACTTCCGATTTAGACGAAGGAATCCATTTGCTTTAATATATCTCCTCCCAGTGTGACTTCTATACTCAGATCTTTCCTTCTGCATGATAGGAATGAATGCTACACACTCAATTAAAGCCAATTTACTGCAGCACTGCATAACAACTTAAAAAATATGTACAATGGTATTCAAACATAAATGAGAGGCTTAACAATATGGAAAAATATGAGAGACTCTTGAAAATTTGTGATAAAATATTACCTACCAAATAAAATGAAAAATAATATTCAGGACCTGAAGATGACGCGAAGTGTCGAAACCCGGGTCATACTAAAAAGCCTCAATGGGAGCTTACAAAGTCATTTTCTTCTTATTCTTAGTGGAATCTGTCTTCTGACAGGTTTCATCTTGATGTCTTCCATCGCAGCCGGTCCTGAGCGTCTTCTTTCTTGCCTGTAACTTCGGCCATTTTTTATGTCGTCGAGCTTTCCTATTCCTCCTCTTCCCTTTCCTCGCTTTCCTTCAATTTCTCCTTCAATAATTCTTCTGGAAAGACAATTTTGGCATAATATATGTCCCATTCAAGCTGTCTTCTTCTTTTGATTTCCCTCAGCAATTTTCTTTCTTCTCCTATTGTCATTTGTACTTCCTCATTTCTCATTCTATCCGTCCACTTCACCTTCAGCATTTTTCCCCACAACCACATTTCGAAACTTTCCAAGTGCTTTTCTTCTTTCTTTTTGACCGTCCATGTTTCGCTGCCGTAAGTCACCACACTCCATATAAAACGTTTAGCAAATCTCTTTCTCAGTTCTATTGGAATGCTAAATGTTTTCAGAAGTTCTTTCATCTTCTCAAATGCTTTTTTACCCATAGCTAACCTCTGTCTTACTTATCGGATACAGCTTCGATTCTCAGTCACTAAACTTCCCAAGTGCTGAAATGATTTCACTTGCTCATCAATTTTTCCTTCTGCGGATATATTAATGATTGCTTCATTCTTACTTACTCTCAACTCTTTAGTCTTTCCGACATTTACCTTCATTCCATATTTCTTCCCCACTTTTGCAATATTGTCCATCATCTTATTAGGTCCATAATTGATAACTTCCACGAAGTAAAGCCTGCAACCATTTCCATAGTAAATATTGCGTGATAGATGAGAAAGAGAGCGTAAAGGGTAAAAGTGTTGGAGCAATAACGGAAACGGGTCAATGGGATCGGAATTGAATTGATCAGGGTGAAGAGAAGGGGAGAGGAGGGATCGTTTGATCAGGGATCATCTGTGAGTGGGGGTGTGGAATAGAGACTGCTAGCGAATGGGTCTACTTGGAACTCAAAAAAACTGAGTCTTGGGATAAGCTCAGGATAGTCAGCAGTCGAGTTGAGAATGCTGTTTTTGAGCGTCACTTTTGAGTGTTATTTTTTGGAAGATCAGGAAAATATCCACTGAAGATGAAGGCCTAGTTTCGTGACGAAACCCCTGTTGCAATGGAACGCATAACCTGGTTAAAACATAGATATTTTTCTAAATATGTATACATACATACCAATCACGCCGTTTCCTTCCGGGGTAGGCACAGTCTCAAAGTTTCACTCATAAATACATATTTGTACACCTAACTCTGCTTCAATAATTTCCTCCATACTGACCTATCCCTGCAAACCTCTTTTGCCCCATTTACCCCCATACACTGCTTTATACTCACCCTCCCGATTTTAAGACTCCTAGTATTCCTCCTCCTAAGAATTTCCTCAACCACATTCAACCACAACTTTCTCGGCCTACCTCTACCTCTCGCACCATTCATTTCACTCTTATATATCTGTTTCGTTATTCGACTTTCATCCATTCTCTCAACATGGCCAAACCAACGAAGCACACTCCTTTCATATACGTCCATTACCGGAGCATCTAACCCTCATTCATTTATTACCCACTCATTCCTGACCCTATCCATCCTACTTTTGCCGCAAACACTCCTCAGATAACTCATACCCACGGCGTTTAGTCTACTCTTATGTCTATCCTAACACATCCATGGTTCACTACACTATAGATATGGATTTTTAAATATTTCCTCAATGTGAAAATGGATGATGCTCACGACACTTTAAACCGTAATTCTAATCTATAATGCGCAACAAGAACTCAAGCTTATCATCAAGTTACGGTACAGGATACATCAACTCTCGGTTAACGCTGACCAGAAATTTAAAACCGGCTGCTCTGCTTTTTTTGTCAAGGGTTCATTGCCATATAATGCCACACTTCCTATTTAAATGTATATTGTAGAAGTGGTGGCTCACATAATAGGGAGCGTAAAATCGTGTTGAATATATTTTTTTAAATCCTCAACTTGTGCCGTTGGAAGAGATACGCGGGTATCGTGGCGGTGTGACATTTCAAAAAGGACATGACGCTCAGGCAGTGTGACTGAAGAAAGAGGACACGGCCTAACAAACTACCAAATGTCACGCATACGACTCTATCTCCCCATCCCTTCTCATCGTATCATCTACATTTTTATTCTCTCTCTCTCGCATTTCTTCCTGTTTTTCGTAAGTTGATAGTACAATGAAGATTTTGTTTTGTGTATTCCAAGAGCTGATTGGTGTGTTTTTGGACGGTGCTTATCCTAACGTGCTAATTTCTGGCGTATTGCTCCGTTTTCACTCTCATGGATGGCCCAGCTTTAGATCCCTCTTCAATTCTTCATATCGTCTCCCTCTTCTTATTTCGTTTTATCCTCTTTCTTGCTTCCTCAGTGTTCTCCCCTCCATTACCCTCTTCAACATTCCCTCTTCTCTCAATACTCCCTCCATTAATCTCTTCTTCCTCCTCCCAATCTCCGTCACTAGCTTTCTCTTCTCTCTAACGATATCCAATACTTCCTCGTTCGTCCTTCTCGCCACCAGCTCAACCTCTCCATCCTTCTCCACACCCGATTGTCAAACGTCTCAAGTCTACTTGAACATTCTCCCTTCGCGATGACCAAGTTAACAACCCCTACAGCGCCACGTTCCGTACGTATAAATTTCACCAGCCTTTTCTTCAAATTTCTATCCCCCATCATCAATTCTCTCCTCTTCGAAATTGCTAACACAGAGTCCGTCCAATATAATTTTTAAAATTTTCGTTCGAGCATTCTAACTAGCGATTGTTAGTTTTTTTGGACAGTTTTTACCCTAATGACATATCGTTCCGTTTAAGCTCCTACTGATGACTCACCATTATATCCCTCCTGATTTCCTCATATTGTCTCCCTCTCTTTATTTCGTCCGGATTACCTATCCTCTTCCTTCTCCTTCCCCACTGTTCTTCCCCGTATTACCCTATTCAACAATCCCTCTATTTTCAATGCGTCCTCCATCCCTCTCTTCTGTCTTCTTGAATCAGCGGCACTAGTTTCATCTCCTCTTCAACCTTGTCCAATACATCCTCATTCGTCCTTCTCGCCACCCAGTTCACCCTCTCCGCAAACACACATCTCGAGCGCCATATCCAACCCATACAGCTCCATATTGGTTTCCTCCTGCCTTTTCTTGATGCCTCCACTCAGACCTCCCCCTCATCAATTCCATCCTCTTTGATTGGATTGAATTGGATATTTGGGGAGGCGACCGACAGCTGTACAGGAACGTGTACTTCTCTCGAATTTCGTAGATGATTATTTCATCAATAGAACCTACACTTCGCCGGCCAGCCATTCTACGTGTTCCACGCGTCGAAAGTTGAAAATATTTCAACTCGGGCGACGCGAATCTACGCGAAAATACGCGAATTCACGCGAAGAAATCCGGGCTTCTGATTGGCTGAGGATCTCGCTTTCGCGTCTCTCCTTCTGGAACGCGTTCATGAAAACGTACCTTTACGCTTTGTCTAGGCGAGGGGTTGGCAAAATCATTAGTCAACAGATCCGTACATCAACAGTACAATGATTGAAATTTCATTTGGGAGCCGAGGTTTTTAAACTTAAACCATATAGCTAGGTACGATGTTACTATCATAATCAGGTAAATCCTAAGCATACCTATGCTAAAAACGACCTCAATCTGATTGAGGTACGTACGCTGAGGTCGACCCCTCCCAACTTTCCCATCCACACTCGTCCTGTGTACTTGTTTCGTCCATCTCCTTAATTTCATCCTCTCTAAATAGATTGGATATTTGGGGAGGCGACCGAAACCTAAGGTCATTTTCGCCATAGGGGACAGGTAAGGGAGGAAGGGTGGGGAGTAACCCGGCGTAAGCATTAGCATGCTCCTAACGAAAGGCGCCAATGGGACCACGGTTTAACGTCTCATCCGACAGACGGAGTACTGTCCTTGAAGTGTCCTTTTCGATATTGAAACTTAATTATATTATTCTTTCTCATATTTAGAATTTCCTAGGTATCAGAAGGTTTTTATAAGAGGGGGGAATTTATGAGAGGGGGGGGGGGGTCGGAGTAAAGACGTAATGAAAAGGTTGGTGAAAACTCTGATATGGAGCGAGGTGCTGAATGGGTCGGACACTTGGTCATTTCTAAGAGATGATGCACGTAGACTTGAGTCGATTGAGATGTGGATGTGGAGAAGGATGTAGAGGGTGAGCTGGGTGGCGCGACAACCTCCATACTGTCGTGAATCATAGCAAACTCCTACTGTTAACCTTGTTTACCAAATTTCTTTGTGAACGAACTCAAAATTTGGCGTTTAATGTACATTGTAAAAATGTTAAATTTGAAGATGATTATAACCTTCCCTCAGTTCGTAGAAAAAAATCACGATCTCAAATCAAGTCGAGATGACAATAGAAGCTGAAGTCAGTATAATTTTGGTTTTCGTTACGAGGCAAAAGCTTAGATTGGATTGGGTTTTTGGGGCGGCGACCGACAGCTAAGGTCATATGCGACATAGGTGACAGGTAAGGGAGGAAGGGTGGATAGAAACCCGGCGTCGACATTAGCCTGCTCTTAACGAAAGGCGCCAAGGGGTCCACGGTTTAACGTCTCATCCGACAGACGGAGTACTGTACTTGAAGTGTCCTTCACAAGACACTCAAGTAGTGATCGGGTTCCTGTGAAAAACATCCGCCTCTGCAGAGATTTGAACCCTGGCCGCCCGTGCGAGTACTCTAGCCACCACACCAACCCGATCCCCTCCATACTCTTTGAAAATGCTTCTTTAGCCGTGGCGATTCTACGTATTATGTCCCTACCATTAAAGCCATTCTCCTTCAAAATGCTGTCCAGATACTTATATTTCTCTAATTGATCAGCAATGAGGATTGATGGAAAAAGAACAAACTTTGCGAATTTCTCTTGTAAGTTCTTTATTTACGACACGGGTTTCGACAGTTTATGCCTTCGAAGTTTTTATCGCTTGCATCGAAGCAAATGCTTGGCAAATCCTAGTTTATATATGCTGTGCTGCATATATATTGTATGTGTGTTTTCCATGATACATCTGAAGTTGAGGGAGATTCCGAGGTATTTGACATTTTCTGAAGAGTCCATGCATATGGAAAGCCATCATTAAGATTGGGTCACTTTATTTCAGTTCATGTATATTTATCGAATTGTCTGATACGGGTGATGAGTTGGTCTCTTGACTCTGGGACGACAATATACTAATGTCGCAGTCGTTTTTGTTGTATCCACTGGAAAGATTCCTTGGAAAGATTCATCTATCTTCTTGAACATATTTCGGTTACCTGTGAGTGATAACTGCCTTTCTCTCGGGGAAGCATTGGTTAACGTGCATACGAACCATTAAACTTCAGCAAATAATAAATCGTTGGTCTAATATTGGGGATGGGAATTTGTAGTGCGCCCGTATTCGAAAAATGTAATGGAAAAAATATTGGCAGCGGTGGGATTCGAACCCACGCCTCCGAAGAGACTGGTGCCTTAAACCAGCGCCTTAGACCGCTCGGCCACGCTACCGATGTGATGAGGGGTGAGATTTTTAAAAAGATTTATTTCTTTAAAGATTTATTTTTGCAAATGTTTTCCATATTTTCATAAAAAAATATTTCAAATGGCATGCGAAAGAATATGTATTCTATAGCCATATGCTACGTGCATCCACTGAATCTATAACACTATTCATGCTGAAATAGTGATGCTGACTGTGACACTACTTGAGTGTCTTGTGAAGGACATATATAATGCTGATTTCAACTCCCCCTCCCCCCCCCAGCATCGGCTGGGGTGAGGGGGAGTTGAAATCAGCATTATAAGTTGGGTTGAGAAGGATGAAGAGGCTAGATCCCGTTAGGGTGAAGAGAAGTCCCCGCTAGAGTGAATTATTTATTTACGGAGTATCTTGTCGTTACATCAGGTGTACAAGTAGGGTGTGCTGCTTTGCAGGCGCGCGTGTACACTCTTATATTAACCTTTAGAGTGCGGCATGACGTAATATCACGTCATGGTTGTCTTTACGCTGGTACTGATGACGTGATATGACGTCAAGGGTACCGTGAGTGTTCCAGCTGGGGAACTTTCACTAGGCCCCCTAGTGGTATTTTAGATTATTTAATGATTATAATTATTTTCCTAATTCTCATGCAATACGATGCAATAATGCACATTTAATGTAATTTATACAAATTTATTTAATTCACGAATGTCTATGGGACTCAAACAGCTGTATACATACATACCAATCACGCTTTCCCTTCCGGGGTAGGAAAATTCAAAAAGTTTCACTCTTAAATACATACTTGTACACCTAACTCTGCTTCAATAATTTCCTCCATACTGGCCTATCCTTGCAAACCTCTTTTGCCTCATTTACCCCCATACACTGCTTCATACACGCCCTCCTGTTTTTAAGACTCCTGATATTCCTCCTCCTAAGAATTTCCTCAACCACATTCAACCACAATATTCTCGGCCTACGTCTATCCCTTGCACCATTCATTTCACTCTTATGTCTGTTTCGTTATTCGAGTCTCATCCATTCTCTCAATATGGCCAAACCAACGAAGCACACTCCTTACATGCATGTCCATTACTGGAGTATCTAGCCCACATTAACTTATTACCAACTCATTCGTGACCCTATCCATCCTACTTTTGCCGTAAACACTCCTCAGATAACTCATACTCACGGCGTTACAAACACCATTATTCTCTAATTTAGGTGATTTTCGTAATTCACATATTCATTTTTTACTTCCGTCATTCATTTGTTTGGAAAAGGCCGGAAGCAACGTATGAGCAGAACGATGCCCTGCGAGGGACGATACGATTCGAGACATCGCTACACGCATTACTTCCGTAGAACTTCAACTTCCAAGTGTAATCCCGCCTTAACCACTTATTCCTCGTTTAGACAACCTTCTTACGGATAAGTGCGTGCGAGATTTGAGTGAACGGTGCACCTCGTCAGCCCTCTCCCGAGCATTTCGACGAACAAGGAAAGAGCCAGCGAAGGAAATAAAGAATACCATATTCCTGTGGCGTTTTTAGGCTTTCGGAACTCTTCTTCAAGCAAATGACATATTTTATGCTCTCTCACTAGCGTGACATCGTCTGCTACATTTTCCAGATTGTCTTTTTGTTTACTATTTTTATTCAAATAACAAAATAAAAAGTCCCCAATGGCCGAAATAATTGGTACCACTCGTCAATGGATCAACCAATGCTGTGCTGGTTTGCGGGAATGGAAATTCCCCAGCGGAGGCCAACCACAACCTCTCAACCAGAATACCCTCCTGTGGTGGTTTACGGGAATGTTACTTCCTTGCCAGTGACTACCAGAGACACACACGCATTAAACCCAATTGGAATCCTTTGCAAGTGCTAATGGGACCCCGCTAAGGATGTCAAGGTTTTATCGTATGATCCTTCACAGGGCAAATGGGACCCCACAAAGGATGCCTGGTTATGGACTCAATCACACTCACCAGCACTAAAAATCACTGAAACAAAAATAAAAATCACATACACAAACAAGCGGTCCGAACATCTGGGAGAAACTCACTCAAAAGGAGCGTAGTCAAAAAACACACATAGGAACCGACGAGGGTGAGAGTCGCATTCGCGTATTTCGGCCACAAAGTAGCCCTCTTCAGCGAGCTGAAGGGAAAGCTCTTGCAACACGAGGTTATGATTAAGTAAGGTCTCTGCTGTGGAATTTCCATTCCCGCAAACCAACACAGCAATTCTTGTGTTTATTTGTCAAGTGGTGCCATTTTTTACGGCCATTGGAGACTATTTTGTTATCTTAAGAGGCCGTAGAGCTCAATTGTCCTTGATTTACTATCTTTATTCATAATTTCAGGTTTCCGCTCGTGACACCAGATCTACCTCTGTAAATTGACAGAATTATGAATTATGTATCACCGCAGAATAAACGTGTTTTCTCATTACGAATTCAGCTTACCGTCTTATGGAGCATCGTACGTACACAATTAGACTGCACGTGGCATGATAAAGAGTTCCTCGGGTCTCCTTAAGTGGAACATGTACTTAAGTGGTGAAAGGGTGTCTACAATGTGTACTTAAGTGAAAGGTGAATATAAATGTACTCTGAAGCGGTCAGTGTACACGCGGAATAGGCGTCAAACTCTATTATCATTATTATTGGTCATGATGCGTGAAATCGTGGTATCTATCAGTTCGCAAGTGTACCTCTCTTATTTTGTGGTTTCCATAAGTTCTAGAGATTAAATCACTTTATCTCTTTGATTATATCAGTTCTATAGATATTTTTGGGTGATGTAAAGAAGTAAGTTATTGTTGTTTCCTTTACGTAAATGTATTTGACAACCTCAGGCGTAACTATGTCGAAATATTCAACTTTTGGAAAGAGAAATGGACTTAGGGCACTCCATTTTCCCGTTATTGTTCTCGTTTCTCGCGACAAATGTTTTGCTGTCGACGTTAATTGAAGTTTTGTTGCGCATGATAATTATGTTTTGCAACAGTATCTTGGTCGAGGGAAGAAAATCAGTGGACTAAGCAGTGCTTTCAGAAATCCTTTCACTTCGATGATACTTGAATGCTACGGTGGCTTGAGCAATAATAGATTCAGAGACGTTGACGAAGTTAGTACGAAATAACTGTCACCTTTACAAAAAAAGCTGCCATTTTGATATTTCTATATTTCAACGCGCTATTACATTTCGACACGTCATCGAAAATTAGCTGTTTCGGGGGAGCTGTCTTCAGTTCTCACGCTATCAATCTTATGTAAGGTCGATTTTGTTGGTGGGTCGCTGTGATTCAGTAGAAATTTCGCACTCCGGTTCTCTTCCGGAGAGAAAATGTGCCACGTTACGCCGGGTTAAGTGGCTGTGAACCAGCCTTCTCGCTGATGACGATTATTATAATTATTACCTGGATAAATTTTTTCGGGATAAACTCGTAGGATTGTAGGTAGGTAATGCAGTGATTGAGGTTCCTAGTTTATATGGGAAGGAATATAGAATGGTTATTTAATAGGTAGCGTAGATATGGTTTCATAATTCGGATTGCGATACCAGTTATAACAATGATAATCAAACGATATCGTACTGTCTACCAAATTTATTTCAAACTCTTACAACACGTGTTTCAACTGTCTAGCAGTCATCATCAGGCAAGACTGCCTGCTAGTCTTGCCTGATGATGATTGCTAGACAGTTGAAACACGTGTTGTAAAAGTTTGAAATAAATTTGGTAGACAGTACGATATCGTTTGAGTATCATTGTTTAATATGCTGTTCTACAACATCTCGCCGGAGAAATTGAAGTTTACTAGTTATAACGTTGTCAAACCAAACTGTGGCTATGGTGGGTGTGAGAAAAAGTAACCCAAGGGAGGAGGAGGGAGGCGTAAATTTCATTTGATACAAATTACACGTTTTAGTTGGTGTAACTAACATAAGGAAAGGAGCGTAAACCAAGTTGCTTTGCTTGGGTTACACATCTCATTTTGACGTCGCCCTACCGACGTTCGGAAATTGAAGTAAAGAGAAAGCAGTCGCGAGTAGACGGTGGAGGGCGTAAATTTTCACCTGAATCACCTTAACGTAGTCATCACGTCGCCAAGGTAATGAGCAGGGTTACTTGAAATACTTAACCGGGGAATGCTTGACTTGTAATGCGTAACTCGGGTTACGCTACTCGTCTTTACGTCGTCTTGTCATTGTGCGGAAACGGATGAAGAGCGGAAGAACTTGCGATATGATGGCAGAGGGCGTAAATTTTTACCCGAAACAGGTAACGTAGTCATCACATCGCATGATTAATGAGCCGGGCTACTCGAAATACGTGAACGCGTGACTTATATTGCGTAACTCGAGTTGCGCCACTCGTTTTTACGTGATCCCACCGACTTAATCCGAGCTTAACCCATATTTTCCTCAGCTCGACCCCTCAAGCAGAAATCAAACGTGTGTTGTGTCGGAGAGCGGAGATGACAAGAGGACGGGGAATACTCGAGGGATGAATGTGTCAAGGGGTGGAAGAAGGAGTTCTCCATTGAGGGTGGCAAAGTATCTTCCCATCCCCCCGCCCTCTTCCAAATCTCCGTCTCTCCCCAAGTGGAGGAGGAAGAAGAGGCGGAGGAGAAGTTTGCGACGCCCGCGGAGGAAGCGGTAAGAGGAGGAGGCGACGCGACCGCCGCTCGGGTCGTCGACGGCGAACGGGGAAGCTGCGGAGGAGTGAGGTAGGGAATGCACGCGCGCGGAAGCCTTGTGCGCGAGGGGAACAGAAGTGTGCGGAACCCCGGGGTAGGCGGAGGGGGTTGGTTAAGTCGGGTCAGACCGTGTGTGTCCGAATCAACGGGGGTGTGTGAGGGTATCGGGTTTTTCAAAGTAGACAGGGGGTTGGGGAAAGGAGGGCGAAGGAGGGGAGGGGACGCAGGGGTGGCTCGGCACCGCAGAGGCAGGACGCGCCTCTCGCTCGAAAGAGGGCGTTTGTATCGATCAGCTGTGAACGCCCAAGGACGCCCTCCCCTCCTTCGCCGCCGGCCCCTCCCCTCTCATCCGTCTTCCGCACGACCCCCTCCTGTTTTTCATTCCCCTCCGCTGTTTTCTCCCACTCCTGGGCTTTGTCACCATATGAAAGATATATCGAGTGATCATGCCACATCGTTATATCGAGTAATAATGCCACACCGTAGTATCGAGTATTAAGTGATGCTTTCCAGTCGCGTATTTGCGCTAAATCCTTTGATCTGTTTTTCATTCCCCTGCGCTGTTTTCCCCCACTCCTGAGCTTTGACCATGTCACCATATGAATGGTATATCGAGTGGTATGCCACATCCTAGTATCGAGTGAAAATGCAACATCTTAGTATCGAGTTATAATACCACATCTTAGTATCGAGTGATAAGGCAACATCGTAGTATTGAGTTAAAATGCAACATCGTTGTATCGAGTTATAAAACTACATCGTAATATCGAGTTATAATATCACGTCGTAGTATCGAGTGATAAGGCCACACCGTAGTATCGATTGATAAGTGATGATTTCCAATCGTGCATCTGCGCTAAATGCTTTTTATCTGTTTTTGCTCGGAGCGTGTTTCAGGAACATTTCCGATGTTATCTCTGAAAGGAGATTGAGACACATCTTCAATGAAGTTAGTCTTTTTTTAACAGCAGACGAATCTTGTAATGGCGGGGAAATACGTCGTAGAGAATAAGGAACGTATCAATGGATATTCTTACGGTGTTTAATTCGAGAAAAAATTGTAAATCAGGTTTTTTAAAAAATAATTAATAAATAGGGCTATTATTGTTAATTGGAATTATCTTTAAAGAGTCGAGTTATGCCGCTTTTCAATAGAAGTTGAATATCGTCACACTATTTTTGTTAACACTTCGGTGTAGATCGTTCCAATCGTTCAATTTTTTGCTTTTGTTTCAGATTGTACGGAATTGTGCGCTGTTAGCGCATGTTATCAGGAGTGCACCATATATCTATGAGAATTTCCAGGCTAGAGACGCTCCTTAATGTAACTACATGCTAACATTAATGAGAAATTCAGAACAGGCGTGTTTCAGAGTGACACAAAGGAAATCATTTTGACGCTGAATTACCATTCTAGGTCCGACAAAGCAGTAAAAAGGACATATACATTGCCGAGCGGACAGGCACTAAAATTCGTTCTCCCCACGCAGAACTCATTATTTGAGCATATATTCTACCAGCTAGCTGGTTGGTTCTTGTACAGTACGTCGTAATTTATGGCTTAACGTTCCGTCTCCCTTCCTACTGGTGACCCGCCAGTCGATCCTTCTCGAATTCCTCATATCATCTCCCTCTTCTTATTTTGTATAGAACTCCTCCTTTCTCCTATCCTCTTCCTTCCTCTTCCACGAATCCCAGTGTTCTCCCTTCTGCTCCCGTCTTCAGCATTCCCTCTCCTTCCAATACGTCCTCCATACATGTCTCTGCCTCCTCTGAACCTCCTCCACTAGTTTCCTCTCCTTAGCAACCATATCAAATGTCTCCTCGTTCGTCCTTCTCGCCACCGTGCTCACCATCCCCATCTTTCTCCACTCCCACATCTCAAACGCCTAGAGTTTACGTTCATCCTCCCTTCGCGGTGGCCAAGTTTCCGACCAATACAACGTTATTCTTCATATTATAATTTTCTAGTGTCCTTAATTAAAACTGAGCTCAACTAAAAACACTTCTAAAGTACACTTCATCATTTCACCTCTCAACGCCTCAGGTCTATGTACACACTCCCTTCGTGATAACCAAGTTTCCGATCCATTCAACGCCATTATCCATAGTATAGTTTTCTAGTGACCTTGATAAAAAATGAGCTCAACTCAATACGCTCCTAAAATACACTTCTTCATTTCACAGCTCTGTGACCACCTTTACCCGGCTGGACTACTTTCAACTTCTAACACACGTCAATGTGGCAGATCTGAGGGTAATATGACGATGAATAGAGGTGATTGTTTACATTGCAGTTGATCAAACGGGCGTCACGCCACATCCGAGAAAATCCAAGCTGATATAGCCCTTACCTAACATTCACCTGTGGTTGCATACATACGTTTCCATTAATTTTCTCAAATTTAATCAATAGTCCTAAAAAGTGACCGAACGCGATCATTCCCCTATTTTAAAAATCCCCTCTCCCCCTGCTAATTTTCCCCATTCATCTGTTTTTCCTGCCTCCAAAATTCCTGTCAGTCTTTCAATCGAATTTCCTCAGGAGACCCGTCCCCTATCTGTCGCCCCCAGGAAAACAGGAGGAGAATTGAGGCAAAATTCTTCCGTGAACTCGTAGGTAAATCTCTTTTCCTCTCTCTCGCGTCGGACCTCATTCGTAGCCGTGTCGAAATTCCGGCCCCATGTCTTGTCTCCCTTATGGAAGCGCTCCGTACGCCATGCCTTTTCCCGGAAGGCACAAAAAAGCGTCATGGAAACGGGCTGTTTATTGAAAGAGAAAAGGATGATTTACCGGCGGATGGGAGAACCTTTCTTGAGTTTTACTATTGGCGGAGAACACGGCATTTTCCAAGGGTTGTAAAAGAAATAAAAAGCTTTTAGAAATACTAGTAGTTGCGATAGGTATATCTATATTAATGGAAGGCATCATCATTGTTCGTTCAATCCTAATATTGGTTGACTGCAGCCCTCCACCATTCCCTATCTAGCAGTAGTTCCCTTACCTCCTGGTATCTCTTCGTATGTATTTTCCTCTTGATTTGGTCCATGAACTTAGTCCTGGTTCTTCCTCTGGGGACTTTTCCCTCTATTTTACCTTCAATTATGTTCTTCAGAAACCCATTGTGTCTCAGGATGTGTCCAATCCAACTTGTTCTTCGGCAGAATCGATCTTAAACGACTGCGAAGATAATCGAATGGACATAACGCCAGCAATACAGCCTTTTGAACAGCAACAACCCTGTGGATGACATCAGTTGTGTTGAAACCTAGGTCCTAGGCAACTAAATGTGCAATAATTTTCATTCATTTCATTGGTCGTGAAATCCAAAGATTGGTGGACTGCAGCTCTTCTACCTTCCATATCTAATGCTAGTTCCTAATCCTCCTCGTATCTCTTCCTATGTACTTTCCCCTTTATTTTGTCCATGAACTCATTCCTGGGTCTTCCTCTGGGGTCTTTTCCCTCTATCTTACCTTCAATCATGTTCATCACAAACCCATTGTGTCTCAGGGGTGTCCAATCCATCTGGTTCTTCATTTCTGTATGGTGTCCTTTTCTCTTCTACTTTTCTGTATACTTCATAGTCTCTTATTTTGGTCCGTCCATTTTCACTTCAGTATCCTCCTACAGCCCTGGTTTCGAAGGCTTCTATTGTATTCTGGTCAGCTTTTCCAATAGTCAATGAATCCGATCCGTAGATTGCCACGCTCCACACCAATGCTTTTACATATTGTTTCTTAAATTGCCTCCCTATTCTCGTTGAGCACAGCAGTTGTCTTTTTCCCATGAACGCCTCCTTAGCTTGTTGAGCGTTGTGCTTCATCTGTTGCACGTGATGGTGCTTGCGAGATATGAGAAGGATTTCACTGGCTCTAATTTCTCTCCTCTCAGTGTGACTCGAACTGACATGGACTCATTCCTGGGTCTTCCTCTGGGGTCTTTTCCCTCTATTTTACCTTCAATCATGTCCATCACAAACCCATTGTGTCTCGGGGTGTGTCCAATCCATCTGGTTATTCATTTCTGTATGGTGTTCCATAAGGTGCTTTCCTCTTCTACTCTTCTGTACACTTCATCATTTCTTATTTTGTCCGTCCATTTTATCTTCAGCATCCTCCTCCAGCACCAGGTTTCGAAGGCTCCTTGTCTTTTCTGGTTAGCTTTTCCAACGGTCAATGCTTCCGAACCATATAGAGTTCCACACTCCACGCGAATGTTTTCGATGATGAACTGACACTGATTTTATTGTTGACTTAATCACCGTACATTGCGGCCATAGTTGATATTCGCGACAGTTCTAATGATGGAGTTACTGCTTATGAGCGAACTTTTGAAATTATTACTATGGATCTAGTTGACGTAAACCAACAATTTGCTTTCATTATTTTCCTCTCCATCATGCTATCGTTTTGGTAAACAACATCTTGAAGTAATAGTAAATCTCTTCAGCTGTTTGTGACTCAGGAGATTTGTTTGATTTTTTTAAAATATCTTAATCAAATACCTAGAAATATCTAGACGGTTTTGAAATGTGGCTATGGAGAAGAATGGAAATGTAAAAAGGGAGTGATTAAGTGAGAAACGTGGAAGTGGTAAACTCGATTAGTACTGGCTTAACTTTTTGAAAATCCATTCTAAAGAATTCAGATGAGATATGGTTCTTTTTTCACAGTTTTATTTTATTTCAGGTCGACCGGTTTCGTCACATAGGCGACATCATCAGGTACATCAGTTTAGAATGCTGCAGAGTTTATAGAGAAATTTGGAAGGGGGGGGGAAGAGGCAGGAAAAGGGGTGAGGGGAAGTGGAGGGGACATTGGGGAACATTACATACCTTCTCCCCCCCTTCCAAATTTCTGTATAAATTCTGCAGCATTCTAAACTGATGTACCTGATGATGTCGCCTATGTGACGAAACCGGTCGACCTGAAATAAAATAAAACAGTGAAAAAAGTAAAATATCTCATCTGAATTCTGTGGACGTGGTGGCAAAGATGAATGAGACAAGGAATATTTTTTAAGGAATATAAAAAAAGAGGATGGCAAACTGATGGGGCACGTCCTGAGTAAAGGTTGCCCGATGAAAATAATATTAGGAGGAAAGATCAAGGGGAAGAGAGGGAGAGGAAGACGAAGAAATAATGCGTTGACTGATTTTATGAATAGAAGGAGTTACGAAGAACTTAGGGAGGCAGAACAGTATAGACGAAGGTTATTGAGGGAGCAGTTGAATTGAAACCTGTCCTGGAAAAGATTCACCTGAGAAGAATAAGCATCAAATAGAAACGCATATACTCTGTTTTATCTTAAATTACTCTTCCATTAAATCAAAGAAAATGTATCATATTCCATGTTATTCAAAATGGGACTGTCACACGATACTCAACACAGGTATTGATCTCATTTAAAAATTAAACTGATCTAAACTGAAAGTGAACAAAATTAAAAACTGAGCTGGAAAAATTGATCGCGAGTGAATGTATTTACTTAAACAAATTGCGTTCCCGCAAAGTGAATGGCTCGTGATCTGCCTTCTCGCCTATCATCGTAAAAAAAAGCGGGTAATTTGTGTTTCGGCACGCACCCTTCATATTCTCCGCCTAAAAAATGACAAGTTCTGTAATATCGCCATGTCATCTTGAAAAAAACCATAAAAAATTAGTTGCCATTTGATATTTAGATACCATTCTTCATTTCGAGACAACACATCCATTGCTATGTACCGGAGTAGAGAGAAAAGAGTTCTCATCTCGTGATGAGCCGTATCATTTTTCGGGCTTGATTTCTGAAAAATCTTTCATTGCATACATTTTTTATGTTAGCTTATACATGATCCGTCGTCCTGTTTATTCTTGGCTATTAAGATCAGAAATATTTGCCTGAAACATTTCTCAAATTTTTAACTGATTTACTTGTTTCGTTTCCTTTTGTCCTTTGCCAATTTTTTATTATCCGAAATTACTGTTACACTATGTTTCTGAAGGAAAAATAATGCCAACCAGTTGAAAAACGTGATTTTTGGTGATTGAGAAGGTGTCAGGTACGAAGGCGGTCTTTCAATTGCTCTGAAAGAGAAATACAAGCTTATGACTGTGTTAAGGTTACATGTGAAGGTGTAATCGCGTTAAGTTTTTGTAAATCCTATATTTACATTTACAATGGAAATAAATGGAAAATTCACCCAAATCATAGGCTTTCCTATGAAATGGACGTTCGTCGTTTCACTTATTTCAATATTTTCTCGAGGAGATATAGAGACGTGCGAATGCTGGAAGGAAAGTGGTAGGCAGCATGTGGAGCGTACATATATATGCCTGTATAAGGGAGCAAAAATCGCCATGTACAAGTGTACTTCTCCCCGCTTTGTTGCATGGTTGTGAAACATGGGTATGTCAGGATAGTCATAATAGTAGACTAAACTCCATGGGTATGAGTTATCTGAGGAATGTTTGCGGTAAAAGTAGGATGGATAGGGTCAGGAATGAGTGGGTAATAAATTAATGTGGGTTAGATGGTCTAGTAATGGACATGTATGAAAGGAGTGTGCTTCGTTGGTTTGGCCATATTGAGATAATGGACGAGAGTAGAATAACGAAACAGATATACAAGAGTGAAATGAATGGTGTGAGAGGTAGAGGTAGGCCGAGAAAGTTGTGGTCGAATGTGGTCGAGGAAATTCAAAGGAGGAGGAATATCAGGAGTCTTAAAAATAGGAGGGCGTGTATGAAGCAGCGTATGAGGGGTAAATGAGGCAAAAGAGCTATGCAAGGATAGGTCAGTACGCAGGAAATTATTGAAGCAGAGTTAGGTGATCAAATATGTATTTATGAGTGAAATTTTTTAATGTTCCTACCCCGGAAGGAAACGGCGTGATTGGTATGTATGTAAGAGGACTTCCTTTTTGTGTTGTAATCGCGCGAAAATTCATTCTTTTCATGCGTATTTCCAGGGGATTGGCTGCTCACATCATTCAGTTCATTCTGATATAAGAGTGTCTTGTTTAATCTCGTTTGGTTACACGCGACAAGAAACCTTATATTTTCCTGCTCCTCATGTTAAAGTACTGTTCTGTGATGGGCATTGTATTTATGCCTGAAGGGTGCTCGCAAAGTTGATTATAATTAGCTGCTTTTTTATGATGTAATTTGTGATGCGTTTGCTAAATTCATTTCTCATTTGTATTTCGAAGTAACGGCAATTATAAGCGAGGAAAAATTACGCAGAATGAAATGTGTTTTAGTCTCTGCCGTATCGAAAGTCCAATCGCTACTGTAATCATTTCTCAGTTTGACGGAACATACGAATGTCTCCCCCGCATCCCTTTTCTGGCAGTTATTTTATGACACAACAATGATGGAAGAGTAGTTTGTGTTTTTTTTTGGAAAGTGTTGGTGAATGATACCGTTTTTTGTTGATTCCATTTCCTCCGTACAAATTCAAGCCCAGGAAAACATTTCCGATAATTAAATCCATTTAATATGAATAGCTTAGTGATTTTTAGTTTAACTGTGAGTTTCGGGAATTTGAATTTCAATTAATTCCATTCAGAAATGATCGTGTAATCTCCATTAATTTACTGAACCAAATGAACCGGAGACCGTTAAAACGGCAGCAATATTTGTATGCATTCATTTGTAATTCGTATGGCTGTACCTTTAATCAATCGCGAATGAAGGGATGCAGAATATTCCCGAACTCAATCAATCGTAACACGAATTGTTATTAAGGAAGCCTGAAAAAAACACGACTGAATCAATTTATTTCTCGAAATGTCTCGTCAATTTATCAATATCCCGCCGTCGCATTGCAGCGATAATGATATCGACTATTTTAATCGAAAATATTTTATATTTTTTTTACCATGTTCGTCTGTAGATTAAGAAGTCGCTTAAGAGCTACTTAAAACAGGGTGGCTACTGATGTCCAATTTTCAAATTCCCTGACCTTCCCCTGAGTTTTCCCTGATGGATTTGCCAATTTCCCTGACCGTTCGCCAAAAGGTTTATTTTATGATTATTGAAATATTTTTTTCTGCTGAATTGAATTTTCTACGGCAGCTTTGAATTTTCTAAATTTTCCAATCATCGTGTCCTATTTTTAGAACTGCAATCATGTATTTACTGTAAGCTAGTGTGCTCCAGCTACTTCTCGACCTGAGTTACGGAAGTTAAAAAAAAAAACACGAGGAAAAAATTTTCCGAACATCATAGCCTCGGATTCCTTACGATGAGCGAAATACATTGTGATCAGGATTTTTAACACAAATAGGCAAATATCGCATTAAGGAAATACAAAAGGAATACATTGTACTCCTGATTCACAACTAAATGACTATGATTCACAACGGATAACTCCACGAATTGATGGTGATTATTCCATGCACGTCAGCGACGGCGACGTTAGTTTTAGTTGGTGAACTAAATGTCGGGAGAGACTAGCCGATAAACGTAATGGTAGAAAAATGACGAGGATTCCTACTCCAGTTTCCCCTTGACTGTTACGAGAATTCCCTGACTTTTCCAGAAATTCAAAATTCCCTGACAATTCCAGGTTTTCCCTGACGATCGCCACCCTGTTAAAAATATGTAATGATATTTGTCATATAACTATGCGTTAGAACATTATTTTCTCTTTTAAGCATCATTTTTAAAACACTAACTGGTGCGGAAATTACAAATTTATTCCTCAGGTCACAGTATAAGCCATTGAGGTATTTAGAGAGGACACTATGTCATCAAACTGTTGATTGACAACCATGTTGTTGAACCCTACTCTTTCCTCACTTTCATATGGATAGCATGACGGAATGGACGAATTAGCGGCTGTAATGCAAGAATATCAACCATCTATCTGAAATTTAAGGAAAGTAACACTAGAAACGTACATTGGTTATTTAGTGTCATGGATTCTACTCGATTTTACAATAATTTTCATCGGGAATGCTAGTGATTTTGAAATTTAATAAAAACACAATATGTGCAGGGAGAATGCATATTCCTATCCATTTCCTTCCTCTTCGCCTCTTTCCCAGAGTCTTCCCCTCTGTTGCCCTCTTCAGCATTCCTTCTCTTTTCAATACGTCCTCCATACATCTCTCCTGCCTCCTCCGATCCTCCTCCACTAGTTTCCTCTCCTTAGCAACCATATCAAATATCTCCTCGTTCGTCCCTCTCGCCTCCCAGCTCACCTTCTCCATCCTTATCCACACCCACATCTCAAACGCCTCGAGTTTACGTTCATTCTCCCTTCGCGGTGACCAAGTTTCTGACCAATACAACGTTATTCTTCATATTATCATTTTCTAGTGACCTTAATAAAAAACTGAGCTCAACTCAAAACACTAGTAAAGTACACTTCATCATTTCACGTCTCTTTTTCACCTCTCAACGCCTCAGGCCTACGTATACTCCCCCTTCGTGATAACCAAGTTTCCGATCCATTCGACGCCATTATCCATAGTATAGTTTTCCAGTGACCTTGATAAAAAATGAGCTCAACTCAACACACTCCTAAAATACGCTTCTTCATTTTATCGCTCTGTGACCACCTTTACCCGGCTGGTCTACCTTCAACTTCTTCCACACTTCTCTTTTGCCTCCTCCGAACCTCCGCCACTGGCTTCCAACCATATCCAATTCCTCCTCGTTCGTCTTTCTCGCCACCCAGCTCACCTTTTCCATCCCTCTCCGCAACCACATATCGAATTCCTCAAGTCTGCGTGCATATTACCTTCGCGGTGACCAAGTATACGTCCCAATCTGAGCCATGTTCCATACCAATGAATTTTGCCAGGCTTTTCTTTTCGTCTCTACTCACACCCCCCACCCCGCATCATCGATCCCCTACTCTTCGGAAATGTTTATTTAGCCATGGAAATTCTACATCTTATGTACCTATCACTTAGCCCCCTCTCCCTCAAAATACTACCCAGATTCGCAGACTGTTAGACTTGCTCTCTTTGTGCCCAACCACCCTTGCATTCAACCCCGCCTTCTTGCTCCTAGAGAATCACATTGCTTTCGTCTTCTCGTGGTTTATTATCATACCATACCCCTCGCACTGCACCTCTATCGCTATCAGCTTAGACTGTAATCCTCTGAAGGAGTAAAACATGAAAAACATTTTACCAACAGTGTGGTACGTTGTATTATATGCACACTGATGACATATAGTAGACTAATGTCTGCTTGAGAAAACTCGCATGGTGGATGTTGCCGATAACACTGATTACTGAGTTTTTCCTACCGTCCTTGAGGAATACATAAGTAATAACTTTTTTTACCCGTTACTTTACTCTCTATACACCGATTTTTTTATCCACCATCTCCAGTCATTTCATATGTTACCCCACTCGAGGGTGAATTAAGAACTAAAAGTTCGAATGAGAGTTGCCAAGCTGTAAATTGATGTCACAGAAGCATGTTGACATAAAAAAAAACCTATTGAGACAAAAAAAAACTCTTCTAAATGTTTCCATGATAAAATAACACAACAATGGTAATATCCACACTTTAATATACTACTTCAACACCGACCATGGTTTCGACATACTATGTCATTTTCAAGGTGATGGGACAGACACTTTCACATGTATTTATACCAGAGCGACCAGAGCCAAAGTAGGAGGAGATAGATATTTTACATTGTGATGACAAAGGGCTTAAATTGGATTTTATGGAAAAATTTGAAATTGTCGATAGCCCGGATGGACTTTGCAACGATATTTTATTCTGTTCTGACTCGCCTTTGTTAAAGCTAAGCGTCCCTATAACAAAACCCTGACCTTCACCCACGCTCCACTTTGTCCTCTGTTTTACGTCATCGACCTTCATATGTTCACCCAAACCGTTCTTTCCCCCTCCCCTTTCCCACCCCCGCCAACGCCTCTTCAATATACCCCCCCTCCTACTTTGGCTCTGGTCGCTTTGGTATAAATACATGTGAGAGTGTCTGTCCCATCACCTTGAAAATGACATAGTATGTGGAAACCATGGTCGGTGTTGAAGTAGTCTATTAAAGTGTGGATATTACTATTGTTGTGTTATTTTATCATGGATATATCGCATTTCCACCGAGTAAAGCGTGAAGGGAAAGCCATCACGAAGATGGGGTGAGCTTCTTACGGCTAGACAATGAAATAAAAGAGAGAAAATCTCCAAAAGCCGTAAACAATTGGCACCATTCGTCAACAAACACCAAATTTACTGTGTAATTTACTGTGTCGTCCTGTTGTGTTGATTTAACCACGCTCTTTTTGAGCTGATTCCCCCAGAAGTTGGGCCCATTTGTGTGTGTGTAGTGTGATTTTGTGTGCTTGTGAGTGTGCTTGCGTAAATAACCGGGCATCCTTAGCGGGGTCTCATTAGCCCTGTGAAGGACCCCAGGTTATAACGAAAACATCCTTATCGGGGTCCCATTAGCCCTTGCAAAGGATCCTATTTGGGTTGTGTGTGTGCGTCTGTGTTTGGTCCCTGGCGAAGAAGTAACATTCCCGTATACAATCACAGGGGGTTATTCTTGGTTGAGAGGCTGTGGTTGGTCTCTGCTGTGGTTTTCCCAGCAATCGAACACAGTAAAGTTGGTGTTTGCTGACGAAGGGTGCCAATTGTTTACGGCTTTTGGAGATTTTCTCTCTTTTATTTTAACGCCTGAAACGATTTCATATCTTCTAAATGTTACCTCTAGGTCACTCAGCGTGCTTGAGGGTTAAGTTGTTTTGCATAAATTGATGAAAATAAGGCTTATGTCGTGAAAAAAATCGGTAATACAACCATCCCCATTTACCACAATTCCATGAATGGTGGAACCAGGCTGCTTTATTCATTCCGAAACCTTCAGTATTGGGAGACCTTAGCTCCTCACGCGATGTGGAGGCAAATATTTAATGTATAGGAGTTCGCAGAGTCAGATTCGAACCGTAAATAAAACGTTTACTCAATCTGTCTCTGTGCTGACAACCTTCCGATATATCGCCCACCCTCGTAACCACATTTCGCGCTGAAATACGGCGTCTGCCGTTTTATTTCAGTTACCATGGAAATCCCTGGGGGGATCATTTTTCAATTCCTTCTGTTCAGGTCTTATGTATCATCTTCAACTCCATTTGTCATGGTCAGAATGTTCGAATCTCGGGAAAGGGTGTGTACCCTTTTGGCTCAGGAGCGTTTAAAGTAACTTAGTCCAATCCTTATGATTCGATGTTTGGAGTTGAGATTTCTCTGCTGGAATCTCATTTAATGATGCTTGCTTCAGGGAGAGACTGTGGTAGAGTAAATTTCTGTAGAAATTGGCAAATATGTCACCATTTTATCCATTTCTAAGGCAGCCGGATTGGTGTGGCGGCTTCAGCTGCTGGCTTCCCACGCTGAGAGCCCGCGATCGGTTCTCTTCTCGGCAGTGCGGAGATATTTTATTTTGGAATATCAGCCCATGATGTTTGCTTTGGTTGGTGGCTGTTATAGTTTATTTTATTTCTATAGTCAGGGCCACCCCTTG
This sequence comes from Ceriagrion tenellum, assembly GCA_963169105.1. Taxonomy (NCBI): domain Eukaryota; kingdom Metazoa; phylum Arthropoda; class Insecta; order Odonata; family Coenagrionidae; genus Ceriagrion; species Ceriagrion tenellum. Next base: position 84,434,358 of record OY720642.1, on the reverse strand, counting down.
CGGGGCCCCGAGCTACTAAGCCTTATAGGGCCCCGGGCACGAATGATGCATGCGGTCCTGGGCAACTATGGTTTACGGACTCTGAAAATATGTTCGTACACTAAATTTAAATGAAAATAAGATTTTTGACTATTTTGCCATTATTATATTTTACTGACACTCAACGTTTCGCCAAATATGTTGTCATCCTCAGGGCTTTACAACACAAAATAAAGAGGCACACGGCCTGGTAATTATAAAAATATTAGTACAGTACTTGCGGAATCGAAAATTTACTTACCAATGAGCATAATGTTGAACAATAAGAAAGTAAATAACAACTCCAAACAGTAAACAAATATGTCAACAACCAACAATCAAATTAACATAAACCTTCAACAAATTTTGCAAATGTATTATCTATATTATATTGTATATTTCTATTATTCTTTACTATATTCTATCTCATTTAGTAAAGAACTCGACACAGACTTATAGAAAACATTAATAGGCATTTACATACGCACTGTCGGTCGAATGCTCGGATGAAATAGGAGGATGGGTAATGTGGTTTCGCAATTTCAGCGTCAGAAAATTTGAACTCATAATTAGCGGTGTCAGAAGATTAACACACGAAATTCGTCAATATTAACGTTACAATTTCGTTTAAAATTTTTACTTACTCAAAGAACAAAAGGAATTCGTTCAAAACGTCAAAAATTCAACGTGCACCGCAGGTATTTCCTTTTTTAAAACGCTGCAATTTCAGTCAGTTGACCGTGGGCTCGTGCTGCCAAAGAGTTTTTTAAAGATGGTTTGAGTTGATAATTCCCTAGTCATAATAGAGATCATATTCGAAGTATTAGTTTCAATGTCAGCAGATGTTGGAACAATGAAATAAATATTACTTACATTATTTGAGGTGCAAAATGAAATTCTTCTTAATGAATAAAAACATCTGCAAGTCTTTAACTTGACTCATTTTCTTCATGCAGTGCATTTAATACTCCTTCACAAAAGGAAGGAAGGTTATTACGATTCCGGAAAAAATACTCCCGTGAACGTATGATAGATTAAAAAGAAATAGTCCAAGAAAAAAATACAAACTACCCATTGTTAATTTTTAGAGAGATATAGGTGTCTATCCATAAGAGTAGACTAAACATCGTGGGTATGAGTTATCTGAGGAGGGTTTGCGGCAAAGGTAGGATAGATAGATAAAGGAATGAGTGGGTAATAAACGAATGTAAGTTAGATTCTCCAGTAATGGACATATATGAAAGGTGTGTGCTTCGTTGGTTAGGCCATGTTGAGAGAATGGATGAGAGTCGAATAACCAAACAGATATATAAGAGTGAAATGAATGGTACGGGAGGTAGGCCGAGAAATATGTGGCTGGATGCTGTTGAGGAAATTCTTAGGAGGAATATTAGGAGTTTTAAAAACAGGAGGGCGTGCATGAAGCAGTGTATGGGGGTAAATGAGGCTGAAGAGGTTTGCAAGGATAGGTCAGCATGGAGAAAATTATTGAAGCAGAGTTAGGTGTACAAATATGTATTCATGCGTCAAAATTTGTGACTGTACTCACCCCGGAAGAGAACGGTGTGATTGGTATGCATGCATGTACGTATACAGGTGTCAGAAATTCCTCTTTTTTAAAATAAGGTCTCTCTGGAGTGCATACGCTTACCAATATCCCTATGAAAGGGCTGGTATTTTTCGTCTGGAAGTCTTGGAAAGTAGTTCGGTAAGGGGCTGATGTTTTTGTGTGTTTGGAAGAGAAAAATATTCTCTTTAAAATGAGACCATATTCATTGATTTTTTTATGAAATGTTATTTCGCTCGGAGTAACTTAATCCATCTGGCGAGCGGCCGAGTATGGGACCCGGTGTCCCGCTGAGTTGGGTCCCAAGACGGAAGAGGAGCATACCTCTACCTTTTGTCGCCGCGAGAGAGCTTCGCACAGGGGATTGCAGGAAACGTTCATGAATCTCTTATGACAGGGAAGCATTTTCCTCTGCGAGACTGCGGCGCGGAAGATTTTATATAACTCGTACGAACGAGATCAGTCCGTTGAGTAATGTGTGTTGCGTGCTAGTTAGGATAAAGTTCCTTTTAGGCTCTTTTTTGCAGAGTCATTTTATTTCTACAAACGTTAGTTATTACTGACCAAAGACTTTAAGTGTTACGATAGTATTTTATATATTTCGTAATGGGACACATTTTTTTCAATCTTTTTATTTTTTGTTCATTTGAAAGAAAGATAACCACATACAGCCGAGGTGCCATTTTATAGTGGCCCGGGTAACAATACCTAATTTTAAGGGCATATACAAGCAAATTTATTAAGTAAAGTGAGAATATATATTAAAGGTAGACTTGGGGTCGGGTTTGGACCAGTGGTAGAGTGTTCGACTCCTGTTCCGAGGTCGCAGGTTCGCAGGTTCGAGGCCAAAGCGGGGAATAAAGCATCAGAAGGCATTGAAGGCATTGAAGACATGGCGCAGATCAAGAAGATAGGACCGGCATCATTAGCCACAGCACCGGTCGAGAGCAAATTGCACGGATCCGGCTGGAATATTGCAATGTGGAAGGCTACTGCAATTTGGAAGGTAATGGGGATACTACACCACATTAATCTCCCTAGAAGATGCAGCCCTGCATATTGACATATTAACTATATATGACATGTAGGAATTCCTCCCAATAAAATACTCCGGAGGTAAAGTAGTCCATTAATCGGATCTCCTGGTGGGGACTGCTGGGAGGGGTGGATCTGTCAGGAAAGACAAATGCAGGATAGGGACATGGAACATAAGAGATACTAGGGGGTTAGGGAATTAGCAGGAGATAGGGAATTAGCAGGGGATAGGGAAGGGCGATGGGTGATACGTCATTGGCTCCCAACAGAGTTTAATGGCGACATTGTTGGAGGCAGGAATAAGTTTTTAAGTCCGAGGTTTCGACCCTTGTCATTTTCAAGTGGCACAAGTACAGTGTTTGCCATGGTCTAAATGTCTTAAACTAGAAATGTAATGTGTTTTAATACTATGGCTCTGTACAATCATCGCTTGGGGGAAAAACTGGACTTCTTGGAGGAAAAGTATGAAATTCTTTAGCTCGTAATAACAGGAGTGTGTATTTTGATAATGTCTATTTGTGTCCTGGCTTCTCCCCAAATTAATCTAAGTTATACCCCATGACTCATTCATCGCGTGACAACGATCATGCACACAAAAATTTTCCCTTCCAATCACCACCCACTTGCTACGTCATTTCGTCTTCCTAACTCAATCCCCACCTTTGACCTTTTTACCCCTCCATTCCTGTTATAGAGAGATATTTCTACAAAAACATCACCTGATGTTGACGATCATTCGTCAAAACCCGGGTCATGTCTGTTATATTTAACTCTTGGTATCGTAACAGTTTGGTGAGTAATTTAAAGGTAATTGCGTGCAAGACTAAGGTAGTAGTTTTTGATAAGGAGAATGGGGAGAATAACTGCAGGATGAGGGCGAATGGTGAAGTAATGGAACAGGTGGATGATTTTGTGTACTTAGGTAAGATGTATGCAAAAGATGGAAGAATAGATGAGGAGATAAAGAGGCGTGCGAATGCTGGAAGGAAAGTGGTAGGTAGCATGAGCATATCAAGGAATGAGTGCTTGTCTAAGGAAGCGAAAATCGCCGTGTACAAAAGTGTACTTCTTCCCACTTTGCTATATGATAGTGAAACGTGGGTATGTCAGGATAGACATAAGAGTAGACTGAACGCCGTGGGTATGAGTTGTCTGAGGAGTATTTGCGGCAAAAGTAGGATGGATAGGGTCATGAATAAATGTGGGTTAAATGCTCCAGTAATGGACGTGTATGAAAGGAGTGTGCTTCGTTGGTTTGGCCATGTTGAGAGAATGAATGATAGTCTAATAGCGAAACAGATATATAAGAGTCAAAAGAATGGTGCGAGAGGTAGAGGTAGGCCGAGAAAATTTGGGTTGAATGTGGTTGAGGAAATTCTTAGGAGGAGGAATATTGGGAGACTTAAAAACAGCAGGGCGTGTATGAAGCAATGTATTGGAGTGTTAATGAGGCAAAAGAGGTTTGCAAGGATAGGTGATTATGGAGGAAATTATTGAAGCAGAGTTAGGTGTACAATTATGTATTAACGAGTGAAACATTTTGACTGTGCCTACCCCGGAAGGGAACGGCGTGATGGGTATGTATGTATGAAATGCCACCAAATGACTAAATCAGAGCTTTATTTATCCTCCATTCCTGGTTTAAAACGTGTAGTGTCTCGCAAAAATTGTGCCATCTCTCAATCTAACCATCTCTCTATGACTCAAGGAAAAGATTCGGAAATACTTTCGTGCGGAGCGTGGACGCTCATGGCTGTAAAACATGGATCTTGGATGAACAGGAAAAGATCGACTCTTGGCTTCTGAAATATGCTTGTGGAGGAGAATGATATTAACCTATTGGTTCACAAGAAAAAAATGAACATTTTTTGGAAGAAATAAGCGAAAGAAGAACGCCTATCCAAGCAATTCACTCCGGAATAATCAAACGCATTTGGCATTTGCTCGGACATGATGAGTTCCTCAAAAAAATATTGAAGGGAAAGGTATTAGTGAAAAAGACGAGGGGACGACAGAGAATGTCCTTGCTTAAGGGTGTAATATCAATCATGAAGTGTAGCTTCTATATCGAGATGGATTAAAAGGCTGCGAAGAGAATCGAATGGACACAACGCCAGCAACACAGCCTTTTGAACAGCAACAACCCTCAGGATGACATGATGACATTGTGTCGAAACCTAGGTCCTAGGCAACTAGGTACGAACTCGTATACATTCATTTTCATTCATTTCATTGGTCGTGCAATCCCAATATTGGTTGACTGCAGCTGTTCACCCTTCCCTATCTAATGCTAGTTCCCATACCTCCTCGTATCTCTTCCTATGTACTTTCCTCTTTATTTTGTCCGTGAACTCATTCCTGGGTCTTCCTCTGGGGACTTTTCCTTCTATTTTACCTTCAAATTATGTTCTTCACAAACGCATTGTGTCTCAGGGTGTGTCCAATCCATCTGGTTCTTCATTTCTGTATGGTGTTCCATATGGTCCTTTCCTCTTCTACTTTTCTGTACACTTCATAGTTTCTTATTTTGTCCGTCCATTTTAACTTCAGTATCCTCCTACAGCCTAGGTTTCGAAGGCTTCTATTGTATTCTGGTCAGCTTTTCCAATGATTCCGATCCGTAGATTGCCACGCTCCACACCAATGCTTTTACATGTTGTTTCTTAGATTGCCTCCCTATCCTCTTTGAGCGCAGCAGTTGTCTTTTTCCCATGAACGCCTTCTTAGCTTGGGGTATTCTTAGCTTGATGACCGTAGTGCTACATCTGTTGCACGTGATGGTGCCTGCGAGATATGAGAATCAATCCACCAGCTCTAATTTCTCTCCTCTCAGTATGACTTCTGCATTCAGCTGTTTCCTTTCGTATACTAGGATTTTAGTCTTTGTTTGGAACGGTGTGTAGAAAAGAAACTGTGTGAAAGTTAGCAAATTAACTTATTTTGACATAATATAATCTATATTCAAATTCCAAAAGATATCGCTGGATTCGTTAAACTTGATTCATAGGTGAGTAAACCTAAATGTAATTATTCCGGCATTTACGATTGTTTTTGGTCAATTTAATGCGTTAACCTCGTGCTCTTTTCGTGAAAACATGAGTGATATCTCAGTTTTAAGATAAACTTCCCCCTTCTATTCATCTTATATTTTAATCTCCTTGCGTCCTTCGGCGACATTCGACCATCAATCTTCATTATCCACTCCGAGGAATTCCGTTGCAACTAAGGAAAGCGACGCCTGCCGTCTGTTTTGTTTGGCGATATCCGTTTATCATACTTTTCCCACCTGGCAACCGTCTCTTTAATCTTTAAGCCTTCTCATTCGCCGACATCCCATTTCTGTTCCCTAAACTTATAATCCTGGAGTGAGATGAACTGCGAGCGGTCCTGTCACTTTGACAGTTGTCGCCTGTGTGTACAATGTCTCATGGAGCTCAAGATGCCTTGTCGGCCCCGGTGGCGGCGGGGTAAAGTCCTCGATTGCCAACCCGAGGGTCGCGGGATCGAGTCCCGCCTGGGTAGAATACTATCTGCCCAGGACATAGATGTCTGTGTCTCATCCGTTGTTGCTGTTGTTCACCTGACGTAAAATGGCCGCTGTATTCGGGGCAGTGAAAATAAATAAATATATGTATTTACCTAGCATTAACGACAGCTCCTTCCATAAATAAATAAATATCTAATGAATAAATTCAGTAGAGATATGGTACTTTTTTCACAGTTTTTTATTTATTTGGACTTTATTTGGAATAAAAAACCGTGAGAAAAGTAACGTATCTCTTTCGAATTCATAAGAATGGATTTTCACAAATCAAGGCCTGAAACCATCAAGTTTATCTAATGAATGACATAAGAGATGTGGTGCATAAGTTTTAAAACGTGGTTAATTGTAAATACCTCTATTAGAACAAACAAATATATTCTTTTTTGTTTTTAAATAATTTTTTATGTTAACATTTTTAGGCATTTCGTCATAGTCAGCTTTGTCAGCTTCACCTTAGCCAAATAAATCAAAGCTCTTTCTTGACCCAAACAATTCACAAACCATTTAGTGTATTTTCACCCTGTCATACCCATTATAATTTTGGATATTTGTAAACTTCTGTGCCTGCTGTGACGACTGCAGAACTTTCTCTTTGTGCATCGTCACCAGGGTTACACCTTTATAGATGAATGTGTTGTCCATAGTGGCGAGATCATACTTTTTCAGCCTTTACATTTTACTGTAGAAGGCTTATAGTTACATGTTGAAGCATGCGCAACGTGTGCATGTTTTTTTTTTCATGTTACAAGTGACCAATAAGCAAAATCTATAGTCACTTTATGCGATGGCTACAAACATAGGAATTCGTATATTTTTATTTTTACAAGTAACAAGTTTATCAACAAATACTTGGCCGTGAAAGTTAAGAGTCCTCGTGCTATTTAAACTTATATTTGACTACGGTCGCTCTTGCTGCTTCGTCGAACATGATTCTTACGTAAGCGAAATGCAAAAATTGAGGATAACTACTGAGAATGGAACTCAAAGCCCTATAAATACAAATGCACGTTAATGTCACATTTTTTAAAGAATACCTTTATGCTTCAATATTCCAAACAATAGATGACATAATTAACTTAACATTACTGAGTATGAATTGTAAACGTCCTTTCTGACTGATGTACTCCTCCCAGTAGTCCCCCCTCAGAGTTCCGATTGGGGGACTAATTTATCTTAGGAATATTTTACCGGGAGGATTGTCATCATGTCATACAGAGTTAGGATGCAGGGCTGCACCTTTCAAGGAGACTAATGTGGTGGTTTCCCCGTTGCCTTCCATATCGCATTTCCCCGGCCGATTACGTGTACAACACTCCCGCCTGAAGGTATGGCTGTTGATGCCGGTCCGATCTTAATTATCTGCGCCATAAATGCCTTCTGCTGAGACTGCTGCCTCTTAGTAGTGGAGCTGAATTCAGGTAGCGCGTAAAATTTGGTTACCACCAGCGGCGGCGAATATATTTTCCGTCTTATGGTCTCGATCCGGCGATCCTCGGAACGGGAGTCGGACTCGCTACCACTGTTCCAAACCATACCCAAGCCATGATTAGAAATATAAAACGTTGAGGGAATCGGGTTGGTGCCGTGGCTAGAGTACTAGGCCACCACACGGGCGGCCAGAGTTCAACTCCCTGCAGAGGAGGATGTTTTTCAGAGGAAACCCGATCCCTTCTGGAGTGTCTTGTGGAGGACACTTCAAGTTCAGCACTCCGTCTGTCGGATGAGACGTTGAACCGTGGTCCCCTTGGCGCCTTTTGCTAAGAGCAGGCTGATGCTGACGCCGGGTTTCTATACACCCTTCCTCCCTTACCTGTCCCCTATGGCGCAAATGACCTTAGTTGTCGGTAGCCTCCCTAAATATCCAATCCAATAAAACGTGAATGTGTTACGTACCCTCGATTTTGGAAGGGGCATTTAATGTTAGCGGATTCCAGAGATGGATTTGGTTAGGACCTCTGCGGCGAGGGACGTGCCTAATGACTTACCACTGATATATAGCCCCATAAATCAGACGGGGAGCTATGTGTAATTCGCGGTGGGACCATTACCTTAGGCAAATTCCCGAAACTTCGTGGATTTCATCATCCATCGGGCAAATATCAAACAAGCGCTGATGCGTCGTACCGGCAGGCTGTCATTAAGGTGATGGGTCTAATCGTGAGTCGTTGAGCGTCCATTGTAATAGCTACTCAAGTCAGTGGATAAAAATTCTTTGGCCACATCCGTCAATGAGGCGGAAATCGCCGTACATGATGTGATAATATTGATGTCAGAGTTCTACTCTAAAATATTCGCTAAGTTACCGCATTATTATTACTTCGCTTTTGGAGCGAAATTTCGAATCCGAAAATTAAGCATAAAATATGTGTAAATGCGTATTTTAATCTCCGAAAAACCCTTTGAAAATTGTTGTCCACCACTACTATAATTCGCAACGTTTTATTCTGAGTTTTGTAGCAAATTTTTGCGTATGTAATCTCTTTGTTTTGAAGAAGATATCCAAATCCATGAAGCTACGGTTTAAATTAACATTATTATGCCAAGAAACCGGTAAGGTAATGTGAAATTTTTTTCTCTTCTTATTCTCTGAGTTTAAACGACACTTCTTTATATCTCCAACTCTTTGAAGGGCGTCTTCGTTGATTATTCTCTTCGCCTCTTTGATCTTAATCTTTCGTAGATAGCAGCGTGCCTCCATTTCTTCCTGTCGTATTCACCGTCATCCTGTGATATTTCAGAATATCTCACATAAGCAAGAACTTATATGCTAATAATATGAATGGTCTGTTTTTTAAATCCACTTAAGGCTTTTTTGGAAATTTATTTTAGAAGTGTTGTGATATCGTCAAAATTTCTTATGATAGTCATTCGCTTGCAATGGCACGAGAAAAATTCGGACTGCACCGGGAATGGAACCACGGACTTTTGGTTTGCCGGACCAATGCGCAGGCCACTACGCCATCCAGGCTTCCTAATTCTTGTGGCAGTTTCCTGGCCCGGCCTATAAGCCTGCGTAGCTTAGTGGTCCGGCAAATCAACGGCCCGTGGTTCCATTCCTGGTTCAGGCTGAATTTTTCTCGTAGCAATGCCATCGTATGTCACTTACTATGTTAGAATATTTTCAAGTGACAGTTTTTTCAAAACCAAAACGGAAACATGCAATTTTTTGCACTTATTTTGAACAGGATTCCTTCATCTCTGTGTAGGATTATTAAAATGTTGAATATTTTTTATTAAAACGTCACAGTGAGCATCGTCGTGAACCAATTCAACTCATTTTCGACGTTGCCATATTTGGCGCTGTTGTTCGGGGCGAGTACAAGGTCCTTCAATATCGATTGTATTCTTCCTTGGATATAGGTCTTAGCAACGTAAACAAGTCCGTCAGTAATGTGCTTATTTGAGTGTATTCTTCACGAGCATACCATAGTTTTTTCAACTATTTGTTTATTTGGCCGTGTATTTGTACTCGACATAACGACCTGCGTCTTATTTTCGTTGATTCACTTGGGCGTGTTATGGCAGCCAGTGCTCAGTGAGAACATTAATGGCGAACGCGTGGTCGAAATGGTTGCGAAGACCTGTATCGAAGGAAGAATACAATCGATGTCGAACGACCTTGGGGCGGGGAATGGAGGGGAAGTCAAATATCTCTCCTGGGCTGCGGCGGAAGCCAGAACTAAAAGGACGTCTTCGGCCTAGGTACACAGCCCCGTTACGGCCGTGATGGATGGGATAATGTTTGGATAGCGTGGGGAGAGAAGAAAGAGAATAGGTTTTATGGACGAGATGAAGTAGTGTGGGACGTACACTAAGATGAAGGAGGGAATTGTGTAGATAGATAGGACCCAGCATGTGTCTAAATCTAGAGAACGTTTGTACTCACTTCTATTTACACCCCTATTAGCTAGTAGATCACCATAACAATAATTGATGGACAATTGAAGCGCTCTATCTGCATCTTCAGATGTCTCTAACTCTCCCTTAACGACTAAAGAAATGTGTCATTGGCAGGGAGTAACTTTAACATAGTCATCCGCTCATGGTCACACAGTTGTGTGAAATTCACTATGAAAATAGATCATTTGCCTGGATTCGAACCCAGACTCCTCGATTCACGGTGAAATTCTTATTTACACCCAAGTACGCGGATACTCCATTGAATTTCATTGCATTACATGCACGGTACTTGTGGGGACGACTCGCTCCTTAACTTTGAGTGATATGGACGTAATGGTACGTCCTCGTATATTTTCTGAGAAGGACGATGGACGGGACGGGATTTTCTGGAAGGATGGTGGGGATTATTTCCACTCTTTCTCTCAGCATCAACCCCAATCACAGCATCTTGCAGCAGTCACATGTTTGCTTTTGCTGTGGATATACTAAAAAACAATTTCTTTCATTATCATAAAATATAGGCTCCAAAATGTCTAATTCATGTCTAATTCATAACTATGAAAATTTAAAAACTATGATGTCCACGAAAATTCATTATTGAACGACAGCCGCACGTCATGGTATTGCTGCAGTCTTTCTGGCAGACATACATATGACCACAAAGTGACAAATTAAATTTTAGTAGTAAATTGAAGTTCATTAACCTAGATTTAAGCGAGTCTTCATTCACAATCCAGAAAAGTGTGTATATTCCTCAGTTTTCCTCAGAGGACCTTCAATTTAAAGCCGAACACGCCAAGTGTTAAGTCCTTTGAGAGATTCGCTGAGAAATATGACGCCTGGAGGGTTGTGTGTGGAGTGCTCGAGATAATCTCTATCACGTAACTAAGGAGTCACGTGGTATAACAACAAACGGTTGGAGTTTTGGATGAGTTTTACCCATTTGGACGGATGTCTTAAGCGTCTTAGATGTTGTTCTGTGTGTCTTCAATCGGGATATAAAAACCCTTTAACAATATTACCGCGAGAAAACGGCGCCCATATTCTCCACAAAGTAGTCGTTCTCTCCTTGCATTAATATGCAATACCGGTTAAGTATCATTATAAATTTGATGCATTTCTTTTTATATGTTAAAATTCATGTATATAAAAATTTAAAAACTCCGGCAAGAAATGTCTACCACTACACCTCCATTAATGCTAAAATTGGTTCAATTTTTTTTCAAAACATAAGGTCATAGCGATGACGTCCGTTCTATAACATAGTTAGATCTTAGAGTTAATATTTAAGATTACTCAAATAATAAATTTAATAAAGCTTAAATGTAGCATCAAAAGGATAAAGTTTTTGTTGCTCAAAGAACTGAATGGTTTTTGGAAAACATTTTTTTTTTTTTACTTTGAAGAGTATTTCTCGATAGGGAGGTTAATCACAGGGCTCGATCAGGATGGATGAACCGGAGAAAGACAAACGGGATGTTATTCGATAAGCGAATCGGAAGGGGTACAAAGGGAAGGGTTTTGAAGTCAGTTGTCGAGACCAGCCCTGATCTACGATTGCTTGACATGGCCCATGAAGGAGTGGCAAAAGAATAAACTGGACGTTGTGGCAATAAGGATGTTGATATGGACTATGATGGCGGGTAGACAAGGAGAGACTGGGTGGTGAACGAGTGGTTCAGAGAGTAGCTAGGGGTCGTTGAGGCTTCGAAGAAAGTACAAGAGTGAAGATTACAGGGTATGGAATGAGTGGTTTAGAGAGCAGGGAAGGGTAGAATATAGAATAGAATATAGAATGGATTTATTAAATGCTCTGGGTACATACCCCTTAAGGCAACAAAAGTATAATGTACGTGACATTTTGAATTGTTATTAAATAAATACAAAATGAATACCTAATTAAAAGCTTGCATAAAAACATATATTAATTACATGCTCACAATATAACGGTAACATTAAGTAAAAATGAATAATTTGATTACTGCTGTAACAGGTAACTATAACATTTATAAATGAATGATTCCACAGTCCAGTCCAGTTCCAAGCAAAAAAAGTGTAATGCACCGGACATTTTGAAATGTTATTGAATAAAACAAAAGTGAAAACTTATTGAAAAGTTCACATAAAAACAGACATGGAATGAATGCTTATAAAACTAGAGTGTTAAGGGCAGTTGAGGCTTCGAAGAAAGTACAAGAGCGAAGATTACAGTGGTATGCACATGTGATAAGAATGGGAGAGGGGCATGTCATGAGGGGAATGATGGACCTTCAGGTGAACGGCAAGCGACCCAGAGGAAGATGTAGGAGTAAATGGAGAGATTGCATATTGGAAGACCCGAGGGAGAAGTAGTTAACACCTGACGACACGAAGGACCAGACGGAATGGAGAAGGAGATTGAGGAACAGCGACCCCTAGTCTCAATGGACAGAGCTGAAGAGAAAGAAGAGCATTTTATTGAACGTTTCAACCTTTTCTCTTAAAAAGTCTGTTGCAAGAGAAGGAGAGTGAGGAACAGCGACCCCTAGTCTCAATGGACAGAGCTGAAGAGAAAGAAGAGCATTTTATTAAACGTTTAAAACTTTTCTCTTAAAAAGTCAGTTTTTACTTTTTATTTTTCAAACTCATTTTGCCCTTTCTCAGAACGGCGAAGGCTCGGATCAAGTCAAAGCTTGATGTGGACGCGATGAAATACAGGCAAAAAATTCAAATTCAATATACGCGCTCGGGAGAACGGAATACGCGGGGCTTGATGTGAGCAAGACTTGCGTGAATGACATCTGGCGTCGGACGAAACGGTGTCGATAGAAGATCGGATATTTATTTTTTTTCTTCGAATGGCGGGGAGGAGGAGATGGAATCTTTTTTTTTTGAAGTGGATTTATTCCTTTGCGTGTTCCACCCGATATATTGGCCATTTCCAGTCTCTCTTGTATATCCGACGAAAATGCCTCTCGAGTTTTCCAAAGCACGGGAATGCTATATCGTGATGTGTAAGCCGAATCTAGGTGGAAATTCCTTCAACAGCAATATTTCTAGGTCTTGAGCCAGGTTTTTCTGCTCTATTTTACGTTTCTGCCTCGTGATAGTTTTGTTGTAGATGCTTTCGATGCCTTATTGTTTATTTTTTTATGGGGCTCTTATAAAATAGGTGTTCTTTCTTTAAATGCCTGATAGCCCGGGAAATACTTGCCATTTCTAGCTCATCAAAAAAATAGGTAAAAATTACGTTTTTCTTTGGTGTTTTATATAAATTTATGTCCGGAAGTCGATATGGTTACCTTCCTGCCGTGTATCTTATAAAAAAGTGTAACGTAGGAATTACTGCTTCCTTAATAACTCCGGGATTTTCCTCAACTCTTGAAAAATGTTGGCAATATCCCCTGGTATTTTCGATTTTACGAATATATCCGGAAATTCCTTCGAATAACTTCGAAACCTGGTGCTGGAGATTGATAATGAAGATGAAATGGACGGATAAAATAAGAAATTATGAAGTGTACCGAAGAGTAGAAGAGGGAAGGACCAGTTGAAACATTATAGAGAAAAGAAGAATCTGATGGATTGAATACACCCTGAGACACAATAGGTTTGTGAAGAACGTAACTGAAGGTAAAATAGAGGGAAAAGTCCCCAGAGGAAGACCCAGGAATAAGTGTATGGACCAAAAATAAAGAGGAAAGTACATAGGAAGATATACCAGGAGGTAAGGGAACTTGCATTAGATAGGGAAGGGTGGAGGGCTGCAGTCAACCAATCCAATTGAACGACCAAGGAATGAATGACTCCGGAATTTGTTGCTGGAATGATTTTGCGGAATAGTAGGGAACGGAAATTTTGCCGGCGTTGGACCGCTTCCCTTGCATTTACTTAGTCGGTAATATGGTCGATATTTGATCACTTCTTCTGTGAAGCTACTAAATTCTAAATTATTCATTTATCAATTCTTCTACTTCCTTAGTTATTATCTCAGAAGTTCGTATGCAATGCTGCTTCGTTAAGTTAGCCCTGGAGGGCCACGATAAAATGCGCAGATAGTTACTAATCCTAGATTAGCACGAATGCTGCTTAAAATCTCTGAAGCTTTACAGTTCTATTCTCTTTTTTTTAATGCCTCCAAATTGTCTTCATGAAATTTCCTATTTCCAGGCAATATTTCCCAAGTTAAACTTTTAATTCCAATGTATTTAGTGCAAGACTTGGTAAAACCTGGAAAAACTGAATTTTCTATCCAATATATGTGAAATATTTTCGAGAATACTATATATGAGGAGCGAATTTTCTCAGGAAATTGATTGGCAATTGGCATTGGAAATATGAAATATAGGCTCCATCATAGTTTCTTTCTTCTGATGTAGAATTCGGATTTTGCTGCGTCATTTTTGTGGTCTCCAGCTTTTGCTTCCATTGCCGGCAGCATAATCATGAATAATGATCTAGTAATGATGAGCTTAATCCTAACGATACACTATTTAACGGTAGCAGGACGAGATCAACTAAATAAGACGCTGGAGAATCTGAATGCTCTTTCAAATAACTTACTTAAATACGATCTAAATTTTCTTTTGTTTCTGAGACATGACTAAGAAAACAACATAGACGGGAGTTAAAAATGGATTGGTCGATAGGTGATAGCAATACAGGAAAGAAGGATCTCAGTGCTTTAATTCGCTGATGACATCGCGGTTCTGGCAACGTGAATAATCGCTGGCTCACATCCTTGGAGAAATGTAATACATTTTTAACAACCAATATGATGTTATAAAGAATCGTCATAAGAATAAAGTCTATGTTGCTAACAGAGCAGAAGATCAGGATCTAAAGTTTATGTTGGAGAATATCTGAAACATGTGAAAGAGTTTGAATACTTGGGAAGCAAAATAACTTGTGACGAAATGCGTGCAAAATAAATACGGTGTAGAATACGTAGATCAAAGATTGCCTTTAATACGAGGGCAGGTTTTTTTTCAACCTCCGATCGCTCAGCATAAACGCCAGGCAAGCGACAGGCGGGTGGTGTGCGCATTCGACAACTGCACATCTCCCGCACTTCACGCTCTGTCTCTGCCGAGTTCAAGTCGTCAGTCTGAGTGCTGAGCAGTAGTCACGTAAACATGACCGCCTCAATCGATTCTCCCACAAATACGAATTGCGAAGCTTTATTCGATTCCTGAGAGCAAGAGGGAATAGTGCAGCAGAAATTCATCGAAGAATGAGCCGAGTGTATTGAGAAAACGTTATGGGTGATGGTGTTGAGCGTGAATGGTGTCGCAAATTTAAAGATGGCCGAACTGATGTGAATGATTAAGGGGGTCAGTGACGCCAGTCTGCCGCTACAGACGGCCTTGTTCAATGAGTTGACGGAGTGGTTATAGAAAACTGTAGGTTCACCATAAGTGCTTTGTCTTTGGAATTTCCGGAAGGTTCAAGATCTTCTCTGTACACTATCGTTACAGAAAATTAAGGCTTCAAAAAAATTAGTGCTCGTTGGGTCCCAAAAATGTTGAATGACAAGGCCCCGATCCATGAAAATGCCCGTCCTGCCAGTGCTGGTGCAACCCAACGACTTCCTGAGCAATTTCAATGGGACATGTTCGATAAACCCCGACCGTTCGATATAGTCCCGACCAAGAGCCGAGTGGCTTCCATCTTTACCCTGAACTGAAGAAGTGGCTGGGAGGGCAGCGCTTCCAAACTAACGAGGAGCTTCAAGACAACGTACAGACTCATTTAAATTCATTGGCGGCTACATTTAATGAAGAGTGTATTGTAAAGCTTGTCCGCTGGTCGACAAAAGCCTAAATCGTCAAGGTGATTATGTCGAAAAGTAACCATAAGTGTACATAACTTTTAGTAATAAAATATTTTTTGAAATATTCACTTGTCTTTAATGTATGTCCTATCGGAGGTTGAAAAAAACTCCCCTCGTAGTACGAAAAAAACTTTTCACGTTCAATTCTGTCGATATTATGCAGAGGAAAGAACTAGTCAAGACCTTTGTTTGGAGTGTATTTTTGTATGTCAGCGAGACCTAAGACTGTGGAACAAACGGAGAAGGAACACTTAGAGGCCTATGAGATATGTTATGTTTTGAATGTGTAAGAAAAGTCGAACGGAGCGAGTAAGGAACCAGGAGATACTGACAAAAAAGAAGGAAGGACGGAGCCCGTGGAGAACAGTAAACAGAAAACGTTACGGATGGATCGGTCATTCACTGTGGCATGAGGGATTGGTCAAGGTGGTTTGAGAATGGACCATAGATAAGGCAGAAGCTATAGAGGAAGACCTTGACTCGGAGATTCGGAAGCAAATAATAGGGGACATGAGATGTGGACGGATTTCAGACATGAAGATGATGATGGCAGAGGATAGAGAGAGATGGAAGGCTGTCGCAAACCAATCCTGATGGATTGACAGCTTGAGAAAAATGGTCGATAGAAGTGGCACATCTGTGTAATCATTTCGGTGGAAAGTGTTGAGTAGACATATGATAAGCGGGTAACAATATTTTTAACTCAACTGTTTTAACTAATAGATATGGCAAATCATCCATGAAAACAGCACTTATAAAAGGTCATACGAGAAGGTGGGAATCAGTATTTTGGTGACTCATACAATCGCGAACACATTTTTCAGTTTCACGGAGCGTTTATCGTGCGTCATTACGAGCACACGTATTATTATTTTATTATGTAACTCAAAAAAATTTGGACATATTATTCTGTATCTGTTTAACACTAGAAGGACGGGACTTTGTTTACCACCTAGAATGACGGTAGGGGGTCAAAAATGACCCATTGTTATAAATTTGGTTATTAGAGATAAATTTATTCAATTTTTGTTTTAAATTATAAAACACAACCAAAATGAGTAAATACAAGACAATACACAATGTTAAACGATGTTCTGCAAAAAAAGTGATGGGGGTCAAAAATGCCCCCTTCCCATCCTAGGTTAAACGGTCCACAGGTGCCAAAGTTTCAAGAATAATCCAACGAAATTATTGGATATTAAAGATGGATATCCATTAAATGGATAAAAGTCACAAATTCAAAGTAAGATCCGTGCAGAACTAAAGAAATGGCGAACGGCGAAAATCGAAAAGGGGTCAAATATGACCCCCTCCGTCTTTCTAGTGTAAACCCTATGAGTGCGGCATGACGTGATATCACGTCATGGTTGCCTTTACGCTAGTGCTGAAGACGTTAAATCACGTCTTGGGTACCGTGAGTGTTTCAGTTTTCATTAAGGGGCCTAGTGAAAGTTCCCTATAGTGCTCGCAGAGTTTCTGTGCCCTGGAGAATTTCTCCAAGCCTAGCTGCCCATGGTAGATGAGCAGCGATTGGCTGCCGGCGTCCAATCCCGTAAACCGGTTCTTAGCTC
Organism: Ceriagrion tenellum; assembly: GCA_963169105.1. Classification (NCBI taxonomy): domain Eukaryota; kingdom Metazoa; phylum Arthropoda; class Insecta; order Odonata; family Coenagrionidae; genus Ceriagrion; species Ceriagrion tenellum. Next base: position 84,416,911 of record OY720642.1, on the reverse strand, counting down.
TGTGCGCGCCGCGTACGTATACCGTAAGTGGCGACCCAAAAGAGTCTAGTCTTAGCTCACTTTAAATTATCCTGCAGCGGGTGCCAGGCTTTCTTAACCGAATTAAATATGATTCGATAAATTCTGATATCTTTCTCAGCGATAATAATATTGGTTGTTATGATAATTAGTCGCAATTTTCGTATTTGTTTTTTCAAAATGTTGGTGAAGAGGATGTAAGTTTTGTTTATTTATCGTGTAACCACGGTGACCTGGACCGATGGGGATTACTTTCTTACCTTATTGCGATGACTATTGCAATCACTGCAAGTTTTGACTCGATATCTATAGTAGTTTCTCGTCCAGGGTATTTCTATTCTAAAGGCCCTTGCGTCGGCGAGGCATAGCGTTCGTTTTCGCCGATTCTTTTGGGTCGCCGCTGACAGTATTCGTACGCGGCGCGCACAGTGCTAAGAACCGGTTTACGGGATTGGACGCCGGCAGCCAATGGCTGCTCATCTACCATGGGCAGCTAGGCTTGGAGGCAATCTCCATTGCACAGAAACTCTGAGAGCAATATAGTGAAAGCTAGAACACTCACGGTACCCTTGACGAGATATAACGTCATCAGCACCAGTTTAGGGACAACCATGACGTGATATCACGTCATGCCGCACTCAAAGGGTTAATCGTTGGCACTCACCAAACAGGAGGACAGGCTAGGAAACGATAGAAGAACTATATCTTCCTTAATTAAGCATGTTATGACTAGAACTTTGAGCGCTTTTTTCGATATTGAAACGTAATTATATTATTCTTTATAATACTTAGAATTTCCTTGGCATCAGAAGGTTTTTATAAGAGGGGGGAATTGATGAGAGGGGGGGGGGTCGGAGTAAAGACGTAATGAAAAGGTTGGTGAAAACTCTGATATGGAGCGAGGCGCTGAATGGGTCGGACACTTGGTCATTTCTAAGAGAGGATGCACGTAGACTTGAGTCATTTGAGAAGCGGATGTGGAGAAGGATGCAGAGGGTGAGCTGGGTGGCGCGACAACCTCCATACTGTCGTGAATCATAGCTGTCACCGTAGCCAGGGAAAACTCCTACTGTTTACCTTGTTTACCAAATTTCTTTGTGAACGAACTCAAAATTTGGCGTATAATGTACATTGTAAAAAATGATAAATTTGAAGATGATTATAACCTTCACTTCAGTTCGTAGAAAAAAATCATGATCTCAAATCAAGTCGAGATGACAATAGAAGCTGAAGTCTGTATAATTTTGGTTTTCGTTACGAGGCAAAAGCGTTGATTGGATTGGGTTTTTGGGGCGGCGAGTGACAGCTAAGGTCATTTGCGACATAGGTGACAGGTAAGGGAGCAAGGGTGGATAGAAACCCGGCGTCGACATTAGCCTGCTCTTAACGAAAGGTACCAAGGGGACCACGGTTTAACGTCTCATCCGACAGACGGAGTGCTGTACTTGAAGTGCCCTCCACAAGACTCTCAAGTAGGGATCGGGTTTCCTCTGAAAAACGTCCTCCTCTGCAGGGATTTGAACCCTGGCCGCCCGTATGGTTAGTCAGTACTCTAGAGGACGTATTGAAAGGAGAGGGAATACTGAAGAGGGTAAAATATGGGAGAACAATGGGGAAGCGTGGAAGAGGAAGGGAACACTTTAGGAAATCTGGAATAAGTAAGAAGAGGGCGACGATCTGAGTATTTTAAGTGGGATCTAATGGCGGATAACGTATAGGAGGGAAAGTAGAACGATATGCCAGAAGTTAGGACCCTATATTAAGGATTGATCAGAAACCAACCAATCAGCCGATAGAATACGGAAATGAATGAATTTGCCCAAGTGTGAAACCTTTGTATGTGTTACCAACAATTTAATTTGCAATAATAAATGTATTATTTGGAGTTGGCATAAATATTCTTTGGATGTAATCGATTAGTTATGAATATACGTCATGAGCCACGATACGTATAAAAATAGCGTTGAAATATATCTGGTGATATCGGAATGATGCAATTATTTCACTTTTTCTTTAGCTATGATTTATAAGGGTTCGAATGCATAGTTTTGCGCTAATCTGTACCTGAGCACAAATGCTCCAATCATTTGAAACAGAGCGGAGTCGAAAGATCTCTCTGGATCTGTGTTCAAATTTCGTCGAAAGTAGTCGGGGGCTTGGCAATGGGAGGAAGTCGCGTAAAAAGGATGTGGTGGTCAAGTTTGATTCGCGCGATGTCTGCCGAGGGGGCGTGCCAGTGTACATGTAGTCACAGTTAGCTCGGGGGATGCTTCTCTGGAGTGCGGTCGGAAGTGTATCCGATGTCGGAGCTCATCTGTTTATAAAAAATATATATAGCACACATGCATTTCACAATTTAGCTTTAAGATGATGAACCAGTAATAATTGACCTCTTAGTTGATATTTTAATAAATCCTCAAAGCCATTCGAAAGTGTTGTAGGGCGACATGTTATTTGAGTAAATCTTTCTGTGTTGTAGAATTCGCCATTCTTGCAGTGATGGACATAATTCAGGGTTTGTATTTTACGTTTTTGCCCCAATTTTAGCGTCTTATGACTTGAGGTTTCGGCGTCTTCTTTAACATTTAGGAAAAATTATTCAATTTTATGTATTTTTTTTCAAATCTGTGACTCAGTGTGACTCCTTGATATTAGTTTGCAACCGTTATGAGATGTTGGTGCTTTCAGGCGTACTTAATGGAATTAGTTAACATTATTATGATAACTGGTAACTTCGTGATTCCAATAAAGATATGTGTTACCAGTTCAAATGAAGATATATGGAACCACGAAGTTACCAGATTGGTCGATCGATACATCGATCGATATAATACGTAATGTATTATTTCGCACCAAGAAGAATTATTCGACTAAATTCTAAAATGACTATATCTTGGACATGAAATTGATGTGTGGAAACATGCAAAATTTATTTGTTTGCTGGCCATTAGTTTAGCCCTCCTGAATATGAGCCTCAAGTAATGGTGATCGTTAGTCTGCTCTTTTGTCAGCATTTATGTCTTCCCAGATACACCAGCAGTACCTTTCAAACAAAAAAGAATTCACAGCATTTATAATGGACGAAATTGAGTCATTAAATCAATGAGGGGAAACATATTCATGAGCATTGAGGGATGGCTGTATTAATATTCACGATTTAATGCATAAATTTTCACGAATTCGTGCCCGGAAAATGAGATTTTATCTGTTCCTTCATTATTCGAAACTTACTTCCTCCCTGAAGCATCAATATCGCTGTACAGTGAAAAGAATTCAAATCCGATGTAAAGGCAAGAAAATGTACATAAATTATTGGTTTAGAAAAACAGAGGGCGAAAGCGAATTACTGAAATTATTGTTTAATGTAGGAAATCATTAAATCTTTAAAGGAAAGTTGAATTATCAGAGTTATTGAAAAGGCTCTGGGATAATTGACGTATTTGCAGTTTAAATAATTTCAATTTAAAAATCGATGATGGTAGGTACTATCAGGTATAGGACGTTTGGCGATTCAAAATATTTAGAACGGAATTCATTGGCGATACTCGAGGTGCCGGATCATAAAAGCAAACGTTTTCGTCAGAGAAAGGTGTTGAGTGTTTGGCGATACTGTGATTATCAATCCTTTCGACTCGAAAAATTTCCCCACTTCTTTCCGCACTGGTGGGTATTACTTCAGGACATTCTTCTCTTGTTCTCAACCTCTTGACTGACTCGCCGATTCGTTGATCCTGGGCCTAGAATAAAGAGGCAGTAATTAGCCGTTGTCGTGTCGTCCTTTTTTAATTCAATTATTAATAATTATTTCAAAATTTTATACTCTAGTTTGAAAACAAAAATTCATGCTCATTATTGTTAATTCATTCGTTTTGAAATTCTTTTTTGGTAAATGTTCTTGAAACAGGTCTATCGATTAACATTTTTTCCACCCTTAAATATCGCTGTTTTTCAACGAAGGTAAGGACAAGTAATGGCCGCAAAATGCAAAATTTTTTGGTGAACAAAATTCCGACCCATCCAAAAAATGACGGATATCAGAAGATGCTACATTCTGGAAGCGTGGTTTTCGATGGAGGCCATCATGCAGTTTTTGAAAATGGACATCAGCTGGCGCAGTGGTAGTGTGAATTTCACATCTCAGATATCTCGTATTATACCACGACTACACGATTTTGTTTTAATTTTCCCCTTGGTGGTTTTTGTGCGGGCGATGTGAAAATTTAACTTAGAAATGATACCTTTCCGCCCCCCGTTACCCAACCCTCTCCTCGGGGGCGATCCCTATCAGATCAAATTTAATAATATATTTTTTGCGTAACATATAAGAAGTGAAATAATGAGGTGTCCCTCTGGTGGATAGTGTGGGAACTCATCAATATGGCGCGAAGCACCGTTGAAAAATGAGAGACAAACGTGCTTTAGGACCTGTTTCACGAGCATTTACCCTTTTTTTATTCGCAGCTCGGTAAATCACTCGTGCGAGGGTCTGCTGGAGTAATTTTATTCTTTCGACAATGAAGGCATTCAGAACGCAATAAATAATAGGAATCCGCTTGCTTGCGCTCCCTTGACCTGTTTGTCATGAATGTTTCAATCTTTTGCATAACTGACTTAGGATAAATATATGATGTTTAAAACAAAATCAAAAAAATGTTGAAGTAAGTCAGGGGAAGGTGATCGATCACAAATAGAGTACTAAGCTAAACATCTTTATAGTTTAACTGCTGTTTAAAAAAATTCATAAATAACCTTATTCTTAACTTTACATTCCTAGTGTGGAGTTGATATTTCTATTTTCCGCTATGGGTTCAACATACGTTACCGACCTAATTAATGTCGGACACCATGTGCGTCACGATGGTGTGAGCCCAGAATTGATTTCTTAACCTTTTGAGTGCGGCATGACGTGATATTACGTCATGGTTGTCTTTGCACTGGTTCTGATGACGTGATATGACGTCAAGGGTAGCGTGAGTGTTCCAGCTTTCCCTAGAGGGCCTCGTGAAAGTTTCCTAGTGAATGCTGGAACACTCACGGTACCCTTGATGTCATGTCACGTCATCAGTACGCGCGCCTGAAAAGCAGCACACCCTACTTGTACATCCGATGTGACGACAAGATACTCCGTAAACAAGTAATTCACTCTAGCGGGGACTTCTCTTCACCCTAACGGGATCTAGCCTCTTCATCTTTCTCAACCCAACTTAGGCCGGCTTCATAGGTCGGCGGCAGCGGCGGAAGTGGTGGTACTCAGCCAATGAGGACACTTCTTTAGAAATCATGACGTCAGACCGATGAGCTGTGCTATGATGGCTAGAGGGGGCCGCAAATATTCAGCCTAGCTGAATCTGGACTGCATTCTGTTGCGGCGGAAGCTGGTCGAGAAGCGGGAAAACCCACTGCCTTTCAAAAATGAATCCTCTTTGGATGATTAGCAAGCCCTTCAGTTTCAGTAAAAGATTCTATAAGCAATGCGCATAATGTTTACGAGATATTTAAGATGGTAAGAGTATAATTTAAAATGGCTAGCGAAAATATGATCTGGTATCCAACGGAAAATGCCTTCCTTAAGGTTATATAGCATCATTAATCTACTAGCGTTAACCAGAGAGTGGCTTAAATCAGCCAATTGGCAAATATTAAGGCAAAATATTAGTTATCCATTCTAGATGCTGCGACCACGGGGAGAAAATTTACAGGTTGTGGCTATTGTTTATTGCATATTCGGACAGTGGAGCTGATCACGCATAAATGCTGATATGGCATTGCCTAACGAGTTAAACAACGACCAAATTACATATGTCACTCGCTCGAATGTAAGAACCAAGCATAATATAATTCCTGAATTGAGTGGCAAGGCTTTTTCTCAACTCATTTCAATAAACATGTATTTCAGATCGAGGCGTTGCACGTTATCTCGACGAATACGGCTATAGAGAAACTACTACCATCAAATAAGCATTGATAAATAATTACATACTAATCTTAACCCAAATCTATCATTATATAGCTCGAATCATTCTCAAGAGTAAAAAAATGTTAGTTTTTCCGATGACATGCAAATACTGCAGTGTCAATGTTATTGTACGCCTACCGCCTTTCATTTGTTTTCTCGCCGCCGACCTGTGAAGGGTCCACCGCTACCGGCCGCGGCGAAAACCATCGTTATCCCCACCGCCGCCGACCTATGAAGCCGGCCTTATAATGCTGATTTCAAACCTCCCTCTCCCCCCCCGCCGAGGTTTCGCAGGGTAGCATATGGGTATAGAATACATATTCTCTCGCATGCCATTTGAAATATTTTTTTATGAAAATATGGAAAACATTTGCAAAAATAAATCTTTAAAGAAAGAAATCTATTTAAAAATCTCAGACTTCATCACAGCGGTAGCGTGGCCGAGCGGTCTAAGGCGCTGGTTTAAGGCACCAGTCTCTTCGGAGGCGTGGGTTCGAATCCCACCGCTGCCATCAATTTTTTCCATTACATTTTTTGAATACAGGCCCACCACAAATTCCCATCCCCAATATTAGGCCGACGGTTAATTATTTGCTGAAGTTTAATGGTTCGTATGCACGTTAACCAATACTTTCCCGAGAGAAAGGCAGTTATCGCTCACAGGTAACCGAGATATGTTCAACAAGATAGATGAATCTTTTCAAGGAAATTTTGATAAAGACCCATTTAAGCATGAACTATTTCAGCATGAAGAGTTATAGATTCAGTGGATACAAGTATCTTCAAGAATGCCAGCGTCATTAATATATTGTCCTCCCAGAGTCAAGAGACTAACTCATCACCCGTATTAGGCAATGCGATTAATATACATGAGGTATTCAGAAAATGTCAAATACCTCGGAATCTCGTTCAACTTCAGATATACCAAGGAAAACACACATGCAATATATATGCAGCACAGCATAAATAAACTAGGATTTGCCAAGCGTTTACTTCGATACAAGCGTTTAAAACTTAGATGACATAAACTGTCGCCGGGGCCTCACTAAGCGTAAATTTATTCATCACAGCAAATTTAATGCACCTCAATTAAACAGTGCTTAGAAGCGCAGGATTCTCATGTACGTTTGGCATTACATCTCAATTTCAGTTTTATTGTTGGAGTTCCTTTCCTACCGTTTTCATTCTTCTCTCATTTACGGAGTGCCGCATATGTTTTCGAGTGCGATCGATCAAAATCGCGTTTTTCGTAAATGATTGAATGTAATTACAATTAGGACTGACTGGGATCGTTGAGTGAATGGAAGTCCTGCGAAAGATTTGACCATCTCTTCCATGGAAAGCCCTAGGCGTGGATCTGACGTGCTCATAGAGTCGACGACCGAATCCCTCTTTTACCGTAACGTACCGTTTAGCAAGACCCTTCGGGTCATGGGTCGTTAACCTTTGGCCTTACAACACAGGGTTGCAAGGGGTCGCCTAAAAGATTCTTGCGGGACTTAACGCGCCATTAACGATCTCCCTGGACGTCTTGGAAGAAGAATGATTCTGGAGTTTCAGCGGCGTGTCCATATGTAGTTTAACTTATTTTCCCGAACGTCCATGGCCATTTTCGTCTGAGGTGGTATTTTTGACCACTCTAACTCTTTGCCACCATTTCTATTAGCCTTTCGCTTCCTCCTATATAATCCTCATCGTTTTCATGATCTGTTTTATGCAGTCCTTCGTAGTTTCTTATTCTTACATACATACCAATCACGCCGTTCCCTTCCGGGGTAGGCATAGTCGCAATGTTTCACTCATAAATACATATTTGTACACCTAACTCTGCTTCAATAATTCCCTCAATATTGACCTATCCTTGCAATCCTCTTTTGCCTCATTTACCTCCATACACTGGTTCATACGCGCCCTCCTGTTTTTAAGACTCCTAATATTCCTCCTCCTAAGAATTTCCTCAACCACATTCAACCACAACTTTCTCGGTCTTCCTCTACCTCTCGCACCATTCATTTCAATCATACATATCTGTTTCGTTATTCGACTTTCATCCATTCTCTCACGAAGCACACTTCTTTCATATATGTCCATTATTGGAGCATCCAACCCACATTCATACATTAACCAGTCATTCCTGACCATATCCATCCTACTTTTGCCGCAAACACTCCTCAGATAAATCACACCCACGGCGTTCAGTCCACTCTCATGCCTATCCTGACATACCCATGTTTCACCACCAGACAATAAAATGGGAAGGGTACTGCAAAGGCTGGTAACCTTGCATACTTTATTACAACTTACTCATAAGATTCACAAATTACTTTATTTATTTTTTTAATGAAACAATTAAGGTAGAAACTCTCCAAATATTTCCTCAACCACATTCAACCACAACTTTCTCGGCCTACCTCTGCCTCTCGCACCATTCATTTCACTCTTATATATCTGTTCCGTTATTCGACTCTCATCCATTCTCTCAACATGGCCAAACCAGCGAGGCGCATTCCTTTCATATGTGTCCATTACTGGAGCATCTAACACACATTCATTCATGACCCACTCATTCGTGACCCTATCCATTCTACTTTTGCTGCAAACACTCCTCAGATAACTCATACCCACGGCGTTTAGTCTACTCTTATGGCTATCCTGACATACCCATGTTTCATTACCATACAACAAAGTGGGGAGAAGTACACTTTTGTGCACGGCGATTTTCGCTTCCTTAGACAGGCACTCTTCCTTGATGTGCAAAACGTGCTACCCACCACTCTTGTTTCACCATTCGCACGTCTCTTTCTCTCTTTCCTCGTATTTTTCCTCCTTCCGAGCTCTGGCGACACAAAAAATATCATTTTGACACCGCACTACATCTCTAGGCCCGACAGAAAAATGAGAGAGGCATAGTGCCGTATGGATTGGCAGAAAAATTGTTCTTTCCGCGCCAAATAAGTGACCATAATAAAAACTTGAGCTCCGCTTAGAACACCCCCGTAATACACTTCTTTACCATTTCAACTCCCAGGACCTCATCCTTTACACCTGTAACAAGTAATTTTTGTTGTTTTTCTACTTTGTATTATGCCCCACGTTATGGGAGCCAAAAATGTAAAAGGTATTATTACAAATTAATACGCGAAATGCCACACGTTGTGGATAAACATGGAACACGAAAAACTATTCATTCTTTTACCTGGAAAGAAACCACGATTGCGATATCTTCTCGTACCCTATATTTTAATTACTTTGCCCCAGCTTGCTCGTCTGAAAAGAAAATACATGAAACATTGCAGGTTTAGAGATACGGTTGCAATTTACTTGACAAAATGAAATATTCAATTTACATACAATTTAAATAATCAAAATAATTCCTTATACCCTTAGGTCATGACCAACTGTATATTCTAATTTAGACACAAATTTGTTATATGAATAATTATTCCTTCTTTTAAGTATATTGTCTAATTATTTGCCACACTTCATCACTTAAACTTTTCACAAAATCCAATTACTTGATACAAAGGGATACCAGTCACAAACTTAATTCTTGGCCAATTAAAACCTCTTGCCTTATGGCTTCTTGTATCATATATGAAAATAAAAGTTTATAGTTACAACCCAATTATTCGACGACACAGGTTGGTTTGTCCCTCTGTGGTCTGGAAAATCCTCTCAGCCTGCGTGGTGTTCGTCCTTGGCGGGCCCTCAGCTTTTTGGGTCTCGTCCTGTTGTAAAATCTCCCGTTCCTCTCCTTAATTCCAGCTGCTTTGTCAATTCTCCTTTTCTACGTGGGCTATGTCTCGCACGATGCCACACTCTGGAACTTCCCTCTACCAAAAACTTGCGTGCTCTCTCCTTGCACGTCCGTTCACTGCGAGGGTTTGATCTACAAAAGCCATTTTCGTGCTGTCTTTGCACGACCGTACACTGCGACGGTTTTCTCTACAATCCCCTTTTGTTGCCGACGCTTCCACTCCTTAGGTCTATTGTTTATTCTCAAAATTCACAATATGGTTGGTCCCTTATTGTTATTATAAACCATGAGGTGGTAAAAGAAAAAATGGCGAGGCCAGCGTTATGTTACACACTGTTACACGGCTGCTGTTCTAACATACATTCTAGGTAGCATTCTCTCGTTAAATTCTAAAATACCCTCTTCTTGATTCAAGTTATACTGAAATAAGTTGATTTTCAGCTCTGAAGGGAGCATATCTTCAATGGTTTTTGAGCTAACTTTGTGGAATTTAGAATTCGTGTTGAGATGAAACACTTTGTATAATCCACACAAAACACTTTCCTTTGTGTTTTTTTGTGGATTACACAAAGTGTATTTATTTCATCTCAATATGAATTCTAAATTCCACAAAGTTAGCTCGCAAACCATTGAAGATATGCGTAACGCTAGTACGGCAAAGAAGGCGAGTCTCTTCAGAAGTTTTGTGTGTATTATACAGAGTGTATTTATTTCATCTCAATCTGAAGCGAAAAGTCTTGCTAGAGAGCATTTAGGTGGCTAAATCTTGCGACGGGATATCTACTTGTATCTCTTCTCTTTCGTAGTTTTCATTTTTTAACGGCAGCGAAACTCGACGCGTCGGAAGTCTTCTCGTGTTTTTTCTCTTCTTGTTTTATTGCCTACATCGCCAGAAAGGCATTTCGAACGACTCGTAGGAACTACGGAATTGGACACACGTTTTTATATATTTATTTTTCGAAATGGACTTCGCTGATAGTGCTGGGTAAGATCCCGGTCGTTATAACTCGCCTTTCCAGTTTCCTTATGCGTGGAAGACCATCGAGTGCAGCCGGCCGCCGATCTGTTCGGGAAGCGCGTGATGAACGGCGAATAGGAAGGAATTTCATGGAAGGAGTCAGGATTTTTGTGCTCGTAAATTTTTTCACCTGCTTCAATGGAAACGGTGGATTACTTCCCCGTCGTGACGCGTATCTGAGCCTTAAGCTGTGTCCCAGTTCGCCATTTAGGCGGCTAAATCGGCAGATTTAGGGAGGACGCCATCTTGAAGTGTGTCCCAATTCGTTAGGCATCATGGGGGAGCGGATTTAGGTGCCTTTCTCGGGGGTGAAATTTAAGGTAGATGGAGTTTATCCCAAATCCGCCTCCATATTGAATTTCCCATCATGCAAAGCGCTGCATGCGTCGTACAAGGAAAATCGTACACAAGGAATTAGTTGAAAAGTGGCAAACATGGCCGGCAAGTATTTTGTCTGTAAGTGAAGGAATTATCTAATATTTCGCAACCCAACACCCGACTACAAAAGAAAAATTCTACTTAGTACACTTAAAAAAAAACGAATTTAAATCCCAGAACACCTACACAATCTTAAATACCCCGAAAACTAAAAACTAACGAATCTCCAAACAACGAAATTGATGAAAAAAATGTTATTTCACCTTTCAAATCTCACAACGCATACGAAGGTAGCCACAGGCGCCAAAAATGTCTCAATTTCAGGTTTCATTTGTTTCATTCAGTCCTTTATTAATTGCTCATATGTTTTTCATTCATTTCCAGCTCGGTAGACGGCAACACTAGCGAAGGATGTCCCAAATCAAGCTCTCTTAGCGAAAGGCCTCTAAATATTTAGGTAGCTAACCGCATCCTCCCTAATGCCTGACGAATTGGGACACGGCTCTAGTTATGAAAGCTTGTGTCCGCGTAAAATACCGATAGGGTTACAATCGATCGTGAATCATTGGGTTACCTGTACCCAGTTTCGCCTTTCTTTCTGTGAAGTCACTTTTCTTTTAATCCGAGGATGATCAGGTAGTAGTATCTGTTGGGTCACTGGCCTTTAGTCCATTCGAAGGGGAATGTGAAAAGTGAATTACTTCGAGGGAATGGGTCGCACGTGACACGAGAAATAAAATTATTTTCGAAATTGAATTGAAATATAATAATAAGTTTGTTGCTCTAGGGCCATTTGTCCTCAAAGAACAAAATCAATTTACATCAAATACAAAAGTGTGAAAAATACACTATATACAGTTTTTCGCAGTGAGCGAAGACTCGAAACATAAAAAAACAGTAAAAATATTATAGGTTTTACAATGGCAACAATAAATATAATTGCAGCATGTAACATTATATAATCGATAAATTACAAATAATAATATTTATGGCAATGGCATTAAAAAAATTATATTCGCAATAGGTTCATAATGTATGAGTTATTAGAACAGTTTAAAATGATATGAGAACAATTTCAACAATAGAAGATCATCATCATCTGGTGTTCTGCCTGCTGGCAGGTCCCGTACACCACTGCTGTCTCCATCCACTTCTGTCCCGAGCTTCCTTCTTTGCTTCATCATAGCTGATGTTCTTCACCTGACGCCATTGGCCTGTTAAGAACAACTGGAGAAAGCTGTACAGAGAGAGGAAAAGGAATGGCACTTTGTTTTATTGATCTGGAAAAGGCTTTTGATCGGGTTGAATGGAATAAAATGTTCGATATTCTGAAAGAGAAGGGGTTGGTATGGAATGAGAGGAAACTCATTAGAGAATTATATATGAGGCAAAAAGCTGCATTAAAAATAAATGAGGATATGATAGAATGGGTGGATCTTGGTAGAGGAGTAAGGCAGGGATGCTGTCTGTCGCCAACCTTGTTCAATATATATGTTGAGGACATGATCCTTGTATCTTTTGATGGGAGAGATCTCAGCATTGGAAGTAGAAAAATAAGAAGTATAAGATTCGCAGGTGACATGGTAATATTAGCAGATGATATGCAATCACTTCAAAGGTTGATAAAGGTTTAGGAAGACGAAACACCGCCGACGAAATAGTTGAGATGAAAGTGGTACTGTGCGAATCAGGGATTTTAATTTCGAATCGAACCGAATCGAATCTCCCAAAAGATATGTCGAATAGATACGATTTTTTTTTTTAATTTTGGTAGCGAATCGAATCACCCTAAAAAATTCGCTTGCGAGGCGAATTCGAATCTGAATAAAATGCAAAAACTTATGCGCAGTTAGAGTAATGAAGATTTTCACAATATTTCAGGGCCTTACTTTAGCTTATACATATATATAGTGGCACAAAGATTAGCGCAGAATAACATGTGGTCGTTTAAATTTTCGTTTCGCGCGTGGAAAACGTCGTCTAAACGGACCGTGCACCATTTTTGGAACGAGCGCCATGTTTGAATGCATGCAACGATTCGAAGAGGAATCTATCAGATTCGAATATTTCGAATCATTCGGTTTCGAATCATCCCGATTCGCAGGTGAGTCGAATCGAATTAAGCCTGATTCGAGTCGATTCGTATCGATTTCGAAACATTCGCAAAGCTCTAGATGAAAGAGTTACTCGACTTCTTTGGTCGGGGCGGCACGTAAAATGGACGCGTGTGCATGAAACGATGTGACTTAAAATGGTCACTGCGAATTCTCGAATGAAACCTCACCGAGAGATGAAAGGATGGTGACGTAGAAGTTGGAGGAATGATAATTGGCGAGACGATCGTTTCCTGAGGATTGGAAGAGAAAAAAACGCTACTACAGAATGGACTGCAGATGAAGACTGAGGATTGTAAAGCGGCTCAGGCCTTTGAACATCTTTGATGCATTTGTCATTTATTTGCCTGCTTTTCTATCAATTCTGAATTCCAGAATTATATGTCAGTTCAAAGATATCGATAGTTCGCTCTTCGATCTGATTGTAATGCTTCAATTATTGCATCCACGAATAAATTGCGGGGTGTTGAGCGAATTTATGATTTCGAGTTCCGTTGGAAACCACACTACAGAAAGTACATCAATCTCTTCCTCTTATCTGGGCATTATTTCAGTCCAAGTTTGTATTCTTTTAATGCATGATCATATTTTGCAGTCATAATATACAATTATCCTTCCTTGAAGTCCCCAATGATTCAAGTACCTTTCATGATTAGGCCCGTATATCATTTCTGGGCTCATACCCTGTCCCTTGTCGAACTTCCCGATTGTCAGGCTTTTCATATGATGTATACTAGCAAATTTACTCGTTGAAATTCAACGGAGGATGAAAGAAAGACAGGGCATATAGGTTGTACGTTTGAGTCACTCATGAGATGTATATTTTTCTAGGCAAATCAGCTATAATTTTAGTTTTATTTTTTAATTCAGCAGATGAAAACCGAATTACATTATGTTTACAGAGTTTCAACAGTCTTTTGCAAAAACATATGGAAACTAAACTACAGGCCATTTACATTACTGAGGCTTTCCGCATTATTTTAACATCGTGACATTCTCCTGTTTTACATGGGTCCAACTTAAATTCGTCCACTTGGAATGAATTTTGCCAATTTTAGGCAAAAATGTCCATGAAAATATCGTAATCAGCAACATTTCAGTATACGGCCTAGATTTCCACTGTAATACCTATCTCTAGATATAAAACCCAGCCGCCATTGTAAAGGTCCCATTTCCCATCGAAAGCTAATGCTAATTCGACGGTTACCAAGGAAATATCCTATTGCTGACAGAAGTAAAATTCATGATTTTGACATTAAAAACGCGATTTCTAGGGAAATTTTATTCGTATGATAAAATTGAGTGAAAAAATAAGAAACTGCAATCTTTTATTCGTCTAATGGCGAAAATTATAGTCTTCTATCTTTAGTAGAACTAAATAAAATGTGCAAAAAGAGAAACCTCTGCACTTGAACCAAAATGTTAAGACTTGATTTTTTCAAACACATTAGACACCAGACGGCCGAATACGCTGCCCTTGGGGCCCAGGGGCCTTCCTTATAGTCCCAATTTCCTTAAAAAAGCATTACTGATCCCATGTGTGAAAATTTCTCTAAAATCGGTTCTCTCGTTTAATACTTATGAGGCTTTTATGAAAGCATTCTTTTGGAATCTTGGGCCCTATGGGGCCCCAGCGTGACTTACGACCCCATGATTGGTGTACATTCAGTATAGGTATATTTTACGTGTTTCTAGTACAGGCAAGAATTATCTTCCAGGGCCAATTTTTGGCGATGAAAGGGCCCACTTGAGGGTCTTCTAGGGTCCCAAGGCCCTTGTCCTATAGCCTATGCGTGAACCAGGTATATCAAGTTTTGCCTGCCAAATTTTGTTTCAATCGATTCAGTGGTTTATGAGTGATTGAGTAACAGACAGACTGACAGACACCACTAGATTTTTATATATTAGTAAGATATTCTTGAACACAAAACCCTCTTGGTCGTGTCTCATGGAGCCTTTGAAAGTGCTTCATGTATAAGTGCCTCACGTATAATTGTCTAATCAAAGTATTTCGAGTCGTTCTTTAGATACATTTTATTTACGTGGATAAAGTTATTGTTCGTATGAGATTTGTACCTAGATATGTTATAGATTTTATGGCTTTTAGCTTTGATTTTCAGTACACACTTCAGTCTCCAGTAAGTTGGTTTCATAAACTTTATTCCTAATATCGTGATGAATCATTTCTTCATAGAGGGGTGACAGAAACTACCCTCTATGGTACAGTTTAGTTTTAAAAAGCCCTTTTCCAGCAGGTACTATAATGGCGGTAGGTTTCAATGCTGGACTGCGCTTTTATGAAGGGCAAATGGTTAAAAGTATTTGAAAATATGACTTTTATCCTTACACAGGAATGGTGGAGCATTCATCTCCTGCGGCTGCATCCATTGAAATGAAATGAGCTGTCCGAGGGCACTGTGACGAAATCGGCCGAGAGCGGGTGAATATTATCTCACGGTAGATGTCGCTGCTAATGTGACAGGTAAGCCCTTAGGTAATGACAATTTCACCCCTAAACATGTCACTCGATGCTCTCCTAGTGATTAAAATGTTATAACTACACAAAATTATCATGCATCGCGTGATTTTTGGACTTACATTGCCAAATAATTTGACGTTGAAGACCCGGAGACTGTTATTTGTTTAAATTTTAGCCCCGTCATCTAGATATCGCGTTGACCTTCAAAGGTCACTAAAATTAATGTACATTTTAGCGTTAATGTAAAGGAATTCCCATCGCGTGAGTGTTTATTTTGGTGAAATTTAATTGAGGTTCGAAATTGAGGAGGAATGTCTGACCTTCAAAGGTCAGTAAACGTAATCGGCCAAGTTCTTCAAGAATACAACATGAAGATCAAAAAGACAAAGGCTAAAATCTTAGAATGCGGAATAGAGACGCTGAATTTAGAAGTCACCCTGAGAGGAGAGAAATTAGAGCAAGTGGATTCCTTCACCTATCTCGGAAATACCATCAAGTGGGACGGAAGAAGTACAACGGACATCGAGAAGAGCTAAGAAGCCCAAGCTAAGAAGGCGTTCATCATAAAAAGACAACTGCTGTGCTTAAAGAGGATAGGACTACAAACCAGGAAACAGTACGTGAAGAGATTCGCGTGGAGCGTGGCACTGTATGGATCGGAAGCGTGGACCAATTGGAAAAGCATACCAGGACAGACTAGAAGCCTTAGAAACCTGGTGCTGGAGGAGAATACTGAAGATAAAATGGATAGGCAAATTGAGAATTGATAAAGTTTACGTAAAAGTAGGGGAGAGGACCATATGGAACACCTCAGAACTAGATCGATTGGACCCCCTGAGACAAAGTGGGTTTGTGAAATACATAGTTGTAGGTAAAATAGAGGGGAAAGTTCCCTGAGGAGGAGCCAGGAATAAATTCATGGACCAAATAAAGAGGGAGGTACATAAGAAGATATACCAAGAGGTAAGGGAACTAACATTAGCTAGGGAAGGATGGAAGGCTGCAGTCCACGAATTTAGGATTGAACCACTAAGGAACATCTGGTAAAGGTCATCGCATAACAAGACCGTTGTAAAAATTCATCTCCTTTTTCCCTGACGGCTACCTCACTCTTAAATTGGTCATATCATTTACTAATTTGCTAGGATGTCGAATAGATGACGTTTACGAAAGGCTGCCCACTCCCGAATGGACTTCTTAATCAAAATTGCCAATATAAGTTCCGAAGGTAAAATAGAGGGAAAAGTCCCCGGGGGAAGGCCCAGGAACAAATTCATGGACCAAATAAAGAGGAAAGTACATAGAAAGAGAAACCAAGAGGTAAGGGAACTAACGTTAGCTAGGGAAGAATGGAAGGCTGCAGTCAACCAATCTTAGGATTTAACAACCAATGAACATGTGGTAAAGGCCATCGCATAAAAAGACCGTCGAAAAAATTATTTTTTATTTTTCCCTGATGAATATCACGGTCTTAAATAGGTCATATCATTTACAAATTTGCTTGGAAGTCGAATAGATGACGTTTACGAAAGGCACCCCTCTTCCGAATGGACTTCTTAATCAAAGCTACCAAGGTATGTTCCGAAAGTAAAATTGAGGGAAAAGTCCCCGGAGGAAGGCCCAGGAACAAATTCATGGACCAAATAAAGAGGAAAGTACATAGAAAGAGAAACCAAGAGGTAAGGGAACTAACGTTAGCTAGGGAAGAATGGAAGGCTGCAGTCAACCAATCTTAGGATTTAACAACCAATGAACATGTGGTAAAGGCCATCGCATAAAAAGACCGTCGAAAAAATTATTTTTTATTTTTCCCTGATGAATATCACGGTCTTAAATAGGTCATATCATTTACAAATTTGCTTGGAAGTCGAATAGATGACGTTTACGAAAGGCACCCCTCTTCCGAATGGACTTCTTAATCAAAGCTACCAAGGTATGTTCCGAAAGTAAAATTGAGGGAAAAGGCCGCGGAGGAAGGTCCAGGAATAAGTGCATGGACCAAATAAAGAGGAAAGTACATAGGAAGAGATACCAGGAGGTAAGGGAACTAGTATTTTATAGGGAAGGGTTGAGGGCTGCGGTCAACCGATCTTAGGATTGAACAACCAATGGACATGTGGTAAAGGCCATCGCATAAAATGACTGCCGAAAAAATTAATTTTTGTTTTTCCCTCACTCTTAAATAGGTCATATCATTTACTAATTTGCTAGGATGTCAAATAGATGGCGTCTACGAAAGGCACCCCTCTCCCGAATGGACTTCTTAATCAAAGTTACCAAGGTATGTTCCGAAGGTAAACGCGAGGGAAAAATCCCCGGAGGAAGAACCAGGAATAAGCTCATGGACTAAATAAAGAGGAAAGTACATAGGAAGAGGCTGCATTAAAACCGATCTTATGATTGAACGACCAATGAATGAATGAATTTTACGCCCTGGCCCTCCCCCTATACGGGAAACCAGTGAAAATAATAAAGAGAAGATCCATTTGCTTTTATTTAGGTAGCCAGACAGATCGAATCCACTGGAAGCACCCGGTTGGCAGTCGTCCCCGGAGTAGAGTCGGGAAGACTCACTGCGTATCAGGGAAAAAAAACGAAGTTTGGACTAATTAATTGCCTTCCCCTTTACCTTGTCCGACTTCGTTCTCCCCAACGATTCCCCATGCTAAGACCGGGGTCTCAAATCATTGACCCACGGTACGTTAGCGGAATTAGGCTCGGCGCGACGCTGTCTGAAGAGGGGTAGTGCGATAGATAAGGGAAGAGATGTGGATTTATTGGAAGTGGCTGTAGGAGGGAGGGGGGGGGGCGTGGTAGATAAGCTTAAAATGCGTAACGCGAGTGGGAGAAAGATTGGGATTGGAATTCGGGATGGGAAGATGGGGAGGGAGAGAGGGGGGAAATAAATTTGGATGTGGAGACAAAGGAAGAGAGTGGCTGGTCCAGCGTTTCGGGAAGTACAGAGCTAGGGAGATGGACGGAGAGGATTGCTCCAGAATAATTTTTTTTTTAAAGAAGGAGATATTTGAAGGAGGATGCCGGAAAAGAGAGGGGAAAGATATTGTTTTGAATTCCTCTCCAGCACTACGTTTACCAAACAAACTCAGGTCGATTTGGCCGGTTCAGCTCGGTATGGTAAACGCAACGGGCTAGTGAGGTCGATGTAAGGAGCGGACTAACTCGGGCTTTCTCTGCCAGTCTGAAGTTTCAAATCGATATGAACCGATTCAAATCGAGGCGATCAGAGTCGGCTGACTTAGAATGTTCGGATCGATCCGAGTTCATATCGATCTGAGTTCGATCGATAAACGTAGTGTAGGATTATTGAAATTTACATGCGCATACATGCACATAAACGCCGCTCCCTTTTGGCGATCATCAACGAAATACCGTGCAAGCCACCACTAAGGTGTGTGGCACGGGGTGATTCCACACCTGGCATGCAGCGCTCTTCCCAGTTCAAATTAGAACTGCGCACGTTCCCCCGAATGCCAGGCGCAGGCCAAAAGTAGTCACGAATAGAGATCGCAGTCAGACCAAAAACTAGGATAGTGGTACGTAGGAGATCATGCTTCCATGCAGTACACTACTCAAGATGCAACTAGTGGAAAGTATTATTAATTCGACAAATTAATAGCACTACGAGGCACTAAGCGATAATAAAGCTAACTCAGACCCTTGTTTACACATCCTTGTGGGTAAATAGCATATCTCGAACCGTTCGTCGTTATACCGCGTGATTCCATAGTTTCGTGCTCTTGAGGTAGTTTGACCGAAATATCATTTTACCTAGAAATCAATGAATTTGGTCTCATTTTAAAGAAAAATATACCAATCTTCCATTGGCATAAAAAATTCAACCCCTTACCGCATTACTTTCCGAGATATTTGCCAAAATATACCATCCCTTTTGTAAGGGAAATAATCCATGTATACACTCCAGAGAAACGTTTTATTATAATTGAGGAATTTCCTACACTTAGAGCTCGTAAAAAAATCAAAAGTTTGTAGTTTGTGTGTTTTCTTAAATATTTTTGAAAATTGATCATATTGTCACCGCGCTAAATTCTTCGGGAGCCTTCCGTTTTCATGTAGTTTCAAACGTAACACGGGGAAATAATGAGTCAAGTTAAAGACTTATTCCGATATTTTCATTTGATTATTTTCTATTTCCGTGTATTTTCATGTAAAACTATTTTATTGCACCATTCATAATGCAAAATCGAATTCGTGTGTCTCACAGTTGGTGAAATTAAAACGTATATATCAAATATGGTCTCTATTATGGTTAGGGAACTATCTCGCTCGCACTACCTTAAAAAAGGAACCTTTATTTTAGGCATACTTGATAATGTACCTTGTTTCAAATATACGTTATACGTTATAAAGTAAGATTTTATATATTGAATGATTTGAAAACATTTCTAAGTCATCGGCCATTATACTAACAAGGAGACATCGCGTAACAGTAATTGAGGACGAAGACAAGACATACGTTATCTTAAAGTGGTGTGAAAATGCCGGAAATTGGTAATGTCTTTCCGCCCCATGTTCCCGGGTTCGTGAGAAAATTGCTAATAAACATTTTCGTCCCAAGTAAATGCTTACGATTTCGCGCATTACAGAACAAGGCGAAATGGCTGAGGTGGTTAAGGCGCCAGTACCTATTATGCCGGGTTGGAGCGGGATGTCGCGGGTTCGAGACTCACACATGAGTAACTTTTTTTCGCTCGAATATACTTCGGAAACCACGAAAGATGCCAGATTCCGAACGTATACGACAGTAACTACGGTTTTTTTCGTTGTAAAACTATTTTCTGGAATTTCTACTACCCAGAGTGTTGTAGACAACTGTGCAGTTTCTATCATTTGCTTGGAAGGAGAGTTGCAGGAGAAATGAGCGTCATTGGCGGATTATTTCCGATTTTGAAATACTTTTTGAGACAGGAATGAATGACTCCGATTCGTCGTGGGACTTTCTGGAGGCCATTAACGGATGACAAAAATGTTAATATTTATCTTGAAGCGATCTGATTGCTTTGAATTTCCTAGAAATTGTGCTCCAAGGCGGATATTTTTCTCAACTTTTCCTTAAATCGCGAAGATTTTCCTGCCAGAAAAGGGATTAAAACAGGTGCCAAGAGCATGGATAAGAGACTTGAGAGGAGCTAATATGGGACAACGTATTTAATGAAGCGACTGGGGGGAAGGAGAAAGAAATTCCATTTCAGTAAAGGAAACTTATTGGGTAATAAAATACAGTAATTCCTTTCCAAAACCATGTTTATTACAACTTTACAACAACATTACAGTTCGTTAAAGAAATATCCTGCCGAAATAGCAATGGATGCTGGAGTCAGTGTAATTACTGGCTTTCGTTTCCAGGTGAAGACTTAGACTTAACGCTTTGTCGCATAAGACGTTGTCTAATGGAGTGATAATAATAATATTTATTTGTCCATCAATTTGGTAGTACAAATAAGGGACACGTCAAGACAAGCACGTATAAAAGAAATGAAAAAGTTAAGGATGAAGAAATTCATCGACAAAGTGAAACAAATTTTTCCATAAAAAAAAACCATGTAATTTAGATTTGAAGAGGGCCATCGTTTTCGCACTCTTGACTCCACGAGGAAGCTTTTTATACAGTAAAAGGCCCATCAGCTTAGGGGCATAACCTGAGTTTCATGCTCTAACCTGCATTTGGTGGCGGTCAGGAGAGCTCCTTGTATAATAATTATGATAGTTTTTGTTAGTGGCATAATTGGAAAGATTTTTCTTGGCACAAATAATTGCGGCGAGCATATATATATATATATATATATATATATATATATATATATATATATATATATATATATATATATATATACACGATGTGGATAGGATGGAGGAGATAGACACACAAAAAAAGAGACGATCACACTTACATCGCTAGCTTTCGGAACTAGTCCGTCTTCCTTGGAAGACGGACTAGTTCCGAAAGCTAGCGATGTAAGTGTGATCGTCTCTTTTTTTGTGTGTCTATCTCCTCCATCCTATCCACATCGTGTGTTCATCGCCGCATGGCTGACTCCAATCCATCAACGTATATATATATATATATATATATATATATATATATATATATACACGATGTGGATAGGATGGAGGAGATAGACACACAAAAAAAGAGACGATCACACTTACATAGCTAGCTTTCGGAACTAGTCCGTCTTCAAGGCGTATCACGGAACAAATGTCGTGTGCGCTGGTGAGGATAGGGGTAGGAGGGGCGGTAGGTTAGGGGAGTGGGGATGGGGGAAGGGGTTTTTCCCAGCGGTTGACGAACGGTTCTTGAAAAGGGGAAATTTTTACCAGCTCGTGTCTTGGCCGGAGAGAGCGGAAGGGGTCGCAGTGAGGGTGGGGGGGGGGAGAGGGAAGGGAAGGGGGTAAATGGAAAACAACGGGGAGCGTGCGATTAATGTATTTTATTTAATCCGGGTGCGGCGTACGATTTTAGCAACCAGATTATGGCCTGCTCCTTCTGGCGCACTTCAATTAACGGGGCGTCCGGGGGAAGGGAGATCAATATTGCCACCTCAAAGCACTTGTCAAAGGACAAGCCATGCTTCCGCACATGAGTAGGGACGGGGAAAGTGGAAGATGGGTCTTTACAGGTGCACCGATGGTTATTCATTCTAATATTAAGGGGTGTAATACATTCGCCCACATAAAAACCGGGACATAGTTTACATTGTAACACATAAACTAAGTTGTGGGAGTCGCAAGAGCCGGAGGCTTTGATGTCGAACGGCGTCTCTGTGTTAGGACTCTGAAATGAGGATAGGGGGCGAAACATGTTGCACGTTTTGCACCGTGGTTTGTTGCATCTCTGTGTGGTGGGACGGGGAGTGTCATTCGATGTACCCTCTCGCGAAGAATTGGAGCGAAGAAGATTGGCTAAGTTAGGTGGACGTCTGAAACATACTGTGGGGCATTTGGGTAGGAGATTGGCTGTCGATCTGTTAGTATCTAAAATTGGGAATAAGTCTTTGAGGATGGTCTTGAGTTTTTGGACGCCAGGAAAATATGTGATGTGAAGATTTAGGGCGTCCAGGGGGGTGTCTTTTTTACGTGGGGTGAAATTAGCAGAGGAGGGTAAAATACGTTTTTTTAGAAGTGGCTCGGGATAATTTCTATTGGATAAAGAATTGTGAAGCTTATCAAGGTATTCATGAAGTTTTTCTTTGGAGTTGCAAATCCGGTGGCCACGGATCGACAGCGAATAAGGAATTGAGTGCTTAGTGTGTTTGGGATGGCAGCTGTTGTAATGCAAATACAGTTGTTTGTTGGAGGGCTTGATATGGACCGAAGTCTCAAAGGTGTTATTATTTGTGATGGAAATGTCTACGTCGAGAAAGGTGATTTGAGAAGGAGAAGTGGCCGATGTGAAGCGAATGGATGAGAACTGATTTAGAGATTTGAGGAAGTTCGCTAGGGTATCCTCGCCGTGGGTCCATATGATGAAAATATCATCAATGAATCTAACCCAGAGCTCCGGTTGTAATTCCTGGGTGGCGAGGAAATCACTTTCGAGCTTTCCCATGAAGAGATTGGCATAAGAAGGGGCCATTCTTGTGCCCATAGCCGTTCCCTTGGCTTGAAGAAAGAAACGCCCATTGAAAGTGAAGGCGTTGCGTTTCAGAATGAATTCAACTAGCTTGATAAGGAAGTTGGTGGAGGGAATTCTAGGGTGATTTCTTCTCGAAAGGAAATGGGATATGGACCTTAGACCTTCATGGTGAGGATATATATATATATATATATATATACAGGGAAGAGGTAAAATACGAAATTTCCGAGAGAGGGAGTATTTTCTGAAAGAGTATTCGCGTGTAATTAAAAAAAAAAATAAGGCAGAACTATGCTCATTTTACCCATTACAGCAAATTTTATTAATCTTTAGGAAATAGTAAGTCGAAGCGCAGATTCCTCCTTATGGTAGTTTGAGCGAAATATCATTTTACCCAGAAATCAGTGAGTTCGGTGAATTTTAAAGAAAAGTATCTCATCCTTCTAATGACACCGAAAATTCAACCCCTTACCGCATTACTTTCGGAGATATTTGCAAGAAAAAAACACCAGCCCCTTTACATCGGAAATGGTACGTGTGCACAATCCAGAATGACCTTATATTAAAAATAAGGAATTCCCTGCGATTAGATGTCGTAAAAAACCTAACATCGTGTAGTTTTCATGTTTCTCGACTATAGTTGAGAATTAATCATATTGCCACCGCAATAGGTTCTTGGGTATTGCCGAAAACCTTCCGTTTTGAAGGAGTTTCGAACGCACTACGCGCAAAAAAATGAGCCAAGTTAAAGACTCATTTAGATATTTTCATTTAATTACTTACCATTTCTGTCATATAAAACTATATTATTGCCCCATTTATAATTCAATATTTAATTGTTGTGTCCTACAGCTGGGTGAAATTAAAACGTATGACCCGAATGTGGTCTCTATTATGACTAGGGAACTATCTCGCTCGGACTGCCTTAATCAATCGGAGCGGTTTCAAAGCCAACCCTCCCGCTAGAAAGAGGAGAGGAGGAGGTTTTCCGAGGGCATCACCGAGTGCAGGATGTCTGTTTCTGGCCGGGCGATGTCGAAATCAAAGGAGGTGGTGGTGGTGAGTGAAACAGGAGGAGGAGACGCTCTGAGGTGAACCGAGGGGGGGACAAGTGGGAGGGGGGTTGGAGACGAGAAAAGGGGAACTACGAGATTCCTTTGGGAGCCAAGTCCGGGCTAGATAACAGGAGGGGGGAGAGGAGAATTTAAGGGAAATAGAATAGTTTGTTTTTCCGGGAAGACTGCCATCTAGGAAGGAAGAGAAGAATTTCTTTTTTTTTACCGGTCCTGTTGGGAGGCGAGGTGATCGGGAAAACGCGTGCAGAGAACGGCATTTTAGGGAGATCGTCGTCACAGTTCTTAAAGACGCGTCTGACAGATGCAACAAAATAAGAGGGATACACTGCCGAACAGATAGGTACAAAATCGTTCTTTCCTTGCACAATTAGTGACCACAATATAAATTGAGTTCCAATAAATACACTCCTATAATACATGTCACCATTTCATCCCCCAAAAACTTATATTTTTCTCGGTTGGTGACTTAATCCCCCCTGCCACTCGCCCATGCGGTGGATCGCAGGGTATTATGTTGATGTAGATGAGTGTAAAGTGTTGGTAAAGTATAAGTGTTGGTAAAGCATTAAACATTTTCGTCATCATTGAACGTTCTATGCCATCTCACCTTAACAACGTTCATTCGTGGTGCCAGGAGTGGGGGTTAGAATTAAATATCAACAAATGCACCACAGTTCACTTCCTGCGAAAGTCATCACACAAATGCCATAGCTATACTGTGGGTGGAGTAAACGTTAAATCTTCAGATAGAGTCAAATATCTTGGAATAACCTGTCCTTCTGATATATCGTGGGGATTACACTTACAGGACATATGTGGCGCAGCATTTAAGGAACTAGGTTTTAATAAACGTATAATAGGAAGATCCTCGGATGAAAAAGTCAAACAGAGATGCTACTTCGCTCTGGTTAGGCCAAAACGCGAATTCGCCGCGAGCATTTGGTACCCTGGTCATAAAGATCTAACCAAGAAAATTTATAAAATACAAAGGAAAGCAGCACGCTTCATTAAAAACTGCTACAAGCGTACATTTAGTGCCTCATAATTTTGAGAGGGATTGATGTGGGAGCCTCTAGAGACTTAAAAGGCTTCTTGCTAGGCTTAAGTTGCTTGAGAAATTCAGAACTGATGTTTTTCAGAGCGACACAATATTATCATGACTCCTCACTGCATCTCTAGGTCTGACAGGTGCGATAAAATGAGAGAAATACATTGCCGAACAGATAGGTACAAAAACTCTTTCTTTCCGCGCACAATAAGCAACCACAGTAAAAACTGAGCTCCACTAAATACACTCCTATGGTGCATGTCACCATTTCACTTCCCAAAAACTTACATACGTACACGATTGGTGACCTAACACCCCCTGCCACACGCCCATGCGGCGGTTCGCAGGGTATTATGCAGATGTAGATGAACGTTCAATCCCAAAATCTGTTGACTGCTGCGCCCTCCATTCATAGGCATGTGACACTAGGTCCATTAAGGGGGAACGCAAACTTCGGATGAAAACGCTTCCGCAGACCTCTACGTGCTTTTATTTTATGACTCTAGTTCAGTACTAAGGTTAACCTGTTTTCGCAGGCCTCTTAAATAAGGATTGATTTTTACAATAAATGTCGCGTTTTCACTTTTTTTCATTTCTGCATATCAATTCGACCGCAGAAGAAAAGTGAATTTATTGTGAAACGTTGCGACTTGATTTATACGTTAACGATAATATATTGAAATTATGAAGTATGGAAATAAATAAAATATTAAACCTGGAACTAGGAAAATATACAACTTAATTTCATTTAATTATTTTCTAACTCTGTCATGTAAAACTATTTTATTGCACCATTCATAATGCAATATTGAATTCGTGTGTCTCACAGTTGGTGAAATTAAAACGTATATATCGAATATGGTCTCTATTATGGTTAGGGAACTATCTCGCTCGCACTACCTTAAAAAGGAACCTTTATTTTAGACATACCTGATAATCTATCTTGTTTCAAGTATACGTTATAAAGTAAGATTTCCTATATCGAATGATTTGAAAACATTAACAAGTCATCGGCCATTTTACTAAGACACATTATTTATAGAATTATGAACTTTTACGCTGAAGTACACTGGATTAATGGCAGCGCAACAGCATCTATTCAGAGTACTTTTTTGTCTCCATTTACGCCCGAAAGACATTGTTCAAAAAACTTGTACAACATGCACTAGGTACTGTTTCATCTTCAGCGTAGGTCATCTATGATGTAATTTCTGTTTTCAAGTTTAAATAACAGACTTCGGTTTTCGTCTTGAGCAAATAGCCGATATAATGCGATGGAAGCTTCAGCGTTGCCTTGGGAAACTTCTACTGTTTGCCCTATTTACCAAATTTCTTAAAAAATGGGCATTAAATATTATATGATAAAAGTTTTCAGAAGAAAATTAACCCTTCCCGCAGTTCGTCAAAAAATATTAATGCTGGAACCAGGAAAATATTAAAATTATTTATATGTAAATTTATAAAGTATGGAATATGACGTTGCTTTCATTTAAGAATGCTTGACGTTAAAGTGTCCTCAGTGTTACGCCCCCTTTGAGGTGGACAAGGTGGTGGAGGTGGGCGTAGATGCGTGGTTCGAGCTTATATAAAACTCGAGGCTCTTGGCTTGTATTCCAGCTTCCTCGTGTGTGTGTGAGAGACTCTCCCGTGGCCGTGGATGCATCTCGTTTTCGATATTTCCTCCCCCTTGGCGCATCTTATCAGGGAACTTTATTTATGGACGAAACGGTACGGGAACTGGTTGCTGGACTACTTTAAGAGCCTGGCGCGGAGTTGCTCAATCGTGTGGCTTCTCTCCGTGAGTCGCTTTCCTCCCCTTCCCCTTCCCTTCGTCCTCTCGCTCCTTGCTTGCAGCCCTTGCAGGAGGAGAGACATACAGAATTTCTTCATCCTAATTAGGAATTAAGAGTAGGCATTAGGATAATTAGGATTTGGAAATAGACTGAAAAATGCTGGTACAGTTTGAGTGTTCCACCAGCTTCTTGGTAGGTTTATGGACAGCAATTATCATATCTTCCTAATACCTGGTATATACATACATACCAATCACGCCGATCCCTTCCGGGGTAGGCACCTAACTCTGTTCCGGGGTATTTGTTCACCTTAATCTGCTTCAATAATTTTCTCCATACTGACCTATCCTGGGAATCCTTTTTTGCCTCAAATGAATTGCCATGAGAAAAATTCGGCCTGGACCGGGAATCAAACCACGGACCTTTGGTTAGCCGGACCAATGCGCAGACCACTTAAGCTCTTAGCACGGCATAAGTGCTGGAGAAGGGTACTGTTTCTTGGTGGTGGCTTCCTTGAAGCCCTCTTCTCTTTTGCTTTGCCATCTTTGATGGACCGCAAGGGCCTAAGATTTAGCTCCTTTGTATCCATCGAAATTGCCATTGGAATTAGTAAGCCTGGATAGCGTAGTGGTCTGCGCATTGGTCCGGTAAAACAAAGGTCCGCGGTTTGATTCCCGATCCGGGCCGAATATTTCTCATGGCAATTCCTTCAAAAAATACACCCGCCATGTTTGAATATTTTATCTTTTGCCTAATTTACCCCCATACACTGTTTCATACACGCCCTCCTGTTTTTAAGACTCCTAATATTCCTCCTCCTAAGAATTTCCTCAACCACATTCAACCACAACTTTCTGGGCCTACCTCTACCTCTCACACCATTCATTCTACTCTCATATATCTGTTTCGTTATTCGACTCTCATCCATTCTCTCAACATGGCCAAACCAACGAAGCACACTCCTTTCATATATGTGCATTAATGGAGCACCTAACCCACATTCATTTCTTACCCACTCATTCCTGACCTTATGCATTCTACTTTTACCGCAAACACTCCTCAGATAACTCATACCCACGGCGTTTAGTCTACTCTTATGTCCTTCCTGAACTATGTTTCCATACTATACAACAAAGTGGGGAGAAGTACACTTTTGTACACGGTGATTTTCGCTTCCTTGGACAGACACCTTAGATAATCGTTTCGTAATATCTTTTCTTTTTTCCATGTTCAAATCCTAATCAGTCTGTTTTTAAAACCACCAGAACTGACCCCTCTTGCATCTTTCTTCTTATACCTCGGACAAATACTTACTCTTACTTATTTTCTCATCTCTGGTTCTTATCTCTGGAATTCCTTGCCATTGTCTATGCAAAATCTTCCTCCCTGTCTATTTTAAAGGAAAAACTATTTAATTGTTACTAAAATGAGCATATATGTCTATAACTACAATTTTGTATCCTATTTTAGAATTGAATGTTTTACATAATGATCTGAGAAATTATTATTCGTTTCTAATCTCTTTCGATTGATATTATAGTTTCCACTTTGTGTTCAGTGTTAATTATCTGTGGCTCATCTGTTTTGCTCTTATGGGGAAACCCAGGGCATAATAAAACTTGATTCTATTCTACACATTATTCGCCGTTAGATCCCTCGTAAATTCCTCATATGTTCTTCCTCTTAGTATTTTGTCCACTACCAATCAGGAGGGCACTCCATACATATCATTTTTCCAAAAAAATCAGTACATAACAATTTTTCATGAAAAAGAAAAGAATATAAAATGATACGAATATCTCCTATGTTCATTATTACATTATTTCAAGCTTCTAAGTTTCCTATTTGAGAAAATAATCCACAGGATATTGCTGTAGGAGCCATTTCTTTAAATGTTTTAAGAATATGTGATTGTTTGTTACAGAAGAAATTTCTATTGGTTCCAAATTAAAAAATTTTGAGGCACAAAATTCTTACGAACGTTTGTAAAACTCCTTATATGGTCGCGGTTTTGCAACTAAGTTTTTGGACTTAAGCCTATCAGAATACCCATTTAGGGGCCCTAATATATGCCTAGATCTGGCGTAGAAAATACGCGAACCCCTATAAATTTACCGGTGTTTTAACGGTAAAAATTGCAGGGATTGAAATAGTGGAAAAGATGTTTGAAACCTAACCGTACCCATTACGCATCTAATAATTTTTCCTGAGCCACAATAACTGGATTTAGTTTAGGTTGGCAGGCACCACCCCAAAAGCTTATCCCATGTATCAACCTTAAATTAACAATCGAAAAATGAACTGTTCTCATTACTGGGAGTGGGCAGACGTATTTCAATTATTAAACATTTCGTAATGCGGGAGTCGTGTAGTTTTTCAATTTTTTCGAGATGATTACCCCAGCCGAGAAATCGGTCATCGTGTATTCCATTTTTTTTCAATTTCCTTCGTTCCTTTGGTTCGACCCACAAAATTATGGAATCTTCTCCTCAAAGATTTGAAGAACATTCAAAACCCACGGTCATTCAAACTCAAACTTGATCACTACCTTCAACAGACAGAAATAAAATTCTAATTCGCTTTCTCAATGTGTAGGTATCACTGTCACATTATCTATGTCAAAATTCAACAATTTGTGTTGTGCTTACATATTCTTTGTAATATCTAAGTGTGCTTAAAAACCTTTATTATTTTTTTTTAATTTTAACATGCATAACATTTGTGATGTATTATTAATACTATGTTGGACCACTTTATAGAGGTTTTGCTGTAAAAAATTTATGTGAATTACTTGGTTATATTTCGATGTATTTTATTTTCATGTGTCAAATGCGCCCACCACATGTTGCATTGTTGGCGCTCTTAGGGGTATTGTACCCGTAGGAAATAAACTTTTTTTCCCAGTGAGGAATCTATTGTCCTAAAGATGGTCAAAGAACGTTCAGTGAGCACTATTAATGCGATCAAAGATCATTCAAGGAGGACCTAAAATGAACGTTCAAATGGCACTCACAGATAGAGCAAAGAATATTCATTGGAATACTTCACAGATTGTTCAAAGAGTGTTCAATGTAGATGAATCGCGCATGAACTGTTTTTGTATGAGTAACATATGAACCATGAAGGAATGTTAGAAAATAGTTCTTGAGAAATGGTTTTCATGTGAAGTACTTTCAAACAAATATCATATTATCTGAACGTAACTGAGATCGCTATCTTCACGCATTGCCTTTTTAAATTATTATTTTTGTTATTTTTAAAATAATTTTTGCAATGATCTAGTATGGCATGTTAGAATATTCCTAGAATGTATAATGAATATTGTCGTTGGACATTTCAATTATACATGGTTTAACACTAGAACGACGGGACTTGGTTACTAACAAGAAGGATAGACTTATCCTATTAGGGTTGTTTTGAGAATTTCGAATCTCGCGAGGTATTCATGGTTACGAAACGAAATCACAAAAGAGGATATGTTTACCTCGACTATTTAAAATGTTTTTATTTTAGTAAATATTACAAAAAATACTTGTTTTTTACCTATTTATGAGTACCTATTATTTTTCAATATTGCCGGAAAAAGCGAACAGTTTTGTCTCCTTCACGTGAAATAACATCTTAAATGGGTAATTTTTTTATTTGCAACAAGGTAACACTAGGCAATAAATTTTTGTTTAACCTGGTTTATTGCTTTTTTTTCATTTTTGTTTCTTCTTGTTATCACACTAAACAATATTATGGCTGAAACCCGTCGACAGTAGGTAAATACGTTTGAGCCAAAATGGCTTCGTTCGCCGTTATAGGAAAATTCATAATAATTTCTTAAAATATACGCAATGTAAATTTGTGACTTCACAAAAGTAAAGATCTCTAAAATGAGCAAAAAGTCAAGAAAGATAAGTTTTAAAAATACATTTATGGGCACAGCGGTGGAAAGAATTACAAAAACTGCCAAAATGGCTAGGTTCGTCGTTCTAGTGTTAAAGAAGTTCTGTAATGTTCAACCAGGGAGCAGTTTTGAATAATTCTTTGTGGATAATGGACTGGAAACGAACGATCTATGATCGGTCTAAAATGACTGTTTCACTCTTAAACATTCAAAGAACGTTCTCTGGTTGTATGCTCAGGATAATTCAGTCGTGGACTACTTTTGAATTAGCTCATGAATGTCTTCTGCATGGCCTCTCCCCACTGGGTTATTTATTTATTTAAAAGAATACTAAAACATACAATCGACGATCCTTAGTTATCGGTGCAGCCATCTCAAGAGGACCGTTTTGAATCGCCGGGGTGCCAATTCCTCATATCATCGCGCGGTTTGAGGAAGAATCACAATCGGCACAAGTAAACTATTCGCCTGGAGCGACCAACATTTTTTTTTTGCCCACCCTTGGAAAAAGAGATCACGGTACCGGAACCGGTGGGCAGACTTGAGCGTAAACAGAAGGGAACGAGCAGGAATTATGTGGGAATGGTGAAAAGTGGGCGGGGCAGGGTGAAATAAAAAAGAAGTTGAAGTTTGGAGAAGAGGCTGTGTTGGGAGAGTAGGTGATGTGAGGAAGAGAGATGAGGAGGAACGGTGTGTGGTGTTCGGGGGGAGATTTATAACGGAGAGAAACTTCCCTCTGGTTCCTCCCGAAAAAGTTCCGATGCATTTTTTTTTCTGTTTGTTTGGCCTTTTCTCTTGATTATTTTTTTGTGCTGAGCACGGAAACGATGAAATGAGGAGTTAGGATACAAGAAGAAGGGGAAGCTTCGTGGACCCTTTCGGGGGGGGTGGATGGGGTGAAAAGTTGAGGAAGGGTTGAGAGAGATAGATAACAATATTAGAGAGTTCGTGAAAAGGAGAATTATTTAAATCGGGAGGGAGCAAAGCGGAGGAAACACTGCCTCTTGTTTCTTTCTGAGCGTTTCCCCGGAGATAAATCGACTGTCGACGAATTAGAATGAATCTTTCAACTCCATGCTGATTTATTTAATACGCCCGGATCCGTTAAAGAGAGACACATTTAGTTCTTACCCTGTTGCGTATTTAATCAAACCGTCAAGGTATTGCAAAGAAATATTTTGATGGAACTCTTTTTGTTATCTTGGCTTGTCTGTCAGCCTGTAAATCTATTAGGAGCGCTGCGATCTAGGACTCTTGAAAGTAAATTTTATTTTTAGGCATGTATTTTGTTTTGGTAGTATTTTGGAGGAGAATGGGTTTGGTGTTTGGGACATACATACATACCCATCACGCCGTTCCCTTCCGGGGTAGGCACAGTCAAAATGTTTCACTCATTAATTCATAATTGTACACCTAACTCCTCTTCAATAATTTCCTCCATACTGACCTATCCTTGCAAACCTCTTTTGCCTCATTTAAACCCATGCACTGTTTCATACACGCCCTCCTGTTTTTAAAACTCCTAATATTCCTCCTCCTAAGAATTTCCTCAACCACATTCAACCACAACTTCCTCGGCCTACCTCTACCTCTCACACCACTCATTCTACTCTCATATATCTGTTTCGTTATTCGACTCTCATCCATTCTCTCAACATGGCCAAACCAACGAAGCACACTCCTTTCATACACGTCCATTACTGGAGCATTTAACCCACATTCATTCATGACCCACTAATTCCTGACCCTATCCATCCTACTTTTGCCGCAAATACTCCTCAGACAACTCATACCCCCTGCGTTCAGCCTACTCTTATGTCTATCCTGACATACCCACGTTTCACTATCATATAGCAAAGTGGGATTAAGTACACTTTTGTACACGGCAGTTTTCGCTTCCTTAGACAAGCACTCATTCCTTGATATGCTCCACATGCTACCTACCACTTTCCTTCCAGCATTCGCACGTCTCTTTATCTCCTCATCTATTCTTCCATCTTTCGAATACATCTTACCTAAGTACCCAAAATCATCCACCTGTTCAATTACTTCACCATTCGCCCTCATCACACAGTTATTCTCCCCATTCTCCTTATCAAAAACTACTACTTTTGTCTTGCACGCATTCACCTTCAATTCCATTCTCTCCGTCGATTCACAAAACTTATCTAGGAGCTTCTGTAATCCCTGTTGACTGTCTGAGATCAAAACAGCATCATCCGCATATAGAAGAACTCGCACGTTTACATTCCCAATCAAAACACCGTCGTTTTCACTACATGCGTCTCTAACACATTTTGGGACATAGGATGTAGAATTGCCATGGCTAAAGAAGCTGTTTCAAAGATGAGGCGTTCTGATTCGAGATGTAAAGAAAAGGCTGGTGAAAACTCTAATGTGGAGCGTGGCGCTGTATGGGTCGGAAACTTGGTCATTGCGAAGGGAGGATGCATGTACGTAAAGTGGAGGCGTTGGAGATGTGGTTGTGGAGAAGGATGGAGAGGGTGAGCTGGGTTGCGAGAAGGACGAACGAGGAGGTATTGTAGATGGTTGGAGAGGAGAGGAAGCTAATGTCAGAGGTTTGGAGGAGGCAGAAGAGATGGATGGAGGACGTATTGAAAAGAGAGGGAATGCTAAGAGGTTAAGGTAGTCCGAGCGAGATAGTTCCCTAGTCATATTAGAGACCATATTCGAATTATACGTTTTAATATCACCAGCTGTAGGATACATGAATAAAATATTGCATTATTAATGGTGCAATAATGTATTTCTATATGACAGAAATGGTAAGTAATTAAATGAAAATATCTAAATAAGTCTTTAACTTGACTCATTTTTTGCGCGTAGTGCGTTTGAAACTCCTTCAAAACGGAAGGTTTTTTTTGTACCCAAGAATTTTTTGCGGTGACAATATGATTAATTTTCAAATGTTTAAAATTTTCAAATGGTTGAATTGGTTTTGTTAGGATGATGAATTTATTTTTCCTTTTTTAGAGAGTATCATCTTATACAAACTCCCCCCTCCTTGCTTGCAAATTGCAAGCACCCATTTATATACTCGTACTCGTAATTAAAGGCAAAATAGCGGAAAAAGTCACAAGACGAAGACCCAGGAACAAGTTTATGGATCAAATAAGGAGGGAAGTACATTCGAAGCGCTACCAGGAAGTGAGAGACCAAGCACTAGATTATGGAAAGGTGGAGGGCTGCAGACAACCAATCTTAGGACTGAACGACCAGTGACGATGAGGAGGCCGCTCACCGCCGCCATGATGGACGCCAAATTTCACTCTGAATTTCGCTCCGGCGACTTGAAGGCGAAGTGAAGAAAAAGTGGACGGACCGAATAAGAAATGATGAAGTCTTCAGAAGATTATAAAACGAAAGAAATGTATGGAACTCCACACTGAAGAGAAGAACAAGTTGGATTGGACGGCGTCCACGGTAAAAGGACAACTGCTGAGCTCAAATAGGATAGGGCTGCAAACTAGGAAACAGTATGTGAAGACAGTCGTGTGGAGGGTGGTACTATATGGATCGGAAGCAAGGACCATTGGAAAATCTGACTGACTTAAATTTCAAACAGATGGTTGATATTATTGCTTCACATCCGCTGGTTCGTCCCTACCATCGTGCTATCCAGATGAAAGTGAGAGGAGAGCAGAGTTAAACAATATGGTTATTATTTTGGTTGCCAGGCTACAGTGTGAGGACGTAGTACCCTCTCCATATACCTCAATGGGCCAGAGCCATCTTTGGTCGCGAAGTGCTTTGTCACAAAATCGAAGACTAAGGTGAGTTGTGTTTGCACCATTCGAGACAACCCCGATCACGTAACTAAGGAGTCAAGTGGTGCAACTGGGAACGGTTTGGGACTGTTTGTGATGTGTTGATCATTGCGTCTCTAATCGCGATATTCAACTCCCTCCACAATATTCCTTCGTGAAAAACTCGATCGACAAGGGTGCGTGTGGTTTTTACGAGTGGTTAATATACTACACCGATACGTCTTTCGTTATTGTCCCACTTGACTCCCTAGTCACGTGACCGTAATTGTCTCGAATGGTTCAAACTCAGCCCCCCCCCCCATGTTTACGAATGTGAGCGTCGACCAAAATGAAATCGCTATTGCTGCTTCTGCGTGGTTCTTTCTTTATGATGATGAGACAAATCGCCTGACATTGCAGACGTGAGCACGGAACAGACGAAGACGTCTTTCAAGTCTCTGCATGCCTCTTGCGAGCGGCATCCTCTTTCGCAAACGCATCCCGGAATGCGCCTCAATTTCTCTGTCATTTAACCTTGAACTCCCATCGAGAGCGATAAACGGCGTAAGCTTCCTTCCCGTGGGGTTCCTCTGATGCACCGTACTCGGCTGGGAATTGCAATTGTTCCGTGTTTCCGTCTCCTTCGCATTCGTTTACCTTTCACGCCGGCACGGAAACGCTGTGACGTTCTACGCTTGTCGGATTTCTCAATCGACCGCGTTCAGACGTGGCCACGGGGGGGGGGGGGGGTCGTGTTTGAACCACTCGAGATTATCTCGATCGCGTAATGAAGGAGTCACGTGGTACAACAACGAAAGGCAGGAAATTTTTGGTGAGTTTCACTTACTCAGGTGGATATCTTCCCTGCTAAAAGTTTCCTTAGAAGCCATTCTGTAGAACGTAAGGAATTCTACAGAAATTGCTCTTTTTCTTCAGAACTAGCTCCTTTCCTAAGGATCTGTGCGGAACATGAGAGCCTGACTTTACAAAACACATTACAAAAAAGTAGAAGTATTTTCCTGCAGAGCAAAATACAGAACTCCTTATTTGCTGTTCTGTAGAACTTCAGCAACTCTACGGAAATATGCGAGGTTTCCGTTGACCCAGTTCATGACCACCGAGAATACATACAATACAACGTTCATACATACAATATTGTATGTGGCTCGGTGGTCACGAAGTCACTCGCACGGGTGCATATACACCAGGGTTGAAATTCGCCATGAAAAAAATCATTTGAATTGACCGGGATTCGAACCCGGATCTCCCAATTGCCGGTCAGGTGTGTTAGCCAGTTACACAGTGTGTCTACCAATTGACCGGCAATTGGGAGATCCGGGTTCGAATCCTGGTCAAGTCAAATGATTTTTTCATGGCGAATTTCAACCCTGGTGTATTGAAACGCCATTTTACGACCACCGAGACTACATACAATACAGCGTATTCTCGGTGGTCATTCCCAGTTCCTTTTTTAAGGACCTATATGGAGAGTCGTAGGGAATTCCACAGATCGTCCAAATACATTCTGCAGAACGTCGTAGGGAATTCCGTAAAATGGCGTTTCAATACACCAGGGTTGAAATTCGCCATGAAAAAATCATTTGACTTGACCGGGATTCGAACCCGGATCTCCCGATTGTCGGTCAATCGTTAGACACACTGTGTAAGTGGCTAACACACCTGACCGGCAATTGGGAGATCCGGGTTCGAATCCCGGTCAAGTCAAATGATTTTTTCATGTCGAATTTCAACCCTGGTGTATGTGCACCCGTGCGAGTGACTTCGTACCACATCATTTGTTAAATGCAATCAAATTGGGCGTTTCAATACTTTAAGGAATATCTACAGAGATTTTTAAGAAATTCTGTAGAAGTACCTATTTATAAGGAAACTATACTGAAATTTTTTAGCAGGGTAATGAAAAGAAAGTTAAAAGGAAAGACCGAGGGAAAGAGAGGAAGAGAGAGGATGACGAAGAAATAATATGTTGACTGATATTATGAATGGATGGAGTTACGAAGAGCTGTGGGAGGCAGCACAAGATAGACGAGCATAGAGGGAGCAGTTCAATCGAAACCTGACAGATATCTGAGGACACCCTGCTAAAAAATTCCTTAGAAACTGTTCTGTAGAACGTAAGGAATTCTACAGAAATTGCTCTTTTTCTTCAGAACAAGTTCCTTTTCTAAGGATCTGTACGGAACATTAGAGTCTGACTCGACGGAACAGATGTTCTGTAGAGTTATTTTCTGCAGAGCAAAAGAACTCCTTTCAAGCTTTTCTGTAGAACTTCAGCAACTCTACGGAAATGTGTGAGGTTTCCTTGAGCTTGTAAGGAGTTCTACAGAGCGCCAAAGGGCTTCTGTAGAACGTCCTAAGGAATTAAGGAATTCCGCAGAACGTCCTAAGGTATTCTGCAGAACATCCTAAGGTATTCTGCAGAACGTAAAATGGCGTTTCGATACTTTAAGGTATGTCTACAAAACTTCTAAGAAATTCTGTAGAAGTATTTATGAGGAAACTATGCAGAATTTTTTTGGCAGGGTTGACCGTCTGGAACGTGGTTTATTGTGACTCTATTCGGGATATAATAATCCATTAACAAATACACCGCGAGAAAAGTTTTTTTTACTGTGTGACTAAAATAAGTAGGTACATGCAATTGACCTTTATCAGGCTGAACTTGGTCGAAGTTGCCTACAGTCATGCTGAATAAAAAACACTTGGTAATTTTGCGCGGATTTAATTACTGGCACGCCACACAGTCCCCTTTGAGTACCATACACAAAAGTATGTAAGACCGGTATTATTGTATGCCACGCCAGCGTGGATAGGACTGGCGTCGAAATATACAACAGAGAAGATAACAGAGAGACGGACCCTTAAATATATTTTTTGAACGAGGGCGGGCACGAAAAGAGACGTGGGGGGTTGTGTTTGAACCGCTCGAGTTAATATCGTTCACGTAACTAAGGAGTCACGTGGAACAACAACGGACGGTTCGAGATTGAGGTATGTTTAAATCACTCGGATGGATAATTTAAGCATATGGAACGTGGTTTATTGTGCCTCTAATCGGGATATAATAATCCATTAAAATTTAAACAGCGAGAAAAACTTGGTTGAAAAGGCTGCGTAAAATTTTTACAAGTGGTTCAAATACACCTAAATCTCGAACCGTCCGTTGTTGTACCACGTGATTCCTTAGTTACGTGGTCGAGATTTTCTCGAGCGATTCGAACACAACTCCCCAGGAGAGGAATAGCCCAGTATGACCGCACGTTTTTCGCTACCTCGAGGAGTTTGTCGCTCAAAGCCAGCATAATTGGTGTGATAGCCCTGTTATCTCCATTTATCTTATAATATTGTAGCGGACGAATCTTCGAGAGGATACTGGAAACGCCGGATGTAATAGGGAAGCTTCCAGCGCCTTGGCAACGGGTGGTTCTTGACGAGAGTGAGGAATCAACAAGACCTGATTCGAAAAAGAGAATTTTGCGAGTGACTTTGAATGGTAAGTTGTGTACACTTTTGGTGAAATAAATGTGTTGAGAGTGATCCGTAAAAAGAATAGTTACTTTTGCACCCACGCACGTACCAATATATTATTATCTTCTTCTAAGGTTCATTCATGCATGCCTGGTGCGAAAGCACCCCCTGCCACACACCCTTTGGGTGGCTTGCAGGGTATGACGTAGATGTAGATGTAAGGTGAATCTGTCCTCAGACAGGTTTCAATTGAACTGATCCCTCCATGCTTGTCTATCCTGTGCTGCCACCCTCAGCTCTTCGTAACTCCTTCCGTTCATAAGGTCAGTCAGTATATTATTTCGTTGTCTTCTTTTCCTTCGATCTTTTCCCTCTAATATTCTTTTCAGCAGGCAATCTTTCTTCTAGACGTGCCCCATACCATCTTGTCAGGCCTCATTAAGAATATGCCGCTAGTATATGGGATCCGTACGAGGAAGGTATGATAAAAGAATTAGAGCGTGTGCAAAGGAGATCCGCTAGATTTGTTAAAGGCCGTTCTGATAATTGTATAAGTGTTACGAATTTAATAGAAGAACTAGGATGGGAATGACTATCAGATCGCAGGTTAAAATTTAGGTTAAACCTCTTAAGTAAATTCGAAACCGATTTATTCACAGATTACGTTAGATTTATATTAAGAACCCCTGCGTATTATGCTAGGTTTGATCATATTAACAAGATTAGAGAGATAGATTGTCGTACCAATGGATTTAAAATGTCATTTTTCCTGCGTAGTATAAGAGAGAACAATAGGCAGCGTATCAAAGGGATAGGTAGGTGAAATATATTTAGAGTAGTCTGTAGTGCATGATGCATGTAATAACAACCAATAATCTCTTTATTATTATGTAAATACTAACCACCTAGCTGCCTGTGACCCTGTTCTCTAGCATATCTCCCTTAAATATCCTACTTGCATGGCAATAGTGCATGTTTGTTGATCTTCACCCCCTGCCACACACCCTCGAGGTGGCTCGCAGGGTATTACGTAGATTTAGATGATATTTATCTTACGATAATATACATCTACATAATACCCTTCTAGCCGCCGCATGGACGTGTGGCAGGGGGTGTTTGGTCACCAGCCGTGTAAAAATGTATGTTTTATGGAGATGTAATGGTGACGTATATTATAAGAGTGTATTTAGTGGAGGTCAATTTTTATTGGTGGTCGCTTATTGTTGGCGGAAAGAACGAGTTCTTGTACCTATCTGTTCGGTAGTGTATCTCTCTTATTTTATCGCATCTGTCAGACCTAGAGATGTACTGAGGAGCCATAATAATATTCTCTATGTCGCTCTGAAAAATATCAGATCTGATGATGATAATGAATGCTCCTGCGGGTCAACAGTTCAAACCATCAGCCAATGCCGATTCCGTAGCTACTCTTTTAAGGTTTTTTGAGCATTGATCGTGAGTCGTTGAGCGCACATTTTTATAACTTTTCGAAAAAGTCGAAAAAATCTTGAGCCGCACGTCACGTACCCAAGTAAATTTGTTATTCGTTGGAAACAATCATGCGTCTTGTAATACAAATGATGCGAGGATCATATTTAAAATTTTCGACAAAATGAAAGCATTGCTACGACTTGGGTTTACGGCGTGGAATTCGAACATATTGCGATAACTGTATTATATTACGTGCTTTTTACTCGGCATGATGCCTTGATATTTGTCATAAACCATCAAAAAAAGCGTGAAACATTTAAGGTAGTTTGAGCGAAATGTCATTTAACCTAGAAATCAATGAATTTCGTCTCATTTTAAAGAAAAATATAACACCCAGTGACACAAAAAATTCGACCCCTTACCACATTACATTCCGAGATATTTGCCCGAAAATACCAGGCCTTTTATACCGGAAATGGTGCATGTATGATCTCCAGAGAGACCTTGTTTAACAAATGAGGAATTTCCAACACCTAAATCTCGTAAAAAAATGAAGAGGGTGTATTTTGTGTGTTTTCTCGACAATTTTTGAAAACTAATCGTATTGTCACCGCAGCAAATTCTTCAGAATCACAATAAACCTTCCACTTTGATGGAGTTTCAAACTTAACGCGTGAAATAAAATGAGTCAAGTTAAAGAGTTATGTACATATTTTCATTTTATCACTTAAAATTTTTTGTCATGTTAAACTATATTAGTGCACGATTAATAAAGCAGTATTTAATTCGTGTGTCTCACAGCTGATGAAATTTAAATCGTATAATTCGAATATGGTCCCTATTGTGATGAGGGAACTATCTCGCTCCTACTACCTTAACGAGCAGGGTTAAACAATATGTTTTATACTTCGGTTTTCAGGCTTCTGTTTCATTACGTAGTGCCCTCTCCATACAACTCAATGGGGTAGATGCTTGCGAGGGGTTATGGTGGCCCCAGTCATGTGTACGAGTTCACGGGCACAAAGTACGTGACGAGAGTTTTTGAGAGACAGGGAGTAGCGATGAGGAAAGAAGGAAGAATGTTGGCCGCTCTTCTGGTTTAGCGGGGCCACGTTCACTGCCAGGCATAAGCCTCGGGTATTTATTAATAGCGAATGGGGAAAGCTCTTCCCGAAGATCCCTTCACTTTTGGCAGGTCGGGGAAGTTTTTGCTATCGTTCGCATCGGTAGGAGTGTCTTTGTTTACGATTCCTCGATGGATGTGTCGGGGAAGGGATTCAGAGGATTGGAATGTTATGAGACCTTATGATTCTCCCCCTGGTACAGCGGCAGATAAACTCGGCGGCATTTGCCTAGGCCAATGGTCGGCAAACCGCGGCTCGCGAGCCACATGCGGCTCTTTGGCCCCTTGAGTGTGGCTCTTCCATAAAATACCACGTGCGGGCGCGGACGGGCTTCATTTTATCAATTAATGATATCGCTATTAAGTATAATGTCAAGTTTTATTCAACGTATATACCTATGGTATTTATTTATTTAAGTAATTGCTCACATACAGCATTTCTGCCAGTTTTCAGTGTCGCATTAACAATAAACACGTAATGTAGACGTAGGCAAACAAACAAAAAAAAGAGTACATGATAATAATATGCAAACACACCAATTGTGCATAGGTAGAAATGGAGGAAAGAGGCAGGTGATTCGGCTCACGCCGCAGGATTACAACTTCCGCCCTGGTGTCAAGCTTCCGCTTATGACCTGGGCTAGGAAGAGGGGGAAGGAAAGGATGGGTAGGGAAGGATAGCGGAACCGCAGCCTCTTCGAGGCCGACACCAATGAGGCGGATTGAGGTCAAAAGGACCTCTATTGGGCCTCCGCCTCCCCGAAGTGCTCGTATTAGTTTGGTTCCCCCAAACAACAGAGACGAGTTACCGTCGGCTCCGCTTTCGCAAAAGCCTACCGCACATCTCTGCGAACCGAGAGAGCTCGTTGCCCAAATGTTTGGGATGGGGTGTCTCTCTGGCCCGCTTTTTGGGTTGCCGCCGTGCGGTCTGCCGACGTACGTCATAGGGGTGAGGATCACCGGACCCATGGAGGGTCAAATCGGACCAATTTTGGTCAAAATGTGAGTACAACCCACCCCTCAATAGGTCTCGACAACCCATGGAGGAAAGAGGGAGTGGTTTTGTTATTTGCCGAGAAATGGGACATGACAAGATTGATGAATGAGTTGGAAGAGAGCAAAAAGGGATCAATGTTATCAGGCAGAGAATTGAGAAGTGAGGAGAGGCGGTAGTGAAGGGAACGCTTGATAAGGGATAGTCTAGGGATAGGCATATGGAGTAATGAGTGCGTACGTGTGGATCGACAAGGAACTCGAAAATTGATGGAGGAAAGCAATTCAGGACTATCAATATTTGCGTTAAGAATTTTGTGAATAAATTTTCAATCGGTTTTGATTCTTTGATTGCAGGGATTGTGGATGGATAGAGAAGAAAGGATCGAATCAATAGGCATGTTGCGTGAGTGGGAAACTCTGTATTTTACCATTTGAGCAAAGAAACTAACTGTTAAGAGAAGGGAGATTAGTTCATCTACATCTACGTAATACCCTGCGAGCCACCACGAGGGTGTGTGGTAGGGGGTGAAGATCACCAAACATGCACTATTGCCATGCAAGTGGGATATATAAGGTAGACATGCTAGAAAATAGGGTCACAGTTTATTAGTTACTACAGTAGATTATTAGTTATGGCAAGTAATTGCAGTAGTTATTACAATAGAACATTAGTTACTACAGTATAGTACAGGTTAAAATCTACATAATAAGGAAGGGATTATTGGTAGTTATTACATGCATCATGCACTACAGACTATTCTAACTATATTTCACCTACCTATCCCTTTTGCTACGTTGCCTATTGTTCTCTCTTATGGTACGCGGGAAAAATGACATTTTAAATCTATCGGTACGACAATCTATCTCTCTAATCTTGTGAATATGGTCAAACCTAGCATAATACGCAGGGGCTCTTAATATATATCTAACGTCATCTGTGAACAAATCGGTTTCGAATTTACTTAAAAGGTTTAACCTAAATTTTAACCTGCGTTCTGATAGTAATTCCCATTCTAGTTCTTCTATTAAACTCGTAACACTTATACAATTATCATAACGGATATTAACGGATATAATTATCATATATACATATCACATAGTTAGATTAGTAGGTATAACTAAGACTTAAATCTTTTAGTAAAGTTCATTAATTTAATTTCAGGGAGCGTTGTGGAGTGAAAGAAAATGTAGTGTCGAGGATTGAGAAAGGTATGTTGAGATGGTTTGGACATATAGAGAGGAGGGGATCGGGTTAGTGTGGTGGCTTGAGTACTGGCTAACCATAAGGACGGCCAGGGTTCCAATCCCTGCAGAGGAGGATGTTTTCAGCGGAAACCCGATCCCTACTTGAGTGTCTTGTGGAGGGCACTTCAAGTACTGTACTCCATCTGTCGGATAAGACGTTAAGCCGTGGTCCCCTTGGCGCCTTTCGTTAGGAGCAGGCTAATGCATACGCCGGGTTTCTCCCCACCCTTCCTCCCTTACCTGTCCCCTATGGCGCAAATGACCGTAGGTTTCGGTCGCCTCCCCAAATATCCAATCTATTTAGAGAGGCTGAAATTAAGGAGATGGACGAAACAAGTACACAGGACGAGTGTGGATGGGAAAGTTGGGAGGGGTCGACCTCAGCGTACGTATCTCAATCAGATTGAGTTCGTTCTTAGCATAGGTATGCTTAGGATTTACCTGATTATGATAGTAACATCGTACCTAGCTATATGGTTTAAGTTTAAAAACCTCGGCTCCCAAATGAAATTTCAATCATTGTACTGTTGATGTACGGATCTGTTGACTAATGATTTTGCCAACCCCTCGCCTAGACAAAGCGTAAAGGTACGTTTTCATGAACGTGTTTCAGAAGGAGAGACGCGAATGGGAGATCCTCAGCCAATCAGAAGCCCGGATTTCTTCGCGTGAGTTCGCGTATGTTCGCGTAGATTCGCGTCGCCCGAGATGAAATATTTTCGACTTTCGACGCGTGGAACGCGTAGAAT
The DNA here is from genome assembly GCA_963169105.1 of Ceriagrion tenellum. Lineage (NCBI taxonomy): Eukaryota > Metazoa > Arthropoda > Insecta > Odonata > Coenagrionidae > Ceriagrion > Ceriagrion tenellum. Next base: position 84,372,967 of record OY720642.1, on the reverse strand, counting down.
GGCTGGCCGGCGAAGTGTAGGTTCTATTGATGAAATAATCATCTACGAAATTCGAGAGAAGTACACGTTCCTGTACAATTATAAGGACTATCGACACAGGGATAGAAACCTAAGGGAGAAGGCGTGGAGGGAGATAGGAGTATCCATTGTAGTGGAAGGTAAGACAAACTTTTATTTCCGATGATTCTCTCAGCACACATCTGTAGATGCATTGGTGGTAATATCATTATGTTTTACACCAAAAATGTGTCGGCTCGGTATAAAGCCCTCCGGGATAAGTATGTGAGGGATAAAAAGAAGCCCAGAAGTTTTTTTTAACCATTTCTTCTCTGCTGTAGATAGCGCTTAGGTACCTCCTACGCGTTGGTTCGCCTACGCGCAGGTTCTCTTGCATGCGAAAGGTTCACGCGAAGAAATGACGCGTCTCGTCGCGCGCGTGCGCGACTGACGCGTCCATGAAAACGTAGCTTAATGTCAAAGATGGGAAGGCTCGCATGGAAGAGGTCGGCCAAGGAGCGGAGGGGTGGGTACAGCAAACAGTAGGTCGCTTCCATCGGCCATGTTTACCATCCAAATCAAGCTGCATTAAAAATGGTTTGCGATTCAAAAAGACTGGCTTGAAACACGCTGATAATGTTCGCTTCCAAGTGGAATATTATCAAAACAACAAAATGGCGAACCGTAGATATCTGAAGACAGTAAATTAGTAAGCAGGCAGGACTTTTCGCCCGACGGAAAACCTGGGCTCCTTCGCCACGCGTTTAGTCCAATGAGATCGTCCATAGGCAAAAGAAGGATCGGCTCTAAACCATTGGGTATTTGATAGGGATCTACTTCTACATACTACCCTGCGAGCCGCCGTATGGGCGTGTGGAAGGGGGTGTTAGGTCACCAGCCGTGTAAGGATGTAAGGTTTTGGGAGGTGAAATGGTGACGTGTATTATAGGAGTGTATTGAGTGAAGCTCAGTTTTTATTGTGGACGGTTATTGTGCGTGGAAATAACTAATTTTTGTACCTTTCTGTACTGCAATGTATCTCTATTATTTTATTGCTTCTGTCGGACCTAGAGTTATAGTGAGGCGTCAAGATAATATTCTCTGTGTCGCTCTGAAACACACCAGTTCTGAATTTTTGCAAGCAAGCTGAGCCTACCGTAGACTCAAGGGCCTTACCACCTTAATCCCTCTGAAAGTCGTGAGACACTTTTATGTTCACGCTCTCAGCGGCTTTTAACGAAGCGTTTTGCTTTGCATTGTATTTTATTAATTGGATAGGTTTTTTGGATAGAGTAACAGTTCAAAACCCGGTCACATATGGTTTGACCGCGTATTAAACCAATTGTTTTTTAATTTTTATTTATTTTTTTACGGCTGGTGTCCTAACACCCCCCGCCACACGCCTTTTGAGGTGGCTTGCGGGGTAGTATGTAGATGTATATGAAGAGACCTGGATTTTTCTTTTCGCATCAAAACCTCTGATTCATCTTCATTGATAAAAGCAGCTCCGTGCCTCCCTTGCCGAAGTTTGAAGCCACCCTCGTTATCTCTTCAGTCATTCGTGCTTCAATCAGATCCTGATGATGTCGACTATTCGACGAAACCGGAAAAGTTTTACAGAGTTAAAGCTGAAACTATTAAAGTCGGTTGGATCGTTGGAGCTCAGCGACTCCCGTCGTTCGCGGAAAGCGTTAATTATTTCGTTTCCGTCGGGCACCACTTGGAAAAGACAGTAAATGTAGTTGATAACCATTAACGTTGCTGGAGAGGGCGCTTTATATTGTAGGTAGCGCTAGGAGCTGTAAAGTGGGCGTGGCCTGTCCGCCATATTTGTAAACCCCGATTATCCTGCAGCGATTTGCCATGTTGAGAGAATGGATGAGAGTCGAATAACGAAACAGATATATGAGAGTAGAATGAATGGTTTTTGAGGTAGAAGTAGGCCGAGAAAGATGTGGTTGAGGAAATTCTTAGGAGGAGGAATATTGGGAGTGTTAAAAACAGGAGGGCGTGTATGAAGCAGTGTATGGGGGTAAATGAGGCAAAAGAGGTTTGCAAGGATAGGTCAGGATGGAGTAAATTATTGAAGCAGAGTTAGGTGTACAATTATGTATTAATGAGTGATACATTTTGACTGTGCCTACCCCGGAAGGGAACGGCGTGTTTGGAATGCGTGTATGTACTTGACGGGCTGAGGCACTAATTTTACGATGTTTTCCATCGATAACTTACTGGAAATAACCATGCACTTAATTCTTTAGTGTGCATTATCCGGATTGTCCCACTTTCTTTAGTCAGTCCAAACCAAGCTGCATTAAACACTGTTTGCGATTAAAACAATGCTGGGTTGAAACACGATGATAATGGAGGCTACTAGGTGCAAGGTGATAGAAATGTCATGAGATCTTATGGGTGTCCCACTGGTATAGCGGCAGCGAAACACGGCGGCTGTTGGCTAGGCCTCTTTCAGTGCGGCATGACGTGATTACACGTCATGGTAATCTTCACGCTGGTGCTGATGACGTGAAGTCACGTCAAGGGTACTGTGAGTGTTCCAGCTTTCAATATGGGGCCTAGTGAATGTTCCCTAGTGAAAACTAGAACACTCACGGTACCCTTGACGTGATATCACGTCATCAGCACCAGCGTAAAGACAACCGTGACGTGATATCACGTCATGCCTCACCCAATGGGTTAAATTTATTTCTATTGTTTAAGCCGCCACGCAGTCCACATTCTTTCCACCAAATAAATGCCCTTCGATATTGTTTATTTATGTACTAGCTGACCCGTGCGAATATTTCGCGCAGTATGCAGCTTCTCCCCATTTCTTCCATCTTTCTTCCTGTTCTTCTACCAGTCGAATATTTCGCACAGTATGCAGCTTCTTTCTGTTTCTTCCTTATTTCTTCCTGTTCTTTTACCTGTTTCTTCCCATGAACAATTATATGTTATTTATGTTTGTGTTAAAGATACATAACGTAAATGGTAAACGGTCACATTGATAGCATGTAGAATGTAAACAATCTAACTAAACGATGTGCTAATAGATGGCGCCTCCAACAGTCTTATAAGCACTTAACCATAGCCTACATATTAGTTGATTATATTGTCAACAGATGGCACTGTATCATTTTTAACAAAAACTTTAATTTTAAACTATTTGTCTATTTTTCGTCAATAGCGGGGAACGTAAGCTTTAAAATGATGTTTAAATCATTAGTTTTGATGAAGAATTATGGGAGTTATGGTTTTGCGACAAAAAAACACCTTTGAGAAATAATATATATGACATTGAGAATAATGAGCATACCCGGTAAAAAATTGCGTTAAAGTTGAGTAGAATCGATAGCACTTAGAAGCCAATATAGGTTTCTAGAGTTTATTGCCTTAAATTTCGAGCGGTTGATGGATATTCTGAATTTTCATCCGCTAATTCGCCCATTCCGTCGTCCTTTCCAAAGGGAAGTGAGGAAAACGCTGGGGATAGCCAATTTGGTTGTCATTTCAGTTGTCAGGCTACAGCTCGATGACGTAATGCCCTCTCCCATCTACCTCCGAGGTGATAACGTGCCCACCCTCTCCCACTCATTGTGTTGCTATGGCATCCTCACTTCACCCGAGGCACCACTTTAAAGGGGATCGTACGTGTATCGATTGTTAAAGCCGCCTCGGGTTAAAAATAGACGTGGCAGAGCTTCAACCAAGGACGCGATTTCGACGGTGCAAAAGTGAGTGAATGCGATCCTCCCGTTTCCTGTGTGATGCTTAAGCCGGCTCCACGCGATACTCGACCCGGCGTCTGACCCAGTGTGCTTGCCGCTCCTTCGTATTGAGGGCAGAATCCGGTATTTTTGTCGTCGCCCTAGAAAATTTCACTTGTACTGCCAAGGAAGTGGTACGTCTACGTCTACGTGATACCCTGCGAGCCACCACGAGGGTGTGTGGCAGGGGTGAAAAATCACCAAACATGCACTATTGACATGCAAGTAGGATATTTAAGGGAGATATGCTAGATGATAGGATCACATGGAGCTCGATGGTTAGTATCTACATAATAAGGAAGGGATTATTGGTTGTTATTATATGCATCATGCACTACAGACTACTCTAACTATATTTCACCTACCTTTCCCTTTGCTACGCTGCCTCTTGTTCTCTCTTATAGTGCGAGGGAAAAATGACATTTTAAATCTATCGGTACGACAATCGATCTCTCTAATCTTGTTAATATGATCAAACCTAGCATAGTACGAAGGGGATCTCAATGTATATCTAACGTCATCTGTGAACAACTCTGTTTTGAATTTACTTAAAAGGTTTAACCTAAATTTTAACCTGCGTTCTGATAGTAATTCCCATCCTAGTTCTTCTATATTATATTCGGTATATTCGCTCCAAACTCTGCACATGCTAAACATAATTTTAGAGTAATGAATTCAAAAGAGATATGGTTACTTTTTTCACAGTTTTTTTATTCAAAGTCGACCGGTTTCGACGCACAGGCGACATTATCAGGTCCCTGATGACGTCGCCTCTGTCTCCTGATGATGTTGCCTATGCGCTGAAACCGGTCGACTCGGAATAAAAAAACTGTGAAAAAAGTACCATGTCTCTGTTGAATTCATTAGAATGTTTTTCTACAAAGTAAATCCTGAATCAATCGAGTTTGGGATAATTTTCGAGTATACATTTATAGTAGTGGTGGACCAAAACAGCTGTCCGGACGTTATTGTTTATGACGTAAACCGGGGCCGGTACCGTTTTCAAGTTTTTTTGGGGGTTTTCTGCGTTTACTTTTGTTATGTAATTTAAGTAATTATAGGCCGATATCCATTTTACCGAGGTTTTCGAGAAGATTCTCAATGACAAAGTTCTGTCAAACTGTAAGGGAAACTTCTCTGAATCACAACATGGTTTTTGCCCTTGCCGATTGACTTCTACCAACTTAGCTGTACATGTTAACTCAGTGGCACTCTCAATTGGAATGGGTTGTCAGATGGACTCAGTATACATTGACTTTGCTAAAGCCTTCGACAAGGTTGACCATGGTTATGTTTTATGTAAACTTAAGTGTTTTGGAATTGGTGGTAACTTGCTGAAACTTTTCCAGTCCTACTTAAGTGACAGGTCCCAAACTGTGGCTGTTGAAAGTTGCCTGTCTTCACCTGTAAACGTTACGTCTGGTGCCCTTCAAGGGTCAATTTTAGGGCCCCTGCTTTTTAATATATTTATTAATGACTTGCCTGGCTGTTTGAAATCGGAATGTCTTTTATATGCTGATGACTGTAAGGTATCAACCAGGGTCACCTCTCTTAACGAGTGTGCTATTTTACAAAATGACTTGGATACATTTTTTAACTGGTTTGTTGAATGGAATTTATATCCTAATTTAACTAAATGTAAAATTATCACCTTTACCTTGAGGAAGAATATTATTCGTTATGACTATCACTTAAATGGTGTTCCTCTTGATCGTGTTACCTCAATTACTGACTTAGGAATCACTTTAGATAGCAAACTTTCCTTTAAACCATATTCAGTCAATATGCTCGAAAGCTTATCGCCTTATGGGTTTTTTAAAACGAAATTGCATTCCCAATTTTTCTACTAAAACTGTTGTGCGCGCATGCTGTACGATCGTCCGACCTGTTTTAGAATACGGTAGTATGATCTGGAATCCACACCATGTCACGTTAGAGAGGACACTTGAAAAAATGCAGATGCGATTTGTGAAATGGCTGTGTTCTCTGGATAATGGTCCTGTCTATACAGCATCCGAATACCCAAATTTATGTAAATTTTTTACGCTCACTCCACTTGGAGTCAGAAGGAGGGTTTCAGATGCTATCTTTCTGCGTAAAATTATGATGGGTGATTTGGATTCCAGCCATCTACTTGGCTTAATCAACCTAAATGCGCCTCCAAGGAGAACTAAGCACACTCCACTCTTCAGATGCCACTTTAGTCGGGTGGATGTCTGTAAATATGAACCGCTAACTAGGATGATGCGCACGGCTAATGAATTTTTGAATAATTATAAAGATGCTGATTTTATTTCTGACCCTTATTGTCCCTAAAAAAGAAAATGTTCGTATTTTTTTAATAGAACCTAAACAGTTGTTTTTCTTTTTCCTGATTGATTCATGTATGTATTTATTTATTTTATTGTATTTTTATTATAAAACATGTAATTGGGGTTACCTGTATGTGTTAAATAAATTATTATTATTATTATTATTTATTTTCAATAAAATATTTATGAGGAAACGAAATCTATCGACAAACAGTTTCACAGTAGGAGCGTCTGAAGAAATTACAACTTGGCTGTTTCCACATGAGGTTTTATTGTTACCGACCATGGTTTCGTTACAGAGTAACATTATCAAGGTAACATTATCAGAGTAACATTATCACCTTGATAATGTTACTCTGTAACGAAACCATGGTCGGTAACAATAAAACCTCATGTGGAAACAGCCAAGTTGTAATTTCTTCAGTCGCTCCTACTGTGAAGGATTTCCACGGAGTCACGCCCGCTACCATTACTTATAAAAAGTTTCTTATTTGAATTTGTGGAAGTCTAATCCCTACCAGCTCGAAAAAAAAGATTTTAATTTGTACTATCTTCACCACGCGAAGAGGGGTGAAGTTTGTACGCCAACGTTTTTCGATGTTAACCAGGACTGCAATGCCCTGGGATTTCTATTTCTAAGTGAAACGGTATAGAAGGCCTAACAGGGAAGTGGCTTTACTTTTTATGGTATGGATGTGTTAGCTTAGAGTGTTCTCTAGTCCAAGATTTTTTACTGGTGAAACTCTGGTCAAAGGGGTGGTGTTGATTGTGTATTTGAAATTCATTGGAGATTTTTTTCAAGGGAACTAGTCTTGACATTAGATTTTCTAGGAACCTCCGGCCATGGACGTAATTTTAACATATGGATGGTGGGCCAGTTGGACTCGACAGTTACAACTTCGCAGATGTGTATGAATCATTTGTTTTTTATTTATTCAAACAAAATGGGAAAGATGTTACGTATTTAATTTTTGTATATTAATTGTTAATTAAGTTGTTTTTTCAAATATTTAAGTAACCTTGGTTAATTTAATATGTTTATTTATTTGTTAGATGTTATGTATTTAATTTGTGAATATTAGTTGTTAATTAAGTTTTTTTTTCAAATATGTAAGTTACTTTGGTTTGTTTTAATATTTTTATTTATTTGTGTCGAATTTGGTTCATTTTTTTGTTTGTTGTCGAGAGGGACCGGACGTCATTAATATAGCAGTGAACCGAGAAGCAAGTCACTTGAGACTTATTGTAAAAACTCAACAGTAAGTTGGTTTGTTTATGCTCAAGTTTTATGATGTAACATTGCGTGCTGTCATTCTGGAGAATGGAACCATAGACGTAGGTGGCAGCATCTCTCAGTTGAAATTAAAGGTTGTTGGCCGTGAAGGATGCAGTGCTAATTGCGTCATCCACTACCGCGAATATTTTTCTCACAAGAAAGAGAGCTCATCGACAGGTTGAAAAAGAATGAGGAAGTCAAAATTGTATTTAAACTCGATTTTTTTTCAGGTTCATTACTTGGTGTAAATCCATTTTTTAAGAATTCAAAAGAAATATGGTACTTCTTCGCAGTTTTTATTTCAAGTTTCGTCGCATAGGCGACATCATCAGGTACATAAGTTTAGTATGCTGCGGGATTTATGCAAAATTTTGGAGGGAGGGAGGGGGGGGGAAAGAGGCAGGAGAAAGGGTTAGGGGATAATTAAATTTGGAGAGGAGTTCCCCCCCCCCACACCCCCTTCCCCTCCCTTTCTCCTGCCTCTCCCCCCCCCCACGCTCTAAAATGCTGAAAAACTTCTGCAGCATACTAAACTTATGTACAGTCGGATTCAAATGTTTTGCAAAGAATCGAGCGGCGCCACTTACGCTTCTCAAGGAAATCGAGTTTCACTTACGGCGCTGTTATTCTTTGCAACGCAACGCTATCTATTCAGCTGTTTATTTGCACCTATTTAAATTGTAACAGTTGAGCAATTGCTTGTTTTGTGCTAACTTGTAATTACATAATATGATCAGCTCGAATAACAATGACATGCTGCGACGTATTGATTAATTGAAATACCAAACTTCATTATTAAACACAGACCGTTCCTGGCGTACAAATATACCTAAGGCAAATACTACATAATGTATCATTTAGAGTGACAGTTGTGATTAATATATAACAATTATCCATACTCAAATTGTAAATCCAAACCGAAACGAAAGTGTAACGACAAATTAGCACAAAATAGGCAATTTCTCAACTATTACCATTTGAATACGTGCAAATAAACAACTGAATAGATAGCGTTGCGTAGCAAAGAATAACAGCGCCGTAAGTGAAACTCAATTTCCTTGAGAAGCGTAAGTGGTGCCGCTCGATTCTTTGCAATACATTTGAATCCGACCGTAGATGTAGATGTCGCCTACGCGACGAAACGGGTCGACTTGAAATATAAACTGTGAAAAAGTACCGTATCTCTTTTGAATTCTTTAAAATTGTATTTGCAAAGATGATCGTTGGATGGCAAGTTTTTCAACTTTGATGACGTTTTTTTGTTTTTAGGCAATTATCTAGGTCTTTCCGTGGACAGTCCTGAATAAGTGCTTTGCCATGAGGAAAAGACAATGAAACCAAAGCAATAATACGTGCAAGTTCTTGCTCCAAAAATTGTAGGAACTACCGTTAAGGGCATCGGGTTGGTGTGCTGGCTAGAGTACTCGCCTACCACACGAGCGGCCAGGGTTCAAATCCTTGCAGAGGCGGATGCTTTTCAGAGGAAACCCGATCTCTACTTGAGTGTCTTGTGGAGGGCACTTCAAGTGGAGTACTCCGTCTGTCGGATGAGACGTTAAGCCGTGGTCCCCTTGGCGCCTTTCGTTAAGAGCAGGCTAATGCCGACGCCGGGTTTCTATCCACCCTTCCTCCCTTACCTATCCCCTATGGTGCAAATGACCTTAGCCGTCGGTCGCCTCCTCAAATATCCAATCCAACTACCGTTAAACGCAAGCGCCAGGGCTACCTGCAGGCCAATGGATATCGTGTCCTTGCTATTGTGTGCTTTAAGGGCATTTATTCATTATTCAAGTCGCGTATAGAGTTAGGTTTCACGCCCTTTCTAAGCTTTTGTTGTTTGAACTGAAAATAAACCCATTGTTGTGTTGTGAAGGTTTTTATACAAACACGAATTAACAGCCCGTCATCGTGGTTGCGCGGGATAAGAAGTTTGGAAAAGTGGAGACCGTACGACTGAATTTTCGTTCTGGTGTTTAAATGAAGATGTGGAATAAAAGCAATTAGGTAAAAGAATGTTTCTGGTATGGCTCAAAAATGCTTGCAGAATTATGATGACGGGAGATGTAAATTGGGCAACTGTTTCAATTAGGCAACTTGCCATCAGGCTATTCAAAAGCGTAGAAGTAATGAAAAGAGAAAAAGAAAGCGAACCTTGATTTGAGAGTAAAATACAATCGTGCGCTTACCTGCCACCGAACAGTATTATTGTGTTACTAGCTTAAGCTCATTGCTCCTAGCTTAAGTTGGGGCAGAAATTTACACACCTATGAGGGGTGTCACCATAGATGAGAGTCTTTTTCTGTTCAAGGGAAGACTGGGATGGCGGCAGTTCATGCCTCAAAAGAGAGCCAGATTTGGAATGAAGATGTACATACTTTGTGAATCGTGCAGTGGATACGTGTGATCGAGCATTATTTACACTGGAAAAGGCATAGTAATTGATCAAGAGATCAATTGATCAATCAAAGCTTAAGCTAGTAACACAATAATACTGTAATACACCGTAAGATAGCATAGTTGCGGATTTATTATGAGACAACAATATTTTATTACCAGATATATCTATTATCGTAGGAAAAATCCATAGTTTTGAGCATGAATGTACACATATGGATTGTTGACTTGTCGCCAAAAACTGTTGCTTAGGATTCCGTACACAAACAACTTTGCGGATTGTGGCGCCGCCTAGTGATGAAAGACGGCAGTTCAAATGTAAAAACAGTCTACAGATCGTAAATAAACACATCTTACCGGTTTTACTTACCAGTAATCAGAATGCAGTGGATAAAAATGTAGTACCATACGCGGGATGTAATTACACACTTTTTTAATATCGTCCGGTCTACAGATATATTTAATTCCTCTCAAAATTTAATTACACGAACGCACAATCATTTACGTAACTGTTAGGTCTCAAAAATAGCCGGCTACTATTCAGAGTATCAAGTATTTCATATCTACTCGACCGTTATTGAATATCCTCCAATCTCACGCTAACAACAATTAACAACGGCCATTTACGATGAGAAGACTTTTTTTTTCTAAGTAGCGCCAAGGACTGGGTGAACTAAATGTGGACATCTAGGCAGCTCGTTGCCTAGGCAACGATTCCAAACATTGAATCCATTATGTATATTCATGCTTTTGAGATAAATATTTTAAGTAAATATTCGTACATCTTATTGCGGCTCGGAGACAATGGTCAAGAGAGTGAAAAGTTGATCGTCATTCTTGAAATTAAGTTGGGTATTATTGAATAATAGCTTTTTACGATGGAGTTCGTTCTTCAGACAGTAGCTGTGAGATTGGCCTTTTGAGCTCGTTTTGAGTTTTGGATAATGTAATAATTATAATTTATTTATTTTCCAGAATAAAATTTTCCAATGAGCCCCTAGGGTATTTACACCGGCCGTTTTTCGAACCAACGGTGTTGGACATTCACCTTGTCTTGGGAGTTGAAAAAAATCCACATCGGCGTGGTCTCGAATCCGCGACCCTAGGGTTTGGCAGGTGAGCACTTCAACTGGCGACCACCGGGGACAACAATGAATCGCTCAGTGTGTCCTATAAAACGGTGTGAATAGAACGACCCTGTTATACGTGCGAGGAATGCCTGGCCACCATGTTTTAGCCCTTACCTTTTTTGAGGTCATCCTCTGAGTCCCAAGCGTGCGTCCTTTCGTCGCCTATTACGTGTGTCCGTGCTACGTGCGACCCCCAAGGGCACGTCTTCTGCTTTCCCATTTAAAGTCCTTTGTTGGTTGTTTTCGCGGCCGCCCTTTTTATTTTATTTTTTTAATTCATTTTTTTTCAAAGTCATTACACAACGGAAAACGTGGAAATAGCCTCGTCCGTGGGTCGATCCCTTTTTCCTCGGCTGACGACGCTCCAGATGCCCATGCAGGCGGAAGACGGACCCTCTCCCATTGCTCGAATGGGCGAAAGAGATTAGGGGGACAACATTGATGGTGAAGTTGCATGTGTGGCAAAACTTTGTGGCACGCGCTAGTGAGAAACATGACGTCAGGAAGGAGGAAAGAGAAATAAAACAGTATCTTTGTTATTATTGTGGTATATTTCCGTAGTCATATTTAATGGTAACCTTTACTACACCAGAGAATTAAAAACAGAATAACTGATTTCAATACATTAGTGTCATCATCAGTTGCTGTCAAAGGTCGGGAACTATCTTATTTCATTATAATACTCATCATAATTGGTAGACTGCTGTTTAGCAGGTCCTCAGTAGCCTCTCCTCCAGATAACTCCGTCTTGTGTCTTCCTCTTCGTCTCCGCGTAGGGGATGCTTCTCCTCTTCTAAATCATCCGTCATTTTCTTTCTTCTTCTCCCGCGTAAGAAACATTTTCGTTCGCCATATTATTTCAATGAAGAACGGAGTATTATTTGTTGTGCTTAAGGGGGCTGTATGCTTCGGACGAAAACGCTCTTTTAGCTCTGGCTTCAGCCGCAGCCCAGTGCGCGAGATTTTAATGCGTGGATTCAGGTAGTCCGAGCGAGATAGTCTCCTAGTCATAATAGAGACCATATTCGAATTATATGCTTTAATTTAACCAGCTGTAGGAGACATGTATTAAATATTACATTATTAATGGTGCAATAATATAGTTTTATATGATTGCACCATGGTAAGTAATTAAATGAAAATATCTGAATAAGCCTTTAACTTAACTCAATTTTTTCGCGCAGAGCGTTTGAAACTCCTTCAAAACGGAAGGTTCATTGCGATCCCGAAGAATTTACTGCGGTGAAAATGTGATTAATTTTCAAAAAAGATGAGACAACACACAAACTACATTCTGTTGATTTTTTTGGCGAGATCTAAGCGTTAGAAATTCCTCATTATTAATATAAGCTCTCTCTGGAGTGCACACACGAACCATATCCCATGTAAAAGGGCTGGTATTTTTTGGCAAATATTTCCAAAAGTAATTTGGTAACGGGTTGAATTTTTGGTGTCATTAGAAGGGCGATATTTTTGTCTTTAAAATGAGACCAAAATCATTGATTTCTAAGTAAAATGATATTTCGCTCAAACTACCTTAAATTACCGAAATCTCGATACCTTCGTCATTGCACCGCCTGACTCCTGAGTTACGACATCGAAATTATTTCGAGCGGCTCATACCCTACCCACAAGTGGCCTCAAGGAGGATGTATACCCCGGCCGAAATCGCCCTTTTAGTTCTGGCTTCCGCCGCAGTCCAGAAGGGATCTTCGCCTTCCCCTCCATTCCCCGCCCCGGACAACAGCGCCACTCATGGCGTAGTGGTAAATGCGTTGAGTTCACGAGGATGATCGCTGTGACGTCATAATGATAATACCTCAAAATTTATTTTTTTTATCCTCCATAGAGATGAAGTAATCCATTTAACAAAAAAGTCAAAATTTTCTTCTGGAATATAGTCGTACGTGTCGTAGCGATAACCTGATTTTCGACAAACTCTCGTTTCTTCCGCTGTCGAAGTAGTAATGTAGAAATCAACAAGGGAAAAGTCGCGACACTTATTTTAAATACCAATCTTAAACTCAGAGGCTTGCGCAAATAATTTTACTTTAAGTGTCAAAGCATAGGCATAGAATAAGTTCGTCGACGTCGATGGAAGCGCGTTCGGCGTTTAATGCAGGTCTTCATCGAAACTCCATACGTTTGTAGGATCGGCGCAAATAATGTTTTCCTGAAAGTTAAAAACTTGAGCGATAGAAAATAAAGTACCTGCATGATAAATAAGGTGGAAATTTCGAAATCAACGAGGTTAAATGAGTCAATCGCAGTGGAAAGTCGTACGATCTCCTTGAAAGCCAATTTACGCGGTACATTGTATTGTACCAACGAATGCACAATGGTATGAACAAGAAATTGAATGGAATAAAGGCCGCTTTACACGGTACATTTTATTGTACAGACGAATGTATCGTAGAATGTGCAAGAAACCGAATGGAATTAGAGCAGTTTCTATTCCCCATTCAGTCATTCTGACAATCATACAATTTGCCGCTTTAAAAGGTACAGTTTTCCTCTCGGAAGAGTTCGCGCATTCGTTTATACAATAAAATGTACCGTTTGAAATGGCTGCTATAACAAAAAAAACCCTAACCAATTATCGATACAGATGGACAGTGCTCGCTATCCCCTCTCGGATGGGAATTGGGTTGGTGTGGTGGCTAGAGTACTGGCTAACCATACTGGCGGCCAGGGATCAAATCCCTGCAGAGGAAGATGTTTTTCAGAGGGAACCCGATCCTAAAGGCTGGGACACAATAAACGTGTACGTGTAACGTGAGCCGTTAACGGGAATACGCGAAAAGATGGCTGACGGGAAAGTATAGCGAACGGACACAATCCACGTGTACGGGGAGTACGTGTACGCGAGAGATGGGCAACTTTCATCTCTTCCCGTGTCCCGTACACGGAAAACCAATCAGAATAGTCCTGAGAATCCGGGAATGGGAGCCATCTGTCGGCAGATTCATCCAACTGCTGAAGATAGCTCTTGGCGAAGATAACTTATTTACTTTCACACTTGTTTACACCTGATCTCTTAGCTGCGCCTGCGTTAGTCAATTGTTACTCCGGGCCGCGTTAACGTCGATTGTGTCCGCTGACTTGCGTTCCCCGTCTCCCGTTGTCCCGTTAACGTCTCGCGTCACACGTACGGGTTGATTGTGTCCCTGCCTTTACTTGAGTGTCTTGTGGAGAACGCTTACGAGAAGTACTCCGTCTGTCAGATGAGCCGTTAAGCTGTGGTCCCCTTGGCGCCTTTCGTCAAGAGCAGTCTAATGCCTACGCCGGGTTTCTATCCACCCTTCCTCCCTTACCTATCCCCTATGGCGCAAATGACCTTAGCTGTCGGTCGCCTCCTCAAAATCCAATCCAATCCCTCTCGTATGACTGTGAATCTGGCCCCCAGATGCCTGACGCTTCTGGTGGTAGAGCGAATATTTCCTGCTTCGAGTCGTTGGGACCTTTCATTTCGCATTTCCTATATCTTTCTGTTATGCCGTGTTTGAGTTACTTTTTTATTTTATTTCTCAATGTGGAACGGCGTTATGAATGCGAGGGGAACGCCTATTTGGTGGCGAGGTATACGTAACAGAGGGAGAAAAAAATTGAAACCGGCTCATCCACCCTCACGCGAAGGGCAAGGATAACATTATCTCCCCCTCTCTCTGTTTCCCTCCGTTTCCTCGCTCCATTCTCGTCTCCTTTCTGGCGAGGGAGTTGCTAGGCTTCCAAGGTTCTCCCGAGGACGTTCGTTCGTGCGAATTGAGAGGGGAAGTGTGTCGGTGTGTTCGCCGGAGTCGAACGATGTTGCGGGCTTAGGGCGGTTGTGCGAGCGAGATAGTTCCCTAATCGTAATAGAGACCATATTCGAATTATACGCTTTTATTCCACCAGCTGTGAGGCACGCGAATTAAGTATTGCATTATTAATGGTGTGATAATATCGTTTTACATGACAGAAATTGTAAGTAATCAAATGAAAATATCCAAATAAATCTTTAACTTGACTCATTTTTTTCACGCGGTACTTTTAAAACTCCATGAAATCGGAAGGTTTATTGTGATCCCGAAGAATTTACTGCGGTGACAAAATGATTAATCATCAAATATAGTCGAGAAAACACACAAAATACACACTGTTGATTTTTTGAGGAGATCTAAGTGTAGGGAATGCCTCATTTATAATATAAGGTCTCTCTGGAGTGCATAAGGGTACCATATCCCATATAAAAGGGCAGGTATTTTCTGGCAAATATCTCGGAAAGTGATGTGGTAAGGGGTTGAATTTTTCGTATCGGTGGAAGGGCGATATATTTTTCCTTTAAATGATACCAAATTCATTGATATCTAGGTAAAATGATATTTCGCTCTAACTACCTTAATAAGCAATGCAAGACGACGAGGAGACAGAGGCATTGACTGTGTCGTCAGGTCGATGGATTCGACCTGTGAAGTAAAATGGAAGATTTAATTGTTTGATGCCCGGTCAATACCTTGTATGTTCTTATTCATGCTGAATAAAAACGCTTGGTAATCTTCCTCGGATTCAGTTACTGGCACGACGCGGTTCGCCACACACTGGCACGATCATGTGCCCCAAAACCAAGGCACATGATCGTGCCACTGTGTGGTGATCGGTCAATGTCCTTTGCTGCACGCAGCTATGTATTTCAGAGGATGCCAGCTTATTTTGGCTGTTGCTCTGTGTCTTGTCTAATGTCACCCGTATTTGGCATTCCCTCGATAATTATAGTTTTAGGACATCGATTTATCGATTTCCAGTGTCCCAAATAGTTCGGTTGTCTTCGCCAATGTTTCTTAGGGTCTCAGTTTTGCTTTCTTTAAGGCATTCGTAATAATTTTATGACTGGATGTTTATGATAGTTCTAATATCTGTTATTTTGGTATATTTATATATCAGAGCGGTTGTGTTTGAATCGCTCGAGTAAATCTCGACCACGTAACTAAGGAGTCACGTGGTACAACAACGGACGGTTCGAGATTTAGGTATATTTGAACCACTTGTAAAAATCTTACGCAGCCTTTTCAACCAAGTTTTTCTCGCTGTTTAAATTTTAATGGATTATTATATCCCGATTAGAGGCACAATAAACCACGTTCCATATGCTTAAATTATCCATCCGAGTGATTTAAACATACCTCAATCTCGAACCGTCCGTTGTTGTTCCACGTGACTCCTTAGTTACGTGAACGAGATTAACTCGAGCGGTTCAAACACAACCCCCCACGTCTCTTTTCGTGCCCTCCCTCATTCAAAAAATATATTTAAGGGTCCGTCTCTCTGTTATCCTTATCTTCTCTGTTGTATATTTCGACGCCAGTCCTATCCACGCTGGCGTGGCATACTATAATACCGGTCTTACATACGTTTGTGCATGGTGCTCAAAGGGGACTGTGGCGAAGCGTGTCGTGCCAGTAATTAAATCCGCGCAAAATTACCAATTGTTTTTTATTCAGCATGACTATAGGCAACTTCGACCAAGTTCAGCCTGATAAAGTTCAATTGCATGTACCTACTTATTTTAGTCACACAGTAAAAAAAACTATAATTCAATGTTTGCAATTCGTTTTATGCCCATAACAGTAAGGCGTTGCATTATTGCACTTGTTTACCATTGCAAGTTGAGACACAATAGGTTCATGAAGAACATAATTGAAGGCAAAATAGTGGGAAAGTCCCCAGATGAAGACCCAGGAATAAGTTCATGAACCAAATAAAGAGGAAAGTACATAGGAAGTGCAACCAGTAGGTGAGGCAACTAGCATTAGACTGGGAAGGGTGGAGGGCTGCAGCCAACAAATATTAGGATTTAACAACCAATGAATGAATTGCAGTATCATCCATTCCACATCCTTTCATTACTCCTTTTAGCTTTTGCAGCGAACATCTCGGATACCTCATACTTGCTGAATTAAGCCTACAGTTATACTTAGCCAAGGATACCCAAGAGTCTGTTTATTTTTAAGT
This sequence comes from Ceriagrion tenellum, assembly GCA_963169105.1. Classification (NCBI taxonomy): domain Eukaryota; kingdom Metazoa; phylum Arthropoda; class Insecta; order Odonata; family Coenagrionidae; genus Ceriagrion; species Ceriagrion tenellum. The sequence continues at coordinate 84,356,106 of OY720642.1, read as the reverse complement.
TAAAATGGGAAAATGTTGGTTCTCAGTTTCCCGCTGAGCTGGAATGTTGATTTCTCCATGTTTTCCGCTTCGACCTGGAGACGCTGGCAGGACTGCTAGCGAAACTGTTGTCCCACAAACAACTGACGCGGAAGAAATCCCGGAAAACATGGAGAGATCAACGTGGGAGAATGTTGTTGCTCGTATTCGATTTTTAAGTCACCATTTAGTCAATTTCTACAGTAAAATAATCGAAGTTAACTGGGAATAATCAATCGTTCGTGCATGTGTCAATGGATTGCCTCAAATCTTTCATCTTGATAAATGGTATGAAGAAGTTCTAAGTATTTTAAATCGTCATTCAATAGATTTCCAAGTGTAAATAAGGGGCATTTTCTTATAATATTAATGGTTGAAAGTGTAACTTTTGGGACATAGTCACAGACACGATGTCAAATATATCTTAGTGTATTATAAACTTTTTATGTTTTAACTTAATGATCGAAGGCGTAGCTTTGTGGAAGGTTACCGCAGACTTGACGAAAAATAAAACTCTTGTAGTAAATTCCACACTTAAAACTTTTATTACTGACCTATGCTTCGATTAGCTTCAATTACCTTACCTTTCAAATTACCTTTGAAAATGATTGCGAGGCAATCGAAACCTTGGTCGGTAATTTCAGTTTTATGTGCGGAATTTACTAAGAGTTTTTTTCTTTTTCGTCATGTCTCATTTAAGGTTTATTGTTAGTGAGTGCGGTATAGTCGAAACCTGGGTCGGCAGTAGATATTTGAAGTGTGGAATACGCTAAGATATTTTTTTATATTTTATTTATTTATTTATGCTCACAACCCCGAAAAAAGCACAACAAAGACCTTTTACATCGGGTTTTTTTAACATTAACGAAAGGACGAACACACACACCCATGTCCTGGGCAGATAATATTCTACCCAGGCGGGACTCGAACTCGTGACCCTCGGGTTAGCAGGCGAGGACTCTACCCCACCGCCACCGGGGCCGATTTTTTGCTTAATGTCTAGGAATCTGCTACTTTAGATCGTTCGTTTGTGCACATTTCATATTTTTTTGCGTAATGTCCAGAAACCTGCTACTTTAGATCGTTCGTTTGTGCACATTTCAGTCGATTCCTTCAAAAAGTGCGCGTCTTGTGTAATTTTTTTCTAGTTTATTTTTATGACGTTACAAAAATCGCTAAGCTCGTCGCAGCTTCCTTATCTGTAATGAGCGCGCGAGTCACAGAGAATGCGACCGTGATTATCGCAACGATTCCAAGTTTTCTCCACGCGTGACTCGTTCGTTATGCCGCCGTTGGGGTCGCCGAATGAGCGCCCTTATAGCGGAGTGTGTGCGCGCGCTCCGTTTGACCTTCCAGAACGAAAGCCGAGTGAAATGAAATGAGAAATGGGTGTGGAGCAAAAAAAAAAGAAAGAGAGGGCTCTCGTCTGCCACTGTCACGGGCGCAGAATTTAACCCTCTACAACCCGTCCTTCCTAGGGGGGAAGCGGGGGGATGAGGCGGCGAGCGCGCACAGCTGTTTTGTCGCGGTGCGAATGCATTCTCGGCAGATGGAATAGATTGACGGGATCGCTCGTGAATTTTCGTTGCTCAACTGCAGTTTGCATTTCACGTGCCGGGCGCCTGCACATTCAGACCTCGTATTTATTAAGAGTGAGGCGCGAGCGACGCGAGCGTCACGCGTGGCCGTTAGCTCCCGTTCCTTGGGGCGGAGTGCACGATCGAATCTGATTCACGTGTTCGATTAGGTGACATTGCCGTATAGCCGGAAGGAATGAGTCGTCAAAATTGTTGACGTGATCCTATTTTGCCATATCTCGATATGTCCTCGATTGCCACGCCATTCAGCTCTCTTCCTCATATGTTGATAGTGTTTCTCTCTATTGTCAACGAGTCTGATGGAGTCCATTCTCTATAGTATGAAATTTTAGCCGAGGGCGATAAGATTCATATTCCGAAAGTGACCATGAACGATGTTTGACAATTTATCTCTAGTGGAGAGAGACTGAAAGATTTGTGGTTCCCACGAAGTAATTTGAAATTCTATGCTCTGTGGGGAAAGTCATCGCCTGCTATTCCGAGGGTCGCGGGTACGTCAGTGTGGCATTCTTGAACACTTTTAACTGAGAGTGATTGTGTGTTCGTCTGTCTTTAAGGTAGTGCAAGCGAGATAGTTCCATAATCATAATATAGACCATATTCGAATTATACGTTTTAATTTCACCAGCTGTGAGACACACGAATTAAATATTGCATTATTAATGGAGCAATAATATAGTTTTGCATGACAGAAATTGCGAGTAATCAAACGGAAATATGTAAATAAGTCTCTAACTTCACTCATTCTTTTCACGCGGTACGTTTGAAATTCCATCAAAACGGAAGGTTTATTGTGATCAAGAAGACTTTACTGCGGTGTCAATATGATTAATTTTCAATAATAGTTGAGAAAAAACACAAACTACACACTGTTGATTTTTTGACGAGATATAGGTGTAGAAAATGCCTCATTTTTAATATGAGGTCTATCTGGAGTGCATACAATACCATTTCCCACATAAAATGGATGGTGTTTGCTGGCAAATATCTCGGAAAGTATTGTGGTCAGGGGTTGAATTTTTGGCGTCAATGGAAGAGTGATATATTTTTGTTTGAAACGAGACCAAATTCATCGATTTTTAGGAAAAATTATATTTCGCTCAAACTACCTAAAGGTTTAAGTATACCGTTTTGAAAGACCATGAGAGCTGTTTTCGGTGGAAATGAAAAAAATAACACAGAAATTAGTCATTGTTATATGTGGACCCCAGAAGTCAAGGGGTCTAAGTGACATTTTTGAAAAAATAAGTTAGTTACAGGAATGGGATGTGAAAATATTAATCTTTTATGTGGTAAAGGGATCCAAGTGATTTTCTTGACAGGTGCTGCTATCTAAGGTAATGTTTCTTAACTACTTAGTGGGTTGTACCAAACATTTTCAACTGTGACTTAAGTTTTCTCTAAACAATGGTTTTGTTACTGAGACCCCTTGACTTCTGGGGTCCTCATATGTTCTTCACTGTATGTTCCAAGCCTCCCATTTGGTCGTCCCTGAGAAAAAATTCTAATTTCATAATTATGAAATGAAAAGTGCCGTGATTCATGAGCGAAACCCTCCTGGGGGAATAATCTTTTTAGATATAGAATTTTACCTACAAATAGAATATTATCGAGCTTATATTTGTTCTCATGTGCGGAATTTCCAACATTAAATTTAATTTTGAACCTTTCCTCATAATTTTGAACCTTTCTTTAAACTGGAAACTACATCGTAATTTCCCATGGATCTCCTGCGGTTACGATTCTTACAAGGGAGAAGTGCCCGTTGGTGCTATTGTACAGGTAACCGCATATCTTTGATCGTGGTGGAACAAAGATATGTTTTGCCGGAGCCTGATACCTGGTCGTCAGGATAAAATAGTCTACCTCGTACTTATCTATAAGCCTTACAGATAATATGTCTGAGTCTTGCTGTCTTTGTGCTTGAAGGAATTCCCATCCTAGTCGGTCCAATAGACCCACGACGCAAGTTTTCTTCCGTGAACAGTCAACTGACCAATCTTTCGGGCCTTTTTTGGACTTATTTCAGTGTCTTCATCTACACTTCCTCGTAAAGGACTTCAGATGAATCGCATGTCTGGCGCTCAGAAACATGTGATAAGGGGGGGTCGGAGATGTTTTGAGCTACGCTATTCAGCTTTCTTCGCCGGGTGTCAATAATTTTCTCCAATGATCTCGACCATGCATAACAATTGAAACCGGTCAGGCTTGTTTACCAGTAATAAAACAGTGTGGAATATTACAAAGTTATTGTTATTACATCGTTAATAATTTTATTTCTCTATTGTTATCAAGTCTGATGGGATCGATTCTTTACATGTAATGTACTTCAGTGATTCCCTCGGTTTCAGTGATGAACTCTTATGCCTAGGACGTATTAAAGGTAATCTCGTTTGTTCTCTCTTAACCCTTTCGTGCCGGACGTCGGCCCGAGCCGACGAGCATTTTCATACGCAAACCACCTGACGTCGGACAGTGCTGGCGTGTATTTTTTTTTTGTTTGGTCCAAAGCCCGAATGAAAAAGAAGGATGGGAAGTATTATTTGAAGGTTTATTCAAAGAAAATTTTGAGATGTCGAAACTTGCTGTAAAAATTAAAAAAGTCCTAACTTTGTTATTATCAACGCTAGAAATCCGTTTAAAATTCTACAATGCCTAAAAAATTGTTAGCTATTCTTATATGAATGTAAATAATTGAAAATCATAAAAAATATTTATTAAAAAAAACACTGCTAATGCAATTAGTTGACCGTGGACCCCCGCTAAGAAAGGGTTGGACGGTCGAGTCCGGTGGCCGGGGTAATAACCGGGTTGTGCTGGGTCCCAAATCGGAGGGACGAGGATACCTGGGCAACTCCACCCCTAAAAAGTGCTCCGTAGAGAGAGGTTTAAAATTTTCTCAAGCTACCCGTAGCACGGAAAACATTTTCCACTCATAGGCACCGGCAGGAAAGGGTTAATTCAGTGATCTTCCCGCATCCCATTTTATCCGTCCAGAGCGCATCTTACTTTTATCTCATGTCCTTGTCACTGTGTCATGTTCACTTGTCTAATGTGTAACTCATATTTTGCGTTAAGTGAGTATTTTCAGATTCCTCAGAGGCGTCCGTGTATGCTTATGCGCACCTCAAATTTCATCTGCCCGCATCTTATTTTATCAGTCCATTTCGTGGTTTACTCTTATCTCATGCTATTGTGTGCATATCAAATGGGTAACTCATTTTTTTTATTATGTTAGTATTTTCAGATGCCTCAGAGGTGTTTCAGAGCGACACACAGAATATTATCATGACGCCTCACAACATCTCTAGGTCTGACAGATGCGATGAAATAAGAGAGATACACTGCCGAACAGATGGGTAAAAAATAACTCGTTCTTTCCTCTCACAATAAGCGACCACAATAAAAACTGAGCTCCACTAAATAGACTCCCATAATACACGTCACCATATCACCTCTCCAGACCTTATCCCTTACATCTTCACACGGCTGGTGTCATGACACCCCCTGTCACACGCCCATTCAGCGGTTCGCAGGGTGAGATGTAGATGAAAGTTAACGGGGTAGCTACACGTGGCGATAAGATAGTGACTCGCTGTTTTATGGCACCAGATCTGATACAAAATACATGAAGCGTGATATAAAAACTATTTGATTTAATCCGTTTGGCACATCAAGACACGGTTGAAAAGGTTCAAATCTTGGTGACAGACGTGTGAAGTTGAGTTTTATTCAATAATTTTCTTCACATTGTCCTATCCTTTCACGCCTCCCTCGATTATCTTGCGCCTGTCGATTGATTCATACGTGCTGCTGTCATGACACCCCCTGTCACACGCCCATGCGGCGGCTCGCAGGGTAGTATGTAGATGTAGAGGTGTCCGTCGAAACCTCTGAATGGCTCGCCTGAAATTGTGGAGCGTCTTAAACCAAGTTACCTAGTAACTCCTCTTCTTTTTCTTACAGTTACCAGTGGCGCATCTGATGAAACTTCTTGCATCCCATTAATATTGGCTCGAGTGTGGTACCAGAGAATGGCTGAAGGTATGAGTGGCTCTTTCGACAATTTTTTCCGTTTTCTTAGAATATTCCCCCTCTTTATCTTCCTGAGGTGTCCGTTATCCTCATCTTTGACCAAATAAGCGGATTAGTGTGCAATTATAAGTTGTGCCCTCGGACACGTGTTCTAGGTTAGACGGAGCTCTTCAGTCAACGCATGTTTTATATCTGGTTATAACTTCTAACCACCTATACAACCCTTTCAGCTTAACCAGCTATACATTCGTTTTTTTTTCGCCCCCGCAACTTATGTGTGCGTGCCGACAGTTTTTCTTCGAATTCAGGGAAATTCAACACCTTGAATAATGTCTAACCAACTAATAATCGGTATATAATCTTATAATCATTTCCGGCTGAAGTATATCTCAACGCAGCTGGATGACAAAGCGCACATTTTACCATTTCTTTTGTTCTTACCTCATGAGAGGAAGAGTCCTTTACTTACGAGCGATCTCCACTGGAGGAGATTCTGGTGGTATCCACTAGAGCTGGGATTTTCGATTCATTTCGATGATCCGATTCATGCGAGTTGGTTCATGCGAATGAGTCGTTCTTTCAAATGGTTCATAATGAACCAAGTGACTTCAAAGAACGAAATGACTTCGTGAACCACTGGCGATTGAACCGACTGAATTCAAGGAATGAAAACGACATCCACCGAAGATGTGATTACTCGGATATGCCGGGGACAAAGCAATGGTTGCGAAGTATGGAAGTTTTACCTTGTCCTTGAAGCATCCAAAAATGTGAAAGTATGAAATTCCCTTCGTGCAATCTATAAAGATGAAATTGAATAAAAATATCTTAGTTGCTTGCTCAGGAATTTTCAATTTTCCACCGAAGATATTACAACATGTTAACTATTAGCTCTGTCGTAATTTCTCGTCCACAGTCCGATTCAAGAGATTCAAGCAATTCTTGATTCTTTTCAATTCCTTTGGTTCTTGCGATTCTTTATGAACCACTAGATTGAAGAACGTGATTCAATTAATTTGGTTCATACCAATGAATCGTTCATAAAGAACGATTCGCTCATGAACGACACAGCTCTAGTATCCACGTTTGACTATCAGTGATCCCAAGGACACTAAAATTTGTTGTCATTAGGCTCAGTCAGTTATTCTTACCAACTCTCTAGTTACCTGCATCGATCTAAATCCTTTTGTTTTTGGCTTACCTTGCAGGGTAAATTTTATTTTTTCAATATTGGTATTTTTCAATATATTGATCGTCTGAGGGATGTATTGTAAGAATAATGCCGTTGGAAAAATATTTGTGGAAATTAAAATGAATTGATTTTTAGACAGATTTGATCGGTCGCAATGAACATCATTTTCGGTGATGATTCCTTGAATGCAATTTAATTTGTTGGCACTTAATGTTTATAAAACTACAAGTGACGCAGAGATGGAAAAAAGCTAAGTTAAATATGAAAGTTTTCTGTGATACCGCGCGTCCGTGGTGACGGATTTATGTTAGTAAATAATATCCCGATTTTATCCCGGCCTTAGCCTCTTCAAAAGTATACGTGTCTCGGTTTTGAGACTTGTGAATTTAAATAACACTCTTGTCTTTTGTCACTTGGCGGTATTCCATGTTTAACACATTTTTATCCACAAAACTGTTACAGTAGTTCATAAATAAAACAGACACGACCCGGATTTCGACTAATGCGATGAGAGAGTACGAGAAAGAAACTATTTTACACTTGTCAGGCCTCATTTAGAATATGCCGCTAGTATATGGGATCCGTACGAGGAAGGTATGATAAAAGAATTAGAGCGCGTGCAAAGGAGATCCGCTAGGTTTGTTAAAGGCCGTTATGATAATTGTATAAGTGTTTACGAGTTTAATAGAAGAACTAGGATGTGAATTACTATCAGAACGCAGGTTAAAATTTAGGTTAAACCTTTTAAGTAAACTCGAAACCGATTTGTTCACAGATGACGTTAGATATATATTGAGAACCCCTGCGTATTATGCTAGGTTTGGTCAGATTAACAAGATTAGAGAGATAGATTGTCGTACCGATAGATTTAAAATGTCATTTTTCCCGCGTACCATAAGAGAGAACAATAGGCAGCGTAGCAAAAGGGATAGGCTGGTGAAATATAGTTAGAATAGTCTGTAGTGCATGGTGCATGTAATAACAACCGATAATCCCTTCCTTATTATGTAGATACTAACCTGTACTATACTGTAGTGACTAATATTCTATTGTAATAACTACTGCAATTACTTGTAATAACTAATAATCTACTGTAGTAACTAATAAAATGTGACCCTATTTTCTGGCATGTCTACCATATATATCCTACTTGCATGGCAATAGTGCATGTTTGGTGATCTTCACCCCCTGCCACACACCCTCGTGGTGGCTCGCAGGGTATTACGTAGATGTAGATGTAATTATCGTGACACACCTGATGATGACGATCATTCGTCGTAATTCGGTTCGTGTCTGTTTTTTCCATGTGGTATTGTAAAAGTTTTATGAATAATAATTTTTTAAACTTGAGAATTTGGCGTCCTTAGCATTAACGAATAATGGATTGACGTTTATGAATAATATCACGGTTTTAGCACCTTCAAAACTATGTGAGTGTCGGTTTTGTGACTTGAGAATATGGCTACCTTAGCGTAAACGGATGACGGGTTGACGTTAATAAGTTAGAATTGAATTTTACAAAGTGCGTTGCTATGAGTTTAGGAGGAAGAGTAGCGTAACCAACGAGACGCACGCAGTTAATCAAGCCGAACTAATAAATGTAGAGTTAGTTAAGTACTTAGGTGTGACCATTACTCAGGACTTGCCGTGGGGGAAGCATATACGTGAAATTTGCGGACAGGCTAATCGTTAATTAGGATTTTTATTAAAGAATACCCGGAAAGTGTGACGAGAAGGTAAAGGAGCGTTGTAATTATTTTCCTCTCGAGAGACCTCACTTGGAGTACGCCGCTAGTTTATGGGACCCTAACGAAGTAGGTTTAGTTTCAGAATTAGTTCGAATACAGCGGAGGGCAGCTAGATTTGTTATAAATTGTTATGATAAACATAGGAGTGTTACTAAATTGTTGACGGAATTACGGTGGAATCCTCTATCCGATCGAAGTGAAGCATATATGCTAAATCTTTTACGAAAGTTTGATGTTGGCTATTTTTTTGCTGGACGTTCAGCATATTTTGCTGGAGCCAAACGATAATGGTGGGGACGATCACAGGAATAAGATTAAGGGAATATACTGCAGAACCAATAGATTTCAAAATGCCATTTTTTCCGATTACAATAAGGGATCATAATAGTTGCAATAGATCAGTTCAAGGACACTGACTGGGTTAAATAGGTTTTTTCAGTTGGTCTAAATATCTTTACATGATTATTAGCTACTAAACCTCTCATTCAATCTCCGGAATGATATACTCCTGCATGTTTTAGTACCTTGTAGTGCTATTTATTTGTCGCATTAATAAAACTTACCGTTTGTTGTACCTTGAGTAATGTACTGTATGGTAGCATGTTCTTCTACGTATCACTCTCCTAGTTTCTGGTCTTACCGCGCACTATTATCCTGACTGCTTTTGGCCTGAGCCTAGCGACCGGGGGAGAGTGCGAGGTCCTTATTCTAACTGGGATGAGTACTGCATGCCTGGTGTGGAATCTTTCTAGTGGTGGCTTGCACGGTATTTCGTAGATGTAGATGAATTAATAATTTCCCGATTTTCACCCGGTTTTAGCATCATCAAAACTATCTGTATCTCGGTTTTGAGACTTGAGAATATGGCTACCTTAGCATGAAACGTATGCATATATTCAATGTCTATGAGGTCATATATTTTAGAGCTTCCTCTCTCAGGTGTCACGCTTAGCGTAGGTGACTGCCACCTTATTGCAGTGGGACCTTAGCTTTGAAGGTATGCATATATTCAAGGTATGTAAGCTTCCTCTCCTTAACGTCACGCTTTGTTTCGGCGACTTCCACCAAATTTCGCTGCCACTGTAAGCGAAGTCGCCGGCGTTGTTCCCGTCAATGCTAGGGAACGCCGAGGTGGATGCGAGTAGGAGGATTGCTCATCCACGGTGAAGGGTGTTCATTCCGCCGTCCGTGGTCAATTGCCCGATTCCTCGCTTCGCTGGGTCCGGCCGACAAAGCGTAATTATCTCCCGTGGAGGTCATACCGCTGGTTCGTCAAAACGGCCGAGAAATTTCCCCGCGGTATTCGCACGATTCGACGAGTTTGCCGCGGAAGGCGAGCGTGCGAGTCGCCGATGGCCTCGGCGAAGAGGGAGCGAGGCTCACTTGTTTTCGCGCAGTCGCGATTTCCATCGCAAACGCACTTGTTCCCACGGCATCAAGCGGCGTATTTCGACTTTTTCCCATCTGCCTTCGGATTTCAATGCTTCTGGCGCAGTCGGTCGAGGACGGAAGACAGGGAACTCGGGCATGCGGGAAGCTTTTACAGGTCCGCGATAAGGTTTCGTCCGCCATTTCGCTCTCGTTTGCGTTTCATCTACGTACTACCCTCAAGCCAAGCCACGTCATGAATGAATGGCAGGGGGTTAAGTTATCACCAACATGCCATATAACGTACAAGTCATTTTCACCAACTTGTACTACGCTACAGATATGATACCAATGTTATGGAAACTTTGGAATTATATTGTACAGTGCAACTAATTAAACATGATTCAAGATAGAGGTGGGTCGTTCGCGAAGGAACGGGTCCATGGATTGAACGGGAGGAACGTGGACCGGATTCTATGGAGCGATCGTTCCTTTCGGTCCTTTGCTTCCTTTTGGTCAGTCGGTCATTTCTGTCCGTCGGTCCTTTGGGTCCTTCGTTTCTTTCGGTCCATCAGTCCTTTGGGTCCTTCGTTCCTTTCAGTCAGTCGGTCCTTTCGGTCTATCGTTCCTTTCGGTCCTTTCGTTCCTTTCGGTCCTTCGTTCATTTCGGTTCGTCGGCCCTTTCGGTCCTTCGTTTCTTTCGATCCGTCGGTCCTTTCGGTTCTTCGTTCTTTTCCGTCAGTCGGTCCTTTCGGTCTTTCGTTCCTTTCGGTCAGTCAGTCCTTCGTCCCTTTCGGTTCGTCGGTCCTTTCGGTGCCTCATTTCTTTCGATCCGTCGGTCCTTTCGGTTGCTCGATCCTTTCAGTCAGTCGGTCCCTTCGGTCTATCGTTCCCTTCGATCCGTCGGTCCTTTCGGTTCTTCGTTCTATTCCGTCAGTCGGTCCTTTCGGTCCTTCGTTTCTTTCGATCCGTCGGTCCTTTCGGTTCTTCGTTCTTTTCCGTCAGTCGGTCCTTTCGGTCTTTCGTTCCTTTCGGTCAGTCGGTACTTTCGCTCCTTCGTTCCTTTCGGTTCGTCGGTCCTTTCAATCCTTCATTTCTTTTGATCCTTTCGGTTCTTCGTTCGTCGTCCTTTCGTCGGTCCTTTCGGTTCTTCGTTCTTTTCAGTCAGTCGGTCCTTTCGGTCTTTCGTTCCTTTCGATCAGTCGGTCCTTTCGTTCCTTCGTTCCTTTCGGTTCGTCGGTCCTTTCGGTCCCTCATTTCTTTCGATCCGTCGGTCCTTTCGGTTCTTCGTTCTTTTCCGTCTGTCGGTCCTTTCGGTCTTTAGTTCCTTTCGGTCAGTCGGTCCTTTAGTTCCTTCTTTCCTTTCGGTCCGTCAGTAATTTCGGTCCTCACTCCTATCTTTGTTAGATAGGATGTTTTTTTATGACACCCCAAACATTCATCTGCTGATGGTAGATGTGTAATTAGAAGTATATATTTACTTAACTTAAATTTAACCTATTTACGAAACCATGTAAGTAGTTGGTAATTTTTTTGATGACGAAAAATGATAATATTTTATTTCATCCATCATTCTTAAACGCCGTCATTACTGTATAACAAGTATATTTAAATATTTTTACATTCTTTAAACACCAAGAACATGTTAAAATAAAAAATAAATGATAACCAATGAAAACGGAACGGCGTACGAGTGAAAAGGAACGGACATCGAAAAGGACCGGTCCAGAGTGAACGAGTTCCCAAAAATGAACGGCTTTGCCCATCTCTAATGCAAGAGTCATGCCAGGAGTGTGCGAAACGTGCTGGTAGTACTACGTGGAAGATTAATAAACTAGGATTAGGGTGCAAAGCAACTAATCAGTTACACTGTCTGTCGATTAACTTTCTTCGAAGTATCATTAGCAGCCATTATGGTCTCTCTCGTAAGTGCCGTGGTAGTGTGTCCGGTTCCCATTGCGAGAGATCGCTGTTTCGAGACCAAGTGACGGTGAAATAATTTCGCCTCTGGTGGTAACACCAAATTTTTCACGCTACCCGTGCTGACCCCACTGCTGAGAGGCAGCGGTGTCAGATGTTTTTGTTCGAGAAGAGATCCATGTGTGCCAGAAGGAGATCGGACCGGAAATAACAGCTTCGGTAGAGAGTGAAGTTCACGGAATTGGCCGGGATGCTGCGATGTGGAAAGTCGGTGTTTTCACTAATAGTCCATAACGGTCATGACAAGTAGCATTAGTATTCCAAATTCCAAGGTCAAATATGCACTAATAGCGACAAATCGGGCATTTCACAGGGATAAAATGGGTTTTCATTTTTATAAAGTCAGACTTTGGGGGATTGTTGTGAGATAATCTTAGACAATAAGAGAAAATTGATGGTATCGAAATTTACGTTATTTTATTGGCTACAAAAAAAATTGTAATATTGGTAAAATGTTTAACCGTTCAGAGGTAACACACCGAAAACCAGAAGCTTGCGTCGCAACTGAGCGACAAATCCGCCATTTTAAATTTTTTTTCGGCAATTTGTAGAAAAAAAAGTCTGTGTTTTCACTTAACGTCCTTAAATACCATGTAATGCAGTTTATGCATGCCAACCTTCAAGGCCATATGAGCAATGGTAATGACGTGACGGGCATTTCACCGTGATTAAATGGGGTATCACACAATGAGACCTAGAGGTTACATATAGAACAGTTTTACATGTGTTTCTGGCCAGGTGTCTTTACGCCTGTATGCCTTTGTGACATCAAATTATACATATTTGCCACGAAAATATATCTCGTTCGTAACTTTTAGTTCCTGATTCTCCCGTGAGAGGGCTAACATGTAAAATGACTGCTAATGCTGGAGAATAAAATCGGTGTGTAGAGGGTTAAGGGGATCCCCAACATTAGTTCCCTAGAAGACGGTATTAGTCTCCTTACTATAACATGAAGGCATTCCAAAGAATTGGATCCAAAGGTCCGTGGTTCGATTCCCGGTCCAGTCGAATTTTTTCTGCTTGGAATCGGCCGTCATTACATCTTCACACCACCATTGTGTTCGACAATTTTATGTGTTCCTATTCACTTTCTTTCTACCTTTCTGTATAAACATTTATATATGTATATATATATTACAACATGTATGGTTATTTCATAACGTAAAATGAGATCAAATATAATAGCTTTGCTAATTCCATTTGGTGTTCAATTATATGGTAATTTAATTATAAAATAAGTATAACAGAATTAAAGTAAATTGAAATTGTGGGGCTGAATTAAAAACAAAGAATTAAAGCCTGCAACCATTTCCTTTGGACAAAGATGTTACAGTGAGTGAGAGTGAATTATAGTCCAAGTTTTTTTTTCCGATTCAATGGAAAGATTGTTAAAATAGGCTCTCAACGACTCGCGATTACCGCTCCAACCAACTTAACACTTAGCCTGCTTGGAACACTTATTTATTTGGAAGGTCCACTCAGAAAAACTGAGGATTTTACACACCTGGATTATGAAAGAAGACTCTCTTAAATCTAGGTTAATGAACTCATATTTACTATTGATATCAATTTTGGCACTTTGTGGTCATGTGTTTGTCTACCAGAAAGACTGCAGCCGTACCATGACGTCTAGCTACCCTACCCAATAACGATATTACATGGGCGTCATCGCACGTCCACCGTCCTTCTTAGAAAAAATATAGGAGGACGTCCCATTCCGTCCATAGCACAATACGCATTTCCCAGCGTCTGCTTTTTCTCCCTCCTCACAATCCGCCGCGACACCGTCTTTTTTTCCGGCCATTTCTCCCCTCACCAAAACTGCATAACACACTTGTGTCATCTCGTAACGGCTCTTATACAGACGCAGAATGCATAACACTCTCATTCCCACGACTTCCTCTCCTGAGACTTACGGCTTCCCGTAATTCTTCATGCGTTCTCTCCTTGAGGAGGAACCTGCGCTTCGAAATACTGTTTTATAATGAAGGAGAAAACTTATTTTATGAATAAAAAGATTTGATATAATGAATATTTAATAAACTGAGGAATGTTTATGATTATCTTCTGTGATAAAACAAATAACAGTGTATATTAGATGCCTAATTATGATAAACTTTGCAAAATAGATTTGGTAAACAAGGTAAACAGCGGATGCTTCCCTTGGCAACGTTGCCTTATTCATCACAATGTAACCGTGGCTAAAACCTGCCAATTATATTTTTTTTAATTTCATGGAAATAACAACTCTGCGGGTAAAATGACGAATAGGACAAAGCGTTATTACGAAGCTTTTACTTCGTCACGAAATCCAGTAATTATACTGACTCCAGCCTCCATTGCTATTCCGTAGGATTTGATATCATGCACTTTTAATGAACTGTAATTATGGGTGTAATTATCTTCTGTGATAAAACAATTAACAGCGTATATTAAATGGCTAATTATGATAAACATTGCAAAATGGATTTGGTAAACAAGGTAAACAGAAGCTCTTTCCCTTAGCAACGTTGGCACATTCATCACAGTATGTCGTCCATTTGCTCGGACGAAAACCGGAAGTCTGTTAATGCTATATGCTTTTCTTTAGCTCGCTTTCCCCTGGATCCATGGGTCCATGGTTACCACTTCATTTTATTGTACATAGTTACCACTTCATTCAGTGAAATATAAGTATCGAGTTAGACTTGTGGTAACGTGATGAACTTTTGTCCCGTAGGTTGTTCAGGGTAGTTGCATCGAGTCTATTTTCAAGCGAATTTTTTTTATAGCAAACGGTCGTAGTTATTTTTAGTCCTAGTTAAAAATGTTTGCAAAACAACTTGTTGTTTTCAAAAATTTTATTAACTAGTATTAAAAAGTAAAAATAAAAAAAAGAGTTTTTAAGCATAGTTGTCTAAAAATATATATATAAATCTATAAACAGAAATATCTTAACATCGCACTAAAAAAAGAAAAAATAATATTTTCTCAAGTAAATGAAAGTTTAGCCTAGTGCTGGAAATAATGAAATTCAATTCGATGAAATTGGCCTTACAATGATAAGGCCACAACGAAAAGCATGGGGTGCGACCTCATTTATATCTTACACCTTAACTTAAATTCATTTAAAGGTTTTCTAGAAATAGTATATTGAAGCTCTCCATTCCATTGAATGCTAAAGCCTTCGTATTTAATGAATTTATGTTGTTATTTGTTACCATGGAAATCATTTGGTATCCATGGAAATGAGGTCGCGCCCCATTCTTTTCTTTGTGGTATTATCATCGTGTGGCTAATTTACTTGAATTGAACGTAATTATTTCCATAACTAGGAACAATTTTTATTCACTGGAGAAAATAGTATTTTTTCTTTTTGAATTTCGATGTTAAGATATCTCTGTTTTTAGATTTTTTCATATCTTTTTAGAAGAGCGTGCTTAAAAATTCTTTTTATATTTTTTTATATTTAATACAATCCCCGTCTTGCGGAAATCTCACTTTGTCTCCTCTTTGGCAGCCAACTTTTTGTAAAGCGTGGACGTTGTCATACCTGGGTGAAATGGACGAAGAGTGCGCAGTGAGAGATGCCGGTTAAATATCTTGTTGCCGCGAACCCTTGCGGTGGCCCAAGTTTTTAAAATGTTTTTTATTTTCCAAGAAAAAGTAATCGAGAAGAAAACCATACCTGTGTCATTAATTCCTAGTGTTTAGAAAGTGAAAAGGATGTGTCTATAACCTTCCTCGGACGATCTCTTGGATTGAATTATGGCCCTCGAAAAGTATCAAATGGACATAAGTTTCTCCAAACTTTCGTCAACTCGCGAGAGCACTTTCGCTCGTTATATTCCTTAGACGGCCTCGGGGAATCATTTGCATGTTTTTAGAAATCCGGGCGGCGAATGCCTTTAACGGGGACAGCGGACTGTTGAGATAACTCGATGAATATGAAGGACATCGTTAGGCTGACGACTCAGCATATTTTATTCTTTGGCAATTTATTCCTTTCATTTTTTTGCTGGAAGAGCTTTTAGTGATAAACTGGCGGGAGTATTATCTAGCTTTTCTCGATTGATAGCTGAATAAGATTTTAGAAAGTTTGTTGTTGACTAAGTCTGCTACATCTGCATCTACGTACTACCCTGCGAGCCGCCGCTTGGGGGTGTGGCAGAGGTTGTTACGACACCAGATGTAAGGGATAATGTTTAGGGAGGTGAAATGGTGACGTGTATTATGGGAGTGTATTTAGTGCAGCTCAGTTTTTATCGTGGCCGCTTATTGTGCGCGGAAAGAACGAGTTTTTTTTACTTATCTGTTCGTCAGTGAATCTCTCCTATTTTACCGCTTCTACCAGTCCTAGAGATTGATTTGAGACGCCATGATTGGAAAATCTATGTCGCTCCGAAACACACCAGTTCGGAATTTCTCAAGCAACCTAAGCTCTGCATGTATCCTCCGAGTCTTTTGGGGCTCCCACCTTGATCCAACCTCTAAAAGTTGTGAGACACTATATGTACGCTCGTAGCAGTTTTTGACGAAGAGCGCAGCTTTCCCGTGTATTTTATGAACATATTTTGGCTAAATCTGTATGACCAGGGACCCAAATGCTCACGTCGTATTCGAGGTGTAAACTAACATTGCTAAAACAAATGAGTCGTTTATTCATTCATTCGAGTGTTTTACCTCCTGATTGATAGATATTGGGACAGTTTTATCCTACTAGCTCATCGCTCCGTTTCGGCTCCTATGGATGACCAGCCACTGGTTCTGTAAAGTTCTCAGACAGTTGATTTAGTCAATGCAGCAATAACGATTAAATGAAACTTTTGTGTCCTATGGACGTAATGGTACGTCCTATAATATTTTCTGAGAAGGACGATGAACGTACTAGAACGTACATGGAATATCGTTATTGAACAGCAGCCGGGCGTAATGGATGGTTGCAGTAGGTATATCTGGTAGACATACGTATGACCAAAAAATGCAAAAAGAAATTTTTATAGTGAATAAAGGTTCATTGACCTAGATTAAGGTGAGTCTTCTTTCAAAATCCGGATAAGTATGTAAAATCCTCATGTTTTGTAAGAGGACCCTCCATTTCAAGCCCAGCACGCGCAGTGTTAAACAACCTACTAACATTTACCTGGATGCAGGTAATCATAGCCAATATCTCGAGAACATACTCATATGTGACAAAATCCCTCGTCCATCCATATCGTCTCCCTCTTTTTATTTCGTCCAGAATTCCTATTCTCTTTCTTCTTCTCCCCAGTAGTTCCTCCCTCTGTTATTTTCCATAAAATCTTCTTCCTCCCCCGTACCTCCACCACTAACTTCCTCTCCTCTCCAACCATATCAAATACCTCCTCGTTCGTCTTTCTCGCCACCCAGCTCACCCTCTCCATCCTTCTCCACACCCACGTCTCCAACACCTCGAGTCTACGCATATCCTCCTTTCTCAATGACCAGGTATCCTCCGTACAGCGCCACGCTCCAATCAGAGTTTTCACTAGCATTTTCATTTAATCTCTACATATTCAGACTCCCCCTCATCAATTCTCTCCGCCTAACCATTATCGACCTTTAGGTAGTTTGAGCGAAATATCATTTCGCCTAGAAATCAATGAATTTGATCTCATTAAAAAAAAGATACATCACCCTTCCATTGACATAAACATTCTACCCCTTACCACATTACATTCCGAGATATTGGCCGTAAAATACCAGCCCTTTTATATGGGAAATGGTGTGTTTAAGCACTCCAGAGAGACCTTATGTTAAAAAATGAGGCGTTCCCTACACTTAGATCTCATCAAAAACTCAACATTGTGTAGTTTTTGTGATTTCTCAACTATTTTTTAAAATTGATCATATTGTCACCGCAGTAAATTCTTCGGGATCACTATAAACATTCCGTTTCGATGGAGTTTCAAACGTGCCGCGTGAAAAAAATGAGTCAAGTTAAAGACTGATTTAGATATTTTCATTCGATTACTTACAATATCTGTCACGTAAAACTATTTTACTGCACCATTAATGATGCAATATTTAATGCGTGTGTCTCACAGCTGGTGAAATCACAACGTATAATTCGAATATGGTCCCTATTATGATTAGGGAACTATCTCGCTCGCACTACCTCAATTCTCTTTGTAATTCTGCATTCTTTTTCTATGAACGCTATCATAACGTGGTGATATAATACATTTTGCTGGTGCTTGCGAAGCGCCGCGTGCGATTCTGTTTCGTCTGACGTATATAGACTATCGAAAATACGATGAATAAGCGTAATTTACGAAGTTCTGTTTCAGGTTTCCGCGGCGAGTTGGTATTCTTTCCGTTTTTTCAGGATTCGGCCACGTCGTTGTTTTTCAGACGTTTCTCCTCATATCCTGGAGGCGTCTTCAGGTCGAAGATGCAGCGCTTCTTTCTGGCCGGTTTTACATATTAGTCAGTCGCTTCTCATCGGCTGCCATTTTTGGGGTCAAAACCACTTTAGGCGCCATTTTGACTTTTTCAGCCAATGAGAATCGACTGAGTCGAAATACATAAATGCATTGTTGCGGAGCTACTCATTGTTTTACCGTGTGGCCACGGCGCTGTGGTGTCATGAAGAAGTAGTATCACACCCCTGATCTCCGCCCCATACAGCGCCACGCTCCGTGTCAGTCTTTTTTTTTACGTTTCTGCTCAGACCCTGCATCATCAATTCGCTCTTTTGTGATGATGCTTCTTTAATCAGTTTTTGTAGAGTATCGAACAAAAAAGTAAGTACCTACTCCCACTGAAGAATTTCGCTATATTTTGGTAGCGATCAAGTTCAAATATGCAGCTCCTTACTACATACGAGGTGTGTTAAAAAAATACCCGGAATGTTTAAATTTCGCGCGTTTGGAGAGTCCGATTGTCAAAAAAAAATTTTATTGTGTTGGTATACATGCCCCTGAAGTATGACACAATTTTCAGCTGTATTCATTGTTTACTTTATCTGTGGCAACCGCTAAGGTTAGACGTGTTTTCATGAGCTCGGCGATTTTCGATTGTTAAAGAAATGGATCAAAGAATTTGTATTAAGTTTTGCGTAAAAAATGAAATAAAGTGTAACAAAGTTTCGTCACCTGTTATAACTCTTTTGAGCAAATCTGAGTCGACGTTGACTTCATTTAGTGATTCCTGAGCAACTTCCATTCGCCGCTGTTTTTGTTCAAAATTCAACAATTTTGGGACAAATTTTGCTGCCTCGCGTGTCATACCCAAAATGTTCGCAAAAATGTCATGGCATGAGCCAATCGATATGCCAACATCATCAGCGACTTCTCTGATTGTGATTCGGCGATCATTCATAACCACTGCTTTCACTTTTTCCACGTTTTCATCGGTTGTTGATGTGCTGGGGCGTCCGGGGCGTTTGTCATCTTCAACGTTTTCACGGCCATCTTGGAAACGCTTATACCACTCGTAAACACTTGTTTTTTTCATAGCAGACTCACCATAGGTCTTTGTTAACATTTCGCACACTTTGTTACACTTTATTTCATTTTTTACGCAAAACTTAATACAAATTCTTTGATCCATTTTTTTAACAATCGAAAATCGCCGAGCTCATGAAAACACGTCTAACCTTAGCGGTTGCCACAGATAAAGTAAACAATGAATACAGCTGAAAATTATGTCATACTTCAGGGGCATGTATACCAACACAATAAAATTTTTTTTTGACAATCGGACTCTCCAAACGCGCGAAATTTAAACATTCCGGGTATTTTTTGAACACACCTCGTATTTCCTAAAATATTGTGAATTTTCGCGCCTCATGTAGATTGCCGCGTGAGGGCGCCTTTTTCCCATTTAACTCCAATGTGGATAGACCATATCCGCCCTAAGACGATTGCAACCAGATTAGTAGCTACGTGGAATTTAACCGTTCTCTTCACCAGTCATGCCTGTGCTCCGAAATGGAGAAATGCTCAAACGTGTGTCTTCCCCGCCGGCCCACCACGCTTCCATGGAAAACCACTTCACTTGGACTGGACGCCTATTGAAACTGACCAATTATTAAGTAACATTTTTCTTCATTATTTCATAACGTAGGAACAATTGAGTGTCGTTTATTTATTTATTTATTTGTTTGTTTGTATATTCATGCGTGAGATTGAGTAAGGGGGCTGTATACCTTGGTCGAATGCCCCCTTTTAAATCCGGCTTCCGCTGCAGCCGAGGAGAGATATTCGCCTTCCCCGTTTCTCCCCTCCACGGACCACAGCGCCACTCATGGAAAAGTGGAAAATGCGTTGCATGGGTTCACGCCGATGCTCACTGTGACGCTATAATACACAATATTCAACAATTTGGTCATCCTCCAGAGAGGGATCATCCTATCATGACTCTTCACCTGAAGATGGTGCCCATGCATTGAAACCCGGGTCGTGCCAGTTTTCTTTATATTGTGGTATTGTAAAAGTTATACATTTTTTTTATTTATGGATGGAACGATTCCCATTTACAATAAGTGAAAGATTTCTTTTAAATTAACGTCGTACGCGTCACAGCGTTCACCCGATATATCGCATACAGTACCTCTGGCATCATATGCGCGGTACCTGTGAGGACAACATCTACATCTACGTCATACCCTGCAAGCCACCAAAAGGGTGTGTGACAGGGGGTGCTTCCACAACAGGCATGCATGAATTATACGGCAGAACACCGAAACTACATTGAAACCAGCGTACCACACAAACAACGCGCCAATTAACAATCTACTAACCGAGAAACATTACATCGTCTATTGTTCCGACATGCAAGGGATACGAAGACTACTACCACAGATTCCAAATATCATGCATAAATAAGAACATCAATACAACACTTGCTTGCAACACTATTTCCCTTATTTTATTTTCAGACAATGTGCTCCTTCAAGTCGGCCCCGGTGTCGGCGGGGTAAAGTCCTCGCCTTCTAACCCAAGGGTTGTGGGTTCGAGTACTGCCTGGGTAAGATTATTCACTGCCAAGGACATGGGTGTTTGTGCTCGTCTAATAATTATTAAAACACTTGTAATTGGGGAAACCTGTAAATGTTACAGACATAATAATAATTATTATTATTCAACCCCCCATGAGAATCACAGTGGAAGGGAACGCTTGGGTAGCTTAATTGGTCAGAGCACTCGGCCCGTAATCGAGGGATCTTGATTAGATTCCCAGTCCAGGCGAATGCTATTTCATTGGGAATTACACACAATTGCGTGATCACCAGCGGGTGACTCCGTTGAAGTAACTGCGCGGCTACTTTCGGTGTTCTTTGAAAAAAAATGTATTATCCAAGCAGAGTCGCAAAATAGGAGCGAGTAGATGTCTGCGGAAGCGTTTTTGGCCTTGGTTATCAGACCCCTTCATTATCATTTGTTTATTATGATAAGTCTTTGCATTTCATATCCATTTTAATGATGAATTACGTTGTATGCTATTTCATTTCTTTTGTTTGATTAACGAATCGTCACGCTTCCTCGGATTTTCATCACCTCACTAACTCACACTGGACTTAAAATGCATATGACATTAATTGATTCTCCCTTTTTAGACCCCACCTATAAGACGATGCTAGTGTTTGGGATCCTCATGAGTTAGGCTTAAAAACAGAGTTAGAACGCGTGCAGAGAATATCAGCAAGATACGCGAAAGGCCGTTATGATAGTCTCGTAAGTGTTAGTGACTTCTTGCAAAAACTTGGATGGGAATGGCATTCAGACCGTCGATTTAAAATTAGACTCAATCATTTAAGTAAATTCAAAACCGATTTATTTTCAGAAGAAGTTTTCAACACCTTACGAACTCATACTACGGTAGATCAGATCATGAATATAAAATAAGGGAAATAGATTGTAGAACAGATTGGTTAAAAATGTCGTTTTTCCCACGATCGATTAAAGACCATAATGGCTGAGTTGACACTTAGAAGTAGCTTAGTTGACAGGTAGTGTAGCTGATTAATTTGTTTACCTCCTAATACATGTTTCTAAATCAGCCGAGTAGTGCTAACACCATGTTTTGCATGTTCCCTGCATGACTCTTGTTTCACGTTTATATAGTTACATTATAGATTAGTATAATAGTTTCTGCAGCATATGTAGCATACCCATAATGTAACGTTGGTGAAAGTTAATTTCTTCACTGTAGTTCATGTTGGTGATAAGTCCCCCCTGCCAAACACCCCTGTGGTGGCTAGCAGGGTAATAAGTAGATGTAGGTGATTACTTTTTCCAGCCGATGGAGTAGGTTGAAGTGACATTTCTCCAGCCATTTTATATTTTTCGGACCGACAAATGGTGGATTGTGTTTCAACCATTGACGTTGATAGAGATACTGCGTGATAATACTGAAGCCTGACTACTACAATAAAAACCGTAATGTTTAACTCTGCTTTCTCCTGACTTACGGATAGCACGATGGAAATGACGAATTAAAGGAGTCTGTTTGGAATTTGAGGCCAAAGTAACTCTCGAAACATATGTTGGCCGTTACTGCTAAGGACTCTTCTCAATTTTACATGAGTTTTTTCTTGGGAATGCGGATGATTTAGTAAAATTGTAAGATAAGTGCGTTTGCTCGCAAATGGTCTAGGAAGGTCTAAGAGGGTCAACGAAGATGGCGGACTGGCTACAGCTTCTAGCATTGGCCAGCCTAACAGGTGCCCTCTTCACATACCTCAATGATTCTAACCATTCGTATTATCACGATGATTCCATTTCCTCAGTCGGTACTGAATTATGGTGAGCTACTATATAAGCAATACATTTTGGCATTTGATTTCCTTTTTTTTCTTTTCATTTGTTAAATTTCCTTTTTAAAAGTTGTGTTATTTGTATATTGATATGTTTAATGTTCGTTTTTCTGTTAGAAGAAGAAATTCAGTTCTTTTTCTACATTGCTAAATGATAATGTTGTATATGTCTTTTGTTAGCAATTCATCCCTTTTTTGTTTCCTGATTGGCTTATTCACATATTAATTGTCTTGCACACCAGTGTATTTCATTTCTATGTTCCCAAGGAGTTCACTCCTAGAACAATAAAGGAGTTTATTATTATTATTATTGAATTTTTCACTTCTCAGCCTTTTTAAGGGCTGGGAAACGTTCACCTATCCCGGGTGCAAGGCACCAAGGGATTAGGCTCAAGTACTGTTTTAATGTTCATTTAAAAATCTTCGTACTTTGGAGCACGTATTAATTATTGCGGTTTTATGAATTATTACTATTATGTACTTTATGTGCTAACCTGTGCTTCTCCTAAATCATCGGTGCCATTGCCTTACTGCGAGTCCGGAACCCCATTAAGATGCGATCCTAAATTTTAACGAAAGACGTTCGAAGACGCATCAACAACCGTGCGGCTATCGGTTTAAGTCTAAGCATCCAGCTCTTTGATAAGGGGTTTCCATGCGGGGAAAGACAAGGCCATGCGTGCGCGGATGCGCGCATCGCTTCGATTTTTTCTTCAAGCGGGTAGCCTCATTTGATATTTTCGTTGTCGCCAACGGTCGTGCGTGCTCGTCCTTGATTCGTCTCCACCAGCCGACGCGTTCCAAACCCCACCCACCCACCCTTCATTCTCCAGTCGTGGTGGTAGGCTCTACAATCCGGCATTGAAAGAAGAACCTCGGCTCCAAGAAATACGTAACTCAATAAGGTCGGGATGACGATCGACA
Source organism: Ceriagrion tenellum (assembly GCA_963169105.1). Lineage (NCBI taxonomy): Eukaryota > Metazoa > Arthropoda > Insecta > Odonata > Coenagrionidae > Ceriagrion > Ceriagrion tenellum. Next base: position 84,332,478 of record OY720642.1, on the reverse strand, counting down.
TTCCTTAACGTAGTTTGAGCGAAACATCATTTTACCTAGAAATCAATGAATTTGGTCTCATTTTAAAGAAAAATATCTCTCCTATCCAATGACATAAAAAATTCTACACCTTACCACATTACTTTCGGAGATATTTGCCAAAATATACCAGTCCATTTACATGGAAAATTGTACGTGTATGCACTCCAGAGAGACATTTTTTTTTACAAAATGAGGTGTTTCTAACACTTAGATGTCGTGAAAAACTAACAGAGTGTAGTTTGTATGTTTTCTCAACTATTTTTGAAAATTAATCATATTTTCACCGCAGTAGGTTCTTCGGGATCACAATAAACCCGTTTTGAAGGAGTTTCAAACGCACCGCGCGAAAAGAATGAGTCAAGTTAAAGACTTATTTAGAATTTAATTTTAATTACTTACCATTTCTGTCATATACAACTATATTATTGTACCATTAATAATGCCATATTTAATGGATGTTTCCTACAGCTGGTGACATTACAACGTGTAATTCAAATATGGTCTCTATTATAACTAGGGAACTATCTCGCTCTGAGTGCCTTAATGTGACATAAATAGATGTTTTTCGTAGATGTAGATGAATACTTGCGATAGATAGGTTCTAGGATACTTTGACCCTGACTTGGTGACATTGATCTTTGCACTTGTCCTAAATATCTTAACATCATTATTAGTTAATAACCTCGCATGTAATTTCCGGCATGATATACTCTAGTATGATTTAGTACCTTGTAGAACTATTTATCTGTCGCTGTAATTATAACCAGTAGTCGTATCGTAGGTAGTGTACAGCATCGTGGCATGTTCGTCCGCGTATCACTTTCCTAGTCTCTGGTCTGACCCAGCACTGTTATCCTGACTATTTTTGACCTGCGCCTGGCATTCGGGGGACCGTGTGCGGTTCGGATTTCAGCTGGGATGAGGGGTTCATACTTGGTGTGGAATCAACCCGTGCCACACACCCTAATGGTGGCTTGCACGGCTTTTCGCAGATGAAGACGTAAAATACTAGAGACACCTCCTTTTAAGAATTGGATCTGTGTTAGATATAGCTGGGGAAAAATATCGCAACACGAGAGTGCGAACTGGAAACCTTTTTTCTTAATCTACGTAGCTCCTCTTGAATGTTGCTCCTTTTCTATTTAGGAAAGGTTCTTTTCTATAAAGGAAAGATTATTCGCTTAGACCAGGGGTGGTGTGTTTGAACCGCTCGGGATAATCTTGATCACGTATAAGAGGAGTCACGTGGTACAACAGCAAACTTTTTGAGATTTTAACGAGTTTTACCCGCTGGGATGGATATCATAAGTGTCTTATATATTGCCATTTGTCTCGGTTGGTGTGGTGGTTAGAGTACTCGCCTACCACACGGCGAGGCCAGGGTTCAAATCCCTTCAGTGGTGGATATTTTTCAGAGGGACCCAATCCCTAATTGAGTGTCTTGTGGAGGGCACTTCAAGTACAGTACTCCGTCTGTCGGATGAGACGTAAAGCCGTGGTTCCCTTGGCGCCTTTCTTTAAAAGTAGGATAATGCCGACGCCGGGTTTCCATCCACCCTTCCTCCCTTACCTATCCCCTATGGTGATACCAATAAAATTAGAGCGCTAGATTGTGGAACCGATGGGTATGAGATGTCATTTTTTTCGTGTACCATTCGGGACCATAACATCTGTGATCGTCGTCATGAATAGTTCGAATTGTGACAATAGGCAGACAGTAAATCTTTCTCTTTATATTCTCTACTTTTTTATTTATGTATGATGTAAATATTGATGTTCTTATTTATGCATGATATTTTGAATCTGTAGTAGGAGTCTTTGTATCCCTTGCATGTTGGAACGATTGACGATAGAATGTTTCTTGGATATTAGATTTTGAATTGGCGCTTTGCATGTGCGGTACGCGGGTTTCAATGTAATTTCGGTGTTCTACCGTATCATTCATGCATGCCTGGTGTGGAAGCACCCCCTGCCACACACCCTTTGGGTGGCTTGCAGGGTATGACGTAGATGTAGATGTATGGTGCAAATGGCCGTTGGTCGCCTCCCCAAAAATCCAATTATGTCGCAAATCGGGATATAAAATCCATAAAAAATATTACAGCGAGAAAAACTTGGTCGGGAAGGCTGGGTGCATTTTTACAAATGTTTAAAGTACACCAAAATCTCGAACCGTTCGTCGTTGTACCACGTGACTCCATTGTTGCACCCGTGACTTAGTTACATGATCGAGATTATCTCGAGCCCTCAAGTCGGACCTGTAGATATTTTATCGAGTGCTTTGGCCAATTAAGCCACCTGAGGCTTCTGTCTCTACTTTGGGTGGCTTAGGGATTTATGGGAACTAGTCGTTCGGGACTGCTGAACATGTGATGTTACTGAGGAGTCCCAAAATTGCGCTTTGTGCCACCGTCCGTGGGGTCAAAGCCGAAAATGAAACAAAGTGAGATTTGCTCACCTTTTTGACGAATTTTGTGGACCCCTTGAGTACCCTTAGGCTATTCCCTTTATCCTTAAATTGCGAAATTCATTGGGCTAGATCTGATCATCGGGAAAATTTGTCAAGGGAACGAGTTTGAATCCAGAGAGGATTCCCAGGGAAATCCGGAAAATGCTCAAGTATTATTGTGGATTTTGAGGTTGAATATTTCTTAATGACTTTTTATATGATATCTTTGCGAATTAATTTCTTAAGGATATCAAAAACGCAATCAAGATAACGAAAACTGGACTAAATATGGCGAGAAAGTTAAGACTTCATTTCTCTTGCGTTTGAATTTGGACTAAATGGTTTATAATGATCTGTAATCAAGATAAAATCCTTGTTAAGAGGTTTAAATCACGCTTTACAAGTTAAGCTCCGTATTTACAACCATTATTCCGATATTTCGTAAGACAACCTATAAAACAGCTAAAAAAACAACTTTGAAAACTGTTGTTTTTTTATGCCTGTTTATGTCTCACGTAAGTACATATATTTAAATTAAGTCGCAGACAGTTACGTTTTTTCGACAGTAAGGTTATACGTAGATAGTGGCGTTACGTTTCGGTCTGTAGTTGATTTGAATTGTCATTAAGGTTTAGTTAACATTCTGGTTTGTTTTCTCTGCGTAATTTGCTCCAATCTTAAAGAAAAATGCGTCAACTTTCCAAAGAAGCAAAACTATCAGCTCCTCATCGAATTACTTTGTGAGAACGCTGCTAAAATACCAGCTGTTTTACAATGAAACTTATTCGTACATGCACGCCTGATAGTCATTATTAAACAAAATGAAGAATTTCTAACACGCAGATTTCGTCGGAAAATTAATAGTGTTTAGTTTGTATGTTTTTTTTCAACTATTTTATTGAAATAAACCATTTATCGGTACCGCTGTAATTTCTTTAGGATCACATAAAAACTTCCGTTGTGAAGGAGTTTTAAACGTACCTCGTGAAAAAAATGAGTCAGGTTGAAGACCAATGTACGCATTTTTGTTTAATTTTTTTTAGAAGTTCAGTTTAGAAAGTCATTTTTTTTAGAGTTTCAGTCGTATAAAAATATTCAATTGCATCATCAATAATGCAATATTTGATTCATGCTTCCCACAGCGGATGGAATAAAATGTAAACTTTAATATGGTCTTCATTATGACTGGGGAACTATCTCGCTCAAACTACCTTAAATAATCGTCGGCAACGGCTTGTGGTGTCAGGCTCCTGATTCTATAGACTAGGGTCTCCCAAACATTTCGCTGATGGAGCATTTTAAGGGTCTTTGAATTTTGATGGAGCACCTTGTGTTGTTTGAAGGGTATGTAATGACACATCATCAATATGTTTTGAAAAATAAAAAAAATACTTTAATCATTTAGTATTTATTTGAATTTTGAGTCATAATTCACAACTAGGCCGGTAAGAATTTAGCTTTTCTTAGCATTTTGTATTTAAAAATCGCCATTTATATTTTTTCGCGTAGCACAGCTAGGGAAATCCTGTCATAGGTTAATACTTCGTAGCGCTGGTTAAATTTTTAATTTCCCTCTCGGGTTGGATTGGACTCATTTTTATATTAAAACAATATAAATTCACTATACGGGCTAGCTAGCCTGTTTTTATCCTTCTTTTGTTTGCTTATCAAGGAATCACGGAATCCGTATAACTATAAAGTACCCGTATTATGAGCCCATAAAAGGTGTGAACCTGGAAGCCATCCGAGGGCGACTGTGCGAAATTCGCAAAATCGTCAACTCCCGCGTTCAGCTGGAAGAAAAAATACGCCGTTTGGCAGCGAACTCTCAGAGTGTAACTGGCGTCGCATGAAGCGGCATCCATTTAAGGTGTTTCAGGCTCGACTACGTGAATCAAGACGAATACCAAATTACCCAGTTTTATTTATGCATTTTTTTAAAATCATGCTCTCGCTAATGAAATGGGTTACTTATTGACAACCAGAATTACGTGACCAACTTTGTATAATTTTCCACGATTGTACAGGGTGATTCAAAAGTCTTGCTATGATTACGGAAAATCAGAATTTTTTTTATTTTTCAACATAGGTACATGAAACAAAGGTGAAAATATAACTAAATACATCAACGAGTATCGCTTTCCGTGCCGTACTTCAAATGGAGGTCACATTGAACATTTGTAGCGATAACAAATAAAACTTGATGTGGATCTAACACTTTCTTTACTAGAAGCTTGCAAATATATCTTCGCGCCCAAAGTCAATCATATTTAGACTTCATTTTCTCCGGTGAGGATGCTAAATTTTCCTTAGAAAAGCCGGTTTTCTACTCGATAACACTGTTCGAACAAGGAAAGTCTCACTTTTGAGTGTTTTTTCTTTTATGTAATCGTGTTTAAGAGTAATTTAGTGACTGCTATGCGGGTGGAACTTAATACATTTTTGGCTGAAGGTTGCAAATATATCTTCGCGTACAAAGATTCCAAGGGTCTTCCTTCTAATATTTAGATTTCATGTTTCCCGTAGGGGATTCTAAACTTTTCTTAGAAAAACTGGTTTTCTACTCGATAAAAGTATACGAACGAGGAAAGGCTCAGTTTTGAGTGTTTTTTTCTTCGAGTAATAGAATAGAAGAATAATCTTAGTTCTTGCTACGAAGGCTACTACGTTTTTCTTTTTTGATGGTATACTTTAAATTTCCGCGAAGCCTATCTAAAGTACCCGCGTATTTTCCCTTGTTCCAAGGATTAATCAGTTTATTGGTATTTTTCGGGTTCTCCCCGCGTGGAACCGTTTTTGTGGACGACCGTTTCGCCGCCATTCCAGTCGGATTAATCAGGTCCTAATCTGGCCTGGCCTGACCTAATTGAACCTGATGAAGCCGACTGGAATGCCGGCGAAACGGTCGTCCTCAAAAATGGTTCAACGCGGGGAGAGCCCGAAAAATACCAATTGCCTTAGTAAATACTACGCGTTTGGAACTAGATACTTTCTTTACTAAAAGCATATAAACACATCTTCGTGTTCAAATTCAATCATATTTAGATTTCATTTTCTCCGTTTGGGATGCTAAATTTTCCTTAGAAAATCCGGTTTTCCACTGAAGAAAACTATGCGAAGAAGGACAGTCTGAGTTTTGAGTGTCTTTGTTCATTAAATAGCATAATAGATGAATATCTTAGTTATTTTCTTGCGTGTGGAACTAGCACTCTCTTTACTAGGAGCTAGCAAATATATCTTCGCGCCTAAAGCCAATCATATTTAGACTTCATTTTCTCCGGTGAGGATGCTAAACTTTCCTTAGAAAAGCCGGTTTTCTACTCGATAATACTGTTCGAACAAGGAGTCTCACTTTCGAGTGTTTTTATTCTTTATTTTATCTTGTTTAAGAATAATTTAGTTACCTATTATGCGTGTGGAGCTTAATACTTTCTCTGCCATAAGGTTGCATATATATCTTCGCGTCCAAATTCTCCCAAGGGTCTTCCTTTTAACATCCCCCTTTTGGGGATACTAATTTTTTCTTAGAAAAACCGGTTTTCTACTCGATAAAAGTATACGAATTAGGAAAGATTCAGTTTTGAGTGTTTTTGTTCTTTAATTAAGTAATAGACTAGAAGAATAAGTTTAAGGATTACGTTATTTCCCGGAGAACATTACTGATGAAGTCATCACGGGCTATCAGCCGGGTTAGGATGGCCATTACTGCCAACGTTTCGATGGCCTTCTCTGCCATCGTCATCAGGGCATTAGTCTTGACGATGATGGCCTCATTGCCTTGCCTCATTTACCCCCCTGTACTGCTTCATACAAGCCCTCCTATTTTTAAAACCATTTATATTCCTCCTCCTAAGAATTTCCTCAACCATATTCAACCACAACTTTCTCGGCCTACCTCTACCTGTCGCACCATTCATTTCTCTCTTATATATCTGTTTCGTGATTCGACTCTCATCCATTCTCTCAACATGGCCAAACAAACGAAGCACACTCCTTTCATATATGTCCATTACTGGAGCATGTAACCCACATTCATTTATTACCCACTCATTCCTGACTCCTCAGATAACTCGTTCCCACGGCGTTTAGTGTATTCTTATGTCTATCCTGACGTACTCATGTTTCACTACCATACGACAAAGTGGGGAGAAAGAGTTACTTGCCTTATATTTTAAACAGATGGTTAATATTCTTGCTTCATATCCGCCAATCCGCCAGTTCCGTCGTTTTACCAATGGTCGGTAGGTACTGCCGATTATACGTCACCCACGAATGAGGGGTAGAAATGGTGGGATTAGGAATTTGGAGAGCTAAAATGTTCGATTTATCTTGCATTCCCTGAAATATTTGAATACTTCTTCTAAACTATATGGATAAACAAGTGTACTTTTGGCTCAGAAAGATACCCCGGCAAGCCACCCCTGGGGTGTTTAGGAGGGGGTTGAGTTACCACCAATGTGCACTAGGAAAGTTAATGAAACTACGATCATTTTAGCATCACCAAAAGTCCGCAAATTTTTTAAGAAGGTGATATTTTACCTCCGTGTATACGATATTTGTACACTATTTACTTAATAGGAATCACTTGTATTCATGTTACTATTAACCATTAATATAATAAGTAGCAATATGGTTTTGTTAATGCATTTTACAACTGCGTAATGACATAGATATGAAAAGCCAACAAGGAAGCTTGTGAAACGTGCTAATAGAACCATGATACTCAAACGATATCGTACTGTCTACCAAATTTATTTCAAACTCTTACAACCCGTGTTTCAACTGTCTAGCTGTCATCATCAGATATTGCTATTAGGATTTTATCTTGCCATCAGGTCATTAGATTAGTCTTACCTGATGATGACTGCTAGACAGTTAAAACGCGTGTTGTAAGAGTTTGAAATAAATTTGGTAGACAGTACGATATCGTTTGAGTATCATTGTTCAATATTCTGTTCTACAACATCTCGTCGGAGAAAGTGGAGTCTAATAGAACCACTTTTTAGATCAAGAAAGAGGGGGAGGAAGCAAATGTCTAAACCTAGCCTAAACCACCGTTCGACCATCCTGGAGTTAAGCATCATTAGCTGCTGCTATGTTCTTGCATCCTTCGTGGGGAAAATAATGTTTTAAACTTTTTCTTTTTGACCTTCTTTCTCCCTAATTTCACTATCGTGATCTGATCTCCTGTAGAATGTAGGTTTTTTCCAAATTTATCGACTCCGTCGGAAAAAAATATCTGCTTGGATTTTACATGAAAGATCAAATCCCTAATCTCATTTCTCATGATATGTTCTACCGTGACATGCCAGGTTTGGTAAAATTTTATCTACTTCCTCAGAAAAAAAATATCGGCCAGGATTTTACATTTAAGATCTATTCCCTAATTTCATTCTCATGTTCTGTTCTCCCTTACCATGTCGGTTTTTATATAAAATGGTGTCGACTTCGTCAGAAAAAAACATCGGTTTTGGATATGAAGCTGTCATGACGGCCTTTGTCGAAAACTCATAATTGGTGGTAACAACGTGACATGTAATCCTTTCGCCTAACACGCAAATACACTGGATATGAAGGTAAAAGGAATCGACTTTTATTTCACATCAAAGATTAAGTCGGAATTTTAACCGACTATATGAAAGCGTTTCCCATCCCAGTTGTGAGATAAGATTTGTAGTTCTAACGAAATTGTCACGACGGCCTTTGTCGAAGACTCATAATTGGTGGTAACAGCGGACATGTAATCCTTTCGCCAAACACACTGGATATGAAGGTAAAGTGTATCGTCATTTATTTCACAATAAAGATTAAGTCGGAGTTTTTACCGACGATATGAACGCGATTCCCATCCCACTTGTGAGAGAAGATTCGTCGCTCTAACGAAATTGTCACGACGGCCTTTGTCGAAGAGTCATTATTGGTGGTAACAACGAGGCACGTAATCCTTTCGCCAAACACACAAACTCATTGGATATGATGGATAAAGTGAGGATGAGTCGATTCCAAATGTCGATTCTCGATTCCACCGATTCTCAGGCATAGAATCGGTATCGAGAATCGATCGCCTAAGATCGATTCCGATTCCATCGATTCCAGATTGATAAATATTCAAATAAAATTTCATTTTTCATCGTTTAAAGCTCTTCAATTTGAAAAAGATGTACAGTTGTAACCTCAAATACCAATCAGCTAATTTATTACACTTTGAAACTATTTGTTTATCAAATTCCTAAATAAAATAATGTTATGCATTGTTGTGTTGTAATTTTTAATTCAACTATGAAAAATTTAATTCATATTTCATATAGTTTAGTTATCAATCATATTTGTCTTAGTAATCTTGAGTGTAGGCTATCAATTTGAACTTTTTATGTATTATCTCAATAAGCTGAGAATATATTTACTACTTGTTAATAAATACACTTTTTTAGCGACTCAATTATCTTTGTTATTTCATTCAAGCCAATACTCGAATTTAAATAATAGTCGTACGATACTGGTATATCAATATCACACCTGTTATTTCGAAAAAGAATCGATGGAATCGGAATCGAGAATCGGGGATCGATTTGATAGAATTGGACTCGGAATCGAAATAAAGTACCCTGCTAAAAATTCTGTATAGTTTCCTTTATAAACACTTCTACAGAATTTCTTAAAAATTTCTGTAGATATTCCTTCAAGTATTGAAACGCCGTTTAACGGAATTCCCTTCGACGCTCTGCAGAATACCGTAGGATGTTCTGCAGAATACCTTACGACGTTCTGCAGAATACCTTAGGATGTTCTGCAGAATACCTTACGACGTTCTGCATAATTCCTTAGGACGTTCTGTGGAATTCCCTACGACTCTCCATATAGGTCCTTAGAAAAGGAACTGGGTCAACGGAAACCTCACATATTTCCATAGAGTTACTGAAGTTCTATAGAAAGCAGACAGGAAATCTTTCTCATTATATTCTCTACTTTCTTATTTATGCATGATGTAAATATTGATGTTCTTATTTATGCATGATATTTTGAATCTGTAGTAGTAGTCTTTGTATCCCTTGAATGTTGGAACGATTGACGATAGAATGTTTCTTGGGTATTAGATTTTTAATTGGCGCTTTGCATGTGTGGTACGCGGGTTTCAATGTAATTTCGGTGTTCTACCGTATCATTCATGCATGCCTGGTGTGGAAGCACCCCCTGCCACACACCCTTTGGGAGGCTTGCAGGGTATGACGTAGATGTAGATGTAGAATAGCTTGTACGGAGTTATTTTGCTCTGCAGAAAATAACTCTACAGAATAGAAATTACTTTAAAGTAGACTCAGGCTCTCATGTTCCGCACAGATCCTTAGAAGAGGAACTAGTTCTGAAGAAAAGGAGTCAATTTCTGTAGAATTCCTTACGTTCAACAGAAAAGCTTCTAAGGAATTTTTTAGCAGGGTAGAATCGACTCATCCCTAGGATAAAGTGAATCTCCTTTCTCCCCACAGTGGCGCGCACCCATGCCTCAGCCTTCCCCCTGCCTTTTCCGAACTCCCAACCCCCGAAGGCAGGGCGACGACGTGGTCGCCCAAACCTCGATAAGGTTAGGCGGGCCGTGGCCCCGTTTCCCGACGCAGTTGCGGATCCGAGACCCGATTTGGAAAGCGGTCAACGCTGCGCCGTTGTAGCGGGGGGTGCGAGGAGAGGGGCAGGCTCGGGACGAGGGGGAACCGACTATTGCTGCAGCCGCGGAGGTAGGTGCGTTGCGTTAGCCGAAGGAAGCGGGGCTGGCGAGGGAAATTTCACTCTCTCGCAAGCTGTTTTAAGGTAGTCTGAGCGAAATATCATTTTACCTAGAAATCAAGGAATTTGATCTCATTTTAAAGAGAAATATCTCACCTTTCTAATGACACCAAAAATTCATTTGTATTATATATATATATATATATATATATATATATATATATATATATATATATATATATATATATTATTATTATTTGTATTGTATATAGGTAGGTATTGTATTATGTTTCTCCTCATTTAGAGGGATTAAGGTGGGAGCCCCTAGAGACTCGGAGGATACCCGCTAGACTTAAGCCCCGTTCACAACAACTTAACTTGGCTTAACTTCTTTAAACAAATATTTGGCCATTCCTTCCTTCCAAAAAGCCTTCTCATACAACTCAAACAGCGTAACCAAGGCATCCTATATCGATAGTAGCAATCGATTACTTCCGCGCTATCGATAGTAAACCAGGCCTTGCTCTTGGCTAGAATTAAGAGAAAGTTGAGAAATGGCCAACTCCAAGACTACGCCAAGTCTAGTTAAGCCACTTTAAGTTGTTGTGTTTAAGTTGTTGTGAAGTGTTGTGTTGCTTTCTCACGGGCTCAACTCCTAAGTTGCGCCTAGTTAAGCCAAGTTAAGTTGTTGTGAACGGGGTTTTAGGTTGCTTGATAAATTCAGAACTGATATTTTTTCATAGCGACACAGAGAATATTATCATGACGCCTCTCTACAACTCTAGGTCTGACAGAAGCGATAAAATAAGAGAGATACATCGCCGAACAGATAGGTACAGTAACTCCTTCTTTCCGCGCACAATAAGCGACCACAATAAAAATTGAGCTCCACTAAATACACTCCGATAATACTTGTCACCATTTCACCTCCAAAAAACTTACAACTTTAGATGGCTGGTGACCTAACACCCCCTGCCACACGCCCACGGGGCGGCTCGCGGGGTATTATGTAGATGTAATAACATTGGAAGCATTGTTAACATACCATTCATCTCTCTCATCTTTCAATTCCCTTTCCCAGTTCCCTCTCCTTTTATGGCTGGGATCCTAACACCCCTTGCCAAACGCCTCTGTAGCAGCTCGTAGGCTGGTATACACAAACAATTTTACACAGAAAGAGAAGCCGACAATCGACAGTTCACTCTTCCGTATCGAATTTTCGCTCATCAAATAACGCCGTACGGTGTAAGATCGAGACATAAGTTTCGACAAGTAGCTTACTGAGCCACCTACGTGCCTGAGCCGACATAACGTCCTACATTTTTATAGAAGAAACTGGTTTTTGACTTCATAAACTGTGAACGCTGCAAAGAGCATTTGCGGCTGAGAAGCTGGAAGCAAATAGAGCCGATAATGACTTCCCAAGAGATCTTCCCTGAGAGATTTCCCCTGGGCGAAAAATCGGCCATCTTCGTATGCTCCTCTGGGAATTTCAAACGGACCTCGTAAAGTGCACACATCCCTGGTCTAGCAATTCGAAAGATATGAGTGTTCCACTGCAATTAACTTGATTAAGCAAAAGTTTCCTCAAATTTTGCTATTTATCACCGCTCACCTGAACTTTGTAATTATCGCAACGGGCGCGGTTTATCCTCCCCGTTAATCCCTGTTTCTTCCATCCGCTTCCATGAGTCGTCGGAGGCTCTCGTTGGCTCAGATCCGAACAGATAGGTACAATATCTCCTTCTTTCCGCGCACAATAAGCGTCCACAATAAAAACTTAGCTCAACTAAGTACACTCCCATAATACACGTCACTCTTTCACCTTCCATAAACTTATCCCTTACATCTTTACACGGCTGGTGTCCTAACACCCCCTGCCACAGGCCCATTTAGCGGCTCGCGGGGTAGTATGTAGATGTAGATGAAAGTTAACGGGGTAGCTACGCGTGGCGATGAGATAGAGACTCGCTGTTTTATGGCGCCAGGTCTGATACAAAATACATGAAGCGTGATATAAAAAATATTTGATTTAATCCGTTTGGCACATCAAGACACGGTTAAAAAGGTTCAAATCTTGGAGACAGACCTGTGAAGTTGAGTTTCATTTAATAATTTTCTTCACATTGTCCTATCCTTTCACGCCTCTATCGATTATCTTGCGCCTATCGATTGCTTCATACGTGCTGCTACAACCCTTTCCACCCTGAGATATTTTTCTTGCAATTTCAGATTTTACTTTGGTCGTCTAGGATTTTTTTTATTTATTTAGGAAATTGCCCACGTACTGCATAAATGCCAATTTACAGCGGAACGGTATAACAACATATGAATGGCAAGACAGATACATTCAAACATAATTAACAGCGATTACATTATGAAGAAAAAGAAAAAATAATAAAGAATCATCGAGAAGCCATCGAAACCGGGTGACAGTAATAAAAGACTGTGGAATTGTGCATCGTTTTCATTATGATATACACCTTCTCGATCCACAACGTGACGCCAGAATCAACTAATTTGATATTGTACCATGGTACATCAATATCATTGTCCTGCTTTATGATTCGTGGAAAATATTTTTTCGTTATGTTAACTGAAGTGTTTTCATTTTCCTAGCATAAACGCTCGTGTCTCATAATCGGAAGCCTGGTGTATTCTAAATTTTTCATCTATTTTACGAAAAAAAACAATGTCATTATATAGTTAACCCCAACCGAATCAAATTTTGGCAATCATTGTGGGCTAAAAGATTATTATTATACTTAATTAAGTGACGTGCCTACATATAAGATTTTATTTTAAAATATACGTTGTACGCGTCATGGTCACAACCTGATTTTCGAAATATTCACGTTTCTTGCGTGGTCGAAAATTTTATGTAGAAGGCAAAGAGCGAAAATGAATGATTTCAGGTTTTCCCGGTGCGTAGAATGTAGAAAGGCTTCTCGGGATTCCTTCAGGGTTGGACCTTCCAACCCTGATGGAATCCCGAGAAGTCTTTCTACAACAAGCGAAAAGTTGGGACACTTATTGTAAATATTAATCCTAATATCATAGGCCTGCGTTAACTGACACACTTTAAGTTTCAAAGCACGGTCGTATATTAAAAGGGCGTGGAAGTCTTCGGAAGTGTTTTCGGCCGAGGTATACTGTCCCCTTAAGTAAATATCTGCTTTAAATCCCATGCTAGATATCTTAAAAGACTGGCGGAACCAATGGAATTACATTTACTTCTGATGATAGAATGTTTGGTTCTTAGCTGTTCATGATATTATTAGATATTAAAGCCTAATTCTAAATCCATCCCAATCCAAGAAACTGGAGATATTACAGATGGCGGTTATTTTAAAGAGTTCGAAATCCTTCCGGATGAGAAGTTTTTGCAGTATATTTTAATCACTGAAAATCAATTCAGTGATAAATACAAAAAAGGAAAGAGTGTTCTATCAAAATGCTGAACTTAGAAAAGTTAATAAACATGCAGTTCCAAGGTATTTCTTACACCAGGGTTGCAGGCAATTAAGTGTTCCAAATTATGTTCCAAAACTGTTCAATAATATGAGTGATGATCTAAAAAATATCTATAAGGAAATCTATTAGGGAAGTCAAGAGAAGGGCAAAGGAATGGCTGTTATGCTGTCATATTATGTTTGTTTATTTCGTTAATTCTTTAGTGTTATTTATACATAGTATTTAGTGCTAATTTTTGCTAGTGTTTTATAAGAACAGAACTAAAAAATTATTAAAAGCACCTGCTGATTAGCCACGAATGGCTTAGCAGGACCATAAAGTTGATTTAATGGCGTTGTATTTGTACATTTTTGTGTTAATTCCATGTAATCAACAAAAAAAGGTACTTAAATAAATTGATTATAACTGAAAATTGGTTCCCACTCGCTGAAAGTACTTTCTGAATGAGTTCAACCTGGTATAGAAACTAGCCGTGTTTCCTCGCATGATCACCGTCGCAGCCGGAAATCACGGGGAAGAAAGTGATTTCGACCCTCCATGAAAAGGAGAAGTTTACGACCATGGCAACGATTGGAAAGTGAGCTACTGGATGACTGGCGAGTCGCATAATAGTGTGGCTTATTCTTCATCGCTTTTACTCGAGTGGAAACACGTGGCGAGATGAGAAATGTTTGCCGACAAATTCGGGGGAAAGAGGAAAGTGCTATGATGTCTTGCTCCGTTGAAAGTTAGCGTAGAATATTGTTCGCATCGGAGATAATATAAGGCTGTCGATATGAATTGCGGAATGTGATTTAGCATAGGGTCCATTCCGTTGGAAATGATCCATTAAAAATGAATCGTTTTTACGCGTCCATAATCGGATTTTTGAAGAGGTAAATGTAGATTTCAAGTTCAATTTTAACAATGAAGAAATTTACTAGAAAACATTTGAATGTCAAATAAGTTATCAATTTTTTCTACGATAATATGATTTTAGTTTCATCTCTCTCCCAAAATTATTTCTGGAGAAATGAAGAACACACTTCACATCGAAACGTAACTTTTAAAAAACTACGTGCGCCATGTTGGGAAAATGACAATCTCAAGGAAATTAGATGAGATTAAATTTTTAAAATAGTCACATTCAACTGTCAAGGTATGCTCTTTCAAAAAACAGATTTTTTTTTCAAAGATGTTCATGCGACCATCATTGGATTGCTTGGCGTGGAATAAGCCCTTACCCTCGGTAATTTCATTACTTCAAAAACTTATGGATAACTCTGGAGTAGAGCATTACTTTCAAACCTAAACTGCTATAATAATGATGTCTTTAGAATTTTATTAATTCCTATGAGGCGTAGCTTATTTGTCGCGACCGAATAGATCTACAGTACATCTCGCCATACCTAAACTCGCCTAACGCCTATACAGTTGTGGGATTATATTTTCCTCTGTGACGAATGCTACGAAAGATTCACTAATTATTCAGACAAGAAATTTACAACTAATTATTGCCAGGACCTGAACTCTGAGCTCTTAGTGGACAGCGTGTTTAATTGGTTAGTAGGTCTAAATTTAAAAATTTGGGTTCTTCAATGAGGTTGAAAGTGCTTTTCCTCCATTCACATTTAACTGCGACCCAAAAAATCTCGGTGACGTTGGTGAGGACAAAGGGTTTCCTTCTGATGTCAAGGAGATGGAACACAGATACCAGAGCAGAGGGAACTTCAGCATGATTTGGGGTTCTTGCTGGCTGCTACCCAGAGATCTGCAGTGCGTAATACCCAGGAGAGAGAATGCCAAAAGAAACTTTCATTTTATAACATAGTAGATGACCCGAGCGAATATTTCGCACAGTATGCAGCTTCTTCCCATTTCTTCCCTCTTTCTTCCTGTTCTTTTACCTGTTTCTTCCCATGGACAATTATATGTCATTTATGTTAGAGATACATAACGTACACGTAAACAGTGAATGGTCACACTGATTGCATGTAGAATGTAAACAATCTAACTTAACGATGTGATAATAGATGGCGCCTCCTACAGTCTTTTAAGCATGTAACCATTGCCAACATATTCGTTGATTATATTGTCAGCAGATTTCGTTGTATCATTTTCTTAACAACAACTTTAATTTTAAACAATTTGCCTATTTTTCATCAATATCGGGGAACATAAGCTTTAAAACGATGTTTGAATCATTAGTTTTGATGAATGATATGGGAGTTATGGCGTTGCAGCAAAAAAACACCTTTGAAAAATTATATAAACGGATTAGGGGAGGAACGACTACCCTTGCTCTCACGCAACCCGCATATCCCTACAGATGCGTTAGTTGCCGAACCTCCTGGATCGAAATAATATATATGATTATCAATTTTATAAACAAATACATTAATTATAAACTTTTTCTTATTTTTTGTCAAAAGCGGGGAATATAAGCTTTAAAACGATTTTTAAATAATGAATTTTGATGAAGAATTACGGGAGTTATGGCCTATCCACAAAAAAAACACCCATGACAAATAATATACACGGATTTTGGAAGTGTATTTAGTGGAGCTCAGTTTTTATTGTGGTTGCTTATTGTGCGCGAAAAGAAGGAGTTTTTGAGCCTAGCTCTTCGGCAATGTATCTCTCTTAATTTTTATTTTATTTTATTTTATCTCTCTTAATTTAAAGGCGTCATAATAATATTATCTGCTTCGCTCAGAAACACACCAGTTTTGAATTTCTCAAGCAAACTAACCATAGCGTGTAGCCTCCGAGTCTTTAGGGGCTCCCACAATAATCCCTCTAAAAGTTGTGAAATACCGTATGTTCGTTCTTAGCAGTAAATAATTCTTACTTGTTAAAGAAAACCTGTTGTTGTATTTGAATCCAGCGAATCGAACTTATTGAGATTCAGTGGATTTTTAGAACATAATTTCCAACTATCCAAATTTCGCAGGCCTTTATCTCAATTTTTCCGATCAATGTCAAAATATTTCTCCGGGATCTCGAAAGTTCAATTTTCCTTCTTTTTATATAATATTTTATCTGAAGTTTCTGTAATTATCTGGATTGGCAGACAACGGGGTGGGAACTTAATACTTCTCCGTGGCCATTTTGATGGTAATTATCCGGCACAAGTGTAACTTTTAACATTTGTACATGTAATTTTCCTTCGAATTCTACTCGCGTGTGTCCTCAAGTGGAAATTCACTTAACTGGGAAACTTTTGACGCCCCTTGTTGAGCTCGTACACCACAACTTTGACGAGGCAAAAGAATTTTTATTGGAAGGGTCTCGAAGAAACTAGGTCAGTGAGTATTCTCGAATCGTTTTCCGTGATTTCCTCGCATTCTAATGGTTTATGGATTATGTACGAGAGGGTGCATTCGAATGATGTAGTCGTGGGTTTGATAAAGTTTCTCGCGGTCGTCGAGGCGAACTCTTCTCTTAATGAACATTGGAGTGGATAATTAAAATGCTGCAAGCGAAGACGCGAGCTTTCCTTGAGAATCCGAGAGAAAAATGACGTCCTTCCTTCTTGCGAAATTCTCTATATCCTTATTCATCGCTTTCGTCTTCCCGCAGTGCTGGGTGGTTTTTCGATCGGATTAATTCGATACGCGGGAGATGTCGAAATGCGATTTTTATCGCACCGGTAATGCGATATATCGCATAGCGATGTATCTTCCTGCGATGAACCGTCTTCCGATATTTCGTCTTTCCATTTATCGCCTAGACTTGAACTTTCTTGCAACACATCGTCCAGAGACGAATCGTCTTCCGATGTGTCGTGTGTGTGTGAATTTGTCGCGTAGCGATGAATCGTCTTGCAACACATCGTCTGGCGCTGAATCGTCTCACGAAGTGTCGTTTTGTGATGTACCTTCCTGCGATGAATTTTTTTTTGGTGTGTCGTCATGCGATATATCATCTAGCGTTGAATCGACTTGCGATGTACCGACTTGCGATGTATCGAATTTACATGTATCTTCCTACGATGTGTTGTCTTATGATGTAACGCAACGCGTTCAAATACGATATGATATCATGAAGTGTTATCTGCATTCGATCCATAGCGATATAATGAGATATTTGCACTGAAAGACGATGAATGTTATACAGTTCGAGATTTTCTGTGCTACGTATACATCACATCTTTTGTGATGCATAATTTAAATTGCATCTTGGTGCTCGAATTTTATAGTAGCACATTCTTAGTAAAATTCCATTGCCGGAATGCTCAGCGAGCCTACTTTAACTCCAGCTTTGGTACTTGTAAAAATTCCTGACTCTTCTTCAATCGATTTCATATGCACAGATAACCTCCTGAAGGCGATAATATGAGTGTAGGCGTCTACTGAAATGTTTTCGGCCAAGGTATACAGCCCCCTCAACGGGTTAGTAAACGTATTATCCTCGGCGACTTTCAAACTCGAGATTTAAGAATAAATTTTTGATTAATACTAGCATAAAAATTGATTCTAAAAGAGAGAGAAAGTTCTACATTACAAGAAGCAGGGTAGCCTACGCGGGGGGTTGCAAGGCGCAAGTTGCTCCTATGATATTGTGGGGGGAATTATGAAAAAATTATTTGAACAACAAAGGCAGAAAAATAGATAAATGAAAAATTTAAAAGTATGGACGATGAGAGTGACAAAGTAATCTAAGGCATTCTAAATATTATTTTTGGGCAGGGGGGAGTAGATGTGGAAAATGTTTTTCAAGAAAGAAGGAAATGAAAAATATTATGCACATAAAGATTGGTATCGGATAGGACTTTTAGGATAAAAATGAAGATTTTTATTCCAACAAATACTTCTTTTCTTTTTTTTAAACATTACTTTTTTATGATACCATTATTTAAATTATTATGCAAGTTTTTAAATACAAGGAAGCTGGAAGGAATAGCAGAATTTTTGGGAGGGAAATAGGAATTTTGGTAGGCGGGGGGGGAATAGGAATTTTGGGGGTTTTGCGCTTGAGCTTTTGAGGGGGATCGGCTCCCCTTACGCAATGTCCTGACCCTGACCTGACGCTCCCCTGACGCTCCCCTGACCTCTCTAAGTACATGTTAAATGATTTAGGTGACAAATTAAATTAGAAAAGTTTGTGCCGTTAATTTTTGTTATACGAAATGATGGATATGTGTGATTGATACACGTTATTCGTCAATACAGTTGACGACATAATTAAAACCTCAATGACGGCAGAACTCTTTGCTCGTCATGAACTTTAGTTCATGGAATGAGAAAATACTGGCTTATTTAATAAAATATACTTTCTTTTATTATTATTATTATTAAATTTTATAATATTATATATTAAATTATATAAAATAATAAAATACTTTCTGGAATTATAAATTCTGTAGCGTATTTTAGGCATATCTTCCCGAAAAACTGATTGAAGCGCTTTACTTTCCCTTGTTTTGTAAATCCACCATGAATCCTATTAAAGAAGGATACGAAATTTTTAATGATAATTTTTGGCATTGAAAAACATCGCACAGCAGTGAGTTAACATCCCAGATTAATCGGTGAAAATATAAAAAAGTTTGTAAGGTGTGGGGTTCGAACCAACGCTCCCATTCGGGAACCAGAACTTATGTCTTTTTTTTAATAGTAAACTTTTTAGAACATTTTGTATAGAGATGAATTCACAATGTTTTAAACATTAAACAATCATTTTTTTAAAGAGAACAATAAGTTGCAGTCTTTAAGTCTTACTCACATAGAAACATTTAAAATTTAACATGAAAACACAAATAAAAAAAGGACTGATTAATTTATATGTACTACAAACAATTTGTTAAATTCCTTTCTTTCATAATTTGTCCGTCCTCTCTAATTCAGACATAAGACTTTATTTTCAATTTCATACGCAAACGAAAATTCAAATTCACATAATTTGGCATACCATAGCATTAACAATAATTAACAAATTAATTCATAAAAATTGGGTATTAAGTTCACTTCACTTAACCTAAACATTGCATTTTTATTACTTTTTTTTAAATATTGAGATAATGAACATAATCGTGGCAAACCTTAGTGCTTTGTCTGCAGGTTTCACTGCTGCGGATTAAAATACGCATTACTTCTTCATTAACATTAACAACATAAACTACTAAACTTTTTTAGCTAAATAACATAAACTTTTTTAACATTACCGTACTAATATTTTTCATTGGTGTAAACATGTATAAATATAACAGTAGCTTGAGGACACAGAATAGCAGGAGTCTATCCTCCTTAATAAGAGCCACAAAACAATGACAAAAACACTGAAGAACGTAGATGAAAAGAAATGTTTCTTGCCGTTCCAGTGCATAAAAACTGCCGTGACCAGAGTTTTTTTAAATTTTATATTTTAAAAAAAATTTTCTAACCATCTTTTTTGTTTTTCAGAAATATTTGCTCTTGTTACGATGCATTCTGCTTTTTCATTCAGTCTAACAATTATATTCTGATTTTTTCTTTTTGCTAAAATATACGTATGTGGCTATTAGTTCTGATAAGATGTTAATTTTCGATGTCGGAAACAGGTGAAAGTTTAGCTTAAGGAGGTTAACGTCTGATATATTGCCTTCTCCATAGGTGTCAAAATCTTTGTACATCCTTATTATTGCATCCCATTGTTGTCTTTGTTGCTCACAGCCTAAGGCATTGTGCACAAAATCGTCGACGCGCCCGCAACATGGGCATCGGGGAGAGCTAGCCAAAACCAAATCTATAAAGCATTTCTTTACAAATCTGTATCTCGTGGCAACATTCAAACATAATACTCTTTTCCTCGGCCGTTCCTCTCAGTTTCTTACCACTAGGCCAACTTGACGATGTATTTTGGGGAATCAGGTCATTGTCGTCCATGAATATCCATCGCAAATTGTAATGTTGCAATTCCGACGTGATATTCATCTTGTCGGAAACCATTGGTCAAATACAGTTGAGCACCCGTAATCCGGAAATCCCTAATCCGGGAACACCCGTAATCCGGCAATATTTCCAAGGCGTACTTCGCGGAAAACAAACTTTTTTGCCGATTCATTTACTTCGTAATTACTGAAACTGTAACCCATTCTAACAAAAATTCTCCCATTCAAGAACGAGTATCGGAAGATTTTTTGCATACAATGTTGTCTATATTACTTATTGTGCGCAATGAAGGTGTTCATTCAGCAAATTGAAGACATCACTTCATTGTACGTCGTTGCCGAGACGCGAGTGTGTGACTCACACTCGCTTTGTGCCTAGCGTTGACGGCGTGACGTGGACAGCTCATTGAATCGTATTAAACACAGTGGAATAAGGATTGCAAGGAAAATTGGAAGCGATGAAAAATTTTTACTTATCTACTGTATATACTCTTTGATGTCCAGCAACACGTTTATATGTTATACGCATTCCTTTCACTCAGCCATTTTGCGAGACTAACGGTTGACTGATTTTGTTTTTGCGAATTTAGAAGAAGTTTATTTCTCTTCGAATTACATGTCGAATTATACAGAAGTTATTCAAACTCAATTGAAGTTATAATTTATCGAATTCCCGCATTAAAAATATCGCGAACCCCATAATTATGCTGGTTACTACCACAACACCCGTAGTCCGGAAAAATCACATCGGCATCGCTCGAGTCCCGACAGTGCGGGTTAAAGGTGCTCAACTGTACTGTAGCTATCATTTGGAGCTCTTATGTCGATAGGAAAATATCCGCTGGAGGGGTTGATTCAAATGAAAAGAGTGCATTATGATAGTTATTCGGGAGAGCATTAGGTCTTTCGACTCTAAGCAAACAAATCCCATGACTGGAATGCTCAGCGAGCTTACTTTTTAAAATCCAACTTTGGTACTTGTAAAAATTCTCAACAGTTCTTACAAGTCTTAATCGATTTGAATGCATCGCTAAATTAATTCATAATCCATGTGTGTCACAAGCGCAAAATTTGGATGATATCATCTAGGCACAATAGCAAAATGATAAAATACAGGGATAGACACGTCAGAGAACAAAAAAAGCAGCTGTTGTTGTTGCTGACTATAACAGAAACAAGTTTGACTCATATTTGAATGATCAGCGTCTGTCGTGCGCCACCAATTCACATCAAAGCGAGAGATGGTCGAGGAAGTTAGCCTATTGCCTAATATCATTGAGGAAGGCCAATTCATTAATATATAATGGCCTACACGATAAAATGAAAACCTTTTAGAAAGTTTACGAGTTCTTACGTATTGAAATATGTCAGACTCCATCCAGTGATTCAGCGAGTGCTACCCATGTAAAAATTACTCGCTTGAGTGATCGCTAGTTCTGTGAGAGAATTCCCATTTCCTGAAGGAGAGAAAAAAACCCAGTGGGAATGTACTGTTTGCTCCATAAAAGGTAAAATCACAACCGGGAAGGCAATCAGGAAGGACACGTCTTTTTATTGAAAAGAATGCATTGTTGGACTGTTATACGGTGAATGCGTCCGTGTGTATCTCAAGAAGAAATGATTTTCATAATAATTTACGATGAATTAATCGTGTTCTGCACTTTTGGTATACATATCATTCATTCCTTCTAGTTAATTCTCTTCAAAAAAATGAAAATTTGTTTCATTTCTCGTATTTTTACCGACTATTTACCTATATAACTACTATGTACGACCTAATCTTTTTTGGAAAATATGATGGTAAATATGTTTTTGTGCAAAAGAAAAGCGTTGCGTAAATATTTCTTGAAAACACCATATCCTCAAAGAAGATTTGCGCTTCAATATGATATGAAACACAGTCTTATAACACTCGTGGTACATTTTTAACCGATTCTCAAAATAAGAAAAGAATAACCCCTCCCCCCCAGTAGTCAAAGCACACCTTTCAAATTGTTCACCCTGAAAGAATTTTAAAAAATCATTGAGTTGTGCATGTAATAAATGACACTCGAGTATCGCTTCAGCCTCATTATGGTTTAACCCTCAATCACGCTGAGCGAACTTGAGGTAACGTATGGAAGAGTTCAGCTTTTCGTCTCTGATTAGGTTTCTTTAGGTTTATAAACCTTTGTGAGATCAGTTGTAAAGCTTGGCAACGAATACATATCTAATTCGTAAATTTTAGTTCCTGATTCTCCCACGAGAGGGGGGGGGGGGTAACACGTGAAATGACTGCGCAAGGTGGACGTAAGCAATCGGTGTCTAGAGGTTTTAAGTTTAGAGTTGGTCGCCAAGGATCGAATCTTTTTCCGACCACCAGCGAAACCGTGACGACCGATCGAATTGCGAGATTGGAGAGGTTTCCGATGTGATATCGTGCCGTGGAAATCGTAATAGTGCACTCGAGAGACGGAGGGCGGGAGACTTTTGGAAGGGACGAGGCGTGGAGTGAGTGGAGAAAGCAGCACAACGCGATAGAGGCCGCAGCAGTTGCACAAACCATTCCCGCCTCTCATCCTCGATCCATCGGTTATCCACGGCCACGCCCTCCCACGCCAAGAAGTCTGAAGTTGCGTCATCATGAATCCGTGGTACGTCGAGACTTTCATCGCTTTTCGGACACACCTTGGTGGAAACCTTGCTCTCTACGAATTAGCTGGTTGAATCGTTTGATGAAATCTGTGCTGTTTTATAGCTACGGCGTATTACTGGCGTAAAGATGCAAGGGATAAGGTTTTCGGTGGTGAAATGGTGACATGTATTATGGGAGTGTATTTAGTGGAGCTTAGTTTTTACTGTGGTCACTCATTGTGCGCGGAAAGAATGAGCTTTCGTACATATCTGTCCGGCAATGTATCTCTCTTATTTTGTCACTTCTGTCAGACCTAGAGTTGTAGTGAGGCGTCATGATAATATTCTCTGTGTCGCCATGAAACACACCAATCTGAATTTCTCAACCAAGCTAAGCCTAGCGTGTAGCCTTCGAGTCTCTAGGGGCTCCCACCTTAATCCCTCTAAAAGTTAAGAAACACTAGATATTCGCCCGTAGCAGTTTTTAAAGAGGCATATGTTCACCTATATTTATTAAATTGTTCCAATATGCATTGGAACTACGCTGAGTTGAAACAATGCGGATGGAAACGCTTCACATATTCCGTTATTTTTTTCAGTTAACCGATGGTTGACATTCAAAGGCCAATTTGATAAAAAAATTGGCTTGAATTTTTGGGAAACAACTTCGTACACCCACAAAATAACATACAAAAATTTCACAATGCAACCAACGATCTTAAGTGCAATTACATTTCTGAATAGGTAATGAATATACTAATTGCTGTTAGTTATCCCCCTGAATTAGATTCACGAACTTCCACAGCACATTCCTGTGAACTAAATTCACTGAAGCATGATTTGTGGAAGATTCTTTCTGCGAACTTTATTTAACTTTCAAATAGCAGCTGAAAAAATTTAAGAAGGTGTCAGAAAAATCTGGGATACCTCTGATGATAACATGACAACAAAAAAGTGTCATAAAAAAACTAATGCAAGAAAAGGCTAAAGAAAGTATAACATTGAATACATAACATTGTTTCAATAAAAAATATAGAAATGGATATCATCCTTCCCATTGGGAATTCTTTTTAAGTATATAACACAAAAAGAATAGAGAATAGCAAGTTAGAGGGCATTTCTGTAACGTAATGAGTAGCTAAAGGATATCAGAAAAATTTAAGTCTGAGGAAATAATGGCATAATCGCAAAAAAATGTTCCTTTAAAAATTACCAGACTAAAAACCTCAGCAAAAGAATTGACATTTCCAAGAAAAATCATGTATATGAACAAGGTTCATGAAAACTTTTGAATATATTTAATAACGAATGATGGCTGCCAGGATAAATCTACATTCTTCATCAATTCCTATAAAAGGAAAAGAAGTGAATAAAAATTAAATCTAGATCCAGTTATTCAATTAAAAACTGTACGCATCAAAAAAGAAAAAAATCAGCAAATACATATACTCATACCAAATATCATCGAACACTTATGCTTGAACTTGTTTTCTATAAGCAATGTCTATCTGGAAAAATATCTTTTGTACATCACCAAAAAAAAAAGGATCCTGGCATTGTCATTATGGGATGAGGTATGTTTGGACTTCATGCCTCCATTGGAAGACTTATGGATCTGAGATCCAACATTAAAATTTGTACTGCAGGATGACCATATAAATCCAGTATTCTCTGGCAACATCTCCAAATATTTCTCATTTCCAGATTGTATCACAGAGTTAGAAGCTTCACCATTGTCATTATGGAATGAGGTATGTTTGGACTTCATGGTTCCATTGGATGACTTATGGATCTGAGATCCAACATTAAAATTTATACAGCAGCAGCAGAGTTAGAAGCTTCACCAGTTTCAATCAACAGTTTAGCTCTGCAAAGTATGGCAAATCCCAATTCTGCATATACACAGTGAAAATGTAAGCATATATTTAAGATACCACAAATTCATTTACCAATTATTGGAGGGCGAGTGCCTACACCAAATGGAAGACTTATGGAATGGATTGGATATTTTGGGGAGGCGACCGACAGCTAAGGTCATTTTCGCCATAGGGGATAGGTAAGGGAGGAAGGGTGGATAGAAACCCGGCATCGGTATTAGCCTGCTCTAAACGAAAGGCGACAAGGGGACCACGGTTTAACGTCTCATCCGACAGACGGAGTACTGTACTTGAAGTGCCCTCCACAAGACACTCAAGTAGAGATCGGGTTTCCTCTAAAAAAAGTCCTGCAAGGATTTGAACCCTGGCCGTCTGAATGGTTAGCCAGTACTATTGCCACCACATCAACCCGATCCCCCTTGGGTAATAAATGGGCACTAGTTATTTTTTAACGTTGTTTTGATGAAATCGTCCAAATAAAAAAAAGGTGAATCACAAGTAATGTAGCCATTTCTTAATATAATGAAATTTTCTACTACATTTTACCATCACCGTGGTATGGGGAAAACTTATCTCTCCATTTCTCGTTTAGGAGTACATAAACTGATGTTAAAACCCTTGAGGTTTATGGAGAGGGCACTTGCTATGCTCTCCAATGTTAGAAGCTGAAGCAAGTCCACCATTTTCGTTACCCTCATTTTCCTGTAGTGCTAGCGGCTGGCGCATTAAATTTGCAATTTAGTATGCTTTCCATCGTTAAACAACTAGAAATCTGCATGCATTTACGTCTGTAATAAGAAGTCTCTTTTATGTATTTTGTTTGTTTATTTAGATAAAAAGTCATCGTCATTTCTTGTGAAAACTAGGGTAAAACAGAGTGGAATCCATAGCACTAACAAAGCAAATATATATTTCAAATGTTACTTTTCTTGAAATTTCAAACAGTTGTCAGATATTCTCCATTCATCATGTTAATTCGCCCATTCCGTCGTGCTATTTTCACGATTTCCGTTTCTTCATTGTTTACTCTCGCCACCTCCCCCCCCTTCTTAGGCTTAGGCACCGCTCACGAGGGGGCGGCAGTCGCTACTTGGAGAGCCCACTTTGCAAAATCAATGTTGATCCGATTCTAACGAGACGCATTCGCCACGAGATAACTTGATTCAGCGCATTACAAACGCATTCTCGACGGGTCATTATTTCTTGCGGTGGATTTGCGTCCAGGCGTACTCTTTATCTGATCACGGATCGGTCGAGAGACTATCTGATAACTTTACCTTCTCTCTTTCGACGACTTGCATTACAAAATGTAGTTACCGTTGGGTCAGAAATTAGTTGGAAAATAACAAGATATCAGTCACGTAAAGCAGTCCACGGGAATGTTTAAGATTCAGATTATTCTAATTATTTCCAATGTCTCCTTCAAATTTTATTGTTTTAAAGTTGTACACGTCCTGGACAAATATGGTGAAGGACTCCGGATATGCAGAGATATAAGGCCTATCGAATGTAAAAAGGTATTGAAATAGTTATATTAATCGATTGACGGTTTCGTTCGGAAAAATGCTTAGATAATTCAATGGAAGCTATTACGAGGGTAAGTCAATAAATAACTCGCAAAACTTGATAGAGGCAATAATAATCAAAGTTACTTCCTGAAATTCATTTCTATTTTCTACATATTCACTCTGTATCTACGTTCAGACATTCATTCCGTATCTTTACAAGTCCTTTGCAAGCAGCAAAGTAGTCTTTTGTTTGCTGTGGCAGCCAACGAGTAACCTCTTGAACTACAGCATCATCATTTTCAAAACGTCGGCCACCCAAATGATTTTTTTTAGGCCCGAACAAGTGAAAATCACTGAGGATTAAGTTAGGACTGTAAGGTGGATGTTCCAAGCGTTCCCAAAGAAATGTTTACAACTGATGCTGATGATAAAACGCTGACTTTTGCGACTTATTGATTGACTTATTATTAAATATTATTATAAATTGACTTATTATTATGAATTATTTCATGTAAAAAACTGTTGGTATTTTGCAACCGGGTGTCGCGAGTGGTGGTTGGGTAGAGAGAGCAGCAAGTAGTGTTCCGATCCACCCACCCAAGTGTGCCTATAGGAGCACTTCCCTGCAGAGAAGTGAAACAAAAAAACATTTTTTTTCAGAATGTGATCTCGGCACTCTATTTTACTTGAGTGATTTCCAGTTAAAAAGCTGAGATTTTGAATCTAATGTGTGTGAAATTCATTAGTTAAGATATCCTGAATGTTTGAAGTGTTTTACGTCCTGGATGTTGTAAAGTGTTTTACGTCCTGGACAAACATAGTAAAACATTTTGAATATCTAAGGCTTCCCGAAAATAAAAAAGGCATTAAAATAGTTCCATTATTCAATTTTCGGTTACGTCACTTGGACAATGCTTTAACCAACGAAAGAAGTTATGATGAATTTCTATTATTTTTAAATATTTCACGTAAAAAACCGAAAGTATATAGCAACCGGGTGTCACGACTGGTCTTTGGATACCGAGACCATCAACGAGAGTTCCTAACCCACCCCCTCTCAAGTGTACATATTGAACCACTTCCCCGCAGGAAAGCGGAAACAGCCTGGTGGCAGACGATAATTTCGGACGTTACTTGGTGGAATTCTTCGATATCAGGGATAGATTAATTAACACTACAATTCCACATGGTAACGGTCACATTTCCTGGTAGCAGGTGAGAAGTGGGATCTGCGTTAGCCCACCCCTGCGATGCCTCAGTGGGGCGGTGTTCTGCTAACGAGCCTTGGTCTGCTCATAAGTGCATTGGCGTGAAATAGCCAGGGGTGAAATTTTAGGCCCTAAGCCAGGCCAGCGAGTGCGTCAGGGCGGCCTAGGGGATCTGGAGTGTACCAGCCGAAGGCTTCTCGATACCCGATCTCCAGACCGGGTGCCATTCTCACCGGCCGAAACCACGGGCGAACCACTCATTTCCATTTCATCCTCTTAAAAGCAGCGGTCCGCGTGAATGCATGCCACGTCATTTGCGCTACCGAAATGATGAGGTAGATTTGTTTGAAGTTTGCGAATGAATCCAATTATTAGTTGGCAATATTGAGTTGATCGCGGTCGTATAATCTCCGCTTACTCTTGGGTTGAAAACCACTATGTTGTCCCGACGGCCACTCGCCAGTTGATTGGTGTTATGTACAAAACCTGGACAACCAGTTACTGATATTGAGTTACAGTTACCGAGTTAACGGAAACTCGTTTTCGGTGCTTTGTTGGAAGTTTTGTGGACCATATGCTTCAAATATAAGTGGCGTTCAAACAAATTTGCGGGCTGAATAACTTGATCTCAGAACATTCTTATTTATTAATTCGTCTGTATTTATCTTTACTTTCTATTTTTCTTGGTAATTATACCATGCTCTCAGAGAAAGCAGTTTTTCAACTGCATGAATGGTAAGGTGGAAGTTGGCATGTGGCGACTCAGTGACATACCTGTCACTGAGTCACTACAGACGTGTCCTTCGCCCAGACGTGTCACTTCGGCATTCCAACTATTTTTTCGTTTGAGACAATAAATTAATTAATAAGTCAATGAGAAATGAATGTCTCACAATATTAAGGTTGAAACTTCAAAGGCCGTAAACTCAAAATGCGGGTGTTGTTTGTTTACGGCTTTTGGAGTTTTACCCTCGTTGTTGTATACAAGCCGCAAGAGCTCGCTTCTTTATTAACGTATGTCTTAGTTTGTAGGCTACCTAAGAAGAATTCTATTGATTGGTGGATTGGCAACCTTGTTAGACCCCACTTAAAATACACTCCCCGTGTTTGGGATCCTCATGAGGTAGGCTTAAAAAGAGATCCTGAACGCGTGCAGAGAAGATCAGCAAGATACGTGAAAGGACGTTATGATAGTTTCGTTTGTGTTACTGACCTCTTGCAACAACTAGGATGGGAACCGCATTCAGACCATCGATTGAAAATTAGACTCACTATTTTATGTAAATTCAAAACCGATTTATTTTCAGGCGAAGTTATCAATATATCACAGACTCCAGCATACTACGGTAGATCGAATCATGAGAATTAAATGAGTGAAATAGATTGTAGAACATAAATGTTTGAAATTTCGTTTTTCCCGCGATCGATAAGAGAACATAACAGTTAGACTTTGAAGGAGGTTAGTTGACAGGTTAAAGGGGCAGATTAATTCATAAGCACCCTAATGCATGTTTCTAAATCTGCCGAGTAGTGCTAGCGATTTGTTTTTCTTGTTCTCTGCATGACTCTTGTGTCAAGTTTACGTAGTAAAATTATAGAATAATTTTGTGGTTTCTGTTGCATTTGTAGCATACCCTTTATGTGGTGCATGTTGATGAAAGTAAATTTCTTCACTATATTTCATCTTGGTGGCAAGTCACCTACCATAAGTCACCCTTGTCGTGGCTTGTAGGGAAATAAGTAGATGTAGATACCTCCATCAGCACCTCCTTATTTAAAATCCTGTTGTAGCTTGTTCAACCTACTTCACACCTGTTTCTTTCTCTATCTGATATTCTTCTCCGACTTTTTCCTCCTATCACATTCTCTCCCCTCCTTCTCTGCACATTATAGCCTTGGAGGCTGATACCTGAATGGCGGGCGAGTGATATAAAGATGTTCCGCTCGCAAACAAGGGGCAGGATATCCGATGGCATGAGTTTGTGAGCCTCTCGACGCCGGCCATTGTGCCGTATGGCCGTTCATCACGAGGTGATATTGTACCTGGGGAAGAGAGTATTTGCCCTCCGTGGAACGCTTCAATATATGTCCGTAGAAGAGAAGGGAGACGGGGAAGAAATATGGGGAGGGAGGGAATCGTGTTCAGGTTTGGCTGAGCCAATCGAGCTGCGCTGGACTGTTGTTGTTTGTCGATCCTTGAAGGGGTCTGCATTAAGGGTATAGGTGCCCTCATGTCTGTCAGGGGAGAGACTGTACACTTAATTTTTTACGAGATAAAAGTGTTAAAAATTCCTCATTTTTTAACAATGTCTCTGTGGAGAGTATATATATATTCCATTTTACATGTAAAATGGCTGGGATATTTTCGCCCTCTTGTTCATTGTTTTGAGCTTCGTGAGTATGGTCTATCCATCCCATTAATGCTCCACTTCTATCACTTATTTCCCTGTTTCCTAGCGAGCATCTATCACCTCGTAATAGTTATCATCTCCTGGGCTCCACCAAATGGAAAGCAATATGGTGCACCGAGGGATGAAATTGATAAAACCTGGTCGCCACTAAAAAAAGGCTTTTTTTCTAACTAGAATGTGAAACTTCGCATGGTTATTCTCTATTGGACTGTGTACACTTGCCATTTGCTTCTGCTCGTGCTCATTTTCAATATGCGAAGGCTGAAAGTTTTCAAATGTTTTGCATAAAACGCCTGCCTGAAATTTCCTCCGAAAATAACAGAAGTTAAGCTCACACAGAACCTGTTGGTGTTAAATATTTGGGTAGAAAAAAGTACCAGCTAATAAAACAGTTCTTATCCTAATTAGTGGATGGTTTTTTATGGGTTTCTTGCCGTTTAAACTGCTGGTTATAAACGTAATGGCGGACAAGTTTTTCAGTCAATTGTTTGCAGCAATGTACCACTTGCAACAATCGATGGAGAATGACCGTGCTAATTTTCAGTTTCTTTTTAGTTGGTACGGGGACGCACGAGAGAATAGAAACTTTTGTTCCTCGTCATATAGCTGCGTGAACGATTATGCAATTAATCGCTAACAACCTCTGAAACTCGTTCTAATACTTATTCCTCAAACAAATTTATCTCGTGTAGACATGCAAACCTGAGTTTTCGTAAACACATCTGAGTATTCGAGGCCAATAACTGTCTATGCCGTCGTTCTAATCATTGAAGAAAGGGAAGAAAACCGCTCAATCTGTACGCCTCAACTAATATTTTGCAATGAAGAGGTCACCACGTAAAAATTGAACGTAAGAAACTAAAAATATAAATTTTTTGTCTATATTTATGTCCAAGTATTCCTGTGTTAGGTGTTTTTTCATATTGAGCGAAAGAAAATTGATCTGAAAGGAAAATTTTCGTTTTTATTCAATTTGATACCGTTGATATGTGAAACTGTCTATATTTGGAGCAGTGAAACTTTCTCAGAGTTTTCAATGTTTTCTCTTTTTCCTGGGAACGTTAATTAAGAACGTTCAATCGACAAATTTCAGCCCTTCAGCTCGATTGAGAATAGCCCGGAGCTCGTTTCAAAGAGATCCGACGTCATTTGACGTTTTTCCGCATCGTGTCAGGTGTCGGTTATTAGATAGTTAAACTCTTCATCATGCGGAAGTGATTACAGCGGGCGCTATAGTAGTCATAAAAAAATATGACGCCGGTAAAGGAGTTTCAATTCACGACAGCATTGGCCAGTTTGAATCTACGCCATCTTTTTTAAATCAGTCCACAGCCCGGCGCGCGCTGGCGATCGCTAACTCTATTCGGTTCTCCCGACAGATCATAAGCACTCATATATTCATCTACATCCACGTGATACCCTGCGAGCCACCACGAGGGTGTGTGGCAGGGGGTGAAGATCACCAAACATGCACTATTGACATGCAAGTAGGATATTTAATGGAGACATGCTAGATAATAGGGTCACATGTAGCTAGATGGTTAGTATCTACATAATAAGAAAGAGATTATTGGTTGTTATTACATGCATCATGCACTACAGACTACTCTAACTATATTTCACCTACCTGCTCCTTTGCTACTCTGCCTATTGTTCTCTCATATGGTACGCGGGAAAAAATGACATTTTAAATCTATCGGTACGACAATCTATCTCTCTAATCTTGTTAATCTGATCAAACCTAGCATAATACGCAGGGGTTCTTAATATATATCTAATGTCATCTGTGAACAAATCGGTTTCGAATTTACTTAAGAGGTTTAACCTAAATTTTAACCTGCGTTCTGATAGTAATTCCCATCCTAGTTCTTCCATTAAGCTCGTAACACTTATACAATTATCATAACGGCCTTTAACAAACCTAGCAGATCTCCTTTGCACGCGCTCTAATTCATTTATCATACCTTCCTCGTACGGATCCCATATACTAGCGGCATATTCTAAATGAGGCCTGACGAGTGTAAAATAGCTTCTTTCTCGTACTCTCTCATCTCATTTGCCTAGAACCCTTTTTACGAATCCTAATCTACGGTTTGCTACACTAGTTATTTCGCTGATGTGTTTCCCCCATGACATGTCATTCATTTGAAATGCATCTTTCACTTCCTTTATGTTTCAATTTGCTGGGATGGCGTAGCTTAAATCCTCTTCTTTAGTTCCCATCTCCCTCTTAACTTCTCGCCGTGTGAGCTTTAGTTTATGCCACCTCTTCCCACCGCGGTAATGTCGTAATAATATCGTTTTT
The DNA here is from genome assembly GCA_963169105.1 of Ceriagrion tenellum. Classification (NCBI taxonomy): domain Eukaryota; kingdom Metazoa; phylum Arthropoda; class Insecta; order Odonata; family Coenagrionidae; genus Ceriagrion; species Ceriagrion tenellum. The sequence goes on along the minus strand of OY720642.1, from coordinate 84,300,043 downwards.
CCTGCCGGAAGCGTGTTCTGCTGTAAAAAAACCTGGAAAGTGGGTGAAACGCGACGCTTGCACGCCTCAAGGCAGTTAAAGGGTGGCTCGGATGGGAGGCTGGGAAGAGGGGAAGACAAGCACCTGGGGGATCGTAAAGAGATTCGCGCAGAGGGCTCCTCGTTAGTGGCGGCTTCGGGGCGGAATTACGATCGACGTTTCCTGACGTGACGGAAACGAACGATGGCGTTCTCCTCGTAAGTGGCGGCTTCAGGTTGGGATTGCGATTGACGCATTCTGACTTGACAGAAACGACTGATGGCGTTCTCCTCGTTAGTGGCGATATCAGGTTGGGATTACGATCAACGTTTTCTGACGTGGCGGAAAAGGACGATGGCGTTAAAGTAGTTTGGTGATCCTAATGTATAAGAACCTATTATTACGATGGGTGGACGTTGACGGCACCGTCAACTAACGTCGAGCTTTTTCTTACTATCACGTCACGTCGCCACGACAACGTCAGCTGATCGGAGGAGAGATTTTTTACAATATTCACCTAATTCCATTTCCTTATTTCGCGTCGAACTTTTTAGCTTCGCAATAAAGCGTAATTGACCTTCTTGAAGCATTGTTTGTTTGTATTTCTTGGTGATTCTTCATATTTTATTTTAAAAATATGAAAATAAAGTATTCACAACAAATTGACAACTCCCAACTGGACCCTGATGATCACATCAATCATAGGACTTGACGGAAAGACAACGGGTAACTGAACGCCATCGTCCGTTAACGCCACGTCATAAAAAAGTCGAGCGTTATCTTGCCCTCGCACGGGCATTTCTTTCTGCATCTACAACTCACGCAAAACTTCCTAGCGGCTACCTGCGTGGCCAGTGGGTGAGTTAGAAGTGGAAGAGGTGAAGGGGAAGAACGAAAGGAAAGAGAGTAAATGATGGAAATAGTAATGGGGATGAATTGCTCAGTTAGCCCTCAGTTTATTGGGTGATCTTTGAAGTGAAATACATAGATCAATTGATGAAGTAAATTTATGCCTATTTGGGTCGGATGAGGGGGGTATAGAGTGAGTTTAATGGAGATGTATGCCTCGGCTATAAACGCTTCCTCAGACGTCTTCGGGCTTTTAAATTACGTCTATGATTTGACAACTGAGGTAAATATGTCCGTGCACACCTCTGAAATGAGGATAATATTTACAATAAGTGTCGTAACTTTTCGCTTGTTGCTTTATACGTGGTGATTATTTCGACCGCGGAAGAAACGTGAATTTTTCGAAAATCAGGTGATGTCCATGACGCGTGCGACGTATATTTAAAAAAAATATTAGCTCTTATCGTAAATGGGAATCCTTCGTCTCTCTGGCGGATCATGAAAATGTTGAATATTGTTTATTATGACGTCACAGTGAGCATCCTCGTGTACCCATGCAACGCATATTCGACTGTGGTATGAGTGGCGCTGTTGTCCGGTGCGGGGAATGGAGGGGAAGGCGAATATCTCTCCTGGGCTACGGTGGAAGCCAGAACTAAAAGGGCATTTTTGACCGAGGTATACAGCCCCCTTAAAGTAGTGCGAGCGAGATAGTTCCCTAATCATAATGGAGACCATATTCGTTATGTACATTTTAATTTCACCAACTGTTAGACACGCGAATCAAATATTGTATTATAAATGGTCCAATAATATAGTTTTTCATGACAGAAATTGTAAGTAATCAAGTGAAAATATCGAAATATGTCTTTAACTTAACTCATTTTTTCACGCGGTAAGTTTGAAACTCCATGCATCTACATCTACGTCATACCATGCAAGCCACCCAAAAGGTGTGTGGCAGGGGGTGATCCACACCAGGCATGCGTGAATGATACGGTAGAAAACCGAAATTACATTGAAACCCGCGTACCACACATGCAAAGCGCCTATTCAAAATCGAATAACCAAGAAAAATTCCATCGTCAATCGTTCCAACATGCAAGGGATACAAAGACTACTACTACATATTCAAAATATCATGCATAAATAAGAACATCAATATTTACATCATGCATAAATAAGAACGTAGAGAATATAAAGAGATAGATTTACTGTCTGCCTATTGTCACAGTTCGAACTATTCATGACGACGATCACAGCTGTTATGGTCCCGAATGGTACGCGGAGAAAATGACATTTATACCTATCGGTTCTACAATCTAGCTCTCTAATTTTATTGGCGCGATCTAATCTGCCGTAGTACGAGGGGGCAAATAGTATGTTTTTTACGTCGTCAGAGAAATGATTTTCGTAAAATTTAGTTAGGAGATCAAGCCTATAATTTAATCTACGCTGTGATAGCGATTCCCATCCCAATTCTTCTAACAGTCCAGACACAGTAGCCAACTTATCGTAGCATCGTTTCACAAACCTGGCTCCTCTTCGCAGCACGCGATCTAAATCAGATATCAACCCCGCGTCGTATGGATCCCATACACTAACAGCATATTCCAGATGAGGCCAAACAATTGAAAAATAACAACGTTCTTTCAAAACGGAAGGTTTTTTGTGATTCCGAAGAATTGACTACGGTGACAATATGACTTATTTTAAAAAATAGTTGATAAAACACACAAAGTACACACTGTTGATTATTTGACGAGATCTAAGTGTAGGGAATGCCTCATTTTTAATATAAGCTCTCTCTGCAGTGCATACACGTACCATTTCCCTTATAAAAGGACTGGTATTTTCTGGCAAATATCTCAGAAAGTAATGAGGTAAGAGGTTGAATTTTTCGTTTCAATGTAGGGTGATATATTTTTCTTTAAAATGAGACAAAATTCAAGGATTTATATGAAAAGTGATATTTCGCTCAAACTACCTTGACCTCGGACATCTTCTCATGCTGGGTCCATAGTTCCCCTGCCTCGAGTTCCCCCATCTCGTGGTTCCCATCTATTGACAATAATTTATTCTAACACGACTGTCCAGACACCGGGGACAACTACGACAACGGTCATTAATTGTCTTGGAAACGGCGATGAAACACGAGGAATATGACCGAGTAAATCGCTTGTTGGCAGAGCATGGAACAGTGCAGGAGACGAAATGCTCCGTGTGACGAAGGATTTAAGGTGTCTGAGGAGTTGTCAAGGGGTCGATAGCTAAACGCAAGATCAAAAAAATATTAAATACTATTGGGAAAAGAATTTTAATGACCCTGTGTTCAGGCATTTGGTTCGGAAACGTTGAAAACCGTAGATACTTCAGAAAATAGGAAAACAAAAAAATCATTGCCATTTAAGGTTGCATTAAGTTGTTTCTCGCATGTGAATTAAGCTTGTTTATCACAATTAAACGCAAATGCGGCTTTTATTTCTTTTGAGGAAGACAATGAACCAGTATTTTTTGATACAAGTATATTTTAGAACCGATTCTGTGCGGTGACATCATGCCGACCCAAACCGACATGCCGTTATCGATCATTTGACTCGTTTTGCACGTATAAGAGGCGTTCATTCATCTTCATCTACATAATACACTACGAGCCGCCGAATGAAAGTGTGGCAGGGGGTGTTAGGAGACCATCCGTGTAATGATATATGGTTTTGGGAAGTGAAATGGTGACGTGTACTATGGGAGTTTATTTAGTGGAGCTCAGTTTTTATTGTGGTCGCTAATTGTGCGCGGAAAGAACGAGTTTTTGTGCCTGTTTTTTTGGAAATGCATCTACCGTATTTTATCGATTTTATCACACCTACAGATGTAGTGTGGCGGCATGATAATATTCTGTGTGTCGCTCGAAAACACATGAGTTCTGAAGTTAGCAAGCAAACTAAGCCTAGCGTGCAACCTCCGAGTCTGATCATTGATCTATGCATCTACATCTACGTAACACCCTGCGTGCCGCCACGAGGGTGTGTGGCAGGGGGTGAAGATCACCAAACATGCACTATTGACATGCAACTAGGATATTTAATGAAGGCATGCTAGATAATAGGGTCACATGGTTAGTATCTACATAATAAGAAAGGGATTATTGGTTGTTATTACATACATCATGCACTACAGACTACTCTTACTACATTTCACCTACCTATCCCTTTGCTACGCTGCCTATTCTTCTCTCTTATAGTACGAGGGAAAAATGACATTTTAAATCTATCGGTACGACCATCCATCTCTCTTATCTTGTGAATATGGTCAAACCTAGCATAATACGCAGGGGTTCTCAATATATATCTAACGTCATCTGTGAACAAATCGGTTTCGAATTTACTTAAAAGGTTTAACCTAAATTTTAACCTGCGTTCTGATAGTAATTCCCATCCTAGTTCTTCTATTAAACTCGTAACACTTATACAATCATCATAACGGCCTTTAACAAACCTAGCGGATCTCCTTTGCACGCGCTCTAATTCTTTATCATACCTTCCTCGTACGGATCCCATATACTAGCGGCATATTCTAAATGAGGCCTGACAAGTGTAAAATAGTTTCTTTAGGTTTAAGCATGCGTGTATGGATTATATATTTATCCTCCCGTGGAAATTTTTGCGTGCACAACACCTTGATTTGATGAAAAAATGTTGCCTAAGTTTTCGCGTGAGAATCCTAGTCCATAAACCATACCAAATATTCTTCATGTTGAAGACGTGTTCGAAGTGAGCATCAAAGTCTAGTAATCGATCGGTATCGACGTTATTTTATCCCATAATATCGTTTCGAACCGTACTTGTGCATCTCGAAACTGGACACTAACAGCGAGGTTTCATGAGGTATGGCCAGAAGGGGAGAACTCTAGTCTGGAAAGTAGTCCTCCTGTTGCCATGCGAGATGGAGGGAGTGAGTGTTGCCATCGTGCCAGGGAGTCCGTTGTTCCGCGAGGAGTCCGCTGTTATGGGAGGTGGAAGCTTTTAAAAGGGGCCAGCGGGGGGTCGTTATGGCGGAAATGGTTAGGGAGGAGAAGAGCTTATCTCCGAGTCTTAAATCGGTGCCCACATGCGCCCCGGAAAACTGTGAGGAGCCGATTTAGAGGCCTTCGAGCTGAATATGGAGTTTTCCCCGGTGGTGTTCACAAGTTGCCATTCCGCCGTCAAACCTCCCCTCCGCTGGATTTTTCTCCACGTGGGCCGTCTTTGAATTATATCTTTTCCGCCGTAATGTTTCACTGTGCTGGATGGAAAGGACATTGATTACAAAGCGTTTAATTTAACTTACCTCTCATTAGATTCCTTTGACTTTCTACTACTCAAGTGGTAAACTTCCAAAGCGTATTCACCAAGTCTTTGCAGGATACATCCGTGACGCTTTACAAACGTTACCGGGAAACGATGCCGCCTATCGATATTTGTTCTCAGGGAATAGAAAATTTGTTAAAATCACTCAGTTCAAATAAATCACCCGGTCCTGAAAGAATTCCTTCCCGCGTGTATAGAGAACTAGCTTCACATATAGCCCCCTACTCGCAGAAAATATTCAGAAAATCAATCAAGGAACACGTAGTACCTAAAGGCTGTAAAATTGCCAATGTAACGCCCATATTTAAAAGTGGTGCTAAGGAATAGCCATCAAATTACAGACCGATACACCTAACATCTATCATATGCAAAGTACTTGAACTTATAATTGTAAATTCAGTGATGAAACACCTAGATACGCAAACTTGCTGATGGAAACACAACGCGGATTTAGGAAAGGAAGATCCTGTGAAACTCAATTAGCTGTGTTTGTCCACGATATTTTAGTCTCCAGTAAAGATAACGTTTCAGTAAACGTGATTTTTCTTAACTTAAAAAAAAACATTTGATAAAGTGTCCCATTGAAAACTATTGTTTAAACTAAAATCTCACGGCTTAGACGAGGATGAAATTTGCTGGATAAGAGGATTCCGAATCGATCGCGACCAGACAGTAGTATTAGACGGGGCCATCTTCAATGAGGTTATTGTTACTTCGGGTGTCCCACATGGGAGTGTCATAGGTCCAATTTTATTCTTTCTGTATGTTAACGATATTGGTGAAATAGTAAACATAAAACTCCGACTATTTGCGGACGATGCCGTAGCGTACATGGAATTCTGTAGTAATAATGATAAGGAATCGTTTAAGTAGGACCTCAAGGCAATTCAGGCGTGGTACGATGCGTGGCAACTAGAATTTAACTCGAAAAATGTGTTGAAATGAACTTCTGGAAAAGGAAAAACTCGCCTCAGTTCAGTTATTACGTTCAAAATACCCAATTAGAGACGGTTGAATCTGTGAAATATCTCGAGGTTCAATTCACTAATGATCTCTCGTGGAGCAGACGTATTCGGGAAGTGGCTGGTCGGGCTAATCGTGAATTGGGATTTGTTTAATGAGTACTGGGGGGGTGTGACGATGAAGATGGAGAAATCAGCTACTTCTCCCTTGTTGGATCCCATTTGGAATGCGCTGCCAGTGTTTGGGATCCACATGAGGTTGGCCTGGAAACAGAGTTAGGACGTGTGCAGAGAGGATCAGCGGGATGCGAGAAGCGCCGTAGTGATGGTCTGGTTGGTGTGGCTGACCATTTGCGGAGACTGGGATGGGAATCGCTTTCAGACTGTCGATTGAAAATTACACACGGTCTTTTGGGTAGGTTTAAGACCGATTTATTTTCGGAGGAAGTTGTCAATGTCCTGTGAGCAACTGCCTACTGCGGTGGATCGGGCCATGAGAGTAGAATTGGGGAATTAGATTGTAGAAAAGAGAGGTTTAAAATGTCGTTTTTCTCGCGATCAATAAGATACTATAATGGCAGCGTCGAGACTTTGAATCAGTTAAACTGACAGGTAGTGTAGCTGATTAATTCATTTGCACCCTCATGAATGTTTCTTTATATGTGGAGTTGTGCAAAGACCATGATTTGCATGTTCCCTGCATGATTCCTTTGCCACATTTACATAATCACATTTTAGAAGGTTTTGTTAGATTCTGTAGCAATAGTAGCTATCCATTATATTGTGCGTGTTGGGAAGAGTAGTTTTCTTCACTATAGTGCATGTTGGTGATAAGTTATCCCCTGCCGAACACCCTTGTGGTGGCTTTCAGGGTAATATGTAGATGTAGTTAAATAGTCACTTTGTAGAGGACTCAGGTTACTATAACAATCATCGCACACATTGCAATGTATATTTAGAGAAAATATTTCATTTGATCTTTTCTCGAGCTCTTGGGCCGGGATCTTTCACCGTACCCAGGTGTTATACCTAAGGGACGGATAGGAAGACGGTCGAGGAAGTGCTTGAGATGTTGGGCGATGAATAGAAACTTAAGAATGAAATCCGGTTTAGGCCGAGCGGGTAGCTGGAGGAAGTAATCAAGGGCGATGGATTGCTCAAGAGTGTGTTAGATGGAAGGACCTTGGGCAAGCGGGGAATTGAAAGAAAGAGAATAGGTTTTATCTACAGCTACATCTACGTCATACCCTGCAAGCCACCCAAAGGGTGTGTGGCAGGGGGTGCTTTCACACCAGGCATGCATGAATGATACGGTAGAACACCGAAATTACATTGTAACCCGCGTACCACACATGCAAAGCGCCAATTACAAATCTAATACCCAAGAAACATTCTAACTTCAATCGTTCCAACATGCAAGGGATACAAAGACTACTACTACAGATTCAAAATATCATGCATAAATAAGAACATCAATATTTACATCATGCATAAATGAGAACGTAGAGAATATAAAGAGAAAGATTAACTGTCTGCCTATTGTCACAATTCGAACTATTCATGACGACGATCACAGCTGTTATGGTCCCGAATGGTGCGCGGAAAAAATGACATTTTATACCTATCGGTTCTACAATCTATCTCTCTAATTTTTTTGGCGCGATCTAATCTGCCGTAGTACGAGGGGGCAAATAGTATGTTTTTTACGTCGTCAGAGAAATGATTTTCTTGAAATTTAGTTAGGAGGTTAAGCCTATAATTTAATCTACGCTGTGATAACAATTCCCATCCTAATTCTTCTAACAGTCCAGACACACTAGCCAACTTATCGTAGCATCGTTTCACAAACCTAGCTCCTCTTCGCTGTACGCGATCTAACTCTGATATCACGGGATGATTATCGACGGGATGAAGGACAGATCGTATGCAGAGGAGAAATAAGAACTCGGTTGTCTCAGGCGTGACTTCGTGGAATTTACTATATATTGTAAATGAAAGTAACTTTGTTATTCCACATTAAATTTATTTAAGACGACCCGGGTTTCGACGTGGCACGTCATCATCAGGTCATAAATGATTCAATCGAACATGTCGGGGCTGGCAAATTTATGTTCCTATTAATAATAATGATAATACCACAACCTACCTTTTACCGGTATAACACTAAAATTATCTATGGATAACACAAATATGATCAGGCATGCTAAATTTCACGTATAAATTTCAGAGGCAAACATCGCTTCCAAAAATATATTCACTTGATACTTGTAAACACCCCGAAAACTAAGTGACGAGAGCAAGTTCATCTTTAAGACCGCCTCGGGGGTGATGAGGCGCATTGAGGAGAGAGGAGAAAGCTGAATGGCACCCAGTGAACAAGTCCGCAAACACTCCCGCAAAACTTAAAAGCCTCGAAATCGGTCCTTACGTTTTCGAGGCTCACATGAAGTCACCGAGGAAAGACGTCGGGATTTGTGTCACGGAAGGCTTAATCCCTTTTAGAAAAGAAAGACATCTCCATCAGTTCTGTCCAGTGCTATACATCTTTCCCTTATATCATAATAACTGATGTAATCAAATATGTCGGGACTGGCAAATTTGTATAATAATCATTATAATAAAATCAAGACCTGCTTTTTGAGCTTCGGCAAATGTACCCAGGACACTCTGGGTTAAACCGGTAGTCCTCATCATAGGTGTGCTCGGCGGAGTTAAGGGCTCGCTGCTGGAGAGCATCAAGTGCATTTCGTCCCTCGTGGCAAAGGTGGAGGAGTCGTTCTCAGCTCGCATGCAGAAGGCCGTCATACTTGGGTCCCTCCGTCTACTCCGTACGCACGACCCAACCTCAGCGTAGCCACCAATCCTATGGGCGTCGGACGTGGCTGCGATAACTGCCAAACCCCTCTGGAATCCTCGGCCATTATGACGGCCATGAAACCCGATGCTTGCCGAGGACTCGGAGGGGAATGTTACCATAGTAACAATGCATAATAATAGAAATACTATATTATCGGCAGTCAAACCTTTATTATCTATATCTATCTATATATATAAAAACGAATGTATGTCTGTCTGTCCTGTATGCATTACTACACTGTTCTTCCGATCGCCAAGAAACTTTAAGAAGTTGTTGAGTACACTCTTGCGAAGGTTTTAGGTATAAAAATTTTTTAAATTTCGTCTTCCCCCCCCCCCCCCCCCCCCAAGGTCCTCTTAATCTTTCGAATACTTTTCGCGCAACAACGCCCGACGGGTAAGTGCATTACTACAGTTTTTATCCTATCGTGCTGAAATTTTGCTGAGTAATAGCTCAAGGCAGGTGGAAAGTTGTAGGCTACTTTAAAATGATCTCAGGGCCCATAAAGGTCCCAAAAAGGGGCCCTTAGGTGGTTCGCGGTACGTATCGGGTTTTGTGCAGTGGTTTCATTTTTTACTTTTTTAAATTATTTCCGCTCAAGATAGGGAGTTGGAATTTTTTTATTAAATGTCTGAAAGAATGAAGTTTTTAATTCTTTCAATTATTGTTTCTTTTCACTTCGTAATTGACTGAAAATTGCGTTTTTAGCTGCAGAAACATATTTTTCTGTGAAATCAACAATACCATATTCGCTTGACAACCAGATTTCGGTCATTGCTGTTGGAATTCATATTGCTTAGTTGAGCCGATTAGGAATGCTAAGCATTGGGATTTGTGCAGCGGTTAATTATTTCGCTTTTTAAAACAACTTTAACTAAAGATAGAGAGTTGAAATTCATTTTATCACATACCCGAAAGCATGATACTACTAAAATTAGTGGTATCATGCCCGAAAGAATGAAGTTTCTCTCTTTTTCAATCGATTTTCTTTTACGCATTTTCCTTGACAACCAAATAAACAAACAAAAATAAACATTAAATCAAATCTTAATTAACGAAAATGAAATTCTGAATAGCTACTCAACAAGTAAGTACTCGAATTTTGTACTTAACTATAATGTTCTTTTAGCCTGGCTGTGCAGGTAGTATGATTACAGTAAAGGGTTTCAAAGAATTGTCTCTCTACTCTATATTAAACAAGTTTTACAAATTTCATTGTTTTTATTTTACCATGTTATTTTTTATCATTCTATCAATTTTTCAGTCATTTGACTTATAATTATTATTGTTCATGGGAGATATTGTCACATTGTTTACTTGCTATTGTCTCACAATTGTATAGATGCTCTGCAGAAGAAAATATTAATTTATTAAAACAACTACTTGAAATGTAGTCTGTTATCACAACTACTTACTAACTCCTCACCTCTTATATAAAGAGTTTTGAAGGAAGTATGATCCCGAGCAACGCCGGGTAATTCAGCTGGTAATATTTATAATGTGTCTCTGGAGTGTACTGCCATTCCCAGTAAACCTGGAAAAACGGTTGGGATTCATCTTAATCAAACATGCTGACAAATGATTTGGCATTTGCCTGATTTTTTTGTATCATTAAAAAGACGAGACCTTTTTATTGAATTTTTACGCTAAAATACATTGCCGTAATGGCACTGAGATGTCATCTCTTCATATTACTTTTATTTATCTCAATTTTCACCCGATTAACATTGTTCAAAACTGGTATAACACGCACTACATATTGAGACAGCTAATGTATTTTTCCAGTTTGGTTCCTCGATAATATGGCACGAGTGTTTAGGTTTAAATGACAGACTTCCGGTTTTCGTCGGAGCATATATAGCCGATGTATTTTGATTAATGTGGCAAGGGAATGTTGCCAAGGGATACTTCTGCTGTTCACCTTGTTTATCACATTTATATTACAATATGTATTATAACTAAGCAGTTACCTGAGGAGTGTTTGCGGCAAAAGTAGGATAGATAGGGTCAGGAATGAGTGGGTAATAAATGAATGTGGGTTAGATGCTCCAGTAATGGATATATATGAAAGGAGTGTGCTTCGTTGCTTCGGCTATGTTGAGAGAATGGACGAGAGTCGAATAACGAAACATATATATAAAAGTGAAATGAATGGTGCGAGAGGTAGAGGTAGGCCGAGAAAGTTGTGGTTGAATGTGGTTGAGGAAATTCTATGGAGGAGGAATATTAGGAGTCTTAAAAACAGGAGGGTGTCTATGGGGCAGTGTATGGGAGTAAATGAGGCAAAGGAGGTTTGCAAGAATAGGTCAGTATGGAGGAAATATTGAAGCAGAATTAGGCGTACAAATATGTGTCAATGAGTGAAACTTTGTGACTGTGCCTACCCCGGAAGGGAACGGCGTGATTAGTACGTATGTATGTATCATAATTAATTATTAAATACTCATTGTTGGATGTTTTGAGCTTGAAGATAATTATACCCATCCCTGAGTTCGTTCAGCATGATTATTAGCTAATAACCTCGCGTGTAATATCCGACATGATATACTCTTACATGTCTTTGTACCTTGAAGCACTATTTATTTGTCGATTTAATAATACTAACCAGTAGTTGTAGTGCACTCTATGGTAGCATGTTCCTCTACGTATCACTCTCCTGGTTTGTGGTCTGACTGCGTTCCTTTGTCCTGACTGCTTTTGGCCTGCGCCTGGCATCAGGGGGAACGTGCACACTTCTGCTTTGAACTGGGATGACTGCTGCATGCCTGGCGTGGAATCACCCCGTGCCACACACCGTAGTGGTGGCCTGCACTGTATTCTGTAGATATAGTAGTATAAAATCATGATATCAAATCCCACAGGAATAGCAGTAGAGGTTGGAGTCCAAAATAATTACTGATTTTCATGGCGCATACGAAACTTCAATTTAAAACTTTGTCCTAGAAGATTTGACCCGAAGGAGGATACAGATGAAATTTAAAAACTTTTCAAGGCAAATTAATGCCCAAATATACTCATTAATGCAACTTCTGTTGTGCATTTTAAGGAGACATGACTTCGAAGTGCAGATTACTCCTTAAGGCACTGAGATAATCAACGACTGATGCTGTCCCTGCTTCATTATTCTCCCTACTATGTCCGAGAAACCTGCGATGCCCTTGGGATAGGTTTACAAGCAAATGCGGAGGAAGCCGGATGTGACTGCGTCCACGGGAAGAATGATAAGGGCCCTGGGGGAACGATGTTCCGTGCGTGAGGCAATTACGTCAAAGCAGCGAACATATTGGGACATGACGGTGGCTTTCATAACCCTCCTTGGTGTAAGCCGACCCTCAAAGCGACGCGGCCCGGCTGAGATGGGTGAATGAGGGACGATAATTCGGCCATTCGTCTCTGACAGCTGTTGTGCGTCGCGTGGGAAGCTGATGAGGCAAACGGAGTCGGGGGAATGGATTGGATCTAGGGGTGTCCTGCCCTGTTGAAATAAGTTTCTCTCTCCTTCTCTCTCTCCTCGTGCGTCCATGTCTGCCATGCCAAGCCAGAAGACTTACTGAAATTATTTAATTTATTTATATTAAATTATATTTATTACAAAGACTTACAAATTTGAGTTTAGATTCTAAATTTTTATTTTATTCTATGCATCGGAAGCATTGGCCATTGGAAAAGCTGAGCAGAGCAGACTAGGAGCCTTTGAAACCTGGTTCTGGAGGAGTATGCTGAAAATAAAATGGGCGGACAGAACAAGAAAAGATGAAGTGTTCAGAAGAGTAGAAGAGAAAAGGAAAATGTGGCATGCCATACAGGAAAGAACAGCAAGTAGGATTGGACACAGACCTGAGTTATACAATGGGTTAGTGAAGAACATAATTGATGGCAAAATATAGGCATAAGTCCCCAGGGGAAGACCGAGGAATAAGTTCATGGACCAAATAAAGAAAAAAGTACATAGGTAGAGATGGTAGGAGGTAAGGAAACTAGCATTAGATAGGGAAGGGTGGAGGGCTGCAGTCAACCAATCTAAGGATTGAGCAGCCAATGATGATGATTGTTATTTTAACCTTGAGGAAATAAAAACTAAACAAATAAAACGTATATATAGTGGTTTTCTAGGAATCACATCCACATTTCACCGATCTTCAGTGAAAATATCAGTTTTCTAGGCCAAGTCTTTCTCCCAGAGAATCTCATTACTGTTATTCCCTTATGATTTGTCTTCATTCCGTATTTCCCGCGCTGCCAATCTACGCTTCAATTAAAGCTTGAAATCTCTTCTAAAGTGGACTAGATGAAGAATCGAATGCGAAAAATGTTTGTGTTACCACCGGACCATATGGTCTACTTGTAACAATTTCTTTAATAATAATAATAATAATTAATTAAAGATTTAGCATGTAGTGACTCAGAACCAGCAATGATGCAGTTACTGTCTTAGAGCTTGGTAGTATAGATCTGGCCTCCAAACTGCGTGTGTTAAATGATTGAAAATGATTTGTTTTAGGGTTCGAAGGCTTCCGCAGAGCCGTTGATACGGCAGTGAGGGTTTTTCGGCTTCTCTTCCGCGTAGTTGCATTTTCGTGGACGACAGTTTCGGTAGTAAAACAGCTACCTTCTTCAGGTCTGAGGCGAATGTGAAGGTGCACGTGTCTGTCTTCTGTGGAGACTTTTTTCCGCCAAATTTGTTTAGTGCGATCATTGGTTGTTCTTTGTTTCTTTGCGAAACCCCTCTTCCTAGTATTTCAAATGGTGTAATCATATTCACTTTTTATGTTATCCGTCTATTCCACGTTTCGATGGCGACTGCAATAAGTCTGCAGTAAGTCTGGGAGTAGCGCCTCTTTAGCGTTGGATTGTTGGAACGCCCGAGTATACAGCATGCCTAGAAATTCTACAACCCGACAAAGCCATAATACCTGCTGGTATAGGTAAATGGTGAAAAAAAGCAACACTTCGCACATCAAAGAACCATATACGCGGTCGAAAAATCATGCACCGCCCTAAGCCTGTTCGTAAAAATATGCCCGGGTGAGGATCGAACTCACGACCTTAAGATTATGAGACTTACGCGCTGCCTACTGCGCTACCGAGGCTGATGGCGTTGACTGTCTTCCCAAAGATGGTCTTCCTAAAGATCCCTATTGATTTTGCGTCTTCATGGCTTCGGGGATTTCATCGCAGTCGTTAATTAAGTCTTCTGGGGTTTTCCACCAGGTTAGATAATTGTTGGCCGACGTTTCGATGGCCACCTCCGTCCCTGTGAACGATGGCGGAGGTACGTCGACGTCTTCATGGCTTCGGGGATTTCATCGCAGTCGTTAATTAATTAAGTCTTCTGTGGTTTTCCACCAGGTTAGATAATTGTTGGCCGACGTTTCGATGGCCACCTCCGTCCCTGTGAACGATGGCGGAGTTAGCACCATACGCCGAGAAAAAACCAAGTCGCATTCGTTGGCTTTTTCCATGCGGCAGTTACACTGACATTCCTTTTATCATCGAAGGTGGAGAAAATTGGTTTTTGGCCGCCTTACGCAAGTACATGGTTTTTGGAAATTCGTCTCTTAATGGCATATCGTTCCGTTTTCGCTCCTTTGGGTGATCAGCCGTTAGATCCGTATTGGATTCTTCATATCGTCTCCCGCTTCTGATTTCGGCAAGAATTCCGATCTTCTTCCTTCCTCTTCCATTTCGCTCCCTTGTTCTCCCCTCTATTATACTGTTCAGTATTTCCTGTCCCTATCCTATGCGCTAAATATCTCTCCAATCCGTGAAATGATTTGAGCCGCAAAAAGTGTCCAGCGTTCACACAAACAGAATTTCAGTTTTATTTACGTAAGCGTGGGTAGGGTGGAAGTACACCCATCGTCGACATTTTCCTATGTATATATGCTTAAATTTCATGCATTCCACCTTTGGCGCATACGTCTATAGTAATCTCGCATAATTAAAACGGTAATTTAATAAAATGCCCACCGCGACGAATGAAGTACAGTCAAACATTATGAACACTTGAAAAGGGACCTTTAAACAACCTCATTATTTTTAATCACTTCCACTATGAAATGAATTTTTCATTCGAGTGTCCCATCCACTGATTGGTAGGTTTGTAAACGTCTTCATACATGAAAAAAACACTTGTATGTACAATTTCCACACATTTATTTTCGTCACCGACCATGGTTTCGGCACATGCTATCTTCAGACCCTGTGTAGAAATATATCAAACCCTGTGTGAAAAACAGATGTGTGGAAATTTTGCCAGGGTTTATTTCGAAATATGAAATCCATAGTAAGACTTAAGGCTTTCCCGGCGAATGCTTAGAATGAAGAGCTCTCGTGTTTCCAACCTGGTGATAGTGGTTTTTAGCACCGACGTTTCGAAGGCGTAGTCTCCCATCGTCCTCAGGGTAATCATCCTCAGGGTTATCATCACCCTGAGGACGACGGCAGACTACGCCTTCGAAATGTCTGTGCCAAAAACCACCATCACCCGGTTGGGAACACGAGAGCTCTTCATTCTATGAAATACATAGGTTCCACAAAGTTTGTGCCAATTGCTCTCTTATGTTGAGGACAATATTTTTCCTCCTGACGTATCGTTCCGTTTTGTCTCCAATGGGTGACATTATCAGGGTGGCGATCGTCAGGGAAAACCTGAAATTGTCAGGGAATTCTCACAACAGTCAGGGAGAAACTGGAATAGGAATCCTCGTTATTTTTTACCGTTATGTTTATCGGCCAGTCTTTCCTGCCCTCTATTGCACCAACTTAAACTAACGTCCGTCACTGACGTGCTTGGAATAAGCACCATCAGTTCGTGGAGTATTCAGTTGTGAACTTTATTAGTTGTGAATTTTATTAGTCGTGAATCTTAGTTATTTAGTTGTGAATCAGAAGTACAATGTATCCCTTTTGTATATACTCATTGCGATATTTGCCTATCTGTGCTAAAAATCCTGATCATTATGTATTACGATCATCACAAGGAATCCGAGGCTATATTGTTGGGAAAATTTTATCTTGTGTTTTTAACTTCCGAAACTCAGGTTGAGAAGTAGCTGTAGCACACTAGCTTATAGTAAACTAGCTGTACCCGGCATGCGTTGCAATGCCTTTTTCTGGGTTCAAAATCGGAGCCCTAAAGGAATTTGAGACCTAGTCCAATGAATTCATCGTACCTACACAGGAATTCGTAGCATAGGAATGATGGCATGAGTTTCCACTCCATGCCTACGTTGCGGTTTCCAAGTAAATAAAATATTCTATTGTTGAAGTGCGTAGTGCAAAGGTTCAAGATTTAAAAGCTTAAAAATCCGATTGTAAACGGGTTTGAGCAATGCGTACTCTATCGGCTCCCAATCTTGATTCTCTTTGCTCTTCTGTTTCGTTCGAGTGGACTTGAGCAGTGCGTAAATGATTGGCTCCCAATCTTAATTCTCGTTGCTCTTCTGTTTCATTTGAGCGGGCATGAGCAGTGCGTAATCGATCGGCTCCCAATCTTAATTCTCGTTGCTCTTCTGTTTCATTTGAGCGGGCTTGAGCAGTGCGTAATCGATCGGTTTCCAATCTTGATTCTCGTTGCTCGTCTGTTTCTGAAACTCGTAATGCCTTTTTCTTTCGTGCTTCAGTTGTAGATCGACCAATCGATTTCCGTTTGGGGGGTTTAACTCTCACATGTGACAACTGTCTTATATATTTATTTTTTACCTGTAAATAATAATAAAATAATATAGTAATTATAAATATCCAAACAGGGCCGGCCCAAGAAAAAGCGGGTCCTTGTGCAGAAGGGAGGGGAGCAGGGGAAAAATTAGGTTAGGATTATTAGCTTACCCGTCGGGCGTTGTTGCGCGAAAAGTATTCGAAAGATTAAGAGGGCCTTGGGGGGGGGGGGAAGGGCGATATTTAAAAAATGTTTATACCTAAACCTTCGCAAGAGTGTACTCAACAACTTCTTAAAGTTTCTTGGCGATCGGATGAACAGTGTAGTAATGCATACAGGACTTACAGACATACATTCGTTTATATATATATAGAAGATACATGCTTGCAGTTCTAAAAATACGTGACGATGATCAGAAATTTTAAAGCTGCCGTAGAAAATTTAAGTCAGCGGTAAAAAATATTCTAATAATAGGTGAACTTTTGGTGATCGGTCTGGGAAATTGGTAAACTCATCTGGGAAAAGTCAGGGAAAGGTCAGGGTATTTGCATATTGGATACATGTAGCCTCCCTGATTATATACCGCCATTATATACCTCTTGAATTCCTAATATCGCCTCCCTCTTGTAATTTTAAGAATTCCATTCCTCTTACTGCTTCTTCCCCATTGCTTTTTCCTCTATAAATAATTCTCTTCGGCATTCCCTCTACTTTCAATACGCCCTCCATCTATCTCTTCTGCCTCCTCCGAACCTCTGCCTCTAGCTTCCTCTCCTACCACATCCAATACCTCCTCAACCGTCTCTCTCGCGACCCAGCTCATCTTCTCCATCCTTCTCCAAACCCACATGTCAAACGCCTCGAGTCTGCGTATATCCTCCCTTCGCAATGATTAAGTCTCCGACCCATAAAAGGCCTCGCTCCATTACCAGAAATTTCACCAGCTTTACGTCTCTACTCTAACCCCCCTCATCAATTCCCTCCTCTCTCTCAAAATGCTTCTTAAGGTAGTTTGAGCGAAATATCATTTTACCTAGAAATCAGTGAATTTGGTCGCATTTTAAAGAAAAATATCTCACCCTTCCAATGTCACCAAAAATTTTACCTCTAACCACATTACTTTGGGAGATATTTGCCGAAAAAAATACCAGCCCTTTTACATGGGAAATGGTACATGTATGCACTCCAGAGAGACATTGTTTACAAAATGAGGAATTTTTAACACTTTGATGTCAAAAAAAAACCAACGTCGTGTAGTTTGTGTGTTTTCTCTGCAATTTTTGAAAGTTAATCATGTTGTCACCGCAATAGGCTCTTGGGTATCACAAAAAATCTTCCGTTTTGAAGGAGTTTCTAACGCGCCGCGCTAAAAAAATGAGTCAAGTTAAAGACTTATTTCGATATTTTCATTTAATGACTTACAATTTCTGTCACATAAAACTATATTATTGCACCATTAATAATGCGATATTTAATCCATGTGTCCTACAGCTTGTGAAATTAAAAGGTATAGTTCGAATGTGGTCTCTATTATGACTAGGAAACTATCTCTCTCGGACAACCTTAAGCCATAGCAATTATATGTATAACTAGCTGAATTATCCGGCGTTGCTCGGGATCATACTTCCTTCAAAACTTCGCATATTTAAAACATTTTTATACCTAAAACCTTCGCAAGAGTGTACTCAACAACTTCTTAAAGTTTCTTGGATATCGGATCAACAGTGTAGTAATGCATGCAGGACAGACACACAGACAGACATGCATTCGTTATATATATATATATATATATATATATATATATATATATATATATATATATATATATATATATATATATATATATATATATATATATCTATAATAAGAAAGTTATTCGAGGACAACAAGTTATACATGAGTTATTACATAAATTAACAATAACAAAAATTCCTGGAATATGGGTACCCCATTGGAAATTCCCACTTTGGGGTTACCGACTCAATCATCTATTAACAGTTGTCATCTCTTTGATGGCGTTTCGACACATTAAAAAGAATAGAAGAAAGTTTTTTTTTGCATGTTGACTCCCAGCTGGTAATACTACATTATTACATTTATGTTTTACAGTAAAAGAAAACTTACACTTTGACAAAAAATTTGGCGATTATATGCTCAAAAGGTATGAGTATCATTGTTAAATATTCAAACTTGTTTCAATAGTAAATGAGAAACATTACCAGTATTAAACAACCATTTTTTCAGCATTTGACAAAATTTATCTTCACTCGTTGCTGTTTCAATATCTTTTGGCAATGCGGATAAAATTTTGTGCCCCAAGAAAAGATAACTTTGAAAGATATCTTTTGTCCCTACCACTAAACCCATTCTCATCCAAATGCTACCCAGATGCGTAAACTAGTCAACTTCCTACATTTTGTGTCTGCCCGCCTTTATATTTCGCCCCGCTTCCTTGAGTTTTCTAGAGTTCTTTCTAGAGACTTTCTGGAGTTTCCGCTTTCTAGGGAATCTCATCACTTTCGTCTTATCCGAATATCCAATGCCTCCTCGTTCGCCCTTCTTGCCTCCCAGCCCACCCTTTTCCTCCTTCTCCAAACCCACATCTCAATCGCGTCGAGTCTGCATGTATTCTACCTTCGCAATCCAGGTCTCCGCCTCATACAGCGCTACGAATGAGGAAATGTATTATCTCAAAAAAATTTTATTAACAAAACATTATGATGAAAACCTCTTACTCCGAAACATGTGATGTAATTGTGGAATAAAGTAGGCTGTACTGCATCTCTTGACAAGTTCGAATACCTAGGGACACAAATTACTTGTGACGGAAGACCAGACTCTGAAGTGAGTCACAGAGTCCTTAAGGCAAACCAGGTATAATCTCAGCTTAGCAGATCAATGGTAGGCAAGTGAGAAATATCGGAGAAGACAAAGATGAGAGTGTATAAAACCATTTTTCAGCCGATATTGCTGTACGGATCGGAGAGCCTAAAGGCTGGGACACAATCAACGTGTACGTGTAACGTGAGCCGTTAACGGGAATACGCGAAAAGATGGCTGACGGGAAAGTGTAGCGAACGGACACAATCAACGTGTACGGGGAGTACGTGTACGCGAGAGATGGGCAACTTTCATCTCTTCCCATGTCCCGTACACGGAAAACCAATCAGAATAGCCCAGAGAATCCGGGAATGGGAGCCATCTGTCGGCAGATTCATCCAACTGCTGAAGATAGCTCTTGGCGAAGACAACTTATTTACTTCCACACTTGTTTACACCTGATCTCTCAACTGCGCCTGCGTTAGTCAATTGTTACTCCGGGCCGCGTTAACGTCGATTGTGTCCGCTGACTTGCGTTCCCCGTCTCCCGTTGTCCCGTTAACGTCTCGCGTCACACGTACACGTGGATTGTGTCCCTGCCTTAACACTATTCGATAAACACAGGAGTAGATTCCAAAGCTGCGAGATGCGATACCTCAGACGTGCTGCAGGACGCACTAGGAGAGATCGAGTGAGAAACACGACAACCAGAGCCCAATTCCAGCAAGACTCGATAACAGAATTGGTGGAAAGAAAAACCTCGGAACGTCACGCTTCCCCTCCTCATATCTTATTTTGTTCGTCCATTTTATTTTCATCCTCCTGTATCCCCCTCCAGCACCAGGTTTCTAAGACTTCTATTCTTTTCTGGTCAGCTTTTCCAATGGAATTCGGATTTCATTATGTTCACGGGCATATGGTTAGGATGGCGGAGGAAAGGAAGCCAAGAGAGGTGATGGAGGCAAGACCAGAAGGAAGGCGAGGAAGAGGACGACCAAGACTGGAATGGGAAGAATATGTGGAGAGATTGGCTGTTGGAAGAGTATGAATGAAGTGAAGCGTCCCTCTCAGAACAGGGTGGAATTTAGAAAGTGGCTGAGGGACCCCGACGACTAACAGCATAAGAGGACTAGAGAAAGAAGAAGAGGTACTGCATCTCTTTAGTTTCATTCAAGAAAATCGTCGTTCCCGCCACATCACGCCGGATACGGTCGATTTAATGCGTACCCTTGTAATGAAACCCTTAATTTTCGTGACCACATATTTCCGGGATGTGTAACAGCCCTCCCTTTCCATGGCCCAAGGTGGTTGCGATTAATCCCCGCACGCGAATGGGATTATTCGGAACGTCACGCTTCAGCCGGCATCGTCGGGGGTTCGAACCTGGTCCCCTGTGGAAGGAAGCCACTGAACGGACCTCTGCACTGTGAATTTGATCCTTCATCTAAGGCTTCCATACTCACGCATGTTCACTGGTCTTGACTACCACTCGATCGATTAATTCCCCATGCCGCATTAACTTTTCCTGTAACATGTTCGTGTTATTTTAATGGGCCTAGAAAAGGTATTAGTTTTATATATATATATATATATATATATAAATCTTCGTCACAGGGTGACACTAAACATAAAACATAAAAAAGCAAACTCACGAGTTAAAATTTTCGGTGGGTCGCCCGCACCTTCGTCAGTGATAGAATCTATCACTGACGAAGGTGCGGGCGACCCACCGAAAATTTTAACTCGTGAGTTTGCTTTTTTATGTTTTATGTTTAGTGTCACCCTGTGACGAAGATTTATATTGTTTGCCACGTTCGTGGAATCTTCGCAAGAACTTTATATATATATATATATATATATATATAAATACGTTGATGGATTGGAGTCAGCCATGCGGCGATGAACACACGATGTGGATAGGATGGAGGAGATAGACACACAAAAAAAGAGACGATCACACTTACATAGCTAGCTTTCGGAACTAGTCCGTCTTCACGGCGTATCACGGACTGATATCCGTGATATGCCGTGAAGACGGACTAGTTCCGAAAGCTAGCTATGTAAGTGTGATCGTCTCTTTTTTTGTGTGTCTATCTCCTCCATCGTATCCACATCGTGTGTGTGTGTGTGTATATATATATATATATATATATATATATATATATATATATATATATATATAAGTTCTTGCGAAGATTCCACGAACGTGGCAAACAATATAAAACTTCGTCACAGGGTGACACTAAACATAAAACATATAAAAAGGAAACTCACGAGTTTAAAATTTTCGGTGGGTCGCCCGCACCTTCATCAGTGATAGAATGAGGATTGAGGAGGAAGAATCGTATAGGAGGGGCGGTGAGGGGAAGGAGCAGGTAGAAGGGGTGGGGAAGGGCGGGGAGGGAAGGAGCCAAAGACCTATTCGGGAGAAAGAAACAATGTAGCGAAAAGTGGGGGAAAAAATTAATGGGAACGGTTGAGGCCAGGTGGACAGAGGGCGTTAAAAAATCGGATGCAACATTGTTCTAATGTCTTCAGACTAATTATAGTGGCTGTGGGCGGGAGGGAAGCCAGAATACTTTATTCTTCATGTGGTCCATGAACTTATTCCATGGTCTTCCTCTGGGAATTTTCCCTCTACTTTCCCTTTCATTATGTTCTTCACAAACCCATTGTGTCTCAGGGTGAGTCCAATCCATCTCGTTCTTCTTTTCTGTATGGTGTTACAAATAGTCCTTTTCTCTTCTACTCTTCTGTTCACTTCCTCATATCTTATTTCGTCCGTCCATTTTATTTTCAGCATCCTCCTCCAGCACCAGGTTTCTAAGACTTCTATTCTTTTCTGGTCAGCTTTTCCAATGGCCCATGTTTCCAATCCATTGTCTAATATAGAAGAGTTAAATTTAGAGGCCTATTCAGTTTTTTCAGTCACGAAGCATCTTTTTTTCTGTCATGACTGTCATTTTTTCCTTTTTAATTTTAAAATTTGCTGTTTGTTCATGATTCGATGCCCAATGCCTGAACTATTTTAAAGACATGTCATTTCACAAGGAATTACATATTTATTTTCTTTCTGAGCATTCATTTATGTCGTCACTTGTTTCACCCTCAAACAGTAGACAGTTCCCGGACTTGCCAGACAATGGGCAGAGGTCCTTTTCGGAGAGAGGTTTGATTGTTGGATGAACTAACTAGATAGAGGGAGCAAAGTCACCATATTTGACTGCCGCCGTACCCAAGGTCGCCAACGTGTATTTCCATGTTTAAAATGCCTAATGTGGTAATGTTTTCAGCTGAAATGCTTTGTTTGGCTCTTCATATGGTTTTTGATGAATTCTTCTATAGTGGAATTGTCACATTCATTCGTGGTGCCAGGGGTGATGGGCTAGAGTTGAAACTTAGTAAATGCACCGCAGTACACTTATTGTGAAAGTCGCAAATGATATACCTACACTGTGGGTGGAGTTAACGTAAAATCTTCGGATACAGATACATATCTTGGAATTACCTTAACTTCTGATATATCGTGGGGAACACACATACAAAGCATGTGCGGCACAGCATTAAAGAAACTAGGTTTTGAAGTTCTGATGAAGGCTTCCGCGGGGCTTTGATAGAGGTTGATTCCTTCTTTCGGGTTTTCCGCCGCGTTGGTTCATGTTGAGGACAATATTTCGTCGACTGTCCTGCGCGCTCAAGTGTCGCATGCGGGAACATCCGAGAGCCACCAAACATAGACAGTTCCACCTTTCTGCCATTGCGGAACATGCTTGGGAGGGACCGCAACATAACATATTATTCCCGGAAGCGACGATCATCCACAGAGAAAAAAGATATTTCCCCCGTCCCATCAGAGAAGCGGTGGAAATCGCTAAAAACCGCGGAAACTTCAACAGAGACGACGGTTACCCACTCTGCGCTTCTTGGAAAGCACTTTTCCAAGAAGAAACATTTGCGAGCAATCAGAGAAGAGGACCACAAAAAAGGCGCGGAAACGACCCTATATGATACAACGTGATACCCTGCGAGCCACCACGAGGGTGTGTGGCAGGGGGTGAAGATCACCAAACATGCACTATTGACATGCAAGTAGGATATTTAAGGGAGACATGCTAGATAATAGGGTCACATGTAGCTAGATGGTTAGTATCTACATAATAAGGATGGGATTTTTGGTTGTTATCACATGCATCATGCACTACAGACTACTCTAACTATATTTCACCTACCTATCCCTTTGCTATGCTGCCTATTGTTCTCTCTTATAGTACGCGGGAAAAATTACATTTTAAATCTATCGGTACGACAATCTATCTCTCTAATCTTGTTAATATGATCAAACCTAGCATAATACGCAGGGGTTCTCAACATATATCTAACGTCATCTGTGAACAAATCGGTTTCGAATTTACTTAAAAGGTTTAACCTAAATTTTAACCTGTGTTCTGATAGTAATTCCGTAACACTTATACAATTATCATAACGGCCTTTAACAAACCTAGCGGATCTCCTTTGCATGATGCATGATACGACGCCTCCCGAACCGAATTGTTACATGGACCTGAGGAAGCCAGCAGGATAGCCGGCGAAATATTGTCCTCAACATGAACCAACGCGGCGGAAAACCCGAAAGAAGGAATCAACCTCGAAAATAGGTTTTGTTAAGCATATAATAGGAAGGTCCTCGGATATAAAAGTAAAAGAGACGTGCTTCTTCGAACTGGTTATGACACACCTCGAATACGCCGCGAGCATTTGGGACCGTAGACAGAAAGATTTAACCAAAGTAATTAATAAAATGCAAAGAAAAGCTGCGCTTTTCGCCATAAACTGCTACGAACGAACCTATACTGTTTCACAGCTTTCGGAGGGATTAAGGTGGGAACCCCAAGAATCTCGGAGTCTGCACGCTAGGCTCAGTTTGCTTGAGAAATTCAGAAATGGTTTGTTTGAGAGACACACAGGGAATATTGTCATGACGTCACACTGCATCTCTAGGTCTGGCAGAAGCGATACAATATGAGAGATATATTGCCGAACAGATCGGTTCAAAAACTCGTTCTACCCGCGCACAATAAGCGACCACGATAAAAACTGACTTCCACTCTACACATTCCCAAAATACACGCCACCATTCCACCCCCAGAAACCTTATCCCTTACATCATTACACGGCTGGTGTCCTAACACCCCCTGCCACACGCCCGTGTAGCGGCTCGCAGGGTAGTATGTAGATGTCGCTATCAGCGTATTTTTTCTTCATTCTGTGGAGCCTTAAATTCGTCTTGTAGCGCCTTGTTTGCCCTTCTTCTCCCTCCCAAGTGAAGTGCCAGTTAGTGTTGTGAACCGGAGGCATTTCTCCACTGATTGAATCGCAGATCACGATTACAGCGCTTTCTCTTGATGCCTTCGGTACTACCGGCTTAGCCCCGCCCCAATCGGTAGGAGGGATTTAACCGGAGGTAATTAGGTGGAAACGGAAGTTTGCGGAACTGCGAGTCAAATCAAACTGCCAACCTCGTCTCGCACGCCAAGCTATTCCACCGGTTCCCTTAATGGGTAAAATTTGACTCTTTATGCCTCTGGTTTCCCTTTGCTTTCAACGACGATAAACTGCTGCCGAGTGGTGAGAAATGGGGGGGGGGTGTCCTCAGCTTGCCTCTTTGCATTGTTCAGAACTCCTAACTTTGAATTTCTCATTCTTTTACAGCGAACGATGAACGTAAATTTGGATACACTCTACAGTTTCAGGCTTCACTTCGCGGAAGATGCCGCAAGTCGGTGAAACGCGTCGTATCACACAAAATAAAATTCTGTGGAAAATTACAAGATTTGTATTCTCTAAATATGGTAAATTTGGAGCCAAGCGTTGGAGTACTCGCTTTTAAATACTACGAGTTTTTTTGCGAACTTGCAGAAAATCGCAAAGTATTATCAAGAGGGTATCATTAGATGTTGTTATCTGTGAATCCACGTTTTAAATGCAAAGAATTAATACCACCTACCGTAAATATCATTTCAAAGCTGTATGTGTTCTTCCATTTCTTCTATTTTCCTGTTCATTTAACCCTTTAGGAGGCACTCCTTTATGGAATCATTCTCTAATATGGCGATTCAACCTGGTGATTTGTTACCCAATAGTAAATGACGGAATTTTTCTCATACTTCTCGGTAATAAAATAAATAACGTTATTATTTTAAAAAGTATGGAAAATTAGTAGAATAATTGAAAATACAAAGAAAAGCTGCGCACTTCTTAAAAAATCGCTAAGAGCGTACATATGGCCCGTATCGTCAGATCCTCCTTGAAGGCGACCTTCACCTCCTAACTCTCCTTAAGGAGAGATTTCAGTTCGAGAGACTCTCCTCTCCTCCTATTAGGAGTCGAAGGAGACCTTCTAATCGAAGGTTACCATGGGCAATGCTTCTATTAGAAGGTCTCCTCCTAATTGTTTACAAATGGCCGCGGACTGGAAGTACCAGACGACCGTCGCGATGATTTATTGGAATATATTTGCAACAATTTCCATGATTTTATACCTTTGCAACGCTTGATAGATGGTAGAACTGTACTTCATAGCCAATGCAATCACAAATACATCATCACCAATAAGCCAGACCAATAAACTAATGTATAATTACCTCGTTCATGTTCCCGTTTCCAATGAATTCATCTTGCACCTTCACCCAGTACTTCCCGTTGGTCGACAAAGTAACAGAGTTGGTTCTAATCTTCAATTATATTAATATATTTTACGAAAAAGCATAGCAGCTAAACTTCCTCATTTCAGTGATTTCGCTCCACAATGAAAATTGTTGACTTATCTTAGTAACGCTGC
Source organism: Ceriagrion tenellum (assembly GCA_963169105.1). Taxonomy (NCBI): domain Eukaryota; kingdom Metazoa; phylum Arthropoda; class Insecta; order Odonata; family Coenagrionidae; genus Ceriagrion; species Ceriagrion tenellum. Next base: position 84,273,693 of record OY720642.1, on the reverse strand, counting down.
GTCTTTGTTGATCGGATCTCGGAACGGATCCGTCCGTGAACGACAGCAATCCCTCCTCCTATTGGGAGGTGAGGGAGACCTCCAAGAATGTCGATCTATCGATCGTAATATCGTCCTCCCAATAGGAGGCCGCCTTCGTGAAGGAGAGATTAGGAGGAGAGACTGACGATACGGCCCTATAGTGTCTCCTAACTTTTAGAGGGATTAAGGTGGGAGCCCCTAGAGGATCAGAGGCTACATGCTAGGCTTAGGTTGCTTGAGGAATTGAGGACTTATGTTTTTCAGAGCGACACAGAGAATATTATAATGACGCCTCACTACATCTCTAGGTCTGAGAGGAGCGATAGATTAGAGAGGTACACTGCCGAACAGTAAAGTATATTAACACGTTCTTTCTGCACACAATAAGTGACTACAATAAAAGCTGAGCTCCTCTGAATACACTCCCATGACACACGTCAATATTTAACCCCTCAATGCCTTACATCTTTACACGGCTGGTGTCCGCGTACGCCCCCTGCCACACGCCTATGCGGCGGCTCGCTGGGCAGAATGTAGATGTTTTCAAGCGATGAATACATCCAGCTGACAAAATTGTGCCTGCGCGCCTTACTGCTTAGGTATGGAAAAGGGTAGCATTTCAAAAATCTCTCTCTCTCCATACAAAAAATTCTCTCTCCATAAACCCCCCCTCATGCCCAACACTTGTGTCAATACGTCGGCGGCTTTTCCTGTCAACATGACATCTTCTTCCCTCTCGTCCTTTGCCAATCCCTTCCAAGTATTTCAACCCCTGCTCGACGCCGCGCTTCGCTGCTGCCATGGTTTATAACGTGTACATTCTCCTATAAACGGTGATGATGAATTCGTATGTCAGCGCTTCATAATCGCTGTCTGCAGTTTCTAATAACCGACATAACAGTATAAACACCCTCCTCCATAAACGAACTCGGGTCTCATAAGGCTGACTCGATCTTCAGATATTTTGAGCAAAATATCATTTTACCTAGAAATCCATTAATTTGATCTCATTTTAAAGAAAAATATATTACCCTTCTAATGACAAAAAAACTTCAACCCCTTACCACATTACTTCCCGAAATTTTTTCCAAAAAATACCAGTCCTTTTACATGGGAAATGCTACGTGTATGCACTCCAGAGAGACATTATTTACAAGATGAGGATTTTATAACACTTAGATGTCGTAAAAAAACTAACAGCGTGTAGATTGTGTTTCCTCTACTATTTGTGAAAATTAATCATATTGTCACCGCAATAGGTTAAAAAATGAGTCTAGTAAGAGACTAATTTAGATATTTTCATTTAATTACTTGCCATTTCTGTCTGTATAAAACTATATTACTGCACCATAAATATTTAAAATATTTTATGCAATATTTAATTCATGTGTCCTAGAGCTGGTGAAATTAAAACGTATAATTCGAATATGGTCTCCATTATGACTAGGGATATATCTCTCTCGGACTACCTTAATCGGTCGTAAAGGCCGCTTTACTCGGTACATTTTATTGCACAAACGAATGTATCATATATTGTACGAGAAAATGAACGGAACTAGAGCAGGCTCTATTTCATGTTCAGTCGTTCATACAATCATACAATTTGCCTCTTTACGCAGTACATTTACCTCATAATGAGTTCACGCATTCGTTTTTACAATAAAATGCACCGTCTGAAGCGGCCTAAATCCATTATTTAATTTTTTTTAATTCGAAAATTATTATTGTAAGTTATGCTGGAATTATAATTTGCCGAAACTATTTCCTTCATTTGTAAATAAATTAGGCTTTGCGAAATCTGTTAATTTTCATTGTAGGAAAATTTTGTTCCTGCCACATCTCGCCGGATACCGTCGATTTAATGCATTCCCTTGTTATGAAACCCTTAAGGTATTTGAGTGAGATAGTTCCCTGTCATAACGGATATCATATTTGAATTATATGGTTTAATTACTGCTGCTGGAGGAAGTATGAATTAAATATTGAATTAATAATGTTGCGATAAAATACTCCTATGTGACTGAAATTCTAAGTAATTCGATAAAAATATCTACATAAGTTTTTAATTTGACTTATTTTTTTGAGCGTTATTTTACAAATTCCTACACAATGGAAGTTTTTTTTGCGATTCTGAAAAAAAATACTTCGGTGAAAAAGCGATTTAATTGCAAAAATAGTGGAGAATAAATACAAATAATAGGCTGTGTCTTTTAAATAGATCTAGGTGTTAGAAGTTTCTCATTTGTTTAATAATGAGTCTAGGAAGTGCTTAGACTCACCATTTCCCACGTAAAAGTGCTGGTATTTTTTGTCAAAGTCTCGGATTGGATTGGATATTTGGGGAGGCGACCGACGGCTAAAGTCATTTGCGCCAAAGAGGTTAGGTAAGGGAGGAAGGGTGGATAGAAACCCGGCGTCGGCATTAGCCTGCTCACTAGGACTAGTTCCCATAAATCCCTAAACTACCCAAAGTAGAGACGGAAGCCTCAGGTGGCTTAATTGGCTAAAGCACTCGATAAAATATCTATAGGTCCGACTTGAGTCCTGGAGAGTTGTGTTTGAACCGCTCGAGACAATCTCGATGATGTAACTACGGAGTCACGTGGTACAACGACGAACGGTTCGAGATTTTGGTGTATTTTAAACAATTGTAAAAATGCACGCAGCCTTCCCGACCAAGTTTTTCTCGCTGCAATATTTTTTATGGATTTTATATCCCGATTTGCGACATAATTGGATTTTTGGGGAGGCGACCGACGGCCATTTGCGCCATAGGGGATAGGTAAGGGAGGAAGGGTGGATGTAAACCCGGCGTCGCATTAGCCTGCTCTTAGCTAAAGGCGCCAAGGGGACCACGGTTTAACATGTCATCCGACAGACGGAGTACTGCACTTGAAGTGCCCTCCACATGACACTCAAGTAGGGATCGGGTTCCTCTGAAAAACATCCGCCACTGCAGGGATTTGAACCCTGGCCACCTGTGTGGTAGACGATTACCCTAACCACCACACCAACCCGATGCCCCCCAAAGTCTCGGAAAGTAGTGCTGCGATAAGGGGCTGATATTTTGATATCTTTGAAAGGGTGGAATATTTTTCTTTAAAATGAGACCAAATTCACCTATTCATAGGTTACATGACTTTTTCACTCAAACTGCTTCAATTTTCGAGACCACTTTTATAGAAAGTCACAACTCGCGCCTGGATATGGGATGAATACGTGTACCAAGAGGCAAAAGTGAGATTTCGTGGGCACTGGATGAGAATGAAAGACACGACATTAATCAGTAAAGGTTTAAGAGTACCTACTCCCCTCACAAAGGACAAAGGGTGTCATTCCGACGGTATAATTACACAATTTTTTAAATGAAAGGCAGGAAAGAGATTTTCTTAAGGATGGATGAAGTGATTGCTAGGCGTGGGAACGGGTCTGGAAAGTTGTTGGCAGTTTGTGGAGCATGACTATGTCTATGTCAACGTAATACCCTGCGAGCCACCACGAGGGGGTATGACAGGGGGTGAAGGTCACCAAGCATGCACTATTGACATGCAACTAGGATATTTAATGGAGACATGCTAGATATTAGAGTCACATGCAGCTAGATGGTTAGTATCTACATAGTAAGGAAGGGATTTTTGGTTGTTATTATACTTCTTCAAACTATGATTGAGTGTCAGGCCGCAGATCCGCAAATATCACTGTGCTGAAGAATTCTCTTTCTGACGTTATTATATGGCACCGAAACCTTTTAATAACTACAAGATAATGAAACAAAAGAAAGTTGTTTAAAAAGTAGGGGAAGATATATAGGCCTTTAAGAGTCTCAATAATAGACAAATGAGTTTATATAACGAGACAATAACGACCCGGAACTAGGTATGGAAAAAATGCGTGGGCTATGCCGCGTAGAGAGCAAAATTTCGTGGGCATTGCTGAGAATCTTCTTCTTCTTCTTTCCAGGATAAGGCTTTAGTCTGTTCCGGCTTCGCATCACCATCTCAACCTTGGCCTCCCAACACTCCTTTTCCCTAATGGCCTATATTACAAAGCCTGCTTTGGAAACTTCTCTTGAGGCATTCGCCGTACATGCTCTTTCCACTTATTTTTGTACTCCACCGACCTATCTGATATTCCCCGGATACCTGGTTCCTCTCTTATAGATGTACTCCTTAATTTATCTCTTCTTGTACATCCCTTTACTGCTCGAAGAAATTTCATTTCAGATGACTCTATTTGTTTAAGCTCTTTTTTGTCTTGTTGTCCAACATTCTGACCCATACAACATTGTAGGGACTGCCATCGCCTTATAGAACTTAATTTGGGTTTCTCTTCTTGTTTTGCCTTTTGAAGTTCTTCTTATTGTCCCAATTATCCTCTGAAAATTGTTTATTTTATTTGTGATATCTTCATCATCTTCATAAGTTTTATCACATCCTAAATATTGGAAGTGGGATACCTGTCCGAGTATTTTATCATCTATAACAATTTTTGTTCTAATTGTGTTAATTCCAAAGAATGCCATTGTTTTTGTTTTTGCTATTGAAAATTTCAGGTTATATATTTTACTCAGTTGACGTAATTTGTGAAACGCCATTTGTAATTTATCTTCTCTATCTTGAATAATAAACTGGTCGTCAGCGAATAGCAATGTGTTTAAATACTCAAGAGGGTCCAAATTCAATACCTGGCGCCACATTATCCTCCTTCCAATTTCTCATAAGGTCATCAATGTATAGGTTAAACAAAGTTGGTGACATACTGCAACCCTGCCTGCCTGCCTTGCTGAGGATATGAGACAAAATTAATCTGTAGTACTTGGATGTGCTCCTCTTACAAAAAGATGAAGTGTGTTTGGTAATTGAATTTGTTAAAGTACCAGCGAGAAATGGGAAGTAATCGGGAGAAGGCGACGGAACGTTACGTATTCAGCAGAAAAGTCAAAGGTTACCGGACCTTTTGAGAGAAAAAACAAGCGGAGGATGGAACAGAAATGGACTGAAGGTTCGTGGGGGAAACAGAGAAAGAGAGGTGAAGGAATGTTGGGAGGAGGCGGACGGACACAAAACGAAAACAATAGAACCAACCTAGTCCGCAGTTGACCCATTCGAAAGCAAGAGAAGAAAAGAAACAGAGAAGTGATATAGCACTTCCTTTCATCTCTTAAGGTCCATCTCTCGAATGTGAGGCTGAAGCAAAAACTGCAACGAAGCGGAAATCGTCCTCTCAGTGCTCTACCACAATTGTCAGCGGTGAGGGTATTATACGGGGTGGGTAAAGATGGATGGATGAGAGAGATCTGAGATTTTCGGAGGGGTTGAAGGGAATAATGCGATGCGAGGGTTGGCTGGGAGCTGTTGAGGGTTGATCGGATGTGGGCGGAGAGAATCAAGAGGGTCGGACGAGGTGGGAAGAGGATTGATGATGGCGAATTGTTTGACCGGCCTCCGTTCCTGGAGTGCGGGGCACGGTTTGGTCGGTTTATCCCGCCCTTAGTCAGCGGCGAGCCTGGGGGTGCTTTTCCGACAAAATTGACGAGACCCCGTGCATGCCTGCATGCGTGCAAGGAAGTGTGATCGACCCTCTTTTATTCATTATCTGTATTAATGACCTAAGTTCTAAAGTTAGCAGTAAATTAAGATTATTTGCAGACGATACAGTTATCTGCCGTGAAATAGGTGAGGACGCGAACTTTGAAGCTCCCGTCATCGGACCTTAACAACGTTCGTTCGTGGTGCCAGGAGTGGGGGTTAGAGTTAAATATCAGCAAATGCACCGCAGTTCACTTCCTGCGAAAGTCATCACAAAAATGCCATACCTATGCTGTGTGTGGAGTAAACATAAAATCTTCAGATACAGTAAAATATCTTGGAATTACCTAAACTTCTGATATATCGTGGGGGTTACCCATACAAAACATATGTGGCACAGCATTAAAGAAACGAGGTTTTGTTAAACGTATAGTAGAAAGATCCTCGGATGAAAAATTCAAAGAGAGTTACTACTTCGCACCAAAAAAATTAATAAAACACAAAGAAAAGCAGGGCACTTCGTTAAAAACTGCTACGAGCGTACATATAGCGTCTCACAACTTTCAGAACTGATATTTTTCAGAGCGACATGGAGGATGTTATCATGACTCCTCACTACATCTCTAGGTCTGACAGATGCGATAAAATAAGAGAGATACACTGCCGAACAGATAGGTACAAAAACTCGTTATTTCGGCGAACAGCAATTGACCACAGTAAAAATTGAGCTCTACTAAGTACACTCCTATAATACATGTCTCCATTTCATGTCCAAAAAAACTTACACCTTTACACGGCTGGTGACCTAACACCTCCTGCCACATGCCCATGCAGGCTATTATGTAGATGTAGATGCCAGTGACGATTCCTATACTATTTTCTCTTTCAAATGTCTTAGGGGCTAGGAGGCCGGCCAAAAATTTGTGGAGGCAAGCATCTCTCGTGAAAGTCCGGAACTGTTCGAAGGCCTCCGCAGCCGGGGAGGGGGGTTCGACCGAGAGGTAGAGGTTTCTAGCTCGACGTTGCCTTGGATTATTATCCCGCAGCCGGGAAAATTGCATGGTCCACAATGAGAGATACGAGATTTGGCATCTCAGCGAGAAAAATCACGAAGTTCACTCTACCGAGATCTGAGAGCGACTGGATTTTCGAGTATAGACGCCTCGCTTGCTGTTCCCCGGTTGTCTCTTAGTAAGTCATGTGATGAGCAACTATCTCTTCGGTCACCCTCACAAATTTTAGTTCTGCCTCCTAGCCCCAATGACATTTGACAAAAATATATAAATGGTGGCATGGAAGTGAGGCTGCAGAGGTCTGTCAAACTGCTTGCGCCACTTGCATTTGTCCACCCATGATATCCACGAGGTACGGTTTGTTTACTTGTAGAAACTTGCCAAAGACCCATCTTTGAAAGCAACCTTTTGGAGTTACAGACACATTCAAGGGTTTCAAAGGTTGTGCTGGTTATTGAATATGCAATTTTTGCCATTCTCATCCCATAACTGTAGGGATACATTCATTTTTCTGTCTTAGATTATCGCAAATCCGCGAAGCTTCGCAGCTTCAGGATGCAATGAAGGCTAATGCTCAAGAATGTCAAGCTAGTTGATTTTGGCATCTGTAAACACTGTGAAGAGAGAGAAAGGTCATAAGGTACACCAAGTGTCGATTTGAGTTAGTCGGTCAAGTTTTGTGTGAAAAACATGTAATGCTTTAAGACATAATCAGGGCCAAGGTGCTTCGGGACTCTGTCAGGAAAAGCGTTCAAGAATTGCTCGTTGCTGGGGTTTGCGTGCTATGGTTGTGCCAAGGGTCGATTTTGAGTTAAAACCGGTCAAGTTCTATGTGAAAAAACAAGCAATGCTTTACGATGCAATGCTTTAGTACATAATCAGGGCCAAGGTGCTTCGGGATTCTGTCAGGAAATTTGTTCAACAATTGCTCGTTGCTGGGGTTTAGTGATTAATAATCGTTTTCGGTGATTTTGAAAGCGAAGACCGAATATTTACCTTAATTTTTGGTGTGAAGTTACCAATCTTATTCCAAAACTCGCTGGCGGGCTTTTTCTCTGAAAAGTCAAGCTTGTCGTTATCTCGCCTTCTGTAGACCCTGTAAGGAGGGATAAATGTCAACATGGTTTTACCAAGGGTCGATTTTGTGTTAAAACTGGTCAAGTTTTATGTGAAAAACAAGCAATTCTTTACGACGTAAACAGGACTAATGTTAATGTTGCTCTTTTCAGGTATTTCCGTCGCATGTTTGGTTTTTTTTGACAACAGTTTAACAACAAAAGTCAGTTAGGACTAATGTTGCTTCGGGATTCTGTCGGAAAAAGCGTTCATGAAGTGCTCGTTGCAAGCGTTTTTTGAATTTTGTTCGACAAATTTGAAAGTAAGTTCCGATTATTAAGCTCCTTAATTTTTATTTTGAAGATACGAATCGTATTCCAAAACTCGCTGAGGATTCCAGGATGTAGACTCGAAAAAGTCAAGGTTTTCGATTATTTCGGCATCTATAGACCCTGTAAGGAGAGAGATGTGTCAGTATGGTTGTATCATGGGTCGATTTTGAGTTAAAATCCGGTCAAGTTTTTTGTGAAAAATGTGTTATGCTTTACGACATCATCAGGACTAAGGTATTTCGGGAATTTGTGGCGAACAGCGTTCAAGAAGTGCTCGTTGCTAGTGTGTTTGCCCAGGAATTAACGAAACTTTGTAAGCTTTACTTAGAGTATTGATTGTACGACCGGTTTCGTCGAATAGTCTACATCATCCAGAATTATTCGTGTGATCGAACAATATTTTTCCCAACCTCTGTCTGCCTTCTCCTGACATGCAGCTGGTGGCACTTGGTACCACTCGCAGTGCCTTGACGCCCTGCATAGTAGGGTGCATCGAAAAACAGTTTTTTTTCGAAATCGGTTTGCGGCTAGTGCTTTAAGTTTGTGGTTGGCGGTCCTCATAACCCATTAAAAAATTCTGACTCGATTGAATTATATCTTCAGGCTTTTTAGTCAAAATTTTGAATTTTTATGAAAACATGTAAAAACTTTGCAATATTTCCTGATGTTTTCCCGATGTTTTCAGAGTGTTTTAATGGCGAAAAATTACATATATAGCTTGTATGTTGCTTAATATTAACTGTTAAGTGTGTTTGAATCCGGGAAAATGGTTTCTTAGTTCGCCAAAATGCGTCAAAAAACGCCAAATATACAGAAATGTTACGAATTTTGGGTAGGAAATAATCCGCTGTAATAATTCTACCACCCGACTTAAATTTACCAACGACGATTAGGCTAGAGGAAATAAAGTTAACTGCAGCTCTTAGTTCATCAACTAATCGAATATCCGTCACTCACCACGAGGAGGTGGCTGCAATCGAGTGCCTCCCGCCCACCCACCCGGGTAGACTGGCCTATTTAGGTTTTAAAGTTCGCTTTGGTATCTAACTTTGGTAATATTTTCCAGTCCTACAATCGAGCTCTAGTTTAGCCATCTCAGGAGTCAAAACCGCATACAGCAATTGATGCAGCAGTTACATGGCTATGGCATGGCAGGTCAAACAATGTCTGCAATTTTCCTAGGGAATCGTCTCTTCCTGCTGCGATCTCTTGTCGAGTTCAAGTCTTCTGAGTACCATAGATAAAACACTACCTGAAAAGGAGATGTTTAACTTTATTATGGACAAAAAATGCCAGGCGACAGCGCTCACGAATGCGATAAACACTTCAAGAACAACGATGTCCCCAGAACATGAAAATTTTAGATTGGATTGGATATTTGGAGAGGCGACCGACAGCTAAGGTCATTTGCACCATATTGGACAGGTGAGGGAGGAAGGGTGGATAGAAACCCAGCGTCGGTATTAGCCTGCTCTTAACGATAAGCGCCAAGGGGACCATGGTTTAACGTCTCATTCGACTGACGGAGAACTGTACTTGAAGTGCCCTCCACAAGACCCTCAAGTAGGAATCGGGTTTCCTCTGAAAAACAGCCTCCTCTGCAGGGATTTTAATCCTGGCTGTCCGTATGGTTAGTCAGTACTCTAGCCATCACATCAACCCGATCCCCTATGTACTTCGAATAAGGGAATGATTCTACTTTGGTGAAAGAGACATGTGAAGAGACTGGAAAAACGTACCAACGGACTGTCAAGAAGAGCACATATCTCTCATCGAGGAGCCTGGTTCATTCTACCTTACCCACATTACGCCCAAAGCACCAGACGCAGAAGGAGCAACTGCCGCTATTTGGAACTTTTTCTGCAAAGAAGGCGTAGATGAGGGAATTGTCGTGCATAGGATCCGACGGAGAGAGGAAGAACACGGGGAAGAACACCGGCATCATCCGGTGTTTAAAAGAATATATATCCATCGTTCTCTCCAATAGATTATGTGTCAATTGTATTTTAATGAACTGCCCCTAAGACACATCGCAACATCATTTGGACGCTCCACTGATTTCAGCCTGGCACATTTTGTAGAGGTAAGCCTGTTCTTTGCTGAGAACGTCTACGTCAACATCAGAAAGAAGATCTTCAGTTTTTTTGGAACTGGGCGATGCGTCTCTTTGGGATGGAGACAAGCACTTACTTACGTTGCCATGAAATCCCTTCGAGCCGAATCTCTTGTCGTCAGTTTTCTCAAAAATATGTCTAATGATGTGATCCACCTCACTGTACAGCCATCCCTGGAAACTGGGTCAAGCACAGTAGTAGACGTGATTAAGCGAGTCAACCGTCAATTGAGGTGGTGGGGATCTGGTTGGCGCGTTGGCTTTAGTACTGGATGGATTCCCATTATAAGATCCTGGATCCTTATCTCTGCAGTGTCTGAGATTTTTCAAGGAAAACCCGATCCCAACTTTAGTGCCACGTCGAGAAAACTTTAATTGCAATGCTTCGTTCCCAATAAAACCCCTCCCTCAAGGTCCTAGCCTAAATAGCGCAAACGACCGTAGTAGACGGTCGCCTTTCCAAATAACAAGCCAACTGAAGTCATTCCCAGAGAATATCACCATATCTCGCTTAGAAATATGTATCACTGACGTGATTCGAACCCGAGCTTTTGTGATTGGATGCAAATACTCTAGTGACCACACCGACGTGATTACAGTTGGTGTGTATATATTAATCCCTGCGACCTGTTATATGTCGCACGAAAGCTACTTTGGGAAAGCTACATATGTGTACCACATGGAAGCATGATTGGACCCCTTTCGTTACTACTTTACATGGAAACAATAGAACCAGTGCTAAATCAACGCTAGATTATTCTTCGATAGCGCAACATTATGTAGCGACGTATGCAGATCCTGACCATGTGGAGAATCCGAGAAAAATTTCACATCAAGTACGCCGAGAAAGCACCAGTGCTTCTTTACTTCATACTGTTATCATTAGGCATCTAATTGACTCACCAACACTCGGAACACGCAGTGATGTCGGTGACGTGATGGTCTGCATCCTGCATATTTTCTCCGGCAACCTCCTTCAGAATCTGGTGCGCTACCGTGCGTTGGTGCGTGGAGCCCGCACCCACATCGACGTCACCCCAGCACCCTCCCTCTTTGGCAATCGATAATGCGGACCCATCCTCACCCCATACCCCTTGACATCCCCGTTCCACCAGTCCCCTCGCCACACCCCCTTTATCTGCCTACCCGCTCACACAGGCGGCATCAAGAGTCCGCACCCTCCCCTCATCCGGAAACTCGTATCATTCTCTCTGGGGGGGGATGCGCGAAATATTTAAACCGCACGGGTGCAGAAAATGGGATACCATCGGACTGAGTTCCAACTCGGTAAAAATAGTACGGTTTAAGTGTCGCATTTTTAACCCGTAGGGAAGCTATCTAACCGGTAATTCGTAATCCTTGGATAATAGTCCGTTGGCCTACCATTGGTCTTATCCGTTGGCCTTATATCGGTTGGACTAACATGCCATCATCTTCTTTTTGGTGCCTAAAAAAACCCCAATCCGTTTCCTCATCTGTAATTACTCAAATAGGTTTAAGAACTGCATCCGAAAAATCGTTCCTGTGGACTAGTTACTCGTATCCATAAATTACTAATGCTGTGAATAATTACCATTAATCATATGATCAGTTTTGACGTCTTGAAGTTAGGTCTTGTGGAAATAAAACTTGCTCTCCTTGCCTACGTTTTATAATAAAATAAATAAAAATCTCCTTGCCTACGTGTCATGTGTTATATTGTTGTTGTTCCGAGAATGGGGTATTCCAATGTTTTTCTACAAGTACCAGAAGGCTGTATGTGCTATGATATGTTCAATCAACCAATAATTCCAAGGTAACTTTATATTGATTTTTATCTTACAATTGTTGTATGGTGAGCCCCCTTTTATTTTTATGTAATGTTGTTATACATGATTATTGTATTTTTTTATATAGCCCTGATGATGGTGACAATTGTACGCCGAAACGTAGGCAAGGAGATATAGTTTATTTCAACATGACCTAACCACGAGACGCCAACACTGGTATAATCTAGAAGTTCGAGGTAAAAATGCTGATTAATTATGTTTAGTAGCAACTATTCGAAGTTTTCCGAGGATTTATTTTTATTTTCGATATAAAAACTATCCTGCCCTCAAAAACCATAACTACATGCTTGATAAAAAGAGAATTCTTCTCTGAATATCGCTAAATTACGAAGAGAATTGTTTTCCCATAGAATGAGACTTAGAGTAGGCACTGTAAGATTTCAAGTATTCCCGGCGAATGCTTAGAATGTAAAGCTCTTGGGTTATCAACCGTGTGATGTTAATTTGTGGCACCGACGTTGCGACAGCGTAGTCTGCCCTAGTTCACCCTGAGGACGATGGTAGACTACGCGATCGAAACGTCGGGACCACAAACAACAGTCACCCGGTTGGAAAGCCGAGAGCTTTACATACTATGGAGTAGGTACTGTATACTGATTTTTGTTACTAAGCTGTGACAAAATTTTGAAAACTATTATTATAAATACGTCAATGGACGTCGACTGCAGATTTTGACACAGCAGTGGATCTTTGATTTCCTGTATTTAAAGTGAATTTTGAAAACTATCATTAGGAATACGTCAATTGACGTCGACCGCAGATTTTGACACAACAGTGGATCTTTGATTTCCTGTATTTAAAGTAAATTTTGAAAACTATCATTAGGAATACGTCAATTGACGTCGACCGCAGATTTTGACACAACAGTGGGTCTTTGATTTCCTCTATTTATAGTAAATTTTGAAAACTATCATTATAAATACGTCAATTGACGTCGACCGCAGATTTTGACACAACAGTGGATCTTTGATTTCCTGTATTTATAGTAAATTTTGAAAACTATCATTAGGAATACGTCAATTGACGTCGACCGCAGATTTTGACACAACAGTGGGTCTTTGATTTCCTGTATTTATAGTAAATTTTGAAAACTATCATTATAAATACGTCAATTGACGTCGACCGCAGATTTTGACACAACAGTGGATCTTTGATTTCCTCTATTTATAGTAAATTTTGAAAAATATAATTAGAAATACGTCAATTGACGTCGACCTCAGATTTTGACACATCAGTGGATCTTTGATTTCCTCTAAAGTAACACCGCTAATTGTTAAAGATCATATAAAGAAGCCGGCCAGCTTCAAAGGTAGTACTCGACTCAACAGATTTGTTATCGGCGTGGATGTTGCATCATATACAAGCGGAGCCATTGGCGGGTTAAAAATAAAACACAAATGAAATTCGTGCACAAACGACGCAGCAACCAAAAATTGACGCTTGCCTACCATTTTAAAAATTTTTAATCGCCGCTCGCAATTTCCACTTTTCTATCATGACCGTTGACTGGACTTCGAGGATGTTAATGTTGGTATTTAAAATGTAGAAGCCTTGGTCAGTTAATAAAAAAAATGTGTGGATTGCATTCGAGTGAAAGTTTTTGTTTGTCATGATCGCCGTATCTCGACCCAAGTACTGCATGATAGTATCTCCGTTGCGCTCCCCTACTTTCGTAAAAGATATATCTATCTTCTTCCCTTCGATCGGATTTACTCAATAGAAATGTTTTTTTCTGAGAATTCTATGATAAAAATAAATAATTTGACAGCTGCTTGCTTAATTTTGTGTACGTTGAACTGTCTTCTCGCAGATTATGATCCTGTGTTGCACTTTTTGCACACTAAGGCTTCATATTCGGGTGTTTCACCGCGTTGTTGCTATTGACGACGACAACAGAATCGCCGGCATTCCGGCAGGAGTCTTCAGGTCGAAGTGCTGATACTACTCACACTTACCGAAGGTGGATGTCTCTGCTCACAGCCCTTTTGGCCGTTGACAGAGATTGAAAATGAAATGAAATCACAATTGCCAGTAAAAGGTGAATAGATTGACCAGCTGGGGATATGAGGATCATAATGTATAATTTCTTTTATTAAGGGCCATGGAGCCCGACAGACTTTTCGTAGCAGTCTATTGTGCAGCGATTGTAATTTTTTCTAGTGGCTCTTGCTTCTGAACTGTTTGTTTCTTTTGGAGAGGAAACTATTATCCTTTTCAAATATAATTGTGACTGGCCCTTCGTGCATGCTCGGAACGGTTCGAGCGGCGTCACGGTAGGAGATGGGGCCTTCGACACCAGGGAAGTTGGTTGGGGAGAGAGAGAGGTGGACGTTGCCATGTTTTCTCTCTGAGAAAAATCACCACAGCACATCAAACGCACGGATGCAGTGGAGGTTTGGCAACGCAGTTTACTGAAACGCGAAGTGTACGTGACGGAGGTCTGAGATCGACTGAATTTCCGAGAGGCTAGGCTCCGCCTGCTGCATTCTGATTGGTTTTCGCGAAGTCACGTGCCCTCCTCCCTCATCCCCCAGAAAACTTAGGTCTGCCTCTCAGTCGCAGAGATATTTGAAAAGGAATCTAGCTTCCAGTTAATCTGTGTGTTGTCATTTTGATAGCTTTTTGGTCCTCCCCTTGGGTTTGACATTGGGTTATATACCTGTTGAGACATCACACAGGGCCTGAGCCTGGCCGTACCTGAGGGTTGCCTACGAGGTACGTTGTAGATGTGGTTTGGTTTCATAAGCTTTTGGACGAGGATACGTCGACGTTATCATACCTAATTTGGGGAGCCTGTACGTTACGGGAGTTGTAGCGTTTGCAAGGTGATCCGTTATAAGTTTGAGGCACGATTGTTGTATTTTTTGTCCGGTAGGATCAGAACGTTTACTGCCAAACTATGTCGTACGCGAGGTAGGTACGTATGAATCACTAAGCGCATTCTCGATGCCTGAATCGCCATGATTCACGGAGATCCCTGTGCAGGAATCACTAAGTCAAGCGACCCCTTTGGTGATATCGGTCGGGAGGGCCCAAGGCGATAAAAGGATGGCACACGAGAGTGGGAGGCGATGACGCTCCTGAGGGTGGAGTCCCTTTGACCCCCATCCCCCCGACCGACTCCTCTATTATCATCCGAAGCCGATTGCTCGAGGGAATATTGCTGTAAGACGCCTGAGGCGATGTCCTCACAATAAACACGGTCCGCGAGTTAATGCCGGAATTTCAATTCCTAATGCACTCTAGAAGAAGCAGTCAAAGTTGTTTTACAGGAAAACGAAGGAAAAACTAAATATATGAAAATAGGAAGAGAGGCAGAGCCAATCAACTCAACGCTGGAAGTCGGGGGTCACAAATTTGCAGTAACTGAAGAATTCAAGTATCTGGGAGTTACTATCACCAGTCAAAATAAGATGGACCAGGAAATACAAGTAAGATTAAATGCAGCCAATAGGTGTTACTGGAGTTTGTCAAAACTGCTGAAGAGCAGGCTTCTGTCAAGAAATACAAAAATTAGGATATACCGAGCGATTACCCAACCTGTTCTCTTGTATGGGTCAGACGTGTGGACACTGACAAAGTACACTCAGAAAAACTTGTTAACTTTTGAAAACAAGATATTAAGAAGAACATATGGACCAACTCTTGAAGCAGGAACATGGAGAATAAATTAAAACAGAGAGCTCAGAGATTTATACAGAAGACGTGATATTGTGGCCGTGGTTAGAAGCAGAAGGTTAAGATGGCTTGGTCATGTCAGAAGAAGAGAAGAGGATACAGCCATACGAAGAGTGTGGATGGGACATTCAGAAGGAAGACGCCCACCAGGAAGGCCAAGAATAAGATGGGATGACCAAGTGGCCAATGATGTGAGAAAACTGGGTGGTGATATTGAGATGGAGGAAAACAAAAAAGTCAGGAGGCAACTTGTAGGCGAGGCCAAAAATCAGCTTGGTTTTGAGTGGCCCCTGGAGTAAGAGTAGGTAAGAATAATGCACCCACCTTACCATTAAACGGGGTTCGATCGTCCGATGATTCCAGCCTCATTCTGCCGTACTCCTAGACCGCTCGGGCACGACAACTATATGGTATTCAACATTTACTGTCGGAGCAGTAATTATTGGCACTCGAGCTTGGGTACTGATAAAAAAATAACGAGAAGACAAAGAAAATATAAACACGCCATAGTTTTTCTCCTTTAACTTAGCGGTAATTAATGGTGAATTTCAATTTTTTAAACGCATTTAATATTTTTTAGAATGGATGAAACGTAAAAAGTACTGGCTATTGACGGTGTGACTGCAAAGCGTCGATTTGATAATTCGTAACTCAGACATAAGAACTTTAATAACCACCATAATTTAGTAAATGGTAGATGAATATATTTTATATATATTTTGTCAGTTTCAAGTTTTTATCTGTAACAGAAAAATGGTAGTTGATAATTTTGTAAATTGCTCCCATTTCAAAACTGGGACGTGGCACAATTTCGTTTTAGCCGCGTTGTAATCCGCATGTTTTGAACTTTTCGAATGTGTAATTGTTCACTATTTCAATAAATGTGTGTAATTTATATCGAGTGATATTTATTCTGATCAAAGTGTGTGGTCCTGTAAGGCGAACCGCCTCGACAAAACGGTGCAGTGTTGCCGCGTGCACCCACTCGGGCCGGGCGCTGTGTGAGATCTTACAGAGATTCCATCGCTGTGTAAATCTCCTCAAAGCCCAGCACTGATATCAGCACAATAATGAACATCATTCTATGCTGGATTCTGATTGAATATCTCACTGAAACCCCCCGATAAGCATATATGGTTCTGCACAATAACTTATTCAACTATAGTGCGGTGTTGTAAATGTTTTCCGACGTTCCCACAGAGTGCAAGTTTGGCAACATTGTTATCCTATGGGTCCAAAGTTCCAGCCAATGTGGAACAGTCAATAGAGTATCTTTGATATCGCAGCGCGAATCAAGGAGATAAGTGCATTATGCATGGAGCCAACGAGAGCCTCCGACGACTCATGGAAGCGGATGGAAGAAACGGGGATTAACGGGGAGGATAAACCGCGCCCGTTGCGATAATTACAAAGTTCAGGTGAGCGGTGATAAATGGCAAAATTTGAGGAAACTTTTGCTTAATCAAGTTAATTACAGTAGAACACTCAAATCTTTGGAATTGCTGGACCAGGGATGTGTGCACTTTACGAGGTCCGTTTGAAATTCCCGGAGGAGCATACGAAGATGGCCGATTTTTCGCCCAGGGGAAATCTGTTGGGGAAGATCTCTTGGGAAGTCATTATCGGCTCTCTTTGCTTCCAGCTTATGAAGTCAAAAACCAGTTTTTTCGATAAAAATGTAGTACGTTATGTCGGCTCAGGTACGTAGGTTCGCGTTCAAACTGTGGTATTAGATGGTGTCAGCTCAGGCGAAGTAAAAGTTGCATCGGGTGTTCCCCAGGGAAGCGTGATAGGCCCAATTTTATTTCTTCTCTACGTAAATGACTTGAATACAGTAGTAAAAAGTACCAAGCTCCGTCTTTTTGCCGATGATGCAGTAGTGTATAAGGAAATTAGAAATGAAGAGGACAGTCAGTGTTTAGCTAAGGATTTAGATGCGATTGATGATTGGTGTGATAGTTGGCAGATAGAATTAAATTTGAAGAAATGCGCGATAGTGAACTTTTGGAAAAAGAATGGCTTTCCCCGGATTAATTACAGCATCAAGGAAAAGAAAATATCTAACGTAGAATCTATTAAATACTTAGGCGTCACAATAGCTGAAGACATGTCATGAGGAAAAAACATAAGGGAAGTAACTAGTGTAGCAAACCGTAGATTAGGATTCTTATAAAGGGCTCTAGGCAAATGCGATGAGAGAGAACGAGAAAGAAGCTATTTTACACTTGTTAGGCCTCATTTAGAATATGCCGCTAGTATATGGGAGCCGTACGAGGAAGGTGTAATCAAAGAATTAGAGCGCGTGCAAAGAAGACCCGCTAGGTTTGTTAAAGGCCGTTTTGATAATTGTATAAGTGTTACGAGTTTAATAGAAGAACTAGGATGGGAATTACTATCAGAGTGCAGGTTAAAATTTAGGTTTAACCTTTTAAGTAAATTCGAAACCGAGATGTTCACAGATGACGTTAGATATATGTTGAGAACCCCTGCGTATTATGCTAGGTTTGATCATATTAACAAGATTAGAGAGATAGATTGTCGTACCGATAGATATAAAATGTCATTTTTCCCGCGTACTATAAGAGAGAACAATAGGCAGCGTAGGAAAGGGATAGGTAGGTGAAATATAGTTAGAGTAGTCTGTAGTGCATAATGCATGTAATAACAACCAATAATCCCTTCCTTATTATGTATACACTAACCATCTAGCTCCATGTGACCCTATTATCTAGCATGTCTCCCTTAAATATCCTACCTGCATGGCAATAGTGCATGTTTGGTGATCTTCACCCCCTGCCACACATCCTCGTAGTGGCTCGCAGGGTAGTACGTAGATGTAGATGGCTCAGTGAGCTACTTGTCGAAACTTTTGTGTCGATCTTACACCGAACGGCGTTATTTGATGAGCGACAATTCGATACGGAAGAGTGAACTGTCGATTGTCGGCTTCTCTTTCTGTGTAAAATTACTTGTATATACCAGCCTACGAGCTGCCACAGAGGTGTTTGGCAAGGGATGTTAGGATCCCAGCCATAAAAGGAGAGGGAATTGGGAAAGGGAATTGGAAGATGACAGAGATGAATGGTATGTTAACAATGCTTCCTATGTTATTACATCCGCATAATACCCCGCGAGCCGCCCCATGGGCGTGTAGCAGGGGGTGTTTCGTCACCAGCCGTCTAAAGTTGTAAGTTTTTTGGAGGTGAAATGGTTATCGTGTATTATCGTAGTGTATTTAGTGGAGCTCAATTTTTATTGGGGTCGCTGATTATTCGCGGGAAGAACGAGTTTTTGTTCCTATCTGTTAGGCAGAGTATCTGTCTTATTTTATTGCATCTCTCACACCTAGAGATGTAGTAAGGAGTCATGATAATATTCTCTATGTTGCTCTGAAAAGTATCAGTTCTGAATTTATAATGCGATCTAAGCCTTGCGTGTAGCCTCCGAGTCTCTAGAGGATCCCACCTTAATCCCTCTAAAAGTTGTGAGACACTATATGTACGCTCGTAGCAGTTTTTAACGAAGCGCGCTGCTTTTCTTTGTATTTTATTAATTTTTTTGTTAAATCTGTTTGACCTAGGGTCCCAAATGCTCGTGACGTATTCGAGGTGTGGCCTAACCAGGGCGAAGTAGCATCTCTCTTTGACTTTTTCATCCGTGGACCTTTCTATTGCACGTGTAACAAAACCTAGTTTCTTTACCATGCTGTCTAAGTAATAATCACCAATGGTTCTTGACTAGCTGGAAAATTTTACCTTTCAGGGCGCGCACTGTAGATATTCCTTTTGATTTGTCATTTGTGTTAGATCTAGAGTTAACGCTTAGCGTGCTGGGCTTCAAATTGAAGGTTCTCTCTGAAAAACTGAGGATTTAACACACTTACCTGGATTGTGAAAGAAGACTTTTAAATTTGGGATAGTGAAGATTTATTTACAATGAAAACTTATTTTGGCACTTTGTGGTCATTTGTATGTCTCCCAGTAAGACTGCAGTCATACCAATACTTCCAATTGCCGTTCAGGAATGATATTCCATGTACGCTTTTGTACGCCCATAGTCCTTCTCTGAAACCAAATGACGGACCTACGTTCCATTACGTTCATAGCAGTCAAAGTGTTTAAGCGCGGGGTCAAAATAATAACCTCCGTTGAGTACTGAAACTCACTTGATTTCCATTTTTTTAGTACCCTAATTCTGGCGTGTATCCTCCGAGTCTGTAACGGCTTCCATCCTAGTCCTTCTTCCTGTTCGCTTGTAGCAGTTTTCAGCGAAACCTGTGGCTTTCCTCTGTATTAATTGGCAACGTACCCACTACGTGCGGCGTGTTCTAGTTGTGCCGTGACCTAAACAGTTGAGGTTGTGCTTAAGCAATTCTAGATAATTAGGATCGCATAACTAAGGAGTCACGTGGGGCAATCATGAATAGTGCGATATATTGGTATAGCGCTAGTAGAAGTAAAGCCTAAGCGCTAGTAAAAATGTCAAGCGGCCTTCCCGATCGACTTTTTCTCGCGAGAGTATTTTTGACGGATTTGAATGTCACAATAAGAGATGCAATAAACATGATATCTATCATTGAAGTTAGAGTAGAACTCTGCAAAATCTCGAGCCATTCATTGTTGTACCGCGTGACGTCTTGAATACATGATCAGGGTTATCTCGAATGGCTCAAACCCTGGGAAAGAATCGTCTTTCTTATTGCCATGCGTCTTTTTTATGGGAGGACCCCCCCCCCCACCTTTTTCCTGATAAATTTATTTTCTTTTATGCTGCACCGCGGATGTTAAACATTTGTTTCCCCAAAGCTTGTTCTGAATTTGTGGTGATTCCGAGGTATTTGACTTCATCTGACTGCTTTATGATTCACCCTTCCTCGTTTATAAAAGGTTGTTGGGGTGATTTCTGTCGGATGTAGTGTTCTGCAGTGGATTCAACGAGGTTGAACACCATAGTTTGTTGCAATTTCTCAGTAGATGGCTACATCATCTGCAAGCAATCTAATTTTGCTACCTACTCTGAAGTTGATGTTGTTTATTTAAATGGGGATTAACGGGGGACCATTAACGCTGCCTTGGGGGACTCCTAATTTCACTCAAACCACGTTAGAACTAATCCCGCCGAAAATTACTCTGTGTTTCATTTGTATCTATGTGAACAGTCTAGTTTTACTGCCTATTCTTAAGTTTTTGTCGTTTATATAAATGAGGAATAACAGGGGGCCGATCACGCTGCCTTGCGGAACGCCGGATTTCACTCTAAAACGCGTTGGAACTAATACCGTCGATAATTACTTTGTATGTCATCTATTTATTAGTAAAAGGTTCAATATTATTGCCAACTATAGAGCTTCTGTCGTTTACATAGATAAGGAATAACAGGGGGCCGATCACGCATCCTTGCGGAACGCCGATTTCACTCTCTAACGCCTTGGAACTGATGCCGACGATAGGTAAATCTTGTTTCATGTACATATCGATGTAGACTGCGGTGAACGCAAACTAGCTTGCAATATTTCACAAAAGATGGATCGGTAAGTTAGAACCGACTATCGATGGATCGCGGTGTCGCACATTCCCTCCTGTTCTCTCTTTTTGACAGCAGCCTCCATTCTTCCCTCTTCTTGCGTCCCGACCCCTACGCGCTCCAGCTCCTGTCTCCTCCCAGCCTCCCTCTCGTGCGTCCCCTTCAGAAAATCCATCAGCCGACGCACTTTCGCAAAACCTCTCCCGCGCCCTTCATACGGCGCCACTTTCCGCGTCAAAACTCCCCCTTTTACGGATCCTCTCTGAGGCTGCTCTTCCCGCCCCAAATATCCGGATTCCCGCTATCCTGCTCCTCTTCAACCCTCAACCCCTCGCCGACCCCTCAGGAAACATCCCTTTTCCCCCCCTTTTATCCACCGTTCCGACCCTCCTCCCCCTCCCCTCCTAACCCCTCCAACTCACTCAGTCAATCCTATGGGACGAAAGGGACCGCTGTGTGAGCTATCTCTACGGTTAGATTCGTCAAATTCATATCCGTAGATGATTACGAACAGTGAGGACAATATTTGCATTCTACAAGTCTTCAGTAATGTAAAGAGTGTACTGGCGTAGTTTATAATACCGTTGACAGAATGGTTTCTCTTGAGTTCCACTCAGTTTTCAACATAGCAACCACTTGGCTACTGGTCGGTTGATCGTATATTTACAACTTATCACGAATGCGAACTTGTAAAATTTCTACGAAGTAAAGCCTGCCAAATTTAAGTTTGGGATAATTCGTTTAACTCTGCCGGAAAGTAATATTTGTTTTGGCAATTTAAAAAAAATTTGAGAAATCTCCTTGACAGATCGTTAGAATTATTTAAATTTTTTTTATGTTTTTGAATAATATGATACCTTTATCAAGAAAAATGCGTACTACTGCGTAATTTCTCAGTCAGTATAAAATTGTATAATTGCGTACCTGGGAGCTCACCTGCCATCTATTGGCGCACGTGTAAATCACTATGCCTAGCAACCTACTTACGCACGTGTAGCGTTTTATACATTTGATGGGATCGATAGTTATGAAATCCTTGATAATATAAGTTTGGGAACTCATAATTACGTTAGGATCGTGAAAACCTTTTACTAACTTCACTTCCACTAACCTTCCTTCGGATTTTTGGTCTACTGTCATTTCGCTTGAAACAAAGTATGCATGTCTATATTATGCGTGCAAATTACTTATGCGCACTATTGACTGTCAGCGTGCATAAATGAACTCGTCATTATTTGCATAGTAACTCTATTTCAAGTTATTAATTTTCCAAGTGGTACATCGCGCATCCGTCGTCTTGGTTACTTATGGAATCCATAAGTATTTGACTCCATTTCACCATGCTAAATGGGTTGCGCGACAATTTATGAAACGAATATATTTATTGAATGATTCTGAAACTAATTTTAAGCAAATGCCTTTATTTATTTATCTTACAACTCTATTCAAAGCCTTGTATGTACTGCCTCAGACTATCAACGGTATTTCCTTTTCGAAACAAACTTCCGGTTACAAAAGTTAATAAAAATTGGGACAACCTTTTTTTTATGGATCAAAGACTAGATTTATAAGTATTGACTCCATTTCACCAAGTTAAATTATCAAAATGTAAAATAAAAAAATAAATCAAAATAAATGGGTTGCGAGACAATTCATGGAACAAATAAATTTATCGAATGTTTCTGAAACGCGTTTTGAGCTAATACTTTAATTTAAATATCTGACAACTGTATTCAAAACATTGTTAAGTATTGCCTATGACTATCTGCGGTATTTCTTTTTCGAAACGAATTTGCCGTTACAAACATTTATGAAAATCAGGACCTTTTTTTATAGATTAAAGACTAGATTTACAAGTTGCCTCTCACAGATATACCGTAGGCCATTATTTTTTTTATAAAAAACCATGGCATTTCTCAACAACTATCGTTTCGACTGGCAACTCGAAGTCCCGGTTTCGCAAGGGAAGCGAATTGCCTCTATGTATATATATATATATATATATATATATATATATGTGTGTGTGTGTGTGTGTGTGATATAGGAGTCGGTCGCGATTGATATTCGATGAGGAAGCGCTTGGAAGCTGAGATGGAAGGAATATGGCTTCAGGGAGAAATAGGGAGAGGGAGAAGGGAGATAACGCAGTAGAAGGCGCCGATTGATTGATTAAGATTATCCGCCCGCTGGGACGGGAGGATACATTTCCGGGGTTGAACGGCGCGCTCTCTCCTCTGCATTAAGTGGGGCGCATAATGGGTCCCCCCCAGCCGTTCAAATTTAATGGAGGAACGCTCGGAAAAGAGTCGGCTGCCGGATCATCGTCCTCATCTGCTCTGATTAGAGCCTTTGAGAAAGGGGGGAGGGCTGGTTTTCTCGGGTAGGATTCCTGGGATGGAAAACAAGACGCGTAATCAACTCACGAGATCTTTCCTTGACGAAGTTTTCATTTCCTTTCCAGAAAAATTGTCGCCAGGTCCAGGAAAGGGGGAGCTATTTCTTTGAAACTATTGTTGGGATTCTGGGATGTTCGCATTTTTTCACTGTGATCACTGTTAGTTTTTTGTTTCACTGTGATCAATGTTAAGTGATTTTTCCACTGTGAATTTCACACTATTGTGTGATCACTATCGGGTGACTCCGTTGAAGTGACTGCGCGGCCGGCTAGTTCCATGGTTCTTTGAAAATATTGTTGGGATAGCTTGAGCGGGAGAATGGGAGGGGGATTTTTGAGACAAGTGACAAGATATAAATATCTAGGGACGGAAATTACACAGGACTGGTAATGTGACAAGGAGATTAGAGGTGGAATTGCAATGGCCAGAGACATTTTATCAAAAAGAAAAAGTTGTGTTGCAAAATGGAGCCCGCACTCTCCGTGTTCCTCCCAGTTGCAACTGGAGCGGTGGCCATTCATCCGTATATTCAGAGGACAGGTTCTGAGGCCGATGTAAAAACTAGGGCATAGTTGGCGTATGAGAATGTGGACAATATCATTTGTGATGCAGGAGGCTGAGGGGACGGAAGGAAGAGGAAGAACACGGAATTTGTCGGGCAGAGGCTGGGTGATAAGGATGCCACGAGTTTTGCAACGCGGGCGAATGCAATATATTCATATAGGAATGTAAATATTTTCTCGAAAACTACTGAACCGATTCTCCGGAAAGTCGGTATGTGGGGGTTTTAGGGTAAGAAGGATTCATTGGAACAAAGACCTTAGGGCCTCTAAGGCCGCAAGGGTCCCAAAATGGACCCCTATTTTACTCGGAATCAGTGCAGAGGTTTCATTTTTTGCTTTTTCAAATTACTTGCAATCAAGATATGGGGGTTTGAATTTTCATTATCGCGTGGAAAAAAGGATAAATAATTTATGTTTTCCAATATTTTTCTTATACACTTCGTTTTCGCTAAAAAATTACTTTTTCATTGCCAAATTATAAATTTTTCTCCTATTTCTACAATAGCATATTTCCTTGGCAATGGCTTATAGACAGAAAATGAAGCTGAAGTTCATATATAGCTAAGACTGGAGCAAAACATAGAATTGTGATTAAATCAGTCCTGGAATTGAACATTTCGACAAAGCCTATTTCAGCTGATATTTATTGGATTGTTATATTCATGACAAAATATAAAAAAGGTTAAAATATAGAAATGAATGACAAATATCCATTTGATTTTTTTATTTTGTAATAATGATTACCTTCAGTGTTGTAACAAGTAATTTTTTTTGTTTTTATACTTTGTATTATGCCCCACGTTATGGGAGCCAAAAATGTAAAAGGTATTATTACAAATTAATACGCGAAATGCCACACGTTGTGGATAAACATGTAACACGAAAAACTATTGATTCTTTTACCTGGGAAGAAACCACGATTGCGATATCTTCTCGTACCTTATATTTTAATGACTTTGCCCCAGCTTGCTCGTCGGAAAAGAAAATACATGAAACATTGCAGGTTTAGAGATACGGTTGCAATTTACTTGACAAAATGAAATATTCAATTTACAGACAATTTAAATAATCAAAATAATTCCTTATACCCTTAGGTCATGACCAACTGTATATTCTAATTTAGACACAAATTTGGTATATGAATAATTATTCCTTCTTTTAAGTATATTGTCTAATTATTTGCCACACTTCATCACTTAAACTTTTCACAAAATCCAATTACTTGATACAAAGGGACACCAGTCACAAACTTAATTCTTGGCCAATTAAAACCTCTTGCATTATGGCTTCTTGTATCTTATATGAAAATAAAAGTTTATAGTTACAACCCAATTATTCGACGACACAGGTTGGTTTGTCCCTCTGTGGTCTGGAAAATCCTCTCAGCCTGCGCGGTGTTCGTCCTCGGCGGGCCCTCAGCTTTTTGGGTCTCGTCCTGTTGTAAAATCTCCCGTTCCTCTCCTTAATTCCAGCTCCTTTGTCAATTCTCCTTTTCTACGTGGGCTATGTCCCTCACGATGCCACACTCTGGAACTTCCCTCTACCAAAAACTTGCGTGCTCTCTCTTTGCACGTCCGTTCACTGCGAGGGTTTGATCTACAAAAGCCATTTGCGTGCTGTCTTTGCACGACCGTCCACTCCGACGGTTTTCTCTACAATCCCCTTTTGTTGCCGACGCTTCCACTCCTTAGGTCTATTGTTTATTCTCAAAATTCACAATATGGTGGGTCCCACATTGTTATTATAAACCATGAGGTGGTAAAAGAAAAAAAAGCTCGGGCCCCCGATACCACTCTCTATTTCCTGATTTAATTTCCCTTAAAGTATACATGTACAGGAATCTACAACTCCCATCAGAGTTTATTTAGCACCAAGAGAATCGCCGGAAGTCCCAAGAAAAGCCAGTTTAATGGTTCTCTCTCAAGAATTTATCATACATCCTCTCGGTGTGATCGAAAGTTGACTGTGCGAGGGTTGTTCGAAAAGTACTCGGCCTGGCAAAGAAAACACAAGATTTTTGAGAATTTTTTCTATTTTTCAACGTTGTTACCTAGCTAGTCAATACATTTAGACCAACGTTTTTCCAATTTTTTAATACCCTCATTGTAATGGAATTTGTCCAACTCTTCAAAATGAGTGTTGGTGTCAGCTTTGATCCCATCATTTGAAGTGAATCTTCGTCCAGCGTGCCATTTCTTCATGTTTGTAAGAGGAAGTAATCATTGGGAGCCAAATCCGGCGAATAAGGTGCATGAGGAAGCACTTCGAAGCGTAGTCTGTGGAGTTTTTCAGCAACAATGATGTAAACTTTTCAGGAACATTTTAAAACCCTCCGATTGCCATGAACTACAGGATGCCTTACGCCAGACCTCAAAGTGGTGCGATGTTTGGAACCTTAAATTAAACCCGGAAAAATGCAGTGTGATGTCTGTCTCCCTAAAGAAGGCCCCTCTAGAATTTAATTATACTGTGACTAATCACCCGCTAAAACGTGTTTCAACATCTAAGGACCTTGGTATTCTCACTGCCAATAATTTGAACTTTTCTCCACAAATACAAACAATCAAGTCTAAAGCAATGTCCCTCTTAAGCCTCCTCTCTCGTTTTACCGAAATTAATGAGCCCCGAGCACTTAGAACTTTTTTCTCTTCCATTATTCTTCCAATTCTTACCTATTCCTGCCCCATCTGGTCTATCTCTTCTCCTAGTCCCGGATAGCTTAAAATTTCTCAAACTAATCTTTCATCGCTGGACTGTGTCTGCAACTTCTTTGCTAAAATAGTTAAGAATAGATTACCACAGTGTCGTAATATCTCCACCAAGGCTATTCTTATCCTATCTCTCCATTCCAAATCTCCCCACTCATAGACTCACAGCAGACTTAACATTCATTTACAATATTCTTAATTCCACCATCGACTGCCCTGAATTGCTCTCTTATATCAATTTCAAAGTTCTCTCCCGCCCCACCCGTTCTCACCCTTTACTCCACATGCTTCCCATTCCTAGACTCTCGATCACTAAACGTTCTCTTTTCTTCCGCCTCTCCTCTCTATTGAATTCCCTCCCTTCCCATATCGATCCTTTTGCACTTTCATCTAAATCCTTTATAAGCCTTTCTCTTTTGTATCTTTCACCTAAGTGGTTATTCCCCCATTTTTCTTTCTTTTACATATTTCCAAAATTTCTGCTCGCAACCAGTTGTTAAGTTTGCTTGTATATGTCCTTAAATGTGTGTATTGTTACAGGGCCACTATAAAATGGCACCATAGCTGTATGTGGTTTTCTTACTTTAAATAAATTAATAAATAAATAAAAAACAACCATAGACGAGTCTGCGGGCGTATCATCTACATCTACATCTACGTCATACCCTGAAAGCCACCCAAAGGGTGTGTGGCAGGGGGTGCTTTCGCACCAGGCATGCATGAATGATATGGTAGAACACCGACATTACATTAAAACCCGCGTACCACACATGCAAAGCGACAATTATCATCTTGGTGAAAGAGCGCTTTCTTTTACACCGACGCCGGGTTTCTATCCATCCTTCCTCCCTTACCTGTCCCCAAATAGCGCAAATAACCTTAGCTGTCTGTCGCCTCCCCAAATGTCCAATCCAATCCGTTAAATTCAGCAGCCCACTTTTTGCCGTCTAGTGCGAAGGGGAAGAATCCTTTTAAGTACACTTTTTGTATGTCCGTGGCAGTTAAACCTTTATAAAAGAAATATTTTGTAATGGCTCGAATTTCAATTTAATTTTCAGAAATTTCAATTTAACCATTTTCAGAAACTGTAATAACCTGTATACTATCCTACTATCCTATTTCCTATTATCGACAAACAACAATTAACTAAACGCACAAGTCTGAAACGTCGCAGCACGCCATCTAAAGGATGAAACTTGACAAATATCCATGTCATGATTTATATTAATGGCCTAAGTTCTCGAATTAGTAGTAAATTAAGATTATTTGCAGACGATACAGTTATCTACCGTGAAATAAGCGGAGACGCGGACTTTGAAGTTCTGTCTTCTGACCTTAACAACGTTCATTCGTGGTGCCAGGAGTGGGGGGTTAGAACTAAATATTAGTAAATGCACCACAGTTCACTTCCTGCGAAAGTCATCACACGAAAGCCATACTTACACCGTGGGTGGAGTAAACATAAAATCTTCAAATACAATAAAATATCTTGGAATTACCTTAACTTCAGATATATCGTGGGGAACACACATACAAATCATATGCAGCACAGCATTAAAGAAACAAGGTTTTGTTAAACGTATAATAGAAAGATCCTCGGATGAAAAGGTAAAAGAGAGATGCTACTTCGCTCTGGTTAGGCCACACCTCGAATACGCGGCAAGCATTTGGGACCCTGGAAATAAAATTTAAACAAAAAAATTAACAAAGTACAAAGAAAAGCAGCACGCATCGTTAAAAACTGCTACGAACGAACATATAGCGTTCCACAACTGTTAGAGGGATTAAGGTGGGAGCCCCTAGAGACTTGGGGGCTGCACGCTAGGCTTAGGCTGCTTGATAAATTCAGAACTGATATTTTTCAGAGCGACACAGAGGATATTATCATGAAGCCTCACTGCATTTCTAGGTCTGGCGGATGTGATAGAATAAGAGAGATACTCTGCCGAACAGAGAGGTACAAAAACTCGTTCTTTCCGCGCACAATAAACGACCACAATAGTAACTGAGCTCCTCCAGTGAAATAAAAGTGAGAAAATCTCCAAAAGCCGTAAACAATTGGTAAACAAATGCCTCCTCCTCAGTTTACCTTTATTTACAACTCGGATGTCTTGACCCTTCCTCACTTCAACCCTGCGTTGAAGTGACGCGTTACCTTCGGTTCGCTGAATAGGGCTACTTTGTAGCCGAAATACGCGTATTCGACTGTCACCCTCGTCCTGTTTGTTAATTTGACCACGCTCTTTTTGAGCTGAATCTCCCAGAAGTTGGGCCCATTTGTGTGTGTGAGTGAGTGATTTTGATGGTGCTTGTGAGTGTGCTTGCGTAAATAACCGGGCATCCTTAGCGGGGTCTCATTAGCCCTGTGAAGGATCCCAGGTTATAACCCAAACATCCTTAGCGGGGTCCCATTAGCCCTTGCAAAGGATCCTATTGGGGTTGTGTGTGTGCGTCTCTGTTTGGTCCCTGGCGAGGAAGTAACATTCCCGTAAACCAACACAGGGGGGTATTCTTGGTTGAGAGGCTGTGGTTGGGGTCTGCTGTGGTTTTCCCAGCATACCAACACAGTAAATTTTGGCATTTGTTGACGAATGGTGCCAATTGTTTACGGCTTTTGGAGATTTTCTCTCTTTTATTTCATTGTCTAGCCGTAAGAAGCTCACCCCATCTTCGTGATGGCTTTACACGAGCTCCTCCAAGCTTACTCTCATGGGACAAGTCACCACTTCACCTCCAAAACCTTTACATCTTTACACGGCTGGTGACCTACCACCCCCTTCCACACGCCCAAGTGGCGGCTCGCGGGGTAGTATGTGGTTGTAGATGTAGATGTCATTTGGTCATACTAGTACTGTGTCTGCGTCAGGCCGAGAACTTTACTGACGACTCTCGTATACAATCTGTAGTCTTAATTTGTCTCAGTATACAAGTAACAATATTGATTTAAGTATACGTATTCCAGCTTCACACTTGCGGTGCTGTTTTCTTTTGTTCATGTGGGACACATCGTTGCAGATGATGAGAACTTAAAAAAAAAAAATGATTTGCGTGACAGAGATGTATGCATATCTATTTATTGGAGTGGCGCAGAAGAGTGTACAGTATGGAGACGCATGGAAATGAATTGCTTTCGTCGATTGTGGATCATCGCGAGATGGAGGTGGACTCACGTCCCTGGAAGAAATCGTCTCTATTTCACCCTTGTTCCTACGAACCCGTCATTTTTCTCCTCTCATTGTCAGTCTTCAATCTGCTGAGATTGCCTCCTCGTCCATTCGTCCCTGTCCATTCATGCATCTACGCACTGCGTATTTCTCCAGACATTATGAAAAAATATGTTAGTATATTCCTCACTTTTAAGTGTTTATTGCCGACCAAGGTTCTACTTCACAGCAATCATTATCAAGATATATCAATTGTGCAGTCGAAACCTGGGTCGGCAATCAACATAAAATGTGTGGAATATACTAAGATATTATTCCGTTATATCCGTAAATATATTCCATACAGTTACTCCTTCAACCATTAAAAGTATTTCTCCGGCTGTTAGAATGACGGAGAACGTGAGACAAAATCTTAGAGCTAAGATGGAAGAGAATTTTCGCTGGTGGAATATGCATCACACATCCATTAGAGAAGAATTAGGTATTTAGCCTACAGAAGATAAGTCAATTGAGTGAAAAAATTGGTGGCAAGTGTATGTACCTACTACGAATGCCTAAGGGAATACATCCCAAGATGGCTTTGAAGTAAAAGCCTTGGGTAGAAGTGTAAAAGACCGAGGGTTGGATTGTGAAGTGAAGTCAATAGAGGCTTACAGCCTAAACCAGGTATATAAAAGAAGAAAATGTACATTGTAGTTAATCTGCATACTTGAATTGATCCTTGTATGCTAAAGAGAAAAGATGAATATAGATGTGTCACCCTGAGAGAAGAGAAATTAGGGCAAGTGGATTCCTTCACCTTTCTCGGAAGTACCATCATGTAGGACGGAATTAGTACAGGACAGTACAGAATAAGTTACGGACATCATCTACATCTACGTCATACCCAGCAAGCCAACCAAAGGGTGTGTGGCTGGGGGTTCTTCCACACCAGGCATGCATGAATGATACGGTAGAACACCGAAATTACATTGAAATCCGCGTACCACATATGCAAAGCGCCAATTAAAAATCTAATAACCAAGAAACATTCTATTTTCAATCGTTCCAACTTGCAAGGGATACAAAGACTACTACTACATATTCAAATATCATGCATAAATAAGAACATCAATATTTACATCATGCATAAATAAGAACGTAGGGAATATAAAGGGAAAGATTTACTGTCTGCCTATTGTCACAGCTGTTATGGTCCCGAATGGTACGCGGAAAAAATGACATTTTATACCTATCGGTTAATCTATCTCTCTAATTTTATTGTCGCGATCTAATCTGCCGTAGTACGAGGGGGAGATAATCATCACAGAGACATCAAGCGCAGATAATCCCCAGCTAAGAAGGCGTTCGTGGAAAAAGACAACTACTGTGCTCAAAGTAGATAGGACTACAAACCTTTTACTGGGGGATGTTATTCTTTTAGGAGAGCGTTCGATGGGTGTTTTTTCTAGGACAGATGCGGAACCTAAGCTAAGATGACTAGGGGACGCGAGTCCTTGTAATTGGGTCGAAAGGTTATTAAAGCCAACGAGGGAGAAGCCTCGGTGGGGGCTTATCTGTCCAAGTGAAGTAGGATTTGTTCGGACCACTCTGACACGAGGCGATGGGCGTGGACGGCGAGAATTTGGGATCCGACGGAGAAACAGTTGAACTGTGAGGCAGATGAGCAGTTTTTGAAATATTCTCAAGCTTCGTGAAATAGTCTACTTTGAGAAAAAGGGAAGTCCTTGCTGGGTTATTTGGACAAGCTAGATCAATAATCCGTTCCAGAGCGAAGGGAAAGCAATTAAGATGCCGAACTCTATGTGAAGGAACGGAAGACCCGAATCCCTCCTGACGATGACGAGATATTTTTTCAGATTAAGTTTTAATATTTTGACATCGATATGTGACAGAGATATAAATATATTGAGCTGTGAATTACCATTAAGCGAATAAAATTTCGAAAAAAATCTTCATGCTAAGTGGATCCCACGGCAACGAAGATATTCATTATCAGTTGTCGCAATTTCAATCCTGCTTTTAAACGATTTCGTGAAACTCACAGTAGAAAAATCATTCGCCTGGACTGGGAATCGGACCCAGATCCCTCGATTTCTCGCTGAGTGCTGTCACCAATTTGGCCTAGGCCTCCACTTCCTATGTCAACCACATGGGGGCTTTAAGGAGCAAGTCGTCCTCACAGGTATTGTGCATGTAATGCCAGAGGTACCTGTATGCGAGAGCCATAGTCCACGGGGTAAAGCCCAAATTTAAACACAGAGGTGTTTACTTTGGACATTTTCAAAGAACCACGCAACTAGCTGCGCAGTATCTGTAACTGAATCACCCGCTAGTGATCACACAATTGTGTGAAATTCGCAGGGGAAAAGTCATTCTCCTGGACTGTGAATCGAACTCAAATCCCTCGATTTCGCGCCGAGTGCTCTAACCAATAAGCTGTTTTTAAAAGCTAGCATGTAAAGTTGTAGGTTGAGTCGTAGGTTATTCATCCAAAGAAAAAATAAGCCATAAACGAAGATCGGTTCATTGAGACATCGTAAAACTGTATATTTTCTTGAGGAGAACTAAGGGAGAGTAAATACCCTCAATCCAGTATTTTTGCCCCCCCCCCCCCCATATAAATAATGAAAACGCTCGTTTACATACCAAAAATTCCACCAATTTCTGTCCAAAGGACTCTAATTTCTTTCCAAAATATCCCCAAGAAATATCGCTATCGGATTCCGAGGATATAACTGCCAGCAAATAACGCTTTGGAGAAAAGGGCATATCAATAAAAGTCGTCTCAGGTGAATTTATTTCAAGGTTCGACCGAGCGAATATAAGCAATGACATATGATAACCAGGGAAAAGAGCTCGAAGATATAATGGGTAACGCGAGACCCATTTCTATCGTATCGCTCATAAACTTTCTGTATATTAAGCGGAAAGAATTGGCTGGAATTTTCGGGTTTAAAAAAAAATGTATATACGTTTTCGATTGACGCGCACGGAAGGATTTCTTTGTTGACTAAAATTTCTATTGCGTTTAAAATACTGATAAGTAACACGAGGTACATCCAGAAAGTAATTCACATTTGTATTTCGAGCCACAGCAGCGTTGCGATCGCAGTTTCGCGCATGCGTGGTACTTACTCAGACCTATTCAGGAGTTTGACCCTAGTATGATTCTGCTGATTGCCGTGTGTGCGCTTTGAGGTACTTATTTTAAATGGCGAATGAAATTGAAAATCCAGCCGCCGAGGGATGCTCACCAACAGTGTTGCTTTTGTTCGTGACAATGCTCGCCCTCACTCTGCGCATATACCACTACAACTTTTACAGAACTTTGGTTGGGAACAATTCAACTACTCTCCATACTGCCCAGACCTCTCTCCCAGTTACCTCCATCTTTTTCTTGCACCTGAAATTGAGAATTTTGTGGTAAGGTGTTCAACAATGACGACGAGATCAATATACATGTTGTTACTTGGTTGACATTACTGGTGGCACATTTCTATGAAGAGGGAATACAAAAGATTGTGCCGTGCTATTACAAGTGCCCGCAAAACGGTGGGAGTTGTGTAGAAAAATAGTTCAGGGTCTAAAGTATATATATATATATATATATATATATATATATATATATATATATATATATATATATATATATATATATATATATATATCCACTCAACGAAAAACACGTGTAGTGCACAGATATTATAAAAAAAGGTGTCACAGGCGTGACTGACAGATACACATAGAACACAATAAAATAAAAACTCACAGATATTTTTATATATTCGGTGGACACAACCGCCTTCCTCAGAAATACCTTCTTCAGTACCTTCTTATTTCTGAGGAAGGCGGTTGTGTCCGCCGAATATATAAAAATATCTGTGAGTTTTTCTTTTATTGTGTTCTATGTGTAACTGCCAGTCACGCCTGTGACACCTTTTATATATTATATATATATATATATATATATATATATATAAATGCACTTGGGATCACTTAAGTGACGAATATATAAAAGTTTGCCAGAGGAAGGCAGACGACAAACACAGAAAACAAAAAAATGATGAACACACTTACAAAGTTTCTTGATATTTCGGTGCCACTAGCACGCTTATATACATATATATAAGCGAGTTCTATACAGCCGTCGGCTGTCTCTCGCATCCTCTTCTCCAAGCCTCCTTGTCTCTCCAGTCTTCATTCTCTAATTGTCTCCTTTTTATATCTTGGGTGACTTGCTTTGTCCAATCTTCTGGTGGTCGTCCTCTCTTCCTCCTTTCGGGTGGTTGCCAATTTAATATCTTTTTTGGCCAACGTTTCTCCTCCATTCTTTTTACATGTCCATACCATTTTAGCCGTCTTTTCTCTATTTACTGTATGATGTTTTCTTCTACTTGCATAATTTTTCTTATATTTTCATTTCTTATTCTGTGTAGTTTAGATTTTCTGCTGCTTCTTCTTAGAAAATCCATTTCTACGACCTCCAGTCTCTGCCTATCCCTTTTGGTCATTTCCCATGTCTCTGCTCCGTAAAGGAGTATACTCTGAATAATTGTTTTATATATTTGCAATTTTGTTTTCCTACTTATGTCTTTTGACCATAATATGCTATTCATTTTATTTATTGCGAGTTTTTACTGATGGATTCTATTTGTTATCTCTTTTTTACTGGTTCCTTCTTTTCCAATCGTTACACCTAAGTATTTATACTCACTACAGACTTCGATGGCATTTCCTTCTATTTCCAGATTCTGTGCCTTCTCATTAATTACCATATATTTTGTTTTGTTGAAATTTACTTTCAGGCCCGCCTTATTGTATGTTTCAATCGATTTCCTCATCATATATTCCGCATCGTACTTATCTCCTGCATTTACTATTTGATCGTCAGCAAAATGTAATGTATATAGTGAGTCTCCGTCTATTTTTATTCCCATTTCAGCACATTTGTTCTTCCAATCCTTCAGAGCTTCGTTAATATAAATTTTAAAAAGAGTGGGTGATAGGCAACACCCTTGTCTTAGTCCTTAATTGGGTTTAATTGACGGAGATCATCGACTTCCTATTTTTACTTTTGTTTCTAAGTTTTTATAAAGATGTTTTATTGCTATAATGTTTTTTATACAATATTTTTTTATATTATATTTTTTTTACAATAATATTTTTTTTACAATAACATTTTTTTAAATATGTACTTGTTCCTTTGTCCTCTCAAACGGAACTTACTTCCTGGATGTGCTTCATAGAAAATGACAGACACACAGAAAAACCGCTATTCGCGAGGTTATTTTCATTATGATTGATCGAGAAATGGATGACCGAAGAGAAGAAATGATCGAAAGCATTGGAGGTATTTTGTGTTCTTGAAGAATGATGAAGACCTTAGGGACGAATGAAATCGTAACTGAAGAGATTCTCTCAAGAATTGGAGAGAGAAATGAAGTGTGATGAAAATTCTGAGAAGAAAATTGAAAAATTATTTGGAAGGAAAAATAAATGGATGGAATTACTACGGAAAAACGAAAATGGAAGACATCAGACAAATGACGAAGGACATGTAAGAAAAAAATGGGCTAGGAATGAAGCGATTGGTTGATAAAAAAGCCGACTGGAGAGCTACAGAGAACAGATTTTCGAATTGATGGCCATTGATGATTCTAGATAGTCGAGATCATGCGAATTTGTCGAAAGCTTTACATAACCAATTCACAACTCAAAAAACATCCACTTGCTCTTTTTTCCAGTGAATGGCGCGTATGGGAAGGAGAATTTGAGCCATGGAGGTCTTCAAACAAGCCGGCTCGTCTCCGGTAATATTTTTCGACGTGAGTTGAATGAAACACTATCGTTAAAGATGAAACACTGGGGTGCATGAGATTTGGAGTTGCCTGAAAGGTAGAGAGAAGATAAGATATATTAGAGAATAAAAGGAGTTTCCTTCAAAGCTTTGATATGATGATTTTCATCTGACGTAAGATGGCGCGGAGTTAACCAAGGGAACCAACATGTGCTAATAGTGGTAGTGAAACATGGTGGCAGGCGCCTGTTCGTGGAACGATTTCAAGGGGGGAAGAGTCGTCAGGAAGGTTTCGGCCTACATCTACATCTACATCGATGTAATACCCTGTGAGCCACCACGAGGGTGTGTGGCAGGGGGTGAAGATCACCAAACATGCACTATTGCCATGCAAGTAGGATATATAAGGTAGACATGCTAGAAAATAGGGTCACAGTTTATTAGTTACTACAGTAGATTATTAGTTATTACAAGTAATTGCAGTAGTTATTACAATAAAATATTAGTTACAACAGTATAGTAAAGGTTAAAATCTACATAATAAGGAAGGGATTATTGGTAGTTATTACATGCATCATGCACTACAGACTATTCTAACTATATTTCACCTACCTATCCCTTTTGCTACGTTGCCTATTGTTCTCTCTTATGGTACGCGGGAAAAATGACATTTTAAATCTATCGGTACGACAATCTATCTCTCTAATCTTGTGAATATGGTCAAACCTAGCATAATACGCAGGGGCTCTTAATATATATCTAACGTCATCTGTGAACAAATCGGTTTCGAATTTACTTAAAAGGTTTAACCTAAATTTTAACCTGCGTTCTGATAGTAATTCCCATTCTAGTTCTTCTATTAAACTCGTAACACTTATAAAATTGGAGCGGAGGGGAAAGGACAGGTCAAATAAAACATTATACCGCGTCTACAGTGACCATTTAAGTGAGCGATTAATTGCACCTTTCACTTAAGTGCACCGTGTAAACGCCCTCTCATCCACTTAAGTGACAAGTCCACTTAAGTGGACATGGGAACCCCTAATTCAGTGGACTTGGGTGATATCGATGGTGTTCCTTCGAGGTGATAGAGGCCTTATTGTCGATAGGTGGACGAGTTTCGATAGTCATGTGCATCATACTTGTGTTTATATTATTTATCTGAGGAGTTGAGTATTTTTATTCGTGTTTTTCTTCTTATTCATTAGTTTTAGCTGTTATGCATGTTTAGAAATCAGCAAAATCAGCTCAAACACTCGCGCAATGCGAAGTTCTTTCCATGAAAACTAGCTGGGGCTACGGTAGAATTAATATTCACGCGTAGACGCTCGTATGCATTCAAGTGCTGCTTTTAAGTAAACACTACTTAAGTGTTCTTGCAGTGTAGACGAGGCATTAGACAACACTGCCACCATGTCTGCATTTACCCTGATAGGGCAGAAAAGTGTCACCGGATGGTTTCATGATATTGTACAAGATTTAAACTAAGCTGGATCAAAATATGCTGATAGCCCTCGCCAACCTTCGGGGGGGACTATCTAAACAATTGGGTTTGGAGATACATTGAGCTTTAAAGTCGATGTGTATTACGGATTGAGCATTTTAAAGTTGGCAATGAAGGTTTGCGACCGTGGTTGCCCTGGCATTCAACCGCTGAGGCTACATATCTCCCCGGTGCTGAGAAAATTCGTTGAGAATGGTCTCTTCAATTCATAGTGGGCACATGTGCCGATGTCACCATGTTTCGCATCAACTACATCATGGGTACGAGGAAGTTATTAATTGGTGTATAATTCGTGACTACTTTTATCTCCAACGTGGAGAATTGCGCTGGGAATTGATTATCCCAATGCACATCCACGTCTACTTATCACCCTGCAAGCCACCACAATAATGTTTGGCTGGGGATGACTTTTCACCAACCTGTACTAGAGTGAAGAAATTTACTTTCACCAACAGGCACCACACTGTGTGTATGCTGCAAATGCTACAGAAACTACTAAAATAATCAGTTCTGTAACTGTGTAAACGTTAGACAAAAGTCATGCTGCGAACTTGCAAAACATGGTGTTGGTACTACTCGGCAGATTTAGAAACATGCATTAGGGTGCATCTGAATTAATTAATTTCACTTTCTGTCAACTTACCCGATCAAAATTTTAACTCAGCTATTGTGGTCCCCTATCGATCGCGAGAAAAACGATATTTTAAACCTTTATGTGCTACTGACTCGGCGTAAATAATTTCCGTATTATTAATTATAGCGACTCGTTAACAATTGACCTACTTGCTATTCATGCTTGGTGCGAAAAGTGGCAGATGGAACTAAACATAAAAAAGTGCTTAGCAGTCAGCTTTTGTAAAAAGAGAAATAGGCCAGGTAGGGCTTACAGAATTAATAATACGGAAATTATTCACGCCGAGTCTGTCAAGTACTTAGGGGTCACAATTACTCACGACATATCTTGGGTAAAACATATTCGAGAAATATGCTCTCAAGCATACAGGAAGCTAGGCTTTATCAAGAGAGTACTTGGAAAATGTGATGAGAAAGTGAAAGAACGTTGTTATTTTTCAATCGTTAGGCCTTATCTGGAATATGCTGCCAGTATATGAGATCCATATGAAACGGGGTTAATATCGGAATTAGATCGCGTGCAGCGAAGAGGAGCCAGGTTTGTGAAACGATGCTACGATAAGTTGGCTAGTGTGTCTGGATTGTTAGAAGAATTGGGATGGGAATCGCTGTCCCAGCGTAGATAAAATTATAGGCTTAACCTCCTAACTAAATTTCAGGAATATCATTTCTCTGACGGCGTAAAAAACATACTATCAACCCCTTCGTACTACGGTAGATTAGATTACGCCAATAAAATTAGAGAGATAGATTAAAGAACCGATAGGTATAAATGTCATTTTCTCCGCGTACCATTCGGGACCATAACAGCTGTGATCGTCGTCATGAATAGTTCGAGTATTGACAATAGGCAGGCAGTTAATCTTTCTCATTATATTCTCCTCTTTCTTATTTATGCATGATGTAAATATTGATGTTCTTATTTATGGATGATATTTTGAATCTGTAGTAGTAGTCCTTATACTCCTTGCATGTTGGAACGATTGGCGATGGAATGTTTCTTGGTTAGTAGATTTTAATTGGCGCGTTGCATGTGTGGTACGCTGGTTTCAATGTAATTTCGGTGTTCAGCCTTATTATTGATGCATACCTGGTGTGGAAGCACCTCCTGCCACACACCCTTTGAGTGGCTTGCAGGGTATGACGTAGATGTAGATGTATATATTAGAAGGTCGATTATAGATAGATAAATAGATTTATACATTGATGCATTGTAATGGGTTATCAACGCACATGGCACCATGTTTCACCACCACTGTACCCTTAATTCGCGGACATATGCTGCGGGGTGTAAATCTCACAGGACTGGCTCTTCCCATTCAAAAACGATGCCAAAGAATGCCTCGTGTATATCAGGAAATGTTACGCACATCGGGAAATTTCCTCGATGACTCATTTTACTACGGTAGGATGACACTTCAATTCCGTGAGTCAGCCTTCAGCTGCCGGCCAAGTATCGGCCCAACGTCTTTTTCCTGGGTAGTGGGGTTGATTTGAGTTGCAGATTATTGGAAGGCCAATCAAGGTTTCTGCGCAGCAATTAGGTGAGCCAGTTGGCTTGAATTGATATCTTCATGCACGAGAATCAAAGGGAAGTGAATCGGGACCACTATTGAGCAGTCCTTTCAGTGACTCATTTGAAGTACTCTGAGCGAGATAGTTCCCAAGTCATAATGGGGAACGTATTCGACTTACTTTTTTTGATTTCACCAGCTGTTTGATGCTTGATTTAAATATCGCATTTTATGTTGCAATGATACCCTTTTATATGACAGAAATTGGAATTGATTAAATGAAAACATCAAATTTCGTCCTTAAATCGATTTAATTTTTTCCGCGCGGTTCGTTTAAAACTCCTTCAAGACTTCCGCAGGGTTTTTCTTGATCCCGAAGAATTTACTGCGGTGACAATATAATTCATTTTCAAAAATAGTTGAGAAAACAGACAAGCGACACGCTTCAAATTTTTGGATGAGATCTAGGTGGAAGAAATTCCTCATTTTTAAAATCTGTTCTCTCTGGAGTGCATTCATGTAAAATTTCCCCTGTAGAGAGGCAAATATCTCTTAAAGTAGTTCGGTAAGGGAATGGTATTTTTGGAAGGGTGAGATATTTTTCTTTAAAATGAGACCAAATTCATTGATGTGTGGGTGAAATGATATTTCGCTCAAACTACCTCAAAGGAGAGAATGGATTAATAATCGGACATATCGTTCATTTTCGATGCGAAATTGAAGTTATGAGGCCTCATTTATCTCCTAAACTCGAGGTTATCTACCATAAAGATTATTGGAAATAGAATTGAACGGAGACAGACAAAGATGTGTGAGATAACCTACGTTTATAGATGGCTGTTGCTGGAGGATGATGCTGAAAATAAAATGGACGGACAATATAGGCAATGGTGAAGTTTATATTAGAGTGGAAGAGGAAGGAACCATATGCAATACCATAAAGAATTGAAGAATCAGATGGATTGGACGCGTTCTGAGGCACAATTGGTTTGTGAAGAACATAATAGAAGGAAAAATAGTGGGAAAAGTCTTCAAAAGAAGATCCAGGAATAAGTTCATGGACCAAATAAAGAGGAAAGTACAAGTGCTAGTGTGTCTGGATTGTTAGAAGAATTAAGATGGGAATCGCTGTCACAGCGCAGACTAAATATTTGGCTTAACCTCTTAGCTAAATTTTAGGAAAACATTTCTTTGGCGACGTAAAAAAACATACCATTAATCCCCTCGCACTACGGCAGATTAGATCGCGCCAATAAAATCAGAGAGATGGATTGTAGAACCGATAGGTATAAAATGTCATTTTTTCCGCGTATCATTCGGGACCATAACAGCTGTGATCGTCGTCATGAATAGTGCGAATAGTGACAATAGCTAGACAGTAGATCTTTTTCTTTATACTCTCTACTTCTTATGAATGCATGATGTAAATATTGATGTTCTTATTTATGCATGATATTTTGAATCTGTAGTAGTAGCCTCTGTATCCCTTGCATGTTGGAACGATTGACGATAGAATGTTTCTTGGGTATTAGATTTTTAATTGGCGCTTTGCATGTGTGGTACGCTGGTTTCAATATGATTTCGGTGTTCTACCGTATCATTCAAGCATGCCTGGTGTGGAAGCACCCCCTGCCACACCCTTTGAGTGGCTTGCAGGGCATGACGTAGATGTAAATATATATATTAGAAGATCGATTATAGATAGATAAATGAATTTATACATTGATGCATTGCAATGGGTTCTCTACGTTTTTATTTATGCATGATGTAAATATGGATGTTCTTATTTATGCATGATATTTTGAATCTGTAGTAGTAGTCTTTGTATCCCTTGCATGTTGGAACGATTGACGATGGAATGTATCTTGCTTAGTAGATTTTTAATTGGCGCGTTGCGTGTGAGGTACGCTGGTCTCAATGTAATGTTCTGCCGTATAATTCATAAATGCCTGGTGTGGAAGAACCCCCTGCCACAAGGCTTCCAAGGTATGACGTAGATGTAGATGTACAAGAAATAAGCTACCAGGAATTAAGGGATTTAGCATTAGATAGGGAAGGATGGAGGGCTGCAGTCAGCAAATTTTTCGATTGCACGACCAATTATGATGAGGAGACGGATCACGCTGCCTTGAGAGATGTCGAATTTCCTACTGCATTTCGCATGGGCGACTTCCTCCTAGTTTCGCGACCGGTATAGATAAATATTTATCACGTGTTGCGACAAATCTGTTTTTCGTCCCCAAGGAGTCGGTCTTGTTCCTGGGAATCGGCGAGTTCTTGTTTCGCAGAAGACGTTCGCAGACACATCTTCCTTCTTCGCCGCCGCCGCCCGACTAAACACGCCCCCTTCCCTCTCTCCTTCAGAAGGAGACGTGCTTAAAGTGTGCCGAGCTCAAACCCGAGCACGTTCATTACGCGCACACACTCTTCCTTTCTCGTGCATTCCGAGAAATTGCTCATTTCCTCCTCAAAGGCTTGTCTTCCCTCCTTCCTCTCCTTCTCCTTCCTCTTCTGGATTAATCCATCCTGTGCCGTTTTTCCGCCACGATCAGGGCGGGATCACGATCAACACTTAATAGCGTGACGTTAATGTAAGACACTGTCTCTGCCGATTCTCGGTGGAACTCCCTTATAATGAATGAGAAACGAGTACTAGGTTATGATTCCACCCTTTATTCAAAGCAACACGACCTACGTTTCGGCATATCATGTCATCGTCAGATCACAATCATCATCATCTAATCATCATCCTGATATGCCGAAACGTAAGTCGTGTTGCTTTGAATAAAGGGTGGAATCAAAACCTAGTAGGAACAGGTTTTTCATTCATGACAGTGTGGTTGGAGTGATATTTGTCCGTGTACAGAATTATGTGAGACTTGGCTTGCGTACTTTTTATTTGCGATATCGTAAGATAAAAGTAATTGAATTGAGGCCTACTGTTCTTCTTCCCGCAGTGATGCTATTTCAACACGTTGCCTCGTTGCATATGACATATTTTACGCTATAATTCAATTACCTATCTGCAGATAAAATACAATCGCATTTTGTCCTACAGATCTTCTTTCCGCAGTCATGCTATTCGAACACGTAGCCTAATTGCAATTGAAATTTTTACGCAATGATTCTCTTACCTATCCGCTGATATTCTTCTTATAACTCAAAATAGCTAGTTGGCTAGTGTGTCTGGACTGTTAGAAGAATTAGGATGGGAATCGCTATCACAGCGTAGATTAAATTATAGGCTCAACCTCCTAAATAAATTTCAGGAAAATCATTTTACTGACGACGTAAAAAAACATACTATTAACCCCCTCGTACTACGGCAGATTAGATCGCGCCAATAAAATTAGAGAGCTAGATTGTAGAACCGATAGGTATAAAATGTCATTTTTCCGCGTACCATTCGGGACCATAACAGCTGAGATCGTCGTCATGAATAGTTCGAGTATTGACAATAGGCAGGCAGTAAATCTTTCTCATTATATATTCTACTCTCTTATTTATGCATGATGTAAATATTGATGTTCTTATTTATGCATGATATTTTGAATCTGTAGTAGTAGTCTTTGTATCCCTTACATGTTGGAACGATTGAAGATTGAATGTTTCTTGGGTGTTAGATTTTTAATTGGCGCTTTGCATGTGTGGTACGCGGGTTTTAATGTAATGTCGGTGTTCTCCCATATCATTCATGCATGCCTGGTGCGAAAGCACCCCCTGCCACGCACCCTTTGGGCCGCTTGCAGGGTATGACGTAGATGTAGATGTAGAATAGTAAATGTATAAAATTCGATTTTATCATAAACTCAAATTGGTATTTTTTTGGCCGATGAAGTCGTTATAATCAGTACAAATAACTTTTACTCTCTTACGGTCAGTTCAATCAGGACAATTTATTCCACAATCTGGATTTCGATGCCTTGCATCATCTTCAGGTGCTCACCTACAGTGAAACATGAGTGTTGAAGTTATTTTTACTAATTGAGATGAAAGTCCCCAAAGTTGAACCGAGCTTTATATCATTGATGAAGTCTTCTGGGATTTCCAGACGGATTTGGCAGGCCGTTGCTGTCAACGTTTCGATGGCTTTCTCTGCCATCTACATCAGGGCTAATGTGGAACCATGGATCGTGCCGGGTTTTTCCCCTGATGATGATGGCAGAGGAAGCCATCGAAACGTTGGCAGCTATAACCTTCATAACCCAGCTGGAAAGCCGAGAAGAGATTGTTTTTTTATGTCATTCGCCACTCGCGGAAAGCGGCTAACATTTATTTTTAATTCTATTCCCCGGTTCTGCTGGCCGTAGCTCACCCAGTTCGCTTTTAGCTCATCTGTGATTTACTAGAGGATTTTTCCGTCTTCCGCTTTCCGCGTCGTTTTCTGTCCCTGTACATCCAGCGTTGATCCGTTCGTATTTTTCATCTGCTTCTCATGTAAGACTATTGTTGTTGGTCGTGTTAGGACGCTATCCACTTTCGTGTTTCTTCTGAATGACTAGGTTTCAATGTATATCTAATTCATGTTTAGTTAATTTTCTACGTTTTCTTTTTATATAACTGCATTTAACCTGAATCTTCTATTACCCGGTATGGTGTTAAGCCAGTTACACCTCCAAGCAATCCAAATTCAAGTTAAATTACAGCAGGTGTTTTAGAGCGAATTCGGTGTTTTTGTGTAAGTCCACGCTGTGGCACATGGTATATAATAGTAACAGGGCGGGCGGACTGGGCCGTGGTTACTTTGCACTATCTTGGAGAATTTTCCCAACTTTTTCACTTATTATAGGTTGAAAGTATTCAAACATAGCAAGTGAAATTTGATGAACTTGCCATGAGAAAAATTCGGCGTGCGCCGGGAATCGAACCACGGACCTTTGGTTTGCCGTACCAATGCGCAGACCTCTACGCTATCATCAAATCATAAAATATTACGTGCTATGGTTGAATATTTTCAGATGGCCAAGCACGGCTGGAGAAGGATGCTGTCTCTTGGTTGTGGCTTCTTTG
Organism: Ceriagrion tenellum; assembly: GCA_963169105.1. Lineage (NCBI taxonomy): Eukaryota > Metazoa > Arthropoda > Insecta > Odonata > Coenagrionidae > Ceriagrion > Ceriagrion tenellum. The sequence continues at coordinate 84,229,308 of OY720642.1, read as the reverse complement.
AAGCCCTCTTCTCCTTTGCGTTGCCATATTTGATGGACTGCAAGAGCCTAAGATCTAGTTCCATTGTATCCACCAAAATTGCCGTGAGAATTAGGAAGCCTGGATGCGGTAGTGGTCAGCGCATCGGTCCGGTGAACCAAAGGTCTGTGGTTCGTGTCCCGGTCCAGGTCGAATTTTTCTCATGGCAACTTCATCATCATAGGTTATTCAATCTTAAGACAATCTTGACTGCAGCCATATACCCTTCCCCATATAATGCTAGTTCTTTTACCTCCTGGTATCTCTTCCTATGCACTCTCCTTTTTTATTTGGTCATATGAATAATTCCTGGGTCTTTATCCGGGGACTTTTTCCTCTATTTTACCTTCCATTATGTTGTTCACAAACCCATTGTGTCTCTGGGTGTGGCCTATCTATCTGATTCTTCCTTTCTCTATGGTGTTCCGATAGGTTCCTTTCCTCTTCTACTCTTCTGTTCACTTCATCACTTCTAATTTTGCCCGTCCAACTTGGTCACTAAAAACGACAAATTCACATCTGTCCAACATTTCCAAAATCGCAGAAATGATGCCATACGCAGTTACGCCCACTGGTGCCAAGATATACACCTAGAGGATGAACTTCGCGATGAAAAATTTCAAACGGCTTCACCTGGATTCGACCCCGGATTCCCAACTTGCCAGCCAGGTGTGATTGCAAGGTACATCTACATGCTACCCCAGCGAGCCGCCGCATGGGCTTATGGCAGGAGGTGTTAGGACACCTCCCATGTAAAGGTGTAAAGGGTAAGGTTTTGGAAGGTGAAATGGTGAAATGTATTATGGGAGTGTATTTAGTGGAGATCATTTATTATTGAGGCCGCTTTACGAGGTACATCATATTGTACAAATAAATGTAAGAGCTCTTTCATGAGGAAAATTTCACCGTGTAAGGATGCAAATTGTATGATCGTCTGAATGTCTGTACGGGAAATAGAATTTGCTCTAATTCCATTCATTTTCTTGGTCAGTCTATGATACATTCTTTTGTACAATAAAAGGTGCCGTATTAGGTGGCATTGATGGCCTCTTATTTTGCGTGGTAAGAACGAGTTTTTGTTACTACCTGTTCGGCAATGTATCTGTCGTATTTTTTCGCTTCTGTCGGACCGAGAGATGTAATGTGGCGTCCAAATGTTATCCTCCGTGTGACTCTGCTTCCTAAGGTACATCCATTACACGCACTTCCTTCAACCATGTTACTTGAAGGGAGCAATGTTCACATGTTTGAAGAGTCATGGATGTATAGCTAGTTTATTGCATATCAGTACGTCGACTTTTCTGCTGCTGTTGACAACGTCTGCTTTTTGAAGATTTTCGCGGGAAACTGTTCTCCATGATAGACCGTCCTGTCAAATAAATGTGAAATAGACTAGGGATCTTCCGTATTCATTTTCATCCATTTGCATTCTATATTCCTGTTTCTTTCAGTCATCCCCGTTCTTTTCTCGACCGCTTATCGTCGTGTCCTCTTCATTTTTCCTCCTCTTCATTTACACGCACTTCCTTCAACCAAGTTACTTGAAGGGAACAATGTTCACGTGTTTGAAGAGTCATGGATGTATAGCTAGTTTATTGCTTATCAGTACGTCGACTTTTCTGCTGCTGTTGACAACGTCTGCTTTTTGAAGATTTTTACGCGGGAAAATGTTCTCCATGATAGACCGTCCTGTCAAATAAATGTGAAATAGACTAGGGATCTTCCGTATTCATTTTCATCCATTTGCATTGTATATTCCTGTTTCTTTCAGTCATCCTCGTTCTCTTCTCGACCGCTTATCGTCGTATCCTCTTCATTTTTCTCCATCTAGTTCACCTTCCTGCTCCCCGTCCTCATTTTCGTCCATTTGCATTCATTTCCCTTTTTTTTCCGGACCCCTATTCCGACCGCCCTCTCCTTCGCCAGCCCTGCAATTTTGAGTATCGCATTCCTTTGAGTACGCACCGTCTCTCATCCTCTTATCCTCTCCCTCCTGCACGCAACCTCTCTCTTTTATCCCCTTCGCACTTCCCTCTCCACTTATTCAAATTGCAATTCCATCCTCTTTTGGTCTCTCCCAACGCGAGATCCATCGATCCGCCAATACGGTGCGCGAATCTTCTTCCACCCCTATCCACTTAGGATGGAGCTTCATTAACTGAATCGTGGGAATCGCATTGTGCAAATTCTACAGATAGGTATAACCTGTTTATTTTCGAATATGACAGGTTAAGGGATCTGTATACCTCGGATGAAAACGCCCTTTTAATACTGGCTTCCGCCGTAGCCCAGGAGGTGTGTGTTTGAAACGTTCGAGATAATTTAGATTACGTAACATTACGTTGTCACGAGGTACAATCACGAAGGGTTTGAGATTTTGATGTATTTATACCACTCGTGAAAATCTAACGTAGCATTCCCGATCGAGTTATTTTCATTTAATATTGTTAATCGAGTTAAGTATCGTGATGATGAAGTAATTAATCAAAATGTGAGATGCTCAAGTTACCCCGAGTGGTTTAAACTCACCGAAATCTCCAACGGTTTGTTGTTGTACCACGTGACACCATAGTAACGTCGTCAAGGTTATCTTGAATGGTTCAAACACAACCTCCCAGGGGAGATATTCGCCTTCCCCTCCATTTCTCCACCCCGGACGACAGCGCCACTCATGGCAAAGTGGAAATGTGCGAGACATGTGTTCACGAGGATGCTCACTGTGGCGTTGAAATACATAATATTCCCCATTTTTATCATTATTCATAGAGATGAAGTATTCCCATTTACAGGGAGTGTAAAGCTTATTTTTTTAATATGCGTCGTACTCGTCATGGCTGTAGCCTCATTTCCAACAAATACACGTTTCTTTCGCGGTCGAAATAGTCATGTAGAGATAAATAGCGGAAAGTCACAACACTTACTGTAATTACTAATCGTCACTTCAGAGGCCTGTGCAAACAGGCATTAAGTATGAAAGCAGAGTCTTTAAATAAAAGCGCGTGGACGTCTACGGCCGAGGTATACAGCCCCCTTAACAAGGATACAGCAGGATTCTATCGGAGAAGGAAAGGGACATGGAGCCGATTATCGAATCGTGATACTTTAGGTGGCTATATATGGCCGAAAACGCCTCCGCAGACGTTTACGCACATGTAATTTACGACTCTGCTTTGATACATAAGGTAGTGCAAGCGAGAAAGTTCCGTAATCATAATAGAGACCATATTCGAATTATACGTTTTAATTTCACCAGCTGTAGGACACACGAATTTAATATTGCATTATTAATGATGCCATAATACTATTTTCCTTCTATTTTACCTTCAATTACGTTCTTCATAAATCCATTGTGCCTCAGGGTGTGTCCAATCCATCTGGTTGTGTTGTGATAGGTATGTTGTTATATGTTCATAAACTGTCTTCTTTTAAAAGCGAAGTTTTCTTGCGTAACTTTTTGAAATTGCCACCAGCCACAAAATGCAATTGTAGTTTGTATATGCCACCCTTCATTCCGATACTAGTTTCGACATTCTTTGTCATTATTAAGGGGGCTGTGTATCCGGGCCGAAAACGCCATTTTAGTTCTGGTTTCCGCCGCAGCCCAGGGGATATATCTGCCTTCTCCTCAGTTCTCTGCCTCGGACAACAGCGCCACTCATGACACCGTGGAAAGTGCGTTGCATGGGTTCACGATGATGCTCACTGATACGTTACAATGCACAAGTTTCAACATTTTGATACTCCTTCATAGAGATGAAGGATTTCCGTTTACAATAAGTGCAAATATTTAAAAAAAAATACACTTCGTACGCGTCAAAGCGATTACCTGACTTTCGAAAAGTTCACGCGTTTTCTCTGCGGTTGAAATAGTTATGTGGAAAGCCACATGCGAAAAGCTGTGACACTTATTTTAAGTATATCTCTATATCCTCTCTAACCATGCATTCGACACAAACAATCCATTTTCCAAGCACACACACTCTCCAAGTTTTCACCATTATCATTCACTCGAGGGTCACCAAATGGCCCAACCACTATCTCAGATGCATCCCGCCTCGAAACAACCCAGCCATTCATGTCACCTATTACAATTATTCTCTCACCAGGGTCACATTCATTCAAAAGCTCTATCAGTTTTTCCCAAAACTCATCTTTCACGCTGACACTCTCTCCCTCCACTGGTGCATGGCACGCCACAATCACTACTCTCCTAATACCTACTTTCATGCGAACCCAGAGCAATCTAGGGGATATTAACTCGTACTTCCTTACCGGTAACTTAGCTCTCACATTAAGAATGAGTTCTACACCTTGACTGCCGTGTACATTAGCGTCAACTCCTGACCACAGTGCCAGACCACCGCCATCTATAGTGACAACATCCCGCCCCTTCCGCTTAGTTTCACGTACACACAAGACATCCATTCGTCTCACTTTCATTTCATTCAACAACTCATGATCCTTTCCATATACTCCTCTCATATTCCAAGTACCGTTAGTATGTATATTAGGATGGTTATGTTATGTAGGATATATTGAGTGAATCTTTGTGACTGTGCCTACCCCGGAAGGGAACGGCGTGATTGGCGTATGTATCGGTGGCGTATGTTACGGCGCATGTATGTATGTATCTACCTATCTATATTCTATAGGGCTGAGCAAACAGATTTATCTTAAGTATAAAAGCAGAGTGGTAAAATGAAAGCGCATAGACTTTTGCAGAAGCGATTTCGGTCGAGGCATACAGCTCCCTTCAGATGAAAGTGCCAGCCCTTGTAGTTCGTGTGTACGACAACTCAGAGGAAGGGGAGGGTGGGTTTTCTTCAAAGTGGGGACACAATACGATATTGAGAGAAAAAATATCACTGCATTTTATATCTTTTGCCTCAACCTTCAAAGACAAAACCCCTTTCCGGTCGTCTGAGTTCCTTGACACAAGAACTATGAGGGAGCGATCTCTCACGCCTTGGAAATGACAATGATTGTTGAACAATGGTCCAAAATTAACAAGTTGGTAATATGCAAAGTGCAAATTCATGAAGGCATCGTGTGCTGAAATTAGGTTCGTAACGATGTGATAATTGGATAAAAACTACCCAGAAATGCACCATTCAGTTGGTAGAATTCTCCAATAAGCACAAATTTTTCATTTGTGCTACCTAAATGTTTTTTCTCGCTAAAGAACCCATCATTTTTTTAGTTTTCTCGTCAGTACATCATCATCCTCATTGTGATTCTGTCCTTGGACTGGTTTCAACGGCACTGCCTCCACAGCATTCTGACCTGGGCCTCTCTCTTCATAGCTCCTTCCTTTTTTTATGTTTGCCAGCATTCCGTGCCTCCTCCTTCCTCTTCCTCTTTTCCCTTCTATTTTCCCTTCTATAATTAATTTCTGAACACTATATTCCTCCTTAAAATACGCCCAATCCAATTAATCTTCCTCTTTTTAATTTCTCTCAAAATACTCCTTTCTTGTCCAATCCTCCTCAGCATCTTATCATTCCCAAATCTACCTTTCCACCCAATTCTCTCCATTCGTCGCCACAGCCACTTCTCAAAGCTATCCAAGTACGTTTCTTCTCTCTACTTCAAGGTCCATGTTTCGCATCTGCACTAATTGCGTGGTATTATTTGGTCGAAAAAGTTCTTAGTCTAATCCTCACCCCAATAAATCCAGGTTATTATTATAATTTTAGATCAATTGCGAGATTAATTGCTACATGAGCTTGATCAAAAGAGGTCATATTAAAACTTTTTTTTTTAAGTTTTCTTCGCCTGGATACATTTACGTGGTATTACTCGGCCGAGAAGAGTTCCATAGTCTCATCCTCACTTATGTAAATACTGGTAATTATAAAATGTTTTTAGCGATGTGAGATTAACTACTAGATGAGGTTTACCGAAATTGATCATAAAAAACCGATTCATTTAAAAAAAGTATATTCGACCGTACACATTCTTGTGGCATTATTTGTCCGAGAGGAGTTCATAGTTTCATCGTCACCCCTATAAATAGTGGTAATTATTATTATTGTAGGCCAATTAAGAGATTAACTGCTACGTGACTTTTATCCAACGAGATCATGAAAAAACGTATTACTTTTTGAGTTTTCTCGTCTGTACACATATGCGTGTTGTCACATGTCCAAGACGAGTTCATAGTCTCATCCTCACCCCAATAAATTTTCCTTTCGTTTCATTATCACTTCATTTATTTTTCAACATTTTGACATCGATGTTCCGTCAGGCACATCGATGTCAAACCTGTCGACAATGACCTGTCGACAGGACATAAATAAAATTTAACGTAATAATATAATTTTTCCTCTTTTACCTACAAGCCACAGCAGCTCAGGCTCATATACTTAAGAAAACATCAACATAAATGCACCTTGGTTAAAAAAATAACAACAAATATAACGGCAAAAAAACAACAATAGAAGTGCACCCTGAGAAGAAAAAGTCTTTTTACAATTCCATTAACGTTTGTTTCTGTAGAACAGTTTTTACAATATTTTAAAAACTTATTACATTTTCTTCCTTTTCTTTCTCCAACTCTCCAAAATATTTATATAATAATTTTGGGAGAATATACTGCCTATCACGTTCACCATATTTATTATTTATTTTAGGCACAACAAAGAAAAGTTCATCTTGAATTTACGTTATTATAGGCAGTTAAGTAGTCTTGTAATTACAATGTAAGTTAAACTAAAGTAGTTATTTAGGTAACGGAACGTGGTGAACGTGATGATTCACTGGTTTCCCCCTCCTTCCCTTGGTTTTTCCGTTTAAACGCCTCTTCCCCACCTTATTTCTGTTCCTAACCCCCACCCCTTTCTTCTCAAACTGGTAAAGAATATATCAATGTGATGTGCTCTCTAACAGATTGTCTTGTACCTGATAATGGCTCTGTGAGTTGAAACGCGTCGTACGTTATAAATACCCTGTGGAATAGTGCAATGGTGTGAAAGTTGATTGCTAGAATTAAATTTGAAGAAATGAGCGATAATGAACTTTTGGAAGAAGAATGGCTTTCTCTGGAATAGTTATTGCATCAAAGAAAAGAAAATATGTAACGTAGAATCTATAAAAACTAAGGAAACACCATCACTGAAGACATATCATGGGAGAAACACGCAGGGAAATAACTAGTGTAGCAAACCGTAGATTAGGATTCGTAAAAAGGGTTCTAGGCAAATGCGATGACAGAGTACGAGAAAGAAGCTATTTTACACTTGTCAGGCCTCATTTAGAATATGCCGCTAGTATATGGGATCCGTAGAGCAAGGTTTGATAAAAGAATTAGAGCGCGTGCAAAGGAGATCCGCTAGGTTTATTAAAGGCCGTTATGATAATTCTATAAGTGTTGCGAGTTTAATAGAAGAACTAGGATGGGAATTACTATCAGAACGCAGGTTAAAATTTAGGTTAAACCTTTTAAGTAAATTCGAAACCGATTTGTTCACTGATGACTTTAGATATATATTGAGAACCCCTGCGTATTATGCAGGGTTTGATCATATTAACAAAATCAGAGAGATAGATTGTCGTACCGATAGATTTAAAATGTCATTTTTCCCGAGTACTATAAGAGAGAACAATAGGCAGCGTATCAAAGGGATAGGTAGGTGAAATATAGTTAGAGTAGTCTGTAGTGCATGATGCATGTAATAACAACCAAATCCCTTCCTTATTACGTAGATACTAACCATCTAGCTCCATGTGACCCTATTATCTAGCATATCTCCCTTAAATATCCTACTTGCATGGCAATAGTGCATGTTTGGTGATCTTCACCCCCTGCCACACACCCTCGTGGTGGCTCGCAGGGTATTACGTAGATGTAGATGAATTGCTGTTTCTGTTATAGTATGACGAACTTCCACGATATCTCGCCTGAATCTGTTGAAATTAACGGAACGTTATTATTTATGTACAAGGCCCCTATATCGTTTTGATCATTACCATAGTTAATAATTTTTAGTAAATTCTTTTGGATTGTATTGACTCTACTCATATGGTATTGTGATGCAAAGCCACAAACCTCAATACCATATCAATAAAAAGGGATTCAAACAGCGAAAAGTATAAGATTTTCCTACAATTCATGGGTAATAGATAGGCAAATACTAGTAATCATTTTTATTTAGAGAAATTATGAGAGCAACTGCTGCATAATTTTGATCAAAAGAGATCATAGCTTACCGATCCATGAAAGATGCGCATTTAGCTTGTCTCCGTGCTAAGGTGAATCAGATTACTAAACACGTGCGCCGTCAGTTCCTCGACGCGTTGTGTTCGCCCGTGTTTATCAAGACGCTGGCGTGCTTAGATCCAGTGAGTCAGCCAACCTGAAGGCTTTTCAAGTGCACGCTCGTGAACGCATTGTTTGATCACACAGTTGTGAAGATCGCGCGAAGGGTATTAAGGAAGCGAAGCGGAGATTACGCAAGGTGAAGCTTATGGGAAGTAAAATATTGAGACGAGTGGAGGAAAACAAGAGCAGATGGTGATGGCTTTAGCGTGCTTATCGAGATTTTCCGGTGGATGGAGAGGTAACGTTGGGTCGTTAAGTGTACGTTCTCTTACTTATTCTGGCAGAAAACTATTCTACATAACGTTTCAATTAAGAACCTGTATGAAACATTGAAATATATTCATTTACGCCTTGAGGTAGCACGAGCGAGATAGTTCCCTAGTCATAATTGAGACCATATTCGAATTAGAAGTTTTAATTTCACCAGCTGTGAGAATAACGAAATAAATTTTGCATTATTAATGGTGCAGTTATATAGTTTTACATGACAAAAATTGTAAGCAATCAAATGAAAATACATAATTAAGTCTTTAACTTGACTCATTTTTTTCACGCTGTACGTTTGAAACTCCATCAAAACGGAAGGTTTATTGTGATCCCGAAGAATTGACTGCGGTGACAATATGATTAGTTTCCAAAATTAGTTAAGAAAACACACAAACTACACACTTGATCATTTTACTGATAAACTAAACAATTAAATATTAAATTACTTACCATGCAGATATACGCGTTTTCCACTCGCGAGATTTCGAATTCAAAAACTTCATCGTGTGCTCGCGCGGGGGACATGTGTCACCCACATCCTTACACTGCGCAGATGCCAATTTGCCCTTTCGACTGGCGCGTTACTGACGACGAGGATGGTTGATACTCGAGGAATACCAGAGAGGGCGGAACTGTAGTGCGTTGCCTTAAGAAACTATGTTACAATTGTACTACATCCTGGGTGACAAATGTTACCTACGCGATCACTGTAGTGTTAATACCCTGCGTGGAGTATTGAGATGACGGACGTACCCACCCTTTGACCATAATTGGTCCGAATTGACCATCCATTGGTCCGGTGGGTCCCTGATTTGATGACGTACTCCGGCAGACCGCACGACGCCTCCCCATAATGGGAGTCGGGGGATACCCAATCCCAATTTTTGGGCAACGGGCTCCTCCAGTTTTCATAAGATATGCGGTAAGTCTTCGCAAAAGCGATACTGACGGGGACTCGTTTGACGTTGTTGGGGGAACCCATCAGATACGAGGACTGCGGGGAGGCATTGTCGTCCTTTTGACGTCAATCCGCCCATGTTGTCGGCCTCGCAGGGGTTGTGGTTCGCTAACCTTCCCTTCGCTTTCCCTTTTCCTACTACTTTCCTCCCCGGTGATAAGCAAACGCTTCCAGACCGAGGGGAGGGTTTTTAGCCTCGCGGGGGGACCCGAAACGCCTGTTAATACCCTGCGTGTAACCCTAGTAGGTATTTCATTCATTTTTATCACTATTGCTTACTGGCTAAAGCACTGGATAGGATGTCGATGAATATTATTGTTGTTGTTGTAGTGAGTGAGTGTAGGGAGTGAGTTATTAGAGTAATAGTGTTTAAAAGGAGATAAAATCGCTCTTTCCCCTTGTTTTTAAGAACTGAGATAGTTGCCGGCTAGATCTTTGTATATACATTTACAAAGTTTTGAGATTATTTCATCATTCGAAGCGGTTTTTCGCCATCCTCTTCTTCGGAAAGGCATTCTTACAATTTGAGGAGAAAAAGCGATGTACGCCTTTTTAAACGTAATGTCTACATTATTCAAATGATCATTTTGGAATATGGGCCCTACAGCATTCAATTTTTGGCCTGAACATATAAAACGAGAGAAAGTTCTCAAAATATTTCTGCATTTAGTGAAATCATGGCTGTTTACTCATTAGGGTATTGAAACTCTGTTTGACAAAATAGTATACATTAAGCATTTGCATTATGAATTTAATTTTATATACACATTATTTCCGTTCATAGTAATTGTAAGACTATTTTTGGAGGTTGTTGGTGTAATATGCATATTATTTGTATGACCTGTTGTTGATTATCTATCTGTGGGCCAAGCATGTCTTTGTTAATTGAAGGTAGCCTCTACACGGATATTATTTTTAGGGTGGTACCTAAAGCTTTCAGTTTTTATGTTTCAAAGAAGCTGTATATATGTTTCTTTTCTTTTGTTTACAATTAAACCTCGTAACACTTAAAGCATTTAAACTCTCGGAACCGTAAAGTGTTTTATACGTAGACCCTTTGCATGATTTTTCCTCTATATTGATAACATATATGATATAACATTTATTCATTACTAAATGAATTTATTCGCTGTCATTCACTTCGACTCATTGAATATATCGACCCCGTCGAGTAAATTCACACTGACAAAATCAATTTCATTACAAGATGTTATGAAATTAACATCATAATCTTACTATACTCTCGAGTCCCGGTCGAGGCAGATGAATTTTTCTCTTTGGGAATTTTGTAGCTACTAGGATACACGAAGGTGATCCTGAAAGCTCTGCGGGAGTTTTTGGAGCATGAGCGAATCCGACCTTAGATGCCTATCTAACCCTATTATGCATACAAGCGTGTTTCCCTTCCCACACCCCACGCAGACCCTTTTTTTCGTTTTCCTCATCCAAATCCCTCTTTCTCTCCGGCCCGTTCCTTCCCCTCAGGGATCTCCACAACCCTAGTCTCCGGTCACATTCCCTCCCACCCCTTCATTCCCTTCTCCCCCTCCTTCAACCCTGCAGCCGTTCGTTCATTGATTCAGAGACAGGTTCGGCAGAAAAGGGTGGAGCTCCACGCGAAGCGGATATCGGCGAGGGTGGGCGGAGAAAACAGGGGTTTTTGGAGAGGAGGCGGAAAGGGTTCGGTGTACTCGGGGAACAGACCGAGCGAGAGACGTGCAAAATAGGAAGAATATGTTATTAAATAGCGGTGAGGGACTCGAAAGCCCCTCACGTCTAGGATAAAACGTCGCAAATCATACGGTAAAAGGTTAGCAAAATACTATGTACCACACACTTTTATTTGCATGCCTGAACACCTTGGTGATCTTAAAGGGATGGCAGAAGTAAAGAAAGTGGTACATGCATGGTTACTCGATGAAATTAAAAATTTTTGATTGGTTATGTTCAATATATTTGGCATGAATACCTGTGTATTCCAAAATGTGGAATGCCTTAATCTATCAGCTATGCTTAATGTTCTCAAGTTGTAATATTATAAATTGTTGTAACTTTTTTAAAAGTGTTTTTTTACACCATTTTGTTATTTGCCGCATTTTATGCATATGTGTGGATCCTTCTAACAAGCCATGTGGCTTAGAGGGACCGTGTTTGTTTACGTATAATAAGTGGATAAGAATGGAAGAAAAAGAAACCAATTTATATCTGTACTATCCAAAAGAATAAATTTACTTATCAAGGAAATTCTAACACCATTTGTACCGCTGTGTATTTTTTGTTAATTTTGGAAGTATTAAGTTCATGCAGAATATGGAAATACTGATGATTCATCATCATTGGTTGTTCAATCCTAAGATTGGTAAACTGCAATCCTCCACCCATCCGTATCTAATTCTAGCTTCCTTGCTTGCTGGTACCACGTCCTCTGTACTTTCTGGTACCATGTCCTATAAATTTGGGTTCTTCTGGGAAACTCAAGCCTAATTTTCATGGCTGATGAAAATTTGAAGTTAACTTAGCCAAATTAATATTCATTCATTTGTCGTTTAATCCTAAGATTGGTTGACTGGAGCCCTCCACCCTTCCCTATTTAATACTAGTTCTCTTACTTTCTGGCACCACGTCCTATGTACATGCTTTCTTCTTTGATAGGTCCATGAAGGTCCTGGATCTTCCTTTGGGGCCTTCTTCTCTATTTTGCCTTCAGTTATGTTCTTCACAAACCCATGGTCCCTCAGTGTATGTCCAATCCACCTGGTTCTTCTTTTTTGTATGGTGTTCCATATGGTGCTTACCTCTTCTACTCCTCTGTACGCTTCATCATTTCTTCTTTTGTCCGTCCATTTTATCCCCAGCATCCTCCTCTAGCACCAGGTCTCGAAGGATATATGATGAATGGTGAAAGAAAACAGAAAATTAAAGAATATTAAACCAAAGCGTTAAACTCCTTTGGGACGAAAAACAGATTTGTCGCACACGTAACAAACATGTATCTCTATCGGTCGCGAAACTTGGTGGAAGTCGCTGGCGCGAAAAGCAGAGGGAAATTCGGCGTCCCTCAAGGCAGCGTGAGCGTCCTCCTTATCGTCACTGGACGTTCAATCCTAAGATTGGTTGTCTGCAGCCCTCCACCTTTCCCTATCAAATGCTTTGTCTCTCACTTCCTGGTAGCTCTTCCTATGTACTTTCCTCTTTATTTGGTCCATGAACTTATTCCTGGGTCTTCCTCTGGGGACTTTTCTCGCTTTTTTTCCTGCAAATTATTTCTTCATAAACCCGTTGTGCCTCTGAGTGTGTCCAATCCAACTGCTTCCTTATGTATTGTGCAGTGTTCCATATCCTTATCAATGATTTTTTGGAAGGATTGAATCTTTTCCTTGAAAATAATGTCAAATTCTTGGATTTTTATGCAAGGTGGTCACCTTAATACCACCATCATATGTCAAGTTGTCCATAGAGGGCGTGAGAAGAACATACGATGACGTTGATCTGGAAATATGCACGTCGTCATGTTTATTTACGTCATCAGGCAGTAACCACAGTTGAGAATCACATAAAAGGTGTGCTAAATTAAAACGTATATTCATTTGCCTATAAACTACATTTAACATTTATTGCTTTGAGCATTATCACACCTGCTCCTCGCTAACTAATCTCCGCTACGTTTAGTCGTAAATTCAATTTCAACTTTTGTCTTGTAGAAATTATGTCACCACGGAGAATATCCCATTGTATATATCTCGCTGGTTCGTCATCTTGTCTCGTATCATTTAAGTTTTTTTGACGTCATCAGGCTGTAAACACCGTTGTCACAGGAAAGGTGTAACTAAAATAAAATAAAATAAATAAATACTAAAATTGAGCGTATTTTTACTCGCTCATAAACTATATTTAACCTTTATTGTTTCAACATTTTTTTATTACAACATTATCACATCTGCACCTCGCTATCTAATCTCCGCTACGTGCAATCGTTCATTCAATTCAAACCTTCGTCTTGATGTAGAAACTTTCACTGCGGAGTGTATACCATTATATATATATACACCTCACTGGTTGGTCATTATGTTTTCAATTTGGTTAACGACGAGGGAAATCTCTGTATTCATATCCAGAAGTCAGTGAAGCAGGTTAAATTCGGGTCTGCATACTTGCTGCTTACCCATCTGACAAGCGTAGGGCTTACTCTCCGGAATAACATCAGTGTCTTCCTTTTCTCTTGAGTATCGGCATTTTCAACCTCAAATATGTCTACTATGTTGCCATGATGTTACTATCTATGTATTCTATCGCCTTATTTGGCATAGATGGAAATCTTCTTTCGAAGTTAATTACGACAAGTGTGATTAGCATTAGGATTAGCATTACTGGATTTATAGGTTGGTGGCTTCCAGGATGCCATTATTCCTTCATTTGTGCCTTTACCATATATTAATCTGCCCTGAAGAGGGTGTATCCATTCTTTGTTGAGTCCCTCAAGAAGATATTTTTACCCGCTAAATAGTTAAACATTAAAAAATGCAAACACATTGGAATATGGCGATAATTTCTATTAAAAAATTTCGATTTTTTTCTTTCAGGCCCTGAAGAGGGAGTGGCCATTCTTTGAGATGTGTGACATTGCCCAGCTCAATTGTACGGCGAAGCCGACCCATCCGACGAAATTTGCCCTAAACAGTGTAGTAGTGTGACGCCGCTCAGTTTGGGTGAGTGAATTGTTTTACATGAAAACAAACTTTGGATGTAGAAAGCTTAATCTCACATTATTTTTAACTTTTAGAGGTTAATGAGGTTCCGGTACGCAAGTGCCGGTGGAAATTTCTTAAAATGATATGGAGACTAGTTTGAGAATTAGCTCTTAGAGTTTGTAAGAACTCTTCTGGGTCCCCGGACATGAGGGTATTACCGAAAATGAAATTGCGGATCAACTCGCTAAAGAAGGCTCAAACCACACTCTGATGGGACCAGAGCCTCACATTCCAATCGCACCTTCAGCAGGAATCATAGAGATCAAGAAGTGGGGCCTTGCCCGCCACTCTGAGATCTGGCAAAACATACAAGGGCTCAGACAAGCCAAGCTTTTCATTGAAGGACCCAAACCGGGACTAGCAAGACGACTTCTATTGCTAAACAGAGGTCAACTACGTACGATAGTGGGTCTCCTAACTGGACACTATCAGGTCATGAGGCACCTTCATCTCTTGAAGCTAGCAGACTCTGCCAGATGCAGATGGTGCAAAGAAGAGGACGAAACAACATCACACGTTCTCTGTAACTGTCCCGCCTTGATGAGGACTAGAATAAGACATCTAGGATCCCCGTTTCCTGGTTCGGCTGAAATCAGGGTTACTCCCATAGAGGATATGCTGGCCTTCAGTAAGGCCATTGGACTCCACGGGTAACCAAGATATGGTGGTTAGCACAAAGGACCAATAGGTCTAGGTGCCCCAGGTCCTCCTCGGAGGAACTGCACCAAAAACTAAATCTAATCTCATCTAATCTAGAGTTGTTAATGCAACTTCTTGGCAGATAAGAGACTCTATAAAAAAATCTTCTGGATGGGATTCGGTGGCCGTAAAATGAACTAAATCTCAATTTATTCGTGTGAGTATTATAACAGATGGTAGATTTATGGACAGTACCTATCCTAATGTCTTAATTTCCGGCTTATCTTTCCGATTTCACTCCTTTGGACCCATTAGATCCCTCTTGATTTCCTCATATCGTTTCCCTCTCTAATTTCGTCTTGAATTCTTATCTTCTTCCTAAAACTATGGCAAAGAAAATTTATGAAGTCCTACTATCAAAATCCAACCAAAGAGTTTGGTTCGGTTACATACAGACGGTTCGCGTATGGGAGTCACCGAATAAAAGATCACGCTCAAATCGCAAAGTTAAACTCCATCGAATGAGACAATAGAAATTTTAATTATGTAATTATTAAAAAAAATTTAGAGTTGGAATGGTCTCTAGAAAACTTATAATCTCCATTTCCATCTTCCAATAACAGAATAAACTCCACTTTCTCCGGCGAGATGTTGTAGAACAGCATATTGTACAATGATACTCAAACGATATCGTACTGCCTACCAAATTTATTTCAAACTCTTACAACACGTGTTGCAACTGTCGAGCAGTCATCTTGCCTGTCAGCTGTCAGCAGTCTTGCCTGATGATGACTGCTAGACAGTTGAAACACGTGTAATGAAAGTTTGAAATAAATTTAGTAGACAGTACGATATCGTTTGAGTACCATTGTTCCAATAACAGAGACTATGGAAAGACGAATGGAAATGGTTTTTCTAATCCGGTGCAAATGATACCGGCAGTCAACCCACCTTCAAGTACCTTAAAATCATTATTAATCTCTTATTCTAATGACCTCGGGGCTACGATGTCCTTTTGATACGTTACGTCAACCACAGCAACCATAACCCCTTAAGATAGTTTGAGCGCAATATAATTTCACCTAGAAACCAATGAATTTGGTCTCATTTTAAATAAAAATGTATCACCCTTCCAATGACATGAAAATTTCAACCGCTTACCACATTACCTTTTTGAGATGTTTGCCAGAAAATATCAGCCTTTTTATATGGGAAATGGTACGTGTATGCACTTCAGAGAGACCTTATATTAAAAATCAGGCATTTCCTACAGTTAGATCTCGTCAAAAAAATCAGCAGTGTGTAGTTTTGTGTTTTCTCCGCTTTTTTTGAAAATTAAATTTATTGCCACTGCAGTGAATTTTTTGGGATCACAATAAACCTTCCGTTTTGATGGAGTTTCAAACGTACGGGGCGAAAAAAATGAGTCAAGTTAAAGAGTTATTTATATATTTTAATTTGATTTCTCACAATTTCTGTCATGTGAAACTATTTTATTGCACTATCAATAATGAAATATTTAATTCGTATGACTCATAGTTGGTGAAATTAACACGTATAATTCGAATATGGTTTCTATAATGATTAGGTAACTATCTCGCTCGCACTACCTTAAATTATGAAGGAACCTTCATTTTTGGCATTCCCGATAAACTATCTTGATTTTAACGTGTATTATAAAGTAAGACTTCTACTAGAATGATCGAAGGCTTTCCCGGCGTGTGGTGTCGCGGGAGGTTACTCGGGTTTTCCACCGGGACAGGGTCTCCATTTCCGCTGACGTTCCGATGAACGAGTCGTCCATCGTCCTCAGGGCATGTCGTGTCTCGGAAGGGGGGTCCTCATTACTGTGGGAGATGCCGTGACCATGTCATCTGCTGGGAGAAGACGAAGGTTCTCTGTCAGGATTGACAAGTTTTGGGAAAGGCTGACGAGGGAGGCGATTGAAATTCGAATGAAGAAGACCATGAATCGAGACGCTGGATACTCTCTCAGTAACTCTTGGAAACCAGCGCCGAGGAGCATCCGAGAATCCCGGAAAAATTCGTCCTGGTTGACCTGCCCGCCAAAGAGTACATAATGAGGACCACCTCTCGAGACACGACATGCCCTGAGGACGATGGACATCGAAACGTCGGCGGAAATGGAGAACCTGACCCGGTGGAAAACCCGAGTAACCTCCCGCGACTAAGACTTCTTCTGCCGAATAATGTAAAAATTTTATTGGGTCATCGGCCATTTAACGAAGATACATTGGTTTATAGTTTATGAGTTTTAGTTTTTTGTTGCTATCTCTTTTTGCATGGTTCATTTGTCAGTAGCCCCAACTCAGGATTATCCTTAGGGTTTATCTATTGTCATACCACTCTGTAATTCCTGGAAAGGAATTAAATTATTACATACATACATACATACATACATACCCATCACGCCGTTCCCTTCCGGGGTCGGCGCAGTCAAAACGTTTCACTCATTATTTCATCATTGTACACCTAACTCTGCTTCAATAATTTCCTCCATTCTGACCTATCCTTGCAAACCTCTTTAGCCTCTTTTACCCCCATACACTGCTTTATACACGCCCTCTCCTGTTTTTAAAACTCCTAATATTCCTCCTCCTAAAAATTTCCTCAACCACAACTTTCTCGGCCTACCTCTATCTCTCACACCATTCATTCTACTCTCATATATCTGTTTCGTTATTCGACTCTCATCCATTCTCTCAACATGGGCAAACCAACGAAGCACACTCCTTTCATACACGTCCATTACTGGAGCATTTAACCCACATTCATTCATGACCCACTCATTCCTGACCCTATCCATCCTACTTTTTCCGCAAATACCTCAGATAACTCATACCCACGGTATTTAGTCTACTCTTATGTCTATCCTGACATACCCATGTTTCACTACTATACAGCAAAGTGGGAAGATGTACACTTTTGTACACGACTTTTTTCGCTTTCGTAATTTTCGCTTCCTTAGACAAGCACTCATTCCTTGATATGCTCCACATGCTACGCTTTCCTTCCAGCACCTACCACTTTCCTTCCAGCCACCACTACCAGCTGGAAGGAAAGTGGTAGCCGAAGATACCACTTACCTTCCAGCATTCGCACGTCTCTTTATCTCCTCATCTATTCTTCCATCTTTTGAATATATCTTACCTAAGTACACAAAATCATCCACCTGTTCAATTACTTCACCATTCGCCCTCATCATACAGTTATTCTCTCCATTCTCCTTATCAAAAACTTAGGTTTAAATAACTAACTTCCGATTATCCTCGGAGCACAGAGTCGACACATTGTGACGAATGTGGCAACATTGCCAAGGGAAAATTATGTTGTTAACCTTGTTTTTCGATTCTATTTTGCAAGGTATATCATAATATCAAGGGGTTGTTACAAGTTGTTAGTCTGAAGATAATTATACCCATCCATCAGTACGTTGTAAAATCATGACATCGAAACCTGACAAAATAGCCGAGGAGCCTGGAGGCAGTACAGTTGCTGGTTCTCGTGACACAGGAAAAGCTTTTGCCGAGTAAATGACGAATTGGGACTCAAGACACCGGGGGTATACCAAATTCCTTGCCAGTGTGGAAACATATATATATATATATATATATATATATATATATATATATATATATATATATATATATATATATATATATATATATATATATATATATATATATATATATATATATATATATATATAAGTTTGCCAGAGGAAGGCAGACGAAAAAAACAGAAACAAAAAAATGATGAACACACTTACAAAGTTTCTTGATATTTCGGTGCTACTAGCACCTTGGTCGCAAGAAAAAGATACTTATCATTTTCTTGAACGCCTCCAATCTACCCCACTCCCCTCAGATTGTGATATCTTAATGGCCACCATAGATGTCACCTCTCTCTACACTTCTATTCCTCACTCTGAAGGACTTTCCGCCATTCGTCTTTTTCTTGACCAGTTCCTCACGCCCCTAGTTCAGATTTTCTCCTTGACCTTTCCAACTTTATACTTACTAATAATGCTTTCTCCTTCAATAACAAATTCTACATCCAAACTAAAGGTTGTGCCATGGGTAGTCGTTTCAGCCCCTCCTATGCTAACCTCTTCTTGGGTGCTTTTGAGCAATCTTTTCTCTCGTCCTGCTCTCCTAAACCTCTTCTCTGGCTTCGTTACATTGACGATATTTTTCTTCTGTGGCCACATGGCCTTGATTCCCTTAACTCTTTCATCTCCTCCCTAAACTCCTCCTCCTCTGTCTCCTTCACCTCTAACATCTCTGCCTCTAAAATTACCTTTCTGGATGTAGACATCTCCCTCAGTAACCTTAAATTCCACACTTCTGTCCATATCAAGCCCACCAACAAGCAACAATATCTCCATTTCAACAGCTGCCACCCCTCTCATACTAAACGATCCCTCCCCTTTTCCCTCTCTATCCGTGGTCACCGAATATGCAACAATCCCGAATCCCTTGACCTTTTTCTCTCTAATCTCCACCAATCCCTCCTTCGCAGAGGCTACCCTGAGCGTCTTCTTCAGAAAAAAATCCTACAGCGACCCTCTTCTTCTAAATCTCTCTATCTTAATAAGTTTCCTCATGATCAAATCTCCCTCTGCACCACCTATTTCCCTGGAGCTCACTCCATCCGTCGCTTAATCAAAAACGTTATTAATGGAACTCGTTGCCTGATAGTATTAAATTTTCTAGGAATGTCTCTCAATTTAAAAGGAGTATGGCTGACTTTTTGTCTCCCAAATGTTATCTCGCCTCTATATGAGAAGACAAAATGATATGAGATGATATTGTTACATGTTACTTGTTCATTATAATCATTTGCTGTTTTTCTGTCTTATAAAATATTCGTTTGTTTGCTTTTCACTTTTTTCTTATTAATAGATATTACAGATTGTACATTTTTCTTTTAACAAACTATTTCGATTCTTAATATTGAGCATGTTTTTTCATTTTCATTTACCTCGCTCACTTTATATCTCTCTGCTGACTTGAAAGTTGTTTGTTTGTTTTCCTTTTTTTGTAAGGCTTTGTATTTTGTCTTTGTATTCCACTCCTCATGAAGGCATGTAAAGTAATTCCATGCCGTAAGGGACTTTGTCCCAGGACAATAAAATTGTTTTCTATTCTTTTCTATTTCTAACTAAACCAGGGTCGTGAAATTTAACAAAAAAATCATCGCGTAACATTTCCTTCACCAACTTTAAAAAAAAAATGAATGGCGGAAATGTTGACGGATTACAGATATCATGCCAATCCTATTTGCGTTTTTAATTACGAAACAATTATGGGCATTTCCAGCGTTTTCCTCTTTTATTATATTATCCATTTAGCCCCTCCTGAAACGGGCCGGAGGGAATGATATATTGCCTGGAAAAAAATTCCATAGGACTTGGAAATGGGCTGAATGGGTTAAGCAACGATGATATACAATGAGTGTGCGGGGGGTGTTGGGATTACGTTTAAGGTTTAACGAATTGGAATTAGTGTATTCGAAGGGGGAAGGGCTGCGGGGGTGGTGGGTTTAGGGAGTGAGGAGTGAGGATAAGGGGTGGATTTGGGGAAGGGCCGGAGATTAATGCGCTCCTGCATTCACTCCGGTCTTAAAGCCACCGCAGGGACGTGTACCCTTTGAGCCACGGACTGCGAATAGAAATATGTATGTATGTACTTCCGTGGAGAACAAGGCCCACTTGATCCCATTGTTGGCGCTCGAGTCAACTTGACGTCGTGCCTTACCAGATGCGTATGGCGTAGGCGATCTTTCGCTTGACAGAGCATGAATTAATCCACCGCTGCCCTGTTGGTCTAGAACAATGGAATTGAATGGATTTCTCCCCTCTGCGATCTTAATGTGAATCATCAGATCAGCCATTTCAGTTCAGTTGGAGATTTCGGTTTCCAGCCCGCATCTTCGTTCACGATTGCCAGAGCGTAAGAATTTCTCTATCTTTTGCCTATCTTCCTCTTATCTGTTTTAATCATCTTTTTTGGAACTGGAAACGTCTTTCCATCGCCTCTGTTATTGGAGGATGGAAATGGAGATTTAATAGTTGTCTGGAGATCATTCCAACTCTAAAACTTCGTGAATAATATCGTAATTGAAATTATTATTGTCTCATTCGATAGAGTTTAACTTTGCGAATTGAGCGTGATCTTCTATCCGGTGATGCCCATGTGCGAACCGTAGGTATGTAACCGAACCAAATTCTTTGGATGGATTTTGATAGTAGGGCTTCATAAATATTCTTTTCCATATTTTTAAGGGAGAGGATAAAAATTCCAGACGAAATTAGGAGAGGGAGACGATATGAGGAAATCAAGAGGGATCTAACGGGTCCAAAGGAGTGAAATCGGAAAGATAAGCCGGAAATAGGACATTTGGATAGGTGCTGTGCGAAAATCTACCAGCTGTTACAATTCTCAAATGAATAAACTTAAGATTTATTTATATATTTAATAGACAAAATGATCACATGCAGCATAAAGCCATTTTACAGTGAACATGTAACAAACAAAAAAGGACACAAGCGTAAAAACATAACAAGAAGAAGGTAACAAATAATAATGCAACCTAGGGAGATAGTATAAATTACTTTTTTTGGGAATGGCAAATGGCTAGGTAAGCGAAGACAGTGGAATATTGGGTGAAAGGGTCAATGTTCACGGGAAGGGAATTTACAAGAGAAGAGAGGCGAAAAATGAGGGAGCGTTTGGTTGAGTGATAATCTGGGAGTAGGGATATGGAGCAATGAGTGAGTTCTGGTGTGTCGAGAGGATATTCTGAAATTTATCAGTGAAACAAGGTCGGGGCAGTCAATGGTTGAGTTCAGTGTGCTATGGATAAGTTTAAGATCGGTTTTAAGTAAGATATTATCAAGTTTATTAACTGAGAGTGATGACAAGACATCATCAGTGGGTAGGTTGTGGAGATTTGGCACTCTATTTTTAACAATACGTGGGAAGAAGTTAGGAATGTATTGTAGGGATTTAACATAAGTTAATTTTCACAGCCACCGAATCCCTCTAGAAGATGTATTTACTTACTAAAAAGCTATACATTAATAGAAGCAAATATGTTGAAATATGGTGATAATTTCTATTAAAAATGTCGATTTTTTTCCCTTTCAGGCTCTGAAGACGGAGTTGGGGGACATTCATTGGTGAGTCCATTTTCCGTCTCAATTGAACGGCGAAGCCCACCCATCTGACGGAATTGGCCCTAAATAGCCCCGATAGTGTGACGCCGCTCCGTTTGGGTGAGTGAATTGTTGTACATGAAAACGATTGCTGGCTGTAGAGAGCTTAATCTTAATTTTAACTTTTGGAGGTTAAAAAGGACTGTTTTATCTAAGTTCGTGATCCTAACTCTTCCTAATGTGGCATTAATTAGCAAGCGACGGAGCACTGTTGAGAAAGATACAACCTTTATGTTATTATCGGGTTGAAGGAAAGTCGGGAAACAAGAAATGCACCGTGCACAGTGCACCGAAGTTTTTTTTTTAAGTTTTCTACCGGTAATAGGTAGGTTTTTATGAAAGTTAGAGAAAATCCTCGCGGTGTTCTACACTTCGGAGGTCCTATCTCTCTCCAGCACTTCTTTTTTATCCTCAGCACTCGATCTACCCTTCTTCATCCCATCCATAGAACCTATTCTCTTTCTTCCTCTTCCCCGCTTCCCCTACATCCTTCCCTCTATCATTTCCTCTATCACAGTCGTGATTTTTTTCTTTAAATAACTTTCCCATTTTGGGTATTTGATTGCTCAGAGGGACACCCACCCCGCTCTCAACAGTGTTTTTAATTTGACATCATCATTGAAGGAATACCTTCGTCTGGTTCCTACCCTTTAACCTATATTTACCTATACCCTGCTAAGAGTGGCCCTACTCGGACACCGAAATATAACCTTCAATAAAGTTCGGCGCAATGAATTTGCCAGGAGAACTGAGTAAAATCAATTATTCAAAGGCGTCTCTGGCTTAGGAAAATAAATAGTCGGTAGAATTCTCGTCGTGGAGATAATACTGCCTTTAGACTCTAGCCTGAAGATATTACCCAGGTGTAGAGGTGCAGGTGTCTTTAGAGGTGTAGAGACTTGTGAAAATTTTTTGTTATCATACCTTTTGCAGAATCTGCTAGCCGCGTATAGTGAGCGATGGGCTGGCCGAATTAGACTTAAGTATGGTTGGGTGTATTCCGTACCTTATGCATTATATCCTCATTTTAATGTGGAGCTATTGATTTTGTACTTCGGCATTTTTTATTCTCCTTCCCCGGATTGCTGAAGTAAAATTACTCCACCAATATCCTAACTTTGATTTTTGTAATGACATGTGCGGTACATAAACAAGAGGTTGGTATGATAATTTACGTTGAGAAAATTGACGGTTAATGATTGTATTTCCGAACGATTGACCGTCTGTCATTTGAAAATATCAGTGGGTCGAACAAAGCGCAGCTCTGCATCGATAAGGTCCAAAAGGCTATTTTATTTATTGGTAGCCGTTTTTCTTTTGGATTCTTTCCGGTTAGTACCTACCCCTAACAGCTGGTTGTCACGCGATGTCAAAACATTGTTCCATACGGATGAACGGGAACACGGAAGTCCTTGCAAACATATGTATTCCCGGTATTAAAGGAGGTATAATCCTGCAAAAGACGTAACGGTATGCTAATCAGCGAATAGTAAAAACAATGTCATTTATGTAGTCTTGAAGAAAGCTGCGACTCTGGAAAGGAAAGGAATCTTAGGCCCGGATTCATAGTCCGGTCTCAAGTAATGACTTGAGACCGTCTTGATGGAGATCGCCTTATTGGTCAAGTCCATCTTATTTTCATTCTGGTTTCATAGTCACCGAATAAGACCGCCTTCATAAAGGCGAGCTTGATCAAGATCATCTTATTTGCAATAAGACGAGCTTAATGAAGCTTGTGCCTAAGCAAATGCTTGTTGGATCAACCAGTCACACGCACTGTTACATTTGTTTACTTGGAAACTGTCGCCACCGTGAAGCGGTAATTTCAAACGTAAACATGGCATCGACCTCACGTTAATGCCGTCATTATACGCCCGTCGAGAAGAAGATATTTCTAGATATCCTGCAACTCCACCGAGAAATTGAAGACAAAAAGGGAGAGTCCTTAAAACAAAAGGAGGAAACATGGCGGAAAATCGCAGATCTCTATAATAATTCACATCATATAACGCAGGAGGTAAGGTCATATCATCATAAGGAATAATTACATTTGGGATGTACTTTAGTGATACAGCAATACAGCGCAAATTATTTAAGTTTTATTTGTGATGGTATGACTTATTTGTTGCAGAGAACCATACCACAATTAAAAAAATGGTGGTCAAACATAAAACAAATACAAAGGAGTGCGATCACTAAAGAGAAGCAGTATCGGATGGCCGCGGGTGGAGGTCCACCGCCTAGTCCATCGGCAGTGGATCCAGATGTGGAGATAATTGCGCCAAGTTTAATGGTCAAAGCGCCTGTTCTATTTTCCTTGAAATCCATTGCTTGTCATCCCGAACACAGTATAAACAACTTTTCCCCGTAGTGAAAACAGTTTGATGATAGCAGTCAAAGAAGTCACATCACAGGGTCCCAAAGCGTTGCACAAGTTGGCACAAGTTAACACGAAATTTAATGCATAACTTGCAGGATAAAAAAAATATCTTTTGAATCGTCAACTCATTCTATAAATAAATCTTTCCGATCCTTTCTCAGTGCCAGTGTGTTTCAATCTAATTTCAGTCCTGTAATATCATACCTCCTATTTCAAAGGAAAAGTGGAAGTCGTTCATAAAATAATTGATATAATTGATGATTGCTACATATTATCTACCATGAGATCGTCAAACAACGATATTCCAGGGGGTAGATCGGCATAAAAGTAACAGATGCTTTTGCTCAAGACGAGGTGGATCTCGACTTGACGAAGGCGAGCTTATTCGCGGACTTATTTCAGCAACAAGGCAAGCTTCGGCGACCATGAAACCATTCTTGCTTGAGCATTTGCTTGTATCCAATGAGACGCGACTATGAAACCGCATAAGATCGTCTTGCAGAAGGACGATCTTCACCAAGCTCGACTTATTCGACAATGGCTTGAAACCGCCTTGTTTGACGACTATGAAACGTAAATCGTAATTAAGTTTGTGCTTGAGGCGATCTTGATCAAGCAAATGCTCAAGCTCGAACTATGAATACGGGCCTTAGACTCAGGAGACATATTTTCAATTCAGAGCTGAACTATGGTCTCATAAGCTGGGGTGGTGCTTACAAAAACTCATTTAAAAGAGTAGAAACTACATAGAAATCAATTATCAGAATCATGGCCAGAGAAGGCTACCTTTCACCATCTTTTCCTCTATTTGTCAAGCTGAGGATATTACCCGTGGGGCAAATGTATGTTTATAAGGTCTTACGGTCGTTTTACCTCCGTAGTGGGAATAGCGCAAAGGTATTGAAAAAATCTCATGCCTACGACCTACTGTCCAACCTGTTATATGTTTTGCCAAAGCCAAACTAAACATTGTACAAACGATGTTTTATCTATATGGGGCCCAAACTTTTTAATTGTTTGCCTCAAACAGTCAAATCTATAAAGCATGCAAAATCATTTCTGAAGCAGGTTAAACTTTGGCTGTTGACTGCAACAGATTTGTTGAATGATAATTTCCAGAAATTGTTGTAACAAACTTTTGGGAATCCCTGTGTATATAAATAAAACTAGTTATAATTTCAATTTTTTATCCCTCTAGTTTGTATCAATTCTTTGCCACTACAAATAAAAAAGACCAATCATATTAAATCTTTTCTTAAGCTGGTTAATCTCTGATTGTTGAATTTTTTTCTGTATTAACTTTTATACTGTCACTTCTGTAGTGGTCATTGTGCTATATGTATTGCATTTGTCCTGAAGGTGCCCACGACAACAGGCAATGCCTTAGGGGTCACCTAAAGTTCCTGTCAACTGTTTTTGCAAAGTGATTATGTAATCTTGGATCATGTTTAAAGGGGCAATAAAATTATTATTATTATGTTTCGTTACTTTGGTAACTTTCCCGTTCCGAGTCGTCGGAAAGCATCGCGTTTCATTGCCGTCATAATGGCCGAGAACTCGAGAGGGGCGGTGCAGAGTTCGTAGCCACTTCCGAAGCCCATCGGATCAGTGGCTACGATGCGTTCGGGTCGTGCGCTCGAAGCAGACGGAGCGACCCCAAGAGGACGGCCTTCTGCATGCGGGCTACAAGTGATTCCGCCTGTGCCACACAAGCAGGAATACACTTGATGCTCTGTATCAGCGAGCCCTTGATTCCACCGAGCACACCTATGACTAGGACTACTAGTTTTACAGAGTGTCCCGGGTACATCTGCCGAAGTTCGAACAGCAGGTCTTGATATTTCGTCCGTTTTTCCGCCTCTTTCGCGTCCAAGTTCGTATCGGCCGGAGCCGAAAACTCAATTACGAACATGTAACGCGTTAGGCGGTCGAGGAGAACGATGTCAGGCTCGTTCGCCTCCGACTGCCTGGTGGTGGGGAATGAGTAATTCCACCAGATTTTTATTTTGTCGTTCTCCACGACAGACTCAATATCTCCAGGGGCATAGGGCAGCACATGTACTTCGTCGATGCCGTAATGATGTCGGAGGTGGAAATACAACGCCCGCAGAGCTGCGTTGTGCCGAGTGAAATACGCTGACTGTGCGTAATAACTGCAGCCGGAGAGAAGGTGACTCAAAGTCTCCGGCTTTGCTCGGCACGCTCTGCATCTCGTGTCCGCCACCTCCGCCTTGAATATAATTCGGCGGTACACTCCCGTGTACCGCCGAATCGTGTCGACTGTATTTACATTTTAACTTCCGTCTTTCATCACTAGGCGGCACCACTTTCCAAAAAGTTATTTTTTGACGCAATTCTAGACAAAAGTTTTTGGCAATTGTTCTGATCGTAAAAATTTCAGTGAAACGCGACGCTGACTCCTAACTGCTTTCTCAAGTCCAAGGCGGTTGTGTTGGCAGCGTTGACAATCATGTGCCATCCTATTCCCTCAGCTCCTTAGGAGACCCCTTTCCCGCCACTACCACCAAGTTTCGCTACAACTATTTGTCATTATTGTCGACTTTGGATACAAACCTCTGGCCCAGTAGGACCTAAGGCTTCAGTGACTCCGAAGGGCTGAATAGGTCGAGAAAAGTGAAAACTTTTAAAAAGTTTCTAGTCTATGTATATGTTTCTCTATGCATTTTGATCCTTGGCCAATCCCTTCAGCACCTTTGCCTATTCCTCTACCGCCATTAACACCAAGGTTCGCCATCATTATAAGTCTATATCGCCCACAATCGGTGCAAACAACTGACCAAAAGAGCCTTGGGTCTCGGTTACTTTAAGGGCGGCATAGAGCGACAGGGATTCATCCATTGGCTGTTCAATCCTCTGATTGGTTGACTGTAGCCCTCCACCCTTTCCCATCTAATACTATTTACCTTACCTCCTGGTATCCCTTCCTATGTACTTTCCTCTTTCTTTGGTCCATGAACTTATTCTTGGGTCTTTCTCTGGGGACTTTTTCCACTATTTTCCTTCAATAATGTTCTTCATTAACCCTTTGTGTCTCTGGGTGTGGCCTGTCTATCTGGTTCTTCCTTTTTCTATGGTGTTCCAATAGGTTCCTTTCCTCTTCTACTCTTCTGTTCACTTCATCATTTCTTATTTTGCCCTTCCAACTTTGTCACTAAAATCGACAAATTCACATCTGTCCAACCTCTCCGAAAACGCGCAAATGATGCAATACGCAGTTACGCCCACTGGTGCCAAGATATACACCTAGGGGATAAATTTCGCTAAGAATAGTTTCATACGACTTCGCCTAGATTCGACCCTGGATTTCCAACTTGCCAGCCAGGTGTGATTACAAGGTACATCTACATACTACCCTGCGAGCTGCCGCATGGGCCTATGGCAGGGGGTTTTAGGACAACTCCCATGTAAAGGTGTAAAGGGTAAGGTTTTGGAAAGTGAGATGTTCGATGTGCCTCAGGGTGTGTTCAATCCATATGATTCTTCTTTTCTGTATGATGTTTCATATGGTCAATTCCTCTTCTACTCTTCTGTACACTTCATCATTTCTTATTTTGTCCGTTCATTTTATCTACAGCACCAGGTTTCGAAGTTTTCTAGGTTTTTCTGGTCAGCTTTTCCAATGGCCCATGCTTCCGATCCATAGAGTTTCGCGCTCCACACGAATGTTTTCGAATAGGTGACAGGGATACGTACACGTAAAACTTTTCCCAAGTTTGAAATTTTCTCCCACTTATCCGCCCTTAAAGTCACTGACACTCTGATTGCCAGAGGTTTGTGTCCAAGGTTGGCAATTTTGATTTACAGTTTTAGTGAAGTGAAGTGAGAAATTGGAAAGTTTTTTATGGCCATGCCTCCGTGTTTTTCTATACTTGTTAATCATGGACCCATCTCATACGCGTATTTCCCAGCCCCTTACGTGCGACTGTTGCCAATTTTCGCAACCACGATGCTTGGATATTACCGGCATTTCATAGATACCTCTGGCAAAGAAGCGGTCTGTGGTCTTACGGTGGGAGGTCACGTTATCTCTAACATTGGACTCTTTGTATTGGGGGTGCTTAGCGTTATAATTAGTCGGTTGCTGTCGCGCAAGCTCAATTAGTATAACATCATCCATGATTAAAGACACAAATCACTCGAACAACTGTGAAATCAAACACTTCAGCCGCCACTACTACTACTATACTGCTCTTAGAGCATTCGGAGATCAGCTTTTGGGTTTCCTTCCACGCGTTGTTTTTTGTGACGACAGTTTCTCCAGCCATCCTGCTGGCGTCTTCAGGTCGAAGTGGAGATGCATCTCATGGTCCGTCCTTATATACCTGTCGGGTCGATCGGAGCGACCTGGTTTCTCGCGCTTTTTTGTGTGAGAACCATGCATTTGATAGTTTGTTTCCATGCATTTGATAGTTTGTAGCCGTCTTCCCGGTTGCAATTATTCGGGTTTTTTTGTAATTTCAATGGCTTCCCGAATGATTCTGGGAAAATAGCGTCTTTCACTGCTGGCGATTGTTGGCTCATTAAAACTTACGCTATGGCCAGTAGGCCGGCCCTTATTTTTAAGAATTGAGAAAAGTTATGTTTTCCTAGTCTCAAAATGATCCAAATAAGGTTCATATACACGTGCTAAAATTTGGTTACTTTAAAATAACGGGAACCCGTGCCCCAAGGGCCCTGAGTACTGAGGACCTTCAATTGAGTTTTTTGGGGCTGAAAAGTCACTATCCTTATGAAAAACGTGAAAGTAAAGCCCTTTAGGGCCGAATTTCTGTTTGTTTTGACCTATCTCTAAGCGTTTACGAGATATGGTCCGTCGTAATGCGATCCACCCTCCAGAGCGCTACCCCGCACCGCGGCGCCGCTGAGGTACCACTTGCTAGATTTCCCCTCCACCCCCTCGGCAAAGTCTTTTCTCCTGCTGGCAAGTTCTAGCCTCTGAAGAAATGTGCTTGTTAGGAAGGATTTAATTGACATGACAACATTTCCAATCAAAAGTGAACAATTTATGTTCACTCTGTCCATGAATTTAAGTACATATTAACCAAAATAAAATACATTTTCAGTGTATTTCTAATCTTCCACTGACAGACCGTATTTGGCAGTTAAAGTGTCTTTGCGCACGTTAGGGGTTGTGCTACGATGAAAATTTACACTTTGTAATAAATTTTGAAAGCTCTCTTCCTTCTTCGTAACTGACTTAATCACCTCGATAACTTTTGGGCTAATAATGTCTAGTCTTCCTCTCTTTTTGGTGATAGGGGATCCAGAAGTTGAAGGCTCCATATCTTCCTCCTCAGAGAATGCACTATCTACTAAGTTGGAGTCTACCATGGTACCTGAAAATATCAGATATTTTACCGTTACATTGATTTTCACCTGCAGTGGGCTGCTTGACTCTCCTTTCCGAAATCAACCACAGTACCTCTCACTCTGAAGGAGATGCATTTAAAAGTGTTTAATAATTGGAAGAATTACCTGAGATTTGACGCGATTCCAAATCCTTCACTCTTCTTTCACGCAAATTTTCTTCCCTCTGCAGCTTCTTTAATAATTTATGAGCAACCTTTTCTTCCTTCTTGATCATATTGAAATCTATTCCACCAATAACTGCATTTCGTGCTCCTCTTTGATCGCGTAAGAATTTGACTTCTTCAGCCCAAGCACATTTATCCGAGAGATTAACTGCACTTTCCTCCTCGTGCGTCAAAAACTCAATGGCACCGCTCCTTGCAATGTCGAACAAATCATCAAGTTTTGATACGAAAGATTTTCTTCTCTTCATCTCCACGGTAGTTCCCGCTCTCTCTTTATGCCGTCCCACGTTCCTCCATTCTTTGTGTAATTTTTCTAACTTTTCAATCGCCTTAATTTCCGTAATAACAGGAATTCTCGTTTTGTTCCATAAATGAAACACATTTCTTACGGTTTTTCTCGCACTAAGTCTAATGCATTTCGAACCCCTTAGGTGATAGAAAAAACACACAGTACTTCTCTCACTGTAGGTAACTTTGAGCTAAGTATTTCTTCACTTTCTTTTCCAACCAGTTCAATTTCTGAATATAGTCGTAATTTCATGCCTTTCCTTGTTGGCCTATTCTTAAACTGAACGTCACGTGTATCCATGATAAACTAGTTATTTCATTACTTTTCTCCTTCAATCCTCAAAAACTTAGTACTTCCTATCCTTTGCACACTATGCACAAGAACTAACTCTCTCTCCAGATCGATCTACATCAGTGAACTGACTGCCTCGTTTCTTCTTTATTGAATATTTCTATCTACTGGGGGAGCCCTGGAAGCCCCGCTCATTTACTTCATTCCTTTGTAATTCACATACACAATTGTATCACATACTTATAATATTTTATACATAAAGATCACTTTGAAACAAAGCATGCTGAAACGGTGCGCGGCCGTATGGCGGCAAAAAAGTAAGGTTAAAGGGGTCGGTACCCAGCACGTAGGACGGCGTTGAAGGGTGAAAAGTGACATTGTAGGCTTTAACAATATTAATCATGTCACAAGAGGAACAACCTGTTCAAGTCTGTGCCACTTGAATGTATATCTTGCCAGCAGGAGAAAAGACTTTGCCGAGGGCGGGGAGGGGGTGGAGGGGAAGTCTCTAGCAAGTGGTGCGGGCCGTACCTCAGCGGCGCCGCGGTGCGGGGTAGCGCTCTGGAGGGTGGATCGCATTACGACGGACCATATCTCGTAAACGCTTAGAGATAGGTCAAAACAAACAGAAATTCGGCCCTAAGGGGCTTTACTTTCACGTTTTTCATAAGGATAGTGACTTTTCAGCCCCAAAAAACTCAATTGAAGGTCCTCAGTACTCAGGGCCCTTGGGGCACGGGTTCCCGTTATTTTAAAGTAACCAAATTTTAGCACGTGTATATGAACCTTATTTGGATCATTTTGAGACTAGGAAAACATAACTTTTCTCAATTCTGAAAAATAAGGGCCGGCCTAATGGTCAGGCTCCGACCATACGTGTTCGGCGACGGCGGAGGGTCGGAACTGCTTCTTTTCCGTGGCCCGTTCATGTTCCCTTATTCTGCATTTGATGGATCATCCTGTCTGGCCAACATAAGACTTTCCACAGGTGATTTGAAGTTAATACACCGAGCTCTGTGAGCAGTTTTGGCTCAATGCGTCTCATCAGGGTCGCTTCAGTCGCGCGGCACCATCCACTCCGCAGGAAAGGGTTCGATTTACTTTCTTACGAGTCACTTTTCATCCCCACACGGCTGCAGTCGTTGCATAGGAACCCCACCTTTAGTGACTCAGAAGGTCGGAATGGCCGGAGAAAAGCGACAACTTGGCAAAATGTTAATGTGCATGTATCTGCGTTTGTCTATGCATGTTGATCGTGGACCAAAAGCGGACTGTCGTTGTTCCGTTTGATGTCACGCGGACAGACGGACGAATGGGTCGCGTCGGTGGCGGAGTTGAGCTTTTGTGAGTGGGCGGAGGGGGCGCTGTGCTCCTTTGAACGCGGGGGAGGGGAGGGGGAAAGGCGACTTCTCCCCCAAAGGGGTGGGGCTCGCCCCCGAAAGGGGCTTTTGTAATTCGGTTGAACTCACCTGGGCCGCCTTCTCCTGGCGGAACGGCACAACCCACGCCCTCTCGTGGGCTAACGCCCTACTACTACATCACTCCCTCTGCACAACCCCTCCTAACCCTCCCACCCATTCTCTCCATCACGTTTCCTGCCCTTCTTCCCTCGGGTTCCCTGTCCTGCAAATGACTTTCCACTCTCTTCCCTCCCCCAGCCTTGTTCTGCTCCTCGGTTCACGCAAGCTCAAGTCGTCGGGAAAACTAGCTCTTTTTCGAGGGGTACGCAACTTCAAAAACAAATGTACGCCGCATTTCCATTTCAGCCATTTCTATCCATTTCTAATCATTTCTGTCCATTTACAACAATTTCTATCCATTTCTGTCAATTTCTACCAATTTCTGTCAATTTCTATCCATTTCTAACCATTTATATCCATTCCTATCAATTTCTAACCATTTCTATCAATTTCTATCCATTTCTGTCCATTTCTATCCATTTCTAACCATTTCTGTCCATTTCTAACCATTTATGTCCATTTATTTCCATTTCTGTCCATTTCTAACCATTTCTGTCCATTCCAGTCCATTTCTATCTATTTCTATCCATTTCTAACCGTTTATAACCATTTCTATCCATTTCTGTCCATTTCTAACCATTTTGTCCATTTCTATCCATTTCTAACCATTTATATCCATTCCTATCAATTTCTAACCATTTCTATCAATTTCTATCCATTTCTGTCCATTTCTATCCATTTCTAACCATTTCTGTCCATTTACAACAATTTCTATCCATTTCTGTCAATTTCTACCAATTTCTGTCAATTTCTGTCCATTTCTATCCATTTCTGTCCATTTCTAACCATTTCTGTCCATTTCTAACCATTTATGTCCATTTATTTCCATTTCTGTCCATTTCTAACCATTTCTGTCCATTCCAGTCCATTTCTATCCATTTCTAACCGTTTATAACCATTTCTATCCATTTCTGTCCATTTCTAACCATTTTGTCCATTTCTATCCATGTCTATCCATTTCTGTCCATTCCTATCAATTTATAACCATTTCTATCAATTTCTATCCATTTCTATCCATTTCTGTCAATTTCTATCTATTTCTATCCATTTCTATCCATTTCTGTCCATTTCAGTCCATTTCCATCAATTTCTGTCCATTTCTATCCATTTCTATCTATTTCTATCTATTTCTATCTATTTCTATCCATTTCTGTCCATTTCTGTCAATTTCTATCTATTTGTATCCGTTTCTGTCCATTTCAGTCCATTTCTATCCATTTCTAACCATTTATATCCATTTCTGTCAATTTCTATCCATTTCTATCAATTTCTATCCATTTCTGTCCATTTCTATCCATTTCTAACCATTTCTGTCCATTTCTAACCATTTATGTCCATTTATTTCCATTTCTGTCCATTTCTAACCATTTCTGTCCATTCCAGTCCATTTCTATCCATTTCTAACCGTTTATAACCATTTCTATCCATTTCTGTCCATTTCTAACCATTTTGTCCATTTCTATCCATTTCTAACCATTTATATCCATTCCTATCAATTTCTAACCATTTCTATCAATTTCTATCCATTTCTGTCCATTTCTATCCATTTCTAACCATTTCTGTCCATTTACAACAATTTCTATCCATTTCTGTCAATTTCTACCAATTTCTGTCAATTTCTGTCCATTTCTATCCATTTCTGTCCATTTCTAACCATTTCTGTCCATTTCTAACCATTTATGTCCATTTATTTCCATTTCTGTCCATTTCTAACCATTTCTGTCCATTCCAGTCCATTTCTATCCATTTCTAACCGTTTATAACCATTTCTATCCATTTCTGTCCATTTCTAACCATTTTGTCCATTTCTATCCATGTCTATCCATTTCTGTCCATTCCTATCAATTTATAACCATTTCTATCAATTTCTATCCATTTCTATCCATTTCTGTCAATTTCTATCTATTTCTATCCATTTCAGTCCATTTCCATCAATTTCTGTCCATTTCTATCCATTTCTATCTATTTCTATCTATTTCTATCTATTTCTATCCATTTCTGTCCATTTCTGTCAATTTCTATCTATTTGTATCCATTTCTGTCCATTTCAGTCCATTTCTATCCATTTCTAACCATTTATATCCATTTCTGTCAATTTCTATCCATTTCTATCAATTTCTATCCATTTCTGTCCATTTCTATCCATTTCTAACCATTTCTGTCCATTTCTAACCATTTATGTCCATTTATTTCCATTTCTGTCCATTTCTAACCATTTCTGTCCATTCCAGTCCATTTCTATCCATTTCTATCCATTTCTAACCGTTTATAACCATTTCTATCCATTTCTGTCCATTTCTAACCATTTTGTCCATTTCTATCCATTTCTAACCATTTATATCCATTCCTATCAATTTCTAACCATTTCTATCAATTTCTATCCATTTCTGTCCATTTCTATCCATTTCTAACCATTTCTGTCCATTTACAACAATTTCTATCCATTTCTGTCAATTTCTACCAATTTCTGTCAATTTCTGTCCATTTCTATCCATTTCTGTCCATTTCTAACCATTTCTGTCCATTTCTAACCATTTATGTCCATTTATTTCCATTTCTGTCCATTTCTAACCATTTCTGTCCATTCCAGTCCATTTCTATCCATTTCTAACCGTTTATAACCATTTCTATCCATTTCTGTCCATTTCTAACCATTTTGTCCATTTCTATCCATGTCTATCCATTTCTGTCCATTCCTATCAATTTATAACCATTTCTATCAATTTCTATCCATTTCTATCCATTTCTGTCAATTTCTATCTATTTCTATCCATTTCTGTCCATTTCAGTCCATTTCCATCAATTTCTGTCCATTTCTATCCATTTCTATCTATTTCTATCTATTTCTATCTATTTCTATCCATTTCTGTCCATTTCTGTCAATTTCTATCTATTTGTATCCATTTCTGTCCATTTCAGTCCATTTCTATCCATTTCTAACCATTTATATCCATTTCTGTCAATTTCTATCCATTTCTGTCCATTTCTAACCATGTCTGTCCATTTCTAACCATGTCTGTCCATTTCTAACCATGTCTAATCATTTCTATCCATTTACAACAATTTCTATCCATTTCTGTCAATTTCTATCCATTTCTGTCCATTTCTATCAATTTCTATCCATTTCTATCCATTTCGGTTTATTTCTATCCATATCTATCCATTTTTGTCCATGTCTATCCATTTCTATCCATTTCTATCTATTTATATCCATTTCTGACGATTTCTCATCCATTTCTCAACAAGCGTACACCATTTCTCAGAGTTGCATACCCTTCGCTCTTTTTCTATTTCTGCTTTATGAAATCGATGTCATTCGAAAGGGATATCAGTATTTGATGAATAATGCTCACAAACCAGCCTCCTTTAATTTTCACACAATCTGTAATAATAATGAAAGAACTCGTAATGGATTTCCAATCATTGCATTTATATATGATGTTGTACGAAGTCACTCCCAAGGGTACAAGTACATCAAGGGTACAAATTCGCCATGAAAAAATCATTTGACTTGGCCGGGATTCGAACCCGAATCTTCCTATCTCTCCATCCGTCAATTTCGTCGTTACATTAACGGCAATGTTGGTTTCATCCACGGCGAAAGTGGCTTTGTAAGCGCGACTATAGTCTCATGTGCCAAAATGTAGACTATGGGCGTGAACATCTAGTTAGCTTTGACCCCCCTCGAAATTCGTTTTAATGGAAGATGGCTCGGTGTTGTAGTTGGTATATCCGGGTTCGATTAGCGGTCAAGTCAAATGATATTTTCATGGCATATTTCATTCCCTCGTGAACTCGTATTGAGATTCAAATATACATAATTATTATTTTATTAGTTGTACAGGATGCGGCATTATAACTTTCTTTTTCCAAAACGTAATAAAACACATTTTATGAATGAGAAATTTTTTATTTTTTTAATGATTTTGTAGGTAAATATCTAAAGTTTTGCGTTACACAGTTTTGAATATCACAGGTAGGTGTCGCCCCCTATTGTCCATACACTGAATAAGCCGATTTATGGCGTTTGTCATGACCCTTACCAGCATGGCAGCGGGTATGTTGGCATTTCTGCCCGGATGTTGGCCTTCAGGTTTTGTGGGGTCCTTGGACGGTTGACATAAACACGGGATTTAAAAAAAATCCACAAATGGGGTTTTTTGGGGGAGTTGACACAAAAGGGGAAGAAATTGCCAACATACCCGCTGCTGTGCTGGTAAGGGTCATGACAAACGCCAGAAATCGGCTTATTCAGTGTATGGACAATAGGGTGGGCGACACCTACCTGATATGATTTTCAAAGCTGTCTAACGCAAAAATTTAGATGTATACCTGCAATATCATTTTAAAAATAAAAAAAAAATTCTCATTCATAAAATGTGTTTTATTACGTTTTGAAAAAAGGAAGTTTTAATGCCGCACCCTGTATTATTCTGGCGTCAATTGTTTGGCGACCTTGGTTACACCTGGGATCAAAAGCGGAGACTACTTTATTCCCTCGTGTGGAGCTCTGTTTGCAACCAATGGACTCCAATGAAACAGGCAGTACGCTACTACAAAACATTTGCGTTTGGGCGTGTATGTTGCGGTCATTTTGAATGTAGACTAAAATTGCAGCGCAGTGAATCTCGCGACTCCAATGTGCTAGCGTTTTGGTTTAGGGGACGGGCGGAATACTTCCTCTAGATCTGTCTAATTGTTTTTACATACATACATACCCTTCACGCCGTTCCCTTTCGGGGTAGGCACAGTCAAAATGTTTCACTCATTAATTCATAATACACCTAACGCTGCATCAATAATTTCCTCCATACTGACCTATCCTTGCAAACCTCTTTTGCCTCATTTAACCCCATGCAGTGTTCCATGCACGCCCTCCTGTTTTAAAAACTCCTAATATTCCTCCTCCTAAGTATTTCCTCAACCACAACTTTCTCGGCCTACCTCTACCTCTCGCACCATTCATTGTACTCTCATATATCTGTTTCGTTATTTGACCCTCATCCATTCTCTCAACATGGCTAAACCAACGAAGATCACTCCTTTCATACACGTCCATTACTGGAGCATTTAACCCACATTTATTCATGACCCACTCATTCCTGGCCCTATCCATCCTACTTTTGCCGCAAATACTTCTCAGATAACTCATACCCACGGCGTTTAGTCTACTATTAGGTCTATCCTGACATACCCATGTTTCACTACCATATAGCAAATTGGGAAGAAGTACACTTTTGTACACGACAATTTTCGCTTCCTTAGACAAGCACTCATTCCTTGATACGCTCCACATGCTACCTACCACTTTCCTTCCAGCATTCGCACGTCTCTTTATCTCCTCATGTATTCTTCCATCTTTCGAAAACATCTTACCTAAGTACACAAAATCATCCACCTGTTCAATTACTTCACCATTCGCCCTCATCACACAGTTATTCTCCCGATTCTCCTTATCAAAAACTACTACTTTAGTCTTGCACGCATTTACCTTCAATTCCATTCTCTCCGTTGATTCACAAAACTTATCTAGGAGCTTCTGTAATCCCTGTTGACTGTCTGAGATCAAAACAGCAGCATCCGCATATAGAAGAAGTTGTATTTATTATACATATGTCTAATCTATCGGGTAAGGTGTCTGAATGGAAAAGGGTAAAAATTGCTCTCGGGATTTATAGTAGTAGACTCCCATCCCTTCACAATGTGTCATTCTTCATCTCAGCATATCACGCTATGATGTGGACTATTTAGTGATGGGCGTTCAACATATTTTGCGAGAACCGAACTGTTGTGGTAGAGACGATTTCAGGCATTAGATTAAGGTAATATACTGCAGAACTGAAAGATTTTAAATGTCATTTCTTACGCGCACAACAAGGGATCATAATAATTACGATATATCATTTCTGTGGAAATTGACTCTCACTAGGTAGAGTAGATTTTTTTATTTGAGCTTCATATCCTGCTGTCATTACTAACCACTCGCCCCACATGAAATTCCGGCATGATTTAGTACCTTATTGTACTATTCTTCACTCGTTTTAATGATACTAGACAGTAGTTGAATCTTAACTATTGTATGTTGCATGTTCGTCTGCGTAGAACTTCCCTAGTTTCCAGTCTGACCGCGCACTGTCATCCTCCCTGCTTTTGGCCTGCGCCTAGCGGCCGGGGAAACATTCGAGGTTCTCATTTGAACCGAGATGAGTGCTGCATGCCTGGTGTGGAATCACCCCGTGCCACACACTGCGGTTGGCTTGCACGATATTTCATAGATGTACAGTTAGCTTGTTATATATATGCTATACTTGAACAAGCATTTCTAACTCTGATGTTGACATAAATCCATCGTAACCGGACAGTAATATTGAGACACGGTGGAACGTTATCGAAAACAATATTCTTTATCTGGTCTCTCTCTCATTCGTACCCAAGCCTCTGCGGTGACGGCCACCGTTACTCATTTG
The DNA here is from genome assembly GCA_963169105.1 of Ceriagrion tenellum. Classification (NCBI taxonomy): domain Eukaryota; kingdom Metazoa; phylum Arthropoda; class Insecta; order Odonata; family Coenagrionidae; genus Ceriagrion; species Ceriagrion tenellum. The sequence goes on along the minus strand of OY720642.1, from coordinate 84,190,617 downwards.
TTTACCGACTCAGTCGGTAATGTATTATGATTGTTAATAGTACAAATTTTCGCACGAGCGCTAGTAGTTCGTTCGGCTTCGCCAAAATTTCATCCGGAAAACTTTAACTAGCCCTAGTTAATGTCATAAACGAGGGGTGCTTCGCCAGATTTTGATCACGATCCATTAAAGCAGAACGCATCTACCTGCTCAGAAATTGATGGTATTTATTTATACATAGTTTCATTTAATGTCCTCTGGGGTTCCACGGAAAGCTCCCCTGCGTAATCGAAATAAGAAAAGGGGTGCAGAGGAGGTGATCAAGTTTAAATTATGCACCCACCGCGAAAACCCAACACGGAAACGACCCTTTCCCCAGAACCGAGAGGTTCCAGCGTGCAAAACCGCTGGGCCGCCCTCTTCCTCCGCCCTATCGCTTTCATTTTGGACAAGAGGAACGAAATTAAAAGGCGAGGGGTTTTGCAGAGTGCTTCCGAAGTACGTGGAATAATAATTCTGGCGACAGGAGAATAAAAAAAGGACCGCGTACGGGGGCAGAAAGATGTGTGGAAGAGAGAGAGAGAGAGGGAGGGAGAGAGAGAAATACGAATGAGAGGCTTTAGGGGAGAAGAAAGAAAGGAAGAATAAAAGGCAGGAACGATCGGCGGATGTGACTCAGCATATGAAAGTCATTATGAGGACAAACCAAAGAAGGGAGGTGAGAGGAAACGCAGTGGGAGCTGAGGAAGATAAAAGAGGCTCGTGAATTTTCGTGGTTTGGTTCAATTTGCGAAGTATTACTTATTGATGCCAGCGATTAATGAAGTTTGAGCGAGATAATTCCCTTTGTCATAATGGAGACCATATTCGAATTGTACGCTTTAATTTTTTTGCAGCTGTACGAAGTATGAAGTAAATACAGCACCTAATATTAATGGGGAAATAATATAGTTTCATATGACTGAATTTCCAAGTAATTAAATAGAAAGGTCTACATATGTCTTAAATTTTACTAATTTTTTTCACGCGGTAAGTTTAAAACTCTTCTATGACGGAAGGTTTTTTTTTGCTATTCTGAAATAATATCGCCATGAAAAGATTATTTATTTTAGAAAATTTTCAAAAAATCATACAAACTACGTAATGTTCATTCTTTGACGAGATCTAGGTGTTATAAATCATACATTAAGTGCACACAGTGTCTTATAACTCACAAATTTAATACACATAGTATCTCACAACTTTTAGAGGGATTAAGGTTAAGGAGGGATTAAGGGAGCCCCTAAAGACTCGGAGGCTACACTCTAGGCTTAGGTTGGTTGAGAAATTCAGAACTGATATTTTTCAGAGCGACACAGAGAATATTATCATTACTCCTCACTACATCTATAGGTCTGACACATGCGATAAAATAAGAGAGATACACTACCGAACAGATAGTCGAAAGAACTCGTTCTTTCCGCTCACAATAAGCGACCACTATATATACTGAGCTCCACTAAATACACTCCCGTAATACATGTCAACATTTCATCTCCCAAAAACCTACATCTGTACACAGCTGGTGGCCTAACACCCCTGCCTCACGCCCATGAGGCGGCTCGCTGGGTATTAAGTAGATGTAGATAAATCTTCATTATTTTTCTAAATAATGTCTCTCTGAAGTGCATACAAGTACCGTTTTCCATGCAAAAGGGTTGGTATTTTTCGTCAAAAACATCGGAAAGTAGTTCGGTCGGGGGCTGATATTTTGACATCTTCGGAAGGGTGAGATATTTTTCTTTAAAATAAGACCAAATTCATTGATTCCTTGGTGGAAGGATATTTCGCTCAAACTACCTTAAGCCACACGTATGATACTCTCGCCAAAGTGTCTGGCCGAAGGGTGGGGCTGGGGTTGCGGAAATTTCAAAATTCTGCGATTATGCGGAGGAAGGTGGTTTAGTGTGGATAGTGTGTGTGTGGTTTGGTCGGAATACTTTTTTCATTGCTGCCATTTTTCTTGCGGATTCTATCAATTCATGGGTTTAGATTCCTCACACCAAACTACTATTCAAGCTACCATCATGAGTGTTGGCGAGAAATTTGTGAATTGACTTTAAAACCGATTGGATATTAGAGGTCGCAATGGAGGGCATCTTGTCACAAAGTCACCAGGTTAGTGAGGCATCAAGCGTATCACAAGGAAGCATGATACTTCCTTTGTTCTTCTTCAGGTATCAAAATAATACTAACTCAGGACTGAACTAGTTAAACTTACTTATACATGTGCAAAATTCTCTGTTAGCCTCCTGCATGCCTCTGCAAGGGTGTGTGGAAGCGGGTGAGTTATCACTTACGTACAAAACACTATAGTCTTTTAAAGTAAATGAAATTACGAATATTAATGTCTTGGCATTACTAGGTAATACTTGTCAAAAGGGCGAAATATCACAGATGCGGCCTACACTATTAGTGTGCTTATCAATGTTACGTAAACTGTTTGCAATAAGGTTTTTTGCCACCAAACACGTTCTTGGAGATGATAATAATAATAATAATAATAATAATAATAATAAATTTATTTACAAATAGTTTACACGCTGTAATTTCCCTTTGGATGGGTCACAACAAATTTACAACAACAAGGAATATTTGTACTTATTTTTTGGTCATAAATCATTCATAAATATAATAATCCTTCCTTTTCAGGAATTGCAGAGTGGTAGTACAATAGATAACCCCTAAGGAATAACCTGTGTTGGGGCTACTGACAAATAAACCATGCAAAAAAGCGATAGCAAAAAACAAAATGGTTTACAATTTTCGATAAAACGTTTACAATACAGTGAAGAAACTAGGGATGAGTCGATTCCACTTTTGTACGATTCCGATTTCGATCCTTTCAAATCGATTCCCGATTCCGATTCCATCTATTCTTATTCCTAATAATAGGTGGCATATTGATATTCCAGTAGCTTACGGCTATTATTTAAATTCAAGTGTTGGCTGAAATAAAATAACAAAGACAACTAAGTCTCTACAAAGTATGTTTATTAACAAATAGCAAATATATCCTCAGCTTATTGAGATAGATAAGAAGTACAAATTGATAGCCTACACCCAAAATTACTGAGACAAATATGATATGATGAATGAAATTTGATTTGAATATTTATCTATCTGGAATCGATGTAATTGGAATCGAGTTTAGGCGATCGATTCTCGATACAGATTCTAATCCTGAGAGTCGGTGGAATCGAGAATCGACATTTGGATTCGACTCATCCTTAGTATATATGTATGTATGTAATGTCACCGCAGTAATTTTTTCGGGATCAAGAATGACCTTTCGTTTTGAAGGAGTTTTAAACATACCGCGCGAAAAAATGAGTCAAGTTAAAGACTTAGATATTCTTATTTAATTACATAGAATTACTGTCATGTTACTGTATTACATTGCTCAATTTAATTGAACAATATTTAATTCGGATGACCCTCAGCTGATGAAATTGGAACGTATATTCCGATTGTGGTCTTCTTTTGTCTAGCGAACTATCTCGCTCAAGCTACCTTAAAAAGAGATGGAAATATGGAACTGCAGCTATTAATCCATGAGATTTTTAACGATTGAGTTTGATTTTTTGCGTTAAAAAATGACGAGGTTGCGATTTCAAGTGAGCTCTACGCGCAATCATGTGAAAAAGAATTGCTGGAAAATGAATTGCATGTGAGTTGTATTGAATGCTCCCTTGTAATTACTGTCGCGTGAAACATTTCCTGGTATAACGTGGCCTTAGAGCAAAATCTGATCGTGAACCTTTTCCTCCAAGAGATGAGAGTCCACACATCTCCAATCGATCAACAAAATATAAAATCATTTTTCCCCTTTGCTCACTTTCTTTACTCTCTGGGTTTCCTTCCACGGAGAAGCCTTTCCACCGGACGAGCATTAATAAGAATTTGCGAGCTCTCCTGTTACCGGTATGGAAAAAAATGAGTTGTACAAATAAGAACGGAAACCCCTCTTTTTTATAGCTCAATCGATGGTATGGTTTATTAAAGATGATAGGACAAGCCGAGTGACGAATAACGCGGTAATAAATCTCTTTTTCGCTTCTCCTATTCGTCTGACCCTTGTCTCCCACCCCGCCCTTCCAGCCATCTTCCCCTCATATTCTTTCATCATCCTCCCGACTCCTCCCTACCCCTTCCCCCGGGCCTCCCGCAGACCCCTTCAACACACCTCTCTGGGTAAGTAGGTCACATCCACATCTACGGAAGCCTTCCCCGCCGGCCTAACCCCTCTGCTCCCGCTGACTTGGGAGCGGTGAGCCAGCCCCTGCTCCGCTGTTCCCCGAGTTCACGGCTGGGGACGGTAGTTTTCGTATAGGACGTTCCGCATTTATTTGTCTGTCAAATTGGGTCATGGAGATATCGCTGTTGCCAAATTATTTCTCCGCCCACATCTAAGCCATGTGTTGAAACAATAACAACATGGCGGTATTTTTTTTTAAATATCTTACTTCTGGGAATTATATTTGCATTTGTTATTATTTCTAGGAGTAAACTTTGTAGAATGCAAAGCGTTTTGCTAACTTTCCTGCTGCTATTGGCAACGTCGCACCTTGAGAATTCTGTTGCCCAATTTATTCTAGGCTCACATCTATGTCATGCATCCAACCACTAACAACACGGCGCTAATTTTTATGTATTTTACTTGAGGGCATCATATTTGCATTAATAATTACTTCTAGGGGTAAAATTTGTATAATGCAAAGCGTTTTGCTAACTTTCCTGCTCCTATTGGCAACGTTGCACCTTGAGAATTCTGTTTCCCAATTTATACTAGGCTCACATCTTTGTCATGCATCCAACCACTAACTACACGGCGCTAAGTTTTATGCATGTTACCTGAGGGCATATTATTTGCATTGATATTTATTTCTAGGGGTGAAATTTTTATATAATGCAAAGCATTTTGCTAACTTTCCTGCTGCATTGGCAACGTCACGCCTCGAGACCGCTGTGGCCAAACTTAAGCTCCGTATTATCCCTTTCTGTCCACGTTGGCACCCATTTTCAAATTAGTGCTTAATAAACTTGCTGAAGGTTATTATATATGCGTGTCGGAACTCTTCTGGATGTGCAGCTAGTGTACTGCTAACTACGATGTTAATTTTCCCGGCACCATTTGCGATGCTGCACCCCTGGTCCGTTGACGATTGACGTGGGAAACGAATTCCTGTGAGAAAACCTGCTGTCTGCCAGTTGTGGAACGCTAAATGGGTTGGTATGTGTCATTTGGATCACATCGTAGTGGTGTATTGTACGTGAACGATGTTTTATGTCACCGTCACGCTGCATTTTTTACTGTCAAAAATATTGCGTGGGAATATGGAGTCTTTGTACCCATCACTTCGGCTGTGTATATCTGTAATTTTGTCTCTTTTATCAGTTTAGGGATACGTATATCTAGATGAGCCCATTTATTCCACTCTCCGTCGGGCTATTCAGGCTCTTCGACCAGGAACTCAGTGGAAGTCTGCAGTCTAAGTAATTTACTTTGCATAAGTATATTTAATGTTCAAGTTACTTCAGTTTTTGTGGACTCGAAATCTTGATTCATAGACCATCTCCGTCTTCTCGCATGTTTTCCTGAAATTTTTAAATAGGTACCGCACGTGAAATTGCTGAATCGCCAAAACAACTTTGTGCATTCCACAACATGTTCATAAGTGTTCTGTAGCTTTCATCGCTATGGTAGCTATGGTGATTTTGTCTCATTGGCCATCAAACCGGTCGGCAACTTAAAAAATTAATTTTGTGGTAAAAAATGCAATTTTGTAAAATTTATTCATTCATCATGAATTTTCACTAAGTTAGGCTCGATAATATCAATTTCAAGGCTTGAAATTTCTGCCTGTAGCTCCTTTTCAACGAATATCATTTTTAAAGTCCTATTTATGTCCAGTGTAGTAGATTTGGTCTAAGTTAAAATACTGAGGTGTATTTGGAATCTCTTTTGCAAGCGTGCGTTCAGGGCATACATATGGGATATCGTCATTAAGGATCCATTACGCATGTGTTCACTTTCTTTCACTTTCCCAGTTCACTTTCTAGTGGGATGATCAAAATTGTCAAGGTATTCTGTTGGGCGATTTGAACTTCATCAGCTTAACTCAGATATATCGTGGGGAACACACATACAAAGCATACGCGACACAGCATTAAAGAAACTAGGTTTTGTTAAGCGTATAATAGGAAGGTCCTCGGATGAAAAAGTAAAAGAGAGATGCTAGTTCGCTCTGATTAGGCCACACCTCGAATACGCCTAGAGCATTTGGGACATTGGTCATAAAGATTTAACAAAAAAATTAAACTAAGTACAAAGAAAAGCAGCACCCTTCGTTAAAAACTGCTGCGAACGAACATATAGTGTCACACAACTGTTATAGGGATCAAGGTGGGAGCCCCTAGAGACTCGGAGGCTGCACGCTAGACTTAGGCTGCTTGATAAATTCAGAAATGATATTTTTCAGAGCGAAACAGAGAATATTATCAGGACGCCTCACTACATTTCTATGTTTAACAGATGTGATCAAATAAGAGAGATACTCTGCCGAACAGAGAGGTACAAAAACTCGTTCTTTCCGCGCACAATAAGCAACCACAATGGTAACTGAGCTCCTCCAAGCTTACTCTCATAGGGCATGTCACCATTTCACCTCCAAAACCTTTACTCTAGTCCAACTCAGCCAATCGGGGCGGTTGGCTGAGTTGGACTAGACCCTAACGGATTTTTTTTACGGACTTGAGCAGTATATAGAGCAGCCAACAAATCTCCTGAAAATTCGGACCTGATGATATCGACTGGAATGCTGGCGAAACGGTTGTCCACTAATATGCTGCGGCACAGGAATAACCCAAAAAATTATAAATTCACTGAGGTAGATTTTTGGTCTAAATTAACGATGAAATGTTTCTCGCGATGAAACGAGAACCATCTCTCCCATCGTGTAATATTTCAAAACTTTTAAGAGGGTTTAAGGTGGGAGCCCCTAGAGAATCGGAGGCTACATATTAGGCTTAGCATGCATCAGAAATTCAGAGCTGGTGTGTTTCAGAGCGACACAGAGAATATTACCATGACGTCTCACTACATCTTTAGATCTGACAGAATCGATGAAATAAGAGAGATACATTGTCGAACATTTAGGTGCGAAACCTCGTTCTTTCCGCGTACAGTGCGCGACCACAATAAAAACTGTGCTCCAGTAAATACACTGCAATAACACACGTCACCATTTCACCTCCCAAAACTTTATCCCTTATATCTTTACACGTGGTGGTGTCCTAACTCCCTCGTGGCGGCTCGCAGGGTAGTATGTACAGTCGGTTTCAAATGTATTGCAAAGGATCGAGCGGCGCCACTTACGCTTCTCAAGGAAATCGAGTTTCACTTATGGCGCTGTTATTCTTTGCTATGCAACACTATCTATTCAGCTGTTTATTTGCACGTATTTAAATTGTAACAGTTGAGCAATTGCTTGTTTTGTGCTAACTTGTTATTACATAATATGATCAGCTCGAATAACAATGACATGCTGCGACGTATTGATTAATTGAAATACCAAACTTTATTATTAAACACAAATCGTTCCTGGCATACAATATACCTACGGCAAATACTACGTATTGTATCATTTAGAGTAACAGTTGTGAAAAATAAATAATAATTATCCATGTTCAAATCGTAAATCCAAACCAAAACGAAAGTGTAATAACAAATTAGCACAATATAGGAAATTGGTCAACTATTACCATTCGAATACGTGCAAATAAACAGATGAATAGATAGCGTTGCGTAGCAAAGAATAACAGCGCCGTAAGTGAAACTCAATTTCCTTGAGAAGCGTAGGTGGCGCCGCTCGATTCTTTGCAATGCATTTGAATCCGACCGTACATGTAGATGTATTTTGGAATAACTTTCCTCGGTGCATGGGGGCGTACAATATCTCTCCTTGTCTAGCTTCAGTAACCTTGGCCCCGGATTGGGAAGGAGCCTTTTAAGGCTGCTGAGAGTCAAATGGGGTCCTTCAAATGTCCCGGTAGCTGTGCGTGGCAGGGATTAAACATGGGATGCCCTTCGGACTCATTGATTTCTCGCCTTTCAAGGGAGGATGGGTGGGATGCTGCGGGTCGAGAGGAGTTCGGACTTGAAAAAAAAATTGCCCCCTCCTCGCGGGAGCCTTTCAAAGGACGAAGGGTCGGGATGAACCGGGATAAGGATTACGGGGGTCTTCCGTACCAAATTGTCCCGTCTTTTGTCAGGTTTTGCCGTGCTTCATCCTGGAGGTCAAGGCGATGCTGATCGTCGGAAATGCTTTCATGTGCACCACACGGTGAAGTTACTGTGATGTTTCAGGGCAAACTTCAGTCACTGATCGTTCAATCCTGAGATTAGTTAACTGCAGCCCTCCACCCTTCCCCATGCAATGCTAGTTCCTTTAACTCCTGGTATCTCTTTCTGTGTACTTTCCTTTTTATTTGGTGCGTGAACATATTCCTGGGTCTTCATGTGGGGATTTTTCCCTCTATTTTACCATCGACATGTCCTTCACAAACCCATTGTGCCACACAGTGTGTCCAATCCATCTTGTTCTTCTTCTATGTATGGTGTTACATATGGTTCTTTCCTATTCTACTCTTCTGTACACGTGATCATTTCTTCTTTTGTCAGTCCTCTTTATCTTCGGCACCCTCCTCCAGCACTAGGTTTCAAAGGGCAAACTTATTGTAATTTAAAAAAAAAACTTATTTCAGCCCTCATTGGTTTCTGGATTTTCGTTCCTGTTCTATGTCGCCTGTCGAAATGTTGAATGAAATTGAGAACCTAACATTAAGGAATACCCGAGAGATTTAAAATTTGCGTCGCGGAAAGAATGAACATCCCATCGGTAGGTCTGCGTACGGTGACAATTGGTTCGTAATTCACGAGAACAAAGATGGAATGAAAATATTTGGAGCTCTACAGCTTTAGTGTATCGATCATCATTGGTCGTTCAATCCTAACATTGGTTGACTGCAGCCCTCCACCCTTCCCAATCTAATGCTTGTTTCCTTACCTCCTGGTATCTCTTCCTATGTACTTTCCTCATTATTTGATCCACGAACTTACTCCCGAGTCTTCCCCTGAGGACTTTTCCCTCTATTTAACCTTCAATTATGTTCGTCACAAGCTGATTGTGTCTCAGGGTGTGATCAGTCCATCCTGTTCTTCTTTTATTTATGGTGTTCCGTATGGTTCTTTCCTCTTCTACTCTTCTGTACACTTCATCATTTCTTTTCCGTCCATTTTATCTTCAGCATCCTCCTCCAGCACCAGGTTACATAGGGCAAACTTCACATTAAAAAATTCCTCAATGGTTCAGCAATTGCGTTCCTGTTCTATGTCACCTGTCAAAATGTGAAATAAAATGGAGAATCTTACCATGAGGAAAACCCGAGAGATTTTCAATCCAAGCCCGAAAAGAATAAGAGTCTCATCGGTAGGTCTGCGTAAGATGAAAATGGGCGCGTGATTCACGCGAAAAATGATGCAGTGAAAATAGGTGGAGCTCTACAACTTTTGTATATCGATAATGAGAAATTAACGCTAAGAGGCCGTAGTATCATAGGAGGCCGCAATGCCATGGCCCGTTATCGGAGCTTAGCGAACCTGATCAGTCAAAATTTTATGAATAATATTTAAATCAATGGTTGAAAATGGCTTGGTGGTGTAATTGGCTAACATACCTGACTGACAATTGAAAGATTCGGGTTCGTATCCTGGTCAACTCAAAAGATTTCTTCATGACGAATTTCAACCCTCGGTTTATATGCATCCCCGCGAGTTACTTCGTACCATACCATTTTAAATGCAATGATTGGAAAGAATATTTTAAGTAGAAAAGGGACTTTCAGAGCTGTAAACTTTGGGTTAAAAATGTTATAATATTTAAGCCATGAGTTTTTGAGTTGCGTAATTACAAAAAATTCAATGTGGTCTCTATTTTGACTCAAGAAATAACTCGCCCAAACTACCCTAAGCTCATAACTATTTGGCCTCCAGTTGACGTAGTTTGCCTGTAATCACTACATCTCCCGGCCTTAAATGAGAGGCATATATCGCCGGGGGAACTTCTCGTTTGACGTCTGACGAACCCTTTTTTTCATTCCAGCGACGCACCCCATCGCAGTGAAGGGGAACAAACAATGGAAAGAAGGAAAAAAAAACAAAAAAAGACGGCGAAATGAGGAATCGTTTCGAGCGCTGCGAATATACGCGGTACCGGAGGGGAACTAGGGTATCCACGTGTTCTGCGAGGGGCGAGGGTATAGAAATGAGAGGAATAGGGGAAACTTTTTAAGGGATCGGTGGATGGTTCATTATAGCCAACTTATCAGGTTAGTTCTTCGCAGAATCGGCGATTCAGTCTTGCCACCGTTTCAGTGTCTAGCATCCGGGAATTTGTCTGTCATCTGAGCCATCTTTTCGATTCGGTTCATGAGGCAGATTGTATAAAAACCCTTCTGGTTCTGGCACTTGCCGAAGCCAAGGAGAGATCTTCGCCTTTATCTCTATTCCTTACCCCGTACAACAGCGCCACTTCTGACCGATATAGTAATGTGGGGACAGTCATTATTTCGTGAAAGTTCTTTCGAAATTCCTTTTACAGTTTATACTAGTGTGTTCCTCATACAATCCCAAATGTTATTTGGTACTTGGTAGTTTAACTTATTATGTCTTTATTCTCCTCATAACTGATATCGCATCCGAAATATGTAATGTGATAACTATTCTGAATCCTAGTATGTGGATGAGAGAAGCTGAATGTACAAGTCACCCTGAAAGGAGAGAAATTAGAGCAAGTGGATTCCTTCAACTATCTCGAAAGGCCCATCACGAGGGACGGAAGAAGTTAAACTGACATCGAATGGAGAAGAGCCCAAGCTAAGTAGGTGTTCATGGGAAAATGCAACTGCTGAAGATAGGAATACAAAATAGGAAGCAGTATGTGAAAACATTCATGTGGAGCGTAGCACGCTATGGATCGGATGTATGGACCATTGCAGAAGCTGACCAGAACTGACTGGAAGCCTTCAAAACCTGGTGCTGGAGGAGGATACACAAGATGAAATGGACGGACCAAATAGAAGTGATGATCTGTACAGAAGAGTAGAAGAGGAAAGGAACAAATGGATCACGATGGAGAAAAGAAGAGCAAGATGGATTGGTCACACCCTGAGACACAATGGGTTTTTGAACTTAATGGAAGGTAAAATACAGGCATAAGTCCCGATAGGAAGACGTAGGAATATGCTCATGAACCCAATTAAGGCGACGCATCACACCCGCTCGACAGGTCGGATTTGTGATGATTTCCGACCCCAGATTTTATGTTAAAGTCTTACATCATCAACTTGAAATTTTTATAGTATAAAGAATAGACCTTTGCCAAGGGAGGCTCGCATCTGAAACATGAAAATTTTATCCCGGGGCATAATTAAACCATCGGGAAATAGGAAGACGCAGGAATATGCTCATGAACCGTATTAAGGCGACGCATCACACCCGCTCGACAGGTCGGATTTGTGATGATTTCCGACCCCAGATTTTTTGTAGAAGTCTTACGTTATCAACTTGAGATTTTTACAGTATAAAAAATAGACCTTTCCCAAGGGAGGCTCGCATCTGAAACATGAAAATTTTATCCCGGAGCATAATTAAACCATCGGGAAAACGGCAAGATGTAGGGTATATTTTTATAAAAACTATTATTATTATTGACATATCTAAAACTAATAGAGATGTATCAATCCCTCCTCTATCGGAATGCTAAGTAACAGCCGTCACGGTAGTAAGATATAATCTGAGATTGGTATATTTCGACAAGCTACCTGAATGGATTTCGGCCATGATGTGCTCGGACTGTGATGCAATTAGTTCAGTCTTCTTTCACAGATCTTATATCAGCACTGCCTGTACTTACGCGCCGGAGACTTGGCTAAAACTTAACGACGACTGTTACCATGTGCGAGAGTTATCCTGGAGTAAGACACTCCTGACACCAAAACGCCTCGATCGGGTGCGAGTGACGCCATCTTGTGGATTTTTGACAGAACTTTTCCTTACCGAAGGGTATGATGCGTCCTCTTAAGAGGAAAGTTCAAAGGAAGAGACACCAGGAGGTAAGTGATCATTAGATATGAAATGATGGAGGGCTGCAGTCAACCAATCTTAGGGTTGAGCAACCAATGATTAATGATGTGCTATTCTAAGATATAAATTTCAATCAATAATTTACATTTTTCGCTAATGACAATTAGCATGAAAGCAGCTCACCTGTGATGCAGTCTAAAGCCCCTTTTACGCAGGGCACGAAATTGAACAATTTAAAACTGCATGTTTTTCTCAATCTGGCATGTAATAATTATTGAATTAGAGCACGGACTATTTCACCTTGCTTCATCTCCCCATCTCCGTTCATCCATTCTCGCATTCAATCTTGCTGTTCATCGGTTTACACGACCCAATTCGAAATGCTCGCTCAACCATGCATCAGAATGCACAGTTACGTGCCCCGTGAAAATCAGACTTGACACATTCACGTGAGTGTAGATCCTGACCGAAATGAAGCTTTAAGTCGTTATGAGCTTTAATGCGTCACGTCTCTGCGCAGAAATGTAAAATCGAATATTATATTCCAGTGAATATGGGACCGTAGTACTTAGAGAAATGATTTTTGAGCATTAACTCTTTCAGATAATCAAATTATTTCAGGTTCTAATAATGAATGAATTCTGATGAACGAGGAAAGAATGCGAAGTAGTGATGTAAATTAACCACAAATGATCATAATAAGAATAAATAATTTGAAAATGACGCACGGCGCATGCGTCTTACATCGAATATCCAAGTGAAGCAGTGGTACTTGGATATTCAACGCACCGCGCATGTGCAGACCACCCGCATAACTCCCCAGCGTGTCATTTTTCAAAGCGGGCGCGCGCGTAGCAAAACATTATGTTCGTCCCATCTTTTGTGTGTTTGACGAAATAGCCCACCAATTTTATTTTTGTTATTGAAAGATAAGGGTTCAAGCTATTGTCAAATACTTTTTTTTCAACGAAAAAGGAGTTGTTAAATCATCGCTTTTTCTGAGCGCCATAAGTAGCAACATTTTCATCTTTCCGTTTTTGTTGCTCCATTGTCCCGTGGTTGCGTGCCGGACATTAAAGTTTATGCTCTTAAAGTACAGTCCTGTGTCCTTGCCGTTCGAACAAATTAAGTTTAACCATATCTTATTATAAATTTAGGAGATATTAGGCCCGAAACATGGGTCAAAACTAAAAAAAGGAAAACTTAAAGACATCTAGGAGCTCAGAGAAAGAGATTTGCTAAATGTTTTGTATGGAGTGTGGCGATTTACGGCAGCGAAACATGGACAGACAAAAAGAAAAGTGAAAAGTACTTAGAAAATGTCGAAATGTGGTTGTGGAGAAAAATGCTTAAGGTGAAGTGGACGGATAGAATGAGAAATGAGGAAGTACTAAGGACAACAGGAGAAGAAAGAAAATTGCTGAGGGAAATAAAAAAGAGGAAGACAGCTTGGATGGGACATACATTACGCCAAAATTGTCTTCTTAGAAGAATTATTGAAGGGGAAATAGAAGGAAAGCGAGGAAGGGAAAGAAGAAGAATTCGGAATGCTCGATGACACCAAAAACGGCCGAAGTTACAGGCAAATGAAAGAAGATGCTCAGGACCGACTGCGTTGGAGGGCATCCAGTTGAAACCTGTCGGAAGACAGATAAAACTAAGAAGAAGAAGGAGCTCAGAGTATAGGTCTAGGAAGCCAAACGTTAAAAGAAAACACAGATTCATGCCTTTTAATCACGAAAATGTGATTACATATAAATATGTCCGCTAGATCGTCATTTATTGAAGATGGAGTTCGGAGCTGCGGCGCACCAATTTGCGCTAATTTGTGATATTTGAAGTGTCATAACCTTGACATTTATACTTATAGAAGGCTAATATTCGGCAAATCGTCATTCGTTATTGCATTCTTCTTATGTGCCAAAAATCGTGAAAATCGGATATGGTCGAGCCATGGCATAGGTTGAGTTTGCGTGGAATCATATCAAGCGACCCCTCCACATTTCTTAGTGGTGAAAACAATGAGGGGGTTGATCCAGTGGGTATGTATGTTCACTGACGGTGGAAGCGGGGGAAGAGGAGAGTGAAAAAGGGTACACGAGGAGGAAAGGGGTGGGTGTAATAAAGGGTTCGAGGGTTTGTGAGGGTATGTACATATATACAGACGTAGGTCGTGTATATGGGGAAAGGATCTGCGAGCTTGGAATGGTTTCGGTGGTGTAGGAAGGAAAGACCCGAGTTTCCTGAGCTAAATGAGATTGCTTTCGAGGATCGGATTTTGAGTGGGAGATCCCCCAAGTCCCGTAGTCGCGAAGGTAAAGAAAAAGTGAGGATACCGAAAAAAATTTACATTTTTTAGCTATCCGTCTAAAGCGAACGGTGTAGCACTTTCTTTTTCATTGCCATATCTCTTTCATTTTAATCTAACCACCTCGGCTCGTGGTAAAGGCGTTAGACTTTAAGCCATGCTTTGATGATGCAGCGCGCTTGACTACGGCATTGTTTACGTCGAAATAATAAAAAAATAGATTTTTTTCACGAAATCAGTCGGCCCCGTTGAAGAGGGATCATCTGGTCCGTAATCTAATTTTATAGCTCTGTGAGACCTGCGTTGTGATTTCATTAGGATGGGCAAATTAATGCATTAAGGATTCCCAAGGTATGACGCTTTCATTTTATCTTTTCGCGAGCGAGTAGTAGCTAATTTTTTTATACTTAGAGACTGCAACAGTTAATAAATCAATATAGATTAGCTTATATAACTCTCCTTAGAATCAGTCACCTTCAGAATGAGAACATATGGATAGCATATTGGTCCGTGTGTAGACTCGGACAACCTTTATTATGTTGATTGAATCTTCGTGTGTATAGGAAACCTGGCAAAAGCAATTTCCTAGGTATTCTTTTTTATATAATCAATGGTTGAAGGCGTAACTTGAGGAAAGCTTTTGCAGATATGACGACAGATGTTTTTAGAATATTCCACACTTGAAAGTTTATTTCCGACCTAGGTGTTGACTTTACAGCAATCAGTATCGAAGTGAGCAATCATATTTTTTTAACTTTATTTTATTTATCCTCACCATCTCGAATACAGCACAATGTGCCAATTTACGTCTGATGGATAACAGTAACAACGGACGAGACACAAACACCCATGTCCTGGGCAGATAATATTCTACCCAGGCGGGACTCGAACCCGCGACCCTCGGGTTAGCATGCAAGGAATTTACCCCGCCGCCACCGGGGCCGACAACATTTGCAAGGACCCTGATAATGATTGCTGCGCAGTCGAAACCTAGGTCGTAAATAAACTTTTAAGTGTGGAATAAACTAAGAAATTTTTTCATGTATTCTTTTTTGTTCGTCGCTTCAGATGCACATGCAATAAAATTTAAGTTATTCGTTGCAAAAAAATAAATGCATACAAACTTAACTATATGCAGAAATTTCAAGTTTTTGAGTTTTTTTAAAGATATTCCTAGTATAAGGACCAATATTTACGTACAGAAACGTGTGTGACCAACAGATGGTAAAGCTAACAAAAAATATGAAAACATTCACAAAAATATACATGAGAAATCAGCGGACCGCAACATTAAATCACATTATCAAATATGAAAAAAATGCGTACACTTACGATTAAATTTAAAAAAAGATTGCTCATTTGTGTTTTGTTTCGAACATGGTTTTGATATTGCGAAGAGTAAAAAACCATATTTGTGCAGAACGAAGAGACATAGGTGGTAAAAATATTTATCATTTTTCTACTCTGGTACAAATGGAAAAAAACATGCTGCTCATTTTTGTGGCTTAGGTTATATCTCTGTATGACAGCGGTTCTCAACGCAAGGGTCGCGACCCCTTTGGGGTCGATGGTCTTATGAAGTGGCAACGAAAAGAATCTTATGGTTGGCTGTCACCGTAGCGTGAGGATATGCATCTAAGTGTCGCGGCATTAAGAAGGTTGAGAACCTCTACTGTATGGCTACATTTGTAGAGGTACGTCCAGTGCCTTTTCGGGAAAGATTTCTGCTGCTTGCACGGTTGGAGCCAGATGAGGACTACCGCCCTATAACCTGCCTCAACACTGTGTGCCAGACGACGGCAAGTCCATCTTGTGGTTGAAGGCAGACGTCCTGAAGTTCGAAATAAAAAAGGCCGAGCAGAAAACCATGCTCAAGGCGCATACCGATACGCCCATGCATGAATGTTTCTATCGAAACATGGAGAAGCATGGCCTATCGAAGGAGCTGACGTTTGCCTTCCTCGGCTCCGCTGGTCTAAAGTCAGAGACAAAGGGTTTCGTCCTCGCATGCCAGGATGGTGTTAAAAATGCACCCGTGTACCGCCGCATTATATTCAAGACGGAGGTTGCGGACACGAGATGCCGAGCCCAGCCGGAGACTTTGAGCCACCTTCTCTCCGGCTGTAGCTATTACGCCAAGTCAGCGTATATGGATAGGCACAATGCGGCCCTGCTGGTGTTATATTTTCATCTTCGACATCATTTTGGCATCGACGATACTCCTGTGCTGTCATATGCCCCTGGAGATATTGAGTCCGTTGTAGAGAACGATAAATGCACCATCTGGTGGAATTACTCCTTTTCTACCACCAGGCAGTTGGAGGCGACCAAGCCTGACATCGTTCTCGTAGACCGCTTATCACGCTCCATGTGCATGATAGAGTTTTCGGCCCCGGCTGAAACAAGCATGGATGCAAAGGAGGCGGAGAAACGGACGAAATACGAGACCTGCTTTTTGAGCTTCGGCAAATGTACCCAGGACACTCTGTAAAACCGGTAGTCCTCATCATAGGTGTGCTCGGTGGAGTTAAGGGCTCGCTGCTGAAGAGCATCAAGTGCATTCCGTCCTGCGCGGCACAGGAAGAGTCACTTGCAGCTCGCATGCAGAAGGCCGTAGTACTTGGGTCCCTCCGTCTATTCAGCACGCACGACCCAACGGCAGCGTAGCCACAAATCCGATGGGTGTCGGACCATACCCCTCTTCTGTCCTCGGCCATTATGATGGCAATGAAACCCGATGCTTGAGGACTCGAAGGGGATCGATACTTAAGTAACTTACGATATACATTTATCGTTCAAGGACTTCATATCCTTTGCAACAAAGTTCAGTTTATCAGAAGAAACTGTGGCAAAAGTAATATGTATCAGGACACTACAGTTTACAAATATGAACATTCTATGAGCATATAGAATAGGTGTACCGAAAGATATGAACAATCATACATTCATTAATGCAATAATATTTACAATTATTGTAATACAAGCTAATAAAATATATAAACAATTAGTGAGGATGAGAGAGAGTTTTTTATATAAATTAGCAATTAGCAAGTATACAATGTTTTTTTAAATGTGTAAATATATATAAATGAAGTATACAACGTGTTGAGAGAATGGGTGAGAGTCGAATAACGAATAACGAAACAGATATATGAGAGTAGAATGAATGGTGTGAGAGGTAGAGGTAGGCCGAGAAATGTGGTTGAATGTGGTGGAGGAAATTCTTAGGAGGAGGAATATTAGGAGTCTTAAAAACAGGGGGGCGTGTATGAAACAGTGTATGGGGGTAAATGAGGCAAAAGAGGTTTGCAAGGATAGGCCAGTATGGAGGAAATTATTGAAGCAGAGTTAGGTGTACAATTATGTACTACTGAGTGAAACATTTTGACTGTGCCTACCTCGGAAGGGAACGGCGTGATGGGTATGTATGTATGTAAGTATACAATGAAATTCACACTGCGCCACAATAATATTTTTTATACACGAAAGATAACAATTCCGATTTGAATTTGTGTACATTGTTTGATTTTATAATATTGTCAGGAATACCATTCCATATTCTTAGGCCATAATTTATTGTGGATAACTGATACGTATTAGTTCTACACCTGTGAATTTTAAATCGTCTTCTTCCTCTTACTTGTCCGCCTGGATCACTCTGGTTTCTAATAATATAATTATACAGATAATCCGGGGTTTTAGTCGATAACCTGGCTTCCTCAGGTCCATGGGTTACATGGACCCGAGGAAGCCAGCAGGACAGCCGGCGAAATATTGTCCTCAACATGAACCAACGTGGCGGGAAACCCAAAAAAATGAATCAACCTCCATCTAAGCCCCGTGGAAGCCTTCATCAGAAGATCACTAGTAGTATGTAGATATATTCTCTGCAACTCTTCCCATGACTTCTTCGTCGATGATTCTTTCTTTCCATCTTTTGATCTTCCTCTTCTAGGTTTGCTACATCCTGGTTTTTCAATTCAACTCCTTGATTACTCGTTATTTCGCTACAAAACCCTATTTGTCGAGGTTGATTCCGTCTAAGTCTCTGAGCTTGCACTATCTAGATGTTAAATCCTGTGTTCATCAGTGATATCACGCTACTCTCTCTGTATTGCATCCACCTTAAATCATTAATTCCGTCCTAGTTACTGTCGCATCCATATTCACCATCATGTCTTCCTTTTTTTAAGCATTCTGCCGTACAAGATAGAATTTGTGGAAAGTCACAGAAACTCCTCCCGGTTCTCACCTCTTTCAGGTTCCTATATGTCTTAAGTATTTCCTTTTCCGCCTCATTATACGATCTGCCCTTCTTCATCCCGTCATTAAAACCGATTCTCTTTCTTCCCCTTCCTCGCTTGCCCAACATTCTTCCCTCTATCACACTCTTCAGCAACCCATCACCCTTTATTACATCCTTCAGCCACTTACTCTGCCTTTCCCGGATTTCATTCAGAAGTTTCCTTTCCTCGCCGACCATCTCAAGCTCTTCCTCTTTCTTTCCATTCTCTTCACCTTCTTCATCCGTCTTTACACCCACATCTTGTCGTACAGCAGCGGTTGAATTAATTTTCAGACCACTACTTACATTTTTTTTAGTCTTTCTTTATTTCCTTCGGAAGATTTACAAATATATTCGCCAACTTCTTTTATATTTCTTCCTCAACAGTCAAAGTAAACAACAACAACTTTTCTCTTCTTCCCCATGGTAACTTGTATTGAGGGTTTTCTTTTTCATTATTACATAGACCATATGACCATATGTCAATCTCTAATGCCTGCTGCCTATTAATGTCCTCCCTTCTTAGGGTCCACCTTTCTGCGCCATACAACGCTACGCTCCATATAAAGCTCTTCACCATCCTCTTCTTCACACCCTTACCCTAAGTCCCCGTTATCAGCTCATTTCTATTACAAAAAAACCTTCCTTAGCTAACGCTATTATCCTCCTTATTTCTTTGCCACTGTGCACATTTAATTATAGAGCGTTATCCCAGTAATTAAAATGTTCTTTTTGCTCCTAGTTCTGCTCTCCTACTTATATGACTCGCTTTCCTTGTCCTAAAAAATTGTCATTACTTTTGTTTTTGTATATTTTCTGCCAGGTCTCTGCAGATATTTTGCATGTGCCCGTCAATGCTTGGTATCTGATCGTTTCTCGATAAAAGAATCAAACGTTTTCTGTTGCTCTTTTGTCAGCTACAGATTGTCGTACAGGCGTCGTCGCTTTGAAATTTGACGAGTTTTTATGAGACGCCGTGCAAATGTTTTAGGGTAACGCGTATACTGTGACACTGCTTTAGGAAACTATTGGTGGAAAAAACACGCGTCATTTATATTTACCGAAATCCCCTTTCGTATACTTCTCTTTCGAATGCTTACATTTTTCGCTCGCCCGTATATGTTTTTATATTAGCGTAGTCTAAAATGTTCAACTCATTCTCCCTACAACATTTTTTTTATTAAAGTGGTTTTTATCCCAATGAGCGTGACATTATTCCGGTCGTTTTTCTCCGTGTTGGAATTGGAGTGATCGTTTACGTTTTTTCTTGCTTCACAAAAGGCACCCACGGCGAATTAGAACGCCCCCATTTTTTAAGGGGCGACATATTTTCGCCTCTTCTCCCGCTGACCTCTGGCACTCCGAGAGTCATATATCGCCCCGCTGTCTCGCCTTCCCTCGCCCGTTTCCGCTGCGGGGGAGTTCTCTTGTTTTTTTCCCTTTCTTCTTCTTTTATAGATGGGAACACCTGCTACCCAAATTTAACCCACTCGTGTCCACTGTTCCACCAATTAATCGGCCGTTTTGTCCTAATACTGGTTGATTGCAGTCCTCCACCCTTCCATAATGTGATACTAGTTCCCTTATATCCTGATTGTTCTTAAATATCCATATATATACAATCATAGAGAAAACTTACAGGGGGGTAAAAAGACGAGATTGAAAAGAAAGTCTTACTGAAAAACGTTTCGATTGTTAGCCCTTCATTGGCATTCTCTCTGTGACTGAGGAAGGGCTAACACCCGAAACGTTTTCAGTAAGACTTTCTTTTTACTCTCGTCTTTTTACCCCCTGTAAGTTTTCTTTATGATTGTGTTTGTGGCCATTTGGCGAAGTTTTCTATTGTGTATATACATATGTGTATATATATATATATATATATATATATATATATATATATATATATATATATATATATATATATATATATATATATATATATATATATATATATATATATATATATAAATGCACTTAGGATCACTTAAGTGACGAATATATAAAAGTTTGCCAGAGGAAGGCAGACGACAAACACAGAAAACAAAAAAATGATGAACACACAAAGTTTCTTGATATTTCGGTGCCACTAGCACCTTGGTCGCAAGAGCGAAGACCTCTCAGTCTTCGCTCTTGCGACCAAGGTGCTAGTGGCACCGAAATATCAAGAAACTTTGTAAGTGTGTTCATCATTTTTTTGTTTTCTGTGTTTGTCGTCTGCCTTCCTCTGGCAAACTTTTATATATATATATATATATATATATATAAAATCGTTCGTTCGTTCACTCAGACCGCTCAGCGGCAAATACACACATAAAAATGTTCATACAGAAAGGTAGAAAGAAAGTGGATAGGAACACATTTGTATTTATTTTATGTGTTCCTATCCACTTTCTTTCTACCTTTCTGTATAAACATTTATATATGTGTGTGTGTGTGTGTGTATATATATATATATATATATATATATATATATATATATATATATATATATATATATATAAAATCAGAACTGATATTTTTCATAGCGACATAGAGAATATTATCATGACTCCTCACTACATCTCTAGGTCTGACAGATGCGATAAAATAAGAGAGATACACTGCGGAACAGATAGGTACAAGGGCTCGTTCTTTCCGCGAACAATAAGCGATCACAGTAAAAATACACACTCCTATAATTCATGTCACCATTTCATCTACACCTTACTTACACCTTTACACGACTGGTGACCTAACACCCCCTTCCACACGCCCATGCGGCGGCTCGCGGGGTATTATGCAGATGTAGAAATACTGCTGAGTATTTCTCTTCGTTATTCAGTATAATATCCCTTAGCCTTCTTCTGGGGACCATCCCAGCTATTTTTCTTTCAGTCATACTTCGCAAAAACCCGTTATGCCTGAGAGTCTGACCAATTCAATGTGGTGATCTTCGTCAGGCAGGGTTTTAATCTTGTGATCATGCACGAATTGTGCTGTTGTAGGTTTTAACTCTCCCTGCCCATGATGGGCACCTGGATGACTGAAATACATACATAGGAGTCTAAATTCATTGGCTTCAATGGACAATTTGAATTTATTTGTTACTTTAAATTAATTTTTTGGTGCGCTTATCTTGAGCGAAATATCATTTTACCTAGGAATCAATGAATTTGGTCTCATTTTAAAGAAAGATATATCACTCTTCCATTGACATCAAAAATTTAACCCCTTATCACATAAAGAGGTATTTGCCTGAAAATACCAGCCCTTTTAAATGGGAAATGGTACATACAATTATACACTCCAGAGAGAGGTTATATTTTAAATGAAGCATTCCGCACACTTAGATCTCGTCAAAAAACTAACAGTGTGTAATTTGTGTGTTTTCTCATCTATTTTTGAAAATAATCCTATTGTAAATTCTTCGAGAGCACAATAAACTTTCCGTATTGATGGGGTTTCAAAGGTACCGCGTGAATAAAAAGAGTCAAGTTAAAGACTTATTTTGATATTTTCGTTTAATTACTTACAATTTCTGTCTTGTAAAACTATATAATTGCACCATTAGTAATGCCGAATTCAATTTGTGTATCTCACAGTTGGTGAAATTAAAACGTTTATATCGAATAAGGTCTCTATTATGATTAGGGAACTATCTCGCTGGCACTAACTGAAGGGGACTATATACCCCGGCCGAAAACGCCCCAGTCCTGGCTTCCGACGCAGTCCAGGAGGAAAATTCGCCTTATCTCCAATCCCCACCCAGGACAACAGCGCCACTCAGCGACACTTGTGTCTCTGGCCGCAGTGTCTCGTTAAGGCAGTCCCGATCCGACCGTTCGCGACACTCCGACATTGCTCTATGAATTTCCGGCAGTCTAGATTTTGTGGGGGAGTATCGCGGCAGCCGGCGGTGTTTCAAGGGCTCGCTAACTTCGAAGAGCACGGCTATAGATTCGCTCCTACCTCAGCACAACTTAGAAAATGATTAAGTTTGTTAAAATCCACAAAAATCAATGAACTTTTTAATTGATGATACTGGAGACATCACATTTATACCTATGCCCTCCCGTTTGGCGGCTGCTGTACTGGCTTCAATATTAGCTCTAAAAAGAAATAAAGAAACGAAGATCCACATAGGAGTGGCTATGACAAATTCAATCAATTCTCCTGCTTAAGTCTTCATGAGAATCACAGCGGAAGAGGACGCCTGGGTAGCTATTTTGTTCAAAGTTCTATTCACGAAATCGAGGGGTCTAGGATCGAATCCCAGTCCAGGGTGGGTTGTACTGCTTCCGAAAGCACTTTTATTTTATAACTCTGCTTTGACACAGTATATCTGTTTGCGCAGGACAGTCAAATAATAATTAATATTTACATAATGTTTCGCCGCTTTTAGCTTGTTCCTTACCACAGCGCTCTTTCCACTGCGGAAGAAAAGTGAATTCGTCGGAAATCAGGTGATCGCTGACGCGTGAGACGTATATTTCAAAATAATTTTGGCACTTATCGCAAATGAGAATCCTTTATCTAAATAGAGGATTGTTAAAATGTCGAATATTGTGTATTAAAGCGTCACAGTGAGCATCCTCGTGAACCTATGCCTGGCGTTTTCGACTGTGCCATGGGTGGCGCTGTTTTTCGGGGTGGGGAATGGAGGGGAAGGCGAAGATCTCTCCTGTGCTGCGGCAAAAGCCGGAACTAGAGAATTGGTTTTGGCGGAGGTATACAGGCTCCTTAATCGCCCAACACTTTTTTCTCGCTGATGCTGGTAGCGCCTCTATCCGCCAGCAAAAAATTCTAAACCGCCCATAGGAGTACGCTAATGAAATTCATTAGATTTAATTAGAGTATTTTTTTCAGTTGAACGATAACTACATTGCATCAAAAAAGTTATATTCGGGTACCTATATTTCGAGTTATTCTGCTGGAAATGATTTTAATTATGCAAGATATTTGTGGACCCCAGAAGTCAAGGGGTCTAAGTGACAATAAAAAAAAAGTTAGGTACAGGAATGGGATGTGAAAGTATAAATCTATTAGGTGGTATAAGGATCCAAGTGATTTTCTTGACAGATGATGCTATCTAGGGTAATGCCTCTAAACTACTTAGTGGGTTGTACCAAACATTTTCAACTTTGACTTAAGTTTTCTCAAAACAGCGATTTTGTTACTTAGACCCCTTGACTTCTGGGGTCCTCATTTGTAGTTTCCTTTAGAGGTCCCCAGTACAGGGCGTTTTCGGCCGAGGCATACAGCCCCCTTAACAAAGCATCCCTTCGCCGGATCTCGTCCATCCTGTCGTTTTCACCCTAAATTGTCCTCTGCAGACCTGCGGCCCGCAACTCCTCTCTCAAATCTCCCTGCCCATATTCTGCAACCCACCACCTCTCTGCACAACCCTCCCTCTCAGCCTCCCTTTCCGTATCATCGTCCCTCCCTAACCAACCGCCCTTCAGGGTCGTGCGTACCTCCGCTCACTCCGCAGTAGGGAACCGCTCGATAAGGGAGCGAGCAAGCACCCTCATGAGAACCACCCTCTCTCCTCGTCCGTTCCCACTCATAAACGCTATCACCCCTCTGTCCGGCGTCCCCGATCAACAACTGTCAGTGCCGAGCCCTCAATTCCATTCATTAATATAAGAGGCGAAGTTTCTCTGCCTATTTAAAAGTCTCTTTTCAGCTAAAAAAGAAACTAGTCACCTTACTGATTTTTCCTTACTTAGACTACTCTAGTCTTGTGTGTAGTGACTTAACTGAGGAGTTGAACATTAAGCTACAGCGTCTGATGAACTCCTGCGTGAGATTTATCTTTAACGTACGGCGAGATGAATATATTACCCCGTGTTTCAAAAGTCTCTCCTGGCTTGACATCAAATCGAGGAGAAAATACAATATGGATTGCTTTATGTTCAATCTCCTCAAACATGGGAGCCCACAGTATTTAAATGATCTTTTCCCCCTAGCTGTAAATATACAAACGTAGTGACAAGACAAGACCCGTGATTTTTGTATGCCCCCCAGTTCCGGACAGTAGTGATGGGTCGTTAATGATCGATTCGTTCAAAATGATTGAATCACCAAGTGAGTCAAGTGATTCATGATTCATTTCGGGAAAATGATTCGATCATTCAATCATTTTGTGTTTCCGTCTGCCGTGTGATTGAATGTGATATTAAGTGGAAAAACATTCACATGTACGTTATACGTTATGTATAGTCATGAAATTTCAGAGAGATATCTTCATGGGCATAAATCCATTAATATTTGGTCGGTGAGTTTGTTTGTATAGCATAGTTAGAGACAAGGCGCTCATTTTAAAAACGATGAAATTTAACCCTTGTTACAATATCAGCGCATCATTACAGTTGGTTAACTTGATAAGAATTTTAATTACCTGCTCAGTTGAAAGCTCCTAATTGAATGGAATTCAATACAGCAGATCAGAAAACATTCATTCACATTAATTTGTGTAGTCTGAGCTAGTGATTTAATTTTCATGTACATAGTTTGACGTTATTATTCTTGAATTCAGTCTGTGACAGTTTTGCCTCTCTAAATATTCTCGTGACTATAGTACTTGGAAATCTCCAACTTAATGCGGATCCAAAATTTGTGGAATATGGAAATCAATCAGCCTTCCTAAATATCTAAGCACAATAGTAATTATTCGAAATCAATTACTCAAATAGATTGATGGCATCAATTAGCATGATTCGAGTGTTTGAGTCTCTTCAATCTTGATTCATTCGAGTCTTTCGATTCACGTGAGTCTCGTGATTCATCTAATCAATCTGACTTACGAGTCATAACGAATCAAATGATTGAATCAGTTGATTAAATCTTTTAAGTGACTCGAATCAAATGATTGAATCACTAAAATGATCGACTTAGCCCATCTCTACCGGACAGCTACATTTCACAAATCCTTTACAGTCGTTGCTTCAAATTTGTGGAATGACCTGCCAAAACATGTAAATGACAGAGCAACACTCGCAATATTTAAGAGAAAGCTCATCAAACATTTACATGTTTGAGATCCATGTACTTTGATCATGTTGTTTTGCAATGGATTTTGTTCATTGATATGTCTGTGGTAAATTTGTGTGGGAAGAAGTAATTTAGTTTTCTTTTTTACTCTGGTTGTTGGACGATTCCATTGTTAATTTGTATATGTACAAATCATTCTTTATTGGGTTCCTCATGGTTTTGTTGTATGATGACGTTGCTAATTTGTTACATTAACGAATTATTCTTTATTTGTTTATTGATGGAGTATACGATTTATTTGCTTATTATTTGTCCTTGCACATCACATATTGTACTACTTTGCCCTAAAGGAGTGCACTCCTAGAATAATAAAATGAACTTATTATTATTATTTTTATATGCCTGTCCGCAAATTCTCATCCAATAAGGAAATTCTCTAATTGAGTTTATTATATTCGCCTATGCCCGATTGCAAGACCGTTTAGTTTCGGATTCAGTAGTTATGAGGTCCATGAAGTTATAGATCGCATAAAAATGTTCGGGTTGCAGGAACACATGTACCAGTTTCATAATATATCAACCAATAGTTTATTCTTTCGAATGGTTGATCTAATATTCCTTTGCTGGATATAATTTAATGTGGGTTTGTAATGGGTATCATATCCATCACTCTTGGGTTGGCAGCCCTTGTAGTATTTACAGTGTCATGGCAACGAGGATTTTGTTTAAAACAGGAGGTGAAGTCCTTTGGAGTATTTTTAAACTACTATTTTTTGTTCAGTTTAACTACCGCAGCCTTCGGAAGCTCATAAGAGACGTCAGTTGACGGGATACGCTGATAGACCTTCTAAAAATGATGGAAAAATGCAGGGAAACTACGATCGGAGTACTTATTTCGTACAAAAAAATGCCATAACGACGGAGAGGGAGGAGGGTCGGTGAATAAAGTTCAATGCCCCCCTTTATAGATAAATAGATAGACACGAGTTAATTGAATTTGGGCATGCCGTGTGAGACAAAGTACGTTAAGTGAAAAGCTATGTTCGATTTTTACAAAAGTTGGACCATAAATTTAGCACAAAATTACTAGTCAGTATTCGTTAATGCCTGTTGTTGCATGAGAGATTCGTACAATTTGGTTTTAAAGGATTTAGCTGAAGAAATTAGTTTCAAGGATGTAGGGAGAGAATTCCACAAATGCGTTGAGGTTATTTTTGGAATTTGAACGTTGGTGGTGTGGTGGCTGGGGCAATAAAACTAGGTCTGAATACGATCGGGTGAAATGAATCAGTTTCATGTTATCATCTTGTGATGTTGAAGAATGAAAAGTGGGCAGCTGAAACGATTGTAACATATACATTTAGATGATTCTTCTTCGTGGCCTCTTTTTTTATTAATGTAAAGTTATTTCCCTGGGTATTGTAGGTCATTAATTCATGTTTAAACTGTTACTCTTTTGCCAACGTTTCGCATATTTATTTATGCTTCGTCAGGGCTACAATGCAGATCAGTATTTGTATTGTACATCAAGTTTTTGTTGTTCAATTCAAGAATTGTTAATTTCCATGAAACAAAAGTAATAGACACCAGCTGACCCGCGCGAATATTTCGCACATTATGCAGCTTCTTCCTGTTTCTTCCTTCTTTCTTCCTGTTCTTCGATCTGTTTCTTCCCATGAACAATTATATGTTGTTAATGTTTGTGTTAAAGATACATAACGTAAACAGTAAATAGTTGCACTGATTGCATGTAGAATGTAAACATTCTAACTAAACGATGTGTTAATAGATGGCGCCTTCTACAGTATTTTAAGCACGTAACCATAGCGAACATATAAGTTGATTATATTTTCCACAGATGGCACTGTTAATTTTGGATCATTTTTTTTAAATTTTATTTTAACTTTTTTAACAAAACCTTTAATTTTAAACCATTTGTCTATTTTTCGTCAATAGCGGGGAACTAAAGCTTTAAAATGATGTTTGAATCATTACTTTTGATGAAGAATTATTTGAGTTATGTCGTTGCGACAAAAAAACACCTTTGAGAAATAAAATATATGATGATGTTCGGAGTCGATATACCTCGAGCGAGTAATCGACATGGAAAAATCGAAACTTTTAAGTCAAATTAATTGGTAAATAGTGAAATTTGAGATTGAGATTGTATTTTTCGTCAGAAGCCGGTGATTCAACGTTTAAATGATACCTCATTTATCACTGTAGGTGCAGTATTAACGGAGCATATACGGAATGACAGAAAAAGACCTTTCTGTAATAATATAATAGATATAGGAACCAACCTATCCAAAAGATTATTTACAGAAATGATACACATCACAAAATAACAAAACATCCTGCAATAAAAGAACAGACATCGCATAATTAAGTAAAATTTATCATAATTTGATATTCTTTAAATACACTTAATTTTATTTCGATTTTTTAACTCCTAAATTTATAACAATTGACCAACAAATAATAAATAGCAACGAAGGTTTCAACAAAAAGTAATTCAAAAGGAACTCTCTCTGAGGTAGTAACAAAAATCACGTATACACATATTTAAAAAAAAACTAAATACCTAAATTATAAACTGGATTCATTTGATGTGCAATACAAATGTTAATTTTCATTGTAGACCTGATGAAGCATAAATAAATAGGTATGCGAAACGTTGGCAAAAGAGTAACAGTTGAAACATGAATTAATGACCTACAATCTCCCGGAAAATAACTTTATATTAATATATACAGTCACCTTTCTGTATTCCACCTGGTGGTTGATAGGTTATTGGACTGTCCTAACGACCTAATTTCTGACATATCTGTCCGTTTTCCATCCTATACGTGATGCGCCATTAGATCCCTCTTAAAATCGTTACCTATATGGTCTTCCTCTTCTTGTTTCGTCCAGAATTCCTATCCTCTTCCTCTTCACCCCCTTGTTCTCCTCTGTAATTCTCAACAATATTTCCTCTTTTTTCAGTACATCTTCCGTCCCTCTCCTCTGCCTCGTCCAAACCTGATCCTGAAGTGTTATCCCCTCTGTTACTCTTTTCAACATTCCCTCTCCTTTCAATACGTCCTCCATCTTATCTCTTCTTTCTCCTCCAAACCTCCACTACAAGTTTGTTCTCCTCTTCAACCATATTAAATACCTCTTCGTTCGTCTCTTTTTCCACCCAGCTCACCCTCTCCATCCTTCTCTATACCTACATCTCAGACGTCTCGAGTCTACGTATATCCTCCTTTCGCAATCTCTCTTCTTATTTCGTCCCGAATTTCTATCCTCATGAACTCCACGGAGGAGTTGAAACGGCAGTGAAGGTTCTTCTGGTCTCTCTTCGGCGTAGTTCCTCAGACCTGAAGAAGATAGCTGCAATGATATCGAAACTGTCGTAGGCGATAATGAAACTAAACGGAAGAGAGGCCGGATAACCTTCACCTATCCTCTTTCTTCCTCCTCCTTGCTTCCTCAGTGTTCTCCCCTCTTTTACTCTTTTCAATATTCCCTCTCCTTTCAATGCGTCCTCCATCCGTCTCTTCTGCCTCCGCCGAACCTCCGCCACTTGCTTCCTCTCCTCTTCAGCCATATTCAATACCTCTTCGTTCGTCTTTTTCAGCTCTTCCACCCAACTCTCCCTCTCCATCCTTCTCTATACCTACATCTCAGGCGTCTCGAGTCTACGTATATCCTCCTTTCGCAATCCCTCTTCTTATTTCGTCCAGAATTTCTATCCTCTTGAACTCCACGGAGGAGTTGAAACTCCAGTGAAGGGTTTTCTGGTCTCTCTTCCGCGTAGTTCCTCAGACCTTAAGAAGATAGCTGCAAAGATATCGATACTGTTGTATGCGATAGTAAAACTATGCGGAAGAGAGGCGGGAAAAACCTTCACTGTCGTTCCTATCCTCTTTCTTCCTCTTCCAAGCTTCCCCAGTGTTATCCCCTCTATTATCCTCTTCAGCATTCCCTCTCCTTTCAATATGTCCTCCATCCATCTCTTCTGCCCCCTCCGAACCTCCGCCTCTTACCTTCCTCTCCTCCCCAAGCATATCCTCCTTCGTCCCGTATTTTTACCAGCTCACCCTCTCCGTCCTTCTCCAGACCCACATCTCAAAAACATCATGACAACGATCATCCTCCCTTCGCGATGACCAAGCCTCCTTTTCGCCAGCCATTTCTTTGCGTCTCTACTCAAGGCATCGATATGTAATTATTAAGTCCTTAACTACTAGACTAGTTTTTTCGCCTTATGCGCTGGACGTACCATTACAACCCGAAGAATTCCCATGGCGATTTTAGGGATAGTAATGCGGCGAGCAATTAATTTATTCTTAGGAGTATATGAGAAATTGTAACAACTACCCACAGCCATATTTACGACTCGATATGATCGTCAGAACTTCTTTATTGTTTTGCCTCTGTAATACATACCTGAACAGTACCCTATGGAAAAAGGGTTCTTTTATCTCCGATTCTACTCCGTTCGTCGTGGACCTTCTTTCCTACATTTATGGAGGGCTCGGAGCGTATCACGTCATTTGACGTCGTTTAAAAGCTTCCGATTCTCCCTATTTTTGCACTTATGTCGATATTTAATGCGATAAGTAGCTCATTTTTTTATCATTGAAAGTGTGAGATATTTTTCTTTGTAGTGAGGCAAAATTTATCGCATTATATAGGTGCAATTATGTATGTTTCCGCGCATAATAAGCGACCACATTCAAAACTGAGCTCCACAAAATACACTCCCACAATACACGTCACCATTTCACCTCCCAAAACCTTATCCCTGAGGGGCCTCAATTACTCAAGTATTACGTTAGACGTTTTTTGGGGGAGGGAGGTGGGGATCATCTTACATTCTCTTATGAAGAGGGAGGGCAGGGGGTCTGGAACCAATTTACGTAAGATTTTTGTCCGTTCTGAGACATCGTATCGTTTCCAAATAGCCTGTGTTGTTTTTAAAAATATCCTCTGATTCCTCACAACTTCATCAGCTGTGGTACTGTTTCGCTCTTAACGCCAATGAATTTGATACTCCAACACTGCATAATTGTACAATATCCGGTGCTAAAAGCTGTACGATGGCTTCATTGGAAAGATGAAACAGCAGAAAGCGAGCATTCAACGAGGAGTAGATACAAATATCTAACGTCTTTCGTAAGAATGTTAGGGAGGGGGATCAGGAAAAATCTTACATTGTCTTACATAGGGGGAGGTCAAAAATTGCATAAATCGTCTTAGGTAATACTTGAACGGCCACTATGCGTTTGACGTGATGTAGTGTTATGCACAATTTACCAATTTCTCTGATTATTTTTGACTTTATAATTATCATAAATCAGTGGTATATTTAAAAATTAGGGCCATGATTGGGTATAGGACTTAGTAAATGATACACGTCACGATTTCACCTCCCAAAACCTTCACCCTTGCTCAAATTCAAATCGAAAGATAAAGCTCTTATTTTATGGAAGGCTGCCATGATTAATAACAACTGACACACTTTGTGACTTCTACAGACTTTTTATTGACAGACGACCGGTTTCGGCTGTTAAGCCGTCTTCAGGCACAGATACTCTCTATACAGCCAGTATATATATTCCAGACTTTTTACTACCTTCTCCAACCCATCCCCCCTATTACGCATCACACTACCGCCTTCCACTTACCCCTCCCCCTAGAAGGTCTGGACAATATATACTGGCTGTATAGAGATTATTTTTTATAGCTCTGTACAGCCATACAACCATCTTCAGGTACAGGTCAGGTACAATAGTGCTTTACTAAAGCATTATTTTTACCTGAAGATGGCTTAGCAGCCGAAACCGGTCGTCTGTCAATAAAAAGTCTGTGGAAGTCACAAAGTGTGTGTCAGTTGTAATTAATCTTATCCCTTGCATTTTTACACGGCTGGTGTCCTAACGCCCCCTACCACACGCCCTCTACCACACGCCCATGCGGCGGCTTGCAGGGTAGTATGTAGATGTGCTTATAAGTTAAAAAAATAAGGAGATTTTTGAGGAAAATCCAGGGGCTCGGGTAGAAAAACTCGAGGGTGCGCCCTCAAGTCGTAGCGAGTTCTCCGAAGGCGCGGGGCAATTTGAGGAGGCCCGGAGGAGGACGACGACAGTGATAGATTCACTCGACGGATTTTTTCGAGAGGAAGAGACGAGATTGGAGGAGACGTCAGGAAGGAAGGATCCTGATGCGAGGAAAGGAGATCCACTCCAATGTGACGAACTAATCGAGGAAAACGACAGCGGATATTCAGGGGGATGAAAGTAGGCAGCTCCGTGACTACAATGTGGGTTTAGGGGGGGAATGGGGAGTGGCAAGGGTGGTTTTTTGTTTTTGTGTCCCATCCCCCCGGCGGTATTGCCCTCCCATGCCTCTCTTTACTAAGAATCTGTACAACTATCTTTCCACCTTTCGTGTTACAGAGCGACACAGAGAATATTACCATGAAGCCTCGCTACATCCCTAGGTCTGACAGTAGCGATAATATTAGAGAGGTACGGTCGGATTCAAATGTTTTAAAAAGAATCGAGCGGCGGCACTTACGCTTCTCAAGGAAATTGAGTTTCACTTACGGCGCTGTTATTCTTTGCTACGCAACGCTATCTATTCATCTGTTTATTTGCACGTATTCAAATGGTAATAGTTGAGCAATTTCCTATTTTGTGCTAATTTGTCATTACACTTTCGTTTCGGTTTGGATTTACGATTTGAGTATGGATAATTATTATTTATTAATCACAACTGTCACTCTAAATATTACATTATGTAGTATTTGCCGTAGGTATATTGTATGCCAGGGAACGATCTGTGTTTAATAATAAAGCTTGGTATTTCAATTAATCAATACGTCGCAGCATGTCATTTTTATTCGAGCTAATGATATTATTTAATTACAAGTTAGCACAAAACAAGCAATTGCTCAACTGTTACAATTTAAATACGTGCAAATAAACAGCTGAATAGATAGAGCGTTGCATAGCAAAGAATAACAGCGCCGTGAGTGAAACTCGATTTCCTTGAGAAGCGTAAGTGGCGCCGCTCGATTCTTTGCAATACTTTTGAATCCGACTGTACATTGCCGAACAGATAGGTACAAAAACTCGTTCTTTACGCGCACAATAAGCGACCACAGTAAAATCTGAGCTCCACTAAATACACTCCCATAATACACGTTACCATTTCAGCTGCCAAAGTCTTATCTCTTACATCTTTATACACGGCTGGTGTCCTAATACCCCCTGCCACACGCTCTTGTGGCGGCTCGTAGGGTAGTATGTTGATGTGGGTGAAATGTCGATGCACTGAGTAGAGATGTTAAGAAAATACCGGTGAAAACTAGTATAAATCACGGCGCTGTGTTGGTCGAAGACTTGGTCATTGCGAAGGTAGGTTTCCGTATACACGGTTGATGTTAGCGAGCGAAAACTCGCCAACCATGCGATTGATCGATCGTAAATTTGGCTCAAGCACTTTTAGCTATAAAAAATAGTTTTATCTATCTGTCAGCCGCCGCTGAGGGTAGTTGCTTTTCAGTTGTTCCGTGGGCTTTTGTAAAGTTTAAGTGACGCTTAACTTCTTAAACATGTTTGAAGAAATGAGGAGTTAACAGAAGAGTATAAAAGGAAGGAAACCAACGTAACACGACACGGAAAAGAAGAAGCTGATGGATTTGACACGCCCTGAGGCACAACGGGTTTTTGAAAAATATAGTTGAAGAAAAAATATGAGAGACAAGTCCCATTAGGAATGTCTAGGGGCAAAGATGTAGGGAAAATAAGGAAGAAAGTACATACTAGGAAGATCTATCAGGAAGTAAGCTAATTAGCATTTGACTGGTAAGAATGTAGGTCTGATTCCCAACTAATCCTACGATTAAACGGCCAATGATTAAGAAATAAATTTCATGATCTATTTTAATGCACCCTCTTTAACTGCGAATTATGGAGTGTGGAGAACTTTTCCTTGAAGTGAAACATTGCAACAATTACCAACCAACCAAGAACCAGATGGATTTGGCACGCCCTGAGGCATAACAGGTTTTTGAAGGACATAATTGAAGAAAACATTTGAGAGAGAAGTTTTTTGTCGTTTTAAGCAGCATTCCATTGATTTAAATCCATCCTTAAGTGGTATTACATGGACTTAATCCATCCGATGTTGTTTGCGCCCTCTTATCATAAAATTCTATCCAGGCCACTTTGCGGGAGAGAAGCTGCAAATTGATCCCCCCAGTTCCCGTTCTCGCGAAAATATTACCCCTCGGCCGCCTCCGGAGCAGTCATTTCTCAAGCGAGTCTCGAAAATACCCGTCATTGGCGCGCGGCATGAAAAATTGACGAAGATATACGAACTGACTCCACGAACCCTCGGGCACAGTCCTGAGGTGTGGCATCATTCACAGCTAAATCCCATCATCCTTTCTTGCCTATTCTTGTTCGACATAATGTCTTAAGATAGCGCTCTTTTGCGGCTTGCGGATAGTGTGTTCTCAAGTCGAAAATTCATACGATTCCTCATTACAATATTTTTGCCGGACGTTCAACATATTTTTCCAAAGCCAAACTATTTGGCAGAAACCATCACAGGCATAAGATCAAGGATATAAACTGCAGAATCGATAGATTTAAAATGTAATTTTTCTCACGCACAATAAAGGACCATAATAATTACGATAGATCAGTTCTAGGGTGCTTTGACCCTGACAAGGTAAAAAAAGTTTTTTGCACCTCACATCCAATTTCCGGCATGATATGGCCGTTGAATGATTTAGTACCTATTTATTAGTCGCAATAATGATACTAACCAGAATTTGTATCTTATATTGTGTACTGCACGGTTTCATGTTCATCCACGTTGCACTATCCTAGTTTCTGGTCTGACTGCGTACTGTTGTTTAGGCTGCTTTTGGCCTGCGCCTGGCATTTCGGGGGAACTTACGCGGTTCGCATTTCAGCTGGAATGAGGGATTCATACCTGGTGTCGAATCACTCCATGCCACACACCCTAGTGGTGGCTTACACGGTATTTCGTAGATTTAGATGTATATTGAGCGTTCCACATTTACTTGACAGCATTGAACATGAGGGCAACCTATTTGTCGAACTTACTCTTCAAGTGTTCACCTTTGGGCATGGAAATCATTTCCAACTCTGCAGTAAATTTACGAAAGATACTTCAGGGGATGATGTTTGCATGTTGGAAGACTTCTATGCGTACAGTATCCTTAATGCATACCACTAATTGTAGGTTAATTTTTTCCTGCAGCTATTGGCATCATCGCAACTCTTTAATAGTGGAGATTGATACCCATACTGTCGACTAAATTTGGAACGAAGATTATGTATTTGTCCGAGGGCATTTCTTCATTTTCGACTGCGAAGAAAATCAGCCCCGAACTTTTATGGTCTCAGAATGAAACACTCTCTCTGGTAACTTTGTGGTTGACGACCCTGGGATATCGTAGACGAGGAGAAAAATGATGCTCCTAATTCTGGAATCTTCTCCGGGGTCGTCTCTTCTTCGTTAAAACCACGAGCGGGATAACGCCAAGTTAGTCATGGGAATCCGGCGAAAATCCAATACTCTCCGGAGATAACGAGGAAACGTGGGAAGAGGGGGGAGATGAGAGAGAGAGAGTGAGGGGTTGGGGAATATACCGGGGGACTGAGATGTGGAAGTGAATCCCCGTGGCTCCACAGAGCATTTCCATCGCCCATTTCCTCTTAACGCGCAAATACTGTGGACTTTCATATGCTTACTCTCCGCCTTACCTCCATTCAAGTAGATACGTGCTGATCATTCCTTGATATACTTGAGGTAGTTCCTTAATCATAATTGAGACCGTATTCGATATGTACGTTTTAATTCCACTAGTGGTGAGACACACGAATTAAATATTGCATTATTAATGGCGCAATAAAATAGTTTCACATGACAAAAATTGTAAGTAATCAAATAAAATATCTAAAGAAGGCTTTAACTTGACTCATTTTTTTCACGCGGTACGTTTGAAACTCCATCAAAACGGAAGATTTATTGTGATCTCGAAGAATTTACTGCGGTGACAATATGATAAATTAAAAAAAAAATAGCGGGTGAATTCTTTTTGAAGAAATTGCCATGAGAAAAATTCGGCCTGGACCGGGAATCGAACCACGGACCTTTGGTTTGCCTTTGGTCCGGCAAACCAAAGGTCCGTGGTTCGATTCCCGGTCCAGGCCGAATTTTCTCATGGCAATTTCTTCAAAAAGAATTCACCCGCCATGTTTGAATTTCAAATGGCTAAGCACGGCATATGTGCTGGTGAAGGATACTGACTCTTGGTTGTGGCTTCTTTGAAGTCCTCTTCTCCCTTGCGTTGCCATCTTTGATGGACCGCAAGGGCCTAAGATCTAGTTTCCTTGTATCCACCAAAATTGCCATGGGAATTAGGAAGCCTGGATAGCGTAGTGGTCTGCGCATTGGTCCGGCAAACTAAAGGTCTGTGGTTCGATTCCCGGTCCAGGCCGAATTTTTCTCATGGCATTTTGTTTAAAAAAATAGTTGAGAAATCACACGAACTACACGCTGGTCACTTTTTGACGAGATCTAAGAGTAGGGAATGCCTCATTTTTAATGTAAGGTCTCTCTCGAGTGCATACGCGTACCATCTCTCATACAAAAGGGCTGGTAATTTTTGGAAAATGTATCGGAAAATTATATAGTAAGGGGTTGAATTTTTGATGTCAATGGAAGGGTGATATATTTTTCTTTAAAATGAGACCAAATTCATTGATTTCTAGGTAAAATGATATTTCGCTCAAACTACCGTAATATTGATTGCGCATCAACCCTCTGGGATTCAAGGTATTTGTGCACAGATCTTTAAAGCAGCCAACTTTTACGTGGAAATCGACGTCGATGGGAGTGTTTCGTTGCTATAATGCACGGATATCGCGCGCCACTAAAAATGCATCATACGGTCGCATTCTGAGACCGGCGTTTCTAAATATCGCTGAATGCTTTCGATTATTGAAATGTAACGTACCGCAACCGATATCAATGTGATAGTTACATAAATGCATCGTGATATCGCATGTCATTTATGATAAACAGAAAAGTCAAATCGAAATTTCACACCTTGTTGTTGTATTGCAGTATCGCATCTCATCGAAATATCGGATATATTTTTTATCGATCGAAATATCGAAGCTAATACATATCTAAATATCGAACATATTGTTTTATCATTCGAAGTATCGAAGTTAATACCAATCGAAATTTCGAACATTGTTTTACCATACGAAATATCGACACTCGTAGTCGATCAATCGAAATATTGCTAACCGCCAAAGATTTATCGAATATCGAATTCTTGCATTCACCGAATGGGAAGTTTTTTCTCAACCCCATCCGCCGACCGTGATCGACGGACGTTATTCCTCAGTCGCCAGAGGTCGGCCACCCTTGTTTCCACCCCTACCTCCCGCCCCCTCTATACATATGTATAGTCCGCTTCCTCCCTTACCTCCCTCACTCCCTGCCTTCCTTCCTCATTTCCGCCCCTCTCCTCGCGATCGTGACCTCGAAAACTCTATCCTCTTCCCCTCTCCTGTCCTCGAAAGCCAACGCGTCGTCGCGTCGTCCCCTTGCGAGATTATGTCAGCCCTTCCTTCGCTCCTCCACCGAGTCGCCTCCATTACCAAACGCCTCCGCCTCTTCCTTTCAGAATAATTCAGCATATGTCACTCCTAGCTCCCATAAGGTTCCTGGGACGATGATGGCTCGTGCACAGATTTGTGTGAGACGTATGATACCTGCCCTCATTTAATGACATCTGTTTACTAATGGCCAGTTGCAGGAACGGCACATACGTATTCTATAAAGTTATGGGACCCATAAACCATGGCAACCATTCAATAAGTGTTTCAGAAACATTCGTTAAATTTTTTGTTTCATAACTTTTGGCATGGAGTTATGAGTTCCATAAGTAGACAAGATGGCGGA
Source organism: Ceriagrion tenellum (assembly GCA_963169105.1). Lineage (NCBI taxonomy): Eukaryota > Metazoa > Arthropoda > Insecta > Odonata > Coenagrionidae > Ceriagrion > Ceriagrion tenellum. Next base: position 84,152,877 of record OY720642.1, on the reverse strand, counting down.
TGCGGAATAAACCACTTGGAGATTTAGTTACTTGATGAAAGTGTTATTTTTAGACTGATGACCAGTTTATTTACTCTTACTGACTAATTATAATCTGCATCAGGAACTATTCATAGGTTAAACTTCGTAAGTTTTATCCAGCGGTAGAAGATCAGATCAAATATTCTAAGTTATTAACTATTGGTTAATAATTTATGTAACTAGTAGATGTGTTCCTGAAACCCGAATACATTTGTGAGATCTATAACTTCAAGGATCTCATAACTATTGATTCCATGACCAAATTTTCTTGCAACCGGCCGTAAACAAAAGAGAATGCATTTGACTCCTTTCGGTCAGTGGGAGGTGATGGGGGGAAAGGTATGGATAATAGGTGACAGTGGGAGGGAAAAACATTCATTATGAAGTTTCGCACGTTTGTCGTTGGCAGCGCTCAGAATTTCAAATTGTTCTAGTCTGTCCAATTTGACCCATTTGTTCTCAATGTGGAGCACTTCCGACACGAAGTCGCTTGTGTGGTCCTCCACGAGAAAATATTTGGCTAAGGCTGACGAAATATCTCCCTTCACCCAACACGTTGTAAAATATTAACAATGCAACCCGACAGCCCCACGTTGTGGGTCAGAAATGGAAGCAATCTCTATTATCGTTAACTCAAAATGCCCACGTGGTGAGTATCAAAAATGGAAAATAAATGTGAGATAAATTAACCACGGTCTCCTACCTTTTTCAATTGCCCCAATTCTCTGCGGTAGATAACATGAGAAACACAAAACAACATGCGATACGTGATAACTAGCAATTTAATTGATCAGACAAAATCATATCACTGAATCAAGACACACAAAAACAAAGTATATAATATCTTTACCTTTAACTTAAGGTCATGACCCAGACATTTGTAATATTCTGCACCTCATACAGTTACTTCAAATGATTTACTTATCTTTAAACATTTTATCATAATCAACTTCTTTGAATTAAGCCATATATCTTCTTTAAACGCTCATTACTCCAATGTAAATAAAACAAAACTAGCATCAACCTCTAATCCAGGTTGTACCCAACTGGGTTGTATGGCTTATTTAAAATACACGCGAAAAGTTAAACATGGTGGGTGTTTAATTGTTATTTCTCCCACGCGGTGGGAAAAGAATATGGAGGCCCGCGTTGTTGTTACAACGTTTTATATTCCCCTTGCCCTTACACAGATGGCTCGACCAATTTGTCCAATTCTATTGCGAAGTACAATTGGGAGTGGTACATTTTAGCTCGTAAACACCATTTCTGCTCATCCGTGTCACTTCGTCCTTGGAGTTGAGTAATAATGTGCCCAAAGTTTTTTTAGGCGTAAAAAAATTATTTGCACAAAGTTAATCACATAGCCACCGCAGTACTATTTTTCAGAATCTTCTTCTTCTTCAGTGCTCAACCCTGGGGTTGGTTTGCAGCAGTACGCCATTCCTCTCTTCTGTCTGCTTTTCTCTTCATTTCTGTGCATGTGATCTCCGGAAAATTTTACAAAAGGTACAGACATGGTTTACTGCTGATGCTTGGGATATCCTGGGATCTTTAATGTGGTGGTTTCCCTTTGCCTTCCACATCCTATGCCGTTGACCATCTGTTGGTTCTACCGCCTTCGGAAACTGTTTCCCATTTCCAGGACAAGAGGGTGCCCTGCCCAGCAAATGCTGGGATGATGACTTATTCCGGTCATCCTTCGGTCCCTGTCTACGTTAGCCGTCGCTTAAAGTGACGTCGTCCCCTCTCTACCACGGGGAGGTGTAGATCAGGTATTTCCCTTCATCGGGTCTAGGACCTTGATGGCATTTCCTAGATCTCTCCGGTACTTTAGAGAGGTTTTCAGAATCGGAGAAAATAATTTTCAGAATCACAGAAAAGCCTTCCGTTTGTGAAGGAGTTTTAAACGTACCGTGCGAAAAGAATTAGTCATGACTTGTATAGATATTTTTATGTGATTGCTGAGAATTTTAGCCGTATGATAGTATCTTATTTCTCGTGTAATATTGAATTATTCATTGCATGTTTTTTTACAGCTGCTGAAATTAAAACGTTGAGTTCGAATATGGTCTCCATTATGACCAGGGAACTTTCTCGCCCAAACTATCTTAAGTTCTTCTGTTTTGCACATTCCCTTGGGTTTGGGGTTGGATGGAGGTCCATTTGGGACGTCGAGGGGAGAGATAGCCCCAATCGACTGTCAGTTGTATTCACCCACCTGCGCACTTCTGATCGTTTGCTCACGCGTGTTTGTGAGCTTCTTCTTGCGATATCGCCATAGCTGATATTTTAACCCGCATTGACAAGGGTTACGAGTGGTTAGGTAATTCCGCTTGACTTCATGGTTTGCATAAGTTTCCCGAGTCGGATGAGTTTATCTCATAACCCGAGGCTCCGAGTTCGGCCGTATTCTAACGCATGTGAGCAACGTTCTCATCGATGTTCATATCTTAGTCCATTTCGAGCTTATAATCGACTTGGTTTACAGTTCTCTCCATTGTTTTTCGGGATAGCCGCGTCAAGTTTCATTCAGATGACGTTTCGTGGCCTATGCTGGCCACATCTTCAGATCAGGTCTGAGCACATCTTCAGATTAGGCCACATCTTCAGATCAGGTCACTCAGACCTGATCTGAAGATGTCGCCAGCATAGGCCACGAAACGTCATCTGAATAAAACTTGGCGCAGCTATCCCGAAAAACAATGGAGAGAACTGCAATCGAGCGCTGCGAAAGCCTCAAACAGAAATTTAGACTTGGTTTACAGTTTACAGAATTTACTGAAGACGGTAGAGAAGGAGAAGTAGACGGGAAAAGGATCACATGAAACCAGCGTGGACTTGTGTGGATATGGAGCGTGGCGCTCTATGGATCAGAAGAATGGACCATTGGAAAAAAATGACCAGAACAGATACAAAGCCTTCAAAACCTGGTGCTGGAGAAGGATGATGAAGATAAAATGGCTGGACAAAATAAGAAATGATGAAGTTTACAGAAGAGTGGAAGAGGAAAGGACCATATGGAACGCCATTCACAGAAGAGGAGCCGGATGGATTGGAGATACCTCGAGGCACAATTTGTTTGTGAAGACTATAGGTAATTGAAGATTTTAAAAAATCCGGAAAAGTCCCCAGAGGAAGAACTAGAATTAGTTCTTGGACTAAATAAAGAGGACTGTAGCATCAGATAGGGAAGGATGTAGGGTTGCAGTAAACCCATCTGTGCGTTAAACGACCAATGATGATTGAATGAACTTTTTGGCCTACCTACCAAGTTTTATCATTTTATCACGATTATTCAATTAGTCATTGCTTCTGGTGCACTAACCTGTGGCCACTTATTGGTGTGTCTTATGTTGGAAGTTTGTCATTTCCTGAAGTTAACTTTTGGTGGGCAAATTATTCTGGTGAATAGAGAAACATAGAAATTTCACTTTTTCTCTCTAGATATTGTTTTTTTTTGCTTTCAGGAGGGCTTCATTTAATCGAGGTTGATAATCGGCCGAGGCTCATTCTTTGAGGAGGCGAGGGAAACAGAGGATTGGAAGCAAAAGAGGAGAGATTCGCAAATGCAAAATAGGAATAAACAAATTCAAAGTTTAGAGCGCACAATCTCCTCCTCCCGTGGTTTTCTGACTCTCCAGATTCTCAATTCGCACATGTTGGAAGACAGGATGAATTCTCGATGCATCGAGTATAATGAAGATAAAACACAGCTATTTAGGGAAACTAGTATATTGAACAGAGTATACCGAAAGCGCCTGATCACACGTTCCCCGTGTCAATGCGGGAAATCGTCTGCTATGGCGAATTCGCAAGTCGAGATTTATACTTACAAATGAACGTCGAATAGCTGGATTGGATTTTTGGGGAGGAGACCGACTGCTAAGGTCAACTTCACCACAGGGGACAGGTAAGGGAAGAAGGGAGGATAGAAACCCGGCGACGGCATCAGCCTGCTCTTAACGAAAGGCGCCAAGGGGATCACGGTTTAACGTCTCATTCGACAGACGGAGTGCTGTACTTGAAGTGCCCTCCACAAGACACTCAAGTAGAGATCGGGCTTCCTCTGAAAAACATCCTCATCTGCAGGGATTTGAACCCTGGTCGCCCATATGGTTAGCCAGTACTCTAGCCACCACACCAACCCGATCCCCCATCGAATAGTCCTTCACAATTAGACGGACAAGGCGCAAGAACACTTCAGTAAACAATCAGATTGGTATCCCTCCGCTCGTTATTACTCATGGAACTCCATTAAACTTGTAGAGCAACTTCCAACACGCGTTTAGTAACATAGGGTTTACGAGGAATACTCCAGCAGTTGCTGTCTCCACTTCTGAATCATCCGTCACTTTTCTTTCTTCTTCTTCCTTACTTTACCCTTTCCTTCCACCATCCCTTCTGATACCTCCATCATCTATCTCGCAAATTCAAACGATAACGCCCGATGAGACGGGAAAAGCAATCGTAGACTATGAAAAAGGGTAGTTTTTCCTATCCCAGGATGAGTTACGCTACTTTTTTAAGGGTTTAAAATGGTGAATGGAAAATTTTCCGCATGCAACAATTTTCTTTCGCTCATTCAAGTGTGAAATGATTAAACAGGGGCTTCGGTACTTTGGCCAGAATGAAGCAAAAAGTTCGTATATACATCAATTCGCCAAAGATACCGTGTGCATTGTAATTTTTTAATATGCCAGCCAGGTACTTGAATATTTTAGATTGATCATTGAGGGGTATACACCATTAATCATGGCGTTAAATTACCTCAAACAAAAATACTTTATCGAAAACCAATTTTTTTTCTAGGATTTTAGAACATTATTCATGGAATAATGCTGAATTTATGAAATGTAGCTGGGCTCAATCATTTTTCGAACTGGCTCTAGTGAGTTTTTTTTGGCTTTGATTCTATCTCTACTATTGGTGGGTGTGATTCGCCCTAGGACGCTGATATACCCCTCTAAATAATGAACGGTCGTCATAATCCTTTGCTGCTCCACTGAGGAAATGGAGCCAAAGGTCTCTAGGCACCCGGATTTGCTCTGTTCATAACGTTTTTCTCTCTTTCATCCCCTTCTTGTGCTCCATAAAGCACTTACTGGGTGCGCAAATATTTATACTTTCTCTCTAGCAAAGGGTTTCCGGCGTCGGCACACGTGCTCCGTTTCCCCGCCCGCCTCCTTGAAATGGGAGTCTTCGATTTTTGCCGTTTGTCCGCGTTCTCTGAGATCCGTTATTTCAAAGACGGAGAACTCGAATTGTGGAAATATGAGGCGTAGAGGGTATAAGAAATCCTTGTATACCAGCGGTTCTCAAACTACGGGTGGTGACCCACTATAGTGTCACGAGCGAGGTCATTGGGTGGATAGAATATAGATAAGTCGGGGGTCGCGAGAAAAGGTGCGGTAATACGACCAACTCCCAGCTATCAAAAATTTCATCCGGTCCCTCATCAAGATAGTCTTATCCAGATTACAGTTAAAACCCAGTATCCCCTTCTCTCCAGTATCTGAGATTAGAGGTGGTTCGTTCGCGAGCGAACAGGTCCATGGATTGAACGGGAGGACCGAGGACCGACTCCTATGGAACGACCGTTCTTTTCGGTCCTTCGTTCCTTTCGGTCAGTCGGTCTTTTCGGTCCTTCGTTCCTTCGTTCCTTTATCATCATCATTGGTAGACTGCTGTTTAGCAGGTCCTCAGTAGTCTCTCCTCCAGATAACTCTGTCTTGTGCCTTCCTCTTCATCTCCGCGTAGCCTGTCTCCACTTCTAAATCATCCGTCATTTTCTTTCTTCTTCTTCTTTGGTTTACCCTTTCCTTCCACCATCCCTTCTAATACCTCCCTCATCAAAAAATCTCTTCTTAATATATGTCCCAGCCAGTTTTGCTTCCTTGTTTTAATTGTCTTTTTTCAGTCCTCTGTAATATCCTCTATCTTCCCTCACTGTGGTTAATACCTCTTTATTTCTCACTCTGTCTGCCCAACTAATATTCAACATTCTTCTCCATATCCACATCTCCAATGCCTCAGTCCGCTTTATATCTTTTTTCAAAGCCGTCCATGTCTCACAGCCATACAGTAAGACGCTCCAAACATAACACTTTGCCAACCTTTTCCTAAGTCCAATACCCATTTTGCTACACAACAACTTTTTCTTTTTGATAAAGGCGTCTCTGACCATTGCAATTCTACCTTTAATCTCCTTGTCACATTTCCAGTCCAGTGTAATTTCCGTCCCCAGATACTTATATCTTGTCACTTGTCCCAGTCCTTCCCCTCCCATGGTAACTCTTATCTCTTCTTTTGTACCTACTTTCATCACTTTAGTCTTGTTTTTATTTACATTCTTAATTCTCTGTATGTAAACTACATTTCCCATGCCGAATTCGCTTAAATACAGTCAACGGTTTCAAAACGACGTCCTTGAAGCGCTAATTTCAATTTGGGACATAAAAGATACGAGGGGACAGGTGAGGTGTATAAGGAGCCTGGGGGGAGGACAGTCGTTTGATTTTTTGTACGAAAATCATGAATTGACAAGGCAGAGTGGAGGGCGCGTTTTCGTGGCAGAGGGAGGTCGTTCAGCACGGCTGTCGTCAAACGGGGTGCAAACTTTACTGCAACCCATTGCGTGTTCAGTTTATCCGTCAAAATGTCACAATATGACCCAATCGAGATTTCAAACTATCATTTATTTTCTCCGACAGTCAGACAACGGTTGGTATGCAACATAATCTCGATTTTCAGTGCGTAACTGCCATCAGTTGAATTCGAAGATCTTCCTGGTCGTGGAATGTCTTTAATGAATGACGACCGATTTTGAAATGAGTAAAACACTTATGTATAACTATGTGTCCATATTCTTCGTTCCTTACGGTCCGTCATTACTTTCGCTCCTTCACTCCTATCTTTTACAGATAGGAAGTCCTTTATAATACGCCAAAAATTCATCTGCTGATGCTAGCGGCGTAATTATCAGCACTTTTTTCTGTATAAAAATTAAAACTACATATTTACGAAATCATGTAAAAAGTTGATAATATTACCTTCCATCTTTTATTTCATCCTACATTCATAAACGCCGTCATTACGGTATACTAATAATTTCTTTGTTTTTTAAATATTCTTTAGACACCAAGGACTTGTTACAAATAAAATTACATGACCATCAGTGAAAAAGGAACGGTGAACGAGTGAACGAATCCCAAAAATGACCTGTCCAGATTGAACGAGTTCTCAAAACTGAACGGCTTCGACCATCTCTATCTGGGATAATCCGAATTCTCCAACCACTTATTCAATGCATCAGCACGTTGCCTTTCAATGAGTCCCCTCTTTGCCTTTAAATGCTCTTCCTAGTGTTCGTTAACTGCGAACGTTGTTGATAACAAAAATGTTCGTAAATGTGAAACGTGAATGATAAATGAACTAACATATAGGACAAAATTATTGGAAATTAAATCTCTTCATTAAAATACCTCAACTTTATGCTTATTTGAAAATGATTTTAAATGGGAAGAAGTTAGGTACTTACATAATTTTATGATTTCCTCGCATCATTAGTGTTGCAGCAAAAACATAGACTCAGAGAGACTCCGTTAATATACATTTCACTTTTGCCCGTCATTTCTTCCAATTCCTATTCCCTATTCCAACCCTTTATCATGATGGGCTTACACTGGCAGATGTATTCCATAAGTTTCTTTTGCTAGACCTTGCCGAAGATTTTAATCTGATGAAGCATTTTCTTTAACCGGTAACTGCCGAGCGAGGCTATTTGCATTGTACGCCGGCAGCCATGCGCTTCTGCAAGTGACTTGCCGAAACTTTTGAAAGTGCTGCCGGCCGACTATCAGAGTCGTTTGCTCACTTCAAAAGCCTCTTGCTGCTTGTCCCATTAATTACGAGCGTAAACTCTTCATCAATATAGGTTTACACTGGCAAATAAATAAAACTTGAACGATGTATTTTTCACACTTTATATGGAAACCTTACCGGTTTCGACACACTCGTGTCATTTTCAAGGGTACTCTGACACGAGAGTGTCGAAACCGCTAGGGTTTCCAAATAAAGTGTGAAAAATACATCGTTCAAGTTTTATTTTGTATGTCACTTTTTCACAAAGTATCGCCTGACTCGATCCAACTTACACTGGCAAGTCAAATCCGCAAGTTTCATTTACAAGAACTTGCGGAAGATATAACTGTGATGTAATATTTTTCACGAGTATAAGTGCCTAGCGAGGCTATTTTCCGTTCACACTGGCAACTATACGCTTCTGCAAGCGACTTGCCGCAACTATTTAAAGTGCCACCGGCAGAATAGCAGAGACGTTTGCTCACGCTATTCACCTCGAAAGTATCTTGCTGCAAGTAACTTGCACGTTAAACTATCAGTGTAAACTCTTCATCATGGCTGGTGTCCCCAGGCCACCTGTCACACGAACCTACGGCAGCTTGTCTCATTATATTAGTTGACGTGTAATTTATTGTAAGTAATGTACTCCTCCCGTTGAAATTTCTCCTGTGCACGAATCCTGTGGACGCTTTTTCTCCTTCTCTTTGAAAATAGATTCCGCGCATGTGATTAAATTTCTTGGAAAAATAAATTATAACTCGGCTGCATATCATCCGGACGCTCTCGCGTGTCCAAGCAGAGGCGAATTATATTTCCCTACCCCCATTCCATCATGGCGTTCTTTTTATGCATCGTTGGTCGCCAGTGCTGCCAAGTTGGCGACTTTGTCGCTAGGTCTGGCGACTTTCGTGAAGTCTTTAGTGGAATACAATGTAAATTTAAGTACTTAGCCACGCATCTAACTATTTTTAGAGAAAAATGTTTATTCCCCGAATTCGCTTGTAACTTATTTTAGACTTTTCCAGTATTCTGAAAACCTTTGAAGGATTGGTACGTACATTAACCTGTAAGATTGTGTTTTATTATGTTATTTTAGTGGAAAATTTAACATAAATCTAAGGAAAAAAGGTCCAAAAATCAATAAAATATTTATTTCAATTTCATTATCATTACTGAGTTATTACCGGTTAAGGTACATCCACATCCTACCCTGCGAGCAGCCCCATGGGCGTGTAGCAGGGGATGTTAGGACACCAGCCGTGTAAAGATGTAAGGGATAAGTTTTTGGAAGGTGACATGGTGACGTGCATTATGGGAGTGTAATGATTGGAGCTCAGTTTTCATTGTGATCGCTTATTGTGCGCGGAAAGTGCGAGGCTTTTTACCTGTTCAGCAATGTAGCTCTCTTATTTTATCGCTTCTGTCCAACAGGTTTAGGTATGTGGTGAGGCGTCATGATAATATTCTCTGTGTCGCTCTGAAACACCAGTTCTGAATTTCTCAAGCAACCTAAGCCTCCTGTAGCCTCCAAGTCTCTAGGGGCTCCCACTTTAATCCCTCTACAAGTTGTGATAAACTCGATGTACGCCCGTAGTAGTTTTAAACGAAGCGTGCAGCTTTCCTTGGTATTTTATTAATGTTTTTGATAAAATCTTTATTATCAGGGTCCCATGTACTGGCGGTGTATTCGAGGTGTGGCCTAACCAGAACGAAGTAGCATTTCTCTTTCACTTTTTCATCTGAGGACCTTCCTATTATACGCTTGACAAAACCCAAGAGCCTGTAATGTTGTGCCGAATTTTGTTTTGTTTGTACTTTTTGTTGGTAGGTTTAAACGGAAGTGAATATATGTGGTGGGCCTGATCTACCATTTGTATTTATTTCCTCATCTCAGCATACTTCCTTACTTTCTTAATCCCGTCCTTTAAGTCTATTCTCTCTTTTTCCTCTTTCCCGCTTTCCCAACACCCCTCCTGCCTATTTGCGGTCTTCAGATACCCTTCCCCCTCATTAACTCCTTCAAGAACTCTCGTTGCCTCTCCCTAAACTTATCCAGGGGTTTTGCTTCCTCCTCTACATATTGCGCACTCATGCACTCCCTCTTTTTTCTTCCTATCCGTCCTCTTCACTTACTTCTTAATCCTTCACGCCCACGTATAGAACGCCTTAGTCCCATTTTCCTTTTCTCTTCTCATAGTCGCGTACGTATAGAAAATTCTTGAAGAGAGAAACCTGAAACACCAACGCTTTTGTAATGTTCGCTGCTGACAAGTCATCATGATTGGTTGTTCATTAATATGATTGGTTGACTGCTGCCTTCCATCCTTACCGATCAAAAGCTATTATGCTTATTTCCTGGCAGCTCTTTTTATGCCCTTCCTTCTTTATTTATCCTATGTATTCCTCTGGAGACTTTTCCCTCTATTTTACTTTCGAATATGTTATTCACAAACCCATTGTCTCTCAGGGTTTGCTAAATCCGTTTGGCTCTTTTTTACTGTATGGTGTTCCATATGGTCCTTTCCTCTTCCACTCTTCTGTACACTTCATCATTTCTTATGTTGTCCGTCCATTTTATCTTCAGCATCTTCCTCCAGCACCAGGTTTCCAAGGCTTCTAAACTGTTCTGCCCTACTTTTCCACACGTCCACGCTTCCGATCCATAGAGTGCCATGCTCTTCTCGAATGTTTTCACGTACTGTCTCCTGGTTTATAGTCCTATCATTCTTTTGAACTGAGCAGTTGTCTTTTTCCCATGAACGCCCTCTTAGCTTCGCCCATTGTTTCCTTTATATGCGTTGTACTTCTTCCGTCCCACGTAATGATACTCCCGAGAGATAGGTTAAGGAATCCACATGCTCTAATTTTTCTAACCTCTCAGTGTGACTTCCGCATTCATCTTTTGCCCTTTCGCACGCGTGAATTTTAGTATTCGTCTTATTTATTTTCGTATTGTGTTCTTGGAGGACATGGTCCATTGCTTTTGGTGACCCTTGAAGGTCATCGCGATTTCCCGCTATGACTGCGATATCGTCTGGGGAGCGGAGCGTGTTTATCTCTTCTCCGTTACTCTCAAATCCGTTCAGTCCAATTTCTTGTCCCCCTCTGCTGACGAGTGCGAGGTGAAAACAACCAGCTTCCTGTAATGGGTGTGTATCTCTTATGCTTTCACATATAACGGTAAATTTAGTACTTTCATGAGTATATATCAAATTCTCAGGCTTCACTTGGTGGAACCACATTGCGATGGTTTTTTCTATTTATTTATTTATTTAAATAAGTAAACAAACACGGTCCCTCTAAGCCATGTGGCTTGTCAGAAGGATCCAACACATATACATACAATGCGGCAAATAAAAAAAAATATGGTGTATACAAAAAACACAAAAAAAACATGTTACAACACTTTATAATATTACAACTTGAGAACATTAAACATAGGCAGATTTAGACATTCCACATTTTGAATACACAGGTGTTCATGCCAAATATATAGAACATAACCAATCAAAAATGTTTCATTTCATCAAGTAACCATGCATGTACCTTTTTCTTTACTACTTCCGTACCTTTAAGATCATCAAGGTGTTTTGGCATGCAATTAAAAGTGTGTGCTACATAGTATTTTGCTAACCTTTTACCGTATGAATTGCAATATCTGTACGTTTCCAATACAGGGGAATTTCTTTTTGACATGCAATGTGTGTTTTTACATGGAATTTTATTCTCTTTTTTGTAATAATTTTCCAATATAATTTCCCATTTTATTAATTGGTCTGCGGTTAAAACTTTATATTTTCTACACAGAATAAAATAAATAAAAAATATAAATGTAAATGTGTTTGTAAATAAAATGCATATAAGGGGCTCGTGGTGTAAAATTGTCGCCTTGAAAATGACTTAACTTCGAGTCGAAACCTAGGTCGGAATAATAAAAACTATTGTGGTACATCACTAAGTGAATTTATTTAGTACCTTCAGTCGTTTTTCACTCCGCCACATGCGGGCGACTGTTTATTTTTGTTAGCGAATGAAGTCGAATGCGGGTTGGCAACACTGGTGCCCGCTCACCGTACCGGCAAGGGTCTTTCGACAACCGTGGGACTAATATAATATTTCTTTTGTGCCCGTTTGTGGAGCTCGCACATTTTTCGGTAAGCATGCATATTTCATCTGGAAAATTACACCGCGCGGTTTGAGAGGGGGTGTAACTTGCACGGGAGGGGGGAAGGGGGGAAGGTTGGGTTGATGTTTGACGTGCACGAGACTCGACATATCATGCCGAGTGTGGGGAGGTTTTTCTTTCTGTTGCTCTGGATTGGGGGGGGGGTGTGTTCGGTCTGTTTTTAGAGGGGCGTACAGAGGAGGGGGGGAAGAGGGAGAGGAGAGGAGGAGGCTATTAGTGTCACGTGAGCTGCGAGATCAATAATTTCAACTCTCCGAAAGAAGTGCCTAAGCTTCACGTGAAATCGTGGTTGGGGGCGAAAAGGGAGGGCAGTAAGTGGTTTTGGGTTGCTGCAGTCACGTCACATCAATGCTACACATTCTTCATTTGATCGAGGCTCTCGCGATTCAGTGAAAAAAAGTCGGTAAATTCTCAGCACGGAGTCGGAAGGGGATCGCGAGTGCATTTAACACGGTGGTCGAACCTTGTCGTGCGCGATTAACGATAACTTATTGCCTTGGATGGAAGGATGAGGCGTTGGGTCTTGAGCTTTTAAGTGGTTGGCTAGTCGGTGACTTGCCAGCGCAGTTGATTCTAGATCTACATCTACGTGCTACCCTGCGAGCCGCCGCATTGGCGTGTGGCAGGGGGTTTTAGGTCACCAGCCGTGTTAAGATGTAAGGGATAAGATTTTGGGAGGAGAAATCGCGATGTTTACCATGAGGAGGTCAGTTTAAGTCAGGTATTTAGAGGAGGTCAGTTTTCATTGTGATCGCTTATTGTGCGCGGAAAGAACGAGTTTTCGTATCTATCTGTTCGGCCGTGTAACTATCTTATTTTATCACTTTTATTATGAAGTGAAATACCTGGGAGTTACGATAACTTCGAGCCTATCGTGGGGGGCACACATAAGAAATATCTGTGGCAGAGCCCTGAAGAAGCTAGGATTTGTCAAGCGTGTTGTGGGAAGATTTTCGGATGAAAAAGTGAAAGAGAGGTGCTATTTCGCACTCGTCCGGCCACACCTTGAATATGCAGCGAGCATATTGGGATCTGGCAGAGAAAGACCTAGTCCATGAAGTTAACCCTTTGAGTGCGGCATGACGTGATATCACGTCATGATTTTTTCACGCTGGTGCTGATGACGTAATATCACGACATAGGTACCGTGAGGGTTCTAGCTATCACTAGGGGGCCTAGTGAAAGTTCCCTAGTGAAAGCTGGAAACCTCACGGTACCCTTGACGTGATATACCGTCGTCAGCACCAGCTTAAAGACAACCTTGACGTGATATCACGTCATGCCGCACTCTAAAGGGTTAATAAAACACAAAGGAAAGCTGTGCGATTCGTCAAAAACTGCTACGGCCGTACAGAAAGCGTTACACAGATTTTGAACGATTTAGGGTGGGAGCCGCTAGAGACTCGGAGGCTACGCGCTAGGCTTAGATTGCTTGAGCAATTGAGAATGGATATCTTTCAGAGCGACACGGAGAACATCATATTAGAACCACATTATAATTCCAGGTCCGACAGAATCGATAAATTAAGAGAGATATTTTGCCGAACGGATAAGTATGGGAATTCGTTTTTTCCCCGAACAATTAAGGACTTTAATAAATGCTAGGCGGAACTTTGTTTTTTTTTTGTTTACGGCTGGTGTCCTAACACCCCCCGCCACACGCCTTTTGAGGCGGCTTGCGGGGTAGTATGTAGATGTAGATATAGATCACCTCCGTAAGACCTAGAGATGTGGTGAGGCGTCATGATAATATTCTCTGTGTCGCTTTGAAACACTCCAGTTATGAATTTTTCAAGCAGCCTAAGTCTTGCGTGTAGCCTCCAAGTGTCTAGAGGCTCCCACCTTAATCCCTCTAAAAGTTGTGAGATACTAACGGCCGTATTCATAGATTTCAGCTAAAAGGCACTTGTAAGGAGACTAACTTAGTCGGCTACTGAGAGCACTTAGTCGCATACTGAAAAATGGTATTCATAGATCCTATTCGGTGAGCTACTACAACCTACTTACTTAATGTGCTACTATCGCCAATGTCGTAGCGGAGTACATAATTGTAGGTAGCGAAAGCCCTAAAAACAACGAAACAACGCTTAGCAACACTGCCACTGGCTTCATTGTACGTGAATTCGTATGTCATGCATCAATATTACCATGATGGCGTTATCGTTAAATACTCTCATTTCCCCATTTTTTAAACATTACCTTCATAATTCTGAAAATCATCTATAAACATTGATTGTAATTTTATAGAAAAATCGGGAATACATGCTTGTAGTAAACTTTACTTTTGCCACACGTAGTAATACACCTCAAACTTGCACAGATCCATCAAAAAAATCATTTGGACTCGCTGCTGCTTCACCACATCAAAATTTTACTTACTCCACCCAATCGCACCGAATTAAGTTATCAGTTATATTCAGACAAACACAGGTCTATTCTTGAGGTATTCACCGTTCCATCAATATAAAAACACTAAAAATGGAAAATGTTTGCTTTTAGTTAATGGCTAATAACCGTCATTTACACATAAAATGTAACAATGCTCACATTCACTCACTAACCATAAATTTGTGAACGAAAAAGTGAACATGCACATTGGTATAGCGGACGTTGTCACTATTCTATCTGAATACCCATTTGTCCCTTCACGAATCTTTTTTGAGCATTAAATAATGCGAAGCTGATTTCACTTATCCACTTGGAAGAAAAAAAACAAAATAATATACAATAAACTGCTGATGCACTTGAAGAACATTTTGAAAGACAAGGTCTTTCAAGGATTTCATTCAAACGCGAGGAGAATACACATTTAAGAAGTAAGTGTATGCTGATTCCTAGTAAGTTATCGACCAGCTGACCCGTGCGAATATTTCGCACAGTATGCAGCTTCTTCCTGTTTCTTCCTTCTTTCTTCCTGTCCTTCTACCTGTTTCGTCCCATGGACAATTATGTGCTATTTACGTTTGTGTTAAAGATACACAACGTAAACGGTCACACTGATTGCATGTAGAATGTAAACAAGCTAACGAAACGATGTGTTAATAGATGGCGCCTCCTACAGTCTTTTAGGCACGTAACAATAGCCAACATATTCGTTGATTATATTGTCAACAGATGGCACTGTTAATTTTTGCTCATTTTTAACAAAAACTTCAATTTTAAATTTTTTAGCAAAAACTTTAATTTTAAACCATTTGTCTATTTTTCGTCAATAGCGGGGAACATAAGCTTTAAAACGATGTTTGAATCATAAATTTTGATGAAGAATTATGGTAGTAATGGCGTTGCGACAAAAATACACCTTTGGGAAATGATATATATGATGGAAAACAGTAAAATTACAAAATTAGTACTTGTATCCAAAAGCGCCATTGCAAAAATGAGGGTCAACGAAGATAAGAAGGCTTCAGCTTATAGCATTGTCCAGTACAGCAAGTCGCCCCATTGTCGCGGGTCAGGGGCTCTGAACTTTCTAAGAAAAATGCACTCTGCCTCGTGACATGAAAGCTTTTGGAACTAATTAGCTATTGAAGATTTGATGTCGATGCGGTCAGCACATTCGTAATCGTTTATATTTGTTTTAGTCCCTCGTTGATAGTCACCTAAATAATTAAAATGGCAGCCTAAAAATTTTGATGTCGTCTGACAAGCTTGTAGGAAAAATTTCGAAATGCGGAGGTTTATGAGCAAAATATACTGCATAGAGTTGGCCTATTGTGCGATCAATTTATCTGGTCGTGTTTTTGTTTTGTGTCGAAAGGTGTTGTCTTAAGGTAAGAGTACTCACTGTGTTGGTAAAGAGTCGAACAGAGATGGGATTTAGTGCAATTGAATTGAATTGAAAAATAAGTTTATTGCTTCAAGACCATTTGACCTCAAAGAACAAAATCAATTAACATCAATTACAAAAGTCTGGATAATACACTAAATACAGTTTTTTGCTGTTAGCGGAGACTCAAAGCATGCAAAAAAATAAATATATTATAGGTTTTACCATGGTAACAATAAATATAATTGCAACATGTTACATTTATACAATCGATAAATTACAAATAATAATATTAAAGGCATTGGCATTCAAAAAATAATATTCGCAATAGGTTCATTATGTATGAGTTATTACGACAGTTCAAAATGTTATGAGAATAATTACAACAGTAGATGAGGAACAAGGAAAAACAAAACCTTTGTGCTCATGAAAAATGACTCTTAATGAGTCGCTAAGTAGTAGATAATACATCTTTGATTTAAAACGATTAAAAGGAGAAATGTTTTTTAGCTTATCTGTGATAGAAATCCAAAATTTGGATCCTATAACTTGGATGGAATTATGGAAGCAGGTGGTCCGTATGAGCGGGATAATAAATGAAATTGACATCTATTCTGGTTGTTATATTAGTTGTTTTCGACATAGTTTTGGAGAAACTAAAGAAATATTCAGGCTTTTTTAAATTCAATAATACGTAAAGGAATCTAGCTAGAAAATATTTCCGTCGTTTTTTTCACTGGTTTAATCACTTGTCTAAATAAATGAATGGAATACGGTTGTTCTGAGCGATAATTACGTTCACGCACACCGATATTGCTGGACCAGCAAACAAAGTATGCATTAACGGCGGTTTTACTTAACCCTCTATGCACCGATAATTTCGTCCACTATGTGCAGTCATTTCAAATGTTACTCCACTTGCGGGATAATCAGGAACTAAAAGTTACGAATGAGGGATACTTTCGCTGCCAAGCTGTACAATATTGATGTCACGAAGGCATATACACGTAAATAAATATAATCAGAGACAGAAGAACAAGTTCTATATGTTACCTCCAGGTCACACAGCGTGATAGAGGGTTAAGGGTTTGCGTGCCAAATAAAGTGAAGTGCTTAGTGATACAGCTGACTACCTCTCGAACGATAGTCACCTACTTATTCAGTCTAAATGACGACCAGTGTGGTTTCTTATTGTTCGTGGAAAAAATTACATGCTAGCTTTATTTATCCCGTTATCCAAGTATCCATTTTACATCATTGCATTGTATTTGGCGAAATGGTTTAACCTTATCAAGAAGAATGTTTGAAACAGCGGAATATGTTGTACGTTTTTAGGAAAAATATCATTGTTGCTCTTGTTTTCTGATCTTGAATAATATTTTCGATTTAAATAAAACGGTTGTCTTTGAATTTATTCAGGGAAAACAATTTGTGAAATCCGAAATGGCAAAATCATTCGCCTGGACTGGGAATCGAACCCAGATCCCTCAATTTCGCGCCGAGTTCTCAAAACCAATTAAGCAGTGCAGGCGTCCTATTTTACCGTGAATCTTCTGGGGGCTTTAAGGAGCAAGTCTGGGGGCTTTAATGAGCAAAGCAACCGTGCATGTCATGCCAGAGGTACCCGTATGCGAGCGCTAAGCCCTACAGTCCACGGGGTAAAGCTCAATTTAAAACGCAAAGGTGTTTACTTCGGAAATATTCAACGTACTACGGCCTCGCTGCAACTTTAACGGAGTCACCCGCTGGTGTTCGCACAATTGTGTGAAATCCACATTGGAAAAAACCATTCGCCTGGACTGGGAATCGAACCCAGATCCCTCAATTTCGCGCCGAGTTCTCATAACCAATTTAGCAGTGCAGGCGTCCTATTTTTACGTGAATCTTCTGGGGGCTTTAAGGAGCAAGTTGTCCTCACAGGTACCGTGCATGTTATGCCGGAGGTACCCGTTTGCGAGCGCTAAGCCCTACAGTCCACGGGGTAAAGCTCAATTTAAAACGCAAAGGTGTTTACTTCGGAAATATTCAACGTACTACGGCCTCGTTGCAACTTTAACGGAGTTTTCCGCTGGTGTTCGCACAATTATGTAAAATCCACATTGGAAAAATCATTCGCCCGGACTGGCAATCATTCCCAAACTCAGTAAAAGTTACTGCGCAGCTTTTACTGTAGTGCTTTAAAAAATCATGGAAAAATGTGCCCCGGGTGAGGATCGAACTCACGACCTTAAGATTATGAGACTTACGCGCTGCCTACTGCGCTACCGAGGCTCCTGTAATTCAACGGCTACTGATGTCACACCATCCTCGGACGAGAATGCACCAGCAAATTGATAAGTGTTACGGTGCATTTGTACTTACTGTACATACCAAATATCGATTCACTTGAGGTTGAGTCGTCTTGCCTTGTTAGCCATGGATTTTTTTGCAACGATATGAACTTCGAAGGTGAGAAATATTATTTTTTTCGTTCTGTTACAGACAAGAAAAACTTTCTGAGCTTTGTTATAGAATATGTGTCGATTGGAAAAAAATGTCGATTCGGTGCTATACCGGATTGGAACATGGCCAAGTTCCGTCCGGTCGAGGCTATTACTTATTTAGCTGTTGAAATTAAAACGTGTAGTTCGAATATGGTCTCCATTATGACTAGGGACCTATCTCGCTCAAACAACCTTAATACAATACTCTATATACATAAAAATAATAACTTTTTTTAGAACCTGGGATCTCATGTCCCCTAGGTTCAAGTAGGCAATACAAAAAATATGTAAGTAATGAGCGATAACAATAAATTATGAATTCGAAGATTGAAGGACAGCAAAATAAATAATAACACCATAAAGAAAACAGCAGGATTACTTGAACATTTCCCTTCTCTAAAATAACATTGGATATCTACCAAACATAATTTACATGAAATTTAGCACATGTAACAATATCAGAGCTTGAATATAATGCATATCTTTGTACTAATTATGATATAATCTCAAACTACTTTAGGAACAGGTGATGTCAATTTGATCACGTGCAGTTCAGGAGATATTGGAATAATTTTGACCGAAATGGACTAGATGGGAATGTATTTTGTATTCATTAACCCTTTGAGTGCGGCATGACGCGATATCACGTCGAGGGTACTGTGAGATTTCTAGCCTTCACTAGGGAACTTAACTAGTGAAAGTTGGACACTCACTGTACCCTTGACGTGATATGACGTCATCAGCACCAGTGCAAAGACAACCATGACGTGATATCACGTCATGCCGCACTCAAAGCGTTGATACCTTCCTACTTTGCCCTTCCTGAATCACACTCACCGTATAGATACGGGTGAAGCCTACCATTAAATGACCAGCCGGTGGACGGCAAGCATTTCTATTTTTGGGGTTATCGGGGAAGAATAAAAGTTTTTTCTCCAATCTCCCAAAAGCTCTGTCACTCCAACAAAAGAAAGTGGGACTGGAAAGTTATTGTCAAGAGGGAGGGGGGAAGTGTGAAAATTGAATGCCAGGAGTCTTTTTTTTTCTTTTAACGAGGAGAAAGGTGGACGCAGAGGAAAAATGAACGCCAGCGGACCGCGAAATGTGTTCAAGGTAACTGGAACAACAGTTTCGTCACAACTATACAGCAAGAATGGAACATGGAGCAAAATGAGAGGAAAGGAACTCCTTGAGGGGACTGTTTACCTCGGCCTAAAACGCTCAGATAATTCTGGCTCGTGCTGCAGTCTAGTGTCGACGTCAAAATGAAGTCCCGCTCTATTTTGAAAATTAATATCTGGGGAGGTTTGCGAAAGATGGACGGATAGATGAGGAGATAAAGAGACTTGTGAATGCTGGAAGGAAAGTAGTAGGTAGCTTGTGGAGCATATCAAGGAATGAGTGCCTGTATAAGGAAGCGAAAATCTCCGTGTGCAAAAGTGTACTTCTCCCCACTCTGTTGTATGTTAGTGAAACATGGAGTTGTCAGGATAGACATAAGAGTAGACTAAACGTCGTGGGTATGAGTTATCTGAGGAGTGTTTGCGGCAAAAGTAGGATGTATAGGGTCAGGAATGAGTGGGTAATAAATGAATGTGCATTAAATGCTCCGGTAATGGACATATACGAAAGGAGTGTGCTTTGTTGGTTTGGCCATGTTGAGAGAATGGATGAGAGTCGAATGACGAAAGGTGAAACAGTGAAATGAATGGTGTGAGAGGCAGAGGTAGACCGAGAAAGTTGTGGTTGAATGTGGTTGAAGAAATTCGCAGGAGGAATATTGGGAGTCTCAAAAACAGGAGGACGTGAATAAAGCAGTGTATGGGGGTAAATGAGGCAAAAGAGGTTAGCAAGGATAGGTCAGTATAGAGGGAATTATTGAAGCAGAGTTGCGTGAACAAATATGTATTTATGAGTGACACTTTGTGACTGTGCCTGCCCCGGAAGGGAACGGCGTGATGGGTATGTTTGTATGTAATCTTTGGGTCCGTGTGAATGCTATTGCAATGCATTATACACCTTGTTTAACGGAAATTTTATTTCAATTTTTTGTCATATTTTTACTCTATGGTGAATTCAAAATTCTAGAAACCAATGCAGTAATCTACTCCGCGCACCCTCAATTTAGCAGTTTTGTGGACTTCATGAACTTTATAACCCAGCCTAGGGAAAACTAATTGGTCTACTGCATTGACTTTCAACCAAAAGTTACGAGAATCGACGAGAGACAGTGTAGTGCATTGCGGGTGACTCCGTAAAGTGGAACTCTGTGGCTAGTCCCGGATAGCTTAAAATTTGTCAAATAAGAGTGAACGCCTCTCTGTGTTCAAAGTACGATCTTTCCTCGTGGGCAGTGGCGCTAAGCGCTCAGTAGCGACTGATTGTTACATTGTATGTCCGGCGGTCGAGAACACCTAGTCCCGTAAAGGTCACAAAAATCCACATGCGAAGAGGACGCCTCGGTAGCTTATATATAAAACAATTATTTTCACTTCATACAATTTTTGCTAAAGAAATATTTGGACTAATCAATTAATTATCTTCTAAATTTTTTAAACTAATATTTGAACTGGTTGAAACTGTAATTGAAATCACATTTTGAAATAAATGCAATTGAACCTAACTGGCTAAAGCACTCGGCCGGAAATCGAGGGATCCGGGCTCGAATCCCGGTCAAGGCGGAAGATTTTTTTTCTCTGGGGAAATTCGCACATTTGTGCATTGCGGGTGACTCCGTAGATGTGGAACTCCGTGGCTAGTCCCGGATAGCTTGAAATTTGTTACCCGATGAAAATTGGGTGAGTAGTGAGTACTTACATGAACATCGAATAAGCGACAACTAAATGTTTTTTTGTCGATATCTCATCCCTGTGACAAAGTTAATGAATCCGACGAATTTTCGCCTCTTAAATTTTTTTTCTGAACCCTTTAACAGAAAGTACAATGCACATTTTACAAAAAAAAGAAATCGCTTAGCTGCCAGGAACACCGATTACAGGTGATGATGTAATCCGGCTTTTCGTCGCCTCCATTTCGATCTGTCCTGGCTTTTTTTCCATTATTGCGTGATGTGTGGATTTCTCTCGCCCGCCCGTACTTTTTCTTGATTTTCCCCGAAAAATATTCGACCCCCGGGAGTTGTACAGAATTATATGATTAACTTGACCCACTTCTTACGTTGAATGTTTGATTCACTCGGCAAAGAAAGAAATTATTTTCTTCCCGTGGATGGCCTTCATTTTCATCTCGTTTTTCTCCCCTTCGGCGGAGGAACCACTAAATTCAACTTTCGCGGCGCGAATTGCCAGCAGCGCTTGACGTAGAGGTGGGCAGCCGATTAGGAGAGTGCCTTTGCTTACGGCGTTCGGGATCGCTCATTGGATCGAACGCCTTATGCCTCGTTCAGACAACCATCGCATGTGCCGGAGATAGCTCTAGGTTATCAAACTGTTAAACTCCACTTTCTCAGGCGAGATATCGTAGAACAGCATAATGAGTAATGAAGCTCAAACGATTTCGTACTGTCTACTAATTTTTATTTCACCTCTTGCTACACGTGTTTCAACTGACTAGCAATCATCATCATTGCCTGATGATGATTGCTAGTCAGTCGAAACACGTGTAGCAAGAGGTGAAATAAAAATTAGTAGACAGTTCGAAATCGTTTGAGCTTCATTACTAATCAAACTGTTGCCTGATAACGGAAATAAGAACCATATTGTTTCACCCTGCTCTCCCCGTTCTTTCCTATGGATAGCACGACGTAATGGACGAATTCCTGGATGTAATGCAAGAATATCAATCGGATTTTTGGGGAGGCGACCGACGGCTAAGGTCATTTGCGCCATATGGGATAGGTAAGGGAGGAAGGGTGGATAGAAACCCGGCGTCGGCATTAGCCTGCTCTTAAGGAAAGAAGAATATCAATCGTCCGTTAGAAATGTAAGGCAAGTAACTGTTATAACATACATTGGTAACAACTGCTATGGATTCTACTCGATTTTATCCTAGGTTTCAGCGGGAATGCGGATTATATTTTATTTAAATAAAGAAAACAAAAACGTGAGGAGAATCCACGGTCAAGAAAAAAGTGCATGCTGATTTCTGCGAAGTAATCAATGGAAAACACAGTACAACTGAAAAATTTGTACGGTACCCCGCAAGCGCTATAGGAAAAGAGGGTCAACGAAGATGGCGGACTGGCTTCAGCTTCTAGTATTTGCCAGCATAACAAGAGCCCTATCCATGTATATACCTCAATGGTATGGACCAACTTACCTTCGATTGTTGTGAGAACGGGGCGCATCCTTACCTTCACCCCCCCTCACCAGGACACCGCGACGAACAAGCAAGTGAACGATGAAGGATTTCGTTTTTTCCCGGTGAACATTACTGTTGAAGTCTTCTCGGGTTATCAGCCGGGTCAGGATGGCCATTGCTGCCAACGTTTCGATGGCCTTCTCTGCCATCGTCATCAGGGCTAATGTGATGCATTTGCATTTATTCCTTGGCAGCATTTATTCCTTGTTGGCAGTAATGTCCTTCCTGACCCGGCTGGTAACCCGAGAAGACTTCATCACAAGCAAGTGAACAAAATAAAGAATACCATTTGCATGTGGCGTGATGAGGCTTTCGAAATGTTTTTTTTAATTAAAGGACTTGTTTCTTTGCCCTTCCATTAAAGTAACAGCATCTGCTTCGCCTTTGCAATTGTATTTTTTTTTCATTATCGGCATTCATCATTTCGCGATGCCAGCGCCACCACTGTAAAGTGACAGCCTTAAGACGCACGGCTTACCATGGTAAGGACGTGCATTCACATCGCGAATTCAGCCTACCGTCGCACATACGATATAATTGTGAAGGGGGCATCACAAGTCCTCTCATTTCCGCGGTCGAACGTCGAAACCACGCATACGAAGTGTGACGAAATTGAAAAGAAGGAATATTAAGAGGAGGCTTTCAGAGCAGACTTTTGATGTCGTCATCATCATTGGTCGTCCTAAGATTGGTTGACTACAGCTCTCCACCCTTCCCTATCTAATGCCAGTTCTCTTACCTCCTGGTATCCTGGCTCTTGATGTCTCTTCCATTGTATATACTTTTATATATACTGTATACTACCAATATTATTATTATTATTATTATCATTATTTGTTTCTATGTAATGTTGCACCTGATAGAGTCAAACAATTATTTTTTTCTTTCTTCTTTGCCATTCTGTTGTTTTTTCATTCGGTAGATTATCCACTGTGTTAATGTTCTTAAATTTTTATAGTTGTTTTTCTGTGTGTTATGTAAAAGTATCTGGGAGAGTGTGTTTATTTCGAAAAATGTAATTTTGTTGAACCTGGAGTCCAAAGGACTAGGTTCTTGAAACAATTTCTATTCTATTATATTCTTCTTTCCTTTACATTTGGTCCATGAACTTACTCCTGGGTTACCCTCTGGGGCTTGTCCCTCTATTTTGCCTTCAATTATGTCCTTCACCAACCCATTGTGTCTCAGGGTGTGTCCAATCCATCTTGTTCTTCTTTTTTCAATGGTGTTCCATATGGTCCTTTCCTCTTCTACTCTTCCGTACACATCATCATTTCTTATCTTGTCCATCCATTTTATCTTCAGTATCCTCCTCCAGCACCAGGCTTCAAAGGCATCTAGGCTATTTTGGTTAGCTTTTCCAACGGTCCTTGCTTCTTATCCATAGAATGCCACTCTCCAAAAGAATGATTTTACATATTGTTTCCTAGTTTGCAGCCCTATCCTCTTTGAGCCCAGCAGTTGTCTTTTTGCCATGAACATCTTCTTATCTTGGGATAAGAAAGTGTTCATGGCAAGGGGAAGGTCTTCGATTGATGTCAGCTTTACTTTTTCCGTCCCGCGTGATGTTACTTCCAAGATGTGTGAGGGAATATACTTGTTATAATTTCTCTCCTCTCAGTGCTACTTCTGTCTTCCACATGCTGTTGGGACGTTGGTGGTTTCCGGCGATACTGTGTGGAGGTTGCTAAACATTTTGAATGAATAGGGTAAAGTTGGTTTTTCTATAATGAATTTTAATGACTTAACGACCATGGTTTCGACGATTAACGTCATCATCAGATGAAGATACATTGAAGATACATCAGATGAAGATACATCAGATGAAGAACATCTTCTTAGCTTGGGATAAGAAGGTGTTCATGGCAAGGGGAAGGTCTTCGATTGATGTCAGCTTTACTTTTTCCGTCCCGCCTGATGGTACTTCCAAGATGTGTGAGGGAATATACTTGTTATAATTTCTCTCCTCTCAGTGCGACTTCTGTATGCAGCTTCTGTCTTCCACATGCTGTTGGGACGTTGGTGGTTTCCGGCGATACTGTGTGGAGGTTGCTAAACATTTTGAATGAATGGGTAAAGTTGGTTTTTCCATAATGAATTTTAATGACTTACGATCATGGTTTCGACGATTAACGTCATCATCAGGTGAAGATACATTTGATACTACGACTTATATACCAGAGAGAGTGGGGAGGGGACTGTGGAGGTGTGGGGGAGGAAGGTGGAGGGTGGAAGGGAGTGGGTGAGTAGGGTCGGGTGGGGGCTTCCCAAGAGGGTGAGCCGAGGGTATGCGAAGGCAGGGGGGGGTAATGGAAGAGGGAAGGCTGAGGAAGGTAGAGCGGGAAGTATACATTAGATCATTTACAATGCCACAATTAGGGAAATAACTAGTGTAGCAAACCGTAGATTAGGATTCGTAAAAAGGGTTCTAGGCAAATGCGATGAGAGAGTACGAGAAAGAAGCTATTTTACACTTGTCAGGCCTCATTTAGAATATGCCGCTAGTATATGGAATCCGTACGAGGAAGGTATGATAAAAGAATTAGAGCGCGTGCAAAGGAGATCTGCTAGGTTTGTTAAAGGCCGTTATGATAATTGTATAAGCGTCACGAGCTTAATAGAAGAACTAGGATGGGAATTACTATCAGAACGCAGGTTAATATTTAGGTTAAACCTTTTAAGTAAATTCGAAACCGATTTGTTCACAGATGACGTTAGATATATATTGAGAACCCCTGCGTATTATGCTAGATTTGATCATATTAACAAGATTGGAGAGATAGATTGTCGTACCGATAGATTTAAAATGTCATTTTGCATACTATACTATACCGTATACCGTACTATAAGAGAGAACAATAGGCAGCGTAGCAAAGGGATAGGTAGGTGAAATATAGTTAGAGTAGTCTGTAGTGCATGATGCATGTAATAACAACCAATAATCCCTTCCTTATTATGTAGATACCAACCATCTAGCTCCATGTGACCCTATTATCTAGCATGCCTTCATTAAATATCCTACTTGCATGTCAATAGTGCATGCTTGGTGATCTTCACCCCCTGCCACACACCCTCGTGGTGGCTCGCAGGGTATCACGTAGATGTAGATGAATTAGCGTTCACAGATTTCAACTCGCTCGAGAGCGTCTAGCCGGGAGCCTTTGCTTTCAAAATGTAATATTTCTAAGGAGAAAACACATTCCGTGACCCTTGTCCAACAGGTGTTTTGCGAAGTTAGAATTTGAATGACCCACCTTCCCCTCCCTTCCACCCTCCACCTTCCTCCCCCACACCTCTACAGTCCCCAACCCACTCTCTCTCTAGTATATAAGTTTTTGCACCAAAACGTTTCTTCACCTGGTGATGACGTTAATCGTGGAAACCATGGTCGTAAGTCATTAAATTCACTGTGGAAAAACAAAGTTGACACT
Organism: Ceriagrion tenellum; assembly: GCA_963169105.1. Taxonomy (NCBI): domain Eukaryota; kingdom Metazoa; phylum Arthropoda; class Insecta; order Odonata; family Coenagrionidae; genus Ceriagrion; species Ceriagrion tenellum. The sequence goes on along the minus strand of OY720642.1, from coordinate 84,126,807 downwards.
ATTCATTCAAAATGCTGTCGGGACTTTTGCCTGCGTCTTCTTTACGTTCATGTTGTATCTTGGAGAGCATTTTTCTTGCGTTTGGTGACCTTTGAAGATCACCGCGATTTCCTGCTATGACTGCGATACTCTCGGAGAAGCAGAGCATGTATACAACCGTGGCGAAAACGATTTCGACAAACGAAACGTTTTTTGCTTTGAGCTGGAAGTGAAACCGAATATTACGTTTCATTTCATCTATCATCCCGTCCAGTTGAAACGAATCGAGGAGACATTGTATTGGATTTGGGGCTCTCTGTGGACGGTGGATCGGTCGAGGAATGTATTTTTTCCCCCCTTGCGATCCAGGTGAAACTTTCCTCCGTCTCTTGATTTCTCGCCTCGGGGGTGGAGGGGCTCAGTCGCCTCTCGTGGAACGCCCACGCCCAAGGCTGCATTCGCACCCGTGACATTTGGCATAGTTACCGGGATGGAGAAATTGTTTTTTCCTCTCACCCGCGAGAATGGCCGTTTTTAGTTTTTATCCGTTACCACGGACGTGTGGCAGAGCGGGGGAGGTGAGGGTGCTCCTGGTGATGAAATAAAAAGAACTCTCTTTAACATTTAAAATCGGTGGCTGAATACTCAATGTCTTTACTTGAGCCCACGTGTTACGGCACTGGAAACAATAACTATCACAAGATAAAGGAACTGCATTATGGGATCCCTGCGTTTTAGTCTTGTGTGCTCATACCTGAAATAGAAAATGGTTATACCCATCTACGAATAGTATTTCACAGTTCAGCGGATAATACGAATGAATTCTTCAATACGTTCAATGGTATCAGGCTCAACTATGTGGAAGTTGATATTCACAAATGAAAAAACGACTTCGTTTTCTTCCACTGATTTATTTCTTTGGTACAACATGTTTCGACACATAGAGGTCATTTTCAAGTACTTGAAAATGACCTCTATGTGTCGAAACATGTTGTACCAAAGAAATAAATCAGTGGAAGAAAACGAAGTCGTTTTTTCATTTGTGAATTCTTCAATAATATCGCATCAGATGACACAGGCTTTCCCATTTTGTGCCCCGCTTTTTCCCTGGTGCAAACTTTTGTCATTATTTATAATTAAATTTTTTTATTAAATTATATACGTGTTATTATTGCATATTATTGCATTGTCATCCAGATCTGAACCACGAGTAAAAATTCAAGCCTCTACCTCATCGGGAAGTCAGTTTAAAATGGAATGTAAAATTTATACCGAACAGGCTAACGGACGGAAAAGAAAGCGAGTTAATGAAAACGTGGTAAAAATGAGCAACTTCCACTGTGACAGTATAGGGTGGTTCAAAAGTCTTGTAATGGTTACGGAGAATCGGAACTTTTTTAATTTTTCAACATAGATACATGAAAGAAAGATGAAAATGTTACAAAACACGTCAAGTTTTATTTGCTTTCGCTACAAATGTTCGATGTGACCTCCATTTGAAGCACGATACATATCTTCACGATAGGAGAATTCATCCCAGACTTTGTGCAGCATTTCCCGAGTAACCACCCTACACGGGGACAAGACAGCTGTGGGGTTCACCGCTAGGGTGTGTGGCACGGGGTGATTCCACACCAGGCATGCAGTACTCATCCCAGTTCAAATCAGAACCGCGCATGTTCCCCCGAATGCCAGGCGCATGCCAAAAGCAGTCAGGACAACCGTACGCAGTTAGCCCACAAACCAGGAGAGTGATACGTAGAAGAACATGCTACCATGCAGCGAAATACTCAAGATATAACTACTGGTAAGTATTGTTAATGCGACAAATAAATAGCACTACAAGGTACCAAGACGTGCAGGAGTATATCATGCCGGATATTGCATGCGAAGTTAGTATCTACAATTCATGTTAAGATACTGAGCACTACTGAAAAAACCTATTTAACCTAGTCAGTATCCTAGAGCTGATCTATTTCAACTATTATGGTCCCTTATTTTACGTGGAAAAAATGACACATTAAATCTATCAGTTCTGCAGTTTATTTCCTTAATCTTATTCCTGTGATCGTTTCTACCATAAAAGTTTGGCTCCAGCAAAATATTTTCACCGTCGGGCAAAAAATAGTCTACATCAAACTTTCGTAAAAGATTTAACCTATATTTCTCCCTTCGATAGGATCGGGGTTTGTTAAGGACGCAGTTTATATACCTCTCTTACCTACTGATGTTCAAGAATTAAAAGAACGCATCACAACTGCGCTGAACGCGGTTACATTCTCTAGGCATCCTAGTGAAAGCTGGAACACTCACGGCACCCATGACGTGATATCACGACATCAGCATCAGCGTAAAAAAAACTAGACGTTATATCACGTCATGCCGCTCTCAAAGGGTTAAGAGAGGCCATATTTCCCTGATGGTATGCTTACTTCCTAGTTGTTCTACGCTTGTACTTTCTTCTTTTATTTTTTCCCATGAGTTTATGCCCAAGCCTTCCTCTTGGTACTTCTCCCTCTGTTTTTCCTTCAGACATGTTCTTCACAAACCCTGTTGTGTCTCAGGTATTGCCCAATGGTTCATCCCAGGGGATGGTAATTGTTTACACGGCATTTCGTCCATGTTATTGGACTCTCTCTCTTCAGTCCTACTGAATCCAGGCTCTTTCCATCTGACGCAACGCTTCCGGTGACTGTTCCCCCTCCCTTCTTCCTCACAATGCGTGTGGACAGCTAGCTCGGTCCGCCATCGCCGTCGAGATTGACGGTTTGTCAATTTCACGAGCTGTGTATGGAGCCGCAGTGGAATGAAATTGACGATTTTACGCCCAAACGAACGATTTTCTCCCGCGACTGTCAATTTTTTGTCCCGTCGGTATCGTAAATGGTCGCCGATGCGCAACATCCGATTCGGCAAGGTCTTTCCTTCATTGTCCTTACTTGGTGCGGTCGCGTTGCTCGCCGAGTGGAGTGTGAAGAGGCCGAATAAAGAAATAACATTGAATGAATGTGTGCGAATTGGATGGATTTGGTATTGGCTTGACAGAACGTGTCATTCCACGCTAGACGTGACAGAATGATGGCATGCAAACGTTCATCTTCATCTACATGGTACCATACGAGCTGCCGTATGGGCGTGTGGCAAGGAGATCGGCCGTGTAACGATGTGAGGGATTATGTTTTTGGAGATGAAATATGGTGACTTGTATTATACGAGTGTATTTAGAGGAGCTCAGTTTCTATTGTGGTCGCTTATTGAGCGCGGAAGGAACAAGTCTTTGTACTTATCTGTTCGGCAGTGTATCTTCTCTTATTTCATTTCTTCTGTCAGACTTACATATACATCTACGTCATACCCTGCAAGCCACCCAAAGGGTGTGTGGCAGGGGGTGCTTCCACACCAGGCATGCATGAATGATACGGTAGAACACCGAAATTACATTGAAACCCGCGTACCGCACATGCAAAGCGCCAATTAAAAATCTAATACCCAAGAAACATTCTATCCTCTTTCTAACTTAGAGATATAGTGGATCAATCAATCAAGCAATCAATCAAGCAGGAGCTATATCTAGCCGGATATTTTATGCGGGTTTAGAGGCTAATAATATTGTTAAGACATTCAGCATGAGTGTAAAACCTACTTTACCTAGTGTGGGTCAAAGATTCCCAGGACCGGTGCAACCATTATGATCACTTACTGTGCGTGGAGAAAATAACATTTTTAATGTATTTATTCAACAGTCTATTTCCTTGATTTTATGCCTGTGATCCATATAGCCGTACTCCGTAAAAGATTTAATCAATATTTTCCCTTCGATCAGATATGGTTTCCCATCCCAAATCCCTCCACGATTCAGTAACAGTACTATGCTTATCGTAACAATTTTTCACAAATACTTATCTTACTGATCTCCGCTCTATTCGATCTGAAACTGGTCTTACTTCGTAAGGGTCCCATATACTAGCGGCGTGCTCCAAGTAGGGTCTCACGAGAGAAAAATAACATCGCTCCTTTACTTTCTCGTCACATTTTCATAGTATTCTTAAATAAAACCCAATTTGCGCTTTTTCCTGTCCGCTAATTTCCCGTGTGTGCATCACCTCGGACAAGTCATGAGTAATGGTCACATCTGAGTACTTCAACTGATTCCACATTTGATAGTTCGATTGATTAATTGTGTACGTTTAGTTGGGCAATGTTTTTCTTTTTCCAAAACTTCGTAACAACAGTGTCGAGTAAGCAATCGCGTACATCCTTTTGATATTAACGTAAATTATTTTCGATTTCTCATCTATACTTCATATGGACCTTCATTGCTGTCGCCAGTGTTTCTGCGGTTGTGTCATGGAATTGGAATAAACCTAGATGTCTCTCGTAGGGATGGCAATGTTTGGGAGGAATTTCATGACCTCTGCAGCTAGGCAAGGTTTCTACAATTGTGGTATCCCAGGAGAGAATTTACCATTCAGCATCAACAATAGACATAAGTTGTTAGCTATGTTCATGGTTTATTTTGGATGTGGTTTCGCCCTTCCGCTCCTTGTAGTCAGGTACCAGTTGCTGAATAAGTAATAAGGCATCATTTATGGTGTAATAAATTGGATAACGGCTGGAAAATTACGTGTACAAAGAACTCTCCGTTAGAACGGACCTGAGGAAGGTCTCCTCCAAACATGGACCTGAGGAAGCCAGCAGGACAGCCGGCGAAATATTGTCCTCAACATGAACCAACGCGGCGGAAAACCCGAAAAAGGGAATCAACCTCTATCCAAGCCCCGCGGAAGCCTTCATCAGAAGAACTCTCCGTGTTGTAATTTCCTGATGGAAATGATAGCGCATTCAATGTCCAATAATTTTATTATGAAAACGGTTAGCTATACTTAATCTCGCAGCGTCTCGGAATCTTCGGTCTTTCAGTCGGAATGGGGTGTCGCGTGAGAAGTGTTGAACTTCAAAATTAAGTTCTTTGTCTCACGCCTGTTAAACGACTAAAAATGAGGTACTTTACGTGATAATACGTAGAGGAATGCTCCTCACTTTCTGTCGACCCCAATTTACAATACTTATTCCATGTACTCCAACCTTTTTAATGAGTGTTGTCCCCACCATACGTCCTCCAGTAGGCTCGTAGAGTTGAACGTATTCATAATGATGATGCCCGTTTCCATACGATACTAGATCGAGCAAAAATTTTAGGATCCTCAGTATTTCCATAGCTTCATGGTATCGAATGATGCCTCAACCTGCTGCGTGGTCCCTATTATACTCGCTGTGCTCATTAATTTCGAAGTTTATGCGCCAATGCTCGCTAATGGCTCCCAGTAGGATATATTGGCTGTAGAAAAATCATTTTAGGTTTCGAAGATGCTGTGCAAGCTTTTTTGAATCAGCACGTCTTATGCCTTCTTCGCTCCAATTATTTTTCATTTTATGGCGGTGAGATCAACAGTTGGCGAGTGTTCCGACAGCTTATTAGAGGTCACCTGCTGTCTTACATATGTTGATTACATTAAAATTACTAGGAAAGGGGGCCTGTTGAAAGTCAAAGGGAGGCGGAAAAAATTAAAATAGTTTTAAAAGATTTTAAAAAAGTACCCATCATGTGATGTGCAAACTGCATATACTATTTAGAATGCAATGGATCATTGGTTGGCCTCCCATGAAGACAATGGGCTGTGACGTGCCCCCACCAATATGTCACAGAAATACATTAATCGCATAACCTAAGCCGTCATGACCTACCCCGCCCGTATAATTTTAATGATTATGTGAAACATTACACATGGTGTGAAACTTGGTTTGATAAACCACATATCGGAGGTGACCGTAGAAATTTTGCGTTTCCTCTACAAAAGGTTGTCCTCTTTATATTTAAAAGATGTTATGTTCACAATGGACCTAAACCATACAATATGTTACCACCTACTCTAAATGGTCATAAGAATGAGTTTAAATTCTTAAATAAACTCAAGGAATGGCTGCTTGGGCTTGAAAGTTTAGTCTTTGTTTTTGGGTAAAAGATAAATAAATAAAATTATTGTTTTTTTGTTTTCAATTTTGTAAAAAAGATTATATCTTATTTTTTTGAATTTTTTTAGGTTATTCATTGTTTGATTCTTGAATCTGGCACATTTCATCTAAATTTCATGATAGTTGTACTTTATATCATTCATACTTTTAATGTGCATTGTCTTTGTTGTATGTGTTGTGCACTCATGTCATGATGGTAGATTCCAACAGGAAGTCCTCGAAGCAACCTAAAGCTTACTCTTTTTTTATAATTCATGTTTGCGTGCCTAAAATTGAGCAACTAAATATCTATCGAACTATCGACATTAACGGAACGGGTCAAGCCTTGTCGGATTTCGTCCTGGACATCAAGTACCGATGCTGAATCAAGTGCCATGCGAAATGGGCTTAAAATTCAGTCAGGCGTGCAAGATTCCCGAACATTGTTGACGGGATATTTTATGCAAGACTTCGCTGCACCGTGCGCTTCCCGGAGATCGACGCGGTTCAACGGGAGCACTCTCTGCTTGTTCACTTTCAACGGGTCTCGACCTACATACTCGCCCTCTGCCAACCCACTCCTCGCCTCCACCGAGAGGAGAGTGAGGGGAGATAAAAAGATAATGAAAAAAAAACGAGGACGAGAGTTTTGGCCTGATGGCTTGATTCATTCCGGAGACCCCGAAATTTCTCCTTCCTGCCTTTTCAATGCCTACGTGCTCTCGGGTTGTTGTGGAGAGGGTAGGGGAAGAGAGACCGGAGCACGATGACCCTAGGGGTCGTATCTGCTGGCCCTACCCACTCCCCCCAAACTCTCATCTCTCCCGACCCCCACCACCCGGACTTCTTGTCAATCTCCAGCGAAAGAGTTACACTTTCTATATCGGCGAAGGCACTCTCACCGAAAAGATGGCGAGATTGACCGTAGAGAGAAACGGTAAGGTAGGAAAAGGCTTGCAGTAAAAAAAGAAGTAAATTCGGTTAGCTCACACATTTCTATAACTTCCACACTTCTATTACTACGAGATTAACTGAGTTGTCCCAGGCGTGACTTCATGGAATTTACTGTACATTGTAATGACGTAAATTTGTTTTATCATTGGTCAGCCAATCCTAGGATTGGTTAACTGTAGCCCTCCGTCCTTCCCTGTCTAATGCTAGTTCCTTTATCTCCTGGAATCTCTTCGTATGTATTTTTCTCTTTATTTGGTCCATGAACTTATTCCTTGGTTTTCCTCTGGGGGCTTTACCTTCTATTTTGCCTTCAATTATGTTCTTCACAAGCCCATTGTGTCTCAGGGTGTGTCCAATCTATCTAGTTCTTCTATTCTCTATGGTGTTCGATATGGTCCTTTCCTCCTCTACTCTTCTGTACACTTCATCATTTCTTATTTTGTCCGTCCATTTCATCTTCCGCATTCTCCTCCAGCAACAGATTCAGAAGGCTTCTATTCTTTTCTAGTCAGCTTTTCCAATGTCCATGCTTCCGATCCGTAGAGATCCGTAGAGCTCTTCATGAATGTTTTCACATACTGTTTCCTGGTTTGTAGTCATAGCAGTTTTCCCATAAACGCCTTCTTAGCTTATGCTATTCTCCGCTTGATGTCCGTTGTACTTCTTCCATCCCACGCGATGGTGCTTCTGAGATAGGTGAAGGGTAAATTTGTAATTCCACTTAAATTTTATTTAAGACGATCCAGGTTTCAAAGTGGAACGTCATCACCATCCGGTCCCGGTCAAGGCGGATGATTTTTCCTTTATGGAATTTCGCACATTTGCACGTCGCTGGCGTCCCGGTAAAGTTATCGTTGGCTACTCCCAAGTTTTTTTGACGCAAAACATGTTGGCAATTACTTTTTGGGCAACCGTCGTAGTGTTGTAAATGAAGTAATTTTGTTTTTCCATATTTGTAAATGAAGTAACGAATTTACTTAATTTACATCATTATGAGGGTTGCCCAAAAAGCAATGCCCCCCATTTTTTACCTAAAAACTATTTATTCTACAATAACGGAATTTACGCATATGAATAAATGATATTTTATCTACTCACTCTATTTTTTCACATAGTCAATTTCAAGTTCTTTTTTAAGCCATTCACCAGGGCGCGTACGACTTGTTAGTACCAGTCCTCGTTCTGGATATGGAGCCAGGTTTCCACTGCGCTTATCACCTCTTCGCTAGTGATGTGGATAAGTCCTTCTGTCATTATCCAAAATTGATTAGAGAAGAAGAGATATTAATAAGAAATTTACATTTTTCACGTATTACGTTTGCGCCAGACTGGCATTTACGAGCCTAATCTTGCAGATAATCCTCTGCAGAATCCAAAAAAAGTGGTCAAAGAAATCATATGTAAGATACAGTATGGCCTTGATAACCTGATAAGGCTCTGTTACTAATGAGATGCATCTCTCGATGACCGTTTCAACGCCCTGATTTCTATTAATCGGGAGTTTACAAAAATGTGGGGCATTACTTTTTGGCCAACTCACATATTGAAGATTAATGGTTATCGTATCAGGCTGGTGGAAGTTGTCATTATGAATAGGAAGCACTAGGTAACCTCCCTTACCTCCCTCGTATGAAGGCGAAGTAAAAGTTACATCGGGTGTTCCCCAGGGAAGCGTGATAGGTCCAATTTTATTTCTTCTCTACGTAAATGACTTAAATACAGTAGTAAAAAATAGCAAGCTCCGTCTTTTTGCCGATGATGCAGTAGTGTATAAGTGAATTAGAAATGAAGAGGACATCCAGTCTTTACATAAGGATTTAGATGCGATTGATGATTGGTGTGATAGTTGGCAGCTAGAATTACATTTGAAAAAATGCGCGATAATGGACTTTTGGAAAAAGAATGGCTTTCCCCGGAATTATTATAGCATCAAAGAAAAGAAAATATCTAACGTAGAATCTATTAAATACTTAGGCGTCACCATCACTGACATGTCATGTTATGGGGGAAACACATCAGGGAAATAACTAGTGTAGCAACCGTAGATTAGGATTCGTAAAAAGGGTTCTAGGCAAATGCGATGAGAGAGTACGAGAAAGAAATTATTTTACACTTGTCAGGCCTCATTTAAAATATGCCGCTAGTATATGGGATCCGTACGAGGAAGATATGATAAAGGAATTAGAGCGTGAGCAAAGGAGATCCTCTAGATTTGTTAAAGGCCGTTATAATAATTGTATAAGTGTTACGAGTTTAATAGAAGAACTAGGATGGGAATTACTATCAGAACGCAGGTTAAAATTTAGGTTAAATCTTTGAAGTAAATTCGAAACCGATTTGTTCACAGATCATGTTAGATATATTTTAAGAACCCCTGCGTATTATGCAAGGTTTGATCATCTTAAGAAGATTAGAGAGATAGATTGTCGTACCGATATATTTAAAATGTCATTTTTCCCGCGTACTATAAGAGAGAACAATAGGCAGCGTAGCAAAGGGATAGGTCGGTGAAATATAGTTAGAGTAGTCTGTAGTGCATGATGCATGTAATAACAACCAATAATCCCTTCCTTATTATGAAGATACTAACCATCTAGCTGCATGTGACCCTGTTCTCTAGCATGTCTCCCTTAAATATCCTAATTGCATGGCAATAGTTCATGTTTGGTGATCTTCACCCCCTGCCACACACTCTCGTGGTGGCTCGCAGGGTATTACGTAGATGTAGATGTAGATGAAGTCTTCAGATTTAGTCACATATCTCGGATTTGCCTTAAATTCGCACATATCATGGTGAATACACATACAAAACAATTGCGGCACAGCATTAAGAAACCAGACTTCATCTAGCGCACAATAGAAAGATCCTCGTATGAAAAAATGCGAGAGAAGTGCTACTTTTCGCTGAATAGGCCTTACCTCGAATGGGCCGCGAGCTTTTGGGACCCTGGACGTTAATATTTTACCGAAAATATAAATAAAACACAAAGGAAAGCTCCGCGCCTCGTTAAAATCTTCTACGCGGGAACATTTAGTGCTACATAGTTTTTCTGAGAGTTTTGTTTGGGAACCGGTAGAGACTCGGAGGCTACAAGCTAGTCTTAGTTTTCTTGAGAAATTCAGAACGGGATGTTTCTGAGCGACCCGGAATATTATCATGACGCCTCACTACATCTCTGGATCCGACTGAAGCGATAAAATAAGAGAGACACATTTCCGCTCAGATAGGTACGAAAATTCGGCATTTCCTCGCGAAATCAGTGACTGTAAGAAAAAGCCCCCCTTAAAATCCTCCCGTTATGCACCTCACCATTTCACCTCTCATACGTTATCTTTTATGTCTTGACACGGATGGTGTCCTAACACCCACTATCTGACTTCCATTCGGCGGCGCGCACGGTAGTATGTAGATGTACTTAGAAATAGGACGGGTGATTTTCTTTAGTGACAACCGCCTGGTTGGAATATCATTCAACGCCATCATAGTGTCGGCAGATTAGACCGCTCATGTAATATGCACGAGGGAAATAAGTCAGGGTCAGTTATTCCCTTTTCCGTCGAGAAATGTGTCCCCAAGTTCAAAGGAGCTCGTAGTTGGATGATGTTCTACTACATCTACATCTACGCCATACCCTGCAAGCCACTGAAAGGGTGTGTGGCAGGGGGTGCTTCCACACCAGGTATGCATGAATGATACGGTAGAACACCGACATTACATTGAAACCCGCGTACCACACATGCAAAGTGCCAATTAAAAATCTACGAAGTAAGAAACATTCTATTTGTAAACGCTAGAGAGGAAATATTTACTATAGGAAGTGTGTAAGAGGTATATGAAACGTCCATTGTGAGTCTTTTCTCTGTTGTGTGGATCTTTTACTGTTAATTTACAGCTACATTATATTGGTTTATTACCCGTTGAGAGCCTTAGGAATCAGAAGGTATGATCTAGAGGGATTGACGTGGATTTTAATGTGTAACCTACTATTCATGTGTGGCCTCAGTGTTGGTTCAACAATCTCTCCTTTATTTTCTATTACTTCTTTATTCTTCCACTCCTAAGAGTAGGAAGTGACTTACAACAAAGGCTAAAGTAATAGATATTGGCGCAATTTCTTCATCCATCGTTGATATTGCCGGATTTCGGTTTTGAAATCCTTATAGCACTTGTATCCGGCTTCTAATGCATTCCACTATTTTTCACCTCTTATTAATAATAAATTGCCGTAGAATGATATTCACAAAGTGCTAAGAAGTTAATTGTGCATTTGTGTACTGAACTACTGACGTCTGGCGGAGGGGTACTTCCCTATCGTCAACTGTTGTGTTTGTCCACCCAGCACGTCTTTTTGCGGAGGACTACTTGACTCCTAGTCATGTTTATGAGACCATTTTGCGATGCCGTCCCAGCAAACGCCCCGTATCGACGGAGGTGGCGTGTGGCCAAGCAAGTCTGCTATTCTCAGTGGAATGCAAAAGTTCCCCTGAAATGGCTGAGTTCTGTCTTCATTTGACTCAAATGCACGAAAGAGAGAACGCTTTTCCTCTAACGCCGGCAGCAAAATTACTCCTTGTCACCCAAAAAAGATAACTGCTCTAGAGTCGAATCCTATGAACACTCTTTTCGTCCATTGCATTAACAGTCGGACCATGCCCAAACGCTCACAGTCCAAGCCAAACGATCTTGCGGTAACTCGCAGAGTGCAGTGTAAGACGTATGGAGAGAAGGCGCAGTTCGTTCGCCGGGAGCTGACCGACACTCACGCGCCAACTGTGCCGACTGGACGACTTCGTCTCGGAAATCATCGGGGGAAGTAACGCCGAATGTTCCGCCGTGGTGCTCGGTAAGTGCGTTGAAAATTGGTTTTTCAGTTGGATAAATGTCCCTCGGGTATTCCACCGGGTAAGCAGGTCCATGTCTCTCGACGTTTCGGAGTACGACTTTTTCTCCATCTTCGGGGGTTCTAAACCCCTCATTCAGAATCCCTGAAGATGGAGAACAGGTCGTTTTTCGAAACGTCGGGAGACATGGACCTGCTTACCTGGAGGAATGCCCGAGAGACATCCAACAGAAATGCTGGGAAAATCGAAGATTATTTATGGCTTTTCAGTCCTCCGTGGCGTCTTGAAGTATCTGGCGCACTACTTTCGGCATTCCCTCCACGCGATTATATCCTCATGGTTTTTTGAGACCGTCTTGCTGACTAAATCCGGTCACTTCTACCTTAATACTTCGGTCGGATGACTAGGGAATATGGGAACTTTTCCTTCGCTGTAGTGGGTCAATCACTTCGCTGTAGTGGGTCAATCACTTCGCTGTAGTGGGTCAATCACTTCGCTGTATGAATTCATTCCTTTAAGGCGTTACCGTTAGGTAGTTCAGTATTGAGTAAATAATGACGATACAAACGATGTTTAAATCCACAGATTTTTTTATTGGTACCTACAACTAGTTTCAACGCTACTACGTCAAAATCGCGTCAGGTACCTGAAGATGACGCAGTAGCATTGAGACTAGTTGTACCAATAGAAAACTTCGTGGATTTAAACATCGTCTGTAATGTCATTATTTATTCACTTCGCTGTACGATGCACTTCCCTTCTGTTCGTTACAGACCCTGCGCTCTAGGGAGCGTGTTGGCGGAATAGTCGAGGTGGTGGGGAGTATTGAAGTCAACTCTAGATAGGTGACTTTCGTTAATTACGGTGAATTACAGCGTTAGGGGATTCTCAGAAAAACCACTCGTCCACTCGTTAATGGCACCATTTTCCTCCAGTGGTGCCGCAACATCTGCCAAGGGGGTATCGCACCTCCGCCGTCGCAACGAGCGTAGTTCCAGGAGTGGTCGTAGTCGGCCTCCCTGACGTAACTCCTAATGCCGTCGCGTACGTTCTTATTCTGCATTTCACTCCCGGCTCCATCGGACACGCTCCGTATGACATGCGCGTTGGTAGGAGCTCTTAAAGTTAAATGGAGTTCCAAGTTTAATTAAGAGCGGAGGGATACCTATCCGATTGTTAAATGGAGTGTTCGTCCACCGTTGACGTCAAATTGAGAAGGACTATTTGATGCCTGTTCGTGATATCTCTTGATGCATACACCAGTCTATTTGCGATATCGCCACGGCAGATGTTGGCCCGCATTGACACGGGGAATGTGCGGTCATGCGCTTTCGCTATATTCTGTTAAATATACTAGTTTCCCTATATGCTGTTATCTCATCATTATAATCGACGCATGGAGAATTCACCTTGTCTCAAACAAGCGCACTTCAAAACAGATTAGAGCCGGGTAGATGCGCGCTAATCTACAAGATTACGTCGAATAATTGCATCGGTGTTTATTGTTTTGTCTTAATTTTCCGCTAGATGCCTAGCAAGGGTATTAAAAAGTAAAATTTTCTGGATTCAGTGGTATCAGGTGAAACATTGTGGAACTCCTACATGATTAATCAAAAAGAAAATGCACTTACAAAGTTCTACAAACAGTCCAGTGTGTAAGAGGTCACCTTCGGGGTCCGTGAGGATCAATTAAGGGAACGACACTTCGAATGATACACAGAGGATATCGTACTGTCCGCTTTATTTTCAACTCGTACTTCACGTGTTTCAGCTGACTAGCTGTCATCAACAGCTACAACTAATCTAAACTCATTTGAAAATGCTGTTCTACAACATCTCGCCTGAGAAAGTGGAATTTATTCGTAATAGGGCGTTTATTAACCTGAAGGCTTCCGCGGAGTCTTTCAGATGGCAGTGAAGGCTTTTCATGCGCTCTTCCGCGTATTTCCAACCCTCCTGACCTGAAGAAGGTAGCTGCAATTCTGTCGAAACTGTCGTCTACGACAGTGGAAACGCGCGGAATAGAGCCCGAAAAGCCTTCACTGCCAACAGTCTTTAATTATTGGAAACTATGCACAACCAATACCTGGAATATCGTTTCCAGAAAGTCGGAAAAAAATTCGGGGACCACATTCCACGAAAGTACATCTGATTGTACCATTGAGGTGTATGGAAATTGTACGACTCGCACTTCGAAATTGAAGTGAAAGTCGTATGTGTTTTTTACTCGGTAAGATTACTTGGTATTTATTTGGAATCGTTATTATAATGTGAAAAGAATGTTTCCTCGGTTAGGAGACAATCAGAGCACTTGTCATCGAATTATTTCGAAGTATTTGTCAAGATCCATAAGTCTTTGTGTTAAAATAGCAGTGATTTGCCAAGAAACCAAATCAGAAACGTGCAATTTTTTCAATTTTATGTTATCAAATCAATACTAATTATACTAATATACTCAATTTATAATGAAATCTGTCATCAGCGTTGGTCGTGCAATCCCAAGATTGGTTGACTGCAGCCCTCCATCCTTCCCTATCTAATGCTAGGTTCTTCACTTCCGATGTACTTTCCTCTTTTTTTTTGGTCCATAGACTTATTCCTGTGTCTTCCGCTGACGACTTTGCTCTCCATTTTACGTACCTTCAATTACGTTCTACTCAATCTCATTGTGCCTCAGAGTGTGTCCAATCTATCCAGTTCTTCTTTTCTGAATGGTGTTCCGTATGATCCTTTCCTCTTCTACACTTCTGTACACTTAAGCATCTCTTACGATAGTTTGCGTGTCCATTTTATCTTCAACATCCTCCATCAGCACCAGGTTTCGAAGGCTTCTAAGTCAGTTCTGGTCTGCTTTTACGATGGTCCATGCTTCCGATCCATAGAGTGCCACGCTCCACGAGAAAATTTTCGATGTTGTTTCCTAGTTTGCAGCCCTATCCTCTTTGAGCTCAACAGTCGTCCTTTTCCCACGAACGCCTTCTTAGCCTGGGCTATTCTTCGCTTGATGTGCGATATACTTCTTCCGTCTCACACGATGGTACTTACGAGATATGTGAACGAATCTATTAGCTCTCCTCTCAGTGTGACTCCTGAATTCAGCTTTTCTATTTCGCATTCAAGGATTTTATTCTTCGTATTATTTATTCTCCTGTTGTATTCTTGGAGGACTTGGTCCAATGCGTTTAGAGACCATTGAAGATCGTCGCGATTTCCACCTGTGACTGCGATATCATCTGTGAAAAGGAGCATATTATTTTCTTCTCCTTTTATCGTTATTCCGCTCAGTCCAATTTATTGTGCTTCTCCAATGGCCTTCAATAACCTTTGGATGTACGAAAACTGCCTCAACCACCTTAACCCAATTCTGATTTTACAGTCGGCTGTATTTAACCCTTGGAGTGCCACGAGACGATATATCGCCGTTTGCAGAATGTGCCAGCAATGCCAACGACGATATTTCATTGTCTATGAGGAGACCTGTTTAAACAGTGAGTCATTACAAAAAAAATTATTTTTTCCGTAATTCATTAGCAAAAAAGTATTCTTTTACAAATACAGAAATGATAATGTAAAAATAGTAAAAAAATAATAATTAATTTGCCGTCATAAGCAAATAATAATTTTATGAATAAAGGCCTACAAATATATCAAAATACTCATGGCACTTATGGGAGTTCCCCTACAAAAAATTGGTGGCACTCAAAGGGTTAAATCTCGCTCTTTTTTTACGTTTTCGGTGGTGGCTTTTGATTTACGCCAAATCTTAGCTGAAATCCACAGGTTGTGCGATATCTTGTGACTGGTAGGCCACGCCTACTCGACACGAAATCCTTCCCATTGCACTATTATTCCTGCTTCGCCGTCGCTCATAAGCGTTCACGGTATTTCCTCCTCCGTTTTTTTTAGTATAACCTCCTTGGTGTGAGTATTGTAGGTTAGTTGACACGCATTAACTGATCGAGATAGATGGACGGACAGTCCGGTTTCAATGCCGGTTCG
This sequence comes from Ceriagrion tenellum, assembly GCA_963169105.1. NCBI lineage: Eukaryota > Metazoa > Arthropoda > Insecta > Odonata > Coenagrionidae > Ceriagrion > Ceriagrion tenellum. The sequence goes on along the minus strand of OY720642.1, from coordinate 84,111,021 downwards.
TACGCTTGCGATAAGGGACCCATCAATGCCCTTATGCAAAGCCCTTAAGCAAAGCCCTCAAGCAAAGACTTTCCAATTACCTGTTTCAAAAACAAAGAGATACCATCTAATGATGGCCTAACCATTTTTTCATTGTAATTGCGTCCAAAATACATGTAATTGTGTAAATGTAAGATCTGTCATATATACATATGTTCAATATTGATCATCCATTACATGTCTGAAATTGAGTGGAACTATTTGTAAATATCATACGAACTATTTAGGTTTTCACTCCTGTAATAATAAAAATCCTACGAATTGTAAAAATACACCACGAATTTGTCACATGGAATAACTGTACATATTTTCGTCTTGTATTAGTAAATGCATCGTCTTGTTTTCATGGTGAGTTGCCTATGTCATACACTTTACAGTTTCAGGCTTCACTTCGTGGAAGTTAATAGTATCCAAATTTAGTGAATACAAATTTTGTACTTTTCCACAGAATTTTATTTGTGTGGTACGACGCGTCTCACCGACTTGCGGTGTCATCAGGTACGATGATGCCTGACCTGATGATGATACCTGATGATGATACCTGATGATGCCGCAAGCCGGTGAAACGCGTCGTAGCACACAAATAAAATTCTGTGGAAAAGTACAAAATTTGTATTCTCTAAATATGGATATGCCTATATTAAATTTTTTAAAAAATGTTTGCGTTACCTTTAAAAAACTATTATTTACTAAAATATGAATACCCGCTAAATATTGTATATGTATGAACTATGCGGACGATTATGCCTGTGAATTTATTGAGTGCTCACAAGAAGCTGTGTAGCCTCAGAGTATATTTTCAATTTAGTTAAAAAATTTTATTGTAAATATGAAATAAAATATTTTCTCTCTCTCTTATCGATCGATGCCACCAACAATGTTAACATTGTGAAAAGAAAGTTGTAACTTAGAACTTTCACGTAGATTTTATCAACCACGTAGCTTTCGTCCTGTGAAGTCATCATCATGTACATGCGTAAGAAAACTATTTTATGAATATTATTCTTTCGATTTACGCCTAGTAAACGATGGAAAAACAGCAGTGTTCTTATGCATGTACCTGATCTCGACTTCCTAAGTCGAAACCATGGTCGTTATTAAAGTAGATATGGAATAACTGTGTCACATCTTTCATTTGGCAATGCCATGCAAGTTCCACAAAGTTTCGCCCGACACAACCAATTATGTTAGCAGTGACGATTTGTTTTCTTTGTCATCATGGTCTTTTCTTGCAATTCATTCAGTTTTCAATTTCTACATGGGATACTGAGTTCATTTTTTTCATTCTTTTTTCCGTAATTTTTCCAAGTATCGTTACATGTTTTTATTCAACAGAAATTCCTCAAATGGTCCGGTGATTTATGAGCTCAAGTGTCTTTCTCATACGAGGAGAATGATGCTGCTAAGCCGTTGAATTGCATGTGAAGTCCTTTTCAAGTTTGCTTCTCAATTTAGTGTTGGAATCTATACAGTGAAACCTGTATTAACCCTTCGGCCACCAAGGGGGGTAACTCAGTTACCCCGACGCCACATTATTACTGTTTTTATTTACAATTATTTTCTGATATTTTTATGCTTCCATGAGTTTGTTTTTAAAAATCTCACGATACGATTTCGTGTGAAATCTTCATTCATTGATTGTTTTTTTTCTTCTGATTTCTGAATAGCTCGTTGGGGTTACTGTTTTACCCCTTTTGGGACAGTTCGTCTCAGATTCACCAGCCCGCTTCCTGAGGATCTGTGCACCGTTCACAGCACAGTTTACCGAGATTTAAAATAACAATGGGATTTTATGTGTGCCTTCAGATGTATCAAACCGCGCCGTGGACGGCAATCGTGTGGCCATCACGGCGCCTTCAATCCGACGGGGCGCGGCGCTGCGCCCTCTGCGCCGTGAAATGTAAATGACACCTGATTTACTTGTTCGAGTTCCTTGACTTCTGTGCATGCATGGAAAGAGCAGCAAATGAAAAGCCAAATGTTGTTAAATATCAGGACATCCGAGTAGACCTAGACAGGACATCCGATTAGATAATTGTATGCTCCAATCGGAGCCTACAATTATATTCATGTGTTATTTGATTCAATATAAATCAAATTTATTATAATTTTGTATAATTGTTTTTATTTAAGATTTATGTCACACCGAATCCATTTTTTGTATAAATTAAGCGAATAAACAAAAAAATACTGTGGGGTTACCGAGTTACCCCCCTTGGGAGAGGTGAGGTGAAAAAATTACCTTGGTAGCCGAAGGGTTAAGCGATCACCGTCGGTTCCGCTGAATAATGGTCGTTAAGAGGGATGGTCGTTCGACACGGGGTCAGTTGATTGGAGTACACATTATGCAAATGAACGGGCGGCTGATTTGAAAAATATGGGAAAATCTTCAAGCGACGGTTTTGTTATATCCGATTCGGATGGCGTTTATTTCTTCATAAATTAGTTTCTCCTGGGAAATTTCAGTGGATATTAATTTGACGCGCGCGTACAGTGGAACCTGAATTAAGCGAACACCGACCGTTCCGCTGGAAAATGGTCGTTTAGAGGGGTGGTCGCTCGATAGGAGTGGTCACATAAGAGGGGTTTCACTGTGTGTACTTTATCTATAAATATAAAAACGAATGTATGTCTGTCTGTCCTGTATGCATTACTACACTGTTCATCCGATCGCCAAGAAACTTTAAGAAGTTGTTGAGTACACTCTTGCGAAGGTTTCGAAGGTTTTAGGTATAAAAATTTTTTAAATTTCGCCCCCCCCCCCCCCCCCCAAGTCCTCTTAATCTTTCGAATACTTTTCGCGCAACAACGCCCGACGGATAAGTGCATTACTACAGTTTTAATCCTATCGTGCTGAAATTTTGCCGAGTAATAGCTCAAGGCAGGAGGAAAGTTGTAGGCTACTTTAAAATGATCTCAGGGCCCATAAAGATCCCAAAAAGGGGCCCTTAGGTGGTTCGCAGTAGGTATCGGGTTTTGTGCAGTGGTTTCATTTTTTACTTTTTTAAATTATTTCCGCTCAAGATAGAGAGTTGGAATTTTTTTATAAAATGTCTGAAAGAATAAAAGTTTTAATTCTTAATTAAGCTGCAGAAACACATATTTTTCTGTGAAATCAACAAGACCATATTCGCTTGACAACCAGGTTTCGGTCATTGCTGTTGGAATTCATATTGCTTAGTTGAGCCGATTAGGAATGCTAAGCATTGGGATTTGTGCAGCGGTTAATTATTTCGCTCTTTAAAACAACTTTAACTAAAGATAGAGAGTTGAAATTCATTTTATCACATACCCGAAAGCATGATACTACTAAAATTAGTGGTATCATGCCCGAAAGAATGAAGTTTCTCTCTTATTCAATCAATTTTCTTTTACGCATTTTCCTTGACAACCAAATGAACAAACAAAAATAAGCATTAAATAAAATCTTAATTAACGAAAATGAAATTCTGAATAGCTACTCAACAAGTAAGTACTCGAATGATGTACTTAACTATAATGTTCTTTTAGCCTGGCTGTGCAGGTAGTATGATTACAGTAAAGGGTTTCAGAAAATTGTCTCTCTACTCTATATTAAACAAGTTTTACACATTTCATTGTTTTTATTTTACCATGTTATTTTTTATCATTCTGTCAATTTTTCAGTCATTTGACTTATAATTATTATTGTTCATGGGAGATATTGTCACATTGTTTACTTGCTATTGTCTCACAATTGTATAGATGCTCTGCAGAAGAAAATATTAATTTATTAAAACAACTACTTGAAATGTAGTCTGTTATCACAACTACTTACTAACTCCTCACCTCTTATATAAAGAGTTTTGAAGGAAGTATGATGCCGAGCAACGCCGGGTAATTCAGCTAGTTTTTTAAATAAAAGGTACTCGGCATACACTGGTTTCTGATGGAAAATAATGCTCCATATTGTGAGAATACTTTCAATTGGTCTCATTAATTGGACGAGCGTGTTGGAAGGAGCTCTTTGATTTAAATTGAGTTCCAAGTGTAATAACGAGCTTAGGAATACCAATCCAATTGTTTACATCTACATGAACACACTACCCCGCGAGCCGCCGCTTGGGCGTGTGGCAGGGGGTGTTAGGTAACCAGCCGTGTATAGGTGTACGTTTTTTTGGAGATAAAATGGTGACGTGTATTATAGGAGTGTATTTAGTGGAGCTTAATTTTCATTGTGGTCGCTTATTGTTCGCGGAAAGGACGAGTTTTTGTACCTATATGTTCGGCAGTGTCTCTCTCTTTTTTTATCGCATCTGTCAGACCTAGAGATGTAGTGAGGAGTCATGATGATATTCTCTATGTTGCTCTGAAAAATATCACTTCTGAATTTATCAAGCAACGTAAGCCTAGCGTGTAGCCTCCGAGTCTCTAGGGGCTCCCACCGTAATTCCTCTATAAGCTGTGAGACTCTATATGTACGCTCGTAGTGTTTACTGGAGTGTTCGTCCGCCATTGACATCTCGTTGTGAAGGGCTATTTGATTCTTGTACATGTATATATATTTCTTCTTGCGATATCGCCCCAGCAGACGCTAGCTCGCATCGACACGGGAGACGTATGATAAGGCGCTTTTGCTATAATCTGTCAAATATACGAGTTTCCCTAAATGGATGTTTCTGTCTTCATTATACTCGACGCTTAGCGAATTTACCCTGTCTTCTAATTAGCGGGTGTTACGATGCTGCAAACCTTGGTGGCTCTCGCTCGTAGAGAGAATGAGGTCAGGAGGAGGAGGGCTTACAGTGGATTTGGAATTAAGATGCTTAGGTCCGCTCCAGGGGTCCCAACCTGTACCCTATGATACATCTGCCCACTCGTCAGTGTTTATTTCACCCTCAGTGACCACAAACTCTCAGTTGGCGAGTACCACCACCAAATTTCCCTCTGGCTGTAAATGTTTGATGAGGTCCGTATTGGAGTGATCGTTGACGTTTGGGTATGGAGCCCCATTTCATACATTTGCCGACACCGTGAGGAAAGACAAGATTACTAAAATATTCATAGGGTACCAACCAAGTGTCCATTTACAGAGTTGGATCGCCTGCCGAGAAGATCAGCAAGATACGTGAAAGGCCGCTATGATAGTCTTCTTAGCGTTACTGACTGCTTGCGACGACTTGGATGGGAATCGCTTTCAGACTGTCGATTGAAAATTAGATTCAATCTTTTATGTACGTTCAAAACTCTCAGCTGTGAACGTCGTCATGAGTTCATAGTTCGAGTAGTGACAATAGGCAACAGTAAATCTTTCTCATTATATTCTCTACTCTCTTATTTATGCATGGTGTAAATATTGATGTTCTCATTTTTGCATGATATTTTGAATCTGTAGTAGTAGTCTTTGTATCCCTTGCATGTTGAACGATCGAAGATAGAATGTTTCTTGGGTATTAGATTTTTAATTGGCGCTTTGCACTTGCGGTACGCGGGTTTCAATGTAATTTCGGTGTTCTACCATATCATTCATGCATGCCTGGTGTGGAAGCACCCCCTGCCACACACCCTTTGGGTGGCTTGCAGGGTATGACGTAGATGTAGATGAAAACCGATTAATTTTCCGAAAAATGTTATTTATATCTTACAAAGTCCAACATACTACGATAGATCATATCATGAGAATAAAATAAGGGAAATAGATCATAGAATGGACAGGTTTAAAATGTCATTTTTCCCTTGATCGATAAAAGACTGCGACGGCTGCATAAAGACTTTGAGGTGTGTTTAGAACTCAGGCTATGTGACGCTTTGCTCTCGCCTTGGACTATTTGTTGTATAGTATTTACGGCAGTATGTTCCATCTTGTCCCTTAAAGTCCACATACATCCACAGGGGAAGAGGACGCTTCGGTATCTTTAACAGGCTAAGGCACTCGGCCGGAAATCGCGGGATTTGTTTTCGGGTTCCGGTCTAGGCGGATGATTTTTCCTCCGTGGAATTTCGTACTTCGAAGGAGTGTAGTTGACAGGTAGTGTAGCTGGTTCATTGATGTGCTCCCTGATGCACGTTTCTAAATCTGCCGAGTAGTGCTAACACCATGTTTTACATCTTCCCTGAATGAATCTTGTATCACGTGTGCATAGTTAAATTAGAGAATAACTTAGGAGTTTCTGTAGCATTTGTAGCATACCCATAGTGTGGTTCATGAATTTTCAAAGTCAAATTTATAGTGGGTTGGAGATGAGTAATTAGTCTGGTGTGGTTGCGGGTTGGTCAGGGGCAGTGATTGGCGGGGAGTTTAGCGGGGGAGGGCGATTCGGGAGGCGGCTGTGAGGATGGGAGATGAGGACGGGTACAAATACTCATTTAAAATCTTCCGAGTCCGGGTCATGCAATGTCTTTAAAATTTCCAGCTGCTCAAGTGTGTCAGGCACACGTCTATGGGTTGCAAAACATAAAATATCAAGATTAAAATCATGATGACCACCACTGTGGTCGGAGAAAGTTAATTAGCACATTGTAGTGCATGTTAGTGATAAGTCACCCCCGCTAATCACATTTGAAGTGGCTTGCAGGGCAATATGTATATGTATGCTTTGGCCAAGTCAATATGATGAAACCCGGAGAATGTGTCCCAAGAGTATTGTCGTCGCTTGGGAATATTACCCGCGGTTTATCCGAGGGTAACGGTCGACAAATGAATGACGTATATCTCCAAGTCTTTTGTTCCGCTGCAGATGCCGCTTCGAACCCGCGTGTTTGCCTGCACTCCCGTGCACATGTGGAATGTTCAAACACTCTCTCTTCGACGAGCGATCGTCACTCACGTTTTGACGTGCGCGTGCATCCTCTTCCTCTCGATAATTCCGTTGACTCGGAGCGGTCCTCGACGACTCGCCTCTCGCCCTCTTTAATGGCTTCGACCCAAATCCGCCGCCGTCATTTCCCTTCTGCGGGACAAGTCCACCCTTTCCCCCCCCCCCCGTTGCATTCACCCAGAGGTTTTCTTAAGTGCGCTTCCGTCCTGGACCTCTAATTGCACATCTCCTCAATGCCCGTAGATGACGTCTTACGGAGCGTACCACGTACTGTCTAAAAAATAAGATAAGTCCATCAAGTCTCAGGAGCTATAACTTCCAGATGAGTCAAACAATCGGTTATGAAGTAAAAACTTTTCTGAAAAAACGTTCATTTTTGTGAATATAAGGTGTTTCTGGCATCAAAGAGACTTTTTCCAATTATTCTGAAGACTTCAATGTAGCACCTTTAACCTTTCGAGTGCGACGTATTATCACGTCTGGCTGTCTTTACGCTGGTGCTGATGACGTAATATCACGTCTGGCTGTCTTCACGCTGGTGCTGATGACGTGATGTCATGTCTGGCTGTCTTTACGCTGGTGCTGATGATGTAATATCACGTCTGGCTGTCTTCACGCTGGTGCTGATGACGTGATGTCACGTCTGGCTGTCTTTACGCTGGTGATGATGACGTAATATCACGTCTGGCTGTCTTTATGCTGGTGCTGATGACGTAATATCACGTCTGGCTGTCTTTACGCCGGTGCTGATGACGATAAATCACGTCATCAGCACCAGTGTATAGCCAGTAAGTAGTGTGTTCCAGTTTTCACTAGGGAACTTTCACTAGGCCCCCTAATGAAAGCTGAAACACTCACGGTACCTATGACGTGAAATCACGTCATGCCGCACTCAAAGGGTTAAATAGCGTAGTACATGGGATGAGAAAAATTGGATTTCCAGGTTCGTGTTGCTCTATTTTGGTCTTGAAAGAGGACATTTTTGCATGGACTCTAATGAATGCTGCTTAGCTTACAGCAGAAAAACGCAATCCTGAATGAGAGAGCATATTCAAGATTTAATTGAAACTGTCCATTAGGAATGATGTGATTTTGTCGATTTTTTCGCGCCGAGTTAAGGACGCATGTTCAATAACTTGTGTCTCTTGCGTCGAGGATAAAAAGGGTTGTAGTTTTTCGGTTATCGGATATTTTTATTGCCCTGATACTTGACCGTGGGAGGGACTTGGAAAAAATACGAAAGAATGAGGACTATTTTTCAAGTCGGAAGCGGATATTTGAAAAGGGAAATCTTTCCCGAATGCGATGACCGTGCGGCGGAGGGAAGAGAGGCGGGGAAGTGTCGGTGAAAGTGAGACGAGGCCGTCGCGAAACCTGGAAACCCGGCGAAGGAGTCTGCGGAGAGCGACGCGGCCGCCGTAGAACGTGGTGGCGTTTTACCGTCCTTATCCGATTCCCTTTACGAATGGGTAAGCGAAGCGACCAAAAAGCCCTTGTCCCCTCCGTCGTTATTTCTTGACATGAATATTTCGTCGTGAATTGAATTGAATTTATTGAGTTTAACGTTCACCCAACATGTAACTATAGTTATAGGGTGAACGATAACAAATTCAAATATTACCGGAAATCAAAACATTCAAGTAATGGTAGGAGCGTCTGAAGAAATTACAACTTGGCTGTTTCCACATGAGGTTTTATTGTTGCCGACCATGGTTTCGTTACATAGTAACATTATCAAGGTGTCCGATTGATTACTTGATTGATTGACACCTTGATAATGTTACTCTGTAACGAAACCATGGTCGGTAACAATAAAACCTCATGTGGAAACAGCCAAGTTGTAACTTCTTCAGACGCTCCTACTATGAAGAATTTCCACGAAGTCACGCCCGCTACCATTACTTATAATTCAAGCAATGGTCCACTAATATTTTTATTATTTCCGACCCGGGTTTCGTCTCATTATGACATCTTCAGGTACATCTTATGTGACGAAACCCTGGTCGTAAATAATAAAAATATTAGTGGACCATTATTTGAATGTTTTTATTTCCGATATATAATAATAATAATTTTTTAATAATAATAATTTATTCCACTCCTTAGAGAGTATACAAGCATAAATAAAACGTAGGGAATACATTAGTGGAATATAGGTACCCCATAGGTTAACCTGTTTTGGGGTTACCATCTTTCACATTATTACTGAGGCAGCGGCTGGAAAAAACAAAAACTCACAACGTAAAACAGTTTTTACGTTTAGTATTTTACCCTAAGTGCACAACAGCTTTAACTTCTTTATATATATATAAATAAAAATACATCAGTACAATACATTAATGAACAAAGATTACCCAAGACCTTTTATTAGGCCTTCAACTTTCTCTTTAGTGAATAGCCATTTTCTTATACTACTCAAAAACTGAGGAACGGAGACTATGTTTGACAATTTATCTGGGACAATTTTTCTTTATATGGAGAGGTTCTTTAAAGTGAAGCCTGAATTTATTCGTCAAATATTTACAATTTCTGTAAATACAAGGAGTCAAGCTGGCTAATAAAATACATTACACATATACACTGTCAATTACAATTGACGATTTTACAACTTGTGCCGACAACTTATCACACGCTTTTCTGCAGTAGGTTTTCTTTGCCTCAAATAAATCCAATTCATTACACAGCGCATTAAATGTAGCATGCATTCTCTTGATGGGAGCATTTTTATAATGGTTACTACTTACCTTTATTATGTAAAATATCCCTTTGTGTCTGCATTTATTATTTGGAGCAAGCATATTTAGTGTGTAATAGTTGTGAAGACAACAGTCGTGCATAATTGGTACGGAAAGAACGAATTCATTCGTTCGAATCGACCAATAAGCAATCAGAGGAAGTATGCGCGCTCAGACCAGAAGCTAGGAGAATGCTACGCGGTCTAGCATACTACTATGCGGTTCACTTGTTAAGACACAACTTAGACACAACTTAGTATTATATATTGCTTTAATATATAAATATTATACATGCTATTAAAACAAAAATTCTACGAAATACTAAATCTTGCTGTAAGCAACAAAAGAATCGTACCGGATATTAGAAGCGGGGTGAGTAGTTAGTCATAATTTTCAACTCCCACTTGAAGAAATCCTTAGTAGTAACCCCCTCTCGAGTTTGGAATTTGCTACCTGTTAAAATAAGACACGCCAAAACTCTTAATCGATTTTAAAACAACGCATATAAGCTTCTGCAAATGGGTGATCTTTCACGTAACACTATTGAGAAAAACTTACTGCTCAAGATTTTACATTGTCCTTAAATATTTATGTATCCAAACATTGCATGTAACAAATTATATGGTACGAAGTCACTCGCACGGGTGCATATAAAACCAGGGTTGAAATTCGCTGTGAAAAAATCATTTGACTTGACCGGGATTCGAACCCGGATCTCCCAAATGGCCTGAACATGTAGTTCGCATAAACCCCCCTCGAAATTCGCCTTGAAGGACGATGGCTTGGTGGTGTAACTGGCTAACACACTTGATCGGTAATTGGGTTCGTATCCCGGTCAAGTCAAATGATTTTTTCATAGCGAATTTCAACCCTGGTGTAATTATGTGTTATTGAACTTCCTATTCTTTGCATTATGTAATACTCTGTATATATTTTTCCGGTTGACTACTGAACTGTAAAGATTAACTGCCTGAAATTCAATACATAACCTCATTTAATTACATCTGTTAACCGTCCGCACACAATGTTCTTGCTTTAAAAGTGTTTTTTTTTCTTTCTTTTTAAATGTAATTATGTTGTGTAATTATTTTTCTTTCTCAGGTATTGTTTTAATTTGTCATTTTAATTTTTAATTGCATCATGAGCCAGTGGCTCTCGGAAATAAACGAAATTATAATAATCAAAAGTAACACCTGCCTCCGCGCCCACCTCCCTTAAGCGGCCACTTCTCTTAGCGGCCGATTTATTTCGGGAACGGTTGAAATGAATTCTCATTGAAGCAACGGAAATTTTCCCTCCCTTCAGCGGTCACCTCTTTTACTGGCCATTATCTAATGGGTCCTATGGTGGCCGCTCAATGCAGGTTTCACCCTATGTTATTTGACACACTTATAGCCAGTTGCAGGAACGTAACATATGTATTCCATAAAGTTATGGGACCCATAAGCCATGGCAACCATTCAATAAGTGTTGCACAAACATTCAATAAATTCATTGGTCTCATAAGTTATGGCATGGAGTTATGAGTTCCATAAGTAGCCAAGATGGCGGATGCGCAATGAACCGCTTGGAGACTTAATTATTAGATTAAAGAGTTGTTTTGAAACGAATGAACAGTTTGTTTACCCTTACTGACTAATTATTATGTGCATTATCAATTATTCATAGACTAAACTTTCGTAACTTTTATCCGGCGGTGGAAGATTAGATCAAATATTCGAAGCTATTGGCTATTGCAAAATAAGTTATGTAACTAATAGATGTGTTCCTGCAACCCGAATATATTTATGAGTTCTATAACTTTATGGATCTCATAACTATTGATTCCATAACTAAATTTTCTTGCAACCGGCCATTAGTAAGTCTTCTACACCAATTGAGGGTGGGAAGTTTATAGAATCGATCCAGAGCAACTATGAAGGTCTCGTTTTGTAGGCGATAAAAAATTACATTTGAAATATAACGGTTCTGCTGCCATCATTTCCTTCACCTTTCATTTCCTGTGTACGATTTGCGCAATATTACATAAGGAGTGAGGACTCGGGATTGTGACTGAATTTTCCTTCTTCCTTAACCTTAAGTAAACCCGTATACCCTTTCCCAAACCAATTTTGACGGTATTAAAACGATTTTTTATTGCCTCTAGGACCAAAAGTGTTCGATTTACTTCCCGATTCATGTATCAAATCCAAATCTGTAAAAATATCATCCAAAAATATACAATCGTGGCCTCTCTATATTAAGTGTAGAGGATATTATATTATGGCTGTGTTTGATATAACTTCATAAGTTGTTAATTTGCAGGCCTTCCATGTACGTACTGACATTGTTTAGTAATTTTGTCGGTTTCATTTTAGTAGGTGTATGTTTTTCCAAGAGTTTTTTGGCGACGCATCACACCCACTCGACCGGTCGAATTTGTGATGATTTTCGACCACAGGTATTTTATTAAATTCTTACATCATCAACTTGAAATTTTTAACGTATAAAGGAAAATTTTTTGCCTAGGTAGACTCGTATCTGAATTATGAAAAATGTATCCCAGAGCATAATTAAACCATCGGGAAAACGGCAAGATGTAGGGTATATTTTTACAAAAACTGATATTATTATTGAAGTATCTTAAAGTAATGGAGAAAAACAGAGAGTTTTATCTTAAAGTAATGGAGATGTATCAATTCTCCTTCTGTCAGAGTGCTAAGTAACAGCTGTCACAGTTGTAAGATGAAATCTGTAATTGGAGTCTTCCGACAAGCCACCTGAATGGTTTTCGGCCATGGTGTGCTCGGACGGTGACGAAAATAGTTCAGTCTTCTTTCACAGATGTAATATAAGTGCTGCCTGTACTTACGCGTCAGAGACTTGGCTACAACTTACCGACGACTGTTGCCTTGTGCGAGAGTTATCCTGGAGTAGGAGACTCCTGACGCGAAAACGCCTCGATCGGGTGCGAGTGACGCCATCTTGTGAATTTTCGACGGAACTATTCCTTACCGAAGGGTATGACGCGTCCTCTTAATGCGTAACATACAACCATTTGATGGAATAATAAACAGGTTCTCCTATAAGGCTGGCTAATATTACTCGCAACTAGCCATTTTGTATTAAAATTGTTTTGGAGAAACAAACATTTATATTAATATTGTGTAATTGTAGTCATTACTTTCTATTGTATCGGCTTTGTATGCCCTCTGGTGATACCTGTACGGAGATGTGAATGTTACCCGGTAGTTGAGAGTCCTGGTATTTTTTCTCGCATTCTGGGGCTTGTGTGATTGGGGCGAGAGAGTGGTTCCGGTCGCACAAGGCGCCTCTTTAAACGGGACGCCACTGGCTTGACCTAGATGACAACTTGTGCAGCGAAGGCGAGAAGTGCTTTCATTTTTTTTTTAAATTTATTTCTCCTGAGGCTGCGACGGCCGATTAACATCTTTCGTAAAAAAAAGCAGCTCCAAATTCGGGCATTTTCCCTCGCGCTCCGAAGGGAATTATATTTTTTTTGCCTCAGTTTCACTGTCACTCAGTTTGATGGGATGTCTCTTGGGGAACTTGCTAAAGATGGGGTTGAATCATGGTGTATATATTGATATACATTCGCGACAGCAATCGGAGTTAACCTGCATCTCGCAGCTCAGTACGGAAGCGAGCAGGTAAAATCTTTATATCAAGTCATTCACTGGTTGTTCAGTTCTAAGATAGGTTGACTGAAGCCCTCTACCCATTTCCTATCTTATTCTAGTTCCCTTACCCCCTGGTTTCTCTTCCTATGTGCTTTCCTCTTCATTTGGACCATGAACTTATTCATGGGTCTTCCTTTGGGGACTCTTCCCTCTATTTTACATTCAGTTATGTTATCCATATTTTCAATTACGTTCATCATATTCATTAACAAGCCCATTGTGTCTCTGGGTGTGACCAGTCCATCTGGTACTTCTTTCCTCTGTGGTATTCCTTATGGTACTTACCTCTTCTACTCTCCTGTACACTTCATCATATCTAATTTTATCCGTCCATTTTATCTTCAGCATCCGCTTCCAGCACCAGGTTTCGAAGGCTTCTCGTCTTTTTTGGTCAGCCTTTCCAATGAGCAATGCTTCCGATCCAGGCGCGTAGGCAGAAGATGGGTTTGGGGATTAAACCCCTCCCCCCCTGCCTTCCCCGCCCCCGAAATTTTTTGACGGCGAGGAAAAAGAGAAAATAAGATAGGTGAGAGAGAGAGAGGAGGAGTGTATTACAATACAAACATTTAACACTCCTTTCTTTATCATGACCGTATTAGTTTCATCGTTTGTTTCAAAGTGCGCTCGAGTAAACTACCACTACCGAGACATGCTTATGTGGAATTGTAAAATATTCACAAATGAAAAAACGACTTCGTTTCCTTCCACTGATTTATTTTCTTGGTACGACATGTTTCGACACATAGAGGTCATTTTCAAGTACTTGAAAATGACCTCTATGAAAGCAAGAAGGTACTTGAAAATGACCTCTATGTGTCGAAACATGTCGTACCAAGAAAATAAATCAGTGGAAGGAAACGAAGTCGTTTTTTCATTTGTGAATATCAACTTCCACATAGTTGAGCCTGATACCATTGAACGTTGTAAAATATTCTTCGCTGTATAGCGAGTCTTCTAGTTTTTAGCCCTATCGTACGTTCAAATGTTGCTGCGCCGCCGCGTGTCACGTATCGTGGCTGATAGTGAGTGGTAGCTTCTCGCCGTGGACGGGGCCCTTGGAAAACTGGGATTTTCTTCTCCCACAATCAATAATGAGAGGTCTCAACCGCAGCCTTCGGAACTTTGTGGTTACTTTTTTCAACATAATTGATTAGACTTAGGCTTCAATGTTTTGATGTAGTGACTGGGTCTCAAGTTGACGGAAAAAGGGCGTAGAAAACGGAAAAGCATTCAACCGATCACAAGTCGATTGGCCGGTTAAGAGGCGGACCCGCCGCCTGCTATTTGGGAAACGCTTCAACTGCAGCCCTTCTTCTGTATGACAAAAGGGAGACTTAATCTCGATGAAAGGACAAGGGTACAAAAATGAACGCTGGATGATTATAATATCATACGAAGATCAGGGTCCAATATACACACACCGCAGGAAACTGATCATATTAAAGGGCTTATTGTTAGAGAGTAATTTCAAGAAAGCGAGGTCAAACTCAGTCAAGTAGCATCGAAGGAGGTTTCTTAATGACGGCTTTAACGTCGTCCAATTAAGGAATGGAAAGAAATTTCCTCGCTTTGTTTATTTCCAGCATCATTTATTTTGTTTCCTTCTTTCTTCTATGTTTTTACGCCACATTTCGCTCTCAAAAAGCAAAATTCCTCGGCTCCTCACTGCCGGTATGTGGTTGGTTTTTCCTCTTCCGCGACGTTTTCCGTCGTGAGAACCCAGCTCCACCCAGTTACATCAGTGAAGAGAATTCTCTTCCCTGGTCTCATCGTGTCCCTAGTGGTGTCCTCATCCATGTGCCATTGTTATTTCATTTGGCCGGTGAATAAGTCGCCAACCTGTAGCTGGATATGATAGCTGATAAACGCTAGAAAATTGTGCTTAGAGTGAAACAGAAACTTGAATAAATTGACTGACTCGAAAAATGGGAACCGAGGATAAAACTATCCAGAGATTCTGGCATCGACATTCAAACGATACGCAACATTTAAAAAAATGTAAAACCAAATTCATGAAGTATGCTAGGAATTGTGACCATGCTGTAGGACTTTCAAAGCGTTAATCATTCAAAAAACCTTAATACGAAATGGTCGACCCCGCCTTTCTTCATTGGTTTACCTAGTGACGAGCTGAAGGCACACCTCTTTCTGGGGCTGTTGTAACAGAGACAGCGAAGTTTTTTCAAAAGGAATTGGGATTAGATAATGAGCTTAATGTTAATATTGCTCTTTTCAGTTATTCTCGTCGCGCGTTTAGTTTTTCTGACAACAGTTTCTCCCCTCTTCCTGGGGGCGTCTTCAGGTCCGTTGGACATTTTGTAATTATTGTTATTATTTATTTCCCGTTGTTATGTATTTCGTTGCTAGTTCATCTAGGACCATAGGGTGTCTCCATTGCCCGCTCCTCGCTGTGGTTTGGCCACTCTCTCCCAGGTTGAGGCAAGTGGGTATCCATCCTCCCGATTGAAATTCGATGGATATTTAACCAGCTCTACCGCTTCTCTGATCAACCTGGGAAAATAACGATTTTCCCTTGAGAGTACTCTCACTTGGTCAAAGGCAATCTGATGTCCTGGCTCGAACCACGCATGCTCTGCAACTGCGGAGAGGCTGAATCTCCTCTTTTCGGTGGCCCTCAGGTGCTCTTTAATTCTACATTGAATTGCTCTCCCCGTTTGGCCGATGTAGGATTTACCACATCTACATTTTATTTCATAGACTCCTTTATACATTACAGCGGGAATTTTGTCCTTGGGTTCCAACGTTGGTTGGGTTTGTCGGGTTGTTGGGTATGGGTTGGGGATGAGCTAAATGCTTCATCTGGGTGGTTCACCAGATTGAAAGAGAGGCATGGCCTTCATGAACTCAGTATTCAGGGAGAACGACTTTGTGCCACCACTGCCGCTGCTAATGTATTTTGCGTGAAATTTGGATAATTTATGAAAGAGGAACATTATGAATCTCATCAGATTTACAATGCTGACAAGACCGGTTGCTTTGGAAATGTTTGCCGTCAAGAACCCATGCATTTGTGCGAGAAATCCATGCTCCCGGACAAAAATCCACGATAGAACGATTTACTGTGTTGTACTGTGGCGTTTTACTGTGGTGCTCCCTATTTGTGGACAACACTGGGTGTGGGAAGGGAAATCATGAACGAGGTAGCCAACTTGTCAATTCAAAACCGTTCAAGAGGGAAGATGCTAAGGAAATGTTTAAACGTCACCAGAACTCTCAACTCCACAATGACGCAAGAGTGTCTGCGGCTCATTTTAAGACTGTTGCAACAAGATTAAATCTCTGCCCACATCGATTCCCCCCTCAAGCGAGAGCTAATGTGAAGATTATCCTTGTTCTGAACTAATATGATTTTAACATGTTTTGAAATGGCTAAGATTCTAATAGCTAATGGCTTCACCGCGATGTTAATCCTTTCAGGTCGAAGAGAATAGAAGAAGAGTCTAACCCATAATATTTTGCAATCGGGAGGGGTTTTCCGTTATGGGGCCATAGGGAAGCAGGTGAAATTCTTCCTGAGGAACAAGAGAGAGTAACAAAGGATGGGAAATTACGGACTTTACTTCGATTCAATGTTAACAGTAATGAGACGGCTCTAGGTGAAAATTTTGGAATCAGCTGCTGGCAATGCTAAATACACATCACCTGAAATCCAAAATGAAGTAATTAGCTCTTGTCAAGATATTATAGTTAAACAGTTAGTAGAAGAGATCAACCAAGCAAAAGGGTTTTCAGTGTTAGCAAACGAAACCACAGATGCCTCTAAAACAGAACAACGCGTGCCATTCATACGTTACTTGAGAAAATAATGAGGTGAAGGAGGTCTTCCTAATTTTATTATCCTGCAACAGATTTAACAGATAACAGGGATGGTAGTAGCTGATGCCATCGTCAATAGTCTAATCAGCATGGGCATAGACATAAAATACATGTTTGGGCCCGTGCTATGACGATGCTGGTTCAATGATCTCTCACTTTCAGGGCGCTTAAACTTACATCCGAGCTAAGAACCCTCTTGCAATTGTTCACTGCAGTTCTCAAAGCTTCAATTTTGCAGTTTCTGATGCATGTGATTTTCCAGTCATTACGAATTGCATGGCTGTGTTGGCGTCTGCTCACGACTTCTTCGGGTATCCTAAGAGAAACAATGAATTGAGGAAGGCAATAGAAGAGTTGAAGCCTCAAACTACACCCACTCGCTTCAAGAAACTTTGTGCCTTTTGTTGGGTGACGCGATTCAGTATTCACCTTCAGTGAACTTCTCAGCCCTGATCTAGCAGCTCTGAATCAGGTCATATCAAACTGGTCTGACAAGGATTTCATATCGGCTGCAAGTACGTTGCAATGCTCCATTCAAGACGCAGGGTTTCTCATTGCTGGGCATGTTGTTGCCGCCGTTTTTACTCTAAGCCTCCTCTTGAGTAACCAACTTCTGACCAAAAACATGGATCTTGCCCAGGCAGTGTCTCTTACTGGCTCTGCCTAAGGTGCCTTGCAGGAAATTCGAGACGATGTTACTGAGGATTTTCACAAGGTTTTCACCAGAGTTCAACTAATAGCTACCGGTACCTACTCGTCTCTAGTTTTTCCTTGCTTTTATTGATAACTCCCACCGTTATGTACTTTCGCTATACATGCATACTTCGCTTTACATATCAACACGGTGAAAACGGATCTTTGCCTTCCTAAGGTCGGTATTCACCGTTGTTGGCTCCTTATTGTACATACTATCAGGGATAAAAGAAATGTACCTAGACAATACTCGTCATCTGGCACGCCAGGTTCGTTTCTTTTGTCCTAGATAGCACGTGACGTCCATTGCTATGCAATTGATTTGACAGGACTTGAATTGGAAGTTAAAGCCCCTCGCCGATGTGCCCGTCAAATATACAGGGTTGATATATACCCCTGAATCATGCCCTGAGGTATATTTCATGCTGGCAGTATTTATTCCTTTCTTGGACTTCTTCCTTGTTCAGAGTGATGAAAGACTTCTGGCACATCGCAATCTCCTGACGTGCTTCAGTTGTCTTTTACCTAATACGGAGGCCTGCAGCCAGGGCTTTAATTCTGATGCCTCGAAGCAGGCCAAAATCCTGCATTGCAACGTATTCAGATTACCTCGATTGTGGAAAAGATGAGTTTCTTGGTGAACTTAGGTGACACTATTATCGGCATTTTTCGAAATCGGCAGACCCACCAAGAAATGCTTTAGACGCTCTCAGGTACTCTTCTTTTTTTTCTCCTCTCAGGTACTCTTCTGAGAGCATATCGTTACATATTTCTTAAGCAATAGCGATTTCGTCAAAATGTTCGTTCATTGGCTTTAGTCATTGTTATTTTATATCCCTTCGCTGGCCGACTGTATGTTAATTTTTCGTTCTCTCTGGCTCTCGGTCCTTTGGTTCTGTAGGTTTGTCTTAAAGACATCTTCCAAGCGGTGTGATAGATGCTGGAGATTTTGTGTGTCCTGCCAGTAACAATTGCGACAGAAGAACGGTATTTTTCAACTGTCAGGTATTTGAAGAATCATTTAAGAGCTTGCTGAGCGCAGAACAGACTTAATGGTCTTATTCTTCTGTGCATTCACTCGGACATTCCCGGCACACCTGACATGGTCCTCGATGTGTTTACCACAAAAAAAGGCACCTACTACGGGGTACGCGGCAACACAGCACCGATTCGGCTAGGCGTTTCGCCTAACGGGACCTCTCACTTCGTCCATTATAAATATCACTCGATTTAAATTAAACGCGCTTATAGATGTTTTGGACAATAACGTATTGGAAACGTTCAAGGCATGCCAATTGCAACGAGACCAAGAACGAGATCTTACGATGCCCCAGTTTTGAAATGCAATAATTTTAAATAATTAATTTTAACTTTGATTATGTGAAACATACGAAGCTGAAACTCGCACAATCTATAGCAAACATATTTATCCTCCATTTACAGAAATATAGTTGTCATTGAAGAACTTGTGTTTGAGTTACAAGGTGTCAAAGTCGGAGCTTTTCCCGCGCGCCGTAAATAACCGGTACATTTAACGTTATAACTGTAGTAAAAAATATAAAAATTGATCAAAAAATTCAAATTTGCCATTAAATAACGTAGAAATGAATGATAAAAATGATGGTGTCGTTAGGTTTTCTGTAAGTCTTTTCGTTAACTTTGTATTTGTACCCAAACTCGAGTGCACATAATTTCTGCGCCGACAGTAGGTCTTAAAGTTTAAAGATTCCTATTTTGTTCCGTGACTCGGCAATGCCGTGCTGTTAATAAATGATTATTGCTTGTAACTATATTATTCACATTTTTTCATTTATCGCAGTTTCTCTTGTATAAGAGAGTAACGCATTGAAACAGAATACAATAAAAAGCTTGCATTCATTTATGACTAACCGCACCTGTAAGTATCTCATTATTCGCTGCCTCTTCCTTTTATATTTTGTTTCTATTCGTTGGAAAGTTCTTACCATTCATCTTCTCAGTGTAATCAGGCGAATTCGACCAGCCCATGGTTGGTAGGCAACCATCAGCGTATTCACTCTTCGAAAACCCCTCCCCCCCCATGAAATCAAAGTCTGGCTACGCGCCTGTTCCGATCCATAGAGTGCCACGCTCCACACGAATATTTTCAAATACAAATTCCAAGGATTTAGTCCTATCTTCTTTGAGCACCGATCAGAAGTCGAACCGAGGTTACCAGTCTCCGACTTGAGGATCGTTATCTATAAACTTTGGTGGAATCATGTCCCTCAAACGGTTTTAAAAGGAATTCCAAATTATTACAGCTTAAAAATTGCGGTGAATTATTTCATGGTATGTCACACACACACACACACATACAAGACACAAAAGACAGCCTTGAATGTTTCGATATGTTATAGTATATATATTTAGGAATAGAATAGAATAATCGTTTATTTTACTCTGGGACAGGTCCCTTAGAGCAAGAATGCAAAAATTATGTAATAATATAGCAATGAGGTAATGAACAAATTAACATATTATTTAATTCAAATAAAAAGTTAATAGAGCTCAATAATATACAATGTATAAAAAAAGACAAAAACAGCTAGTCTCATTGAAAAACAATAATTTTACATGTTAAACAGCTGAACTCGGAGATACGAAAAACTACAATCAATGTATAAATATATGGTACAAGATAAAAAACATAAACAGACCATGAGGAATAAAAACAATTTTTGTCTGATAAAAAAATAATAATTGCAATAAAAAAAAGAAAATTGGCAATGCGAACTCAGTCCTGACCAGGATAAACTATACAGGAAAACTTTCATTTAATAAAATTTAGTACATAAAATTTAGATTTTAAAATTTCCATCGAGCGAGATTTCCTCACATCAATTGGAATGGAATTCCAAAGCTGTTAGGCGGCCACGACAAACGACTTATGAAATGTAGTATTGAATGTACCCGTTTTGGCTGATTACTGTAAAATTAGTCTGGGAACTCTGTTTTATTCCAGTTTTATAGAGGCACTTCATTGGTTTTACATTTTGGAATGCCTGGAAGGGCGTAACAGGGAGCAACATATGCATCTAGGGCCCTCACAAGTTGAGATAACTGGCGGACGGGCTAAGTGGATTTCAATATGTCTCACAAGTAATCGGATGTTTGTATCATACCTTGGGATAAGATAGTAGGAGGAGGGAGTTGAGTTATTGTTTTTGATGATTAGACAATGGTCTTTCGGTATGTTTTTTATTTAGAGCGATCCAGGGAAAAATGTTGTAACAAGTTTAAGTTGGTCAGGTTGGTGGGTGTCATTCCAGGGGGGATGCTTGGCATTAGGGGGCAGGATTTTATTTAAAAGAAGTTATTCCTGGTTCTCTGGGGATATTGTGAAGATTACCGGTGTATTCTTTGGGGGGGGGGGGGTGTTGATACAGATACGATGGCCGTGGTAGGGATGCCACATCGACAGCGCAGTATCGGACTACTCGATGTTTTTGGGCGAGCCATCCAAAAAATCGAGTATTAATATAAATCGTTGAAAATAAATGAAATTAATATAAATCGTTGATGAGTGAGTGGCGAGTACTTTTATAAAAATCGAAGAACAGACTACCCGATGTTTTGTGGCCAATGCTCGGGGTAGGGAAGCCCCATCTACATCGATATATCGGACTTCACGATGTTTTTGGGCGAGCCATCGAAAAGATCGAGTACCAAATAGTTCGTTGAAAATTTAGTGAGTGGTGAGTACTTTTATAAAAATCGAAGAACAGACTACCCGATGTTTTTTAGCCAATGCTCGGGGTAGGGAAGCCCCATCTACATCGATATATCGGACTACTCGATGTTTTTGGGCGAGCCATCGAAAAGATCGAGTACCAAATAGTTCGTTGAAAATTTAGTGGGTGTCGAGTACTTTTATAAAAATCGAAGAACAGACTACCTGATGTTTTTTAGCCAATGCTCGGGGTAGGGAAGCCCCATCTACATCGATATATCGGACTACTCGATGTTTTTGGGCGAGCCAACGAAAAGATCGAGTACCAAATAGTTCGTTGAAAATTTAGTGAGTGGTGAGTACTTTTATAAAAATCGAAGAACAGACTACCCGATGTTTTTTAGCCAATGCTCGGGGTAGGGAATCCCCATCTACATCGATATATCGGACTACTCGATGTTTTTGGGCGAGCCATCGAAAAGATCGAGTACCAAATAGTTCGTTGAAAATTTAGTGGGTGTCGAGTACTTTTATAAAAATCGAAGAACAGACTACCTGATGTTTTTTAGCCAATGCTCGGGGTAGGGAAGCCCCATCTACATCGATATATCGGACTACTCGATGTTTTTGGGCGAGCCAACGAAAAGATCGAGTACCAAATAGTTCGTTGAAAATTTAGTGAGTGGTGAGTACTTTTATAAAAATCGAAGAACAGACTACCCGATGTTTTTTAGCCAATGCTCGGGGTAGGGAAGCCCCATCTACATCGATATATCGGACTACTCGATGTTTTTGGGCGAGCCAACGAAAAGATCGAGTACCAAATAGTTCGTTGAAAATTTAGTGGGTGTCGAGTACTTTTATAAAAATCGAAGAACAGACTACCTGATGTTTTTTAGCCAATGCTCGGGGTAGGGAAGCCCCATCTACATCGATATATCGGACTACTCGATGTTTTTGGGCGAGCCATCGAAAAGATCGAGTACCAAATAGTTCGTTGAAAATTTTGTGGGTGGCGAGTACTCTTATAAACATCGAAAACCCGACTACCCGACGTTTTTTTTAGCCAATAATCGGTGTCAATGTGTCGGGCATCTCGATGTTTTCGGCCGAGACATCGAGTAGTAAAATTATCAGATGAAAATTGAGTGAGTGATTACTACTTTTATATACATCAAAAAATCGACTACTCAGTGTTTTTAAGCCAATAATCGGTGTCGATGTATCGGACATCTCGATATTTTTGGCCGAGACATTGAGTAGTAATATTATCCGATGGAAATTGAGTGAATGGAGAGTACTATTTTACTCAAACGGAGACGGAGTTAGCGAAAAGGACGAGTTGAGGGGAATTATGGATCATACACCTATGTTAATGGGACAACATGTTATGAATATGCGCGCCCAGAGGGGAGGTTTGGGTGTTTGGCTTTCTAATTTCTTTCCTTCTTTTGACTTTTATAGCTTTATACCTACTTGGGATCTCCATTTTCCAAAATGTCAAATTTATTTTTTTAATTCCGTCAGTTAACTTTTGTAATTCTTTCATTTTCTGTTTTTGCAATTCTTTTTCTAACATTGGGTAAATTTCGCTTTGCTGCCATCTATTGGCAACTTTTACGGGTCAGGGGGTTTTCGAGGGGTTTTCACTCTCATAAATCCCGTACTGATTCCTTAGAGAATAGGACGACTAGACAGCATGGTGGTCTGTGCATCCGGTGCGTGATCGGGAGCTCTTTGGTTCGATTCACGATCGATTCAAATATTTTTCAAAATTTTCATCTTTCTATCTTCGTTGCGAGTGTTATATATGTTGATATATCCTTTCGTCCCTCTTCTCTTTACTTGGAAATTTATCGTCTTGGTGAGCGGAGCTAACTACAAATGGTTTCGTTTCAACGTTAGTGCACAGTGGGGAGTTTAAATTAGTGTTGAAGTGTTGTTTGTGTGAAACTTAAAAATAAACTATCGTCGTCATCAGAAAAAAATTTATTCCAAGAGGGGGACAGCGCAAAATGGGAGTAGAAAGTAAAGCATAGATAACATTTAATTTACACATGATAATTTTTTATACATTTATTTTTAATATTTTTATAGTTTATGTTTTTTACCTTTCTTGTCTTTATATTTTTAGTCTTTCCTTTTTTTTATATTTTTACCATTTAATATTTTTTTCCATTTTCGTAAGACTTTTTTTCCTTTAAAACTGTGTTTTTTCTACATCGCTGTTATTTTTATTGTTTTTTAAACATTTATTTTTTCTTTTCACTCATATTATTTTGTAATTATATATTTTGGAGATTATAATACTCCGCGAAATTCTTTGCAAAATAATAACATGAGGAAGTAATATGCCAGTGATAATCCACCCTTAGATATAGAAGGGATTTCGTTCGGCGCGAGTGAGTCCACCGGAGATAGCTCCGTTGCACACGAGGGAAAAGAGATAAAATAAAGAAGTCGGCGCGTCCTTGTCCCAATGTCCCCGATCTCGAAAAGGGGGAAAGATAGCCTCACTTGCTGGAGCTCCGCGACGTGGGTTGTAGGACACGTGGGAAAGGAAGTTAAGGGATTGAGCAAATAGAAAAGGAACTGAAGTAGAAGTGGCGAAATTCCAATGTTTGCATAAAGGGAGAACCTGCGCTGTCAAGTACTCTTTTCTAAAGATGGACAAAATTTTCTAGTAAAAGTGGTATAACTAGGCTTACAAGGGGAGTGTCAGGTAACCGGGTCTCAGATTTTATTCAAACTTAGTAGTTGTACAGACTGCTGCATGTGGTTAATGAATCACCCCACATATAGGGTTATATAACCAATAGTTTAAACAAAAAAGGCCTTTAAACATTTTAAAATCTAATAAATACCCTTCCTACGGGTCAATAAATCAGCTGTAAAAGTGGCCGTGCGTCTACCGTGCTAGACTACGGTTCAGAGGGCTCGGGTTCGATCCCCACACGGGATCTTCTATTCCGCTATTTTTTAAATATTTCTTTTACGGCATCCTGCAATGCGCTCAAGATTTTTTGATTTCTACTCGAAATATTATTTCTGTGCGAGGCAAATTCTTCATTTGCATACACGACGTCAGGCTTATTCTCTTTTTCTCGGTCGAAGGCAGGACGACCCCTAGGAAGTCGACCCGTAGGAAGGGTACTTATTAGAGTTTAAAATGTTTTAAGGCCTTTTTTGTTTAAACTCTTGGTCATATAACCCTATGTGTGGGGTGATTCATTAACCACATACAGCGGTCTGTACGGTAAGTTTGAATAAAATCTGGGACTCGGTTACCTGACTCTCCCCTTGTTAGTGCTGCCCTCAATATTTTTTGAATTTCATGGAAACGCTCCTTCAGGTATAATCTTGAGGGACGAAGCATTAAACCGAGGCTTTACCTGATCAGAATGTTCCCGTTTTGGTTCGTTTTCGCGTCACCTAACAGACTCCCCGATAATCCTAGTGTAAAAAAATCCGAACCAGCGTGAAATGTAAGGTGAAATATGTTAGTTCGCAGGTTTCCGCGGCGTTGATCAAATGATTTCAACATTTCTCGGGTTGCATCCGCGTCAGCTGTCTATTGGATATTAAAGGAAAACAGCTACTTCCCGACAATAATAAGAGAGGCTATAGAACTCGTAAAAACACCAAAGAATATTAACAGAGAAGATGGATACCCATTGCAAAGCGCTTGGAAGAGAGTAGTAAGATTCCCGCGCAAACGCTACTCTGCTCCATGATTGGCCGGAGCATTGATCGCTTTTTGGCGCCTAACTTGGCCTGTATAAGGACGGACCTAAGCCTTCTCGCCATCCTTCACCTGAGGACGCCAGCAGGATAGGTGGCGAAACTGTTGTGCTGAATGACAACTGACGCGGATGCAACCCGAGAAATGTTGAAATCGTAAGGTGAAATATTTCACCAAGTATGATACAGATTCTAAGCCGAGCTCAGATCGCGCGTATTTTTTTTTTTGGGACGAGAGTAAAAACGCAGACCTAGTTTCACTTCTCTCCAGTTCGAAGTGAAATCGTTCCGTTCCGTTTGCCATCGTTGCATGAAGGTCTCCTTGAAAAAGAAAAGTGGAAAAAATTGTCTCAAATGATACCTTTTAATCTTTAGAAGAAATGTTCAAACTACCGAATTGTGGCTTCAAAATGTACTCAGTTTACTGTACTGGTAAAAGTTTTAGTTTTATCCTCCCCTTGAAAAAGACTCGCGAAGAAACAGGTCTCATTACTCAGATGATTTAACGGTAACTTTTACAAACACCACAACTTAAAAAACACACACACACGATCCTGGTTTCGACGCTTGAGCGTCATCTTCATGACCTGAAGATGACGCTCAAGCGTCGAAACCCGTGTCGTGTGTGTGTGTTTTTCAAGTTGTGCTTTTTGTAAAAATTACCATTAAATCATCTGAAAATGGAATACCGCAAAGTTAAAAAAGAACTTGTATTATTTACTCATTTCTCAGCCCGAAAACTACTATTTTACCCTTCGGATCGTCTGAGAGATTTGGTATTGTTTCATTCCACGTGAGTATGGGAAAACACAAAAAGACCTCGAATGCTATGGTACATCTACTTCTACAAGTACTACCCTGCAAGCCGCCGAATGGGCGTGTGGCATGGGGTGTTAGGATACCATCGGTGTAAAGATGTTAGGGATGAAGTTTTGGGAGGTGAGATGGTGACGTGTATTATGGGAGTATATTAAGTGGAGCTCAGTTTGCATTGTGGTCGCTTATTGTGCGCGGAAAGGACGAGTGTTCGTATCAATCTGTTCGGCAATGTATCTTACTTGTTGAAGGGAACGGTTGTCTTTTCCAAAGAACTACCATAAATAGCCGCGCAGTTACTTAAACCGAGTCACCCGCTGGTGATCACACAATTTTTAGAAATTCACAGTGGAAAAATCATTCTCCTGGACTGGTAATCGAACTAGGGATTGGAAAATCGATTTCGATTTCAATCGAAAATCGATAATCACACTCCGATTTTCGATTTAATCGTAGTCGACTTTTTGTTTTGAAAAATCGTTCAAAATCGATCTAGCTGATCAATTTTCGATTTTTAGCTTGCTACAGCATTTGAATTTTGCCGCCTCGCTTTACTCGGCGCCGCGCTATTTCACTCTACATCGCTGGTGGGGGACCTTGGTGGGGAGGCAAAGTGCTTCGGACACCGGCAGGTTGGAGTTGCCTACTATAGGGCTGCGGATTTTTATTACAATAATTCTAGTCTAGGCGGGGACTCACACTCGGAAGTAATACATTGTAGACCGCGAGACGAAGATTAGGAATGATAATACGCGTTGACATTGTGCCTTTTTTGTAAACGTTTTCTCGATAAATCGCTTCAGAGCACACGTCTTCTTCAAAAAAGATTCGCCCAGTCCGAATATCGTCTTCAGCGCATGGGCTACTAAATTATATGTAATTTGCTTATTATATTACCTTTATGTATATAAGTATCTGGTATGGATTACTACTTTCCTGCATACCTTATTAATATCTTTAACATAATAAATTGCATTAATAAATTTAACCGTATTCAGTTCTTATCCCTAGAGCTTCCATTAACCCATATTTCGCATTTTGTTAGAACAGCACATCCATATTTCAGCAGACAATTACTTTACCATTTAAAATTTTCGATTTCGATTTTTCGATTGTTTTGGGCAAAAAATCGATTTTAAAAACCAAAATCTAAAGTCGAATAATCGAAAATCGATTCTGGATTTAAATTTCCAATCCCTAAATCGAACCCAGACCCCTCGATTTTGATTCCCTCGCCCCCTTGAGATTCTCAGTGGAAGAGGACGCCTTGGTAGCTTAATTGGTTGGAGCACTTGGCGCGAAATCGAGGGATCTGGGTTCGATTCCCATTCCAGGCGAATGATTTCTCCACTGTGAATTTCACACAATTGGGAATGGTTGTGCTTAATTCGGGACGCGAGGAGCCGAGATTGGTCTGTTGGAGACTTAATAGAGAGACAAAAACTTGAGAGAAATTCATGTTCGTGGGAGAACGCAGAAGACCTCGACAGCTATGGTACATCTACATCTAAATAGTCCCCTGCGAGCCGCCGCAGTATTTTTCCAATTACAGATTTGCCTGAAAGGTAGTTTGATACACGTTCTCAAAACTACATCCTGTAGATGAAAGTGAAAAAAAAACTACACTTTACAAATTTAGTTTTTTTTTTAGGTTCAGTGCCGTTTTAACACGCAGCCTAATGACATATGAGTCAATTTTTGTTACAATTTTATTAAATATTTACGGATTTACTTCTAAACGCGAAATACTTCTTTTCTTTTTTTTTAATTATAGCTAAATAAATTCAAGGTGACAAGCCCAAGGCTACGTCGTTTGCTGCGATATATCGTATGTAGTGACTTTAGCGTCATCTACTTCAGGCGCAAATTAAAAAAGATCTTTAAATAAGACGATAATTGGTTATTAATTTATTGATTATTATTTTAATTGTTTATACTCAGTGAATTTGCTAACAAAAAACTGTGTTATGATTTCGTTAGGAAAAAGTCACATGGCCTGCATGGTCAGTATCAAAATAACAAACATGGCGGCAAGTCGTGAATGTGAGAAGCGACCCGGGCGGCATTATTGCTCAGCCAGTTGGTGCAATAATTTTTCTGGCTGCAGGTTAGACAACAAAATTGCATTTTTCAACTTCCCGAGTGATTTAGCGAGGTAAGTACGGTGTGAATAAGATGGTTAGATGTTTTACAGTTATGACCGAAGCCTGCTCTTACTTTTGTATTGACATCTAATAAATTAATTTGGCCTATGGTCCTGTAGTATGGCTGTGCGAGGATTTACGTGATTTTATGCCAAATTTGAAAATGAATTCCACTTCATTGTTTTAAATGTTAGGTTGAAGTTTTTGTAAGAATGTAAATTGTGTCTTCAGTGTCATTATTCACGATAAAGTTTGTGTGAATTTCATTTGGTTGTTTTTCATTGGAAATTATGTACCAAACCTAAGAAACGATATCAAATATCTGGAGACCTCGTGAATTTTCATCATTTGAACCAATATCGGAAGAATGCAGAGGTCATGTTATAAGCTATCGCTCAAGGTTTCAGTGCTTCCGTTTAAATTTGGCGGGGTTATCGTGGTTGGGAAGCGCCTGACCGCTAGAGTGCTCTGCTAATAAAGCATTACCGTTGAGGGAAGGGGAGTGTCGCGGTCTTGGTCAAGCCGAGACAACGATTTGGAAAAAAAACATTTGAACACCATTAACGACCAAATTCTGAATTACGCTCCGAAAGGTATTTTACTATCAGAAACTCAAATCGATAAACACTTCTGTTATGGTAGAGATGTGAAATGTGATTCTTGAATTATTTTGCTTCACTGCTTTTATCTCGGGTTACACTGTGCAAAGGAATGAATCTTTGAGAAATGTGGTCGTAGAATTTTTTACTGAAATATTATTAAAATGTGCATCCAATGACCCACGATCACCACAAAGCCACCTGTAGAGATAGAACCTGCTTCAGCGGCCACCTCCCATCCATTGTTTAGGGGGCTGTATATTACGTAAACGCTTTAAACGCCGTAAACGCCAACGCCGAAAATGATTCGGCAAACGTCTAAGCGCTTATATTTTACGACTCTGCTTCGATACTTAAAATTAATGTATTTGTGCAGGCCTCTGAAATAAGGGCTATTATTTACAATAAGTGTCGCAACTTTCGCTTTTTAATTTCTACATAAATCTTGCGACCGCGGAAGAAACGTGAATTTGCCGAAAATCAGGTAATCGCCATGACGCGTACGGTAAAAAAAAATCCCATTTGTTTACCTCTGGATATTAGTTTACCCGTTCGCTAGTGAACTTCTCTCACGAGCGGTCGCGTGTGAGACATTTTGTCGCTCTCAGATTTTCAGCAGTTATCTGCGTTATATATCAGAGATATAATGATGTAAAGCAATTATTTACACGGTATTTTTTTTGCTGCCGGACGATTCTGTTGGCCCGTATATCCCCGGAATCCCGATAGGCTGCTGAGCCTGTCATCAGGTTTTTCCAGGGACCGGACCAACAGAACTTGACGTACGATTAATTTGATGCAAATTCTTTGATCCATTTTTTTAATAGCAGAAAATCGCCGAGCACACCAAAACACGTCTAACATTTGTATCTGTCAATGACAAACTAATTATGTTATATTGTTGAAACTGTGAACAAATATTTGGGACATGTGTACCAACACAAAAAAAAACAAAAAAATCGAAAATAAAATGTATGCTGCCCGCGAAATTTGAAAAATCACCTTACTTTTTGAACACACCTCGTACACTCATGCCCTGGGTGGTGAAAAAACCCACCCAGGCGGGATTCGAACCCGCGACCCTCGGTTTAGCAGGCGAGGCGTTTAAAGTAAATTAATCTACAAAAATATATTCTTCATCATCATTACCCTTATCAAACTACAAAATACCACGGTAGATCAGATCCTAAGAATCAAGTTAGGAAAATAGACTGCAGAACAGATTCAAAGATTTGAAAAAAGTTTAAAATGTCGTACAAATGCTGCGAACTATGAAAGTACAAATTAGCTGCCAGTTGAGACTCTGAAGAAGGTTAGTCGACTGGTCGTGTAGCTAATTAGTTGATGTGCTCTCAAATGCTTGTTTCTCTATCTGACATGTAGTGCTTAAGTCATGTTTTTCATGTTCTCTGCACAAATCTTTATATCGTTTACGTGAGTGCATTATACTTTGATTCAATAGTTTTTGTCGCATTTTATTCAACGCTACGAAGTCCTTTGAAAGGTAAGAAAATTTTTATGATATTTTACTGCCTATGGCGTAAATTTTAATGCATGTATATCAAAATACTCTTCATACACCAGCATTATGTTGCCTTATTTCCTCTAAATACACTCCCATAGTACATGTAACCATTTCACGTCCAAATATTTTACATCTTCACGGGGCTGGTGACCACCCCCTGCCACACGCCCGTTCGGCGGCTTGCGGGGTAGTATGTAGATGTAGATATTTAGGTCAAGGAAATCAAGCCTGGACCCTCCAAAATTTCATCCACACCAATAGGAAAGGTCTCAGGTCGTGGTACTCTATGGATCGGAAGAATGGACCATTGGGAAAGCTGACCAGAATAGACTAGAAAACTTCGAAACCTGGTGCTGGAGGAGGATGCTGAAGATAAAATGGACTGACAAAATACGAAATGATGAAGTTTTTCAGAAGAGCAGAAGAGGAAAGGACCATATGGAACGCCATACAGGAAAGAGGAATCAGATGGCTTGGACACAACCTGAGACACGATGGGTTTGTGAAGAACATAACTGAAGGTAGAATGGAAGGAAAAGTCCCCGGAGACCCAGGAACAAGTTCATGGACCAAATAAAGAAGACGGTACATTAGGAAAGATTCTAGGTAGTAAGTGAATGAGCATTAGATAGGGAAGGGTGGAGGACTGCAGTAAACCGATCTTAGGATTGAGCAACCAATGATGATGAAATTTGCATTGAAAAGAAAAAGAAATTGAGCTTCTAAACCATAAATTTTGAAGCCACCACTTTGAAGTTTTTCCCCGCTCCGGTACTCAATCATAACCTCTGTGGTTATTGACGTACACATCTTCCTCGCCGGGGACATTCACAAACGACAGTCATACACCCTAGTCAATAACTTTGTAATATTACACACTGTTTTATTACTAGTGAACAAGCCTGACCGGTTTCAATGTATACGCATCATCATCAGTGGCAAAATACAGCGTACAGAGGTGGTGGCTTGATATATATACAGATGTTGGCTTGTATATATATCAAGCCACCACCTATATATATATATATATATATATATATAATGTTCTTGCGAAGATTCCACGAACGTGGCAAACAATATAAAACTTCGTCACAGGGTGACACTAAACACAAAACATAAAAAAGCAAACTCACGAGTTTAAATTTTCGGTGGGTCGCCCGCACCTTCGTCAGTGATAGAATGATTCTATCACTGACGAAGGTGCGGGCGACCCACCGAAAATTTAAACTCGTGAGTTTGCTTTTTTATGTTTTATGTTTAGTGTCACCCTGTGACGAAGTTTTATATATATTTATATATATATATATATATGTTTATAAAGAAAGGTAGAAAAAAAGTGGATAGGAACACATAAAATGAACAAACACAGTGGTAGTGTGAATATGTAATGATGGCCGATTCCAAGCAGAAAAAATTCGACTGGACCGGGAATCGAACCACGGACCTCCATTGCTCCGATCACCAAGCTACCCAGTCTACTAAGAATCCACTGGAATCGGCGGGGGTTTATAGGAACAAACACTACCCAAGGCATGACCCACGAGATCGGCCAATAGATGGCGCCAGGGCTGCTTTTCACCCACCGGCAGAGAGAGAATGACACAAACAGAAGGCGAAATGAAAGAATAACTCAAGCAAACAGACTGTTGAAAGACGCGAAATCCAAAGGTATGCATTGAAACCGGCCAGGCTTTACTAGTAATAAAACAGTGTGGAATATGACGAAGTTATTATTATTATATCATGTCGAAATTCCACCAAGTTAACTCTCCAATTACCTTGTATACCCTATAGTTAAGTCCACGTGGTAACAGATGTCTTGATAGTTGGAAAAAATAAAAAAAATGATAAATTTATTTTTCTCATTTCAAAACGAGTCTTAGCTATCATTTAGTTTCGCCGGAGACTACTGGTCTTCGATAAAGACTGCATGATTGACCTCCCCTCACTTCCTCGCAGGACAAGAGGGACGACAACGTCCTAGGTCAACGTCTTTTGTCCGTCTCCATAACGTCAAGCGACCGCAATCGCTCGTGATCCTAGCATTAGTGATGGGGAAAAAAAGGAGTTTCTCTCGGCGTGTAACGGAGCTGGAGCGAATGAAAAAAATATGGGAATCTCTTCCAACATATCGGGGGATGGAAAAGACGGCGTGTGATGGACTGGACAGGGTTGAGGGAAAACCGTTGTTCTCCGGGAATCGCCGGCAGAACCTGATCCTCTTGAGAACGGACGATGCTCAAGCCGAGGTGAATTTTACATTTCTTTCGTCTTGGAAGGAGACGGTGGAAACGAGTAGTTAACAATTAACGGAGAAAACAAAGGCTGAGTGGTGATTAGGCTGTCGCGGAAAATATTGTAATTATGAAAGATTCACGTGAGAGAATATTGAGGAAGTCTGGCAATAAGATCTGTGCGAGAAAACTGTATATTATGTAACTAGAGGGGTAGGTAGGACGGCAATTCTTAAACATCACCATGTTTAAGACTCTTCATTGAATATTCTGCACTAATCAGTTTGCTTAGAGTTGTTAGGAAATCAATATAACGTAAATTACTTCCTTGAGATATAGATGAGGATAAAAAATATGGCAATTCCAATGCATAAAATATATGCAATTTTCTGACTGTACACAAGGTGACGTTTTTTCTGTTTTTTTTTGGTCAATGAATGTTTTCAATTGTTTTATAATTAATGACCGTTAATATATATTTTTTTTAAAGACTACTTCTTCAATCGTATCGACCGATGAGGTAGATGATGAGGGTGAAACGGCATCAAACGGTTGCCTGGCAACAGAAATTACAACCATTATTGGTTTGCCCTACTATTTCCTTACTTTCCTAGGGATTGCACGACAGAATGGACGGATTTTCGGATGAAAATCAAGAATATCAACCTCCTTTTTGAAATTTCAGGCAAGTAACCCATTGGTTGCCTAGTGCTATCGATTCTACATGATCTTAGTATTGCCTTCGCCGGGAAAGCGGATTATAATTATTTTTTTTTAAAAGTAAAAAACAAGTTAAGAGAATGCTTATTAAAGATGTAAACGCATCCGAATTTCATGTTAGCTGTCGATGGAAAAAATCGTAAAATCGTAACATTAGCGAATCAGCATGTAAGAGCTGAAGGAAAATCGGGGTTAACAAAGATGGCGGACAGGCCACGCCGTCGTTACAGTTTCTAGTATTAGCCAAGGTCCTTATACCCGGGTCATGACACAATCCCATAATGCACTCTGATTTCTCCATTTTGGGTCGGGCTCGACGTTCCGTTGCACTGCCTTACTTCATTGAGTAGCCAAAAATGTTAAGCCTTGTTCAATGTAACGTATACGAAGCTGATTTTGAACTTAAAAATATAAAAGTAGGAGGTCAGCTGTATGAGGTATGTTTTGGTCTAAATTAAGGATAAAATATTTCTATCGATGAAACAAGAACTATCTCTCAACCTCGTATATTGGGATAACCCTCCCTGGTGTATTTTGGCGCCCGGTAATTATTTCTGCGTTTGAAAAAATCACTAACATTGTGCTTAGTCTTAATTGAGTGTCAGCTGTTGGCAAATGAAGAACTTAACGAACAAATCTCGCTCACAAACTTACCAGGCAAGTAGGGACCACCGTCCTTTAGTATTTGAGATAATTTACGATATCTGAGCTAGTTTCCTCCCAAAATATGAAGGCAAAATGGATATATGCAAATGATTATCGTTATTGCGTAAAAAGGAACATCATCGGAAGGAACATATAGATATTTTCCGCCAAGAATCTTGGTGTTAGCCACCATAGCCAGTACTCTGTCCATATACCTCAATGGTATCGACCAACTGAATTTTCTGGAAGTAATTACGATGAAATATTTCGAGCTTCCATACCAAAATCTCGGAATTATTCATTTTTCATCGCCGTTTACAGAAGCTTCCGATGAAGTCATGATTAGAACTAGTTCTCTTTATTAATGATTCTAATTTGACGATTTAATTTGTAAAGTTCAATGCGGAAAGGCATACATCTGTGATAATGAGCTGTGGCTAGGTAAAATTGATGTGATGTAAAGTAAATACAACAGGTATTAAAAGTGCCAATATCCTCCCGAAATATAGGTAGGAAAAAATGATCATTCTGTTCGGCTGTGGCAAAAACTTTTTTTTAAGTAATTTTATTCCGACACCAGGCATTAAATTAACAATCTGAGCTTCTTAACTATAAATTTGGTGGAATTGGCAACGTATTACGGAGATTATTTTGTGCAAACATTCGTCATTGTGCTTGAAAATGGATCACAGATAAAATATTTTTTTTTACGTTCGTGAAAGGATTGATTTTGTTTTAAAGTAACACTATTGTCATGATAATAATCATAGTAATTGGGCATTGTTACAATTTATCATATTATCTGTACTTTTATTCTCACCCGATAACGTGAGCAATCGTCGGAACGCGTTTTTTTGATAAATGTGATAAGGAAACATATGTTACAGTGATGATTGGTTAACCGTTATATTTGGCTTGGATTTCCCGCAACAGTGTAGATCTCGCCGAATTATTCTTGAGTACTCAGATATCAGAGTTTTATCCTATTTAATAGGTTTGGATTGGAAAAGGGATAATTGATATGATCATATAAAGCCGCAGTTCCTTATTTTCTTAACAGATGTCCTTCTTTAGCTTGTCGCAAGCCTAACCTCTCTTCGTCGCAACCATATAGCGTATTCTCTTCCTTCCATTTCACCTCTTGCCCCACGTCTTCCTCTCTATCACAACCTTAAGTAATATTTCGCCTCCGGTCACTTCCTCCAACATCTACTCTGTCTTGTAATAATTTCCTCGATTAGTTCCCTCTCTCACGTCCATCTGTCATCATCTCCCATCGGTAGTTTATCGGTTAGATTAACAGTCATCTTATTTCCTTGCAGATTTCTGCCTCTCCATCAGGATCATCATACGCTATCGTCTTAATCTCTTCGAAAACGCCCCTTTGGACGTATTGGGTGCGCCTTGAAGTTTGCCCCTTCTCATTTTCAAGAGGTAAGTGGCTCATAAGTTCAGTAATACTTTGTTGCACAACCCTAGGCAATCGTGTCGTGGTTAAGCCATTGTCCAACTGTAAATTTTTCTGTTAATTCATTCGTGAAATCTCTATTCATTGAATCCGGTTTCAACTGTCACGCGATGTCACGCGATTCGGTAAAATTCACCAATTCTGCGCTGACCGCCTGACGTCTTCAGCAGAATTAATGGCATGAACAAACATACTAATGGCCAATTGTAGGAACCACACGTGTGTATCCCATAGAGTTGTGGGACCTATAAGCCGTGACCACCATTCAGTAAGCGTTGCAGAAACATTCGATAATTTTCTTGGCTTATAAAAATGGCGTCATGACTTATGGCACGGGTTTTAATAGTTACGTAAGTAGCCAAGACGGCGAACGCGCGATGAACCGCTAGGAGACTTGATTATTTGATAAAAGACTCGTTTTGAGACGAATGACCAGTTTGTTTACTCTGGCTGACTAATTATTGTGTGCACTGGCCATTATTCATTGGATAAACTTACGTCAATTTTATCCGGCGGCAGTACATTAGATCAAACATTCGGAGCAATAAACTTTTGGTTGATTCTATGAGACTGGAAAATGTGTTCCTGTGACCCGAATATTTTTATGGGGCCCATGACTTCATGGATCTCAAAGCAATTGATTCCATAAATAAACATTGTTGTGACCGGCCATTATTCACGTTAATTCATTGCTTTATATTAATGGAGCAACTCCCTCTGGCAACGAATGCCTGGAGATTGCAAGTCTAAAGTTCACGGTTGTTTTCCAATACAAGTAGATTGCTGGTGCTTATGAGAGAAGCTTTCTGTTTTCAACAGATGTATCAATCATTCTTCGCAATGACTACCTCCTACTTCCGTCTTAAAACATCCGCGGAGAGGAAAAAGAAAGTCTGGTATTTCAGGACTCTATTATGGTACTCATTTCCCATGTTCTCCACCTAGTTTATATCCATCCTAGCCGAGTGACCCTGAAAATGGTTGCCGCCCGATGATACTCCTGGTATATTGATTGGAAATCAATACAACTTCGAGTGATGCTTACGGGTCCATAATGCGGCAATCTCTGGACATTTCATCCTCACTTTTTTTCATCGGTTATCAATTAGAAAAAAAAAGTGCCCATTCTCGTGGATCGCGGGGAGAACACACGACCAACCTCATTTCATTCCGAGATGAATCGCCATTCTTCCCATCCGGCTCTGCTGCGGTCGTCCGTAATCGATGTTATTGCGATTGATCGATGGATGCGAGTTCCGCATTGAGAGGTCCATCGGAGAACTTGACTCGGATGGGGAAGTCCTTTTGATTTTTCGGCTTCAATTGCAGCTCAACGAACGGGTTGAAAGGGGAATAAAAGAAAACATCCATGGAGCCACTGCTTCCAGCGGATACCCGCTCTCCATTGTAATGGAGAGGGTTTTCCCTGAATTATGATTCGCGTCATTCGAGCGGGTTATTATACGGTAGAACCGCGAGAACAGCCTATTATTGTCCGTTCCTCTCCCGGAAGCGGACCTGCGCAGTGGCTCCGCGCACCCCCCACCCTCCCCTCCTCTGCTACGGGAACCTACTTCCCCTCTATCGGCGCGCTCTCTCGTAACCGCTGACGCGTTGTTGCCAGCTCTTAATTATTTTTCACTTTCCATTTCATCCTATCGTTTTAGTAATTTTAATAGCCTGTCGTGCGGTTCGATTGGCAACATCTACATTAATATAATAATCTTGAAGACCTCTTTAATGTGTGGCCGGAGGTGACTTTTCACCGAAACTACCCTTAAAGTTGTTTGAGCGAGATAGTTCCCTAGTCATAATAAATACTAAATTCGTAATATACGTTTTAATTTCAGCAACTGTAGGAAGCATGATATAAATATAGCATTAATAATGGTACAATGATGTACTTTATTATCTTTGTTATTTTACAAAAGTTAATTAAAATTCCGATGTAA
Organism: Ceriagrion tenellum; assembly: GCA_963169105.1. Lineage (NCBI taxonomy): Eukaryota > Metazoa > Arthropoda > Insecta > Odonata > Coenagrionidae > Ceriagrion > Ceriagrion tenellum. The sequence continues at coordinate 84,073,726 of OY720642.1, read as the reverse complement.
GTCTTTAACTTGGCTCATTTTTTCCCGCGGTACGTATAAAACTCCTCTATAGCGAAAGGTTTTGTTGTGATCCTGAAAAAATTATTGCGTTGGCAATATGATTTATTTTCAAAAATAGTGGAGAAAACAGACAAACTGCACTGTGTTAATTATTTGACGAGATCTGGGTGTTTGAAATTCTTCATTTTTTAAAATAAGATCTCTCTGGAGTGAATACACGTTCCATTTCACGTGTAAAATGTATTAATCCTCAGAAATCCCTGAAAGTGGTTCGGTAAGTCTGATATTTTGATATCCTTGGAAGAGTGAGATTTTTTCTTTAAAATGAGACCATATTCGTTGATTTCTTAGTGAACTGATATTTCTCTCAAAATACCTTCACCTGTGTTCGAAAACAGCTCATGTCATTACTAGCGTTGATCTACTCTTCAACTTAAGCCGTAATCCATTCTGCATTTAGATGACTATGGCCTCTTGGTAAACGCTTTCGCCAAATTAACGTCCCGTGTGCCAAGTAGTTAGTATTTCCAACTCCGTGCTAAATCCAACTTGAAGTTACAACAGGGGATACTATTTGCATATTTAAAAACTCTCAAGGATGGGACACAATCAACGTGTACGTGTGACGCGAGACGTTAACGGGAGACGGGGAACGCAAGTCAGCGGACACAATCGACGTTAACGCGGCCCAGAGTAACAATTGACTAACGCAGGCGCAGCTAAGAGATCAGGTGTAAAAAACTGTGGAAGTAAATAAGTTGTCTTCGCCAAGAGCTATCTTTAACAGTTGGATGAATCTGCCGACAGATGGCTCCCATTCCCGGATTCTCAGGACTATTCTGATTGGTTTGCCGTGTACGGGACACGGGAAGAGATGAAAGTTGCCCATCTCTCGCGTACACGTACTCCCCGTACACGTTGATTGTGTCCGTTCGCTAAACTTTCCCGTCAGCCATTTTTCCGCGTATTCCTGTTAACGGCTCACGTTACACGTAAACGTTGATTGTGTCCCAGCCTTTAGATGTCCAGTATGTATACTCCCCACCACTATTTTAATTTTCTTGCTACTTAAGGCAACATCGCACCTCCGGCCTAATGGAGATTTATATCGTGAACGAAACTTATATTTTCAACTGAATGAGGAATGAGCTTGCGTACGAGCTCGATGTGGACCAGTGAGATGCACTATTGATACTGGTTGTATTATTATAAAATATGCATTAACAGCGTTTTTATAAAAGTAATACTTCGTCGTTTTCTGTAATACATACTGAAATTTCACCAAGTTAAGTCCGAAACGTTTGATCACTTCCTGTTGACTGCATTTCAATTAACTTGTATGCCTGACGAACGACCCTCTTTGCCCTCATACGGGGATCGGGCACCAGGGTACTTGCTAACCATACGGGCGGCCAGCGTTCAAATTCCTGCAGAGGCGGTTTTTTAGAGGAAACCCGATCCCTACTTGAGTGTCTTGGGGAGGGCACTTCAAGTGTAGTACTCTTGCTGTCGGATGAAACGTTGAACCGTGGTCCCCTCGGCTCTTTAATTAAGATCAGCCTAATCCCGACGTCAGGTTTCTCTCCACTCTTCATCTACATCTACGAAATACCGTGAAAGCCACCACTAGGGTGTGTGGCACAGGGTGATTCCACACCAGGCATGCACCACTCATCCCAGTACAACCAGAACCGCGCGCGTTCCCCGGAATGCCAGGCACAGACCACAGCAGTCAGGACAATGGAACGCAGTCAGACTACAAACTAGGAGAGTGATACGAAGAAGAACATGCTACCATGCAGCATACTACTCGAGATATAACTGCTGGTTATTATTATTAATGTGAAAAATAAATAGCACTACAAAGTACTAAGCCTTGCAGGAGTATTCAGGACTATGCAGGAGATTGCATGAGAGGTGTATCTACAATTCATGTTAAGATATTTAGCACAACTGAAAAAACGTATTTAACCTAGTCAGCATCCTAGAACTGATCTTTCACAACTATTATGGTCCTTTATTGTACGTGGAAAAAATCACATCTTAAATCTATCGGTTCTGCAGTAAATTTCCTTAATCTTATTCCCGTGATCGTTCCTATCATAATAGTTTGGCTCCAGCAAAATATTTTCAACGTCGGGCAAAAATTATTCCTCATCAAACTTTCGTAAAAGATTTAACCTATATTTCTCCCTTCGATTGGATAGAGGTTCCAACCCTAATTCCCTCAATAATTTTGTAGCACTACTATGTTTATCGTAACAATTTTTAGCAAATCTAGCTGACCTCCGCTGTATACGATCTATATCTGAAGCTAGTCCTACTTCGTAAGGGTCCCATATACTAGCGGCGTACTCCAAGTGGGGTCTTAAGAGAGAAAAATAACATCGCTTCTTTACCTTCTCGTCTCACTTTCCTAGTATTCTTTTAATAAAACCTAATTATGACTTACCTGTCCACAAATTTCTCGTATATGCTTCCCCCACGACAAGTCCTGAGTAAGGGTCACTCCTAAGTACTTTACTGACGCTGCATTTATTAGTTCGGCTTTATTAATTCTGTAAATCTCGTTGGTTAAGCTACTCTTCCTCCAAAAATTCATAACAACGCACTCATTAAAATTTAATTCTAACTGCCAAGTGTCGCACCATCCGCTTATAGCTTCTAGGTCTTTTTCAACGCATTTCTATCAGACTGTGTTAATTATCCTATAAAATACTGTGTCGTCCGCAAAAAGACGAATTTTACTGGTAACGACGGTTGTTTTATCATCAATGTACAAAAGGAATAATAAGGGGCCAATGACACTTCCCTGGGATACACTGGATGTTACTTTAACTTTATCTGAACTAACGCCATCTAGAACTAACCTCTGTTCGCGGTGACTTAAGAAATCTTCAATCCAACATATTATGTCGTGATGTATTCCATAGGCTCTTAGCTTAACTATTAATTTTGAATGCGGAACTTTATCGAAAGCTTTTTTAAAATCTAAAAATATCACGTCTACCTGGGTGAGACTTTCTCCTGAGGAAAGAACGTCGTGCAGAATAAGAGCTAACTGGGTTTCACAGGACCTGCCTTTTCGGAATCCATGTTGGTTTTGAATTAACAAGTTCTGACTGTATCTCATAATCGTACTGGCGATTGTATGTTCTAATGCTTTGCTTGAGATGGACGTGGGGTAGATAGGTCTAAAGTTATTGGGATCTTCCTTATCGCCGCTCTTAAAGATATGAGTAACGCTCGCGATTTTCCAATCGTAAGGGACATGATATTCTGCTAAAGATTTTTCATATAATATTTTCAAGCACGGTGCTATTTCTGACGCTAATTTTTTATACACTCTGGCGGGAATTTCATCGGGACCAGACGATTTCTTGGGGTTAATGGATTGTAAGTGACTTTCTATGCCGCGACAAGAAATATTTATAGACTACATTGGATTTTTTTGTTTAAGCGAGGCAATGTAGCGGTGTTATTCTGAGAGCATGAAGTTTAGACTTTTTGAAAAAATGTTTTAAGGGTATTAGCTGTATCTAATGTATCGCTAACTCTTTCTCCTTGTCCGTCTCTCAGTGACGTTACTGTAGATTTATTTCCTTGAATCTCCCTCACGTAAGACTAAAATGCCCTAGGGTTATCTTCCAAATATTAACCTAATATTTTAGTCTTGAATTCCATTAGTGCTTTTCTTAAGGCCACTTTTGCTGTTATTTTAGCTCTCTTATATTTATCATAAATTTTCATAAGTTCCTCGTCGTGTAGATGCTGATGAGCGTTTTTCATTTTCGCGTGCAAGTTTCGTTGTCGCTTGAGAGATTTCCGAACATCTGCATTATACCACCTAGGCTCCGTGTTGACTTTTTTCAGTTTACTTGGTATAACGTTATTAATGGCTAGTCGCGTGATGTTGCTAAAAGTATGGTATGCATCATTTGTAGTATGCTTTTGGCTTAGATTCGCGAAACTTGTTATACGAGGTCGACAATTCCTTTTTTAAGCAATAAAAATCCGCCCTGTGGTATAAGTAGACTTTTCTTTTGGTGGCTACCCTTTTGTTAGTATTTATATTAAATTTAGCGCTAACTTCTTTGTAGTCAATAATCCCGTCCACTGTTTTAACATTAAGGACGCTTTCAGGTATTTTTGTTGCCAAAGGATCTAAAACGTTCTTTCCTCTCGTGGGTGTTGTTTCTAATTGATGCAAAGAGTTTGATGTCAGTGTATAGAGAAGAGTGTCGCACAACCCCGTATCTTTTCCGCCATTTTTGTAACTATACGTCATCCAGTCTATCGAGGGAGTGTTGAAATCACCACCAATAATACATTCAATAATACATACAATAATACATACAATAATACATACAATAATACATACAATAATACATACAATAATAAATACAATAATACATACAATAATACATACAACAATACATACAATAATACATACAATAATACATACAATAATTCATACAATAATACATACAATAGTACAAAAAATATTACATTCGTTGTTTTGATTATTGAAATGCTTCACTTGCTTTTCTAACTGTAAAACTGAGTTTAAACTTGAATGGGGTGGCCTGTAAAATGCGCATATAAAAATTCTTTTCGACGAGCACTTGATGGAACACCACACATATTCTTCTTCCTTTACCTGTCCCGTATGGCGCGAATGACCTTAGTTGTCGGTCGCCTCCCCCAATATTAAATCCAATGCAATCCTTCATTATCCTAACACGTTGTCTAATAGTTCACCGAAAATAATAGCAAAGGGGTAGCTTTACCGCAGGAAAAGTTATATAGAAAAATCTACGAATATTTGGTAAATCTTCAATTACCGACTCGAAAGTTAAATCGATTTTTCTGATTTTTTTTACCCTCACGTGTTGAAGAAATTATGCGATGCTCGTTCAACGGTCAGATGGAGGCATTGAATTGGAAGTGCGTGGAGTTGATAAAAATGAGCGTATGTAAGCCATAAAAAACGTAAGTTTTTCAGAATTTTAAGTCATGCTGGTGACCAATTAATTTGCCAGCTAATTTAGAGATGTGCCTCCCATCGTGGGTCAACCATTTAAATTCCTAGCTTTACGTACATATTTGTCTGGTTAAAACACATCCCCCAGAAGACAGACCCCAAATGGTACTTGAGGAACTATATTCGCTCAATCGAATTGTCTTATCGGTCCATTCCATTCGTAATACGAGAAATCTTCGACTACCGACTCGAAAGTTAAGTCGATTTTTCTGATTTTTTTTACCCTCACGTGGTGAGGAAATTATGCGAAGCTCGTTCAACGGGGGCGCGATGGAGGCAGTGAATTGGAACGCATTTGTTTATCGCCGGTATGATTCTTTGCTGTTTAAAATGTTAACGTTCTTATTTTGTTGAGAACTAAGGATTTTAACCCTGGCACGGTCGCCTAATTCACATGCGAGGTCGCTGGATGTCGGACATCCTAGATGATTGATATTTTATTTGATGAATGTAAATACAATTTTAGCTGAATTTTTTTACTAGCTAGGTTTTCATATTGTATTTAATGTATGGCATGATTTAAAAAAATGTCTCAGTGTACTTTTTATTAATATATAATGCTCATTTCGAGTCCACTGTTTTGCAATCATCATTGTCGGACATCGACATCATCTTACAGAAGTTATAGGAGAAGACAGACATCTTTGATATGACAGAAGTGATGAAATAAGAGAGATACATTGCCGAATAGATAGGTAAAATAACTCTTTCTTTCCGCGCACAATAAGCGACCACAATAAAAACTGAGTTCCACTAAATATACTCCCATGATGCACGTCACCATTTCACCTCCCAAAACCATACATCTTTACACGGCTCATGACCTAACGCCCCCTGTCACACGCCCATGCGGCTCGCAGGATAGGATGTAGATGTAGATCTGTATGGATGTAGATCTGACTGGAAAAGGGTGCGCCGATCCGATGGTTTCTACCATCGCCGCCGGTAAAAACCATTTATCGGATCGGCGCACCCTTTTCCAGTCAGTGTCCGCCGCCGATAGTTTTTCCATCGGCGCACAGGTCAAGGACAGAGAGAGATTGAGGCACCAAAGACCTTCGAAAGCGGACGATGAATGTGGAAGAAATAAAAAAATAGGGCACTTCTGAAAATCCTACCGTACTCATGGGTTAAATATGGGTTAATGGGTCAGTTTTTTCAATTTTATTCCCATATTTCTCCTTGCCATTTTTCCTTTAAACCACCGGATCAAACGCTCTCCTGCTTGGTGCAGTCTTTGATTGATTCGTGTTTAAAGTGCAGTCAGTTTTAATGAACTAATTTTGTTGGCCGTTTCGAGAAAACACATTTTGACTATCTTCTGAAGAACCTAAATGAGGAAATGCAGGGTGGAATATAGGCAACGACAGCTGATTTAGTTCAAATTCTATGCCAATCTCTTTCTTCAAGTTTTTACGTTTTTCCTTAAGATCTCCAGCCTTTAGCGTTTTAATTGGAAACCAAAGTTATGGTTCCTGGAAGAAATCGAGAATCCTGACACCATCGAACTTACACGACAAAAATTGCACAATTGGAAGCTTTTAGCAGTCGAAGAAGTTGAATTACCAGAGCCGGAAGTAATAAGTAAGGTGCTGTGAGCTGGAAGGCCTAGTTGAAAAACATGTTTCAACAGAAGAGGAGTCTGCCGGCAGCTTATAACACGCGCCTGCAAGTGAACATGCTTCAAACATATGAATGGAGCGTGCTCTTGTGAGGCAGTCAAGCGTTGATAGCCGCAGAGCAGATGAGGTTGAAAGCGACGGAGATGTGGTGTAACCGGAGATCATTGAAGGTCAAATGGACGGAGAGATTCTCCAACGAGGCAGTCCACGTAGAGTTGAAGGAAAAGGAAGTACATTCAAGCGAAATTCTGAGATGAGCAAGAACTGAATACATTTGGCAAATTTTCCCGACTCAAAATCATCACCGTTGGTCATTCAATCATAAGATTGGTTGACTGCAGCCCTCCACCCTTCCCTGTCTTAGGCTAGTTCCCTTACCTCCTGTTATCTTATCCTGTGTACTTTCCTCTTTATTTGGTCCATGAACTAATTCCTGGACTCCCTGTGGAAACTTTTACCTCTATTTCACCTTCAGTTATGTTCCTTACCAACCAATTGTGCCTCAGAGTGTGTCCAAACCATCTGATTTTTCTTATTTCGTCATCTAACCTCGTCATTTCTTACGATATTTTGCCTGTCCATTTTATCTTCAGCATCCTTAACCTTCACTACGTTTCGGAGGCTTTTGTGTGCGTAAGAGTAGAAGAGGAAATAACTATATGGAGCACCACGCATAAAAGAAAAACCAGATGGATTGGACACCCCCTGAGACACAATGGGTTTGTGAAATACATAATTGTAGGTAAAATAGAGGGGAAAGCTCCCTAAGGAAGACCAAGGAATAAATTTTTGGACCAGATAAAGATGAAATTGCACAGGAAGAGCCTCCGGGAAGTAAGGAACCTAGCATTAGATAGGGAAGGATGGAGGGCTGCAGTCAACCGATCTTAGGACTAAACGGCTATTGATGAGGGCATCAATTGTAGTTTCCAACTGTCTTTTTCAAAGAAAAAATGACGTAGACTTTTTAAGATGAGAAAAATAATTTGTGGAAATTAATTATCCAGGTGTATTTATGGAATTTCGGAAATAAATTTCCAATCCGAGAAGTTCTTTTCCTATCGGATGAAGCTAAAAGCTTGTAGTTGCCGTCTCTAGTCTTTTTGTTTTTACTGGCATCATAAGTTTTTTTAGGATGCTAGGGATGCTTATTTTGCCTTATCTTATCACCTACTTGAAAGGACGCGGATAACCTATGTCATCGCATTATATGTGGTAGATGATAATTAAGATTAACTGATGATAATTTTATATTCATAGTAAGACTTCTATACCCCGCTCGCGTTCAGCGTAGGTTTATCCCATTCCGGCATATGGAGAGGGCACTTGCTTCGCCGGCCAATGCCAGAAGATAAAGCAAGTCCACCATCTTCTTTTCCTTTAACGCTTGCGGGGTAACGCTGTAATTTTTAAAATTTTACCATGTTTTCCATCAATAACTCTCTATAAATCAGCTTGACCTTACTTCTTCAATGTGGATTCTCCTTAAATATTTTGTTTATTTATTAAAACAGAAAATAATCCGCATTCCCGCTGAAAAATGGGAAAAAATCGAGTAGAATTTAATGCTATAAGCAGTGAATATATGTTTCAACAGTTACCTTTTTTTAATTTCAATCAGTAGGGTGATAAAATGAAGACATTCTGGAGATTTTAGAAAAAAAATCTAACATACTAGCGGAATCATTCTCCTCAAGTGTGGCAAATACGGCGTGTAGTACTGCTCCTGGGTCAAACTCCGTATTTTAACTATTTGCGCCTAGTCTTATACTTTATTCGACTCTATTTGTAATGCATGTCATAGGAATTCACGTGCACAAAAATCTGTCACAGTATTGCCAAGCGTTGCTTCATTGTTTTCAGGGGATTCGCGACCATTTCGGTATGTGGAGAGGGCACTTCCTATGCTGGCCAAAGCTAGAAGATGAATCCAGTCCGCCATCTTCGTTAACCCTCATGTTCCTGTAGAGCTTGCGGGTTAACGCACTAATTTTGCAATTTCGCCTTGTTTTCCATCGATAACTTAGTATAAATCACCAGGAACTTATTTCTTTAATGTGTATTCTCCATAGATCCATTGTTTATTTATTGAAATTAACCCTTTCCCTGCGGATCGGTCTCTCGATTATGAGGCTCAACATGCGGCTGAAAAGAAAATCGCTCGTGTTTAACTCTTCCTCGAGTGAAAAATTCCATAGAAAATGTCAAGACAGACTTATTAACGATATCTATTTTTTATTACTTGAAGATTTAGAAACGTTTAAAAAATTGCCCGTGTTTGGTATATTTGAAGACATTCAAGGGCTTGCGATAACCACGAAGCGTACCTGAAGCGTACGCCTATATTTTAGGACATTCAAGGGCTTGCGATAACCATGAAGCCCGGGCGTAAAAGTACGTTCACAGCAACCTGCCGTGCGACCGTAACAGTACGTTTGCAGCAATAGAAGAGTTAATAATCCACATTCCCTGGTGAAAAATAGAGTAGATTCCATAGCTCTAAGTAACGATTATATTTTTCAAGAGTTACTCGCCTTATATTTCAATCAGATGATTGATATCCTTGCCATGCACCCGCTAATTTTCCCATTTCTTCGTCATGAAAGTAAGGAGAGACCAGGGTGTAACCCTCAGACTACCGAGGTATTTGACACCTTTTCACTACCAGGTGGGGGTAACTAGGTTACCCCATTAATTATGTAACATAAAAATTATTAAATATAAAAATATTTATTAATTTTAATTAATTATTTTATTTTTATTAATAAATATTTAATTTTAATTAATTTAATAAATTAATTTAAAAAAATTATGTAACATTAAAAAAATATAAAAATGTTCAGTATTGACCCGTAATAACAGGTTTATATGATTCTTAATATTTCTATTAACTATTAAGAACATTCGCATACAGTAAAAAACAACATTCATTAAAAAGAGATATGAGAACAACACACATTCCATCATGAAAAAATCGATACAGTGGCACACAGATATACCATTTCGATTACTCAAAAACATTTAAAAAATTAGTTAACCCTCTCTCTGGAATCAGATAATGTTGAAAAATATTATTAATTGTGCTTGACCCATATTATGACTTATTTCAATGGGTTTACTCATGAAACTCCTTCGATACTTTCGTTACCAACTGGAGTAATCTGTTTACCCCAAAATAATTTTCTCCGAACAGATTATGGAAAATAATAAATATCCCTTCGTAATTAGGTTCTAAAATCACCAAAGAACAATTACTTAGAGAGTATTACATCACCAAAAAAAGTCAAAGGTTCTGCGATTGAAAATGTTACCTGGAATAATCTCGTTACTCCCTTGGTAGTCTGGGGGTTAAACAATATGGTTGTTATTTCGGTAGTTTGATGACGTAGTGTCTTCTCTACATACACAATGAGTTGAACATTCGGCAACACCCGCCTTGACAACCGCCATTGTGCGATATATACGAGGGTGAGTCAATAAATAAGTCGCAAAACTGAATTGAGGCAAAAATAATTAAAGTAACTTTCTGACATTTATTTCACTTTTCCACATATTCACCTTGTACATTCAGGCACTTATCCCATCTCTTTACAAGTCCTTGAAAGCCAGCAGCAAAGAAGTCCTTTGGTTGCTGTCGCAGCCAACGTGTAACCTCATAGATTACAGCATCATCTGTATCAAAATGACGGCCACCCAAATGATTTTTAGGGGCCCAAACAGATGAAAACCACTGGGGGCTAAGTCGGGCCTGTATGGTGGATGTGCCAAGCGTTCCCAATGAAATGTTTACGACTGATTCTGATGATGAAATGCTGACATTTGCGACTTATTTATTGACTCACCCTCGTGTAAATAGATGATTCTTTTTCTTGACCTCTTTTTTTATTAATATAAAGCTATTTTCCAGGAGCTTTTAGGTCATTCATTCATGTTTAATCTTTTCCTCTTATGCCAACTTTTCGCATATTTCCTTTCAGGGCTACAATGAAAATTAATATTTGTATTGTACATAAAATGAATACAGTTTACAATTTAGGTATTTAGGTTTTAAAAAAAATAGGCAATAACAACTTCGTTTCTAAGTAATTGTTCTTGGATGATTTTAGAGCCTAATTACGAAGGAGTATTTAATATTTTCCATAATTTGTTCGGAGAAAATTATCTTGGGGTAACCAGATTTAAAAAAAAAATGAGGTAATAACAAAAATCAATTGTAAGCGTATATTAAAAAAAAATCTAAATACCTAAATTTTAAACTGTATTATTTTTATGTACAATACAAATAATAATTTTCATTGTAGCCCTGATGAAGCATAGTAAATAGGCGAAACGTTGGCAAAAGAGGAACAGATTAAACATGAATTAATGACCTAAAAGCTCCAGGAAAATAACTTTATATATATAAATGGTATATATAACCTTTCCATCTAGAAACGACAGTTGTTTTCGCGTATTAGCTTCGTATTAGCTCCTCTCATTTTCCCGTCCGACTTTTTCCCTTCCTTTCCGCTCTGGCGAACGTTTGTTTGTCCTCTGCTCATGCCCCGGGCGCTGCGGGCGACGTGTTTTTATGTCCATGAAACGTTGGTCGGAACGGGCCCGTTCCTGCTTCATTATCGGGACAAGCATTTTCATCTCCCCAAGGCCAAGTTGAAATTGAAAGAGTCATTAATGCGCTGGAGTTTCGGGAAAAACCCACGCGCGAGTATTGTGATAAAACGCTAAATTGTTGATAACGCCGCAATTACTCGCGTAAGTGGCTCTTGAATCGAGCTCATAAAAACCAGGAAATGCGCGCGACGTCGGTAGGGATTTGACATTTTGTTAGTGACGATTATAATGGGTTACGCGCTATCAGTCGATTTCTCTGTATTCGTTCCGGATATCTTTTATGGCTGCGCTCAATCGATAATGTGCAACGATTCGATGGATGACGTTACGGTTAGTACGAGCTCATAGATAGCATTCAGAGAGCGCTGGGGTGAGTTTTCGATTCTAGAAACCTTGAAAATCGTATTTGTGGTGTGGTTTCTAAGTATTGAGAATTACTATACTGCGTTTCTGACGGGCTCAGGCACGTCTTTGTGGAAATACTTCATGTTTTGAACTGAAGAGTTGCTAATTGAACCTCAATTTACAGTATTTTATGAAATGACGACCGCGAGAAGGATAAAATTTACATCTACATCTACGTCATACCCTGCAAGCCACCCAAAGGGTGTGTGGCAGGGGGTGCTTCCACACCAGGCATGCATGAATGATACGGTAGAACACCGAAATTAGATTGAAACCCGCGTACCACACATGCAAAGCGCCAATTACAAATCTACTAACCAAGAAACATTCTATCGTCAATCGTTCCAACATGCAAGGGATACAAAGAATACTACTACAGATTCAAAATATCATGCATAAATAAGAGCATCAATATTTACATCATGCATAAATAAGAACGTAATATATATAAAGAAAGAGATCTACAATCTAGCCAATGTCAACATTCGAACTATTCATGACGACGATCACAGCTGTTATGGTCCCAAATGGCACGCGGAAAAAATGACATCTTATACGTATCGGTTCTACAATCTATCTCTCTATTTCATTGGCTTGAACTAATCTGCCTTAGTACGAGGGTGTTAATAGTATGTTTTTGACGTCGTCAGAGAAATGATTTTCCTGAAATTTAGCTAGGAGGTTAAGCCTATAATTTAATCTGCGCTGTGATAGCGATTCCCATCCCAATTCTTCTAACAGTCCAGACGCACTAGCCAACTTATCGTAGCATCGTTTCACAAACCTAGCTCCTCTTCGCTGCACGCGATCTAACTCTGATATCAACCCCGCTTCGTATGGATCCCATACACATTTAATGGAGGAAAGTATGGCCTTGATCGCTTCTGGGCAAGGATTACTGCCATTGCAAGCTAAAAAGACAGCACTGCATCATTGTTGTTTCTGAGTTATTCCATGCTCAAATTTTCTCCTTCGAATCGTCGATTCTTCAAATAGTCCCATCTTCGAAGAGATTACAAGCTTTAGTTGATGGTTGTCAGTGAGGACTAATAATGATAACAACCCTTATTCTCCCAAGACATACAATTACATTTGCATGTGTGTGTAGGATTTGTCATTCTAGATACAATAAGAATTCTCATACGTCATTCATTCACAATTTGAAACAAAAAATGTACAATTTCGTAACATTTTCTGGAAAAACAGTGATGATGAATAACAAAATTGTTTCTTAACAACCGCTTGGATCATTAACATTTTTCACATTTCTTTTTGGAGGAGCTCGCTTACTGAATAGTAACTTTTCAGAATAAGGAATGCCTTCAATTTATTTTTAAAGACAGGTATTGATTATATGAAGGTATTGTTTTCTGGTAGTGAATTATATATTTTTGAGCCCATGGCTACTGGTCCTTTGGATGATATAATTGGTTGTATCAAGCGTAACCTTGTGGAATCTGTTAACATTATAATGGACAATATATAATAACACTTTGGATGATAATTTTGTTTTGTGGTGACTACTGAGAACATGACTATTTGCTTCTGGTGTTGTAAGAATGGATATCTCTATTGGTTTAAAAAAAGTGAAAATTAGTTTTTGTTAATACTAACAATAAGATGCGATATACACCATTGTTGGAATGAAAATAAATCATGAGGGGACAAAAATAATTAGATTCTCTGGGAGAAAGACTTGTAGTAATTGCTATATTGCGTAGAAAACTGACATTTATACTGTAGATAAGGTGAAAGCTGGACGTGGTATGCGGAAAACCGCTACAGACACGGTTTTTTTATTTAGTGTTTTGAAATCCTCAGGTTTTAAAATAACCAAAGCAACCCTAATCTCAAAATGAGTAATTTTGTCAGTTACCTTCTTTTGACAAGTACAAAAATGTCCAAGGAAGCGAAAATTGCCGTGTACAAAAGTGTACTTCTTCCCACTTTGCTATATGGTAGTGAAACATGGGTATGTCAGGATAGACGTAAGAGTAGACTAAACGCCGTGGGTATGAGTTATCTGAGGAGTATTTGTGGCAAAAGTAGGATGGATAGTGTCAGGAATGAGTGGGTCATGAATGAATGTGGGTTAAATGCTCCAGTAATGGACGTGTATGAAATGAGTATGCTTAGTTGGTTTGGCCATATTGAGAGAATGGATGAGAGTAGAATAACGAAACAGATATATGAGAGTAGAATGAATGGTGTGAGAGGTAGAGGTAGGCCGAGAAAGTTGTGGTTGAATGTGATTGAGGAAATTCTTAGGAGGAGGAATATTAGGAGTCTTAAAAACAGGAGGGCGTGTATGAAACAGTGTATGGGGATGAATGAGGCAAAAGAGGTTTGCAAGGATAGGTCAGAATGGAGGAAATTATTGAAGCAGAGTTAGGTGTACAATTATGTATCAACGAGTGAAACATTTTGACTGTGCCTACCCCGGAAGGGAACGGCGTGATGGGTATGTATGTATGTATGTACCTTCTTTTGGCTTAGCTGGGGCAGATTACCAGCTACGAAAGGAATAAGTGATATGTCATGCGCTAAAAATACTAGGTAAAGAAGATTGTGTAACAGAAGAGGGGTGTGCCAGGATCTAGTGCACTTGATTTGAACATATGAATGGAGCGTGCTTTTATACAGCAGTCAAGCGTGGACAGTTGCAGAGCTGAAGAGATTGAAAGCAAAAGAGATGTATGGAGTTATTGTAGAGTGTTGAAGATCAAATGGACATAGTGATTCACTTACGAAGAAGTCTATAACGAATTGCAGAGAAATCACGCTATAATTAAACTCTGAGAAAAGGAAGTGATTGACATATTTGGTGCATTTTGCGAGATGTATGGAGTTATTGTAGAGTGTTGAAGAACAAATGGATATAGTGATTCACTTACGAAGAAGTCTATAACGAATTGCAGAGAAATCACGCTATAATTAAACTCTGAGAAAAGGAAGTGATTGACATATTTGGTGCATTTTGCGAGGTGTATGGAGTTATTGTAGAGTGTTGAAGAACAAATGGATATAGTGATTCACTTACGAAGAAGTCTATAACGAATTGCAGAGAAATCACGCTATAATTAAACTCTGAGAAAAGGAAGTGATTGACATATTTGGTGCATTTTGCGAGGTGTATGGAGTTATTGTAGAGTGTTGAAGAACAAATGGATATAGTGATTCAATTACGAAGAAGTCTATAACGAATTGCGGAGAATTGACGCTAAAATAAAACTCTTGGAAAAGGAAGTGATTGACGTATTTGGCGCATTTTGCGACTGAATATCATATTGTAAACAATAACTGAAGGCGAGTACAAGGGGCTATGTGAAGGAATTATCCTTAAGTAATCTCGTATTGTTTTAGACGGCAGGGTCAGTAAAAAGTTTAGAAATTCTTGAAGGGACTGACCATCAAAAACTATCTAGGACTCATGCGCTAGATAATCACCCTGCCAGGTGATTTTGGAATTTCGTTCCCGAATTGAAAAACATCGATTCAATGCCTCATTACCCGACACATTGTGCAGATAAATTTATTCTTCCGGAAACAAATAGATTGGTGCATTCATGAGCACATTCGGAAATTAGGTACCCTACTAGGCAATAAGCCAGTTTTTAAGGTACCGTCAGTTATATTCAACATACATTGCTGAGTACAACATAAAAAAATATGATATGCATACAATACAAATTGATTCATGAGCGTATATGAGAAGAAACAATCTTTTTTATCAGAAAGACAAACTTCTTTTTTTTACAGACAAAAAACTTTGACTTTGGTAAAAATTGAACACTCTTAACTATGCCTAATTTCGATATTGTCACAAGGATAACAACGGGTGGCAGTTGGTTGGAGCGATTTTTTTAATATGGGAAAAATTTTCGTGAAACTTTGCAGCCGAGTTTTTAATAGTTTCTAAAAAAAAGTGGACAGTGCAACATCGAGTGTTATTCATTTCGAATATGCAGTTCCACAACATCTCGCCCGAAACTGTTGACTTCAGCTTGTGGTTTGTATGTTTTCTCGACTATTATAAAAAATAAATCATGTTGTCACCGCAATAATTGTGTCATAATAACAATAAAAAACCATCCGATGCGGAGTTTTAAACGTGCAGCGCCAAAAAAAATGAGTCAAGTTAAAGACTTTAATTGATTTATTTTTATCTAATGGCTGAAAATTTCAGACATTTTTTTTCTGTCAGAAGTATTTTACGGCATCATTAGCGATGAAATATCAAATTCATGCTTCCTACAGCTGCTGAAATTTAAGCGTATACGGTCTCCATTATGAGTAGGAAACCATCTCGCTTAACGTAGTTTGAGTGAAATATCATTTTACCTAGAAATCGATGAATTTGGTCTCATTTTTAAGAAAAATGACCCACCTTCAATTTACATAAAAAATTCAACCCCTTATCACATAACTTTCGGAGATATTTGCTTAAAAAAATACCAGCCCTTTCAATGTGGGAAATGGCACGTGTATGCACTCCAGAGAGACACTATGAAACAATTGAGGAATTTCTAATACCTAGATCTCGTCAAAAAATCAACAGTGTGTAGTTTGTGTGATTTCTCGACTATTTTTGAAAATAAATCATATTGTCACCTCAGTAAATCTTTCGGGATCACAATAAACCTTCCGTTATAATGGAGTTTCAGACGTACCGTGTGAAATAAATGAGACAAGTTAAAGACTTATTTAGATATTTTTACGCGATTACTTAAAATTTCTGTCATGTAAAACTATTTCATACATACATACATACCCATCACGCCGTTCCCTTCCGGGATAGGCACAGTCAAAATGTTTCACTCGTTGATACATAATTGTACACCTAACTCTGCTTCAATAATTTCCTCCATTCTGACCTATCCTTGCAAACCTCTTTTGCCTCATTCACCCCCATACACTGTTCCATACACGCCCTCCTGTTTTTAAGACTCATAATATTCCTCCTCCTAAGAATTTCCTCAATCACATTCAACCACAACTTTCTCGGCCTACCTCTACCTCTCGCACCATTCATTCTACTCTCATATTCGTCTCTCGTTTCGTTATTCTACTCTCATCCATTCTCTCAACATGGCCAAACCAACGAAGCACACCCCTTTCATACACGTCCATTACTGGAGCATTTAACCCACATTCATTTATTACCCACTCATTCCTGACCCTATCCATCCTACTTTTGCCACAAATACTCCTCAGATAACTCATACCCACGGCGTTTAGTCTACTCTTATGTCTATCCTGACATACCCATGTTTCACTACCATATAGCAAAGTGGGAAGAAGTACACTTTATTACACGGCAATTTTCGCTTCCTTAGACAAGCACTCATTCCTTGATATGCTCCACATGCTACCTACCACCTTCCTTCCAGCATTCGCACGTCTCTTTATCTCCTCATCAATTCTTCCATCTTTTGCATACATCTTACCTAAGTAAACGAAATCATCCACTCGATCAATTACTTCACCATTCGCCCTCATCATACAGTTATCCTCCCCATTCTCTTTATCAAAAACTACTACTTTAGTCTTGCACGATTAATAAAGCAGTATTTAATTCGTGTCTCACAGTTGGTGAAATTAAAAGTTATTATCGAATACGATCTCTATTATGATTAGGGTACCATCTCGCTGGCACTACCTTAAACTACCTTTAGTCAAGTAGGGAAAGCTGCGGGAAGAAGTGGATGCATTCGGTTCATGGCTGGTGAGATCGCCGACACTCGCCTTTGCTCGTCTTCCAGGGCGTGGAAGGTCAATATACCCTCCCTCTCTCACTCCAAACGGAAGGAGGGAAAGAGGAGCGGAGAGCTTTCACTGCTTTGAGCGCCAGTTTGAGAGTTGGTCGGAGACTTGAGAACAGCGGGGGGGCGGGCAGGGGGGGGGAGGCGCCATCCTCACCCGCTGGGCAACAGACGCTATACCTCCTCCGCCGTCGCTCGCTCCGTGCCCCTGTTGTCTCTCGCGGCGGAGGAAAGGAAAGGGAATTCAAAATCCGTGCTCAGAAATGCCGAGTCACATTGCATGTCATACCTTTCCCACTCACCCGGAGCTCGGAAAATTAGGACAGATAGAAAAATGTACCGTTTAACACGTTCAGGTAGTGCGAGCGAGATAGTTCCCTAATCATAATAGACACCATATTCGAGTTACACGTTTTAATTTCACCAGCTGTAGGAACATCAATTAAATATTCGATTATTAATGGTGCAATAATATAGTTTTATCTGACAGAAATCGTAAGTTATCAAATGAAAATATCTGAATAAATCCTTAACTTACTCATTTTTTTCGTGCGGTGCGTTTGAAACTCCTTCAAAACGGAATATTTTTTGTGATACCCAAGAACCTAATGTAATGACAATATGATTAATTTTCAAAAATAGTTGAGGTAACAAACAAACTGCACGCTGTCAGTTTTTTTACGACATCTAAGTGTTAAAAGTGCCTCATTTTGTAAATAATGTCTCTCTGGAGTGCATACACTTACCATTTCCCATGTAAAAGGGCTGGTATTTTTTTTGGCAAATATCTCCGAAAGTAATGCGGTAAGGGGTAGAATTTGGTGTCATTGGATAGGTGAGATATTTTCATTTAAAATGAGACCAAATTCATTGATTTCTAAGTAAAATGATTTTTCGCTCAAACTACCTTAACACGTTAAGTTAGTGCGAGCGAGATAGTTCCCTTAATCATATTAGAGACCATATTCCAATTAGACGTTTTAATGTCACCAGCTGTGAGACATACGAATTAAATATTGCAGTATACATGGTGCAATAAAATAGTTTGACATGACAAAAATTGTAAGTAATCAAATGAAAATAATTAAATAAGTCTTTAACTTGACTCATTATTCTCACGCAGTACGTTTGAAACTCCATCAAAACGGAAGGTTTATTGTGATCCCGAAGAATTTACTGCGGTGACAATATGATTAATTTTGAAAAATAATTGAGAGAGCTCACAAAGTACCCACTGTTTATTTTTTTGACGAGATCTAAGCGTAGGGAATGACTCATTTTTTATGTGTCTCTCTGGAGTGCATACATGTACCATTTCCCTTATAAAAGGGCTGGTATTTTGTGGCAAATATCTCGGAAAGTAGTACGGTAAGGAGTTGAATTTTTGGTGTCAATGGAAGGGTGATACATTTTTCTTTAAAATGAGACCAAATTCATTAATTTCTAGGTAAAATGATATTTTGCTCAAACTACCTTAAAGGGCAAAGCATGAAATAGATAAAGGGTGTTACCATCTTTATGGGAAGGGATACTCGGTACTTATGTACAATTAATTGATTTGTACGACGTGTTGCTCGAGCTTTACTGTGTCGTGATGTACATTTTTTATAATATTCATTTATTAATGTAGTTTGAGCGAAATTTCATGTCACCTGGTAAGTAATGAATACAACCTCATTTTAACGAATTTTATCTCACCCTTCCTAAAATAACAAAATATCAGCCCCTTACCGAACTACTTTCCGAGATTTTTGACTAATACTATAAGTCCTCGGTATCCTTCGTTTCGATTTACGTCTGATTCGATATAACGTCCTCGCTGACAAGGGTCGTCGCAAAATTTTTCACAGTTTAATGCAAATTAAATAAGCCGTATGTGCGTATGCTTGCGTTTTTTATTACTGAGACATAATCGTCCTGCCTGAAATAGCTATTTTTTCCGGAATAAAGGCAAAATACAAATTTTGAAATCAACGCCTTTATTTATCGCGGGTTCAAAGTGGTCACTAATATCTGGATCCGTTTTACGTTGTTTCGACTTACGTCGCTCTTCTTCAACACTCATCTCCGTCGTAAATCGAGTACTTACTGTAGTTTACTTCCTTCCTGAGAAATCAAATGAGCTGTCTTAACAAGTGCACAACGTCATGAAAAAATACACAATTATCTACGTCATGAAAACGGTGCAATAAGATCATCTTCCTACCTAACAATCCTAGAACCATATAACTAACATCAGGTTTTTGTATATTTCGACGGTTCCGGGGAAGGACAACAAATACAACAGGTTAGCAAATGATGGTTTTTTACTTAATCCTATCATAAAGGAGACCTGGAAACGGATTCACTGCATGAAATGTTATTAACAGAGAGATTTATTCGTTCCCGATCAACAAGATGAGTGAGCTAGGCGTCGAAAAGGACATAATTTTACCTAAAGAAGGGTCTCCTAATACCGAGAGAAATTATACGTACCCGACACTCTTTCCAAGGCAGAATACGATCGTTAAACCTTTGAGTGCGGCATGACGTGATATCACGTTCTGGTTGTCTATGCGCTCGCACTGATGACGTGATATCACGTCATCGGTACCGTGAGTGTTCCAGCTTTTACTAGAGGGCCTATTGGGAGTTCCCTAGTGAAATCTGGAACACTCATGGTACCCATGACGTGATATCACGTCATCTGTAACGGCGTAAAGATAACCATGACGTGATATCACGTCATACCGCACTCAAAGGGTTAAAAGATCTCAAGAATTGAAAGTTTTTCAAATGCTGTGACAAGTTAAACGTTCACTGCATGGAATCAAAAACGTCTGCACGAAAATGCGCCCGTCGGCATTGAAAAAGGGAACACGGTCCGACGTAAATCGAGGAATCACAGTAGTACCAGCCCTTTTACGTGGGAAATGGTAGGTTACGCACTCTAGAGAGGCCTTGTCGAAAAAGTGATTTTTTTTTCTGGAATTTTGCGTGTGGAGAGTTGCATGATTTGGAATAAATGCCTAGTATCTTCAGGCCACGCGTTCTATACAAAAACTCTGGGATGGGATATTGAAATTCGTTCCCTGGGCCAGGAAATTCTTCGTATGATCCCCCGTGGAACTTTCTTCCTCATCGAACTGCATTATCATATGCAGATTAGGACGGCAATGGACGCTCGAGTTGTTTGCGCCGAACAGCTTATTGACCGGTGTTGCAGGTGAGAATAGCGAGATATCGCCGTAGTTTTTTTCAGAATCGCAAAAAAAACCTTCCAATGAGACAGAGTACCGCGTGAAAAAAAATGAGTCAAATGAATGACTTTTGTAGATATTTTTATTTGATTACTCATATCTTTAGTCATATAAAATCACATTATTGCACCATTAATAATGCAATTTTTATTCATGCTTCCTACAGCTGCTGAAAATAAATCGTATAAGTCGAATATGGTCTCCATTATGACTAGGAAAATATCACGCTCAGGTCTAAATTGTTGTAATTGTAACGTGTTGTCCCCCACATCACGTTACCATCACTGCAATGAGTCAGAATGCAGAGATAAACTCTCTTTTTGGAGGGGAGAGACGGGAGTATAGATCAAGAGCTTGTGAGGTGGGAAAGGTTATTATTCGACAAAGAAATTTCGTCGGAAAGGAATGGGGAAGGGTGCGGAAATAGCAGGCCATTGGAAAGGTTGCTTGACTGTCAATTGAGTTCAATCTGTCCTAAATCATCTTTAAATTGATGTTATACGAACAAGTGTGTCTGACTATGCAGTAAAGCCGTGAAACGCGTCGTAGAAGTTAAATAATTGTAGAGAAGAACGAAGTATTCTTTGCAATGTGGGCACTAATGTTAAATTTCTCTACAAAATGACACCTGGGGTGCAATTTTGCTATAGACCGTGAAGGTCTTTTGCCAATCATAGGATAGATTTCTTGCATTTTTCACATTCATCCATTAATAAGTTTCTATGTGGACCCTCCCGATCCGTGGTTTGTATATTTCAGCTAATTCTGTACTGCATCTTCGAACAGATGAGGTACATATATCGCCATACCTTAAGGAAATCGGATGGATGACCACCAAAAACCGACGGAAATATTTCCTAGCCTCATTCCTCTGTTAACAATTTCTTAGTTAAAAATCTCGAATATTTGTATTTTTTCTTCAAAAAATGTCTAAAACCACTTATATAACTACGAGAACTGATGTAAATTTCCTTTACTATTCATCCCATCGGACGAACTGTTTTCATAAATCATTCCAGGTAATGGGATCCAACTTCTGGAATTCCCTCACAGATGAGGTAGAAAAAAAGCCCCCACGATAAAAACCTTTCAGTCTAAGACCTGTAGCTTATTACAAAATGCTTCATCATTCATGTGCCACTTTATCTTTAATTACTATTAAATTCTTAATATATTTAATCACTATCAAAAGGTATCTTACTTTTTTATTTTTTGTCTCCTGGATTTTTCTCATTGTTTATTCGTCGTCTTTATACGGATAGTTAGATAAGGCCTCTGTATTTTTTGTTCTTTATTGTATTAGTTTGTTGATATATCTACAGTTGTTTCCTGGCTCTATTAAATGTTATAGGTATTATCATTTTAATTATGTAATTATTCATGTTGTGGAGGTACTCAACTACTTTGATTTCAATTTTGTGAAATTCACAGTGTAAAAATCATTCGCCTGGACTGGGAATCGAAACCAGATCCCTCGGATTCGCAACGGGTGCTCTAACCAATTAAGCTACCCAGGCGTCCTCTTCCACTGTGAATCTCATGGGGGCTTTAAGGAGCAAGTTGTAGTCACAGATACCGTGCATGCAATGCCAGAGGTAACCGTATGCGAGCGCTAAGCGCCACAGTCCACGGGGTAAAGTCCAACTTTAAACACAAAAGTGTTTACTTTGGACATTTTCAAAGAACCACGGTACTAGCCGCGCAGTTACTTCAACGAAATCGAAGGATCTGGGTTCGATTCCCAGTCCAGGCGAATGATTTTTCCACTGTGAATTTCGCACAATTGTGTGGTCACTAACGGGTGACTCCGTTGAAGTAACTACGCGGCAAGTTCCGTGGTTCTTTGTAAATGCTAGAGCACTTTAAACACGAAAGTGTTTACCGTGGAGTAAACACTTTTGTGTTTAAAGTTGGGCTTTACCCCATAGATTGTGGCGCTTAGCGCTCGCATACGGGTACCTCTGGCATCATATGCACGGTACCTTTGAGGACAACTTGCTCCTTGAAGCCCCCATGAGAGGGACGCCTGAGTAGCTTAAATGCTAGAGTACTCGGTGTGAAATCGAGGGATCTGGGTTCGATTCCCAGTCCGGGCGAATGATTTTTCCACTGTGAATTTCGCACAATTGTCTGGTCACTAACGTGTGACTCCGTTGAAGTAACTGTTCGGATAGTTCCGTGGTTCTTTGAAAATACTTAGTGTTCATTTGGTGATCCCTCACAACAGTTAAGTGTGTATAGTGTCGTTCTCATGTTTTGTTGTCAAAGATTACTCGGGTATTACTCGGGAAGTTACCATGATGATTAGATGCCCTGATGACAATGGACGACTCGTTCATCGAAACGTCGGACAAGATGGAGAGTTTGACCCGGCGGAAAGTTCGAGTAATTTTTAACAACACCCTTAAGACTTAGATCTCTCTTCTCATGTATACTAATAATGTAATTTGTTTTCTGATCTTAGGGGACATCACGTCCTAGATCAAATTATTTTTTTTCATTCATTTCTTTATCAGTTCAGCACAATGTGCTCGGCTTTCCCATCCCTAGAAATGAGTTGACTCTTCTTACGCGTACTGTATCTCTCGTGGTTCTCCTGTACTGCATTTCGTTAGCGTTCTCCAAGCAAAGAAGCTCTGTCATCTCTCTCTGTTCGCGATGCAGATTACTTTAGGCACCGTTTAAAATCTACGTTTGCATTCCTTTTCCACTCAGTGATGAATGACACTCAGTGAGAGATTTTTTTCTCGTAACATTTTTCTTGTTTTTGAAAGTGTTATGAATTCGCCAGGTGAAATTGGACGTGATTTTAAAAGTAACATTTATTCACACGCTTTCTATGAGCGCATATTTCTGTAGAGATTTGGTCGGAGGAAGAGAAAGTCAGTTTAAATATGTTATTTCGTGTATATTAAATGCCGACCTTAGAATGAACCCTGCTGCTTCGGTGCTCACTCAGTGGAAGTAACCACAATTATTGTGTGAAATTCACTGTGGTAAAATCATTCGTCTGGACTGGAAATCAAACCCAAGGCCTCTCGATTCAAACCTCTGGCATTACATGTAAGGCGCCTGTGAGGACAACTTGCTCCTTGAGATTCACAATGGAAGAGGACGCCTGGATAGCTTAATTGGTTTGAGAACCCGGCGCGAAACCGAGGGATCTTGGCTCGTTCCCCAGTCCAGGTGAATGATTTTTCCGCTGTGAATTTCACACAATTGTGTTTCAAAACGTAAGGTTGTTTGAGATTCTGAAAAAAAAATACTGCGGTGACAGTATGATTTATTTTCAAAATTTGTTGGTAAAACATGTAAATTACTCATTGTTAATGTTTTGACTTGAACTAGAAGTTAAAAATTCCTCAGTTATTAATTGAGTTCACTCTGGAGTGCATATAATTACCATTTCCCATGCAAAAGGGCTGGTATATTCTGGCAAATGTCTCGGCAAGTAATGTGGTAAAGGTTTGATATTGGGGATCGGGTTGGTGTGGTGGCTAGAGTGCTGGCTCACCATAAGGACGGCCAGGGTTCAAATCCCTGCAGAAGAGGATGTTTTTCATAGGAAACCCGATCCTTACTTGGGTGTTTTGTGGAGGACACTTCAAGTACAGTACTCCGTCTGTCGGATGAGGCGTTAAAACGTGGTCCCCTTGGCGCCTTTCGTTGAGAGCAGGCTAATTCCGTCGCCGGGTTTCTATCCACCCTTCTTCCCTTACCTATCCCCTATGGCGCAAATGACCTTAGCTGTCGGTCGCTTCCCTAAAAATCCAAAAAATCCAAATCCAGGTTTGATATTTTGGTATCTTAGGAATACTAAGATAGTTTTCTTGAAATAGAGACTAAATTCATTGATTTCTAGATTAATTAATATTTCGCTCAAAGTACCTCAAGTGAATGTGACAAAAACAGCGTGGCGTTACACATTATCATACATATTCACCCTAGTCTCTCACCCCTCCTTTTTACCCTACCGAAACCCATTAAATTGCTTCATTTTTTCGTTGTCCTAAGATTGGTTGACTTTTGCCCTCCACCCTTCCCTATATAATGCTAGTTCCCATACCTCCTGGTATCTCTTCCCATGTACTTTCCTCTTTTTTTCGCCGATGAACTTATTCCTGGGTCTTCCTCTGGGGACTTTTCCCTCTATTTTACCATAAATTATGTGCCTTACGAAACCATTGTGTCTCAGAGTGTGTCCAATCTATCTAATTCTTCTTTTCTATATGGTGTCCTATATGGTCCTTTCCTCTTCTATTCTTCTGTACACTTCTTCATTTCTTATTTTGGCCGTCCAGTTTATCTTCAGCATCCTCCTCCAGCACCAGGTTTCGAATAGAGCTGGGCGGTTTTCCAATACATTGGTTCCTATATCAATATTTTTTAACATTGGGATACCAAAAATCACAATTTTGGAAAGACAAATACCATTATCCTGTATTGTGTATCGGTGGACGGAACAACCAATATTAGTAATTAGAATATTGTTAATGGACGAACCAACATTCGCAATTGAAACAATGAATATTGATTTGCCAATGTTAAAAATACAAGTATTGAATATTGGAACCCGGCGAGGAGGGTGGTTGGTGTGGTGGCTGGAATACTGGCTAACCATACGGACGACCAGGGTTCATATCCCTGCAGAGGAGGATGTTTTTCATAGGAAACCCGATCCCTACTTGAGTGACTTGTGGAGAGCACTTCAAGTACAGTATTCCGTCTGTCGGATGAGACGTTAAAACGTGGTCCCCTTGGCGCCTTTCGTTGAGAGCAGGCTAATTCCGTCGCCGGGTTTCTATCCACCCTTCCTATCCTCTAAGGCGCAAATAACCTTAGCCGTCGGTCGCCTCCCCAAAAATCCAATCCGTCGTCAGTGACATACCTGTTAATGCGGGGAATTGACGAGAAGAGGCCCCAGTTCTCTTGTTATACCCTACACCACTACGTGGCTAGGGTATATTGATAGCATATCTCCCTTAAATCTTAAATATCCTAGTTACATGGCAGTAGTGCATGTTTGGTGATCTTCACCCCCTGCCACACACCCTCGTGGTGGCTCGCAGGGTATTACGTAGATGTATATGTAGATGTGAGGACGGCCAGGGTTCAAATCTCTGCAGAAGAGGATGTTTTTCATAGGAAACCCGATCCTTACTTGGGTGTTTTGTGGAGGGTACTACAAGTACAGTACTCCGTCTGTCGGATGAGACGTTAAAACGTGGTCTCCTTGGCGCCTTTCGTTGAGAGCAGGCTAATGCCGACGCCGGGTTTCTATCCACCCTTCCTCCCTTACCTATCCCGTATGGCGCAAATGACCTAATATGTCGGTCCTTTCCCCAAATATCCAATCCATTGATATTGGGATTCAAATAACTCCCAACCCTACTTTCTGAAGGCTTCTAGTATTTCCTGGTCTGAAGGAGTTTAAAGCAATTGAAGTTGCTTATGCTCTAATAACCCCTGCCACTCGCCTCGATGCCGGTTCGCAGGTTCGTGCGTATGTCGAATTTTAGTGTCTTTCGGGTTGTCCGTATAGCATGCTCGGTGCAATAAGATAGAGAAGGCGGTCGCGTTGATGGCGACTGTATTCCGCTCCCCTGGGAGAGCAAACCTCGCTCGTCCGATACACGGAAGGCGGAAGCGTCGATGCACACGCTCTCTGGCTGGCTCGACGTCCGTGTTGAGTAAATTAGGCCAAGCTGCGAATACATTATGAGACATCGATAGGGTTTACTTTGCGTTGCCAAGGAGGAAATGTAAGAAAAATAACAGCATTTAACACGCATCCTGCCCCCCTGTGGTTCTACCCACAGCTTGCATTGTCCCTCCTTGACGCATATTAGTATGCATATCCTGTATTTTATCGAGGAGATCGTACGTCTGCGGGCACAGCCTCATCATAATTGGTCGTTCAGTTATAAGTTTGGGCGACTGCAGCTGTCTATCCTTCTCTACCCAATCTATACTTAATAATAATAATAATGACGTATCTTTCAGTGACGAAGCAGGTAAAGAAGGAAGGGAAAGTTTAAAGAAGAAAGGACATGGAAAGATCCTCCAGTATGTAAGCAAACTAGACCGCCTATCGCGTTTTATGTTCGTAATTGAATTTTCGGCTCCGGCCGATACGAACTTGGACGCGAAAGAGGCGGAAAAACGGACGAAATATGAAGATATGCTGTTCGAACTTCGGCAGATGTACCCGGGACACTCTGTAAAACTAGTAGTCCTAGTCATAGGTGTGCTCGGTGGAATCAAGGGCTCGCTGATACAGAGCATCAAGTGTATTCCTGCTTGCGTGGCACAGGCGGAATCACTTGCAGCCCGCATGCAGAAGGCCGTCCTCTTGGGGTCGCTCCGTCTGCTTCGTGCGCGCGACCCGAACGCAGCGATCCGATGGGTTAATCGGAAGTGGCTACGAACTCTGCACCGCCCTTCTCGAGTTCTCGGCCATTATGACGGCAACGAAACCCGATGTTTGCCGGAGACTCGGAGGGGAAAGTTACAGAAGTAACAAAAAAAATAATAATAATAATTTCTTGATACCTAACAGCCGAAGCCAATTACTTGGTATTTAATACATGGACGCGCACACACAACCATGCCCAGGGAGGTGTAAAAATCCTACCCAGACGGGACTCGAACCCGCGACCTTCGGTTTGGCAGGCGAGGACTTATCCGAGGACTTTACCCCGCCGCCACCGAGGCCGGCAAACTTGCAATTTGCTGCTGTACTTGCTGCTTGCTTGCTACTCTACTGCTGTGCTCAAAGAAGATAGGACTAAAAACCAGGAAATAGTGTGGAAGCATTCGTGTGGGGCGTGGCACAACATGGATCAGAAACATGAACCATTGGAAAAGCTGACCAGAAAAGACTTGAAAACTTCGAGACCTGGTGCTTGAGGAGGATGCTGAAAATAAAATGGACGGACATAATAAGAAATGATGAAGTGTACAGAAGAGTAGAGGAGGAAAGGACCATGAAGATCAGAAGAACCAGGTGGTTGTACCCACCCGGAGACACAATGGGTTTGTGAAGAACATAATTGAAGGCAAAATAGTGGGGAAAGTCCCCAGAGGAAGACCCGGGAATAAGTTCATTAACCAAATTAAGAGAAAAGTGCATAGGAAGTTCCACCAGGAAGTAAGGGAGATAGCATTAGATAGGGGAGACTGGAGGGCTGCAGTCAACCAAAATTAGGATTGAACAACCATTTATGAGATTTGAAATGAGTGAATTCATTTTCATTCTAATTCTTGCTCTGTCTGAGGCAAATTAAAATAAAACTAAAAAATATGAGAATTGTTCCCTATGATACAGCAAGATGATGGCTGTTTCTGAGATTGATAGGCAAGGGAATTATTTTCACCTCATTTTGCAATAATGCGTTCAATGCTCGGAATTTATCCCAGAAGTATGGACAAAGGGGGTTTTACAACACAACGGTTCTCGGCGATTGTTTAAAGTCTCATATAAAGTTTAAGAAGGAAGAAACATCTTTTAATATATTGTTAATAGTAAAACACTTATTTGGTAAGAAAACAGATTGCCTATGAGAGCTAAAAGAGAAAGGTTATGTTGGCTCAATGGCGTCTTAGGCGTAGACTTAGGCCCGTATCGTCAGATTCTCCTTGAAGGCGACCTTCACCTCCTAACTCTCCTTAAGGAGAGATTTCAGTTCAAGAGACTCTCCTCTCCTCCTATTAGGAGTCGAAGGAGGCCTTCTAATCGGAGGTTACCATGGCCAATGCTTCTATTAGAAGGTCTCCTCCTAATTGTTTACAAATGGCCGCGGACTGGAAGTACCAGACGACCATCTCGATGATTTATTGGAATATATTTGCAACAATTTCCATGATTTTATACCGTTGCAGCGCTTGATAGATGGTAGAATGTGGTGGAATCATCTTACGATATATTTTTTAGGCCTGTGACCAGGTTTTACAAGTGACAATTACTGATATACGTATGCTAATGTTGTCGCTAGCAAACAGCAATAGACGTATTATGTACGCCACCGATCATGAAGACATGGACAGCCCTGTGGTTTTTCCGCTTCCAGCAGCTCTCAGGTAGGAGAAACTTTTTTCACTTTCAATATTATCGAGAAAAATTAATGATGACATGAATATAATGTGACCTCTACGCTGTGTACGAATGTTATCAAACGCTAATGCTGCCAACAAGTTTTTGACATTTTGCTTTATTTTTATAATCCGACCGTGACAGTGTTTTGTGCCAAACTTCACGTAAATATTTGATGTATTGATTAAAATATGATTGATTCGCATGATTTCAAATTAGATAATGACGTCTTATGAATTATTCTGCGAAAGTGCTAACCAAATCGCGAGAACGAATACCTAAATATCACTGTTCTCCAGTAAAAGATAGTTTATATTAGCTTATCATAGTACCCTAAGTTCATTCTACGTAATGCATTGTTCATAGTTTTTAATTTCAATAAAGTGACTTTTCAAGATTATCTTTGTACATGGTTATTTTGTTTACAGATTGCCAACGCTGACTAATAACAGTTGACGATGTGCATTGGGCGCAGAAAATCACGGTGTTGGTGGTATGAAATCATGAATAGCCTTCATAAACATGTCAGTGCATATATGTTCTATCATTATTTGGCTATGTTGATTGAAATAACTCCTTACCAATTGCAATTGGATCTACGAAGGCTGAAGTGATACCTCCTGATGTAATTCATATTTTTATTGCCAAACTAATAAAGTGTTAAAATAGTTAAAACTGCATTTATTGAAACAACATCCTATGCAAATGCGAACGACATTGGCGAGTGGAGCTAATAGCGGTTGCAAAATGGTAAGATTTCAATATTCACGCACTAATAAGTTGAACCACTGTCATTTACTGTTCCGGAAAATCATACCTACATCAATTAATTTAGCATGAACATTCTTTTAAGGCACTATTCGCTAGAAAGTAATGGATCACAAATCTAATTACCTGCAGGTCATCATAACTTGCAGCATCATGTTTCCGCAACCAGTAAGCATCGAAGCAGGCTCTTTATTATCGGTGCTATTGTACCTGGAACAAAGTTCTTAAATAGCCGTAGCATCAAATGAAAGGGAAACATATCGGGACAAATTAAATTTTATTCGCAGAAATTAGAATTTTGTTGTAGAATCACAGGTATAATGATGTTCACAAAGTTCAAAACAAGAACGGCACTCCAACAATTCAGTGAGAATACAATGCAAGGTAAATTAACTGGAGACTTCTCCGGAACTCATGGGAAGAACATTCGGACGAAAGGAAATCCAAAGGACATCAATGAAGAACTCGGGACAGCCTTGATTTACAGTAGCACCATAGAACACTAGAAAGAGTGATTGGAGAGTAATCAGCGGTTTGGATTTTTTATATGCATTGGCTATGTAAAGCACAGTTGTTCATATAAAATGCCGGTATTTATGATATCGCGATAAGGTCATTAGGTTTGACATGTACGCGATCGCGTACTCTAACCGTATATTAATATCCCACGATACACCACTCGTCGGACAAGAGAAAACAATTCACCGTCGAGATATTCTTCTAATGTTATGCTAACTACTTTGCTTAACCTGTAGCACATTACATACAACGGTACTTCATAGCCAATGCAATCACAAATACATCATCACCAATATGCCAGACCAATAAACTAATGTATAATTACCTTACCTCGTTCACGTTCCCGTTTCCATTGAATTCATCTTGCAGCTTCACCCAGTACTTTCCGTTGGTCGACAAAGTAACAGAGTTGGTTCTAATCTTCAATTATATTAATATATTTTACGAAAAAGCATACCAGCTAAACTTCCTCGTTTCAGTGATTTCGCTCCACAATGAAAATTGTTGACTGTTATGTTAGTAACGCTGTGTCTTTGTTTGATGAACTGAGCGGATCTCGGAACGGATCAGTCTGTGACCGACAACAATCCCTCCTTCTATTGGAAGGTGAAGGCGACCTCCGTTAAGGTCGATCTCTTGATCATAATATCGTCCTCCCAATAGGAGGCCGCCTTCCTGAAGGAGAGATTAGGAGGAGAGACTGACAATATGGCCCTTAGTCTCACGTGTAAGTTTCGCGTTTATCTTTCAGTGACGAAGCAGATGAAGAAGGAAGGGCAAGTTTAAAGAAGAAAGGACATCTACCAGTAAGTAAGCAAACTAGAATTTGATAGGGAAGGATGAAGGACTGCAGTGAGCCAATCTTACGATTGAACAACCAATGACAGGTGTAGCGAAAGTTGGTGGCACTCACTATATGTATCATTGGTAGTTACTGAGTGTTTTTCGAGCGTTGATGAGGGGAAAAAGATATCGAAGGATTCCCGGGGGAATTATGGGTGAAGACTCGGTCGAGTGTTGCCAAGTTTCTCTACGCCTATAAGTTCGTAAAATTATGTATACAGTGGTAAAAGAAATTATTACTATGCCTCAGCAAAGGATGGTAATGTCATAGAATTTGCATAATTATTCCCGAAGCGAACGTTCTTTCATTGAGTCGAGAAGTTATTTATATGTGAACGTTCATCTCGACAATTTATATTCGTGTGTAAGTACCTTATTCTTTAGTCTATTGTGCCTCAGTCATAGCTGGCTTTTGCCCGACCGACCCTCTTGACCGTGATTTTTCGCTAATGATGATCCCACTTGATTGAATGGAATCATTAACTGGGAGAATGGGCAGAATGGGTTGGTGGAGGAGAGGAAGACTTGACAGCATAATGAGAAGCGAAGCGGAATAAGAATGGATTGATGGTGATGAGAACGTCGAGTCACGAGATTCCGGAGCCTAGATTCGAAGGGAGTGAGCATCTCCGGGAGTCTCCGTATCCCCATGATGAAAGGAGCCATTCAACATCCAACGCGTTGCCTTACGCCACGCCATTTAAACGCTCGCTTCTACAGGATTCACCAGTTTACCTTCGGGTATGTCGATGGGAAAATTCCATTCCGTATGCTGAAGTTAGCTAGTCAGGTACGGTGAGGAATTCTACAGGGGAAAAATCTCTTGCCTTGTTCGGGAATCGAGCTTGGATCCTTCGAAATCGCGCCGAGTTCTTCGCTCAGTTAAGTTACCGTTGCGTTCTCCTCCGATGTGGATTTATGCAGGCATTGAAAGTGGTCTGGACATCAAGCGACGACAGCCCGAGCTAAGAAGGCGTTCATGGGCAAAAGACAACTGGTGTGCTTAAAGAAGGTAGGAATGAAAATCAGGAAACAGTATGTGAAAACATTCGTGTGAAGCGTGGCACTCTATGGATCAGAGGCATGGACTTTTGCAAAAACTGACAAAAGAGACTAGAAGCCTTCGAAATCTGTTGCTGGAGGAGGAATGTGAAGATAAAATGGATGGACTAAATTGAAAATGATGAAGTGTACAAAAGAGTAGAAGAGGAAATAAACCATATATAACACCATACAGAAAAGAAGAACAAGATGAAATGGACGCACCCTGAGACACAATGGGTTCGTGAAGAACATAATTGAAGGCATAATTAAAAAGTCACCAGTGGAACCCCCAGGTATAAGTTCACGGACCAAATAAAGAGGAAAGTATGTAGGAAGAGATACTAGGCGGTTAGGGAACTTCCATTAGATAGGTAGGAAAAGAGGGCTGCAGTAAACCAATTTTAGGATTGAACAACCAATGATTTAAAGTGGTTGGAGCGATTTTTGCTTCTGTATGGATTTTCATGAATTTTTTCCTATGTTTACTAATTATATTTATAAATATAGATTCATTCATTCGAGTATTCTAATTGCTGCTTGGTAGGTATTGGGACCGTCGTTATTCATACGTACCAATGTCTGGTATATCGTCCCCTTTTCCCTCCTGTACGTTATCCGCCACTAGATACCTCCTAAATTCCTCATATTGTCAGCCTCTTCTTATTTCGCCTAGCATTCCTTTTGTGTTCTTTTCTCTTCCACGCTTCCACAGTTTTCCCACCTCTCTGGCCCTGTTATGGGTCTGAAACTTGGTCATCACGAAGGGGGGATGTACGTAGACCTGAGGCGCTTGAGATGTGTGGAGAAGGATGGAGAGGGTGAGCTGGGTGGCGAGAAAGACGAGCGATGAGGTATTGGATATGGTTGGAGAGGAGAAGAAGGTAGTGGCGGAGGTTCGAAGGAGGCAAAGTGATGGATGGAAGACGCATTGTAAGAATGTTGAAGAGGGTAATATATGGGAGAACACTGGGGGAGCTTGAAAAAGGAAGAAAGAGGATAGGAACGACAGTGAAGGTTTTTCCGGCCTCTCTTCCGCGTAGTTTCTTTATCGCCTACGACAGTTTCGATATCATCGCAGCTATGTTCTTCAGGTCTGAAGAACTATGCGGAAGAGAGACCAGAAAAACCTTCACTGCCGTTTCAACACCTCCGTGGAAGTCTTCGCGTTCAAGAGGATAGAAATTCTGGACGAAATATGAAGAGATATTGCGAAAGGAGGATAAACGTAGACTCGAGACGTCTGAGATGTAGGTATAGAGAAGGATGGAGAGGGAGAGTTGGGTGGAAGAGCTGAAAAAGACGAACGAAGAGGTATTGGATATGGTTGAGGAGGACAGGAAGCTGGTGGCGGAAGTTCGGAGGAGGCAGAAGAGCTGGATGGAGGACGTATTGAAAGGAGAGGGAATGATGAAGAGGATAATAGAGGGGAGAACACTGATGAAGCAAGGAAGAGGAAGAAAGAGGATAGGTGAAGGTTTTCCGGCCTCTCTTCCGTTTAGTTTCACTATCGCATCCGACAGTTTCGATATCATGGCAGCTATCTTCTTCAGGTCTGAGGAACTACGCCGAAGGGAGAGCAGAAAAACCTTCACTGGCGTTTCAACTCTTCCGTGGAGTTCAAGAGGGTAGAAATTCTGGACGAAATAAGAAGAGATATTGCGAAAGGAGGATATACGTAGACTCGAGACGTCTGAGATGTAGGTATAGAGAAGGATGGAGAGGGTGAGCTGGGCGGAAAAAGAGACGGATGAGGAGGTATTTAATATGGTTGAATAGGAGAGCAAATTAGTGATGGAGGTTCGGAGGAGGCAGAGGATGTATCTAAAGAGGAGGGAATGTTGAAAAGAGTAATGGAGCGGATAACACAGAGGATGCGTGGAAGAGGAAGAAAGAGGACAGATATTCTGTACGAAATAAGAAGAGGGAGAAGATAGAGGAATTCAAGAGGGATCTAATGGTAGGTAATCCATAGAAGCCAAAACGGAATGATGAGCCAGCAGAATTAAAGCCCTCCAATCAGCTGGTAAAACACTCGAATGAATGAGCGTGGTCAAGGAATGATAAATTCATAATGGAAACTATGAAGTTGTCATATACGAAATGAGAAGAGGGAGGAGATATGAGGAAATCCAGAGGGATTTCACGGGAATTCCCTTTCACGAGAGCCAATATGGAACGATGTGCTATTGGGATAAAAACTGTCTAAAAACCTGCTAATCTGCTGGTAGAATACTCAAATGAATGAATAGCTACACAGTACTAATCACGACACGTAGGCAAATTAAAACGGAAATCTGCCCGTGAGCGGAAGCCCCTTTGACGAGAGCGAAACCACCTTTAATGCCTATATTTGAAAAAATGTAGTAGATAATAGGATTAGATGGTTAGGACATGCTAAAAGAATGGAAGAAACAAGGATGCCAACATTAATGCTGAGCACAATAGAGGAAGGTAAAAGACCGAGAGGAAGGCCGAGGAGACGTTGGATTGACGAAGTGAGTAGGGACGTGGAGGCAAGAGGGCGCCACTGGGATGGAGTTGTCCGACAAGAGCTATGGGACGATAGAGGGCAACGGCGAGGCTTAGTAAACTCATAGGCCCACGTTGAGTGGAACAGGGTTTGGATATGTATGTATGAAAAAAATTGATGGTTGTTCATGTATACATTGATATCCCTGTACCAGACGTATTGCATCAACAAGTTACCAGGCAATTTCTCTATCCGCGGTAAATACACAAGTTTCCCCATATTGCTGAGTTCTGTCTTCATTTTACTCGACGCTTCGAGATGATTCTATAAGTATTTCCTGTAAATTATACCTAATATTGATGAAAAGTTTTTAAATTGCCATTTAAAAAAAATATCATGTGGACGTACTCAGTACGTAGACATCAGTAGTGAGTCATGGACCGCTTACACAAAGTTACGATGGAAACTTCATCTTGAACTGAAGTTAAGCTTTTGCTTTTGTAATGTGTGACCCGATTCCGCCAAAATTTTCGCGTGCCGGAGCTCATCCTATGGCCTGTCTTCTTCGAAAGATTGATGAACGTTGAAATTCCATCGACCACTTTATTTTTTTTTCGCGCGCAAGTGTGGATTTACTAACGGTAAGTCGGACGTTCGAACCCTGGAGGGAACTGTGATTTTTGACCCGCAGGGTGATTCTCGTTCTCTTCTTCTCTCTCTTCAACCTCATTTTCTGTTCCTCGAGAGTGTTGCGAAAAAAATGACGAAAAATAAGCGCGTGTGTGTGCGAGAGACAGTCCGTCGATCAATCAACCATCGGTTCCCATAATTATCCCCTTGCTCCAAGCTGTTCCGTCTCTCACCATTTCACTATCTCATATCCTCCCTCTTCTCTGCTCCGTTCCTCATTCCTCTCCTCGATGAATACCCACGGGGCAATAGGAGGGAAAACATGGGGATATCGCCTAATAACCCTCAATTTATTGCATATTAGAGAACGTTTTAACGTTCGACATGTATCAATTCATCCCCAACAGTCGGGAATAGTTTTATGCGCTTAAGAAAGAAATATTGAATGATAAGTGAAAAATTTTTCGGTCTGGACTAGTGGTAGCGTGTCTGGCTTTTGGGCCATGTATTGGATGAAACTGCAGTGGATATTAGAAGCCACAGACATTTCGTTCATGGTCACACCGTCACCGACATTATATCATTACTTGTATTTATTTATCCTGGGTTGGATGGTCCCTCTTCCCCCAACCCAGTTTACCTACACAGACATCCATGTCCTGGGCAGATGATAATGTTCCACCCAGGCGGGACTCGAACCCGCGACCCTCGGGTTAGGTGACGAGGACTTTACCCCGCCGCCACCAGGGCCGACATAGGCATTTAGATAGTTGGCTGGAGAGTCTTATTGAAAATTTTGATCGAATACTAGTTTTACAATTACTTATCACTCTCCATGAGTCGTAATGTCGTAAAAATGAAGGGACCTCAACAAAAATTAAAATCGTTAAGCCTGAATCACACGATCATTTTTTTCCGTCCCTTTTAAGGGATAGCTCCAATGATAGCTTTTCAGGGACCGTGACAATGATAGCTCGAGCTATCATTTTCTGAATCACGCGGTCATTTTGGCCGTCCCTCTTTCCATCATTTTTTCCGTCCCTTTTTCGCATCATTCGCGTTAACTACTCTCATTCCATTGAAAGCCGAACGTGGCGTTAGAGTCGCTCTTTGCGGCCGAGCGCTCTGATTGGCTAAAATGGTGGAGTCAGCGATGCCTCCAGGGACGGAAAAAGGGACGTGTCCAGTGATGGAAAAAGCGATAGGGATCCCTATCGCTGGACATAACTGCCGACCATCTTCGAGTCACACGATCATTTTCGAGCGATCATTTGAGCTATCATTGGAGCTATCCCTTAAAAGGGACGGAAAAAATGATCGTGTGATTCAGGCTTTACATCTTTTTACCTGTAACCATAGTTGTGATTTTACTGTGGTAGCGTGTTCGACTCCCGTTCCGAGGGTCGTAGGTTCGAGACCTAGCGACGGAAAAAGTTTTCCTGGCTGGCCGACCAACTTTTGTGCGATACCTGAATTTGACCCCACAACTGAGAAGCAGCTGTCTCAGCCGAAGGTTTTGATAGTGCAGGAAATGGCGCTCTGACACACGCATTGCTTCTTGCCGAGGAAAAGACACTATCTCGATGTGACGAGCGCGACTCCCTTCTGAGCCGGAAACACATCCTGACGAAGTGCAAAAGATGCTCGGTCGAATGCGAAAGATTGGAGGCCCAGAATACGTTCTAGGTGACTACCCTGATCGCCTTAACCGAGTAATCGAGTTCCTAAAACAAATTAAAATATTCCTTCTATTATATATAATGCATTGGCATATAGAATGCAAAGGCACCAATGCGAGCTCCTTTTAGCCAGTGTAACTGAGAAATTGTTTTTACATTATAATATTTTAATTAGGACAGTTTTAACTGTGAGTTGAATGTGGTGCGAATGACCGTAGCCGTCGTCGCACTCTAATTCAAACAAGTACTATTTGCATCCAATGTAATAAGCTTAGCAGCACAGCAAATGAAACCATTTCGGAAGCTAAGGAAGAGTTATGAAATGCAATCATTTTGCAAAATCAATAGCAACCTTTTTCCTGTTTAAGATTCAACGTTGAAACTTGCAACATGCATAGCAAACATATTTATCTACGATTGACCGGAATACGATTGTCAGAAAAGTAGTTTGAGTTACAAATTATCAAAGTGGGAGCCTTGCTCGAACACCGTCAATAACCGGTACCTTTAACGTTACACCCATATTAAAAATATTAAAATGCATTTAAAAAAGGTAAGTCTCCCATAAAGTAACGCAGAATTAAATGAGGAAAATTATGACGTGATTAGTTTTTCTATAGATCTCCTCTTTATTTAATTATTTGTTCTTAAGGTGACGCATCACACCTGCTCGACAGGTCGGATTTGTGATGATTTCCGACCCCAGATTTTTTGTTTTAGTCTTACGTCATCAACTTGAAATTTTTAAAGTATATATAATAGACCTTTGCCAAGGGAGGCTCGTATCTGAAACTTGAAAATTTTATCCCAGAGCATAATTAAACCATCGGGAAAACGGCAAGATGTAGGGTATATTTTATAAAAACTATTATTCTTATTGACATATCTAAAACTGATGGAGATGTATCAATCCCTCCTCTATCGGAATGCTAAGTAACAGCCGTCACGGTTGTAAGATGTAATCTGTGATTGGTATATTTCGACAAGCTACCTGAATGGTTTTCTGCCATGATGTGCTCGGACGGTGATGAAATTAGCTCAGTCTTTTCTCACAGATCTAATATAAGCGCTGCCTGTACTTACGCGCCGGAGACATGGCTAAAACTTACCGACTACTGTCGCCTTGTGCGAGAGTTATCCTGGAGTAAGAGACTCCTGACGCTAAAACGCCTCGATCGGGTGCGAGTGACGCCATCTGGTGGATTTTCGACAGAACTTTTCCTTACCGAAGGGTATAATTCGTCCTCTTAAAACTCGAGTGCACTCAATTCCTGCGCCGACAGATTATTATAGGCAACCAATCACAACGGGGCGCGATTGCGGAAGAAAATGTAACCAGAGGTAATGCGACGTTGAAATGATGGCTCGTTGAGTGTAATTTATCGCATTCATCTGCGATGAAGTGATGCACACTTTCCTACAGGCGTCACCGATTACGCTCACAAAACTATAAGGTAGTATCCATTCACTGACGAACGCAGCCGTGAGAGAGGAAAGGGCGACATTTAAGCCTCACCTTGAGGGAATGCAATGCAACTACGTATCTCTATCCCGGTCGTTATTCGTGGGAAGTATTTTGAAGAGCGCACTGCGGTGGAAACTCAGCATATAGTACGTCGAGCCGTTTACCAGCATTCGTTTTCCCAATCGGCTAGCTTGCGAAGTCACTGTGTTATTAATAACCCACGTTGATGGGTCAGTCCACGGCCGTCGTCAGTCGGGGATCGGGTTGGTGTGGTGGCCAGAGTGCTGACTAACCATCCGGACGGCCAGGGTTCAAATCCCTGCTGAGGAGGATGTTTTTCTTAGGAAATCCGATCCCTACTTGTGTTTCTTGTTCTTCTTACTTCAAGTACAGTACTCCGTCTGTCGGATGAGACGGTAATCCGTGGTCCCCTTGGCGCCTTTCGTTAAGAGCAGGCTAATGCCGTCGCCGGGTTTCTATCCACCCTTCCTATCCCCTATGGCGCAAATAACCTTAGCCGTCGGTCGCCTCCCCAAACCCACTACGCCACTCCCTACACCACTACGTGGCTAGGGTATATTGATTTTGTCACAGCAGAAATGTAACGCATTGAAGGAGGCGTGGCTGGCATGGGAAAGTATATATAGAAATGATCACCTTTACGAGTCCATCTAGCTATGTCCGTCTGTCTCTACGCACGATAACTGCCGTAAACATTGAGATTAAGAGACGAAATTTGGGTCATAAGCCTCTAGTAGTCCAATGACGGCACAGTTCTAAAATGGGTTGAATCTGACCAAAACTACGCCTTAAAAAAAACAAAATTGAAAGTGGTGTAGGGTATTTAAGCTTCGGCAAGGCCGAAGACTATTTCTTTACTAGTTGATATTGACCCAGTGCTTCTACTATTGGTCGTTGAAAGGAAAAACAGGAGTTGCGTGGAGGTCAAAAATGTGGACTCAGGCATGTATTGGGGGGTATACCTCGGCCTAAAACGCTTCCGCATGCATCTACGCGATGTTATTGTACGACTCTGCTTCAATACTTAAATTAAATCTGTTTGCGCAAGCCTTTAGAATAAGGATTACCATTCACAGTAAGTGTCGCAACTTTTCGCTTCTTGCTTTCTACATAACTATTTTGACCGCGGAAGAAACATGAATTTATCGAAAATCATGGATGAAGGACATGTTATTGATGTGCCTAACGCTAGAGCCACGCTGTATTTTTTATAATTATTAATTGCTCGAGGGAAGAAAGAATTTTTAGCCTATGAGCCGGGTAGAGTATATCTCTTATTTTATTGTTGATATCAATTCGTAATTCATATCAGCTCAGCAACTGACGAGTTTCCAAGTCAGCCACCGAGACACAAGGATACCTCATCTCTCTCTCTCTCTCCCCCTCTCGCATTCAGTTCCCCGTATTTCCCATCCCATATACTGTACCCGTTCGTTTTCCGTGCCAACAAACGACACTCTCCCCGACCCGTAACGAGAGAAAATCTTTTTGGGTGGTCCCTGTCGGTCAATCGCAGCGCCACATGGCGGGGTGATTGGCAACGGTGTTATTGTCCCGCACCGTTTATTTCCTGGGTTGGGTGAAAACATCGAGGCGGTTTGACTCTTATGCCTTGCCTACAACACAGGTGCACTTACGTAGGATTTACCTGAATCTACATCTACATACTACCCTGCATAGGTGTGTGGCAGAGGGTGTTAAG
Source organism: Ceriagrion tenellum (assembly GCA_963169105.1). Classification (NCBI taxonomy): domain Eukaryota; kingdom Metazoa; phylum Arthropoda; class Insecta; order Odonata; family Coenagrionidae; genus Ceriagrion; species Ceriagrion tenellum. Next base: position 84,033,810 of record OY720642.1, on the reverse strand, counting down.
AAACCAGCCGTGTAAAGATATAAGGTTTGGTGACATGGTGACGCGTATTATTTTGAACGAAGCATGCAGCTTATCTATTAATTTTTTATTAATGTATTCTATTGATTTTTTTGGTAAAATTTTCCGGCCAGGGTCCCTTATGCTAGCGGCGTATTTGAGATGTGGCCTAACCAGAGCGAAGTAGCATCTCTCTTTTACTTTTTCATGCGAGGACCTTACTATTATACGCTTCACAAATCCTACTTTCCTTTATGATGTGCCGAATATGTTTTGTATGAATTTTCTCCACGATCCATCTGAAGTTAAGGTTATTCCAAGATATTTAACAGTGTATGAAGATTTTATGTCTACTCCACGCACAGTGCAGATTTCGCAATAAGTGTTCTGTGGTTCATTTACTAAGATTTAACTGTAGCCTTTTCTTCTAGCACCTCGAATAAACTTAAGGAAGTCCGAACAAGATAGTTTCCTTGTCATAACATATACCATATTCAAATTATGCATTTTAATTTCACCAGCTGTGAGACACATGAATAGAATATTGCATTATTAATGGTACTATAATGTAAAGTTTTAAATGACAGAAATGGTGGGTATTTAAATGAAAACATCTAATTAAGTTTTAAAAATTGATTTATTTTTTCGCGCGGTGCGTTTGAAACTCCTTCAAAACGGAAGGTTTATTGTGGTCCCGAAGAATTTACTGGGGTGACGATATGATTAATTTTCAAATATAGTTGAGGAAACATACAAACTACACGCTGTTAGTTTTTTTTTACGACATCTAAGTGTAAGAAATTCCTCGTTTTGTAAATAATGTCTATCTGGAGTGCATAAATGTACCATTTCTCATGTAAAAGGGTTGGTATTTTTCGGCAAATATCTCCGAAAGTAATGCAGTAAGGGGTTAAATATTTGGTGTCATTGGAGGGGTGAGATATTTTTCTTTAAAATGAGACCAAATTCATTGATTTCTAGCTCTTATTCCTATCTTCAATGGTCTTTAACAGCTTCCTTCCTTCTTTTAGTCCCTCCAACACCTCCTTATTCCTAACCCTATCAGACCACATGATGTTAAGCACTTTCCTCCAAATCCACATTTCAAAACTCTCTATCCTTTTCTGTCATCGTCCACGTTTCCCCACCATACAAAAACACACTCCAAACAAAACACTTGACGATTCTCTTCTTCTGTTCCAGCTCCATTTTACTAGTTAGTATAGTCTTTTTCTTCCAAAAATCCCTTCTTAGCTATACCAATTCTTGTTCTTACCAAGTCGTAATTTTAACCGGACGTTCTGATAACGATTCGCATTCTATTTGTTTCAGTGGTCTTGCAGCACTAATGATATTACCTTAGCGAATTTTTTGCGTCGTCTTGCCGAACTTCACTGCATGCCCTTTAACTAGGTTTTTCAAGCCTATCTCTTAAGGATCTTTAGGAATCTGGCGGCGTGTTGCAAGTGAAGTCTAGTCCAGGGAGAAGAAACTAAGTTTAACCAGTAACTAGTTATCTACCTGTAGTTACGTATTTCCCTGAAGCTAGGGCGGGGAATGAGTGGGAACGGAACAGATTGCAAGTTGGAAAACTAAGTTCTTAAGACGTAGGTGTCCCGAGGATGAGTCTAGTAGACCAAGGAAGAAATACGGAAATCATAGATGGAATTGGAGTAGCTTAAGAACAGAAGTGGAATGTAGTGGAAGGAAGTCATATATTTTCAACCATGTGATGGTAGAATTAATACTTTATAATCAAAGTTAAAAACAAGGTATTTTACCGAGCATGCCTAAAATGAAGGTTCCTCCTTAATAATAAGATTTGTTGATGGGTAGAGTAGCTAGTTCTTTGGTTTGCTCCCAAATTATTTTTGATCATACTGGTGATTTTGTGAAAAATTATTTACGAATTATCGAAAATATTATGTGATTAGAGACTTCTGGTGCTACAGCGTGATTCGTGATATGCTACTCTCGCCTGCAACTCTCCGCTGATGTCGAAACCGTGCTCTTTTGACGCATGACCGATTCTTTCATTCCGCTGCTGCCCCGAGTTCGTGAACGTGAAAGAGGTGATGTTGAAAGCAATAAACGACCCAATTTTTTATCGTCTTTCAATCAAACGTTACCGCTTATTTCACTCCGCAGTCCGTGGCCATTTCTGCTCCGAGCAGCGAGGAAAAAACAGTCGAACTAGAAGTTTTTTTTTGCCCACCTTGCATTTTCGAAGTCGAACATTTTCTCACTCCATGGTACAAATATAAATTCTCCTACGAATATGTATCATAAACGCTTCAGAGGCAAACCATTTTTTTCGAGGTTTTTTTCAAAAGTGAATTCCAATTTTTAAGGATTTATTGTAAAAAGAGTCCCATTATTGTTACGTCTACATCTACGATATATCGTGTAAGCCAAGAATAGGGTGTGTGGCACGGGGTGATTCCATATCAGGCATGCAGCACTCGTCCCAGTTCAAATCAGAACCGCGCGCGTTCCTCCGAATGCCAGGCGCTGGCCAAAAGCAGTCAGGGCAACGGTACGCAGTCAGACCAGAAACCAGGAGAGTGATACGTAGAAGAACATACTACCATGCAGTACAATACTCAAGATATAACCACCGGTTAGTATTGTTAATGTGACAAAAAATAGCACTACAAGGTACTAAGACATGCAGGAGTATATCATGCCGGAGATCGCATGCGAGGTTTGTATCTAAAATTCATGTTAATATATTTAGCACAACTGAAAAAACCTATTTTGCCTAGTCAGTATCCTATAACTGATCTATCACAACTACTGCATGGGACTATAACTGCTACAACACAACTAAATGGGACTAACAAACCCTCAAAAATCAACTTGGCTGTTTTAAATTCATTCTTGTATTGATTTTGTTTTGTTTTTGATTTTTCTTTGCATGTCTTGTAATGTAACTTTGCTAACATTCTTGTTAAGGTGGCTGTTTACTTCGGGCGAAAACATTTCCGCCGATGTCACCGCGTTTTTATTTTACGACTCTGCTTTTGTAATTGAAGTTACTATGTTTGCGCAAGATACTGGAATAATGTTTGATATTTTCAATGAGTGTCGTAATTTTTCGCTAGCAGCTTTCTACATAAGCGGAAGAAAAATAGACCGCCTTGTAATCTGTCTATTATTGCCACTAACTCCAGATTCAGTATCCATTTATAAATGAGTAATGACGTGTTTCCTCGCGGGCACCAGGATGTCTTTCCAACCATGTTTGAACTAATGTCGCCGGTTAATGCATGTTTTTATACGGTCAGTTAGACAGTCACGAACCTTGTTTAATTTGCCAGACATTATTGTGCATTTTTGTAGACTGGTGTTCTGTGGGGAAACTTGTCAAATGATTTCTTGAAATCCAGAACAAATGCTTCAACATGCTTTTCGTCTAACCTGCTATTGTAATGTCACGGAGGAAGTTCTCAAGCTGGGTTCAGTAACATGATCGCGAAAGCCTTGCTGACTGCCGTGGAGGAAGTTTCCATTGTCCGGCAAGGCCTTACATTGAAGTGGCCTCGAGAAAAAATCGATCTGGACCGGGAATTGAATCACAGACCTTTTGGCTTTCCGGGTCAATGCGCTGAACACTACGCTACTCTGGCTCCTAATTCCCTTGGCAATTTCGAAGGATACGATCACTTTTCCGTTGACAACCGTTAAGATCTGTTATAAACTGAGAAGAAATTAAAATAGCTTCTGTATAATTCAGCCTTTACAGGGGAGATTTCACCATGGTAACCTATGGAGATTGTTCAGACTACCGTAGAAAAAGGTCAATTTGAGCAAGATGGCGTATTTTACCTTTTCATCAAAAGCTTTTGTAGGAGTGAAATGCCGGTCAAATTGAACAAAAAAATATATGAATCTTCCCACCCGTTTCTTAAAGATATTGACGAATTATTGTCGCAATTGACGGCAAAATACTGTAGTTGAATGCTAATGGCTTTGAGGTTGACCGTTGAGGCTGGAAAAATGTGGTCGTGGAAAGTATGGTAGGGGAAGTATGATTACATTTCGTCAGCTGAAGCAGGATTTTTCAAAATGAGTTAATAAAAATGTGTAACTTAGTATTAGTCTTTACTTATAGTGAAGTCAGAGCTACCTTAAGCAACCCTTCGCCCGTATCACTTGTGAGTTAATATTGAATGTGTAACTTAGTAGTTGTCTTGACTTACATTGTCAAGTCAGAGCTACCTTAAGCTACCCTTCGCCCGCAGTTCTTGTGAGGTTAAAAAAAATGTGTACCTAAGCTTTTTTCTTGACTCATGGAGTCAAGCCAGAGCCACCATAAGCAGCCCTTTGCATGTATAACTTGTGAGTCAATGAATAATCTATAAATACGTATTTGTCTTCACTCACATAGTGAATCCAGAGCCACGTTAAGCTGCCTTTCGCCTGTATATCTTGTGAGTTTATCAGAAAAATATAAATTAGTATCTGTTTTTACTTACATTGTCAAGCCAGAGCGACCTAAAGCAGCCCTTTGCCCGGATTATTGTGAAGTCATAAAAAAATGTGTATCTTAGCTTTTTTCTTGATTCACATAGTGAAGACAGAGCCACCTTAAGCAACCCTTTGCCCGTATTACTTGTGAGATAATAAGTGATATGTAACTTAGTGTTTGTCTTGACTAACATAGTCAAGTCAGAGCTACCTTAAGCAGCCCATCACCCGTATATCTTGTGAGCTAATAAAAAATATGGAACTTGTAATTTGCCTTGACTAGCATAATCTAGCCTGAGCCATCTTAAGCAACCCTTCGCTCGTATCACCGTATTTTACGGACTATAAGACGCTCTTTTTTCTTCAAAAAATTGCCTCCAAAATTCAGGTGCGTCTTACACCCCCCGAAATTATTATAAAAATGTCCGGTGTTTGATTTAAAATTCCCGCCAGTCTTAAAAATGGCCATATATTCGATGCCGCGGGAAACCTATCTCTATCTGGCAACATTGGATTCAACTGGTACCTGCAGTGCACCGATGCGACGAACATGAGTTGCGGGTATTCACTAGCTTGCTAACACTGCTAGCTAGTCCAAGCGCAGCTAGTATAATAATAAAAAAGGTAAATGGATGTTTTTTTAATTGCTTACAAATTAAGGTGCGTGTCATAGTCCGTAGCGTCTTATAGTCCGTAAAATACGGTACTTTTGAGTTAAAAAGGAATTTAACTTTGTATTTGTTTTGACTTACACAGTCAAGTCAGAGCCACCTTAACCTAATACTTGAAATAAGGTCGTTCGAATTAAACTATGTATATAGAACACCCCTCCGGAAGCAAGGAGGCAAAGGGCAGCCTACATGATGAGCGTTGAAACCTAAATACAGTTGAAGCCGCCGCCTCGAGGGTTTGAATTGAATGTCGAGTGGGTGTCGGGGGTGGAGATATGAAGGTGGCGGCAAATGGGGAGAATTCTTCCGGACTCCCGGAGTTTTCCCTTTGTTTCCTTCAACCATCTCCCCCTCGAGGCTCTTAGTTTTCGCCTACACCAACAGAGGGGGTGAGTGAGAGAGGAGGAGGCCTCTTAAACGCCACGTCCGTCTTGTTTGCCTTCCTCGCTCGCGATGGCGGCCCTGGCCCCTTGAACAATTCTCGCCCCAAGTGCCCTCGGGGAAACGTCCGAAATAGCCCCTGCTGGTCTTGTTTAATTTGCTCCCTTCTCTAGCTGTACGTGCGTGAGGCGACGCACGGGCCATCTTGACGCGACGGCTGGGAGAAATATAATGTCGAAGCTACGCCTGCTTCAGAACGGAGCAAAGAGAAAGGAGAAATAGCGTGTTTTCATCCTGAAGGTGACGTCGATCGCGCGGCGAGCAATTAATATTCAGGTGGTTTTGAGCGCCGATCGTGAGTATTTGAGTGCTTACTTTTACCAGCTTTTCAGTCAGGCCGAAAGTATTCTTGGACCACAATTTACATTAGTAAGGTACAGACACCCATTCATGTTGTATGTAACAAAATGCGAAAATTTGTTTTTTTTCAGACAATTGTGTGAAATTCGCAGTGGAAATATCATTCGCCTGGACTGGGAATCGAACCCATATCCATCGATTCCGCTCCGAGTGTTCTAACCTGGGTAGCTTAATTGGTGGCGTAGGGAGGGCTTGGTACTTTACCAAGGATTACAAGGAAGGATTGCAAGAAGCACGGTGATTGTTAATTCCAATATTGAGGGGAGTACTTCAGGGTAGCTTAATTGGCCCTGTGAATTTCACACAATTGTGTGAGCAATAGCGGGTGACTCCGTTCAAGATACTGCGCGACTAGTTCCGTAGTTATTTGAAAAAAATGTATTTTTTTGGAATCTTGTCTTTATCAAAGCAAAGTTATGACTTGGGTATATGGCGCGGAATCCGAAAATAAAGCGGAAAATGTACTTGGAGACTTTTTTACCCAGCAAGTCACCTTAATACAGTGAAAACACTCTTAACGACCACTCCTATCAGCCAACCACCATTTGTCAGCGGAACTGTCGGTGGTCGTTTAATTCAGGTGCACAACAAATCAATAATTATCGAAGTTTCCCAGAAGCTACTAAATTATAAGGAAATAAACGCTACCTGTACAGTTTTTAATAAAACGGTAGCTTCAAAAGTTTTTCCCATATTTTTCAAATCAAGCCCCCTTTCATTTGCCGAATATTCCTAGAAACTGACCCCCTGTCGAACAACCACCCCTCTTGAAGACCATTTTTCAGCGGAACCGTCGGTGGTCGCTAAATAACAGGTCTCACTGTATTTAATTTGTTATCTGTGGAAGCCAACAAAAAAATCACTTCTTTTTAAATACACTGTCATCCCTACAGTTTCAAGCTACACTTCGCGGAAGTTCTAGGGAAGGTTTTTCATCATGTTTTGGTAAGAATGGAGGACAATGGAAAGAAACTAGCATCCTTTACCCAATTGAGGGGAAAAAATAATTGTAGTGTACATAATTATAATATTATTAGAATTATTTCATTGTTACTTTTGTAACATTCCCCTCAGAGTCCTCGGCAAGCATCGGGTGGATCGTGCGTACGGAGTAGACGGAGGGACCCAAGTTATACGGCCTTCTGCATGCGAGCTACAATTAACTCCGCCTGTGCCGCGCAGGACGGAATGAACTTGATGTTCTCCAGCAGCAAGCCCTTAACTCCATTCATGGGTGAATATGCTATAACAATAATATTATAGTATTATATTATTGTAATTATCATTACATTACTTCAGTAAAGTTCCTCTCCGAGTCCTCGGCAAGCATCGGGTTTCATTGCCGTCATAATGACCGAGAACTCGAGAGGGGTGGGGCAGTTATCGCAGCCACGTCCGACGCCCATCGGATGTGTGGCTACGCTGTCGTTGGGTTCTGCGTACGGAGTAGACGGAGGGACCCAAGTATAACGGCCTTCCGCATGTGAGCTGCTAGTGACTCCGCCTGTGCCACGCAGGACGGAACGCACTTTATATTCTCCGGCAGCGAGCCTTTAACTCCTCCCAACATACCTATGATGAGGACGACCAGTTTAACAGAGTGTCCTGGGTACATTCGCCGAAGCTCAAAAAGCAGGTCTTGATATTTCGCCTCTTTCTCCGCCTCCTTTGCATCCATGTTCGTTTCAGCCGAGGCCGAAAACTCTGTCACGAACATGGAGCGTAAAAGGTGGTGGAGAAGAACGATATAAGACTTGGTCACCTCCAACTGCCTGGTGGTGGAAAAGGAGTAATTCCACCAGATGATGCATTTATCGTTCTCCACGACGAACTCAATATCTCCAGGGGCATAGGGCAACTCAGGGGTATCGTCGATGCCAAAATATTGTCGTAGATGAAAACATAACACCCGCAGGGCCGCATTGTGTCTAGCAAAATACGCTGACTTGGCGTAATAACTACAGCTGGAGAGAAGGTGACTCAGAGTCTCTGGCTGGGCTCGGCACGCCCGGCATCTCCCTGCACGCCCTCGGCACGCCCTGCAGTATATTATATTATTTTTGTTATTTTTCTGCGGAACTGTCGGTGGTCGCTGAGGACAGGTTTCAGTGTATAACCATAATCAAAGCATAAAACGTATAATTTCGCATCTGTATGAAATCTGTTCGTATGTAATCGAATCACTTCAAAATATATCCCAAGAGCCATAAAGATACGCGTTAAAATGGTATTCAATTGCCAGGAAGCCTAATCGGTAGAGTTCAATTTACTTCACTTTAATCCTTTCATGTTACAAATAAACGCTCGTAAAGAAATGTCCAACAAATCTAAACATAAACAAAAATCGCTCCGACAACCCTAACTAGAATCCTTTTCAAATATCTTTGCGACTGAGAGGCAGACCTAAGTTTTCTGGGGGTGAGGGAAGGAAGCACGTTATTTCGTGAAAACCAACCAGAATGCAGCAGGGGGAGCCTAATCTCTCGGAAATTCAGTCGCTCTCAAACATCCGTCGTGTACACTTCGCGTTTCAGTTAATTGTGTTGCCAAACCTCCATTGCATTCGTGCGTTTGTTGTGCTGTGGTGATCTTCCTGAGCGAACACATGGCAACGTCCACCTCCTGCTACGACGCCGCTCGAACCGTTCCGAGCACGCACGAAGGCCCAGTCGCAAATATATTCGATAACGATAATAGTGGGAGTGAATATGCTGGTCGGACGACAGTACCTCCGGTCGGGTGGGATCGCCATTAAGGTTTTGAGACAAAGATGAGAAACAATCTAAGAGACTGGCATTCCAAGTAAAAATCGAAATTATGTTCTGCTCGTCACCTCAAGGTAGTGTGACAGGGGACGAGTTATCACCAAAGAGCAAAAAATATACCCCGGAAAGCTTGCGTGACTACAACTTTAAATCCATTAGTACAAGATTGCTAATACTATTGAGGTATGTATAGAAGGAAACTTGCTATGCTGGCCAATGCTAAAAGTTGTAGCCAGTCCACCGTCATCGTTGACCCTCATTTTCCTAAAGCGCTTGCGGGATAACGCACTAATGTTGCAATTTTACAATGTTTTACATCGATGACTTACTATAAATCAGCATGCACTTACTTCTTTCACGTGGATTCTCTTTCGTATTTTTAACCTATATATACATACACAACAATCACGCCGTTCCCTTCCGGGGTAGGCACAGTCAAAATGTTTCACTCATAAATACATATTTGTACACCTAACTCTGCTTCAATAATTTCCTCCATACTGACCTATCCTTGCAAACCTCTTTTCCTTCATTTTCCTCCAAACACTGGTTCATACGCGCCCTCCTGTTTTCAAGACTCCTAATATTCCTCCTCCTCAGAATTTCCTCAACCACATTCAACCACAACTTTCTCGTTCTACCTCTCGTACCGTTCATTTCACTCTTATACATCTGTTTTGTTATTCTACTCTCATCCATTCTCTCAACATGGCCAAACCAACGGAGCCTTTCTCATTCGTCCACTCTTTTCACTTACTCCTTTCTTATACGTCCATTACTGGAGCATCTAACCCACATTCATTTATTACCCTCTCATTCCTGACCCTATCCATCCTACTTTTGTCTCAAACACTCCTCAGATAACTCGTACCCAGGGCGTTTAGTCTACTCTTATGTCTATCCTGACTTTCCCATGTTTCACTACCATACAACAAAGTGGGGAGAAGTACATTTTTTTACGCGGCGATTTTCGCTTAAATTTACTTATATTGAAAATGATCCGCATTCCCGCTGAAAACTTGGGTAAAAGTTGAGTGGAATGCATAGCACTAAGTAATCAATGTTTACTTCACTTGCCTTAAAAATTAAACAGATGGTTGATATTCTATTCTGTGGCAATAGTGTCCACAATACCTTAGAAATGCAAGGCAAGTTACTCTAAAAACATACATCGGCTATTTGTTGCAATAGATTCTACTCGATTTTACCCAAGTTTTCGGCGGGAATGCGGATTATTATAAGTTAAAAAGATTAAAAAGAACATGTAACGAACATGAATACTAAATGAGAACATGCATAGTGATTTATAGTAAGTTATCGATGAAAGAAATCATAAAATTCCAAACATACTGAACCAAGATCCCTTCGCCTATCTCGGAAGTACCATCGCGTAGGGCGGAAGAAGTACATCGGATATCAAACGAGGAATAGCCCAAGCTAAGAAAGCATTCATGGTTGAAAGACAAGTGGTGAGTTCAAAGAAGATAAGACTACAAATCGGGAAACAGTATGTGCTTACATCCATCTGGAGAGTGGCACTCAATGGATCGGAAGCATGGACGATTGGAACAGTAGGTTAGAACCGACTTCGAAACCTGGTGCTGTAAGGGGATGCCGAAGTTAAAATGGACGGATAAAATAAGAAATGATGAAATGTACAGAAGAGTAGAATAGGAAATAACCGTAGAGAATACCATACAGAAAAGAAGAACAAGATGAATTGGACATACCTTGAGACACAATGGGTTTGTGAAGAACACAATTGAAGGCAAAATAGAGAGGAAAGCCCCAGAGCGAGAGCAAGGGATAATTTCATGGACCAAATAAAGAGAAAAGTACATAGGAAGAGATACCAGGAGGTAAAGGAACTACCATTTGATAGGGAAGGGTGGAGGGCTGCAGTCAACCAATCGTAGGACCGAACGACCTAGGAAGTGAGCCAGCCCGTGAGCTCTGGGGATCGGTGTGGTGGATAGAGTACTCACCTACCACACGGGCGTCCAGGGTTTGAATCCCTGCGGGGGCAGATGTATTTCAGAGGGAACCCGATCCCTACTTGAGTGTCTTGTAGAGGGCACTTCGAGTACAGTACTCCGTCTGTCGGATGAGACGTTAAACCGTGGTCACCTTGGCACCTTTCGTTAAGAGCAGGCTAATGCCGACGCCGGGTTTCTATCCACCCTTCCTCCCTTTTCAATCCCCTATGGTGCAAATGACCTTAGCCGTCGGTCGCCTCCCCAAATGTCCAATCGAATCCGATCCCGTGAACGCCAAAGGAAAAGCAGGGTTGACAAATATGGCGGACAGGCCGCGCCCACCGTTTTGCTTCTGTCATTGGTCACGAAAGAAAGCGCCCTCTCCATATGCCTCAATGTTAAAAACCAATTATTTTGAGTGGTGCTGTTTGGACCCCTTGGACCTTTCCCCTAACTTCGTCACCGCCTGAATAAATATGTGCGTCTCTCGGCCTGGGTTGAACACACTCTTACGGTTAAGATTTGTAATATCTACCGCACTATCTCCTACCGAGGACGTCGACTTCGGGCTGGTTTGCATATTTGCACTCTTCATATCAGTTAGACGTTTCTTTTTATCTGACCCACTTCACTCGGAGACTTGACGTCAGTTTATTTTAAAATGAGAGAATTGCGAGCTTTCTCAGGAGAAGTCGCGGAGATAATAACGTTATCCACGCCTCGGGGAAGTCGAACTCCAATTAAAACTCCGTGGAAATTTCATCGGCATCTACGAAATGCCCTGCAGGCCACCAATATGGGGTGTCGCATGGGGTGAATCCACACCAGGCAAGCAGCACTCATCCCTACTGAAGTCAGAACCTCGTCCGGGTACCAGGCACAAGCCAAAAGCAGTTAGGATAACAATGCGCGGTCTGACCAGATACATGGCAAGTTCTATGTAGACGAACGTGCTACCATGCAGTACACTATTTAAGGTAGAACTAATAGTTTGTATTTCTAATCAAGTTGATGAAACGTCCCACAAGTTACTAAACCATGCAGAGAGCTATATTATGCCTGAAATTCCATGCTAGAGTTAATTGTTAGTAATGATGATGAAATAATGACCACAAGTACAAGATCTGCTCTTCTTAGTGAGGGTCAAAAATTTAAAGAAATGATCTATCGCAACTATAACGTTCTCTTTTTGTGCGTAGAAACGATAACATTCTACATCTATTGGTTCTTCACTCTATTTCCCTGTGATCGGTTCCGCCATAATAGTCCGGTGTCACGAGAGAAAAATATCATCGCTCCTTTACTTTCTCGTCACATTTTCGTAATGTTGTATAAATAAATCATAATTAACGATTTTCCTGTCCACAAATTTCCCGTGTGTGCTTCCCCAAGGACCACTCCTGAGTCAGGGTCATACCTAAGTACTTGAATAGTGAAATTCTATTTCGAAAGATTCCATAATTTGATGGGGACACGATCGATCGGTTTATCAGAAATTAGGGTAACATTCCATCATCAATCACTTCATCCACCGTGTCGAGCCATAGTTTCGTCCGCTAGGCTATATTAATTTTTTATGCATTACACAATTGCAATATGTGTGCAATTTCTTATTGACCGCGTATAAAATTCCGATCTCAAGAACTACATCTCAATTAATTGAGAACGGATTGATCAACATATCGACATATGTTCTTTTTTTCATGTCGTCGTTAATTGAAGTCGTTCGACTGATTTGAAAAAAATGACATTTTTTTGAATGCGCGATTGAGAAATAATAGGTGCGAGCACAATGCTACCAAAGTGTCTTCTGTGATGAAACGGCATCAATGCTTTCAAGTCGAGACTCGCGCTTTATTTCCTGATCCCGCATCGCTCACACAGTTAACTGTGTGACGGGGACGTAACATGAAAACCGGTCGGTTGGTTGACGGTCGAATGATATTTTTCCGTTAAATTTATAAACTGGAAACTCCGCTATTCTCATCATCTCATGACACTCATTTGATTTCATTCAACCCTAGTTACCCTAACCTTGCTTTTCGTTGGGTAATTCCCTGTTGAAATTGATGAATCAACTCACGGCCTGAGCTTACGTGAACAAGTTTTGCTCCTCCTTTCTCCCATATCAGAGTTTTAGATGAGAATAATCGGGTAAATACTATAACATACTATTATTAACTTGCCTCATTAAGGTAGTCCGACCGAGATAGTTCCCTAGTCATAATAGAGACCATATTCGAATTATACGTTTTAATTTCACCAGCTGTAGGACACATGGATTAAATATTGCATTATTAACGGTGCAGTAAAATAGTTTAATTTGACAGAAATGTTGCAATTGCAAGACAACTTTACTTTGACAGAAATGAGTATTTAAATGAAAATATCTAAATAAGTCTTCAACTTGATTCATTTTTTTTCGCGCGGTGCGTTTGAAACTCCTTCAAAATGGAAGGTTTTTCGATATCCCGAATAAATTACTGCGGTGACAATATCATTCATGTTTGAAAATAGTTAAGAAAACATACACACTACATGCTGTTAGTTTTTTTCACGACATCTAAGTGTTATAAATACCTCATTTTGTAAATAATGTCTCTCTGGAGTGCATAAATGTACCATTTCCCATGTAAAAGGGCTGGTATTTTTTTTGCAAATATCTCCGAAAGTAATGTAGTAATGGGTTAAATTTTTTGCGTCATTGGAAGGGTGACATATTTTTCTTTAAAACGAGACCAAATTCATTGATTTCTTGGTAAAATGATATTTCGCTCGCACTACCTTAAATGCCTTGGACGGACAAAATAAGGAATGGTAAAGGTTACAGAGGAGAAGACGAGAAAATTAACATATGCTTTCCGGTTCCTATCGGTTTTCCACACTTTCAGGATCCTGTCTACTTCTAGTATTTCCTTATTCGCCTCAGAGTACGATCTACCCTTCTTGATCTCGTCCATGAAACCTATTCTTTTTCTTCCCCTTCCCCGCTTGCCCAACATCCTTCCCTCTATCACAGTCTTGAGCAACACATCACCCCTTATTACTTCCTCCAGCCACCAACCCTGCCTATCCCGGATTTCATTCATCCCGGATTCGATTCCTTTCCTCGCCCACTGTGCTGAGCACTTCCTCGCTTTTCCTACTTTCCGCCCACCGCACCTTCTCCATTCCTCTCCACACCCGCATCTCGGAGCCGTGTAATTCCAGGCAAGAGTGGAGATGAATATGTTCGGTGTTCTTGCTAAGACTTTTATATTTTCTTTTCAGAGATGCACAAGGACCTTTCAGAAGAAAAGTACCTTAGTCTACTACTTGTACTACATCCATCTACTTATTGATATTTCCATCGTCCGATCTCTCAGTGAGATCATCTTTGAACGTGAGTACTTCATGGCACACATTTTGGCACATTTCTATGGGAGAGGCCATGAATATACATTATGGATTGGGATCTCGTTGCCAAAAACTGTTGTCTAGAATTCCGTAAACAAATAACTTTTTGGAAAGTGTTGCCGCCTGGTGATGAAAGACGGAAGTTCATATGTAAATACAGTCGATTGTAAATAAACACGTCTTACCGGTTTTGCCATGAATATACGGTTGTTACTTTCAAGTAATCATAATGTAGTGAATAAAAAATGTAGTAGTACACGCGGGACGTAATTGTACACTTTTTTAAATATCGTCCGTTGTACAGATATATTTAATTCCTCTGAAAAATTTAATAAAACAAATGCACTGTTAACTTCTTAGTTCTTCGTGAATATCGCTATACGGAAATTTAATACCAATGCGAAGTGACTTCTTGAGTATTCCCAATGGTCATTATCGCAGTGTAGGTAAAAAGGAATGCACTTACCACCGCCTTGAACAGATTCGCATTTTTCAATCCACGTCTCCTATTTTGGGTCCTCGTAGACGCATACCCTGTTTTGCAGCCTGGTGCGAAGCTAGTTCGGTTCAAGCAAGGCATTCTGAATTCTTTATTTATGCAAAACAGGCTTAATGCATTCCAATTATAATAGGATTCTGGCAAACAACGTAGTCGGCACCCGATGAACGTTTCATTAACCTCTGATACTGATTTCCTGTAATAGATATTTCCTCTCTAGCATTTAAAAACTAAATTTTATATCACAAAAATAGCAAGATATTATTCAAAGCATAAAGTAATTCATATCTCCTCGATCGTTATTGAATATTCACCACAGTCTCACGTTAGCAACAATTAACTACGTGTATTTACAATAACAACAGAAAAGACTCTAATCGAAGTGGCGCCGAAGACTGGGTGAACTAAAAGTGGAAATTTAGGCAACACGTAGCCTAGGCAACAATGCCAAACATCCGAATCCATAATATATATTCATGGGAGAGGCATTCTGGTGATTTCATTTGTTATTTAAACTTTTCTACGTCTCTTTGTCTTGTTCTGGTGCAAAAATTTTTTTAATGTGTTATTTTTTATAAAACGTTGTCATTCTTCCTAACATATGCTTTCGAGCGAATATTTTGTACGTAAGTTACTCAAATACCAATAAAATTGCGGGTGCGTGCTTCTTTCTCTCGAGGATATTTATCGACATTAAAATCTCGTAAATCCTTGTGTGGATGAATGGCGGGAGTTTAAGGCCATTTTGCATAGGCTCGTAAGTTGTGGCATTGGTATTGGAAGAGCATTTTAATTCAACAAAGATTCTTTAATATTTATTTTCTTGGGAATTGCATATTAGTGGAACCTGTAGTTGGTTAGGCTGTGACTATAAAATGGAACGAGTTCAGTCCATTGAGGTGTATGGATACGTCATCAAACTGAAGCCTGGCAACCGAAATAACAAGCATTTTGTTTGACCTTGCTCGCTCCATACTTTCCTTTTTGATGGCTTGACGAAATGGAAGAATTTACGGATGTAAAGCAAGAATATCAACCATCTGTTTGAAATTTAAGGCAAGTGACTTATGAGACATATATTGGTAACTTAGTGCTATGGATTCAACCCAATTTTACAAAAGTTTTCAACGGGAATACGGATGATTATTAATTAAAATGACTAAACAAAATACTTCAGGAGAATGCGCATTGAAGAAGTAAGGGCAAGCTGATTTCTAGTAATTTTTCTTTTGTTTTTTTTAGTACCATAAATAGCCCCTAAGGAATAACCTGTGTTGGGGCTACTGACAAATAAATAAACCATGCAAAAAACGATAGCAAAAAACAAAATGGTTTACAATTTTCGATAAAACGTTTACAATACAGTGAAGAAACTAATTCAAAATAGAAAAGACTCAGAGATATACATAATTAAATAGTGGTTACAAAAATGAGACACATAAATACAAGATCGATGGAAATGGAATGGAATTTATCGATGGAAAACATGGTAAAATTACAAAATTTGTGCGTTATCTCGCAAGTACTAAAGGAAAATGAGGGTCAACAAAGATGGTGGAATGGCTTCAGCTTCTAGCCTTGGCCAGCATAGCAAGTGCCCTCTCCGTACACCTCAATGGTGCAGTCTAGGGTAGAAAATCTGGGTGCGGTTAATAAGCTAGTATATTAATCCTTAGAGTGCCGGGGAGCGCTGTCGCGCTCCTCCTGCAATGTCACTCTTAGATGTTGGTATTTCACCGATTGTTCACAGATGGCACCTAAATGCAGATTACAGATGCAGATGCCGATTTTGGAAAAAAAATCGTCTAATAATATATTCAAAAGGTGAAACCACATGTAATAAAGTTTTCCTTGAGTTTTTTAATATTTACCTTCACTTGTATTTGAGACATAATTTCTTTCCTAAACTACTGCAAAATCAGCAAAAATGCCTCGGCAATTTTAGCATAGTACCTAGAAAATCGGTTGGCACTGTATGGGGTAAATAATCTACGGGCATAGCGCTTGAATATTTTGCCGAAAAAACTTGTGAGGCACTGAAATACAACGCTGGTTTCTGTTCTGATTATTCGTTTAATGTATCGAGTTTCTCGAGTGGGAATGTAATGGCTATTTTTGCGAGTGTGATTCCTATCTAATTGTTTTTTTAAATATTTGTCGTTTCGTTTGACAAATTTCATCATTAATCTATTTATTGATTATTGTTTTTTAATAGGTTATAGTAAAAATATGATGCCTGTCGTAATACGATATAAGTTATACTCTATAACCAAGTAATGTGATGGTACTAAATTATTTTTTTCTGGAGCTGATCCATCAGCATAGAGATCTTGGACGGTGTGAAGGGAGTAAATAAGATAGGGGGAATTCAAGGTGGATTTCATTTTGTAAAATGGGAAGCCCACACGGCATAGAGTGTCGTGCGGAAAGTTCCGCGCGACACTCGATCCAGTAGAAGTAAGAGGATGTTTTAGAAGTGCAACATCTCTCCAGTGTCGTGTGACTGGACCAGCATGCTAGCTGACAAGTGCAATTGCTAACATACTGGCTAAACTACTTGTTTACATAACGCATATTGTGCTTCTGTTGTATTTTGTTTTTTCGTCTCCGAGTGGGAACTAAAATCCTCAAACCAATCCTCGCGTTAGATTTTGCAGACGCTGTGCGATCTTCACTTTTTTATCATTTCTTCCTATACCTCTTTGCGGCTCTTATCAATTTTCGGGCCGTGAAATCAGTAATGGCCGATGATTCCCCGACAGTTGCGTCCGCCTCTGTCTTACACAGTTTTTTTTTAAGCATTAGGTTATATGCTCAACAATATGATTGAAAATACCATTTCCTCTTTTTTACATAAAATACTATTAAAAGACGTTTAGCAGCCATGCTTTTTCATGCTCTGAGGAGGGTAACTGTTTATTTACTGTTTTAATGTTATCGATTAAAGCCGATCTTATATTTTTCTGACCTGTTTGACTTTCCACGAAAGTTGCTATTAGTTCTGTCAAGATTATACTTTTCTTGGCAGGAAATAATTTAAAATTTAGTGTTAACAGATTCTTTTCTCCTATATCTCCATCTCCGAATGTGTCGAAGTCTCTAAAAAGGTTCTTTTATTATTTCCCATTCCCTGTTTGGTCCTTTACAACCTAGTATTTTGTGAACTACACTGTCTATCCTTCTGCATTTAGGACACACTGGGCTATCGCAAAGTCCAAGTCTGTAGTTTTCCTCGACAGTGCAAGATAATGGTCGTGTGAAACACCAGAGGACGGCCAAATCGTAACGGTTTCCGTCGTCAGTATCAAGTAGCGGCCGCTATACTACCTAGCTCCTGTGCTGCATCAATTATCTTGTGAAATTGGGTTTAATGTAGGGAACGTATGAAGGAATTCCACACTCCGAAGCGACCAGAGGAATTGTTCAATTTCCATCCAGAATTGTCCATGTAAAATGTTGAATCCTGAGCTAAAAGTTATTTATTTTTTATTTTTTTATTATTATTATTTTTAATTATTAAAGTGTTTATTAAAGTGGGTCAATTCTACATAAAATTTGTTTTAAAATACAAAATACAAGTCCATAGTTCCCTTTGGATGGGCTACAAGGCATTTGTTATATCTTGGGTATGGTCCTGCTAAGCATTATGCTTATCAGCAGGTTCCAGGATTATCGTATCCAGTAGCATCAATTTACATCTTTACATATATACATTTAAACATAAATAAAATATAACCATCCTTATTTTCATACATTCATATAAGTATTATCCACAATAAAATCACTAAAACATAAAAATATTACATTTAAAACTTTTTGGGGGAAAACTTACGTTAAAAACGTTACGAAAAAGTTACTACATTTAAATCTTAAATCTCTTTAAATTTTTTAAATTATTATACTTCGTCTACCTAATTTCACATTAAAGCAGCCATCTCGCTTATGTATTGGCTAATAACCATGTTATTTTGCGCAAAATATTACTTAAAAATTAATATTGATTTTATTAGAGTTATTTTTAAAGTATAGATTGCTTTTCGCTGTAAGCTTATGGTATCGTGTTGGCGTTAAGTAATACGTGAAAACGTTGACTCGAAATACATTTTTGGACGATGAAATTTCTTTTTAATTGGGCATGATTTTTCCGTGTGTGAAAAAATCAAACGCCGAGGTAGTTAAGGTGGATGAGGTTACTTAAGATTCGTGACATAAGCCACGGAATTCATGACAAAAAATTAGGTGTCCCACGTGTTAAGAGGAAGTGGTTCTTTGCAGTAGAGTTCGGGCCATTTCATGAGGACCATGGTAATCTGTAAGAACGACTTTTTCATTTGGTATTTGGATCGATTTCCTTGGCCGAATATAGTAACAGAATTTTTTTTTCACGCTGATGTTTCATAATTCCGCCCATAGAGGGTTAATTTAATGTGCACCTACCGTGAAACCTGAATTATGCGACCGCCGACGGTTCCGCTGAAAAAATGTCCGTTGGGAGGGGTGGTCGCTTGATAGGAGTGGTCGTTAAGATGGGTTTCACTGTATGTACCAAAATATATTTTTAAGTACCAAAATACATTTCGGCTGCGGACCATCTTGCTTCGCGTCATTTCACCTGGAAGAGTTGGCGTCGGCGAGAGTGAAAGTTTCCATTGAATAACAGTTGAGGGTGAAAGGGTTAGGTGTTTGTCGGTTTCTCCAGTTCGATGGAAAAGAAATCGAAGGTTCCGCCGACACGTGATGGCTGACAGGTGGAAGGCGCGGAAGTGAGGAGGGAAATGGATTTCGCGGTTCGGACGAGAAAACTCATCGATGGGCGATGGGGGGAAAGAATGCCGGCGAAACAGAGATGTCATTTGTTCACAGAAATAGGCGCGAGTTGTCCTGTGTGCAGGCTGCACACCTAATCCCAAATAATTGGGCAACGGGCTCTCTCGGTCCACAAAGAGGTGCGGTAGGTCTTTCGCGAAGGCGAGACCGACGGTCACTCGTCTCAGTTGTTTGGGGTAACCAAACTAATACGAGCACTTCGGGGAGGCGGAGGCCCAATTGAGGTCCTTTTGACCTCAATCCGCCTCATTGGTGTCGGCCTCGAAGGGACTGTGGTTTAGCTAACCTTCCCTTCCCATCCTTTCCTCCCACCTCTTCCTTGCCCCGGGTATAAAGCGAGAGCTTGAAAACCAGGGCGGAAGTTGTAATCCTGCGGCGAGAGCCGAAACACCTGTCACTGTATTCTATACTCTAGTACGACCAATAATTGTTTGCATTTGTGTAAAATGTACGTTGAAAACGGGTTAAGAGGGGTGAAAATCGGATTATTGAGAGGCAGACAGTCGGCCTGTCAGGCAAAAACTTGTGCTCCTCTTGAATTGGATGAATTGGATTTTTGGGGAGGCGACCGGCAACTAAGGTTATTGGTGCTATAGGAGACGGGTAAGGGAGGAGACAGGGGGGTAGAGACAGGTAAGAGTTGAGAGAAACCCGGCGTCGGCATTAGCCTCCTCTTAACGAAAGGCAACAAGGGGACTAACGTCTAATCCGACTGACGGAGTACCGCACTTAAAGTACCCCCCACAAGACACCCAAGTCTCCTCAAGGCACCTCTGAAAAATATCGTCCTCTGTAGGGATGTGAACCCTGGCGGTCCGTATGGTATGCCAGTACTCTAGCCAACACAACTATCCGATCCCCTGTGCTTAACGTACTGTCTAGCAGGCAGCCTACTGCTGATTATTGGAGTACATATTTTTTTTATATTCAGGCGATAGCACGAAAGGAAATGACTGGCAATCAAGGTAAAGGTCGAATTGACTTTCTCCAAAACTGGAGATTCCATTAAAAAATGCTCGTCTTCATTGGCTGGTAAAAGTGGTCGATATCATTAAAATCGAACAAAGGTGTGCGTAGAATGCTTCAGGTCAAGTCACGTTGCTTTTTCAATAGAAGCAAAACTGTCTTTCAGGTGGAGTCGAAATTTCTCTCCTCGGGCGTTCTATTATTAATGTAATTTGCTGCTACAAAAATAGACAGAAATACACGAGTTACACCGGAAATATGAACGGAATCCTGTTTTTACTAGTTTTTAGATGGAGATAGAGGTAATAGGGAGTGAATTAACTAATTAGCTACGCTATCTATCGACAAGATTTGTTAACAGTCTAGTAGGCAGCTCTCATGGTCCATCCATTCGCAGGAAAAATTAATGTATAAACTTGTCCGTTCTGCAGTCTAGCTTTTATTCTCATGATCTAACCTGCTTTAAATTCGATGTCGGGTTTTCATGTTCTATCGGGGATGACTGCCCTTGGATTCAAGTTTAGTTTTAGATGATCTCTGCTGCTGCCGAGGTTTGAACCCAAACCATCTGGATAGGAAGCCTGGATAGTTGCCAACAACACCTTGTGTAATTTTAACGCACTGTAGCTTTCTGTGCGATGTTAAGCCCAACCTTAAGGCGACGCATCACACCCGCTCGACAGGTCGGATTTGTGATGATTTCCGACCCCAGATTTTTTGTAAAAGTCTTAAGCCATCAACTTGAAATTTTTATAGTATAAATAATAGACCTTTGCCAAGGGAGGCTCGTATCTGAAACATGAAAATTTTATCCCGGAGCATAATTAAACCATCGGGAAAACGGCAAGATGTAGGGTATATTTTTATAAAAACTATTATTATTATTGACATATCTAAAACTAATGGAGATGCAGCAATCCCTCCTATATCGGAATGCTAAGTAACAGCCGTCACGGTTGTAAGATGTAATCTGTGATTGGTATATTTCGACAAGCTACCTGAATGGTTTTCTGCTATGATGTGCTCGGACGGTGATGCAATTAGTTCAGTCTTCTTTCACAGATCTTATGTAAGCGCTGCCTGTAATTACGCGCGGGAGACTTGGCTGCAACTTACCGACGACTGTTTCCTTGTGCGAGAGTTCTCCTGGAGTAAGATACTCCTGACCCAAAAACGCCTCGATCGGGTGCGAGTGACGCCATCTTGTGGGTTTTCGACTGATCTTTTCTTACCAAAGGGTATGATGCGTCCTCTTAAGTAAGGAATAATACGCTACCAGTGCAAACCTTTTTGCCAAACATTAATTTAATAAAATAAGTATTGGGTATCGAACTCCATTATTCTCAACTTTCCGGTTACTCGCAACATTGTCTGCTTTTCATATGACTCTTTTTATTTCCGAATCTGTGACTTTATGATTGTTTGTTTATGAAAATAACAAGAAATTCTGTAACCTGTACTCTTCTCTTCAAAAAGTTTCGATAAAATGACAAAACGACTGAACTGGCCGTGTCATCTGGATTTGAACTCCGGAATGTCATTCTCTTTTGAATCATACTCGGAGATATTAATCGGAACATTGGTTTCCTCCAGGTGCCTGCTGCATTCTCTAATCGGCTTGCGTGGTAACTTATCCGTTACTCATCATTTTCACGTCTCTCATTATCTGTTGCTTATGTTCCATTGTTGGCATCCGCGGCTGACTCTTATCATTTATGCTTCTAATGGCCAGTTGCAGGAACGACACATGTGTATTGCATAGAGTTATGGAACCCATAAGCCATAGCAACCAATAATGGCCGGTCGCAAGAAAATTTAGTTATGGAATCAATAGTTATATGATCCATAAAGTTATAGAACTCATAAATATATTCGGGTTGCATGAACACATCTATTAGTTACTTAATTTATTTACCAATAGTTACTAGCCTCGAATATTTGATCTAATCTTCCACCGCCCGATAAAAGTTATGAAAGTTTAGCCTATGAATAATTGATAATGCACATTATAATTAGTCAGTAAGAGTAAACAAACTGGTCACTTGTCTCAAAACAACTCTTTAATCAAGTTATGAAGACTCCAAGCGGTTCATTGCGCATCCGCCATCTTGGCTACTTATGGAACTCATAACTCCATGCCATAACTTATGAGACCAATGAATTTATTGAATGTTTGTGCAACACTTATTGAATGGTTTCCATGTCTTATGGGTCCCATAACTTTATGGAATACATATGTTACGTTCCTGCAACTGGCCATAAGTAAACTTTTCTCGCAGATTCGATAAATTCATTGGTTCAATAAATGGCTTGATAGCTTATGGAATGGAGTTTAAGTGCTCCATAAGTAGGCAAGATGGCGGACGTGCGATGAACCGCTTGGGGTTTTAATTGTTTGATAAAATAGTTATTTTGAGACGAATGGTAGGTTTGTTTGCTCTGACCGAATAATTATTATGCGCATTAGCAATTATACTTAGGATAAACCACGATTAATGTCATCTAGCGTCGGACGATTAGATCAAACGTGCGAAGCATTTAACTATTGGTTGGTAAGTTATGAAACTGGTAGACGTGTTCCTGCAACCCGATAATTTTTATGAGGTCCATAACTTCATGGATCTCATAACTATTGATTCCGTACCTAAACGTTCTTGCAACCGGCCATAATGCATCCACATAATACCCTGAAAGCCACCTCAAGGGTGTTTAGCAGGGGGTGACTTGCCACGAACATGCACTACAGTGTGGAAATTAACTTTCCCAGCATGCACCACACCACGGGCACGCTGCATATGCTGCAGCAATTACCAAGCCAATCGACAATGCAACTATGTAAACGAGATACAAGAGTCATGCAAGGAACATGCAAAACATGGTGTCAGCACTATTCGGCAGATTTAGGAACATGCATTAGGGAGCATATCAATTTAAACAGCCACATAACCTGTTTATTAACCTACTTCAATGTATCAATTTTGATGGTAACATTAGGCCATTATGTCATAGAACTGCAACAATAACATTAGAAGAATTCTTTTTCGAGAATAGGGTTATAGATCATCAAAATGTAATGTCTAATTGATGTTAAGTTTCTTTTCGAATTACCGAAGATCCCATAATGTGTCCGTGTAGATTTAGATGATCCATGCAGCTGCCGGTATCTGAACCCAAACCATCAGAATGGGAGGCCTGAATTGTAGCCATCAACGCCGACCCAATCGTCCTCCAGCCTTGCGTGATTTAACGCACCGTAGCTTTTAATGCGATTTTTAACTCAACCCTACTAACTCAGAAAGCCAACACGAAGGATCGGTATCCGTGAGTCCGATAACGATTCTGGTAATTATTGCGGCTTTGGTCATTTTTCCCCCATTAAAACCCGTGCCCAATAAAAAGTAATTTCGAATAGGTCAACGAGCCGGAAGAGGAAGTGGCACCCCACCTAGCCTTTCTCCTAGCCTACGGGTGTACCCGGAGCCACCAATCTCTTCCGGGACATCGAGAGTTATAATTTAAAAATTTTCTCGTGAGAACTGGACGCTGAAAATTCAATTATATATATTATATCTTTATTGCGAATTTAATATAGTTTTATTGTCATATTTTTAATCCCGAATCATCATGCCGTGTCTGTGTAGTGTTTATCAGACGTAATTCGTTTATTAAGCCTGTGGCGATGCTAGGTGAGCTAAAATTCCTTTCAAGTCTAAAGGCCTCAGAGATGAACGCAAAGCATAATCTGATAAATTTATTATTTAACTGGAAAAAATTTCAGAGCGTTTTGAAGAGCAATTCAGTTCCTTTAGTTAGTTGTAATGCGTCGGGAACTGAGATGAAATTGTGCCTAAATATCATCAGCATTGATTTTTCTGTTAAATGTCGCGTTAAAAGGTGGTTCAATCGTAAAAGGAAGAACAATTCGATGTAATTATATTCATATTAATGGTTGAAGGCGTAACTTAGTGGAGCATAGTCACAGACATGACGAAAAAATATCATAACATATTTCATCATAACATAACACATTAGCCTACACTTCTCACCATCTCTTCTCTATATATTGACTCGTTTACGCTGTAAATTTACCTTGATAATAATTGCTGTGCATTCTAAACCTGGGTCGGCAGTAAACATTTAAAGAGTGGAATATATATTAAGATATTTTTTCGTAATGTCTGTTCCTAATCGGTTGCTTGTAGGAAAAAATGTCCTCAATTTTACATGAGCAGCAACTGCTATCCTTCCACGCTTTTTTTCCACGTACTCTTTATTAAATGCTTGTATGAGGAGAAAACACTGGGAAAAATGTATTTCGCGTCTAATATAAATGTTATTTTCACGAGAATACGTTTGTAATCTGTGGAAACTCGCGTAAGGTTGGTTGAAAATAATACAGATGCGCTTGAACACATTAATTTTTTTAGTAAGTAGCTAACTACTGCGAGATTTAAATGAAACTGTGGTTTTCAACGGAATGGGCGACGCAGTCGGCGTCCAGATAAAAAAAAGTGTTCAGTAAAAAATGTATTCTTGGTATAATCTGAATACTTTTTACTTTATTGCCATTTTCATTTACCAACGTGTGTCGTCTGCAAAATCAGTGATTTTTACAATAATTAAACAAAAAGTTGGAATTTAATATTTCTTTTGTGACATGCAGTCGCCTCGGAACCTCCTTAAGATGGTCCTGGACTCAGTATCACTTATTCCAGATTTCCTGGAAACCACAATACAGCATCTTTGAAGTTCGTTTTATGAAATTACTTGAAAACAAAGTAAGGTTTTCTGGCTAGTTCCACTGTAATATTGCCTTGATAGTGGAGGTTTCAACGTGGGCTGTTGTGGAGATTGCTCAAATTACAGGTGAAAAACTCAATTTAATAGAGAAAGCATATTAAAGCTTTTGATTAAAATTGTCTATAAGAAGCGAAAAAGGCTTAAATCCGTTTTCTGGGGCCGCAGAAAATTTTACGTGCTCTCAAAGCCACGTGGAAGTGACTAGTGCAATACAAAAATGAACATAATATTCAGATTTGTTGTTAATTTTTAAAAGTTATGAACTATAGTGCGGCTGGTCAGTTGGTGCTATTACCCACCAGCGGTGAGGGGTCGACTCCGAGGCCCAGACACCGAGTATGGGTCGAACTAAATGAGGATCGACCCTTCCACGGGGCCTCGAGAGCAGATAAAATTTTCTGCATCCCCAGGAAAGGATTAAAGCTGCGAAAAGTCGTGGGAAATTGAATGAGGATTAAATTTAGGCACCTTACAATCAATTTTTAAGGTAACTTCAAAGCTTCAAATACAGGTATTTTGTAATACCTGCAAGTTACGACGAAATTCACTTGCTGGATATAGCTTGAACGGCGGCCAACTGGCAGTTTATGGAAATCGACGCCAGATGGCGCAGTGGTAGTATGATTTCACATCTCAGCGTTTTCATATAATACCAAGAATACGCGATATTCTTTAATTTTCCCGAGGCTGTTATTGTGTGGGCGATGTGAAATTTTAATTTGGTAAAAAACTTTTTCGCCCCAAGTTACTCAACACGCCCCTTCGGGGCGACCCCGCCAGTTGATATTTAATAATATATTTTGGGGTGCATATATTGTAAGATGAGAAATAATGACGTAACCCTCTGGTGGATTGTGTTGAAACTCTGCAATATGGCGCGAAGCTCAGTTGAAATATGTGAGAGAGGCGTGTTTTACAAACGGTTTGTAACGCTATAGTGTTAAAGTATGGAAATGAAAGAGATACGCCAAGGAAATGCAAAGTTTAAGGTTTAAAACGAAGTAAATATGACATCTGTTGAACTTCTTAGAAGCGAGGTATGATGGAAATCGATGGAACTGTCTCAGGAACATTTACCGTCAGTTTTATATCTACATACTAACCTGCGAACTGCCGCATGGGCGATTGACAAGGGTGTTAATGTGCTTTTACGATGGAGTCTCGTTAAGCATTGCATTAATTGGAAACACATAAGTACCTTTCAAATGACTCGTTACGGCTCAGTCAGCAATGGACCCTAATCCTAGGATTGTTTAACTTCAGCCCCCCACCCTGCCCTATCCATCGCTAGTTCTCTTCTTCCTAAATAGTTTCTTCCTCATTTAGTCCATGAACTTATTCCTAGATTCACCACAAGCCATCAAGCCACCAAGGTTTTCCGGATCAAAACACACGCTTATTAGAAGACACGATGAATTTTAGCCGCCGCCTATTTTCCCGCGCAGTCAGCCTGAATCCTAATGAAGGTGGCTGAGTCGGCTCATCATAATTGGTCGTTCAATCCTAAGATTGGTTGACTGCAGCCCTTGACTCTTCCCTATCAAATGCTAGTTCCCTTACCTCCAGGCATCTTTACCAATGTACTTTCCTTTTCACTTGGTCCATGAATTTATTCCTGGGTCTTCCTCCGGGGACTTTTCCCTCTATTATGCCTTCAGTTATGTTCCTCACAAATCTATTATGTTTCAGGGTGTGTCCAATCCATCTGGATCTTACTTTCTATGTGGAGCTCCATAGAGATCTTTCCTCCTCTACTCTTCTGTACACTTCGTTCTTTCTTATCAGCTATCAACTTATCAACTTAGCATCAAATTATCAGCTTCAATTAGCTATTGAAACATAAATACCTCACAACTTGATTCAGCCTGAGACACGCGTTAATTATTGTTGTCATTTAGGTAGTCTTAAGGATGGATTAACACGGATTTAACCTCAAAAACAAGACTTTTTATGTTCACTTAGACCAACCGCAACTTCGATTACAGCACAACTATGGTAACTACATAAACAAAAGCAAAACAATAAAAATCAACCAGGAATAGTTCTTCCTCTGTCCACAAGAATAAAGAAGAACACAAGAAGCACAGGACATAGAAATTGCACACACACCAACAGTTATATTTAATACTGGCGGACCGGACAGACGTTGTCCTGCCCAAACACGTGCTTGCCAGCTATTAGCGGGTTCAGCAAACGTTTTTTCGATACTCGAATTTTCGATAAACTACATACTAAGTTACATTTGACATTGAGTTTGACATTTCAATCTTTTCGTTTCGTCAAAACAACGCCAAACTACGACGCAAGTGCGACGACTTGCGCAGGTGTTGATGTGTACGTCAAATAACACTGAATCCGACATCAGCACCACCTATGGTACGCTAACATTACTATAAATTATTCTCAGATGGTCAATTATTCATGAACTTCTCAGAAGGTTTAAACGGTGAATTATTCATGAACGAATGATTTTTTTCCTTTTTAAAATATTGGGGGAGGGGGTGAAACTTTGGGGTTATGGTACCAACACCATCTACCACCCCCTGCCTCACACCCTCGTGGTGGCTCGCAGGGTATTACGTAGATGTAGATGCAGACGTAGATGAACCACCTCGAGAGGGCGACGGGCTTCTCGATTTTGACCACCGTCGATCGCGCGACCGGGAACGATGACCTTGTGAAACCGACAGCTCCGCGACTTGTCTTTATCCGGAGTTTATCCGGAAGAGCGGTCGTTCCGGCGAGGGAGCGAAGATGCCGCAAGAATTGGGAAGGCTTGCGATCACCGAGGTAGTCGTCCGACAGTAACTGGCGAACTTGCTGCGCCTCAGAGGCTGGCAGACGTTCTGTAAGCTTCGATCATAGAGTCGAATAAGGATTCTGAGACGGAGGATTCGTGATTATGTCCTCAACCTCACAGGCCACGCGAAAATCTAAATGTGAGGCAACGTAATGGAACTTCGTTACCTCGCTTGTGATCTCCGACGGAACGAACTGAGATTCCGCCTGTGAAAACCAAAGACTCGGTTTCTCGGGCCAAAATGGTGGTAGTTTCTCGGCGACGCGACGAACCGCAGGCGGGTTCTGCTCGGTTTCTGTGTGGCTACGTCTTGAATCAGAATCATTAAGTTACTGATGGGACTGGGCGTTTTCTTCACGTAAGCGTTGAAGCTCGTCGTCACGCGGCAAAACCATTTTCACCAAATGTTGACCATTTATTCTCCTCGTCGGTATCACCGATGTGGAGATGGGTAGGTGAGGAGATCTCCACGTTTATCAAATCAATTTATTAGAGCCTTCATCAATGTCGACTACAATCTCAGTCCTCTGACTTAGTTACATAAACGTCAACAAATCGGTAAGGCCTCCTTGGCAACAATATAGAAGATGATGGCACCATTTACGGTCGCCACAAAAATGTCGTAAAAAAATTTCCTAGAACCCGATCGCAGCGCCACCTACCGGGTCCATTTGTGAATCTAAACCATCCAGGGACTTACTCAAATAAACACAAAACATTTCATCGAAATCGGTCCAGTCGTTCAGAAGGAGTTCAGTGACATACACGCGTACAGAAGAATTATATATATAAAGATATAACCTCTTGGAAACCAAAAACAATCCTCCATTTCTCTACGGGTATATACCTTCATACCTGGCTTAGTTTTTGCCCTCTCACTCCTTTCATTTGGACTGAACTTTCCTAAAATGCTAATTACTTAGGTTTTCTCATGAGAGAGATATACTTATTGTTGTTCTTGCTCGTTATCGAGTTCAGCCGCGATGGATGCCAGTCTTATATCAGCTGTGTAGTGCTGCCCTAGCAATTAGTCATCTTCTCGCGAAGCATTCATCATCACGTCTCTAGGAAACGTTCCGCCAACGGAACAATGGGGAAGGTCGGCGCCGGTGGTTAATAACACGGTCTGGAAGGCGCAGAGAATGAGTCCTTCCCCTTGAAGAAATTTCCATGAACGCCGCAGACCTTTATTCTTAAACCATTTAGAACTTGGAATTATTCCACACCCCATCGTTTCCATCGATTTGGAAGGTCTTTGCTAATAATATACAAATGATCTTGTACTCTATTCACTGTAGTTCTATTTACGACCAAGGTTTCAACATATTAGTATCATTATCAAGGTCTGGCTAATTTGTTGACACGTTGGTCGGAAGTTAAAGCTATTGTAAAAGAAGCACAAAGTCATTTGTTCATCGTGAACGGTAAGCATTTTCACAAAGTGACGCCTGAAGCTACTTCTGGGATAATAAATTTTCACTTCTTGCTCATTAAACCCCGGTTTTCTAAACGTAAGTTTAAATTTTTTGTCGGCACGGTAATCGATGTGCCTATGCCATCCCATCAATAATGTTCATGTCATGTCAATGACTCAAATCTAAAGTACAGAGCATTTTTTATCAATTACGTTTCCGTTCATCTGAATTTATTGTATGTCTATGTAAAATGTATACAGCCATTATATAATTGCCCCTTGATAAAATCGTTCCATGAGAAAATCATTGTGACCGGTGAATGTAGAGCTGAAGTCATACTCTCCTCCTGTACAAAGTCAGTTCAAAAAGTTCCCGAACTTTATTTATTACAAAAAAAAATAATTCACTTACAAATTATTGGTCATGGTCCCCTTCAAAGTAGTCTTCTCCCCAACGTATACACTTATCCCAATGGTGTTTCCACTTCTTGAAACAGCCCTGGAACGCTTCTTCCGGTATGCTCATAAGCTCCTCTGCCGATTTTTTCTCTATCTCTGAAATGGTGGCTAATTTCTCTCCTTTGAGCGGGGTTTTTTGTTTGGAGAACAGGAAAAAGTCACACGGGACCAAGTCTTGTGAGTAGAGTGGATAAGGAAGCACAGCGGTCTTGTTTTTGGCTAGAAACTCACGAGTTCTGAGAGACAAATGAGCCGGCGCGTTGTCGTGGTGAAAAAATTACTCCCCGCTCCTCCAAATTTCGGGCCGTTTTCGACTGATTCTCTCTCTTAGGCGTGTCATAACCCCCAGGTAGTACTCCTTGTTGACTGTCTGTCATTTAGGTAGGTATTTGTGATGCACAACCTCCTTTGCATCGGAAAAAAACAGTCAACATCACCTTGGCATTCCAACAAATTTGTCGAGCTTTTTTGGGGCGGGGGGATGTTTCACCAATCCATTGTGAAGATGCACTTTTTAATCGATGTCATATGCACAACCACGCCCATAACACATCATTTGTTATGATCCTGTAGAAGATGGGTTCATCCTTTTCAGCTCGGTCATACAGTTTCTGACAGACTTGAAATCGATGTTGTTTCTGGTCTGCTGTCATCAGGCGAGGGACGAATTTGGCGGCGGCTCGATGCATCCTCTATTTTTCAGTTACAATTTTATAGCACGAACCAATCGAGAAGCCACACTCTTCTGTAAGTTCCCTGACAGTGAAACGTCGATTTTCACGAACGAGATCGTTCACTTTCTCGATCAGTGGACGTTGATGGTCTTCCGGAACGCTCGTCGCCTCCCACTGATTCCCACCCCTTTTTGAACCGGGTAAACCACTCATAACACACGGTACGTTTCATAGCATCCTCACCATCAGCCTTGGTAATCAATTCAAAAGTTTTTGTGAAGGAGTTGCAGAGTTTCATGCAGAATATCACAGAACAACGCTGCTCCTTCAAAGAGCTCATTTCCGCGGATCCGATTTTTCGCCGCACTCCACGAACACCCTTTCATAAAAACGGCCGTAACTAAGCAACAAAACAATATATCTACAAAGTGGTTTTAGGCGATTATTTGGGAAGTTTTTGCGGACACAATGCTTCCATGTGGATTAAAAATAACAAATTGGACGTGCGCTATTCAAAAAGTTCGGGAACTTTTTCAACAGACCTCGCATCCTCAGACCTCGTATAAGGATTGTTAGCCTTAAGCAGCCGTTGAGGTAGTCCGAGCGAGATAGTTCCCTAGTCATAATAGAGACCATATTCGAACTATACGTTTCAATTTCTCCGGCTGTAGGACAGATGTATTGAATATTGCATTATTAATGGCGCAATAATAGTTTTATATGACAGAAATGGTAAGTAATAAATGAAAATATCTGAATTTGTCTTTAACATGACTCATTTTTTTCGCGCGGTGCGTTTTAAACTCCTTCAAAACGGAAGGTTTTTTGATATACCCAAGAGCCTATTGCGGTGACACCATGATTAATTTTCAAAAATTGTTGAGAAAACATACATACTACACGATGTTGGTTTTTTACGACATCAAGGTGTTAAAAATTCCTCATTTAGTAAATAATGTCTCTCAGGAGTGCATACACGTACCATTTCCCATGTAAAAGGGCTGGTATTTTTTTTCGGCAAATATCTCCGAAAGTTATGTGGTAAGGGGTTGAATTTTTGATGTCAACAAAAGGGTGAGATATTTTTCTTTAAAATGTGACCAAATTCATTGATTTCTAAGTCAAATGATATTTCGCTCGGACTACCTTAAACAAGGTTTATTAGAGGTGACCGAAGGGAGGAGTAAGGGGAAGGCATTGAAAGGGAGGAAAGCGCTCAAGGGTTAACAAAAATTAGGCAAAATTTTTAGCGAAGACGACATGCACTCCTTAAAAAAATTGCTCATTTCAATTCCCGTTTATTCACAAATTCCACCTAATTTCGCAAGAATCTACGGATTGTATATTGTAAGATAAATTTCTACTAACCTAAGAGTCCTTCAACCACGTTTTATACCCTTTTCGACAAGGATTTCACAAATCCGTTGAAGGGCGTGAACATGTCCCACTGTCTTAGCCATTGAGGCGGATTGGACATTACGTCATCAAACTGTAGCTTGACAACGGAAATGAGAGACATATTGGTTATCCCTTCTATCTCCTCACTTACCTTTGGATGGCACGAGTGAATGGACAAATAAGGGGATGTAAAGCAGGAATATCAACCATCTGATTGAATTTAAAGGCAAGTAAATCTTCAAATATATATTCGCTACTCAGTGCTCTGGATTCTAAGGGGGTAATGAAGCTCAAATGATTTCGTACTGTCTACTAATTTTATTTCAAACTCTTGCTACACGTGTTTCAACTGTGTAGCAGTCATCATCAGGCAAGACTGACTGCTAGACAGTTGAAACACGTGTAGCAAGAGTTTGAAATAAAATTAGTAGACAGTACGAAATCATTTGAGCTTCATTACTCATTATGCTGTTCTACGATGTCTCGCCTGAGAAAGTGGAGTTTACTCTGGATACTACTCGATTTTGCCATATTTTCCCCGGAAATGAGGATTGTAATAAATTTGAATAAATAATCAATTTATCTAAGGAGAATACATATTAAATAAGTAAGTGTGTGCTGATTATTAGGGAATTATTGATGGAAAACTTCGTTAAAATGCCATTTTTTTGCGTCAGTACGTTACCACATAAGGTAGTGCAAGCGAGATAGTTCCCTAATAAGAATAGAGACCATATTCGAATTATACGTTTTGATTTCACCAGCTGTGAGACACACGAATTAAATATTGCAATATTAATGGTGTAATAATGTAGTTTTACGTGACAGAAATTGTAAGTTATCAAATGAAAATATCTGAATAAATCTTTAACTTGACTCATTTTTTTCACGCGGAACGTTTGAAACTCCATCAAAACAGAAGATTTTTTTTGTAATTCCGAGGAATTTACTGCGGTGACAATATGATTGATTTTCAAAAATATTTGAGAAAACACACAAACTACACATGGTTGATTTTTTGAGGAGATCTAAGTATAGGGAATTCGTCATTTTTAATATAAGGTCTCTCTGGAGTGCATGCAAAAGTACCATGTAAAACCATGTAAAAGGGCTGGTACCGTACCATGTAAAAGGGATGTTATTTTCTGGAAAATATCTCGGAAAGTAATATGGTAAGGGGTTGAATTTTTTGTTTCAATGGAAAGGTGATATATTTTGATTTAAAATGAGACAACACTCATTAATTTCTAGGTAAAATGATATTTCGTTCAAACTTCCTTTAGGAAAATCGGGGTTAACGAATATGGTGGAGAAGCCACGCCCTAGTTACAGTTTAAAGCGTCGTCCATAATATCAAGCGCCCTCTCCATCTACCAATATTGTCTTAACCCTATTATTTTACCTTCCGCATAAACCTGCTGCTCTGGTATAGGATTAAAAATGTGAAAAAACCCCGAATTTCTTTGTGGCCGAGGAATCCCTTGGAATACTTAATCTCCCCTCAAAAATGTTAATGCATTGGCCGTACTCTCCTCCTCGCCTTGAAGAGAGAATATTTTTTTTCAATATCCTTAGTCCACCCAGGGAAGCCATATTGTTGTGTTGAGCGGATAAAATCTGGGTGACCATATATATAACAACTGCTTGCGGAAAGACCAGTTTCAGGATACGCCAACAGAGAGTCGGACGGTAGAGCTGTTACCTTTCTACCACTCGTCTGCGGACCTTCATAAGAAATGCTATTTTTGTAAAACAGGTACCTAAAACCCTGTCAATTGATGCTCAGCATGTGTTGTCAGCAAATTACCAGAGCCCTGTCGACAATCGATGTTCAGGATATACTCTCAACTCGTCAGCGTATGCGGTGAGCACATTCTCATGGAATATGCTGAGAATATATTTTCAAGACATGCAAAGAATACAACCAGTTAAGCTGAGAATTTTCTCCCTTGGTGTTTCTTTGACCATGTGGTCCCTAATGTGCTCCTACGCGGTCACTATGCTCCGTAGAGTCGTCATAGTTATTGAGGGAATTAGGGTGGGAACCTCTATCCGATCGAAGGGAATATATAAATTAAAATATTTTACGAAAGTTTGATGAAGACTATATTTTGCCGGACATTCAACATATCTTGCTGGAGCCAAGCTATTATGGTAGGAACGATCACAGGGTTAAGAATAAGGAAAAAGACTGCAGAACCGATAAATTAAAAATGTCATTTTTCCGCGTACAATAAGGGACCATAATAGTTTAGTATAGTAATAGCAATAGATCATTTCTAGAATTTTTTAACTCTTACTAGATAAAATAGATTTTTGCACTTTTGCTAATTATTAACATCATATTAGCTACTAACCTCGCATGCAATTGTCGGCATGATATTGCTCTTGCATGATTAAATATCTAATAGTACTATTTATCTGTTGCACTCTGAGAGAACAGGTTTGGATGATACACCCTAAACTCTTTTGGGCGGGAAGGTTTGGATGCGCCATCAAGAATGACACGACGTCAGAACTAATTACTTGGATGTGAGAACCAAAGGCAAAGAGTGTCACACCAAACACGTCTAGTCGACGTCCTTTGGATGGGAGACACAAAGTTGTAGGTGGTACAGTCTACCGATTTAGGTGCGAAATCAAAATCGATAGTTGCGCGCTCTGGTGGCAGTCTCAGGAAGCTGTAGCACCCGGCATTCCGTGTTCAGTCGTGCAAGCCGTCCACACGTGTGGACTTGTTCAGGGCGAAACAGGCGAACTTCGTTGTGACCCTTCTGCCGCGTCTACTTCACTGTTTTCCTGCTGCTCGAAGAGATATGGACGAGGGGACGAAGGAATTCCTATTGAAGGCTGAACTTGGAGCCTAAATCGTGTGTCGCACGCCACGTAAATCGCCAGTGTTCGCTAGTAAGTTGCACTAAAATTGCGCGGCCATTATGTGTTAATTCTCATGCCTACACTACCAGCCATTGCTTATGAGTTCCCTTTCAGATTCCCATTGTTATCTCTATGTGCTTATTACAAACAAAGTTCTCTCTCAGATCATATTTTGTATCATGTTATGATTGTATTCTAATAATATTTTTATGTTGTTGACAAAAAATCTTTGATAATTGTGTTAATTTGTAATGTTTTGAAATATTTTGTGCATTTTTTGTAATATGTTGACGAATTATGCGATACTAGATACCTATCATAACAGCCACAGAGCCCAGTTTTATCGTTTTTCAAGTTGCACCGTCCTACTACCCTATTATTTCCAAAGGGGTTGAAAAAGAAAAATATTAGGACAGTGGGGTTTAAGGGGGGGGGGAGTGGCAGGGGCACATGCCTTTGGGCTGGTCATCTAAAGTTTTCATTCGGTATCCAAACGTTTTTCTGATGAGCCACCCAACACTTTGGTTCTCACACCCAAAGTACTCGTCCATCTTCCTTTGGATGCAGCACCCAAAGGAGTAGGTGGCACATCCAACTCCTCATCACCAATTCCGTTTGGATGACACATCCAAATGTATGGGCAAGTCCTTTCCTTCACCTCAGGTTTGGGTGTGACATCCAAACCTACGATAATCATATCCAAAGTGTTTTCTCAGTGCAGTAATTATAACCAATGGCCGTATCTTAAGTAGTGTACTTCATGGTTGCATGTCTGTCCACGTAGAACTCTCCCTAGTTTCTGGTCTGACTGCGCACTGTTATCCTGTCTGCGTTTGGCCTGAGTGTGGCATTCCGGGGGAAAGTGCGCGGTTCGGATTTCAGCTGGGATGAGGGTTTTATGCCTGGTGTGGATTCACCCCGTGCCACATACCCTAGTGGTGGCTAGGACGGTATTTCGAAGCTGTAGATGTATTATTTATAGAGGTAGATTCAGGTTGGGTGTCGATAGAATTACACCCACTGCCCGATTAACGCTGTTCCGCATTAGCGCTGAAAATAATTTATGACCCTGTTCCACTTCAACGCTCTCCGGTTCCGCATTAACGCTCTTGAAAATCCCGCGATGCGCAGCGATCGCTTCGTCCCGTGCGCCCGTCCCCTGTCAGAACTGTGTTCTCATGTGTTCTGCTACGCTTTTTTTTTACTGAAAGAGACAATCTGTGAAAAGAAATTCATTACTGAATATTCTGAATAATACAGTGAATAGAAGGAAGAAAAACGATTTCATCAAGGCTTTCGTCCACCTTACGTCATTACCGCGTAATAGAATTTATTGTTGAATGAACCTTTTAACTGTGTTCTGCGTATGTTCTCGAGTTTTTTATTGTTGTGTGTTTATATATGTATAATTAAGTTTTTCCCCGTAAAAAATAAGGCAATGAATGATAATTGGCTGCCGGAAATGAAGAAAAGGAAAACAATATCACTTGGCATCAAGTTAGAAGTCTTGCGACGTCTTGATGCTGGACAGCGGCAATATGAAATTTGCAAGAAATTATCTCTCGCTGGTTCCACGGTAAGGACTATCATGAAGAATGCGGATAAAATCAAGAAGTATGGAAAAATAGCAACTCCTTCGGCTGCCGTCAGGATAGGTACAAGAAATAGATGTGAGACTATTATGTAAATGGAAAGACTTAAATGTATGGATAGAAGATTTAGTTGAGAAGCATATACCTATAAGTCTGTTGGCGATTCGAGCAAAAGCTAAGCGTTTGTATGATGAATTGCCCAAAGCCAGTTCCAAAATAGAAAAATTTACTGCCAGCCGTGGGTGGTTTAATCGCTTCAAAGCCCGGTATAAGTTGCATAATATATCTGTTCATGGAGAGTCAGCTAGTACGAATGAAAGCGCAGCAGCCGCATTTATCGTTGAATTAGCGGCCATGATAGAGATGGAAGGATATTCACCTCATCAGATTTTCAATGCCGATGAGACTGGATCGTTCTGGAAAAGGATGCCATCCAGAACATATATTTCTGTTGAGGAAAAATCAATGCCAGGGTTCAAAGTTTCAAAGGATAGACTTACATTATTGCTCGGTGTAAATGCTGCTGGGGATTTTAAACTTAAACAAATGATTGTTTATCATTCGGAAAACCCTAGGGCTCTTAAAGGTTGCCATAAGCAAAGCTTACCTGTCCTATGGGAAGCTAATAAGAAGGCATGGGTAACCACTGTCGTCTTTGAAAAGAGGTTCACAACCTATCTCTGCCCAGCTGTACGAGAGTACTGCACCAAAAATATTTAGACTTCAAAGCGCTGTTGGTATTAGATAACGCTCCTGGGTATTCAAGAACTTTGAGTGATTTATGTTCGGAGGTAAAGGATGTTTAACTTATCTCCGAACACTGCATCGATTCTACAGCCAATGGACCAGGGCGTAATTTCAACGTTCAAGGAATACCATTTAAGAGATACTTTCAACCAAGCTGTAATGGCAACTGAGGGTGAAGCCGGCATGAGCTTGAAGGAATGTTGGCGCCGTTATAATATCCGACCGGCCATTGAAAACATGTCAAAATCTTGGGGTGAGGTCTCCGAAAAAACTATGAATGCAGTTTGGAAAAATCTTTGGGACGACTGTGCGATTGACTTCCTTGGTTTTGATATACCTGAGGACGTAATTAATGAAACAGTTGACCTAGCACACATCATCGGTTTAGACGAAGTGGAGGCTGAAGACATTCAGGACCTGATTGAGGCTAATAAAGAAGAATTAACTGATGTAGAACTATTAGAAATGCAACAGCATTGGAAAATGAAAGAGCGGAGCGGAGATGTGTTTGATGGCGAAGAAATCAGCGACAAAAGTAAAGTTTTAAGTACATAAAATATTAGTGAAATCTTAAATCTCGTCGACTGTGCATGCACTCTCATAATGCTCCACTACCTGTCGAGTTTCCTACTTCGAAATCTCACTGGAATCCATTATGGTCATTTATCGATCGCAGGGGAAAAGAAATTTTATACCTGTCTGATCTGCAGTCTATTTCTGTAATTTTATTTTCATGATCTGATCTTTCGCAGTATGTTAAAGTTCGTAAGATATTTATAACTTCGTCGGGAAATAAATTGGTTTTGAATTTTCATAAAAGATTTTGTCTAACTTTTGATCTATTAGATCAGCAATCGATAATTTGACTCCTTTGCATCCATTTAGGTCTTCCAGGCTAGCGTAGACAGGGTGTATGGCAAATCTCAGGCAACGCGCATATTCTAACGAGATTTCTGCACATTCCACTTGATGATCAGCTATTTGGCCGAATGCATGCCCAGGATTCGAAGTCCCATTGCTTTCCTTAGTTTTGGACTAATATATAATTGAAATGTACTTATCTATTGCTCTATTCTTGAACGATATCAGTTCGCCGTATTTCTTTAAAAAAATATTAATGGAAGTTATAATGCCACTATTACTTTTTTCTCTTTGAATTTTTTTATTATAACGGCATTTTGTAGTTGAGATTCTGTCAGTTCAAAGGGAGCCGTCCGGCAGCAGATCGACTATTGGTCGAATGTTCGCACTTCCCATTTTGCGTGTAGGTATCGATCGTTTGAGTGCTCATGAGTGCAGCAGCTGTTCGCCGTGCGTCCCGTTCATTAGCCTGTCAGGGTGGTGCCGATACCGCTTCGCTGGTGGTTGATTTATACGTGTACCTTTCGTATCAACTTGTCATCTTATCAGGAAGTTAGTGTATTCCATGAGTTTGGAACACCAACCAGTGGATCGGTTGGAAAAGAAATGGTGATTCTTGAGAAAAAGTTATGTATGAAAT
Source organism: Ceriagrion tenellum (assembly GCA_963169105.1). Lineage (NCBI taxonomy): Eukaryota > Metazoa > Arthropoda > Insecta > Odonata > Coenagrionidae > Ceriagrion > Ceriagrion tenellum. The sequence goes on along the minus strand of OY720642.1, from coordinate 83,995,180 downwards.
GTCAGTTAAGGTGGTTCTGGTCTCAGAGTCACTCATTCCCATTGAGGTACATGGAGAGACCCCTACGTCATCAAACTGTTGCCTGGCAACCGAAATGACGACCATATCGTTTAACCCTGTTCTTTCCTTACTTTGCTATTTATGGAACGACGAAATCGACGAATTAGCGGATGCAAAGCAAGAATATCAATCATCCGTTTGAAATCTAAGGCAAGTAACTCGTCAAACATACTTTGGTTACTTTGTGCGATACATCCTACTCTTATTTTACCTTTTTTCATATGAAATGCGGATTATTTTACCTTTAAATATATATAAACCTCAAATGCAAGGAGAATGCGCATTAAAGGAGTGAGTGCCTGATGATTTCTAGTAAGTTGTCGATGGAAACTACAGAATAATTGCAAAAGTGAATGCGTTAGCCTGCAAGCGATGTAGGAATATGAGGGTCAACGAAGATGGCGGACTGGCTTCAGCTTCTAGCGTTGGCCAGCATAGCAAGTGCCCTCTCCATACACCTCTCTCGACCCGTCTCCAGATTCAAACGCCTCCAGTCTACGTACTATTACTTTCAAAAATATCGTTACACCCACCAGCCCCATTTTACGAGCTAGATTGAATGGGGCCAGGTTGGAAAAAGCTTGTAGTTGGCACACAGGCCTGGCTGCGTCCTCTGCTGGGATAGCTTTACGTCGCCGAGAGACGACGAGGAAGGGCGAGGAACAATAGGGCTAGCGAAACTGCAGCCAAATATACTCCGGAGTTAACGTCCCTGCGGAAGGAATGCCTTCAAGAGAGTAAAATTCGATGGGTGGATATTTCATTCAAAGGAGATATTCCAGTAATTCATTATTAAGTCAAAACAATCCAACAACTGTTAATTTGGATGTTTAATTTCTTTCAGTGATTGAAATCAGGTGAGAAAAATGTGGCTGAGTAGCTAGATATACATCATTTATGTGGAATCAATTGTTAATAACTGACTGCAAAATTCGTTTTATCTCATGCCGACCTTATACATTTTGTTGATGTAAAGGGTGCCACCTTGGAGTTCTCACACATCCTTTCCACATGAAATTGCTCATTGCAAAAAAAATCGTCAATGCGATTTCGCCAGTCCCTCAAACCTCAAAAACAGTAGTTTCTAAGATGAAAATACAGAGAACTGAAAAGGCAAGGCGAAGCCCGATAGAAACCCCAGCGATCGGCTCTGATGCGTGGACGTGAGTCTCTTGAAGGCATTCCTTCCGCTGGGGCGTTTTTTTACTCCGGAGTATATTTGACTGCATTTTCGCTAGCCCTGTTCGTCGTCTCTCGGCGACGTAAAGCTATCCCAGCAGATGTCGCAGCCAGGCCGGTGTGCTAACTACTAGCTTTTTCCAACCTGGCCCCATTCAAACTAGCTCGTAAAATGGGGCTGGTGGGTGTAACGATGTTTTTGAAAGTAATAGAACATCCTCCCTTTGCAATGACCAAGTCTCCGATTTATACAGCACCACGATCCACGTTAGAGTGTTCACCAGCCTTTTCTTTACGCCTCCATTCAAACCCCCTCTCATAAATTCCTCCTTTTTAAAAATGCTTCTTATGGCAATTCTGCATCTTATGTCTCAGACTACTAAACTCATTCTCTTCCAGACGACTACCTAGATACGAAAAACTGCTCGACTTGCTCTATATTATGCCCGCACACCCTAGAGCTAACAATAAGCCCCTTCCATCTTGCTTGTAGAGAATTTCATCAATTGTGTCTTCTTATGGTAGATCTTCATCCCATATCTCTCGCACTGCAGCTCTAACGCCTTCATCATTGACTGTAACCCCATGTCTGTTAGTTCGACCTATAGAATATTATTTGACGCCGCACTGTATCTCCAGAAATAATAGAAGCGTCAGAATCAGAGAGATCCAACACAGCTGAATTGATAGGTACCAAATTTCCTTCTAGTTATAACTAATAACTTCGGGCTTGGCTACGTGGAACCTCTCCATGTAGGAAATTAAAATAAATAACATAAATTCTTTAGTAACTATGTGGTAATTCATATTTCAGAGAATTTTGTGGTAACATTTAAGGTGTGTTTTCATGAACGCGCTTCAGACGAAGAGACGCGAAAGCGAGATTCTCAGCCAGTCAGATGCCCGGATTTCATCGCGTGAGTTCGCGTATGTTCGCGTCGAGTCGCGTCGCCCGAGTTGAAATATTTTCAGCTTTCGACACGTGGGACGCGTAGAATCACTAACATGGCTGACCGGCGAAGTGTGGGTCCTATTGATGAAATAATCATCTACGAAATTCGAGAGAAGTACACGTTCCTGTACAATTATAAAGACTATCGATACAGGGATAGAAACCTAAGGGAGACGGCGTGGAGGGAATAGTGATTCAATGGTGCCACTGCATCCATTTTTTTCTTTAAAAAACTGCACGGTAATTAGCTCTCAGCAAGTTGGCGTGCGGATGAGAGGAATTAAGTTGTAGTGGAAATCGAAGAACACTAGCTATTGCACTTGGATCGTGCTAGATAACTATCAACACACAATCATCAACAATAGGTTGTAGAGCGATAAGCACGCACGGTCGTCACGCTTCTTTCTTTAAGATTTCTTCTCTACTGTAGATGTGGCGTAGGTACCTCCTACGCGTAGGTTCGCCTACGCGTAGGTTCGCTTGCATGCTAACGGTCCACGCGAAGAAATGACGCGTCTCGTCGCGCGTGTGCGCGTCTGACGCGTCCATGAAAACGTGGCTTTACAATAGCACAGACTTATTAACACCCGACCCGGGTTTAAACGCCTAAGGGTCACCTTCAGGTGGCCAAGTCTGTGGTATTGTAAATGTTACCATTAAATTCTTGAAAATTAAAAAACCTTCCAGTAATGGTCCACTAATTAGTAATGGTATACTCTAATAATGGTTCCTTCTATTTATGCACAAGTAGTTATAATAATGAAACAGCCTGACACGGACTAAATAGACATCCTTAGCATACAATTACGTCCGTCCTTTCCTTCGCTTATCTTAGCATATCGAAATTTCAACACCTTAATGAGTTCCAACCGCCTTGAAAAAAAAATTATTTTTCCCTTGCGGAAAACCTGAAATACATCTACATCATCATTCTATCCTGCTAGCTGCCGCTTGGCCGTGTGGCAGGGGTTGTTAGGGCAAGAGCCGTGTAAATATATATAAGGTTTTGGGAGGAGAAATGGTGACGTGTATTATGGAAGAATATTTAGTGGAGCTCAGTTTTAACTGTGACCGCTTATTGTACGCGGAAAGGACGAGTTTTTGTACCTATCTATTAGGCAAATTATCTATCTTATTTTATCGCTTCTGTTAGACCTAGAGATGCAGTGAGGCGTCATGATAATATTCTCTGTGTCGCTCTAAAACTCACCAGTTCTGAATATCTCAAGCATTTACGTCTGGAATTTACAAAAGGGAAATCACTTGAGACCGCAAGGGTCAGCCAGTACTCAAATCTCATATTGTGGAGAATGCATTCACTCGTGTCATCTCCGTGATTATTATCCCGCGGCATCTCACCTCCATTGTTTCCGCCATATTCCTCATTGTCCGCAGTTGCTTTTTTTTCTACCCCTCTTCCCCCTTTCATCGCGTAATGTGTTATTTTCCGTCCAAATTTTTTTTCTTGGCTTGCATCGTGGACCATTCGAGATGCATATGATTACTTCGATGCAGCCGGCTCGGCTTCCCTCCCCTTAGCATGGGGGAGTTTTTGCACACTCGTGCTCATGGAAGCATTAACGTCTGGGCCTTCTGTTTTAATTTTTGGGATTGTGACTTCATGATATGACATCCTCGAGTGTTCTAGGAAGATGCCCTTAACTCATATTGACCTTGGCGAAGCGAGCCTATTCAAGTTCCCTACTGGATGAAAAGAGTTTCAATGAATAGCATAGAAATTTAAAAAAAATCATTTTAGTTGCCATCAATAGTTAACCCTAGGTATTTACATTCTGAAACACCTTCTATCGGGATGCAGTTTGAAAATTTATCTCTTAAAGGTTCGAGGGAATGATACAAAATATTCCAGTTTTCTCAATATCTACTGCAGAGGTAATATATATATTGTATTTCGATTTTGTAAATAAAGATAGTCAATTCGGATCGAACCTATACCATATCTTTTTCCATTTATTCTCCAACAATATTCCAGGATTCACCATGGCAGTTTAAAACTCAACTTAATTTATATACATAAAATATATATAATATATAAAAAAATGTATAAAAACATATATTAAAAAAATAAAATAAAAAACTTAAAAAAAAACTTATAGTAAAGAAATTGCTTTCGGCCTTGCCGAAGCTTAAATACCGTACACCACTGTCAATTTTGTTTTAAAAAATAGGCGTGGTTTTGGTCCGATCCAACCCATTTGAGAACTGTGTGCCGTCTGTGGACTATTAGAGGCTTATGACCCAAAGTTCAGCTCGGCAAGTAAAATTTTGCGGCAGTTAACATGTGAGTAGACAGACAGACGGACTGACAGACAGACTAGAGGCTTATGACCCAAATTTCAGCTCAATATGTCAATTTTTAGGGCAGTTATCGTACGAAGAGACAGACGGACAGACAAACGGACATAGCTAGAGTGAGTCATAAGGCGATGCTGATCATTTCTATATATGTATATACTTTTTCATGCCTGCCACGCCTCCTTCAATGCGTTATATTTCTGCAGTGACAAAAAAAACCCACGTAGTGGGGTAGGGTATTAAAAAAAACCGAGGAGATTAACCCCGTCTCAGAGAAATCGTGGGAACTCAGTATGTTCATTCAATGGTCGTTCATTCCTAAGATCGGTTCGGCCCTCCACCCTTTCCTATCTAATGCTAGTTCTCTTCCCTCCTGGTATCTCTTCCTATGTACTCTCCTCTTTATTTGGTCCAAGAACTTATTTCTGGGTCTTCCTCTGGGGACTTTTCCCTCTATTTTGCCTTCAATCATGTTCTTCACAAACCTATTGTGTCTCAGGGTGTGTCCAACCCATCTGGTTCTTCTTTTCTGTATGCTGTTCCGCATGAACAAATATAAAAGTATCTTGGTTAACGTAGTGGTTTGTTTTCATAGTCATTTTTAATTGTAACAAAAAAAACAGTTTTTTGTGGTGTAGTAAAAGTCACTATTAAATATGACTGTGTTCCATATGGTCTTTTACTCATCTACTCTCCTGTCCACTTCATCATTCCTCATTTTGTCCGTCCATTTTATCTTCAGCATTCTCCAGCACCAGGTTTCGGATGCCTCTAGTCTTTTCTGGTCAGCTTTTCCACTCTGTAGATTGTAAATGTATTCACACTCACTTTTTATCGTGGTATTCACATTATCTATCCAGGTTTCAACGTGTAATTGTAATTTTCAAAGTTACATATATTTCCTTACTTCCACAATCTCGAGATCAATTCCACAGGCCTTTTACGTCACATGTATCAACAAGAAACTATGGACAAACTCAGTTGTCCTGAGTGTTGATCTCTTAAAGTCCCCTATGGCGGGAATCGCACCCGCGAACCTCGGATTGGTAGGCGACGAATTCACCCCCTCAGTAGGAGATTTCCAATAAAAGTGCCATTTTTTCTTATCTTTCCAAAATTATGAAGTTCCACTGAGCTAAGATTGTGACTATTGCTGTGCGAAACAGGGATTTTAAAATCGAATTGAACCGAATCGAATCTCCCAAAAGATATTTCGAATCGAATCGAAACGAACTTTTTTTTTTAATTTCGGCAGCGAATCGAACCACCAAAAAAAATTGGCTGCGAATCTAAATAAAATGCAAAATCTTATGCGCAGTTAAAGCAATAAAGATTTTCACAGTATTTCAGGGCCTTACATTGGCTTATATATCGATAGTGGCTCAAAGAATAGCACAGAATAATATGTGGTCATTTAAAGTTTGTTTCGCGTCAGGAAAACATCGTCTAAACGGACGGCGCATCATTTTTGGAATGAGCGCCATGTTTGAATGCATACCACGATTCGAAGACGAATCTATCAGATTCGAATATTTCGAATCATTCGGTTTCGAAGCATCCAGATTCGCGGGCGAATCGAATCGAATTAAGCCTTAAAATTAAGATTTCGAAGCATTCCCACAGCTCTACTTGTGACTATTTATGTAATTGGTTTATGTCCTCGATTTATTTTATGCCAGAGGGGAATACTGTGAGAAGTAGTTGACCGATAATTTCATGGGTGAAAGTTTTGGAGGAGACTCGTGAGAGGAGGAATTTTACGAGCGGTTCCTTCGTAAAGTTACAACCCCTTCAACTGCTCTACCGGTAAAAGGGAGGTTTTGTTGAAATTCGGAGAACATCCTCCCAGTTTTCTACACTTCCAGGGTCCTATCTCGCTCTAGTATATCCTTTTTCGCCTCAGCATACGATCTACCCTTCTTCATCTTGTCCTAGAAACCTATTATTTTTCTTCCCCTTCCCCGCTTGCCCAACATCCTTCCCTCTATCACATTCTTGAGCAACCCATCGCCCCTTATTACTTCCTCCAGGCCACCTACCCTACCTATCACTAATTTCATTCACCAGTTACCTTTCCTCGCCCATCATACTACACACTTCATCGTTGCTCCTGCTTTCAGTCCACCCCACCTTCTCCATCCCTCTCCACGCCCACATCACGAACGCCAGCAGCTTATCTACGTCCTCCCTCCTTAGGGTCCACGTTTCTGCCCCATACAGCGCCATGCCTCGTATCAAGATCTTCACTTGGAAAGCCATCACAAAGATGGGGTGAGCTTCTTACGGCTAGGCAATGAAATAAAAACAGAAAACTCCCTCACTTCAACCCTACGTTGAAGTGACGCGTTACCTTCGGTTCGCTGAAGAGGGCTACCTTGTAGCCGAAATACGCGTATTCGACCCCCACCCTCGTCCTGTTTTGTCGATTTGACCACGCTCTTTTTGAGCTGATTCTCCCAGAAGTTGGGCCCATTTGCGTGTGTGAGTGAGTGATTTTGTGTGCTTGTGTGTGTGCTTGTGTATATACCAGGCATCCTCAGCGGGGTCTCATTAGCCCCGTGAAGGATCCCAGGTCAAAACCCAAACATCCTTAGCGGGGTCCCATTAGCCCTTGCAAAGGATCGTATTTGGTTGTGTGTGTGCGTCTGTGTTTGGTCCCTGGCGAGGAAGTAACTTTCCCGTAAACCAACACAGGAGGGTATTCTTGGTTGAGAGGCTGTGGTTGGTCTCTGCTGTGGCTTTCCCAGCATACCAAGACAGCAAATTTTGGTGTTTATTGACGAAGGGTGCCAATTTTTTACAGTTTTGGAGATTTTCTGTTTTTATTTCAAGATCTTTACTAGCCTCTTCTTCACATACCTACCCAAGGCCCCCGCCATCGTCTACCTTCCTGTACTAACCTCCTAAGCTAACGCTATATTAATCCTCATGTCTCTCATGTTCTGTGTCCATTTTCGTCTATCGTATTGCCCAAGTATTTAAATGCTCATGTTTGTGCCCTTCTGCTTATATCACCAGCCTCGCTTTCTATGTCTTAGAGAATCTCATTACTTTTGTTTTCTGATGATTTACCTTCATCCCGATTTTCATAGCATATTACAAAAAATTTCATAAATATGTCATGAGTTTTGAATATAATTACATACATCCAACATTACGTGCTATCCTGTGAGCCTGTGCTAACACCCCCTGCCGTGTGGCAGAAAAACAGCCGTGTTAATACATAAGGGATAAGGTTTTGGGAGGAGAAATGGTAACGTGTACTATGGGAGTGTATTAAGTGGAGCTCAGTTTTTAGTGTGGTCGCTTATTGTGCGCGGAAAGAACGAGTTATATTAGTTACGAGTAGCAACAATATACTCGTACACAGTCAAATACGTGGAACGGCCGATCTTCATGGGACGACAGTCTCGAATAGCCCAGCTAGTGTGAATATATGCTTCGTTAATATTAATTTGTCATTAAGAGGCAAGTTCCGCAGAACATTACGCATGGTATGGCGAAATGTTCACGTTGCCGCCTGGCACACTGGGGAACCCGAGATGCTCTGATTTCAGCTGGGATCAGTGCTTCATGCCTGGTGTAGAATCATCCCGTACCGCGCACCTCAGCGGTGGCTTTCACGGTATTTCGTAGATATATATGTACTACGGGATTATTAAGTTTCCCAACAAATGGAGCGGCGCCACTATTGCCCTTGGAGGAAATTTGACTTCCTCTCTCGTGGCATATTATTCCAAGACCTCGCCCTCGACGAGGGAAATTTAAACACGGTAATGCGGTGGGCTCATAGCCGGAGTTCGTGACGGCCGCCGGCGTGCCCCGATCGCTTTTCGCGAAGTGCATCTTGGGGGCTGGGACGTATTAGATGGGCATGCAAATAAGCATATATGAAACGTCCCATTAAACTTCTTTTGTTTTACACAGTGCTTGCTTTCCTTCCCTTATTCTTTATTTCTCGCGAATTTTCCTCAAGCCTCGTCTCCAACTCTCGAGAGAGAGAGAGCTCAAGATGATATTTCAAATGCATACAAGGTCATCTAATGTGCTCACGTCCTCATGTCCAGAGGGAAAACGCTCAGGGCACTCGGATGGCCGTCCCCGATTGGAACTGTGAGCCGACACCGCCTGTGTTTGTATTTCCCTCGTCGCGGCGAGACCTAAGAATACTGTGCCAAGAGAGAAGAAGCTAAATTTCCACCTAGAGTGATTGTGGCGCCACTCCACTTGTTGGGACACTTTATAATCCCATAGTACTTAGGTCATGCAAAAAATTGTAGGTCGCTTGCCTATGGTCAAGGGTTCTCGGGATAAAAATAACGCTTTATATGACGCCAGAATAAATTCCCCGAATATCAGCCGACACGATTGATATTGACCCCTCGTTATATGGGCCGGCCCAGTGAAAAATCAATGCCCTGTCCAGCCGAAGGCGGTGTTTGGCGATTAATCTTTTTAACGCCATGCGATAACTTCCAGATGTCGGAGTGAATGACCAAGTAACCTGTCGTGCTGTCTGCGTTTACATTCTATCCCGTGCGCTATTAAAACGCAGAGATGCGGGGTAGAGGATGTTAATGCACTTGCTTTTGAAATCATAAAAATAACAAAAATAATTTTCTCTTTCAGAAACAGAAAGATTTATGCATCCATTAACAAATTCGGAAGTTAGGTACCCTACTAAGCAATAGGCCTGTTTTAGGGTACCGTCAGTTTTATTTTAACATGCATTGCCGAGTAATGTGATGTATACAATAGGAATAGATACATGAGTGTATATGAGAAAAACAATTTTTTAACAGAAATACAAAATTCTTTTCTTTACTGACAAACAACTTTGACTTTGGTAGGAAAAAAACAATCTCAACGAAGCACATTTTAGATATTCTTTTAAGACATAAACCATTGTTTAACTAATCTAAGGAAATGTTTACAATTTGTTACATCTCTTATTTAGTTCGATAATTGATTATATAATATCGATCCCATGTTTAAAAAGATGTTTTAAATAGATTTAAATATGTTTCGAAGAAATTGCCTATATTGATATCTAGTTGCGTTGTATCCACCAAAAATTGCCTTGGGAATTAGGAAGCTTTAATAGCGTAGTGGTCTGCGCATTGATCTGGCAAACCAAAGGTCCGTGGTTTGATTCCCGGTTCGGGCCGAATTTTTCACTTAGCAATTTCTTCAAAAAATTCACCCGCCATATTTGAATTTCAAATGGCTAGGCACGGCATATGTGCTGGTGAAGGATACTGACTCTTGGTTGTGGCTTCTTTGAAGTACTATTCTCCCTTGCGTTGCCATCTTTGATGGACCGCAAGGGCTTTAGATCTAGTTGCCTTGTATCCACCAAAAATTGCCTTGGGAATTAGGAAGCCTGGATAGCGTAGTGGTCTGCACATTGATCTGGCAAACTATAAGTCCGTGGTTCGATTCCCGGTTCAGGTCGAATTTTCCTCATGGCACTTTCTTCAAAAATTTCACCCGCCATGTTTGAATTTCAACTGGCAATTTTGTATTTCTGTTAAAAAATTGTTTTTCTCATATACACTCATGTATCTATTCCTATTGTATATATCACATTACTCGGCAATGCATGTTAAATAAACGGCATATGTGCTGGTGAAGGATACTGACTCTTGGTTGTGGCTTCTTTGAAGTACTATTCTCCCTTGCGTTGCCATCTTTGATGGACCGCAAGGGCTTTAGATCTAGTTGCCTTGTATCCACCAAAAATTGCCTTGGGCATAAGGAAGCCTGGATAGAGTAATGGTCTGCGCATGGGTCCGGCAAACCAAAGGTCCGTGGTTCGATTCCCGGTTCTGGCCGAATTTTTCTCATGGCAATTTCTTCGAAATATTCACCCGCCATATTTGAATATCAGAGGTAAATATGCTTTAGAACAGGGACCCAGTAGCCTTTACGCAGCTTAAAACATTTTGTGGGTGTAAATAGTTTAAAGAGGAAATATAAGAGGGAGATGACGATATTTACTTCATTTTAACGGGTTGTCACTATGTCGCAGTCTGGTGTAGTTGAGGCCGTTTTACACGACGCTCTGAATTGCGAATCCTAGTATGAGGAAGAGAGAGGCTGTCTGTAGAAGTCACACTGAGAGGAGAGTAATTAGAGCAAGTGGACTACACTGCCTGTTAACTAACCTACTTCTAAGTGTCGACGCAGCCATTATGGTCTCTTATCGATCGTGGGAAAATCGACATTTTAAACCTTTCTGTTCTACAATCTATTTCCCTTATTTTATTCTCATGATCTGATCTACTGTAGTATGTTGGAGTTCGTAAGATATTGAAGACTTCTTCTGCAAATAAATCTGTTTTGAATTTACTTATAAGAACGATTCTAATTTTCAATCGACGGTCTGATAGCGATTCCCACCCTAGTTTTCCCAAGATATGTCCCACCTTGTGGAGGCTTGCATGGTAATAAGTAGATGTAAATGTAGATATTGATAACTTCGTCCGGAAAATTTACCTGCTGGTTAAGAATAAAATCGCTCCAACTGCCGTGCATGAAGATCAAGTTCACACCCACAGTCCCCCAACGTACTGTTACTGGAACAGTTCATTGTCACCAGGGCGCGCGCGAAAGCGATTAAAAAAAAATAAATTCGGGCGATTTCCGACCCACGTAGCGGAGCGATCCACTTCTCCACCTATCCTTCGCCGCCGCTGCCGCCGGGTCGTTTGAATGATAATAATCGTATCCCGTTGGCTCCACGCGATGGGCGTGGTGCGCGCAAGCTGCATCACGCCCGTGACCCCCCAGCGAGCACCCCACCAACGCGGTCTCCGCAAAACGTCCCTTCAACCTTGTCCGACAGCGTTGCCACCGGGAGGATGTTGGCTTGAGTAATGCGACAGGAATGATAGGATTGGATTGGGTATTTGGGGAGGCGACCAACGGCTAAGGTCATTTGGGCCATAGGGGATAGGTAAGGGAGGAAGGGTGGATGGAAAGCCGGGCTCGGCATTAGCCTACTTTTAACGGAAGGCGCCAAGGGAGCCACGGCTTAACGTCTCATCCGACAGACGGAGTATTTCACTTGAAGTGCCCTCCACAAGACAGTCAAGTAGGGATCGGGTTCCTCTTAAAAACTTCCGCCTCTCCGCAGGGATTTGAACCCTGGCCGCCCGCGTGGTACGCGGTACTCTAGCCACCACACCAACCCGATCCCCGAATAATAGGATCCTAACAGGATAATCGTAGGACGTTAGGAGTCGTACGATTCCTAGGTTAATACACCATGACTTGGAAAAACACATGACGCATAAAATCAGACGTTTACAAATGGTTAGCATAAATCTAATCATTGAATCACTTGGTCTTACATAGTACAGGACTTTGTGCCGTGCGGCACTAATCGGATGAATAAATGCGGTCCAAATGGACCACATTTCCAATCCTAGGAGAAAGTAGACATCGGAAATGTCAATGAATTTTCGCATCTCCATTAACTTATGCAAGCCACCATAAGGGTATATAGCAAAGGGTGATTTATCGCCATCCTTTATCACCTTCAGTGTGGAAATTAACTTTCATCACATGCACCAAACTATAGGTGTACTGCTAATGCTACAGAAACTATGAAGTTAATTTGTAGAACGTAAACGTGATAAAAAGTGGTGCAGGAAACATGCGAAACTTGGTGTTAGCACTACGAGGCAGATTTAGAAATATGTATGAGGGAGCATATGAAATAATCAGCTCTTCTACCTACCAGCTAACCTACTTCGAAGTGTCAACTCAGGCATTCTGATCTCTTATCAATCGCGGGAAAAATGAAATTTTCAATCCGTCTGCCCAGCTAAAAAATTTCTGTATAGTTTCCTTGTAAATACTTCTACAGAATTTCTTAAAACGTTCTGTAGATATTCCTTAAAGAATTGAAACGCCATCTTTCGGAATTCACTGCGACGTTCTGCAGAACACCTTAGGATGTCCTGCAGAATACTTAAGAACATTCTGCAGAAATCCTTAGGACGTTCTGTGGAATTCCCTACGACGTTCTGCAGAATGTTTCCGTAGAGTTGCTCTCATGTTCCGTACATATCCTTAGAAAAAGAACTAGTTCTGAAGAAAAAGAGTCAATTTCTGTATAATTCCTTACGTTCTACAGAACAGCTTCTAAGGAATTTTTAGCAGGGTGTTCTTCAGTCTATTTCCCTTATTTTATTCTCATGATCTGATCTACCTTCGTATGTTGAAGTTCGTAAGATATTGATAACTACTTCGGAAAATAAATAGGTTTTGAATTTGACGCACAGGATTCGCGCTCCTCTAAACTATGCAAATCTTTACTAAATTAGCGTTATCTGACTCGGAAAGGCAAGTATACTCGCATGTCCACGATAAAAATTGACTGATACATACTTCCACGGCCACCTCTCCTAAGCGGCCACCTCTTCTAAGCGGTCCCCTCCCTATGCTACCGATTTTTTCGGGGGCGGAAGTGATTTCCCATTCTTATAAGCAATGAAATTTTCTCCTCCCTTCAGCGGTCACCAACTCCTAAGTCTACTCGGTCACCAACGGTCACCAACGGTCACCAACTCCTACCAACTAAGGCGGTAATTATCTCATGGATCCTGTGGTGTCCGCTTAACACAGGGTTCTCTGTAAGCACAGGCATTTGTAAATGTCTGTGGGCAAGCTCGGTCGCGCCTTTCGTGGTCATGTGGAGAACTAATTATTTATGTTGGTACTACATGGCTGCAAACTCCTACGCATGGCGCATTATTCCTACTCGCAGAACAAGTAGGAATAATGCGCTTTATTCGCACGAGTCATGTAAGCAGCGGAACATTCCCGTGGATTTCGGCCGAAAGGAAAATATCGGCAGCAGAAGCAAGGAAACGCAAACCTGTCCTCGAGCGTTTCTTTCATAGACCCATCGATTGGGGCGACAACTAACCTCCTTCAACCCCGGCACTCGGACATCCCCTCATTTTTTCTCGACTGCCAAAACCTTACCCAATATATGGAGCCTGGCCACATCGCTTAGCAGCCATGCAGTACCAGCATTAATAATTAGTTCTCCACATGGCCACGAATGGCGAGACCGAGGTTGCCCACAGACATTTACAAATGCCTGTACATTATTGTGTATGTTGGTGATAACTGTTAAAAGAAATAGAGCGCGTGCAAAGGAGATCCGCTAGGTTTGTTAAAGGCCGTTATGATAATTGTATAAGTGTTACGAGTTTAACAGAAGAAATAGGATGGGAATTACTATCAGAACGCAGGTTAACATTTAGGTTAAACCTTTTAAGTAAATTCGAAACAGAGTTGTTCACAGATGACGTTAGATATATATTGAGAACCCCTGCGTATTATGCTAGGTTTGATCATATTAACAAGATTAGAGAGATAGATTGTCGTACCGATAGATTTAAAATGTCATTTTTCCCTCGTACTATAAGAGAGAACAATAGGCAGCGTAGCAAAGGGATAGGTAGGTGAAATATAGTTCGAGTAGTCTGTAGTGAATGATGCATGTAATAACAACCAATAATCCCTTTCTTATTATGTAGATACTAACCATCTAGCTGCATGTGACCCTGTTCTCTAGCATGCCTCCCTTAAGTATCCTAGTTGCATGGCAATAGTGCAAGTTTGGTGATCTTCACCCCCTGCCACACACCCTCGTGGTGGCTCGCAGGGTATTACGTAGATGTAGATGTAACTCACCCCATGCCAAACACCCTTGAGGTGCCTCGCAGGGTAACATGTAGATGTAGACGGATTATTTTCGAGGATTTTGGGGAGGGGCGTTCGTGCGTTGTATTTGCAAGTGCGTCGACCCCCTTATTTTCTTTCCCCATTGCCGATACCTCGTGATCCCTTCCCCTCCGACACACGCATTCAGATATCCCTCCTCCCTCCCGTTCACACCCCCCCTCGATTCCCAGAGTTCCCTTCCCCATTCCCCTTAAATGCGGAGAACGACTCCCCCCCCCCTAAAAAAAAACACCGTTCCTCCCTTCCCTCAGTTCCACCCCCCTCCCCTCCCAAGGTCCTCCCTCGTGACGTGACTCAGAGGCGAGCAGAGCCCTCCCGGTGCCAATGACCCCTCTCCCCAGACTTCCCCCGAAAATTTCGGCGTTCCCCCTTCTTCGAAAAGGCCCTTCCCCGCCCCTTCCTCGTCGTTCCCTCTGTTCTCTCTTCCACCGCCACGACCACCCCTTTAATTCCCTTCCTCTGTGTCCCCTTTATACCTCGCCGTAGCTCCTCGTCTATACCTTACCCCTCGTCCTCCTTCCCCTACTTCCTCCCCTGCGTTTCGTGGAGAATCTACGTTGGTTCCCGCACGTAGGCTCGTAATGCCCCGTTTACATTACTAGCTCTCTAACCAGGTTAACTCTTAACCCTGGTAAAAGTTCGCCGTGTGAACGCAGGTTTGCGCTGACCCTAGTCAACTTTTTAACCGCGCTGGAGTTACTAGGGTTGGCGTTGGTTACCATAATTTTTAACGCGTATAAACGCAGGTTAGAATAGAAATTAAGTGATCCAGTCCACATGTAGCTTTTACCTGAAGCGTACGATATATTTAGAGATTTTATTCCGTATCAATGCAGCAGTGCCAAGTTCCTTAATGTATTTCAATGCATGAGTGAATGATGAACCGTATTTTATGTTCAAAAGTTACCTTTTAAGCGCAAGCGAGGACGGATAATGGGCAGAACTCAGAAGAAAAAGTCATTTATGCTGCGGCATATATTGAGGCAAGGATTCGAAGTGGAAGTTATTTATAATTCTTGCTTGTCAAGATAATATATTGAATCGTTTCTATCTATCATAAATGAGTGAAAAAGACATAATAATGTAATGTTCTCGGGGAATCTTCATGGTCAAGTATAGCATAGTGAGATGTCGTTCTATTAAGGAGATTTATTCTCTCATTTTTCATCTTTCGATGCATAAAGTGATGTTTAGACATGAAATGATAGGTGTACAGTTAAATACTGATGAATGAGAAGTTTAGCCACGCGAAACATTTGCATATTCAATCCTTTTTTTCGCCCTTACAAGTTCCGTGAATATAGCTGAACATAGCCCAGGAAACAAATGAAACGCGACTTGCGATGTTTTTTGGGCCGTGGGCTAGGTTTGCTAAGTCGCCTTCTTGACTCTCCACCAGAGGCCACCGACATGTTAACAAGGGTTAAATAATGCCGTGTAAATTCAAGTCAGTTACGCCGCCATATTAATTAACATTCTAACCCTAGTAATGTAAACGGGACATAGGGGAAGCTTTGTAGCCCTGCATGATGCATCTGCGTCATTCCCTGCCGGCCACCTCATCTACATTTCAAAAACATTGTGTTGCAATCGACTTCTGGAAAAGAAAAAAACCATATCAGTGGAGAAAACATGTAAGCTACTCTCTGTTAAACCGTTTCCGTCCATCGTAGCCATTTGGCTGCACCCAACGCACCAAGTGTATGGCGCTCTGTAGGAGGAAACGCGACCTTAATCGCAATAGACTAGTCAAAACTGCGTCGTTCAAGGTCACGATCACCAAAATTTTTTACAAGTAATTCAGGTGGCCATATGTATAAAATACCTAAAATACATCTAAATCGCCAGCAAAATTTTTCTGGGCGGACTTGAACACCAGTTAATGGCTTTCATGTGACTATCTATGACGCGAATTTATCTACATCTACGTCATATCCTGCAAGCCACCCAAAGGATGTGTGGCATGGGGTGCTTCCACACCAGGCATGCATGAATTATGCGGTAAAACACCGAAACTACATTGAAACCAGCGTACCACACATGCAACGCGCCAATTAAAAATCTAATACCCAGGAAACATTCTATCTTCAATCGTTCCAACATTCAATGCATTCAAAGACTACTACTACAGATTCAAAATATCATGCATAAAGAAGAACATCAACATTTACATCATGCATAAATAAGAAAGTAAAATATATAAAGAAAAAGATCTACAATCTAGCTAATGTCACTTTCGCACTATTCATGATGACGATCACAGATGTTATTGTCCCGAATGGTACGCGGTAACAATGAAATTTTATACCTGTCGGTTCTACAATCTAGCTCTCTAATTTTATTTGCGCTATCTAATCTGCCGAAGTACGAGGGGAATAATAGTATAGTTTATAGGTTTGTAGCCCTGCATGATTCATTACGTCATTCCTTGCCGGCCCTACCTTATCTGCATTTCAAAAAAATGTGTTGCAATCAACTTCTGGAAAAGATAAAAACCTATATCAGTGTAGAAAACATGAAAACTACTCACTGTTAACCAATTACCGTCCATCGTAGCCATATGGCTACACCCAACGCACCCAGGGTCGATTTATTCGATATGTTGCTCCATCGACATCGACTCGAGAGGCGAATAATCGAGATATCGAACGACCTTGCAACGCACCAAGTGTATGGCGTTCTGCAGGAGGGAACGCGAACTTAATCGCAATGGACTAGTCAAAACTGCGTCGTTCAAGGTCACGATCACCAAAATGTTTTGTGAGTGCTTTAGGTGACCATATGTGTAAAATACCAAAAATGCATCCAAATCGCACACAATATTTTCCTGGGCGGACTTGAACTCCAGTTAATGGATTTCAGGTCACTTTCTATGACGCGACTTGGAATAGCAATAGACTGCATTGGGTTTTTATAAAGGCTATGCAGTGTGGCGGTGTTGTCCTGAGGTTATGTACTATAGAAAAAATGATAAGGTGTGAAGAAAAAATGTGTTAAGGATATTCGCTTTTTCTAATTTGTGCTCAGGATTGTGCGGAATGCTGTACGGCGTATGCACTGTACTAACCCCAACAAAATTTTCAAGGCTACGGCTATTGTTGGGTAAGTGTAAGCCTGTATGTGCATCTACATGTACACATTTCCCAGAAAGCCACCTCTACATCTACATCTACGACAAACCCTGCAAGCCACCCAAAGGGTGTGTGGCAGGGGGTGCTTCCACACCAGGCATGTATGAATGATACGGTAGAACACCGAAATTACATTGAAACCCGCGTCCCACACATGCAAAGCTCCAATTAAAAATCTAATACCCAAGAAACATTCTATCGTCAATCGTTCCAACAGTCAAGGAATACAAAGACTACTACTACAGATTCAAAATATCATGCAAAAATAAGAACATCAATATTTACATCATGCATAAATAAGAGAGTAGAGAATATTATGAGGAAGACTTACTGTCTGCCTATTGTCACTACTCGAACTAATCATGACGACGATCACAGCTGTTATGGTCCCTCTAGGGTGTATGGCGGGCGTGAGTTATGAACTACGTGCACTAAAATGTACAGGTAACTTTCACAAACATGCACGATACTATTGGTATGTTACCAATTGTAAATAAATTATTTCTCTCTATGTTTATTGAAACTACAGAAACGAGATACGAGAGTCACGCAAAAGACCATGTTAGCACTACGTGGCAGCTTAAGAAACAGGTATTAGGGAGCAAGAGTGGTGCATGTTGGTGGATGTTAATTTCTTATCTGTACGTCTACGTCTACGTCTACGTAATACCCTGCGAGCCACCACGAGGGTGTGTGGCAGGGGGTGAAGATCACCAAACATGCACTATTGCCATGCAAGTAGGATATTTAAGGGAGGCATGCTAAAGAACAGGGTCACAAGTAGCTAGATGGTTAGTATTTACATAATAAGAAATGGATTATTGGTTGTTATTACATGCATCATGCACTACAGACTACTCGAACTATATTTCACCTACCTATCCCTTTGTTACGCTGCCTATTGTTTTCTCTTATGGTACGCGGGAAAAATGACATTTTAAATCTATCGGTACGACAATCTATCTCTCTAATAATATTTAATGTTAATATGATCAAACCTAGCATAATACGCAGGGGTTCTCAATATATATCTAACGTCATCTGTGAACAAATCGGTTTCGAATTTACTTAAAAGGTTTAACCTAAATTTTAACCTGCGTTCTGATAGTAATTCCCATCCTAGTTCTTCTATCAAATTCGTAACATTTATACAATTATCATAACGGCCTTTAACAAACCTAGCGGACCTCTTTTGCACGCGCTCTAAACCTTTTATAAAACCTTCCACGTACGGATCCCATATACTAGCGGCATATTCTAAATGAGGCCTGACAAGTGTAAAATAGCTTCTTTCTCGTACTCTCTCATCGCATTTGCCTAGAACCCTTTTTACGAATCCTGTAGTTCATGTTGGTGTTAAGTCTAGTAAGTAAGACTCTTAAAAACCCCTGTGGTGGCACGCAGGGTCATTATTGGAGGTATAGTTGAGTACACTGGGCTTAAGTTTGGCAACGGTGTTCTCTGTGAGGCCCATTCTGTCAACCTAACGTAGAACGGACTATGGTAATATGGAAGTTAAAATGGACTTTTTAAAAGACGTATCCATGACTTTGTTTAGGGAGGAATTTTCGCTGTAGTTGTTCAATACGATACGCATCGAATGAGACCGGTTTTCATGTTTTCCATATTATTCCAGCTTTGATGTTTTACGTCAATTTTTGACACATCAGGGCTTGATAATGATGTGAAACACAAATACCGGTCTCAATGAATACATATCAGCGGAAAACTGTTAAGTTCTTCCTTCGTCATGTATAAGTTTCTCCGCATCATTCCGAGGACTAGATTATTTTTTCATTTTTCAGTCGAAAATCACATCCGCGGTTCCCAGTAGTCGACGGATTTTTTTAGACGATTTCTCAACATCTTCCCGCTGAGGTTTGGGCTGGTCCTCGCGGAAATCTCTCCGTTCTTTTCAGCTCAATGCCCTCTTTGAAAGCCTCCCCCTTTCTTTATTTTCTTCGGCAAGAGCTTTGACCTTGTCACGCAACGATGATTGATACCCTCAGATTTCGAGGCCCGACTGCAGGATATTTCTGAGTATCCTTATAATTTACAGTAAATGCGGCCACACTCGATCGGAGGAGATGATGTTATCTCGTGAACCTGGATTCGATTCGCTTCCGTTGAAGATTTTTTACCGTCTGCCATTTCTTTTTATCGCTAGGAAACAGCGTAATTTTATTGTATCTCAAAGTACCTACCCTAATTTTTTTATGACAAAGATTTTTAATCTAATGCTTATTATTGTGATGGTAGTCTATAAGCTATTGCGAAAACGAGTTTAGAAATCTATACACATCCTCGGATTACGGCATCCGAATAACGCCTCATTTGGGGTGGGAGTACTTAGGAAAGCAAAAAGTTGATGCTGTGTCCAGAGTTACAGAGCCCAAGATAAGCAAAATATGGTGAGAGTCAAGTTGCTGTTGAGTGGGGCAATATGGAATTCTGGATGTGGAAATAGATGGGAATTTTTTTTTGAGTTACCAGGGGAAAGTAATGGGTCAAGGTTTTGGGCAGTACTACCTTAATTAATATACATTTCAGCGTTTTCGCGATATGGGATGTAATATCGCCCCAAATTGTGGACAAAATGGAAATGTTTCTTCATCCATGGTAATCAATTACACGTTTGCGTCGCAAAATACCCTTCTCAGAAACTTACAAAGAATTAGCTCAAAATCATTAAGTTAATATTTAAAAAAAGTAAGTTTCTGGGCGACACGGTGGATTTTATATCACATCTCACAATTTCTCTTGAAGTGACAACACGTTGGAGAAATTCACTGCCAAATATCGAAAATTCCTTATTTTCTTCCCACCATTAATTTTTAAAACAAAAGTAGATCTTTGGTGGGTTCCACATTCAGTTGTCAGTATTTTTAAAGAGGAGGCAATTGATCAGTGGGGGTCTGAGTTTAAGCATTCTACCAGTTGATTGTTAAGTTTTATGGGCAGTACTCATCTTAGCGTCATAATTTATGGCATATCTTTCCGTTTTCACTTCTACGAATGGCCCGCCATTACATCTCTTTTAAATTCCTCATATCGTCTCCCTCGTCTTGTTTCTTCCAGAATTCCTATCCTCTTGTGTGAAATTCTACAGAGAAAAAATCATCCGCTTTGACGGTGATTCGAACCCGGATCCCTCGATTTCCGGCCGATTGCTGTAGCCAGTTAAGCTAAAGAGGCGTTCTCTTTTCCTGTGGATTTTTGTGACCTTTCCGGGACCAGATGTCCCGACTGCCGGACATACAATGTAACAATCAGTCGCTACTGAGCGCATAGTGCCACTGCCCACGAGGAAAGATCGAACTTTGACCACAGAAAGGCGTTCACTCTTATTTGACAGATTTTAAGCTATCCGGGACTAGCCACGGAGTTCCACATTTACGGAGTCTCCCGCAATGCATAATTGTGGGAAATTCCAGAGTGAAAAAAATCATCCGCCTTGACCGGGATTCGAACCCGGATCCCTCGACATTTGGTCTCGTAAAGGTCACAAAAATCCACAGGGAAATTGGACACCTCGGTAGCTTAACTGGCTAAAGCAATTGGCCGGAAATCGAGAGATCCGGGTTCGAATCCCGGTCAAGGCGGATGATTTTTCTCTGTGGAGTTTCTCACAATTGTGCATTGCGGGGGACTCCGTTAAAGAGTTACCCCGTAGCTAGGCCCGGATAGCTTATAATCTGTCCTATCCTCTTCTTTGCTTCCTCAGTGTTCTCCCCTCTATTAGACTCCTCGACATTCCCTCTCCTTTCAGTACGTCCTCCACCCATCTCTTCTGCCTCCTCCGAGCCTCCAACACCGGCTTCCTCTTCTCTCGTACCTCGTTCAATGCCGCCTCGTTCGTCCTTCAGACCACCCAGCTCACCTTCTCCGTCCCTATCCACACCCTCATCTCAAGCGCCTCAAGTCTGCATACATCCTCCCTTCGCAATGATCAAGTCTCAGACTCATTCAGCTCCACGCTCCATATTAGAATTTTCATCTGCCAATTCTTTAACATCTTCAAACCCCCCTCATGCATACCTTCCTCTTTGAAGAAACTGTCCACCAAATGTAGAACGCACCATAGATCTGCTTCTGTTTTAGAAGTTAATGGTGGGAAGAAAATAAGGAATTTCCGATATTCGGCATCGAATTTTTCCCATATGTTGTCAACTTTAGATATTTTGTGCGTTGCAATATAAAATCCACTGTGTCACCCAGAGACTTGCTTGTTCTTAATTCTCCGTGAAGGAACTTTTGCGACGCTGAAGTTCCATTGGTCACCATGAATGGACACACATTTCCCTTTCGCTCATGCTTTGACGGCGATATTCATTCTCTACGAAATACCGTGCAAGCCACCACTAGGGATTCAGAACTGATATTTTTCAGAGCGACATGGAGAATATTATCATGACTCCTCACTACATCTCTAGGTCCGACAGATGCGATAAATTAAGAGAGATACACTGCCGAAAAGATATGTACAAAAACTCGTTCTTTCCGCGAACAATAAGCGACCACAATAAAAAGTTGAGCTCCGCTAAAAACACTCCTATAATACATGTCACCGTTTCATCTCCAAAAACTTACGCCTTAACACGTCTGGTGACCTAACACCCACTGCCAAACGCCCATGCGGCGGCTCCCACGGCAATTAAGTAGATGTAGATTGTGTGTGGCACGGGGTGATTCCACACCTGACATGAAACACTCATCCCAGCTGAAGCGCGCGTTCCCCCGGATGTTAGGTGCAGGCCAAAAGCAGTCAGGACAACAGTTCCCCATTTACTTGTAGAAAACTAAGAAATTAAAAATGATTTTTCGCTCAAAATAATAATAATAATAATTTCTTTATACCTGACAGCCGAAGCCAATTACTTGGTATTTAACACATGGACGAGCGCACACAACCATGCCCAGGGAGGTGAAAATATCCTACCCAGGCGGGACTCGAAGCCGCGACCTTCGGTTTGGCAGGCGAGGACTTACCCGAGGACTTTACCTGCCTGATGTAAAAAATGCCTGAAATACACCTGATTCGCGAATTCGGAGACTCCTTCACTAATTCTTCGCCGACGCGGCGACGACCATGTGAATTTCGCTTCAAGATTTCAATCTTTCCCGAATTCACGGATAACGGGGACCGCGGCTGCTGCATCGGCCTAGTCTTTCATGTTTCTGACACTTCCTTCTCCCCCTCTGCTCCTGCCCTCCCACCTAATCTCTCCCTCCCACACCCCCAACTCCCATCCCACGGCAGGCAGCCTTGGGGGATCAGGTGGTGGAACGGCCCAGGAGCATTGGCCTCACGTGGGCGAGCCTTGGGGAGGTTCGGACTCATTTCTTGGGTTGATGACATGTGCTTCCGCGGATTACAGCTGTCTGAACTCGCTGGTTGCCAAGAGAGAACAAAGCTACAGTGTGGTTGCCTTGCTAGATGCTCGATCACAGTTCTTCATTCGTTGTCTTAACTCTCTTCTTCATTCGTTGTCTTAAGTTAACAAGACGGCCGGTTAAGAGTCTTAACCGGCCGTCATCGATTTTTAAATTGGTTCGCTTCAGCATTTAAAGTCAGGGGCGCAACAACTTCCCGAATCGTGGGGGGGTGAGGGGGGGGGCAAACTCCTTGAAAAATCTGTATAAGCTAGCTAAGTGGGGGAGGGGGAGAGTCTGCCAATAAATTTTCCCCCAAATGGGTCTGAGAGTCTGCAATTTTCAACCCACTAAGGGATGAAGGCGCAAATAATTTTGCTAATCGGGCAGTGTCCATTAAAAAGTGAGCCACAACCTCTGATTTCTAGGGGAGGAGGAATGCCACCCCATGTACTCCCCGTTGTTGCGCCTCTGCATAAAGTAGTTTTAGCGAAATATCATTTTACCTAGAAATAGATTAATTTGGTCTCATTTTTAAAGAAAAATATATCACCCTTCAATTGACATAAAAAATTCAACCCCTTACCTCATTACTTTCCGAGATATTTGCCAAAAAATACCAGCCCTTTTACATGGGAAATGGTACGTGTGTGCACTCCAGAGAGACATTATTAAAGAAATGAGGAATTTCTAACCTTTAGATGTCGTTAACTACTAACAGCGTGTAGTTTGTATGTTTTCTCAACTATATTTGGGAATTATTCATATTGGCACCCCAGTAAATTCTTCGGGATCACAATAAACCTTCCGTTTTGAAGGGGTTTCCAACGCACCGCGCGAAAAAATAAATCAATTTAAAGACTTAATTAGATGTTTTCATTTAATTACCCACCATTTCTGTCATTTAAAACTTTCGAACAGTCGTAAAGTCGTAAAAAAAAGTAAAAGTAAAAACAGTCGTAAATAAGCTAACAGCTTGTAGTTCGTATGTTTTCTCAAATAATTTTAAAAATTAATTATATTGTCTCCATAGTACGTTCTTTGGTATGACAAAAAACCTTCCGTTTGGAAGGAGTTTGAAACGCACCGCGCGAAAAGGAATAGTCAAGTTAAAGACTTATTTAGATATTTTCATTTAATTACTCACCATTTCTGTCATATAAAACTATTATTGCACCATTAATAATGCCATATTTAATTCATCTGTCCTACAACCGGTGAAATTGAAACGTATAGTTCGAATATGGTCTCCTTTATGACTAGGGAACTATCTCGCTCAAACTACCTTAACAAATGAGTGATCACCGAAACGTATGAGCGCAGTATCCCACATGATGATTACATCACATATGGTATTTCGCGTCGCTGAAGTAGACAAACTCAAACCACTTAATTACTTTCAAATTTCCATCGCATTTATTCGAGACTCCTCGGTTTTTTGCGTAATTCGAAATAAGTTCAATTGAAAATTTCTGCGGCGGTGTTGCAAACATGTCATAGTTGTATAGGTCGACCTTCCGTTGATTAAATTTTCGCCCATGTCCCAAAGTGTAATTGTTCCTCCGTCGTAAATTCCTTCATACATTCAACTCTCATCTCCACTGTCGACAGGGCCAACGGAGCACTTTTATGTTCTATACTCGAGCATCCAGTTCCCATTCTTTCATGAACCAGTCATTCCGAACCTTATCTCTCGTATTTCCACCGCAAACACTTCTCAGATAACCCATGCGCTCCTCATTTCAGCGTTCACGTCAGCTTATCGTGGCATCCCCAAGTTCCACCTTTGTACCGTGAATTGGGAAGGAGTAATGTGCCGGCGGGCGGTTGGATTTTTATTTTTTCCGAGCAATCTTCTTAACCGTGCCTCGTAATTTGCCTAATGCATTCCATCCTTGGTCTTCCTCGACAATCCTCATCATTCTTTTTACCTTTCTTTATTGTTTTCGGGAGGCAGTTATGTCTGGGAATGTGCCTTTAAGTTGGCCCACTCCGCTTCGCCATGCTTTCTGAGATGCATCATATATTTTTTTACAATGCGACGTGTTCAATTTATTACAATTCAATACAATATTTGTCATAAATTTAATCCAATACAATTGGTGTTCTTCCTACAGTAAGTACAGATAAAGCTCTGCTAAGCCTGTGGCTTGTCAGTAGGTGCTCTTTTTATAGTGTCTACCGGATTGCCAATCAAGTATTCATACAAAAATGAAAGCAGATATTCTTTAAATATAACGTTATAAATACCGGGATATTAGTCTGAAAACAGATTTCAATAAATATAGAAAGAAATATATTTCAGGCCTAAAATGTAATAAAAACACATAAATACACACGAAAACACAATTTGAACATTTCTATCAAATCATAGGTACCTTAGTATAAGTACCCAAATTGTTTGCCTATAAGTTCTGCTTCGCTAAGCTTTTTTTGTTGCATCATCTATTTTTTTACAATACAATATGTTTATTTTATTTCAATTCAATACAATATTTGCATTAATTTTAATCAATACAATATGGTTTCTTCCTACAATATGTGACAGATAAAGTCCTGCTAAGCCTGACTTGTCAGCAGGTGCTTTTTTTTTAGTGTTCACCGGATTGCCAATCAAGTATTCATACTAAAGTAATGATAATAATAATATTTTTATAATAATAATAATATTTTATTCTACCATACATATATATAAAGTGAAAATCCACCGGTACCTAGGAACGATGGTGACAGACGACTGGAGAAGTATTGCAGAAATAAAAGCAAGGATAGCAATGGCAAAAGAGGCCTTCAGCCAGAAGAAAAACTTTGCTATACAATAAAAGCCTGGATCTGGAGCTGAGAAAGAGACTAGCTAAATGCTATTCATGGAGCGTTTTCATGTATGGATGAGAAGCGTTGACATTAGGTAAGAGGGAAAGGAATAGAATAGAAGCTTATGAAATGTGGGTGTGGAGAAGGATGGAAAAAGTAAGATGGGTGGATAAGATGAGAAATGAAGAGGTTTTGAGCAAAGTAAAAGAAGGAAGATCGCTCCTAAAGGAAACGAGGAAAAGGGAAGGAAACTGGCTGGGCCATGTGATGATAGGGAAAAGTATAATAACTGTTGCACTTGAGGGTTCAATTGAAGGAAAGAAAAAGAGAGGAAGGAGAAGAATTAAATTGGTGGATCAGGTGAAGAACATCAGCTATGATGAAGCAAAGAAGGAAGCTCGGGACAGAAGCGGATGGAGACAGCAGTGGTGCACGGGACCTGCCAGCAGGCAGAACACCAGATGATGATACATATATAGATACAGTTATTATTTCCATTCAAGGAAGTAAGGCAATATGCCTGAAATTAGGCTACCTTCAAAATTTAAAAATGCGGAAGTGAACAAACACAGAACCAAAACGTACTTAATACAAGGTTGCGTTAAGAAAAGTTGCTACTGTAGTAGCTGGAAAATAGGCATTACAACATAAAATGTTGTAACATAACGCTGGCCTCGCCATTTTTTCTTTTACCACCTCATGGTTTATAATAACAATAAGGGACCCACCATGTTGTGAATTTTGAGAATAAACAATAGACCTAAGGAGTGGAAGCGTCGGCAACAAAGGGGGATCGTAGAGCAAACCGTCGGAGTGTACGGTCGTGCAAAGACAGCACGCAAAGAGCTTGTTAGATCAAAACCTCGCAGTGAACGGACGTGCAAAGAGAGAGCACGCAAGTTTTTGGTAGAGGGAAGTTCCAGAGTGTGGCATCGTGCGAGACATAGCCCACGTAGAAAAGGAGAATTGACAAAGGAGCTGGAATTAAGGAGAGGAACGGGAGATTTTACAACAGGACGAGACCCAAAAAGCTGAGGGCCCGCCAAGGACGAACACCACGCAGGCTGAGAGGATTTTCCAGACCACAGAGGGACAAACCATCCTGTGTCGTCGAATAATTGGGTTGTAACTATAAACTTTTATTTTCATATAAGATACAAGAAGCCATAAGGCAAGAGGTTTTAATTGGCCAAGAATTAAGTTTGTGACTGGTATCCCTTTGTATCAAGTAATTGGATTTTGTGAAAAGTTTAAGTGATGAAGTGTGGCAAATAATTAGACAATATACTTAAAAGAAGGAATAATTATTCATATACCAAATTTGTGTCTAAATTAGAATATACAGTTGGTCATGACCTAAGGGTATAAGGAATTATTTTGATTATTTAAATTGTCTGTAAATTGAATATTTCATTTTGTCAAGTAAATTGCAGCCGTATCTCTAAACCTGCAATGTTTCATGTATTTTCTTTTCCGACGAGCAAGCTGGGGCAAAGTAATTAAAATATAAGGTACGAGAAGATATCGCAATCGTGATTTCTTTCCAGGTAAAAGAATCAATAGTTTTTCGTGTTACATGTTTATCCACAACGTGTGGCATTTCGCGTATTAATTTGTAATAATACCTTTTACATTTTTGGCTCCCATAACGTGGGGCATAATACAAAGTAGAAAAACAACAAAGAAAATACTTGTTACAATGTACAACAAATATGACTTGAAGCATAATATACACTATACACAGACCTTTTACAATAACTTTTCAATATTGTTAAAAGTTACCAAAAGTTATGAATCAACCTCTTGTATTTATTAAAACAAGTAGTTTTTTGATTTTATCAGGCTGTATGGTGTACAATTTTGGTCCCATATACAAGAAACTCCTTTTGTACTGCGTTAAATTCGGTATAGGCATAGGGACACAGAAACACCAGCGAAATCAAAGCATATTTAAAAAAATATAATGTTATATATACCGGTACATTAGTCTGGAAACAGATTTTAATGAATTATAGAAGAAAACAGATTTAAAACCTAAAATGCAATAAAAACACATAGATACACTCAAAAACATAATTTGAACATTTCTATCAAATCATGGATACCTTAGTATAAGTACCAAAATTGCTTAGCTTTAGCTTTTATTGCTTAAAAAACAAATGCATAAAATTCATTCGTCCGAAAACATATTAAAAATATGTAAAAGAAAACCGATTTAACAGAATACCATATAAACTCAACTGCATCGCTGTTCATACTACAACAATTGTTTCACTTTTTTTTTTAATAAAGACATTTTGTCAGTTTCTCGTATTGATTTTGGTGATTTATTGAAAATTATTAGAACAATTTACATTGTTCCAATATTTTCAACCATCCCTCCAGTCCTTCACTAGGCTTATGTCACGATTCTCTACATCCATTCGATATTAATCGAACTTTGATAACAGCGCATATTTGTTGTTGCCAATCGCTGATTTTTTTCTTCCGATTTGGTAGTTTAATTCGAGTGTATTATTGCAATCTTGATATTTGGTGCGTATACAGGATGCATTCGATTTATGGCCGGTTGCAGTAACATTTTGTTATGTAATAACGATTTTTGAGATCCATGAAGTTGTAGATCTCATTTGAATATTCGGGTTGATGGAACACATTCATACACATAGGCCCGGATTCATAGTCAGGTCTCAAGTCATTACTTGAGACCTGTCTATTGTAACATGACGCTGGCCTCGCCATTTTTTCTTTTACCACCTCATGTTTTATAATAACAATAAGGGACCCACCATATTGTGAATTTTGAGAATAAACAATAGACCTAAGGAGTGGAAGCGTCGGCAACAAAAGGGGATTGTAGAGCAAACCGTCGGAGTGTACGGTTGTGCAAAGACAGCAAGACATTAAGGAGAGGAACGGGAGATTTTACAACAGGACGAGACCCAAAAAGCTGAGGGCCCGCCAAGGACGAACACCACGCAGGCTGGGAGGATTTTTCAGACCACAGAGGGACAAACCAACCTGTGTCGTCGAATAATTGGGTTGTAAAATCTCCCGTTCCTCTCCTTAATTCCAGCTCCTTTGTCAATTCTCCTTTTCTACGTGGGCTATGTCTCGCACATTGCCACACTCTGGAACTTCCCTCTACCAAAAACTTGCGTGCTCTCTCTTTTCACGTCCGTTCACTGCGAGGGTTTTATCTACAAAGCTATTTGCGTGCTGTCTTTGCACGAACGTACACTCCGACGGTTTGCTCTACAATCCCCTTTTGTTGCCGACGCTTCCACTCCTTAGGTCTATTGTTTATTCTCAAAATTCACAATATGGTGGGTCCCTTATTGTTATTATAAACCATGAGGTGGTAAAAGAAAAAATGGCGAGGCCAGCGTTATGTTACACTATGAATCCGGGCCTATTGGTCAAGTCCATCTTATTTTCATTCTGGTTTCATAGTCACCGAATAAGACCGTCTTCATGAAGGCGAACTTGATTAAGATAATCTTATTTGCAATAAGACGAGCTTAATGAGCTATTGCCTAAGCAAATGCTTGTTGGATCAACCAATCTCACACACTGTTACATTTGTTTACTTGGCAACTGTCGTCACCGTGAAGCGGTAATTTCAAACGAAAACATGGCATCGACCTCACGTTAATGCCGTCATTATACGCCCGTCGAGAAGAAGATTTTTCTAGATATCCTGCAAATCCACCGAGAAATTGAAGATAAAAAGGGAGATGGGGCGTCCTTAAAACAGAAGGAGGAAGCATGGGGGAAAATCGCTGATCTCTATAATAATTCACATCATATAACGCAGGAGGTAAGGTCATATCATCATAAGGAATAATTATATTTGGGATGTATTTTAGTGATATAGCAATACAGCGCAAATTACTGAAATTTTATTTGTGATGGTATGACTTATTTCTTTATATTTAATTATGATATTCCAGCGGGTAAATAAAGGCATAAAAGCAACAGATTTTTTTGCTCAAGACGAGTTGGATGTCGACTTCACGAAGGCGAGCTTATTCGCGGACTTATTTCAGCAACAAGGCGAGCTTCGGCGACTATTCGGCGATGAAACCATTCTTGCTTGAGCAATTTCTTGTATCCAATGAGACGCGACTATGAAAATGCATAAGATCGTCTTGCAGCAAGACGATCTTCACCAAGCTCGACTTATTCGACAATGGCTTGAAACCGTCTTGTTTGACGACTATGAAACGTAATTCGTAATTAAGCTCGAGCATGAGGCGATCTTGGTCAAGCAAATGCTCAAGTTCGAACTATGAATACGGGTCATAGTTACATAACGGGTTAACCAATAGTTAATAGCTTTGATTATTTTATCTAGTATTCTACCGCCGGATAAAATTTATGAAAGTTCAGCTCATGAATAATTGCTGACGCACGTAAAAAATAGTAAGAGTAAATTAGACTGGTAATTTGCCTCAAAACAACTCTTTTATCAAGTAATTGAGTCTCCAAGCGGGTCTTTGCGCACCCGCCATCTTGATCACTTATGGAAGTCATAACTCATTGCCATAAGTTATGAAACCAATAAGTTTATCGAATGTTTCTGCAACACTTATTGAATGGTTGCCATGGTTTATGAGACCCATTACTTTATAGTATACTCAGGTGTCGTTCCTGCAACTGGCAATTAGTCATGGCAATAGCCGACGATAGCCAACTATCGAACTGGAATCGGCTGGCGATCGCCAGGTTGATAAAAAATATGCAACTCAGCCGAAATCAGATTTCGTGTGGACGTTGGCGGTAAAGAGAAACGTAGCAATGGTAGCGAAAAAGACGAGCGTTAATTTGAGTTTGTTTGAGCGAAATATCATTTCACCTAGAAATCAATGACTTTTGTCTCATTGTAAATAAAAATACCTTAATCCTCCAAAGATTCCGATACGTCAGCCCCTTACCGAACTACTTTCCGAGATTTTCGACAAAAAGTACCAGCTCTTTTACATGCGAAATGGTACGTGTGTGCACTACAGAGAGACATTATTTTTTAAAAAATACGGAATTTCTAACCCTTAGATCTAGTCAAAAATAAACTTAATAATTAATTTAATTATTACATTCATAAATACTTTTTTTTAAGTGTGTAGCTGGTATGTTTTATCAACCATGTGTTTATTTAATAAATCGTATAGTCACCGTAGTATTTTTTTCAGAATCCACAAAAAACCTTTCGTTGTGAAGGTGTTTTAAACGTACCGCGCGATAAAAAAGACTCAAGTTCCAGACTTAAGTTGATATTTTTCTCTAACTACTTCGAATTTTAGTCATCTTATTGCACCTTTAATAATTATTGCATCAGTAATATTTAATTCATGCTTCCTACAGTATCTGAAATATTAACGTATTATTCGAATATGGTCTCCATTATGATTAGGGAACTATCTCCCTCAAACTACCTTAATATCAATTCAGCCTTGAAATCACGATGTTTTTAATTGATCAAAGAAATTTTTGTATATTTTAACGCCACAATTCTCATTTTAATGAAGTGTCGTATTTAACTCAATTCACGCTTATTGTTATTCATTTGTTCGGCTCGTCTCGAAGAGGACAGCCACCGACAGGCGGTTGCTGGCGTTCCCAAACGCCGTATGCCGGCTGTTTCACCAAATCGAAAGCACCGTGCGGCGCACAGTGGGCTGAGATCGAAAATAGGTGGCCAGAATTCGAAACATGGATTTTTCGACCTGGAAGTTGAAATTTGGCAATGTGACTCTTTATTTTTCTACCTAAAACCAGAAAATCAGTGTAAAATGGGGCCCGGCATTTTGTCCTATCAAATGAGCAAATATCCCTCTACGTCATCTAAAATTTCAACATGTCAAACACTAAGGTCGGCTCTATGAAACAAAATGACTTTGTATTGCATTTAGCTACTATAAAAGGTTCTGTAGACTCTTCATTTTGAAGATTTTCAGCGAAATCTCTGTTCCGGCTCTTTTGCAAAATGTGTCAAACTTCAAGCCCTTGAACCATGTTAATGCGGATGAATTATGAAAAATGAATCACACGTCATATGCACCATTAGTCGAAGAGTCACGTCGTGAACTTCCAGACTGAAAAAAATGCATTTTTTGAATTTTGGCTGGCTTTTATTCGATTTCAGCCCGCTGTGCGGCGCGGCGATTGCCGTCTACCGCAGGCAATATCCTTAAGCTGTGTCCCAATTCGCCGTTTAGGCAGCTAAATCGGCAGATTTAGGGAGGACGCCATCTTGAAGTGTGTCCCAATTCGTTAGGCATCATGGGGGAGCGGATTTAGGTGCCTTTCTCGGGGGTGAAATTTAGGGTAGATGGAGTTTATCCTAAATCCGCCTCCATGTTGAATTTCCCATCATGCAAAGCGCTGCATGCGTCGTACAAGGAAAATCGTACACAAGGACGTAGTTGAAAAGTGGCAATCATGGCCGGCAAGTATTTTGTCTGTAAGTGAAAGAATTCTCTAATATTTCGCAACCCAACACCCGACTAGAAAAGAAAAATTCTACTTAGTACTCTTAAAAAAAAAAAACGAATTTAAATCCCAGAACACCTACACAAACTTAAATACCCCGAAAACTAAAAACTAACGAATCTCCAAACAACGAATTCGATGAAAAAAATGTTATTTCACTTTCCAAATCTCACAACGCATACGAAGGTAACCACAGGCGCCAAAAATGTCTCAATGTCAGGTTTCATTTGTTTCATTCAGTCCTTTATTAATTACCCAGATGTTTTTCATTCGTTTCCAGCTCGGTAGACGGCAGCACTAGCGAAGGATGTCCCAAATCAAGCAAACCAAGCGGAAGGCCTCTAAATATTTAGGTAGCTAACCGCATCCTCCCTAATGCCTAACGAATGCGGACACGGCTTTAAATCGAACGCACCCTCAAAATTCTAGTACGTCATTATCGGAGTCGCGTTGGATTGCGTCTCCAAACATTCATAACTATCTGAATGCTGATGGGCAGGTCATAAATATGCACCTCAGTTACAAAGAATTGACCAAATTATTTCCCAGCGAATATCAGTACGCATTTAGGTCATTTTTGTTTACGGAAAAACGAAGATACGTGCAAATTGTGATGTGCTCTATATGATTGAGACATACACGATAAGCTCTTCCACTAATCCTCTTTAACCGTATTTACCAAGAGTTTCCGTCATGTTCCATCATCTCGTAGGCAACGACTCTTTAGAGGGCGCGCAATTCACTTCATAACATCCTCGAGCCAAAGTCCTGCCCAATTAACTAAATTTCTTGCCTCCACCTGCTGTTCTCGATGCCCTGCTGCTTTTATGTTTACCCAAGGCTTCATTTTCCTCTGAAACGTCATTAAAATTTCATTTCCTTGTAATTCTACTGCATCGAAGATGAATGCTGCCTATAAAAAAAGCACTGAGGCATTTTTGGTGGAAAACAGCTTTTTATTGCAGTTCAAAATGTTTTTCTCTGTCTTCGGTGGACGGGTTAATGAAAGTGGCCGAGGGGAAAAGGTGGTTATTAAGTATTTTTTCGTAATGGGTTAAAAAAGTCAAGCAGTAAATTTATGTCCAACATGTAGCTGATAATTTCCACGGGGTGGAATGTACCAGCTGCTCAGTGCGAAGTTATCACTTCGCAGTCGCCTAGCCATTGCTTGTGATGAGGTGAGACGCGGTGGACGGCTATAGAATACATATAATTTATAGGATAAAATGAATATGTTTTATTTCAAGCCTCAGAAAACCTGTGGAGAGCATGCGACTTGAACGCTCATCTTAATTTCATCCTGCGTGTGGATTATTCCTTTTCCCCACGTTCTTCGCTTGGCTTAGCACACGAATCTATCTCCTGCACTGTCGTTGGCACCGCCTGCGGTGAGCCTTTCCATGTTTTGATGCGGGCGATGCATGTTTGATGAATCGTGGTGCGCGTAGATGATGCTCGCGGGAAAGCGAGGGGGTCGGACTTATTCAAAGGTCTCCCGGGGCGGCGCCACGGGACGCGGTGTGACGCAATGGTCGAGTATCTTGCGTGTGTCTACAGAATCGAGAAAAGAATGGATCGAAGTGCAGTAGATCGTCGATTTTTCGGAGCAATGAGGGGATGGGAGTGTTCGGATATCCCGTAATTGATGGAAAAAAGATTGAGACACTTCCATGTATAGTCCAGTTGCTGGAGGGGTTTATTTTAACATTTATACACACATAAACTCCACTTTCTCCGGCGAGATGTTGTAGAACAGCATGTTGAACAAGGAAGCTCAAATGATATCGCACTGTCTGCCAAATTTATTTCAAACTCTTACTATACGTGATTCAACTGTCATCATCAGGCAAGGCTAATTCAACATAAACAGAGATTATATGTATATTGGGAGTTACATTACCCAAATACAGTAGTGGGGGGTGAGGTCGCGGAAAATTGGTTTGGCGGGGGGCTTTGAAATGATAATCTGGTTTGTAAAGTATGTTTAATATGTTTCTTCTTCATTTCATTTTTGAACAATGCAACCAAGTAAGTTATTTACGATACCATAAACAACACATTGGGAGAACGACTGGTAAGAAACAAGTGAGCTGATAAATTCGAACTGATGTACAGGATTACATGCGTATTAACAACAACACACCCCCTTGATCCTGGACATAACGACTTTACATGATCAGCACTTTAGACATCAAATTCTTGCCAATTAACATACATAAAACAAAGCTTCCAAGGTAACAGTGAAAACACAGAATACAAAAGAACAAAACATTAGTCTTTTGGTATAAGCATCAACTCCTTCACAAATTTCTTTACCTTTGTACCGTGAAGTGCTTTAGTAAGTATATCAGTATACATCTCCTCACTAGGACAATACTTAATTAGAGTTAGTTTCTCCTCAATACGCTCCCTAATTAATGATGTTTGATATCCAAATGTTTAACACCACTATGAAACATCCTATTGCTGGCTATTTTCTGAGCTGATTGACTATCATTAAACAATGGCACTGGAGATACATCAACACCAATCATATCTAATAGCAAATTCCTTAGATAGACCCCTTCCCTAGCAGCATCTGCCAATTACGTAAAAGTAAGTGGGAGCCAAGGTGCAAACCCCATATATTTGTTGGATATTGTGAAAACACA
The DNA here is from genome assembly GCA_963169105.1 of Ceriagrion tenellum. Classification (NCBI taxonomy): domain Eukaryota; kingdom Metazoa; phylum Arthropoda; class Insecta; order Odonata; family Coenagrionidae; genus Ceriagrion; species Ceriagrion tenellum. Next base: position 83,960,447 of record OY720642.1, on the reverse strand, counting down.
AAAGGGTATCGTCTGATTGACCCAAAGCATCCCAAGAAAATAGTAAGAGCTTATGATGTAACATTCCTGGAAAATAGTCGTCTAAATGGTAGTATTGAAGAAGAAGATATCAAGGAAACTGTTTTTGATTTTTTCTAAAGTAATGAAGAACGTCATGAAGAAAATCATGAATTCATAGAAGATCAAGATCAAGGTGGTGGAAATGATAGACCAGGAAGACAGCGCCAGCCACCAAAGAGATTTGATGACTATTTATTGTATCAGGCAGAGGTTGGGTAAGATGATCCTTGTTCAGTAGAAGATGCCAAATCAAGACCTGGCTGGGATGAATGGAAGATAGCTATGCAAGAAGAGCTAGATTCTTTGGAGGAAAATCAAGCGTGGAAACTAGTAGAAAAACCTCCCGATGTGAAACTGGTCGGATGTAAATGGGTATTCAAAGATGTATATTCAAAGATTCATTATGGTTCGGGATGGTTGTGGTACGGGTGAGGTGAGGACTAAAATCCAGAATGGGAAATGACCCTTCGTTCGTCCAAAAAATAAGATTGCGTCAAACACCATATTTGCGTCACACTGGGGAAGGAAACGAAAGAAAACGAAACACGTCACAAAAGGAAACGAAAAAAATGAACCTATTAAATGGAAAACGAAGTTGTTTGTCATTCTCCTATTTTTGATACCATTGAAACATAACTTTGCCTCCTCCAACAAACCACCCTCTCCCCTCCCCCCCTGTTCCATTGTTCTCCCACCTGTCCTTCTATCCTTTTCCCAGTGTGACTCAAATATGGTGTTTGACGCAATCTTATTTTTGGACGAACGAAGGGTCATTTCCCATTCATGATTTTAGTCCTCCCCTCCTACCCATCCCCCCCCCCTTACCCGTACCACAACCATCCCCAACCCCCCCCCCCCACTACTGTGTTTGGGAAATGTAACTCCTAAATTATAAGCTCATGTCTGTTTATGTTGTATTAGTCTTGCCTGATGATGACTGCTAGACAGTTGAAACACGTCTAGTAAGAGTTTTAAATAAATTTGGTAGACAGTGCGATATCATTTGAGCTTCATTTATACACACGAATATGAGTGAGGAAGTAGTTGAAAAGTAGAATGAATAAAATTTTATGACCAAACAACAGTTCTGGACAACTTGAAAAAAAAACAGTTTCCCTTTTTTCCCTCAATTTTACTCCCACCCCTTGATATTGGTGGTAAAAAAAAACTTTTTGATACGTGCAAATTAAAGGCAACTACACCATCTCCACTATTTACTTGAATTCATATTCACTAAAATCAGTTATTCATTGAATCTAAGCGATCCAAAGGGACGGAAAAGTGACAATTTTACTGGAATTACGATTTCACCCTTTCGTAGCTGCTCTGTACCTCCTTTGCTATTGGTGGTGGGGACAAAGTTTATTAGTGATTCATGTATGAAATGTAGTCCTCTACAAGAATAAACAAGGAGCAAATTCTGCTCCGATGCACCGTTTATGATTTATAATCGAAAAACTGGAAAAAATGTCGATTTTCGGTGTTTTTTTCAAGATGGCGGAAATCGCAGAGGGGCATAGGGGGATGGTACATATTTTTTGGTAAATATCTCGGAAAGTAATGTAGTAAGGGATTGAATTTTTGATGTCAATGGAAGGGTGATATATTTTTCTTGAAAATGAGACCAAATTCATTGATTTCTGGGTAAAATGATATTTCGCTCAAATTACCTTTAATTCTTCCAGCCTCGCAGTAGCTGGCTGCCTTTATCTCGATGTCTCCTCCGAGGTGTATTTCCTAGCACGGTGAATCGTTCAGCTGGTTTGGTAGTATTACAACATCCAATACTCGAAGCGACCGAGATGGCTGGACTATAATGAGTCCTCTTAGACTATTCGGCGTCCGTTCGCCAATTTCCGATTGCATCAGCCGTAAAAAAAGTGTTGCCCGTACGATCGGTTTCTAGGTGTCCTCCGAGATGTGAATTCCTTTTGCGGTGATCATAAATCATGTCAATTCATTGAATGGTCTGTACTCGTACATTGTCTTGAGGTCATCTTAGTCTGAAAATGATCGCGCCTGCATACTTTTGCTCGCTACCCTTGAGTCAGAATGCGAAAAGGCCGTCTTACGCGAGGCTTTTTATCGCGCAATGTGATGTATTTATGGATGAGCAGCGACAATGGTTTCGTATAATGCGCTGAGTTGCTAGAATGCATGCGTTTATGCTTAAACGACTGACGGGACTTTCCGCCCTGATCTACTTCCGTGCCCGCGTTTTCACAATTTCTGTGATTCAAATTGCGCAATTAGTATCGCCTCGGGGTATTAAACGGATGAGAACTTCATTTCACTGTTTGGTCAGTAACGGATAAGCGTGATTCTTGCCTCAATGGTGTTGAATTATTGGTTTTAACTGAGAGGTTTTACTGTGAGGAGTATTCTGCCCTGCTAAGCTAAAAGACGGTAACTGTATCATTGTTGGTTCTGAGTTATCTATATATATAGTAATTTTGTATCGTGTCAGTCATTCTGTATCCGTTTTGTTTCTTTCTCTGTCAGTTTTTGAGCTAGAAGAGTGAGAATTGGTGCGTTGAATGTGGAATCTCTGCCTTCATGATTTGGTAGTAGTTTTGTATTATTATAACTTGGGCGTGTGGCAGGAGGTTTTAGGTCACCATTCGTGCAAAGGCGTAGGACATTTGGAGATGAAACAAGTGCAGAGGTTTCTCTTTTTGCATATTTAAATCAGTTCTACTAAAGATAGAAGGCTATAGTTTTCGCCATTAGATGGATAAAATATTGCAGTTTCTTATTTTTTCATTCAATTTTCTTATACGAATGAAATTTCCCTAGAAATCGCGTTTTTAATGTCAAAATCATGAATTTTATACTTCTGTCAACGATAGGATACTTCCTTGGTAACCGTGGAATTAGCATTGGCTTTAGAAGGGAAATGGGAACTTTACAATGGTGGCTGGGTTTTATATCTAGAGATAGGTATTACAGTGGAAATCTAGGCCGTATACTGAGATTTTGCTGATTACGATATTTTCAGGGATATTTTTTCCTACAACTGGCTAAAATCATTTCAAGTGTACTAATTAAAGTTGGACCCCAGTAGAACAGGAGAAACAACATTCACATTAATATGCAGTTAATCACACACTCACACATCTACATCTAAATAATATACCGCGAGCCGCCGCTTGGGCGTGTGGCAGGGTGTGTTAGGCCACTAGCCGTGTAAAGGTGTACGTTTTTGAAGATGAAATGGTGACGTATATTATAATAGTGTATTTAGTGGAGCTCGGTTCTTATTGTGGTCGCGTATTGTTCGCGGAAAGAACGAGTTTTTGTACCTATCTGTTCGGCAGTGTATCTCTCTTATTTTCTCGCATCTGTCAGACCTAGAGATGTGTGAGGAGTCATGATAATATTCTCTATGTTGCTCTGAAAAATATCAGTTCTGAATTTCTCAAGCAACCTAAGCCTAGCATGTAGCCTCCGAGTCTCTAGGGGCTCCAACCTTGATCCCCCTAAAAGTTGCGAGACACTATATGTACGCTCGTAGCAGTTTTGAACGAAGCGCGCTGCTTTCCTTTGTATTTTATTAATTTTTTTTGGTGAAATCAATTTGACCAGGGTCTCAAGTGCTCGCGGCGTATTCGAGGTGTGGCCTAACCAGAGCGAAATAGCATCTCTCTTTGACTTTTTAATTCGAGGACCTTCCTATTATACTTTTAACAAAACCTAGTATCTTTAATGCTGCGCCACATATGTCCTGTATGTTTCATCCCCATGATATATCAGATGTTAAGGTAATTCCAGGATATTTTACTGTATCTGAAGATTTTATGTTTACTCCACCCACAGTATAGATATGGTATTTTTGTGACGACTTTCGCAGGAAGTGGACCGTGGTGCACACAAGCATACGTAAACGTTAAGAAAATCAATCGTGCTTTCCTGTTGCTTGCGGAACACGGGAACGAAAAGACACAGGATTCAGTGCATTCCAAGAGGAAGATTCTTTCAACCAACCGACGTTCAATATTGCCTCCACGGGATGTGTCTAAAGCATTGGCCGCTGTTCTTGTGACGCACAGCCATTACCAGGGTTCTAGCTCCCTCCGCAAATGTGCTATTTCGAGTGAGCCAGGCCTTTTAGTGTGCTGGTGTTGGGCACCGCGTGTGTGGGGACGTTGCCTTCCGCATCACAACACCATAAGTCTTTGATCCTTTTTGGAGTGTTTAACCTATTTTTATTACTCCAGCGCACGCACAGCGCACAGGATAATCTGCTTTCACGAAAACGAGGGTAGATCAACCAAAGCTCTTGGATTATTCTGACTTTATCACCGGAAATAAAAGTGTTTTTTTTTGCTTATCTTGAGACTGTATGGAATTTCTTTAGACTTTTCTAATTTTAACTTTAGCTCCTATGTATTTGTAGTGACCTAGGTATGCCTTTCTGCCTGTAATGCTTCGTGCGATACTATAATTGAGAATTCATTTTTATTCAAAGGTAATTTCCTTGTAATATTTTTTCTAGAATATTACTGTAATCAAGGATAAAACCAAAAATTTCTTATTAGACTGTATCCATTTATTTAATCCGAAGTCTAAGTCTATGGTTTTAACAATATAGTACATAATAATAAAGTAAAAATATGATAACCAATATAATAAATATATAAATATAATAAAATATAATAATAATAAATGTAATAATAAATAATAAAAATAATATAATAATAATAAAATATAATAATAATAAATATAATAAGTATAATAAATATAATAAATATATAAATAAAATAATAAATAATAAATAAACCCCATGGGATAATTATACCTTGACATTGACAGCTAAATCCTTTGTCTTTGCCTACCTCGAATGAGAATGGCGTGATTGGTTATTGTATAAATAAATATTCTCATATGTTAATAGAATTTGACCAATTTTTAGTAATTATACACTATTTTTTGGAGGGTGGTTGTTTGGTGTACCAATGATTTCAGTCACTTCCTACAGCTATCATTTCGCCAGTTTTTTCTACATCATTAGGGCATGAGATTGATTGCAGGCATAGCATAATGTACTGAATACATGGTAGCAGCTTTAACGGTTTATCTTGGTTACCATGTTGCTATAAACAACATATCGATAAATTTAAAGAAGTATTAGTCCGAGTATTTATTAAGGATATTCTAATTAAAGGCTGTTCGAGATCTTAGTCTTTATTTTCATGCATGTGTATGGACGTGAAACATTAAATGGAGGATTCCTAGATTGCGTTTTTTCATTTTTCCATTCTTCCATTTAATATCACTTCCAAAACTTTTGGTCAAACGTTGGATTCGGGTATTGATGAGATGGAATCGCGATGTGATCGATCACCAATTTTGTCGACGGGGACATCGTTTTTGACGGAATGTATCTCGTATGGAAATAAATATTCTCGACCGCGGTCATTTAGAACTGCATTTGCAAAATTGTCCTCCGTCGCCCCTGATATTTACGTCAGTTGCAATACGCTCTTCCTTGACGCGAAGACGACGCGCGGAACGGAAATGGCCTCTTCTTCGGAACTCATTGAGCGAGAGGGAACTTTCCTCAACGAAAAATTTTGACCCTCGGGGGGATTTTTTTTGGGGGCATATAGGGGAATGTAGGGCAAAGTGGAATGGCTGGGCAAAGTGAAATACCCTTATATTTTTAAAAGCAATACTGCCATCTACTAGTGATTTTCAAACCAGTCAAAAAAAAAAAGAATAATGAAATACAGGCAACAACCTGGTTGGCATCTGAAGTCTATTTTGGATTGTGTGGAGGTTTTATCAAAAAGGTACGTATTTATTGCAATATTTCTCTTCAGATCTTAGCGCAATTACTACCAATTTATATTAGATAATAAAAGAAATATGGATTAAAAATTGAATTAGTTCTATGATTGTTATTTTGATGTAAAAATTATTTTCTAATACCACATATTTATGAATTAGAAATTTGTTTTTCCATAATATAGCATAGTGGGCAATTCGCTAGGGGAAAAGTGAAACATTTCACTTTGCCCCTTATGTTCAGGGATGCAAACTGCATTCTGATTTTACAGTTTTGGCTAAGTTGCCCAGTTAGCACAACTGTGGTAATTTAATTTCATTGTAATCAAGAAGGATAAATGAACTTTTGTTAATAAAAGACTTTTAGTTTTTTATATAACGTTTTATCACTGAATTTAAATAGCAATGGTCCTTTAATTTTCTTTTGAACGTTCTCTGGAAAATAAATGTTGGAAAAAAATATATGGTTTATTTATTTTACTGATGAAACCGGATTTCACTTCGCTTAAATACAATTCCACTTTGCATCCTAAACAATTTCACTTTGCCCCCGCAGTGGGACAAAGTGAACAAAAGCAGCAATTGAAAAAAAAACGTTATGGTGAATAATTATATGCATTAGCCACTTGTATAAATTCCAATATGGTAGATTACAAACATTAGTGACAGATACATCTGAAATTTCTTGTTCAGAACATGCATACTATCACTAATTATGAAGTAAAACATAACCATTCTGCTTTGTCCCACTCTCCCCTACATATTGTACAATTTTATCAAAAATAAGGGTTGGCATTTTTGGCACGATCCTCACAAGGTGGCCGGTACTAAAAGGGTTTAAGTATAAACTCTTCGTATGACATGGAGGTGCCAAAATTTTTATTTGGTGATATCAGATCATCTCTGAAAAAATTTTACCGGAATAATGTGATCTAGTTCGATAGTTCGTAAAAACGTGGATAAGTGAAGGGACGGGAGGAGGCTAATCGTTCATAGAACAACCTGTGCTCAGTAATGGCCTTCGCATATTTCAAGGGCGCGCATTCGGTGGCACTCGGCTTGCTCAGACGCGAATCCGTTTATCGCCGGATCCAAAAATTCCTCCTCTTAATGGATCCGGAGCATTCGCCGGATTTGCGTCACCGACGGCTCGGAAAACCTGCTCGATGTGATCGGATGGCGTCCGAAAGCGACTGAAGTGCCCGCTCACATTCCATTAGCTACGAAATCGCGTCATCCTCTGCACCCGCTCGGAAAAAAGAATACCTGTGTGGTCGTCGAGAGAGCATTTGTCTCGCAATTCAAGTGAATATCCCTTGTCATTTTCCGCCTTTAAATTTTGGATACTAGTCGAGCGGACACGCCGGAGAAGGTGATATTATATTGAAAAAGAAAAATCATTTGACTCGATGGAGATTCAAACCTGGATCTCCCCCAATGGCTGTCGGTCAGGTGTGTTAGTCAGTCACACCTTCATGCCATCAAAGTAGGTTCAAGGTGACTTTCAGCCTTGAATTGAAAATGCTTTGAATCTGGTTGGCCCAGGCTGTGTAACTAGCTAAAATACCTGTGTGGTAATTGGAATATCTCTGTTAGAAACACCATCAGGGGAATTTTTCTTGTATAATTAAATATCATATATATTATTTCTCAAATGTCGATTTTTCCATGTCGATTAGAGATGGGTCGGTCGCGAACGAACGAATCAATTCGAACGACTCTTTGAAGTGAGTTGACGAACGGAGTCGTTCGCGGCAATATACCGTCGTTCCTTACGAATCGTAATGAAAATAGGCGCAACACCCGGCAACGATGGGAACTAACTGACAGGCGAGGCCACGAGTCCCCCCCACCCTTGGAAGTTTGGGAATGGAAATGGGCGCACCACTCGGCAAAGCAGAGAATCAGGTGAACGACAGGAAGAAACGAGTCCCCCCCCACTCTTGAAATTTGAAGTCTGAGGGAGGGGGACCTGTGTTCTCGTAGAGCCCGCGGAGAGGGAGGACTCATGAGTCCTCGAGGAGTCAGATTCGGATTCAGATTCAGTTAAGGACTCGGATTCAGATTCGGATTCAGATTCAGTTAAGGACTCGGATTCAGATTAGGATTCGGATTCAGATTAGGATTCAGATTCAGTTGAGGACTCGGATTCAGATTAGGATTCAGATTCAGTTGAGGACTCGGATTCATATTAGGACTCAGATTCAGATGAGGACTCGGATTCAGTGATTCCTTGAGGAGTCGCTGGCCTGAGAATCAAATTATACTCAAGGAATTAGTGATCGCGGTGGAATAATGAATTCTTGACTATTAAAATCTTGTCCGTTTGCGTTTGTTCGCAAACTTCTAAAAAATTTCCTCGATCTTTGAATAAATAAATTCATAATTCCTTTATCTGCAAACCTACTGAGGCAAATATTTAATCAAAATTATAAATTTTACCAGAAATATTTTTGAGTTTGTTCCATTAATGACGGAGCAGAAACTTTTTTCAAAAGAATAGCATTGAAAAAATGTTCCAAAAGATTTTCGCTGCATTTTAGGCGTATGCTTCCGCAACTTTCAGGAACAGTAGCCTACGAATATTTCGATGAACGCGCTGTACTTCATCCACCCAAACTTGCATTAGCAGATTTTAGCTCCTCCATTTTTTATATACTTCGATGCATTTCTTACACACTCAAAAAGATGGTGTATAATTAAAAGACTCGATTTCTCGGTTATTTTCGGCGGTGTATACCATTTTTTATAGCGAGTGATATGACTCTAACTTTTTTGTAGGTTTTTCACCATTTTTAGAAGTCGTACATGTCTCAGCAACAAATATACCTTTTCTCGTCAGCAGTAGTTTTTAAGGCATGCTTACAGAAGCACTGCATAGTGAAACCTGCCTCAGAGGCCACCTCACTAGGGCGGTCTCATCTGTGTGCGATAAAAATTTTCGGAAAATGAATTTATGATATTATCAATTAAAATTTTACCTCCAATCAGCGGACACTCTCTCTTGCGGGAGTTATTTCAAAGGCCTGCTGTTGGCCGCTAAATACAGGTTTCACTATATGTTTAAATGAAAGTTAAAATTTATTTCAATGAACCACTATAATGAAAAAAATTGAACGAGAACGAGATCCAAGAATCGATTCTTTAGATTGAACGACCGATTCAAGACTCGGTCATTGTATTGAACGATGTTGCCCATCTCTAATGTCGATTACTCGCTCGAGGTATATCGACTCCACACATTTTTTTATTCTAAACTTCAAAAAAGGTTTAAAATGAAAGTAGTACGAAATGCACATAGTGATTGTACATGGGTGAATGGTCATCTGGTAAGTCAATGCAATTAAAACTTTTTGATTTTATATTTATCATATATATTATTTCTCAAAGGTGTTTTTTGTCGCAACGCCATAACTCCCATAACTCTTCATCAAAATTAATGATTTAAACATCGTTTTAAAGCTTATGTTCCCCGCTATTGACGAAAAAGAGACAAATGGTTTGAAATTAAAGTGTTTGTGAAAAACATTTAAAATTAAAGTTTTTGTTAAAAAATGATCAAAAATTAACAGTTCCATCTGTTGTAAATTAATTAACTAATATGTTGGCTATGGTTACGTGCTTAAAAGACGGTAGAAGACGCCATCTATTAACACATCGTTTAGTTAGATTGATTACATTCTACATGCAATCAGTGTGACCGTTTACGTTATGTATCTTAAAAACGAACATAAATAACATATAATTGTCCATGGGAAGGAACACGTAGAAGAACAGGAAGAAAAGAAATTAACAGGAAGAAGCGAAATATTCGACAGGTAGAAGAACAGGAAGAAAGAAGAAACGGGAAGAAGCTGCACACTGTGCGAAATATTCGACAGGTAGAAGAACAGGAAGAAAGAAGGAAGAAACAGGAAGAAGCTGCATACTGTGCAAAATATTCGCACGGGTCAGCTAGTTATTACAAATTTATCTATTTAGGCAGGGGGATTTTCACACCTATAAAATAACTCTTGCGCTAATTCGTAAAACTTAAGAGAATGGAGTGTCGCCACAGGACTTCACGTGTACAAAACTAATTCCGATACCGAAGGAGGGCAAGGAAAAACTAGCAAGTAATAAAGGACAATTATTTTTCATTTTCCACGCGACCAAAGTAAATCTTAGAATAATAAAAGGAGGCCTGGGGACCAAGATTAACGAATACCTGTGTGATAGCCAGTTTGGATATTGGAGAGGGTTGGGAACAAGGGATGCTGTAGAAATAATGAGTTTCCTAGTAGAAGGAAACCTAGAAAATGTGCAGGATGTGTTCGCTTGCTTTGTATATTTCGTGAAGGCATTTGATAGGGTGCACTGGACGAAACAAAAGAAGTACAGAAGAAATTAGGGGTCGATTGGAGAGACAGATGTCTCATCCGGAATCTTTATATGAACAAGACGGCGCAGGTTAGGGTAGCCGATAGAGATCCGAGGCCGGCCGTGATAGGACGAGAGTAAAACTTAAACTTTAGACGAAGACATTAGGCTTAGAGGTTAGGCGTAGACGTTAGGCTTATACTTTATTTAACTTATTTTACACGGGCACGAACTTGCTCAATTTTTAACTGCATTTTTTTTCTCTATCTGGCGTGGAATAACAATTGATGATTGAGCGGGGGTTGTTTCTCTCATCCCCTCCTCATGCATACGTGCATGCTTTCTTGCAATTCACCGCTTTAGACATTGCAATTTGAAATGCACACTCGTAGATACATCAGCTTGTGCAATTGCGTGCCCCGTGTAAAACGGGCTTTAGACTGTCTCATTTAACAGATCTTATGGAAAACATTGTTGGCGAATTTTAGCGCTCTGCCCTAGTGTTTAGGCAGTCGCCATGTAAACAATCATTTCGAACTCGACAATAATGATAGGGAATTACTTAAGGGAATAATATTTGCTTATCGAAAGATACCTATATTTGCAGTAAGTAAACAGCTATAATGAGGTAACTTTATTTCCCTCTGCTACGCATTGACAACATCGCTCCTCCGGCGTTATTACGAAGGTTTACGAAGGAAGCGACTTTCATGCAATAATGATAATAATAAGGAATTTATTCCACGACAACAAGTTATACATAGGTTATTACATAAATAAACAACAACAAATTTTCCTAGAATATAGATACCCCTTTGGGAATACCCGCTTTGGGGTTACCGACTCGATCTTCTATCTACATTAAAAAGAAAAAAAATTTTTGTATGCTGTCTCCCCAGCGGGTGTTACCTACTACATATTTACACTTATGTTTTACAGTAAAAGAAAACACATTTTGACCAACAAATCGACAATTATAAGCTCAAAAGTTATAAGTATCATTATTACGTATTCACTTTTGTTTCAATAATAAATTAGAAACATCCTCAGTACCATATCACCATTTTTTCAGCATTTTACGAAATTTAGCTTCACGTGTTAATGTTACAGTATGTTTTGGCAATGCGGATGACATTTTGGGCCCCAAGAAAATATAGCTTTGTCTAAAAATTTCGTGTCTTGGTATTGCAACATTTATGTCAACTATGAGCCTTTTATGTCAACTAGATGTTGAAAGGACTATTGGAAGGGCCCTGAATGTTATAAAATATATGTTTTTAACTCACTTCCATTTAAGCTCGCCTCAACCGGTAAATAACCCTGAAAATGAGTATAATAATATGCAATGGCAAAATTGAACATTTGAACATCTTGGTGCCATATCTCGGAGGGCCGATAAGCGCCTGTGGATTTTTGCATGCGAATCACACCCAAGAGGATATTTAACGCTGGAGCAAACAGAGTTCTTTGTGAGTCTTTGTTCCCTCTCACTCACAAAATCTGTCCCACTTTCCATCTCGGATGGAATGGGAGTGCGAGAATGTTTTCTATTTTTTGTCCGAGAGCAAGTGAGTGAATGTTTATGCTTGGGAGAGTGAGTGAGAGTGTTACTGGGAGCACGTGTGAAGCGTGCTCTCCATCCCATTGCTTCCCCGAGAATCCGCACGACACCCACCCGCACAGCCCCAGCCCTTGCAGTGCTTTACTTGGGGATTACTATCGACGTTTCTTTACATTACGGAAACGGTCGACGGTTTATGCGAAGCTTGATGATTGCGCTGCTGAGTGACCATGTTGGACCATGGAGATGTGTGATCTTCTTACCGCGAGCATTTAGGACCCCGAACAGAATGACCCAATAAATAAATAAGATTCTAAGGCAGCTGTGCACATCGTTAAAAACTGCTTCAAGCGAACATCGAGTGTTTCCTAGATATCGATACTACGTTTTTTCTCCGCTGTCACGCTTAGTTAATTTGATCATTTATTTAATTTATTATTGGTCCGTATTTTATGAGATAAATTATTATTATTATTATAAATTATATGAGAGAAATTTTACTTTTCTTTTCTTTTTACTTTTGGGAAAACCGATTTTAGCCAGTATTATTTAGAATTTTCGTGCTTGTTTAAATGTATAAAAGGATAAAAAATTGTTTTTGGTATCTTTCATTTTCATTTCATGTTAAGAAGGTTCTGCCGTAACAAACACGTGACTCAAAATAGGCTTGTGCAATGAGTCGATTCATCGAATTCATCGACGATGATTTTAGTCATCGCGTTGCGATGTACCGCGTCGATGACGATGAATTTCATCGATCATCGACGTCGATGAGTCGATGAATTAACTGACGTCGATGAGTTGATAAATGAACTGACGTCAATGAGTCGATAAATTAGCCGATGTAGATGAGTCAATGAATCCATCCCCATCATATGATTAAAATTTGTGTTGCGTCGCCCGCCCATGCCTATCCGTTCTTTTCCGTCAGCGATGAATGAATTCATCGACTAATCGAGGTCGGTGAGTTCATCGACTCATCGTTGTCGATGACAATCATCGAAACCGAATCATCTCGATGATTTTTTTTTCATCATCCGTCGATGGGCAAATTCGTTCATCGCACAAGCCTAAGTCAAAACGTGTACAAAACGTGTCAAAAACCTTTTTCTTACTAATATAATTGAAAAAAAAAACAAATCCTAAATTCTAAGTCTACAAAAAAATTGTTTTCAACAATTCTGATTTCGCTAAGGGAATATATTACCTTTTGAAGACTCAATTTTTGACGTAAAAATGGCAATCATTCCAAGAGTGTACTTTTCATGAATACTTTGTATCAGCCATTCGATAGACGCCTTTTGTTACTCCATTTCTATGAAATTATCACATTTGGACTTTCTCCAGCAAAACAACATGGAAATGAATTAGGAGAAGACTAAAATCCTGGTATGCGAAGAGACAAGATTAATGTAGAATTAACCCTGAGAGGAGAGGAATTAGAGCAAGTGAGATCCTTCACCTATCTCGGAAGTGCCATCACGTGGGACGGAAGAAGCAAAACCAACATCAAGTGAAGGATAGCTCGAGCTAAGGAGGAGTTCATGGTAATAAGTAAACTGCTGCGCTCAAAGAATATAGGACTACGAAACGGGAAAAAGTATGTGAAGACGTTCGTGTGGAGCGGAGCACTCTACGGATCGGAAGCATGGACCATTGGAAAAGCTGACCAGAATAGAACAAAAGCCTTCGAAACCTCGTGCTGGAGGAAGACGCTGATGATAAAATGGACGGACCAAACAAGAAAATGGAGAAGTTTACAGAAGAGTAGAAGAGGGAAGAACCCTATGGAACGCGATACAGAAAAGGAGAACAAGATAAATTGAACACACCCTGAGATACAACGGGTTTATGAAGAACAAAATTGAGGGAAAAGTCCCCAGAGGAAGACCCAGGAATAAGTTCATGGACCAAATAAAGAGGAAAATGCATAGGAATAGATACCAGGAAGTAAGGGAACTAGCATTTGATAGGGAAGGGTTAAGGGCTGAAGTCAACTAATCTTAAGATTGAACGACCAATGAAGAAGACCATATTTTGACTTTTATGTTCGCAATTATTGGTTCTAAACTAAAAAAGATAAACAGTAAGATGCATCTATTTGACGTCCGATCAATTTTACGGAACTTCTAATGGCTAAAAAGTGTTTTCCCTGAAAATGATGTGAATATTAGATAGAAAAATACCATTTTTCTATGTGCTTCTTCCTCACATTTAATTGAATACCACGCGATTCAAAGTTCAATTTGAATGACAAATAGCATGGTATGATAACATTTTTGTATTTATATGATACTGTGGGAATGTCTTTCTATAATTAGAAAGGATGTGAGGAAAATTATATTTATGTTCTTTCTCGGTGAAACCGCCTGCAATGGCGATTTCCCACTCGGGGCCCCTGGTACCATGTACTTGATCTTCGGGAAGTGGATTGACGTAACTTGAAAAAGTAGATCGTCGTGTCACTACAAAAATATCACCCGGAGCGGAAAGCAGGAAGCTGATGTTCAGGGAGAGAGAGAGAGAGGTTGAGATACGGAGGAGGCTCCTTCAAACGCTTTAATTGGAGAGTCAAGTCTTCCTCTCCTATGTGGCGCTCGGGCGCGCGCGCGAATTTTGTGTCAAGAGCGACCTCTTCTGTCTGGCGAGCGAGCCTCGCATCTCTCGGATTGAACGGCGGGAAAATGAGGGACGTGCTGGAGGATATATCTGAATTGCTGTGAACGTAAAAATTTTTACAGGCTCCAATATGGGTGCGAAATTAAAGAAAAAGAGGAAGCACTTACCCTGCATGAAAATAGGTTTCGTCCAACTTCAACGTTTTACTGCGACAAGCGGGGAAAGTTGCGAAAGAGATCATGTCCATTAAGGTAGTTCGAGTGTGATAGTTTCCTAGTCATAACTGAGGCCATATTCGATTTTTCGTTTTGATTTCAGCAGTCGTAGAAAGCATGAATTAAATATTGCATTGAACTAATGGTGCAGTTATGTACCTTTATGTAACTGAATTTATTCCTGTGAGTGAAATATCAATATATTTGAAAAGGACAAATCGTTTATTCTAAGCTTTTAGGGGATCGAGTCGGTGTGGTGGCTAGAGTACTGGCTGATCATACGGGCGGCCATAGGTTTCAAATCCCTGCAGAGAAGGATGCTTTTCAGAGGAAACCCGATCCCTACTTGAGTGTCTTGTGGAGGACACTTCAAATACAGTACTCCGTATGTCGGATGAGACCGTAGTCCCCTTGGTGTCTATCGTTAAGAGCTGACTAATGCCGACGCCGGGTTTCCATCCACCCTTCCTCCTTTACCTATCCCTTATGGCGCAAATGACCTAAGCTAACGGTCGCCTCCCCAAAAATCCAATCCAAACTAAGCTTTTGCCTCGTAACGAAAACCAAAATTATACTGACTTCAGCCTCTATTGTCATCTCGGCAGGATTTGATATCATGATTTTTTTACGAATTGAGGGAAGTTTATAATCATCTTCAAACTTAACACACATAACAATGTACGTTAAATGCTAAATTTTTAATTCGTTCACAAAGAACTTTGGTAAACAAGGTAAACGGTAGAAGTTTCCCTTGGCAACGGTGGCAGCTATGATTCATAACAGTATGGAGGCTGTGTGGTCCTATGAGAACCGAAAGTCCGTTATGTAAGCCTAAATACTCTTGTTATATTACTGATGACCTAAGCTGAAAAAAATATATTAGGTGCTTCAATATCTAGTAGATGTTTTTCAAGTTTTCCAACATATTTTTCTGGCGGAATTCGAGATAAAACAAGTTATATGAAGATATTTCATCACACTGCCATTAAAGGAATGTATTTCTGCCTTAAAGCTCATCATCTTTAAACAAATGTTTCTTCGTTAAATGACCAATGACCCAGTAATGGTTCACACCATTTGAAAATAGAGGTCTTACTTTATAATGTCTATTAAAATCAAGTTAGATTATCGGGTATGCTTAAAATAAGGTTACTCCTTAAACTATCGTAGAGAAATACAATTCCTTTCAATATTATGCCATATCCAAAAATATTCCTTTCAATATGGATGTCATTGTCGCCGTCAAAATAGTATAGACCTGGAATTTGGCATGTTCTTCATGACTACTGAGCATGATTGAAAGGGCATATTATTCATCTTTGTAGAGTACATTTGTGTACCTTCAAATGAAATATATTTTTGAGCGATCTCATTCGCCTGCTTGATGTCAGTCTTTAGAAAACGAATTAAAACTCGATAACATTCAGGGATGTGATTCGGTACTATATTACACGTTAGTAAGTGCGTTAATAAGTACGTTATTATTTAGTTTCGTACCTCATTCACTTAATCGTACACGGTGCGAAACAGGTATGAAAAACGATACACTAAATAATTCCCGGTACGGAAAGGCACTCATTCTTTCGGGTACGAAACTACATATTCCCATTCAATTTCGTGCCGGTTCACTTTACTTCAGAGTTTAATATCGGACCGATAGGAAGTGTTTGGTGTGTAGTGTCAGCGTTTGTTAGGTAATTGAAGTGAAACCTTTATTACAGATGGTGAGTGTAGAAATCAAATCTGAGTAACTCAACGCCTGCAATCTCAGAATACTTAATCATAGAAATGTTCTTCTAAATATTTTTTTCTTGTACTCAACGCTTGGAGGTTCCGTCTTAACAACCGCCCGCGACAATTAACATAGCAACCGGCTAAACAATTGTAATCTCACTCGTAATCATTTATAGAGAAAGCTCAAATTAGATGTTTTTTGAAAACGAGGAGTCGACGGAATATGTCGCCTTCCCCCCTGAACGGACTTTCGATCGCCGTGGGGCGCCGTCCAGTTTGGCAACGCGGCATCAATTGAAATAATAAACATCAACATATAATAACATTTTTACGTATAATGCATCACAGAAAAGTTACAAATAAATAAATAAATTTTTCCTTGGATTTCATTTTTTGATTCTGTGCAAATTGTAGGACTGGATAATGTTTAAACATTTGCATTCATTTACAACAAAAGATGCATTTTTAAAAAACTTCGATTGCCACTTTGTATCTTTATCGACTCTCGCAACCCTTGGTGAGAAGTCAATGCTGTAGATTTCGCAGTTTTTCCTAGGCTGAGTTACAAAGTTCATGAAGTTGACAAAACTGCTAAGTTTAGGTGGTGCGGTGTGTCGCTTATTGCAGTAACGTGTCTCCATTTTTTGTTGTATTATATAATAAAAAATATTGATTAAATTAAAATAAAATTATCTTTAAATTGGTGTATAAAGTATTGCGCTAGCATTTACACGGATCAAGATATAAATTCTCAAAGTACAGCGGCACATCATTTTAACGCCGACCCTCGTGGCGAACGAGGGCGTAGTCCAATCTTTGAAGTTAAATATCTCCGTTGTTTATGCACTGCCCACGACAAAATTTGTTTCTGAGGTAAGACAAAAGACTAAAGCGTCAAACTAGAACAAAAATTCAAAAATAAAAATATCTTTATTTTTGTTATTTAACTTTAAGCATTTAACATTTAAACAATTTCAATAAAATTAAGTTTATTTACAAAAATGATAACACAATATTGCTGTGCATTCTTTTGCAAACAAAATAAGACATCAACCGTTTCTCTATCTGTTTGCGTTCAGGAGATACAGCAAAAATAAAAAAGGTCTAAGCTCAAAATGGTCGAAACTTTGATCGTCTTTAGATCTGCCAAATTTTTTTTTCCAAAAACGCTTCTACAATTCTTTATTTAACGCAAGATGGAACCCACACAAAAATTTTGGTCCGAATCCGAGACACCAAGGATCAACTCACTGCCGATCTGACGTGGAATGACCCAGATGTAATTTCCTAAAGTTGAAATATCATTACAAGTAATTGAAAACAAAAAAGTTTAAACTAATTCAGTAAAAACATTATTTTTAGGGAATAAGGTTTTTTAATAATACGATTGTTTGTTGATGAAAGGAAAAACAGATGTTAGAAAGAATGAAGATTTGAAATTAATAATATGTATAGCTATAAGTGGTGTTTAGAATTGTATAGTTATAGAGTGGTGTATGTTTAAGTTAATCCTCTTTCACCCTGGTTTAATGATTAATTTCTTAATCTGAATGCAAAATCCGTTTCTACGTAACATTTCGTTTTTCGGCTGCTCGTCTCTTCCGGTTCGCGTCCCTCTATCTCAGCGGTTGAAGTTGTATAATGGCCCTCTTGAAGCGTTCCACATTCCCACCGAGACGCCAGCGGGGAGAGAGGGAAAAGTGGGTCTCGAGGCTTCCCGCCATTATATATATATATATATATATATATATATATATATATATATATATATATATATATATATATATATATATATATATACATATATATATATATATATATAAGTTCTTCCTGCGCTCCCCATTTTTCCGCATTTTACAAAGTGACTGGCGTAATACCACTCAAAGACAAAATACGAATCGGTGCCGAAAAATATTGCAAAAGCATCAGTAATGGTGACAACGCGCTACTTAAAAATTTAGTTTTATACCATGACATACCGGGAGATCTAAATAAGAGACCAGGCTATGTTTTAAATATTATACTGTGTATTTTAAAAATTCATCGAAGAAGAAAATCCTCCGTGGATAACGAATGAGGCGGTGACCTCAATACTTTGAAAGGAGCCTAAGCAGCCACAATGGCTGCAACCTCGAAAAAAGATGAGACTGATCATCATTTTTCCGCTGGATTGGAAATGTTTTTTTATTTGTGGGGAAGTATATTATTTGACTTTAATCCTAGTATGCGGAAGAGAGAGGATGAATGTAGAAGTCACCTTGAGAGGAGAGAAATCGGAGCAAGTGGATTCCTTCACATATCTCGGAGGTACCATTACGTGGGACGAAATACAACGGACCTCAGGCGGAGAATAGCCAAAGCTGAGTCGGGGTTCATTTGAAAAAGACAATCATTGTGCTCAAAGAAGATAAGACTATAAACCAATTGACAGTATGTGAACGCATTCGTGTAGAGCGCGGCACTATGGATCGGAAACATGGACCATTGGAAAAGCGGACCAAAAAAGGCTAGAAGCCTTCGAAACCTGGTGCTGGATGAGGATGCCGAAGATAAAATGGACGGACTTAATAAGTAATGATGAAGTGTACAGAAGAGTAGATGAGGAAATTACCATATGGAATACCCTACAAAAAAGTAGAACCAGATGGATTTCACACACCCTGAGACACACGAGGTTTCTGAAGAATATAATTGAAGGCAAAATAGAGAGAAAAGTCCCCAGAGAGAGACCCAGGAATAATTTCAAGGACCAAATAAAGAGGAAAGAACATAGGAAGAGATACCAGGAGGTAAAGGATCTTGCATTAGATACAGAAGGGTGGAGGTTTGCAGTTAACCAGTAATAGGATTGAACGACCAATTAATGATATTATTTTGAACGGCATATTATTAGATGTAGAGGTCTGTATCTTTTAGGAAGAAGATTGCTGTGTATGCTTGCAATGCCGTGTAAATTTGGGTCACAAACTGAAGTAAACTTTGAACGAAGCGCTCCGTGGATCCCTCGTAAAAGTTCTTGGCTTTGGCCTGCGTGGAAAGGAGAGGAGATGTATGTGGTGAAAGTGACGGGGTAGCGATGGAGGGGAAGAGGGGGAAAAGTGAGGCTTGGGAACCAAATCACTCCGTGAAAAAGCCACGATGTCCAAGTACATCAGGCAGGCAGATAAAATCCGGCTTATACCAGGCTTTTCTTCTTAAGGTAGTCCGAGCGAGATAGTTCCCTAGTCATAATAGAGAACATATTCGAACTATACGTTTTAATTTCACCAGCTGTAGGACGCATGCATTTAATATTGCATTATTAATGGCGCAATAATATAGTTTTATATGACAGAAATGGTAAGTAATTTAATGAAAATATCTAAATAAGTCTTCAATTTGATTCATTTTTTCCGCGCGGTGCGTTTGAAACTCCTTCAATAGGGAAGGTTTTCTGTGATACCCAAGAACTTATTGATGTGACAATATGATTAATTTTCAAAATTAGTTGAGAAAACACACAAGCTACACACTGTTGACTTTTTGACTAGTAAGTAAGTGTAGGAAATGCCTCATTTTGTAATTAATGTCTCTCTAGAGTGCATACACGCACCATTTCCCATGTAAAAGGGCTGGCATTTTTTTTGCAAATAACTCTGAAAGTAATGTGGTAAGGGGTTAAATTTTTGGTGTCAATGGAAGGGTGAGATATGTTTCTTTAAAATGAGACCAAATTCATTAATTTCTAGGTAAAATGATACTTCGCTCAAACTAACTTAAGTTACTGCAAGGAAAAAATCATTTGACTTAGAAATGGGTGAATTGGTCTTATTTTAAATAAAAACTTTTCTTACCCTTCCAAAAACAAAAAAATTAGCCCCTTACCGAACTACACTCCTAGATTTTTCTACGAAAAATACTAGCCCTGTTACAAGGAAAATGGTATACTTATGCACTTCAAAGAGACATAATCTTAAAAAATGAATGATATCCAACACCTTGATCACGACAAAAAATTAAGTGTTTAGTTTGTGTGTTTCATCGGCCATTTTTGAAAATTAATTCTATTGCCATCGCAGCAATACTTTTCAGAGTCGCGGAAAACCTTGCGTTGTGAAGGAGTTTTAAACGTACCGCGTGAAGAAAATGAGTCAAATTAAAGACTTATGCAGGTATTTTCATTTGTGATAACTTAGAATTTCTGTCAATTGAAAGTACATATATAATTGCACCATGAATAATTCGATATTTAACTCATAATTCTTAAGGCTGCTAGAATTTAACCGCAAAATTCGAATATGTTCTCTGTTATGACTAGGGACCTATTTCGCTCATTTCGCTCGTAAGGGTCTCTTTGTGAAAGAAGTCGAAACGGGATGATAGGTATTGAGTCATTTCAATTTTGAAAGCGCCTGTTGCTGTAAGCAATTTCTATAATGTTTTCTCCTTTCCCAATCTAGACAACTTTCATTCCCCGTTTTTCATGATTTTTAAAGTTCCGTAGCCCATTAACCAAAATCTTTCCATTGAACGAGTCCAGGAACGTTTGCAAGGGAGCTGTAAATTAGGAACACGTGGAACGAAAGTGTAGCATGCCGCGATACTTTTTCAAGTTACTCTTCGTTGATCCATGTTATCCTGGGACTCATTCTATTTTGACTAATTTTAAAACACTTATTTCGCCTTTTTTTAAACTTGCAAAGAGCCTGTTAACCTCTCCTGCTTGTCTCTAATGCGTTTATGGAACGGGCTGTTATTCGTGCATATAAATGCCGTAGTTCTATCAAACATTCTTATATTTCTCGTGAAAATTTCCCAGTTTTCGACGCGACTTTCCACCTTTCCCTACTTGGATGATTGTTTTCGGCTCCTCTTAGGATGGGCGTTGATCAATCAAACTTTTATTGCTTGGATGCAACGGGTATAATTTGGATATACAATAGGGTAATTTTGTGGTGTAATCTACCGATAGAGTCGATCATTGAGATTGGTTTGGTCAGGCGAAACTCAGTGGATCTTGCTTTACAATGTGAAATGAAAGTTGTAACTTTGTAATTCCACTTAAACTTTATTAACGACCTAAGTTTCGACTTACGAAGTCACCTGATGATGACTTCAGAGGTCGAAACCTAGGTTGTTGATGAAGTTGATGTAGAATTACTAATTTACAGC
The DNA here is from genome assembly GCA_963169105.1 of Ceriagrion tenellum. Lineage (NCBI taxonomy): Eukaryota > Metazoa > Arthropoda > Insecta > Odonata > Coenagrionidae > Ceriagrion > Ceriagrion tenellum. The sequence goes on along the minus strand of OY720642.1, from coordinate 83,938,961 downwards.
TTTCATTTCACACGGTCATTGAGATTTCCTCTTACGGCCTAATATGAGGTTAGTACGAACGCCAGGGATACTCTTCCCTATCTCCCGCGTTGACGTGCACCTAACAATGGGAACATAAGATGTATGATTGCCATGGCTGAAGAAGCATTTTCAAAGAGTAGGGAATTTATGAGGGGGCGTCTGAGAGGAGACGTAAATAAAAGGCTGGTGACAACGTCTAATATCTACATCTACATACTACCCTGTGAGCCGCCACATGGGCGTTTGGCAAGGGGTATTAGGGTACCACCACGTGGAAAAATGTAAGGTATAAGGTTTTGGGTGGTGAAATGGTGACGTGTATTATGGGAGTGTATTTAGTGGAGCTCAGTTTATATTTTGGTCGCTTATTGTGCGCGGAAAGAACGAGTTTTTTTACCTATCTGTTCGGCGGTTTATCTCTCTTATTTTATCGATTCTGTCAGGCCTAGAGATTTAGTGAGACGTCTTGATAATATTCTTTGTGTCGCTGTGAAAAACACCAGTTCAGAATTTCTCAAGCGAGCTAAGGCTGGCGTGTAGCCTCCGATCTCTAGGGACTCCCACCTTAATCCCTCTAAAAGTTGTGAAACACTAATATGTTCGCTCGTATCAGTTTTTAATGAAGCGTGCTGCTTTCCTTTGTATTTTATTAATTTGTTTGGTTAAATCTTTATGACCAGGGTCCCAAATGCTCGCGGCGTATTCGAGGTGTGGCCTAACCAGAGCGAAATAGCATCTCTCTTTTACTTTTTCATCCGAGGACCTTCCTATTATACTTTTAACAAAATCTAGATTCTTTAATGCTGTGCCGCATATGTTTTGTATGTGTGTTCCCCACGATATATCTGAAGTTAAGGTAATCCCAAGATATTTTACCGTACCTGAAGATTTTATGTTTACTCCACCCACATTTTAGGCATAGCATTTTTGTGATTGCTTTCGCAGGAAGTGAACTGTGGTGCATTTACTAAGATTAAACACTCGAACCGCGGACGGGTCCTTTTTGTCCCAAAACAACTTTCGATGAGCTATACCTCTCTCGATATTTTTCGTTGAAATTTCGGAATTTTCGACGTAAATTCGTGTCAAATAGCTCTTTTTTTACCTTTGCTTGTATGAAAATCTCTCTTGTTATCAACATCTCAGCGAATTTATAACGAAAAAAAGCTTGCTGCAAGCCCTTACCCACCCTACTACTATGAAAAACTACCAGAACGAGAAAGGACAATGCTTTCTGTTATTTGCAGATATTTACTCATGAATTTTTTAACAAAGAGACGTTATGCGCAAGAACGTTAGTAATAAGTCACGCTGTGTTTTATAAATAAATCTGAACCAGAAATTGTATTTGAATGATGTTAAAAATAAATTTCATCTTCAACTGGGAACTTTCGTTTTAGTAAAAAAAATCCTTTTTGATGGAACCAGACAATTAACAGACCCTAGAACTGTCGGGATACCATCAGGACATTTTTTTTACTAAGCCGCGGTTTAATCTCAGCGGTTCTGGTGTTAATTTACTTTTATCTAACTTAAAGTAAAAATGAAAGTGTGATTGCCACTAAACGAAATCACGTAAAACTTTGTAACACGATTCATTAATTCACCCGGAAGGTTTAAGGCTACTTATTCTTTACCTAGTGGTCTCCGGTTCGACTCCTGACGAGTTAAAGCGTTTCCGTAAGAAATACTTGTAAAGCTCGTTTTTCTGACATGCAGACCTTTTCTCTTTTTCATATTTAAATTAGAAATAATGGTAGACAAAAGTCGCGACAAAGACCACTGGAAGGATAAATAAGAAATACTTGTAAAGCTCGTTTTTCTGACATGCAGACCTTTTCTCTTTTTCATATTTAAATTAGAAATAATGGTAGACAAAAGTCGCGACAAAGACCACTGGAAGGATAAATTAATAAAATATTCTCATTCTTGCAATATATTTTTGTTTTCTAATCTATTTACCTTAAGTTTTGGTAAAACAATCATAAAATTGCTGAAAATTCAGCGTTCTTGGCACGCTGTCCCCTTGACGACCGATAGCATTGTTGAAGCCGAACCTCATATGGATATAAGGCGAATGTAGGCCCAGAACGTATCAATTGAGATAGAAGAATCCATAGAATCAATAATATACACATTGTGCGCGATACATATTGATGTTTTTAGATTGCTATTTTTTTTTAGCAAGTTAGTTTTTCCCACCCGTTGAATTTCAACGGGTACCTTCCGCTAGCGTAATTTAAAGTACTGTCCAAAAGCCTACAAATCAGCTGGTAGAATACTCGAATGAACGAATGACCTTGAAAACTTGTTTAAATGTGCCCTTGAAGGACTCGAAGTTACCGCTCTTAAGGTAGTTTGAGCGAAATATCTTGTTACTTCGAAATCAATGAATATGGTTTCATTTTAAAGAAAAATTTCTCACCCTTCTGATGACACCAAAAATTCAACCCCTACCACATTACTTTCCGAGATATTTGCCAGAAATTACCAGTCCTTTTACTTGGAAAAAGGTACCTGTATGCACCTTAGAGAGACCTTATTTGAAAAAAATGAGGCATTTCCTACACAAAGATGAAGTTAAAAAACTAACAGCGTGTAGTTTGTATGTCTTCTCGACTATTTTTGAAAAATAATCATATTGTCACAGTAATAGGTTCTTGGGTATCACAATAAACCTTCCGTTTTGAAGAAGTTTCAAACGCACCACGCGAAAAAAATCACAGATTTTAAGCTGTCCGTGACTAGCCACGGAGTTCCACTCTTACGGAGTCACCCGCAGTGCACAATTGTGCGAAATTCCTCAGAGGGAAAAGATCATCCCCCTTGACCGGTATCCGGGTTCGAATCCCGGTCAAGCCGGATGATTACTTCTCTTTGGAATTTCGCACAGTCGAGAAAAATGAGTAAAGTTAAAGACTTGTTTAGATATCGTCATTTAATTACTTGCCATTTCCGTCATGTAAGACTATATTATTGCGCCATTAATAGTGCAATATTTAATTGACATGTTCTACGGCTGGTGAAATTTAAACGTCTATATCGTCTTTTAGATTTATTTATTCAATTTATCCTGGAGAATTTGTCGCCCCTTTTTACTCTGCCTCTCCCTTCCTCTTTTCAACTCTTGACGCCGTTGGTTTTATATTTCCCGTGTCCTCGCTTTGTTAACCCCCGCCTCTCTACTAATATCCTCCCTCCCCCCTCCCAACCTCCTCCTTACCTCCTTCCCCGTGTGGTACCCTGTATATATATATAAACAGAAAAAAATGAACACACTTACTGATTTTCTTAATATTTCGGTGCCACTAGCACCTTGTTCACAAGAGCGAAGAAGGTCTTCTTCGCCCTTGTGAACAAAGTGCTAGTGGCACCGAAATATTAAGAAACTCAGTAAGTGTGTTTATTTTTTCTGTTTTTCTGTGTTTAGCGTCTGCCTCTCTCTGGCAAACTGTTCATATATTCGTCACGTGAGTGATCCTAAGTGTAGTTATATATATATATATATATATATATATATATATATATATATATATATATATATATATATATATATATATATATATATATATATATATATATATAACCATATATATATATATATGCGGTGGCCATATATATATATATATATATATATGGCCACCGCTCCAGTTGTAATGAACCACCTTCTATTTCTGTTTCCCTCCCTGTTGCCACCTATGTTTCTTCCCACAACTCCACCTTTAATAATATTTTTAAGGTTGGCATTCTCGCCTCCCTTCCCCCTTCCTCCTCCCCACTCCAAATCAAAGATCTTGAGTCCTCTTGCATTTACTTATTCCAGGCTTTCTCTCCGCCAGGACTCAATAAATCCCACTAACTTCTTCTATCACCTCTGCCCATACTACTTCTTCCATTCGAATTTCTTCCACTTCCCGCCTCCCGCCCCCACCTTTCCTCTCCCTCCCCCTCCTCCCCTTCCCCTGTCCCTCCCCTCCCTCCCTTCCTTCCGCCTCAGTCCTCCCTTCCTACCGCCTCAGTCCTCCCTTCCTTCTCAGTCTTCGCTCTTGCGACCAAGGTGCTAGTGGCACCGAAATATCAAGAAACTTTGTGTGTTCATCATTTTTTTGTTTTCTGTGTTTGTCGTCTGCCTTCCTCTGGCAAACTTATATATATATATATATATATATATATATATATATATATATATATATATATATATATATATATATATATATATATATATAAAATTATATATATACAAACAGTTCTTGCGACCAAGGTGCTAGTGACACCGAAATATTAAGAAACTTTTGTGTGTTCATTTTTTGTTTCTCTGTGTTTATCGTCTGCCTTCCTCTGGCAAACTGTTTTTATATATTCGTCACTTGAGTGATCCTAAGTGCAATTTTATATATATATATATATATATATATATATATATATATATATATATATATATATATATATATATATATATATATATATATATATATATATATATATATATATATATATATATATATATATATATATATATATATATATATATCTCAAGCCACCACCTCTCTACGCTGCATTTTGCCCTTGATGATGTGTATACGTTGAAACCGGTTAGGCTTGTTTACTAGTAATCAAACAGTGTGGAATATTACAAAGTTCTTATTGTTATATCACGTATATATCGAATATGGTGTCTATTATGACTAGGGAACTAGTATCTCGCTCGGACTACCTTAACTTCCTCGCGAACCTGCCTTAACCAATGTCGCCGTCTCCTCTACGCTGGCGCCCGCGTCCCGCATCTTCCAGCGGGGCGCCCCACACTAGGCATCGCGGGCTGCGGGTCAAGGGAACTGGTTCAATACACGCCCTCTCACTCGCTCGCTCGCTCCTTGCCCTCAATTTCTGTCTCTCTCTCTCTGCGCGGCCCTTTCCCTCCCCCCCGCCCTTCTCGTTCCCCTCCCTCGCCTCAGTTAGATGGCGCTGGGGGGGGAGGGGATAAGGGGGCGGGGTCGGGAAGGAAGGAAGGAGTGAAGTTAAAAAAAAAAGGAACTCTCGTTTTTCCCCGGTTTCGAGGGAAACGCGCTGCTGTGGGAATTTCTCTCGAACGGAAAGAGAGCGCCGAAAACATGGGTCTTATTTGGAAAAAGAAAAACAGTCGGGGAATGATGGAAAAACGTACTGATTCCAATGAAAGTGAGTTATCGCGGATTTTTGTAAAGTCAATCATGTATCCGCGGTCAATAGAATGAAAAAGTCAAAGAGAGATGCTGCTTCGCTCTGGTTAGGCCACTCCTCGAATACGCCGCGAGCATTTGGGACCCTGATCAAATAGATTTAACCAAAGAAATTGATAAAATACAAAGGGAAGCGGCGTGCTTCATTAAAAACTGCTACGAGCGTACATATAGTGTCTCACAACTTTTAGAGGGATTAAGGTGGGAGCCCCTAGAGACTCGGAGGCTACACGTTAGGCTGAGTTTGCTGGATAAATTCAGAACTGGTGTGTTTATGAGTGACACAGAGAATATTATCATGAATGCTCACGACATCTCTAGGTCTGACAGATGCGATAAAATAAGAGAGATACACTGCCGAACAGATAGGTACAAAAACTCGTTCTTTCCGTGAACAATAAGTGACCACAATAGAAATTGAACTCCACTAAATACTCTCCTATAATATATGTCACCATATCTTCTCCGAACACCTTAAATCTTTACACGGCTGGTGACCTAACACCCCCTGCCACTCGCCCATGCGGCGGCTTGCGGGGTATTGTGTATCTATTTAGATGTAGAAAAGTAAATTGAAAGAAAGATAAAATGTTGAAAACGAAATGGCAGTCGTGTTCAAATTATTTTTTTCTAAGTGTTCTACCGGTTAAGGTGGGTTTTATTGAATGTCATAGAATTCCTCTCATTTTACACACTTTCAGGGGCCTATCTCGCCTCAGTAGGTATATCCTTTTTTTGCCTCAGCGTACGATCTGCCATTGTTCATCCTGTCCATGAAATCTGTTCTCCTTCTTCCTCATCCTCGCTCGCCCAACATCCTTCCTTCTATCACATTCTTCAACAATCCCTCACCACTAATTACATCCTGCAGCCACCTACTCTACCGGTCTCCAATTTCATTCATAAGTTTCCTCTCCTCGCTTACAATCTCAAGCACTTCCTTCATTAGTCTTCCTTTCCGTCCACTTAATCTTCTCCATCCTTCTCCACACCCACATCTCAAAAGCCTGCAGCCTATTCTCGTCCTCCTTTCTGGGGGTCCACGTTTCTGCACCATACAACGCTAGGCTCCAAATATCAAGCTCTTCACCAGCCTCTTTTTCACATCCTTACTCAAGATCCCCGTCATTAGCTCTCTTCTATTACTAAACGCCTCCTCAGCTAATGCTATTCTCTTCCGTATGTCTTTGCTACTATATCCGTTTTCTTCTAGCGTACTGCATAAGTAATTAAAATGCTTCACTTGCTCAAGTTTGTGTCCTCCGACTTGATTCACCAGCCTTGCTTTCTTAGTCCTAGAGAACCTCATTTCTTTTGTATACTTCTGGTTTATCTTCATTCCGAATATCCCGCAATGACTTTCTAAAGTTGCTACCGAAGCTTCCAGTCCCTTCGAAGATGCTCTAACCAACGCCTGATCGTCCGCCAATCTAACCGACTTCATCAAATGCCCTCCTGCTTTGATTCCAACCTCAAGTTCTTCCCGTGCCTGTCTTACCATTTTGGTAACAATCGTAAAAGAAAAATAACTTGTTAATTTTCCACACTTTTAATTAAAATACCTAACCGGTTTCGATTTTGCTTCTTCATCTTCGACAACATCATTTTCACACGCGGTGGCGCAGTTGCAACATCCCACGTCAGACGACCTCTGATGATGATGTTGTAACATCGAAAGCGGTTCGGTATTTTAATAAAACGTGTGGAAAATGACTAAGTCATTTTCTTCTACTATATCTAAATTCCACAAAGTGGAATCGTCTACAATCACGTATTAAACTGTGATGCGTTTCCGTACTTTCAGTTAATCATCCGGTCGTGGTATTGAAACCTTGTGCCATCATCAGGGTATCACGTTCCGAAACCTTGGTCGATTGACGAGTGATGCTGTGGAATTTAACTATATCATTCTCTTTTTCCTCTCTTGAATATGGATATTAATAGCATCCACAAAGTTGGTGCCAGAACTCTTTCAGGCAAACGAAGTGGTAGCTCAGAAATTCGAAATTGCTCCAGTTTTGATATCGTTCGTGTCATTATTGACGCCCACGGTTGACTTAGCGTGCACGTGCACGATACGCTCACACTGTCACTGAGTTAAATATTCACGGATCTTGTCCGTAACAGGTGTATTACGGTATTTAATGGTATACCTTTTTCCGCGCATAGATTCATGGATTACACGATTAACGTTGCATTTACTCATGTTTCGTGTTCTTTGTCCCAACTGCGTACTTTTGGAAAACCAAACAAAAATATTGGTCAACTATGGAATTGGTTAACGTATGGATATGTCAACTGTCACAAAAAGTTAAATGGTTGGATGGATATTTGGGGAGGCGACCGTTAGCTGAAGTAATTTGCGCCATAGGGAACAGGTAAGGGAGGAAGGGTGGATAGAAACCCGGCGTCGGCATTAGCCTGCTCTTAACGAAAGGCGCCAAGGGGATCACGGTTTAACGTCTCATCCGACAGACGGAGTAATGAACTTGAAGTGCCCTCCACAAGACACTCAAGTAGGAATCGGGTTTCCTCTGAAAAGCATCCTTCTCTGCAGGGATTTGAAACCTATGGCCGCCCGTATGGTTTGCCAGTACTCTAGCCACCACACTAACCCGATCCCCCAAATAAATAAAGCATTGGATAATGTTCAAAGACTTAGATGGCATATTGCCTTCTTCAAAGTTAAAAAAATCAATCAATTACTCCGTGTCGATTCGACTCCAATTTCTTACCTGCACGCGGATCTTTTAGAAATGTATATACATTCCTTACATAAATATTAATTTTCGATGCGTAATCGGTACCGCGTTTAGGTGATTTACAGGTTTAACCATTGTGGAACACTCGAATTAAAATCAATTTTCTATGCGTTATTGCTACTGAGTATAGGTAATATACGGGTGATTTTAATCAGTGTGCAACACTCGAATTAAATTGAATTTTCGATACGTTATCGATTCCGCGTAGAAGTAATTTACAAGTAAAATCGGCATGGAGGGCTAAAATGTAGTCACTAGAGAATAAATTAGGTTCCCTATATGAGGGCGTCAGTTGCACGATTTTTTTCGGACAATTTAGCGAACTTTTTCGATGTTAGCATCTGCTTGAGATGTGCTTGGACGGATGGGGCTCTATTTGACTCGGATGTCATCTCATACGTCTTCGAACTTATGACGAGTATAGGAGTTTTGAACGAAATAAGAAGAGGCAGACGATTCAGAGTATTTTAAGAGTGATTTGATGGCAGGTCACGTATAGGTGGGCGGAACGATATGCCAGGAATCTGGACTTAAGGGTAAGTACTGTTCGAAAACCTACTAATCTGCTAGTGAAGTACTCAAATGGATCTCTCTTAAACCACCTTAAACGCTCAAAGTAGTTCTTTGTTCATTAAATTCGAGCTCATATTTAGAATGGCCGTTTCTCGATGTCTCTCACAATCTCGCTCAAACCACCTCGAACGGGGCCGATGTCAGAAGTATAAGCAGCTATCGATCACTGTTTGGCGGAAGCGTTCCCTGGCAAAATGACGTTATCGCTCTTCCCTCGACCCATGCAGTGTCGCGGAGGTAGCGGGCTCAAGTTGCCGAGTTACGAGGGAAATCAGATTGGCAGGCAAACTTGGGATCGGCAAAAGGGATTCATCTCCCTCCCCCACCCACAAACGAACACTTCCCACTCCCTCCTCGAGGAGTCTTGCATGCAATCCCTAACCTACCTCCCCACTTCAATCACAAGAGTCCCCTCCATCCGTCCGGAACGAGGCGACACAAGACGTCTCCCTAGGCGACCGCTTCCTTCGATCAGATGGTTACACCCTTTTAACCATTGTAAATATCAATAAACCAAATTCGTACTAATGATGAAAAAAAATGTGTCGTCTCGGAAAGAAAGTTTTACCGTGACTGAGTGAGTAAAAACTATTGAGATATATGGAGAGGGCTCTTGTTGTTTTGACCAATACCTGAGGTTATTACTCAATAAAACTCAATAAATTCGACAAAATCCGACAATTTTTCTGTCGAATGATAACCTGTCCCACCTCGCTAGCTCTTATTCCATGTTCCTCTACCTTATCTTGCAAAGTTAGTTTTTTTCTACATCCCCCTTTTCACGTTACTATCACAACAATTTATAAATAAATATTACAAAAACAGTTGTACCTAATGATGCAATAAAGCTGTGAAACGCGTCGTAGAAGTTGAATTATTGTAGAAAAGTGGAAAGTATTCTTATAAATACGGATACTACAGTTAACTTAGACTCATTTCAATTTGCATTAGTTACGGCATTCCGTGGACAAGAGCTTAGAAACCATTAATAATAAAATAAACAAACTGAAGTGAGGCTATGAATTATTTGCGCGCGGAAAACAACAAACAAACGGTTTTCATGCAACAGTCCATGCACAGTCTTATACTAACGAAATTTTCCTCTTACTATAAGATCTTTTTTCTCTCTCCTTTCCAATATTAGCGCTATTGAGATACATGGAGGAAGATCAATCAAAGGTCAGGAGATCAATTCACTTCCTACGCTTGCCAAAGCTAAAAACTGAAGCCAGTCCGCCATTGTCGTTGACCCTCATTTTCCTATAGTACTAGAGGGCCAAAGCACTAATTTTCAATTTTACTAAGCTTTCTATCGATAACTCAACTGGAAATCAGCATGCGCTTACTTCTTTCATGCGGATTTTCCTTGCATTCAATGCTTATTTAATTTAATATAAAGTAAGCCGTATTTCAGCTGAAACATAGGGTAAAATCGAGTGGAATCCACCGCAATAAGCAGCCAATATATGTTTCAAGAGTTACTTGACCACCACAGTAAAGAGACATCGTAGGGAAATATGGATTACCATGGCGGGGACGCGAATTTACATCACAAATTAAGCCTACCGTCGTAGGAACCATCGTATGTACGATAGTTTGGTGAATGGGGCTTGAGTGCAAAGAGGGTAACGAAGTAGTCGAATGCGACAATAATGGAAGGATTTTCATTTGAGCGTCTCCACGTGTAGCAGCCATTTCCTTCATTATTCTTCACTTTCGACTTGGCTCACATTTTTTTTCGGTGTATTCCACTCTTGGTAATCCTCCACAATTTTCCCACTCATTTCCCCCTGCGGTTATTGTTTTCGAGAGGCCATTGTGTCGCAATTCGGCATTTGATTTCCATATTCAGCGCCTCGCCAGCGCCCCCCCATCGACGTGGCACGGAATTAACGCGCGCGCGAGTCGAAAGGCGTCTTTATTGTTAGGTCACCGTAGAGGCTACACGCAACAGTTCCCTTTTCACTGAAACGCGGCGAAGAGTCTGGGAGGCTTCGGCAACTAGGAGCTCCGATCTGACTCACCAAACCATATATGAGAGGGAGGCACCTGTTCTCGTTCTCATTAGATTTAATCTCTTGACCCACTCTTGGCAATGGTCTACTGACTCCCCCACCCGCGAAACGATCAGGAAACGAAGACTTTCTTTTTCGAATAGAATCTCGCAATCGGCTTTCCAGTCCCCGAAAGTTACTTTTTTGTCTTATCTGTCTCGAAATGAGAGTGAAATGTGTTTTATTGGCCTCCCACGATCATTTATCAATGAAATATTGCGCTTTCCATGACCTCAAATCATTTTATTCTATCGTTCGTGCATTCATGTTGACGTAATAGCTTGACGATGAAACTCGGCTACATACTGGAAAGATAACTAAGATTCTTTTAGCTTATACTCATAATGAGTGGTATCAAGAACTGATTTTTATGTCTGTATTACATATAAATATGTTTTTTGGCATAATTTTACGTGTGCTCTTCTGTTATAATTCATTGAAGGATACTTATTACGAGGCACATCCAGGAAATGAGTTCCGTTTGTATTTCTAGCAACCACAGCGCTGCGATCGCAGTATCGCGCATGCGCGGTACTTACCCCGACCTATTACGAATGATTTAATGGGACTTGAAAGCAAAGAGGGTAACGAAGTAGTCAAATGCGACAATAATGGAAGGATTTTCATTCGAGCCTCTCCACGCGTAGCAGCCATTTTCTTCATAATTCTTCACTGATCACTTCACTGGAGCCAGCTGGTTGTTGTGCACGCTTCGTGGTGCTTGCTTGAAATGGCGAGTTAAATTTTACATCCCATCGCCGAGGGTGCTTAACCAGCGGCAATGGTTTCATTCATGACAATACCCGCCCTCACATTGCGTATATAGCCCAACAAATTTTACTGAAGTTATTGGTTTGGAAAAGTTCAACCGCGCTCCATACAGGCCGGACCTCTCTCTTAGCGATTTCCATCTTCTTTGCACGTGAATTCGAGCATAGTAGGCAAGAGGTTCAACAATAACGACGAGATCAAAGAACATGTTGTTGGTTGGTTGACATGACAGGCGGCACCTTATTGTGAAGGAGGAATACGAAAGCTTGTGCCGCGCAGTGAAAATTGCCCACAAAATGATGATAGAAAAATAGATTGTCTGAAGATTTTTCACAATATTTTTTTATTCTGAAAATGTCGTTGTTTTCTTTGACCTGTCAACTGGAACTTGATTTCTGGATATACCTCGCATTACTCAGTGATATTATGTAGGGTTATCGGGGAATTAGTGAGATCTGGGAATGTAATTAATCTAAATTAGATACCTGATACGGGAGATAGCGCCGTGTGTCAAAGAAAGGAACTGTCGTATGGGTATCTGCTTTCCCCATAAGATTGGTCTTACAAGTAATCCCTGCGATCACTTGTGAAACCAACCGTCTATACACGGCTGTTTAATGTTTGAGTAAGGGTTATAACTGCTGGTTCATTTTGGCGCATTGTTTTTTTTTCATCAAACCTTTTGTATATGAACTAACGGAATATTAGTGTGTATGAAAGTGATCTTGATATGCCTCTGGATACCCTAACCTGAATGAAATCGGCTCTGTGATATCATTCCGTTCCTACGAGGGGCAACTCTTTTAAAATAAGTTTTGTTTTTTTATGATCATATTTTTTTATACGGCTGTATGCGATATGTGCTGTCTGTGAGATTTATAAGAGCTTAGCAATTTACGAGGTTTCGCCAAATAGTAATGCCCCAAATTTTTTAAAATCCCTATAACAGAAATCTGTGCGGTGACATGGTCATCGAGAGACGTACTGGCCGCAAAGCCTTATCAGGTTATCTCGACGATACTATATCCCAGTTCTTTGACCACTTTTTTGAACTATATTCAGGGAATGCTGTAAGATTAGGCTCGCAAATACAAATAAAATGAAATAAAACTCGGTTCAACTTTGTGGAGTTCCATGTTAATTAGTAAAAATTGATGTTTACACTCCACTGGTCAATTCACAGATTAATTTATCATACAATCCGGATATTGTTGAAGTTATTTGAAATAATTGATTCGCCAATTCCAGTCTGGCTCAAAATTAACTCGCGAAAGAATGTAAATACATGACATACATACATACATACATACCCGTCACGCCGTTCCCTTTCGGGGTAGGCACAGTCAAAATGTTTCACTCATTAATTCATAATTGTACACCCAACTCTGCTTCAATAATTTCCTCCATTCTGACCTATCCTTGCAAACCTCTTTTGCCTGATTTACCCCTTACACTGCTTCATACACGCCCTCCTGTTTTTAAGACTCCTAATATTCCTCCTCCTAAGAACTTCCTCAACCACATTCAACCACAACTTTCTCGGCCTACCTCTACCTCTCACACCATTCATTCTACTCTCATATATCTGTTTCGATATTCGACTCTCATTCATTCTCTCAACATGGCCAAACCAACGAGGCACTCTCCTTTCATATACGTCCATTACTGGAGCATCTAATCCACATTCATTTATTACCCACTCATTCCTGACCCCATCCATCCTACTTTTGCCGCGAACAGTCCTCAGATAACTCATACCCACGGTGTTTAGTCTACTCTTATGTCTATCCTGACATACCCATGTTTTACTACCATATAGCAAAGTGGGAAGAAGTACACTTTTGTTCACGGCAATTTTCGCTTCCTTAGACAAACACTCATTCCTTGATACGCTCCACATGCTACCTACCACTTTCCTTCCAGCATTCGCACGTCACTTTATCTCCTCATCTATTCTTCCATCTTTCGAATACATCTTACCTAAGTACTCAAAATCATCCACCTGTTCAATTACTTCACCATTCGCCCTCATCATACAGTTATTCTCCCCATTCTCCTTATCAAAAACTACTACTTTTGTCTTGCACGCATTTACCTTCAATTCCATTCTCTCCGTTGATTCGCAAAACTTATCTAGGAGCTTCTGTAATCCCTGTTGACTGTCTGAGATCAAAACAGCATCATCCGCATATAGAAGAACTCGCAAGTTTACATTCCCAATGAAAACACCGTCGTTTTCACTACATGCGTATCTAAGACATTTATCCATAAATACATTTAACAGCCATGGAGACATTACGCATCCTTGCTTTACACCCCGATTTATTACAAACCAATCACTCAGAACCCCGTTAACTCTTACACTTGCCTTACTATTGACATACATTGCCATCATAACATTCAATTACTGCCCATTCATTCCATAGTCTCTCAAAACCTTCCACAACTTCTTTCTATTTACTCTGTCATATGCCTTAAATGAATGTAAATTGATTCTTTATTTCTCTACTATTCTAATCCATTTTGAGTAATAGCACTAAGTACCGTAAAATGGGGTTACATTAGTATGTAGGGGTAGAATTGTTACAACCCCGTTTTAATACATTTAGCATTCGATAATTTGTCGTATTTCAAAGATTTGACAAGAGAAGTCAGTTTCATCGTGTAGGTTAAGTTTCTTTGGGTTAGTTATACTGTTCAACAATCCCATTCTTTCCATTTTGAATTCTCACAACAGGAGGTTATATACAAGTCAGTTTTAGGAGTGAGTTGTTAAGTTCTACAAATCTATTGATGCCGACATGATTGTGATTGTGCCCTAATCAATGGTAAGAGTTAATTTTGGTTCCGTAGATAACCCTGTTTAATCTGCGATGACATCTGTTTTTCTATCTGCATTCGTTCTTGTAGTACTTTTCCGCACTACTATCTCGGACGACGAAGAGGTGATTAACACAGTGAAAACCTGGCTCCTTAGCCAGAGTGAGGACTGGTCCAGACAGGGCATACACACCGTAATGAATCGCTGGAGGAAAGCAATCGAACTTAAAAGAGCAATTATCTGTTATAAATATATGTAGATAGTGTTAAGGTAGTTATTAGAATACTGTGCAAGTCAAAATTAACTGCTAATAACAAAAGCCTGGAATCTAACTAATCGTAACAACTATTAATAATCAAATTAGGTAGTCCGAGCGAGATGGTTCCCTAGTCATAATAGAGACCATATTCGAAAGTTTTAATTTCACCAGCTGTAGGACACATGAATTAAATATTGCATTATTAATGGCGCAATAATTTATTTTTATAAGATGGAAATGGTGAGTAATTAGATGAAGACATCTAAATAAGTCTTTAACTTGACTAATTTTTTTCGCGCGGTGCGTTTGAAACTCCTTCAAAACGGAAGGTTTTTTTGTGATACCCAAGAACTTATTGCGGTGACATTGTGATTAATTTTCAAAAATAGTTGAAATAACATACAAACTACACGCTGTTAGTTTTCTTTACGACATCAAAGTGTTAGAAATTCCTCATTTAGTGAATAATGTCTCTCTGGAGTGTATGCATGTACCATTTCCTACGTAAAAGGGATATATTTTTCGGCAAATATCTCCGAAACTAATGTGGTAAGGGGTTGAATTTTTTGTTTCATTAGAAGGGTGATATATTTTTTTTAAAAGGAGACCAAATTCATTGATTTCTAGTTAAATGATATTTCGCTCAAACTACATTAATAGATTAAGGCGTACATTGTGGAACGAGAAGATAGAAGTCGTAATGAAAAATGATGTACTATCATTTCTGACAAAAGGTACAGCTCGCCTTCAAAGGCTTGTCTTGAGAATAACACTGTAGCAGTTGAAACCAGCTGACAGCGTCAAAATCCTAGTGGAAATGTACAGCGTTTTTCATCAGGACTTCTAACAACTTTGAAGAGATTTATCAATTTTAAGATTTTAATGTTGTCCATCGATTTTGAAACTCATAAAAATGATATTTCGATTTTTCATACAATATTTTGAACTTGAATAAGTAATTTCATGATAACACTAAAATTTTTCTTTACTCGTTTACATTAAATATGCGGTCTGTCGCCCAGAAATTGCCACGTTCGCTTTAAATATGTCTAATGTCTTTTTGTGTAGTTCATGTCATGTATAAATCTTAAGTCATAAGAAATGTAGTGCTTGCATTGCGTTGTTTGCTATATAACCTTGTGTAAAAAGGGTCGATTTTAACGAGCGATACCTCGCTACCCATGCGATAAATCGATCCTAAATTTGACTGTGAGATTTATAGTTTTATTAAATAGTTTTGTCTACAGTTTCCTTATTTTTTAAAAGATAATATGGATATGACGAAGAAGTGCCCGAATCCAAGTTGTTCCTAATGGAATAATTCCACGCATTATCGCCCAAC
Source organism: Ceriagrion tenellum (assembly GCA_963169105.1). NCBI lineage: Eukaryota > Metazoa > Arthropoda > Insecta > Odonata > Coenagrionidae > Ceriagrion > Ceriagrion tenellum. The sequence continues at coordinate 83,923,139 of OY720642.1, read as the reverse complement.
TTTACGAATATTTAACGTTGAAAATGAAGTAAATATCAGTAAATCGTAAGATTGCTGAGAAAACTTAGAAAAAGGGCTACATTTTTCCTTTATTTATATTTTCCGCGATGAATAATAAGCAAAGATGTCGAGAATTGGAAATTGATCTCGACGCGCCTTCGTAGCAGATAAACGCGGGGTAACTGGAACGGTTGAGTCAGGTCAGGAAAGGTTTTCGGAGTCGGATAACGGGTCGCGTCGGTTAAAAAAATGTGTGTCACTAGGACGTTGGAATGCGAAAAAAAATTGCGGAATCGACCTTAATCGCCCAAATTTTCATCATTCGAGCGAATTCGAGCGTGAATGCGCTCACATATTGACGATAAATACGAATATCAACGCTCTCTCGTGGTGGTCTCCGGCTTGAGCTCGCGAGCGAGAGGGGAAAAGGAGAGAAAGCACTTGAAACTTTCGTTGCTTACGATTCCCTCCTCACTTTCGAAGCAATGGTTGCGATTGCGTCAGCGAGGGCGACTTTACTCTCTACCTCGGCTCGTTTCCCCGCGTGATATTCAATTGTTTCCGCTTCGTTGGCTAGGCGGATAATTCTTTCGATCGATCGACTACGGGTTAAGGATTTGAATATTGTCGAGGCCACAGGATGGGGACTCGCAACTGGGTGTTTTCCTTACCTTCTAAAATGACGTTTTCTGCCTCGCTGTCGTTATATCTTGTCTCAGGGCTGGGATTTCGTTCGGCGTTTTCTGACGTCAGCGGTGACGGACGCAAGGCGTTCAGTTTTCCAGCTCCATCTAGTCGAGGAGGAGTGTATTACGATTGACGGAAGTACCAGCGACAATAAGTGACCGTTCTTCAGTTGTAAATGGTTGGAAAGACAAGAAGTAAAATAATTATTTATCTCAGAAGAAGATAATAACTTACTGGAAGTATTTCGTCGCACAGAAGCCCTTTGAAAAAAACAAAGGAACAAGAAATGGATTGAAATAATAGCAGGAGAAGACGCGGTAAGGTAATTCACGAGGACTTTTGTGAAGGATGACAGGGTGGAGAATTATGTATGTACGAGGAGGTTATGTCCTTTCTACACTGCGTGTGCACTAAGTAGTAGGAAGGTTTTCCTTAAATCGACATTTAAATGTAGACGAGCGTCTACACGCAGATATCAACCGTAGCTCCAGCTAGTGTTCATGGGAAGAACTTCGCATCGCACGAGTGTTTGAGTTTATATTGGTGAGTCATAAACAAGTGTAACTGCGCAAACTAAAGAAGAAGAAGAATAACACGTACAGAAATACTCAACTTCTCATGTAAATGATGGAAACACAAGTATGATGCATATGACTACCGAAACTCTTCGACCTATCGACGACGAGGCCTCGACCACCTCGATGTAACACTATCGATATCACCCAAGTCCACTCGATTAGGGATCCCCAAGTTCACTCAAGGGGGCCCGCCCCGGAACGGCCTCGAGGCCTCGATGACGGGAAACTCATGCGCTGCAGAGAAAACTGAAACTTAACGCGAATCATTCGAGATGAAGTATGTGGAATTTGGAACATGGTTGTTACGAAATCATGTTGCGACTCAAGTCTTGACATCGTAATGTGTTACCAGTACGCTCTACGCTTAGCGTTCCTGAAGAGAGGCGGTCGGAAGTGAAAGGGCGAATAGGGAAGGACTCGTTTTGCGGGGAGCGAATGCATATTATGGTAATGCGGTGACTCAACCATCGCTCTGGTGGTCGGCGGAATAAATCGAGTCTTGCTATCCAGATCACAGTAGCTCTGAGCTCATCTGTAATTTTTATCCTCAAGGGATTGTTGATATTTAACTTGCAGTTTTCAAACGTATCTACTCACATTACATTCCAAAAATTGCGCGTCCTTTTGAAAAAAAAACTTTAATGATAAATGGTTGCGGTTGCCTTGTGTAAATGTCTAAAGTTCTTAAGAAACTAACCATTTGGTACGCCATGCATTTGCGCGTGCAAAGGAGATCTGCTAGGTTTGTTAAAGGCTGTTATGATAATTGTACATATGATGTTATGATAAATGTATTAATGTTACGAGCTTAATAGAAGAACTAGGATGGGAATTACTATCAGAACGCAGGGTAAAATTTAGGTTAAACCTTTTAAGTAAATTCGAAACAGAGTTGTTCACAGATGACGTTAGATATATGTATATTGAGAACCCCTGCGTATTATGCTAGGTTTGATCATATTAACAAGATTAGAGAGATAGATTGTCGTACCGATAGATTTAAAATGTCATTTTTCCCGCGTACTATAAGAGAGAACAATAGGCAGCGTAGCAAAGGGATAGGTAGGTGAAATATAGTTAGAGTAGTCTGTAGTGCATGATGCAATTAATAACAACCAATAATCCCTTTCTTATTATGTAGATACTAACCATCTAGCTGCATGTAACCCTGTTCTATAGCATGTCTCCCTTAAATATCCTACTTGCATGGCATTAGTGCATATTTGGTATCACGTAGATGTAGATGTAGATTTGTGGAAATAAAATTTAAATGCTCTCCCCGTTCTTGTAACTTTTCTTAAATGGTATGCATATTTTTTTTTTCACTTTTGTGTGACCCGCAAGTGTACTGTCGCACTGATTTGAAAGCCGTGTGTTCTGAAAAATCTTTGTGAAAGAAAGTTATTCCTTAGATGAACTCATACCGTAATTTTTACCCGCAAGGGATTTTAGATTGTTCACCTGTAGTTTTCAAACGTATCTACTAACGTTACTTTACGAGAAGGGCATGCTTTTAAAAATTGCTTTATTGTGAATGTCCGTGGTAGACTTATTAATATGAGGGAAGGTTCTTTAGATGCTGACCATTCAATACCCCAGCAAAATGTGAATAGTAAAATTAATACATATTTCCCCATTCTCGTAACTATATTCGAATGGAATGAATCATATTCTTTTCACTTTTGTGACCTACACGAGTACTGTGGCAATAATGTACAGAGATACTGAGATGTGAAAAATCTTTGGAAAAAAATAATTCCCTAGATCATGGGGTTTCATGGCTCATCTTGTAATTTTTACCCGCACGGGATCATTGACTTTTAACACGTAGTTTTCAAACGTTTAGAAACTCACGTTCTTTGCAAAAATTGCTCGTCTTTTTTAAAAAAATTAATAATAAATGGTCGCGGTTGACTTGTGTCAATGTGGTAAGGTTCTTTTCATCTACATCTACGTGATACCCTGCGAGCCACCACGAGGGCGTGTGGCAGGGGGTGAAGATCACCAAACATGCACTATTGATAAGCAAGTAGGGTATTTAAGGGAGATATGCTAGAGAACGGGGTCACATGCAGCTAGATGGTTAGTATCTACATAATAAGAAAGGGATTATTGGTTGTTGTTATTACATGCATCATGCACTACAGACTACTCTAACTATATTTCACCTACCTATCCCTTTGCTTCGCTGCCTATTGTTCTCTCTTATAGTACGAGGGAAAAATGACATTCTAAATCTATCGGTACGACAATCTATCTCTCTAATCTTGTTAATATGATCAAACCTAGCATGATACGCAGGGGTTCTCAATATATATCCAACGTCACCTGTGAACAACTCTGTTTCGAATTTACTTAAAACGTTTAACCTAAATTTTAACCTGCGTTCTGATAGTAATTTCCATCCTAGTTCTTCTATTAAGCTCTTTTGAAACAAAGTGATTTAAAAATATTTTCCCTATTCTTGTAACTAGACTCGAATGGTAGGCATAGTATTTGTCACATTTGTTTGACCTAAAATTGTACTGTGGCACTGGTACAATTGTACTGTGACCGTGAACTCTGAAAAATCTTTGGAAAAAAATAATGCCCTTGATGAACCAATCTTGCAATTTTTTACCCACAAGGAATTTGACATCATTAACTTGTAGTTTGCAAATGTATGTACTCATTTTACTGTGCAAAATTGCGTGCCCTTTAAAAAACAAATCATAAATGCTCTCGGGTGAATTTTGTAAACGAGGGGAAAGTTCTTTAGAAACTGCAATTGTGCGCACCATCTTAAGCGTGAAAAGTAAAATTGATATACATTCCCCAATTTTGTAGCCACACTCGAATAGTTTACACCGTGGTATTTTTCGCCTTTGTTTGACCTACATGTGTACTGTGCCACTTAAACAAAAGCCGTGAGATATGGAAAATCTTCGAGAAAAAAATGATTCCCTAGATACTGTTTTGTTCAATTTTTTTCTATTTCGCGAAGTGGCACGGCATGGTGTGGTATCGAGTTCACGCTTGAGAAAAACGTTTGCTTGACCCAGATACCCATTCGAGGGAATGTTGGAAAATAAACGCAATACGACTGCATTTTTCATTTCCCCCTCCTAGTCTGTATTTCATTTTTGTTAGGCTGAAGTGCGGTGAAAATTACTCAAAGTTTCGGAACAGAAGTGTTTTTTTTTATCCGTTTTAAACGGCCATTCTCTTAGCCTTAATACGTGACTGAAATCCGCAATGAAAAAGGTTTGCCTACGGATGAAAAGTGACAGTGGTCGTCGTCTCACAGCCTTGAAATTGGAACATGGAGACATGTATAAGGAGTTCGATTGCTCGATTGTGACAGTGATAACGAGTTAAAGCAATATTGAATTCACTGTACCAACCTGACTAATTTAAAATTACACTCCATTGAGGTGGTTATATGTTAAAATGACCAAATGTTTTGGTTCATATCGCTTTCCTTTGTAGAATAACTCCAATATTACCTTAAAATGCCATTCAATTTGCTAATAGGACTTCAAATTACATCTACATCCACGTACTACCTAGCGAGCCGCCGCATGTCGTGTGGCAGGGGGTGTTAGGACACCAGCCGAGTAAAGATGTAAGGGATAAGGTTCTGGGTGGTGAAGTGGTGACATGTATTATAGGAGTGTATTTAGTGGAGCTCAGTTTTCATTGTGGTCGCTAATTGTGCGCGGGAAGATCGAGTTTTTCTACTTATCTGCTTCATAATGTATCTCTTCAGTCACGCCTAGAGATATAGTGAGGTTTTAGAATAATATTCTCTGTGTCGCTCTGAAACACATCACTTCTGAATATCTAATGCAAAATAGGCCTAGCGTGAAGCCTCCGAGTCTCTAAGGGCTCCCACCTTAATCCCTTTAAAAGTTATGAAACACTTTATACTCGCTCATAGCAGTTCTTAATGGAACGTGCAGATTTTCTTTGTATTTTATCAATGTTTTTGCGTAAATCTTCATGACCAGGGTCCCATTTTCTCGGGGCGCATTCAAGGTGTGGCCTAACCATAGCGAAGTAGTAGCTCTCTTTTACTTTTTCATCCGAAGGCCTTTATCCGAGGGCGTTTCTAATTTACAAAGTGTTCAGTAAGATATTGGGAGAAGAATTGGGAAGGATGGTATTTTTCCATGTGACATAAATGTCCTACTCGCCGAAAACTATTTCTGAGAATAAAATATTCCGGTAAATTGATTAAATATGATTATTTTGCAATCAACCGCCCTTGTTTGCCGAGTTCTCGTCAATTACCGCGATATTTGAAGTCAAAATGCAATAACTACATAAAACCTTGACTCTATTGGCTGGAAGAAAAGCTCATTGTAAATATGTTTGCAGAATAACCTTAATTTTTTGTGTCCTTATTGTCGTTTCAACAGTTAACGTAAGAAATCACGGACGGCAGGATTTTTAAACCGAATAACAGAAAAGGTGGAATTAAGTATTCGTGACTCATGCTTTTGTGACGAGTAACCGTTTTTTGGGAAGCAATAACAGCGCGTCTTACTCCGACAACCAGCGAGATGTCAAGATGGAGGACTTACGTGAAAGTAGACCTAGTGACCGCATACCAAAATTGACAAGGAAAAATTATAATGCATAGAGAGTGCGGATAAAAATCGAGTCGCGGTGAATTCTTCCATAAGCAATGGATTGCTTACTCTTATTACCATACATACCCTACTAGGTGTGTCCAGCTGAGATAAAAGACAGTAACTGCATCATTGTTGGTTCTGAGTTATTGCTTGCTAAAGCTTTCATCTTCGAGTCTTCAATTCTTCATCTAGTCCATCTTCCAAGAGAGCTCAGGCTTTATTTGATGCTTTGATCGTCAATGCAGGAAATACGGAATAATGATAAATCATAAAGGAACAAAAGTAATGAGATTCTCTGTGAGAATGACTTGTAGTTACTGTTATCTTGCCTAGAAAAACTATATTTCACCCTGTAGATACGGTGGAAGCAGAACGTGATATCTGGCAAACCCCTACAGATACGGTTTTTTTATTTAGATCTTTGATATCCTCATGGTTGAAAATAGCAGAATCAACTCTTAACCTCGAAACTTGTAATTTTGTCAGTCACTGTTTTTGGCTTAGCAGGGCAGAGCTGGAATTAATCCCTCACCCACTGGTTTGGTCAAAGTGACCTTTGCCTTTCTCAGTCTGCTGCTTCATCCACTGTTCCCCCCAGCCCGTTGACATCTGACGTCACTCCATAACACCATCTTCGTCTTGGTCTTCCAGGAGGTCTCCCAGGAGTTCTCTTCCTTCTTGTCTTCCCTGGCCTACCTTTCTCAGTTGCGTACCCTGATCACTTCCCTTCACGTGGCCTGCTCATCTCATTCTTCTCGTTTTAGCGCATATCACTGTGTCATAATCCTGGTAGGGGTTGACGAGAACAACCAAGAGGAGGGATGCACTCACGCTTCGACCAGAATTGGTCCGAATTGACCTTCCATGGGTCCGGTGATCCCCGACTCGAGGACGTACTTCGGCAGACCGCACGGCGTCAACCCATAAAGTGAGTCAGAGAGACACCTAATCCCAAAGAATTGGGCAACGGGCTCTCTCGGTTCACAAAGAGGTGCGGTAGGTCCTTCGCGAAAGCGAGACCGACGGTCACTCGTCTCAGTTGTTTGGGGTAACCAAACTAATACGAGCACTTCTGGGAGGCGGAGGCCCAATTGAGGTCCTTTTGACCTCAATCCGCCTCAATGGTGTCGGCCTCGAAGGGGCTGCGGTTCCGCTAACCTTCCCTACCCATCCTTTCCTTCCACCTCTTCCTATCCCCGGGTATAAGTGAAGGCTTGAAACCAGGGCGGAAGTTGTAATACTGCGGCGGGAGCCGAATCACTTGTCATAGTCCTGGTAAAGGCTTATTGTTGTGCTTCAACCTCCAAATCCATTTTTTAATTTTGGGACATAAGACTTTCCTTAGGATTTCACTTTCAAAAACGATATGTTTTCTTTCTTCCATCTTGTTCATCATTTATGTTTCTGCGCCGCACAGGACCACAAGGGTGAATTGTTGATTGGTACATTCTTGTTTTTGTCTTCTGTGATATTATCTTTGAAATAAGTATCTTGTTGGATGCTTACAAACTTTCTCTGGTTATTTTTATTCAATTAGCTACCTCAGGTTCTTCGCTATATTTGTTTAATATAATTACTCCAAGGGGTTTGAACTGTTCCTTTTTCTCAAAACTTTTACCAACTACATTAATTGTACATGCTTGATGTTGTTATTTTCTTGTATAGTGCATGAATGCAATTCTGTAGTTGATAATGACACTGTGTGAATGTACGTGCTTACGCGTAAGTTAAGGTATTTTTTCATAACTTGCTAAAAGAAGAGTAAAATACAAAGAAATCCTCCTTTTCTCCTCAAAAGGATTGAAGATCATTAATTGGAATGAAAATGGGGCGGTAGAACGCATATTGGAAGATCACAGCTATTTTTGCAAAAGTAAACGATAATAATCAAACCCTATGGAAAGGGCGCGTTTGACCCCACATTGGAAGCGTGCCGTTATTTTTTCCAGTAGTAGGCTATGTACCAAACCCTTAAGGGTAAAAATTGTGATACCCGCTCTTCAAAATGGTTTTTAATCGGCTCGAACCAATCGATTTTTCCTCTGCTAAAGGAGGTCTACGGAGAGAGCATTTTAGCCACTCTCTAATCACGGTACACTCCTCAGCTTATGAAACATAGTCGTTAGAGAGAACTCGTCAATCGCTGTGCAACGCAATCTGTAGGAGAAGGGATGGACGACTTCCCGTTCGTCCCGTCGGCCTTTCTATGTTCTCCCGCCCGCTGTGAGAGAGTCGATAGCGATCTCCGCCAAGGATCGTTATCCTTCGCGGCGCACGGCACGTGTCTCAATGCCCACGCAAACACACACGGACGGACAGACAGACAGACAAACAATCTCGCTCGAACAATGGGCTGCGAAGTTCCTCTTACTCCGACCGAGCAAATGATTCCCGCAACGAGACCGTTGAGCAATGCGCTCGCGCGCAAGCGCTGTTTTCATCCCGCTCTTTGCTCTTCAATTGTCGGCGGCGTCCTTGTCGGCCATATTGTGTGAACTTTTGGAGGGAAAATAAGGGAAAGGATGCGATTATTCAGAGAGAAAGGATGAGGACGAGGCATTGTTTCGGATTGAACTGCTGCTCATTGTTGCCTCTGAAGGTATAGACAATATACAAAGTGGTCTCATTGGTTGTTACTTTATATAGTGTTTGTTGCGCTCATCCGACGTATTGTTAGCCATTTCCTCTGGCGCAAAGGATGAAGTCCCTACCTTGCAGACATTGATATTTGACAGTATGTGAATTCATAATGCAAAGATTAATTAGTATTTTCCTACTTTTATTCAACTTGTATGACGCGTTCCCAGGATAACTGCATCTCCAGGCACAATAATTGTTTGTAATGGAAGTTACGCCTGATGTCATCAAGGATATTTGACAAATTCTATGTATGAAAATGGCGGGCAATGAAATTTTCTCTTAGTTTTTCATCCAGGCCTGAAATGATCTGTAAACAAGAATATAGGTGATTCTGAATTTAAGATCATGCTACGAGAGTCTTTTACTGTTCCCCAATAGATACTGCAAACGTAACTATTTTTATGACCATGGAAAGTTGAATTCCTTGTTTATCTCTTGTTCTGTTGACGGAAATACGAAGGAAATATTGCTTAGTATTCGTCTTATTTATTTTCTTGTTGTATTCTTGGAAAACTTGGTCCATGGCTTTTAGCGACCTTTGAAGATCATCGCGATTTCCAGGTATGACTGCGATATCGTCTGCGGAGCAGAGCATTCATTTCTTCTCCGTTTATCTATCCTTTACTTTTTAACTCGACCACAGTGGAAGCGCTAAGAGGGGTAAAAGTACTCAAGGAGGAGCGTTTATTGGCGAAAAAATTAACGTATTAGCATATGTAGATGACTTGGCTATCATTGCAGAAAATAGAAACTATTTGAAGGCATTAGCAGAGAAACTAATAACAGAAGCCAGTAAAGTAGGGCTCAAGGTTAATGCAGATAAAACAGAGTAGATGATAATATGCAGAGGAGCCGAAAATGAAGAACCCCCCTGTTGTAATGGATTACAGTTTCGAAATAACAAAGGAGTTTAAATATTGAGGTACAGTGATAGATAAGTAATAGAGAAGAGACAGAAATTTAACACATTAAAAGCAGCTGATAGACGTGTCTGGAGCATGAACAAACTACTGCGGAGCAAACTTCTAAGAAAGCAGAAAAAATAAGGATCTATAAGACCCTATTGCAGCCCATATTAACCTACGGGTCTGAAGTGTGGTCCCTAACAAGGTTATCGGAAAGGAAACTAATAACATTCGAAAATAAAATTATAAGAATGATCTTTGGACCAATCCATGAAGGAGAAGGTTGGAGGTTTAGAAAAAATAGGGAACTGAGAGAAAGCTATACTGATCCAGACATAATAGCCAATATAAAAAGCCAGCGTCTATGATGGCTGGGCCATGTGCTGAGAAGAGGCAATGGCTGTACAGTAAAACAAGTTTGGAAAGGTAAACCTGACGGGAGAACACCTTTCGGAAGATTCAGACTCCGATGGGGAGATACAGGTGGGAAAGGATCTGAGAAGACTAGGAGCAGTGATGGAGACTGCAGAAGATAGAAAAGAGGAGAGGAAAATCGTTTGCAAGGCCAAAAACCATCTTGGGTTTGTGTGGCCATAGTAGTAAGTATGCAAGTAAGTTATCTATAATCCGCTCAGTCCAATTTCTTCTGATTCTCTTATTGCCATCTCCAATTACATTTTGAGTAGTTATGAAGAGAGGTTGCATCTCCGAAGCTACTTCTTCCGACTCGGCGCTAATTGTTTAGGGTATAACTTAAGGGAACTATGTTTGCGTATTGGAAGACCTCTGTTTATATATTTAGTGAAAGGCAAACGTTACAATTTTGACAAACCAGGAAACATGTGAAAACATTCGTGTGGAGCGCGGCATTTTATGGATCAGAAGCATGGACTACTAGCTGACCCGTGCGAATATTTCGCACAGTATGCAGATTCTTCCTGTTTCACCCTTCTTTCTTCCTGTTCTTCTACCTGTCGAATATTATGCACAGTATGCAGATTCTTCCTGTTTCAGCCTTCTTTCTTCCTGTTCTTCTACCTGTCGAGTATTATGCACAGTATGCAGATTCTTCCTGTTTCAGCCTTCTTTCTTCCTGTTCTACTACCTCAATCACTATGTGCATTTTGTACTATTTTCATTTTAAACCTTTTTTTGAAGTTTAGAATAAAAAAATGTGTGGAGTCGATATACCTCGAGCGAGTAATCGACATGGAAAAATCGAAACTTTTAAGTGAAATTAATGGGTAAATAGTGAAATTTGAGATTGAGATTGTATTTTTCGTCAGAAGCCGGTGATTCAACGTTGAAAATGATACCTCATTTATCACTGTAGGTGCAGTATTAACGGAGCATATACGGAATGACAGAAAAAGACCTTTGAGAAATAATATATTCGATTGGAAAAGCTGACCAGAAAAGACTCGGAAGTCTTCGAATGCGAGTTCTAAACCTGGTTTTGGGGGAGGATACTGAAGATAAAATGGACGGACAAAATAAGAAATGATGAAGCATACAGGAGAGTACAAGAGACTGCATGGAACACTATAGAAAAAAGAAGAACAAGATGGATTGGACACACCCTGAGGCACAAAGGGTTTCTGAAGAATGTAATTGAAGGTAATATTGCGGGAAAAGTCCCCAGAAGAAGACCTAGGAATAAGTTCATGGACCAAATAAAGAGGAAAGTACATTGGAAGAGATGCGAGGAGGTAACGAAACTAGCGTTTGATGGGGAAGGGTGGAGGTAGTGATGGAAAAATGTCGGTCAAAATCGATTTTTCGAGCAATCAATTTTTAATCGAAATGAAAAGCTCGACTTTTCAACAAAAATCGAAATTTGAACCAAAAGATCGATTAATCGAAAAAATTGACGGTTCTTTTTTGAAAAAAATACAGTTGGTACAAAAACATGTTTATTATTCATTCGAAAAAAGCTCATAATACATATTTGAATAGTATAAAAAATCCCTAAAAATCTACTTAGAATACATTCTTGAATTATTAGTAGTAAAAATTTACAAATGCACGCACATTAAAGTTTGGGCATCACCGCTTGGAACCATTCGGCTTCACTAAAATTTTTGAAGAAAGATCAACTGATTGAGATGCTTTCTTGATGATCTAGGGCGTGCCTTTCCAATTTTACCGGCCTTAGAGAAAAGTCTTTCACATGGGACGGATTACGTTATCATACTCAGCACTCTGATCGCGAAACGGTACGAGAGTAATCGGTACGGTATGCTGAGATCAAACGAAATGGTCAAGATCGAAGTTGAAAAATCGAGTTTGGATCGAAACTCGAAGATCTTGGCTCGATCTTGATTTCCTCGATCTTTGACTATTGAAACTCGATTTTCGATTTAAATCGAAATCGATTTTTCCATCACTAGGTGGAGGGCTGCAGTCAACCAATCTTAGGATTAGAACGACCAGTGATGATAATTTTGGGATCCCACACCACCCCCTACCCAAATTATGATTCTTAAAGGAAACTAGACTCAAATGAAACTCTGTGTGAAAATGTTTAATACAACTTGAAGAGTATAAGTTAATTTTGGGATCGATTGACCGCATTGTTGGCGAGGTATTTTTCATTAAAATCGAACGTATTTTCACTACGATATATGGGAAACAAGTACTTTCTTAATATGTAATAAATTCTCAGGATTCACTTGGTGGAACAACATTGCGATGGTTTGTAAATAAATTCACGTTGTAATATTCCACAACGGTTTTTATTAATCCTACCTAGGTTTCGACTCAAGTTATGTCATTATCAAGATAGTTAACCTTGTATAAGTAAACCTTGATAATTACTTGAGTCGAAAACTAGGTCGGATTAATAAAAACCATTGTGGAACATTACATAGTGAATTTACTTCCTTAAGTTTCCGTTAAGGCTTCCGCGGAGTTTTTTTGATGAAGGGAATGGTTTTTTAGGGTCTTCTTCCGCGTTTATCCACTTTTATGGGCAATATAATTACGTTTTAATCTTATTTTATTGCTTTTGCTGTTGTACGTGTTTATAAATCATCAAAATAAACTGAAACACCTGCGCCATATTGTCCATAAAAATGGATACTAGGAAGATGACCCGAAAAACCTCTTCAAGTACATACACATTTATAACCGAAGAATTAGGTTTATTCAAGATATCTCTCAAAATCACACGAAAAGAGATTTAGACATATTTGAAACGGACCTCACAGTTTATGGCGATAGACAGCACATTTAATTTGAACGCTTGGATAGAAATTAAGCCCAAGCGTGGAAATACGGAGCGGGGTTCAAAATACGACTCTAATTCATGAATCCACATAACGAAGTTAACTTTGAAAAAGACTTCAGAAGGCCACTCCATAGAGATCACATTTTGTCAGTAGGACACCTTGACATATTGTTTGTGCAATTTAAACCATTGATTAAGAAAATTCTCCAAAAATCGTATGATTTTATTCCATCATCAATCAAAGTTTTTTGTAATAGACTCGAACTTCCTCTTTAGTTCTGGGTTTATATTCACATACGCAGAAGTTTCTAAATCCATACGATTCTCTTCGTGAGGAACCAATGGGAATTTTTACTTTGAATCGCAGGTTTGAGAAACCAGCCCCAGATTCAATTGTGCCCAATGGCTCGTTTGTGACCCAGCTATAAGATAAATCTCTATATAGCCTATCCTATTCTGTGTATTGTGGGTGGAGCAAACATAAAATCTTCAGATACGGTTCAAAATCTTGGAATATCCCTAACTTCTGATATATCGTGGGTAACACACATATGAATCATATGCAGCACATCTTTGAAGAAACTAGGATTTGTTTAGCGTATATTAGGAGGGTATTCGGATGACAAAGTGACGGAAAGATGCTACTTCGCTCTGGTTAGGCCACACCTCGAATACTCCGTGAGCATTTTGGACACTGGGGAGAAAGATTTCAACCAAAAAAATTAAGAAAGTATAAGGAAAAGCTAAATGCTTCGATAAAAACTTCAACGAACGAACATATTTTTTTCACAAATGTTATAGGATCACGGTGGGAGCCCCTAGATACTCGGAGGCTACACGCTAGACTTGAGAAATTCAGAACTGACGTTTTTCAGGGCGACGCAGAGAATATAATCATGGCGCCTAACTACATCTATATATCTGACGGAAGCGCTAATATAAGAGAGGTACAATAATAATAATAATAATAATTTTAAAATTAATTTTTATTTGACTTTAAGCATTACAATGCAATGGTCATCGTCAAGAGGTATAAAAATTAAGAACACAAATGAAAAAATATATAAAAGGAAATCAGGAATAAAAATGTGAGGTCTGAAGTATCACACTCCTCAAATTCCTGCGCTGAATAGAATGCTTTACACAAAAGCCAAACGCTTTATGGTCAGTTTGAACCTAGACAGGATGACAAACCTAGCCTCTCGGGGCAGTATGTTAAAAAATCGAAGTTTAAGTACATTAAAACAATTGGCACTTTTGGATAGTCTAAAGTGAGGCACCACTAAATTGTCCCTTTTTCTTGTGAAGTGGTGATGATAGCTGGCTCCTTGCTGAACAGATAGGTACAAAAACTCGTCCTTTCCGCGCACAACAAGCGACCACAATGAAATCTGAGCTCCACTATATACACTGCCATAAGAAACGTCACCGTTTCACCTCCCAAAACCTTACATCTTTGCAAGGCTGGCGTCCTGACACTCTTCCTCACGCCCATGCGGCAGCTGGCAAGGTAATATGAAGGTGTGCATTAAGCCTGAATATTCTTTGCTAAAATCATTTTAAATGAAGTGCCCATATTCCTACTTTCATGGGCGGTGGCGAAACTTGAGAATGCCAGGATATGCATAAGAATGGGAAATATTTAATCGTGATGAGATACCTGAGGAGTGATTCCGGTAGAAGTGGAATGTATATGGTGAGAAATGAGTAGGGGGGTGATAGAATTTGAATATGATGCTCCGATAGTCAAGTACGAAAGGAACATGCTCGGTGGAGAGAATAAATGAGTCGAATTACGAAATATGAATATGATAGCGTAGTGACTGATGTTAGTGAGAGGTAGAAGGAAGTCTGGGAGGAAAATGGTCGGTGATACTTGTACTATCACACTCGCGTTTTTCAAGTCGACGTAGTATGACTCTTGTCTAGTATGGCCTTCTAGTATGGTCTCGTAGTATGGCCTTCTTTAAAATTTTTTTTTCCAGTTTCTGTATGTATACTCGCTAAAGTGCAAATAATTAGTTTGTGATATTGAACAGCACAATCAAGATATTGAAGTTGAAACTATTTTTTCGATCAAGTTTTTTTATCGGAAATCACAAGTTTTTAAGTAATGGTCCACTAATATTTTTATTGTTTACGTCCCGGGTTTCGTCACGTAATGACATCTTCAGGTCCTGACCTGATCTGACAGTGACCTGAAGATTTCATTACGTGACGAAACCCGGGACGTAAACAATAAAAATATTTTTTCAGAGGATTTAATGGTTACATTTACAAAACCACATACTTAAAAACACACACGACCCGGGTTTCAACGCTTAAGCGTCATCTTCAGGTATCTTAAATATGTGTTTTTATAAATGTAACCATTAAATCCTCTGAAAAAATATGGAATACCACAAAGTTAGCAAGGAACTTGTATTATTTAATAAAAATATTAGTGGACCAAAACGTAAAAGTTTTTGATTTCCGATATGGAGAGGTTCCACAAAGTGAAGCCTGAATTTATTAGTTAAGTTTTTTTATTTTGAATATTTTTTTTTCGAGTCGGAGGTTAGGTAAGTGACTATAATTCAGCGTCTACACGGACCACTTAAATGAGCATTTAACTTCCCCTTTCACTTAAGTTCACCGTGGAGACGCCTTCTCATCAATTTAGCGATGGGTCCACTTAAGTGAATATTGTGGAACCCCTAATTAAGTGGACTTGGGTGATATCGATAGTGTTACATCGAGGTAGTCTAGGCTACGTCTTCGGTAGGTCGTGGAGTTTCGATAGTCATACGCATCATACTTGTGTTTGCATTATTTATTTGAGGAGTTGAGTAGTGATGTACGTGTTATTCTTCTAATTCATCCGTTTGCGCGGTTTATTTTTGTTTATAAATCACAAAAAAAAACTTTAACACTCGCGCGATGAAAAGTTCTTTCCGTGAACAGTAGTTTGGGCTTCGGTTGTTTTAATATCTGCGTGTAGACGCTCGTCTGCATTTAAATGCTGATTTAAAGTTGTAACATAACGCTGGCCTCGCCATTTTTTCTTTTACTACCTCATGGTGTATAATAACAATAAGGGACTCACCATATTGTGAATTTTGAGAATAAACAATAGACCTAAGGAGTGGAAGCGTCGGCAACAAAGGGGGATCGTAGAGCAAACCGTCGGAGTGTACGGTCGTGCAAAGACAGCACGCAAAGAGCTTGTTAGATCAAAACCTCGCAGTGAACGGACGTGCAAAGAGAGAGCACGCAAGTTTTTGGTGGAGGGAAGTTCCAGAGTGTGGCAATGTGCGAGACATAGCCCACGTAGAAAAGGAGAATTGACAAAGGAGCTGGAATTAAGGAGAGGAACGGGAGATTTTACAACAGGACGAGACCCAAAAAGCTGAGGCCCGCCAAGGACGAACACCACGCTGGCTGAGAGGATTTTCCTGACCACAGAGGGACAAACCAACCTGTGTCGTCGAATAATTGGGTTGTAACTATAAACTTTTATTTTCATATAAGATACAAGAAGCCATAAGGCAAGAGGTTTTAATTGGCCAAGAATTAAGTGTGTGACTGGTATCCCTTTGTATCAAGTAATTGGAGTTTGTGAAAAGTTTAAGTGATGAAGTGTGGCAAATAATTAGACAACATACTTAAAAGAAGGAATAATTATTCACATACCAAATTTGTGTCTAAATTAGAATATACAGTTGGTCATGACCTAAGGGTATAAGGAATTATTTTGATTATTTAAATTGTCTGTAAATTGAATATTTCATTTTGTCAAGTAAATTGCAACCGTATCTCTAAACCTGCAATGTTTCATGTATTTTCTTTTCCGACGAGCAAGCTGGGGCAAAGTAATTAAAATATAAGGTACGAGAAGATATCGCAATCGTGGTTTCTTTCCAGGTAAAAGAATCAATAGTTTTTCGTGTTACATGTTTATCCACAACGTGTGGCATTTCGCGTATTAATTTGTAATATTACCTTTTACATTTTTGGCTCCCATAACGTGGGGCATAATACAAAGTAGAAAAACAACAAGAAAATACTTGTTACAAAGTGAACCCTCCTGCGTGCTACTACTTAGTGCACATGCAGTGTGGAAAGGACATTACCTCCTCGTATATTTCTTCACCCTGTCATCATTCACAATAATCCTGATGTATTCTCTTCCCGCGTCTTCCTCTGCTATTCTTTCAATCCATTTCACATTCTATTGTTGTTTTCAAAGGGAATTTGTGCGACAAAATACTTCCAGCATGTTATTCTCTTCTTCTCTGATTAATAATAATTTTACTCCTTGTATATCCAACAATTTTTAACGCAAGAACGGTTCGGCTATTGGCGCTGATACTTCCGTCAAACGTAATACACTTCTCGAGTAGGAGGCGCTGGAAAACTGAAAACATTGCATCCGTCGCCGTCAACGTCAGAAAACGTCTAACGTAATCCCCGCTTTCAAGTCAATGTGCTACTTAAGTTCACATTCAGTACAGACAGAGCATTAAGCTTGATAACGGCTCCACTCATTTTAGGAGTTGCAAGACATTGAGGCTTTTTGACCGAATTTCCAACTTTCAGAGTTTCCCGTGGGCTCTAAATCCTTGACATGCTTTCCACAGTTCCGGCTCGAAAGTATCATTCATTCCGAGCGACTGGGTTTCTTTCTTATCGCTAGATTTGAATAAAATCACGATTCCGAAGAAATCCAATTCGGAAGAGAAATCGCGTATTCGATCGGTAATAATCCCCTGTCGTACCTTGCGCAATAGTTGCCCAACAGGTCTCAATATGCTTTTCAATCAATAATTTGTTAACTCTTGTTACTTTTACAGACCACAGAAAAATTCAACTTCACCACGACCCGGGTTTCGATGGCTAAGCATCGTCATCATGGGATTTAAAATAGCATCACACTCTCGGTATGGGCCAAATGTATTCATTCACTGGTAATCGAGTATCTTTTAAGTAAATTCAGCACCGATTTATTTTCAGAAGGAGTCATCAATATCCTACGAACTCGGACGTACTATGGTACATCAGATAATGAGAATAAACTAAGGGATATAGATTGTAGAGCAGAAACGTTTAAAATGTCGCTTTTCCCGCGATCGATATGAGACCATAATGGTCGAGACTTCGAAGTTGGTTAGTTGACAAGTAGAGTAACTGATTAATTCATGTGCACCGTAATGCATGTTTCTAAATCTGCCGAGTAGAACACCATGTTTTTCTTGTTCCCTGCATGACTTTTGTGTCACGTTTTCATAATTACATTATAGATTAAATAATACAAGTTCCTTGGTAACTTTGTGGTGTTCCATTTTTCTTTCAGAGGATTTAATGGTAACATTTACAAAACCACATACTTACCCCCTCCTACCAAGCATATATATAAGACTTTTTAAACCCGGAAAAAGCACCTGAAGATGACGCTTAAGCGTTGAAACCCGGGTCGTGTGTGTTTTTAAGTATATGGTTTTGTAAATGTTACCATTAAATCCTCTGAAAAAAAAACTTTATAGATTGTTTTAGTAGTTTCTGTAGCATTTGTAGCATACCCATTATGTGTTGTATGTTGGTGAAAGTACATTTCTTTACTGTAGTTCATGTTGGTGATAAGTCACCCACTAACAAACACCTTTATGGTGGCTTTCAGGTTAATAAGTAGATGTTAATGAATACCTGCATCCCAGGGCGAGTTCATGGGTTCACGGATAAATGCTTGGGTTTCGATGGCTAAGCATCGTCATCATGGGATTTAAAATAGCATCACACTCTCGGTATGGGCCAAATGTATTCATTCACTGGTAATCGAGTATCTTTTAAGTAAATTCAGCACCGATTTATTTTCAGAAGGAGTCATCAATATCCTACGAACTCGGACGTACTATGGTACATCAGATAATGAGAATAAACTAAGGGATATAGATTGTAGAGCAGAAACGTTTAAAATGTCGCTTTTCCCGCGATCGATATGAGACCATAATGGTCGAGACTTCGAAGTTGGTTAGTTGACAAGTAGAGTAACTGATTAATTCATGTGCACCGTAATGCATGTTTCTAAATCTGCCGAGTAGAACACCATGTTTTTCTTGTTCCCTGCATGACTTTTGTGTCACGTTTTCATAATTACATTATAGATTAAATAATACAAGTTCCTTGGTAACTTTGTGGTGTTCCATTTTTCTTTCAGAGGATTTAATGGTAACATTTACAAAACCACATACTTACCCCCTCCTACCAAGCATATATATAAGACTTTTTAAACCCGGAAAAAGCACCTGAAGATGACGCTTAAGCGTTGAAACCCGGGTCGTGTGTGTTTTTAAGTATATGGTTTTGTAAATGTTACCATTAAATCCTCTGAAAAAAAAACTTTATAGATTGTTTTAGTAGTTTCTGTAGCATTTGTAGCATACCCATTATGTGTTGTATGTTGGTGAAAGTACATTTCTTTACTGTAGTTCATGTTGGTGATAAGTCACCCACTAACAAACACCTTTATGGTGGCTTTCAGGTTAATAAGTAGATGTTAATGAATACCTGCATCCCAGGGCGAGTTCATGGGTTCACGGATAAATGCTTGGGTACTCAAATGGATACATGGATGCCAAGTGTTCATTTGAGTGCCTGAGTGTCGCGACGAAGTCCGGAGTACCTATGTGTGAATACCGCTGAATACGAGTACCTAAATGGAATCCACTGTCGAGTACCACACCATTGGCCACGGCATTCGACCGGGTATTCACTCAGTCATATGAGTACTCGAATGAATACCCAAATATTCATTCGAGTACTCATGTGCTCGTCCGGATTCCCAGCTTTGGATACTGACTACCAGTGAATGAATACCTATGGCCCATCCATTTCACACTGCCTTATATGTAATCCTTTGTAAAAAGCGACTTTCCTGAACATCGATGAAGGATGATTTTTTTCCGACAGTGCTGCGTTTTGTTCATCTTTTAAAAACTCAACGTTTCGCTCCGGGTAATGTAAGCATCATCAAGAGAATGAGTGTTAACCAGCTTCAGCATGGTCTTATAATGAAGCATCGATATGCGTTGCACCATTGTTGGGCCGATTTGAATCTTGCGCGGGAGACGTTAGCCGTTGGGCTTTTGCAGGAGCCAAGAACCTCTTCTAAACCAGGTCATATCATAGCTCAGGTCATATACATCCTCGCTAATTGCAGTTATTTGGCCTTTTTGCTATTTCTATGGTCTCATGTATTACATCTACATCTACGTAATACCCTGCGAGCCACCACGAGGGTGTGTGGCAGGGGGTGAAGATCACCAAACATGCACTATTGCCATTTAAGTAGGATATTTAATGGAGACATGCTAGATAATAGGATCACATGAAGCTATATGGTTAGTATCTACATAATAAGAAAGGGATTAATAGTTGTTATTACATGCATCATGCACTACACACTACTCTAACTATATTTCACCTACCTATCCCTTTGCTACGCTGCCTATTGTTCTCTCTTATGGTACGCGGGAAAAATGACATTTTAAATCTATCGGTACGACAATCTATCTCTCTAATATTGTTAATATGATCAAACCTAGCATAATACGAAGGGGTTCTTAATATATATCTAACGTCACCTGTGAACAAATCGGTTTCGAATTTACTTAAAAGGTTTAACCTAAATTTTAACCTGCGTTCTGATAGTAATTCCCATGCTAGTTCTTCTATTAAACTCGCAACACTTATACAATTATCATAACGGCCTTCAACAAACCTAGCAGATCTCCTTTGCACGCTCTCTAATTCTTTTATCATACCTTCCTCGTACGGATCCCATATACTAGCGGCATATTCTAAATGAGGCCTGACAAGTGTAAAATACCTTCTTTCTCGTAATCTCTCATCGCATTTGCCTAGAACCCTTTTTACGAATCCTAATCTACGGTTTTCTACACTAGTTATTTCCCTGATGTGTTTCCCCAATGACATGTCTTCAGTGATGGTGACGCCTAAGTATTTAATAGATTCTTCGTTAGATATTTTATTTTCTTTGATGCAATAATTATTCCGGTGAAAGCCATTCTTTTTCCAAAAGTTCATTACCGCGCATCGATATTAATTCTAGCTGCCAACTATCACACCAATCATCAATCGCATCTAAATCCTTAGCTAAAGATGAGCTTAGCTTAGCTTAGCTATTAAGCGCGGATGATATTCTTACATCTTCAATCAAAAATTTACCGAACATATTTTAACCTATTACCACAGTAGTGATTTGAAGTGAATGTACTGCCGGTGACAGATAACTAACGTGAGTTAAATGCATTATAAGAGCTTGAAACTGTAAAACGATGTGGTGAGCCAGACTTCTCTTGTCAATGAGCGTTAACTTCTCGCCAATTCCCCAATCCTATGCAGCATTGTATGAAATTTGTTTTCAAAATTTGTCCTCTCCCCCATATTTGTCCCCCCCTCCTTTCGACTTGTAAGAAATCAGGGAGTGTGATACCTGTTCTAATCCCCAGATGATGCCGCTTAGCCATCGAAACCCGGGTCGTGGTGAAGTTGAATTTTTCTGCGGAGTGTAAAAGTTACGAGTTAATTAATTCATTTATTTATTATATATTGAGATGGAGTACCGAAAAGTAAACAAACTCTACGTTTACCAATCGAACTCTGATCGATTTGGCCGGTCCAACTCGGTATGGTAAACGTAACGGGCTAGTGGGATCGATAAAAGAAGCGGGCTAACTCGGCCCGCTTTCTCTGCCAATCTGAGACTTCAAATCGATATGAACCAATTGAAATCGATATCGCTTTTGTAAACCTGGTGATTCGAGTCGGCTTGCTTAGAATATGGGTGTTTTCGATTTGCGGCGATAGACGGCGATCGCCACGCCTCGGTGCTTTCGATTTCGTGGAATAGCCGTCTATCGACGGCTATCGGTGGCTCTCCGCTATGAGGAGAACCGAACAAAGCAAGATCGATAAAAGATTTAAGTTTCTCCTGGTGAATAGTATTAATACACTCTTCTCGGGCTCTGCACCAGGTGATTGGCTTCATGTTTGCTGACGTTTCGGAAAACGACTTGTTTTCCATTTTCAAGGCGTGTTACTCTGTCCGTGTCAGATTGTAAACTGAATCTTTTCAATGTGACACGGACAGAGTAACACGCCTTGAAAATGGAAAACAGGTCTTTTTCCGAAACGTCGGCAAACATGAAGCCAATCACCTGGTGCAGAGCCCGAGAAGAGTGTATTAAAGCAAGATCGATTTGCTCAACTGCCGTCTATCGCCGGCGATCGTCGATCTAAAGCACCCTATGAAGATCGGTCCGAATTCAAATCGATCTGAGTTCGATTTGTAAACGTAATGAAAGTTTAAGCATTATTCTTTCCAATCAAGCCAGTTGAATTCACTTATCACCGCTGAATAAATCGTCACAGCAGTTCTAATTTTACATCAGCCTCAAATCCAGCCAGCGTCTTGAGAAGCGTAGGGCGGTGCGTTTCATTCATGCGGCCCATTAGCTCAGTTGGTTAGAGCGTCGTGCTAATAACGCGAAGGTCGCGGGTTCGATCCCCCCATGGGCCAACTTTTTATCTGCTTAGGTATGGAAAATCAGGGGTAAGTAGTTGCATAGCAATGGCATATTTTCGTTTGAATTGCTTTGTTTTTTTTATTTTCTATCCCACACCCATGTAGGCACCGATATTTAGGAATCGAATTTGGAGAAAAGTTTGAGGAAGTTAAAATAGAAAATGCATTTGAATATAAAGAATCCCTGTTCTAAGGATGGCATCTTTCGATATATGCACCTGATTGCAATGATTATGAGGTACTCATGACAAGGCCTGCCCGTTGAGGCTTGTGCTGCCACTTATGCTGGCTTCCTAATTCATTTTTACTATCCTAGTCAATGTAATTTGTTGATTCTAATCGCATTTCCACGAGATTCTTTTTCGCTCTGAGTTTTCATCGTTGCGCAAGTTCTCATATGCTCTTTTAGACTTCGTATTGTTGTGTAACATGCGATTTTTGCTTAAATTGTAAATTCATGCAATACTACATCTAATTCATAACCGCGTATTTATTGAAACGAAAATTTCAAAATATATCTCTTGAATCAATTATTATATTACATGTATTGTTATTTGACCTTGTGAACATACGCACTAAAGTGGGGTGTGATCAAAGAATTTTGTCCGGCGTTCTTGAATAGATATCAAAACGTGCTCTCAATGACCCACGATTACGGCTTCAGATCACCGTGTGACTTAATAATTACATTTTTCGATCGTTAGTGAAGTAGGTATGTTGATTCTGAAAGCTATCAACTTGTTTAGCGTTTTCATCGTCATCTTTAGGGTTTTCGCGCACTTACACTGAAACCTACCCTAACCGGCAGGTTATTCCTTCATCTGAAGTGCCCTGCTAAAAATTTCTGTCTAGTTTTCTTATCATACTTCCACAGAATTTCTTAAAAAGTTCTGTAGATATTCCTTAAAGTATTGACACGCCATTTTACGGAATTCCCTACGACTTTCTGCAGAATACCTTAGGACGTTCTGCAGAATTCCTTAGGACGTTCTGTGGAATTCCATAAGACTCTCCATATAGGGCCTTAGAATAGGAACTGGGTCAACGGAAACCTCGCATATTTCCGTAGAGTTGCTGAAGTTCTACAGAGCAGCTTGTAAGGAGTTATTTTGTTCTGCAGAAAATACCTCTACAGAACATATGTTCTGTAGAGTCAGGCTCTCATGCTCCGTACAGATCCTTAGAAAAGAAACTAGTTCTGAAGAAAAAGAGTCAATTTCTGTAGAATTCCTTACGTTCTGCAGAACAGTTTCTAAGGAATTTTTTAGCAGGGTGTCCTCAGATATCTGTCAGGTTTCGATCGAACTGCTCCCTCTATGCTCGTCTATCTTGTGCTGCCTCCCACAGCTCTTCGTAACTCCATCCATTCATAATATCAATCAACATATTATTTCTTCCTCATCCTCTCTCTCCCTCTCTTTCCCTCGGTCTTTCCTTCTAACTTTCTTTTCATTACCCTGCTAAAAAATTATGTATAGTTTCCTCATAAATACTTCTAGAGAATTTCTTAAAAAGCTCTGTAGATATTTCTTTAAGTATTGAAACGCCCAATGATTGCAATTTAACAAATGATGTGGTACGAAGTCACTCGCACGGGTGCACATACATCAGGGTTGAAGTTCTCCATGAAAAGATCATTTGACTTGACCGGGATTCGAACCCGGATCTCCCAATTGCCGGTCAGGTGTGTTAGCCAGTTACACAGTGTGTCTACCAGTTGACCGGCAATTGGGAGATCCGGGTTCGAATCCCGGTCAAGTCAAATGATTTTTTTCATGGCGACTTTCAACCCTGGCGTATTGAAACGCCATTTTACGGAATTCCCTTCGATCTTCTGCAGAATGTATTTGGACGATCTGTGGAATTCCCTACGACTCTCCGTATAGGTCCTTAAAAAAGGAACTGGGCCAACGGAAACCTCACATATTTCCATAGAGTTGCTGAAGTTCTACAGAACAGCTAATAAGGAGTTATGTATTTTGCTCTGCAGAAAATACCTCTACAGAACACATGTTTTGTAAAGTCAGGCTCTCATGTTCCGTACAGATCCTTAGAAAAAGAACTAGTTCGGGAGAAAAAGAGTCAATTTCTGTACAATCCCTTATGTTCTACAGAACAGCTTCTAAGGAATTTTTTAGCAGGGTAGGTATTCTTTCCTGAGGACATGTCACATCTAATTTCCCTCCCTCTTCTTACTTATCTCAAAAAATTACTTTTCTCATTCATCCGTGCTAGCACTTCCTCGTTTCTTTCTTAACAACTCAATTTTGAGTATTGGCTAATCATACGGCCAGGGTTAAAATCCTACAGTGGAGGATATTATTCAGAGGAAAACCCGGCCCCTACTTGAGTGTCTTGTGGAGGGCACTTCAAGTCGAGTACTCCATCTTTCGGATGAGACGTTTAACACCTTGGTCCACTTGGCGCCTTTCGTTAAGAGCAGGCGCTTATGCCGTCGCCGGGTTTCTCTCCACCCTTTCTCTTATTTATCTTATCTTATCTTATTTATGCGCAAGCTATTCAACACAGAGTGTCCCAGATACTTGCATAATAAAATTATGTTTAACATTAATACGCGGAAAAGATGGACGAGAAACACAGAACTATTGTTATTCCCAAATTTCCGTACCACTGCGTACACATAAAATGTAATAAACCACCATGCAAATCAATGAAATATAAAATCTATGGCATTTATTATTTAACGCGGATTAGTGAATCAGTTAATTTCGTTTATATATGTGGACCCCAGAAGTCAAGGGGTCTAAGTGACATTTTTGAAAAAAAATAAGTCAGGTAGAGGAATGGGATGTGAAAATATTAATATTTTAGGTGGTAAATGGATCCAAGTGATTTTCTTGACAGGTGCTGCTATCTAGGGTAATGCCTCTTAACTACTTAGTGGGTTGTACCAAACATTTTCAACTTTGACTTAAGTTTTCTCTAAACAATGGTTTTGTTACTTAGACCCCTTGACTTCTGGGGTCCTCATATATTACTTATATGTATTCAATATTTGTATACCATAAGGCCTCATTTTTGTCTGTTCGTTTTTTGTCTTTGTAAGTCACTATTTACACGTTCCAGTTTCCTTTCCATTCCTGTCCTATGACGCGTCCTGCGCATGCGCTCTAATCTATTCTGGGTCTCGCCACCCGGAATAGATTAGAGCGCATGCGCAGGACGCGTCATAGGACAGGAATGGAAAGGAAACTGGAACGTGTGAATAGTGACTAATTACTAAAATTTTTTCAACTGTAAACAGTTGATTTTTATGTTTACTACTAATGTTAAAACAATGTCTTTGCTACCCTGTGCTGTTAAATTATTAATAAAAACGAGACTCTTGATTATTGTTTGTTTTATAATCTGTAAATGTTCCAGGGGACAGAATGTCCCAGAACTTAAATAAATATATCTATCTATCTAACCTTCCTCTCTTACTTGTCCCTTGCGGCGCAAAAGACCTTAGCTTATCGGTCGCCTGCCTAAAATCCAAACCCCAATCCCATTGCATTCGTTTAATATACCTTATATGATGTAGTGGACCTCGGCAGTTATAGTGCTCGCAGAGTTTCTGTGCGCTGGAGAGTTCCTCCAAGCCTAGCTGTCCATGGTAGATGAGCAGCGATTGGCTGCCGGCGTCCAATCCCGTAAACCGGTTCTTATCTCAGTTCGCGCCGCGTACGAATACCGTATGTGGCGACCCAAAAGAATCGGCGAAAACGAATGCTATGCCTCGCCGACGCGAGGGCCTTTAGAATAGAAATACTCTGGACGAGAAACTACTATAGATATCGAGTCAAAACTTGCAGTGATTGCAAAAGTCGTCGCAGTGAGGTAAGAAAGTAATCCCCATCGGCGCAGGTCACCGTGGTTACACGATAAATAAACAAAACTTAAATCCTCTTCACCAACATTTTGAAAAATACAAATACGAAAATTGCGACTAATTATCATAACAATCAATATTTTTATCGCTGGGAAAAGATGTCAGAATTTATCGAATCATATTTAATTCAGTTAAGAAAGCCTGGCACCCGCTGCAGGATTATTTAAAGTGAGCTAAGACTGGACTCTTTTGGGTCGCCACTTACGGTATTCGTACGCGGCGCGCACTGAGCTAAGAGCCGGTTTACGGGATTGGACGCCGGCAGCCAATCGCTGCTCATCTACTATGGGCAGCTAGGCTTGGATAAATTCTCCAGTGCACAGAAACTCTACGAGCACTATAGTAGCATCCCCTAATTGTTGCTGCTGTCAGCTAGGTGTGGTCAGTATGTCGAGATAGGAAGGTATCATTTAACCGGTAGATTGTGGATGAAGGAACCGGTGTTCTCCCTCCATAAATATGCACATATATATGTTGAGTTTTATGGAACGTTTGGGTTCTTTGGGGAAGAGGAAACAGCTGGACCCGCTCAAGAGGACGTGAGTGACGAGGAAATCGCTGGCAGCACCGCCTCCTGCTTGCTCGCAGCTTTGCGCCCCTGGAAAGGTGTTCCCTCCGTCTCCATGGCACACGATGATAATAATAACGCATAGTCGTCCCTTCCGGTGCACACTCGTCGCCATTGTGCGGGCGGTGCTGCTAGCTGCCCCGTCTCCGCACGAGAGGCACCTTTCGGGAGATTTGGGTTCACGGATGCAGTCGGTTGGTCGCCAAGGAGGGGAAAAATAACGTTTCTCCCGTCGCCGTGGAAGCAGTCAGCTGATCGCTCCTTTGTGGATTTTTTTTAACGGGTCAGAGACGACAGAGAAGGAGAGAGGAGGTGGTGTCTCACGGTGCGCACCCGGTTTAAATTTATTTGCTTTTTTTTATTGTATGGTTAGCTGCCATTTTTAGGTGCGCAGCAGAAGCCTAAGAGATCCTTGGGAAAGCTTGCATCTATAACGGCATAATGCACGGCTGGCCAGTGTAACGATGCGTGTCAGAAAGTGCTTGTCGACCTACATGCACGACGCAACAATATCATACGAAAGTGGATGATGCTACGACTTATAATCTACATCTATATATTAGCCTGCCAGACACCTTAGTGGTGTTTGGCAGGGGGTGAGTTGTCACCAACATGCACTTTAATGTACAAGTTACTTTCATCTACATCTACATCCACACAATCGGAGAATAGGTTTCATGGACAGGATGAACAATGGCAGATCGTACGCTGAGGCGAAAAAGGATATACTGGAGCGAGATAGGCCCCTGAATGTGTGTAAAATGGGAGGAATTCTATGACATTAAAGAAAACCCACCTTAACCGGTAGAACACTTAGAAAAAAATAATTTGAACACGACTGCCATTTCGTGTTCTACATTTTATTTTTCTTTCAATTTACTTTTCTACATCTACATATCTACATAATACCCCGCAAGCCGGCGCATGGGCGAGTGGCAGGGGGAGTTAGGTCACCAGCCGTGTAAAGGTGTAAGTTTTTGGAGATGAAATGGTGACATGTATTATAGGAGTGTATTTAGTGGAGCTCAGTTTTTATTGTGGTCGCTTATTGCTCGCGGAAAGAACGAGTTTTTGTACCTATCTGTTCGGAAGAGTATCTATCTTATTTTATCGCATCTGTCAGACCTAGAGATGTAGTGAGAGGTCATGATAATATTCTCTATGTCGCTCTGAAAAAATATCAGTTCTGAATTTATCAAGCAAGCTAAGCCTAGTATGTAGCCACCGAGTCTCTACGGGCTCCCACCTTAATCCCTCTAAAAGTTGTGAGACACTATATGTACGCTCGTAGCAGTTTTTAACGAAGCGCGCTGATTTCCTTTGTATTTTATTAATTTTTTTGGTTAAATCTATTTTACCAGGGTCCCAAATGCTCGCGGCGTATTCGAGATGTGGCCTAAGTGCACTACACATTAGTTAGTGCTTGTTGACCAAGATGCACGACTCTTTATCTTTTGAAAGTTAATGTTTCTACGACTGATAATCTATGTCTACAAATTACCCTGCAAGCCACCTCAGGGGTGTTTGGCAGTGGATGAGATATCACCAACATGCACTATAACGTGCAAGGAACTTTCACAAACGTGCACTACAATAGAGATCGCGGAAAATACGACATTTTTAATCCGTCTTTTCTGCGTTCTATCTCCTTCATTTGACTATTATGGTTTGATCTACCGTATTGTGTTGGGTTTCGTAAGTTATTTAAAATTTCACCAGGAAATAAATTGGTTTTGAATTTAAGTGAATGATTAAGTCCAACCATTGCTGTAACATTTTATTTTTATTAATGTATATTGCGACTACGCATACGAGACACAAGAGTCGTGCAGGGATCATGCGTAGCGTGATGTTAGTGCTACGTGTCAGGATTAAAACAAGCATTAGGGAGCAAAAGAATTAATCATCTGCGCTACCTGTCCACTAACTTACTTCAAAGTCTCATTGGCAGCCATTATGGTCTCTTATCGATCGCAGGAAAAACGACATTTTAAACCCGTCTTTTCTGCAGTCAATTTCCCTTATTTTATGATCATGGTTTGATCGAACGTAGTTCGTTGGACTTCGAATTGCCCCCGTTGGAAGAATAATGGCCCGATGAAAGGCACTCTCAGGTAGCCATAATTTCATCGGTAGCATTAGTTTCAGCTAACGAATATCATAATTGCTCATAGCGTTGAATATTGGAGAGGTTTTTACTGTACTCATCAAAGAATGGGGACAGTAAATCATTACAGTAAATATAATTTGTTTTCAGCTAAATTATGTTTGCTACAACGCATGTATTTTATCAGTCAACAGTTGAAGATCATAGGCAGTTTGTTCGGAGTGTAATATATTATTATATTGTTACGTGTTTTTTCATATAGGTAAAAAACATTATAATGCATTTTTTTGTATAAATACATTAGCTGTGGTGATATATAGCGGGCGATATGTCGTTCAATTTAGCAACCCCTAGTAATCGAAGCATAATCGTTATTCGCCATATTATGATATATATGTATTATTTTATTCATAAGCAATAAGATTTAAAATACAATATTGCATTTTAATTTGTCGCATAAGGATGGGAAGCATTTTCAAGAAGTACTCGATTTCAATCACCCACAAAAATTATGAGCACGGATGGCGCTTTTCGTATGTTTTACGAGATGAGGGCCGCATGATGCCTCTTCCATCGTATAACGGCTACGAAAGTATAAATTAAGGATTCCACTCCGTCTGCCTAGGGATCAAGATAACTCGATAGAAATTAACTATGCGTTTGCCAAGTTCGAAAACGGCCAAAGTCTAATTTTTAATCTACGGTCTGAAAAAGCGATTCATATCCCAGCTGTTGCGAGTTGCCAGTACTGTCAGAGGTGCTTATGACACTTGACATATATTTCGAAGTATCTATACGGATTATATATGTACATAAGTTCTCCAAAACGGTAAATACTACGTTTAATATCATTGTAATGGTGACTAACTAATTAACGACGATTAATTACGACGCTCACCCTCGTTTGTCTTTGTGTTTATATTTTGACCACGCTCTTTTTGAGCGATTTCTCCCAAAAGTTGGGCCCGTCTGTGTGTGTGTGAGTGAGTGATTTGAGTGCTTGTGAGTGTGATTGTGGTAATGACCAGGCATCCTTAGTAGGGTCCCATTACCCCTATGAAGGATCCCAGGTTATAAGCCAGGCGTCATGGCATCCTTATCAGGGTCCCATTAGCCCTCGAAAAGGATCCCAAATGGGTTGAGTGTGTGTGTGTCTGTGGTGGTCACTGGCGAGGAAGTAACATTCCCGTAAACCATCACAGGAGGGTATTCTGGTAGAGAGGCTGTGGTTGGTCCCTGCTGTGGAATCCCCTTTTCCCGCAAACCAACACAGTAAGTGTTGTGTGGTTGCATGTTTGACGAGTGGTGCCATTTTTACGGCCATTGGAGAATGTTTTAATTTTTTTGCAATGTGACTAACTAATATCAAGATATCATGCCGAGTTATTTACACGTATGTATACATGAAGTGCGCTTAAATTTCCAATTTCGCGTCCCAACAAGTCATAACAATGATTAAATAAAGGGATATATTTTCAACTATCACTTTTGCATCATTTGTGTAACTCTTTCATGGTAAATTCCACCAAATAATCAGATGCACCTAAGTAAAATGTGTTCCAATTACTTTTTTTTTACTTAAGCATATTAATTGATTGTGGCGTTACGTTGTGGAACGACCTGAAGGAATGGCTCATTATAAAAAGATACACAGTTCCATTATGTTAAAATGTTGTCTACCGGTTTAGACGTCTATAGTGTCATTTTCAAGTCCAAAAGTTTACTTTTTTCAAGTTTTTTTTATTATGAGTCATTCTTTTTTTATTTACTTGAAAAAGTATTACAATTGCACGCAATGACTCACGACTACCTTTCCAACCACCTTAAGGAAAGAATTGTCCGCACAGCTTCCATGCATGCAATGTGGATGGAATACCCATGTTTGTGCGCTAAGCGCCACGATCCACGAGGTTACGAGTTACTTAAAACTCCAAGGTTTTTACACAGATAAATTCAGAGAACTGCGTATCTATCAGCGCAGTAAATTTAAACGGACCCTCGCGCTGATGGTCCCTCACTTGTGTGAAATTCGCTGGAGCACAGAATATACAGGGTGCGGCATTATAACTTCTTTTTTCGAAACGCAATTAAACCCATTTAATGAATGAGAATTTTTTTATTTTTTAATGATGTTGTAGGTACATATCTAATGTTTTGCGGTACACAATTTTGAAAATCATATCAGATAGGTGACGCCCCCCCCACTGTCCATACACTGAATTATCCGATTTATGTCGTTTCTCATGACCATTACCAGCATAGCAGCGGGTATGTTGGCAATTTCTACACGGTTGTTGGCCTTCGGGTCTTTTAGGGTCCTTGGACGGTTGACATAAACACGGGGTTTTAAAAAATACAACAATTGGGTTATTTGGGGGGGAGGGGTTGACACATATGGGAGCAGAAATTGCCAACCTACCCGCAGCAATGCTGGTAAGGGTCATGACAAACGCCAGAAATCGACTTATTCAGTGTATGGACAGTGAGGGGCGTCACCTACCTGATATGATTTTCAAATCTTTGTACCCAACGCAAAACTTTAGATATGTACCTTCTTCTTCTTCTTCAGTGTTCAACCCTGGGGTTGGTTTGCAGCAGTACGCCATTCCTCTCTTCTGTCTGCTTTTCTCTTCATTTCTGTGTATGTGGTGCAACCCATATCATTCACAATCTGCTGCATGAATGACATCCTTGGTCGTCCCCGGCGATTCCTTCCCTCTATAGCTCCTCCTGCTATTGTTATAACGATGTTGTCGTGTCTTAGAATGTGCCCTACGAGTTTGTCTCTTCTCGTTTGGATATGCCTCCACAGGGATCTGGTGTCTTGAACTCTTTTCAGTACCTCTTCATTCGTGACTCTATCTTTCCAGCTGAGCTTCAACATCCTTCTGTAGAGACACATCTCCAGGGCTTCTAGCCGCCTTCTCTCATGTCTTCTTACTACCCATGTTTCGCTCCCGTATAGGGCCACGCTCCAAACAAATGCTTTCATCATCCGTTTCCTTATTTCCAAACTAATGTTCTTGCTGGTGAGTAGGTTCTTTCTAAGATAGAATGCAATTTTGGCCTGATGTATTCTCCTTACAATTTCTTTCTGGCTTCTACCATCTCTTGTTATTCTGCTTCCCAAGTAGGCAAATTCCTCTCTTATTTCTAGCTTCTCTCCTCCAATTCTCATCATTGGGGGTTCATATTGTTCTTCATTACTGCCTTTATTATTATATATTATGTACCTACAACATCATTAAAAATAAATAAAAAAAATTCTCATTCATAAAATGGGTTTTATTGCGTTTTTTAAAAAAAGGAAGTTATTATGTCGCACCCTGTATAATATAACCCCAAGCATCCTTAGCGGGGTACCATTAGCCCATGCGAAGGATCCCTTTTTTTGGGGGGGTGTGTGTGTCTGTGTTGGTCCCTGGCGAGGAAGACACTTTCCCGTAAACCATCACAGGAGGGTATTCTGGTTGAGAGGCTGGGGTTCGTCACTGACGTTTCCGTTAAACCAACACAGTAAACCTTTCTGTCTTTCTTTTGACGAGTGGTGCCAACTATTACGGCCATTGGAGATTTTGTCTTTATTTGTCCACCCTGTATAATGCTACATGTTTGCTTCTGTTATCGCCACAGTCAATTGATAGTCACAGTCAGTCAGCACGAGAGTTGGCTCTCCCGTATCGTCATTCGTTTGACCCGACGCTGCAGTGTTTCGCGACCCGCTCGTCCGAATTGAACGGGGTGGGTGGGTTGAGGAGTAGAAGAGAGAAGGGGGCTCACGGATAAAAGCGACTCGAAGTGGAGAAGCATACGTCAAACCCAGCGAATGAATCGGGTGCTGTCTCCCGTTCAAGGGCGTAAATGAAGGAAGCCTTGAAACGTCCGATCGCGTCCCGCCCTCGGGGGGGGGGGGGGGAGGCGGGGCGGGCGTGTGGTGAGTGTGTTTGTTGGGGGCGGGAGGGAAGATTGAAAGAAAGAATAAAAAGAAAAGAGTTGAAAAAGTCCGCGGATTGCGAGTGAGATGGACTGAATCGAGGAGGAGGCACGCAAACAAAAGAGGAACGCTTTCACTGTGCGACGAGCGCGTGGACGGCCCGAGTATTATAAACTCGATTTTTTCAGGCTTTTTATTTGGTCATTAATATATTTAACTCACAGCCTGCGTTTCGCCAAATATATTGGCATATTCAGGGCTGTATAACACAAAACAAAGAGACATGCAGCCAGGTAATTACACAAATATTAGTACAAAAGGTGAGGAATCGAAAATTTACCTACCATTGAGCTTAATATTGAACAATAATAATGTATAATAATAATAATAATAAATAGTAAGTAATAATAATAAATAGTATAAGGGAATAGAAAATCATTTGTACATGAAAATTCAAAAAACCGCAATAATTAACACGTGCTCCATAGTACGAAGATTTTTAAATGGACATTAAAACAGTACTTGAGTCTAATCCCTTTGGTGCCTTGCACCCGGGATAGGTGAATGTTTCCCAGCCCTTAAAAAGGCTGACAAGTGAAGAATTCATAATAATAATAATAAGCCACCTACTTTGCCGATCTCGACTTTCATTCAGAAGTGTCCTTTCCTCGCCCACCAATCACTTCCTCGTTAGTCTTCCTCTCCGTCCACCTCGTATGATACCTTGTGTCTAAACCAGTCGTATTAAGGCGGGTATACAAATGCAATTCACTTCCATGGCAGTAGCCTCACTTGCAAGGGACAATTCGATGTGTAAGCGCACACTTCCATGGCAGTAGGGGTCGATAGTGGTGGTAGTCGACCGCGGTTGCTGATTGCAAGGAGAATAGACTGGTTTCTATTTTGCCTGCAAGTAACATATCGATTCTGCGATATAATCGCATCACATCCCGTGGAATCTTGGTCAAACGACAGCAAACTGAGGTTTAAAATGTAAACAACGAATAATTTAGTAGGAGTAGGACTCATTGTTGCATGTGTTAATATTTATTTGTACTTGAAAATATTTAAATGCGAAAGAACCCCTAAGATAAGTTTTATGACTTACCTCTTGTTAGATAATTTTTATTATTGTCACAATGTACGCTGCTAATTCGACGTAATAGTGCATAATTATTGTAATTCATACAAATGTAATTATCACCCGAACGCCTATGGGATCCAAACAGCCTTATACGAAAGCCATCGTTGCCAAACTTGGGCTATTTTTGTATCTACCATATCCATTGTTTACTTCCATCATCCATTTGTTTGGAGATGGCCGGAACTTATGTGTAAGCAAAGCGATACCCTGCGAGTGGCGATACGATTCGAGAAATCGCTACACTCGCCGCTTCCATAGAAGTCAACTTCCATGTGTAATACCCGCCCTTAGGGAGGGTTGTGTTTAAATCGCCTTAGATGTTCACGTGACTAATGAGTCACGTGGTACAACGAGAAACGGATCGAGTATCGAGTGAGTTTTAACCACTCAGAAGGATAAGTTATGAGTCTGATATATTGTTCTTTGCGTTTCGAAGTGCGATATTCATTTTCGTCTATGACAATCTCGCGATAGAGAAGGCCGCTTGCGAAATTTAATGAGTGTTTTTAGCACACCAAAATCTATGACCCTTCGTGATTGCACCACGTGACTCCTTAGCTACGTGATCGATATTATCTCGAGCAGTTAATAGACAACATCCCTGGCCTGATGACGATACCTCTTATCAAAACTGGTTGCACCAAATTAATCTCCGCCTAACTTTGTGAGTGCATTTCCTAAATTGATCAATCACGAAGAGTGCCATCATGTTTCGCCTGATACCATTGAAGAATGGGATTCATTAGGAAGATTATGGAGGCCATCGGAATGATTAATTAATGAAGGTATGACGCCAGTGGCTGGTCCGGAAAGATGAGTGGAGAGCTACTGCAAAATAATATTTGGATTGATGACTGCTGTTGATGACGTTCATGCATGCATACCAACCTCGACGTTCCCTTTTAGGGGCAGTCACAGTCATCAGTTACTGCCGTCATGCCTGGGGAAATAGATTTTTAAGGTGGTACCACCGTGAAGTAAATAAATCAATATGTAATCATGTTTATTACTCCGGCAGAAAATGCTTACAGCATAATCGGGGAGTAACTTTAGGCAGCCATGAAAGTCAACCTGAATTATGGCTACCATCGTTTACCAAATGGGTTATGCACAAAAAAAAAAATATATATATATATATATATATATATATATATATATATATATATATATATATATATATATATATATATAAGTTTGCCAGAGGAAGGCAGACGACAAACACAGAAAACAAAAAAATGATGAACACACTTACAAAGTTTCTTGATATTTCGGTGCCACTAGCACCTTGGTCGCAAGAGCGAAGACTAGTCGAACGAAGAAGAAGTCTTCGCTCTTGCGACCAAGGTGCTAGTGGCACCGAAATAACAAGAAACTTTGTAAGTGTGTTCATCATTTTTTTGTTTTCTGTGTTTGTCGTCTGCCTTCCTCTGGCAAACTTTTATATATTCGTCACTTAAGTGATCCTAAGTGCAGTTATATATATATATATATATATGTAAGGAAATACAGTATTTTGAAATCACAGTGCATGTATTATGTAATATTACAGTCATAAGACAACATCCTCTAGACTTTGTTTAGTAAACAACCAAGGTCGTATATTTTTCATTGCTGTGTTTAGGATTGTTTAATTATAACGTGAAACAGCTAATAAAATATACAATTTAGGTCCTATGTGCAAGAAAAATCGTTTGAATAACGTCGAGTTCTGCTTGGATAAGGAAATGCGTACCTTTCGTAGGGTGTAGGGAGAAGGATTGTACCATAATAACCCAGAATTGCCACTTCTTATGTAATAACGATGTAAATAAATTGATATCTTGAGGGGAGCAACCCAAGACAACAAAGTTGAGGAAAGGAACTTTGAAAACGACCCTATTTTAAGACCACTCTAACAATTCTCTTATAGAAAAGCGGTAAGGAAGAAAATGACTTAAGTTTCATTTTATTCATATTTTTCTGGATAGTAATTGAAAAATATGTCCTCCATTTGATATGAACGACTAACTGTTTCCATTCCGTGCCATGTTTTTGCAAATTGACCTTGAAATTACATTGTGTACACAATGGGAGAATGAGTGTGCCAAAACTTTAACATAATCACCTTTCTCACAAGCCTTTGAGTCATTCCCAACCGTAGTGCCAAGAACGGCCGTAAGACAAACGGCCAAGTTTTAGCTCTCTCATCGCTTGGCTCGCGAATCGCGTGGCCGCGGTTTTATTGAGGTATTGCCTTGGTATTGTGAACGATAGTATGGCCCATGGTTATGGTTAAACAGAGCGATGGACCTAACTCACAGAACTGCGCGATTGTGTCGCAATAGGGCAATTATTTATCAATTTTCAGAGATCCCGAAAATGGGCACGTATGGTTGTTACAACGAATTATATTTCTGATCAGTCCCGACAAAGCGTCCGCCCCTTCCCATGTCCGGTATTGTCTAGTGGTTAGGATACCCGGCTCTCACCCGGGAGGCCCGGGTTCGATTCCCGGTACCGGAAACTATTTTTGTCACTGGTAAAACCGGGGCTTTCTTCTCGCTTCCTTCCCCCCCTCCCACCCATCTTACTGAAAGGACCTTATTTTATTTGCTTGTGGCAACCACGTGTTTACCATATTGCCGCGGATTTCTTTTCCCCCTTCGTGAATTTCCCCTTACTGGGTTGAAATGCTACTATTTTACCTACCCTCGCGGTGGCCACAGCCCGGAAGTTGCGAAATTTCGAAACTTATTAAAGCTTTTTCATGCCGATTTGAAAAATTTTCTACGTAATAATCCCATTGTTTGAAGAGTAATTTAAGGAAGGCGTGAGAATAGGAGCGCAACACACCTAAGTATTCACTCTGAGGGAATATATTTCTCCAGCAAAAAAAACGGCGCCAACTTGGAGGAAAATCTGCTTCCTATGATATTTTTATATTGTTCTTAGGTCACAATCGTGACTGAGATGGTGAGTTACCCCCAGAGAATCAAAGGATCAACAGATATTCCTTCTTCCTTCCTTCAGGGTCTTTTGAATGGCAATGCAGATAATTCACCCGCTCCATTTCTCCTTTCGAGAAGAAGAAAAATTTCGAGAAATCACTTGTAGACAAGCTACAAGCAAATACGACGAGAGAGTACGAGAAAGAAGCTATTTTACACTTGTCAGGCCTCATTTAGAATATGCCGCTAGTATATGGGATCCTTACGAGGAAGGTTTGATAAAAGAATTAGAGCGTGTGCAGAGGAGATCCGCTAGGTTTGTTAAAGGCCGTTATGATAATTGTACAAGTGTTACGAGTTTAATAGAAGAACTAGGATGGGAATTACTATCAGAACGCAGGTTAAAATTTAGGTTGAACCTTTTAAGTAAATTCGAAACAGAGTTGTTCACAGATGACGTTAGATATATATTGAGAACCCCTGCGTATTATGCTAGGTTTGATCAGATTAACAAGATTAGAGAGATAGATTGTCGTACCGATAGATTTAAAATGTAATTTTTCCCGCGTACCATAAGAGAGAACAATAGGCAGCGTAGCAAAGGGATAGGTAGGTGAAATACAGTTGGAGTAGTCTGTAGTGCATGATGCATGTAATAACAAGCAATAATCCCTTTCTTATTATGTAGATAGTAACTATCTAGCTGCATGTGACCCTGTTCGCTAGCATGTCTCCATTAAATATCCTAGTTGCATGTCAATAGTGCATGTTTGGTGATCTTCCCCACCTGCCACACACCCTCGTGGTGACTCTCAGGGTATTACGTAGATGTAGATAACGTAGCTGTACAACTTGTTGACGTAGTGCCCTCTACTTATACCTCGATTCTGTTACTTCTTAAATTCTGTTACCTCTTAAAGTAGGTATATTTACGGGTCTAAGGCAGATGTAACTATGAAAATAAAGAAACCTGAGGATGCAAGTCTATTACAAAATCGGTAGAGAGAGCAAATTTTATGATTCATTTTCCAAGTATATCATTTCTTAACGTCGCGAAGGAAAAATTTATTTTCACGTATTTATTTTCTTATTCTTTAAGGTCGGACTTATTTTTGTGTCAATGTCTCCCCATGATTTTCTCGTTGCATTTTCCTACCACCCGTGTCATGGGTCCTCTTTCGAGGCTGACCCGCATACCCCCACTCTTGCGTCCCCTTAAAAGGGCTGGTTCAAGGGTCTTCAAAGCTTGTGTGAATGTGCTACGTGTCGTTGGTTCTCCTGAACCCTCCCCTGGTCGGTAGTCTGACGCGTCGGAATGTGTCCAGCGGGGCGTAGGGACGCGTTAAGTGACCCTTTACGACGGTGTTGTAGCCCGTGGCTCTCTTCAATGTGAGACCCTTCCCGTGAAAAAACCAGGGCCTCCCTAATATATAATGCATGCAAACC
This sequence comes from Ceriagrion tenellum, assembly GCA_963169105.1. Taxonomy (NCBI): domain Eukaryota; kingdom Metazoa; phylum Arthropoda; class Insecta; order Odonata; family Coenagrionidae; genus Ceriagrion; species Ceriagrion tenellum. The sequence continues at coordinate 83,884,883 of OY720642.1, read as the reverse complement.
CCTCAACGTGGCGGAGAGAGGTTTGACTCACGTTCGGGAAGACCACAACGCCACCTCGAGTAATCATCTCGAAGCTAACTAGAAAGGTCCATTTTGTGCATTTGCCCTATTACATTCTATGCTTTTAATCGAGCCTACCATCGATCTACTACTATGTCAGGAACTACTATGTTATATCTACAGTAATAGTTTCTAACTTCAACTACATGTACTTATTACTCTGCAAGCCACCACAACGGTGTTTGACAGGGGGTGACTTATCACCCACATGAAGTAAGGTGAAAAATTTACTTTCACCAAGTGTATGAACATGACACAAGAGTCACGCACGGAGCATGCAAAGCATGGCACTTGGCAGTGTAGGGAACTACTTGGCAGATTTAGAAACATGCAGTGGGGGCATATTAATTAATCAGCTACAACTGTTAATAAACCTACTTCAAAGTCTAAACGCAGACATTATAGTCTCTTATCTAATGAGGCAGTTTCGATCACATGCATGGAATTAGAAAGATAGATTTCCCGTCGAATGGAATTCTCATGCCATATATTCCATATGCGATTATTAGGGGACATTTATGTTATTTGTTCACGATTTGTTCACAGATGACGTTAGATATATATTAAGAACCCCTGCGTATTATGCTAGGTTTGACCATATGAACAAGATTAGAGAGATAGATTGTCGTACCGATAGATTTAAAATGTCCTTTTTCCCGCGTACCATAAGAGAGAACAATAGGCAAGTAGCAAAAGGGATAGGTAGGTGAAACATAGTTAGAATAGTCTGTAGTGCATGATGCATGTAATAACTACCAATAATCCCTTCCTTATTATGTATATTTTAACCTGTACTATACCGTAGTAACTAATATTCTATTGTAATAACTACTGCAATTACTTGCAATAACTAATAATCTACTGTAGTAACTAATAAACTATTACCCTATTTTCTAGCATGTCTACATTATATATCCTACTTACTTGGCAATAGTGCATGTTTGGTGATCTTCACCCCCTGCCACACACCCTCGTGGTGGCTCGCAGGGTATTACGTAGATGTAGATGTAGATGTTATGTATGGCCTCGGACTTCGAATTGGGCCATTCATTGGTAGAGATTTTGCCCGGGGCTTAGACGTCACATCCACGGATTTTCCGAGGTTCGACTGTGTTGACTCCTACGCGGACGCTGTTCCCTGTTATGATATTCCGACAATTCCATTGTGCGATGTTGCCAAGCTTACTTTGTAAATATTCCACAAGTATTCTCAGTGTTTACGCCGTTGCCGTAAAGTGCGTGAAGAGATAGCTATCAATGATTCCCTGAGATAAGTTCCGATTGTGCCCAGAACCATGGGTGCGAACCGAAAGCTTATCCCACGCGTCACTTGAACTGAAACTATTCAAAAGGAGGAACTGTTCCGGAAAGTTATATTTCGTTCAAAATTCTACTTTCGTTCCGTCAACGAAACTGAAGTCAAGCCGTGGATAAAGTTTCATTCCGAACCAAAACTATAATCGAAAAGAAAGCCCATACTTTTCTTCGGAAAGAAACTATGTACACTTGATACAGACGTGTAAAACTATGCCTGAGTGTTGGGAAATCATTTCTCTGACGACGTAAAAAACATACTTTTAACCCCCTCGTACTACGGCAGATTAGATCGCGCCAATAAAATGAGAAAGCTAAATTGTAGAACCGATAGGTATAAAATGTCATTTTTTCCGCGTACCATTCGGGACCATAACAGCTGTGATCGTCGTCATGAATAGTTCGAATTGTGACAATAGGCAGACAGTAAATCTTTCTCATTATGTTCTCTACTTTCTTATTTATGCATGATGAAAATATTGATGTTCTTATTTATGCATGATATTTTGAATATGTAGTAGTAGTCGTTGTATCCCTTGCATGTTGGAACGATTGATGATAGAATGTTTCTTGGGTATTAGATTTTTAATTGGCGCTTTGCATGTGTGGTACGCGGGCTTCAATGCAATTTCGGTGTTCGACTTTATCATTCATGCAAGCCTGGTGTGGAAGCACCCCCTGCCACACACCCTTTGGGTGGCTTGCAGGGTATGACGTAGATGTAGATGAAATCCCCTCAGGCGGGATTGGACCCGCGACACTAAGGTTAGCACTTTATTCTTTTGGAACCAGGGGTGAGATTCTGTTTCTCATAACGCCATAGCACCGCGGCCATACGGTAAAAACAGTGACTAGATTCGCGACAATGCGATTCCGTTTTTCGAATCTCACGCCATTTCAGCGTACTCAACGCTTATTTATCGTATTGTCACAATAGCCGCAACGTCAAAAGAATCAGAAACGCGCTTGGTTAGCATTAACAAACGGTGTTATATCACTGCGTTATGATTGCGTACGTAGACTCAGAATAGACCCCAGGACCAACAAAAGTAGGTTCTATCGTGGAAACGATGAAACGAATCACTCTCATCCGAGGATAAAAATTACGTTCCGCTACCGGGAATCGAACCCGGGCCTCCCGGGTGAGAGCCGGGTATCATAACCACTAGACAATACCGACTAGAGTGAATTGATAACCGTACCTTATTGGAACGCAGTTCGTTTTAATAAATTGTCTGTCTTAGGTATGGCTGAACATCATCTAATACTTGCCCCGACTCGGTAGATACGGTCAGAGATGTCGGCAATAGACCTCGGGACCAATAATTTTATAATGTAATAATTTCTACCCGCGATTGGGAGTTACAATTGTTGCACTAGATTAGTTATAAGAAACTCCGGCCCTTACTACAGTAGGTACTGTAGTACCGAACTTACTACAGTAGGTACTGTAGGTAGACTCTGTATTTGTGCTTATCGCCTTACCATCATAATTAGCGACTAACCCCTGAAGAAATTTTCGGCATGATTCACTTTTCTGCTCGATAAAATTATTTGTTGTACTAATTATAATCACATTTATTATACTAATCCGTAGTGGTATATTAACTTGTGTACTAGGTTGGTGAAACGATGCTACGATAAGTTGGCCAGTGTGTCTGGACTGTTAGAAGAATTAGGATGGGAATCGCTATCACAGCGTAGATTAAATTATAGGCCTAACCTCCTAAATAAATTTCAGGAAAAACATTTTTCTGACGACGTGAAAAACATACTATTAACCCCCTCGTACTAAGGCAGATTAGATCGCGCCAATAAAATGAGAAAGCTAAATTGTAGAACCGATAGGTATAAAATGTCATTTTTTCCGCTTACCATTCGGGACCATAACTGCTGTGATCGTCGTCATGAATAGTTCGAATTGTGACAATAGGCAGACAGTAAATCTTTCTTTTTATATTCTCTACGTTCTTATTTATGCATGATGTAAATATTGATGTTCTTATTTATGCATGATATTTTGAATATGTAGTAGTAGTCTTTGTATCCCTTGCATGTTGGAACGATTGACGATAGAATTTTTCTTGGTTATTAGATTTTTAATCTGCGCTTTGCATGTGTGGTACGCAGTAGCGTCAAAATAATTGTTCTGAAACACTTAATATGCAAAACCCCCTTCCCGCCCCCCGCCGCCGCCAGACAGCCTTGAACAGGATCGGACTTGTTCGCTAGCCGGACGAGGTCGACGTGCTCGAGACTCCTTCAAAGGACCTCCAGACCTCTCCTCCTACTTACTCCCTCCTCCTATGCGAGTGGTATATAAACGAGAGTCAAGCGAAGTAAGAGCACATATTGCGAACCACCATACTCCAAGCAGTTGAGAAAATGTCTTCCAAAATCGCTGGTTTTCAACAGATCCCAAATGCACGCTTGGGTGATGCATATTTGCGAGTGGAGAGGCAGGACAATGGGTCTACCTACAAAATATTTATCCCTAAAAACCTTATGAAGGAGGAATATAAGGATTTCCTGTTGACAGTAAAGTTTAACACATCATACTACTGTGTGTTTAGACATCAAAAACGAGAGTTTGCGGTGGTCGGGGCAAATGTGACATTCTCCGGCTTCCTTGATGGAAATGGGGACGTGGAGAGATTCAACATTACCCTGACGTCTGATATCACCGATCCAGAAAAACGTCTCAAGGCTGAGGAGCAGCTTCCAATCATCCAACTGGATGTGCACGAGATCTACAAGCCAGCTCCACGACCCCACGGAGGAAGTGTTCCAGATAGAACTGTAGCCGATGGAAGTGGAAGGCTCAGGGTTATTGGCATGGGTGGTGGTGTGATATCCAAAGGCGGTGGTGGGATGACAGAGGTGGACGGACCAGTGTGCTACACGGACCATAAACAATCTCGAGTGATTTATGGTAGCACAGATGATGCAATCAAAGGGGCTCGTTTGCGAGTAATCAAATTTGAGCTTGTCACTGAGGATGAATTGACTATATTTTGAAAGATGTATTCAATCATACTACTGTAAGCCTTATATAACTGTTCTATAAATAAAAAATATAAACTTATATTGTCTTGCTGTTTATTATTACTCATTTCCCTATTTTTATCTAGCTGAGTAATGACTTTAGAAGATAATTAAAAATATGATCTGTTAGCTGAGTCATGTCTCTTTCCAAGAAATGCTTTACTTTTGCGCTTGAATCGTAAATTTGAGAGAAAATAATTGTTTTGTATAAATTTCCCTTCAATTCAAGTTACTTTTGAGCCTCTCGACGCTGTTTACTAGCTTTTATCTAGCTTACTAATGGTTAAAGAAGATAACAAAGCGTACAATTTGTTAGCCAATCAATGACTCTTAACGAAAAGTGCTTTACTTCCTCGCTAGAGATCTAAATTTGGGAGAAAATAATTTTTTAAACCTTTTAGTACATAAACGATACAAATTCAAATGTTCCCTCCAAGAATTGGATGCAAAATGGCCACTATGGAATGAAACACTGGAAATTGAGAACTTTGAGCGTTGGTCTCTAAGAGGGGAGCTAGGGACTTGAGGAGAAGTTGGGCGTTGGCTACCACTCAGAATCGTATAAATAGCGCGTTTTCCTTAACTCAAGTATCAGTTCCTGGGCCTTCCCGGCCCCCCCCCCCAGCTCCTCCACCCGGAGGACTGTTCGCCAGATGCAGTACTTCCCCACCCGAGGGACTTCGCCAGATGTCATCTTTGGACGTTGGATGCAGTACTCCCGCACCCGGGGGACTGTTCGCTAGATGTCATCGTTGAATCACAGAATGCAGTACAGGTAACTATAACCGTTAGCCCTAATGCTAAAACTTGAGGGGACCCTTTTTGAATATCCTAGGGCCGCGGTATAAACTGTGGTCTAGGCACCCTCTAAACCCTCCCAAAAGATTTAGGAGCGGTGTTGAATATTAGTGGTTTTGTCAAAATTTCGATAGCTCAAATAGTTTAGGCTAGGGAGACCAAAACGTTAGCTGAGTTATTAAGATCGCATAACATGCAAGCAGGTGGCGTTGTAGGAAAAACTTTAATAACACCGCTGTTTGAAGAGATAGGGATATAGTTTAAATTACAAAGTTGCTAAGCTATTTAATTCCCATCTAATGCCAACATCAGATTTAAGGAAATACGTCAGGGTTCAGAGTCAGGGTATTGATATACCCTTAATTTGTGGTCTAGGCACCCTCTAAACCCTCCCAAAAGATTTAGGAGCGGTGTTGAATATTAGTGGTTTTGTCAAAATTTCGATAGCTCAAATAGTTTAGGCTAGGGAGACCAAAACGTTAGCTGAGTTATTAGGATCGTATAACATGCAAGCAGGTGGCGTTGTAGGAAAAACTTTAATAACACCGCTGTTTGAAGAGATAGGGATATAGTTTAAATTACAAAGTTGCTAAGCTATTTAATTTCCATCTAATGCCAACATCAGATTTAAGGAAATACGTCAGGGTTCAGGGTCAGGGTATTGATTTACCCTTAATTTGCAAGTAAGCGTTTTGAGTTTGTTATGAAAGTGTTGTTATTTAGTCGTTATACACGAATCGATGATTAGTTTCTATGATTTTACTCCGCAAGTTCCTCAAAAAAAATAAATTCCACACTTAGAAATTTCATCATGTTGGGAAGTTGCTCCCAAATGTGCTAATAACACCACTGTTTGAATAGATAGGGATATGGTTTAAATTACAAAGTTGCTTATTTATTTAATACACATCTGATGCAAGAATAATATTCAAGGTAATACGTATGGATTCAGGGTAGACAATAAAAGACCAGGTTTTTTATTCAATTTTTATTAAATTTTTCTCTACATACACCTTAAATTTTACCTCCCCATAATTGTAGAGCAACACCTCCGCCCCCGATAAGGTAAAATATTTTGGGAGGAAGAGTTTCCTCTTTCTCCCATTAATCATCACTCCCGCCACCAACGAATCCCCATACCGCGTGGAGACCCTTTCCAGGGTCTCCACGCGGTAGCGCGTCTCTTCCTGAAGGTCCTCCTTCTTCAGGAAGGCCGCATCCTTTTTTTCCGCCAACAACCTCTCGATGATGGATGACGTGTTCATGGTAGAGGTGGAGGCGGCGACGGTGGTGGTGGGAGGTGTAACGGAGGCCGATGCTTCAGCGGCGGCTTTGATGGCTGCTGCTGTTGTCTTTTGACTCATTCTATATATATGAGACATGCAAGAAAATACTAATTAGTGCACAGGTTCTCACACTACTTAAAGAGAGAGAGACTACCAAATTAATTCTTTCTTCACTCCATGAACTAGCGTTATGATAGAGTTCATATTACATTAGGTATCAAAATGAAACGGAACTGAAGATAAAAATTATATATACTCACGTGGAACTGATAGTAGAGTTGGTATTGTATGAGCTGCTGGTTGTTGAGTCGTAGTTGAAGTTGGCGCTGTTGGTTCTGCTTTGCAAGTGAAGCGTTCTCCAAATCACAAGCCTTATATACTAAAGTCTGAATACCACACCCTCTAGTACGAACTATGGGGAGTGGTGCCTGTCTCCCCATGCTCGAGAGCGTCAACACATTACCATGCTGCATCAGGCGATGGAAGGGGGGATAGCTTTAGTCCAGAGGAAACCAGATTTTGCGAAAGGTCACCAACACGAGAGCCACCCAACTCCCACGACAGTCACCTTGAGAACGGCAGAGCATGAGTCGACGGAAGCTTTAGTCCAGTCGAAACCAGATTTTGCGAAAGGTCATCAACACGAGAGCCACCCACCTCCCACGATTCACCTTGAGAACGGCAGAGCATGAGTCGACGGAAGCTTTAGTCCAGTCGAAACCAGATTTTTGTGAAAGGTTACCAACACGAGAGCCACCCACTTCCACCCTTCTCCCTTTCAACAAAGGCACCTTGGGAACAGCATAGCATAAGTCGATGGAAGATTTAGTCCAGTCGAAACCAGATTTTTGTGAAAGGTTACCAACACATTGCATCAGCCGGCGGAAGGAGACTAGGAACGAGTCCAGATAAGACCCACCATTCAGAGTTGTATCATCCACCACTCCTTCACCCACTTGTTAGAGCAATCGTATATATAGGCTCAGTACTAAGTCTTCTACTATCTTTTTCACCTTACAGCTCCAATATGTCTGGTGTGATACGTTTAAACCAAACACAGTTTAAGGAACTAAACCTTTCTTCATCACCTACTAATTACACTTCAAATTTTGGTTTCCCAACTCTGTATCGTCTCTGCCTTGCAATATTATCAACGCGCTTAGATAAAAAAACAGATACATACAAGCTTACCTTACCGCGCTCCATACAGATAGATATTATAAACTTTATCGAATGCAATAGGATGGTACTATGGAAATTTTGGTTAAAGACTTTATCAGATGATAAGATGTCACAACTGTATAGCGGATTAAGACATGTTATATCTGACTTTGATTTTAATACACGTCTAACCCCATGCGCGTACCAACTCCTCGTTGATGAACCTTTTGAATTTCTCGATCATCTAGAAAATTATATAGATAGCACTTCTTTTCATGTAGTATATATTCATTATTCTTATATGTACAGCATATACGATGTTCATCTCTGCAGGGATTGCGCGTCTTCAATAAGACCACACAAACCAAAAAGCGTGTACGTGTATTGTCATCACGAAGTTTTAAATGCAACGAATGTAGCAGAAATGATTACAAATACGGAGAATTGGTGCTCGAATTGTATTCGCACACCGCTCTTTACTTTAAATGATAAACATTCCTGTTCAATTAAATTTCGAGAACATACAGACAGTGATACTAGCTCAAGCGAACAAACAGATAGCGATAGTAACGAATCAACATCTAATAGAACATATAATTCATATACGTTTTCATTTAATACGCATAAAAGACTAAAGTACTTAGAACCAACCGCAGAGTATCACCGTGCCCAGAAACGAAGACTAGTCAATTCATACAATTCTTCGGATACATTTCTCGATTCAAGTTCTTCTGATTAAACATTTGTTTCACAGATTTGTGTTCATTATTCGCTTTATTTGTTCAACACCATCCGCTTCACAACCACCTTGCAGCAATTGACGTCGCATGCGAAAAAGAAAGGAAAAAGCTCGCTTAGTAACCATACTTGCTTGCTTGCCTCCGCCTCAAAAACTCCCACCCAACCTCCTTGAGAACGTACCACCCTCATATCCTTGAAAAAAGAGGCTTACCTCCACCTCGAGAACCCCACCCAACCTCCTTGAGAACGTACCACCCCCATATCCTTGAAAAAAAGAGGCTTGCCTCCGCCTCAAGAACTCCCACCCAACCTCCTCGAGAACGCACCACCCCCCTCATATCCTTGAGAAGGTTCATAACCTCTTTTAGAAAGAACGCGATACATTCAGTCTCTCTCATATAAAAAACGAGTAAAACGGAGCACTGAAGTGGAAAACCCTCATTTCTGCTCAAGCGCCGAAGCTGGAAGCTTCGGTCTGACTGCACTGCTGCAAATCTGCTAGAGAGGACCACACTGCTCATCTTCTTCTCTAATCCAACGCAGTAACTGTAAGTAATATTTAAGTTTCTCTCTTTTACGTGCAAAAGCAGTTGCTTACCATTTTAGTAGATACACAGGTGCATACGTAGATTACTTGAGTGATATTTTTTCTTTTACCACAGGTAACATACAAATACAAAATGTCCTCAGTTCAGGAAATCATAAACCATTACATAGATGGCGCGTACAGTACCACAGAGGAATTACAACAAGCACTTAGGACAATACATGAAAAAATAGTTTTTGAAAATCAAACCGTAGACGATTTAGAAGGTTATGCTAACATGAAAGACGCACTCGATAGAGCTTTGAGAAGACACTTTTGTAACTATTGCGAAATATACTACAATATTGATGAGGCTATGCCTCATGAAAATAGCAATCAACATAGACGGAATATAACTGAACAGCAGGGCAGGGGGTTTGTTGAGGTAGAGTCAGCAATCAATTCTCGACTAAAAACGTTCTTTATATCTCCAGAGGACGAGGAAGGACAAGACGTAATTTTTTTTCTGAACGATGTTAAAACTAGATTGACTGAAAAACTTCGCAGTCAAGTGATTACAAATAATTCAATTAAATTCAATCTAGTCCTTATATGCAAATTTTGTAAGGGTGAGAACGAGGAGTTAGACACTTCGTTCAAAACAATGAACAAACGAGTTTTAATGCTTGACGATGTAGACGATAAAGTAAACGAGGCATTCTCTAAAATACTACAAGAAAAGTCCGAGTTTCAAGGGAAAGGCTCTGGGTGGTCTCTTTCTGAGATCATAGGATTAGAGTTAAGAATAAACAAATACGTACCGCTACGTGGATCGACATATATTAAACTTCCTATTAAAATTATGAATACTAAATCTGTAATCAATGTTAAAAATAGCGATCCATACTGTTTTAAATATTCAATTTGGTCAAAAAACATTACAGGTAATCCTCATCGAGTTTCAAAATATGATACTCAAACGTTTCGTACAGGATATAATTGGAACTGCATAGAATACCCAGTCGATTTAAAAGATATAGCAACATTTGAACGTGCAAATAATATTTCAATTAACGTTTTTGGTCTGACTGATAAGAACAGCGTGTATCCATTAAAAATAGTTAATCGAGAACTTGAAGACCATCGCGACTTGTTGTACGTAACAAACGAGACAACAGCTCATTATAGTTGGATTAAAAATTTCAATAGGTTAATTAGATCCCAAATCACACGAACTAATCGAATATTCATCTGCAAGCGCTGCCTTACTCATTATTATGATAATGCTAAATTAGAAGAACATAAGATATTGTGCAGGGGAACGGGTGAGCCTAGTAAAATCATAATGCCTAACGAGAATGATAAAATTTTGAAATTTACCAACCTGAATCACACTTTCCGTATACCTTACGTCATATATGCAGATTTTGAATGTTTACTAACTAATATCAGCACATGCGAGCCATCACCTCACAGTTCCTACACTAACGCATTTCAGAAACATGATCCTTTCAGTTTCTGCTACATGGTAGTCACTCCAAACGGATGTCAGAAACCGCAACTATATCGAGGCCCCAATGCTGTTAGAGTTTTTATTCAATGCATCAAGGATGAGGCCAAAAAAGTATTTGATACGTACAAAAATCCCATTCCGATGGAACGACTCAGCTTAGATAGTGTAACTGCATTTCAGGAGGCTAATGAATGTCACATATGTGGTGAAGAATTAAAAACAGATAAAGTGCGAGATCATGACCACTTAACTGGAAAATATAGAGGTCCTGCTCATTCATTTTGCAACTTACAGTATAAAATACCAAATTTTTTACCAGTGTTTATTCATAACTTGTCTTCCTATGATGGTCATTTTATAGTTAAAGAACTTGACTATGACGACAAGGAAATTTTTGTGATTCCTAATAGCGAAGAAAAATATATTTCTTTCACAAAGACGGTGGATAACAACTTTAAAATTCGTTTTGTTGATTCTTTTCGTTTTATGCCAGCTTCACTAGCCACACTTGCATCAAACTTGAATAATTTTAACTTTACGAATGAAGCATTTGGGAACATGTCAAATCTAGTCACAAGAAAAGGAGTCTATCCTTATGATTATACCAATTGTATAGAAAGGCTTAATGAACGCACACTTCCAGATAGGAAATATTTCTACAATATCCTAACGAATGAAGACATATCAGACATAGATTACGCGCACGCAAAAAACGTTTGGCATTCTTTTAAATGTCAAACATTAGGAGACTATAGTGATGTTTATTTGAAAAGTGATGTAACGCTTCTAGCTGACATTTTCGAAAACTTTAGAGACATTTGCTTTAACGCTTATACACTCGATCCTGCTTGGTATTTCACTACACCATCTTTAACTTTTGATAGCATGTTAAAACACACAAAAATTGAACTGGAACTAATAACTGACTATGATATGATTCTAATGATTGAGAAAGGGATTCGAGGTGGCATATCACAGTGCTGTAAACGTTATTGTGAAGCAAACAACCGATGCATGAGTAGTTATAATTCAGATAACGAGTCTAAATACTTGATGTATTACGATTCTAATAACTTGTATGGATGGGCTCTCTCAAGACCGTTACCTTACGCTAAATTTAGATGGTTGAATCAAAACGAAATAGATAATTTTGAGGTTCAAAAAGTAGCCGATAATAGCGACATTGGGTACATTGTTGAGGTTGATTTAGCGTATCCGGAAAGCCTCCATGATACACACAGCGATTTACCACTCTGTTCAGAAAACAAAATTCCATCGGGTGGAAAGCATAATAAGTTACTAACGACACTCGAAAACAAAACTAAATATGTAATTCACTATGTTAATTTAAAACAAGCCATTTCTCTCGGACTTACACTCACAAAGATCCATAGAGCCATTCAATTCAGTCAGTCACCTTGGTTAAAGTCATACATAGATCTAAATACTATTCAAAGACAATTAGCAACAAATGATTTTCAAAGAGACTTTTATAAGCTAATGAACAATGCTGTGTTTGGCAAAGTAATGGAGAATGTTAGAAAGAGAATGCGCTTAGAATTAGTATCGAGCGAAAAAAAATTGCAAAAACTAATCAACAAATCTGAATTTCTTGATAGAACGATCTTTACCGAGACTTTGGCGGCTGTTCACATGCGAAAGACAACCATAAAAATGAATAAACCAATATACATTGGATTTTGTGTATTAGACCTCAGCAAGACCCTAATGTACAATTTCCACTATCTAACAATGCTAGCAAAGTATGGAAGAAACATTTCATTAGCATACACTGATACTGATAGCCTCATATATGAAATTAAAACGAACGATATCGATAGAGACATGCTTGAAAATCTGAACGAGTTTGACACATCTAACTATCCCAAAGATCACCCGTGTTATTCGGAGATAAACAAAAAAGTAATTGGTAAATTCAAAGACGAGTGTGATGGAAAGGTTATGACAAATTTTGTAGGTTTGAGAAGTAAACTGTATTCTTACAAGGTTCTTGAATCTATAGAAAAAAAGAAAGCGAAAGGGATAACCCGAGCAGTGATAGGAAAAGGTTTGAAATTTGACGATTACGTAAGATGTCTTAGAGAAAATTCAACAGAATTTCGAAAAATGAACGTTATTCGAAGCAGAAAGCATGAATTATATACGGTTCAAATGAACAAGGTAACACTTAACGCATTCGATGACAAAAGATACATTTGTGAGGATGGTATAAACACGTTAGCTTGGGGTCATTATAAAATTCCGCGAAAGAGGACACACGCTGAGGCATTCGATGATGATGATGATACTTGAGAAACTTTAAATATTCTATTTCAAATTGAAATCTCCAGTCTCAACCATGACGTTAGTCTGGAAACATCCGTTTACCTGCATCTGCGCAGGTCCATCAGGATGTGGAAAGACGACCTTTGTTACGAAATTCATTGAAAATTTACATAGAATGATAGATCGAAAAATAGATGAGATAGTATGGTGTTGCAGCCCAGGAAGCGAGCCAGATATAGAACACGAACTACTGAGCATACACTATGAAATACCGCCTTTTGAGAAATTTGGAGGTGCTCCAATCTTGTGCGTTATCGATGATTTGATGAGTGAAGGGGCTTATAGTAAAGACGTGTGCAAACTCTTTACGAGAGGGAGTCATCATTTTAACATATCCGTGTTTCTAATTACGCAGAATATTTTCTACCAAAGCGCACAATCGAGGAACATTTCGCTGAATGCAAAGTATATAGTATCGTTTAAAAATCCGCGAGATCAATTACAATTTGGTCATTTGGCACGACAGGTGTATCCGAAAAATTCGCAGGATTTGGAAAGGGTATATAAGGAATCGACGGAAAATCCATTCGGTTATTTGGTTCTAGACCTCGGGCAGAACACTGATGATAGATTTCGTTTTCGGACGAGCATATTCCCCTACGACTACGACGACGAAGTCATCGTAACCGTAGTCTATATGCCGGTGGATGATGAAAAGATTGAAGTCTAATAAGCATTTGCTCCACGCGTTAAAATCTGCAAAACCGAAACTGCGCTCTGCGATACTGAAATCTTCAGACAACGAATTAATTAAAACAATCTGCGACTGCTGTTTGAATACCATAAACGGGAATCATAAGATAGATAATAGGTTAAAACGAAAACTAACCAAACATCGTAATACGTTGAGAAAGTTAGCAACGCGGGGAACGAGTGTTAAGAGAAAACGCGTGCTTCTCGTACAGAAAGGTGGTTTCCTACCAATGTTACTCGGATCAATTTTAAGCGGTGTCATAGGCAGCCTATTAGGAAAATGAGTTTGCGTAAGATGCTCGTAGTAAGCCCAGAAGTCTTCGAGCGAGGACATATGAAGGCAAGGTTGAGCGCATTAGATAAGGAAATGAAAGGAGTGTTGGCCAAGAAAGGACTCAAGGACGTAGACAAGTGGCATTCATACAAAAGAATACTCGATAAATATATGAGCACGCTTTCCGACATCAACTCTCCCATACACGTTCCGATAGTAAAACCTTGGGCTCAGAACATTCCTCATACAAGGTCGGTTGAGAGTGAGGACGAGAGGATTCATGCATTGAAAAAATCATTAGCTGAAGTGAAAAAAGTAAACGCTGATTTAGATTCGACATGGGGACGCATAAACGAAAGACTAGGAGCAATGGAAAGTCTGTCACGAACACCCGGCGTAAAAAAGACGCGAAAAAGAAAGCGGACGGCGGAAGGAAAAACATCACCAAAGTTACCACCTCCCAGGGTATTACCGAGAAGAAGTGGGCGCAAAATAAAAAAGAAATCTTTCGGACCAGAGTGGGAGACGATGTAATCGATAGAGTGTACAACGACCCTGCTCATCCCGCGAGTTTTTCCACACTCGATAAATTACACAAAGCGACTAGGATTCCGAGAAACACATTACGCGAGTGGTTAGATTCTCAGGAGACGTATACTCTACATAGACAGGTGAGGAAAAGATTTCCTCGAAACCGCTACGATGTGACCTACATTGACGAGTGCTGGCAATGTGATTTGAATGATTTGCGAGGTTTGAAGAAGTTCAACAGAGGGTATTGTTACATTTTGACTGTGATAGACTTATTTTCTAGGTACGCATGGGTGAGAGCTATACGAAGTAAACGAGCAGATGAAATAGTCAACGCTTTTAAGGATATATTTCGCGAGAGAAAGCCGTTGAAAATTCAGAGCGATAAGGGAAGTGAATTTGTCAATGCTAAATTTAAAGATTTTCTCTCGCGTTGTGGAGTGAAATTTTACACTACAAATAATCCAGACATAAAAGCAAGCCTCGTGGAACGATTCAATCGCACTCTAAAAACTAAAATGTACAAGTATTGTACAAAATACGTCACTTACAATTACATTGATGTGCTTCCAAAACTTGTGAGTAGTTATAACAATAGCGTTCATTCGAGTATAGGCATCGCACCCTCCAAGGTGAACGCAAAGAATGCGTTTGCGGTCGCTAGCCGGAGAAGAAATGTTGCGAAAAAGTATTCAAAATTTAAAATCGGTGATCACGTGAGGATTAGCAAAGAACGGCTTCCGTTCGCTAAAGGTTACACTGCTAATTACACCAGAGAAATATTTAGAGTGGTAGGCATAGATAGTACTAGAGAAATACCAACTTATAAGTTGCAGGATATGAATGGGGGGAATATAAGCGGAAGTTTTTACGCGCAAGAGTTAGTTAAGGTGAACGTATCCGCAGAGACGGAATACAGGATCGAGAAGATTTTGAGGCGTAGAGGACGCGCTTCTAATCTCGAATATTTCGTAAAGTGGGAAGGATACCCGAAATCATTTAACTCTTGGGTTGCGGCTTCTTCCGTGCGTAAATTATGAACGAGTTTTACTTGACGTTACCAAGCGATAGCTCTCGCGAATTCTTTCCTCAAAACACAATAGCTCATTACCGAACTAAACTGAGTCATCGTATCGATATAGAGAATGATGAGTGGTATGTAGGCTTGGCGGAGATTTCGATTCCGTCAATCGATTTAGAAGATATAGCTCCGACTCATCCTCCAACCGATTTGATTGAATTAGAAGAGGGAGCTTCAACTCACAAAGATGAAGGTAGTGTAGTAGAAAAGATAGGTCCTGCTAATCCCCCAACCCATTTAATTGGAGGGGAAGAGGAAGCTTTAACTCGTAAAGATAACAGAACACGAACAGAGGAAGGGTTAGTTAGAGGAGAAGAAGGTGGACCCGGGGATGTTCGAGTCAAAATTGCGATAGAAAAAGGTCTTTTCTTCGAGATTCCGCAAGGAACGTACGGAAGCGTATGTTTTGCTTTTGCTTCGTCATTTACTGCTACCCCCCGCCGTATAAGGGATAAAATAGTAAACAATATCATGAGATCTGTAGATGAATTAGCAATACGAGATGGACAGGTAGGTGTATACGAACGACGTTTACCAGACTCAGTCATAATAAGTGCAAAGGATGTCACATATTCACTACCATCAGGAGTCTATGACTCATTCAGAGACTTAATTAAAATATCTTTAGAGGGTTTTTCTAGCGCAGGACAAAAAAAGATAAAAGAGGAATGGAGATTATTATCGTCTTTCCTGATTCGGATGACGGATGAAGTTGATGATGCAAACGTACAAAATATATTTAACAATGTTAAAGCAACTTTCTCAAAATCGAGTGGTAAACGAGGGAGGAGAAGTATAACTCCTGCTCCTAAAAACATTTACGTGTACACCGACATTATTAAGCCTCAGTTTGTGGGTGATTCCTTGAGTCGCTGTTTACGTATACTCAATACTAGAGTTGGAGGGTATCAGGTATTCAATCCGATTTTCTATTACCCCGTCGAAAAGAACAACATTGAAAGCGTTGAGATTTTAATGTCCGATAAACTCGGTGAGCCTATTCCATTTCATAGTGGGATACAATCTTCAATAATGGTGTTGCATTTTATAAAAAAGAAGTAATTTCGATTAGTTCGTCATTAAGCAACGAGATGGCTCCGGTAGCGGATCGTTATTATGCATACTATGCAAGACAGGTGGGAGGAGAGGTGGGACCAATATATCGAGCATCATATCGCGTGCAAAAAGGGAGGGGTATTGGGAGTTTTTTAGCCGGTCTATGGCGTTATGCTAAACCTTTATTGTTTAGCGGACTTAAGACTGTGGGGAAGGAGGTTGCAAGTGCGGGAGCAGCTGCCATCGGTGATCTTGGCACCAAACCGGTTAAGGAGATATTACGCAATAGATTAAACGAGGCAGGACAGAATTTGAAGCGTAAGGCTGAGGAAAAGTTGTTTAAAGGGGGGAGATTGAGGATACCAAAACGTCCTCGCTTGATTAAAATAAAACCACGAGGTGGAAAGAAAAAACAGCATTCAACGAGAGGGCGAAGAGCGAAGAAGGTCGCGTCGAGAGATATTTTTTCATAATGGCTGAGCATATGCTGAGTTCGTTGGATTTATTCCAACCTAATCCACCCATACAGACTAACATTCTATCTAAACGCTTGGTGCCTTACAAACCCATATCTTCGTTGGACAATCGATCAGTCATTGAATTTGCAATTAAAGATTCTGGTGACTCGTACAGAGATTTAAATAGTATATACCTCAAGCTCAAAGTAAAGATTTGCAAGACAAATTTTAATGATTTTACCGATGCAGATACTAATCAGCCAGGTATTGTCAACAATATTCTACACTCGCTATTCGAGCAATGTGACGTTTATTTCAATGGGACTCTTGTCACACCTTCCGAGGATAATTATCACTATAGAAGTTATTTGGAAAACGTTCTAAACTATGGATCTGATGCTAGTAGAACGCACTTGCGTAATGTTGGTTGGGAATTGGACACGGGGGCTGATGTTAACAAGACAGATAGCAACAATGCTGGGTACATGAAACGAAAATCGTGGTTCAAGAATAGTGCCGAGGTTGAATTGTATGGTAAATTACACGTGGACGTATTTAATCAAACACAACTGCTATTCAATGGTGTAGACATTAATATTAGATTAATGCTCTCGAAACCTGCTTTCTATCTAATGGGTGGGGATGGTGGGGTTTTGCGAATACTCGACGCAACGCTATACGTGCGGCATCATGATATTAATCCTTCGATATTAGTAGCGCATAGTAAAATGTTAGAACGAGACAAAGGTAAATATCATTACAAGCGAACAGAATTGAAAACGTTCACTGTACCCTCAGGCGGACGAACTTTAAGTATTGACAACGCAATCGTTGGACGAATACCAAACACTCTAATATTTGCAATGGTCGACAATGACTCGTACGCTGGTGATGTTGATAAGAATCCATTTGCACTCTCTCACTACTCACTCGAGAATTTTTCGCTCTTTGTGAACGGAGTTCAGATTCCTTCAGAGGGACTGGAATGCAAATTCAACAGCAAACAATATTGGGCACGAGCGTATGATACAATTTTCTCCGGTAGTGGAATAAAGCATCACGATAAGGGAAATCAAATCACTTACGATATGTTTGGACATGGTTATTTTATGTTAGTATTCGATCTCACACCGGACGATTCAGGTAACGAGGACTATATAAGTTTAAGGGATACAGGTGTGGTGAGAATAGAGGCGAGATTTGAAAACGAATTGGCTAATACCGTAACGTGCTTGGTCTTTGCTGAATATGATGCTACACTAGAAATTGATAAAAACAGGAAGATTATCACAAATTTTTAGTCATGGATAACGTTCAAATCGATAAAGTATTACGTAATAGGTTGGGTGAATCATTTCGTGGAGTATATCCTTCCGATAAGTTACCACACTCACCAAAAAATGGCATTTTCATAGTTAATTTAGATCCGGCTACTTTTCCAGGTTCTCATTGGGTAGCTATTTTCATATATAATCAATTTGCAGAATACTTCGACTCGTACGGCTTAAGCCCCTTTGTTCCAAAAATTTTGGATTTTTTAAAGCCTTTCAACTGTGATTACAATCGCGTTCAAATACAAAGCTTTCATTCCGACATTTGTGGGGAATATTGTTGCTTGTATGCAGTTAGTAAATCTTTAGGTCACTCGCTACACAAATTCCTCATCAAATTCAATCACACAACCCCACACCTCAACGACTGCCGCACCCTGGAGCTGTTTCGACTCGCCTTTGGTGGGATGAGGAGTGATACGAGGTGTCATCCCCGAGCCCAGCGTTGCTGTTCCAGAATAAATACAGTGCATCGGGTGAGGAGGTGATTATTAGAGAAGAATCAGTTGCAGAATGCAGATCGTGGCATCCGTGAGTTTCAACCAAGGTGGCGTGACGGAGCTTGCAGCCGTCGACGTTGATTCCAACCGTCTTTTTTGGGGCTCTTTCAAAAAACATGACAAACTTGTTGCTGGGGGAAAGAAGCTTCGGTTTCAAGACCCTCTGAACTGTGATGAGACTTCCTTCCACAGTGGATTCCTCTCTTACGCTGAGCTCCGTCCCACTTTGGAGGCCATCATTGAAGGAGCGACCGCTCTCTTTGCATTCAGTGAGAAAGAGTGTGACTTTCTCTCCAATCTCACGCAGCGTACTTTCATCTCTTTGAAGAAGGAACTTCATTGCCCCCCACCCGAAAAATGTAGCTTTATTGCATTTTCCTGCCTCAATCCATGTCACAAATTGCGCAGTAGCACTTGCGCACTGAGAGACGCACATTCCCTCGCTCAATGGTTCCAGTATAACCGTCTCAAGGCTGAAGTTGACCCATGCCCATCCGGTGATGACGCTTGTTCCCCCGCTCCTCCTCCCCCATCATCCTCTTCCTCTTAAGCAACCTGCGAGCGCAACGCTTGTCAGTTGCTATGGTGTCGCCGTCGGAGGAAGTGGTCCTGCAGTCTCCCCCCGTCAAGAGGAAGAGACCAGCTGCACATCATCCCAGTCCCGCTGCATCTCTATTCTCGAACAATCTGCTACTTCAAACAGTGTATTATTTAAATGGTACAAAGTCGAAGAGTGTGTGTGTTGGTTACGATCCTGGCAGAGACTTTGAGCCGGTAGTGCAATTTAACCAAGTAAACAAAAAGAGTGTAATTGTTTCGCAAGCCGGTTGGACTAATATTCTAAATTCAGAAGAGACTGTGGGTGTTTTTTTCTACAAAGGTGAAAAAGAACAATTAACTTCATCCTGCTTAGCCTATGCAAATTATTTTGGGAAGAGACATTTGGTTATTAAGAACATAAGCTCGTTTAACTTGAACGGTGACGAATGGTATGCTCTAACAAAATTCTCCAAGCTGATAAATCTATTTCTTCGAAGACTTACGAACAGTCGCGATAAAGTGAGACAATTTCTCGCTACTAATTTATCTAATAATACGTTTAATTTCGATTTGGAAAGACTTGAATTGGAGATGGTACTCATAACGTATGATTTGCCTGGTAATCAAAAAGTATAACTTGGTTATGCTCTGATTTTTCCAGCGCGTGTGAGTGTAAGGCTTTTTGACCTCTAGCACGAAGTAAAATTCTGCAAGTCAAAAGGTCTTTGATGTGTGTTCAACCCCTGGCATTGGGCGTAAAAACCTTGTAAGTTGGACATACATCGCGATGAGTGCCATTATTGAATTTCAAGGGTTTACCGATAATGATAATAATAGTTACATAGTCAAGGAATTGGCTATTATCTCTGTTCAAAACAAATGCTGCAATACGTGGCTCTTTAAATCACCGGAGAAATTGCTGCATGCAAAAGAGGCGACTTGGTTGGTGGATAATTATCACGGTTTGATTGAATATTTGGGGGAGGTAGATTATTTCGAATTGGAGAATATACTTTATACTTATACAAAGACATTTACACGTCTGTTCACCAAAGGTGCACAAAAGGCATCTTTCTTAACCAGTCTCCTTCCCAGAGGTATTTGCGTGGCTAATCTAGAATTGTATGGTTGTCCCTCGCTTAAGAAATTGACTACAAATGAGGGATGTTTAATCGAAGCTCATATGGATGGTAATTTGCAATGTGCAAGAAAAAACTGTCACAAGTTGGCAAATTGGTGTATGCAAACAAAAATTTGTTAAAAACTTTTTTGTAATGGGTGGTTTAGATTGTTTTGTTAGTAGTCTTTTTCTGTTATGTAACATTACCATGTTTTCTTCCTTCATTTATCATGTCGTTCAATTAAATGGATATAATTGTATTGAGAGTTATTTACTTGAGAATGGATACTTGAACAAAAGTGGTACGAGTATGGAGATGCAATTATATGCGATCAGAAGTGCAGTGCGTTTATTGCAAGAACAATATAATATTAGTGGAGATGGTGAATTGAACTATGAGACGATGTATTTTGTAAACAATATAACCAACACCTCCATGTGTGGTTGATGTATTTATTGCAAAAAAAAAATAAATATTTTTTTGTAAACCCATATTTTTCCTCTTTTATTTCTATGATACCCTTTGCATTAGTGGTAAGGTATTAAATGAAAAAGAGCATAGTTAGGTATAATTCTTTTTTATTAAAACAAAGTAATATCATTAGGTACAACATTGAGTACAAAAGTGTAGGATTTTATAAACTCTCCTTTTTCCTCGTCAGTTTGTCCATAGTTGATTCTTGACTTTTGTCCCGTAGTAAATGTCACTGGGCGCACACAATCTGGTTCGTCACAGGTCAATCCTAAGGGTCTTACTTTTGATGCATGGGCACCACCACCACCATCACGTTCCACAATTTCTGATCCTTTTGGTAAATAAAGCGTGAAAGCACCATCACACGCTATGGTGTTATCATGATGTATCTTGTACACATTGCACACGATAGATGTTTCTTGATTCATTGCTTTCTCCAACATTTCACCCGTGAGTTTCAACTGTTTCACTGTGGACACGTTGAACCGCTCAATAACTTTAGTAACTGGATTCCGAAAGCCAGAAAAGTTAATACTCCGCCCCACGAGAGCAATCATCTTATCCATATGTTTCACTTCAACATAGTATCTATCGTCAAGCTTCATATGAAGAATAAGATCGTTTTGGTCATTGTTCTCCAGCAGCGGTGAGGGAAGACACACTTCGTACACATTGCTCACGCTCCCCTTAACTTTGCTAACGCGAAGCTGATGCGCACCACCCAGCTCTGCACTTGTAGATAGTAGTATGTCCCGCATCCTTACACCACGCTGGATCGGTGAGGTCTGATGTACAATCATCGTCGTGATTCTCTTTATAATGGTTCAACCGTTGGCTCAATCACCTCATCCTCCACAATGATTCGCAGAGAAATCTCGGGGGCGTGGCTAATTTTTCTATCCACGTCGGTATTCGATGACTCCATTCTAGTAGGCTTCATCCATGTCTTCCAAAAGCAATATGACAAAGACTGACTCGTGTAACTCTTGATCCCTCCCTTCATGGATCAGAGGTCTGGTTATAATAGGAGACATAACCTGTCCCATACTGCAGTAACTGCATATATGACTAAAAGTTTCGCTCGCTGGTTCTTTTATATCCTCCCCAACCATGAGCTAATCTTGCTCTTGGGTTGCGTCAGACGCTCGCACGTCGACCTCGTCCGGCTAGCGAACAAGTCCGATCCTGTTCAAGGCTGTCTGGCGGCGGCGGGGGGCGGGAAGGGGGTTTTGCATATTAAGTGTTTCAGAACAATTATTTTGACGCTACTGTACGCGGGTTTCAATATAATTTCGGTGTTCTACCGTATCATTCATGCATGCCTGGTGTGGAAGCACCCCCTGCCACACACCCTTTGGGTTGCTTGCAGGGTATGACGTAGATGTAGATGTGTAGATGTACTGCATGGTAGCTTGTTCGTATACGTAGCATTCTCCTAGCTTCTTGTCTGACCGCGCGTTGTATCCTGACTACTATTTGGTCTGTACCAACCGTCCAGGGGAATGTGCGGCGTTCTGATTTTGGACTGTGACTTGTGCTGTATGTCTGGTGTGGAATAACTCCATGCCAAACACCCTAGTTGTGGCATTAATGGGATTTAATTGTTATAGATGAACCGCCGACAGCCAGCGATTGGTAGCCATTACAAGCGTCTCTGTCATATCTGAGTAAACCTCACGTCAATGTTTACGGCCGGTTAAGCTCTAAATTCGATTTGATAACCGATGGTTTATTTAATTTGGCCCCGGTGGCGGCGTGGTAAAGTCCTCGCATGCTAACCCGAAGGTCGCGGGTTCGAGTCCCGCCTGGGTAGAATATTATCTGCCCAGGACATGGGTGTTTTTGTCTCGTCTGTTGTTACTGTGATTCATCCGGCGTAAATTTGCCCATGGTTCGCTGTTTTCGGGATAGTGGAGAGAAATAAAATTAAAAAAAATTCTGATCCGGGAAACGTGGAAAAAGGTGGGAAGTATGCCCTGGTTTTTGGAAACATAATATATGTCCCGCAACGTGATGGAAACCGGGCCTCGCGGGTAAAACCTGAGTATCCCAACCACTAGACCATGCTATGTGATTTAACGTTGCGTGGCTTATAAATATAATTCGTTGTAATAATCTCGAAGGTCTCTTTCCGGGATGGCTGAAAATCAATAACTACTTGCCCTTTTACTACAATATAGCGAAGTAGCGGGTTGGAATGTCATTTATTGGAGTCACTCTGCTAGTTATGTCATTTGCGCCATTGACGACAGATGGGTTGGTTGGAAAGCCCTAATTTTTCTTGACGAAGCCAGCTCAAGTCCGCAGCAATAGGGACTGCAGACATCGTGCTACTTCCGATTGTCACGCCTTGCCTTAACACTAAATCCCTAACATCCCTAATAGACCATGGTACATTCATACATACCAATCACGCCATTCCCTTCCGGGGTAGGCAGAGTCATTAAGTTTCACTCATAAGTACATATTTGTACGCCTAACTCTGATTCATTAATTTCCTCCATAAGGACCTATCCTTGCAAACCTATTTTGCCTGATTTACCCCCATACACTGCTTCATACACACCCTCCTGTTTTTAAGACTCCTAATATTCCTCCTCCTAAGAATTTCATCAACCACATTCGACCTCAAATTTCTCGGCCTACTTCTACCTCTCACACCATTCATTCTATCTTCACATATCTGTTTCGTTATTCGACTCTCATCCATTTTCTCAACATGGCCAAACCAACGAAGCACACTCCTTTCATATATCTCCATTACTGGAGCATTTAATCCACTTTCATTCATGACCCACTCATTCCTGACCCTATTCATCCCACTTTTGCCGCAAACACTCCTCAGATAACTCATACCCACGGCGTTTAGTCTACTCTTGTGTCTATCCTGACATACCCATGTTTCACTACCATACAGAAAAATTGGGAAGAAGTACACTTTTGTAAATGGCGATTTTCGCTTCCTTAGACAGGCACTCATTCCTTGATATGCTGCACATGCTACCTACCACTTTCCTTCCAATAGACCATGTTCTTCCTGTAATATCATAATTTTACCATACACCATGGTAAAATTATGAAATTATAGGAAATGACCATGGTTTATGGTAAAATTATGAAATTACAGGAAGAATATCTCAGGGCGGAGAGGGCTATGAAGGGGTTCATACCGCATCTACACGTAATTTCTCGAAAGTCTTCTTCTTCTCGAAAGAAGAAATAGAGCAGGTGAATTATCTTCATTGCCATTCTGAAGACCTTGAAGGAAGGAAGAAGGAATATCTATTAATCCTCTGATTCTCTGGGGGTAACGGTTGTGACCTAAGAACAATATAACATCATAGGAAGCAGATTTTCCTCCAAGTTGGCGCCGTTTCTTTTTTGCTGGAAAAATAATTTCCCTCTGAGTGAATACTTTTGTATTGCGCTCCTATTCTCACGTGTTCCCTAAATTACTCGTAAAACAATGGAATTTTTACGTTGAAAATTTTTTAAATCGGCATGAAAAACCTACAAGTTTCGAAATTTCGCAACTTCCGGGCTGTAGCCACCTGAAGGGTAGGTAAAATGGTCGCATTACAACCCAGTAAGGGCAAATTCACGAAGGGGGAAATGAAATCCGCGGCTATATGGTTAACTTGTGGTTACAACAAGCAAATAAAAAAAATGTATTCTTCATGGAGAGGGGCGGGGGAGGCGGAGGGGGGAAAGCGAGGAGAAGAGAGCCCCGTTTTTCAGAGTAATAAAAATAATTTTTGGCACCGGGAATCGAACCCGGGCCTCCCGGGTGAGAGCCGGGTATGCGTACCATTAGACAATACTGGACCTGTTAGATTGTCGCCGCGTTAATTAACAAGTTTAATATGTTTATTTCCATAAACATACAAAGTGCACATGAGATAATCCCCTATTATAGGATTGCTCCTGTTCAGTGCCAGACCGAAAGAATATCTATTTACTTGTGAGGAGTGCTGTTGCAGGTGGTCAGTAGACATTAAAAATACATACATACCAATCACGCCGTTCCCTTCCGGGGTAGGCACAGTCAAAAAATTTCACTAACAATTACATATATATAATACGCCTAACTCTGCTTCAATAATTTGTTCCATACTGACCTATCCTTGCAAACCTCTTATGCTTCATTTTCCCCCATGCACTGCTTCAGACACTCCCTTCTGACTCCAAATATTTCTCCGCCTAAGAATCTCCTCTACCACATTCAACCTCAATTATTCTCGGCCTACCTCTACCTCTCACACCATTTATTTCACTCTTATATGTCTGTTTCGTTATTTGACTCTCATTCGACATTAAAGATAATACAATCAATGGAATTTTAATGCATACATTGATTGGTTTTGCCAGTTTTCATTTGAATTTGATTATGTTCTGGAATGGTATATAGCCTGGCATTTGCCCACATTTAGGAAATTCACACGTAGGAAATCCACACGTAGCTCTGAGGTTTTTTATTATCTATTTATTTAGTCATTGCTTTTGTTGATAGAGGTCTATTCGTGCTGAATTAAATAAGCAACGCAAACTTTACTTCAGCGGTCTCCTCCTTAAGCGGCCGTTACATCATGTATTCGGTGGTGTCCGCGAAATGCATGGCTCACTGTATCTTTATAGTTATATCATTGCTTCCTTTTTGTGTAATTGTGCGCCACATCAGTTGAATGCATGAAATGATTGGAAGTGAGTGATTCAAAGTACCGTGAAGGATTTCGCGAGGACTCTGTGGTGGAGAGAATGTTTTTTACGGTCGTTCTTCCGCATTTACCCAGTTTTGTGGATTATATTTCGCCCAGTGTTCCAGCTGGCTTCTTCAGGTCCGCTGAAGCGTCGACAGAGGGTAGGTCCGTCCTGTACCGTGAAAGCGGATCTTCAGCGGAATGGAGCCACCCCCCCCACACACCTCTACCCGAAGGTGGGAATACGGAGTGGCATATAAGGACGCGCCAAGCCTAGCAAGGACACTTCTGACGACGTGAAAAAGTCCGCTGGAACGCTGGCGAAACGTTGTCCATAAAAATGGATAAACATGGAAGAACACTCGCAAAACTTATCTCTTAATTCAAGGTAAAATACCTGCTCCGTGCAACCCGTCCCAATTTATAAATAACGTGGACCGTTGGCTTTTTATGATTTCAGCCTTTTTTTTATTTTTTAAAATTTTATCTTCGCCAATTCACGTTGGGTGAATAACAGTAACAACGGACGAGACACAAACACCAATGTCCTGGGCAGATAATATTCTACCCAGGCGGGACTCGAACCCGCGACCCTAGGGTTAGCTGGCGAGGACTTTACCCCTCCGCCACCGGGGCCGGGGAAGAATTGCAAAGTCCTCTTCGGTTGGCACGATTACACAAATTATTTAAAATTACAATTATTGACAAATGATTGAATTCAGAGAATCAATGCATGTTTTATTGTCAATTCCAATTATTGGGATCTACTCTGTTGAAAATTATCTATTTTTAGCCATGGTTGCCATTGCTACATCCAACATATTTTGTACCAACTTATGAAACTAGTATTCTTCCAATTGCTCTTTCTTTTGCAAGAAGCGTGTGGTGAAATAAGGATGTTTTTATGGAGGGATTCTGCTTGAGTGGAAGAAGCTGGTGGTCATCTACTGGTGATATTATGGTGGTGGCTCAAAACCTAATGCTTGTTTTATTAAGCAAAAGAAATCTGATTGAAAGAGACGTTTCAGGCGTAATCTGGTGGGATGACATAATTAATTAAAAAGTTGGCAATTTTCCACAATATAAACTTTAATTCGACCGGTTCGATGTACTCACCTGATGATGATGAAGTACACCGAAAGATTTAAAAAATGCTTGCTATCTTATTATCTCAGTGATAGTTAATATTTTGTTAAATATCTTGGATTAAATTCATGAATATGCTACCTTTGTGATTGCTACAATGTATTGAGCATGGAATTGTAATATTTGTTGTGGGCAAGTGCTGTGATTTGATAAGATTCTTGTAAATAGTGACATGTTTTCTATGTGATTGTTATTATTTTTTGCCTGAGTTGTAATTACTTATGCCTGCTCCAAAGGAATTCTTTCCTAGAGCCAATAAATCTTATCTTAAAGCGGTCGTATTAAAGTTTATATTGTCGAAAATCGCCAACTTTCATTAACAAAAGAGATCTATTACCAATCATTGCATCTACAAATGATATGTTACGAAGTCACTCGCTCGGGTGCATATACACCAAGGGTTGAAATTTTCCATGAATAAAATCACTTGACTTGACCGGGATTCGAACCCGAATCTCCCAATATCCGGTCATATATTAGTGGGGATCCGGCGGAATAACCGCCAATGCTATCCTCGACCCGTTTTTACCCATCTTCCCGGGAAACTTTGGCCCAAAGCGAAACTCAGGGCTATCCTTTCATTTCTTCACTCTCCAATTTTTTCCCCTTCTATGTAGTTTTCTTCCATTCATTCCCTCACCCCTTACGCCCTCTTGTGTCCCGCATCAAACCATCAACCTACCCCTACCACTAATAGATGAACGGCATTTGGGAGATTCGGGTTCGAATCCCGGTGAAGTCAAGTGATGTTTTCATGTCGAATCTCAACTCTTGGTGATAAAATCATGTGCTAGTCGAATAATAACTGTCCAAAATCCTACCAATGAGAATGAAGAGTACTTAAAGTGAATTATCTTGGACGGGCTGGGTAACACACTAAGCGAAGGGCAACACCGTTGCACCGCCTTACACTTCTTCCCGCATAACTCTGGCTCAATGCGAAACTCTGAGCTATCCTTTCGTTTCTTCTCTCCCCAATTTCCCCCCGTCTATGTAGTTCTCTTCCATTCATTCCCACACCCCTTTTTCCCTCTTGTATCCCGCATCAAACCCTCAACCCCCCCCCCGTATACCTCCGACTCGTGCTCTTTAAGTCCCCCTCCCTCGTTTTTTTTTAAACCACCCTCATCACTCTCCTTGGCTCTTTTGCATCGACCCCACCCCCCCCCGCCCCGTAGAAGAACACAATGGACCAAAAGCGGTGAGTCCCCCAAACCCTCTCCCCGCGCGTAACACGCAGAGAACGTCACGACGCCGCTCTCACGAGTCCGTAAGCCGGTTGGTTCTCCGGAAAATGTCTGCTCTGCTTTTTGGAGATCTCTTCTGCTGTTCTTTCCATCAACCCCGGGGACATATATTCGTTCCACCCCTTCCCTGCAACCCTACTCCTCTTCAACGAGTCCCACGCTCTCTCACCCGTCAGGCAGGTCGCTCCCGTGAACGAAAACGCGTCCGTTCTGCACAGCCAACCCTGTGACGTACGCTGGAGGGAAGCTGCGGTACATTTCCAGGGCAACACATTTCTACATCTACATACTACCCTGCAAGGTATCGCAATGATGTGTGGTTGGGGTTGCTAGGACGCCAGCCGCGAAAGTGGGAGTGTATTCTACATCTACATCTACATCTACCTAATACCCTGCGAGCCGCCGCATGGTCGTGTGGCGGGGGGGGGGGGGGTTAGGTCACCAGCCATGTGAGGGTGTAAGTTTTTGAAGACGGAATGGTGACGTATAGGAGTGTATTTAGTGGAGCTGAGTTTTTATTTTAATCGCTTATTGTTCGCGGAAAGAACTAGTTTTTGTACCTATCTGTTCGGCAGTGTATCTCTTATTTTATCGCATCTGTCAGACCTAGAGATGTAGTGAGGAGTCATAATAATATTCTCTATGTCGCTCTGAAAAATAACAGTCCTGAATTTCTCAAGCAACCTAAGCCTAGCGTGTAGCCTCCGAGTCTCAAGGGGCTCCCACCTTAGTTCCTCTAAAAGTTGTGAGACGCTATATGTACGCTCGTAGCAGTTTTTTAACGAGTGAGTGGAGTTTTATTGAGTGGAGCTCAGTTTTAATTATGATCACTTCTTGTGCGTGGAAAGAAAGAGATTTTGTACCTATCTGTTCGGCAGTGTATCTCTCTTATTTCATCGCATCTGTTAGTCCTAGAGATGTTGTGAGTCGTAATGATAATATTCTCTGTGTCGCTCTGAAAAATATCAGTTCTGAATTTCTCAAGCGACCTAAGCCTAGCGCGTAGCCTCCGAGACTCTAGGGGCTCCCACCTTAATCCCTCTAGAAATTGTGAGACACTATACGTACGCTCGTAGCAGTTTTTCACGAAACGCGCTGCTTTCCTTTGTATTTTTTTCATTTTTTGGTTGGATCTTTATGACCAGGGTCCCAAATACTCGCGGCGTATTCGAGGTGTGGCCTAACCAGAGAGAAGTAGCATCTCTCTCTGACTTTTTCATTAGAGGACCCCCCTATTATACGCTTCACAAAACCTAGTGTCTTTTATGCTGTGCCGCATATGATTTTTATGTGTGTACTTTTGTAACTATTGGAAAAAATCTCTTGGAACATTAGTTTATGCAAACAATTTGAAATGTATCAATAACTCGAAAACTCAATAAAGTCGTATCACATGCAAATTGGGTTCCCTTAGGACTGCTCTACCTCTGAGCTTCCGATTATGCATATTTCCTGGAACACCCTGTACAAAAACGGGTGACTGCCTGTAGATACATCTCAAGAGTCTAAGCTGCGCGATCTCTTCGCCGTGGGCGGCGGGATTGAAAGTAATCCAAGGCCGTTTCGCGGTCGTTCTCTGCCAATCTTCTTGCGGACTTACATCCGGAGTCAATGAGAAAATCCCTTGGAGCAACTCAAGGGTGTTCCTCTCATCCCTGCGATCTTACTGGCGGACGACTGGGCTTTCGGATAAAATTACTCTGCTCTCCCAATTGACTCGGCGGGACGCTTAATTTGTTTGCCCTTCAAAAGTCATTTTCGACGCAATGAGTGAGGATCAGTGGGAGAGATATTTTGAGGCCCATATTCATTGCTCGTGGGCGTAAGCGGGGTATACTTGCTTTTTTGTAGGCATTCTATTACGTTTTTTTTCAGTGTTAGCGAATGGATAAAAGAAGTATGATTGAATGTCTAATAATTATAATTTATTGCTCCTTGACATGATCAAGAAATACATAGTCACATAGCCAAAATAGCGTACATGAGCATGACCCACCATCTCCCGAAAATAACTTCATATTTGTATTTTTATATGTATTTGTTATTTGCATTAGTGATGTTGATTATTAGCTATCTTTTGATTGGCTGTTCCATTTGTGTCCTGGCTGATTATTTGTTTCATTCAATATCTTGAACATCGCGTACTCATTTAAGCATATTGAATAATATTTTAAAATGCTATTATGATTCACCAGGGTTGAAATTCGCTATGAAAAAATCATTTGACTTGACCGGGATTCGAACTCGGATCTCCCAATTGCCGGTCAGATGTGTTGTTCCAATGATTTTATTTTATAACAATATCATATTACAAGTCAGTTACACCATCATCAAGGCATCTTCCTTCAAGGAGAATTTCGAGGGGGGTTTATGCGAACTAGATGTTCAGGCCTCAAGTCTACATTGTAGCACATGAGACGAAGTCGTGCTTATAAAGCCACTGTCGCGGTGGATAAACCCAACATTGTCGTTATTAAAACGACGAAATTGACAAATTTCCAAACATTGCATTTAACAAATGATGTGGGACGAAGTCACTCGCACGGGTGCATATACACCAGGGTTGAAATTCGCTGTGAAAAAATCATATTATGATTATTATTATTTTCTGATTTTTGTATCCCCCATTGTCCTGGCTGATTTATACATCTACATCTACGTGATACCCTGCGAGCCACCACGAGGGTGTGTGGCAGGGGGTGAAGATCACCAAACATGCACTATTGACCTGCAAGTAGGATATTTAAGGGAGATATGCTAGATAATAGGGTCACAAGGAGCTAGATGGTTAGTATCTACATAATAAGAAAGGGATTATTGGTTGCTATTACAAGCATCATGCACTATAGACTACTCCAACTATATTTCACCTACCTATCCCTTTGCTACGCTGCCTATTGTTCTCTCTTATAGTACGAGGGAAAAATGACATTTTAAATCTATCGGTACGACAATCTATCTCTCTAATCTTGTTAATATGACCAAACCTAGCATAATACGCAGGGGTTCTCAATATATATCTAACGTCATCTGTGATCAACTCTGTTTTGAATTTACTTAAAAGGTTTAACCTCAATTTTAACCTGCGTTCTGATAATAATTCCCATTCTAGTTCTTCTATTAAGCTCGTAACACTTATACAATTATCATAACGGCCTTTAACAAACCTAGCGGATCTTCTTTGCACGCGTTCTAATTCTTTAATCATACCTTCCTCGTACGGATCCCATATACTAGCGGCATATTCTAAATGAGGCCTGACAAGTGTAAAATAGCTTCTTTCTCGTACTCTCTCATCGCATTTGCCCAGAACCATTTTTACGAATTCTAATCTACGGTTTGCTACACTAGTTATTTCCCTGATTTACGTTACTATTTATAATTACGTTTCGGCGTTGGTTACGTGACAATTGTTTAAGTAGTCTTTGCCCTCCAGCTGATTATGTGACTACAGTTTTTCGTAATGTGTTTGAATTTATGTTTTGTGTTTGTTGCCCCATCGCGGCATGTAATTTAAATTTATGTTCCAAGGGACTTTGTTCCCAGAAAAACAAAGTTGTTTCTATTTCAATATCTAAGTAATTTGCGTGTTTTCGAGCGTACTTTCATGACAAAAAAGCAATACACAAAACAAAATAATCACTACAGATGTAGCAGTTTGAAAATGATTACGGAAAATTTTTTAATAAAAGATGTCCGAAAGTAGGTTACAATTTATTGCTAATGTGCTTGCACTAATGTGCTTGAAGTGAAAAACCAGAGCTTAACCAGCTCTAGAGAGATTTAATATGATTTTTGGATTTGATTGGTTGTGGAAAACAATTAAGGACTGGGAATGTAACAGCTTAGAAATTATTAGGAGAATTTTATTCATAAATGTAAGGAATCCCAAAAGGTGATTTCAAGGATTTGTAGAAATTTTCATGTATTAAATTGCTTGAAGTCAACAGCTAAAGCTTGACCTGTTTTACAAAGTAGTTGTCTCATTGATCACATTTGAATACACATGATTGAGGAGGTCCGTAGTCCGTACCACGTGGGCTGTGTTATCCAGTAACTCTTGGGGGCGTATCTTGTGCGAGATGGGTCGACAGTGCGACTAAGCTAACGTAATATTAATTGTATATCAATTTCATAAGGTCTTAAAAGGTCACATATCATTGGATACAGTTATCCAAGAATAAAACATGAAAATAAATAAGACGGGGACTAAGTTCCTAGTATTTGGAAGATAAAAGCTGAATGCAGCAGTCATTTCGAGAGGAGAGAAAATAGAGCAAGTGGATTCCTTCAGCCATCTCGGAAGTACCATCACCTGGGACGTCAGAAGTACAGCGGACATCAAACGGAGAATAGACCAAGCTAAGTAAGAATTCATGATATAAAAATAACTGCTGCGTTAAAAGAAGATAGGACTACAAATTCGGAGAGAGTATGTGAAAACATTCGTGTGGAGCGTGGCAATCTACGGATCGGAAGCATGGACCAAGGGAAGTGTGTACCAGAAAAGACTCTCAGCTTTTGAAACCTGTTGCTGGAGGAGGAGGCTACAGATCGAATAGACGGATGGAATAAGAAATGAAGATTTATGCATCCATTGTTTTTTTTTAACCCTTTCCGGTCCGGTCCGGACGAAGGAAAGCAACGTGATTCCAAATGGAATAACGTCGCTTTCCTGCGTCGAGCGTCGATTTTTTCAAATGACTTTCAGTAATCCATAAATTTATTTTATCTCACCACATATTTTCACCTTACGTAGATTGCATCATCTTCTACATGAAATAAATATGAAAAAATCGACGCTCGACGCAGGAAAGCGACGTGATTCAGTTTGGAATCACAGGACCGGAAAGGGTTACACATGGTGCCTGGTGGTATATATAGGGGAGGAGGGGGATGGAGCGTGCAATCGAGTGCAAACTTAAGGTCGAATCACCAATTATGACAGTTTTCTGGAACTTTCTTACCTTAAACTGTGAGAAAACCAAAACAATCATTATTGGTACAGCGAGGATCATTAATAAAATAAATTTCGGTGAAGTCCCCAATGTCATTCTAGACAACGTCGCTGTACCATATTCCAACGTCATTCGGAATCTGGGAATATTAATGAACATGAACCTCACTTGGCACGACCATGTACTTCAAATTTCAAATAGGATCAATAGCACAGTCTATCGACTTAAACTCTTCAAGCATATACTACCTTTTCATACTAAAAAGTTAATTATCACCACTCTTGTTTTTCCACATTTTGACTATTGCTCATTAGTCTTCAGTGACTTGACTAATGAACATAAAGAGAGACTCCAGCGGTTGCAGAACTCCTGCATTCGATACATTTTTAATATTCGCCGAGCCGAGCATATCACTCCATATAGAGCACAACTAGCCTGGCTTAGTATTGAAAACAGACGCCAATACATGCTCTGCACATTTCTTTACGTGCTATTTTCCCGGAGAGAACCTCGGTATATCTACGACTTATTTAGTAGACCTCCACTATCTCGGAGCATGTCTACCAGGAGTGACCCTGCCAATCTGTACTGCCCCGCGCATCGTACCACTAAATACCACCTATCATTTGTAGTCAGCGCCACGGCAGCATGGAACTCTCTACCGAACTATATAAAATGCAGTCAGACTCTTTCTACCTTTAAAGCCAAAACATCTCATTACCTGCTTGCGAAGTAATTCCAAACTTGGTACTTTGGACTTCTCACTGTTGATATCTAATAAGTTTGTCTCACATAGTTCACTCTCTTTGTGGTACTTAATGCTTGTTTTATTGTATATTGTTTTTGGTTTCGAACCTTTTACTTTTTACTTTGGATATCTCACTGATAAACATCGAATGAGTTTTTCTCACACTTTTCTTCACTCTTTGTGGTTTTTAATGCTTATTTTGTTGTATATTGTTTTTGATAATTTTTGTAATACTCTTAGGGGTGATGTACCCAGAGCAAATAGAGTATTCTTATTCTTATAATGAGACGTTCTTTTTATTGCCACGTCATCATTTGATCCCTCTTTGTTCTTGTTGGTATTCTTCGATACCGTTATTCCAAACCATTTCCTTATTCTCGAGCCTCGGAGAACTCTTCGTCGCTCTGGACTTCAAGCGGTTAACGTTTCTCAGATTGAGTCCATTCGTCATTTCTGTCCGTCCATCATTCCATTTCTCCCCGTTTTCCACCTTTCTTCTTTCGCACGAGTTTCCTTTTGTCGATTGCTTTTGTTTTGATTCCATCTCGTCTTCAAATGTTTACCCTCGTCCATCTCTCCGCCTTCTTACATGGTGTTTCTGCATTCTCTCCTTTTCTCCGCTCTACCTTCTCCATTATGTGCCGGAAGTGAATTGCACGATTGCCTTATGGAGAACAGACTTCACTGACATGCGCTGTTACGCCTTTTATATGAATGCTTCTAAGGATTCACCGCAGTCCGTCAACGTCAATCTTGCGGTCGGAAAGATTTCCCCGCGGTGAAAATAAAATATTAAAAAAAAAAGAGTTCTTGTCCGACTCACTATGTAAAATTGGTCTGTATTCTTCGACAATTACGCCAACCGGATTTTTATCCGCGCGATCTGCCAGCGTTTAAATATGGGTCGGTAGAAAAAAGGATATCGATACTGGAAGATACGGAATGCGCCCCTTTCGTGTGGCATAACATGGCAACAATATTTTTTCTAACAATGCGTCGCATCCGGGAGGCTTGACCGCATGTGAACGCCGAGAGTGGTGTAGGCAAGTTGGTGAGGGGATCTACATCTACGTCTGCGTGATACCCTGCGAGCCACCACGAGGGTGTGTGGCAGGGGGTGAAGATCACCAAACATGAACTATTGCCATGCAAGTAGGATATTTAAGGGAGACATGCTAGAGAACAGGGTCACGTGCAGCTAGATGGTTAGTATCTACATAATAAGGAAGGGATTATTGGTTGTTATTACATGCATCAAGCACTACAGACTACTCTAACTATATTTCACCTACCTATCCCTTTGCTACGCTGCCTATTGTTCTCTCTTATAGTACGCGGGAAAAATGACATTTTAAATCTATCGGTACGACAATCTATCTCTCTAATCTTGTTAATATGATCAAGCCTAGCATAATATAATAGCATAAGGGGTTCTCTATACATATCTAACGTCATCTGTGAACAACTCTGTTTCGAATTTACTTAAAAGGTTTAACCTAAAATTTAACCTGCGTTCTGATAGTAATTCCCATAAGATTATACATTGCAGGCTTCCAATCGGAGGACTTGGGTTCGATTCCCTGAAACTGGCGCTGATTTTTCTAAGAATCCCCGATTTCTACTCTGGTGCCGTTCGGAGAGCACTTCAAAGTGAAACATTTTGCCTTATGAAGTCGAACGTAACAGTTATTGGCTGACTAAATTGCAGGCAATTGCGGAGGGTGCTTCAGCATGGCGATACGTAGGAATTGCAAGGAAAAAGTCTAGTTGGGTCAAATTTCGAATTTTGAGGCCGACTCTTCATTTATAAAGCCGATTAAAAGTCGACGTGAGTCATCGAATTTCGACTATTGTAAAAAATGCGAATTAGATTTTCCCGAATAACTCATTGTTACACGGCTATACACTGGAGAAATTGGCGATGAAATGAATTAAATGAAACGATACACATTCACCCATTCGGAGTTGGACTAGAATTCAGAGAAACCGTAGAAGACGGATGTGGAAAAATGTACATATTTCATACTCTTCATTTGTTATGCCCACGTTATAGCTGCTAGAGTTGGCCAGCTCCATCTCCCTCAATGGTGGCCTCTAATCTAACCTTTGCCACCCTGGCCGAGAAGAGTGCAGTGGGCCCAAATCGGAAAAAGATGGCCAAAAATCATATTTTAAACTTTTTCTGAGATTTTTTCGACAGATGTTTTATTGTTACTCTATTGTTTATGTCTTCTATAAGTTACATCCATAATGTGATTCATTTCGCTCTCTGTTAAGTGATAGCAATCAGTCAAAAGTCGGGAAATGAGGGAAGTCGGCGGCGATGAAATTATATATCTAAAATATGTATCATTGGGCTAATGCTTTGGGTAGTGGATTACAATTTTTATGTATATTTTCTTGTGCTAAATGCATCTTCATTGAATTATAAATTGTATTTTTATGAATATATTTCCATCTTTTGACATATTAACTTTGGTCTTTAACTTATATTGAATTTAAAACCATTCCAACGGTTCCTTTTATTTCAGGTGCAATACTGTTACCCAGGAATGAGGCTTTTACGATCCTTGGTATGGTTGCATTTCACGTTTCTGCAGGAAGATGCTGTTGGTCGAAGCCCTCTTGAAGAAGTTCAGCCGTCGCTGCTGGAAGCGCCTGCATGGATAACATTTCAGCGTTGTTAAACTCGTTCAGAATCGGAAATTCTCATCAAAACAGGTAACTATGCGTATAAAATTGGCTTGTGAAAGTAAGAGCCTGAGGGGAAACTGTATGAGAGACTTCGGACGAATAGACCCAAGGTCTTTTCAGAAGTTTGTGGAGGAAACTTTCGGCTCCTCTCCCCGTTTCTTCACTCTTGGGTCACCTTTATTGGCTATAGGATGTCCGCGGGCATATTCATTGGTCGGACATTTCTTAGATAGGTTGACTACCGCCTTCTACTGCTTCGGTATATACGCTGCATATTACATGCGGCTCATATATCGTAGACGTGAATTCCTGGAGATTTGCCGAAATAATAGAAGGATGACTAACAATTAGCTTATTTGATTATTGTGTATTCGCAAAGAAGTAGGGTAAGCAATTGCACGTTAATATGCGCTGTGAGTATACGTATTTACTAGAATTTCCCTTGAACTGAAAGTATACCAAATTCTGTTTAAGTTATGAACACTTATAACTCCTCCAGCGAGCCTGTAAACTTTCCAATATACACCTAGTTTTATATTAAATAAATGAATACAAGACGAGATAAATTTATTGATATTATGTAAATGCCGCTTGGAATAATACGCCAATACTTTATAAGTGTGGGGTTGGTGATGCATTTGGCCAACGCAACGTGATCATCCTTCATTGGTCGTTCAATCCTAAGATTGGTTGACTGCAGCCTTCCACACTTCCCTATCTAATGCCAGTTCCCTTACCTCCTGGCATCTCTTTCTATAAATTTTTCTATTTATTTGGTCCGTGAACTTATTCCTGGTTCTTCTTCTTGGGACTTTTTACTATTTTACCTTCAATTGTGTTCCTCGCAAACCCATTGTCTCTCAGGGTGTCCCCAACCCATCTGGTTCTTCTTTTCTGTATGGTGTTCCATATGGTCTTTTTCCCTTTAATACTTCTACAAACGTCATCATTTTTACCCGTGTTCCAACGGGCGTCTTCAGGTCGAGGGGCATCATTTTGGCCGCGTTAATATAGGCCGTCTGTTTCCCTCCGCGCTCTACGATTGGCTCTTGTCTTCCCGCCAAATCGTCTTTCATGCATTGGATAGGCGGTAGCCATCTTCTCTGTTAAAGTTATCCTTCCCTTTAGTTATAGATTCCATAATCACCCTGGGATTAAAAAAAACAACCTACTTGGTGGAAACCCGCGAAATGGAGAGGAATTCATCTGAATGCCGCGGAAACTTACGATGTAATTCCTGTATTACACACTACCCACACATAACACATTACCCCTTATTTTAAAAGGCTCTCCTGGCTTGATCTTAAATCAAGAAGAAAATATAACATGGCCTGCTTCATGTTCAACCTCCTAAAATATGGGAGCCCTCAGTACATAATGGATCTTTTTCTCCCAAGTAGTAAATACACTAATGTTGTTACTAGACAAGACCCCTGTTTTTTGTATCCCCCCCAGTTCCGGGCAGCTACAGTCCAGAAATCGTTTACAGTTGTTGCCTCATAGCTGTGGAATGACTTGCCTAAACTGGTAAAAGACAGTGCATCACTGGTAATATTTAAGAGAAAGATTATCACTCACTTACTTTCCGGAATGCTGACCATGTAACTCATTTATCAGTTCATTGATGTGATTAATGTCCATTGTTGCGTAAGAAGAAGCAATTCAGTTCCTTTTTTTTTCTTTTCATTTGTAAAGCTAAATTTTCTTTTTAAAAGTTGTGTTATTTGTATATTGATATGTTTAATGTTCGTTTTTCTGTTAGACGAAGGAATTCAGTTCTTTTTCTACATTGCTAAATGATAATGTTGTATATGTCTATTGTTAGCAATTTATACGATAACTTCCCTTTTTTGTTTCCTGATTGGCTTATTCACATATTAATTGTCTTGCACACCACTGTATTTCATTTCTATGTTCCAAAGGAGTTCACTCCTAGAACAATACGCGAGTTTATTATTATTATTATTATTCCATTGGCATCCAAATGGAATGGCGTCTAAAGTTTCGCAAAATTAATTGACATCCTCTGGATATTCAGCTTAATATTTAACTCCAAACAAAGTCACATTAATCTCATCATATTCAACAATCTTGCTCTTATCTATATAAAATTAACATTATAAAAAATTCCGTTATTTTTTTAAATAGACCTCGCGCTCCCAGCGGCGGTAACCGTACAGAGATGGGAAAGCACGAGCGATCGTTTGTATAGGCCATCGCCGTTCGAGTAGCGCATCACCGCGGAGACGAGGGGTAGATGTGGGGCAGGGGGTGGAAAGGGGGAGGCAGGAAGGCAGGTCGACAAGAGATCTAGGGAAAGTCACAAGGTACTCGATTTCCATCCCCTCAAAGACGAACGCCCTTTCGCAACACATCCTTTCCCCCCCAAAAGGCTCGGATATTCATCGCAATCGCGAAAGTCCCCGCGTTCAAAGATTGAAGTATAGAATTGATTGCATCTTCAGACACGAAAGCGGAGCACGCCTATAGAAATCGACCAAACTCGGAGACGCTTCCTTCCCCGCGCAGCCATTCTGCCACTCGATTTTTTATTGCTTGACGGCGAAACTGAGGTACGCAAGGATGAACACAACGGTGCGCTTAATACATTAGGTTTCTAGTGAGCGTCTGAAGTAAAAGTAGAGGGGAGTTCAGGAGAAGAATGAGTGGGTGACATAAGAAAGTGAAATGGATGATCCGGGAATGGAGGTACCTGTATGAAA
Organism: Ceriagrion tenellum; assembly: GCA_963169105.1. NCBI lineage: Eukaryota > Metazoa > Arthropoda > Insecta > Odonata > Coenagrionidae > Ceriagrion > Ceriagrion tenellum. The sequence goes on along the minus strand of OY720642.1, from coordinate 83,845,821 downwards.
AAATCATGCTTTGTTTGTTTCATCACGAGGCTAGAATTGATGAAAGTAATTCGTATGGATGAAAGTATGATGTAAGTAAGATGTCGAATAAATAAAGCAGGGGTGGCCAACTCGCGGCCCGCCTTGAACATTTTTTCCGCCCCGCGAGATTCATCACACTTCAATACCATAATTTTTTTTTTAATAATAATAATTTTATTACAAAGTTTACAAGTTTTACAAAAGTAATAACAAATATATAAGGAATAAGACAGTTTGGTCCTGCTAAGCCTTTAAAGACTTGTCAGCAGGTGCCATATTTTAAATTCAGTGATCGGATATAAGTTCAACGAAATGAATAACATGAAATAACGTTCATAACATTTTTTAACAATAGATATCCAAAAGAAACTCAAAAAATAGTTTACAATACAAAAGTTGGTTTGCAATCCAAAATATACAAAGTGCAATGTATTTTTTTTAATTGTAATTTGTTTTTGTATTTTTTTGGTACAATACAATACAATAAGATTTTACAGTAGTTCATTATGAGAAAAAAAAAGTATGCCTTAAACTAACAGAGAAGAACAAAGAATACAAAAAAAGGAGAAAAAAAAGAAAATTGAAACATGAAAAAGGGGAAAATACACTTAATGAAGGCATGAATGTTAAAATTAATTTTGAATAACAATTTTGTAATATATACATACCTATACCTACATAAGCAAATATACCCTTACATACATATATTCATACGTACTTAAGTACATATATGTATACACAAAGAGATTCACATGTTTCAATGTACTGAATGGTGCAATGATAGAATATATATAACTCAAGATGAATTAGTAGTATTTTCATTATACAATCGCAATTTTGACAATTTTAAGAATAACTTTAACACAATAATAATAACTCATTATGTTTCAAATTTTCACTCCAAAATAATGTCTATAGTGGGTCTAAATCTAATATGGGGATATATAATTAATTTTATTTGCTGCCCGCGGAGTTATGATGAATTTCCAAAGTGGCCCGCAAGATCATTTTGGTTGGCCACCCCTGAAATAGAGAGATACATACATGTGGAGTGAATGGTTTGAGAATAAAGGTCGGAGAAAGAAAATCATGAGCAACTTCGGAGGAAAAAAATCAGCAGAAGTGGAATATAAAGAGTACACATGCCAGCGAACACCAGGAAAATCAGGAAACAGCATGTGAAAACCTTCGTGTGGAGCGTGGCACTGGAGACATGGACCACTGGAAAATCTGACCAGAAAAGACTAGAAGCCTTCGTAACTTGGTGCTGGAGGAGGATGCTGAAGACAGAATGGACTCACAAAATAAAAATGACGAAGTGTCTGAAGCTCAAGTGGAGAGGAAAGAGTCGGTGACATAAGAAAGTGACATGGATGATCCAGGAGTGGAGATTTATATGAAAAAATCATGCTTTGTTCGTTTGGTCGCGAGGAGAAAATGGATACAGATTTATTTTCAATTTGTTAATTACAGGATTAATGAAATGAACTGAGAATGATAAATTTTGAAAAAAATACAACTGTCAATAAGGGGAAAGAAGGAAACAGGAGTACATGAATGAAACAGGTAAGAACAATAAGAAACTCCTTTAGGTCCTCCTGAGTTCGCAAGCGGAACTCATCAGGAGGTGCCTAAAATACATATTTTATCGATCATAAAAAAATCACAAAATATTTTTTCCCTATTCAATATTAATATTGATTAAAAATCATTATAGTCACTCACTAAAAATCATTATATTACGTACAAAATATTCTTTTAACATCCCTTTTCACTTGTGCTATGGAATTTAAGTTTCTTAGCGAAAGGGGCAACTTATTGAAGAAGTATGGTACCATATATGCCATAGTGTTTTTCCAATAGTATTTATTCTATAATGGAATTCCATATGTATTGTTATGCCTCATTACCATTTTATGTTCATTGATTTTTAAAATTTTATATTTATTGTTGAAATAATTATTAATAATAATACAGTTGAAAATCGAATAAGTATAGAGATATATACAAGTGGAGTGAAAGGCTTGAGAATAAAGGGCGGATAAAGAGAATCATTAGCAACTTCGGAGGAAATGAATCAAAATAAGATGAATACAAGGAGTACATATGCCAGCAAACACCAGGAAAACCAGGAAACGGCGTGTGAAATGCTGCGTGTGGAGCGTGGCACTATATGGATCGGAGACATGGACCATTGGAAAATCTGACCAGAATAGACTGGAAGCCTTCGTAACCTGGTGCTGGAGGAGGATGCTGAAGACAGAATGGACTCACAAAATAAAAATGACGAAAAGAAACACATGAATGACCTCATTCAAGAATCTTGTTGTTATCTGTATTGTATAAGGGTCGAGAAAGTTATAATCGGTTAATTTTATGGTACTTACAACATATTGGTCCGTATATTATTCAAATTTCCCTTCTTTTCAGTAAATACACTTATTCCAGAGGTGTTTTCTCCTCTCCATACAGTTCTGGAATGCATCTCTGGATCAACATCATTGGTAGACTGCTGTTTAGCAGGTCCTCAGTAGCCTCTCCTCCAGATAACTCTGTCATGTGCCTTCCTCTTCATCCCCGCGTAGCCTGTCTCCTCGTCTAAATCATCCGTCATTTTCTTTCTTATTCTTCCGCGTTTACCCTTTCCTTCCACCATCCCTCCTAATACCTCATTCATCAAACAATATCTCCTTAATATATGTCCCAGCCAGTTTTGCTTCCTTGTTTTAATTGTCTTTATCATTCCTCTGATTTTCCCCACTCTGGTCAATACCTCTTCATTTCTCACTCTGTCTGTTCAACTAATATTCAACATTCTTCTCCATATCCACATCTTCAATTCCTCAGTCCGCTTTATATCTTTTTTCAAAGCCGTCCATGCCTCACAACCATACAGTAAGACGCTCCAAAAATAACACTTTTCCAACCTTTGCCTAAGCCCGATATACATGTTGCTACCCAACAACTTTTTCTTTTTGATTAAAGCGTCTCTGGCCATTGCAATTCCACCTTTAATCTCCTTGTCACATTTCCAGTCCAGTGTAATTTCCGTCCCTAGATACTTATATCTTGTCACTTGTCCCGGTCTTTCCCCTCCCATGATAACTCTTGTCTAACATGATCTCTTCTTTTGTACCTTCTTTCATCACTTTAGTCTTGTTTTTATTTACATTCTTAATTCTCTGTATATAACCTCCCTTTCCCATGCCAAATTCGCTTAAATACTGTCAACGATTTCAAAACGACGTCCTTGAAGCTCTAATTTCAATTTGGGAAATAAAAGGTACGCGGAGACAGGTGAGGTGTATAAGGAGCCTGGAGGGAGGACAGTCGTTTGATTTTTTGTACGAAAATCACGAATTGACTAGGCAGAGTGGAGGGCGCGTATTCGTGGCAGAGGGAGGTCGTTCAGCACGGCTGTCGTCAAACGGGGTGCAAACTTTACTGCAACCCATTGCGTGTTCAGTTAATCCGTCAAAATGTCACAATATGACCCTATCGAGAGTTCAAACTATCATTTATTTTCTCCGACAGTCAGACAACGGTTGGTATGCAACATAATCTCAATTTTCAGTGTGTACTGCCATCAGTTGAATTCGAAGATCTTCTTTGTCGTGGAATGTGTTGAATGAATGAAGACCAATTTTGAAATTAGTAAAACATTTATGTATAACACTGCATAAGACTAAGAGCATTAGCTCCTTAAGCCTCCTTCAAATGTTGGAAGGTTTCCAAAAAAAAATCCAATGTTTCACGCTAAATTTCCCGTAGCAAATTTGGTGCTGATACACGGGCATAGCAAAAATCACCACGGCGACCAAAACAACATCCAGTTAAACAGGTATATTACAGAAATTGAACAAAACTAGCTGAATTGTGCGAATATTTTGCAAAGTATGCAGCTTCTTCCTGTTTCTTCCTTCTTTCTTCCCGTTCTTCTACCTGTCGAATATTTCGCACAGTATGCAGCTTCATCCTGTTTCTTCCCTCTTTCTTCCCGTTCTTCTACCAGTCGAATATTTCGCACAGTATGCAGCTTCTTCCTGTTTCTTCCTTCTTTCTTCCTGTTCTTCTACCTGTTTCTTCCCATGGACAATTATATGTTATTTATGTTTGTGTTAAAGATACATAACGTAAACGGTCACACTGATTGCATGTAGAATGTAAGCAATCTGACTAAACGATGTGTAACAATCTAACTAAATAGATGGCGCCTCCTAGTCTTTTTAACACGTGACCATAGCCAGCATATTAGTTGATTATATTGTCAACAAATGGCACCGTATCTTTTTTTAACAAAAACTTAAATATTAGAGTTTTAACTACAAATTTAATTTTAAACCATTTGTCTATTTTTTGTCAATAGCGGGGAACATAAGCTTTAAAACGATGTTTGAATCATTAATTTTGATAAAGAATTATGGGAGTTATGGCGTTGCGACAAAAAAACACCTTTGAGAATATATATGATGATAATGGCAAATGGTAACCCGTGGATACATGGGAGGTAGTGGAGAATGCGGTGCTGCAAACCAGACTTAGCGAGGTCTATCCATTACCGCGCTGTAAGAGAAGTCCCATTATTTTTTTAACATACCTAGTATATAAATGGTCCAATGAAATTTACCTTAAATGATGTGTACTTGAGTCATTAATACTTTCCAGTAATGTTCTCGTAGAAGCTCTTGGCGCAGAATTGCGCGGTAAGAAGGGTCAATAGAAATGTGGTTGTGTATGTTGGTAGAAATGTAGTTGTTTGGCTCGATAAATGTTACCTTAAATAATGTGTACTATATTCATTAATATGGTCCAGTATAGCTCTCGCAGAAGTTTGTGGCGCGTCACTGGGAGGGAGTAAGAGATGTAGGAGGGTGAAGGGAAAAGGTAGAGGGAAATATGATGAGACATCGATATAGTGAGTGAGAAAGGCGATAAAACTGTTCCACTGTAAAGCTCGAGGAACTCGCCTACAAAGGAAGTGGTTAAAATACCAATCGCTATGACTTCAGCTGGGACCCTATCCTGAGGTCTCATTGTGAGACCAGTAGAAACAGGATGGATGGTTGTGTTGCATCATCACGATTCTCGAAGCTCATTTTATGCTGTATTTAGAAGTGGGCTAAGCAGGTAGTCCTCAGAAAATCTGAAATACCTTGGTATTGCCTTAACTTCAGATATATCGTGGTGAACACTTTCTTTATGGCGAACAACAATGCTTTATTTCCTGAAATGCTGGTCCAAGAGTATGGAGGTACACAAAATAGCATTTTTATCTCGACGGTTATGCAATCTCTCTCTGCAGTTTTACGTGGGTGAGAAGCAATATTCCTCTCCTAACGCCTTCCTCATTCCCCTGTTCTTCCCTTGCCGTCTATCCGTTAACTGCCGTGGCGCGGTGGATTCAGAGTCACACGACGGCATTGCTGGCTTCCCTCTCCCGCAATTTCCATCCCTTTTATATTCCCGATGCGGTAATCCCGTGAGATTTGACCTTCTTTTCTCCCGTCTCGCTTCATCGAAATCGTTTTTGCATAACCTTCGCGTCGCCAGCTGCCCGTGAGTGCGCTTACGGAGGGCGCTCTATAAAAAAACAGTGAGCGTGCTGGTAAAATTATCTGCGTCCTCTGTAAACATCAACGGCCGTATTCATAGATTTCAGCTATAAAGCGCTTGTGAGACCACTGAGTTAGTCAGCTACTGAGAGCACTTAGTCGCATACTAAAATACGGTATTCATAGATCCATCCCAGTAAGATACTAGGAGCTACTTACTTAGTATGCTACTATCGCCTCTATGATAGTGGAGAGTATAACTTTAGGTCACGACCATTGAGGTTTATGAAGAGGGCTCTACGTCGTCAAACTGTGGCCTGACAACCGAAGTAACAACCATATAGTTTAAGAGGACGCATCATACCCCGGTGGTGGCGGGGTACAGTCCTCGCCTGCCACCCCTAGGGTCGTCGAAAAAAATATTTTCTGCCCAGGACTTACTGTTATTCACCCGACGTAAATTGTGCTGTTTTCGGGGTAGTGAGGATAAATAAAAATAAATACCCTTCGGTAAGGAAAAGTTTTGTCAAAAATCCACAAGATGTCGTCACTCGCACCCGATCGAGGCGTTTTGGTGTCAGGAGTCTCCTACTCCAGGATAACTCTCGCACATGGCAACAGTCGTCGGTAAGTTGTAGCCAAGTCTCCGGCGCATAAGTACAGGCAGCGCTTATGTATGATCTGTGAAAGAAGACTGAACTAATTGCATCACCGTCCGAGCACATCATGGCAGAAAATCATTCAGGTAGCTTGTCGAAATATACCAATTACAGATTCTATCTTACAACCGTGACGGCTGTTACTTAGCATTCCGATAGAGGAGGGATTGATACATCTCCATTAGTTTTAGATATGTCAATAATAATAATAGATTTTATAAAAATATACCCTACATCTTGCCGTTTTCCCGATGGTTTAATTATGCTTCGGGATAAAATTTTCATGTTTCAGATACAGGCCTCCCTTGGCAAAGGTCTACTCTTTATACCGTAAAAATTTCAAGTTGATGACGTAAGACTTTAACAAAAAATCTGGGGTCGGAAATCATCACAAATCCGACCTGTCGAGCGGGTGTGATGCGTCGCCTTAACCCTGCTCTCCTCTTACTTTCCTATGCATAGCAATACGGAATGGACGAATTAGCGGATGCATGGCGAGAATATCAATCATCTGTTTGAAATGTAAGGCGAGAAACTCTTTGAAAAATGTGATCGTTACTTAGAGCTATGGCTTCGACTCTATTTTACTCCATTTTTCACCGGGATTGTGGATTGTTAATTTCAATACATAACCAATACATTTACGGAAAATTCACATGAAAGAAATAAGTTCCTTCTGATTGATACTAAGTTATTGATGTAACGCTTATTAAAATTGCAAAATAATATTTAAAAATACTCTATTATAAGATTTTATTCGGAATGCCTCTTTGGTATTTACTGTCAACAATTATAGCCGTATAAAATGAATTGTTTGTTCTTAAAAGAAAATGTATGCACATGTTATTGAATTATTAGGAAATGTATGTACCATTTGCCGTCTTTAAACAGTGTTCCATTGCCAAAAACGCTTGTCGGTAAAATGAAATATTTTTCGCATTAATCACTATATAGATGTCACAAATGAGAAGTCTAGTGCTTTTTGTGTGGTTTAACGAGGTGATTCGCCGGGTGGAGTTGAGCTTTGAGGAGATCATGGCTGGGAAGTGTGGAAAGCGGTCTCGGTGTTAATTAAATGTATACTGTTTTTTATTTCAACATATCTCTGGTTGCATCCGCGTCAGTTGTCTTTCAGCACAACAGTTTCGCCCGCTATCCTGCTGGGTCCTCAGGAGAAGGACATGGATAACATCGACATGCCTAACAAGTATACTGCTTTTGATTAATTGTATATTTTTTTGACGCATTTATCTCTGCGTAGTTTTGCTTGCGTAAATGCGTACAAAATTAACAATTAAGCGGCTATCATCATACAACAACGGATGAAATACGCCGTGAAAAAATCATCAGACTTGACTGAGATTTGATCCTGAATCATTCCATTTGTCGGCACTTGGGAGATCCGGGTACCAATCTCCGGCAAGTCTAATGAATTCTTCGTCGCGAATTTCATCTCATCTCTTGCTGTTTATGCACTCGTCTGAGTGACTTCGTAACATATCCTTTGCATATGCAGCGATTGGAATAGGAATCTTTCAACACTACGCGGGTTTCAATACCTGAAGATGATGCTTAGCCTTTGATACCCGGGTCGTGTTGAAGTTTGAAGTATTCTGTGGTCCGTAAAAGTTTAAAGTTAATGCATTTTTAAAGATTTCCTCGTATTTCACGGAAAACACGAATCCTAAAATAGTATGAAAAGGAAGCGAAACCATTCTTTCACGACAATAAAAAATACTGCACATGATGTATAAATTCTTCGCGTCGTATAACAAGTGCTCTTTCTCCTTCGCTTACCTACTAGATGTCATATGTTTTCTCATACTTTTTTCCGAATGTGGGCATACCTCTCAAATAAATTTCATTCTCGTGCTCGCTTTGGCGATGACGCATTATGGAACGTCTCGGATGAGGTATTAACTCGCCGATTCCCCGCCGGCAGCGTAGCGGAAGATTGATTCAAACCCGTGCGTGAAAGTCTTTTAAGTCTCCCTTGAGGAGGAGGTAAAAGTCAGCCGCCGCCGGTTCGTTGCGTAACCTTTCACTTTTGCGAACGTCGGATGTAGAATACATGAAGCATCGCCACGAAATCCTCGTCGATGGGAGTATGAACGTGAATTATCGCAGCGAAAACCTCTCTCCCTTCTATGTCTCCCTATTGTGTAATCGCGTTGTGCATGCGAGAGCCTTTTTTGTGAAAAGCTTTCTTATCGGTTTGTGTTAATGTTGCAAAATGAACTTGGGCACTGTGCCAGCCAAAACATTCTCATTTATACATTACCTCTGTTTGGCCAAAATATTTACTAATCCATTTCATCATCTTCATTGGTCGTTCAATCCTAAGATTGGTTGACTGTAGCCCTCCACACCGAAAAAAAGTATTCTAAAAATTAGCGAAATCCTCTATATATGGGCGGATTTTCCGCTACTATATGGTAACCAAAGTATTCCTCTAAGTATTAGAGGTATTTCTCTCCAGAGAGGAATCCTCTCATACTTAAGAGGATCGTATTCAGTATAGAAGGCAATTTCCTCTACAATCTAGAGGATTCCTCTCAAAATTTCCTCTACTTTTAAGAGCAATCCTCTCAAAAATTCCTCTGCTGGAACTAGAAATCTAGAACTGTTGTTTATATTTCTGATTTATTCTGTTTTGGGAGCCAAATACAGAGCACGATGCCATTTTGCACGCACAAAATGCCGCTCGCGGCGCTCGCCTCATCTCCCCTAATTACGGTTTAGAAGACTACAGCACTTCTGTTGATTCTGGATGCCAACCCTGTGTTCCTTTCCACTTCATACATGACATCTTACTTTTAATCCTTTTATTCCTCTCAATCCAAGAAGAATAGTCTTGTATTGAGAGGAATATTGGGAGAGGAACGTCATCTAGAATGGAAACATAGATCCTCTTAAGGGAAGAGGAATATTCTATAAGTAAGAGGAAATTTTGAGAGGATTTGGAAAGAGGAACTGTCCTCTACATTCTAGAATATTTTTCTTTCGGTGCACCCTTCCCTATCTAATGCTAGTTCCCTTTCCTCCTGGTATGTCTTCCTAAGTACTTTCCTCTTTTTTTGGTCCATTAACTTGTTCCTGGGTCTTCCTCTGGGGACTTTTCCCTCAATTTTACCTTAAATTATGTTCACAAACCCATTGTGTCTCAAGGTATGTCCAGTCCATCTTGTTCTTCCTTTTCTTTTCTACTCTTTTGTAAACTTCATCATCTTTAATTTTTCCTTCCATTCTGTCTTCAGCATTCTCCTCCAGCACTAGGTTTTGGAAGCTACTAGTCTTTCCTGACCTGCTGTTCCATTGGTCCAGGCTTCCGGTCCATTGAGTGTCATACTCCGCACGAATGTATTCACCTACTGTTTCGTGGTTTATGGCCCTATCCTCTTTAAGAACAGCAGTTATCTTTTTACCATGAACGCCTTTTTAGCTTGGCTATTCTTTAATTGATATCAGTTGTACTTCTGCCATCCCATCGGGTTGGTGTGGTGGCTAGAGTAACCACGCGGACGGCCAGGGTTCAAATCCCTGCAGAGGAGGATGTTTTTCAGCAGAAACCCGATCCATACTTGAGTGTCTTGTGGAGGACACTTCAAGTACAATACTCCGCCTGTCCGATGAGACGTTAAGCCGTGGTCCCCTTGGCGCCTTTCGTTAAGAGCAGGCTAATGCCGACGCCGAGTTTCTATCCACCCTTCCTCCCTTACCTGTCTCCTATGGTGCCAATGACCTTAGCCGTCGGTCGCCTCCCCAAATATCCAATCCTTCTTCCATCCCACGTGATGGTACTTCCCAGATATGTGAAGGTATCCACTTCCTCTAATTTCTCTCTTCTCAATGTGACTTATGCATCTAGCTTCGCTCTTCCGCATACTAGGACTTAAGTCCTCGTCTTATTAATTTTCATATTGTATTCTTGGAGAGCCTTGCCCATTGTGTATAGTGGCCTTTGAAGATCATCGCGATTTTCAGCTGTGACTGCGACATCACCTGCGAAGCGCAGCATGTTCATTTCTTCTCCGTTCATCTTTATCCCGCTCAGTTCAATCTCTTGTGCTTCTCTTATGGCCTCCTTCAAGCACCTACAAGTGAGCAGGTTACTGTACACGTCAATCTACTTAGTTCACTAATATAAACTTAGCTATTAAAGATGTTACTAATATGTTCCCTTTTTGAAAATATTATCTTCCATGAAGGTCTGGGATCGTTAATGTATTAAAATTCTTTTCTGCTTCGACGCCTTCGCAGCAGAAATGATTAAGCAAATGTTCATTTAATTTTTATTTGTCGAGTTCCTCATTTTTTTCCTAGGTTACATTTCATCTACAAATACGAGGTCTCTAGCGAGATTTGTAACCATTGAGGTTGATGGAGAGGTAGCTAGCTTGTTTGTCCAATGCTAGGAGAGTTAACGTGTACGTGGCATTCACCCTAACTTTTTACCCCCGATTTTATTTTTAGCGCTTACGGGCTGACGCATTCATTTTGCGAATTTTCCATGTTTTCCACTGATGACTTACTAGGAATGAGGATGCATTTACTTATATCATATTAACTCTCTTTATATAGATTATTTTTATCCGTTAAAAGCAATTATAAACCTTTTTGCCGATCGCGCGTCGCGGCCCTGGCTCCGCTTTCGGGACCGTGAAATACTGACTCCATTGGGTCGTTGAAAATGTGTGGACCTTAGCTCCTCGGATCCGCCGTTTTTTAAGCGGTATTTATTTTCATCGACTGCCAAAGGCTTTATATTGAAGACATCGCGGGAATTTTGAATTCAGCGTAGACGTATAACTTCGGTAAATCTGTCGCAAATCATCAACGCCTTCAACTCGTGAGTAAATATGCGGATTTTCGGCTCATCGTGCATGATTTACTGGAAATGCATAATGTCTTGAGTTAATTTTCCTTCCAACCCCCGCCCTATCCCCCAAAGCTCACGCCAACTACCCTCCGCCTTTAATCCACAAGGAGGGTCGCGCGAAATGATAGGTTTTATGACACCGTGCACCCTATAACGGTTTTAAATGGGTATTTCCACAGTGGACTTTCCTGTCCCTTCGAGAATTGCGTGTTAAAAATCAGTTCTAGTCCGGCATTGGTTAAGAAGTGTTGTGCTGCAGGTGATAGCGAAATATTCGTGGTTCTATGTTGTTTTGTCTCGTGAGATTGAGAGAGAGAGACGGTGCGTGATTGGAATTGTTCCCGGCGTCTTTTCTCCGCCGTGGACAGCGGTGTTTTAATACTCAGCAATATACCCCTTATTCAAGGTAAGCTATGTTTTAAGCTTTTCGTTGCCTCAAGTTTTTTGTTCGTGTTTATTCATCTCAGTTTTCTGGCGTGTCGTGAGGTAACGGCTAAGATCTAAGGCTTACCATTCCATAAACAGCAACCATTTGTGAGTATATTTGCCAAGTTTTCAGTCTTTACATCAAAAATGACATTTTGGACTTTTGTCAGGCGCTTTTCGATTTCCGACCACTGTGCGATGTCAGACTTCTTTTTATATATCCCCTAATTCGTCCATTCCCTCGTGCTAGGCAAATGAATGGATGAAAACTGCAGGAATAACCAATATGGCTGTTATTTTGGTTGTTTGGCAACAGTTTGATGACGTATTGCCCTCTCCATCTTCCTCATTGGTATATAATTTCACTCTTCATTTGACGTTTCTAACGTGAAAGAAACATGCATAACGCATTGTTGCAAACACGGATCTTTAAATTATCGATCTTCGATGGTTTTAGAGCGACAAAGATGGCCTTTATCACAGATGCAATTTAAGCGAAATGAAGCTATCAATGCATTTTTACTTCCGTATTTAATATGCAAAAGTTTACTGAATGGCGGCGATGACGAAACTCGAAACCAAGAAACTGAGCATTCATTCTCGGAGTTATATCTGCCTGGAGTTTGCACCGCGAACGTTCAAGCATATGTCTTTTCTTAGTTTATATTTGTCCAAGCAGCCACGCCGTATTTCATATTGACGTTTCGGTGGAGGCAAATCCGCCGCAAGTTTCATTTCTGCAAATTATAACCTCTTGATTTGGGGAAGAATGCAGATTTCATATTGTTCTCATTTTTTACGTCGATAACTTTTAAACCGATGATTTTTTTTATTTACTGGGAGCCATTATTTCCACTCACTTTCCATTGTGAAGTTTTGTCATCTAATAAAATGACAGGTTGATTAGGAATATCTACATCTACATCTACGTAATACCCTGCGAGCCACCACGAGGGTGTGTGGCAGGGGGTGAAGATCACCAAACATGTACTATTGCCATGCAAGTAGGATATATAAGGTAGACATGCTAGAAAATAGGGTCACAGTTTATTAGTTACTACAGTAGATTATTAGTTATTACAAGTAATTGCAGTAGTTATTACAATAAAATATTAGTTACTACAGTATAGTACAGGTTAAAATCTACATAATAAGGAAGGGATTATTGGTAGTTATTACATGCATCATGCACTACAGACTAATCTAACTATATTTCACCTACCTATCCCTTTTGCTACGTTGCCTATTGTTCTCTCTTATGGTACGCGGGAAAAATGACATTTTAAATCTATCGGTACGACAATCTATCTCTCTAATCTTGTTAATATGGTCAAACCTAGCATAATACGCAGGGGTTCTTAATATATATCTAACGTCATCTGTGAACAAATCGGTTTCGAATTTACTTAAAAGGTTCAACCTAAATTTTAACCTGCGTTCTGATAGTAATTCCCAGCCTTGTTCTTCTATTAAACTCGTAACACTTATACAATTATCATAACGGCCTTTAACAAACCTAGCAGATCTCCTTTGCACGCGCTCTAATTCTTTTATCATACCTTCCTCGTACGGATCCCATATACTAGCGAATAAATGGCCTCTAGAAGAAATTGGAGGTGCTGTTCATCAAGTACTATTTATATTACAATTTTATCATGAAATTTTCGATTTAATTATCGTTGCTTGAATTCGCATACTGTGGGTGATTGCGTGGGACCTGAAGCAGTTGGAGTGGGTAGAAGTCTCCATTTAGCTTCATTTTTGGAAGATGTACATGATCATCATATGCCATTCTTATAACTACATTATCATAAAGCCGGCCCCGCCCCACATTAAAAATGCAACGACTGTTCTTTTGGATCTGTTCTTTTGAACTGCTCTGATCTCTGAACTGGATAAAAATGAACTGTTCACCAAAAAGAGCAGTATAGCACACCATTCATTATAATGCATTCTGATGATAACTCACCCCCTGCCGGTCCCCTTTAGGTGGCTTATAGGGTATTATGAAGGTTTGGAAAGTGGATTTAAAAAAATCGAAATAGTTAGTCATAAAAAAATGTGAGTCGCGTCGAAGCCTTAGAAATGTATATCTATTATTACTATCGATTCCTGAGAATGCTTTTGATTAAACACGGAGTTTTACTACAAAAATACTACATAATTTACTCAGTATAATTAAATTTGCTTACATAAAGATATACAATTTAAATGTTACCTTTTTACCTTAAATATTGGGGGACAATTAACGAATGGGATAGTTACTGCCACCGCAATTTAGTAAAGAGTATGTACATCTACCAACTACCCTGCCTGCTGCCTCATGGTCTTGTGGCAGGGGGTGTTAGGACACCAGCCGTGTAAAGATGTAAGGGATAAGGTTTTGGGAGGTGAAAATGGTGACTTGTATTATGGGAGTGTTTTAAGTGGAGCTCAGTTTTTATTGTGGTCGCTTGCGGAAAGAACGCAGGAAAGAACGAGTGTACTACCTATCTGTTCGGCAGTGTATCTCTCTTATTTTATCACTTTTGTCAGACCTGTAGATGTGGTGAGGCGTCATGATTATGTTATCTATGTCGCTCTGAAATACACCTGTACTGAATTTCTCAAGAAATCTAAGTCTAGCTATATATGTTCTCGGCAGTTTTCTGTTTTCAACGAAACAAGCTGGTTTCCCTTTGTATTTTCCTTATTTCTGTGGTTAATATTTCTGTCCTGGGTCTATCCGATCAGGGTCTATGGGTTTAGCAATATATCTCGCTTTTTTATCCTTAGTGTCAGGTCTAAAGATGTGGTGAGGCGTGATAATATTCTGTTAGTCGCTCTGAAAAACTTACTGAAGCTGAAAGGATCATAACTAGATGGAACAGGTTGTGATATATCAGTTCTAGGATACTGACTAGGTGAAATAGGTTTTTTCAGTGGTGCTAAATGTCCTAACATGAATTATAGATGCTAACCTCTCATGCAATCTCCGCCATGATATTCTCCTGCATGTCTTAGTAACTTGTAGTGCTATTTATTTGTCGCCTTAATAATACTAACCAGTGGTTATATCTTGGGTAGTGTATTGCATGGAGCATGTTCCTATACGTATCACTCTCCTGGTTGGTCGTCTGACTGCATACCGTTGCCCTGACTGCTTTGGCCTACGTCGCATTGGGGAGAACGTGCGTGGTTCTGATTGAACTGGGATGAGTGTTGCATGCCTGGTGTGGAATGTGTCACCCCGTGCCACACACCCTAGTGGTGGCTTGCACGGTATTTCGTAGATGTAGATGTAACTTTCAGTTAACTATGACTTTTTTTTCTGTTACCGGCCATGAGTATGGCACACGCATTTATCAAACCCACAAGGGATGTTTTTTCGTATTCCGCTTGAGATAGTTTTGTCGGAGTGAATCATCCGTTCGTAGAATCTAAGTCATCTCCGTTCAGGCGAGAAGATGTAATGGCTCGTGGTCCCTTCTTCACGGAAGGAGAAGAGAAGGAAGGAGAGAGAGGGAGAGAGAAAGGGAAGGAAAGGATGAGATTGACGAGGGAGTGACTCAGTTTTTTTTTCCTCTGCGATCCATTTTCCGCCTCTTCCCGTCGAGACGAGCGCTCATTGCCCGGCTTCGGAGAAAACGGGACTCGCGGAGTTAAATGACGGCGCGAGCGGGGAAGAGGAGGGAAGGGGAGGGGAAATGACAAGTGCGAATCGAAAGTAAACTCGCCGAACGAGTTCTCTTGCGGAAGGGAAGAGGTGAGGGGGGCTGAAAGGGAGTTGCTAGTGGGGGTGGGTACCTTAGTGTATATAGTAGTTTCGACTGTTTAGCCATTTACAATGTCCTTTTACCAAGCTAAAAGTCCATTTGTACAATGAACATTTGATTTCAAATGCAGAACGGCAAACGGAATAGCTATTTGAATCTAAGTTCTATGCGCATAACGATGCGTCAGTGACCCTATTATGAACTATAAATCGTCACTCATTAACGTTCATTGCTATTATTTACTTTTTAGCTGTCCAAAATGACGACAATCTTTCGTAAGTCTGCCTCTTTTGCCAATTGATAGGTATAGCTGACTAAAAAGCCTTAATTTGCGCGTTTTTCCCTAATGGCCAGTAAATTTTATATTAAAAACCATATGCATTAGTTATTTTTTTATATATATCTTTACCTCCTCCGATGTTTCATTCTTTTTTATTTGGGAGACACTAAACACATGCCATCAATAGCTGACGACATGCTTTTCATTACTCCTACCTGCCTGTTTCTCCATAAGATACATTGGAGGAGTTTTCAATATATTCTGTATTATCTGACCTAACCGATACTATCCCCATTTCTCATAATTCAACGTTTTATGGAAAAAACAGTTGTAAATAGCAAGGATTACGCCTATTACGCTAATAGTATACCAGGGACACTCAATATGGCGGACGGTTACGCCTACCCGGCTTTACCTTCGCTTACGGCCGAGTGAAGGCAGCGCCACCACTTGTACCTTAAGCTGTGTCCCAATTCGCCATTTAGGCAGCTAAATCGGCAGATTTAGGGAGGACGCCATCTTGAAGTGTGTCCCAATTCGTTAGGCATCATGGGGGAGCGGATTTAGGTGCCTTTCTCGGGGGTGAAATGTAGGGTAGATGGAGTTTATCCTAAATCCACCTCCATATTGAATTTCCCATCATGCAAAGCGCTTCATGTGTCGTACAAGGAAACTCGTACACAAGGAAGTAGTTGAAAAGTGGCAAACATGGCCGGCAAGTATTTTGTCTGTAATTGAAAGAATTTTCTAATATTTCGCAATCCAACATCCGACTACAAAAGAAAAATTCTACTTAGTACTCTTAAAAAAAAACGAATTTAAATCCCAGAACACCTACACAAACTTAAATACCCCGAAAACTAAAAACTAACGAATCTCCAAACAACAAAATGGATGAAAAAATGTTATTTCACTTTCCGAATCTCACAACGCATACGAAGGTAGCTACAGGCGCCAAAAATGCCTTAATTTTAGGTTTCATTTGTTTCATTCAGTCCTTTATTAATTACTCACATGTTTTTCATTCCTTTCCAGCTCGGTAGACGGCAACACTAGCGAAGGATGTCCCAAATCAAGCTCCCTTAGCGAAAGGCCTCTAAATATTTAGGCAGCTAACCGCATCCTCCCTAATGCCTAACGAAATGGGACACGGCTTTAATAACTCTATGGTGAGTACACTCTCGGGGGTTGGGGGATGGGAAAGTAAAGGAGAGAAGGGCCCTCGAGAAATCAGTTGTTGGGGAAATGAGGGGAGGGAGATATGTATATAGAAAAAGAAAACAGGAGAAGAATAAAGTTGGTTTTTAAATATGAGGTCGGTTGGAAGACATCTACATCTACAAAATACCGTGCAAGCTTCCACTAGTAAGCTTGTGCGATGAACGAATTTGCCCAACGAGGGTCGATGAAAAAAAATCATCGAGATGATTCGGTTTCGATGATTGTCATCGACGACGATGAGTCGATGGATTCATCGCCGTCGATGAGTCGATGGATTTATCGACGTCGGTGAGTCGATGAACTCACCGACCTCGATAAGTCGATGAATTCATTCATCGCCAACGGAAAGCTAGGGATAGGCACGAGCGGGCGATGCAACACAAATAATTATCATCTATGGGGGATGGATTCATTGACTCAACTTCATCGGTGACGGTTCATCGATTCATCGATTCATCGACTCATTGAAGTCAGTTGATTTAACAACTCACTGACGTCGGTGAATTCATGGACTCATCGGCGATGATGAATTCATTGACGTCGATGATCGATGACATTCATTGTCATCGATGCGGTTACACGCAACGCGATGACTAAAATCATCGTCGATGAATTCGATGAATCGATACATCGCACACTATCCACTAGGGTGTGTGGCACGGGGTGATTCCACACCAGACTTGCAGCACTCATCCCAGTTCAAATCAGAACCGTGGGTATGAGTTATCTGAGGAGTGTTTGCGGCAAAAGTAGGATGAATAGGGTCAAGAATAAGTGGGTAATAAATGAATGTGGGTTAGATGCTCCAGTAATGGACATATACGAAAGGAGTGCGCTACGTTGGTTTGGCCATGTGGAGAGAATGGATGAGAGTCGAATAACGAAACATATATGTGAGAGTAGAATGAATGGTGTGAGAGGTAGAGGTAGGCCGAGAAAGTTGTGGTTGAATGTGGTTGAGGAAATTCTTAGGAGGAGGAATATTAGGAGTCTTAAAAACAGGAGGGCGTGTATGAAGCAGCGTACGTGGGTAAACGAGGCGAAAGAGGTTTGCAAGGATAGGTCAAAACGGAGGAAATTATTGAAGCAGAGTTAGGTGCACAAATATGTATTTATGAGTGAAACTTTGTGACTGTGTCTACCCCGGAAGGGAATGGCGTGATTGGTATGTATGTATGCATGTATGTCTCAACTGTGGCACTATCTAAAAAAGCATAACACCCCGAAATACAACTTAATGACTGTCACTTCCTGTATGGGTTGACGAGAACTACTGAGAGGTGGGATGTACTCACGCTTTGACCTGAATTGGTCCGAATTGACCCTCCATGGGTCCCCGACTTGAGGACGTACTTCGGCAGACCGCACGGCGTCAACCCATAAAGTGAGTCAGAGAGACACCTCATCCCAAGTATTTTGGGTAACAGGCTTTCTCGGTTCACAGAGATGTGTGGTAGGTTCTTCGCGAAAGCGAAACCGACGGCAACTCGTCTCTGTTGTTTTGGGAAACCAAACTAATACGAGCACTTCGGGGAGGCGGAGTCCCAATTGGGGTCCTTTTGACCTCAATCCATCTCATTGGTGTCGGCCTCGAAGGGGCTGCGGTTCCGCTAACCTTCCCTTCCCATCCCTTCCTTCCACCTCTTCCAAGTCCCGGGGTATAAGCGAGAGCTTGCAAACCTGGGACGGAAGTTGTAATCCTGCGGCGAGAGCCGAAACACCTGTCACTTCCTGTCGTAGACATTCAACCACTAACAATCACACACTCGTTTGATGATGCCGGAAATGAAATTTATTAACGATGCACTACATAAATTAGTAGTTATTCCACTACTAGGAAATTTTTGCCCCAATACCACGTGTCTCCTTATCAACACTGGCCATTCACAACGGAGGGAGGCACGCGCCGATCGCAGCACCATCCTAGTGGTAAGAATGCTGCTATTCCTTGGAAAAGGAATTGGTCCTACGGAAACACCACACATTTCCATAGAATTTCTTAAGTTTTACCGGTCACTTGTAAGGAATTGTTTTGCTCTACAGAACATGAGCCAGGCTTCCATGTTCTGGCTCAGATCCCAAGAAAAAGATCCGGTTTTACGGAAAGGTCGTCCATGTTCGTATCTACATCCACGTCTACGTACTACCCTGCGAGCAGCCGCATGGGCATGGGGCAGGGGGTGGTAGGACACCCGCCGAGTAAAAATGTATATTGAGATAGGTTTTTGGAGATGAAATGGTGACGTTTCTTATGGAAGTGTATTAGGTGGAACTCTGTTTTTATTGTGGCCGCTTACAGTGCGCGGAAAGAAAGAGTTTGTGTACCTATCTGTTCGACAGTTTATCTCTCTTATTTTATCGCTTCTGTAGGACCTAGAGATGTATTGAGGCGTCATATCCTCTGTGTCGCTCTGAAACACACCAGTTCTGAATTTTTTAAGTAGCCTATGCCTAGCGTGTAGCTTCAGAATCTCTAAGGGCTCCCACATTAATCCCTATAAAAGTTGTGAGACACTGTATGTTCTCTCGTATCAGCTTTTAACGCTGCAGGTTTAATGTGACTGACCATGAGAGGTTGTGTCACACATAGTTACGCCCTCAGTTGTGAAAGCTCAATCCCCGGTATTATAATTGGTGTTGATGTGTTTGTCAGTTTCCTAGACGTGGAACGTTATAATGGCATTATTCTGCCCTGAAGACGATGGACGACTCGGCCATGCAAACGTCGGAAGTTATGAAGTCTCTCACGTGGTGAACCTTTCTATTTATTACATTTTGGACATTTAGCCGATAATTCACCTTGTTTCTCCTGGCTTTTCGACCAATGTCATTATGTGAATCAGATTTGGGTATCTGTTGTGGCTGGAGATAAACCTCGCCCCAACTATCTTGAATGTAAGTTAGCCCTCTATGGACGAGCGGATCAAATGTGTTAGTTATCAAAATAATTGAAATATCTGCTTTCTGAGAGGATTTTCCATTTAGTTGCTGCGCTGGGCAGAATTGTAACGCTTCGGATTAAGTGTGTGGAAAGTTGCGTCTCTTTCGGCGGTTTGTCGAACAATTTGAATAAATGAATGCGTGTCACGATTCACTGACGATGGTGTGCTTGGTGGAGCTCTGAAATAAATAGTTTCAGCTGCCGTGTGAAGAAAATATTGGGAAAGTTTGAAAAAAGGTACGTTTTGAAGGTAATGCTGAGGTATACCCTGCGTAAATATTATTATGTGAATTATTAATTTGAAATTAAATACATGCAACACTATAACCACACATTTAAAAATAAATTTATAATAAAATCATGTGCAAATTTTTTTCTTAAAGATGCTCAATTAGCACCTTTTTAAAAACTAGGTAACATAGTCGCAGTACTTTTTTCACACTAATGTTTCAAAATTCAGTCCATAGAGGGTTAAGGTGCTCGGAGCGCGAATCGTGAGTCGTTGAGTACGTTTTTCAAATACTTCTTAAGAAAGCCGAAAAAAAAAATTCATCGACCAGACTTCACTAAAGTACATCTATTTGTGCTTAGGAAATTACCATAAATTATCAAAAATTTAAACTTTTCGATTACTGTCTCGTTGAAAACATTTTAATACTTTGGTTTACGGTGCGGAATTCGAAATTTAAGGGAAAATCGAATGTCAATTCGTATTTATGATTCGGCATCTTTCAGGTGTAGAGAGAGGACGATTGCTATGCTGGTCAATGCTAGAAGCTGAAGCCACTCTTCATAAACCCTCATTTTATTTATAGCGCTCTGCGGCCGATGCACTAACTCTGTAATTTTCTCTGTTTATCGACGATAACGTACTAGCAACCAGCTTGCGCTCACTTACTTTTTAAGTGTGGATTCTCCTTACGTATTTTGTTTGATTATTTAACTTAAAAATTATCCACATTCATGATGATAAGTATAGAAAAGCGGAAGTAAAGAAAGTATAGCAGTGAAAGTATAGCTGTGAATGTAGACTGACCCTTTGAGTGCGGCATGACGTGATATCACGTCATGGGTACCGTGAATGTTCCAGCTTTCGCACTCAAGTACATCTATTTATTCTTAGGGAATTACCATAAATTATCAAAAATTTATACTTTTCAATTACTGTCTCGATGAAAACATTTTATACTTTGGCTTACGGTGCGGAATTTGAAATTTAAGAATGGTCCGAATGAATGAACGAGGTTACGGATTAGATCGATCACCTACATAGATCAGAAGTAGGGCCCCAACTTGGGATTTCCATATTAACTCTCTATGGACGAGCGAGTCAAATTTTTTAAATTTCAAAATTATTGAAATATCTACTTTCAAAGAGGCTTTTCCATTTAGTTGCTGCGGTGGGCAGAATTGTAACGCTTCGGATTGAGTGTGTGGAAAGTTGTGTCTCTTTCGTCGGTTTGTCAAACAATTTGAATAAGTAAATGAATGTGTGTCACTATTCACTGACGACAGCTTGTCTGGTGGAGCTCCGAAATAAATAGTTTCAGCTGCCGTATGAAGAAAATATTGGGAAAGTTTGAAAAAGGGATGAAGGGATAAGGTGTGTGGGAACTTGCGTCTCTTTCGGCGGTTTGTCAAGCAATTTGAGTGGATGAATATTCGACGCTATTAACTGGCAATGGCGCGCCTGGTGGAGCTCTGAAATGAATATCTACAGCTGTCATATGAAGAAAAAATTGGGAGAATTGAAAAAGGTAGGTACGTTATGAAGGCAATGTTGACGTATACCTTGCGTAAATATTATTACGTTAAGTATTAATAGAGAAAGCTTTGAAAGAGATGAAGGGAAGAAAGGCTGTAGGAGTAGATAACATACCCTCGGAATTGCTAAAGAGTCTAGGAAGTAAAGGTAGGCAAGCTTTTTTCGAACTCATACGCAGGATCTACGAAGAAGGAGTATGTCCAGAGTACTTTGTAAAAACAGTATTGATTCCTATCCTGAAAAAGAAGAATGCGAGGACTACGGAACAATTAGTTTTATTTCACGCGATGCGATGAGAGAATAGGAGAAAGAAGCTATTTTACACTTGTCAGGCCTCATTTAGAATATGCCGCTAGTATTTTTCCCGCGTACCATAAGAGAGAACAATAGGCAAGTAGCAAAAGGGATAGGTAGGTGAAACATAGTTAGAATAGTCTGTAGTGCATGATGCATGTAATAACTACCAATAATCCCTTCCTTATTATGTATATTTTAACCTGTACTATACCGTAGTAACTAATATTCTATTGTAATAACTACTGCAATTACTTGCAATAACTAATAATCTACTGTAGTAACTAATAAACTATGACCCTATTTTCTAGCATGTCTACATTATATATCCTACTTACTTGGCAATAGTGCATGTTTGGTGATCTTCACCCCCTGCCACACACCCTCGTGGTGGCTCGCAGGGTATTACGTAGATGTAGATGTAGATGTATATGGGATCCGTACGAGGAAGGTTTGATGAAAGGATTAGAGCGTGTGCAAAGGAGATCGCTAGATTTCTTAAAGGCCGTTATGAGAAATGTATAAGTGTTACGAGCTTAATAGAAGAACTCGGATGGGAATTACTATCAGAACGCAGGTTAAAATTTAGGTTAAACCTTTTAAGTAAATTCGAAACAGAGTTGTTCACAGATGACGTTAGATATATATTAAGAACCCCTGCTAGGTTTGATCATATTAACAAGATTAGAGAGATAGATTGTCGTACCGATAGATTTAAAATGTCATTTTTCCCGCGTAATATAAGAGAGAACAAAGGCAGCGTAGCAAAGGGATAGGTTGGTGAAATATAGTTAGTGTGTAGTGCATGATGCATGTAATAACAACCAATAGTCCCTTTCTTATTATGTAGATACTAACCATCTAGCTGCATGTGACCCGGTTCTCTAGCATATCTCCCTTAAATATCCTAGTTGCATGGCAAGAGTGCATGTTTGGTGATCTTCACCCCCTGCCACACGCCCTCGTGGTGGCTCGCAGGCTATTATGTAGATGTTAAAAGAAACTAACATAGTTGCAGTACTTTTTTCATGCTGATGTTTCACAATTCAGTCTATAGAGGGGGGGATGTGAACGATGGGAGATCAGAGGTAGCGAAAACGTGGAATCGATTCGAATTGGATCGTCCTTTTTGTCGAACTCGTTCCGCTTCCGGAGAGTCGTGTCGATCGCCGTGTTCCGGGGGCGCCATCTCGGGAGAGTTCAGTGATTTGCCCCCGGAGGTTGGGGGGGGGCGGCGCCCGCGAGACTAGCCGAGCGGAACCCGTGACCTCCTTTTTCGACTTTTCCCTTTCCGCGGGGCAAGTCCGATGGCAGCACTCGCTTCTCGCTCCCTCTGCCGACTCCGCGGCAAAACTCGCGCGCTCGCTCCTCCAACTCGTCCGAGCGCAGCGCGAGGAAGAGAGGAGATTCGCTTCTGGGAGTGCCTTCGGGACTTCTCAGCCACGGCAACACAGGGCAACGAACGCCAACGTCGGGCGATGTTGCCCGGCGATGTTGACGGAGTATCTGGATACAAAGAAACGTCGCCATCGTTGACCGCCCAGCTAAAAAAATCCTCAGAAGCTGTCCTGTTGAATATAATAATATTAATAATAATATTTATTATTTCTCAAAAATACATATGAATATACAAAAAAATATGCATAAATTTCGTGGAATTCGGCACCCCAAAATAATCCTTGTCTTGAGGTTGCCATCAAATAAATAATTTGTGCTCGGCAGTATTATATTTATGCATACAAAAGTTTAAGTATAGATGATAAATTGCCAAAATATGAGTGTTCAGTGTAACAAAAGTACAATACACTTATGGTGCACTTTACAGAATAAGTAACATGGCAAAAACTATGCAGAAACAAGGCCATTGAATATTGAAACAAAATGACATGGCAAGAATAAGCAAGTAAAGTATATATGAAATTTGATGTTTAAATATTTAAAAAAAAGTGAGATGGAACTCATAATTGGGTGGATGGTACATAATTGTACAAGATATTTTCTATGTCCTTTCGAGCAAACAACCATTTTCTTAACAAAGCTAGAAATTTTACTTCACTCCCAACAGAATACATTTCTGTCGGTGACTGGACAAAAACTTTGGGTGCAATATAAAGTTGTGAATGTTTAAATGCTCCAACATAAGATCTTGGAATTCTAATATTAGCGCTGTTTCTGAGCATTGATTTGTACTCGCACGGTTTATTACATTGACCTCCTCGATAATAAAAGACACGGAGATCCTTATAGACAAATAAGTGTCTTAGTGGTAAAATTTTTAATTGTAGATAAAGCGGAAAGGAGGAAGCCGTGATAGCTGCACTGAGAATAGTGCGTATAATTTTATTTTGAATTACACGTAAAGGCTGAATGTTCGAAACGTATGTGCCACCCCAACAAGCAATACCATATAATTCGTTGTCTCGGGCGAGACTTCATGAAATCGACTTAACATAATGAAAAGTAAAGAAAACTTTGTAATTCCACAAACTTAAATATTTAATGTACGACCTAGGTTTCGACGTGGCACGTCATCATCTGGTAATGACGTGCCACGTCGAAACCTAGGTCGTACATTGAATATTTATGTGGCATTACAAAGTTTTCTTTACTTTTCATTAAGCAATACCATATTGTAATATTGAATTGACAAAAGCAAAATTAACAGTTCTCAAAACAGATGGTGGGCACTTAAACCTTTAATAAACAAGTTTTTCTTAGAACAGGAATTAATTCCGATTTTAGTTTGGAAATATGCGCTTTCCAGTTTAAATTTTTATCTAATATTAGTCCCAAATATTTAATTTGATTAACACATTCAAATTTCGTACAATTTAAACAGTTTTTACCAATTCATGATGTACAACTTGAACACCTGTAAAGGATATTGATATCTGGAACTGTTACATTTTTTAGAGAGAAAAATAATGAGTTTCGTTTTAGAAATTAGAGATATATTACTAGCTAAAAACCAATGTTTTAGTTTATCCATGTCACTTTGAATTTGCAGCGTAAGATCACAGAGATTTAAGCTAAGAAATTCTATACAAATTGACTCTTTTTTTCTTCAGAACTAGTTCCTTTTCTAAGGATCTGTTCGGAACATTAGAGCCTGACTCTACAGAAATAGGTTCAGTAGAGTTATTTTCTGCACAGCAAAATAACTCCTTACAAGCTGTTCTGTAGAACTTCAGCAACTCTTCGGAAATATTCTGCAGAACGGGGAATTCTGCAGAACGTCGTAGGGTGTTCCGCAGAACGTCCTAAGGTATTCTGCAGAACGTCGTGGGTAATGCCGTAAAATGGCGTTTCAATACTTTACGGAATATCTGCAGAGCTTTATAAGAACTTCTGTAGAAGTATTTATAAGGAAACTATACAGGATTTTTTTAGCAAGGCGGGGGTAAAGATAAAGGAATGTTGCCGTTGCCATGTTCCCCACTCGCAATGGATACCAACATGGCAACTCTGCGCGAACGTATATCGGGCAACAGAGTGAAGATTTTTGGCGGCAGAGCCTAATTTGTAGTTTCATCGGTCTTCATGAGTATGACAATGCTAACACAAGTGTCTACCAATGTGGAATCCCCTACTATGAAAGTAGGTTAATGTTTCTGACTTAATGTTTAGGAAAATTGATACATGTGTGAAAATATCGATGTTAAAGGTTGCTCGGGTTCTCCCCCGGGTCAAAGACGATGCTCTGCCCTGATGGCGACGGACGACTCGTACGTCGAAACGTCGCCAGTTTGACCTGGTGGAAAACCCGAGTAACCTTCATCATCATAATAGGCCGGGAAATCCTTAGATCTTTCTTCAAGAATATCTTGCTTTGTGATTTCCACACTGGTTCATTGATTCCGATCTTTAAGAAAATGATGTCATTATCAGTACATAATGACAATGATGTCTTGATAGTGATATAATTTGTTAAAACCATGGTCGGAATTAATAAACCAGTGTGGTAAGTAAAAAGTGGGATTTTATTTCATTAGCCCTTTCAAGGCGGCATGACGTGGTATCACGCCATGCTTGTCTTTACGCTGGTGCTGATGACGTTATATCACGTCACGGGTACCGTGAGAGTGTTCCAGATTTCACTAGGTAGCCTAGTGAAAGTTGGAACACTCACAGTACCCTTGACGTGATATAACGTCATCAGTACCAGCGTAAAACATCCACGACGTGATTTCACGTCATGCCGCACTGAAAGGGTTAAGGTAGGTATTCTCACCCCTTGAAGTATTCTACCAGTCTAAGTTCATTAAAATGCTCTAAGCAAGCTTCATGTTGGTGATAAGTCACTCCCTGCCAAACACCCTTGTCGTGGGTAAGTAGGTGTCGTAATAAGTAGATGTAGTTTTACTGTCTTTTAGCTAAACAGAGCAGAAAATACTTGAAGCTGTTGAACTTTTTTGGTAAGGGGCATGTTTACTGATTGGCTTTCTATTTCTTGCCGTCAACCCAGGCATGATTTTGGACTTGTAGTCGGTGTAAGCAAGGTATGTTCTGCCGCACTTTTGCAGCTACGTTTCATTTTTAACCCTTCATGGACTGAATTATGAAACATCAGCATGAAAAAATACTGCCACTGTAATAGTTTTTTAAATGGTGCTATTTAAGCGTTTTTTAGAAAAAAATCGCCCTTGATTTAATGAATAAATTTATTTTGAAATGTGACGTATAATATTGTATGTATTTAATTTAAAATAATACTTAACGTGATAATATTTACACAAGGTATACTTCAACATTACCTTCATAACGTACCTTTTTTAAACTATCCAGATTCTTTCTTCGCAGGATAGCTGAAACTATTTACTTCAGATCTCCACCTGAATTGAGTTACACATTCATCTATTTAACAAATTTCAAGCTATCCGGGACTAGCCACGGAGTTCCACTTTTACGTAGTCACCCGCAATGTACATATGTGCGAATTTCCACAGAGAAAAAATCATCCGCCTTGACCGGGATACGAACCCGGATCCCTCGATTTCCGGCCGAGTGCTTTAGCCAGTTAAGCTACCGAGGCGTCCTCTTTCCCTGTGGATTTTTGTGACCTTCACGGGACTATATGTTCTCGACTGCCGGACAGACAATGTAACAATCAGTCGCTACTGAGCTCTTAGCGCCACTGCCCACGAGGAAAGATCGAACTCTGACCACAGAGAGGCGTTCACTCTTATTTGACAAATTTTAAGCTGTCCGAGACTAGCCACGGAGTTCCACTTTTACGGAGTCACCCGCAATGCACATATATCCCGGTCAAGGCGGATGATTTTTTCTATGTGGAAATTCGTTCATCTATTTAAATTGTTTGACAAACCTCCGAAACAGACGCCACTTTCCACACACTTATTTCGAAACGTTACAATTCTGTCCAGCGCAGTAACTAAATGGAAAAGCCTCTCAGAAAGCAGATATTTTTCAATGATTTTAACACGGAACAAATTTGACTCGCTCGTCCATAGAGGGTTAAATGTGTCGACTCAAAAATTTTCCCAAACGGGTGGCGTTGAGACGAACCTAGCGCTTTAAATTCGCAAACAAAATATTTACGTTCGCTCTCTCCCCCTCCAGAGAGGAAAGTTGTCCATCCGCTCTCATGGCGGCCATTAAATCTTTTAAATAACACGTCCGAATACGGCATCAAGGTCGGTATTTACGGCGTTCATCGAGGAGGCAGGAAATGCTGACTCCGCCAGTAAGGCGGGCAGGAGTGACATGCAGTAACTTGTTATCTAAGCTCTTCGAATGTTTAAAGTGTTTCTCGTGCTTCGAAGGCTACTGCGTCTTTAATAAAGCACTTGTTAAGAAAAAGCATTTTGCAAGTGATAGCCGACGGATTCATGTCGTAAATAGCAATTATGTACTTCCTCAGATTATTTTGCCTCTAAGTGTCGTTCTAATTTATGCATATAAAGGTGCGCAAATGCATACTCGCCGTTCATATTTTATGGTGGGCTCTATCTACAGATCTGCAATTTTGTTCAGGTCAAGAGGAAATTTTACTCACTAATTCAAAAGTTCCATGAGTTCAAGCTCTACAATCAAACCGCGAGATATACAAGTAATATATGACAGCAAGTTTTTGGATTGTGTTCAGTAAATGCTTGTATTTCTCAATGCCGACGTTTCGAAAAATCTTTGGGCATCTTCAGGTCATTGAAATCAGTAACGTTGAAGCTCTATTATCTCAAGCGTTAGAAACATATCAGGAGGTTTTAAAGTTAGTATACATACCAGCAAGATTTTTGAAATGTAGCCAATAAATTTATTTCTCAATGCCGACGTTTCGACAAATCTTTTGGCATCTTCAGGTCATTGAAATCAGTAACGTTGAAGCTCTATTATCTCAAGCGTTAGAAACATATCAGGAGATTTTAAAGTAAGTATACATCAGCAAGATTTTTGAAATGTAGCCAATAACTTTATTTCTCACTGCCGACGTTTCGCCAATTTTTTTGACTCCTTTAGAGCATTGAAAGCAGTAACGTCGAAACGTCAACAAAGTGCTTAAGGCCGCTTTACACGGTGCATTTTATTGTACAAACGAATGTACGAATTCCTTCACGAAGGAAATTGTACCGTGTAATTCGGCAAATTGTATGATTGTCTGAATGACTTATCGGTCAATAGGACCTGCTCTGATTCCATTCAGTTTCTTGTACAGTCTATGATATACTTATTCGTTTGTACGATAATTTGTACCGTGCAAAGCGGCCTTTAGAGTTGACATCTACTTTGTTGATGGTTCAATATTACTAATTTCAATACCCTGAAGATGCTGAAAAATTTGGCGAAACGTCAGCATTGATAAATACGATATATTTATTGTCGCCAGTTCAAGATACTAGCTGTTATATATTTATGTATGGATGGTCGAGAAAGTTATTACTGATTTAAAAGTGAGGTGAAATAAAACCCTAATTTTCCCAGCCATCTCATATGGCAGTCAAGCTTGGAGCATTCCGAAGAAAGAAATGAAACATCTCTTCATATTCGAGAGTTCTCAGGAAAATATATGAGCCCTAGTAAAGACCATATAACCTAGGAGTCGAGGAGTCCTCACAATGAGGGAATAGTAGAGCTTTACCAGCAACCCAATATTGTGGGATTAATGAAAAGTAGGGGGATAGAATGGGCTGGACAGCTTGTGAAGATGAAATACGAGAGATTGGGAAAAAATGTAATGGAATGAACCCCAGAGGAAAGAAGGCCAGTCAGAGGGACCGGAGAAATACCCCAAATGGGGTTCTTCTTGGGTCGACCAACCAACCGCGCTTCCCGGTAGGGAAACATCGAGGGGGCGCCTGAGCAATTCTCTGTATCCCCCGTTTTGCGCCTTGCTTCGAAGAATCAGCTGATGACTCGGCCTTGCGTTTCTCTGTGTCTCCTTGTCTCGTCCTCTTTCGTTCTCTCTTTGTCTCTTTTTCTCGTTCTTTAACTCTGATCCATCTCTTTGTCTCTTTGCCTCGTCCTCTTCGGTGAGTTTGCTCTGAGCTGCTATTTCTGCTGCCGTTGTCTCTTTGCCTCTTTCAACGTAGCTTAGGTTGTCTCTTTGTCTCTTGTCTGGTGCAGTAATCGTTGCCTCGTTGCCTCGTTGCCTCGCGCGTGGTGTTCTTCAGGCTATTGGTAGGAAAGTTGACCAGGCGTTTCGGCTCTCGCCGCAGGATTACAACTCCCGTCCCCGGTTTTCAAGCTCTCGCTTATACCCAGGGACTTGGAAGAGGTGGAAGGAAGGGATGGGAAGGGAAGGATAGCGGAACCGCAGCCCCTTCGAGGCCGACACCAATGAGGCGGATTGAGGTCAAAAGGACCTCAATTGGGCCTCCGCCTCCTCGAAGTACTCGTATTAGTTTGGTTACCCCAAACTACTGAGACGAGTAGCCGTCGGTTATGCTTTTGCTAAAACCTACCGCACTTCTTTGCGAACCGAGAGAGCCCGTTACCGAAATATTTGGGATTAGGTGTCTCTCTGACTCACTTTATGGGTTGGCGTCGTGCGGTCTGCCGAAGTACGTCCTCGAGTCCGGGGATCACCGGACCCATGGAGGGTCAACCAATTCTGGTCAAAGCGTGAGTACAACCTTTCTCTCAGTAGTTCCCGCCAACCCAGAGGGAAGTTGACCAGTGGGAAGCCGTGTAAACGGTAGGAAGGAATCGCCCGATGGATCTCAGAGCATCTACGCAGTGCGTTTCATCCCAAAAAGATCGGCCAATGGCAATAAAAGGAGGAGGGGCTCCAAACGGGCACGGGTGAAATAGAATGGCGAAGGCATTTGGGGAAGGTAATAGTTTAAAATCGTTCCGTTCACAATTAGATTGACCTCGTATTGAACCGCAATACCTGTTTTTTTTCCTATGGGGTTTAGAAACCCGGACCCTGCAATATAGAATAAAATCAGCCCCCAGGCCTCTTTCGCCAAGCATTACCCCTTCGCACGTTGGCCGTAACCACTCGCGCCACACTTATGAAAACAACGAAGGCTTCGGGCTTCCGCCAGTAACCCCCTGCAGTAAAGTCGGTTGGTTCCAATGATGTATATGGAGAGGGCACTTGCTATGCTGGCCAATGCTAGAAGCCGAAACCAGTACGCCACCTTTGTTGATCGTCTTTTCCCTATGGCGCTTGCGGGCTAACGCACTAATTTCTGTAATTTTTCTATCTTTTTCATCGATAACTTACTACAAATAAGCATAAACTCACTTCTAAGATGTGGATTCTCCTCACTTATTTTGTTCATTTATTGGAATTAAAATCATCCTTATTTATGCTGAAAACTATTTTAAAATTGAATATAATCCACAGAACTAAGCTGTCAATGTATGTTTCAAGCGTTTTTTGCCTTAAATTTTAAATACATGGTTGATATTTGTGCTTTTCATTCGCTAATTCGTCCATTCCGTCGTACTATCCATGGGAAATGAAGGAGAGAGCAGGGTTAAACATTACGGTTGTTATTTTTGTTTTCAGGCTTCGCAGTGTAGCATGTAGATGTAGATTACTAATAAGTGAAGGTAAAAACGAAAAATATTCTATGTTACTAATTTGATTCCTTGAAAACGTAATGCTATTTAAACACGTTGACTTTTGATACTTGACACGTATTTAGGGAGGAATAGATGACGTTTGTACATTTTCTCCCAAGCACGAAAACCTTCCGTATTAGTGCAACTGTTCATAATAAATATCAATGTATCATGCCGAACATTGAGATACATGGAGATGCAACTGCGTTATCAAACTGAAACCTGACAACCAACATAGCAACTGTATGTTTACCGCTGCTCTCTCCTTACTTAACTTATGATAGCACGACGGAATGAACGAATTACCGGATTATAAAACAAGAATATCCACCGTCTGTTAGAGATTTAAGGCAATTAGCTCTCGAATCAAATACTGGCTACTTAGTGCTATAGATTCTACCCAATAGTTTTCACCGGAAATGTGGATTATATTTTATTTCAATAAATACACCATAAATTTTTAGAGAATGCACATTACAGAAGTGAGTACAGCCTGGCTATTAGAAAGTTATCAATGAAAAATATGTTAAAATTGCAAAATTTGTACGTTTGCCCGCAAGCTCTCTTGGAAAATGAGGGTCAGCGAAGATTGCGGACAAGCTTCAGCTTCCAGCATTGACCTTCATAGCAAGTTTAAACTCAAAAAAATCAGTGATTTGTGTGTAGTTCGGATGTCTTCTCAACTAATTTAAAAGAAACGTATTGCTTGGCTTAATACATCATTAAAAAGTATTATAGAAAATGAGGCGTATTAAAGCTTAACCCTTTGAGTGCGGCATGACGTGTTATCACGTCATGATTTTTTTATGCCGGTGCTGATGACGTGATATCACGTCATGCCGCACTCAAAGGGTCAATCTACATTCACAGCACAGCCGTGCCAATCACTGCTATAACTTCTTTACTTCTGTTTTTTCTATACTTATCATCATGAATGTGGATGATTTTTAAGTTGAATAATTAAACAAAATTCGTAAGGAGAATCCACATTGAAAAAGTAAGTGAGCGCAAGCTGGTTGCTAGTAAGTTATCGTCGATAAACTGAGAAAATTGCAAAGTTAGTGCATCAGCCGCGGAGCGCTATAGAAAAATGAGGGTTTATGAAGACTGGCTTCAGCTTCTAGCATTGACCAGCATAGCGATCGTCCTCTCTCTACACCTCTCAAAGATGCCGAATCATAATTACGAATTGAAATTCGATTTTCCCTTAAACTTCAAATTCCGCACCGTAAACCAAAGTATCGAAATGTTTTCATCGAGACAGTAATCGAAAAGTATAAATTTCTGATAATTTAGGTTGCATAATATATGGTAATTCCATACGTATAAGTAGATGTACTTGAGTGAAGTCTGGTCGATGAATTTTCTTTTCGGCTTTCTTGAGAAGTATTTGTAAAACGTACTCAACGACTCACGATTCGCGCTCCGAGCACCTTAACCCTCTACGGACTGAATTATCAAACATTAGCATGAAAAAAGTACTGCTACTATGTTAGTTTTTAAAGGTGCTATTAAAGCATTTTTCAGAAATAAACTTGCGCATGGTTTTATGATAAATTTATTTTTAAATGTGTGGTTATAGTGTTGCATGTATTTAATTTCAAATTAATACTTTACATAATTATATTTACGCAGGGTATATCTCAACATTACCCTCAAAACGTACCTTTTTCAAACTTTCCCAATATTTTCTTCATACGGCGGCTGAAACTATTTATTTCGGAGCTCCACCAGGCAAGCCGTCGTCAGTGAATAGTGACACACATTCATTTACTTATTCAAATTGTTTGACAAACCGACGAAAGAGACGCAACTTTCCACACACTCAATCCGAAGCGTTACAATTCTGTCTAGCGCAGCAGCTAAATGGAAAAGTCTCTTAGAAAGCAGATATTTCAATGATTTTGAAACGTGAAAAATTGGACTCGCTCGTCCATAGAGAGTTAATATGGAAATCCCTAGTTGGGGCCATAGTTCTGATCTATGTAGGTGATCGATCGATTCCGTAACCTCTTCCATTCATTCGGACACTGGTCATAAAGTTGCAGCTAAAAAAAATTAATGAAGAACAAAGAAAAGCTGCACGTTTCGTTAAAAACTGCTACGTTCGAACATTGAGTGTCTCACAACTTTTGGGAGGATTAAGGTGGGAGCCCCTAGAGACTCTGAGGCTACACGCTAGGCATAGGTTACTTGAGAAATTCAGAAATGGTGTCTCTCAGAGCGACACACAGGATATTTTCATGACGCCTCACTACATCTCTAGGTCTGACAAAACGATAAAATAAGAGAGATACGTTGCCGAACGGGTAGGTACAAATACTCGTTCTTTCCACCTACAATATGCGACCACAAAAAAAACTGATCTCCACTAAATACACTCCCATAAAACACGTCACCATTTCGCCTGCCAAAACTTCACATCTTTATAAGGCTGGTGATCTAACTCCCCCTGCCACACGCCCATGCGGCGGCTCGATGGGTAGTAATCGTAGATGTGGATGTTTCCTCTGCTTCCGTTCTTTCGTCACCTACCTTTCAAGACCGACATTCACCTCTTTTTTCCATTTATGCTTCCTTCGCCTTCGCCAAATCTGGGTCATCCTCTCCTCTCTACCCTCCCTTCCCTCTCATGGGTCGTTCTCATCGATTCACTCCCTCCCTCCTCCCTCGCCAGTCCCTCCCCTTCTCCTCTGCTGTTCCTCCCTTCCCCCAACCCACTCGTTATCGCCGGGAAGTGCTTTTTCGTTGTCCGGGGCAGTCCACGCGAAAAGGACGACCACGTCGAGAGGAAGTGGATTATTTGCGGACGACTGCTGGTAAAAGTCTCCATCGCGGCAGTAGGGTCGAGCGAAACCGTCTAATTAATTTGATGAAAATCGAATGCTGTTAGGACCTTGAATAGAAAGATTTGATCCAAAAAAAATAGAGGACATTCTAAGGAAAGCTGCGTGCTTCGTTAAAAACTGCTGCGGGTAAACGTGTAGTGTTTCACGGCTATATGATGGATTAATTCTGAACGCTCACGCATACGGGACCACGGGGATCGTGCGCACCGCGTGATAAAAGGAAGGAAGGGTACACGGAATGAAAAACAGGGGAAAGAAAAAGAATGGGGAATAAGAGGACGCTCACCTTAATTCCGCCGCGGTACCTCCGACAGACCATCGCCGGAGAGAACGCGTTTTCCCGATGCACACGCACTCATGCCCACGCACTGCTGCCCGTGCGATCTAGTCTCTCACCGTCCTCGGGAGCATATTACACCCCTGGACGCTACCTTCTTGAGCGCCCTCTTCTTTGTAAAACCAAACAGGGACGAAATAAGGAGAACGAGAGAAAGGAGATGGCGGAAGGTTAGGAACAAAAAATAGGGGCTCACGCTGGTGCGCACGGACAAATTCTATTATCGGGCAAAATATAACGTTCATTCTCGATGCCGGGAGTGGGGGGTAGGACTAAATCTCAGTAAATACACCATTGTACACTTCTTGCTAAATCCATCACAACAACGCCACATCTAAATTGCGGTTGGAGTAAGCATGAAGTCCTCACTAGAAGTTATACACCTTCGAATTACGTTAACTTCTAATATATCGTGGAGAACACACATACCAAGCATATGCGGCACAGCGTTAAGGGGGCTCACTACTTCTCATATTCTCCTCGACTGGCTTCTCCCCTCCGAGACCTGAGTGGAATGGGAAAGTCCTAATCTTCTTGTCGAGGGGGGGGGGGAGTAGTTAGAGGAGGGGGTGACGGCAGAGGAGGTGGGGGCAGTCGGCCATATGCCGTGACTAGATCGCGAAAAAACACGAAACATGCGTTAGCATTTTAAAGTTTGAGGCCTTATAGTGACAAGCATAATAAAGTAGATGACACCAAATTAAATACCAAAGACCATTATGTGATCTTACTACGTGATATGTTTCTTTTAGTGGGCAATGAAGAGGTCTGAAAAATGACTGAAAAAGGTCACTGAAAACACTAATTATCATTAATATGTCTAGTGAAGTGAACAATGTATCTCAATGAAAGCTCAGATACATTCTTTCCTAACAAAAATGTGAAAACTTAAACTTCCTACACAAAAAAATAATAGGGTGACAATTAAAATAAAAGTGGTCTGCAGAGGCGATTTTAGCTGAGGTAGTGAGCCCCCTTAAAGAGACTAGGTTTTTTTAAGCGTATAATGGGAAGGTCCTCGGATGAGAAAGTCAAAGAGAGATGCCACTTCGCTCTGGTTAGGCCACACCTCGAATTCGCCGCGAGCATTTGGGACCCTGGCCATAAATATTTAACCAAAAAATTAGTAAAATTAAAAAAAAAACGCTGCGCGCTTCGTTAAAAACTGCTACGAGCGAAGATATTGTGATGCGGCTTCTTGATGAACTGTGTTGGGAGCCGCTAGAGACTTGGAGGGTACACGTTAGGCTAACATTAGTATCTTAAGGAACTCAAAGCAGGTGTATTTCAGATCGACACAGAGAATATCATTCTAACGCCACACCACGTCTCCAGATCCGACGAAAGGACAAAATAAGAGACACACATTGAAACCTGTATTTAGCGACCACTAAAGTCCGACGACCACTAGCGACGGTTCCGCTAAAAAAATGGTCGTTAATATGGGTGACAGCGATGACAAAATTCAAAACTGGTGTGTTTAAGAGCGACACAGTGAATATTATCATGACTCCTTACTACATCTCTAGGTCTGATAGATGCGATAAACTAAGAGAGATACACTGCCGAAGAGATAGGTGCAAAAACTCGTTCTTTCCGCGAACAATGAGCGACCACAATGAAAAATGAGCTCCACTAAATACACTACTATAATACATGTCACCTATGAAATTGGTGAAATATTACAAAGTTTTTCATTTACATTTACGAAATGAACTTCCACAAAGTTAAGCCTGAGATGATAGAGATAATACATGTCACCATTTCTTCACCATTACGAGATTTTTAGTCTCTAAATTGCAACCAAATAAAAATTTCTTTCAAAAAAGAGGTTTTTTTTCAATATAAGGGTCCTAACGTGCACAGTCAACTACCAGTTGATATAAAAGCTAAAAGTATTAATTTTATTCAAATGGTTGTGCAATGGCTATTTTCTTAGCCAGATGCGGAAAATTTATTGGTTAAAACCGATTTTCTGGGGCCACATCTCAGGTAGTCTCAAGTTGGGTGGGGGCATCCTCGCGGACGGTCCTAATCCCTAACCCTTCCTCGGACGCGGAGACTCATCGCCGGCCTCTCTCCTCGACCCACGTAGCGGGGGTCCCCCTCCCCAAAACTATCCGTGCTCACTATTATTTAAACTTTTAAAAATACGTCATATAACAACAAACGAATGTTTTTCTCGCACTCCCGATAGTTTTAAGAGTAAGTGCATCTTTTGATCGTCGTTCTACGATGGAAATTAGCAATTCTGCGAACATAGCTAAAAACGTGGTGATCCATTTAACGTTAGTGTGTAAATTTGTTTCTGCTGTGTTTCAAATGTAGGCACTTTGGTTTTTTTAATCACATTTTTAAATCTGTAAATTGTAATATGTTTCTTTAAAGTTTTATGTACCATTCACACTTTTTGTGAAGTTGGCCTCAACGCAGTAGTTCCTAGAGGCTGCACCAAGCTTTTCTAATTGATCAAAAAAGAAGTGTTTACTTTTGCGATCGATTTTCTCGAAATTAATCAACTATTACTCTTATCATTTTATAACGGAACACGAAGGAACCCTCCGGAACTTAAATATGAACGAATGAAACTTTCGCCATCCAAGCTCATGTTTGGTTTCGCAAAGTGGAGCCAGAAGCAGGATTTATTTTTGATTTGGAGGATTCTCCTCTGAGCCAAACAGAGAGCAAACGTCAAACTCGATTTTACAACAGTGGCGTATTCCAACAGCTGACGATGTGCCCTCGGTTCGGATGCGGGTGGGTAAAGTCCTTCTCTACAACCATGAGGTAGCAAGATCGAAACCCGGATGGTATATGGATACAACAATTTGGTGGAGCAATTTCTTCGTAATACATCACAACATCAATTTTTCAAAAATGAAAAATCCATATATATTGCAATAAAATTCTCGTCTTAAGACACCTCCATCATCAATTTGATGATCAAAATTTAGTGACATTGTCTCTAATTTATCAAGATTTTCCTGATAATATGGTTTAGTGGAAGCTATAGTGTTATTTACCTTCAAATTATTTCATCGGAAAATACGCATAGGGATTCTCAAGGGCAGCGATGAAAATTGGCTACTTCATTGACCCATTGTTCTTTCGCGGATGGTATTTCGTGAATAATGCGAATTTCCAATGCGATGTCTGGAGATAAATTACAATTCTGAGTGACTAATGGATGTTCTTCTGATATACTAGGGACAGACATAAGGATAATACAATTCATCGGCCTGCGGAAGAAATACACAGACCAACTTACGGGTCGAGGCGGTTCTGATGTAGTTCCGACATTGGACACTGGGAGACCTTGGCGCTGGCTACCTCAAGAGCAGAAAAGTGCGTGAAGTGCAGGATAGGACATAAGGGCGTAAGTGCATAGGGTGCACCCTACGGATTGGAACACGGCCACTGACGGGATAGGACTGACACAATAAACCCAACCCACCATCACCCATTCCCAGAAATAATCCCTTGCAGGTCAAAAATTTTCGCGAGGGGTGTTCCCTCTCGTCGTGTACGTTCCGAAGAAGGCTTATTTATGCGTTTATTGCTCTCCCGCGCAAGGGGGCGTGGTTCGGCGTTGTCACATCGACGTCAACTCGGGACTTAGACATTTTTCGGCTCTGAGGTGGTAAGTTTTTTTTTGGACATGAGTATACATTCCTCACTTGTTTATTTTTAACAACCATGGTTTCGACATGCAATGTCATTTTCAAGGTAAAAAGTACATTATATGTCAAAACCATGGTCGGTAAAAATAAATATGTGTGGAATCAACAAAGCGAAAAATTAGTTCATACTTCTCGAACATTTTGCATTCATAATCTCGCATATTTAATTTAAAAATCCGTCCTCACCTGGAGCTGTTGCTCGATTCCGACTCTGAAGTTATCGTGTTTTTTTTGATAAAATCGCGCACCGCACACTTCCTTTTTTTCAAGGAGAGTTCCACGCCTTTTTGGCAGCAATCAGGCGGCGGGAGAGGCACCTCCGGAGCTCGTCACGTGACTCCGGCGTGAATTTTGTACTCTCAGATCTTATCCAACTCGTGAATTTTTTTTTACTTTTTTATATTTTTTATTCGCTCCTTCCTCCCTTTCTCTCGCCCGCGGAAGGCGGGTTGGTTCGCCTGGACACAAGGCGATCAAGGTGAGAGATACACTCGCCGCAACTGAGCCCCTATCTCACTCCACTTCAAAATGGTCGCGATGTCGATTCTCCTGGTGTTTGCTGTAGCATAAAGAAGTTGGTTAGATACACTATAAAAACGCACACTGGTCGAAAACTATGAAACTGTACTCTTTAATAATAGCTCCACACTTGAAACTACTCCAACAATACAAAAAAAATCAACATAAAATACACTCATCATCTCGTAGGAGACGGAAAACAATTGAGCACCGAAATGAAACGCTATGTATTTTGTGAACGTTCCATAGAACAGAGTCATTGTTCTTTCTCCAACACCCTCCCATCCCCCGTTCACAAAATATCCCAGTGTATAATAGTGATGATAAGGAATACAAAAACTAAATAATCACTCCTGAAATAAAATGGAAACACAAAGAAGAAAACGAAATAATCACTGTTGACATTAACGTTGTACAGTATTCTGCTATCGACCTCTTGTTTTATAAATCCAAGTAAATATCAAGTATAGGTCCGAGTTAGTGATTCAAACAATCATCCTTCGCCAACGTTCCGGAATTCAATTATTTCCATCTTCAGGGCTACATATAAAGAAAAATGTGAGGGTACAACAATACAAATCTGACACATTAACGTCAATATAATTTACAACAGATAATTTACAAAAGATAATTACCTCGGAATTTCTGTGTAATGGTACAGAATCTTTTGTAAATTGCCTGTTGTAAATTATATTGACGTTAATCTGTCAGATTTGTGTTGTTGTACCCTCACATTTTTCTATGTATGTAGCCCTGAAGATGGAAATTATTAAATTCCGAAACTTTGGCGAAGGATGATTGTTTGAATCACTAACTCGGACCTATGCTTGATATTTAATTGGATTTATTGACATTTTAAACATCAAATAATCTTGTTAATCCCAACATGTCTGCGAAAATTTCAATTTGACAACATTTTTCTTAGGAAATTAAAAAACAATTGAACGACGAAAAGAAACGTTTTGTATTTTGTGAACGTCCCATAGATGAGTCTTTTCTCTATCTTCAACACTCCCCCCCCCCCCCCTGTTCGCAAAACACCCCAGGGTACAATATTTATGACAAGGAGTACCAAAACAAATTAATCACTCCTGAAATAAAATGGAAATAAAGAATAAAACAAAATTATCACTGTTGAACATTACATTTTAAACATCAAATAATCTTGTTAATCCCAACATGTCTGCGAACTTGGCAGTAGTAGCCGAAGGCAAAACTTAAGTTAGCAAGTCTACCACGTTTTCCTCGGCAGGTACATAGTTAAATTTGACAAATTTTTCTCCACAAAAGACTGAAGAGAATGCCTCCACAACACCATTTTCACAATTCGCAGTAATGCCGACATCTCTGAGCCCATAACCTATCGTACAGAAGTGGGAGGGATACGCTGTGTGTCTGTTTAACAGCTGAGTCCCTATTTCAAGCCGCTGCAAAATGGTCGCCATTTAGATTCTCCTGGTATTTGCTGTAGCATAAGGGAGTTGGTTAGATACACTATAAAAAAGCACACTAGTCGATAACTGTGCATTTGTACTATGTAATTATGGGTCCACGCTTGAAACAACTCCGACGTTACAAAGAAAATCTACACAAAATACACTCAGTATTATCTCGTAGGAAACGAAAAACAGCTACATCTACATACTGCCCTGCGAGCCTCAGCATTGGCATAAGGCAAGGGATGTTAAGTCACCAGCCTTGTAAAGATATACGGCTTTGGGAGGTGAAATGGTGTATTATGAGAGTGTACGTGTATGACGTGTATTAGGAGAGTATATTTAGTGGAGCTCAGCTTTCATTGTGGTCGCTTATTGTGTGCGGAAAGAGCGATTTTATTTACCTATCTGTTCGGCAATGTATTTATCTGATTTTATCACTTTTTATCACTTTATGAGCAGTCGTGGACGAGTGGTTAAGTCGTCTGACTCAAAATCAGATTCGAAATCTGTACTAGCGTAGGTTCGAAACCTACGGACTGCAGCATTTTTTCTATTTAGAATATGCCGCTAGTATATGGAATCCGTACGAAGAAGGTATGATAAAAGAATTAGAGCGCGTGCAAAGGAGATCTGCTAGGTTTGTTAAAGGCCGTTATGATAATTGTATAAGTGTTACGAGCTTAATAGAAGGACTAGGATGGGAATTACTATCAGAACGCAGGTTAAAATTTAGGTTAAACCTTTTAAGTAAATTCGAAACCGAGTTGTTGACAGATGACGTTAGATATATATTACGAACCCCTGCGTAATATGCTAGGTTTGATCATATTAACAAGATTAGAGAGATAGATTTTCGTACCGATAGATTTAAAATGTCATTTTTCCCTCGTACTATAAGAGAGAACAATAGGCAGCGTAGCAAAGGGATAGGTAGGTGAAATATAGTTAGAGTAGTCTGTAGTGCATGATGCATGTAATAACAACCAGTAATCATTTCCTTATTATGTAGATACTAACCATCTAGCTCCATGTGACGCTGTTATCTAGCATATCTCCCTTAAATATCCTAGTTGCATGTTTGGTGATCTTCACCCCCTGCCACACACCCTCGTGGTGGCTCGCAGGGTATCACGTAGATGTAGATGTAGATGATAATTGTATAAGTGTTACGAGCTTAATAGAAGAACTATGATGGGAATTACTATCAGAACGCAGGTTAAAATTTAGGTTAAACCTTTTAAGTAAATTCGAAACAGAGTTGTTCACAGATGACGTTAGATATATATTAAGAACCCCTGCGTATTATGCTAGGTTTGATCAGATTAACAAGATTAGAGAGATAGATTGTCGTACCAATAGATTTAAAATGTCATTTTTCCCTCGTACTATAAGAGAGAACAATAGGCAGCGTAGCAAAGGGATAGGTAGGTGAAATATAGTTAGAGTAGCAACCATTAATCCCTTTCTTATTATGTAGACACTAACCATCTAGCTCCATGTGACCCTGTTATCTAGCATATCTCCCTTAAATATCCTAGTTGCATGTTTGGTGATCTTCACCCCCCGCCACACACCCTCGTGGTGGCTCGCAGGGTATCACGTAGATGTAGATGTAGATGTTCTGTCACTCCTAGTGATGTAGTATGGCGTAATGAGAATATCCTCTGTGTCGCTCTGAAACACACCAGTTCTGAATTTCTCATGCAACCTAAGCCTGGCGTTTAGCCTCCGAGTCTCTAGATCTCCACCTTAATCCATCTAAAAGTTGTAAGACACTATATGTTTGCTCGTAGCAGTTTTTAACGAATTGGGCTGGTTTTCCTTGTATTTTATTAATTTATTTGGTTAAATATTTCTGTCCAGGGTCCCAAATGCTCGCGGCGTACTCGAGATATGGGCTGACCAGAGGTAAGTGGCATCTCTCTTTGACTTTTACATCCGAGGACCTTCCCATTATACGTTTAACAAAACCTAGTTTCTTTAATGCTGCGTCGAATACCTATGTTTTGTATGTGTGTTCCCCACCATATATCAAATGTTAAGGTAATTCCTAGATTTTCCAAGAAGAAAAACAATTGAAAATCGAAAAGAAACGTTGTGTATTTCGTGAACGTCGCAAAGAAGTAATAGTCATTATTCTATCTTCAACGTGCTGCACAGCTTGAGGTCACGATGTCCTTCACTCAGGCAATCAAATTCCTCCCCTTGCCTACCTTTATCTCCGACCACCTTTTCACAGCGGGGCCCAGGCTTTCTCTTTTGAGATTACAACCTTCGCTCCCAAGTATTATTATCGTTATCTATGTTGTGAAACGGTGTTGGGAGGTGCTACGAAAAAAAGAGGACAATGGCGTTTTTAATGTTTACTTTGGCAGTGACGCTGAGAGGAGAGAAAATACAGCTGGATCGAT
The DNA here is from genome assembly GCA_963169105.1 of Ceriagrion tenellum. Classification (NCBI taxonomy): domain Eukaryota; kingdom Metazoa; phylum Arthropoda; class Insecta; order Odonata; family Coenagrionidae; genus Ceriagrion; species Ceriagrion tenellum. Next base: position 83,803,760 of record OY720642.1, on the reverse strand, counting down.
TCCTTCACCTAGCCCCGAAAAATGTGCAATTAATGACATGCTTACCGCATGCGGCCCTCCTCAGAGTTCTCCGCGGCCCGCCGATGCATTCATTTAAGTACTCTACCAGCTGATTGGTAGGTTCTTGGATAGTTCCTTGTTGAACTATATATTTGAATCTTTCTTTCTTAAAAAAATCTTTCTCTTTTTAAAATTGTTTTCAATTCTTTTAACTTGAGTCATTTAGTTCATGCGGTATATTTAAAAATCAGTCACAACAGAAGGTTTTTTTTCGCGATTATGAAAAAATACTGCGGTGGCATTATGACTTGTTTTAAAATTTATTAAACCTATGTTGTGCAAATTTTCGCCGATGAGAACACATCAACAGTCTTTAGCGCGCACCAACAACGTTTTATGGATGGATTTGTTTATGCGAAATGTTTCAGTAACATCCCGGAAGATAGAAATCTGTTGGCGCGCTACAGACTCGAGGCCGAGATTTCAAGATAGTCATCTAATTCGTTCGAAATAGGTAGTATTTAAAATCGCTCGCTATTTACTCCGGAGTGGGTTGTAAGTTTGCAGTACCCATGTTTTACATGTTTGCGGGTAATAAACCCGATAATGACCAGCGTGGATGAGATTACACATACATGCTTGTTCCTAAGTTCACATCAAATCATCTTTTTTTGATTGAGCTGCTCAGTACGATCATTGGTTGTTCAATCATATGATCGGTTGACAGCAGTCCTCCATCCCTCCATATCGAAATCTTGTTCCCTAACTTCCTGGTATCTCTTCCTACGTACTTTCCTCTTGATTTGGTCCACGAACTTATTCCTGGGTCTACCTCTGGGGACTTTTCCCTCTTTCTTGCCTACAATTATGTTCTTCGCAAACCCATTGTCTCTCAGGGTGTGTCCAATCCATCTTGTTCTTCTATTTTCTGAATGGTGTTCCATATGGTCCTCTCGTCTTCTACTCTTCTGTACAATTCGTCATTTCTTATTTTGTCCCTCCATTTTATCCTCAGCATCCTCTTCCAGCACCAGGTTTCTGAAGCTTCTGGTGTTTTCTGGTCAGCTTTTCCAATGATCCATGCTTCCATTGAGTTCCACGCTCCACACGAATGTTTTCACATGCTGTTTCCTGGTTTGTTTTCCTATCTAATCCCGGTACGCGTAGGGTTTAAATCGAAGATAGATCAAATCCGCTGCAGTATTGCGAATTGGTTACCACAGAATGGCGCATTGAAAGCTCCCATTATTGAACAAAGTTTAATTAAATCGCGGAAAGATTTAACCTAGAGTGAGGTACGGCCTCACCTGGTCACATACTCTCGCGTGCCAATCTTCATGGTGACGCCAATTTTCGAGTCCCAGTGATTTATATTTTTGGCGAATTCGCCAGTGGATGACTCGCGTGCGGAATATTTATTTTCGCCAGCGCCATCTCTTGGCCGCCCTCCAGGACCCGCTTCTTCAAGAGTCGCCTTTATGGAGTGGTGTCCAAAATAGCCAATTACATAAATCTGCATGATTTTTAAGGCGCGCCCAATCATCCGATGGCCCTTTTCGGCACCTCTCCATCCGGTCCACACAACCTAGTGGTGACTTGCACGGTATTTCGTAGATGTAGATGCAGATCACTCATGAAGAAAACCTGAGTTCTACGCAACTATTGTCGAAAATCTTTCCAGCCAACATAATACCTCTCCATAGTCGAGGAGGGAAGCAGTGGGGGTGGAAGGCGGTCTCACCCGAGGGTCAACACCCCCGAAGTGGGGAGACTGCAAGAACCGCTCGAACACCCCCATTGGGCGGAAAAAAAACCCCGCTCCCGTCTTACCCGAGCAATCCAGACAAACGGCCTGCCCACGCACCCACTTGTGGATGTGTATACATCTGCGCCCTAGTCAGTCCTCGAGCCCGGTGGGGCAACATTGGCAACTCCGCAAAAACTTCCCCTTGAGTCTTCTCTGCGCCCCCAACTCGGAAGGAGGATGCGTCCCAAACTTTTAGCAGTTTGAACGATAAATCAGTTCCTGCAGAATTTTACGAATTTGGACTCGTCTGAAAAATAGTTACCATCCGACTGCAGAGCCACTTTCTTGGAACTACCGCGTTTTGACCTCATTTTCAGCAGTAATTCGCTGATAACTTTAAAATATAGTTGGTAAGATGCGTATGTTTTCTCGTCATTAAATTTTCAAGAACATTTTCCTCACTGATGACGGTTTTAATTACTAGCTTGAGTATTCTATTTCGTTCAAATTGACGTTTTTATGCTGTAACCTGAGCAATCTCCATAAGAGGTCATGTTAAAATTTCCACTTTCATGGCTGAATTACGGATTAATTTCCACTTACATGGCTGAATGGTAATACGGAATTTGGTTCGCATAAATCTACATGATTTTCAAGGTTTTGGTTAGTTTTGGAGTTTGCCTTACTGCATTGAGGCCAGATGAAAATCATTACACTACGTTTTAATGTTGTTAGAAGCGATTTTTTTCTTCAGCTGTTGCTGGAGAGATGGGATATCTAAAAGCGTTCTCTTCCCTCATATGTTTTCTCGCGTTGGTATTTTAGCCAAACATCCGGGAATTATCATATACACAAGGAACTCCGCTCAATGTCACAGCGTTCCACACAAATGATGCGCAAGCACGTACCTCGCCATACCTGTAATGTCTACACGCTCACAGAATTAGCGTGGGATTAAAATAACGTAAAAAAGCTCCAACAATTTAGTTTTCAGTCTACCATCGTCCTGACCAACGCACGTTTAATGCGCGATAATGAACTTTTGGAAAAAGAATGGCTTTCCCCGGAATAATTATTGCATCAAAGAAAAGAAAATATCTAACGTAGAACCTATTAAATACTTAGGCGTCACCATCACTGAAGACATGTCATGGGGGAAACACATCAGGGAAATAACTAGTGTAGAAAACCGTAGATTAGGATTCGTAAAAAGGGTTCTAGGCAAATGCGATGAGAGAGTACGAGAGAGAAGCTATATTACACTTGTCAGGCCTCATTTGGAATATGCCGCTAGTATATAGGATCCGTACGAGGAAGGTATTATAAAAGAATTAGAGCGCGTGCAAAGGAGATCTGCTAGGTTTGTTAAAGGCCGTTATGACAATTGTATAAGTGTCACGAGCTTAATAGAAGAACTAGGATGGGAATTACTATCAGAACGCAGGTTAAAATTTAGGTTAAACCTTTTAAGTAAATTCGAAACCGAGTTGTTCACAGATGACGTTAGATATATATTGAGAACCCCTGCGTATTATGCTAGGTTTGATCAGATTAACAAGATTAGAGAGATAGATTGTCGTACCGATAGATTTAAAATGTCATTTTTCCCGCGTACCACGAGAGAGAACAATAGGCAGCGTAGCAAAGGGATAGGTAGGTGAAATATAGTTAGAGTAGTCTGTAGTGCATTATGCAAGTAATAACAACCAATAATCTCTTTCTTATTATGTAGATACTAACCATCTAGCTGCATGTGATCCAATTGTCTAGCATGTCTCCCTTAAATATCCTAGTTGCACGGCAATAGTGCATGTTTGGTGATCTTCACCCCCTGCCACACACCCTCGTGGTGGCTCGCAGGATATTAGGTAGACGTAGGCGTAGACGTACGGTGGTAATGTGGCAGCGTTATCTTTGCCATCCTTACCAGGGCAACAAGGACGAACAAGAGAAGAGCAAGGAAACGAAATACGGAATACCATATTCCTGTGGCGTTTTGTGGCTTTCGAAATTTTTTTAAGCTAATGACACGTTTCTATGCTAATTCATTAAAGTAGCATTAGTTGCTTCATCGTATTGATTGGCATTTTTTTTTGATAAATGTTTCTTGGGTGTTGCACCGGGTAAGAGGGTCCATAGGCCCCGACGTTTCGGAGATCGACTTCATCTCCATATTCAGGGGGTTCTGATGAAGAGTTCTAATGGTTCTAAGAGGTCTTGCTAAATCTCATCAGAACCCCCTGAAGATGGAGATCAAGCCGATCTCCGAAACGTCGGGACCTTTGGACCCTCTTACCCGTTACATCACCCGAGAAACATTTATCCAGCAGATACGCCGGACAAAACTAAGACCTTTCATGGTTTTGTTGACATTATTGTTATTCATTATATCCGGTTGCTGCTCGCGATACCAACGCCACCTCTGCAATGTGGCAACGTGAGTAGAAACGGATTACCATGGTGCGTACGGCAGTAATGTGATCGGGGCATAGGCATGCTCTCGACTACTTTCTTTTTCAAATGTCTTTGGGGATAGGAGGCGGACAGAAAATTTGCGGGGGTAGGCGCCATTCATGCGAGTCCGGAGATGTTCGGTAGCCTCCGCTCCCGGGGGGCTGGGAACTATTGTCAAGAGGAGGGAGGTTCTAGCTCGACGTTGCCGAGATTATTATCCCTCAGCCAAGAAAACCACGTGGCCCCTAATGAGAGAGGCCCTGTGATGATGTGGTTTGGCAATACAGCAAGTTGAATTAGGAGGTATAGCAGTCGCAAAAGCTCCTGTCGCTGCGCCGTGGACGATTCTGGGACATAGACCTCAGAACTTTTTAAAACCCTTTCTTGCGGGAGAGGAAGGTTGTAAATTGTTGAGCGTCAGTGAGCGAACCTTTTCTAATTGCTGCCAACCTTAGCGTCTCGGTAAATTTCATGAGTCACATCTACCCGGCGCCCGGTTTGCTGCGTTTTATTCGTACTACCAATACTTGCACGTGACAAGGAAGTGCATGGGTAAAGTTTGGCATTAATGAAGCAAAGCCACTTGCCTATTAGCCGTGTGTGTGAGTGTGCCTGGCAAAGAAGTATGGTTCCCCTGCCTCGTTCTTCTGCCTTCCCCTTCTCTACCTTCCCCTCTGTTCGTTCACTTCACTCCCTCCACTTTACCTTTCCCCTCCGACGCGCAGAAGTGCGCCAGGATCTTTTGCTTTTGCTATACACACAACGGAGGTCTGAGAGCAACTGCAATTTCAAGGCCCTACGCTACGGCTACTGTACCCTGATTGGCTCTAGGAAAGTCACGTGACGAGCAAGTTTCTCCTGCTCAGTCACCCCCACATATTGTAATACTGCCTCCTAGACCGAAATATATTTGAAAGAGATGATAGTAATTCAATATTTGCCATCGTAATATGCCTTTTTTATTTAAATAGACATATTTAGACCAGGCCTAAACAGTTCTACATCTTCTCTCTATCTTTCCGTATGAAAGTTAACGCGCTAGCACTCTGGAGTCACGATATGCAATCCGCGGAAATTTCAACCCACGCCCATGGAGGCCGACAAACTTCGCCGGTCCATACCTAAGATTCGCGCATGGGCGTCACCGAATGGAAGATCACGTTCAAATTGCAGTATTAAACTCGTTCGAATGAGGCTATAATTATTTCAACCATGTAATTATTCACGAAGCTATAGAGACGGAATGGATCTCCATGCAACGATTAAATCTCCGTTTCCATCCTCCAATAACTTAGCTCAGTAGATGAATGCGCTTACGTTCTCTTCCTTTGTTTCTTGTGTGTCGTTCCGCGAATGTGCGTAGTTGTAAAACATTTGTCAGTCGCTTGACTGCGCGAGTGAGCCCTTTTGACTCTCACCTTGAATCAATATCGCGATGCGTACCTCCACCTTCAAATTTCCACATCCCACCACGCCCCCCTCCTCCAACCCTCCCTCTTCTGCCGACCTCGTCCCATCCGCCTTCACTCTTCCTTCGTTGCACTACCCCTTCCTCCCTGTTTTTATCCCCCCCCCAACCCCATTAACCCCCCTCTACCTCCTCCGTCCGTCCTATCCCTCCTCATTCGCTTGTTAAACGCGTAAGGGCGTTTAAATTCGTTCCGCAAACTTGCATTCGGGCGCGCGCGACCTTCGCCGCCGCGCTTCGGAGTTCACGGTTGCGAATACGCGCGATTTCGCGAGCGTGTGTTCAAGAGCTCGCATGCGAACGAAATCACGCGCGGGTTTACTTTTCAGATGTTTTTGGTGAGCAAGAAACTCGGGTCGTATCCGCCGTGCGCGGAGTAATCCTACATTACGCAAGGGTTGATTCTCGAAGAGCCTGGAATACTTCCCCCGCTAAAAAAAATCCTTAGCAGCTGTTCTGTACAGAAATTGACTATTAATTTTTTCAGAACTAGTTCCTTTTCCAAGGATCTGTACGGAACACGAGAGTCTTAACTCTGCAGGACACATGTTCTGTAGAGTTATTTTCTGCAGAGTAAAATAACTCCTTACGGACTGTTCTGGGGGTCTATTCTGTATACCCTCGGGCTTCCCGAGTCTCGACAGGGACGAAATTTTGACGTCAGAGCCACGTAAAATTAAATGGGGAGCATTCGAAAGTTGATATCTGTCGGGGAATTCGACGTCACATCCACGGATTTACCGAGGTTCGACCGCGTCGAATCCTTACTGAATAAGGCCCCTGTAGAACTTCAGCAACTCTACGGAAATATGTGAGGTTTCCGTTGACCCAGTTCCTTTTCCAAGGACCTATATGGAGAGTCGTTGATAATTCCACAGAACCTCCTAAGGAATTCTGCAGAACGTCCTAAGGTATTCTGCAGAGCATCCTAAGGTATTCTGCAGAACGTCGTGGGGAACTCCGTAAAATGGCGTTTCAATACTTTGAGGAATATCTACAGAACTTTTTTAGAAATTCTGTAGAAGAAGTATTTATAAGGAAACTATACTGAATGTTTTAGCGGGGTCGTCGTCTTATGTCTTTCAAGCCTGAGCTTGGTTGACTGCAGGCCTCTGTTCTTCCCTGTCTAAGCATAGTTCCCTTTACTTCCTGGTAGTTCTCTGTATGCGTTCTTCCCTTTATCACATGTATTTATGTATATTTTTTCTCCAGTCTTAATGGAGACTGAATTATAATTTTATTTATTTTTCCATATATGTAGCTGCTTGAGGCATGACCTAAATAGTGAAATGTTAACAATGCAAAAATTTCATTTTTTATTGGTAAATTTTCTCTCCAGTCATTGAGGGAATTAAATTATAATTTTATTTTTTAAATTATGCAGATGCCGGAAGTATGATCAATATTAATATGCCATAAATTTAAAAAAAAACATAGATGGTGACATATCAATGATTAAAAAGTATTGTTTTATAATCACCGAAGCTCAAAAAGTGAACTAAATATTCGCTCCTAAGACTTTGATTTGTCTGGGTTTTTCTTCACGACGTCTGCTTGAAACGCCTTTACAATGTCAGCTATTTGGCGTTTTTGTAATAATTGTAACGCTGAGTGGTGGATTTTTTTGGCAATTATTTTAGAAACCAAACAAAATTGTGTGTTATTTCTTGTGTGAATAGGGAACTCTCCAAATTAAGCAAATCCGAAAATAACTTAAAACTGGAAAAACTTTTTTGTTTGTGCGCCATGACATTTTGTGGAGTTCTTTGAATGATTTATTAACCAATAGATTAATTCATCATTCTGATATTTTTTAATAGTTTTCCAGCATTTTGATTGGTTATAAGTTTGTATAATTTCTTTGGTTGGTGATTATTATAAGGTGTTTTGAGCAATACATCATTTCACATAGAAATAAATCCTAAGAGTGTGTCATAATGCATTGTGTCACTTAGACAATTAAGATGCATGTAAGTACAGCCATCACCAACAATTGTTGTAATAAGCGAAATCTGAATGCCAGATTGGTTAATAGTCTCTCAATAGTCTCAAGGTAGGAACCGTTACGAGGTGAAACCTTTTTGTTTTATTTTTTGTCAGTTTCTATTTATAGGCCTCTATTTCTATATATAAGGCTCATTTAGAATATGCCGCTAGTATATGGGATCCGTGCGAGGAAGGTTTGATAAAAGAATTAGAGCGTGTGCAAAGGGGATCCACTAGGTATGTGAAAGGTCGTTACGATAATTGTATAAGTGTTACGGATTTAATAGAAGAACTAGGATGGGAATTACTATCAGAACGCAGGTTAAAATTTAGGTTAAACCTTTTAAGTAAATTCGAAACCGATTTGTTCACAGATGACGTATATATATATATATTGAGAACCCCTGCGTATTAAGCTAGGTTTGATCAGATTTACAAGATTAGAGAGATAGATTGTCTTACCGATTGATTTAAAATGTCATTTTTCCCGCGTACCATAAGAGAGAACAATAGGCAGCGTAGCAAAGGTATAGGTAGGTGAAATATAGTTAGAGTAGTCTGTAGTGCATGATGCATGTAATAACAACCAATAATCCCTTTCTTATTATGTAGATACTAACCATCTAGCTGCATGTAACCCTGTTCTCTAGCATGTCTCCCTTAAATATCCTACTTGCATGGCAATAGTGCGTGTTTGGTGATCTTCACCCCCTGCCACACACCCTCGTGGTGGCTCGCAGGGTATTACGTAGATGTAGATGTATTTAGTTTAAGTACCGAAACTTTCAGTCCCAGAAAATTACATTATTGCATGATAAATATTACGGAATTTACTTCATTTTTCTCGCGGAAAATGAAATGAAAAAATAATATAATGACATTGCCTCTATCATGAACGCGGTAATATCTCGCTTAAAGTACTTTATTCGGTTTAATAAATTTCTTCGTCCTGTATATTTCCTCCATATAGCAGAATGTTTTGCCCAACGATTGCCGCTGAAGTCACTTTAATACGCTTTGCGAGAACAATCAGTATCTTAGATTAGCTAATCGATTGCGGCACTCCTAGGTCGCCGTGTCCGTGCGTCTCGTTATGTGAAGGGAACTCGAGGAAGTGCGATGCGACGCGTGCCTCCGAAGCGTTCGAGGTGCAGCTGTACGAGGAAGTAAGGAGTTTCCGAGCACTTGATTCGCACGACTTGCTCAACAGTGATGCAAGTAGCAATTAGCTCTAGCGTTGATGTCCTAGACTAAGTTTTTAATCTCGCTCTGAATGTGCATCCATGCTGCTGAAATGTTTTATGGTGGGCCTTGCTTATCCAACAGCATGTGACCGAATGATGGCGTGAGACGGAGACATACCTTGTACTGGGAAATGCTCCGTATTCTCCCGGCAACGGAATTCGTCGCCTGTACTCTGTAGTCGTATATTACCTGGTGGAATGCAGTTTAAACGCCCACCGGTGGTGTGATATAAAGCGCGATATATTTTCGGCCTCATCGGTGCCAATGCTACTCCGGTTAAGCATAAAAGATCGACGCGAGATAGGAATTTAAACGTGTCTAACTTATCTAACCCTATCTGTTTGACGTAGGTTTTTGTAAAATAAAATCCACAAAGTGTGACAGTCACAAGAAGAACACAAAAAGGAAAAACTTACCAAAGAAATTTTTTTATAGTCTACCATGTCTCCGGTCTACTTCAGAGAGAGGAAGTAGTCTTTCTAAGGGAATGGTTACTGCAAAAGAGAGGATGAAGAGGTGGGAGGGGTAGGGGGATTGGCAGGGGAAGTGGAAGGGGTGAAAAAAGGAATCAGTTTGCTCAATTGATTCCCGAAAGGAGTTGGCATCAAAAAGCCAAATGTGAGATTGTTATATACTTTTCACTTTTAGATTGTCATTTTCAAGATTAGTATCGTGGCAAGAGCCATTGTTGCTTATTTATTCACGGAAAAGTATGGCATGTGCCTCAGTCGGAGATGCGAGCTATGAGTGGACTCAGGACACCGTGCTTTTTAACGACGTTTGACATATTAATTCATTCAGCGTTGCATCCATGTTTTGCCTCCTATTTTTGTTAATTTAATTAAAAGTTATGGCAGAATTATGTATAGTATCGTATATGTCGAAGTAGGCTCAGTCTCCATAGTTATAATAATGATTCAGCCAAATAATATGTTCTCCCATATATCACATAACGAATTATCACATCCAGAATATTTTATACAAAATGTACATATCTTGCCATAAACATCGATTGCAATGGAGATTAACACTACTCAGTTCGCAGGTTTCCGCGGCGTTGTTCAAATGATTTCAACATTTTTTGGGTTGCATCCACGTCAGTTGTCATTCAGCACAACAGTTTCGCCAGCTATCCTGCATGTGAAGGATAGCGAGATCCGATCCGATCCTCGATTATCGCTTGGGTTTTCATCTTCGCCGCTCCCAGCTTTCTTGAGCTGTCTTCGGCTGATTTCATTTTTGGTGGTTTCTGGTTCAGTTCACGTTTTTATGTATGACGATTCAGGCGAAGGATAGCGAGATGGTTTTGGTCCGTCCTTAAATAGGCCAAGTTTGGCGCCAAAAAGCGATCAATGCTCCGGCCAATCATGGAGCAGCGTCGCGTTTGCGCGGGAATCTTACTACTCTCTTCCAAGCGATGTGCAATGGGTATTTCGCCATCTTCTCTGTTAAAATTCTTAGGTGTTTTTACGATTTCTATTGCCTCTCTTGTTATTCTCGGGGAGTACCTGTTTTCCTTGGCTATTATTTTTGCGTCTTCGAATTGTATGGTGTGTCGCGGTTCACTCCATGTGTGCTCTGAGATGGCAGATGCTTTGAATTGTCTATTTTTTGTCGCTCTCTGGTGTTCCTTCAGCCGAGTGCCCAAAGCAGGTCTGCAGGTTTCGCCTATTTATGACTTCCCACAAGAGCACGGCACTTGGTAAACGCCTTCGGAAAGAGTTGATGGAACTCTGTCCTTGGGCCCGGGAAGAATGTCGGCTATCTTGGTGACACAGTTAAACCTCGTGACCACGTCATGCTTCCGTAAGACCCTAGCGATTTTTTCCGAGGTCCCCGCGATGAAAGGGATGGTTACATAGGCCTTTGGGTTCGGTCTGGGTTCTTCCTTTCCTTCAGGTGCTGCCGTCGATAGACCTCGCCTTTCTTCTCTCTCGGGCCTTTTCAGGACCATTTCACTCCTGTATCCATTCCTCTGTAATGCTGTCGTCAGGTGTTTTTTCTCACTAGGGGGTGAGTCCGAGTCGCATATCTTGTAAGCTCGATTAACGAGTGTGGCTGCCAGTGCAGTCTTCTGGCTGGGATGGTGATGCGATGCAGCATTCAGGTAGCGATCGGTGTGCGTAGCCTTCCTGTATACGGAATGTCCAAATCTCGAGTTTGATTTCTTCTTCACCAATACGTCGAGGAAAGGCAACTGATTCTCCTTTACCACTTCCATCGTGAACTGGATGGTGTGACGCTGGGAATTTAGGTGTTGCAGGAATTTGTCCAGTTCTTTATCGCCGTGTGGCCAAATGACGAAGGTGTCGTCTGCGTATCTTAGCCACAGGGATGGTCGTTTGTCGCAGGTCTCCAGTGCTTTCTTCTCAAAGTGCTCCATGTAAAAAATTCGTAAAAAGGGTTCTAGGCAAATGCGATGAGAGAGTACGAGAAAAAAGCTATTTTACACTTGTCAGGCCTCATTTAGAATATGCCGCTAGTATATGGGATCCGTACGAGGAAGGTATGATTAAAGAATTAGAGCGCGTGCAAAGGAGTTCTGCTAGGTTTGTTAAAGGCCGTTATGATAATTGTATAAGTGTTACGAGCTTAATAGAAGAACTCGGATGGGAATTATTATCAGAACGCAGGTTAAAATTTAGGTTAAACCTTTTAAGTAAATTCGAAACCGATTTGTCACAGATGACGTTAGATGTATATTGAGAACCCCAGCGTATCATGCTAGGTTTGATCATATTAACAAGATTAGAGAGATAGATTGTCTTACCGATTGATTTAAAATGTCATTTTTCCCGCGTACTATGAGAGAGAACAATAGGCAGCGTAGCAAAGGAATAGGTAGGTGAAATATAGTTAGAGTAGTCTGTAGTGCATGATGCATGTAATAACAACCAATAATCCATTTCATATTATGTAGATACTAACCATCTAGCTCAATGTGACCCTGTTACCTAGCATGTCTCCCTTAAATATCCTTGTTGCATGTCAACAGTGCATGTTTGGTGATCTTCACCCTCGGCCACACACCCTCGTGGTGGCTCGCAGGGTATCACGTAGATGTAGAGATTGGCTACTACCGGGGATAGTGGTCAGCCCATAGCTGCGTCTTCCTTTCTGCTCGTAGTGGCAACCATTCCATTGGAAAAAGTAATTTCGAAGACAACGCTCTATGTAAGGAAGTCTTTAGGGATGCCACGCGATGTAAGTCCATGGATAATCTCCAGCGTTTCTTGGATAGGAACGTTGGTGAAAAGCGAAGTTATATCGAGGCTGACCAGAAGATCGTTGTCTTTGATGGAGACATTTTTTATATTGTCAATGAAGTGTGTAGAGTAATGCCTTCTCTTTCATTGGTCTCAACTTACCAAAATATTTGTCCAGTGTTTTCGGCCGTGGTGTGGAGCCCCCTTTACTTAGTATATGAAGGAAAGGTATTTTCTTAACAGTTATATTTAACAATCCCTTTAATGAGCTTTTTTTGCGGAAGCTTTATAGGTTTTAAGGAGTTAAAATACGCCCTTCCCAAGGAAATATTCTCAACACCTCCCCATTGTCCTTTCACTGAGTCCTAACCAACTGTTTGCCTGCCAGCTTATTTCCCCGGATGCTTTTACCCCAAGAGAAACCATTAGTAGACTTTACTCCGGGATATTTTGAAATCGACATTGGCTAATTGGCATTGCTCAATGCAATAGAATGTGCTTGGGCGAATGTTTCTCCTTGTACAAAATCGTCTTTCGTGCTTATTAGAATAATATTTTCAAATTACGCTACTCAGGTGACGGATTTCATCAGTGTTGTATTTCTGCCTGTTTAAGGTGACTGTGGCGTAACAATGTGAGTCAAGACAAATACTAATGATTCATTTTTATTTATTCAGTTGAAAACGCTGATTTCGCTGATGAAATTGGTCACCTATGGAAGACCAAAAGTAAAACAAAGTATGCAGATTTTTCCATGAATATATAATTGATCACCAATTTGTTCAGCTACGAGAGCAAGGTCGTTCGATTCGATACATCCGTAGCTCCATCGATATGGGTCTTCTCAACGTTTTCCCCCACACGGCCGCCATTAATGTGCTCACTTAGCATTTGCCTTGCATTGCACACCCAAGAAAATCTGCGAATATGCGGCGCCAGACATAATTTCGAACATAAATGCACTGAAAAATCATCAAAAACGTTGAACGTCCTATGCTATGCTTAAAGAGAATGCACTAAAATAAGCCCATTAATGGCGGACTTGTTTGCGTAGGGAATACGTCTATCAAAGGAAAAATACAATCGATATTGAACGACCTTGCTACAGCAGCCGAATGCAGCGCCATTTCCGAGAAACCGCCGCATTTTGACTTCAATTACGGCAGTAATTCGCAAATACACATGAAAAAATAGGTGATGGGATACCAGTATTTTATTTGAATTATATTTACGAGAATTTTTGTTTATAATAAGCTGTTTTAATTAGAAGCTTGAATGTGCTTTCTCGTTCTCGTTGACGTTTATCTGCTGCAGTCTGAGTAATCTCTATATTAAAATTCCCATGTCAGAATCTCCGCTTGGAAGGCTGAATTACAGTAAAACTATCCCGGAAACCCAATATAATTTCATCTTCGTTTATAAAACTCACTTCAAAGAAGTAATACTTAAGTTTTCAGAAAATCTGAAGCAAGTAACCCAGAGACCAGAGCCGCCTAAACACGTTCCCAAAAAATCAACCAAGAATTTCCCCGTACAGTTCATTATCATCCAAAGAAAGGGATTCTTATATTCTTACGATCTTAAGCGAAGCGATGATAGCTCGGCAACGCAAGGAGACCCACGATTGTCGGGTTCACCAACCGCCGTCAAGTAATTGGCTGTTGGGTATCAGGCATGTGAAAGGATTTTTACTGCCTTAATTACGCGAGGAAAGTGTTTCTATAGCGTATCGTAATTAACACCATTTTCACCTTGTAAGCGGAAGCGCTGCGTTGTTGGATAATCCGCATTGTTGAGCGTGGATTTTGTATCAGGCAGATGGAGAGGGCATTACGTCACCAAACCATAGCCTGACCACTGGAATAAGTACTTCTACATCTACATCTACGTCATACCCTGCAAGCCACCCAAAGGGTGTATGGCAGGGAGTGCTTCCACACCAGGCATGCATGAATAATACGGCAGAACACCGAAACTACATTAAAACCAGCATACTACACATGCAACGCGACCGTTAAAATCTACTAACCAAGAAACATTCCATCGTCAATCGTTCCAACATGCAAGAGATACAAATACAACTACAGATTCAAAATATGATGCATGAATACGAACATCAATATTTACATCATGCATCTACATCTACGTCTACGTAATACCCTGCGAGCCACCACGGGGGTGTGTGGCAGGGGGTGAAGACCACCAAACATGCACTATTGACATGCAACTAGGATATTTAAGGGAGACATGCTAGAGAACAGGGTCACATGCAGCTTGGTGGTTAGTACCTACATAATAAGAAAGGGATTATTGTTTGTTATTACATGCATCATGCACTGTAGACTACTCTAACTATATTTCACCTACCTATCCCTTTGCTACGCTGCCTAATGTTCTCTCTTAAGGTAAGCGGGAAAAATGACATTTTAAATCTATCGGTACGACAATTTATCTCTCTAATCTTGTTAATCTGATCAAACCTAGCTCAATACGCAGGGGTTCTTAATATATATCTAACGTCATCAATCATCATCATAAATAAGAACGTAAGAAATATAAAGAGAAAGATCTACAGTCTAGCTAGTGTCACTTTTTGCACTTTTCATGAGGACGATCACAGCTGTTATGGTCCCGAATGGTTCGCGGAAAAAAATGACATTTCATACCTATCGGTTCTACAATCTATCTCTCTAATTTTATTGGCGCGATCTAATCTGCCGTACTCTCTGCTGCAATCTACAAGGGGGTTAATAGTATGTTTTTTGCGTCGTCATGGAAATGTACTACTGATATTGGCTATAATTGCGTTTTTCATTTTTGATTCCGTAATTCTTTAAGTATCCATAATGCTGGATATTTTGCTACATTTTGCTGCATGGCTGCATTCCGACTAATTTGCGTTTCTTCGGTGGTCAAAATAGTTATGTAGAAATTAAAAAATCGAAAAGTTACTACACTTATTTTAAATAATAATCCTCATTTCAGAGTTCTGTGCAAACAGATTTACTTTTAGTATCAAAGTGGAGCCGTAAAATAAGAGCGCGTGAACGTCTGCGGAAGCGCTTTCGGCCGGGGTATATAGCCACCTTAAGATGAGCACAGCGTGTATAAGGCAGTGCATTAATATTAAAGAAGCCAAAGAGGATAGGGCAGTATGCGAGATAATATTTTAAGAGAGATTTAGATTAGATTTGCCAGGAGAAAATATTCAGTCTGGACCGGTAATCGCACCACGATCCATTGATATGAACCATCACTATGCTATCCCGGCTTCCTAATTTTCGTTGCAATTTTGGCGGAAGCAAGGGAAATAGATAGTAAGTACTTGCAGTCCAACGATTACGGCAACGCAAGGGAGGAGAGGTCTTCAATGAAGTCACACCTAAGCGACAGTATCCTACTCCAGCACTTAAGCCGTGCTTGGTCATGTGAAATTTCTCAAACATAGCAGGTGAAATACGTTGAAATTGCCACGAAAAAAAATCGGCCCGGATCGAGGACCGAACCACAAACCTCGGGTCTGCTTAGCGTAGGGTTCAGCGCATTGGTCCGGCAAACCAAGGGTCCGTGGTTCGATTCCCGGTCCAAACCGAATTTTCCTCTTAGCAATTTCAACGCATTACACCTTCTACATCTACGGAATACCGTGCAAGCCACCACGAGGGAATTTGGTACAAGGTGACTCCACACCAGGCATGTAGGACTCATCCCAGCTGAAACCAGAACCGCACACGTTCTCCCGAATGCCAGGATCAGGCCAAAAGCAGTCAGGGCAACGGTACGCAGTCAGACC
Source organism: Ceriagrion tenellum (assembly GCA_963169105.1). Classification (NCBI taxonomy): domain Eukaryota; kingdom Metazoa; phylum Arthropoda; class Insecta; order Odonata; family Coenagrionidae; genus Ceriagrion; species Ceriagrion tenellum. The sequence goes on along the minus strand of OY720642.1, from coordinate 83,787,861 downwards.
ACAAACTTGGAGGTACGAAGAAGAACATGCTACCATGCAGCATACATCTCAAGATATTAACACATTACAACGGTACGCAGTCAGACCAGAAACCAGGAGAGTGATACGTGGAAGGACATGCTACCATGCAGTACACTACTCCAGATTACAACTACTGATTAGTATTATTAATGCGACAAATAAATAGCACTACAAGGTACTAAGACATGCAGGAGTATATCATGCCGGAGATTGCATCCGGGGTTAGTAGCTAATAATCATTTAAAGATATTTAGCTTTGCAGAAAAAACCTATTTAACCTAGTAAGTAACCTAGAACTGATCTATTGTACCTATCAGCGCATTTTGCTGTACGTGGAAAAGGACACAGACGTCCTATGGTTTGCAAATAAATTTCATTTGTAATATTCCACAATGGTTTTCATTATTCCGACCTAGGTTTCGACTCAAGTTAGGTCATTATCAAGGTCAAGTTAAGTCACCATCACACCTCCTATGTGTGAATATTTATAGAGATGTAGGTATTGATCAATTCGTCAGTAAATTATTGTACCGGGCGTGGATTTACTTCAATGATCTCTGCGTGCTCGTTATAAAATTTGAGGGGCCATAAAAAAACTCTCTTCAATTCCCTTCCAAGGCCTTCGAAGGTTTTTGCGTACAAAGAATTGAACCTTCAGTTCGCCTCTTCGAATTGTTAACTCTCCATTCTTCTGTGAGCCATAAAACACTTGAGTTCGATGGGAAGGCAGTTCCGGTGTTCTCCTTTTCCTTTAACTCTGCCACCGAATGCGGTCGAGCGAGGAATGGAAATCTCGATCATCAGTCTCTGGAAGTTGATGAGTCAAATTGATGCCCCATCCGCCGGGCAATGAGCCCGAATTATCTCGGGGAGTCCTTGGGCAGCGATTGTTCCCCACGGCCCGTCGCCACTGGTTACCGCTTCCAAGTTTGCAGCCAGGAGCTTCCAAGCTTGGTAAAATGACTATCGAGAAGTGTAGATGAATTGAAACTCACTCCATAATTGGTTTGGAATTTTGCCAAGAGTAAAGGGTTCAAGCTGCGAGTCAAGACCTCTTGCAACAACTGGGACGATACTTTCAGACCGTCGATTAAACATTAGACTCAATCTTTTGCGTAAATTCAAACCAGATTAATTATCTGAAGATTTTAATAATATCTTAGGAACACTCCTAAGTCTTTAGGCCGTTGTACACGGAAAGTTTACTCGGTACCAATAAAACATATAGCTTATCCAATTAGAGACAAATGAATCTGTCAAATACCTCGGAATGAAACCAGCTGATTTTCACTCGTAAAGCAAATATATTCGGGAAGATATTTAATGTAATAAGACAATAGATGGTCTACCAGTGAAATAAGTGGATAATTTTTCACACCTAGGTACTGAAATAAGTAATGATGGTAGGATAGAACATGAAATGTTAAGTGGACTAAGTAAAGGAGGAAGATTTTATCCGAGCATCTATTATGGGATAGGAAGATACCACAGCAGACAAAAATGATCATGTTCAAGACGTAGTATCTACTAATAGTTTTATATGGAGCTTAAACTTGGACAGTGACGGAAAGACAGTGGAGTAGGGTAAAAAACATCAGGAGAAATGAAGTTTTTGAGATCAATGCTGGGGAAAACCAAACTAGGCAGAATGAGAAATACCAACATAAGGGAGCAATTAAATATAAAAAGTATTAGACAAAAAACAGTATAGAATTGGGTTAGATGGTTGGGACATGTTAAAAGAATGGAAGAAACAAGAATGCAAAAAGATAATGCTTTTGATCAACAATAGAGGAAGGTAAAAGACCGAGAGGGAGGCCGAGGAGACTTTGGATTGACGAAGTGAGTAGGGACGTGGGAGGCAAGAGGGTGCCACTGGGATGAAGTTGTCCGACAAGAGCTATGGAACGATAGAGGGCAATGGCGAGGCTTAGTGAACTCCTAGACCTACGCTGAGTGGAACAGGATTTGGGTGTATCTTATTTCTGAAGAAGGCGCTTGTGTCCGCCGAATATATATAAAAATATCTGTGAGTTTTTCTTTTTTTGTGTGTGTTCTATGTGTAGCTGCCAGTCACGCCTGTGACATTTTTATAATATTTGTGCACTACACGTGTTTTTCGTCGAGTGGTATATATATAAATAATATTTGGAGAGGACATTACGTCATCAATCTGTGGCCTGACAACCAAAATAACTACCATATCGTTTAACTATGCTCTTCCTTGTATTCCTTTGGATTGCGCGGCGGAATGGACGAATTAGTGAATATATAGCAAGAATATACACAATCTATTTGAAAAGTAGGAAAAAGTTACTCCTCAAGCAGTTTTTGGCTGGGTAGTGCTATGGATTTAACTCGATATTGACATAGTTATTTTCGATAGTGCGGATTATTATAAATTTAAATAAATAAACAATATATATATATATATATATATATATATATATATATATATATATATATATATATATATATATATATATATATATATATATATATATATATATATATAAGATAAATGCATATTAATTCAGTGAGTTCAGGCTGATTTATGGTAATTTATCGATAGAAAACATCGTTAAATTGCAAAATATGCGTGTCAGCCCGTAAAAATCATAGGGAAATAGGGGTTAACAAAGATGGCGGACAGACCACGCCACCGCTATAGCTTCTAGCTTTGGGCACCAAAGCCAGCGCCCTCTGCGTCAAACCCCATGGTTAACGCTCATTGTGGATTAAATATCACATTTAACTGCATCTACTCATTACCCTGCAAGCCATCACAAGGGTGAAAGGCAGGGTGTGAAATATCGCCCAGTATACAGTACAGTGAAGAAATTTACTTTCACCAAAAGTACCGCACTATCGGCATGTTACAAATGCTACAGAGACTACTAAAATAACCTATAATGTAACTATGTGAACGTGACACGAGAGTCATGCTGGGAACATGGAAAACATGGTGTTAGCACTACTCGGCAGATTTAGAAACACGCATTAGGGTGCTCATGAATTAATCAGCTACACTACCTGTCAACTAACCTGCTTCCAAGACTTAACGTTGCAATTTTAGGTCCCTTATCGATCGCGGGAAAAACGACATTTTTAACCTTTCTGTTCCACAATCTACTTCCTTTATTTTATTCTCATGATCTGATCTGCCGTAGTATGTTGGAGTTCGCAAGATATTGATAACTTCTTCTGAAAATACATCGGTTTTGCATTTACTTGAAAGATTGAGTCTAATTTTCAATCGACGGTTTGAAAGCGGTTCCCATCCAAGTTGTTGCAAGAATTCAATAAAACTAACGAGTTTTGATAATAAAAAACACTTGGTTGTTATTCGACACTTTATTGTAAGGAAACGACCCGGGTTTCGGCATGTCATGCCATCTTCAGGTACAAATGGTTGGGTGGCTTACACTTTTATAGGAATCCGATGGCCTTGGGATTGCTTGCATAAGAAAAAACAACAAAGGAACGGGGGGGGGGAAGGTTTCCCAAAAGGTTTAAAAGCATGAGGAAATTAAGGTTGAGGGTCGTGGAGGGATGGTAATGTGACATAAAGTAAAGGTGACTGGGAGGGGAACATACGGTCATTACAAAGTTTAGTGGGGCAATTCACAATTTCAAACTGTTCTAAGAAGTCCATTTTACGCCCCTTGTCAATACAATGTAAAATCCGAGGTTCAAAATTACACCAATGGTTATCCTTACAATGGTATTCCTTACAATAAAGTGTGGAATAACAATCAAGTGTTTTTTTATTATCAAAATGAAGGAGTTCCACAGAGTAACGCCGGAGACAGTGTCTTATATTAAAACTTAACGAGACTATCATAAGTTAAAAATGATTAAGTAACTGTCAATGATTGAAAATGGGTCGTAAATTGATGGGGTTTACGTTTTTTGACCACTGACACATTTCAACCGAGAGGCATCAGGGTGGAATACTATAGCAAAAACTGCCGGCCATTCATTGCCATATTGACCAATTCAAACATGAAGAAAACTGAGCGATCAACGGTTTGATCACGATCTAATCTATCGTCAGTATGTTGGAGAGTGGTTCGAGGTCGAGAGGAGCTATGGTTCAAGAGCTGAAGTTTTGCACTAAAAGCGACTGGGTAAAGTTAGTGAAGGAATCATGATATTCCCGTGAAAAATATCATCTTACGTCTTCTTCGTCTCAGTTTCATTTTTAGTCGACTAAAAAAATAAGTTTCATGTCCGCAGTTCATATGCCGTGTGGAAGATGGTTTCATTTCCGTCCAATTATCGGTGAAAGGCAGAGGAAGACGCCCGCGGCAACCAAGCAATCATCCGTCTTACTTCCGCCGTACTTTTTACCTCTCGCAGCCCAGTTTTTTTTTTTTTGTTTTTTCGACCGCCTTCCGTGTATTTAAAATGGCGATCGTCAGGTTGATGACTGTTCCGTGAAGTTGGCAAAGGCCGGCAATTATCGATTCGGGCAGGACGGCGCTCATTAAGAGAAAAATCTAAGATGATGAAATGCCTCCGAGATTCGGTTCTTAGAAACTCTCGTTGAATCTCCACCAGTGAGGCTGTGTGGGAAATAACCATTAAGGTGGTTGGAGAAGGCATTACGTCATTGTCTGACGTCCAAAATAACTACCATATTTGTTATCCCCGCTCTTACCTTACTTCTCTATGGATAGCGGGACCGACGGAATGGACAAATTGACGGATGTTTGACGATTAGCTGATGATGATACAATTTATCATCATCAGGCCTGATGTTGATACATTGTATCGAAACCAGCCGCCTTAATAAATAATTGTGGAACCTGCCATTGCTCCTCCTCTCTGAGCCTTGGTATTTGCTATGAACTGTCATAATAATTTGAAACGCGTGTGTCCGCATTTAGGAGAAAAGCTGTACATCTGTCATAAAATCATTTCGAAATATACGTGCCAGAGTACGAGTACGAGAAAGTAGCTATTTTCCACTTGTCAGGCCTCATTTAGAATATGCCGCTAGTATATGGGATCCGTACGAGGAAGGTATGATTAAAGAATTAGAGCGCGTGCAAAGGAGATCTGCTAGGTTTGTTTAAGGCCGTTATAATAATTGTATAAGTGTTACGAGCTTAATAGAAGAACTAGGACGGGAATTACTATCAGAACGCAGGTTAAAATTTAGGTTAAACCTTTTAAGTAAATTCGAAACAGAGTTGTTCGCAGATGACGTTAGATATATATTGAGAACCCCTGCGTATTATGCTAGGTTTGATCATATTAACTAGAGTAGAGAGATAGATTGTCGTACCGATAGATTTAAAATGTCATTTTTCCCTTATACTATAAGAGAGAACAATAGGCAGCGAAGCAAAGGGATAGGTAGGTGAAATATAGTAAGAGTAGTCTGTAGTGCATGATGCATGTAATGACTACCTATAATCCCTTATATTATAAAGATACTAACCATCTAGCTGCATGTGACCCTGTTATCTAGCATGTCTCCCTTGAATATCCTACTTGCATGTTTGGTGACCTTCACCCCCTGCCACACACCCTCGTGGTGGCTCGCAGGGTATCACGTAGATGTAGATGCCAAGTGCCCTGTCTGAGCGTGTCGCGAACTCTTGCGTCGTCTGCTGCGGCCCAACGCGCATGCGCGGCAAACCAGCTGTTTTCGCCCGGCCTCGCCGCGCAGTGTGCTTGCGCTCTCTCTCTGCTGACGGTCGTCCCAGAACTTCGCCTCGTAGCAGCCTTCTAGCAGTCCTCTCCGTCTCCTAACTCCGGTGAAGAACATACTCGTAGGACGTCAGCCAAGGATCGCAGCCATCTTATCTCATTCTCATTGTTTGAAATATTCTATTGAATAAATTGTTCTATCATTAGCAAAACTAAGCCAGGAATCTTTTTCGATTATTCCTGCACGAAAAATGCCCTATGGCTAAGTGCTATAATAGCATTGCATCGCTGTGAATCGAAATCGGTAACATGCAATTTTTTTACTCTTATCTGAGAGATATCCCACTACGCTCTGCTTAGACCTCTTGAATGCGCCGCGAGCTTTTGGGATACTGGTCATAAGAATTTTACTAAAAAAATTAACGAAATTCAAAGAAAAGATGCAAGTTTGGTGAGAAACTTCTACCTCTACGGGCGAGCATGCAGTGTTTTACAACGTTTAGAGGGAGTACGGTGGGAACCCCTAGAGACTCGGAGGGAACAAGCTAGGCTTAGGTTGCTTGATAAATTCAGAACTGGTGTGTTTCAGAGCGACACAGAGAATATTATCATGACGCCTCACTACATCTCTAGGTCTGACAGAAGCGATAAAATAAGAGAGATACACTGCCGAACACAAAGGTACAAAAACTCGTTCTTTCCGCGCACAATAAGCGACCACAATAAAAACTGAGCTCCACTAAATACACTCCTATAATACATGTCACCATTTCATCTCTCAAATGCTTACATTTTTACACGGCTTGTGTCCTAACACCCTCTGCCTCACGCCTATGCGGCGGCTCGCAGGGTAGTTCGACAGGGTGGCGAGCGTCAGGGAAAACCTGGAATCGTCAGGGAATTTTAAATTTCTGGAAAAGTCATGGAAAATTCAGGGAATTCTCATAACAGTCTGGGAGAAACTGAAATAGGAATCCTCGTTATTTTTCTAAAATTGCGTTTATCGTCCAGTCTGTCCCGCCCTTTATTTCACAAACTATAACTAACGTTCGTCTCTGACATGCATATATGAATAAGCACCATCAATTCGTGGAGTATTTAGTTGTGAATCTTAGTAATTTAGTTGTGAATCAGTCGTCAAATGTATCCCTTTTGTATATCCTTATTGCGATATTTGCCTAGCTGTGTTAAAAATCCTGATCACAATGTATTACGTTCATCACAAGGATTCCGAGGCTATGTTATTCGGAAAATGTTTTCCTCGTGTTTTTTTTTTTAACTTCCGTAACTCAGGTCGAGAAGTATCTGGAGCACACTAGCTTATAGTAAATACGTGCTTGCAGTTCTAAAAATGCGACACGTTGATTAGAATATGTAAAGCTGCCGTAGATGTTTAAATTCAGCAGAAAAAATATTCCAATAATAGGTGACGTTTTGGCGATCGGTCTGGGAAATCGGTAAATCCGTCAGGGAAAAGTCAGGGAAAGGTCAGGGAATTTGAAAATTGGACATCGGTAGCCACCCTGTTTGTAGTTGTGGGTGTATTTGTACATTTCACTGGTAAGTACATGTACGAGATGTCTCCCGCAGATATGCGCACAAGAGAAAATCGTTCTTACCACTAAAAGAGATTTGCGAGTAGAGTAAATATTTCAATAATAGGTGACGTTTTGGCGATCGGTCTGGGAAATTGGTAAATCCGCCAGGGAAAAGTCAGGGAAAGGTCAGGGAATTTGAAAATTGGACATCGGTAGCCACCCTGTTTGTAGTTGTGGGTGTATTTGTACATTTCACTGGTAAGTACATGTACGAGATGTCTCTCGCAGATATGCGCACAAGAGAAAATCGTTCTTACCACAAAAAGAGTTTTGCGAGTAGAGTAAATATTTCAATAATAGGTGACGTTTTGGCGATCGGTCTGGGAAATCGGTAAATCCGCCAGGGAAAAGTCAGGGAAAGGTCAGGGAATTTGAAAATTGGACATCGGTAGCCACCCTGTTTGTAGTTGTGGGTGTATTTGTACATTTCACTGGTAAGTACATGTACGAGATGTCTCCCGCAGATATGCGCACAAGAGAAAATCGTTCTTACCACTAAAAGAGATTTGCGAGTAGAGTAAATATTTCAATAATAGGTGACGTTTTGGCGATCGGTCTGGGAAATTGGTAAATCCGCCAGGGAAAAGTCAGGGAAAGGTCAGGGAATTTGAAAATTGGACATCGGTAGCCACCCTGTTTGTAGTTGTGGGTGTATTTGTACATTTCACTGGTAAGTACATGTGCGAGATGTCTCCCGCAGATATGCGCACAAGAGAAAATCGTTCTTACCACTAAAAGAGATTTGCGAGTAGAGTAAATATTTCAATAATAGGTGACGTTTTGGCGATCGGTCTGGGAAATTGGTAAATCCGCAAGGGAAAAGTCAGGGAAATGTCAGGGAATTTGAAAATTGGACATCGGTAGCCACCCTGTTTGTAGTTGTGGGTGTATTTGTACATTTCACTGGTAAGTACATGTACGAGATGTCTCTCGCAGATATGCGCACAAGAGAAGATCGTTCTTACCACAAAAAGAGATTTGCGAGTAGAGTAAATATTTCAATAATAGGTGACGTTTTGGCGATCGGTCTGGGAAATTGGTAATTCCGCCAGGGAAAAGTCAGGGAAAGGTCAGGGAATTTGAAAATTGGACATCGGTAGCCACCCTGTTTGTAGTTGTGGGTGTATTTGTACATTTCACTGGTAAGTACATGTACGAGATGTCTCCCGCAGATATGCGCACAAGAAAAAATCGTTCTTACCACTAAAAGAGATTTGCGAGTAGAGTAAATATTTCAATAATAGGTGACGTTTTGGCGATCGGTCTGGGAAATTGGTAAATCCGCAAGGAAAAAGTCAGGGAAAGGTCAGGGAATTTGAAATTTGGACATCGGTAGCCACCCTGTTTGTAGTTGTGGGTGTAATTGTACATTACACTGGTAAGTACATGTACGAGATGTCTCTCGCAGATATGCGCACAAGAGAAGATCGTTCTTACCACAAAAAGAGATTTGCGAGTAGAGTAAAAATTTCAATAATAGGTGACGTTTTCGCGATCGGTCTGGGAAATCGGTAAATCCGCCAGGGAAAAGTCAGGGAAAGGTCAGGGAATTTGAAAATTGGACATCGGTAGCCACCCTGTTTGTAGTTGTGGGTGTATTTGTACATTTCACTGGTAAGTACATGTACGAGATGTCTCCCGCAGATATGCGCACAAGAGAAAATCGTTCTTACCACTAAAAGAGATTTGCGAGTAGAGTAAATATTTTAATAATAGGTGACGTTTTGGCGATCGGTCTGGGAAATCGGTAAATCCGCCAGGGAAAAGTCAGGGAAAGGTCAGGGAATTTGAAAATTGGACATCGGTAGCCACCCTGTTTGTAGTTGTGGGTGTATTTGTACATTTCACTGGTAAGTACATGTACGAGATGTCTCCCGCAGATATGCGCACAAGAGAAAATCGTTCTTACCACTAAAAGAGATTTGCGAGTAGAGTAAATATTTCAATAATAGGTGACGTTTTGGCGATCGGTCTGGGAAATTGGTAAATCCGCCAGGGAAAAGTCAGGGAAAGGTCAGGGAATTTGAAAATTGGACATCGGTAGCCACCCTGTTTGTAGTTGTGGGTGTATTTGTACATTTCACTGGTAAGTACATGTACGAGATGTCTCCCGCAGATATGCGCACAAGAGAAAATCGTTCTTACCACTAAAAGAGATTTGCGAGTAGAGTAAATATTTCAATAATAGGTGACGTTTTGGCGATCGGTCTGGGAAATTGGTAAATCCGAAAGGGAAAAGTCAGGGAAAGGTCAGGGAATTTGAAAATTGGACATCGGTAGCCACCCTGTTTGTAGTTGTGGGTGTATTTGTACATTTCACTGGTAAGTACATGTACGAGATGTCTCTCGCAGATATGCGCACAAGAGAAAATCGTTCTTACCACAAAAAGAGATTTGCGAGTAGAGTAAATATTTCAATAATAGGTGACGTTTTGGCGATCGGTCTGGGAAATTGGTAAATCTGCCAGGGAAAAGTCAGGGAAAGGTCAGGGAATTTGAAAATTGGACATCGGTAGCCACCCTGTTTGTAGTTGTGGGTGTATTTGTACATTTCACTGGTAAGTACATTTACGAGATGTCTCTCGCAGATATGCGCACAAGAGAAAATCGTTCTTACCACAAAAAGAGATTTGCGAGTAGAGTAAATATTTCAATAATAGGTGACGTTTTGGCGATCGGTCTGGGAAATTGGTAAATCCGCCAGGGAAAAGTCAGGGAAAGGTCAGGGAATTTGAAAATTGGACATCGGTAGCCACCCTGTTTGTAGTTGTGGGTGTATTTGTACATTTCACTGGTAAGTACATGTACGAGATGTCTCTCGCAGATATGCGCACAAGAGAAAATCGTTCTTACCACTAAAAGAGATTTGCGAGTAGAGTAAATATTTCAATAATAGGTGACGTTTTGGCGATCGGTCTGGGAAATTGGTAAATCCGCAAGGGAAAAGTCAGGGAAAGGTCAGGGAATTTGAAAATTGGACATTGGTAGCCACCCTGTTTGTAGTTGTGGGTGTATTTGTACATTTCACAGGTAAGTACATGTACGAGTTGTCTCTCGCAGATATGCGCACAAGAGAAGATCGTTCTTACCACTAAAAGAGATTTGCGAGTAGAGTAAATATTTCAATAATAGGTGACGTTTTGGCGATCGGTCTGGGAAATTGGTAAATCCGCAAGGGAAAAGTCAGGGAAAGGTCAGGGAATTTGAAAATTGGACATTGGTAGCCACCCTGTTTGTAGTTGTGGGTGTATTTGTACATTTCACTGGTAAGTACATGCACGAGATGTCTCCCGCAGATATGCGCACAAGAGAAAATCGTTCTTACCACTAAAAGAGATTTGCGAGTAGAGTAAATATTTCAATAATAGGTGACGTTTTGGCGATCGGTCTGGGAAATTGGTAAATCCGCAAGGGAAAAGTCAGGGAAAGGTCAGGGAATTTGAAAATTGGACATTGGTAGCCACCCTGTTTGTAGTTGTGGGTGTATTTGTACATTTCACTGGTAAGTACATTAACGAGATGTCTCTCGCAGATATGCGCACAAGAGAAGATCGTTCTTACCACAAAAAGAGATTTGCGAGTAGAGTAAATATTTCAATAATAGGTGACGTTTTGGCGATCGGTCTGGGAAATTGGTAAATCCGCCAGGGAAAAGTCAGGGAAAGGTCAGGGAATTTGAAAATTGGACATCGGTAGCCACCCTGTTTGTAGTTGTGGGTGTATTTGTACATTTCACTGGTAAGTACATGTACGAGATGTCTCTCGCAGATATGCGCACAAGAGAAAATCGTTCTTACCACAAAAAGAGATTTGCGAGTAGAGTAATTATTTCAATAATAGGTGACGTTTTGGCGATCGGTCTGGGAAATTGGTAAATCCGCCAGGGAAAAGTCAGGGAAAGGTCAGGGAATTTGAAAATTGGACATCGGTAGCCACCCTGTTTGTAGTTGTGGGTGTATTTGTACATTTCACTGGTAAGTACATGTACGAGATGTCTCTCGCAGATATGCGCACAAGAGAAAATCGTTCTTACCACAAAAAGAGATTTGCGAGTAGAGTAAATATTTCAATAATAGGTGACGTTTTGGCGATCGGTCTGGGAAATTGGTAAATCCGCCAGGGAAAAGTCAGGGAAAGGTCAGGGAATTTGAAAATTGGACATCAGTAGCCACCCTGTTTGTAGTTGTGGGTGTATTTGTACATTTCACTGGTAAGTACATGTACGAGATGTCTCTCGCAGATATGCGCACAAGAGAAAATCGTTCTTACCACAAAAAGAGATTTGCGAGTAGAGTAAATATTTCAATAATAGGTGACGTTTTGGCGATCGGTCTGGGAAATTGGTAAATCCGCCAGGGAAAAGTCAGGGAAAGGTCAGGGAATTTGAAAATTGGACATCGGTAGCCACCCTGTTTGTAGTTGTGGGTGTATTTGTACATTTCACTGGTAAGTACATGCACGAGATGTCTCCCGCAGATATGCGCACAAGAGAAAATCGTTCTTACCACTAAAAGAGATTTGCGAGTAGAGTAAATATTTCAATAATAGGTGACGTTTTGGCGATCGGTCTGGGAAATTGGTAAATCCGCAAGGGAAAAGTCAGGGAAAGGTCAGGGAATTTGAAAATTGGACATTGGTAGCCACCCTGTTTGTAGTTGTGGGTGTATTTGTACATTTCACTGGTAAGTACATTAACGAGATGTCTCTCGCAGATATGCGCACAAGAGAAGATCGTTCTTACCACAAAAAGAGATTTGCGAGTAGAGTAAATATTTCAATAATAGGTGACGTTTTGGCGATCGGTCTGGGAAATTGGTAAATCCGCCAGGGAAAAGTCAGGGAAAGGTCAGGGAATTTGAAAATTGGACATCGGTAGCCACCCTGTTTGTAGTTGTGGGTGTATTTGTACATTTCACTGGTAAGTACATGTACGAGATGTCTCTCGCAGATATGCGCACAAGAGAAAATCGTTCTTACCACAAAAAGAGATTTGCGAGTAGAGTAATTATTTCAATAATAGGTGACGTTTTGGCGATCGGTCTGGGAAATTGGTAAATCCGCCAGGGAAAAGTCAGGGAAAGGTCAGGGAATTTGAAAATTGGACATCGGTAGCCACCCTGTTTGTAGTTGTGGGTGTATTTGTACATTTCACTGGTAAGTACATGTACGAGATGTCTCTCGCAGATATGCGCACAAGAGAAAATCGTTCTTACCACAAAAAGAGATTTGCGAGTAGAGTAAATATTTCAATAATAGGTGACGTTTTGGCGATCGGTCTGGGAAATTGGTAAATCCGCCAGGGAAAAGTCAGGGAAAGGTCAGGGAATTTGAAAATTGGACATCGGTAGCCACCCTGTTTGTAGTTGTGGGTGTATTTGTACATTTCACTGGTAAGTACATGTACGAGATGTCTCTCGCAGATATGCGCACAAGAGAAAATCGTTCTTACCACAAAAAGAGATTTGCGAGTAGAGTAAATATTTCAATAATAGGTGACGTTTTGGCGATCGGTCTGGGAAATTGGTAAATCCGCCAGGGAAAAGTCAGGGAAAGGTCAGGGAATTTGAAAATTGGACATCGGTAGCCACCCTGTTTGTAGTTGTGGGTGTATTTGTACATTTCACTGGTAAGTACATGTACGAGATGTCTCTCGCAGATATGCGCACAAGAGAAAATCGTTCTTACCACAAAAAGAGATTTGCGAGTAGAGTAAATATTTCAATAATAGGTGACGTTTTGGCGATCGGTCCGGGAAATTGGTAAATCCGCCAGGGAAAAGTCAGGGAAAGGTCAGGGAATTTGAAAATTGGACATCGGTAGCCACCCTGTTTGTAGTTGTGGGTGTATTTGTACATTTCACTGGTAAGTACATGTACGAGATGTCTCCCGCAGATATGCGCACAAGAGAAAATCGTTCTTACCACAAAAAGAGATTTGCGAGTAGAGTAAATATTTCAATAATAGGTGACGTTTTGGCGATCGGTCTGGGAAATTGGTAAATCCGCCAGGGAAAAGTCAGGGAAAGGTCAGGGAATTTGAAAATTGGACATCGGTAGCCACCCTGTTTGTAGTTGTGGGTGTATTTGTACATTTCACTGGTAAGTACATGTACGAGATGTCTCTCGCAGATATGCGCACAAGAGAAAATCGTTCTTACCACAAAAAGAGATTTGCGAGTAGAGTAAATATTTCAATAATAGGTGACGTTTTGGCGATCGGTCTGGGAAATTGGTAAATCCGCCAGGGAAAAGTCAGGGAAAGGTCAGGGAATTTGAAAATTGGACATCGGTAGCCACCCTGTTTGTAGTTGTGGGTGTATTTGTACATTTCACTGGTAAGTACATGTACGAGATGTCTCTCGCAGATATGCGCACAAGAGAAAATCGTTCTTACCACAAAAAGAGATTTGCGAGTAGAGTAAATATTTCAATAATAGGTGACGTTTTGGCGATCGGTCTGGGAAATTGGTAAATCCGCCAGGGAAAAGTCAGGGAAAGGTCAGGGAATTTGAAAATTGGACATCGGTAGCCACCCTGTTTGTAGTTGTGGGTGTATTTGTACATTTCACTGGTAAGTACATGTACGAGATGTCTCTCGCAGATATGCGCACAAGAGAAAATCGTTCTTACCACAAAAAGAGATTTGCGAGTAGAGTAAATATTTCAATAATAGGTGACGTTTTGGCGATCGGTCTGGGAAATTGGTAAATCCGCCAGGGAAAAGTCAGGGAAAGGTCAGGGAATTTGAAAATTTTACATCGCTAGCCACCCTGTTTTTAGTTGTGGGTGTATTTGTACATTTCACTGGTAAGTACATGTACGAGATGTCTCTCGCAGATATGCGCACAAGAGAAAATCGTTCTTACCACAAAAAGAGTTTTGCGAGTAGAGTAAATATTTCAATAATAGGTGACGTTTTGGCGATCGGTCTGGGAAATTGGTAAATCCGCCAGGGAAAAGTCAGGGAAAGGTCAGGGAATTTGAAAATTGGACATCGGTAGCCACCCTGTTTGTAGTTGTGGGTGTATTTGTACATTTCACTGGTAAGTACATGTACGAGATGTCTCTCGCAGATATGCGCACAAGAGAAAATCGTTCTTACCACAAAAAGAGATTTGCGAGTAGAGTAAATATTTCAATAATAGGTGACGTTTTGGCGATCGGTCTGGGAAATTGGTAAATCCGCCAGGGAAAAGTCAGGGAAAGGTCAGGGAATTTGAAAATTGGACATCGGTAGCCACCCTGTTTTTAGTTGTGGGTGTATTTGTACATTTCACTGGTAAGTACATGTACGAGATGTCTCTCGCAGATATGCGCACAAGAGAAAATCGTTCTTACCACAAAAAGAGTTTTGCGAGTAGAGTAAATATTTCAATAATAGGTGACGTTTTGGCGATCGGTCTGGGAAATTGGTAAATCCGCCAGGGAAAAGTCAGGGAAAGGTCAGGGAATTTGAAAATTGGACATCGGTAGCCACCCTGTTTGTAGTTGTGGGTGTATTTGTACATTTCACTGGTAAGTACATGTACGAGATGTCTCTCGCAGATATGCGCACAAGAGAAAATCGTTCTTACCACAAAAAGAGATTTGCGAGTAGAGTAAATATTTCAATAATAGGTGACGTTTTGGCGATCGGTCTGGGAAATTGGTAAATCCGCCAGGGAAAAGTCAGGGAAAGGTCAGGGAATTTGAAAATTGGACATCGGTAGCCACCCTGTTTGTAGTTGTGGGTGTATTTGTACATTTCACTGGTAAGTACATGTACGAGATGTCTCTCGCAGATATGCGCACAAGAGAAAATCGTTCTTACCACAAAAAGAGATTTGCGAGTAGAGTAAATATTTCAATAATAGGTGACGTTTTGGCGATCGGTCTGGGAAATTGGTAAATCCGCCAGGGAAAAGTCAGGGAAAGGTCAGGGAATTTGAAAATTGGACATCGGTAGCCACCCTGTTTTTAGTTGTGGGTGTATTTGTACATTTCACTGGTAAGTACATGTACGAGATGTCTCTCGCAGATATGCGCACAAGAGAAAATCGTTCTTACCACAAAAAGAGTTTTGCGAGTAGAGTAAATATTTCAATAATAGGTGACGTTTTGGCGATCGGTCTGGGAAATTGGTAAATCCGCCAGGGAAAAGTCAGGGAAAGGTCAGGGAATTTGAAAATTGGACATCGGTAGCCACCCTGTTTGTAGTTGTGGGTGTATTTGTACATTTCACTGGTAAGTACATGTACGAGATGTCTCTCGCAGATATGCGCACAAGAGAAAATCGTTCTTACCACAAAAAGAGATTTGCGAGTAGAGTAAATATTTCAATAATAGGTGACGTTTTGGCGATCGGTCTGGGAAATTGGTAAATCCGCCAGGGAAAAGTCAGGGAAAGGTCAGGGAATTTGAAAATTGGACATCGGTAGCCACCCTGTTTGTAGTTGTGGGTGTATTTGTACATTTCACTGGTAAGTACATGTACGAGATGTCTCTCGCAGATATGCGCACAAGAGAAAATCGTTCTTACCACTAAAAGAGATTTGCGAGTAGAGTAAATATTTCAATAATAGGTGACGTTTTGGCGATCGGTCTGGGAAATTGGTAAATCCGCCAAGGAAAAGTCAGGGAAAGGTCAGGGAATTTGAAAATTGGACATCAGTAGCCACCCTGTTTGTAGTTGTGGGTGTATTTGTACATTTCACTGGTAAGTACATGTACGAGATGTCTCTCGCAGATATGCGCACAAGAGAAAATCGTTCTTACCACTAAAAGAGATTTGCGAGTAGAGTAAATATTTCAATAATAGGTGACGTTTTGGCGATCGGTCTGGGAAATTGGTAAATCCGCCAGGGAAAAGTCAGGGAAAGGTCAGGGAATTTGAAAATTGGACATCGGTAGCCACCCTGTTTGTAGTTGTGGTTGTATTTGTACATTTCACTGGTAAGTACATGTACGAGATGTCTCTCGCAGATATGCGCACAAGAGAAAATCGTTCTTACCACAAAAAGAGATTTGCGAGTAGAGTAAATATTTCAATAATAGGTGACGTTTTGGCGATCGGTCCGGGAAATTGGTAAATCCGCCAGGGAAAAGTCAGGGAAAGGTCAGGGAATTTGAAAATTGGACATCGGTAGCCACCCTGTTTGTAGTTGTGGGTGTATTTGTACATTTCACTGGTAAGTACATGTACGAGATGTCTCCCGCAGATATGCGCACAAGAGAAAATCGTTCTTACCACTAAAAGAGATTTGCGAGTAGAGTAAATATTTCAATAATAGGTGACGTTTTGGCGATCGGTCTGGGAAATTGGTAAATCCGCCAGGGAAAAGTCAGGGAAAGGTCAGGGAATTTGAAAATTGGACATCGGTAGCCACCCTGTTTGTAGTTGTGGGTGTATTTGTACATTTCACTGGTAAGTACATGTACGAGATGTCTCTCGCAGATATGCGCACAAGAGAAAATCGTTCTTACCACAAAAAGAGATTTGCGAGTAGAGTAAATATTTCAATAATAGGTGACGTTTTGGCGATCGGTCTGGGAAATTGGTAAATCCGCCAGGGAAAAGTCAGGGAAAGGTCAGGGAATTTGAAAATTGGACATCGGTAGCCACCCTGTTTGTAGTTGTGGGTGTATTTGTACATTTCACTGGTAAGTACATGTACGAGATGTCTCTCGCAGATATGCGCACAAGAGAAAATCGTTCTTACCACAAAAAGAGATTTGCGAGTAGAGTAAATATTTCAATAATAGGTGACGTTTTGGCGATCGGTCTGGGAAATTGGTAAATCCGCCAGGGAAAAGTCAGGGAAAGGTCAGGGAATTTGAAAATTGGACATCGGTAGCCACCCTGTTTGTAGTTGTGGGTGTATTTGTACATTTCACTGGTAAGTACATGTACGAGATGTCTCCCGCAGATATGCGCACAAGAGAAAATCGTTCTTACCACAAAAAGAGATTTGCGAGTAGAGTAAATATTTCAATAATAGGTGACGTTTTGGCGATCGGTCTGGGAAATTGGTAAATCCGCCAGGGAAAAGTCAGGGAAAGGTCAGGGAATTTGAAAATTGGACATCGGTAGCCACCCTGTTTGTAGTTGTGGGTGTATTTGTACATTTCACTGGTAAGTACATGCACGAGATGTCTCCCGCAGATATGCGCACAAGAGAAAATCGTTCTTACCACTAAAAGAGATTTGCGAGTAGAGTAAATATTTCAATAATAGGTGACGTTTTGGCGATCGGTCTGGGAAATTGGTAAATCCGCAAGGGAAAAGTCAGGGAAAGGTCAGGGAATTTGAAAATTGGACATTGGTAGCCACCCTGTTTGTAGTTGTGGGTGTATTTGTACATTTCACTGGTAAGTACATTAACGAGATGTCTCTCGCAGATATGCGCACAAGAGAAGATCGTTCTTACCACAAAAAGAGATTTGCGAGTAGAGTAAATATTTCAATAATAGGTGACGTTTTGGCGATCGGTCTGGGAAATTGGTAAATCCGCCAGGGAAAAGTCAGGGAAAGGTCAGGGAATTTGAAAATTGGACATCGGTAGCCACCCTGTTTGTAGTTGTGGGTGTATTTGTACATTTCACTGGTAAGTACATGTACGAGATGTCTCTCGCAGATATGCGCACAAGAGAAAATCGTTCTTACCACAAAAAGAGATTTGCGAGTAGAGTAATTATTTCAATAATAGGTGACGTTTTGGCGATCGGTCTGGGAAATTGGTAAATCCGCCAGGGAAAAGTCAGGGAAAGGTCAGGGAATTTGAAAATTGGACATCGGTAGCCACCCTGTTTGTAGTTGTGGGTGTATTTGTACATTTCACTGGTAAGTACATGTACGAGATGTCTCTCGCAGATATGCGCACAAGAGAAAATCGTTCTTACCACAAAAAGAGATTTGCGAGTAGAGTAAATATTTCAATAATAGGTGACGTTTTGGCGATCGGTCTGGGAAATTGGTAAATCCGCCAGGGAAAAGTCAGGGAAAGGTCAGGGAATTTGAAAATTGGACATCGGTAGCCACCCTGTTTGTAGTTGTGGGTGTATTTGTACATTTCACTGGTAAGTACATGTACGAGATGTCTCTCGCAGATATGCGCACAAGAGAAAATCGTTCTTACCACAAAAAGAGATTTGCGAGTAGAGTAAATATTTCAATAATAGGTGACGTTTTGGCGATCGGTCCGGGAAGGGAAAAGTCAGGGAAAGGTCAGGGAATTTGAAAATTGGACATCGGTAGCCACCCTGTTTGTAGTTGTGGGTGTATTTGTACATTTCACTGGTAAGTACATGTACGAGATGTCTCTCGCAGATATGCGCACAAGAGAAAATCGTTCTTACCACAAAAAGAGATTTGCGAGTAGAGTAAATATTTCAATAATAGGTGACGTTTTGGCGATCGGTCTGGGAAATTGGTAAATCCGCCAGGGAAAAGTCAGGGAAAGGTCAGGGAATTTGAAAATTGGACATCGGTAGCCACCCTGTTTGTAGTTGTGGGTGTATTTGTACATTTCACTGGTAAGTACATGTACGAGATGTCTCTCGCAGATATGCGCACAAGAGAAAATCGTTCTTACCACAAAAAGAGATTTGCGAGTAGAGTAAATATTTCAATAATAGGTGACGTTTTGGCGATCGGTCTGGGAAATTGGTAAATCCGCCAGGGAAAAGTCAGGGAAAGGTCAGGGAATTTGAAAATTGGACATCGGTAGCCACCCTGTTTGTAGTTGTGGGTGTATTTGTACATTTCACTGGTAAGTACATGTACGAGATGTCTCTCGCAGATATGCGCACAAGAGAAAATCGTTCTTACCACAAAAAGAGATTTGCGAGTAGAGTAAATATTTCAATAATAGGTGACGTTTTGGCGATCGGTCTGGGAAATTGGTAAATCCGCCAGGGAAAAGTCAGGGAAAGGTCAGGGAATTTGAAAATTGGACATCGGTAGCCACCCTGTTTGTAGTTGTGGGTGTATTTGTACATTTCACTGGTAAGTACATGTACGAGATGTCTCCCGCAGATATGCGCACAAGAGAAAATCGTTCTTACCACAAAAAGAGATTTGCGAGTAGAGTAAATATTTCAATAATAGGTGACGTTTTGGCGATCGGTCTGGGAAATTGGTAAATCCGCCAGGGAAAAGTCAGGGAAAGGTCAGGGAATTTGAAAATTTTACATCGGTAGCCACCCTGTTTTTAGTTGTGGGTGTATTTGTACATTTCACTGGTAAGTACATGTACGAGATGTCTCTCGCAGATATGCGCACAAGAGAAAATCGTTCTTACCACAAAAAGAGTTTTGCGAGTAGAGTAAATATTTCAATAATAGGTGACGTTTTGGCGATCGGTCTGGGAAATTGGTAAATCCGCCAGGGAAAAGTCAGGGAAAGGTCAGGGAATTTGAAAATTTTACATCGCTAGCCACCCTGTTTTTAGTTGTGGGTGTATTTGTACATTTCACTGGTAAGTACATGTACGAGATGTCTCTCGCAGATATGCGCACAAGAGAAAATCGTTCTTACCACAAAAAGAGATTTGCGAGTAGAGTAAATATTTCAATAATAGGTGACGTTTTGGCGATCGGTCTGGGAAATTGGTAAATCCGCCAGGGAAAAGTCAGGGAAAGGTCAGGGAATTTGAAAATTGGACATCGGTAGCCACCCTGTTTGTAGTTGTGGGTGTATTTGTACATTTCACTGGTAAGTACATGTACGAGATGTCTCTCGCAGATATGCGCACAAGAGAAAATCGTTCTTACCACAAAAAGAGATTTGCGAGTAGAGTAAATATTTCAATAATAGGTGACGTTTTGGCGATCGGTCTGGGAAATTGGTAAATCCGCCAGGGAAAAGTCAGGGAAAGGTCAGGGAATTTGAAAATTGGACATCGGTAGCCACCCTGTTTTTAGTTGTGGGTGTATTTGTACATTTCACTGGTAAGTACATGTACGAGATGTCTCTCGCAGATATGCGCACAAGAGAAAATCGTTCTTACCACAAAAAGAGTTTTGCGAGTAGAGTAAATATTTCAATAATAGGTGACGTTTTGGCGATCGGTCTGGGAAATTGGTAAATCCGCCAGGGAAAAGTCAGGGAAAGGTCAGGGAATTTGAAAATTGGACATCGGTAGCCACCCTGTTTGTAGTTGTGGGTGTATTTGTACATTTCACTGGTAAGTACATGTACGAGATGTCTCTCGCAGATATGCGCACAAGAGAAAATCGTTCTTACCACAAAAAGAGATTTGCGAGTAGAGTAAATATTTCAATAATAGGTGACGTTTTGGCGATCGGTCTGGGAAATTGGTAAATCCGCCAGGGAAAAGTCAGGGAAAGGTCAGGGAATTTGAAAATTGGACATCGGTAGCCACCCTGTTTGTAGTTGTGGGTGTATTTGTACATTTCACTGGTAAGTACATGTACGAGATGTCTCTCGCAGATATGCGCACAAGAGAAAATCGTTCTTACCACAAAAAGAGATTTGCGAGTAGAGTAAATATTTCAATAATAGGTGACGTTTTGGCGATCGGTCTGGGAAATTGGTAAATCCGCCAGGGAAAAGTCAGGGAAAGGTCAGGGAATTTGAAAATTGGACATCGGTAGCCACCCTGTTTTTAGTTGTGGGTGTATTTGTACATTTCACTGGTAAGTACATGTACGAGATGTCTCTCGCAGATATGCGCACAAGAGAAAATCGTTCTTACCACAAAAAGAGTTTTGCGAGTAGAGTAAATATTTCAATAATAGGTGACGTTTTGGCGATCGGTCTGGGAAATTGGTAAATCCGCCAGGGAAAAGTCAGGGAAAGGTCAGGGAATTTGAAAATTGG
Organism: Ceriagrion tenellum; assembly: GCA_963169105.1. Taxonomy (NCBI): domain Eukaryota; kingdom Metazoa; phylum Arthropoda; class Insecta; order Odonata; family Coenagrionidae; genus Ceriagrion; species Ceriagrion tenellum. Next base: position 83,766,763 of record OY720642.1, on the reverse strand, counting down.
ACATCGGTAGCCACCCTGTTTGTAGTTGTGGGTGTATTTGTACATTTCACTGGTAAGTACATGTACGAGATGTCTCTCGCAGATATGCGCACAAGAGAAAATCGTTCTTACCACTAAAAGAGATTTGCGAGTAGAGTAAATATTTCAATAATAGGTGACGTTTTGGCGATCGGTCTGGGAAATTGGTAAATCCGCCAGGGAAAAGTCAGGGAAAGGTCAGGGAATTTGAAAATTGGACATCGGTAGCCACCCTGTTTGTAGTTGTGGGTGTATTTGTACATTTCACTGGTAAGTACATGTACGAGATGTCTCTCGCAGATATGCGCACAAGAGAAAATCGTTCTTACCACTAAAAGAGATTTGCGAGTAGAGTAAATATTTCAATAATAGGTGACGTTTTGGCGATCGGTCTGGGAAATTGGTAAATCCGCCAAGGAAAAGTCAGGGAAAGGTCAGGGAATTTGAAAATTGGACATCAGTAGCCACCCTGTTTGTAGTTGTGGGTGTATTTGTACATTTCACTGGTAAGTACATGTACGAGATGTCTCTCGCAGATATGCGCACAAGAGAAAATCGTTCTTACCACTAAAAGAGATTTGCGAGTAGAGTAAATATTTCAATAATAGGTGACGTTTTGGCGATCGGTCTGGGAAATTGGTAAATCCGCCAGGGAAAAGTCAGGGAAAGGTCAGGGAATTTGAAAATTGGACATCGGTAGCCACCCTGTTTGTAGTTGTGGTTGTATTTGTACATTTCACTGGTAAGTACATGTACGAGATGTCTCTCGCAGATATGCGCACAAGAGAAAATCGTTCTTACCACAAAAAGAGATTTGCGAGTAGAGTAAATATTTCAATAATAGGTGACGTTTTGGCGATCGGTCCGGGAAATTGGTAAATCCGCCAGGGAAAAGTCAGGGAAAGGTCAGGGAATTTGAAAATTGGACATCGGTAGCCACCCTGTTTGTAGTTGTGGGTGTATTTGTACATTTCACTGGTAAGTACATGTACGAGATGTCTCTCGCAGATATGCGCACAAGAGAAAATCGTTCTTACCACAAAAAGAGATTTGCGAGTAGAGTAAATATTTCAATAATAGGTGACGTTTTGGCGATCGGTCCGGGAAATTGGTAAATCCGCCAGGGAAAAGTCAGGGAAAGGTCAGGGAATTTGAAAATTGGACATCGGTAGCCACCCTGTTTGTAGTTGTGGGTGTATTTGTACATTTCACTGGTAAGTACATGTACGAGATGTCTCCCGCAGATATGCGCACAAGAGAAAATCGTTCTTACCACAAAAAGAGATTTGCGAGTAGAGTAAATATTTCAATAATAGGTGACGTTTTGGCGATCGGTCTGGGAAATTGGTAAATCCGCCAGGGAAAAGTCAGGGAAAGGTCAGGGAATTTGAAAATTGGACATCGGTAGCCACCCTGTTTGTAGTTGTGGGTGTATTTGTACATTTCACTGGTAAGTACATGTACGAGATGTCTCTCGCAGATATGCGCACAAGAGAAAATCGTTCTTACCACAAAAAGAGATTTGCGAGTAGAGTAAATATTTCAATAATAGGTGACGTTTTGGCGATCGGTCTGGGAAATTGGTAAATCCGCCAGGGAAAAGTCAGGGAAAGGTCAGGGAATTTGAAAATTGGACATCGGTAGCCACCCTGTTTGTAGTTGTGGGTGTATTTGTACATTTCACTGGTAAGTACATGTACGAGATGTCTCCCGCAGATATGCGCACAAGAGAAAATCGTTCTTACCACAAAAAGAGATTTGCGAGTAGAGTAAATATTTCAATAATAGGTGACGTTTTGGCGATCGGTCTGGGAAATTGGTAAATCCGCCAGGGAAAAGTCAGGGAAAGGTCAGGGAATTTGAAAATTGGACATCGGTAGCCACCCTGTTTGTAGTTGTGGGTGTATTTGTACATTTCACTGGTAAGTACATGTACGAGATGTCTCTCGCAGATATGCGCACAAGAGAAAATCGTTCTTACCACAAAAAGAGTTTTGCGAGTAGAGTAAATATTTCAATAATAGGTGACGTTTTGGCGATCGGTCTGGGAAATTGGTAAATCCGCCAGGGAAAAGTCAGGGAAAGGTCAGGGAATTTGAAAATTGGACATCGGTAGCCACCCTGTTTGTAGTTGTGGGTGTATTTGTACATTTCACTGGTAAGTACATGTACGAGATGTCTCTCGCAGATATGCGCACAAGAGAAAATCGTTCTTACCACAAAAAGAGATTTGCGAGTAGAGTAAATATTTCAATAATAGGTGACGTTTTGGCGATCGGTCTGGGAAATTGGTAAATCCGCCAGGGAAAAGTCAGGGAAAGGTCAGGGAATTTGAAAATTGGACATCGGTAGCCACCCTGTTTGTAGTTGTGGGTGTATTTGTACATTTCACTGGTAAGTACATGTACGAGATGTCTCTCGCAGATATGCGCACAAGAGAAAATCGTTCTTACCACAAAAAGAGATTTGCGAGTAGAGTAAATATTTCAATAATAGGTGACGTTTTGGCGATCGGTCTGGGAAATTGGTAAATCCGCCAGGGAAAAGTCAGGGAAAGGTCAGGGAATTTGAAAATTGGACATCGGTAGCCACCCTGTTTTTAGTTGTGGGTGTATTTGTACATTTCACTGGTAAGTACATGTACGAGATGTCTCTCGCAGATATGCGCACAAGAGAAAATCGTTCTTACCACAAAAAGAGTTTTGCGAGTAGAGTAAATATTTCAATAATAGGTGACGTTTTGGCGATCGGTCTGGGAAATTGGTAAATCCGCCAGGGAAAAGTCAGGGAAAGGTCAGGGAATTTGAAAATTGGACATCGGTAGCCACCCTGTTTGTAGTTGTGGGTGTATTTGTACATTTCACTGGTAAGTACATGTACGAGATGTCTCTCGCAGATATGCGCACAAGAGAAAATCGTTCTTACCACAAAAAGAGATTTGCGAGTAGAGTAAATATTTCAATAATAGGTGACGTTTTGGCGATCGGTCTGGGAAATTGGTAAATCCGCCAGGGAAAAGTCAGGGAAAGGTCAGGGAATTTGAAAATTGGACATCGGTAGCCACCCTGTTTGTAGTTGTGGGTGTATTTGTACATTTCACTGGTAAGTACATGTACGAGATGTCTCTCGCAGATATGCGCACAAGAGAAAATCGTTCTTACCACAAAAAGAGATTTGCGAGTAGAGTAAATATTTCAATAATAGGTGACGTTTTGGCGATCGGTCTGGGAAATTGGTAAATCCGCCAGGGAAAAGTCAGGGAAAGGTCAGGGAATTTGAAAATTGGACATCGGTAGCCACCCTGTTTTTAGTTGTGGGTGTATTTGTACATTTCACTGGTAAGTACATGTACGAGATGTCTCTCGCAGATATGCGCACAAGAGAAAATCGTTCTTACCACAAAAAGAGTTTTGCGAGTAGAGTAAATATTTCAATAATAGGTGACGTTTTGGCGATCGGTCTGGGAAATTGGTAAATCCGCCAGGGAAAAGTCAGGGAAAGGTCAGGGAATTTGAAAATTGGACATCGGTAGCCACCCTGTTTGTAGTTGTGGGTGTATTTGTACATTTCACTGGTAAGTACATGTACGAGATGTCTCTCGCAGATATGCGCACAAGAGAAAATCGTTCTTACCACTAAAAGAGATTTGCGAGTAGAGTAAATATTTCAATAATAGGTGACGTTTTGGCGATCGGTCTGGGAAATTGGTAAATCCGCCAGGGAAAAGTCAGGGAAAGGTCAGGGAATTTGAAAATTGGACATCGGTAGCCACCCTGTTTGTAGTTGTGGGTGTATTTGTACATTTCACTGGTAAGTACATGTACGAGATGTCTCTCGCAGATATGCGCACAAGAGAAAATCGTTCTTACCACTAAAAGAGATTTGCGAGTAGAGTAAATATTTCAATAATAGGTGACGTTTTGGCGATCGGTCTGGGAAATTGGTAAATCCGCCAAGGAAAAGTCAGGGAAAGGTCAGGGAATTTGAAAATTGGACATCAGTAGCCACCCTGTTTGTAGTTGTGGGTGTATTTGTACATTTCACTGGTAAGTACATGTACGAGATGTCTCTCGCAGATATGCGCACAAGAGAAAATCGTTCTTACCACTAAAAGAGATTTGCGAGTAGAGTAAATATTTCAATAATAGGTGACGTTTTGGCGATCGGTCTGGGAAATTGGTAAATCCGCCAGGGAAAAGTCAGGGAAAGGTCAGGGAATTTGAAAATTGGACATCGGTAGCCACCCTGTTTGTAGTTGTGGTTGTATTTGTACATTTCACTGGTAAGTACATGTACGAGATGTCTCTCGCAGATATGCGCACAAGAGAAAATCGTTCTTACCACAAAAAGAGATTTGCGAGTAGAGTAAATATTTCAATAATAGGTGACGTTTTGGCGATCGGTCCGGGAAATTGGTAAATCCGCCAGGGAAAAGTCAGGGAAAGGTCAGGGAATTTGAAAATTGGACATCGGTAGCCACCCTGTTTGTAGTTGTGGGTGTATTTGTACATTTCACTGGTAAGTACATGTACGAGATGTCTCCCGCAGATATGCGCACAAGAGAAAATCGTTCTTACCACTAAAAGAGATTTGCGAGTAGAGTAAATATTTCAATAATAGGTGACGTTTTGGCGATCGGTCTGGGAAATTGGTAAATCCGCCAGGGAAAAGTCAGGGAAAGGTCAGGGAATTTGAAAATTGGACATCGGTAGCCACCCTGTTTGTAGTTGTGGGTGTATTTGTACATTTCACTGGTAAGTACATGTACGAGATGTCTCTCGCAGATATGCGCACAAGAGAAAATCGTTCTTACCACAAAAAGAGATTTGCGAGTAGAGTAAATATTTCAATAATAGGTGACGTTTTGGCGATCGGTCTGGGAAATTGGTAAATCCGCCAGGGAAAAGTCAGGGAAAGGTCAGGGAATTTGAAAATTGGACATCGGTAGCCACCCTGTTTGTAGTTGTGGGTGTATTTGTACATTTCACTGGTAAGTACATGTACGAGATGTCTCTCGCAGATATGCGCACAAGAGAAAATCGTTCTTACCACAAAAAGAGATTTGCGAGTAGAGTAAATATTTCAATAATAGGTGACGTTTTGGCGATCGGTCTGGGAAATTGGTAAATCCGCCAGGGAAAAGTCAGGGAAAGGTCAGGGAATTTGAAAATTGGACATCGGTAGCCACCCTGTTTGTAGTTGTGGGTGTATTTGTACATTTCACTGGTAAGTACATGTACGAGATGTCTCCCGCAGATATGCGCACAAGAGAAAATCGTTCTTACCACAAAAAGAGATTTGCGAGTAGAGTAAATATTTCAATAATAGGTGACGTTTTGGCGATCGGTCTGGGAAATTGGTAAATCCGCCAGGGAAAAGTCAGGGAAAGGTCAGGGAATTTGAAAATTTTACATCGGTAGCCACCCTGTTTTTAGTTGTGGGTGTATTTGTACATTTCACTGGTAAGTACATGTACGAGATGTCTCTCGCAGATATGCGCACAAGAGAAAATCGTTCTTACCACAAAAAGAGTTTTGCGAGTAGAGTAAATATTTCAATAATAGGTGACGTTTTGGCGATCGGTCTGGGAAATTGGTAAATCCGCCAGGGAAAAGTCAGGGAAAGGTCAGGGAATTTGAAAATTGGACATCGGTAGCCACCCTGTTTGTAGTTGTGGGTGTATTTGTACATTTCACTGGTAAGTACATGTACGAGATGTCTCTCGCAGATATGCGCACAAGAGAAAATCGTTCTTACCACAAAAAGAGATTTGCGAGTAGAGTAAATATTTCAATAATAGGTGACGTTTTGGCGATCGGTCTGGGAAATTGGTAAATCCGCCAGGGAAAAGTCAGGGAAAGGTCAGGGAATTTGAAAATTGGACATCGGTAGCCACCCTGTTTGTAGTTGTGGGTGTATTTGTACATTTCACTGGTAAGTACATGTACGAGATGTCTCTCGCAGATATGCGCACAAGAGAAAATCGTTCTTACCACAAAAAGAGATTTGCGAGTAGAGTAAATATTTCAATAATAGGTGACGTTTTGGCGATCGGTCTGGGAAATTGGTAAATCCGCCAGGGAAAAGTCAGGGAAAGGTCAGGGAATTTGAAAATTGGACATCGGTAGCCACCCTGTTTGTAGTTGTGGGTGTATTTGTACATTTCACTGGTAAGTACATGTACGAGATGTCTCTCGCAGATATGCGCACAAGAGAAAATCGTTCTTACCACAAAAAGAGATTTGCGAGTAGAGTAAATATTTCAATAATAGGTGACGTTTTGGTGATCGGTCTGGGAAATTGGTAAATCCGCCAGGGAAAAGTCAGGGAAAGGTCAGGGAATTTGAAAATTGGACATCGGTAGCCACCCTGTTTGTAGTTGTGGGTGTATTTGTACATTTCACTGGTAAGTACATGTACGAGATGTCTCTCGCAGATATGCGCACAAGAGAAAATCGTTCTTACCACAAAAAGAGTTTTGCGAGTAGAGTAAATATTTCAATAATAGGTGACGTTTTGGCGATCGGTCTGGGAAATTGGTAAATCCGCCAGGGAAAAGTCAGGGAAAGGTCAGGGAATTTGAAAATTGGACATCGGTAGCCACCCTGTTTGTAGTTGTGGGTGTATTTGTACATTTCACTGGTAAGTACATGTACGAGATGTCTCTCGCAGATATGCGCACAAGAGAAAATCGTTCTTACCACAAAAAGAGTTTTGCGAGTAGAGTAAATATTTCAATAATTGGTGACGTTTTGGCGATCGGTCTGGGAAATTGGTAAATCCGCCAGGGAAAAGTCAGGGAAAGGTCAGGGAATTTGAAAATTGGACATCGGTAGCCACCCTGTTTGTAGTTGTGGGTGTATTTGTACATTTCACTGGTAAGTACATGTACGAGATGTCTCTCGCAGATATGCGCACAAGAGAAAATCGTTCTTACCACAAAAAGAGATTTGCGAGTAGAGTAAATATTTCAATAATAGGTGACGTTTTGGCGATCGGTCTGGGAAATTGGTAAATCCGCCAGGGAAAGGTCAGGGAAAGGTCAGGGAATTTGAAAATTGGACATCGGTAGCCACCCTGTTTGTAGTTGTGGGTGTATTTGTACATTTCACTGGTAAGTACATGTACGAGATGTCTCTCGCAGATATGCGCACAAGAGAAAATCGTTCTTACCACTAAAAGAGATTTGCGAGTAGAGTAAATATTTCAATAATAGGTGACGTTTTGGCGATCGGTCTGGGAAATCGGTAAATCCGCCAGGGAAAAGTCAGGGAAAGGTCAGGGAATTTGAAAATTGGACATCGGTAGCCACCCTGTTTGTAGTTGTGGGTGTATTTGTACATTTCACTGGTAAGTACATGTACGAGATGTCTCTCGCAGATATGCGCACAAGAGAAAATCGTTCTTACCACAAAAAGAGATTTGCGAGTAGAGTAAATATTTCAATAATAGGTGACGTTTTGGCAATCGGTCTGGGAAATTGGTAAATCCGCCAGGGAAAAGTCAGGGAAAGGTCAGGGAATTTGAAAATTGGACATCGGTAGCCACCCTGTTTGTAGTTGTGGGTGTATTTGTACATTTAACTGGTAAGTACATGTACGAGATGTCTCTCGCAGATATGCGCACAAGAGAAAATCGTTCTTACCACTAAAAGAGATTTGCGAGTAGAGTAAATATTTCAATAATAGGTGACGTTTTGGCGATCGGTCTGGGAAATCGGTAAATCCGCCAGGGAAAAGTCAGGGAAAGGTCAGGGAATTTGAAAATTGGACATCGGTAGCCACCCTGTTTGTAGTTGTGGGTGTATTTGTACATTTCACTGGTAAGTACATGTACGAGATGTCTCTCGCAGATATGCGCACAAGAGAAAATCGTTCTTACCACAAAAAGAGATTTGCGAGTAGAGTAAATATTTCAATAATAGGTGACGTTTTGGCAATCGGTCTGGGAAATTGGTAAATCCGCCAGGGAAAAGTCAGGGAAAGGTCAGGGAATTTGAAAATTGGACATCGGTAGCCACCCTGTTTGTAGTTGTGGGTGTATTTGTACATTTAACTGGTAAGTACATGTACGAGATGTCTCTCGCAGATATGCGCACAAGAGAAAATCGTTCTTACCACTAAAAGAGATTTGCGAGTAGAGTAAATATTTCAATAATAGGTGACGTTTTGGCGATCGGTCTGGGAAATTGGTAAATCCGCCAGGGAAAAGTCAGGGAAAGGTCAGGGAATTTGAAAATTGGACATCAGTAGCCACCCTGTTTGTAGTTGTGGGTGTATTTGTACATTTCACTGGTAAGTACATGTACGAGATGTCTCTCGCAGATATGCGCACAAGAGAAAATCGTTCTTACCACAAAAAGAGATTTGCGAGTAGAGTAAATATTTCAATAATAGGTGACGTTTTGGCGATCGGTCTGGGAAATTGGTAAATCCGCCAGGGAAAAGTCAGGGAAAGGTCAGGGAATTTGAAAATTGGACATCGGTAGCCACCCTGTTTGTAGTTGTGGGTGTATTTGTACATTTCACTGGTAAGTACATGTACGAGATGTCTCTCGCAGATATGCGCACAAGAGAAAATCGTTCTTACCACTAAAAGAGATTTGCGAGTAGAGTAAATATTTCAATAATAGGTGACGTTTTGGCGATCGGTCTGGGAAATCGGTAAATCCGCCAGGGAAAAGTCAGGGAAAGGTCAGGGAATTTGAAAATTGGACATCGGTAGCCACCCTGTTTGTAGTTGTGGGTGTATTTGTACATTTCACTGTTAAGTACATGTACGAGATATCTCCCGCAGATATGCGCACAAGAGAAAATCGTTCTTACCACAAAAAGAGATTTGCGAGTAGAGTAAATATTTCAATAATAGGTGACGTTTTGGCAATCGGTCTGGGAAATTGGTAAATCCGCCAGGGAAAAGTCAGGGAAAGGTCAGGGAATTTGAAAATTGGACATCGGTAGCCACCCTGTTTGTAGTTGTGGGTGTATTTGTACATTTAACTGGTAAGTACATGTACGAGATGTCTCTCGCAGATATGCGCACAAGAGAAAATCGTTCTTACCACTAAAAGAGATTTGCGAGTAGAGTAAATATTTCAATAATAGGTGACGTTTTGGCGATCGGTCTGGGAAATCGGTAAATCCGCCAGGGAAAAGTCAGGGAAAGGTCAGGGAATTTGAAAATTGGACATCGGTAGCCACCCTGTTTGTAAATGTGGGTTTATTTGTACATTTCACTGGTAAGTACATGTACGAGATGTCTTTTGCAGATCTGCACATAAAAGAAAATCGTTCTTACCACTATAAGAGGTTTTACGAGTAGAGACAGCAAATGGACTAAATTCGGACTTCCTCGGTATTTCGGAGACAACTTCTGAGCAATGAGTCCGTATGCATGCTCAACTTCTTTGGGGAAATAGAAAGAGTTCCCGTCTGAGAGCAGTGCGGAGCAAAGTTTGACTTCTCTGAGATACAGTCTCGTTAAGTTTACCGCGCCCGATCCACTCGTCCTCATTTGTATGAGACGGCATTTATTTCCTCCGTTTGCAAAAGCTTTTATCTCTCTCTCATGTGGATGGATGTTCTTCAGTGTGGCTGGAGCGGAAATCGCGGGTCATTCATTGCGCATTTTAAAAACTTTTAAATTAAGTAATAAAAAAATACAGGAACCTTGGATGATGAAATCAAAGGATGAAATGCACCAGTAAAAAGGGCAATACTCATGTTGAATAGCTTAATAGGGGATCAACGTATTTTTGAAGTAAAAATAAATTGATTCAATATTAATGTGAATTGTCGCACATGGGAGTGAGATATGGCAGATGGAGGTGGAAACAAAACCAATGCTCATTGTTACAGAGATGGATTCCTGGAGACGATCTGCGGGGATATCAATACTAGAAAAATATCACGAATGAGAAAATAAGAAATTTTTTGGGGGGTCACTCACACCGTAGTCAATGACATATAAAAACAGCTTGTGTGGTACGGTCACGTACAATGTATGACGAACGAGAGATTAGCTAAGCAAATTTTTATGTGGGATCCACTAGTTAGAAAAAAAAGATGAAGGCCCAGAATTAATCGGAGAGAAGGCATAAAAAAGACTAAGAGAAAAGCAGTTGCCAGAAGGCCTGTGGGTGAACAGGGAGCAATGGTGGTTGGGCATCGGATAACGTCGTAGACAGTTAAAAAAATCGATTATATACTTATAAAAACATTCTTCAGCTAAACTTCATGTATGTGCATCTGTTTGTGCGTTGCAGCTCACCGTACAGGATGTAAAGAAAATACATACATATATACCAATCACGCCGTTCCCTTCCGGTGTAGACAGAGTCATTAAGTTTCACTCATAAATACATATTTGTACACCTAACTCTGCTTCAATAATTCCCTCCGCACTGACCTATCCTTGAAAACCTCTTTTGCTTCATTTACCCCCATACACTGCTTCATACACGCCCTCCTGTTTTTAAAAGTCCTAATATTCCTCCTCCTAATAATTTCCTCAACCACATTCAACCACAACTTTCTCGGCCTACCTCAACCTCTCGCATCATTCATTTCACTCTTATATATCTGTTTCGTCATTCGACTCTCATCCATTTTCTCAACATGAAGTAATGAAAATGACCCAACAATTATATTTTGCATATTATCCCTTTTTGAAGCCAGTTTTTACTGGCGTTTTTGGCGCTGCATTCAAAATTTAGATGAGATTTCAATGAAATATGTTAAATTTCTAATTTAAGACCTTGATGTACGCTAAAACCATTTGTAATCGTGAAAAACATATTATATTTTGTGTGGTAGAAAATCCGTACTTCAAAAGTTGTAACTACGAAATTTACGTATTCTACCAGCTGATCGGGATGTATTTGGACAGTGCCAATCCTAACATCCAAATTCATGCACGTCATTCCGTTTCCCACCCGTAGGTGATCCAACATTAGATCCCTTTTGAATTCCTCATATCGTCTCCCTCTTGTTGTTCCGTCCATAATTCCTGTCCTCTTCCTTCCTCTCCCACGCTTCCTCTCTATTAACCTCCTCAACATTCCCCCTCCCTTCAATGCTCCTCCACCCATCTCTTCTGCTTCCTCCGAACTTCCGCGGCTAGTTTCCCCATCTCTCCAATTGCATTCAAAACCTCCTCCACCGTCCTTCTTGCTACCCAACTCACCCTCTCCATCCTTCTCCACGCCCACATCTCAAACGCCTCGAGTCTACGTGCATCCTCCCTTCGTAATGGACAAGTTTCCGACCCACACAGTGCCAAGCACAATATCAGGGTTGTCACGGTTTTCACCAGCCTTTTCTTTACGTCTCATCCCAATATCAGTTCTCTCCTTTTTTGACAATGCTTCTTTTGCCATGGAAAATCTACATCTGCCACCAATCCCATTCTCCTCCAGAATATTACCAAGATAAATTCAACATTTTCTGGCGAGATATTGAGGAAGTGCATTATTAAAATAAAGAGCAGTAGATTTTGTACTCTCATCAGGTACGCAGTACCTGATGTCCTGCTCCAGATACACTGTACCTGACACATCTGACACTGTACCTGATGATGGACAAGAAAGTGCAGAAACACGTGTCGTATAGTTTGATGTATTTAAATTAGTGGACATTCATCTAATGCTCTTCATTTTTACTACCAAGATACTTAAGCTGCTCTACTTGCTCTATTTTGTGCCCTCCCACCCTTATGTTAAATCCCGCCTTCCTGCTTCTGGAGAATCTCATGAATTTCCTCTTATAATTATTTAACTTCATCCTATACAGCGAATACATCGGAGGGCAGCTAGATTTGTTAAAAATTGTTATTATAAACATAGTTGTGTTGCAAAATTATTGAGGGAATAATAATGGGAACCTCTATCCAATCGGAGGGAGGAATATAGGTTAAATCTTCTGCGAAAGTTTGATCTAGACTATTTTTTGCCGGACATTCAAAATATTATTCTAGAGCCAAACTATTATGTTAGAAATGATCACAGGCATAAGATTCAGGAAACAGACTGCAGAACCGATAGAGTTATAAAGTCACTTTTTCCGCGTACAACAAGAGACGATAATAGTTGTGATAGATCAGTTCTAGGATACTATAGGTTATTTCAGTAGTGCTCAGTATCTTAACATGCAATGTAGATACTAACCTCTCATGCAATCTCCGGTATGATATACTCCTGCATGTCTTTGTACCTTGTAGTGCTCCTTATTTTTCGCATGAATAATATTAAGCAGTAGTTATATCTTGGGTAGTGTATTGCATGGTAGCATGTTCCTATACGTATCACTCTCCTGGTTTGTGGTCTGACTGCGTACCGTTGCCCTGACTGCTTTGGCCTACGTCTGGCATTCGGGGGAACTTGCGCGATTCTGATTGGACTGGGATGAGAGCTGCATGCCTGGTGAGGAATCACTCCGTGCCACACACCCTAGTGGTGGCTTGCACGGTATTTCGTAGCTGTAGATGTATACCTCTCGATTTTCATTCTATGCCTTTTGCATTACTCATGATACATATTCACCATTCATTCTAACCCCTTGGCTTTATAGCTGCCGCGAAAAATCCAGGAGCAGACCTCCGCAGCAAGAAAGGGAACTAGATAGGAGGGGATGAGAGGTAGGGAACGAGAGAGAGAGATAGTGAAGTTGGGGAACCAAACTATTTCGTTAGGTTAGCTTAAGTGCAGGCTATTAGGCTAGTGGTTAAAATAACCAATCGCTATTGTCTGTACTAGTAACCCTATCTTAGGATTGGTTTGTGAGACGAGTATAATCGAGACGGCAGGTCGTTCAGAGTCACACCAATTTCAGAAGCGCTCGTTTTGACAACAGTTTGATGGGCTCTATGCTGAACCACCCCCGTTTGGAAGGACTCAGAAAATTTAGTAGCCCATCTCCCAAAATTGTTCACTGCGCATCGCCAGGAACTTTTGTTAGTGCTCTACTTGGCATTGAACTTGTGGTACTTTGTAAGTACACATCGCTCCTTAGGTGTTTATAAAATACGAAGTAAAACTGAACTCAAGGTTTGGCTAGTTGGCCATAAAATGGCGGCGGCGCTACCTCGACGAATCTCCTAGCCTCTGCAGCTCCGAAATCGGGAATTAGCGACGCAGTAATTCTGAGAATTCGTCTTTTTTTTAGCGTGTTTCCATTTCCTCCGTAAAAATAATAAGTTTGTAAATAAAATGTGTCGCTGCGAATAATTGAAACCTTTGTTTAACTTGCTTGATTTAATGAGTGTATTATGAGACTTTTTTTTTCTTTGACGTTCAAAATTTGAATTTGCTGTAAGTAAATTGTTCATCATTAATGAGTTGCTCGTCCCCATCTGTATTCATTAACGCAAATCATTATTTTTAGTATGTTAACAATTATTTTATTTTATCGTAAATATGCATCCCAGATAATGATGGAGTATTTTTTAAATATCATTATTTCAAAGCCCCAAGCGGATCATACTTTTTCATGGAATTTTTCGCTCACTTTTTCAAGTTGTTACCATTAAGGACAGAATTTTAATGTCATTAGAAGTACGTCAACATGTAACCCTACGCTACGCCACAGAGGCATTTGGCAGGGGGTGTTAGGCTGCGAGTTATGCAATGGTAGGGCGATAGGGAAAAGGAGGACGGAGAGGCTAACGCTTTTTATAATTGCAATACAGCTGTTGTTTGGTTCTAATTTCGACTTTAACTTTCTCTGTGGTACGAAAAAATCCAAATATTGTTGGCGCTATGAACATACAAAATTATTTACAAATATAGTTCCGGTGTTAATTTGTCGGGTAGTCATATAATCATGCACAGTTAATGGTAAAACAATTGTATTCATGCCATCTACATTTGTTTCCTCTCTGACAAAATATGAACATCTGACAAAGCTTACTCGGCATAGGGGGTACTATTGTGCGCAATTTCGCAGAGGAAAAAATCATCCGCCTTGACCGGGAATCGAACCCGGATCCCTCGATTTCCGGCCGAGTGCTTTAGCCAGTTAAAAAATTGTATCAACATTATACCATAATAGCATTATTCAGTACCATATAAATGTTAGCCATTTAACGTCGTCGATCTCATGGTCAATGGAATATCGTCGTCGTCCAACAGCCTTGGTCAAGGGAATGAATTACAGGCGAATTTTATTTTTCAGATGACCACTCGTTGTCACTCACAGTCGAAGAGCCTCCTATTGACTTCGAGAAAGCATGAATGACTCACTCTCGGGTCGTCGCTCGTCAAGGCTTCTCTTTTGGCTCAAGGGAGAATATTCACAATTTCCATACGAGGGAAGCATTAAAAATCACTGGGATTTCCACCTAAAACCCACGCAACCATATCGAAAAATAAACGTTGTAAAAGATTGTTTAGAGGTCATTAAGTCGCCTCTTTCCTCGTAACCTTCAATTAGGAAATAATTTAGAAGCAATTAAAAGAGACTTAGCATAGCAGGAACTCGTTATCAGTTAAACTCTCTAAATCAACCTAGTGATGAATTGAAGAGGTGATACCTTAAATTGCAACAATTCCCATCTGCGGACGAAACGTTCGGTTGGTAGTTTATTAGTCATTATCCTTTAGCTTAGACATCTACATATACTTATTACCCTACAGTCCATCACTAGGGTGTTTGGCAGGGGATAAATTTTCACTAACTTGAACTAGAGTGAAGAAATTAACTTTCAACAACATGCACCACACTATAGTATGTGTATGCTACAAATTTCGGTTGGTAGTTTATTAGTCATTATCCTTTAGCTTAGACATCTACATCTACTTATTACCCTACAGTCCATCACTAGGGTGTTTGGCAGGGGATAAGTTATCACTAACTTGAACTAGAGTGAAGAAATTAACTTTCAACAACATGCACCACACTATAGTATGTGTATGCTACAAATGCTACAGAAACTACAATACTGTGGTGCAAATAAGTCGTTGCTAGGACAACCACACTCTGTGTAACCTGATCTTACATGGTAGTGGTATTACTTTACTTATTTTTGGTTAAAAATAATTTCTGGAGGACAAAGTTTTGTACGTTCTATTCTTGCCAAATAAGCTTATAGTTTTTTGTTATATACTACTTCAGTTTCCCAAAATATGTTAATTGTTGTGGTGATGCTTGTTGTTCAAATTATGTGGGAAACAGTAAATTCTATATCACTGGTAAAACTGGTGCCAGCAGCCTCGGTTATACCATTGGGGAAAAATCATTACTTTAGTTGGTAATAACCCTTTTTTTTAAATTAATTTTCTTGTGAAATTTATATTTCTTCATGAAATATATATATTTATGCTATGAAACCAAAATTAAAAACCAGGATTAGGTACCCTTTAATGTTGGGTGTTAATTTTTCACCTGGTTTGTGTTTTTTATAGATAATAACAAGAGTCTTGAGTATTTGGTCATTCATGTAGTTAACTCAGCCTACGGTTCACCAAGTATATATTGGCATCCTCAGGGCTTTGTAACAAGAGAGAAAAGTCGTACAGCAAGGTATTTATACCATTATTCTAACTAAAGTTGAGATTGATATTGAACAAGAACGAAGTAAATAACAATTCCAAATACTAACGGAGTATGTTATCATATTAAATACTTACTAATCTTATTATTATCTAAATTATATTGGTTGAAAAAGGTATGATTGATCATTAAGTATTTCTTATGTTCTTGATCCCCAAATATTTGGTGGTATATTATTATTTTCCGAGGAACGTGATCTTTAACCGATAGTCTGCGATTTTATTTGCATAATTATTACTACAGGAAACAAATGCGCAACTTTCCTACCGCCATTCTGGGCATAAAAACGAACTTTCCGTTAATTTAAGGCAAAAACATTTTTTTATTTAGTTAAATTCGTTGCCGGGCGCTGAATAAAATTACGTTTTGACCGCATCAGAACGTAAAATGTCACCTGACCAACAGCAGCGAAATCTACAGCTTAGCAACACTCCTGTAGGGCTCTTCTCTTCCCTTCGCTCTTGGCCGCTCCAATTACCGACCGCTGTTGACGCTACGAGGCGAAGGCAAGGCGCGATGTCTCCCCCACAGTTCTCTTCAGCCTCTCGCCCGCAGGTTAAGAGCGTAATGACGAAAGGAACCTATCGGTGCATCTCCGGTTGCGAAAGGGAACGCGAATGCTTGGGTAAGACCTCCCGATCAGTAAGAGGCAATCTTCGCTCTTTCTTTCAGGCCGTTTCGAGCGAGGCTTTCCACACGCCGCGAAGGTATACGTCTACCCGTACGCAATGCATTCATTTGAGTATTATACAAGCTGATTGGCAGGTTTTTGGACATTATTAATTCCAATGGGACTTCCTTCCGTTTTGGCTCCCGCCATTGTGGAGGGCGCTCAAGTGCATTACTCCGTCTGTCGGATGAGACGTTAAACCGTGGTCCCCTTGGCGCCTTTCGTTAAGAGCCCTACAGGAGTGTTGCTAAGCTGTAGATTTCGCTGCTGTTGGTCAGGTGACATTTTACGTTCTGATGCGGTCAAAATGTAATTTAATGCCGACACCGGGTTTCTATCCACCCTTCCTCCCTTACCTATCCCCTATGGTGCAAATGACCTTAGCCGTCGGTCGCCTCCCCAAATATCCAATCCAATCCTACTATATGCATTTTGGAAAAAATCCCAGTTTTCGTCATCATTCTACATTCGACAGAGGATGGTATGATAAAAGAATTAGAGCGCGTGCAAAGGATATCCGCTAGGTTTGTGAAAGGCCGTCATGATAATTGTATAAGTGTTACGAGCTTAATAGAAGAACTAGGATGGGAATTACTATCAGAACGCAGGTTAAAATTTAGGTTAAACCTTTTAAGTAAATTCGAAACCGATTTGTTCACAGATGATGTTAGATATATATTGAGAACCCCTGTGTATTATGCTAGGTTTGATCAGATTAACAAGATTAGAGAGATAGATTGTCGTACCGATAGATTTAAAATGTCATTTTTCCCGCGTATTATAAGAGAGAAGAATAGGCAGCGTAGCAAAGGGATAGGTAGGTGAAATATAGTTAGAGTAGTCTGTAGTGAATTATGCATGTAATAACAACCAATAATCCCTTCCTTATTATGTAGATACTAACCATCTAGCTCCATGTGACCCTGTTCTCTAGCATGTCTCCCTGAAATATCCTACTTGCATGTCAATAGTGCATGTTTGGTGATCTTCACCCCCTGCCACACACCCTCGTGGTGTCTCGCGGGGTATCACGTGGATGTAGATGTACATTGGCTGTAATATTTCTGCTACGATTGGAATCATCGCGCCTCCGGTCGAATGAAGATTTAAGCAGTAAAGGTCTCTCCATAAGATCCCTTACTATTAAGCTACACGCTAGGCTTAGCTTGCTTGAAAAATTATGAACTGGTGTGATTCGGTGCGACATAGAGAATATTATCCTGACGCCCCACTACATCTCGAGGTCTGACAAAAGCGATTTTATAAGAGATATACATAGCTAAACAGATGAGTACAAAAACTCGTTCTTTCCGCATACAATAAGCGACCTCTATGAAACTGAGCTCCACTAAATACTCTCCTTATACACGTCATCATTTCACATCCCAAAACCTTATCCCTTACATCTTTTACACGGCTGGTATCCTGACGCACGATCATGCGGCGGCTCGCAGGTTAGTATTGAGATTTAGATATTACTGTGGAACTCCCTATTGAATTGCCAGCCTTCCGATATCAAGATTAACTACCCGTCACTACTTCCGTAAATGTCATTTTGAAAGAGAAAGTTGTGTCTTTGAAACAATGGGCGTCGTGATTCATGAGACTAAAACGCATTGTTAACTTTATATCAAGATATGATTCCTAGGCAAGCAAAGTGAACTTCTTACTTGACACTTTCGTAGCCCTTCTACGATGGAAGAGACATCATGCGGCCTTCATCTCGTAAAACATACGAAAAGCGCCATCCGTGTCCATAATTTTTGTGGGTGATTGAAGTCGATTACTTCTTTCAAATGCTTCCCATCCGTATGCAACAAATTAAAAGGGAATATAGTTTTTTAAATCTAATTGCTTATGAATAAAGTGAGTCTCATATACCTTAATATGATGAATAACTAGTATATTTAGATTGCTAGGGGCTGCCATAGTGGACGACATATCGCTCACTGTATTTCACCACAGTCAACGTCTTTATGCACAAAAAGGCATTATAATATTTGTTGCCTATATGAAAAAACACGTAACAATATATTAATATATTACACTCCGAACAAAATACCTATGATCTTCGAGTGATTACTGATAAATACGCGCGTTGTAACTAACATAGGTAATTAAGTTGTAAACAAATGACATTTACTCTAATGGTTTATTGTTCCCCGTCTTTGATGAATGCAGTGAACACTTCTCCAATGCTCAACGTCATTAACAATTATGATGTTCGTTAGCTAAAAATTATGCTGTCAATGAAATTATGACTACCTGAGAGTACTTTCTATCGGACCATAATTCTTTCAACGAGATCATTTCTTTTCCTTCCAGAGCAAGGAAGATAGAATTTGTAGGTTCAATGAAGTAAACAAGGACGGAACATCTACAATCTATGGAATTATTCACACAACTATTAGGTACCAAATCTTTTATCAGTATATTCACATTTGAAAAGCCTTTAACTATTGCGAATTCATCGATTTTTCCGCAAAAAATTAATAAATATCACACAAATATACGTAGTAATGATAAAATAGTATCCATTTGAAAGTTTCTTTACTTATATTTTCCATACAAGCCCATATTATCACTCCCCGAGTTCTAACTTAAAACCTAGCAAGCATAACAAGTCTGCTTTTTCATTGACTTGGTTTCTTGACTAGGTATCTGGAGAATATGGCGTCAGCGGCCACTTGAATTCGACGTCGTATCCGCCCAGTGCGTACTAGGTTTCAAGGGAAGATTGCTTGATTTGCCAAGTTCGAAAACGGCCTAAACCTCAGATGTGACTTTTCTCTTCCTGCTTAGTATATTCTTTTGGCTCCTTTGAAGACTGAGGGACGACAGTGGCAGCTGTTTTCTTTGAGAGATGAGGAGCAAATGTCACTGAGTAAACTTCAGATCCACAATTGGCATTATTTTTTGGTCAAGAGCGCGTTAATATACAACATTTGGATCATCATATAGAATGTATTATGGTGAACGCAAGCCAGAATCGTTCATAAGTTTTTATTGGCAATTTCCAGCATACTCATTTCATTCGTTTGAGTATTATTCCAGCAGATTGGTAGATTTTTGGACCGTTTTTTTATCCAACTGGCAGATTTCTTTCGTTTGAACTCCTACGAAAGACTCGCAATTAATTCCTTCTTGAGCTCCTAACATTGTCCCTCTCTTCTTATTTCATCCAGAATTCCTATCCTCTTCCTGTGTTCTCCCCTCCATTACCCTCTTCAATATCCCCTCCCTTTTGAAAACCTCCTCCATCCATCTCTTTTGCCTCCTCCGAACCTCCACGTCTAGCGTTTATCAGCAAGCGCCATTATTTCTGAGGTGAACATCATGAGAAACGAGGAAAACACTTTTAAAATACTGTGTTGCACGACAATTTTTAATGCTGATGTTCGTAAAAGCTTTTGAAATTTATTTTCAAGTTAACATTCGTTGATATTTCCGTAATGCTAAATGTTTTATGTGGCATTAATTTAACACAAAACATTATTTATATTTATAACCCCTGCGTATTATGCTACGTTTGAACATATTAAAAAAATTAGATAGATAGATTGTCGTACCGATAGATTTAAAATGTCATATTTCCCTCGTACTATAAGAGAGAACAATAGGATGCGTAGCAAAGGGATAGGTAGGTGAAATATAGTTAGAGTAGTCTGTAGTGCATTATGCATGTAATAACAACCAATAATCCCTTCCTTATTATGTAGATACTAACCATCTAGCTGCATGTGACCCTGTTCTCTACCATGTCTCCATTAAATATCCTAGTTGCATGGCAAGAGTGCATGTTTGGTGATCTTCATCCCCTGCCACACACCCTCGTGGTGGCTCGCAGGGTATCACGTAGACGTACCCTATCTAATTCCAGTTCCCTTACTTCCTGGTAACTCTTCCTATGATTTTTCCTCTTTATTTGGTCTATGAACTTATTCTTGAGTCTTACTCTGGGGGCTTTTCCCTCTATTTCGTAAGTCTATGTTCGCCACAAACCCACTGTGGTTCAGGGTTTCTCCAATCCACCTTAGTCTTGTTTTCTGTATGGTGTTCCGTATGGTTCTTTTCTCTTCTACACTGCTGTTCACTTCATCATTTCTTAATTTGTCCGCCCATTTGATCTTCAGCATCCTCTTTCAGTACCAGGTTTCTAAAGCTTCTAATCTTTAGATTACCTGACTAATAGTAACATGAGGCAGCTAGAGCACGACTGGCGAATGTCTCGCGTAATGGATAAACTGCCAGGCGTTTCGCTTTCTCGACTGAAATCCGAAATCTTTCAAGGCGCGTATGTAACGATTTTCCCCTCTCCAATTTGCTGCTGATGTAAGATGATCAACAACAGAATTCAATTTTTCTTCACCATTTTCACGTAGTAATCACGTTTGACACAGTTTAAGAATGTGTCAAGGACACGGGAAACAGGTCACCACCAGGTCGAGTGGAATCATCAATTCTCTTGTTTAAAGGTCACAGAACCTCACGATCCTAAGGTCCACTGTTGCCGAAATAGACTCACGAACCGCCAAGATCTCTAATGGGAGTGGATATGTACAGAAAAATGAGTGTTGCTAATCTGTTTAAGAATAATAAGAATTATATATTGCTCAGGAGTTTTGGTACGATATTCTGTACAAATATCCATGAGATTTAAGCAGCCTCAAAGATCACAGGCCTATGTGGAGTCCACCGTCAAATGAAATTCAGTGATGGCATTACACTAAAATACTTTCCAAAGCATCTATAATAACTAGATGACCCGAGCGAATATTTCGCACAGTATGCAGCTTCTTCCTGTTTCATCCTTCTTTCTTCCTCTTCTTTTGCCTGTTTCTTCCCATGGACAATTATATGTTATTTATGTTTATGTTAGAGATACATAACGTAAATAGTAAATGGTCACGCTGATTGCATGTAGAATGTAATCAATCTATCTGAACGATGTGTCGTTAATAGATGCCGCCTCCTACAGACTTTTAAGCATGTAACCATTGCCAACATATTAGTTGATTATATTGTCAACGGATGGCGTTGTTTCTTTTTTAAACAAAAACGTTAATTTTAAACAATTTGTCTATTTTTCATCAATAGTGGGGAATATAAGCTTTAAAACGATGTTTGAATCATTAATTTTGATGTATAATTATGGGAGTTATGGCGTTGCGACAAAAAACACCTTTGAGAAATAATAAATACGGATGTGTGGAGTCGATATACCTCGAGCGAGTAATCGACATGGAAAAATCGAAACTTTTAAGTCAAATTAATGGGTAAATAGTGAAATTTGAGATTGAGATTGTATTTTTCGTCAGAAGCCGGTGCTTCAACGTTTCAAATGATACCTCATTTATCACTGTAGGTGCAGTATTAACGGAACATATACGGAATGACAGAAAAAGACCTTTCTGTAATAATATATATGATAACAGAGACGATTTCATATTAGCCCAATTGTGAACAAGAAAAGCGGAGATAATAATAATGATTCATCTTGCTTACATTCGCATAAAATACAAATTAATTAATTTTCTACATCTACATACTACCCCGCGAGCCGCCGCATGGGCGTGCGGCAGGGGGTGGTAGGTCACCAGCTGTGTAAAGATGTAAAATATTTGGAGGTGAAATGGTGACGTGTACTGCGGGAGTGTATTTAGTGGAGCTCAGTTTTTATTGTGGTCGCTTATCGTGAGGGGAAAGGACGAGTTTTGTACGTATCTGTTCGGCAGAGTATCTCACTTATTTTAATCGCTTGTGTCAGACCTAGAGATGTTGTAAGGCGTCATGGTAATATTCTCTGTGTCGCTCTGATACACACCAGCTCTGAATATCTCAAGCATCCTAAGCCTAGCGTGCAGCCTCCAAGTCTCTAGAGCAGCGGCTCCCAAACTTTTCTGTCCTGGGACCCACCTCCGACCTGGAATATTTTTTGCGACCCAATATTATCCGGCGCCGGCGGGACAAAAGACAACAGACCCGTACAACATAGCGAAGTCTCTTCGCTTTCATATAAATAGTCTCGACTGACTATATAGTCTATGTTCACTTTATTATTTTTAACGTTTCTTATTGTTAGTTTAGCGTTAGAAAATATTTGAAGGGAATTTTTGGGTAATTATTTAAGATTTAATTTTTACTTTAAAAGGCACCTTCCCTGCGCGACCCACCAAAATTGCTCCCGCGACCCACCAGTGGGTCGCGACCCATAGTTTGGGAACCGCTGCTCTAGAGGCTCCCACCTTAATCCCTCTAACAGTTGTGTAACACTGTATGTTCGTTCGTAGCAGTTTTTAACGAAGCGTGCTGCTTTTCTTTGTATTTTGTTAATTTTTTTGGTTAACCAGGGTCCCAAATGCTCGCGGCGTATTCGAGGTGTGGCCTAACCAGAGCGAAGTAGCGTCTCTCTTTTACTTTTTCATCCGTCCTTCCTGTTATATGCTTAACAAATCCTAGTTTCTTTAATGCTGTGTCGCATATGTTTTGTATGTGTATTTCCCACGATATATCATAACATAGGGTACATGTACGGTCGGATTCAAATGTATTGCAAAGAATCGAGCTTACTTACACTTACGCTTCTCAAGGAAATTGAGTTTCACTTACGGCGCTGTTATTCTTTGCATCGCAACGCTGTCTATTCATCCGTTTATTTGCACGTATTCAAATGGTAAATAGTTGCGCAATTCCCTATTTTGTGCTAATTTGTCATTACACTGTCGTTTCGGTTTGGATTTACAATTTGAGTGTGGATAATTATTTATATATTAATTTTTTTTATTTGTTCACTTGCAGCAATAGCGCCAATTTATAGTAAACGTATAACAAAAAACAAGAAAGAGGACAAAAACACAATAACAGCATAAAAATAAGCAACGAGAGCCCAACATGGAAAGGGGAAATATTTAATGTCTTGACAGTTGGGATATCGCTTGGGTGGTGAAATAGTTACATGGTAAATAAAAAGGATCGCCAGTGTGGGGGAGTGAATTTAGAAGGGACGGGAGGCGAAATAAAGGTGAGCGCTTGGTGAGAGATATCCTTGGAATAGGCAGATTATTTATTAATCACAACTGTCACTCTAAATGATACATTACGTAGTACTTGCCGTAGGTAAAGTTTTATGCCAGGAACGGTCTGTGTTTAATAATAAAGTTTGATATTTCAATTAATCAACACGTCGCAGCATGTCATTGTTATTCGAGCTGATAATATTATGTAATAAAAAGTTAGCACAAAATAGACAATTGCTCAACTGTTACAATTTAAATACGTGCAAATAAACAGCTGAATAGATAGCTTTGCATAGCAAAGAATAACAGCGCCGTAAGTGATACTCAATTTCCTTGAGAAGCGTAAGTGGCGCCACGGCGGACATACACTACAGATCTAGTATAAAACATCAAGATCGTTATGTGCCAATATCCATTCCTTTGAAAAAAAAAACATTCTTGTTTTTCAAAATTTTTATGGAATCAGGTAAGGCATAATATACTGTAGAGCCTAAACATACAAAGGATCTCATAAACAACTCGAGATTTGGTTTAATGAAACTGATAGTATACGTGTCTCAAATCTCGTCCATGGGAAGGTATATTTCCTGATACCAGCAATCTGTATGTTCCAGGATTATTTGTGTTAAAACATATGAATACAATCGAAATTTAAGTTTCTCACAGCTATAATAACAGGATAATTAGCTCAGAATCCTTTAGAGTATATCGAATTGACGGTGGGAACTAGGAAGATATCGATGCCAAACGCAAACATATTCCAGCGAAAAGCGTACTCTATTTATCAATAACGACGCGGTTCGTAATTCAGCTTTTTCTCAATCAAATGAACACAGCGCTGCATTGTTCGCCGTTTTATTTTTCTCGTAACTGCTGGCACCTGACGTTGTACCTAACAATGGCGAAGCAACCGAAACGGATAAACAATCAAAAAACGAAACATTGGAAAAGACACACATGGTCATTTTAATTACGGGAAATATTCCGCGAAGTCAGGCTTTCCTCGTGTCATTAGCACAGAGTTTCCTCATCAAGAACTAACGCTCAAATAACCACAATTACGAAATGCGTGCAGTTAATTAGGGCAATTAACGGACTTTCATGGAATATTTAGCATTCGCAATGGGAAAGTCTGCTGCAACTTACAAGGGAACGATAAATTATGTATTCTGTTATCTACATATACCTTAGCCTTGTACATCGACATTATATTGGTGTATAAAGCCATTTGAAAGGAAAAAAGAAATAAGTCAGTCTAGTTAAAGTCTAATGGAAACATACTCGAATTGCTGATTAAGGTTTC
Organism: Ceriagrion tenellum; assembly: GCA_963169105.1. NCBI lineage: Eukaryota > Metazoa > Arthropoda > Insecta > Odonata > Coenagrionidae > Ceriagrion > Ceriagrion tenellum. The sequence goes on along the minus strand of OY720642.1, from coordinate 83,742,211 downwards.
GAAGGTCGTACATCCGCTACTTTCGTCTTTTACGAGATGAACACGGTAACATTTCAAAATATTATGGAACGACCGGGACCCTTCCTTTCGGTCCTTTCGGTCCTTTCGGTCCTTCGTTCCTTTCGGTCAATCGTTCTCCTCGGTCTATCGTTCATTTCATCGTTCATTTCGGTACGTCGTTACTTTCGCTCCTATCTTTAAGGCCGGCTTCATAGGTATAAATATATTAAATATAAGTCTGAAAAAATTGCGCGAAACACGTAATTTTTTCCAATTATTATTATAGACCAAAATAATTCAGCGACAAATTTATGTTTAAAAACAAAAATATGCAATATATAAATAATTATATAATAATATGTCTATAATAATATAAATAATATAAATAAAAATGTATTAATAGGTATAATAATATGTAACAATAATATAATATTTCATATTATAATGTTATCAATAATAATATGTATATTTTTCTTTTTAAGTATTTAATTTTCGCTGATTTATTTTGGTCTGTAAAAATAATTGGAAAAAAATAACGGGTTTTGCACACTTTTTGCAGACTTATATTGCTATTTTTCATTTGGTGCATATTTTTTCTCTATCCCTTAGGGTTTTAGCTTTCAAATCAAAAAACAATCCTCTTAACATCTCAATTCATTCAAAAGTTATTCGATTTTGAAAGTGAGTGCTACCTCTGTACCCCATAATGCGGCCTTCTCTAATGCCGCAATAGTCTTGGAAATGACGTTAGATATGTATTGAGAACCCCTGCGTATTATGCTAGGTTTGATCATATTAACAAGATTAGAGAGATAGATTGTCGTACCGATAGATTTAAAATGCCATTTTTCCCGCGTACCATAAGAGAGAACAATAGGTAGCGTAGCAAAGGGATAGGAAGGTGAAATATAGTAAGAGTAGTCAGTAGTGCATGATGCATGTAATAACAACCAATAATTCCTTCCTTATTATGTAGATACTAACCATCTAGCTCCATGTGACCCTATTACCTAGCATATCTCCCTTAAATATCCTACTTGCTTGGCAATAGTGCATGTTTGGTGATCATTACCCCCTGCCACACACCCTCGTGGTGGCTCGCAGGGTATCGCGTAGATGTATACTTTTTTTACCGTTTATTTTTCTCGAATTAACGTCGGTTTGCACAATAAGCGTTAATTAAACTGGGAATGGAATATCATCGGATACAAATCGGTGCCCTGCTGCGGTTGGACGGTCGCTTTCCTTTTTCCCGAATGGAAGATGTGGATTTCGTTCCCCCTCTTGTGTCTCCCGGAGCCATCGCGCCTGCCTCCTCCTGCGTTTCCACTTAATTTTTTTCTGAGCCCACAGCTTTTGCCATCCACGATCGTCGCTCGTGGTTTCGTCTCTTCTGTTGAGAACGACTCTCGACGTTTTTGTTTCGGTCGCCGCCACGGCGTAAATTCCCTGGGAATCGCGTCTTTTTTTTCCATCTCTACTCTTTGCTTTCTCCGCCAATCCTTCCGATCAATAAAACGTCATAAAAGGGAGAATTGAACGCAAGATTTACCCGCTGAACGTCGCATGCCGTGCCGTTTAACCCGGGCCCGGCGGAAATTCGAAATGACCTCTCTTCGAGAGTGTATACGAGGTTAGTTGGTCATTTGGGGTAACGAATGACAACCGTTTTCATGTATCCCATAATTGGTGCTTGAGCAGGATAGCTATGGCAGCGATCGGTAAATTGGGGCGGGCGAAAGGTCTGTCGTTGGCAGGCCTGGAAAAAGACGATAAAGCGAAACTATCCGATATTTAAAGTTTTTCATCATCTACATCTACGAAATAACGTGCAAGCCACTACTAGGGTGTGTGGCACGGGGTGATTCCACACCAGGCATGCAGGAACCTTCGGTTTCTGAAATATTCAGGCTCAAAAAGGCATAAAAAATGCCATTTTGACTCTTTAACGTTAGAATATCTCAATATCTACATGTACATCGTCGTAATACCGTACAAGCCACCACAAGGGCGTGTGGCACGGGGTGATTCCACACCAGGCATGGAGGAACCTTTGGTTTCTGAAGTATTCAAGCTCAAAAAGACATGAAAATTGCCATTTTGACTCTTTAACGTTAGAATATCTCAATATCTACATCTAAATCGTCGAAATACCGTACGAGTCACCACTAGGGTGTGTGGCACCGGGTGATTCCACACCAGGAATGCAGCACTCATCCCAGTTCACATCAGAACCGCGCACGTTCCCCCGACTTCCAGGCGCATGCCAAAAGCAGTCAGGACAACGGAACGCAGTCAGACTACAGACTAGGAGAGTGATACGAAGAAGGACATGCTACCATGCAGCATACTACTCAAGATATAACTGCTGGCTAGTATTATTAATGTGACAAATAAATAGCACTACAAGGTACTAAGACATGTAGGAGTATATAATGCTGGAGATAGCATGCGAAGTTAGTATCTAAAATGCATGTTAAGATACTGAGCACTACTGAAATAACCTATTTAACCTAGTCGGTATCCTAGAACTGGACTATCACAACTATAATGGTCCCTTATTGTGCATAGAAAAAATGACATTTTGAATCTATCGGTTCTGCAGTCTATTTCCTTAATCTTATTCCTGTGATCGTTCCTACCATAATAGTTTGGCTCTAGCGTAATATTTGTATCCTCACGTGATGGTCATATTTAGTGAGGGGATTCGGATTCAGCGCACAAAATCACGTCGGGAAAGGCTCTATTCATCAAAAAAGTGCTCGAGACCCTAAAATTTGCAGGCCCCTGTTATCAGCGAAACGATGGTAACTCAGCATCGCAAGGATACCCATTATTATCGGGTTCACCACCCGCATTTAAGTGAACTCGGAATGAGTAATCCTGAAGTTAGAGCCACCTTAGGGGTTTTATCTGGGTGGGATAGCGGTTACCTGATGGGGGTTAATGGTGAGAAAGAATTGGGAAATTTTTCATAAAGTCGGGTGAGGGAAGTCGGAGGAACAATGTTTAATCAATTGACATCTGGGAGGGGGAATGCCAAGCAAATGTGTTGTCATTCGCCTATTGTCCGTTAGCTCTATTCGTTCTTATTTCTCACTGCCCCTAAATGTCAAGTCTGCGACCCATGGTTTCCAGGTGGAGGACTACAGTGTTGAAGTCACTGGTGTGGTCTTCGTCCCACAGGTGTTTCACAAAGTGGGAGTATTGGGCACATGAGAGACCATGAACCATGGCCTATGACCTTGAATATCAGTAGAAGAGAAAATTAATTTTATCATTCTGGGACAAATGTGTCCCTTAGGAACATATATGGTAATAGATATCTTTATAGAGTCAAACATATATTACAATAGCAAGAAATACAATATTTATTAATATCACAGATACCAGCCGAGTGGTAACCAAAATGTCCCTGCGGCGAAACGCCCCTGATCTCAAACGGCATCGCCTAATCATCCCTGCGCCAAAACAGCTTCGCCCAACCGTACCTGTGCCTAAATGACCTCCTCAAACCAATGGGCTCGTGCCAAAACGACCGCGCCCAAACCGACGCGCTCCCGAACACCGGAATGTCCCAATCCCCTGCGTTCCCCTCTCTATTTCCTAATCGATATTTTCCTGATCGCTATAAAAAAAGAGCAACTCTTCTGTCCGAATTTGATGTACTAATGAAAATGGTCTTCAGTCAATCTGAGCGATAGGAAATAGCAAGGTCACAGTATCTGTTGGACCATGGGCCATGTGTTCAGTGTTCACCCTTCGTTGGCGTGGATTTCACTCGGCCCCAGCCTCTAATGCGGCATGATTGGCTTGTATTCAGTTTCCCGCTTAATGCCGTCTTAATCAATATTCTATAATAAGAGATTATAATGACGATATAAAACGCCGTATAACCGAAAAAGGTATCGAATGTACTTCATCCTACTGTTCTGGAAAACTATACGTAATTAGAACGTGTAATATCGATAGATTTCCCTTCCTCGCTGAAAAAACTCACCAAATTTCCATAAGTCTCTCCGTCTACGGCAGTTTCTCCTTCCTTCTCCACATCCGCATCTCATTGACTTCTCTCTCTTCTTTCTTTTCCTTGCAAGGTTCACTCTCTTTCAGATTTACAACGCAGTGTATTGGAATACGGGAAGTAGTTAACCAAAGGGTTTATGTACATGCTGAAGAGTTTCTAATACTTCTAAATTCAAAATTAAAAAAATTTGGAGAATATTAGAACGATGTTTCTTTTGTGTTTGTTCTTTGGTTATGGTAAATGAAGTTCAAGGAAGTAAATCTACGGTGCAGTCGAAGAGTATCTTGGAGGATGTTAAGGACCTCGCCTCGCATGAGGATGGGAAAAGGAATCGGAATAGGAGAAGGAATGAATTTCATAGGAAGTTTTTATGTCCCACGGCATTGATGAGGTATAATTTTCCATCAAATAATATTTAAATGACGCAAATAGTATCTATAAGGCTTCCTATTATCCGTTAAATAATAAACCGAAAGCCATAGGAATTTTTCTCTGCGGATGAACAGAGTGCTTAAGGACATGTGATGGACCTTACTGAGAAAGTTTAGACGGGTGAATGATGAGAGATTTTATTTGGGAAAGTTTAAACTACATTTCTGTGACCACCTGGGAGGGAGAGTGATCCCAGCCCTGATGCAAAGAAACACAATGGGAACGAATGGTGTTGAGGGGTAGAGGTCGCTCTCGAAACATAGAGGGGGAAGGAAGAGGCCCTGACAAGTAGTTATATGTTGATCCGATATGCGAAACCCAAGTAGGAGGACAAGGGGGGGCCAACAGATTCCAGGCCAAGCTTTCAAGCAATGATGGGAAAGCTATAATTCCCTTTCCCTTACTCTGATACCCCCCATCCTCTTCCACTCTCTTAAACCGTGACATACAGATGCCTGGAGCAGATACGAAGTATTCAAACATGATCGCGGGAGCCCAATTTCATCATATTTTAAAAACTATTAATAAAATGTTATGTACTTATTAAAAGTTTCTGTGACATGGGCACAATTGTTCACAGCAATATGTACTAGCTTAGGCTGCCACCTTCTGTTTGCGCTCTGGTATTTTACTCTCAAATAAAGGTTCGCTTTCTTTTCCTTTTTCATTACTTCTTCACTTTTGAATGACATGATTGCAAGTTGCTAATTGAAGCAGTTGCCCAATTTAAATCTTCCGTCATCATAATTTAACAAGCATTTTGAGCTTCACCACAAACATTCTTTTCCTAATAGCCTCTATGCCATATTTTCATTTAAACACTAGAGCGCATATTCAGTCGTTCGGTCTCCACTTTTCAGAACTTTGTTTCCCGCGTAACAACAATTACAGGCTGTAAAATAGTGTTTACATAACAGCTTACTCAACAAAAAAATCACCAATCAATCAAAATCAGGTCTCAAAAATACTCATAAACTCTTAAACTCATCTAGGCATGGATATATCACCAAGATTAAAAACTAACCGAAACAATTTCTCTGACATTGCTGATCTTTCACGTAACTCACAATCAACGAATGCAGGAGCATGTCTTATTAAATACAACTTCACGTCATCCTCACGTACGATATTCTTGCTGTCACGTATTCTCAACGTTGTCAACAACCTAAAAAGCGGGATAAGCTTCAAAACTCACCTGACCAGTTCTCGTCTTCACTCCGCACTCACAATCTCGCAAGAACTGTCCTAAACACTCCCAAACACGCACAAAAAATGTTTAAAATGAATCGGCACCAAAACTCAAAGAGAAACGCGGCATTCTCATTCAAAGTCTAAGACATTGTATTTTCACTTTTTAAAGCAAAACGAAAGGTAAAACAAACCGCTAATCGCCTTTATATAAATGAATAGTTTATAAAAAGGCAATTTCCTCGTTCTCCTCGGTTCCTCGTTCGTATAAAAATGCTCGACTTCTAAATCTCTATGCAGAAATCAGGTGTTGCTAAATCTCGTTCACCTGCAAATTTGTACGTAAAATTCCAAATATCGTACACCCTACGACTCAAAACTAGCACATCTATATAATAATTACTATATGCATTGACTCTTTCGCTACATCTCAAGTCTGCGCACAGCCAACGCCCAAATACTATAACGTGGATTTCGCTCGCATTTGCGATAAAAGGAAATGTCGCTCGCATTTGTGATAAAGGACACAGGTATAGTGATAGTTTTCATTAAAGCTATAAAATAAGTCTTTTGTCTAAACGCTTAAAATTGTGAGACATTTTTTCGCATATGTACGTATCAGGAATTTGAATATACAAGTTTTTACATAACATTATACACATGAATGTATTTATTAACGAGAAAAAAATGAATACTTTTTCCTATAGTTTGCTCAAGTGCTACAATACAAGTGAACATATGAAGGCTAATATTACGCCGCCGGTAAAAACCATCGGATCGGCGCACCGACGCCGGCCGCCGACCCATTTCCAGCCGGCGTCCGCCGCCGATAGTTTTTCCATCGGCGCACAGGTCTACCTTGCAAGCTTGCGACCTTGCAGGGTAATGTCCTCGTAAACCTTCACGGGATCGAGTCCCACCTGTGCGGGCTTTTCACCATCCTGGTTGCGGATGTCCGTGTAAAGTAAAATTGCAAGAAAAGATTTTAGGGGGCTGTTTACTTCGGCCGGAAAATTTCGCAGACGTCGCGCTTTTATTTTACGACTCCGCTTTGATACATAAAATAAATCTGTTGGCGCAGGCCTCTCTTATAGGGATTAACATTTACAATAAGTGTCCTCTCTGTTCGCTCTTTTATGTATGCATAACTATTTCGACCGCAAAAGAGACTTAAATTTGTCGATAATCAGGTGATCACCATGACGCATACGTCGTATATTTTGAAAATTTCTTCGCACTTATTGTAAATGGGAATCTTTCATTTCTATGACGAATAATTAAAGGGTTGAATATCGTGTATAACAACGTCACTGTAAGCATCCTTGTGAACCCATGCAACGCATTTTCCGCGGTGCCATGAGATGCGCTGTAGTACGGGGCGGGGAATGCAGGGGAAGGCGAATATCTCTCCTGGGCTGCGGCAGAAGCCAGAACTTAAAGAGCGTATTCGACCAAGGTGTACAGCCGCCTTAAATGGAAGAGTTTTTTTTTGGGTCGGGCGAAATGATTGGAAAATACGTTATAAGCTTTTAACTGCTTAAAATCGTTTAGTTATTGGTTTTTTTCTTGCCTTATAGGAATGTTCTTGCCGTTTATTTGGATACCGTAGATGATATAGTCACTGCTGCATTTTTTGGAGCGGCTAATGATGACTGTTTTTTCAAGATTGCCCCGAGAATTCGTCTCCTTTCACCGCTTCCGGTGTTTCATCTCCAGCGGATAACGTGAGTTGGGTAAGTAGATATTTTTTACAATTGCTTATTCCGAATAAGAAAGAGAAACAGTACGAATTGTGCGTGAACAGTGGTTAAATTCAATGAATTTTAAAATTTAAGAAATGTATTAAATGGTTATAGAAAGTGTTAAATAGTAAAAAAAATGTTTAAGGTTGCTTTCTCGTAATTTTTACCAATGCGTGTATTGCCCCGCTATCGATAGTCGGGTGGTGATCGATTGCTACTCTTGATATTTCATCGAGCAGCCATATTGAAAACATAATTTCGTTGTGAAGTTACCTGTGGATGCGTTAAAGCGAAAATATGTACGGAGAAGTTGATTAAGTTAGTGAAAAAATAACCCTTAAATATTCAGCAAACCTTCCATTTTAACATGACTAAAAATAGAGAACTCTTAGTATTTTCCACACTTAAAAGAGTTCTCTCTTTTTAGTCATGTCAGTAGTGTCATTCCACAAAGTTACGCCTTCAACCATTAAGTTTCTTCCATTTTAAGCCTCCCATAGTTACACATGCTATTAACTAGTCATATACACCTAAATTGAGCTGTTTTGTGGAAGCCGATGGTAGCTCTCGAAACTCACGCTGTCGATAGGTCTCATCGATCGATTGTAACATCGACTTTGGCAGTAGTGCGCTGTGATTGATTAAAAATTTTGCTCATCTAGTTACGCCGAGTTTAGTTGTTGTGAACGAGCCATAACTAAGGGGGCTGAAACAAAGATGGCGTCTTGCTGCTGCTGAAAGAACAGCGTTGAAGTAAGAAGGGGACCGGACAAGAATGGCGATCTGGCTGAGGAAATCAATACAAGCTCTGATTGAAATCAAAAGGAAAGGAAAAAGGAGTTATTTGTCTCACCACGAGAAGTGCTGTGTCATTCGCTTGCAATTAAACCGGCCTTCATTTCCATGTGCTCTCCACGTGGTGCATTACTTATGCGTGGAGGAATCGGTGAATCATTCCTTCGTGTGTCGATTTTCTTGTGTTTTCTTGGCAGAGTAGGGGTTTTTTCGAGATAGTCGAGCAGTACCTCTCGTGAATGTGTAGGCAGTATCGAGTTGTTTCTTTTGTTCTGAAGATGACCGATTGCGATTCTCGCCTGGAAAAGAAACATCTCAATGAAATTATTTACGAAGTCTTTGACCACTGAAACCAAGATGAATTTTCGTGATATTCGTGTAATAAAGTTTAGAAGGCTGTTTTTTAACCCAATCCAGTCTCGTGATATACTGAAAACATGGCTGTTCATCTCAAATAGCTAATCTGAGTATTTTTATTTAAATTCAGCATAAATTGACTTCATGGATGTTACGGGAAAAACTTCTACATTTTTTTGTACACTATATACCCTTTCTTTGAAGGCTTCCGCGACACTTATAATTATTAATGTTGCTCTTTTCAGGTATTTCCGTCGCGTTTGGTTTTTCTTACAACAGTTTCTCCCCTCTTCCTGGGGGCGTCTTCAGGTCCGTTGGACATTTTTGTAATGTCCAACGGACCTGAAGACGCCCCCAGGAAGAGGGGAGAAACTGTTGTCTAAAAAAACCAAACACGCGACGGAAATACCTGAAAAGAGCAACATTAATTACTATATACCCTTGTTTAACTTCTTTAAAAGTATTTACTGGGATATTTTTTGAATTATTCGGAAGGAAATTAATTTTTTTCGGCAAGTAAGGAAAACGCCCCTGGAATATCGATAGGTCTCATCGATCGATTGTAACATCGACTTTGGCAATGGTGCGCTGTGATTGGTTTAAAATTTTGCTCATCTAGTTACGCCGAGTTTAGTTGTTGTGAACGTGCCATAACTAAGGGGGCTGAAACAAAGATGGCATCTTGCTGCTACTGAAAGAACAGCATTGATTGAACAGCCAAAGCAGTTTTGTCTCGTATATTTAATTCATGAGAACTTGGGATTGCTTCGCTACCACTTTTCAAGAAGACTTTAAAATCTAATGTTTGCCGAAATTTTAAACACGGCGCAGAATACTATCAATGGCACAAGTTTTGGAATGCTTTAATTGAGGCAAATAGTAAAATGCCATTCTTTAACCCTTTCTTTCACTGCATTAATTATGCGTTTCACCGCATAAACGTTCTCTTACTCACTACCGTGGCCACACAAACCCAAGATGGTTTTTGCCCTCGCCAACGATTCGACGCCCCTCTTGTCTATCTTCGGCAGCATCCATCCCTGCTCCTAGTCTTCTCAGATCCTTTCCCACCTGTATCTCCCCATCGGTCTTCCCAAAGGTCTTCTCCCGTCAGGTTTACCTTTCCAAACTTGTTTTACTTTACTGTCATTGCCTCTTTTTAGCACATGGCCCAGCCATCTTAGACGCTGGCTTTTTATAATGGCTTTTATATCTGGATCAGTATAGCTTTCTCTCAGTTCTCTAATTTTTCTAAACCTCCTACCTTCCTCTTCGTGGATTGGTCCAAACATCTTTCTTAGGATTTTATTTTCGAATGTCATTAGTTTCCTTTCTGATGACTTTGTTAGGGACCACACTTCAGACCCGTAGGTTTATTTGGGCTGTAATAGGGTGTTATAGATCCTTATTTTTGTTTGTTTGCATAGCAGTTTGCTCCTCAGTAGTTTGTTCATACTCCAGAAACACCTATCAGCTGCTTTTATTCCGTGTTGAATTTCTGTCTCTTCTCTATTATTTTTATCTATCACTGTACCAAAATATTTAAACTCCGTTGTTATTTCGAAACTTTTATCCATTACATTCAGGGGGGTTCTATTAATAAGTAATAATTTATAAACGTTCTCAGTTGAATGAAATTTGGCCATAGAAGGTTTTTCGTGCTACTTTAAAAATTATTATAAATAAGAGCTCAATAACCCAAAGTTACCGCTCCAGCCACCTCAAGGTGGCTCTGGCTTGACTAAGTAAGTTAATTAAAAAACTAAGTAATCGCTAAATAACTCATTCATATTTATTGAGTTTAAAAACCCTGCTTCCGCTGACAGAATGGGTTACCTATCGAAGACTAATAAAATTAAGGTTCAAAATATGCAGACTATTTAACGACCACAATTTTTCTGCAATGGGAGCCGACTGCAGCGCCATTTGAATGGAACTACCGCATATTGGCTCCAATTAAGGAAAATTTTCGCTGATTGCTTTGAAAAGCTGATGGTAAGACGCGTATATGTTATTTTTATTTGTTTTTTTTCAGGACTTTTTGCCTCTTATGAGCAGTTTTTATGAGAAGTTTGAATACTCTCTCTCGCTCAAATTGCCTTGTTTTCTGCTCTAATCTGAGTTATCTCGATAAATGCCCATGTTATTATCACCAATTTTTAAAGGCTGAATTACCGTAAAACTCTCGTAGAAACTCTATTTTATTTTCTCTTCAGTTAGTAATACACACTTCAAAGGTGCTTCATTCAAGTCGTCTAAAAATCTTAAATCGGTAACTCTTAGGACAGAAACAAATTGTATTTTGTATGAGATTACTCATTTGTTTCATCTGCAATCAGTACTCTAACCTTTTTGTTCAGGTACTCAGCGGCTGGAATTGAATGGTAGAGCGAGGCTAAAATGCCACTTCGCCCCCTTTAAAACGTGTTGGAGACTTCCTTGGCGTGTTGATGTTAATGAGATGAGGCGCCGCTTCGCCACCATTGTTGGCGCCTCGCTGATTGTTGGCGATTGCCAGGCGTGAGTCTCCTGTCTGCGCAAAAACGTGAACAGCCGATGATCGCTTTTTTCCTACTCAGCCCGTGATTTATATCGCTCCTGAAAAGGTTAACGCGTGACGGCTGTTATAGTAACACTGTAACAGAACGAGAATCGTGATTTTTTATCCATTCCATAGCTGCTTCACCCCTATGCAGCGTCTTTGGTCGTGTTTCATTCGCATCATCAATATTTATTTTGGCCATTTCGTCATTCCAAATCATTACTCAACCACTGGGTTTATTATCGAACGCGGTGATAAATATCGTATTCGAATATTACGACGCTATCGAATAGTAACGACGATTCAGGGGCACGATCACGATTCTCCATTAACGCTTTCCCTCGAGTTATCGCAATTTTTCAATCGTCAGTTCAGTGCTCATCGTCTAAATCCTGGTAGTCGTTCTTCAAATTTTGCCCGGTTCTCTGAATCGCGGGTTTGAATTGATGGAATGTTTTCGCGTACTGTATCACAGTTTGTTAGTTCAGTTCGGCACAGCTATAGCTTCCTGCTTTGTGGTCGTATCAATAATGTCCTTGGCTATACTGTTTATTTTGAACTACGGGCCTAGGTAAAATATCAAGGAAGTAACTATTTATAGTCTTGGTTACAACTCTATGCGATAATGGATCATTTCCAAATTTGCATCATATAATGTAATCGTCATTATTTTATCTTAAATGTTTTGCACATGAATCTACTGGCAATAAGTGTTACTTAAACATTAGGCACTAACTATTATGGTCCCAGCGATGAAGAGTCTTCATTTTCCTTGACCACGTCAACTGTGGCCCCCTGCCATATACCCTCGTGGTGGCTCGCAGGGTATTACGTAGATGTAGATGTAGTCCTATCTCCTTGGAGCACAACAGTTTTCTCTTTTTGATGAACACCTAATAAGCTTGGGGTATTCTTCGCTTGATGTCCGTGGTGCTTCTTGGTATATGTAAGATAAGATAAGATTTATTGGCTCTAGGAAGGAATTCCTTTGGAGCAGGCATAAGTAATTACAACTCAGGCAAAAAATAATAACAATCACATAGAAAACATGTCACTATTTACAAAAATCACAATCACAGCACTTGTCCACAACAAATATTGCAATTTCATGCTTAAAACATTGTAGCAATCACAAAGGTAGCATATTCATGAATTTAATCCAAGATATTTAACAAAATATTAACTATCACTGAGATAATAAGACAGCAAGCATATTTTAAATCTTTCTGTTGACTTAATATTTTTCAGCGTTTGCGGAATCGAATTCCATACAATGCATGAATTTACATAAAAAGAGTTATGATACATAGACGTTCTGTGGCAGGGTACAATTAATTTGTTATTATTTCTGGTGTTTTTTGTTTTTTTGACCAAATTATCTTCATATGGCTCATAAATGTAAGAAGGAGTTTCAGTTTTTAATAATTTGTGCATAAACACACCCATTTGCAATTTTCTTCTTTGTTCAATTTTAAGAATTTTTAATTCATAGTCATACGGTGTGATATGCTCATTAAATGCTACATCGCACACACAACGTATTACACAGTTTTGTATTTTTTGCAGTTTGGATATCTGAGATTTTGAAATATTAGACATTACCAACGAACAATAATCAATATGAGGGATAATTAAGGTTTTAGCGAATTAGAGTCTCAGTGGCAAAGACATCAGGTTACGAAAACTTTTCAGTTTGTATAGGTTTTTAATGACTTTATTAGAAATATGTGCTATGTGTTCATCCCAGGTTAGCGTTTTATTTATGTAGGCAATATACATAAAATTCAATGGTTGTGGGTGGCATACACTCGCGATATTGTGTGATATTATGCCGACGGGTGAGTTAGCAGGAGGAAATTTTGAATGAAAGCGTTTTTCCTGAAAAAAACGTCAGTTTTTTCAACTTTTTTCACTCTAAACCAACGAAACTGTTTCAGGCGTAACTTTGTGGAAGTTTTTAATATTTTTAATGAAAAGATAAAATTTGGTTAATTCTACGGTAATTCATTAAAATCGACCCAGGTTTCAGCAACTGAGTGCCATTTTCAGTTGCTGAAACCCGGGTCGGTTTTAATATATATTAGTGTGGAATTAACCAAGTTTTAATCTTTTCATTGTTTCACTCTGCCGCATACTCTTTTTCCGGTCGTGTGGGATGCATGAACGAAAGGTTATGAACGGAGAAATGTTTCAAATTAACTCAATTCCGCTGCTAACGAGACTGCAGTTTCCAAGTTTATACTCGAGTCAAGCGCTTTCCCGTCCTCTCTGAGCTCCCTCGGAAGAAAGCGAGAAATGGGTCGTGTAAACGGCGTATTCACGATTCGAAAGAGATTCCGCGGACGCGATCCAGCTGTGATGAGTCTGCTATTCCTCGAGTAGGCATCATCCTCGCGAAGCCTTGATTCACTCACCTGGATAATCAAGCGGCTGGCTCCCCCTGTTCATTTCTCCGATAGATCGGCTTCGTGCCGGCTTACCTGCCGTTTCCCATGTTTGCCGACTGGCTGCTGCTCGGGATTTCTTTCGTCGCGAGTACCCGACGGAAATTTTCCACCGCCATTTCCTGTCGCGGAAAAGTGAATCACGTCACTGTTAAGTAGTGGAAGCGTTTTCTTTGAAACAGTTATCGTGTTTGCTAATCGCCTTCCTCGCATTTGATCCGCTCGTGACTTTTACAACGGCATTAGGGTGGGAATTTCCACAGAGAAAAAATCATCCGCCTTGACTGGGATTCGAACCCGGATCCCTCTTTTTCCGGCCGAGTGCTTTAGCCAGTTAAGCTACCGAGGCGTCCTCTTACCGTGCTCTCATATTCAATGAGCTTCTTTAAAAAAAGTAAGTCATTTCTAGGTGCTGATGTGGCTAACGGGGAAACAAACCAGGCATGGATATAAACTTTTACAATAAATATGCAAACATCAAATAGCCCTTGGCATCAACATCGGTAGTAAGGAAGACAACTTTAATAAAAAATTATAGATAAGTATTGGTATTTGAAACTCCTTGTATTTTTCTTTTTTATTAGTGCATTGTCCTTCAATTTTCCTGTTTAATTTTGTAAGGTATACAGATTTCTTTTAAATGAAGATGACAGATTTGGCAAATTTTTATGACCGAGTTAGTAATAAATTGAAATAATTACTAAAACACCATGCTCTTCGCCATAACCAGTGAATGAGTGCTGCAGAACTATGCAATTACCACGAGACAACGTAGCAGTTGCGGTGTCGTCGGGGGCCTCTTACAGGGGGGTCTACGAACAGGTGAACTCGTCCGCGCGGCGCCCCCTAATTAGCATTTCGAGCTCGCTTCGCCCTCCTGCATCTCCTAAACGGCTAAAGATAGATAAAAACTAATGAAATTTTAGTCCTGGAGGGCCGTAAAATCATAGATATACTCTAAAAGCGGTTATTATGATGCGATATTTCAATTTTTTGAGTGGGGTATTTCAGACCCCATGCGGCACGTGTTAACGATATCGTAACTCAACAAAAATTTGACGTATGTGTTTTCTCATCAAACTGAATGTTTTGACGGGTGGAACTTTTAGCTTTTCCGAATTTCGAAAAATAAGCCGCACCCTACTGGTCATCTATGTTTTAAATATGTACACATATATTACATGTGTTACAAGTTTATGGAAATAAATAACAACCGTATCTATTGTAATGTAGGACAGCAATATGAAAGTTGCCACTTAAAAACTTCTGTAAAAACTAGAAAATGAAATTTTAAAAGTTTTTGTTCCCTATTTTTTAGCGAGTAATTTTGGCGTGGTATACGAAATTTAGAAGAAATTATGTTCAAATATGTTTTTTTTTCGAATGTTAGTTCTGGCGTGACCCCGTAAAATTGGTTCACAACCTCAATAATTGTATGAAATGCATTTATTTGAAGAATGGCGTTTAGGAATTAATCCGTAATGTGCAGGTGATAGAATTATTACGAAATAAAATATTATGTTTTAGTAGGCTCGTTTTAAAGTGGCATTGAATTGTAGGAAAATCAAATCAGTATTATTGATCCTTTTTTGAAAGGTTTCATTGAGTTCCATCCGTTTGTCTGGATCAAATGTTGAGGTTGAAATTTAACCTACTTCTCGAGAACGTAGAGCTCTGAAATTTGGCCCTTGGACCTTATTCCAGTGATAATAGAGTAATATTTAAAAAAAATGACGATGGTTCATTAAATACGCGTTTACTAAAGGGTTTTCTTGAGAATGAGCTGTTCGTCTGCGTCTAATATGGTAACCAAAATTTAAGCAACTTCCTGATTACTTAAGACCTCTGAATTTTTTTCAATTGACCCACTTCCGGTGACAGTTGAATAATCAGTAATATGCGACACTATTAAATTAACAACGCGTTTACATTGGAGAGGTGTACCGTCATTTCCGGCGCCTCTCTTCTTTACGAAGAAGTCGTTCTGCTCGATTGTTATTCTCGTTCACGGAGATTCGTTCATTCGCTCGAAAAAAGCGTAGTGTTACTAACGCTTCAGAAAACAAACAATTTACAAGCAATGTGGTGGGATGCGGTACTAAATCATGGTTGTAATTCATTAACCAATGATAATTTTTTCGACCACTGTATGAAATTTTTGGTCATTCGTGTATTTCACTCACAGCCAACGTTTCGCCAAATACTTTGGCATCTTCAGGGCATTGCCACACAAATCAGAGAGACATATATCCAGGTATTTGTACAAGTAATGGTACAAAAGTTGAGGAATGGAAAATTTACCTACATTGAGCTTAATATTGAACAATAACAATTCCAATCACTCAAAACAGTAAAGAAATGTGTTAACAACCAACAATTAAATTATAATTTATCAAAAAATGAAAAGATTAAAAAAGAACTTTTTACCAAAGAATGAAACTTTTTTACTTAGAAAATCAGTTTTTATCATTCACTTTTATGCGTAGATATCCACACCATTATAGTATTTGGGCGTTGGCTGGTAGCAGGCTTGAGATGTAGCGAATGAGTCAATGTTTATGGTAATTTTTCTGATAGGTGTGTTCATTTGTGTCGTTGGGTATAGGTTTTTTTGGAATTTCACTCACAAATCTGCCGGTGACCGAGATGTAGTAACACCTGATTTATGCATGGAGAATTAGAAGTGGCGGAGTGGTTAGTGTGATTGCGCTGGAACTTGTGCATCAAGGGTTCGATCCCCGGCCGATTGCTTTCGACTCTGGGCGTTTACGATATGGGTTTAGCCTGTTTTTTAGTATTTCAAAGCTAAAGATTATGCTTTGTGAGTAGAGTTAGAAGTATTAATGTGTTCGATTTTTAGTCGTTCCCTGCTAAAAAATTCCTTTGAAGCTGCTCTGTAGAACGTAAGGAATTCTACAGAAAGTGATTCTTTGTCTTCAGAACTAGTTCCTTTTCTAAGGATCTGTACGGAACATAAGAGCCTCACTCTGAAAAGCATAAGTTCTGTAGAGTTGTTTTCTACAAATCAAAATAACTCCTTACAAGCTGTTCTGTAGAACTTCAGCTACTCTACGGAAATATGTGAGGTTTCCGTTGACCCATTTCCTTTTCTAAGGACCTGTATGGAAAAGGGACAGGGCGGTCTTGTTCCGTTCCACAGAACGTCTTAAGGTATTCTGCAGAACGTCGTAGGGAATTCCGTAAAATGGCGTTTCAATACTTGAAGGAATATCTACAGAACTTTTTTAAGACATTCTGTTGAAGTATTTATGAGGAACCTATACAGAATATTTTGGCAGGGTTAAAATGAGTTATTACAAACTGTTAATATAAAAAAGTATCGAATTCTTTGTTTTTACTTTCGTTTTGGTTTAATAAGAGTAAATGCAATGTCCTAGATTTTGGACGGGAAGTTAGCGTTTCTCTTCGAGTTTTGTTGCCGATTCAATTTCAATATTTTCTGTGCGTGTTTGCGAGTGTTTAGGACAATTCTTGCGAGAGAAAAATACGAATAGCGGGCTTGATTGCCACCGAAAGTGGCAGCTTAAGGTAGTAGCTAGTAAGGACACTAAGTATGCAAAAGTCGCTCAAGTCTGCTTATGAACAAAAATCGCTCCAAGCATCTCAAAAGCCTCGAGAGCGATGCGGCTTGAAACTCAAACCGCGCCGCTGCCTTTTCGACTGTCAGGGTCGCACGCGCAATTCACGTGATTTCTCGCGGCCTTGGGAGTATTTTCTGTCGGGAGAAACCCATTAGGCCGTTCAGTTGTTTCGTCTCAAATGCTCCGTTGTGCGGCTCGAAGATTTAAGGAAGCAATGGCTGTTCTCGTTCTCAACCTCTCTATCTTCGCTTGAGGCGAGTTTTCCATTTCAAGATCAAGTAAAGTCAATGCGTTCAATGCCACGGCTGCGACACGGAGAAAAGGAAGAGCGAACTGCACAAAAAACGATAAAAATAACCACGAAATGGGTAAGTAGCTTCAACTGTAGCCTCCACAATGGGCATATGCGTATGACAGGACAGTTTGCTTCTGTCGTCGGCTGTAAATAATTCTCGTATTCGCATTCGGGAGCGTTTTGAGCATTCGCCATTTGTACAGCGGGAAAACCGAACGAACGACCATCAGGACAGACGTAAATGAATAACAAGAGATAAACCATACACATCAAGACTTAGTAGAACTAATTAGTAAAGTTTTAAAGTAGGGTATTTAAAATAAATCTTTGGAATACGTCCGACAATTTCAATAGATGTTACTGGATAAACACTACTTAAGGTAGTTTAAGCGAAATATCACTTTATCAAGAAACCAAGGTATCTAGTCTCATAAAAAAAAAATATCTTACCCTTCCGAGGATATAGACGTTTCACCCCATCTGAGAAATTCGCCAAAAAATACCAGTCTTTTTACGAGAAAAATTGTACATGTACGCTCTCCAGAGAGATATGATTTAAAAAATTAGGAATTTCTAACACCTAGATCTCTAGTAAAAAAATAAAAAGTGTCTATTTCGTATTTTTTCACGACAATTTTTGAAAAAAATCAACTAGTCAACGCAGTAATTTTTTCAAGATCGTAAATAACCTTCCGTTGTAAAGGAGTTCAAACGTATCGCGCAAAAAAAAAATGAGTCAAGTTAAAGACTTACATGGATTTATTAATTAAATTATTTAGAATTTCAATCTTATAAAGGTATTTAATAGCGCTATTTATAATGCAACATCGGTATATATCGGTATATATATACATGGTCTCCATTATGACTATGGAACTGTCTCGCTCAAACCACCTTGGTTTTCACAATGTTTCCACAATGGGCATATGCGTATGACAGGACAGTTTGCTTCTGTCGTCGGCAGTAAATAATTCTCGTATTCGCAATCGGGAGCGTTTTGAGCATTCGCCACTTGTACAGCGGGAAAACTGAACGAACGACCATCAGGACACACGTAACAAGAGATAAACTATACACATCAAGACTTAGTAGAACTAATTAGTAAAGTTTTAAAGTAGGGTATTTAAAATAAATCTTTGGAATACGTCCGACAATTTCAGTAGATGTTACTGGATAAACACTACTTAAGGTAGTTTAAGCGAAATATCACTTTATCAAGAAATCAAGGTATCTAGTCTCATAAAAAAAAAAAATATCTTACCCTTCCGAGGATATAGACGTTTCACCCCATCTGAGAAATTCGCCTAAAAATACCAGTCTTTTTACGAGAAAAATTGTACATGTACGCTCTCCAGAGAGATATTATTTTAAAAATTGGGAATTTCTAACACCTAGATCTCGTAAAAAAATTAAAAGTGTCTTTTTCGCATTTTTTCTCGACAATTTTTGAAAAAAATCAACTAGTCAACGCAGTAATTTTTTTCAAGATCGTAAATACCTTCCGTTGTGAAGGAGTTCAAACGTATCACGCGAAAAAAACGATTGAAGTTAAAGACTTACATGGATTTTTTAATTAAATTATTTCGAATTTCATTCTTATAAAGGTATTTAATAGCGCTGTAAAAATGCAACAGCGGTATATTTGATGCTTCCTACCGCTGCAGAAATTAAAATGTACAATTCGCACATGGTCTCCATTATGACTATGGAACTATCTCGCTTAAACTACCTTGGTTTTCAAAAAGCGGTCAAACGGCTCAAAGATGGTTTGAGGTATTATGTTTACGAACAGGTTTGCATTTAACTTTTCGTACGCGTACCCATAATAAGCATGCACGGATTAAAGCAAAAACATGCATTGTACCGATTTGTTTGCTTGGAAATTTAATGCTATCTTAACCTGTAGCCTCTTGGCACTTGACAGAAACTTCGAAATAATTCGATTACAAATTGCAGATTTTCACCTGAGCGCCAAAACATTTTGTGTCATCTTATTACAACGGCCCCCACTAACTAACTCCTGATAATCCCAGAATTGAATCTTTTATCTCTGTCCCCTTTTTGAATTCGTTAAATGGTGTTAAAGCTGATTTCTGTTGTGTATCGACGACAAAAAGCCTCAGTAAATTGGAAATTTTAAGAGCCACGCTTACAATATGGTACAATAATTGACGAGAAATGTCAAAATCATTAGTCTTTCAATCCTAATATAGGCTGACTGCAGCCCTCAACCCTTCCTAATCCAATGCTAGGTTCTGATACTTCCCGGTAGTTCTACCTATGTACTTTTGACCGAGTAATGTATTCCATATACTTTCGCCAACATCCAGCTCAAGCTGAGGAATCTTGCCTATTATTCCGTGTACAGCTGACTCGTCAAAGAGACTGCCAATGTCTACTGAGATAACTGAAAAGGCTGCCAATGTCGCTTTTATAGTGTGGTTGGATAGTTGAAATACTTCCTAATGCTTTGATCCTTATCTGCTACTTAGTTATAACAGCAGGACTTGTATGCTTTCGGTACAGCTTCTGTATATCTGTCTTTTTATGTGCCATACAATAATACAAATTGTATCTTTAGTATTGTTGGCTTCACAGTAAAAAGTCGATCTGATTTTAAGACAAAAAATAGGACTGACTTTCAGAGGCAACGTTATTAAGGCAGTGTCAGTTGAATTTCACAGCCATTTCCTAGTCTCATAATAAGGTAGATGCAGATCTGAATGTCAAACCAAGTGGTACTGGTTTTAAGATAGACCCATGCTGAATTTAAGACAGCCCTGGTCTGACAGTAATGCGGCTTGCTTCTGGAATACAAGTGCTGCGTAGTTTTAAATTCAAACCTACATTCATGTAGCAGGGGCAGGGGGAAGCCAAATTTTACAATCATCCGCATATTACCCTGCAAGCAACCTCAAGGGTCTAAGGCAGGGGGTGAGTTTTCCCAGCATGAACTACATTAAATTCCACTAAAGTTAATGAAACTACAAAGTAAATGAAATGAGTTTTGTATCAGCATAAACCTGTAAATACCTGTCATTATGTGGGATTTCATAAGCATTCCCTAACTATGGTTATGATACCAAAGTTATAGAAACTACAGACATTAGAGTATTTACCACACTACGTTTAAATTCAGATCGCATGGAAAACCAGATTTAATTCTTACTGTGTTGTTTACGGTGCAATGCATGTAACCAAAATGCCAAAATGTCACCTCCAGGCAACTGACGAATGTTTGGCAGGGGTTGACTTATCACCAACATGAACTACAGTGAAGAAATATACTTTTAGCAACATGCATCACATAACGGGTATGCTACAAATGCTACTAACTAGTTTCGTTATAGCTCTGTTTTTAAGCCTACCTCATGTGGATCCCAAACACTAGCAGCGTATTCTAAGTTGGAATTAACAAAGAAGAAGTAGCTGATATCTCAAACTTATCGTCGCAATTTACAAGTACTCCTTTTAACAAATCCCATTTAACGATTAGTTTGACCAGTTGTTCCCCGAATATGTTGCACCACGAGAGATCATAGTTAGTTTTACTCCGAGGTACCTATTTTACAGATTCTACAGTCTCTAATTGGGTATTTTATACATAGCTTCACCAACATCGTTAATGTTGAAAACTGCTACGAGCGTACATATTTTGTCTCACAACGTTTCGAGGGATTAAGGTGAGAGCCCCTAGAGACTCGGAGGCTACACGCAAAGCTTGGGTTGCTTGAGAAATTCAGAACTGATATTTTTCAGAGCGACATAGAGAATATTATCATGACTCCTCACTACATCTCTAGGTCGGACAGATGCGATAAAATTAGAGAGATACACTGCCGAACAGATAGGAACAAAACCTCGTTCTTTCCGCGCACAATAAGCGACCACAATAAAAACTGAGCTCCAATAAATGAACTCTTATAATATATGTTACCATTTCACATCCCAAAACCTTACGTCTTTACAAGGCTGGTGACCTGACACAACCCGCCACACGCCCATGCGGCGCCTCGCAGGGTATTATGTAGATGTAGAATGTTCACCTCTTCGGAATCCGCGCTCGGTCTCATTGAAAGTTATGCGTATACTAGTGCTATCTGGTGGATAGGAGCATCCACTGTGTCGAACGAGGGTGGTTTCCAAGAGATGGGTGGTTGGGTGGTTGTTGGCGTTCCTAAGCGCTGGTGGGGCCGAGACTCAGCCGCCCCCAAGTGGCGGAATGGCTTCCAGTGGGAGAGGAGGGCGCCCTGGAGGCGACTGGAGAGGAAGCGGCGTTGCCACGTCCACGATTCGGGTGCTGGAGTTTACGTGGTTCCCTTGTCACCTCGTCCATTTGCGTCCAGTCTTTTTTGTTCACTTAGCGCCGAGGAGGGAGTTGATGGGCAAGCGCACACTCAATTCACACATTCAGTTTAGGAGCTATTTCCAGCTCACTCTTTCACTCTCTCTCCCACGAATACAATCTCGTGCCACGGGGACAAATGAATGTACCACCAGGCAGTTTAAAGACTCATTCCAGTCTTCTGCGTCCATTTAAAGCTAATACAGCGGTATCGGGTTGGTGTGGTGGCTAGGGTACTGGCTAACCATACGGGCGGCCAGGGTTCAAATCCCAAGAGAGGTGGATGTTTTTCAGAGGAAACCCGATCCCTACTTGAGTGTCTTGTGGAGGGCATTTCAAGTACAGTACTCCGTCCGTCGGAATAGAGGTTAAACCTTGGTCCCCTGCGCGGCGCATTTCGTTAAGAGCAGGCTAATGCAGACACCGGGTTTCTATCCACCCTTCCTCCCTCACCTGTCACCTATGGCGAAAATAACCTTAGCTGTCGGTCGCCTCCACAAATATCCAATCCAAGTGAATGTATGTATGCCATTCCGACTCACTCTTCGTGTAGATATTCATGAAATAGATGAAGATGTTTAATCATTTCTTTTTGACGTATTGGTAATGATACTCGCATCGTTTTCAAAGTGAAAGCGCCATGAATCTGATGCAACTCGGTTTACTGTTAAACATGAGGTATTTCCTCAAAAACCGTAAACTTTTTCGTTTGTCGAAATACAATTTCACAGTGCAACACAGAGAATGTAATCATGACGCCTCACTACATCTCTAGGTCTGACAGAAGCGATGAAATAAGAGGGATAAAATAAGAGAGTTTTTGGATTCTGATCCGTCATATATGTTATAAACTTCTAAGTTGCTCGGCCAGAAACAGAAAATTCAATGTTGGTATTCGGGAATATTTTTCTTAGAGCGGTTTTTTTTATTTCGGTGTGCGGATAAAAAAAATGCTACACTTACTCTTCTCTCTAATCATCGCTATATTTTTCTCTCTCATGTTTTGGTTTCTGCAGAACCTCGAATTGCTGGAAAACTGGGGAAAGAGAAAAATTTCTCGTCGCCCCCGCGGGATCGTAGAAGCCCATGGAATACTCGGGAACTGTGAGGTATAAGGAGCAGAATCCCCGAAAAACGCGCGATTCCCAGAATGCTTGTCGGCTGAATCGTTCCCTCGACTCGACTTGACGTGCAGCCGTGAAATTCACTCTTCGGGCGCCAGATTTCGTTCCGCTTCCCCGAACGCGCGACCAAAGCGCCGTGGCGTCGTCACCGAATCTAACAAGTTACTGCAGAGGGGTGGATTTTCTCGGGAACGAGGTGGTCGCGGAGCGGTGGGAGGAGATGAGGGGTCCAGGGGGCTGTTCCCCGGTGGGGAGGAATGTCTATGAGAGGACGGTAAGAGGCCATAGAGCCGAGAAAGGGTTCAGACGAGCTGACGAGCTGATCTGGGTATCAAAGCGGCTGAGTAGGTCAGTACCAAGGTCTACATAGGAGAACTCAAGGGGTGACAAGTTTACGAGGAACTTTTATTTTAAGATCTGTTATTTACTGTGAGTTGAGTTTCACTGTGGGCGGTGGTAATTAAGACGGAACCTGCGCTTCGTATTGCTATTTTCTTAACCCTCTATCACGCTGTGTGACCTGGAGGTAACATAAAGTAGACTTTATTTTTTGTCTCTGATTAGGTTTCTATACGTGTATATGCGTTCGTGACATCAATATTGTACAGCTTGGAAACGAAAATATCTCTCATTCGTAACTTTTAGTTCCTGATTCTCCCGCAAGTGGAGTAACATTTGAAATGGCTGCACATGGTGGACGATATAATCGGTGTATAGAGGGTTAAGATCAATAAAATTTGCTATAATTAATAAATATAGGCTTAATGTTGCCTTGTAATTTTTTTATGTCATGTAAATACTCCTTCAGGAAGAATCTTATAGGATAAACCGTTGATCCGTTGCTTTCAACTCGTAACGAAAGCCATTAATTATACTGATTCCAGCCTCCATTGCTATTTTTAATTATTTATTTTTTATTTTTATTTTATCTTCACTATCCCGAATACAGCCCAGTGAGTCAATTTACGTCGGGTGTATGACTGTAACAACGTACGAGACACAAACACCCATGTCCTGGGCCGATAATACTCTGCCCAGACGGGACTCGAACCCGCGACCCTCCGGTTAGCAGGCGAGGACTTTACTCCGCCGCCACTGGGGCCGAAGATTAGGATTCTGTAGGATTCTATTCTGTAGGATTGGGTATCATGAGTTTTTAATTAACCGAGAATAGGGTATAATTATCTTCAGGGTCGAAACATTTAGTAATGTATAGTAAATGCCTAATTTTTTAGCAGTTTACTCCGAAATTTGGTAAACAAGATAAACAGCAGAAGTTTCCACTGGTAACGTTTCAGCATGCGTCATAGTATATCGGCTATGTACTGTGACGACAACCGTAAGTATGTCATTTAAACATGAATATACGTGTTATGTTATCGATGACCTCAGCTGAAAAAACCATTAGGTGTCAAAAAAATTTCCCTGACGGCGTAATAAACATATTATTAACCCCCTCGTATTACGGCAGATTAGATCGCGCAAATAAAATTAGAGGGATAGATTGTAGAACCGATAGGTATAAAATGACATTTTTTCCGCGTACCATTCGGGACCATAACAGCTGTGATCGTCGTCGTGCATAGTGCGAATTGTGACAATAGGCATACAGTAATTCTTTCTCTTTATATTCTCTACGTTCTTATTTATGCATGATGTAAATATTGATGTTCTTATTTATGCATGATATTTTGAATATGTAGTAGTAGTCCTTGTAGCCCTTGCATGTCGGACCGATTGACGACAGAATTGTTCTTGGTTAGTAGATTTGTAATTGTTGCGTTGCATGTGTGGTACGTTGGTTTTAACGTAGTTTCGGTGTTCTGCCGTATAATTCATGAATGCTCGGTGTGGAAGCACCCCCTGCCACATACCCTTTGGGTAGCTTCCAGGGAATGGCTTAGATGTATATATAGGATATCTAGTGCATGATTTACAAGTTTTTGAACACTTTTATTTGGGCGGAATTTGACATTTTAAAAAGTTATTTGAAAGAATGGCGTTGCACTTCCATCAAGGCATTGTATTTCATCGTTAAAAGTCATAATTAATTTTAAATCAATATATATTCGTTAAATCACTGATGACCTACTAGTAGTAGTGAGCCTACTAGTAGTAGATGACCTACTATTAGTAACATATTTACTACATGACCTACTAGTAGTAATATATTTATATGGTCCGGTAGTAGAAGTTTTACTTTATAATACACCAGCTGTGCCCGACCCCGACGTTGCAATTGCTCTTTTTCTTTCTAAGTAGCCACAAGTATACAAAGCAGATACATTTACGTACAAAAAATATATGAAAGACAATGATTGTTTTCTGTGCATTTTATCATACTCTAAATTCGCAAAATAAACTAATCCATCCTAAAGTGATTTCTTTGAAAAGTGAAGACGAAGAACAATTAAATTCCTCTCAAAGACTCCGCGGAAGCCTTCACGGAAACGTAGTATTGAAAAATTTACCATAGAAATTTTTTCTGGTCTCCTTCCCTTACATTCTTGAAAAAATTATTACTTTTAAAGGGTGTGAGAATCTATTAAAATATAATCGGGATGTGGGCCATGTCTACCTATCACCCTGCAAGCCTTTCAAGGGACCCTGGTTTGAGTCCTGGTGGAGGCAGTTGATTGTTTACTCTACGGAATTTTGCTCGTGTGCGCACTTGCTGGTTACTTCTTAAGGATAATGCCATGAGTAGGCCCGGTATCCTCAAAATTTGTCTCCTGGAGGGTGTATGGCAGAGAGTTATATATCACCAACCTGCACTATAATGTAGAAGTAACTTTCAACAATATGCAATGCACTCTAGGTACGCTACCATGGGTACAGAAATTATTTAATTAATGTATAATGCAGCTACGTAAACAAGATACATTTAAAAAAATTGGGATCCACTGTCCTCCACCAGGGTTTTGCAAACTTTTTCTCTGATGGAGCAGTTTGAGGATCTTTGAATTTAGACAGAGTATCTAGTTGAATTTGAACGTTAGGTAACGACACTTAATCAATATTAATGTATCATTAATTATTTTTTCGCGGAGAACTCGCCTTTCGCACTTTTTGTTACTCTTTTAATGTATTTGAGTGTTCCAAAATTTGTTTTTGTTCCTTATTTCCAATTTTATTTGGCATCACTCTCTGTGTGGACAATTTTCATTTAAATAAGGAAAATTTCTACGACCCTGAAGATGATGAGATGGTCTTCCGGCAAAACGATTCCCGTCATGCTGACATTAATCAATATGATTAATCAAGCGTATTACAGGAAGTTGGTCCTCAGATGAAAAAGTAAAAGAGAGCTACTTTTCTGTGATTAGGCCAAAACCCGAATATGCCGCGAGCATTTGGGATGGAATGATTCAAACGAAAAAAATTAAATAAAATACAAAGGAAAGCTGCGCGCTTCGTTAAAAACTGATAAGAGCGAACATATAGTGTTTCTCAGCTTTTTGAGGGATTAAGGTGGGAGCCCCTAGAGACTCGGAGGCTACCCGCTACGCTTAGATTGATTGAGAAATTCAGAATAGCTGCGTTTCAGAGCGACACAAAGATTATCATTCTGACGCCACACTACATTAATGGGTCCGACAGAAGCGATAAAATGAGAGAGATACATTGTCAAACAATTAGGTACAAGCATTTGTTTTTTCCACGCGCAATAAGTGACCATAATAAAAATAGAGCTCTATTTATGGTGTGTTGAGCGAAATATCATTTCACCAGAATGAAATCAATGAATTTTGTGAATCACTCTTTAACTCACCCTTCCAAATATACCAAAATATCAGCCCCTTACCGAACTATTTCCCGATATTTTTCACGAAAAATACCAAGCCTTTTAATGAGGAAATGGTACGTGTATTTAGAGACCATATTTTTACGTGTATTTAGAGACCATAGCGAATTTTTAACAGCAATATCCCATGAAATTCTTTCATTCAATTCAACAATTTGCAGTTCGTTATTTTCTTATCTATTTTAGAAAATGAATTATTTTGTTACCGACCGTATTTTTTCAGGATTAAAAAAAAACATTCGTCGAGGAAGAAATTGCCATGAGAAAAATTCGGCCGCGAACGGGTATCGAACCACGGACCTTTGGTTTGGCGGACCAATGCGCAGACCACTACGCTATCCAGGCACATGTGGGGCCTGGACCGGGAATCGAACCACGGACCTTTGGTTTGGCGGACCAATGCGCAGACCATTACGCTATCCATGGCAATTTTTGGTGGATACAAGGCATCAAGATCCAAATTAAATTCGATTTCCGGTCCAGGCCGAATTTTTCTCATGGCAATTTCTTCAAAAAATTCACCCGCCATGTTTGAATTTCATTCGTCGAGGAGTTCAAAACTTACTGCGGTAAATAAATGAGTCAAGTTAAAGTCTTGTGTAGATATTTTAATTTAAATAGTTAGAATTTCAGTCGCAGAAAAGTATCTAATTGCATCATTAATGATGTAATATTGTATTCAAGCTTGATACAGGTACAGAAATCAAACGTATACTTCGAACATGATTTCTATATTGATGAGGGAATTACCTTGTTTAAACAAACTTAATGCCATTTGAGCTAGGTTGTTCCCCAGTCTTGTGTAGTTCGAATGTGGTCTCTATTATGACTCATAATATATTATAATTATAACTCTCTATCATGACTCATAATAGAGACCACAATCGAACACACGCTTTAATTTCACCAGTTCTAGGACACATGAATTAAATATTTCATTTTTAATGAAGCAATAATACGTGTTCTATTTGACAGAAACTGTTAGTAATTTAATGAAAATTTCAAAATAAGTCTTTTACTTGACTTTTTCTTTTTCGCGTGGAACCTTTGAAAGTCCTTCACAACTGAAGGTTTGTTTGTGATCCCGAATAATTACTGCGGTGACAATATGAATATTTTTTTAAATAGTTGAGAAAACATACAAACTACGCACTTATTTCTTTGGCAATATGTAGGAGTTAGAAACTCATCTTTTGTAATAATCTCTCTCTGAAGTGCATTCACGTGTTTTTCGTAAATAATCTGGGAAAGTATTGCGGTAAGGGGTTGAATTTTTGGTGCCAATGGAAGAGTAATCTATTTTTCTTTTAAATTGTACCAAATTTATAGATTTCTTGGTGAAATTATATTCCGCTCAATACGTATACTATCACTTCCCAAGACCTTATCATTTACACGGCTGGTGTCCTAACAACTCCTTCCGCGCTCCAACTCTGCGGCTTGCGGGGTAGAAAGCTGATGTGGCTGTTGCCTACCAAGTGGGTTGTCGGCGGGGAATTCATCAACGGTACTCTTCCTTACGACCGCATCGTCTTTAGGAGTCCCTTTAATTCTCGGCTT
Source organism: Ceriagrion tenellum (assembly GCA_963169105.1). Taxonomy (NCBI): domain Eukaryota; kingdom Metazoa; phylum Arthropoda; class Insecta; order Odonata; family Coenagrionidae; genus Ceriagrion; species Ceriagrion tenellum. The sequence continues at coordinate 83,713,953 of OY720642.1, read as the reverse complement.
GCACGACCTCCTCCTCTGCTCTTGAGACGGCCCCATGTGCGAAAGGGAGAACTCCATATGGCACGGAGACTTTATGCACCGCTTCCTACCCTTTCAACCCCCCTCTATTCCTCCTAAAAACACTCCCCCCCCTCCCAGCACTCTTGTCTCTCACCCTCTCCAGTGGACAATGAATACATTATTATTCGAGGCGCGCGCCGGTCTATGTCCCGTCGCCCACGGCCGGCGGGGCGATCCATTGCGCCTGAGCAAATTAATCGACTCCTCCTCCGTCAGCTGCCCCGCCCTCCTGCACCCCCCTCCTTCCTCCACCTCCTCCGTCTCTTCCTCCTCCCATTCCTCCACCTCAGCCCCTGCCACCACCCCTTTACCCTTCAACGGCCCTCTCCATAACGGCCTTCTCCCGAGATGATTCAACCGGAGACCACTTAGCCTAGGTTATAGAGTCATGAATGACTTAACTTGGGGCGTGCCGAAAAAAATTTAACAGGTCTCCCCTATAAAAGCGATGAGGTCCGGGTGAAACTTTGAAATTGAAACCGCCTCTTTTTATGTCGCATTCGGTCTGCCGTCCAAATGAATATCTATGAGTGTGCTCTACTAGAAATTTTTTCCTCAGAAATTGATCGTGTTGTATTCTCACGCTGTTAAGGTAGTTTGAGCGAAATATCATTTCGCATAGATGAAAATGAATTTTGTTTAATTTTTCAAGAAAATATTTCACCATTCCGAAGAGACAATAAAGCAGCCCCTTACCAAAATTCTTACCGAGACATTTGCCAAAAAATATAAGCCCTTTAACATGAGAAATGCTACGTTTATATACTCCAGAGAGACCTGATTTTAAAAAAATGAGGATTTTATGAGATGAGTCAACTAGATACCACTTAGCCTATGTTATAGAGTCATTAATGACTTACCTTGGGGCGTGCTGAAAAAAATTTAACAGGTCTCCTCCTATAAAAGCGATGAGGTCCGGGTGAGACTTTGAAATTGAAACCCCCTGAGTTTATGTCGCATTCAGTCTACCGCCCAAGTGAATATGTATGTGTGCTCTACTAGAAGTTATTTTCTCACTAATAGATCGTGTTGCATTCTCACGCTGTTTAGGTAGTTTGAGCGAAATATAATTTCGCATAGATATAAATGAATTTTGGCCCATTTTAAAGAAAATATCTCACCTTTCCGAAGGGACAATAAAGCAGCCCCTTATCGAAATACTTGCCAAGACATTTGTCAAAAAATGCCAGCCCTTTAACATGAGAAATGTTAGGTTTATACTCTTCAGAGAGACCTTATTTAAAAAAAAATGAGGATTTTTTAACTCCTACATATCGTCAAAAAATTAACAGTGTGTAGTTGGTATGTTTTCTCAACTATTTATGAAAATGAATCATATTGTCATCGCATTAATTTATTCAGGATCACAGATAATCTTCCGCTGAGAAGGAGTTTTAAGCATACCGCGTGAAATAAAGATGTCAAATAAAAGACTTTAATGTATAATGTTATTTACGTAGTGAAAATTCCAGTCATATCGGGCCATTTTATTGCTCCATTATTAATGTAAAATGTAATTCATGCTTCCTATAACTGCTGAAATCAAAACGTATTCTTCGAGTATGATCTCCATTATGACTGGGGAACTGTCTTGCACTACTACCTTAAAAGGAATAAGCGACTGTATTTTTGCTATTATTACCTTAAAAGGAATAAGCGACTGTAATTTTGCTATTATTACCTTAAAGGCATAAGCGATTGTATTTTTGCTATTATTACCTTATAAGGAATAAGCGACTGTATTTTTGGGCTAGTTATTGAAAAATGTCTCTATCTAATTGATCTAAAAGTGATGGTAGCCTGTAGGTAGATGGTAAATTAAAAACCGCGAAAAAAATGCTCGGAATATCTGATGTAATGCTCCAAAAATATTTGACAGAGACACGGTGGAGGTTAAATAGAAATATATGAAATGTTTTTAAAACGTTTTAGCGGATACAATGGGGTTATCTTATTGTTTTTCATTGAAATGTTTTAACGTAGAATAGTTTTATGTTTTCATTATTTAAATATCTGCTTCCATTATTAAATTACTCGCTCATAAAAGTATTTATTATAATATTATGCTGTCGAGCATTTTAAAGTTCCGTTACAAAGGAAGGTCTTTTTGCGATTCTGAAAAAAATACTGTGGCGATTGTATGGTTAATTTTTAAAAAATTACAGATTTTAAGCTATCCGGGACTAGCCCTCGCGCTTCGCTTCTTTCGCGCATTCGCACCTCGCGCATTCGCAGATTTCGCACATTAAAAACAAATTAGTTCAGTTCTTTAGTTTGTGCTGATGTATGTTGTGTGGTATCCTTGGGAAGATTGAGATATTTCTCTATAAAATGAGATTAAATTCATTGGTTTATAGATGGAATGGTGTCTTGCTGAAACTACCCTTAGTTTCCCTTATCTTAAGGCCTGGTTACACAACACATTATACTGTACCTGTTCTTGTACAAGTTCATGTACGGATGTATGGACCAAACACAGCAGGTTCTATTTTCCCGTTCATGCATTCGTACAAGTTGGTGTGGTTACACGATGATTTTTCACTTCATTCAAGCGTTCGTGCATTCACACATTAACTCTTATGGGTTGATGTATCGCGTAACAAGGGATTTAGGGGAGGTAGAGCGACCATAAGGAGGCTGACGCAAGGCGTAGCTCTTCTGAAGGATTTCCAATCGCCCATCACGAGCCGAATGTGGCTGTGCTTGTGATTCTGCGCGTGGCCTATTGTGGTCAAGAAAAACATTGAGATCAGGTCATGCAATGAAGCGAGCCATTCCGAATGCGCCACAGGAAAACAAATTCGCCCGACCGCTAATTATCGTCGGTCTACTTACCAGAAATCTCAATTTTTTTCTCTTTCCGCCGCGTCAAATGCAAGGGCTATGATTGCCGGGCTTAATGCGTGTGCTTGTTTGAACCCCGCGAGGAGACCCCGCTTCGCGAAAAATTTGGGCCAATAGGTGAGTTTCCTTTCATTTCTTCGCGATTGACGACTTTTTTTGCAGCACTTCGCGGTCGCGTAAGTAGGACGGACCTCGGAGCGAGAAAGTGTTCTATAGTGTCCCAGTTTATCGGATAATGAAAATGACTGTGAAGCTGGTGCCCCACGCTCATGTATTCAGATGCTGCGATATCGCGCAAATATTGCATCGGAATCCACTATTTTAAAAATTTAGTTCTGAGCAACACCGTATTTTTTGACGGCGTAGCTGCTCATCCGAAAAGCATGTGCGGAGCTATGTCATTGAAGTAGGCAACCCTGCATCCGAATTCCTGCATACATCCAGAGAAGTTGCAGTTCCTCAGATTAATCATGTTCCTAACACTTATCATCGAACTAAGTATGAAACAATACATCTACATCTACATCTACGTCATACCCTGCAAGCCACCCAAAGGGTGTGTGGCAGGGGGTGCTTCCACACCAGGCATGCATAAATGATATGGTAGAACACCGAAATTACATTGAAGCCCGCGTACCACACATGCAAAGCGCCAATTAAAAATCTAATACCCAAGAAACATTCTATCGACAATCGTTCCAACATGCAAGGGATACAAAGACTACTACTACAGATTCAAAATATCATGCAAAAATAAGAACATCAATATTTACATCATGCATCAATAAGAACGTAGAAAATATAATGAGAAAGATTTACTGTCTGCCTATTGTCACTACTCGAACTATTCATGACGACGATCACAGCTGTTATGGTCCCGAATGGTACGCGGAAAAAATGACATTTTATACCTATCGGTTCTACAATCTATCTCTCTAATTTTATTGGCGCGATCTAATCTGCCGTAGTACGAGGGGGTTAATAGTATGTTTTTTACTTCGTCAGTGAAATGATTTTCCTGAAATTTATGTAGGAGGTTAAGCCTATAATTCAATCTACGCTGTGATAGCGATTCCCATCCTAATTCTTCTAACAATCCAGACACACTAGCCAACTTATCGTAGCATCGTTTCACAAACCTAGCACCTCTTCGCTGCACGCGATCGAAATCTGATATCAACCCCGCTTCGAATGGATCCCATACACTGGCAGCATATTCCAGATGAGGCCTAACGATTGAAAAATAACAACGTTCTTTCACTTTCTCATCACATTTTCCGAGTACTCTCTTGATAAAGCCTAGCTGCTCAGGTGCCAGAAGATGTTGTAAAAAGCGAAACCGATCGGAATAAATTTTATCACAATGGAATTTGTCTATTTTTTCATACTTAGCCATGTTCCGATTCCACTCCATCAATCCTGAGACCACAGAGTATATACTTATCATCGATTCGGGGCCGCAAGGATTACGAATGAGGAAGCGGTGTATGAAAACATTCGCGTGATGGGTGGCACTCTTAAGGATCAGAAACGTGGACCATTGAAAATAAGACACAGGAAATAAAAATAATTCGTAATATGGACTTGGTTATAGGCTGCTGAAAATCAAATTGACGGATAAAAGAAGAAATTAAGAAGGCGACAGAAGAGTGGAAGAGGAAAGGACCATATGGAACACTTCACGAAAAAGGTGAACCAGATAGATTGGACACTTTTTGAGACACAATGAGTTTGTGAAGAACATAATCGAAAGGAAAACAGAGGTAAACTCCCGATAAAAAAGAAGACCCAAGAATTAATTCATGGACTAAACGAAGAGAAAAGTACATAGGATGAGATACCAGGAGGTAACGGAACTAGCATTAGATAGGGAAGGGTGGAGGACTGCAGTTAGCCAATCTTGGGTTTGAAAGACCGATTATGATTTACATCTACGTAATACCCTGCGAGCCACCACGAGGGTGTGTGGCAGGGGGTGAAGATCACCAAACATACAATTTTGACATGCAACTAGCATATTTAATGGAGACATGCTAGATAATAGGGTCACATGCAGCTAGATGGTTAGTATCTACATAATAAGAAAGGAATTATTGGTTGTTAGTACATGTATAATGCACTACAGACTAACTATATTTCACCTACCTATCCCTTTGCGACGCTACCTATTGTTCTCTCTTATGGTACTCGGGAAAAATGACATTTTAAATCTATCGGTACGAATAAACTCCACTTTCTTAGGCGAGATATCGTAGAACAGCATAATGAGTAATGAAGCTCAAATGATTTCGTACTGTCTACTAATTTTTTCCCCCTCTTGCTACACGTGTTTCGACTGACTAGCAGTCATCTTGCCTGATGATGACTGCTAGTCAGTCGAAACACGTGTAGCAAGAGGGGGAAATAAAATTAGTAGACAGTACGAAATCATTTGAGTTTCATTACTCCTATCGGTACGACAATCTATCTCTCTAATCTCGTTAGTCTGATCAAACCTATGCAATACTAGCGGCATATTCTAAATGAGGCCTGACAAGTGTAAAATAGCTTCTTTCTCGTGCTCGCTCATCGCATTTGCCTAGGACCCGTTTTACGAATCCTAAGCAACGGTAAATGATGGTGAGGTATGGTATGATGATGAAGAGGAGGAGGTGGAGGCCTCGTGTAATTAGATAGCGCATGCGTTTCTGCCTGACTTCCTCCGCTCAGCCCTGTCGCAGTGAGTGGTTGAAACCGATGGCCAGAGGCATTTCACCGCTGTGTCCGTACGAAGCCACAGGCGGCGACCAAGTCGCAGTTCCGAACAGTTGAGCACGGGTCTCTGATTTGCGTATGAAATGGTGGACGTTCATCTTGTATTAGTGATTTGCATCTTCATTATACCCTGCAAACCGTCTCGATGGCGTGTGGCTGAGGGTGAGTTATCACCACCATTCACAGAATAACCGTACCCTGATAAAATTAATGAGGCTGTCAGTACCGGTGCATTTCGTGAAAAACTTTTAAGTACCTGTTAGTAGGTGATATTTCACCAACGTGCACCGCTCTATAATCATGCCAACAATGCTAGAGAAACCAATGGTTTCTAGCGGTGCATTTTGCAACAACTTCATGGTAATAGGTTGAAAAACATTGTAAATTCCTCATTAGATTTTTTTTAATCGTTCAAATATTAATCTTTTGTGGAATTTGCAATTTTTTAAAATCTAAAATCAGGTAGAGAAACTATTTATATCATTGTCTTTTTCCCATTGCCTTAATGGGTAAATGTTCGTGAGACAGGTCCATCAATAAACATGTTTTCCACCCTTATTTATCGTTGTTTTTCAACGAAAATAGGAAGAAGTGATGTGCACAAAATGCAACTTTTTTTGGTATACACAATTCTGACCCATCTTCGAAATGACTGATATTAGAATATATTACACTCTGTAAACGTGGTTTTTAGGCGGCAGCCATCTTTCAGTTTATGAAAATTGACACCAGATGTCGCAGTGGTAGGGTGAACTTCGCATCTTAGAGTTTCGTAGTAAACCACGAATACGCGATATTTTTGTATTTTCCCTAGGTTGTTATTGTACGGGCGATGTGAAATTTAACTTGGAAAGAAAGCCTTTCGCCCAACGTTACCCAATCCGACCCGCCGGGACGACCCCATCAGAAGATATTTTACAATAAATTTATGGCTGCATGAAATATGTAAGAATTGAAATAATGAGGTATCCCTCTGGTGTGTTGAAGCTGGGGAATAATGCGCGAAGCGCTTTTTCTACATGTGAGATAAACGTGCTTTGCAAACTGTTTGGAACGCTATAATTGTTAAAGCACGGCAATGAAAGAGGTATGCCAAGGAAATAGAAAGTTTAAGGTTTAAGACGAAGTATAAATAATGAAAAGTAAAGAACACTTTGTAATTCCACATAAATATTTATTGTACGACCTAGGTTTCGACGTGGCACGTCATCATCTGGTGGACGTGCCACGTCAAAACCTAGGTCGTACAATAAATATTTATGTGGAATTACAAAGTTTTCTTTACTTTTCATTATGTTAAGTCGATTCCATGAAGTCACGCCCGAGACAACGAATTATACGAAGTATAAATGACATATGTTGTACGTCTCACGAATATTTACCTCCTTAATGAACAGATTTACGAGATATAAATAGAGAATTCTATTGAGAGAACAAGGTAAAAATGTGTATCATTTATTTGGCTTGATGTAATTCATCTTATGATTTATATTATTAATCTTTGTAACAAAGCAGACGGTTTTAGGCAATACTGAATGGAAGTTTTCCGTCACGGATGAATAAAATAACTTTGCAAACCCCAGGTGTGTGATTTTATCGGCATGACCCGGTATCTCGTTCAGACTACCTTAACCTTCCGGCGGGCGCGCCCGTTTACAAAGTGAACGGTTTTGGATTTCTGGTCGGGAAAATATATAAAACGTTGTGCGATAGCTGGGACCCATCATTATATTCCTTCAGTGGTCTTTTGTCTTCCATAATAAGAAATTTTCAGTGAAATGTCTGTGCACGTCTTACTGGCAGAGGAACTTTTGTTGGAGACCGTCGCGCAATGTGAACAAAGTAAACAGCACGCCTGCTCGTAGACATGGCGAAGGTTGCCAAGTAAGTAAATATCATTGAAACAAGTTTGGATGTTTTTGCATTTAATTTTGATGAATTGAATCGTTATTCGTTAGAAATATCTAAAAGCCATTAAGTTACTTTATCATCTGATAAATATTACAATTTTGACGTTTGAATTTATTGCGTTCCATTCTCATTTGTAGATCTAAAATAGTGACTCTACCCAAATACACAAACAAAGGAAGAATACATAGTATATACTGAAAAATAGGAGAATGTGAGAAGTTAGTACAAATGCTGCAATGGCCATGAAATGTTCCGTTTTTTCTAATTTCGTTTGTAAAAAGCATTCAAGGATCGTGATAACATGTACTCTATGTTCGATGAAAGTGATGAGAAAATGTAATGGATTCGTAATAACTGTAAACAATAAAGAGGTGAGTGATTTCATTTTTTGAACCATCATAAGGATATATTTTTAAAAAATTAATCACTTAGTTAAGAAATTCCTGAATAATATGTGTTAATTAAAATTAAGACTGGTATGTTTACTTTTTAAACGGTGCGCCCGGTCGTGTACCAAAAAATAGCGCGCCCGCCGCTAGGTTAAGCTTTAAAAATATTTTCTTTATCCCGTGACATGCACCCAATTATTCTCACTCGATATTTTTCAAAATGGCACGGAGGCGTTTAGAGGGAAGACGATCCCGTTGGCGCGGAGGTGGAGGACCCGATACGCTAATGGCCCTCTTGTGTGCGCCCATCTCGCAGTCATTTGTCTGAAGCGTGCCATTGCGAAAGGCGCGGTGCGATGTTGACACGCGATGCGACGATGGCGGGGATGAAAAATGTTAGCGATAAACAACATTGAATTTTTCTCGCCCGGCGTTGATGCCGAGGCCTTGCTCTGTCGGGGAAAGCGGTACTCCCGTTCTCAGTGTTTGCCTTTCTCGCGGGAAATGATTGCATAGGTGTCTGGATTACCTACTTACAGTAACAATACAATACAATACAATACAAATTTATTTGCCCAAAGATCAGGATACAATTAATGCGCATGATATAAGGCACGTCATTTTAGGTACATACAATAAAGATACCAACAAATATCATATCACTTTATATGCACATCACAATTAACTCCATATTATAGAATCTTATTAAATTAAATATCTTATAACCAATAATAGATTTCCTTTAGTTCCCCAGTTTACTACATTAAATTACCCTTTATTCAAATACTCTTGCACAGAATAATACATTTTCTGTTGTAAGTACTCTTTTAATTTGGATTTGAAACATCCCATACTTTTGATGTATTTTAACTCTATGGGCAAATTATTAAATAATTTAATACCCATTTATTTAGGGCCAGTTTTTAGCAACTTAGTTCTGACTGTTTGGTAGTGAATGTCATTTCCCCTTCTTGTATGGTGATCGTGAATGTCATAGTTACGGGCAAAACTATGTAGATTAGCTTTTACAATGATAATTAGGTTCATTATGTATATGCAAGGAAGAGGAAGTAGGTTCAGGTTTGTAAAAATTGGTCTTGATGGTGAAGAATGCGGTTTTCCAGCTATTATTCTTACAGCTCTCTTTTGTATCTTAAAGACATTTAGTGATAAATGTGAAGAGCCCCAAAAGAGTAACATTTAACTATCAGAAAAATTAAGTGTGCACAGGGTTTAAGTTTGACTCCGAGGATATTATTTTGCACGGTATTATTTGGAGGATAATAGCAAATGAAAAGATAACTTGATTTTCTTGGTAAAACATGTTTCGTCACAACGGTGTACCTGATGATGACACACCATGCGACGGTGTACCTGATGGACACAGCATACAGGTATACAGGTACCTATTGACAACACTGATGTGTGGAAGCATGTTGTTCCAAGAAAGTTCCAAGAAAGAAGAAAATCGGTGGAAGAAAACTAAGTTATTTTTTCTTTTGTGAAAATCAACTTTCACGTTGTTGAGCTTGAAACCATCTACATTTACGTGATACCCTGCGAGCCACCATGAGGGTGTGTGGCAGGGGGTGAAGATCACCAAACACGCAGTATTGCCATGCAAGTAGGATATTTAATGCAGACATGCTAGATAAGAGGGTCACATGCAGCTAGATGGCTAGTATCTACATAATAAGAAAGGGATTATTGGTTGTTATTACATGCATCATGCACTACAGACTACTTTAACTATATTTCACCTACCTATCCCTTTGCTACGCTGCCTATTGTTGTCTCTTATAGTACGAGGGAAAAAATGACATTTTAAATCTATCGGTACGACAATCTATCTCTCTAATCTTGTTAATCAGATCAAACCTAGCATAATACGCAGGGGTTCTCAATATATATCTAACGTCATCTGTGAACAACTCTGTTTCGAATTTACTTAAAAGGTTTAACCTAAATTTTAACCTGCGTTCTGATAGTAATTCCCATCTTAGTTCTTCTATTAAACTTGTAACACTTATACAATTATCATAACGGCCTTTAACAAACCTAGCGGATCTCCTTTGCACGCGCTCTAATTCTTTCATCATACCTTCCTCGTACGGATCCCATATACTAGCGGCATATTTTAAATGGTACCATGGAACGTATTGAAGGATATTATTGATGCAAAGGATTTATATGATATTTTGGCAATAAAATGCACCTTATACTTACGCTAAGATGCCTCTTTAAGGTAAAATATTGTAACATTTTCATTTTTAATGCAGCTCATCTTGTAAAGAAACCAGTCGTTCTGTTGGTAAATTTCCAGACCCACCTCCAGCTAAGAGTGTGTATATATACTGATTAGGGTGATGCACGTGGGACGGAAGAAGTACTACGGACATCAAGTGGAGAATAGCCCAAGATAAGAAGGCGATCATGAGAAAAAGACAACTGCTGTGCGCAAAGAAGACAGGACTACTAACCAGGAAACAGTGTGGGAAAACATTCGTGTGGAGCATGGCACTCCATGGATCAGAAGCTTGTACTGATGGAAAAGCTGGCCAGAAAAGACTAAAATCCTTTGAAACCTGGTGTTAGAGGAGGATACTGAAGATACATCTACATCTACGTCATACCCTGCAAGCCACCCAAAGGGTGTGTGGCAGGGGGTGCTTTCGCACCAGGCATGCATGAATAATATGGTAGAACACCGACATTACATTAAAACCCGCGTACCACACATGCAAAGCGCCAATTAAAAATCTAATACCCAAGAAACGTTCTATCTTCAATCGTTCCAACATGCAAGGGGTACAAAGACTACTACTACAGATTCAAAATATCATGCATAAATAAGAATATCAATATTTACATCATACATAAATAAGAAAGAGGAGAATATAAATAAAAAGATTTACTGTCTCCCTATTCTCAAAATTCGGACTATTCATGACGACGATCACAGATGTTATGGTCTCGAATGGTACGCGGAAAAAATGACATTTTATACCTATCGGTTCTACAATCTAGCTCTCTAATTTTATTGGCGCGATCTAATCTGCCGTAGTACGAGGGGGTTAATAGTATATTTTTTACGTCGTCAGAGAAATGATTTTCCTGAAATTTAGTTAGGAGGTGAAGCCTATAATTTTATCTACGTTGTGATAGCGATTCCCATCCTAATTCTTCACACGGTCCAGACACACTGCTAAACTTCTCGTAGCATCGTTTGACAAACTTAGCTCCTCTTCGCTGCACGCGATATGATTCCGATATCCGCCCCGCTTCATAAGGATCTCATACACTGGCAGCATATTCCAGAGGAGGCCTGACGATTGAAAAATAACAACGTTCTTTCACTTTTTCATCACTTTTTTCGAGTATTCTCTTGGTAATGCCTAGCTTCCTGTATGCTGTCGTAAAGCCTAGCTTCCTGTATATCGATCTGTTTAAACTATTCATGCCTAACGTACTCTATGAAGCTAATATCGACTTCGTGCCGATACCCCTCGCCGTCGCCTCTCCAGGGTGGTTCGGCTTCGCTTCCATCATCATGATCATTAAAATCACCTTCCCCTTCTTCGTCGTTATTTCAGCCCGCAAGATGGCGGGAGTGTGTGGGTGAGTGATGACGGTCCATTCATCACCCTTGGGTGGGTCGATGTGGGGTTGCCACTCCCTCTAAAGCGACACACCCACACACCTTTGGAGGGTTATGATTGAACCGCTCGAGATGTACTTCTAAGAGGTACTGTGCAAGCGTCCAGTGGTAATCAGGGGAAACTGTTTTCCGGGGAAAACATATTCAGGAAATGACTACCTTTAGTACAGTTATTACGTACAACAACAACAGTTATTACGTATTGTCAGCTCAGGCGAAGTAAAAGTTACATCGGGTGTTCCCCAGGGAAGCGTGATGGCCCAATTTTATTTCTTCTGTACGTAAACGACTTGAATAGTGTAGTAAAAAATAGCAAGCTCCGTCTTTTTGCCGATGATGCAGTAGTGTATAAGGAAATTAGAAATGAAGAGGACAGTCAGTGTTTAGCGAAGGATTTAGATGCGATTGATGATTGGTGTGATAGATGGCAGCTAGAATTAAATTTGAATAAATGCGCGATTATGAATTTTTGGAAAAAGAATGGCCTTCCCCGGAATAATTATAGCATCAAAGAAAACAAAATATGTAACGTAGAATCAATTAAATACTTAGGCGTCACCATCAGTGAAGACATGTCATGGGGGAAACACATCAGGGAAATAACTAGTGTAGCAAACCGTAGATTAGGATTCGTAAAAAGGGTTCTAGGCACATGCGATGAGAGAGTCCGAGAAAGAAGCTATTTTACACTTGTCAGGCCTCATTAAGGATATGCCGCTAGTATATGGGATCCGTACGAGGAAGGTATGATAAAAGAATTAGAGCGCGTGCAAAGGAGATCTGCTAGGTTTGTTAAATGTCGTTATGATAATTGTATTAGTGTTACGAGTTTAATAGAAGAACTAGGATGGGAATTACTATCAGAACGCAGGTTAAAATTTAGGTTAAACCTTTTAAGTAAATTCGAAACCGATTTGTTCACAGATGACGTTAGATATATATTAAGAACCCCTGCGTATTATGCTAGGTTTGACCATATTAACAAAATTAGAGAGATAGATTGTCGTACCGATAGATTTAAAATGTCATTTTTCCCGCGCACCATAAGAGAGAACAATAGGCAACGTAGCAAAAGGGATAGGTAGGTGAAACATAGTTAGAATAGTCTGTAGTGCATGATGCATGTAATAACTACCAATAATCCCTTCCTTATTATGTATATTTTAACCTGTACTATACCGTAGTAACTAATATTCTATTGTAATAACTACTGCAATTACTTGCAATAACTAATAATCTACTGTAGTAACTAATAAACTATGACCCTATTTTCTAGCATGTCTACATTATATATCCTACTTACATGGCAATAGTGCATGTTTGGTGATCTTCACCCCCTGCCACACACCCTCGTGGTGGCTCGCAGGGTATTACGTAGATGTAGATGTAGATGTACAAAATACCCTTATTAGAGACTGTATATCAACATCTACGGTTTGGATGTGTATTGGATATTTTGGGAAGCGACGGACGGCTAAGGTCATTTGCGCCATAGGGAATAGATAGGGGAGGAAAGGTGGATAGAAACCCGGCGTCGTCATTAGCCTGCTCTCACCGAAAGGCGCAAAGGGGACCACGGTTTAAAGTCTCATCCGACAGACGAAGTACTGTACTTGAAGTGTCCTCCACAAGACACACAAATAGGGATCGGGTTCCCTCTGAAAAACATTCGCCTCTGCAGGAATTTGAACCCTGACCTCCCGTGTGGTAGGCGAGTACTCTAGCCACCACACCAACCCGATCCTCTACATCTACGTCATACTCTGCAAGCCACCCAATGGGTGTGTAGCGGGGGGTGCCTCCACACCAGGCATGCATGAGTCACACGGCAGAACACCGAAATTACATTGAAACCAGCGTACCAAACATGCAACGCGCCAATTAAAAATCTAATAACAGAGAAACATTCTATCGTCAATCGTTCCAATATGCAAGGGATACAAAGACTACTACTTCTTATTCAAAATATCATGCATAAATAAGAACATTAATATTTACACCATGCATAGATAAGAACGTAGAGAATATGAAGAGAAAAATCTACAGTGTAGCTTATGTCACTATTTGCACTATTCATGACGACGATCACAGCTGTTATGGTCCCGAATGGTACGCGGACAAAATTACTTTATATACCTATCAGTTCTACAATCTATCATTCTAATTTTATTGGCGCGATCAAATCCGCCATAATACGAGGGGGTTAATAGTATGTTTTTGTATGTCGTCAGAGAAATCTGTAGAATCTGTTAAAGACCTGTGAGCTAAACTAGCTCTTGATCTCTTGTGGAGCAAACATATTCGGGGAATTACTGGTCAGGCTAATCGTAAATTACGATTCATAAAAAGAGTACTTGCTAAATGGGACGATAAAGTCAGAGAAGTCAGCTCTTTCTCCCTAGTTAGACATCACTCGGAATACTCTCTCAGTACTTGGGATCCTCATGAGGTAGGTTTAGCACGAGATCTACTTCTAGGAATTACCGTGTAAGCGTCCACTGGTAATCTGGGAAAACTGTTTTCTGGGGAAAACATATTCAGGAAATGACTCCCCTTAGTACAGTCATTACGTACAAAATACCCTATGGATGTAATGGTACGTCCTCCTATACCTTCTGAGTAGGATGATGGTCGTAGTATGACGTCCATGGAATATCATAATTGAGCGGCAGCTGGACGTAATGGTACGGCTGCAGTCTTTCTTGTAGACGTACATATGACCAAAAAGAGCCCAAATAAATTTGAATAGTAAAAATAAGTTCATTAAACTTGATTTGAGAGTTTTCTTTCAGAATCCAGGTGTGTGAAAGCCTCAGTTTTTCTGAGAGGACCTACAATTAAAAGCCCAGCATGCAAAGTGTTAAAACAGAGTTACAATGCGTGCAGAGAAGATCAGCCAGATACTATGAAGGCTGTTCGTCTACGATCTACATCTACGAAATACCGTGCAAGCCACCACTAGTGTCTGTGGCACGGGGTGATTCCACACCAGGCATTAAGCACTCATCCCAGTTCAAATCAGAACCGCGCTCGTTCTTCCGAATGCCAGGCGCAGGCCAAAAGCAGTCATTGCAACGGGACGCAGTAAGACCAGAAACCAGGAGTGTGATATGCAGAAGAACATGCTACCATAGAGTGCACTACTCAAGATACAACTACTGTTTAATATTATTAATGCGACAAATGAATGGCGCTACAATGTACTAGCACATGCGGCAGTATATCACTGAAAGTAAAGGATGAGCGGGACGGAAGAAAGCACAGAAAAAGGAAAAACATATACACCTATATAAACATATAGTTTGGTGATCTTCACCCCCTGCCACACACCCTCGTGGTGGCTCGCGGGGTATTATGTAGATATATATCATGCCGGAGATTGCATGCAAAGTTAGTATCTAAAATTCATGTTAAGATACTTAGCACCACTAAAGAACCACTAAAGCACCACTCCCCTGCCACACACACTCGTGGTGGCTCGCAGGGTATTACGTAGATGAAAGAACCTATTTAACATAGTCAGTATCTTAGAACTGATCTATCGCAACTATTATGGTCCATTATTTTAAGTGGAAAAAATGACATTTAAATATAATGGTTCGGCAGAGTATTTCCTTATTTGTATGGCTGTGATCGTTTCTACTGAAATAGTTTGGCTCCAGCAAAATATGTTGAACGTCCGAAAAAAATAATCTACATCAAACTTTCGTGAAAGAATTAATCCATATTTTTCCCTTCGATCGGATAGACGTTATTGGTAGAAGTATATGAACCCATCCGCCCTGGAATTTACGACCGTATACATCTACATCTACGTGATACCCTGCGAGCCACCACGAGGGTGTGTGGCAGGGGGTGAAGATCACCAAACATGCACTATTGACATGCAAGTAGGATATTTAAGGGAGATATGCTAGATAATTGGCTCACATGGAGCTAGATGGTTAGTATCTACATAATAAGGAAGGGATTATTGGTTGTTATTACATGCATCATGCACTGCAGACTACTCTAACTATATTTCACCCACCTATCCCTTTGCTACGCTGCTTATTGTTCTCTCTTATAGTACGAGGGAAAAATAACATTTTATATCTATCGGTACGACAATCTATCTCTCTAATCTTGTTAATATGATCAAACCTAGCATAATACGCAGGGGTTCTCAATATATATCTAACCTCATCTGTGAACAACTCTGTTTCGAATTTACTTAAAAGGTTTAACCTAAATTTTAACCTGCGTTCTGATAGTAATTCCCATCCTAGTTCTTCTATTAAGCTCGTAACACTTATACAATTATCATAACGGCCTTAAACAAACCTAGCAAATCTCCTTCGCACGCGTTCTAATTCTTTAATCATACCTTCCTCTTACGGATCCCATATACTAGCGGCATATTCTAAATGAGGCCTGACAAGTGTATACGACATCACGTGTATACGGTATCACTCCCTTACTGACAAATGCCGCTAGTATATGGGATCCCTACGAGGAAGGTATGATAAAAGAATTAGAGCGCGTGCAAAGGAGATCTGCTAGGTTTGTTAAATGTCGTTATGATAATTGTATTAGTGTTACGAGTTTAATAGAAGAACTAGGATGGGAATTACTATCAGAACGCAGGTTAAAATTTAGGTTAAACCTTTTAAGTAAATTCGAAACCGATTTCTTCACAGATGACGTTGGATATATATTGAGAACCCCTGCGTATTATGCTAGTTTTGATCATATTAACAAGATTAGAGAGATAGATTGTCGTACCGATGGGTTTAAAATGTCATTTTTCCCGCGTACTATAAGGGAGAACAATAGGCAGCGTAGCAAAGGGATAGGTAGGTGAAATATAGTAAGAGTAGTCTGTAGTGCATGATGCATGTAATAACAACCAATAATCCCTTCCTTATTATGTATATTTTAACCTGTACTATACCGTAGTAACTAATATTCTATTGTAATAACTACTGCAATTACTTGCAATAACTAATAATCTACTGTAGTAACTAATAAACTATGACCCTATTTTCTAGCATGTCTACATTATATATCCTACTTACTTGGCAATAGTGCATGTTTGGTGATCTTCACCCCCTGCCACACACCCTCGTGGTGGCTCGCAGGATATTACGTAGATGTAGATGAAGTGTATACGGTATCATTCCCTTATATCTAACGAGTTAGGACAACTTAAGCCATGGCGGCATCCCAAAGTTTTCGTATTTAGGTGTCTAATCGTCGAGTTAGAACGCATGTTTATTCGCAAGTGGTGCTCCTAACCTTATATATGCCTTCGCGTGGTGACCGCTCTCCACAGGTGTACTCGGCGGAGTCAAAGCAACGGGGAATCGGCGTGGGGATGCCAAGGTCAGGTGTCGGAACTGCCTGGCTGGTCACTCGAGTAGGAGCAGTGAGGAGTGGGGGAGAGGGACATTGTGATGAGCCAACGAGGACAATGCAGCGCCCTTGTATGCAGCTTATCTGCGCCACAGCCCCCGGAGTACACCTCGCGGGTCAGCCTTGAAGAAAGAAACACATGGGTTCATTAAACTAGTGGTGGGTGGAAATGGCGATTAAGTTTGAGAAATATGCTCTCTAGCAACGGAGAGTATGCATCAATTGTTTGAAGCCACTAGTTGAGGAAATAATTATTGGTGTAGTTCTCGCAAAAGTTAATGGGGCAGACCTGCGTAGCAAATGAGGACCAATGGAAGTGGAGGGGTTGGAGGGAAAGGACAACGCAGAAGAGGTACACATACATACTACCCTGGGAGCCGCCGCTTGGGCGTTTGGCAGGGGTAGTTAAGACACCCGGGGTGTAAATATGTAAGGGAAAAGGTTTTGGGAGGTGAAATATTGACGTGTATTATGGAAGTGTGTTTAGTGGTGCCCAGTTTTAACTGTGATCGTTAATTGTGCGCGGAAAGAAGTTTTTGTACCTATCTGTTCGGAAATGGTTATATTTTATAATGGTAAAATTTAGGTTAAACCTTTTAAGTAAATTCGAAACAGAGTTGTTCACAGATGACGTTAGATATATATTGAGAACCCCTTCGTATTATGCTAGGTTTGATCATATTAACAAAATTAGAGAGATAGATTGTCGCACCGATAGATTTAAAATGTCATTTTTCCCTCGTACTATAAGAGAGAACAATAGGCAGCGTATCAAAGGGATAGGTAGGTGAAATATAGTTAGAGTAGTCTGTAGTGCATGATGCATGTAATAACAACCAATAATCCATTTCATATTATGTAGATACTAACCATCTAGCTGCATGTGACCATATTATCTAGCATGTCTCCATTAAATATCCTAATTGCATGTCAATAGTGCATGTTTGGTGACCTTCACCCCCTGCCACACACCCTCGTGGTGGCTCGCAGGGTATCACGTAGATGTAGAAATGTATCTCTCTTATTTTATCGCTTCTTGGGATGTTAGAAGAAATGGGATGGGAATCGCTATCACAGCGTAGATTAAATTATAGGATTAACCACTTAACTAAATTTCAGGAAAAACATTTCTCTGACGACGTAAAAAACATACTATTAACCCCCTCGTACTACGGCAGATTAGATCGCGCCAATAAAATTAGAGAGATAGATTGTAATACCGATAGGTACAAAATGTCATTTTTTTCCGAGTACCATTCGGGACCATAACGGCTGTGATCGTCGTCATGAATAGTTCGAGTAGTGAGATTAGCTAGACTGTAGATCTTTTTCTATATATTCTCTACGTTCCTATTTTTGCATAGTTCTCTAAATGAGGCATGACAAGTGTAAAATAGCTTCTTTCTTGTACTCTCTCATCGTATTTTCCTAGAACCTTTTTTACGAATCCTAATCTACGGTTTGCTACACTAGTTATTTCCCTGATGTGTTTGACAAATCTTACTGCTAATCGCTGTATCCGATCTATATCTAAAACTAGTCCTAATTCGCAAGGGTCGCATATACGAGCGACGTACTCCAATTGGGGTCTAACGAGAGAAAAATAACATCACTCCTTTACTTTCTCGTCACATTATTCTTGTGTTCTTTTAGTAAATCCCCGTTTATTAGTTGTCTGTCCGCTAAGTTTCGACTCGTCGACTGCTCCTGTCTTTCAGATGACGTCTATCTACATCTACTTATTACCCTACAAACCAAAACAAGGGTGTTTGGCAGGGGGTGACTTATCACGAACATGAACTACAGTGAAGAAATTTACTTTCGTCAGCAAGCACCACAGGATGTGTATACTACAAATGCTACAGGAACTACTAAAATTATCTTTAATGTAACTACGTAAACGTACGCAAGAGTAATGCAGAGAACATGCAAAACATGGTGTTAGCGCTACTCGGCAATTTAAAAACATGCGTTAGGGAGCATATTAATTAATCAGCTACACTACCTGTCAACTAACTTACTTCAAAGTACAAACGCAGCCATTATGGTCTCTTATCGATCGCGAGAAAAACGACGTTAAAAACATTTCTGTTCTACAATCTATTTCCCTTATTTGATTCTCATGATCTGATCTACCGTAGTACGTTGGAGTTCGTAGGATAATGAAAACTTCGCCTGAAAATAAATCGGTTTTGAATTAGCATAAATGATTGAGTCTAATTTTCAATCGACGATGTGAAAGCAATTCCCATCCAAGTTGTTGCAAGAGGATAGTAACACCAACGAGACTATGATAACTGCTTTTCACGTATTTTGTTGATCATTTCTGCACGCGTTCTAACTCTGTTTTAGCCTACCTCATGAGGATCCCAAATCCTGGCAGCGTATCCCAAGTGGGGTCTAACAAGGGAGAAGTAGATGATTTCTCTAATTTTATCGTCGCATTTTCCAATTCTCTTTTAACAAATCCCAATTTTCGATTAGCTTGACCAGTTATTTCAAGATTTATTTATTTATATATTTATTAACAAGATTAGAGAGATAGATTGTCGTAGCGATAGATTTAAAATGTCAGTTTTCCCTCGCACTATAAGAGAGAACAATAGGCAGCGTAGCAAAGGGATAGGTAGGTGAAATATAGTTAGAGTAGTCTGTAGTGCATGATGCATGTAATAACAACCAATAATCCCTTCCTTATTATGTAGATACTAACCATCTAGCTCCATGTGACCCTATTATCTAGCATATCTCCCTTAAATATCCTACTTGAATGGCAATAGTGCATGTTTGGTGATCTTCACCCCCTACCACACACCCTCGTGGTGGCTCGCAGGGTATCACGTAGATGTAGTTGTAAATGTATTTCCCGAATATGTTCGCTCCATGAGAGATCATTAGTTAGTTTAACTCCGAGGTATTTTACCGATTCTTCAGTTTCTCCTATTCTTTATTTCGAACGTAATAACTGTACTGAGGGAAGTTTATCATTTATCAGAAGTTCTATACAAAACATATTTTTTCAAATTTTATTCTAGCATTCACGCGTCGCACCACGCTTGACATGCCTTGAGATCCTTTGTTTACGCTTCCTTATCATTATCACTACGGATTTCTCTCTATACTACCGTATCGTCTGCAAATAGTCGGAGTTAACTGCCTACTACTTCACCATTATCTTTAATACGCATAAGGAATAGAAGTGAACATATGACACTCCCCTGTGGCACACCCGAACTGACTTTAACCACATTCGAGATGGCACCATCTAATACTATCAACCCTCTCCTCGTGATCGGTTTGGAATTCTCTGATCCAGGAAATTACGCCATCGTCCAAGCCGTAAGATTTGAGTTTAATTGATAATTTTCTGTGGGACATTTTATCAAATTATTTTTTAAAGCCAAGAAAAATGGCGTCTACTGGAACGTTATCTACCACGGAGACTAATATTCTCTGAGATCAATTATAAGATTCGCTAGATATGTCGAGCGGCGAAGTCCTCAGAATGGCAGTGTTGGTCGCAGTCGCGGCTCTTCAAGATATTCCGCTCGTGTGCAGTTGCACCCGCAGTCCGCACTCCGCGGGAGTATTGCGTTATTGTCACCGCACGCGTTCCATCCCCTCTCCTATAAGCGCACTACCCAACGGGGCTCCTCAAGGACGACACCTTTAAAAGCAGAGAGGACTTCACTTCCATACGCAGGATACGTTTACCGATGTAAGCACCGGAGGTGTGCTTTCATTATCATGAGAGCATTCCTCGCTGACGAGCAAACACATTCCAACAATGTCTCGCCGAAGGAAAATGCTGACTATTTGCCCGTTTTTCTTTAGATCGGTAGTCTGATCTATTCCCTCGTCGTTTCCATGATCTATTACTTTGTTCATTGATAACTGATGAATCAAAAAAATAGAGCAAATTATAAGTATTTATTACCACATACCTCGGTTTAGGAACCATACAGATTAGAAAGGGAAACTGCATCGGACATATTTTGAGAGAGAAGGGGGCATCAAGGGAAGAATAGAGCAGGTTATAAGGTACATCTACATCTACGTCATACCCTGCAAGCCACCCAAAGGGTGTGTGGCAGGGGGTGCCTATACACCAGGCATGCATAAATTATACGGCAGAACACCGAAACTACATTGAAACCAGCGTACCACCATTAAAATCTACTAACCAAGAAACATTTTATCGTCGATCGTTCCAACATGCAAGGGGTACAAGGCTACTACTACAGATTCAAAATCTCGTGCATAAATAAGAACATAAATATTAACATCATGCATCAATAAGAACGTAGAAAATATGAAGAAAAAGATCTGGTCTAGCTAATGTCACTATTCGCACTATTCATGAAGACGATCACAGCTGTTATGGTTCCGAATGGTACGCGGAAAAAATGACATTTTATACCTATCGGTTCTACAATCTATCTCTCTAATTATATTGGCGCGATCTAATCTGCCGTAGTACGAGGGGGTTAATAGTATGTTTTTTACGCCGTCAGAGAAATGATTTTCCTGAAATTTAGTTAGGAGGTTAAGCCTATAAGTTTATCTACGCTGTGGTAGCGATTCCAATCCCAATTCTTTTAACAATCCAGACACACTAGCCAACTTATCGTAGCATCGTTTCACAAACCTAGCTCCTCTTCGCTGTACGCGATCTAACTCTGATATCAATCCCGTTTCGTATGGATCCCATACACTAACTGCATATTCTAGATGAGGTCCTACGATTGAAAAATAACAACGTTCTTTTACTTTCTCATCACATTTTCCGAGTATTCTCTTGATGAATCCTAGCTTCCTCTATGGTTGACCGCATATTTCCCGAATTTTACCGCATTTTCCCAAAGATATGTCGTGAGTAATTGTGACCCGTAAGTGTAGTGCATGATGCATGTAATAACAACCATTAATCCCTTTCTTATTATGTAGATACTAACCATCTAGCTGCATGTGACCCTGTTATCTAGCATGTCTCCCTTAAATATCCTAGTTGCATGTCAATACTGCATGTGTGGTGATCTTCACCCTCGGCCACACACCCTCGTGGTGGCTCGCAGGGTAGTATGTAGATGTAGATCAATTCCCTTGAAACTCCCCCATGTGAGACCAATATAGCGAGATGTTTAAATGCTTCAAGAGTTATCTGGCTTAAATTTCAACCCGATGGTGAGATATTCTTGCTTTACATCCGCTAATTTTTTCCATTCCGTCGTGCTACCCATAGGGAAAGTAAGGAGAGAGCAGGGTTAAACAATATGGTTATTACTTCGGTTTCCAGGATTCAGTTTGATGACGTAGTGCACTCTCCATCTACTTCAGTGACCGTAATAAATAATGCACTCGTGTAGTTTACTCTATTTTTTGATTAGAACTAAGGAGTTGCGACCCCATGTTTTTGTTTTGAAATAAGAAGTTCCTGAAATATCTGAAAAAAAATCACCTGAATTTTTTTATTCGAACCAAGGAAGTTCTGCTTCAGGTTTTTCGCGGCGAGTAGGTATTCTTTCCATTTTTCGGGATTCGGCCGCGTCGTTGTTTTTTTCGATAACGTTTCTCCTCCTATCCTGGAGGCGTCTTCAGGTCGAAGTTGCAGCGCGATCTCTCTGGACCAGTTTATATGGTAGAGTCAGTCGCTCCTGATTGGCTGCCATTTTCTGGACCAAAACTAAGGAGTTGAACAGAGGACATATTGAGATGAAATAAGAACACTTTGTATAATCCACACAAAACTTTAATGGTATGAGCCCGACCGGTTTCAACACTTTCTTGTCATTCTCAAGGGACTACACCCGTTTTGTGTGAATTATACTAAGTGTTCTTATTTTATCTCAATATGAAGTCCAAATTCCACCAAGTTAGATCGCAAACCATTGAAGATATATGCTAAACTGAGGAGTTGCGACCCCATGTTGATAGGACGAAAAAATGCTCACCTCCCCTTCCTCCTCTAGAAGTTTTGAGATTTCCTCCTGAAACACTCTGTATGAGGTGAAGGATCTCAGGTTTTCCCGGCGTATCTGATGGATAAAGGTTTCTCGGGTTTTCCACCGGGTGAGCAGGTCCATGGGGTCCAACGTTTCGGAGAACGACTTGTCCTCCATCATCAGGGGGGGTATCAGCTTCCGAATGCCGTTTCCTCAATTTTCTTCCGTCCGAACTTTCCGTCAGAACGGATATAGTAAGCAGAAAATTTCCATGGCCCTGAAAAGGGCCTTTGAGACATGAGGGAGCCGCACACCAGAGCCGTCTGAGGAACCGGGGCTAAAGCCTTTTTACCATATGTGTCAACGATATCGGGGAAGATTCAACGCATTCTTCAACGCTTTAGCATCCAAACAATACATTTACCGCCGCCAAAGCTGAAGGCGCTGCTAGTTAAGGCAAAAGATCCGGTCGGCTTGAAGACGCCAGGAGTCTACCAGATTCCCTGTGAGTGCGGAAAAATGTACAACGGAGAAACTGGGCGTACCATCGAGACAAGACTGAAAGAACACCAGAGACACTTCCGATTGGTGCAACCGCAGAAATCAGCCGTAGCGGAGCACATCATTTGTGAGGACCACGCCATACGGTGGGAGGAGACCAAAATAATCAGTCGCACTCATGGTTATTGGGATCGCCTCGTTAAGGAAGCCATCGAGATCCGTGTGCAGCCGAGAAACATCAATAGAGACGCAGGCTTCCAATTGAGCAACACGTGGAAACCAATTCCAATTCCAATTCCAATTCCAATTCAATTCCAAGTGTTTATTGCCATTGCAAACATATTATATACATACATTCATAAATACATTAGTAAATTAATATATACATTACAATAGCCCCCGCTATAGGAAATAATTCCTCTTCAGGGTTAGTCATATGAACTTTATACATTTTAACTACTTTGTGTGAGCATGTAGCAGATTCATAAGGGTGGTTTTGGGTTGTAGTTAGCAGGAACTCTTTTCTTCCGGGATGGCTTAATGGTCTGGCATTCACCCGAGGCGTGAGGGAAACCGGCAAAATCCCACGCAGACCGCCGTGTAATAGTGATGGTGATGTGTGTGCTTGCAGAAGACGGTGTTGCAGGTGAGATTTTCCAGAGTTGCATTCTGATGTGGTGTTGCGGCAGCGTCAGACTGTGATGTGGACCCGGTGTGTAATGCCTTCATCATGGTGTTGACTGTTGATTCTGTTGTCTTGTTCCGGGTGCGATGTCTGCGTTGTTCTGAGGAAAGATCCAAGATTAGTAATTATATTTACAAAACATATATATTTACAAATTTTCTTTAGAGGATTCTAAGGATGTCATATTTACACGTCACATATATTTACAAAGCCAATCAGAGATTATTATTTAGGTTCAAGTGTTATACCACATCTAACTTATATTGTCTGCCCATGGTCCATAGAAAAGATTAAGTTATCAATATTATGATTGGAATATATATTTGTGGAATTTTATGTTAGTATAGGAAGTCAGAAATGAATAGCTGTAGTGAAGATTTGAAATTGAATTTTCAGTTTTGAAACAATTATTATATGATAGTTTTTCACAATTATTAAACCATTATTAATTAATTATGATGCAGATGATAAGTATCAATCGGACAGGGCAGTGTCAAAATTATGGAGGATAATATTTTACAAGGGTATATATAAGGGCATATTTCGGCAGGTAGCCTGAGAGGCAATTGTCAAAAAATTTTTAACGATATCTTAGCCTTAGCCTGTCGTTCTCTCCACGGCCGTGTACTGCGAGTTCCAAGAGTACACCGCTTGGACGGAGTACCCGAGAACCTCGCGTGCCGCTGCGTCTAGGAACTGGGCCGCCGAGAGCCGTTCTGCCGGGTGGAGGTTGGCCAGCAGCAGGCTGAGTAGGCGGAGAAGGTCCTTTTTGGAGACCGTCTCCTCCGTGGCGTCGTCCGCTGCTTCTGTGGAAGGAGAAGGTGAACAAGGTGTTACCGGCTTCGCCTTGCCCAGCACTGCCGGTTCCTTTGGGCGCTGAGGGCACCGAAAGTCGCCGGAGTGATGCCCTCCGCCGCAGTTGGCACATTTGAGTGTCTCCGCCGTGCACTCTGTGGAACGGTGACTTGTCCCACATCGTGCGCAGCGAAGATCTCGCTTGCACTCATGTGTCAGGTGGTCGAACCCCTGACACCTGCGGCATTGGGCAGGCTGGGCATGCGGTGGACGGGAGGGCTCCACGCGGTATCTCTTCCCGTAGGAAGTGACACCCTCGTGGAGTAGCCGGTGCATGGTGTCCCGGTCCTTGGATATGACCCTCATCAGGGTCGTGGGCTGCCCGGTCCTCCGCGCCTTGATCCGGTACACCTTCAGCCTGGAGGTGTCGTAGCCGCCGAATTGAAGACCCTCCTGGATGTCCTCCTCCGTAGTGGTAGTGTCCACTCCCCGGATAACCACTGAAAAGGAGAAGAAAGAGGACGCATCAGTTGCCGCTTGGGCGAGGGGCTTGCGAACGGAGACGCAGCACTTCTCGCCCAGACGGTGATCTAATTTTTCTTTCTCCTTCCCCTCCAGAAGGTGCTTAAACATCGCAGGTATGCGAAGTCTTGCACTTCTCTCCTTGGCAAAAACGGAGACCTCAGCGCAGCGGAGGGAGGGTAAGGCACAGACGAGGTGGGAGTAAAAGGATTTTTGGGTGGTGCCTTTCGGCAGGGAAGTAATGAACACCGGAGTGTCATTACGGAGGGAGCGGTAGTCGGTGATGCGCGCTGAGGTGGAGGGTTTGGAAGGCGGGGGGGTAAGAGCTGAAGGCTGGGAGGGTTTGGCTACGTGGGTGGGAGGGGGAGGTTTGGGGGATGGAGTGGAGGGTTTCCTGGATGACTCGGGAATCGCAGGCAGAGTCCCGGTCACGATGGCCTTCTTCTTCCTGGAGGCCACCATCCAACTGACACCTGCGTTGTCATCCGGAGATTGACTCCGCAGGCGCCGCTGGTTGCTGGCCATCTTCTGCTGAGGGAATAAGTCTCGTTAAGACTTTCTGCCTTCTCTGCCTTCTCCGCTTCTCCGTTCTCGATGCTTCTTTTCCAGTCTCTCTCTTCGACACGTGGAAACCAATCGTGGCCAACATTAAATACGTCAGAGAAGGCGGGAAAACATGCAGACGCCACAGCCAATCAGGTGGCACCTGACCCGGGAGGAGGAGTTATATATACCGGCTAAAATTGGTTCACACCGTTGTTTTTGTTATTCTGTATTGTTTGGTGTGTAAATAAATATATTTTGACTTGTGAGGAAACGGCATTCGGAAGCTGATACCCCCCTGATGATGGAGGACAAGTCGTTCTCCGAAACGTTGGGCCCCATGGACCTGCTCACCAGGTGGAAGACCCGAGAAACCTTTATCCACTCTGTATGAGGGATTATGGATATGTTTTGAACTTCACAAAAAAGCAGGATGCCCAAGGCCTGTGTCTTCAAATTTAACCGTATGGTCTTTATAGCAAACGAATGGTGATAGCCTCCACCCCCTCCTCTTGCTGTATTTTAACGCCACCCCTTCCCTCTACTCTCCCCCTTACCCCCCCACTCTCCAATCTCCTTACCTCCCCCCCTTCGTCTCATGCCAAACAAGGAACGAAAGACCAACGCGACGCATCGAAGAGGGAAACTGTTATTCACGGGGTCGTCAAAAGCCTCCTCGACTCCCATCCCAGATCTAGTCTTGGGTTAATATTTGTACTTACTAATGGCCAGTTGCAGGTACGACACATGTATTCCCTAAAGTTATGGGGCCCATAAGCCATTGCAACCATTCAACAGATGTTGTAGAAATATTCGATACATTTATTGGTTTCATTACTTGTGGTATGTTTTAATGTGTTCCATAAGTAGAAAAGGTGGTGGATGCGCAATTAACCGCTTGGAGACGTAATAACTAGATAAAAGAGTTGTTTTGAGACAAATGACCAGTTAAGAAACAGACTAGCTGAATAATTATTATGTGCATTAGCAATTATCCATAGGCTAAAGTTTCTTAAATTTCATCCGGCGGAAAAAGATTAGATCGAATATTCGAAGCTGTAGTAGTAGTCCTTATACCCCTTGCATGTTGGAACGATTGACGATAGAATGTTTCTTGGTTAGTATATTGTTAATTGGCGCGTTGCATGTGTGGTACGCTGGTTTTAATGTAGTTTCGGTGTTCTACCGTATCATACACGCATGCCTGGTGTCGAAGCACCCCCTGCCATACACCCTTTGGGTGGCTTGCAAGGTATGACGTAGATGTAGATATATTGGCTATTGGAAAATAAGTTATGTAACTAGTACATGTGCTCCTGCAATCCGAATATTTTTATGATATCCATAACTTCATGCTAACAAATGTAGAGACCCTTACTCAGGACTTGTCGTGAGGGAAGAATATACGAGAAATTTGTGGACAGGCAAGTCCCAAATTAGGATGAATTAAAATAATTCTAGGAGAATGTGACGAGAAAGTAAAGGAGGGATGTTATTTTTTCCTCGTGAGACCCCACTTGGAGTGGGCCGTTAGTGTATGGGATCCTTACTAAGTAGGACTATCTTCAGATATAGATCGCATACAGAGGAGGGCAGCTAGATTTGTTAAAAAAATTTTATGATAAACATAGTAGTGTTGAAAAATTACGGAGGGGATTAGGGTGGAAACCTCTATCCAATCGAAGGTAGAAATATAGGTTACATCTTTTACGCAAGTTTGATGTAGACTATTTTTTGCCAGACGTTAAAAATATATTGCAAGAGCCAAACTATTTTGGTAGAAACGATTACAGGAATAAGATTAAGGAAATAGACTGCAGAACCGATAGATTTAACATGACATTTTTTCCACGTACAATAAGGGACCACAATTGTTGTGATAAATCAGTTCTAGGATGCTGACTAGGTGAAATAGATTTTTCCAGTAGTTCTCAGTATCTTAACATGAATTGTAGAGACTCACTTCGCATGCATTCTCCGTCATGATGTACTCCTGCATGTCTTAGTACCTTGTAGTGCTATTTATTTGTCGCATTAATAATATTAAACAGTAGTTATATCTTGAGTAGTGCACTCTATGGTAGCATGTTCCTCTACGTATCACTCTCCTGGTTTGTGGTCTGACTGCGTTTCTTTGTCCTGACTGCTTTTGGCCTGAGCCTGGTATTCGGGGGAACGTGCGCGGGTCTGATTTGAACTGAAATGAGTGCTGCATGCCTGGTGTGAAATCACCCTGTGTCACACACCCTAGTTGTGGCTTGCACGGTATTTCGTAGATATAGTTGTAAATTGCACTACTAGGTACTAAACACGCCGGAAATTTCATGCGGGGCGATTTGTTAGTTTTATTTAATATTAAGCTCTAGTAAGAGATTTATTATACCGAGTAAGGGTCTAAGTTTCCAGGTACTGGCAGAGGGCGCTCCGTTTGAAAACGGCAAAAAAACCGCCACTTTTTTTGTATTCACCAAAATAACAAATCGAGAGATTTATGTAAAAATAATCGGTAACCACAGTTAAACGTAAAATTAAACAAGCTAAAATTTGGTGTAACTCGGATTCATGTGGGCACCACGGCTCATTTTTAATCAGTGTACAAACTCGAGTCTACATAATTTTTGCACCGACAATATATGCTTGGTCACGGTTTTATTTAACATCCCTGGTACGTACACGACCCCTACATCTACGTCATAGCCTGCAAGCCACCCAAAGGGTGTGTGGCAGGGGGTGCTTTCGCACCAGGCATGCATGAATGATATGGTAGAACACCGACATTACATTAAAAACCGCGTACCACACATGCAAAGCGCCAATTGAAAATCTAATACCCAAGAAACATTCTATCTCCAATCGTTCCAACATGCAAGGGATACAAAGACTACTACTACAGATTCAAAATATCATGCATATATAGGAACATCAATATTTACATCATGCATAAATAAGAACTTAGAGAATATAATGAGAAAGATTTATTGTCTGCCTATTGTCACAAATCGTACTGTTCATGACGACGATCACAGCTGTTATGGTCCCGAATGGTACGCGGAAAAAATGACATTTTGTACCTATCGGTTCTACAATCTAGCTCTCTAATTTTATTGGCGCGATCTAATCTACCGTAGTACGAAGGGGTTAATAGTATGTTTTTTACTCCGTCAGAGAAATGATATTCCTGAAATTTATTTAGGAGGTTAAGCCTGTAATTTAATCTACGCTGTGATAGCGATTCCCATCCTAATTCTTCTAACAGTCCAGACACACTAGCCAACTTATCGTAGCATCGTATCACAAACCTAGCTCCTCTTCGCTGTACGCGATCTAACTCTCATTTCAACCCCGTTTCGTATGGATCCCATACACTAACAGCATATTCCAGATGAGGCCTAACGATTGAAAAATAACAACGTTCTTTCACTTTATCATCACATTTTCCGAGACTCTCTTGATAAAGCCTAGCTTCCTGTTTGCTTGACCGCATATTTCCCGCCACCCCTGCCGCACACCGTCATGGTAGGTGCTCTCTACAGTTCAAACTGCAGTCCCCAGAGAACCCACGCTTACCCTCGTTCCTTGTCACCCCTTGCCATCCGCCATACCTTCCCTCTCGTTTCCCATTTCACTCCCCCCCCCGCAGTTAGTCTCTTTTTCCTCTCCCCCCAAAAGGCCTTCTCCCTCACTCATATAATTCCCCCGACCAGCAGACCCTTCCCGGCGGACCGCCTCGGGTTCCCCCCTTCTTCCTCCTCCCTTGATAACACATGGCCGAGTTCGTTGAACCCTTCCGACGGAGCGACCGTGGATATATACCACTGCCAAATCAATCTCTTCGACTTCTTCCTTGGATCTCATCCCTTCCTTCAAGGGCGCATCGCTCTCCTGTTACCATGGTTACCATTGAGCACTGAATTGGTCTTCGAACGGCGGCGGTGGTGGTGTTGCGTTGCATATGCATCTATATATCACCTTGAAAGCCACTTCATAAGTGGGGGCGAGTTATCATCAACATGCACTATGATGTACCGCCAAATTTCACCGTTATGCACTATAACTTGCGTTGCGTTATGCGTTCAAACTTTCACCACCCCTCTCGCGAAGACGGCCGCCTCACCGCTGGCTTAGTCCCGCTATTACTCGGTTGTTTATGAACTCATTAAAAACCGATAATGCAATGTGGGTTTACGATAGTAATTGTTAAAAAAATACTCCTGTAAAGAGCTACAAAACAATACCAAGATCTTGCTTCTGCTACTTTTCATAAGCAATAAAAAGTTGTTTCATAAAATTGATAATAACTTTTTTATGGCCAATTAGAAAGTACTGAACGTTTAAAGATACATTTAAATATGTTTTTCCTACACAATACTACAGGTTTATTGCGATTAAACTTCAAGTTTCTTCACTATTCAATGTCAAAGAGAGCGTTCCATTCGAAAACGCCAAAGAACCGGCACATTTTTTGTTCTCACCGCAATAAAAAATCGAGTGTGTATTGTCAAAATAATCGACAACCACGTTTAAACACAAAATAAAACAAGCTAAAGTTTGGTGTAACTTACATTGATATAGAAACCACGAATCATTTTTAATCAGTCTCCAAACTCGAGTCTACTGATTTTTTTGCACCGACAGTAAGCATTCAGGCTGTCACGTTGTTTCACCCTTCACCGAGCAAGCTGAACTTGCTCCTCGCGGCGAGGAGAAACACCTCGATTGCCTTCAAGAAATGGGGTGCTGGAGCCTTCGGTAGGGGGAGTGGGTAATGGGCGAGGAGGCGTATCTGTGCTTGCTTGAGAAGGGTTGGAAAAACCCCTTCGGAAACCTTTGCTGTGCGTTGTGGAGGGAGGTCGGATGAAGGTGAGGCCGATATAAATGGAGGAGGACGAGTATAGACTTCTACATACTACCGTGGGCTGTCGCGTGGGTGTGTGGCAGGGGATATTGGGACACCAGCCTTGTAAAGATGTTAGGAATAAAGTTTTGGGAGGTGAAATGGTGACGTGTATCATGGGAGTGTATTTAGTGGTGTTCAGTTTTTATTGTGGCTGCTTATTTTGCGTAGAAAGAACGAGTTTTTGTACCTATATGTTCAGCAGTGTACCTCTCTTATTTCATCGCTTCTTGGGGTGTTAGAAGAAATGGGATGCGAATCGCTATCACAGCGTAGATTAAATTATAGGCTTAACCTCTTAACTAAATTTCAGGAAAAACGTTTCTCTGACGACATAAAAAACATTACTATTAACCCCCTCGTACTACGGCAGATTAGATCGCGCTAATAAAATTAGAGAGATAGATTGTAATGCCGATTGGTACAAAATGTCATTTTTTCCGCGTACCATTCGGGACCATAACAGCTGTGATCGTCGTCATGAATAGTTCGAATTGTGACAATAGGCTGACAGTGATTTTTTCTCATTATATTCTCCTCTTTCTAATTGATGCATGATGTAAATATTGATGTTCCAATTTATGCATGATATTTTGAATATATAGTAGTAGTCTGTGTATCCCTTACGTGTTGGAACGATTGACGATAGAATGATTCTTGGTTAGTAGATTTTTATGGACGCGTTGCATGTGTGGCTCGCTGGTTTCAATGTAGTTTCGGTGTTCTGCCGTAAAACTCATGCATGCCTGGTGTGGAGGCACCCCCGCCACACACCCTTTGGGTGGCTTGTAGGGTATGACGTAGATGTATTAGAGCTCAATTTTTATTGTGGTCACTTATTGCGCGCGGAAAGAACGAGTTTTGTACCTATATGTTGGGCAATGTATCTCTCGTATTTTGTCGCATCTGTCAGACCTAGTAGTGTTGAGGTATCATGATTATATTCTCTGTGTCGCTCTGAAGCACGCCAGTTCTGAATTTCTGAAGCAATCTAAACCTAACGTGTAGTCTCCCAGTCTCTAGGGGCTTCCACGTTAATCCCTCTAATAGTTGTGATACCCTGTATGATCGCGTGTATTAGTGTTTTATGAAGCGTGCAGCTTTTATTTATAATTTTTTAATTTTTTGGTTAAATCATTATGACCACGGTCTCAAATTCTCGCGCCTGTCAAGTTTAAGTCGTTCCAGAGCGAAGTAGCACCTCTCTTTCACTTTTTCATTCCGAGGACCTTCCTATTATACGCTTCGCAAAACATAGTTTCTTTAATGCTGGGCCTTTGCTTGTTGTAAGTGGGAAGAACGAATTGTTTTACCTATCTGTTTGGCAATGTATCTTTCTTAAATTATTGCTTCTGTCAGACCTAGAGATGTGGTGAGGCGTCATGATAATACACCTACATCTTCGTAATACCCTGCGAGCCACCACGAGGGTGTGTGGCAGGGGGTGAAGATCACCAAACATGCACTATTGACATGCAACTAGGATATTTCATGGAGACATGCTAGATAATAGGGTCACATGCAGCTAGATGGTTAGCATCTACATAATAAGAAAGGGATTATTGTTTGTTATTACATGCATGATGCACTACAGACTACTCTTACTGTATTTCACTACCTACATCTACATCTACGTTATACCCTGCGAGCCACCACGAGGGTGTGTGGCAGGGGGTGAAGGTCACCAAACATGCACTACACCTACATCTACATCTACGTCATACCCTGCAAGCCACCCAAAGGGTGTGTGGCAGGGGGTGCTTCCACACCACGCATGCATGAATGATACGGTAGAACACCGAAATTACATTGAAATCCGCGTACCGCACATGCAAAGCGCCAATTAAAAATCTAATACCCAAGAAACATTCTGTCGCCAATCGTTCCAACAGTCAAGGGATACAAAGACTACTACTACAGATTCAAAATATCATGCATAAATAAGAACATCAATATTTACATCATGCATAAATAAGAAAGTAGTACACTCTGTGTAGCTCTGAAACACTCCAGTTCTGAGTTTCTCAAGCAAAGACCGGGTCTGTTGTCTCACACTCGATATTTTCCAGTGGTACAGGATCCTCACCAATGGTTTTACGCTTTGCCCTGCGTACTGTAGCGGTCGTGCGCTAACTTTGAGCGGTATCAGCATGATTTGAAATCTTTATTTGAATATCTGCCTCATTCGTGATGCCAGGAGTGGGGACTAAAATTAAATATTTTTAAACGCACCATAGTACACTTCCTGCGAAATGCATCGTACGAATGCCATGTTACACTGTGGGTGGTGTAAACATAAAATCTTCAAATAAAGTTAATCACCTTGGAACTACCTTACCATCAAATGTACGAGGGGAGACCCGAAAATAACCAGACACCATTTTTAAAAAATACAGAATTTATTTTTTCGAGTAGCAAACTTAAGTCGCCTTCGAAGGACTCTCAATTAATATTAATACATTTGTTCAAACGTTTTTTCCACCGTGCAAAATACCTTTTGTATTCTTTCCGATGTCTTGCAGTGCCGCCTTTGATTCTCTTTTCACCTCCAAATTGTCTGCGAAATGTTTCCCTTTCAGCTCCACTGTCATCCGGGAGAACAGAAAGAAATGAGAAGGTGCGAAATCAGGTGAGTTGGGCGGATGAGGAAGCGGTGTCATGCGGTTATTCGTAAAAAAAAAATCACGGGCAGAAATGGCAGTGTGAGTTGGTGCATTGCCATGGTGAACCAATAAAAATACAACCCGGTTGAGCAGAAATTTCAAAGTTCCGTAGCCCATCTACCAATATCGTCCACTCCTCAGTGCCATAGATTTTTGTGACTGCTATACTGGGCGATGCTAATTTTAAAAATGACATTCTAATCCTGTCATTTCATCTCAGAAGGGTTTTTTTTGGCCCTCGACACTAAGCACCCTTCCACCCCAGTATAGCAGACTTTTTAAAGTTATTGAGCCCATGTACCAATATCGTCCACTCCGCAGCGCCAGAGACTTTTGCGACAGCTATACTTCGTGATGTGCATTTAGAGAAATGACATTTTGAAACCTGTCCGCTCAGAAAGGTTTTTTGTCTGAGCCTCGACGCTAAACAACCTCCCGACCCCGTTCAGAGGGATTTTGTAAGTTCCAAAGCACATGTACCAAAATCGCTCTCTCCACCACGCCAGAAACGTTTGTGACAGCTATACTGGACGATGTGAATTTAGAAATATGGCATTTTAAACCTATGATTTCACCTCAGAATGTTTTTTTGACTAACCCTCGACACTAAGCAGCCTTCCGACCCCGTTCAGCAGGATTTTCAAAGTTCCGTATCCCATGTATATACCAAAGTCGTTCTCTTCGCAGCGCCAGGGAATTTTTCGACAGCTATACTGAGCAATGTGCATGTAAAAAAATGACATTTAAAACCTATCATTTCAGCTTGGGGAGGTTTTTCAACTGACCCTGGACACTAAACAGCCTTCCACCACCGTTTAGCAGACTTTTCGGAGTTCCGTAGCCGATGTATCGAAATCGTTCTCTCCGCAACGCCAGACATTCACGACAGCTTTGCTGGGCGATCTGTATTTAGATAAATGACATTCTTAACCTGCTATTTCCCCTCAGAAAGATTTTTTTACTCACCCTCGGCACTAAACAGTCTACCACTTTCCACATATTTTCAAAGTTCCGTATCGTATGTACCTTAATAATTTTTTTCGCGGCGCCGAAGACTTTTGCATCAGTTATACTGACCGATGAGCAATTGGAAAAATGACATTTAAAACCAGTCACTTCTCAACTTTCGAACCTTGTTTACCTGGATTTTTAAAGTTCTGTAGCCCAATAAACTCCACTTTCTCAGGCGAGATATCATAGAACAGCATGATGAGTAAAAGCTCATACGATTTCGTACTGTCTACTAATTTTTTTTTTTAATTAGTAGACAGTACGAAATCGTTTGAGCTTTTACTTCTGTAGCCCATGTACCAAAAAAATTTCTTAACTTTGGCGGCAGCAATACTTAGCGATACCACTGCTTGTCAAGCGAGTCGGGAAAGTCGTTTGGATACTCACAATGTTAGGCTGTGGAGGTAGAGAAGAGGGGAACGGTGGGCGGAGAATGTACAGGGGGGGTGGGTGGAGTGTATGTACGTGCAAAGGCCGAGGGTGAAGGAGAGTGAGAGAGAGGGTGGGAGGGAGAGATTTATAAGGGAAGATAAGGATCCAGTATTCCAGTCTGTAGCGTTCGCTCCGTCCAGCACAGCTGCATGTGTTTCTCTTTCCCCGCACCTCCTCCGCTCACTTAGCGGCGGTGCTCTTGTTTGGGAAATATCCGGTGTCGACGCCGTGATGAGCATTTGTATGAGTCGGCAGCATTGTGCTCGGGAGAGGCAACGCCAGTGACGCATCCGTCGAGTAAGTCGCGCGTCGATTGCAATTCCAGAGTAGTGACAACAAATCGTGACGCATGATACGGTCGGCAGTTTCCATTATCTAACGCATCTTTTTTTAAGGCCTTTGCGAGCTTCGCTAATTTCAAACGCCATCTAACCCCATTAAGACTCAGTTCCATTAAGTTAGTTTGAGCGAAATATCATTTCACCAAGAAATAAATGAGTTTGACCGTATTCTCTCCGGGTTTTTGCCGCGGACCATTTTCAGGGTCCCAAAATATTTCCGTTGTGAAGGTAAAAGACTTATATAGATTATTTTATTTAATTATTAACAATGTCAGTTATATAAAGGTATGTAATTGTACCGTAATAATGGAATAGATAATTTCCATTTCCTAAAGTTGCTGAAATTAAAGAGATTCATTCGAGTATGGTCTCCATCATAAATATGGAACTATCTCGCTCAAACTGCCTTAAGATATCTTAACTATCTTAAGATACGTTGTGCGAGATGGTTCCACAGTCATAATGGATACCATATTCGAATTTGTTTAAATTTCAGCTCCAGGAAGAAGTATGAATTAAATATTTCATTATTATGGAACGATTTAACATTTCTACATGACTGAAATTATAAGTAATTCGATAAACAAAAATAACCGCGGAAGCCTCCGTACCAATAAATGAATTTGTTCTCATTTTAAAGAAAATATCTCACCCTAACAAAGATACCGAAATATAAGGCTCTTACCGAACTACTTTCCTGGATTTTTTACGCTAAATACCAGCCCTTTCACATTGGAAACGGTACGTATATGAACAACAGTCAGAACAACAGAACAACATTATTTAAAAAATGAAGAATTTCTAACTCCTAGATCTCGCCAAAAAAACGGACGGCGCGTAGTTTGTATGCTTTCTCGGCCGTTTTTGACGATAAACCATATTGTCACCGCAGTTATTTTTTCGGGATCACAAAAAACCTTCCGTTGTAACGGAGTTATAAATATACCGCACAATACAGTGAGCTAAGTTAAAGACTTGTAAAGATATTTTTATCGAATTAATTATAATTTCAGTCATGTAAAAATGTGAAATCGTTCCATAATAATGAAATACTTTATTCTTCCCGGAGCTGAAATTTAAACAAATAATTAGGATATGCTATCCATTATGAATATGGAACCATCTCGCACAACGTATCTTAAGATAGCTAAGATATCTTAAGGTAGTTTGAGCGAGATAGATCCATAGTTATGATGGAGACCCTACTCGAATTAATCTTTTTAATTTCAGCAACTGTAGGAAGTGTAAATTATCTATTCCATGATTTAAGATTTTCCCGGTGTATTATATTTAAATATCTTTCTCGGGCTTCGCACCGGGGAATGTTTTCATTATCCGCCGACGTTTCGAAAATGGAAAACAAGTCGTTCTCCGAAACGTCGGCGGATTATGAAAACATTACCCGGTGCGAAGCCCAGCAAAGATATTTAAATATCTATTCCATTATTATGATACAGTTAAATACCTTTATATAACTAAAATTCTTAGTAATTAAATAAAATAATCTATATAAGTCTTTTATCTTCACAACGGAAAAAATTGGGACCCTGAAAATGTTACTACGGTGACAATCTTTTTTTTTTATTCAGCAAGAATACATACCACGTATATAATTTTTTGACGAGATCTAGGTGTTAGAAATTCCTCAGTTTTTGAATCAGGTCTCTCTGGAGGGCATACACGGACCCATTTCCCGCGTAAAAGGGGCTGATACTTCTCGTCAAAAATCTCGGTAAATATTTCGGTGAGTGCCTGGTATCTTCGTATCTTTGGAAAAGTTGCATATTTTTCTTTAAAATTAGACGACATTCGTTTATTTCTAGGTGAAATGATATTTCGCTCAAATAATCTATATATTCATCCCATTATTCCTGTGAGGACTGAAATAAAATCCAACACTATCAATCAAATTTATATAAATTGATATAGGTCAATAGACTGTCGTATGGGCTGGGTTAACATGCGATTTTCATAGATTGGATGATAAATCTTCCGTATGGAGACATTATAAAATAGTTTTTCGAGAAGAAGTGCAGATAATAGCTCATTACTCTTTTTCCCTCAGATGTTTTTGCGTTAAATGCCAAGTAGTTGTAATAAGTATTAGCAAGATGTCTCGAACTTTCTGGGTTTTGCCAGTACCTCAGTGCACTTCATCTTCATCTACGAAATACCGTGAAAGTCACCACCAGGGTGTGTGGCTCGGGGTGATTCCACACCAGGCATGCAGCACTCATCCCAGTTCAAATCAGAACCGCGCACGTTCCCCCGAATGCCAGGCGCAGGCCAAAAGCAGTCAGGACAACGGTACGCAGTCAGACTACAAACCAGGAGAGTGATACGTTGAGGAACATACTACCATGCAGAACACTACTCAAGATATATCTACTGGTTAGTATTATTAATGCGACAAATAAATAGCACTACAAGGTACTAAGCCGTGAAGGAGAACATCATGCCGGAGATAGCATGCGAGTTTAGTATATACAATTCATGTTAAGATGCTGAGCACTACTTAAAAAATCTATTTAACCTAGTCAGTATCCTAGAACTGATCTATCACAACTATTATGGCCCCTTATTGTGCGTGGAAAAAATGACATTTTGAATCTATCGGTTCTGCAGTCTATTTCCTTAATCTTAATAAAGTGTTAAAGCACCCATTAAGGTCTACTATAGATCCCGGGAAAAATGACATTTTAAAATTACCTGTTCGGTAATCTATTTCCCTTATTTATCCATAGAACACTACTCAAGAAAAAACTACTGGTTAGTATTTTTAATGCCCCAAATAACTAGCACTACAAGGTACTAAGACATGCAGGAGTACATCATACCGGAGACTGCATGCGAGGTTAGTATCTACAGTGCATGTTAAGATACATACTGAGCACTACTGAAATAACCTATATAACATAGTCAGTACCCTAGAACTGATCAATTACAACTATCATGGTCCCTTATTCTACGAGGAGAAAATGAAATCTTAAATCTATCGGTTCTGCAGTCTATTTCCTTAATCTTATTCCTGTGATCGTTCCTACCATAATAGTTTGGCTCTAACAAAATATTTTGAACGTCTGGCAAAAAAGTCCACACTTATGTTGCATAATATATTTACTGATTTTCCTTGAGTTTTTATTTAGGCTCTTGGTCAATACTAGTGAAAGATTTTAACTAATTGATAACGTACATGGTCTTGCAAAAAGTGTCGCCATGGCAAGAATGCGTGGCTGATTTTGATATTATCACCGAAAGTTAAGGCGGTAAAGTGAATTTTTCCGAACAAATAAACCCGGAGGGAAGACCTTTTCGTTATAAGTCACTGAAGAAGTTGACAGATATTCGAAAATTTGCCTCAATTTTAACCCTTAAAAAAACCGTCGAGGATGAAAAAGAACTAGCAATCCAATACATTCACGCGACGATTTAGTTAATTTGATCATAAATAAGAAAGTTATGAGATATTAATTTCTCAATGAGTAAAAGGGCAAATAATGCAATGGATGCCACATGTTGTCCAGTAAGATATAAACAACCAAACTATTTACCGTTGCCGATGATTTGGATTGTTTTAAATCTTCTTTGGGATTCAAGTCACAAAGAGAGCGATAAACATCCACGAAACATATTTTAACTTCCATCATCAAGAAAAAGTTTAACCTAAACTACACATACCACTAAATGCTGATAATATAATCCTGAAAATTTCTTCCACCAACTTTGGTCAAACGAGAAAAATACAAGAACCTAAGTTTTCAATGGTCAGAATAATAAACCAATAATCCGGAACGTTGATAGACATAAATAGCTTTATTGTTTCACCAGGAACCTCAAGAAAACTCTAGATAGATTAATTAATACAGTGGTCAAGACACTAAGTAGAACAGAATTTAGTTACTACCATAAGTATCAGTATCATTAGTGTGACAGAAGTAGAGCAACATATGTTGCTGAAAGTTCACCTCTACCCACTCACCCTTGATGTGGATTTTGATGTCCATGACCTTACGTTATATAAACTCCACTTTCTCAGGCGAGATATCGTAGAACAGCATAATGAGTAATGAAGCTCAAATGATTTCGTACTGTCTACAAAATTTTATTTCCACCTCTTGCTACACGTGTTTCGACTGACTAGCAGTCATCCTGATTGCCTGCCTTAGTATATGTAGTCTTGCCTGATGATGACTGCTAGTCAGTCGAAACACGTGTAGCAAGAGGTGGAAATAAAATTTTGTAGACATTACGAAATCATTTGAGCTTCATTACGTTATATAAAGTATCATGCAAGCCACCTCCTAAGTGTGCGTGGAACGGGCAGACCGAAAAGCTGTCAGGAAAGCTATGCAAGACTAGACCGGAAACTAGAGGAGGTCTATGTTTACAAACGTGGTTTCATGATATTTGTTGAAGTTAAGATACTTTAATTGACTAAAAAGGGAACAAATTCATGTGGGAACAATCTTAAAATTAGGAGGACAGGAATAATTGCTTAGCTTCGCGGATCGACTCAGTTTCAACGTCTGAACACAATCTAGTATATATTTATCTATGAAATCTCATTAAAACACTTAGAAGTTGATTCCGCCGTTTAAGGAGGATATATTTGATTAAGATTTGCATCCTTAAACTCGGGGAAGATTTATTAAGACAGTGGTCAAGGCACAAAATAGAATACTAAATGTTTACTCAGACCTGATCTGAAGATGTGGCCAGCATAGGCCACGAAACGTCATCTGAATAAAACTTGACGCAGCTAACCCGAAAACAATGAAGAGAACTAGGGGAGTGCTATGTTTACAAACGTGGTTTCATGATATTTGTTGAAGTTAAGATACTTTAATTGACTATAAAGGGAACAAATTCAGGTGGGAACATTCTTAAAATTAGGAGGACAGGAATAATTGCGTAGCTTCGAGGATCGACTCAGTTTAAACGTCTGAACACAATCTAGTATATATTTATCTATGAAATCTCATTAAAACACTTAGAAGTTGATTCCGCCGTTTAAGGAGGATATATTTGATTAAGATTTGCATCCTTAAACTCAGGGAAGATTTATTAAGACAGTGGTCAAGACACAAAATAGAATACAAAATGTTTACTCTCATAAGTATCTGTATCGTCTGTAGGACAGGAGAAATGTATGTTGCTGAAAATTCATCTCTTCCTGCGCACCTTTGAAGTGGATTTTAAGGGAGGTACGTCGATGCACTTAAATATTTTAGTACCCTGCGAGCCACCTCTTAAGTGTTCGTGGAACGCAGAGACCGAAAAGCTGGTAGGAGATCAATGCACGGGTGGACTGGAAACTAGAGGATTGCTATGTTGATGCACGTGGTTTCATGTTATGTTCAGGTAAAGATGTTATTATCTATATCTACATGTAAATACTATTCTGCGAGCCGCCGCATGGGCGTATGACAGGGGATGTTTGAACACCAGCCGTGTAAATGTAAGGTTTTGGGACGTGAAATATTGACGTGTTTAATGAAAATGTACTGAAAGGGTCTCAGTTATTATTATGGTTGGTTATTGTGCGGGGATAGAACGAGTTTTTGTACCTATCTGTATCGTCTGCAAGTAATCTCAATTTACTGATAACTCAAGAACTTAGGTCATTGATATAAATAATGAATACATGAGGGCCAATCACGCTTCCTTGAGGAACACTGGATGTGACTCCAACCATATCAGAGCTAAAACTATCAATTATTCCTTTTCTTTTCGATCACTGAGAATGCCCTTATCCAATTTACTATGTTTTCATTAACTTCGCATGAATGCAATTTATAAATGGGTTTTTTGTGAGGAACCTTA
Source organism: Ceriagrion tenellum (assembly GCA_963169105.1). Lineage (NCBI taxonomy): Eukaryota > Metazoa > Arthropoda > Insecta > Odonata > Coenagrionidae > Ceriagrion > Ceriagrion tenellum. Next base: position 83,672,791 of record OY720642.1, on the reverse strand, counting down.
TCGAATGCCTTCATGAAATCAAGGAATATCGCGTCTACCTACTTGCTTTTACGAATCGCCTGGTTTTAGGATATCATGAAGGAAGAGTGCAAGCTGTGTTTCGCAGGACCAGCCCTTACTGAAGCCATGCTGTCTTCTATGTAAGAAGTTACGATTATCCAAGAATGTTATAATACTGCTAACGACAATGTTTTCGGACAGGAATAAATTTCATGCTTCGATGTTCGACTCTACCTCAGGGCTCGTTTCGCATGCAGTAGGTGCCTGAACAATTCTGCTTGCTCCCTTACATCTCCCCCCCGCTATCACCTTAGTGGCTATTGTGCATATGCATTCTGACTCCACCCCCTTATTCACTCCGCTACACTTCCGCTCTTCTTCCCCTTGCACACCCTGACACATGCTCCGATGAGGACTGTGAACCCAGATAAAAGACACCTGCCCACGCCACTTGTGCCGTCTAGGCACTGCTCGGCCGTGAAGCTGGGTTTACTGTGATACCAACCCAATCTCCCTTGTCGCCCATTTGAAATCCTGAAAATTTATAAATATTAGCATAATTACTATGGTAACTCTGTACGTGCATAGTGCTAGTAATGGAAACGCCTACCATAGTACATCATTTTGCTTATATTGAGAACGCTATAATCATCATTGGCCGTTCAATCCTAAGATTAGTTGACTGAAGCCCTCGACCCTTCCTATCTAATGCTATAGTTCCATTACTTCCTGGTAGCTCTTCTGATGTACTTTCTTCTGTATTTATCCCTTGTATTTACGTATTCCTTGGCCTTCCTGGTGGGATTTTTTATTCTTTTTCCTTCTTCAATTACATTCTTCGCAAACCCATTGTGCCTCAGGTTGTAACCAGTGCATCTGGTTATCCTTTTCTGTATGGTGTTCTATATGGTCCTTTCCTCCTCAATTCTTGTGTAAACTTCATCATTTCCTATTTTTTTCCGACCATTTTGTCTTCAGCATGCCTTTCCAACACCAAGTATTGAAAGCTTCTCGTCTTTTCTGATCTATTTTTCCAATGGTGAAAAATAACTTGAAACTGAGAAAGCTTTTATGGTAAAAAGACAACTGCCATGTTCAAAGATGATAGGACAAAAAACGAGAAAACAGGAAGTAAAAAAATTATCGTGGAGCGTGGAAGCGCCCTAACGCTTGTTGTTTTTTAATCTGCCACGTAGTGCTTGTTGCGTATGGTTGCGTAGTGCGTATGGAGCGATGTTATTTTTCTCTCAAGAGACCTCACTTGGAGTACGCCGCTAGTAGATGGGACCCTTACGAAATAGGTCTAGTTACAGATATAGATCGAATATAGCGGAGAGCAACTATATTTGTTTAAAATTGTTAGCATAAATAGCACTGTTACTGAATCGTCGAGGGAAATAGGGTGGGAACCTCTATCCCATTGAAGGGCAAAATGTGCATGAAATCTTTTACGAAATTTTGATATTGATTTTTTGTTGCCGGACGTTCAACATATGTTGCGAGAGCCAAACTTTTGCGGTAGAAACGAACTTAGGCATAAGATTAAGGAAATAGACTGCAGTACCGATAGATTTAAAATGTCGTTTTTTTCCGCATACATAAGGGACCATAAAAGTCGCGTTAGGTAAGTTCTAGAATACTTTGACTCTGACTAGGTAACATAGGTCTATGCACTTGTCCTAATTATCTTAACTTCATTATCAGTTACTAACCTTGCACACAATTTCCGGCATGATTTAGCTCTTGCATTATTAATTACCTTGTAGTACTGTTTATCATACGCGTTAATAATTTTTTACCAATAATTATCACAATCTGGTAATGATGAAATACCACCTTAAATTTAAGCTAACAAAGAAGAGGAAAAGGAATACTTGAGAAATAAATATACTGGAAAACAAAAACATCGAAAACGAATAATCTAAAGGAACTGACGCAATATTACAGAACAACCAACCACCAATAATATTAGTAGAGGAAAGATGGGGACAAATTAAGTCCACCATACACAAAGCGGCCGAAAATGTTTGCGGAAAAGCAGTAAGAAAAAAGGGAAAAGAATGGATAACAGCAGACATTATCAATCTCATAGAAGAACGAAGGTAGTACAAAAATGAGACTACTTACCAGGGTAAAGCAAACTACAGGAGAATAAGGAACCTGATTAACAGAGAAGTTAGGAAAATAAATGAAAATTTTATAAATGGAATATGCAAAGGATTAGAAGAAGACATGAAAAAAAGGAAAAACAGATGTAAAATACATGAAAGCAAACAAATATTTTAAAAAGCGAAAAGCAGCAACTGCAGTTACCATCGAAGATAAAAACGGAGTTTTACGGTTTGGGGAGGACGCTTGTAGGAGATGGAAAGAATATATAGAAGAATTATATGAAGGAGTTCCCCTATCCGCAGATGTTATAGGAAATGAGGATGAAATAGAAGATGACAAAGGAGACTATATCCTGCTGGAAGAATTTGGCAAAGCTCTAAATTAACTGCATGACAAAAATGCAGCCTATATTGTCAACATTCCTACTGAACTGATTAATAAATTTATCTATGTAATCAAAAGGGAACTACTACAGCTTATCAGAGATATTTATGACACTGGAGAAATACCCAAAGACTTCCAAAAAAGCATAATAATTCCCATACCTAAAACGTCAGCAGCCAAGAAATGGGAACAACACAGAAACCTCTGCCTTCTATCACATGCTTCTAAGATCCTGGTTAATATTATATTAAAAGAACGGAGAATAAAATAGAGGAGTTGCTATCTGAAGAGCAATTTGACTTCTGACAAGGGAGCCAGGGAGGCCATCTTGGCTGTAAGGCTAGTGATCGAGAATCAAATGAGAATAAACAAACCAACTTATGTTGCCTTTTTTGACCTAGAGAAGGCATTCGATAATGTCAGCTGGCATGTGACGTTTAAAATACTGAAGAGATCGGGATTAAAATTTAAGGATGGGAGAGTGATTTCCAGCCTATACAATGACGAGTTAGCTGTGATCAGGGGTGAGGCGAACATAAGAAAAGGAGTGAGACAAGGATGTACTCTCTCCCCTATATTGTTTAACGCATGCATTCAAGAAGCTATAAATGAAGAGAAAGATACACGGGGGTCAACGTGAATGGAAGGAAAATTGTAATGAAAGGATATGCTGATGAAATTGCTGTAATTACAGACATAGGGGAAGACTTTGAAACCATTGTAAATGAAATGGACCGAATTCTCAGGGAGAAATGTCATGTGAAAATAAATTGCAAGAAAACTAAAGTAATGACATGCTGCACAGATCAAGTCCGGGAACAGAGAATAAATATCTTGACGAGAACTGAACAACTGTAAGAGATTCAAGAATTCACCTATTTAAGAAGCAAAAATCACAAAATATGGTGAATGTAAAAGGGAAATAAGTAGCAGGATTCAACAAGCCAAGATTGCCTTCAACTCAAAGAAAAACATCCTCACCAATAGATAGATTGATCTAAACACATGGAAGAGATTCATGAAAGTATATGTGTGGAGCGTTGTTTTATATGGATGCGAGTCATAGACTGTTGGGAGGCAAGAAAAAAAGGAGATTGGAAGCATCGGAATCCTGGTGCTACCGTAGTTTGCTGAAACTGAAAGTCAGTTGGGTAGAAAGAATAACTAATGAAGAAGTGTTTAAAAGAGCAATAGAGATAAGTACATTATGGATTAGCATTCAAAAAAGGCGAGACAAATTAATAGGGTACATCCTACGTCGTAATCATATAATTTGAACAATAAAAGAAGGAATGATAGAAGAAAGAAACCGTCGTGGAAGACCAAGACTGTCCTACATAGAGCATATCATGAGCGATATGGGTTGCACCTCCTATGAAGAGATAAAAAGGAAAGCAGGAAGGAAGCCGGCCACGGTGGCGGCGGGGCAAAGCCCTCGCCAGCTAATTTGAGTGTCGCGGGTTCGAGTCCCGCCTGGGTGGGTTTTTCACCACCCAGGGCATGGTTGTGTGTCAAGTTCTGTTGATCCGGTCCCTGGAATACCTGATGAAGGGCTTAGCAGCCTATCGGTATTCTAGGGACATACGGGCAAACAGAATCGTCGTCCGGCAAGCAAAAAAAAACTGAACGGAGTAGCAAGTTGCTGCAGACCAACCTCAGGGTAGACAAATTAAGAAGAAGAAGAAGTAAGTATATCTTAAGTAGTGTTCTGCATAGTAGCATGTATCTTGTACGTAGCTTTCTCCTAGTTTCTGGTCTTACCGCGCACTGTTGTCCTGACTGCTTTTGGTCTGCGCCTGGCTTCCGGAGGAACGTGCGCGGTTCTGATTTCGGCTGGGATGAGGGCTTCATACCTGATGTGGAAGCACCTCTTGCCACATATCCTAATAGTGGCTTGCACGGTATTTCGTAGATGTAGATGTAGGGCTAACATAACGTTTCGCACGATCCCTTCATGACTCTTGTATCTCGTTTACGTAGTTGCATTATAGATTATTTCAATAGTTTCTGTGGCATTGTTCGGATACCTGTGGTGTAGTGCATGTTGATGCTAAATCGCCCTCTACTAAATACCCTCGAAGCGGCTTGTAGTGTAATACAGTGGAGCGTCAATAATCCGGACGTCAAAAATCCGGACCGTCGATAATTCGGACTTACATCCTGCGAAAAATAAGTTGAAGTGAATACAATGTACAGTCACTTAATAAAGTATCGCGACACACTATGCTAGCGCTTTGTAAAGTTCGAATTTCGAAGCTGGAAGTACGTTGGCTATCCCGAGCCATCTCTGTTGACTATGAGCATTTCCAGGTACAGTATGATATTTATTGAAAGACAAGAGGGACATAGCCACCAGAGATAGTTCAGGATAGCCACCTTATTTCGAGCTTCGACATCCGACCTATACGAACCGCTAGCGTAGTGTGTCGCGATACTTAATGAAGTGACTGTACATATTTGTCAAAAGCGTTGATGCGAGACTCAGCGGGGTCGTCGACCGCTACGGAGTTTTTTTTGTCTGCTCTAATTATTTAACTACAGTACTATAGTTAATTACTGTTTTTAAGGTTTTTAGCAAAGTTTCTTTATGTTCAAGGCATCAAACTCTTCCGGACTTCTTGATAATCCGGACTGGGTCCGGTTACAATAGATCCGGATTATCGGAGCTCTACTGTATTAAGATGTAGATGCTGTTCAGAGAGCAATAGTCTGGGAGACCCACAGCTTTTACCCATACCACGTGGTAGCAAAGATGCCTAGTCTGGCGGATGTGGCTCGCACGAGGCGTCGGGCGTGGGAGGGCACCGCTTCTTGCATCGCGCGGGGGAGGCCAGACGTCGTCTGTTGCATTGGTCTCGCCCCACCTCCCCCTCCCCCCACCCTTCCCCACCCCGAACGCCTCGAGTGCCCCGTCGAACATTGAAGGTGGAAAACGAGCGATGGGAGGGCAGTAGACGAATGGGATTAGATACGGCGAGAGGGAGGACAGTTTGGGGGAGGGTGGAGGCTGCACACGAGGATGTAGAATAATGGAAGGGCGTGGAGAGGGTGTCTGCTGCAGGGCAATAGGGGGACACCCAACGGGGGGGGGGCGGGAGAGAAAGACGGATTGAGGGTGTGGGATAGAAGAGACAGCCGAAGACATCCGCCCTCTCACCTATAGTGAGGAAAAAGGAGGATGCTGTGCGATCCATGGTGACCAGCTAGCACTCGCATAAACCCATTGAGTGCGGCATGACGTGTCATCACGTCATGGTTTCTTTACGCTGGTGCTGATGACGTGATATCACGTCAAGGGTACCGTGAGTGTTCCAGCTTTCACTAGGGAACTTTCATTGGGGAACTTTCTCTAGGGTTTCACTAGTGAAAGCTGGAACACTCAAAGTCCCTATTACGTGATATCACGTCATAGGTACTATGACGTGAAGTCAGCCATGACGTGTAATCACCAGCGTAAATTCGACCATGACGTGATATCACGTCTTGCCGCACTCAAAAGGTTAAGATGATTCATTCATGTAGCGGGAAACTTATGTTCGAAAGTAAATTTAGTAATATCTCTTAGGACTTTTTCAAATCCAGTTAAAAGCAGTTACTCAGTCGCTGCCTTTAAATGTATGGCCGATTAATTAAATGCGCGGCGTAGCATTGTAACTGTACTATGAGCGTTATCCACGTCGCCATTGTCGAGTTATTAATAAATTGAAGAGGCGAAGTGTCACACACACACAAATGACCTTAGCCGTCGGTCGTCTCCCCAAATATCCAATCCAACCGTCTAGCTGCCGCGCCTCCGGCGCAATCATTCCGCTTGGACCGTGTCACTGAACGGGTAGCGCTTTCGAAGTATTATTGTTGCACTAAAATTATCCATTTACGGTTGAATATTGGCAAACACTGTCGTTCTCTCTTTGATACGGCTAAGAAAGAATTGATGTGCAAAGTGTCATTGAGCGGACAGCGATATCTAAGCGTTTTGTTGCAGCTATAAGTTTATATCATTTACGTTTGACTGTCGAGGCAGTCACCGCTAAGATTATAAATTTGGAAGTAAGATTATTACCTGTGTAGTACATAGAACTACCATGCATGTTATTTTTTTACTCTTATCCTTCCCATAGGGAGTCAATGGGCATTATGGCTAGTTATTAAATGAAACTGGTATGCCAACTAAAATGTAAATACTTTTAATCTAAGACTTTTTACTTGGAAAGACCCCGCTACTCTGTGGAGTTTCTTCTCTAAATTACGTCCGTCTGGAAAAAAAAGGTGTCCGCTTTCTTTCTAAAAGGTGTCCGCTTCCTTCAATTCGGAGTGACCGTGTTCGAGTAAGAGAGAGTGTGACAAGATTAACAAAATCTCCCATAAAGTTGATTTATTAATGTCTGGAAACAATCATGTAGACGCGAGATCGGATTCCTATCAAACATTACCTGCAGTAATACCTATCTCTTACGAATAGTAGTCGTTATCATGCATGTCTCCGTATGTGAGAGGTGTCCCTAAGTCTGGGGTTAAACCATCACAACGATATACATATCACTCAACCTTGTTTTATGGATTAGTCTATATGGGTAATATGATGAGATTGGATTTTGGGGAGGCGACCGACAGCTAAGGTCATTTGTGCCGTAGTGGACAGGGAAGGGAGGATGGGTGAACAGAAACCCGGCATATAGAAGGGTGAATAGAAATGAAAGGCGCCAAGAGAACCAAGGTTTAACGTCCCATCCGACAGACTTGAAGTGCCCTCCACAAGACACTCAAGTAGGGATCAGGTTTCCTCTGAAAAGCATCCTTCTTTGCAGGGATTTGAACCCTAGCCGTCCGTATGCTCAGCCAGTACTCTAGCCACCTCACTCACTCGATCCCCCATGGATAAATGTGATTTATTTATATCAAAAAGTAATGAATGGCTATGGAAAAGGTTTTTCATAAAATCACAATTAACCCTTTGAGTGCGGCATGACGTGATATCACGTCATGCCGCACTCAACGCTGGCGATAATGACGTGATTTCACGTCATTGGTACCCTGAGTGTTCCAGCTTTCACTAGGGAACTTTCCCTAGGCCCCCTAGTGATATCACGTCATGTCGTACTCAAAGTGTTAAAACATATATGCCGACTATATTATAAACGATTTTTATGTTGGACTTTTTACCTGGAAAAACCCAAAATTCTCTGGAGTTACTAATCTAAAAGATGTCCATCTGGGAAAAAAAATCGTTCTAAAATGTGTCCACATCCTTTTAGTCGGAGTGCTCGTGTCCTTTAGTGGGCGTGTCCGAATAAGAGCGAGTCTGTAAATGCAGAGTTTCATACAACTCCGTCCGGGATTCGAAAACTGTCCATTAGTTGTAGGTGTTCGAATGTCAGAGGAATCGGTGAAGAGACTTCTCTGTAAATGAAGTTCCACATTTATTTGATATCATAGAATCTCATGGAGATTCGTTTGCTGTGTATTCCGGAGCTGCGATATTGACAGTATCAGCGAGATATATATATATATATATATATATATATATATATATATATATATATATATATATATATATATATATATATATAAATGCACTTAGGATCACTTAGGTGACGAATATATAAAAGTTTGCCAGAGGAAGGCAGACGACAAACACAGAAAACAAAAAAATGATGCTCCTGGCTTCCACCTGGTGCACAGTGCAATGCTCTTCTTTCACAATACTTGGAAACTGATGACTTGAGTTATCTGCTTGTAACAGAAAGTTTGTGGAATCTTTGCGTCCATCAAAGAAGATACATTCAATATTGCCTATCCGGCATCGAGCATGAAATTCTCCATCAAGTGGTTCCATGACTTTTTCTTGTGCCCTTTTTACGTTATTGTGATCAACCACAAGTCTCCTGTCTCCCTCATTAATTAATCCAGCATCCAAAAATGCAGCGGTTGTAATGGCAGCTGTAGCACGTAGACCGACACCATACCTAATACTTTGCAATGCAACATTGCGCAATTGTAATGTATGGTAATGACTTGTACTTGACATAGGAGGTATATACATCAGAATCATCTCATGGAATCTGCTAAGGATCTTCAGATTCTTCAACCAAAATATCAGTTGGCTCTCCATCTTCGTCGGAGAAAAGAACTTCATTTGGTTGTAATGTTAACTCTTCCTTTCTCTTCTGCTCACTTTCAGAAATTCTTCTTAAATCATTTTCTTTCCTCTCCTGCTTTTTAATTTGTCTTCCGTGCTCTGGTAGATCTAGTAATCCAATTTGATACTGTCCAACATATCCAACCTTCTCTCTTTGACTCTTAATAAACGCTAGTTCTTTGACAGGGAACTTCATATCCTTAGAACAAGAGCTGGAGATGTGCACTTCATGTTTATAGTCAGCACCACCTGGACATGGACCCTCAAATTCTGAACATAACTTAATCTCACACTTGCAATTGAGAATGTCAAAGAGCTTGTGTAGCGTTGCAATGAAAGCCTGTTTCACTTCCAGTTTTCCTCTGCCAAGTGATATTTTTATTGGCCTTTTTCCAGTTTTCTTCTGTCTTGTTCAGGACTGTGACTCTCGGATTTAAAATTGGTATCACGAAACAATAGTTTGCTGGCTCCCAATTTTCAAACACTTTTGGATAAATGTCCTTTGCAAGAGTGGCTGCTGGGTAATTTCTGACATTCTCTCCACTATCGTAGAACATCGCGCAGAGTTGGGAGTTCAGAAGGCAGTATTTATCGACCAGTTCCAATGAAGTAACTCACGTGAGTGGAAGTTGCCAGTCTTGTCTTCCTTTTACTAGCCGTGGTTCCGAATTTTCAGATTTTGCGAGTGGAAGAAACTATTCATGCCTGGAGAAAAAAAAAGCAAGAAAATGTCACTACTTGCATGACATTAATAAATATTAAATACAGAAATTAAAAATTAATTAAAAGATACTCAGCTGCAAATGAGTATTGCCAGTTTAAAAACTTTTACGAGTGGCATAAATTTTTTTTACAGATGTTATAGTATAATATAATTATATTCTAAACCTTAGAGCAGAAGTACAGAGTGAAATAATGATAAGAAGGAACTTCTTTTGACAAGACAGTTTGTTGCGAATTGTACATGAAACGTGAAAATATCACGAATTTGAAGTAGCTATTTACCAAGCAAGCCAATGTAATCGCTAGTTATTGTAAATATAATTGTGAGTAGCTAACCAAAACACAACTTTTTGATTCTCCTCATTTTTGGAAAAAAGAAAGTGAAAAAAATCGCCCCGCCCTACTGTGAAACTTGAAGATTGCCTCATTGAGTATAACTCATCTCCCAGACATTCCAACGACACAAAAAAAAGTTGCATCGGCCGGGAATCGAACCCGGGCCGCCCGCGTGGCAGGCGAGCATTCTACCACTGAACCACCGATGCTTGATAGGAGCGAATGATCTAAGTTGCGAAACATCTCGGACCATGCGGGGGTTTGATTCACAAACGATCTCTTTCTTTCCCTTCCCCAGATTCGATTCCCGGCCGAAGCAATTTTTCTGAAAGTTAAGGATTTCTCGGAGATAGGTTTTAATCATTGATCTTACTGTTATTGAAGGTAAAAATGAAGCTGAGTCAAACTTTTGCAGGGGTGAAGAACATTTTTCTTTTTTCCTCTCTGTAATCAAGTAATCCTTCATGCCGTCTATAGATATAACCTATTTACTTTCTTATCCTCCGCTCGCTCATCACCCTCCAATATTCCGCTGCAAATTCCTGCCAGCACTTAGCCCCTAATTACCTCTTCCAACCATTGTTATTTCCAACCAAGTATTTAACTCTTTTAATTATCATTACTTTTATTGTTGCTCAAATGTTTTTATCATTGGGTCGCTGCCCGTAATCTGAAATAAATTAATTACCCGAGCCGCATTACAATTCCTTGCTTCATTAAGTTCTATTTACCTAAATGTCTGGTCTTAATCTCATACCTCACACCGTTTTACCACTAAGACATAGATAACTCCTGCACACTAACGGTTTATAATGTAACATAGGCATTATTTGACAAAATGCTTGGAATATTTGTAAACTAATCGCTGCACGATGAATGTTATATATTCCTTAACCGTTGCCTTTGATTGTTGATTGGTTATGGAACGAAGAAAGTAAGTTTTCCACTGAATTGTTCTAATATTTATGGATTATTCGAACTTTAGTGTCAAAGACATATTCCTGTCGAGTAAATGTTTGCTTTAGTTTGTCATCAATTTTGAACAGTACTTATTGTCCGCTAGAACATTTTCATATTCATAGAGCACTTGCCAAGTATTGCTTGAATCAGATTTAGGCCGTTTTAGAACTTGGCAAATCTAGCATCTTGCCTTGAAACCTAGTACGCATCGAAAGCTATGACGTCATGGACGCGTCATCACCATGCGCTTGTTCACTAGCTATCGAGGAAAGATACCAAGTCAACGAAAAAGTAGACTTGTTATGCTTGCTAGGTTTCAAGTTAGAACTCGGGGTGTGATAATATGGGCTTGTATGGAAAATAGAAGTGAAGAAACTCTCAAATGGATACTATTTTATCATTACTACGTATATTTGTGTGATATTAATTTTTTTGCGGAAAAATTGATGAATTCGTTATATTTAAAGGCTTTTCAAATGTGAATATACTGATAAAAGATAGTTGTTTATGTGTGTTGTAGTAAGACCTAATAGTTGTGTGAATAATTCCATATATTGTAAATGTACCGTCCTTGTTTACTTCATTCAATCTACAAAATCTATCTTCCTTACTGTGGAAGGAAAAGAAATGAAATAATGATGAAAGAAATTATATGAAAGAATTATGGTCCGATGGAAAGTACTCTTAAGGTAGCCATAATTTCATTGGCAGCATTATCTTTAGCTAACGAACACAATAATTGTTAATAACGTTAACATTGGAGAGGTTTTCACAGCATTCATCAAAGAAATGGGACAATAAACCTTTAGAGTAAATGTAATTTGTTTTCAGCTTAATTATGTTAGTTACAACGCGCGTATTTATCAGTCAACAGTCAGAGATCATAGGTAGATAGTTCGGAGTGTAATTCATTAATATATTGTTACGTGTTTTTTCATACAGGCAAAAAATATTATGATGCCTTTTTTTGCATAAAGACGTTGATTGTGGTGAAATACAGTGAGCGATATGTCGTCCACTTTCGCAGCCCCAAGTAATCGAAGCATATTAGTTAATCACCATATTATGGTATATGAGAATTATTTTATTCATAAGCAATAAGATTTAAAAAATAATATTCTCTGTTACTTTGCCGTATAAGGTTGGGAAGCATTTTAAAGAAGTAATCCACTTCAATCACCCACAATAATTATGGACACGGATAGCGCTTTTCGTATGTTTTACGAAATGAAGGCCGCATGGTGTCTCTTCCACCGTAAAAGGGCTACGAAAGTGTCAAGTCAAGATTCTACCCGGTCGGTCTTGGGATCAAGTTAACTTGATATCAAGTTAACTAGGCGTTTGCCAAGTTCGAAAACGGCCTTAGTTGGTCTTCTTCGTCTACTCATTACCCTGCAAGCCACCACAAGGGTCCTTCGCAGGGAGTGGCTTATCACCAACATGAATTACACTGCAGAAATTTATTTTTACAACATACACCACACTAGGTATACTACAAATGATACAGAAACTACTAAAATAATCCATATTGTAACTATAAAAACGTGACATAAGAGTCATGCAGGGAAAATACAAAACATGGTGTTAGCACTACTCGGCAGATTTAGAAGCACGTATTAGGGTTCATATGAAATAATCAGCGACACTGCCTGTCAATCAATGAAATTCTAAGTCTCAACGCAGCTATTATGGTCTCTAATCGATCGCGGGAAAAACGATATTGTAAACCTTGCTGTCCTACAGTCTATTTCCCATATGTTATTCTCATGATCTGATCTACCTTAGTATATCCCCTATAGCAAAGCAAGCTTGCGGCAGGCCTGCAGCAAGCTTGTCATTGCAAGATGATAAGCTTGCAGCAAGTTTACATTGGGAAAATGTAAGATTGCAGCAAGCTTGCTACAATCCGACTACTGCACCTGCCACAAGCTTGCTGCAAAGTTGTACTACAAGTTGCACTCAAGTCCTGTGCAAGCTTTCAGCAAGAATGAAACCTGCCGTAACCTAGCAGCACCTTGTCATGACAAGATGAAACAGCAATTTTGCAGCAGGCTTGCATTAGGATTGTCAACCTTACGCTAAATTACGCTACGCAAGCCATACGCTAAATTCAAGCAAACTTGCTGCAACCTTGCATGCTATTTGGGTATTGGAGTTCGTATGATATTGAGAACTTCTTCTGAAAATAATTCGGTTTAAATTTACGTAAAGTATTTAGGCATTTTTTTAAATTTTGTCTTACCTGAGTGCATGATTATTCTTTACATTGATTATGATATTATATGCTTCTGTTCTTCTAAATTTACCCCTTGACGAAATCCCACAGGCTTGCTCCCACCCGTGGAGTTAGCATTCATTTCGCTTCCTCCAGTGACGCGATCAGCTGACTGACGGGAGCCGGACACGGCGAGCAACTCGTTCTTGAGCGACTCGTTCACTGATCCGTTCTCATGGGTCGAATAATCGGTTCGCTCCGTGATATTTTCTTGTTCATACTTGTCCGGTTCCTCCCTCCTCGTCCTTCCTCGCGGTTCCTCTTTCTGCCAGCTGTTTCACGCACCCTAACTCACAATACCCCGACCCGATATCTGGCGGAGAACAGGTATTTTAAAAAAATTTCATTCACATGATGCCGGCTTACTCTGGAATTCTCTCATGCTAGCTAATAATATTAGGTCATAATCTCCACTGTTTTCATCCCGTCTTGTCACCCAAAACTACTTGTAAAACCATGGTAGGTGACAAAGAAGTGTAAAATATACTAGGTATTAAATTATTAAGTGAAGTTTAAGTACCCTGGTGGCTGGTGGTGGCTTGCAGGGTGTTGCGTAGATGTACTATCAGAACGCAGATTAAAATTTAGGTTAAACCTTTTAAGTAAATTCGAAACCGATTTCTTCACAGATGACGTTGGATATATATTGAGAACCCCTGCGTATTATGCTAGTTTTGATCATATTAACAAGATTAGAGAGATAGATTGTCGTACCGATGGGTTTAAAATGTCATTTTTCCCGCGTACTATAAGGGAGAACAATAGGCAGCGTAGCAAAGGGATAGGTAGGTGAAATATAGTAAGAGTAGTCTGTAGTGCATGATGCATGTAATAACAACCAATAACCCCTTTCTTATTATGTAGATACTAACCATCTAGCTGCATGTGACCCTGTTCTCTAGCATGTCTCCCTTAAATATCCTACTTGCACGGCAATAGTGCATGTTTGGTGATCTTCACCCCCTGCCACACACCCTCGTGGTGGCTCGCAGGGTATTACGTAGACGAAGACGTACCCCACGGGGTTACATTTGAAACCTTTCCTCTTATCCACCATTTTTTCCTAACGATGACACGTCCATGTCTGTTTATTTGGATATCATATCAATTATCTTAACTAACTAATAATCTAACATGCACGCCTCTATTTATCTGGTTATAGCTTCTTCACCAACCTTTTCCTTAAACTTTTTGAATGATATTACATTTTAAGTTGATGTTACTGGCTTCTATCTGTTTCCCGTGTATGTATGAGTATGGCTGGCTGACTTTGCCAATCGTCGACGAAAATTAATTGGGTGCTCTGCAGCGTAATTACTAACTGAGTACGTAGCAGTCTTCTGATACGTACATCTTATTCCCCCAATTAAACCTCAACAAAATTTTGAAAATCCCTTCCCATACCCCTGAAACAAAGTCTATCGGTTAAATCCTTTAAAACCAAATTATACGAATATCTTATGCAACAACAGAACAATTGCGGTACCGTATTTGGTTATCACACCAAAATATTAGTTATTAATGTATAACAATTGTGAAAATATGTGCTCTAAAGTCAATCGAAATTATGTATGTAATCAATAAATCAAAAATTAGCATGTTAAATGGCATTGACGAATACTGACTTGTAATTTTGCTCTTATTTTATGTAATTATTTTTTTTAAATCGAGAATAGTTTTGATACTAAATGTACTTGGTATCACAGGGCATGCCCTAGATCAATAATGTCTAAATTTGCTTTCTGAAAACACTGAGCGCTCTAAAAAATTTGGCTACGTACGTGATGTAATGGTAAGATTACGGACTTTAAGTTTGGCAACATTGTTTTCCAATTGTCAACGGAATTTGGAACGGAGTATACTATCTCCCGCATTCTCCCCCTCTGTGGTTCCACTTCCTCCCTGCAAACATTCATTCCCCCTTACATTCCCCTCCCCTCTCTCTCTCTCATTCCCTTCGACCCAGTCCCTCGCATCGTTCCCCCACCCACTCAACCCACCCGCCCCCTCCCCGCCTTCCAGCGACTCCCACCCCATTCCCCTGCCGTCAATGCCAAAGGGGGCCGAGTAGGCAAGCTGGTTGCCATGGGGGATGGTCGCCTGGTTGGTTAGTTAGATCGTTGCCGGGCGTGCGAGAAGAGGCTTGTATCGTGTTCATATCCACGTCAGGGCGTATTAGCCGCTCTTAGTATTCCCTAAATTCAGGAAATTACGTCACAATTTCAACCTTCGGACAAATTTGACACCCACGAAAGGGCTGATGTGAGAAAAGGCTCCCTGAGCGGCCGAATCACTCGTACTAATTCATCATGGCGTCCGTTATGGTTTGGATGGTATGATAGGATATCAATTTCGAGAGGGCTAATTTGAATTCATATTAATTAATCTGCCGTGAATAAATTTCAAAACTATTATTATGTTCATGCGTGACCTGATAAACTTTTATTAGCTAGTAATATATCATTTCATAAATATGCCAAGGTGGCGAGAGTACCCCAGGGATGTGACATCGGTCCCTGATAATTGTTCATTGAATTCATATTAATTAATCTGCCATGAATAAATTTCAAAACTATTATTATGTTCATGCGTGACCTGATGAACTTTTATTAGCTAGTAATATATCATTTCATTAATATGCCTAGGTGGCGGGAGTACCCCAAGGATGTGTCATCGGTTCCTTGTTGTTCTTTTTGCATATTTATATTTATGATATCACCGCCGTCGTTACGAGCAAAATTCGCCTTTTCGCGGATGATGCAGATATGTACAAAGCTGTTAACAATGAGTCTGGCAGAATTGCGTGAAAAAAGACCTACGCTATAAGCGAATGGGGTAATACTTGGCAGTTGGCATTAAATTTTAAAGAGTACGCTGTTGTGATTTTTTTGGAAAAAGAATAACTCGCCGGAAAATGAATTAAACGGAACTATCAAATGTAGAGCTACTTAATACAAAGGTGTTTCCCTCACTCACGACTTGCCCTGGGGGAAACATATACGGGCAATTTGCGTATAGGCAAATAGTAAATTGGGTTTTATTAAACAATACTAAGAAAATGTGACGAGAAAGTGAGGGAGCGATGTTATTTTACTCTCGTGAGACCTAACTTGGCTTACATATACCTCGGAATACATCGGAGAGTAGCAAGAATTGTAAAAAAGTTATTACGATTAACTTGGCAGTGTTACTGAACTATTGAATAAATTATGGTGACAATCTCTATCTATTTGAAGGGGTAAATTTAGATGTAGACGGGGTAATGTAGATGTAGAACAGTTAAATATTATCATGATTCCTCACTACATCTCTAGGTCTGACAGATGCAATAAAATAAGAGAGATACTCTGTCGAACAGATAGTTACAAAAACTCGTTCTTTCTGCGAACAATAAGTGACGGCAATAAAAATTGAGCACCACTAAATACACTCCTATAACACATGTCACCATTTCATCTCCAAAAACTTACACCTTTACACGGCTTGTGATCTAACACCCCCTGCCACACACCCATGCGGCGGCTCGCAGGGTATTGTGTAGATGTAGATATAAATTAAATATTTCACGAAAGTTAGACGTAGAATATATTTTACCGGGCACTCAACATATTATACTGGAGCCAAACTTTTATGGCAGAAACGATCACAGGCATAAGATTAGGGAAATGGACTGCAGAACCGATAGATTCAAAGTGACATTGATTCCACGTACAATTAGGGACCACAATAGTTGCAACAAATCAGCTCTATGATACCTTAACCATCACTAGATAAAGTAGGTTTTGCATTTGTTATAAATATCTTCACAGCATTATTAACTACTCACGGCGCATCAAATTTCCGGCATAATTTATCACCTTTTAGTACTGGTAATCAATCACATCATTAATAATAATAACCTGTAATTGTATTTTAAATAGTGTCGTGCATCGTTATTACGCTTGAAAACTATTAATATGTTCGCGCGTGACCTTATAAACTGTAAATGGCCATTAAAATCTCATTTCTGAGTGTATTTACGAGACATGCCAAGGTGACGGCTGCCGTCACATATTCGTCTGACGCAAGCAGTCGATTGTGCGCATAAGCGCTACTTGTCCGTTCCAATTTCGCAGGTATGCGGCAATAGTTGTGATGGAATAGTTCTAGGATACTGACTAGGTTAAATAGGTTTTTTCAGTAGTGCTCATAATCTTAACATGAATTGTAGATACTAACTTTCCGATGCGAACTCCGGCATGATATCCTCCTGCATGTCTTAGTACCTACCTTGTGGTGCTATTTATTTGTCGCATTAATAATACTTACCAGTAGTTGTATCTTCAATAGTGTGCTATGTTCTTCTACGAATCACTCTACTGGTTGTGATCTGATTGCGTACCGTTGCCTTGACTGCTTTTGGCCTGAGCCTGGCATTCGGGGGAACGTGCGCGGTTCTGATTTGAACTGGGATGAGTGCTGCATGCCTGGTGTGGAATCACCCCGTGCCACACACCCTGGTGGTGGCTTGCACGGTATTTCGTAAATGTAGATCAGGGGTCTCCAAACTTTTCATCCCGAGGGCCGCTTTAACTATCAGACAGCAGTTTGGGGCCCGACTACACACTCGAGGTCCAAATAAAAAAGAATCGAAACATTGATGTTGTTTTTAATTATTTATTTAATATTATTTTATATAATAAAATTTTATATTTATATATAATATAAATTTATTAAAATAAAATATTATTCAGTTTGTTTTTAATAACAAATTGATACACTACACATGAACGTCTGTGTGAGTGGGAATGGTGAAATGCCTTAAACAAGCAGCAAACCGTTTAAAAACTCTGCCACTAGATGGCGTTATATCATCTCATTGACTGTGAACAGAAGTAGTAAAAGTAAGCAGCGAATAAGGTTTTGCAATGTAGTGATCGGTTGGAAAACATTACGCACTATTGCACGCCTCTATTTAAATTCGGTAAAAACGTAGCGACCACGCAAGCGGCAGCTGATCTTGGCAGTAATTCTTTCCCGTAGATAAAAAGGTCTCCACGGGCCGGATGAGAGGGCCTCGCGGGCCGCATCTGGCCCGCGGGCCGTAGTTTGGAGAACCCTGATGTAGATGTATGGCCAGGCTTGCGCTGAATGTTATACATAGTATGGACGAAGGGGTTTTGCCTGGATTGGAACACGGCCATGATCCTTAGGGGCAATTTGCTAGTCGGGTTCCGTCCCTACATATTTAGGTTGTAAGGGTATCTATCATAATATAGAGGAAAATTCTTACTCTACATCTATATCTACGTCATACCCTGCAAGCCACCCAAAGGGTGTGTGGCAGGGGGTGCTTGCACACCAGGCATGCATGAATGATACGGTAGAACACCGAAATTACATTGAAACCCGCGTACCACACATGCAAAGCGCCAATCACAAATCTAATACCCAAGAAACATTCTATCGTCAATCGTTCCAACAGTCAAGGGATACAAGGACTACTACTACAGATTCTAAATATCATGCATAAATAAGAACATCAATATTTACATCATGCATAAATGAGAAAGAGGAGAATATAAAGAAAAAGATTTACTGTCTGCCTATTGTCACTACTCGAACTATTCATGACGACGATCACAGCTGTTATGGTCCCGAATGGTACGCGGAAAAAATGACATTTTATACCTATCGATTCTACAATCTAGCTCTCTAATTTTATTCGCGCGATCTAATCTGCCGTAGTACGAGGGGGTTAATAGTATGTTTTTTACATCGTCAGAGAAATGATTTTCTTGAAATTTAGTTAGGAGGTTAAGCCTATAATTTAATCTACGCTGTGATCTCTAGAGCTACATTATACATTTCCAGCCGCAGTATGTTAGTGTCACTATGGTGATTTTTTTGAGGGAGTAAGCCATGGAGCTTTCAACTCTACTTCTTTTCCTTTTGATAGATCTAAGATATGTTTCTTTAGAAATAATTTCTCGTACACCCGGTCCTCGAGTGGAGAGGTCCAACAATCCCTCCATCTCCTCGCGTAAAGTAAAATGGGAGATTCCTCTTCGCTCTGAGTAGGTCACACCTCGAATACGCCGCAAACATTTGCGACCCTGATCATAAAGTTTAAACCAAAAACATTAATAAAACACGAGGAAATGCCGCACGCTTCCTGAAAAACTGCTACGTACGAACTTATAATGTTTCTCGACTTATAGAGGGATTGAGGTGGGAGCCACTGAAGACTCGGAGGCTACACGCTAGACTTAGGTTGCTAGAGAAATCCAGAACTGGTGTGTTTCAGTGAGACACGGAATATTACCATGACGCCACACCACATCTCTAGGTCAGACAGATGCGATAGAATAAGAGTAAGAATACATTTAGTGGTTCACCACATTTAGAGGGGTTTAAGTGGGAGCCCCTAGAGACTCGGTGGCTACACGATAGGCTTTGCTTGCTTGAGAAATTCAGAACTGATGTGTTTCAGAGCGACACAGAGAGTATTATGATGACGCCTCACTACATTTCTAGGTCTTACAGAAGCAATTAAATAAGAGAGATACATTGCCGAAAAGGTAGGTACGAAAACTCATTCTTTCCGCGCACAATAAGCGACCATTAAAAACTGAACTCCACTAAATATACTTCCATAATACACGTCACCATTTCACCTCCCAAAATCTCATCTCTTACATCTTCACGTAGCTGGTGTAGTAGTACTCCCTGCCACACGCCAGTGCGGCGTCTCGCGGAGTATTATGTAGATGTAGATATAGAAGTTAGAAATCTGTGTTTACGTATGTGCGATTTTAAATATCTCTGGCGAATCATTTGCTTGGAAATCTCACGGGTGTTCTACTGGATCAAGTTTTACATTATTTCCAACGTTCCGAAGATGTTACCAATATTACATGGGATTTCCTTTCACTTCGTAGCTTCGTGAGTTATTGTGTCCTTAGTAACACTTTGTTTGGGAAATTGTTATTGTAATATAGACATTTTATCCATTTCTTCATTTGTCGTTTAATCCTAAGATTGGTTGATTGCAGCCCTCCACCCTTCCCTATCTAATGGTAGTTCCCTTACCTTCTGGTATCTCTTCCAATGTACTTTCCTCTTTATTTTGTCCATGAACTTATTCCTTGGTACTATTTCTCGGTACTTCTGGCGACTTTCTGGGTACTTCTTTTCCTGGGTACTTCTGGGGACTTTTCCCTCTATTTTGCTTCTATTATGTTCTACAAAAGCCCATCGTGTCCCAGGGTGTGTCCTATCCATCTTGTTCTTCTTTTCTCAATGGTGTTCCATCTGGTCCATTTCTCTTCTACACTTCTGTAAACTTCTTCATTTCTTATTTTTTTCGTCCATTTTATCTTCAGCATACTTTTCCAGCACCAGGTTTCGAAGGCTTCAAGTCTGTTCTGGTCAGCTTTTCGAATTTTCTAAATTTTTATTCTAAGCGCGGTAATTATGTACAGTTTTATTCCAGTCATATTTCCGCTTTTTTCTCTACTTCACTCGTGTGTGGCTAACATTGTCTCTTGGATTTCAGTTTAGCTAACATATGGGAAATTACACTCATAACTTTGATTCTTACGTATTGCTTTCATGATAAATACATCATGTAGGTGAATCTAAATTTTTATTTATTTTTTTTCAAATACTTTTTTATGTATCTTCATTTTATGCTAAACAGCTTCCAATTCTAGGTTTCACATCGGCCGCAGGTATTTCATGCACGATCTTGAACTTAATAATACCTTCATGTGAGATGTTTGTAATTGTACCGTCTGTGTGGAGAAGTCGATAATTCATGCCCCCCCTCGTCTTGTTGTTTCACTGGCTTCGTCTTTGCCAATAATCCATCATGGCTTCTTCTCGGTAAACAATGGTCAATTGTTGCGACACTCGGAACTCTTTGTGAAGTCACGAGCTGCTCTCTCTTGCATCGAATGCCAAGTATGACCAATAAATCAGCCATCGAGTCATGATATCCATTCATCATAACTCGACGCGATGGTGGATGCCTTTTGTTTTTCCTCCTAGCTCGATTCGTCCAATTGAAAACCATATCGACCGTTGACGAGCGCGTGTACCCCGTATGACTGCTTGCCACTGAAGCTGGGAATTCAATTCACCATCGTAATACCCGGAGCCGACCCTGTGGATTAGGAAACCTCGCGCGCAAATGTAGTGTGGGGTCTCTGTAAATAAGTAATAATAATTATAAAAATGCAAGCAAATATATCTTGCATTAGTAAAAATGTACAATGTATCCCATGAAAGCAAACCATGGTACCCAGTGTAAGTCGAATCCGTTTTCCGGGGTTTCCACCGCGTTGGTTCATGATGAGGACGATATTTTGCCGGCTATCCTGCAGGCTTCCTCAGGTCCAGTCGCTAGACTTATTTTCTTCCTCAGGTCCAGTCGCTGGACCTGAGGAAGCCTGCAGGATAACCGGCGAAATGTCGTCCTCATCATGAACCAACGTGGTGGAAACCCAGGAAAACGGATTCCACTTACATCCAAGCCCCGCGGAAGCCTTCATCAGAACATGATACCAAATGACACCACCGCCTTTGTTAATATATATATATATATATATATATATATATATATATATATATATATATATATATATATATATATGTCCGTCTTTAGAGCGCTTGCTTGCGCTTTACGGCATCCAATTTCCAGGCCTCTCTGTTTTCCCAATCTCCTTCTTGCAGGTTTCTCTCCGCCATGGCTTTGGCTATTCCGCTTCCCCATGAGTTAGGTGTCCTTCCTCTCTTTCTCCTTTCATAGGGTTTCCACTCCATGATGGTGCGGGGCAGTCTTTCTTTGAGCATTCTCTGAACATGTCCGTACCACAGTAGTTGTTTTGACTTGATTTCGTCCAGAATGGTTGTTGTCATTTTCATAATTTCTCGAATTCTCTCATTTCTTACTCTATCAAGCCTGGGTTTTCCGGCTGCCCTTCTGAGGAAGTCCATTTCTGTAGCTAAAAGTTTAATTTGTCACTCACATTCATGTTAGAAAATGAAGCTGTCAAATTTTATCACAATAGAAGTATCATAGCTTATCGTTCTCACCCAAACAATAGACCGGGTATAACTCTTCAATCAAAACAAGGGAGGATAACATATCTCCATCGATATCTCCATCTCTAACACAGAAAATTGAGGGGCTAAATGCAAGGAAAAACACAGAAATATGTACCTTTAGCTGGACAAATAAAAGAAGTGTGGAACCAAAATTCCGTTAAAATTGTACCAATAATAATATCAACGACTTGTGTATTACCCAAGAACCTACCCAAAAGCACGGAAACATTATTACTCCAGGAGTTTTACTCCAGCAGAACAAAAGTTAGTTTACACTATTTTGAGCAACAACATTAAAAAAAGGAAAGAAATGTCCAGTACGCACTCAACCAGGAATAAAAAAATTTTAAGAATATAATTTTTGAAAACTCATCAGAATATTGCTGATTATATATTTGGGTAGTTACATAATGAAATGGATGCATTGTATCGTTTTGATGTGAGAATGGGCAGCAGGCATTTAAAATTAACAACGTGATCACACAAAAAATAATATGAAAAAACCAAAGTGCATCTTCTGACACGAAAAACACAGCAAAGATATCAGCAAGTGAACTAAGGAATAACATGATCACCGATCAAGAATCTCTGGAAAGTAAATGTCTGAAAATTTTTCTCTTAAATATTTCCAGTGATGTGATGTTTTCCACCGTCTTTCACTTGTTTCGGCATGTTATTCCACGACTTTGAGGCAACAACTGTGAAGGATTTTTGAAATGTGGATGTCCGAAACTATATGTAATATATAATTATGGGAGTCTATGAGACCAATGTTCAATATTCCCATCCCCAGGCGAAGTATTATACTAGATATGATCTCCATAAGTACCAACAATGACTGTATTGTCAGCGCCTGGTGTAATACTCAAGAACCTGCGCAAAAGCTTAGAAACAGTAGAAATAAATAATCATATTTACATGCTAATTCAAAATACCACAATAATTAATACTTGCTCCATAGTAAGAAGATTTCTAAATGAACATTTTAAAAGAAAGTAGAAGAGCCTAATCCCTATGGTGCTTTGCACCAGGGATAGGTGAACGTTACCCATCCACCAGACTGAGAAGTAAAAACATTCGAAAATAAGAAAAATATTACTCCGATAGAGAATGCTTACAACATAATATCTTTGGTTAAATCGGGGAGTAATTTTTTGTAGCCGTGAAGGTAAACCTGCATTATGGGAACTGTCGTTTATAGAGTGAGTTATGCACACATATATAAAGGAAATACAGCATTGTGAAATTACAGTACATGTATCCAATAATATACATCTACATCTACATCTACGTAATACCCTGCGAGCCACCACTAGGGTGTGTGGCAGGGGGTGAAGATCACCAAACATGCACTCTTGCCATGCAAATAGGATATTTAAGGGAGGCATGCTAGAGAACAGGGTAACATGCAGCTACATCTACGTGATACCCTGCGAGCCACCACGAACAAGATGATACCCATAATTCAGATTTACCTTCATGGCCACATAAAGTTACTCCCCGATTTAACCAAAGATATTATGTTGTAAGCATTCTCTATCGGGGTATTTTTTTTTTTAAATTTTCTAATGTTTTTACTTCTCAGTCTGGTGGATGGGTAACATTCACCTATCCCTGGTGCAAAGAGAATCTATAAACAAGTAAGACAACATCCTCAAAACTTTCTTAAGTAAACAACCTATATCGTATATTTTTCATTGTTGTGTTTAGGATTTTTGAATGAAAACATGAAACAGGTAATAAATGATACACTTTAGGTCGTATGTACAAGAAACATCGTTTGAATAACGTCAGGATCGGCTTGGTTAAGGAAATACGTGGGATAGGGTATAGGTCGTAGGAAGAAGGAGTTAACAATAATAACCCAGTGTTACCACTTCTCGTGTAAAAATGAGGTAAAAATTTATAAATGAATAGATGTCTTAAGGGGATATACAATCAGAGAAGCATTGAAAGCTTTGCACTGAAAGCTATTTGTGAAAGCATTGAAAGCTTTCACAAACATGCACTACCCCATAGGTTTGCTACAAATGATACAGAAACTATTGAATCAATCTACAGTCCAACTACGTGAACGAGGTACAATAATCATGCAGGGAAAATGCAAAAAAATTAAGTTAGTTCTAGTTGGCTGATTAAGATACAGGCATTAGGGATCAAATCAACTAATCAGCTAGACTATCTGTCCACTGTTCCCCTTCAAAGTCTCATTATCAGTCATTAGAGTCTCCTATTGATCGCGGGGAAAAACGACAGTTTAAACTTATCTATTCTGCAGTGTATTTCCATTATTTTATTCTTATGATAACCGTAAAATATTGGAGTTTGTAAGATATTGATAGAATCGTCAGTAAATTATTTTTTTTCTATTTTACATGGAAATTTACATAAGTCAATTTTTTTTATCGACTTTCAGATAGCGATTCCCGTACCAGCTGTTGCGATTGGTCAGTAACGCTGACGAGACTATCATGACGGCCTTTTTTTATTTTTATTTATACTCCCACTCCCGAAAACAGCACAACAAAGGCCTTTTACATCGGGTGATTAACAATTGACAATAGACGAACAACAACACCCATGTCTTGAGTGGTGAAAAACACCCAGGCGGGACTCGAACCCGCGACCCTCGAACTGACAGGCAAGGTCTTAACCCCGCCGCCTACGGGGCCGACAAACGCACGTGTTTACGTGGAAATCGCTTGCAGACCGTCGATTGAAAAGTTGATTCAATCTTTGATGTGAATTTAAAACCGACTTATATTCAGACGAATTTTTTCAATATCCTACGAACTCCAACATGCTACGGTAGATCAGATCATGATAATTAAATAAGGGAAGTAGATTGTAGAACATAAAAGGTTTGAAATGTCGTTTTTCCGCGATCGGTATGAGACAATAATGGCTGCTTAAAGACTTTGAATGAAATTAGTTGATAGGTAGTGTAGCTGATTAATTCATATACACCATAATGCATGTTTCTGAATCTGTCGAGTAGTGCTAACACCATGTTTTGCATGTTCCCTGCATGACTCCTGGGTCACGTTTTCATAGTTACATTATGGATCATTTTAGTGGTTTCTTTATTATTTGTTGTTGATTTTCTTAGGTTTATTAAGACGAAAGGATATTCAAGTTGATCAATTTTAATAATACTTAATCAGAAACAAGATGGAGAACGTCCTTCTTAAAGGAAGACATCAATCAACAACTTCAACAATACGTTAAGAAAAAAATAAACACAACGGAATAACAAAAATAAATAAACAAAATACAAACGATTACATTGCACTTAAAGTAATAGAAATTGCTCTGTACAACATTTGTGTTATACCGATAGTGTGGCGTTAGTTGGTGGAAGTAAATTTCTACACTGTAGTTCATGTTGGTGATAAGTCACCCCCTGCCAAACATCCCTGTGGTGGATTGCAGGGTAATGAGTGGATGTAGATTGGTATTGTTATTTGCTCTATAATGATCGGGATACCTCGGGGAGAATTACTCGGTGGTAATTTTGCGAGCCTTTAATGACCTCAATCCGAGAATGAGAATCGGCTCATCCCCTAATCCCTTTTGTTGGAGACTTCCGGGCAGCAGCAGCAGCGGCAGTAGGTAATGATCTTAGCGCTAGCGTTGAGATCCCGTTCTTAGCTTCCCTTGTACGGCGCGTCAGGGGTGGAATGCGTGGACGTCCGATGGGGAGGACTCGCCTTTTTAGATCATCATTTTCTCTCACTCGAGACTTTTCCTCGTTCGTGAGTACCGGTATAATTCTTTTTTCACGGAGAGATGAGAGATTCATCATTCCTAGCTCAAGTGAAATATAAAACCAACGATGCTCGAACATTCCTATCCAACTCTCGGGTAACGTAGCTCATTAGGACGAGAATTTACGATACTTTTTTCTCGTCCTTTGCTATAATTTTCTCTCGGGTTTAAAAAGATGGTTTAGTGTACTTTATGCACCGACAAAGTAACGTGCATGGCACTTCAAAGGGGTGTGAATCCATTAACATTCACCTCGCTAAATCCCACATAAGTGGTGAAATCTGTGGCTATGAATGATCCGGAGAAAAATCTTTGTTATTGGATTGGATTGGATATTTGGGGAGACGACCGACGGCTAAGGTCATTTGCGCCATAGGGGATAGGTAAGGGAGGAAGGGTGGATAGAAACCCGGCGTCGGCAGTAGCCTGATCTTATGGAAAAGCCCCAAGGGGGCGACGGTTTATGGTCTCATCCGACAGACTGAGTGCTGTACTTGAAGTTCCCTCCACAAGACACTCAAATAAGGATCGTGTTCCCTCTTAAAAACATCCGCCCTTGCAGGGATTTGAACCCTGGCCGCCCGTGTGGTGATACCCGACTACTGTTATTAAAGCATAAGGCGACTATATTCTTCGGCTCTGGTCACTATTCGCAATGGACGTAATGGAACAAGTTTTCCAAGAATACTACATGAGAAAGGTAAGACGAAGACTAAAATCCTAGCTTGCGGAAGAGAAAAGATGAAAATACAAGGCACCCTGATATGAGAGAAATTAGAGCAAGTGAATTCCTAATTGAATGATTGGCGTGGTCGTCGCAAATGAATTGGTGCTCTGGGAACCAGTAAATATCGAGGAATAGTGTTAATCCCGATAAGTAATTTTTCTCGAGTGGGTAATTGCAAAGTGTAATTATGGCCGCAGGACTTAATGTTCCGAGCAAACTAGTGCTGGAAGGAAACGTCCTTAAAAATTGGATTAGATTCAAGCGTCATTTTTAAGTTTATTTGGGCGCTAGTGGCATTGAATAGGCCCAAGCAGCAGTATCCACACTTTCAGTCGCTGAGAATAAAATATACAGATGATTCGGGTCTCCCCGCGAGGTCTAAAAACCCCCCACCAGGTCTGCAAGCCTTCGCTTATACCCTAGTGGGAAGTAGTGGGAAAAGGAAATGGGAAGGGAAGGTTAGCGAACCACAACCCCTTCGAGGCCGACACCATGAGGCGGATTGACGTCAAAAGGACGTCAATAGGCCACCGCCTCCCCGCAGTGCTCGTATCTGTTGGGTTACAGTCTTGCTTTTGCGAAGACTTACCGCACATATTTTGAGAACCGGAGGAGCCTGTTGCCCTAAAATTTGGCATTAGGTATCCCCCGACTCTCTTTTACGGGTAGACGCCGTGCGGTCTGCCGGAGTACGTCATAGAATCAGGGACCACCGGAACCATGGAGGGTCAATTTGGACTAATTCTGGTCAAAGCGTGGGTACATCCGTCATCTCAATACTCCTCGTCTACCCGGAATAATAGTGAACTACCTGCTAAGACATTATTAAATATTGCTGGAGAGGAGGCCAAAGACGTGGCAGTGACTTTTGACCTAGGTGAAGGAGAGCGGTATGATTACAACGCATTAATAGCACAGTTTGAAGCGTATTTTAAGACTCAGAGGAATGACACATATGAGCAGCATAAGCTTAATAACATTAAGCAGCAGATGATGAACCACCAAGGAGACAGGCAGAGAGGAAGTGCCTATTATAAGATTTCTAATAGTGATCAATAGTGTACACAGCGTTCCAATTTTAAGTGTAGTTAATGTGGGAAAAATCCTGATTACGGTCTGTCTCCATCTTACGGGAAAGTTTGTTTGTGTTGTGAATAGTAATAATAGTAACTTGCCTTTATTGAGCGAAGTTAGGACTTTAGAGTCCTCTCTTACAATTAAGTCGAATTTGACTGACACAAACATCCATGTCCTGGGCAGTGAATAATCTACCCAGGCGGGACTTGAACCCGCGATACTCGGGTTAGCAGGCGAGGACTTTACCCCATCGCCACCGGGGCCGACGATGAGGTCGGCCATTACTAAAGTAATGTAAAATGTGGTTGTAATGGTGTTTAATAAATATTGGAAATGGAAAATGGTGTTGAATAAATATTACAAAGAACCAACAGTGAGTACAGTAGTCATTTAAACGGAAATTACCGAAATACAACGTCGTTTAGAAATAAATCACGTTAAAACCTGACAGAATGAAGACAAATATCTCATCTAACGCTAATGGAAATTGAGTGGAGATGGAATCAAAAATCTAATTGAAGGCGTGTCTAATTAACGGATATGGAGACACTCAATAACAGCCATTGCTGGACTGTTCGTATCTCATCGGCCGTAGCCATCAACGCATGAATGGATACGTGGACCTTTGACCACTCTCAGATCTTAATAACCTCGCTCTCTAATGAATTGCGAGTCGGTTTTTTTTCATGTTTTTTTTTCACGCTCGTACTTGAATGGAGATTTTATTTACGGATGAAGAAGGTTTATTGTTTGCGGACACGCAAGAACACAGCAGATCTCTCTCCATTGACTCAAGCCTTCCCCTCCGCACTCCCAGCATCCCTCGGATCCCCATCCACACAAACATGTGATGACCTTGTTCATATATGACTAATGAGTGGGGCTCGGCAGAGGAGAGTCAACGCGAAACCGCCGCGGAGCACAGTCATGAGGTAGCTTAAGCGAGATAGGATCCCACATGAAATGCGATAAAGCTGTTGTTATACTAGCTGAATTACCCGGCGTTGCACGGGATCATACTTCTACATCTACATGTACGAAATACCGCGCAAACCACCACTAGGGTGTGTGGCACGGGGTGATTCCACACCAGGCATTCAGCACTCATCCCAGTTCAAAGCAGAACCCCGCACGCTCCCCCGAATGCCAGGGCAGTCTGGGCAACGGTACGCAGTCAGCCCACAAACCAGGAGAGTGATACGTAGAAGAACATGCTACCATGCAGTACACTACTCAAGATACAACTACTTTTTAGTATTATCCATGCGACGAAAAAATAGCATTACTAGGTACTAAAACATTGAAGAGTATATCATGCCGGAGATTGCATGCGAGGTTAGTTTCTACAATTCATGTTAAGATACTGAGCACTACTGAATAAACCTGTTTTACCTAGTCAGTATCCTAGAACTGATCTATCACAACTATTATGGTCCCTTATTGTAGGTGGAAAGAATGGCATCTTAAATCTATCGGTTCTGCAGTCTATTTCCTTAAACTTATTCCTGTGATCGTTCCTACCGTAATAGTTTGGCTCTAGCAAAAAATGTCCAACGTCTGGCAAAAAATAGTCTACATCAAACTTTCGTAAAAGACTTAGGAAACCTATATTTCTCTCTTCGATCGGATACAGGTTCCCACCTTAATTCTCTCAACAATTTTGTAACACTACTATATTTATCATAATTATTTTTAACAAATCTAGCTGCCCTCTGCTGTATTCGATCTATATCTGGAACAAGTCCTACTTCGTAAGGGTCCCATATACTGGTGGCGTGCTCCGAGTGGTATCTCACGACAGAAAAATAACATCGCCCTTTTACTTTCTCGACGCACTTTCCTAATATCTGTTGAATTAATCAAAATACTCGTGATGATAAAAACTCGCAACAAAGTACTTCGCAAAAATAGAGGACAAACAAAACAAGGCAATAATATGTCCCAGAAAAACAATTGGTGAAGCAATTAAAGAAACCAAATGATGCACATATATACTATATGAATGTAGGGTAGGGAAGCCCGAATTAACATATACATAATAAGCCATATAGCAAGGTGGGAAGAAGTACACTTTTGTACACGGTAATTTTCGCCTCCTTAGTTGTGAAACATGGGTATGTCAGGATAGACATAAGAGTAGACTAAACGCCGTGGGTATGAGTTATCTGAGGAGTATTTGTGGCAAAAGTAGGATGGATAGGGTCAGGAATGAGTGGGTCATGAATGAATGTGGTTTAAATGCTCCAGTAATGGACGTGTATGAAAGGAGTGTGCTTCGTTGGTTTGGCCATGTTGAGAGAATGGATGAGATTCGAATAAAGAAACAGATATATATGAGAGTAGAATGAATGGTGTGAGAGGTAGAGGTAGGCCGAGAAAGTTGTGGTTGAATGTAGTTGAGGAAGTTCTTAGGAGGAGGAATATTAGGAGTCTTAAAAACAGGAGGGCGTGTATGAAACAGTGTATGGGGGTAAATGAGGCAAAAGAGGTTTGCAAGGATAGGTCAGAACGGAGGAAATTATTGAAGCACAGTTAGGTGTACAATTATGTATTAACGAGGGAAACATTTTGACTGTGCCTACCCCGGAAGGGAACGGCGTGATGGGTGTGTATGTATGTAATAATAAGCCAAACATGGAAGAAAATGCCGGAGCAAATTCCGCAAAAAAAGCTGCAAGAACATTATGAGGCACCTACGCTGGGTCAAATGATGAGTTCTTGTTGCCAATTGGTATAGTCGCATATTTTTAAAAAGGTGCCGACCTTAAGGAAAAATTTGGCATAATTTGTGAAATTTCTCTAAAATGGCGAATCTCAAATTAAATTCAATGACTAAATATCTAATTCTTCTGTGTCATTAGTCGGCGGATAGTGAAGCTAGTCAGATGAACTACGCCTCAAAGCTTTTAGTACTATCTAATATCTCGAACCGACAGCACTTTTCCTGTATAACTCTTGTGTGTCTGTTTATTTATGTTGCTGCAAAGTACATTAATGTAAACAGTTTCTCTGCCTAGGCTTGCATGCTTATGGTGAATACATTTGTTTTAATGTCACTTAATAATTATATACAATATCTATTCTAAAGCACCATGTGTGGCACGCGGGTTTCAATGTAATTTCGGTGTTCTACCGTATCATTCATGCATGCCTGGTGTGGAAGCACCCCCTGCCACACACCCTTTGGGTGGCTTGCAGGGTATGACGTAGATGTAGATGTGATGTGAATAGTGGAAGCCACATTGACTTGGTCGTACAGTGTAGGACATGTTCGTGTTGAGTCACTCCCCGCCAGATATCCCCGGGGTGGCTTGCTGAGTGTTTAGATGTAGATGCCAAATCAATCCGACCCTTTTGCGAATTCCTGCGGATTTCTTGAGAACGTAAAGATTCGTCAGATTCTCGCTAAAATGTAAATTTATTCTTCAAACGAGGGAGAGATTCCGAGTTGGAGAGTCGGTGAGTCGGTCAGGGAGTTGAAGAACGCAATAAAAGACTCGGTCACGGGGTGGGTGATTCGGTCTCGGCTGCGCCCACGCCGCCCTCCCTTGAGCCAGGCGATATTCTTTTCCTCCCTCCCTCTCTCTCCCCCTCCCTCCCCCCCAGCGCTTTGAAGGTCGTTTCCGTCTCTGGCTCCCCCCGTCCCCCGCTCCCCCTGCTAACTCCCCTCCCTCTTCGGCCCCCCCCCCCCACTCCCTCACAAGAGCGGCCAATGTTTCCATGGAGCCGTGCGTTGCACTCGGCCGCCCGCTCCCTGTTGAGTTAGCAGTCGCGCAGCGGGTGAGTGGAAGGGGTGGGTCGGTGAGCTGCGCGCTCTGGAAGTAATTGTTGTCTGCGACTGGGGGTTTACGGACCTTGGGCGCGGGCTGTCTGGCGTGTGCCGTGGTGCCGTTTGTAATGCATCATTTCGTCTTCTCCCTCCCTCGATCAGGTACGCGGATTTTAACACGGCGAAATGCATCTGTATTGGCTGATAGGGAATGATGTGAGTGTCGACTTGCGAAATCTACATCTACTACATTACGAAATATCCCTGTAAAATACTGCGTCGTCCACGAAAAGGCGATTTTTGCTGGCTACGACGGTGGTGATATCGTTTACATACAAAAGGAATAATAAGGGACCAATGACACCTCCCTGGGGTACACCGGATGTGACTTTAACGGTATCTGAACTAACACCATCTAGAACTACCCTCTGTTCGCGGTTACTTAAGAAATCTTCAATCCAGCATATCACATCGTGATATATTCCATAGGCTTTTAGCTTTGCAAGTATTTTTGACTATGGAATTATGTTGAAAGATTTCTTAAAATCTATAAATATTGCGTCTACCAGGGTGAGCCTTTCTCCTGAGTAAAGAACGTCGCGCAGAAAAAAGGCTAGCTGGGTTTCGCAGGACCTGCCTTTTGGGAATCTATTCTGGTTTTGAATTTACAAGTTCTGACTATCTAAATATCTCATAATCGTGCTGACGATTATATGTTCCAATACTTTGCATGAGATGGACGTGAGGGAGATAGGTCTATTGTTACTAGGATCTTCCTTATCACCGCTCTTAAAAATAGGAGTAACGTTCGCGATTTTCCAATCGTAAGGGACATGATATTCTGCTAGAGATTTTTCATATATTATTTTCAAGCACGGTGCTATTTCTTACGCAAACTTTTATAAACTCGGGCGGGAATTTCATCGGGACCAGGTGATTTCTTGGGGTTAATGGATTTCAGGTGACTCTCTATGCCGCGGCAAGAAATATTTATAGACTGCATTGGATTTTTGTGTAAGTAAGGCAATGTAGCGGTGAAATGCTGAAGGCATGAAGTATAGACAACTTGAAATAATGTGTTAAGGATATTTGCTTTTTCTTATCTATCACTAACTCTTTCTCCTTGACTGTTTCTCAGTGACGTTACTGTAGATTTATTCCCTTGAACTTCCTTCACGTAAGACCAAAATGCCTTGGGGTTATCTTCCAAAAATTCACCTAACATTTTCCATTTGAATTCCATTAGTGCTATTCTTAAGGTAACTTTTTTGTTCTTTTAGCTCCTTTCTATCCATCGTAAATGTTCTTAAGTTCCACGTCAGGTAGATCCTGATGGGCGTTCTTCACTTTTGCGTGAAATTAAGTCACTCTAGTCCGCGGTTCATATATAGAAAAGGTCATATACTGAAGACCCTGTATCCTATAAAGTTAATATCTTGAAATTCCGTTTCTCTAATAATTCGTACCACGGAAATTTGCGCCTCGATAAACTCGAACTTTTAAATACTCATATCTCAATTATGGTGTATGTGGATACCCTGTGTATCTCATGTTAACAACTTATCTACATCTACGAAATACCGTTCAAGCCACCACTAGTGTGTAAGGCACGGGATGATTCCACACTAGGCATTCAGTACTTATCCCAACTGAAATTAAAACCTTTACGAAAGTTTGATGTAGACTATTTTTTCCCGACGTTGGAAATATTTTTCTGGATCCAAACTATTATGGTAGGAACGATCACAGGAATAAGATTAAGGCTATAGACTGCAGAACCGATAGATTTAAGATTTCATTTTCTCCTCGTAGAATAAGGGACCATAATAGTTGTAATTGATCAGTTCTAGGATATTGACTATGTTAAATAGGTTATTTCAGTAGTGCTTAGTATCTTAACATGAATTGTAGATACCAACTTCGCATGCAGTCTCCGGCATGATGTACTCCTGCATGTCTTAGTACCTTGTTGTGCTATTTATTTGTCACATTAATAATACTAACCAGCAGTTATATCTTGAGTAGTATGCTGCATGGTAGCATGTTCTTCTTCGTATCGCTCTCCTAGTTTGTAGTCTGACTGCGTTCCGTTGTCCTGACTTCTTTGACCTGTGCCTGGCATTCCGGGGAACGCGCGCGGTTCTGGTTGGACTGGGATGAGTGCTGCATGCCTGGTGTGTAATCACCCCGTGCCACACCCCCTAGTGGTGGATTTCACGGTATTTCGTAGATGTAGATGTAGATATTAGAATGTTCCCCCGCATGCTAGGCGCAGGCCAAAAGCAGTCAGGACAATGGTAAACAGTCAGACCAGAAACTAGGAGCGTGATAGGTACGTAGAAGAACGTGCTGCCATGCAGTATACTATTTACAAGTACTGGTTAGTATTATTAATGCGACTGATAAATAGCGCCACAAGGTACAAAATCATGTAAGGGTATATAATCCCGGATATTACATGTAAGGTTAGTAGCTAATAATCATGTTAAGATATTTAGCACAACTGAAAAAACCTGTTTTACCTAGTGAGGGCCAAAGCATCCTAGAAGTGATCTATCGTGATCACGTTATGGTTTCGTGGAAAAAATGACCCTTTAAATGACCCATGAAGTACACTACTCAAGATATAACTACTAGTTAGTATTACTAATGGGAAAATAATTAGTACTACAAGGTACTAAGACATGCAAGAGATATCATGCTGGAGATTGCATGCGAGGTTAGTATCTAAAATTCACGTTAAGATATTTAACACTACTGAAAAAACCTATTAAACCTATTCAGTATCCTAGAACTGATCTATCACGACTATTATGGTCGCTTATTGTACGTGGAAAGAATGACATCTTAAATCCATCGGTTCTGAGATCTATTTCTGTAACCTCATGCATGTGATCGTTTCTACCATAATAGTTTGGCTCTAGCAAAATATGTTGGAGTATCTGGATTAGCTAATAAAGAAATGATACCTGCACACCGAACACTTGTTCATGGTTCATACATGGAAAAGTTTACATCCTGAAGAGCTTGCCTCCCGAACATTTTATGTCTCGAAATTCCGTAGTTTGAACGATTCTTGCCTCGATAAATTTGTACGTTCAAAAACCCGTATCTCAATTATGTTGTCCGCCGATATCCTATGTTTCTGTTGACTTATGGAAAATCAACCTTTTTCAAGATTTTTAGTGCGCTCATGGTGTTTTAGAGCATATTACTAGAATAGGCTGCCGGAATTCGAGATGTGGCTGTGGAGAAGGATGATGAAGGTGAGGTGGACGGAGAGGAAGACTAACGATGGTGGGCGAGGAAAGGAAACTCCTGAATGTATTTCGAGATTGGCTGAATAGGCGGCCGGAGGAAGTAATATGGGGTGAGGGGTCGCTCAAGAATGTGATGGGGGGAAGGGTGTTGGGCAAGCGGGGAAGAGGAAGAAGGAGAATGGGTTTCATGGACAGGAAGATGACGGGTAGATCGTTCGCAGAGGCGAAAATTGAATATACTAGAGCGCGATATGCCCCTGAAAGTGCAGAAAACCAGGATTCTCTGGCATTCAACATAACCTTTCTTAACCGGTCGCATACTTAAAAAAAACGTATGCGTCTCTCTGGAAGTTCGCGCCCTTTGAGAAAGAAACATTATTTACCAAGTGTTTCGTTTGATTTCCTTCACTCATTATTAAAATGAAAGCGAGGACACAAGGAATTAATTTTTAATTGTAAACAAATTCACTCTACTCGACATGCGGACGATACTGCTCTTGTAACGAATTCAGAGAGAGAACTCAGTGGAATGCTTCTGCAGTTCTCTCATTTGGGTGGTATTATATAGAATGATAACAATTGCTTTGACACAATGGGTTTGTGAAGAACATAATTGAAGGCAAAATATTGGGAAAAGTCCGCAGAGGAAGACCCAGGAATAAGTTTATGGACCAAATGAAGAGGAAGGTATATAGGAAGAGATATCAGGAGGTAAGGGAACTAGCATTAGATAGGGAAGGGTGGAGGGCAGCAGTCAACCAATCATAGGATTTAACGGCCAATGATGATGAACAATTGCTTTTTAGAGTAGCTAACAAACCTTTTCAAATAAAGAAAAATCTCTACCTCTACATTTACATATTAACCTGCAAGCCTCCTCGAGGGTGTACGGCAGCAGAAGACTTGTCACCTACATGCCCTACCTTGTAGAAATAAACTTTCACCAGCATGCACCACACCACGGGCATGCCACAAATGCTTCAGAAACTGCCAAACCAATCGACGGTGCTACATCTACATCTACGTAATACCCTGCGAGTCACCACGAGGGTGTGTGGCATGGGCTGAAGATCGCCAAACATGCACTATTGACATGCAACTAGGATATTTAAGGGAGATATGCTAGATAATAGGGTCACATGGTTAGTATCTACATGATAAGAAAGGGATTATTGGTTGTTATAACATGCATCATGCACTACAGACTACTCTAACTATATTTCACCTACCTATCCCTTTGCTACGCTGCCTATTGTTCTATCTTATGGTACGCGGGAAAAATGACATTTTAAATCCATCGGTACGACAATCTATCTCTCTAATATTGTTAATATGGTCAAATCAAGCAAAATCCGCAGAGGTTCTCAATATATATCTAACGTCATCTGTGAACAAATCGGTTTCGAATTTCCTTAAAAGGTTTAACCTAAATTTTAACCTGCGTTCTGATAGTAATTCCCATCCTAGTTCTTCTATCAAACTCGTAACACTTATACAATTATCATAACGGCCTTTAACAAACCCATCGGATCTCCTTTACACACGCTCTAATTGTTTTATCATACCTTCCTCGTACGGATCCCATATGTAAACGTATGATGCTACTATGTAAACGTGACACATGAGTCATGCAGGTAACATGCAAAACATGGTGTTGGCGCTACTCGGCAGATTTAGAAACATACAATGGTAATTTGCAGTATTGATATCGAGACCTGGAATTGATATTCAAAAACTATTGTATGGAGTGTTTTCACGTATGGATGCGAGTCACGGAAGCCCAGAAAGAGCGGAGAAACTTAGCTCAAAACTGCAGAAATGTGGTTTTTAGAAGAGTGACGAGAACTAGGTGGACAGATAAAAAACTAATGAGAAAGAGTATGTATATCAATTTCAGACGAGAAGAGAATGGCGAAAAATTACTATGACTAGAAAAGCAAAGTCCATCGGACGCTTATTCCATCATGACAACTTCATGCGAAATATAATGAAAGGAAAAACCCTCGCTAAAAAACGGAAAGTTCGATCTAGAACATCCTATTTTAAAAGTGATGATGATAGAAATGGGATGTACCTCATTCATGGAAAGGAAGAGGATGGCTGAAAATCATCAGTGCTGGAAGTCATTGCTGCAACAACGAGGCAATGCCTTTGGGGAATTATGATAATCGAGACATTAGTGAAATTTTCTGTTTCCTCCTCTTAATCTTTATTTATGGGGTAACATCTCGCCATCAATGATTGATTAAACGAAATATAACAATATTAAAATATTATTAAAAATAGAAAAGGAAATTCATCATAGAGGTTACTTGTTATCGGCCCTGTTACTTGTTACTTGTCGGCCCCGTTGGCGGCGGAGTGAAGTCCTCGCATTCTAACCCGAGGGTCGCGGGTTCGAGTCCCGCCTGGGTAGAATATTATCTGCCCAGGACATGGGTGTTTGTGTCTCGTCCGTTGTTACTGGTATCCACCCGACGTAAATTGGCACATGGTGCTGTATTCGGGATAGTGGAGATAAATAAATAAATAAATAAAGGAGTTTTGCCCACAGTTTGAATAGTTTCTTGAATACATTGGATTGACTAAGATTTCTTCATCTACGTCTACTTATTACCCTGCAAGCCACCTCAAGGGTGTTTAGCAGGCTCCATTATCACCAACGTACACCAAACTATTCGCATGCTACAAATGCTACAGAAGCTACTAAACTAATTTATTATGTAACGATGTAAGTGTGACTCAAGAGTCTTGCAGGGGACATGCGAAACATGGTATTAGCACAACTCAGTGCATTTATAAACATGCATTAGGGGGCATATGAATGAATCAGCTACACTACCTGTCAATTTACCTACTTCAAGGTCCAAACGCAGCCATTATCCTGGTTTATGGTCTCACTGCGTACCGTTCCCCTGTTGCTTTTGGCCTGCTCCTGGCATTCGGGGGAACGTGCGCGGTTCTGATTTGAACTGGGATGAGTGCTGCATGCCTGGTGTGGAATCACCCCGTGCCACACACCCTAGTGGTGGCTGGCACGGTATTTCGTAGATGTAGATGTAGATTATGATCTCTTATCTATCGCGGGAAAAACGACGTTTATAACCTTTCTGTTCTACAATCTCTTTCCCTTATTATATTTCCATGATCTGATGTACCGTGGTGTGTTGGAGTTCGTAATAATTTATTAAATTCGTCAGAAAATACACTGGTTTTAAACTGACCTAAATGATCGATTCTAGTTGTTAATTGACGGTCTGATAAGTGTGTGTACTTACTGGGACCTTGGAGGCTATGGAGGCGGCTTTTCGGGATACAAAACAGATAGACCAGTATTTTATCACGTTTTTATTAACTCGCTTTCTTTTCTGTCTGTCTGTTCGGTTCAAATTTTGCAATCGATTTAAAGCTAACCTCTCGATGAGCTAGAAACTT
Source organism: Ceriagrion tenellum (assembly GCA_963169105.1). Taxonomy (NCBI): domain Eukaryota; kingdom Metazoa; phylum Arthropoda; class Insecta; order Odonata; family Coenagrionidae; genus Ceriagrion; species Ceriagrion tenellum. Next base: position 83,634,736 of record OY720642.1, on the reverse strand, counting down.
TAAACATGGCTCAGAACTGGATCACAATACAACAATATGCAGTAACAATACGTATATAATATATTGTACATTATTATATTATATCGTATCATGTTATATCATAGCATATTATATTTACATTATATTGCATTATATTATTTTATGTGATACAATATAAATAATTCTAAATAGTAATAATAAATAATAATAAAGTAAATTTCCCTTCTCGTCCCACACATCCTTATCCTCCCCCTAACCCCCAGCTGACCTCTGCCCTTAAGAGATGGATTATTCCGCTGCCTTTCCCGTCCTCAAGTCCTCCCGAGTCCTTGATCCGAGGAAGTGTGAATGCGCCGGGCAGGAGAACGAACGGAGAAGGGAAAAAGACACTCCCAACATCCCCACTTAGCCTCGCACCTCTGTAAACACCACCTCCGTCCTCTCAGTCGCCTCCCTGACTGCCTGCCTTTCATTTCCCCCCTTCTCCTCCCGTCCCCAAATGACGCGTCGTATATAAGTTCGAAATCCGGATGGAGCTCGCGGCCGAAGAGAGGAGATTACCCACTTCTCGGATCTGGAAGAGTTCCTTTTCAAAAGCGTCTTATCGCCAACAAGATATATCCTTCGAGACCATTGAGAATGTCTCCTCTCCATGCCCTTTTCCAGGACCTATGGTCGACTTTTATTACGTCGCTGACGTCTAAAATCTCTTAATATTGATAATCCTTTAGACAGCCTTGTATTTCTATTTTATTTCTTTTTAAAATCTGTATCGGACGCATTCTCGCTATGGTTTGGAATCTGAAGATTCATCAGCACTGATTTGCACGAAAACTTGTGAATCAGTGTAAGCATTTTTATTTATACATTGAAATATACACCGGAAATGTCTCATGAAGTTATTTTTCTGGAGATTGTAGGTCATAATTATTAGCGTTGTATTGTATTAGATGCCGATGGATACCTAATCAATATTTTAATGTAATGTAAAGACATTTCAAGATTATAGATTATAGGCGTTGTATTTCTATTTTTTTAAAATCTGTATCGGACGCATTCTCGCTATGGTTTGGAATCTGCAGATTCATCATTACTGATTTGCGTGAAACCTTGTGAATCAGTGTAAGCATTTTTATTTATACATTGAAATATACGCCGGAAATGTCTTATGAAGTTATTTTTCTGGAGATTGTAGGTCATAATTTATGTATTAACTTTTATTCTTTCGCCAACGTTGCGCATCTTTATCTATGCTTCATCAGGGCTACAATGAAAATTAATAGTTTTTTTGTACATCAAATGAATCCATTTTACAATTTAGGTGTTTAGTTTTTTTTTAAAATATGTATACAATTGATTTTTGTTATTACCTCAGAAAGAGTTCCTTTTGAATTACTTTTTGTTGATACTTTCGTTGCTATTTAATTGCGTTTGTCAATTGTTATAAATTTAGGAGTGTGAAAAAATCGAAATAAAATTGAGTGTTGTTTAAAGACTATCAAATTATAATAAATTTTACTTAATTTGGCGATGTCTGTTTTTTTTTAATTGCAGATTTTTTTTGTTTTTTGCGATGTGTATCATTTCTTAAAAATCACTCCCCAGAAAAGTAACTTCATATTAAAAAAGAGGTCACGGAGAAAAATCATCTTGAAATGTCTTTACATTACGTTTAAATAATGATTAGGTATACATCGGGATCTACATATACTTATTACCCTGCAAGCCACTATAAGGGTGTTTGGTAGGGGATGACTTACCACCAACGTGAACTACAGTGAAGAAATTTACCCTCACCAAATTGCACCACATAATAGATGTGGTACAAATACCACAGAAACTACTAAATACATCTATATTGTAACTATGCAAACGTGACTCGTGAGTCATGCAGGGAACATGCCAAACATGGTGTTAGCGCTACTCAGCAGATTTAGAAAAATTGATGTTGATAAATTGATAATTGAAAAATATTGATAAATTGGGTATCCATCGGTATCTGTATCTACTTATTACCCTGCAAGCCACCACAAGGGTGTATGCCAGGGGGTGACTTATCACCAATATTACCTTCAGTGAAGAAATTTACACTCACCTACATGCATCACATAGTAGATATGGTACAAATACTACAGAAACTACTAAATAACTCTCTGATGTAACTATGTAAACGTGACTCGAGAGTCATACGTGTAACATGTAAAACATGATGTTAGCACCACTCAGCAGATTCAGAAAAATGCATTAGGGGGCATATGAATTAATCAGCTACACTACCTATCAACTAACCTACTTCTTAGTCTTAAAGCAGCCATTATGGGCTCTTATCAATACTGGGAAAAACGACATTTTAAACCTTTCTGTCCTACAAACTATTTCCCTAATTTGACTATCATGATCTGATCTATCACTCTATGTTGGAGTCTTAGATTATTGATCACTTCGTCGGAAAATAAATCGGTTTTAAATTTTCATAAATGATTGAGTGTAATTTTCAATCAACGGTCTTTTATCCATTCCAAGCCAAGTTGCTGCAAGTGATCAGTAACGCTAACAAGGCTATCATAACGGCCTTGCACATGTCTACATCTACGAAATACCGTGCAAGCCACCACTAGGGAGTGTGGGACGGGGTGATTCCACACCAGACATGCAGCACTCATCCCATATCAGACTTAAACGCCACCACAAAGGTGTTTAGCAGGGATGATTTATCACCAACATGCACTACAGTGTATAAATTTACTTTCACCTACATACACCACACTATTCGCATGCTACAAATGCTACAGAAGCTACTAAACTAATTTATTATGTAACGATGTAAGTGTGGCACAGGAGTCACGCAGGGAACATGCGAAACATGGTATTAGCACAACTCAGCGGATTTAGAAACATGCATCAGTGGGCATATGAACGAATCAGCTACACTACCTGACAAGTTACCTTCTTCAATGTCCAAACGCAGCCATTATTCTGGTTTGCGATCTGACTGCGTATCGATGCCCAGATTGCTTTTGGCCTGCGCCTGGCTTTCGGGGGAACGTGCGCGGTCTTGATTTGAACTGGGATGACTGCTGCATGCCATATCAGACTTATATCTTCTCTGCACGCGTTCCAACTCTGTTTTAAGCCTACCTCGTAAGAATCCCTTTTGTAACGACAGTTAGCGTTGTCTTTTAATTTTATTTTTTATTTCTGTCTCGGACGCTGTCTCTCTGTTGTTAGGAATCCGCAGAAAATTGCACAGATTCGCGGGAAACTTTGTATATAAGTAAACGTATTTATGTTTATACATTTGAAATTACATGTAGTATGTCATTACATTACATGAAAATTATGATAAATTAGGTATCCACTTCAGGCATTGTCTGTGCATTGGATACCTAAAAAAAAATCGCTAATATTTAATGTGTACTTTAGTTTTTGTCCTGACTCACATAGTCTAGCCAGAGTCACCATAAAGGTAACGTGAAACCGAGAATGGGGGAGGCAAGCTTCCGTTGCCCGTTATTGTTTTGTAGGGCGCTGAAGTGTATTGACTAAGATACCCTCATTTCATACGACACCCCATGGGGCCAAGATTTTGCATCAATTGAAAGCTGAAAACTGAATAAGAGAATCTCAATTCCGAGTTTGAAAATGGTAAATATTAGATTCCGGGAAGGATTGTCTTAAATGTTTATCTACATCTACGAAATACCGTGCAAGCCACCACTAGGGTGTGTGGCAAATAGTGATTCCACACCAGGCTTGTAGCACTCATCCCAGTTCAAATCAGACCCGCCAACGTTCCCCCGAATGCCAGGCGCTGGCCCAAAGCAGTCAGGGCAACGGTACGCAGTCAGACCACAAACCAGGAGTGATACGTATAAGACATGCTACCATGCAGCACACTACTCAAGATGTAACTACTGGTTAGTATTATTAATACGAAAAATAAATAGCACTACAAGGTATTAAGACATGCAGGAGTATATCATGCCGGAGAATGCATGTGATGTTAGTATCTAAAATTCATGTTAAGATATTTAGCACAACTGAAAAAACCTATTTAACCTAGTCAGTATCCTAGAACTGATCGATCACAACTGTTATGGTCCTTTATTGTAGGTGGAAAAAAATTTCATCTTAAACCTATCGGTTCTGCAGTCTTTTTCCTTAATCTTATTCCTGTGATCGTTCCTACCATAATATTTTGACTCAAGCAAAATATTTTGAACGTCCGGCAAAAAATAGTCTACATCCAACTTTCGTAAAAGATTTGACCTGCATTTCTCCCTTCGATCGGATAGAGGTTCCCGCCCCAATTCCCTCAACAATTTTGTAACACTACTATCTTTATCATACCAGTTTTTAACGAATCTAGCTGCCCCGCGTTGTATTTGATCTGTATCTGAAGCTAGTCCTACTTCGTAAGGGTCCCATATACTAGCGGCGTACTCCAAGTGGGGTCTCACGAGAGAAAAATAACATCGTTACTTTAATAAATCCTAATTTACGACTTGCCTATCTTTATCTGAAATTAGTTCTACATATATAAATACGTGTTTTATATTCGGCATGACCCCTTGAAATATAATATATAACAAACTACTATATTTTCCCCTTCTATGGGATAGAGTTTTCACCCTAAATCCTTCAACAATTCAGCAACACTACTATATTTCTCATAACAATTTTTTAACAGATCTAGCAGCCCTTCGCTGTATTCGATCTCACGAGCGGGGTCTCACGAGAGAAAAATAACATCGCTCCTTTACCTTCTCGTCACATTTTCCTTGTATTCTTTTAATAAATCCAGATTTACGACTTGCCTGTCCACACATATCTCGTATATGCTTCCCCCACGATAAGTCCTGAGTAAGGGTCACTCCAAAGTACTAAACTGACTCTACATTTATTAGTTCGGCTTGAGTAATTGTGCATATCTTGTTCGTTAAGCTACTCTTCTTCCAAATATTCATAACAATGCACTTATTAAAATTTAATTCCAACTGCCAAGTGTCGCACCATCCGCTTATAGCTTCTAGGTCTTTCTTCAATTCAATTCTATCATCTTCTGCGAGTTGTGGCTTGTTGTAAACTCTTGCCTTCCTCTTCACGCTTCAAGGTCGCTCTTTGGTTTCGCTCACTCGTGTGTGTGTGTGTGTGGGAGCGAAGGGCGGGGGGGGAGAGGAGGGAGGGATGGAGACCACTCACTACACCTCTCTTGTTTAGATCCCCCTAGCTGTCTCTTTTTTCCTTCTCCGTTGCCATGGGGAGATCGCTGTGACCGGATGTCCCGCATCTGTCGCGCGGAGATATTTTTCCTGGGCGTTCAACGCGGTGGGTCTCAAGGTGGCGTTGCATCGCGACGATTTCAGCGATTTAAAACGAGATTTTTTCTTTTATATTCGCATTTTGTTTTTCACTTAAAAATTTTACAAAAGCACGAATTCTAATGCAAACAGCTCACTTAGAAAAAGAAAACTGTTATAAAATGTAAGAACATTAAAGAATAAGAATATTGTTAAAAAATAGAAACCTTTAAAAACATAAGAACATGTTTACAATATTAAAGGAAAACAATTGGAGCCCTCTTGAGCCTGCTAAATGCCCATCAGAAGGTTCTCCCATTATTACTCTGCATTACAAATTAACTATTCACCATATAGTGTTGAAAAGGTTTTTTTTTCATTTTCTATACTTGAACATAGATGAAATACAAAAGCACAGAATATTTTATATGAAGCCTTAATTACAAGGAATATTTATTCCGTAACCATTGTTCACTTTTCTCGGGATTGACTCGGGATTTTGTAATATTCAACGATTTAGGTGAAATTCCGAGGAGTTCTGGCTGATAAATCACTCACTATCATGGGACATCTTAGTCAATCCATTGCATTCAAGAATATAACAAACCATGGAGAAACTGTATAACCAGCTCGAGTAATTAAGAACTGGTGCATTTCAGAGCGATACATAGAGTATTAAAGGAAAATAATGGTAGCCCTCCTGAGCCCGTTAAAGGCCCATCAGAAGGTTCTCCCATTATTACTCTGCATTACAAATCAACTATTCACCATATAGTGTTGAACAGGTTATTTTTTTTCATTTTCTATACTTGAACATAGATGAAATACAAAAATACAGAATATAAAAAATAAAACAAAACAATTTGGTTTCCGGAAAGGGAAAGGAACAAGGGACGCCATTGGCCTGTTAAGAATAACTGGAGAAAGGTATATAGAGAGAGGAAAAGGAATAGCACTTTGTTTTATTGATCTGGAAAAGGCTTTTGATCGGGTTGAATGGAATAAAATGTTCGAAATTCTAAAAGAGAAGGGGTTGGTATGGAAGGAGAGAAAACTTATTAGAGAATTATATATGAGGAAAAAAGCTGCATTAAAAATAAATGAGGAGATGACAGAATGGGTATATCTTGGTAGAGGAGTAAGGCAGGAATGCTGTCTGTCGCCAACCTTGTTCAATATAAATGTTGAGGACATGATCCATAAATCTTTTGATGGGAGAGAGGAAGGAGTAAGCATTGGAGGTAGGAAGATAAGAAGTATAAGATTCGCAGATGACATGGTAACATTAGCAGATGATATGCAACCACTTCAAAGGTTGATAAAGGTTTTGGAAGAAGGGATGAAGGAATATGGGATGAAGATAAACCTAAGAAAGACAAAGGTGATGCCAGTTAACTGTGAAAATCATACGAGTGTGATAATAAATGAAGGTGTAATAGGAAAAGTGAAAAGCTACCGGTACTTAGGAACGATGGTTACAGACGACTGGAGAAGTGTTGCAGAAATAAAAGCAAGGATAGCAAAGGCAAAAGAGGCCTTCAGCCAGAAGAAAAACTTGCTATGCAATAAAAGCCTGGATCTGGAGCTGAGAAAGAGACTAGCTAAGTGTTACTCATGGAGCGTTTTCGTGTATGGATGTGAAGCGTGGACATTAGGTAAGATCGAAAGGAATAGAATAGAAGCTTATGAAATGTGGGTGTGGAGAAGGATGGGAAAAGTAAGATGGGTAGATAAGATGAGAAATGAAGAGGTTTTGAGCAAAGTAAAAGAAGGAAGATCGCTCCTAAAGGAAATAAGGAAAAGGAAACGAAACCGGTTGGGCCATGTGATGAGAGGGAAAAGTATAATAATTGTGGCACTTGAAGGTTCAATTGAAGGAAAGAAAAAGAGAGTAAGGAGAAGAATTAAATTAAATTAAATAAAAAGAAAAAGAATTAAAAAAAGAAGTGGATCAGGTGAAGAACATCAGCTATGATGAAGCAAAGAAGGAAGCTCGGGACAGAAGCGGATGGAGACAGCAGTGGTGTACCGGACCTGCCAGCAGGCAGAACACCAGATGAGGATGACATAGAGTATTATCATGACTCCTCACTACATCTCAAGGACTGACAGAGGCAGTGAAATAAGAAAGACACATTGCCGAACAGATAGGTGCAAAAACTCGTCCTTTCCGCATACAATAAGCGACCACATTAAAAACTGAGCTCCACTAAATAAAATCCCATAATACAATCCACCATTTCACCTTTAGTACCTCATCCCTTACAACTTTACATGGCTGGTGTCCTAACAACCCCTACCACACACCCATGCGGCGGCTCGAAGGGTAGTATGTAGGTGTAGTCTTTTGCAATTAGTTAAATTTCGGATCAATTTACCGCAAGGTCGGCGAGGTATTGCTCATAACAATCGTTAGTCGTTGAGTGCCCATTTTAATAACTTTACTAAGGGGGAATAGGGATTTGAATGAGGAATATTTTTAAAAATACCTCCCTTATAGATGAGTTGAAGTTATCTATGTCTTATGAACTCCTCCATACTGCGGTTGATCATGAGAATAAATTAGCTTGAGTCCCAACAATAATCCCCATTTCTATATATTGTGGTACTCGAAAAGACGAAAGGAGGGGGTAACTTTTGAAGTGGAAAAAAACACTTGGATCATACTTAAGTACTTAGGATGAACAGGGAATTAAAAGAGGAAGATTTTATAAATAAATCAGGTGGAATATTTGCAAAACCACTGCCTCAATCTCTCCAACAAGGTTTGTAAAGGAGGGGCTAGGTTTGTAAAACGATGCTACGATAAGTTTGCGAGTGTGTCTGGATTGTTTGAAGAACTGGGATGGGAATCGCTATCAAAGCGTAAATAAAATTATAAGCGTAACCTCTTAACTAAATTTCAGGAAAAACATTTTACTGACGACGTAAAAAACATACTATTTACCCCCTCATACTACGGCAGATTAGATCGCGCCAATAAAATTAGAGAGATAGATTGTAGAACCGATAGGTATAAAATGTCATTTTTTCCGCGTACTATTCGGGACCATACCAGCTGTGATCGTCGTCATGAATTGTGCGAATAGTGAGATTAGCTAGAGTGTAGATTTTTCTCTTTATATTTTCTGCGTTCTTATTTATACATGTCGAAAATATTGATGTTCTTAATTATGCAAGATATTTTGAATTTGTAGTTGTAATCTTCGTATCTTTTACATGTTGGAATGATTGACGTTGGAATGTTTCTTGGTTATTAGATTTTTAATTGGCGCATTGCATGTGTGGTTTTGCTGGTTTCAATGTAGTTCCGGTGCTCTGCCGTATAATTCAAGCATGCCTGATGTGGAAGCACCCCCTCCATACACCCTTTGGGTGGCTTGCTGGGTATTACGTAGATGTAGTGAGAGTCCTAACAACAATCCCCACATTTATAATATCTGTTCTTTCGAAAAGAGTAAGGGGTGGGTAAATTTTCGAGTCGAAAAAAATCATGCACTACACTTAAGTACACGGTGAACAGGGATTTGAAGGAGGAAGATTTAAAATAGTCGGTCTACTAAATAGGTAAGTCATTGAGTCTGCTCCGCTGGTGTCATGAACGCTAGATGATAGGTTTTATCAGTTTTTAATATATTCTTCTTTTTGAATTTGCGAATTCAATCGTTTTATCCCTGACACGAAGGAGTATTTGCGCAATCACTGGCTCATATTCGCCAAAGACTTTCCTTCGAAGACTCCGAAGACTCGCATTCTCTCGGTCAGGACGCATGGTTACCTCCTACTGAGAGTCCCGACAGCAATCCTCACTTCTATAGTTTCTGGTACTCGAAAATACGAAAGGGTGGGTAACTTTTCAAGTCGAAAAAAATCTTGAATCACACTTAAGTACTTAAGAGTGAACAGGGGTTTGAAGGAGGAAGATTACAAAAACATCTCCTTATTAGATGAGTCATTGATTATTCTCCGATGGTGTCATGGACACTACGTGATAGTTCGTTCAGTTTTTTTTTTTTTAATTTTTCGTATTGAATTGGCGAATTCAATCGTTTTACCCCTGACACGAAGGAATATTTGCGAAATCACTGGCTCAGTCTCTCCGATGAATCGCTTTTCCACGGTCAGGTCACGTGATTACCTCCTAGCAAGAGTCCCAACAACAATCTCCACTTTAATTATTATACTGGTCCTAGAAAAGGAGCAAACATATTGGGGAAATAACCGGTCAGGCTAATAGTAAATTGGAATGTGAAAGAAGAGTACTTGGAAAGTGCGACAATACAGTTAGAGAAGTCAGCTACTTTTTTCTTGTTACATCTACGTGATACCCTGCGAGCCACCACGAGGGTGTGTGGCAGGGGGTGAAGATCGCCAAACATTAACCATTGACATGCAAGTAGGATATTTAAGGGAGATATGCTAGATAATAGGGTCACATGGAGCTAGATGGTTACTATCTACATAATATGAAATGGATCATTGGTTGTTATTACATGCATCATGCACTAAAGACTATTCTAACTATATTTCACCTACCTATCCCTTTGCTACGCTGCCTATGGTTCTCTCTTATGGTACGAGGGAAAAATGACATTTTAAATCTATCGGTACGACAATCTATCTCTCTAATCTTGTTAATATGATCAAACCTAGCATAATACGCAGGGGTTCTCAATAAATATCTAACGTCATCTGTGAAAAACTCTGTTTCAAATTTACTTCAAAGGTTTAAGCTAAATTTTAACCTGCGTTCTGATAGTAATTCCCATCCTAGTTCTTCTATCTGTTAGACCCCACTTAGAAATCTCTGCCAGTATTTGGGATCCTCATGAGGTAGGCTTATAAACAAAGTTAGAACGCATGCAGAGAAGATCAGTAAGATACGTGAAAGGCCGTTATGATAGTCTCGTTAGTGTTACTGATCTCTTGCGGCAACTTGGATGGGAATCACTTTCAGACCGTCGATTGAAAATTAGACTCAATCTGTAATGTTAATTCAAAACAAGTTTATTTTCCGACGAAATTATCAATATCTTACGAACTCCAGCATACTACGGTAGATCAGAACGTGAGAATAAAATAAGGGAAATAGATTGTAGAACAGAAAGGTTTAAAATGTCGTTTTTCTCGCGAACGATAAAAGACCATAATGGCTGCGTTAAGAAGTTTGCTGTTGCGTCACTTTGAAGCAGATTAGTTGACAGGTAATGTAGCTGATTAATTCATATGCACCCTGATGCATGTTTCCAAATCTGCCCGAGTAGTGCTAACGCTAAGTTTTGCATGTTCCCTGTATGACTCTCGAGTCACGTTTAAATAGTTACAATATAGATTTATTTAGCAGTTTCTGTATTGTCTGTAGTGTTTGTACTATATCTTTTATGTGGTGCACGTTGGCGAAAGCAAATTTCTTCACTCTAGATCTTGTTGGTAGTAAGTGACCTCCTGCTAAATACCCTTGTGGTGGCTTGCGGGGTAGTAAGTAGATGTAGATGAGTCATTGAGTCTGCTCCGATGATGTCATGGACACTACGTGATATATTTTTTCGGTTTATTTCATTATTCGCATTGGAATGGCGAATTAAATCGTTTTATCCTTGACTCAGAGGAATATTTGCGATACCACTGACTCAATCCCTCAGATGGATCACTTTTCCTCGGTCAGGTCACATAATTACCGCCTAGTGAGAGTCCCGACAACAATCCCCGCTTCTATAATTCCTGGTATGCGAAAAGACTATTAGAGCGATAGATTGTCATACCGATAGATTTAAAATGTCATTTTTCCCGCGTACCATAAGAGAGAACAATAGGCAGCGTAGCAAAGGGATAGGTAGGTGAAATATAGTTAGAGTAGTCTGTAGTGCATGATGCATGTAATAGCAACCAATAATCCCTTCCTTATTATGTAGATACTAACCATCTAGCTCCACGTGACCCTATTTTCTAGCATGTCTCATTTAACACTAGAACCGCGGACTTTTTCGTATACCTAGAACCGCGGAGGGGGTCATTTTGACCCCTCGTCTTTTCTTGCCATATTTTTAGTATTTTGGGTTTCTTTTGGATACTGCACTATGTGAAATGAATTATCTGAGATTTACAATGAAATTTGAATGATATATGGGCGGTATAATCGCTAGATAGGCTACCCGCCTTGCACAAATAACGCGTTTTTCACATTTTTACTATATGTTCGGCTGAGGATGGGGGAAAAATGTAAATTTTTTTTAAGAAAAAAGAAACACTTTTATTGGTGCAGAGAAGCATACAGTAATGAAGAATGTAGAATAAATTCGTTTCGTTGCGTAAAAAGAGAAACACTGAACAAGGTAAGTGTAGAAAAGGTAAGTAAACTACATTGATTACTTTGGTTTTCTTGTACAATTTTCCGCGCAAACTGATGAATTCGGGTGAATTGCGAAGTATTACATTGTAATTCATGTAATAGAGCTGGCAACTACAATGACACCACACTGGTAGGGGAGGCACGGCAGGGGAAGGAAGGAGCCTTGAGTGGGGGTAGCCGAGGAAAGTGGGGTGCCCGGAAATTTTCGCGTAGGTCCATTTCTACGCGGCTCGACTCTCACATTCTTTCAGGCGTCCGCTGGGCGGGTTGCCTTTATCTGCGGCCTAATAAGAAACGACAGAGGTAATCCATGCCATTCCCACACATTCGACCTTCGAAAATTACGCTTGCGGTGAATTTCTGCTGCGAAAATATAAAGTTCGGGAACGACAACAGAGCAGGGGTCAAAATGACCCCTACCGCGGTTCTAGGTATATTGTTGTCTAGTGTTCACAAAAATAGTCCTAGAGCGTCGGAATTTCGCACGAATACGCCTTTCTACAATTCATTAAAAGTCAGAAAATGTCAGGTTTGTGAAAAAAAAATTAAGTGTGAAATATACATGTTGAAAATCATAAGGGGTCAATTTGACCCCCTCCGCGGTTCTAGTGTTAAATATCCTAGTTGCATGTCAATAGTGCATGTTTGGTGATCTTCACCCCCTGCCATACACCCTCGTGGTGGCTCGCAGGGTATCACGTAGATGTAGATGTTGATGAAGACTCAAAGAGCGGGTGCAACGTTCGACCGTGGCCCGGGTCAACGATGCAACAGGCCTTCGTCGCAGGCGACGTTCGGGAGCGGAGTCAGCTGGTCGTCAAGGTGAACCTTGCCAAGCACTTGCGCTCAGGCTGGAGCGAAGAGGGTCGGCCACAGTTTCCCCAAGGACGGCGAAAGGCTCCGCCAAAACTTCGAAATTTGCGACTGGATGCGGGCGGTGGAATAATTACAACCGCGGCGCTGACTCTTTGACTGCGGGGACGGCTGATGTCGGCGGTCGAGGGGCCCATTTATCTCCACCAATTTTCTCGAAAGGGACTCTCGAAATAGCTCGCCAGTCACCCGAAGGAGGTGTCTGGCCTCGCTCCTCCCGAACATCGGATGCGATGTATGAATCCGAGATATTTTCCACTCCTGCGAAAGAGCCCGGGGGCCGAAATCAGCCCGGTACGCAGTACGCATTAACACGTAATCACAGACGCCCTTTTTTTCTAAAGGCCGCATTACACGGTACATTTTATTGCACGGACGAATGTATCATAGAATGTACAAGAAACAATGAAATTAGAGCAGGTTCTATTTCCCGTTAAGTCATTCAGATAATCATACAATTTGCCGCTTTGCACGGTACAATAGGCAGACAGTAAATCTTTCTCATTATATTCTCTGCTCTCTTATTTATGCATGATGTAAATATTGATGTTCTTATTTTTGCATGATATTTTGAATCTGTAGTAGTAGTCTCTGTATCCCTTGCATGTTGGAACGATTGAAGATAGAATGTTTCTTGGGTATTAGATTTGTAATTGGCGCTTTGCATGTGTGGTACGCGGGTTTCAATGTAATTTCGGTGTTCTACCATATCATTCATGCATGCCTGGTGTGGAAGCACCCCCTGCCACACAACCTTTGGGTGGCTTGCAGGGTATGACGTAGATGTAGATGTACAATTTCCTTCATGAAGGAATTTGTACATTCGTTTGTTCAATAAAATGTACCGTGTAAAGCGGCCTTAACGATAACCCGGACATGCGGTCTCACAGATCTCTTGTCTTTATTTCCTAATATTTCATTAACTAAATATATTTTTACCTAACAGATTCTATTGAACTTACCTCAAGGGTTGAAATTCACCACGAAAAGATCATTTGACTTGATCGGGATTTGAACCCGTATCTCCCAATGGCCGTTCAGGGGAGTTATTTTGTAATTCCACCTCTTTGCGTAACGCTGGAAGATCCGTTTCGCTCGCTAAATGGTTCAATGAATGGCTCGCATTGAGTTCAATGAATGGATCACATTGAACGGCTCGTTAATTTTTTCGACATCATATACGGAAGCACCATGTATTTTCTACTATTATTCAATCATAAAATGACAGGTCAATGTAATATATACACTTTTAAACATAAAACTACCGTTGTGCTTAAGATTATCAGAGGTGTACGTAAGCTGTAAGAGGTATTGCAGTCTATATTAACGATAAATAATTTCTAGTGAAGGAAGGAAAGCAAACGTGCTTTGGGATAGATTTCATTAGCGTATCTACGTCTACATCTACGTCATACCCTGCAAGCCACTCAAAGGGTGTGTGGCAGGGGGTGCTTCCACACCAGGTATGCATGAATGATACGGTAGAACACCGAAACTACATTGAAACCAGCGTACCACACATGCAACGCGCCAATTAACAATCTACTAACCAAGAAACATTCTATTGTCAATCGTTTCAACGTGCAAGGGTTATAAGGACTACTACTACATATTCAAAATATCATGCATAAATAAGAGCATCAATATTTACATCATACATAAATAAGAACGTAATATATATAAAGAAAGAGATCTACAATCTAGCTAATGTCACCATTCGAACTATTCATGACGACGATCACAGCTGTTATGGTCCCGAATGTTACGCGGAAAAAATGACATTTTATACCTAGCGGTTCTACAATCTATCTCTCTAATTTTATTGGCGCGATCTAATCTGCCATAGTATGAGGGGGTTAATAGTATGTTTTTTACGTCGTCCGAGAAATGATTTTCCTGAAATTTAGTTAAAAGGTTAAGCCTATAATTTAATCTACGCTGTGATAGCGATTCCCATCCTAATTCTTCTAACAGTCCAGACACACTAGCCAACTTATCGTAGCATCGTTTCACAAACCTAGCTCCTCTTTGCTGCACGCGATCTAACTCTGATATCAACCCCGTTTCGTATGGATCCCATACACTAACGGCATATTCCAGATGAGGCCTAACGATCGAAAAATAACAACGTTCTTTCACTTTCTCATCACATTTTCCGAGTACTCTCATGATAAAGCCTAGCTTCCTGTGTGCTTGACCGCATATTTCCCGAATATGTTTTCCCCAAGATATGTCGTGAGTAATTGTGACCCCTAGGTACTAGACTCGGAGTTTCCGTATCTTATCCGTATCTAGGTACTTAACAGACTCGGCGTCGTAATTTCCGTATATTGGCGTTCTGTATTTTCTCTCTTCATTTATATACATTCTTGCTACAGTGCTGAACAACTATAGCATACTAGCAACATACATATAACTTTAGCAACTCCATCAATACGTTTTTCGTTTCCAAAACTGAATGTTAACGACCACGCCGCCCTGTATGTCGGAGCTGAACTACGAAAAATACGTCTTTTCCACGTTTATGACGTCATTCCCGCGTTAGTGGAATTATAAAATAAACCCCTACGTCTGTTAGCCAGTTACCTTTGAAGGAAGATGGCTTGGTTGTATTACTGGCTAACACACCTGACCGGCAATTGGGAGATCCGGGTTCGAATTCTGGACAAGTCAAATAATTTTTTTCATGGCGAACTTCAACCCTTGGTGTATATGCACTCCTGCGAGTGACTTCGTACCGCATCATTTGTAAATGCAATCATTGTAAATGCAATCATTGTAAATTTACCTCACTTTTGCCATATTGCCAAATTCATTTGAAATATGGCTTGTAGTAGATATGTGAGGTTTTTTCGAAATATTTTGTGCAGTTTATCGAACGTGGACTTACTTAAATAAGACTTTGAAGGAAATTTTATGATAACAGGAAATATTGCTTTTATATCTTACTAATTAAAGAAATATGAAGGTCCAAAGGAGTGGATAGACTTCGTGGTATAGATCATACATATAGACGCTTTGTCGTGCAGGATTTGACCCACTGGTAGCTTAAGTGGTGTGAGCCAATTTTTCTTATTTATATTAAGGTCCACGAAAGTGTATCCCTTGAATAATTTGAGTCTTGCATCACGTGTTTTTAAATGCTCTCAAGCAGAAATTCTGGCTTTAATTAGGTATACATTTTATCTTGCGCCTAATTTCCACTATCAATTTTGACCTACATCACTTTTGCTCAGGCATCAGGGAAATAACTAGTGTAGCAAACCGTAGATTAGGATTCGTAAAAAGGGTTCTAGGCAAATGCGATGAGAGAGTACGAGAAAGAAGCTATTTTACCCTTGTCAGGCCTCATTTAGAATATGCCGGTAGTATATGGGATCCGTACGAGGAAGGTTTGATAAAAGAATTAGAGCGTGTGCAAAGGAGATCCGCTAGGTTTGTTTAAGGCCGTTATGATAATTGTATTAGTGTTACGAGTTTAATAGAAGAACTAGGATGGGAATTACTATCAGAACGCAGGTTAAAATTTAGGTTAAACCTTTTAAGTAAATTCGAAACCGATTTGTTCACAGATGACGTTAGATATATATTAAGAACCCCTGCATATTATGCTAGGTTTGATCAGATTAACAAGATTAGAGGGAGAGATTGTCGTACCGATAGATTTAAAATGTCATTTTTTTCGCGTACTATAAGAGAAAACAATAGGCAGAGTAGCAAAGGGATAGGTAGGTGAAATATAGTTGAGTAGTCTGTAGGGTCCATCGCGGGGTACGCACAATAATTTTTCTTAATCGGTTTTTAAATGCAATATAAAGTGAAAAGAAGCGATACGTTGCATGAGCCTCTGAATCGTTGCGTGATTAAGTGATACATCTTGATGCGTGAATATCATGCGATAGCTTTTATATAATTAAATATCCTTAACACAATAAAAAATAACTAACAACTATCGAAATAACGTGTATATATTCAATTTTACATGCTCTACACAATTTAATCATTGGAAGAGAGATGTTAGAGGAAGACAAATTCTATAGTTCAGCCGCCTTAACCTTGTAAAACTTTTCCATTATGTTCAGTAATTAACAAAAACCAAGTGTTACGTAGAATATTTATTGGACGACCGGTTTCGTCAGATAATCATCAGGTCCGTCGACACCTGATGCACGTACGTATATTACAAATCTTTTAAAAAGAGACGTTTCAGGCGTAATCTGGTGGAATGACATAATTAATGAAATAGGCAATTTTCCACAACATAAATTTAAATGCGACCGGTTTCGATGTACTACGTCATCATCAGGTCTAGACCAGGAGTACTAGTACATCGAAACTGGTCGCATTAAAGTTTATATTGTGGAACATTGCCAATTTCATTAATTACAAATCTTTTGTTCATTCCTGAACATAGAAGAAGACAGCCGTTACCAAATGATGCGCGCGGGATGAAAGAACAAATGCGCATCTGTAACCGTCAGTTGTTTAACCTATTACGTGCCAGATGCGGACTTCAAAAGTCGATGCGTCCGTATGTCGTATTCGTGTGATGTGAACGCATCACGGCGTGATGCGTGCGCTGCACTAAATGTTAAATAAACATTTAATGCAATACCACTGTGCCTTGTGCCAGTTTGGGACAAAAAATCGTCTTCTTTGACTGGATGAAAAAGTGAAAGAGAGATGCTATTTCGTTCTGGTTAGGCCACACCTCGAATACGCCGCGAGCATTTGGGACCCTGGTCTAAAAGATTTAACCAAAAAAATTGATAAAATACAAAGGAAAGCAGCACGCTTCATTAAAAACTGATACGAGGGAACATATAGTGTTTCACAACTTTTAGATGGATTAAGGTGGGAGCCCCTAGAGACTCGAAGGCTACACGCTCTGCTTAGGTTGCTTGAAAAATTCAGAACTGATATTTTTCAGAGCGACCTAAAGAATATTATCATGACTCCTCACTACATCTCTAGGTCTGACAGATGCGATAAAATAAGAGAGATACACGGCCGAACAGATAGGTACAAGAACTCGTTCTTTCCGCGCGCAATAAGTGACCACAATAAAAATTGAGCTACACTAAATACACTCCTCTAATACATGTCACCATTTCATCTCCAAAAAACTTACACCTTTACACGGCTCGTGACATAAAACCTCCTGCCACACGCCCATGCGGCGGCTCGCGGGGTATTATGTAGATGTGTACAGTACCTCACCGATCGTTTGCAGCATCTCACTGGGCAAGTTTTTATCGCCGCTGTGTAAGTATGCGTCCTATAAACGCCCATTTGCATGCTATATCCATCTCTCTACTGCTCTCTCTTGCGCCTTGCTTCACGTCTCATTCCTCGCAACTTTGTCTTTATGACAGGTTTCTATAAGGTGTTCGTCGAGGCCAGCAGTCCTCAAGAATATATTTCGAAATAATCTCGTGCCGAAAGGATTTTTAAAAAATAGACAATGCGGGAAGTCAGCTCGCCAGCCACTGATAGATCCTACTCCGAAGATCGGATTCGAAGATAATGTATCACCAGTTTTTTGATGAATAACGAAACATTTTTTTTCAAAACTTAGCCCTTTGAGTGCGGCATGACGTGATATCACGTCATGGTTGTCTATACGCTGGTGCTGATGACGTTATATCACGTCATGGGTGCCGTGAGGGTTCCAACCCTCACTATAGGGCCCAGGGAACGTTCCCCAGGGAAAGCCAGAACACTCTAAGTACCCTTGACGTGATATAACGTCATCAGCACCAGCTTAAAGACAACCATGACGTGATATCACGTCATGCCGCACTCAGTGGGTTAACGTTGTCATCAGATGAATTGATCCGGAAGCCATTCCTCGGGATTTCAATGAGAAAAATTGAGACGAGTAAGAATTTTGTGGAAAATATGGTATTTAAAAATATTTTGTTTGGATGTCCTTCGAGGTTGGCTTGAGTGTGGATTTTTATAGCAGTCTTCCCGTGGAATGAACCCGGTGGTGTTTCGATTTTTTTTTGTGGTTCTCCTGATGCGCATGTGTGGTGAATTACTCTATCGTAAAATAAACGACTCGGTAGTCGTAAACTCTTTTTTTTATGGTGCATTCGACGAGGGATGATCAGACTGTGGGCGCCAACCGGATCTGAAGGGAACTACAAACACATGCAGTCGGTACAAAACATGCTTTTAACCCCCTCGTACTATGGCAGATTAGATCGCGCCAATGAAATCAGAGAGATAGATTGTAGAGCCGATAGGTAAAAAATGTCATTTTTTCCCGCGTACCATTTCGGGACCATAACAGCTGTGATCGTCGTCATGAATTGTGCGAATTGTCAGATTAGCTAGAATGTAGATCTTTATCTTTATATTCTCTACCTCCTTAATTATGCATGATATAAATATTGATATTCTTATTTGTGCTTGATATCTTGAATTTGTAGTAGTAGTCTTTATGTCCCTTGCATGTTGGAACGATTGACGATAGAATGTTTCTTGGGTATTAGATTTTTAATTGGCGCTTTGCATGTGTGGTATGCTGGTTTCAATGTAGTTTCGGTGTTCTGCCGTATAATTTATGCATGCCTGGTGTTGGAGCACCCCCTGCCACACACAATTTGGGTATCTTGCAGAGTATGACGTAGATGTAGATAAACACTTGTGTGTTCTCGTGAGCTTGAATCATGTTCAGATTGTGCCCATGTCACCTGGCCGAAAACATTATTGTCTTCCATATAATGGCACGGAAAGATGGTCACTATGGCCCTTTTGGGTCAGTCGGATCATTCCGGTCCTTGGTCATTCTTCGACTATAGTGCTCTCAGAGTTTCTGTGTACTGGAGATTGCCTCCAAGCCTAGCTGCCCATGGTAGTTGAGCAGCAATTGGCTGCCGGCGTCCAATCCCGTAAACCGGTTCTTAGCTCAGCGCGCGCCGCGTACGAATACTGTAAGTGGCGACCCAAAAGAATCGGCGAAAACGAACGCTATGCCTCGCCGACGCTCGGGCCTTTAGAATAGAAATACTCTGGACGAGAAAATACTATAGATATTGAGTTGTAAATATTGGTTGTTATGATAATTAGTCGCAATTTTCGTATTTGTATTTTTCAAAATGTTGGTGAAGAGGTTTTAAGTTTTGTTTATTTATCGTGTAACCACGGTGACCTGCGCCAATAGGGATTACTTTCTAACCTCACTGCGATGACTATTGCAATCACTGCAAGTTTTGACTCGATATCTATAGTACTTTCTCGTCCAGGATATTTCTATTCTAAAGACCCTCGCGTCGGCGAGGCATGACGATCGTTTTCGCCTATTCTTTTGGGTCGCCACTTACAGTATTCGTACGCGGCGCGCGCTGAGCTAAGAACCGGTTTACGGGATTGGACGCCGGCAGCCAATCGCTGCTCATCTACCATGGGCAGCTAGGCTTGGACCAACTCTCCAGTGCACAGAAACTCTGCGAGCACTATAGTCATGTAGCCAATACCGAGGAGCCGAGGCGCGGGCCATAGGGGCCCGTGCACCAGTAGCCGCAGCGCCATCCATCCGTGCCTTCACCCGCAACTTCTCTCCTTCCCGAGACTGTGTAATATTCTTGTTTGGCTATTCGAGACGCACACTATTATTCATTTAACTATTCAATCGAATATGGGGTGTGGAAATGGTAAGGCACAGACATCAAGTAAACTGAAAGGTCACACTTCCGAGATAGTTTTACTTGGATATTCTGAGCTTTGCCAAATAACACATTACTGACATAAGCAAGGAGAAATCAAGCGAATGCATACTTATGAAAATAGGAGAGAACAACTGTTTCCATCTGGAAGAGATTGGGACTAGAACACCAATATTCAGGTCACGACACGTGCAGCCGAATGAATTAATCTCCAACTGTGGGTTGGTGCACCAATGTAGGCATATATTTTAAATTAAAACTGATGAGATCCCGTCCAAGATAATAACGCCATACAAATGTACTGATTAGGTATGCGAATAATTTGAAAGTAATGAAATTTTCCGCGTGATTTGTATGATTGAAACAGAAGTTCGCCGGCGTATTTTTATCCTTTAACAGCTTTGGATTGGTCTGCGAATTGGCTGAATTTCTAGCTGTCAGCTGCGGTATTATCTTGGTCACATTCTATGAATTTTTCTATGATTTAGGCAGTTTAAGCGGGAAAGTTCCCTAGTTATAATGAAGGCCATATTCGGATTTTTCTTTTTAATTTCTGCAGCTAGAGTAAGCATGAATCAAGTATTGCTTTATTTAATGGTGCGATATAATGCTTTAGCATGACTGAAGTTCTAAGTAATTAAATTTAGCTGTCTACATGAGTCTAAAATTTAACTCATTTTTTTCACGCGGTACTTTTACGTCTCCTTCACAACGAGAGGTTTTTTTAAGAGCCTGAAATAATTAATGCGGTGAAAATATGATTTATTTTCAAATAGTGAGAAAACTTACAAACTACACACGTTTGATTTTTTTACGAGATGTAGGCAGGTTAGAAATTTTCCATTTTTTTAATAAGGTCTCTAAGGAGTGCATATTCACGTACAACTTCACATGCAAAAGGGCTGGTATTTTTCGTCAAATATCTCGGGAAGTAGTTCGGCAAGGGGCTGATATTTTGCTATCCTTAGAAGAGTTTGATACTATTCTTTATATGAGAGTAAATGGGTAGACTTCTTGGTGGAAAAATATATTTCGCATAATCTAACTCAATGGGGCAAAAAGTGAATGTGTGTTATGAGCCCCGAGCGCTTAGAACTTTTTCCTCATCCATTATTCTTCCAATTCTTACCTATTCCTGCCCCATCCGGTCTATCTCTTCTCAAACTAATCTTTCATCGCTGGACTGTGTCTGCAACTTCTTTGCTAAAATAGTTAAGAATACATTACCACAGTGTCGTAATATGTCCACCAAGGCTATTCTATCCTATCTCTCCATCCCTAATCTCCACACTCATAGACTCAGAGCAGACTTGAAATTTATTTATAATATTCTTAATTCCACCATCGACTGCCCTGAATTGCTCTCTTTTATCAATTTCAAAGTTCCATCCCGCCTCACCCGTTCTCACCCTTTACTCCACATGCTTCCCATTCCCAGACTTTCGATCACTAAACGTTCTCTTTTCTTCCGCCTCTCCTCTCCATTGAATTCCCTCCCTCCCCACATCGATCCTTTTGCACTTTCATCTAAATCCTTTGTAAGCCTTTCTCTTTTGTATCTTTCACCTAAGTAGTTATTCCCCCAATTTTCATTTTTTTATATATTTCCATAATTTCTGATTGCAACCAGTTGTTAAGTTTGCTTGTATATGTCCTTAAGTGTGTGTATTGTTACATGGCCACTATAAAATGGCGACATAGCTGTATGTGGTTTTATTACTTTAAATAAATAAAATAAATAAATATTGTTGGGAAAAAGATGGATGAATTGTCTTTTTTTGGTAGTCTATTAGAGGTGAATTGCATAGCACCAACAGTCTTGTTATTCGGTATCATAAGCCATAGCTCTAATACACATCAGCCATCTCTAATAATCACCGTGTTTCTTGTTCCTAATGTAATATCTGTAGATTTTGAAATTTTCCAGATACGCGCGTATGTGAACAGATCCAGTCCAACTTATATCAATTCTTGTATGCATCCCTCTCACGTCGTAAGTTGCCTGTTTGACATGTAGTTTGGGATTACCTTTGCGATTGACATTCTCCACTCAATGCAACCTAGGTTTATCAATGCTTGATTGAGTACAGTCCACCGCTTCAATAGATGTTGAGTTATGGTACATACTTTGCTATAGAGTAATCGCTTCCATTTATTCATTTTCGGTTGTTGCACAGTAAATCCATTCGCCAGATTGTGCAACTTCCCTTTAACAGCACTGGAGATAGTCGCTCGCGATGATGTACTTTCGCTCACCCGTAGCTCCTCGCCAGCATCTTTTTGCAATCCCGGATCGGTAACATACCTTAGTAGTATTTCCATTTTATGTCATGTAGTCAGTTCTCTTCGATACTCGATAGTTTCACTTAGAAAATATTAACCAATGACCATCGTCTTCCTCGAACCGACATTAACTTTTAAGGGGGCTGTATACCTCGACCGAAAACGTTCTTTTAGTTCTGATTTCCGCCGCAACAGGGGAGTGATCTTCCCCTCCCTTCCCCTCCATTCCTCGCCACTGACAACAGCGCCACTCACGGCTCCGTGGAAAACGCGTTGCATGAGTTCACGAGGATGCTCACTGTGATGCTATAATACACAATGTTCAAAATTTTAATCATCTTTCATAGAGATGAAGGATTCCCATTTACAGTAAGTGCAAAAGATTTTTAAAAATATGCGTCGTAAGTGTCATAGCGATCGCCTGATTTTCCACACATTCACATTTATTCCGCGGTCGAAATAGTTGTGTAAAAAGCAACAAGCGAAAATTTATGACACTTATTGTAAATATTAGTCTTTATTTCATAGCCCTGCGCAAATACCTTTGCTTTAAGTGGCAAAGCAGAGTCTTAAAATAAAAGCGCGTAGATGTCTGCGGAAGCGTTTTCTTGTACGAGGACTTGAACGAGGTTGATCAACTTTCACGTTCCGCATATTAACCTCATTTGCCGTCAGTGGACGCAACCTTTTACGCTGCAGTTGAGTCTATTATTGACGAGATGCATGCGATTTGATGGATTTGGTTTAAATTTCGAGTAAAAGGTAGACTTGATGCGCGCCCTTTTGCATCAGTCTTCAGCAATAGATCAATAAAATAACGATTTACTCGTAAATAAAAGAAAAATATTTGCCTGAAGTTTTTGCAATTTTTTTAGGATATGCTGGGACTTTTGCAAGCAAAAAGGTTTTCTCTCTGTTTGTGCACGCGGCCCATTTTCCTGCATCTCCCTGCTGACACATTTCCTCCGTCTAAGTTTAAGTGCATTTGTGTTGACAGCACTGGCTAAGCCATTTTCTCTCCTCGTGTGTTTTAAATACCTCTTCAGTTTTCATCCTATTCCATGCGCGCCTTGCTGTGTTTTAAGTTAGTTTGAGCGAAATATCACTTTACCTAGAAATCAACGAATTTTGTCTCATTTTAAAGAAAAATATATATCATTCTTCGATTGACATAAAAAATTCAACCCCTTATCACATTACTTTCGGAGATAGTCGCCTCCATTCACTCCAGAGAGACCTTATTTTAAAAATGAGGCATTCCGTACACTTAGATCTCGTCAAAAAATAACAGGGCGTAGTTTGTGTGTTTTCTCAAATATTTTTTAAAATTAATCATATTGTCACCGCAGTAAATTCTTCGGAATCACAATAAACCTTCCGTTGTGATGGAATTTCAAATGCACCGCGTGAAAAAAATGAGTCAAGTTAATGACTTACTTAGATATTTTCATTTGACTACTTACCATTTCTGTCATATAAAACTATATTATTGCACCATTAACAATGGAATATTTAATTCATGTGATCCACAGTTGGTGAAATCAAAACGTATAATTCGAATATGGTCTCTATTATGACTAGGGAACTATCTCGCTCGGACTACCTTAAGTCCCTCTTTGAGTATTAGGCTTCCATCTTAAACTTCGCAGAGATGTCCACGTGACCCCCTACTACAATGAACTTGATGGCTCGATGTTAAAACTCGAAGGAAATATTTCCTCGGATGCTACTTGCATTGCTTATTTCAAGAAAAATCCCCTGAATATTTATTCGACACGTTTTCCGTGAAACCTTCCACTAGGGATATGTGCACTAGATGTGATCCTGAGTATCTTTACTTTCCTAGTCACTACACAACGAAGTTCCAAATTTCTTTCTTGGTCACTGCGTGTCATCTCTGGAACACCCTGCCCAAAAACATAAAAAATTGTTCTTCTGTTGCTTGTTTTAAGATGAAATATTATAATATGTTACTTTCTGACCACTAAATGTTTTTATTATTTTGCACATTGTTGTAATTAATGTAAATCCAGAAATGTATGCAGATGAATTTGTTATATGATATGATTTCCAAAAAACTTTGCATTCAGCATTGTAAAATGGTATTAATTCATACTTAATTTTTTCATTATGTTACTGTCCAAATTGTTGATTTTGCTCTTTATGTTGCTCAAAAAATGTAAATTGATTTTGTTCTTAAGGGGTATATCCCCAGGACAATTAATAAATTATTCATTCATTCATTCATCTTGGGATAAATAGGCTCATCGGCCACCGTCACCAAGTTTCGCTGCCACCGTACCACGGTGACCGTGGGTACGAAGTGGCTCTGCCTGGCCGTTCTAGGCCCGCGGCACTCTTGAGTGAGGTCATGCTAACCATTTTCCCTAAGTGACTCTTTCCAGAAACCACTAGTCAACTTTTCTCCGAAACTCGCGTGCCTTCGGCCGATAAAATCCCCTTCGATCGCGCGGCCTTGCACGGTTTCCCATATACTCTGGCCGAATCTATAGGAACGATACGGTTGAATTCTTTGCGAAAAAAGTTATTCGATACGAGTCCATTCCTTTTAATGATTTCGCCTGCCTCTCGTGACATACGGCCAGGTTAAGGATTCGAAAGGAATATATTTTGTATGTATTATATTTTTGTGGTGGAGATAAAATTCCTCAGGCTTCCTGCTATCTACGCCCGGACATATATTTTGTTTAAGACTCCAGAGGAATGACAATAAAGTTAAGTGAAGTAAATTTATTGCTTTCAGCAACAATAACTTGAAGCGTTGAGTTTACATTTCATCCAAATGAAAGCTAGGGTGCCTCTAAGGAATACCTGTGCTGAGGAAACCCTCATCGAAAACACACATTGCCAACATAAAACATGATTTGGGTCATAATACTTAATATAACCGTCATGGTTGTCTTTACGCTGGTGCTGATGACGTGATATCACGTCATGGGTACCGTGACTGTTCCAGCTTTCACTAAGCGGCCTAATAGTGAAAGCTGGAACAGTCACGGTACCCTTGACGTGATATCACGTCATCAGCACCAGCGTAAAAAAATAATGACGTGATATCACGTCATCAGCACCAGCGTAAAAAAATCATGACGTGATATCACGTCAAGCCGCACTCAAAGGGATAATCATCGTATACATCATAAAAAAGTAATGATATAATAGTACAGTAATGATAATGCCATTAACTTTACAAATTAGCTCTTAATTAAATCAAAGGAAATTGAGCTCTGCGGCCTCTCAAGATAGCAAAAGTAAAAGAGTCTCCAATGACCGTAAAAATGGCACGACGCTTACCCTCGTTTGTATTTTTTTTATATATTTTGACCACGCTCCTTTTGAGCGATTTCTCCCAGAAGTTGGGCCCGTCTGTGTGTGTTTGAATGAGTGATTTGAGTGCTTGTGAGTGTGATTGTGGTAATGACCAGGCATCCTTAGTAGGGTCCCATTAGCCCTATGAAGGATCTCAGGCTATAACCCAGGCATCCTTATAAGGGTCCCATTAGCCCTCGAAAAGGATCCCAACTGGGTTGAGTGTGTGTCTGTGGTGGTCACTGGCGAGGAAGTAACATTCCCGTAAACCATCACAGGAGGGTATTCTGGTAGAGAGGCTGTGGTTGGTCCCTTCTGTGGAATCCCCTTTTCCCGCAAACCAACACAGTTAGTGTTGTATGGTTGCATGTTTGACGAGTGGTGCCATTTTTACGGCCATTGGAGAATCTTTTAATTTTTGCAATCTTGAGAGGCCGTAGAGCTCAATTTCCTTTGATTTAAAATCCATTCTGCATAAATTTCAAAGTTACTTGGCACTTTTTCACAGATTTTTATTCTTATTCGCCCGGTTTCTCCGCATGGGCGACATAATCAGTTTGTTTAAAACCTGCTGATGTCGCCTCTGCGGACTATGAAAAAGTACCGTTTGACGAGCGGTACCATTTTTTACGGCTATGGGAGACACTCTTACTTTTGCTATAATTAGCTCTTAAGTTTAAGAAAAAAATAGTATACAATATTTCAGTAAATACTAACAATATCTTCCTCCGCCAATATCCAAAACTTGGCCAACTGCAGAAATACTTTACAACTATTCGTATTTTTTATAGTACACGGTCAGGCAACATATTTTAAACTTTTGGATACAAGTCAAAGTTTAAGGGTCAACTTTGTGGAGAAAGTTATACATGCTATTTAATATTACTTTGTACTTTTCACCCTGTTTAATTAATATCGACCGTAGTATCGAGAAAATTGTATCGCTTTCAAGGTAACTTTATTTTTATGTAACAAAATTTTGTCATAAAACCGTACCGTCAAACGGTCTGTAGTCGGACACTTTAATCGATAATTCTTATGTCACGATATCGATAACTTTTATAGATAGCTCTTATGTCACGAGCTTATTTGTTAAACTATATATTTAAAATTATGACGCAGTGATGTTAGCACAATTTTTTAATAAAGAGACGCAGTTTCAATCAATGAATTAATTTTTCGTTCCTCAATAACAATACACCTGTCCGTCACCAACCATTAATCCGGTATAGAGTCAGACAGTCGTTTATTTTTTCTCAGAATTTGCTCAGCTATATATCGCTGTCCGGATTCGGACCCATGATTTGATATGAGATGGTGATATAATGAAGAATAGGTAAGTGTGCAGGTTATTGGGTTCTCTATAGAATGGATAGTATAGCCGGAGTGTCAAAATAGCCTAAAAAGAATGAAATATATGCTATGCGAATCGATAGAATGGGTTGGAATGGCGCGAACAGTAAGAATTCCACAATATTTTATGACAGCTCTGCTCAGTGTCCGACTCCATGCTTCCAGTCCGAATTCAGACTGTTTGACGGTAACTGAAAACCATGATTGTCGAAAACATTGAGGTTGATGGATAGGGCGCTTGTCATGGTGGCCAATGCTAATAGCTGTAAGGTGGGCGGGGCCAATCCGCCATCTTTGTAAACCCCGATTCTCCTACATCTACATCTACATCTACGTCATACCCTGCAAGCCTCCCAAAGGGTGTGTGGCAGGGGGTGCTTTCGCACCAGGCATGCATGAATGATATGGTAGAACACCGACATTACATTAAAACCCGCGTACCATACATGCAAAGCGCCAATTAAAAATCTAATACCCAAGAAACATCTTCAATCGTTCCAACATGCAAGGGATACAAATACTACTACAGATTCAAAATATCATGCATAAATAAGAACATCAATATTTTCATCATGCATAAGTAAGAGAGTAGAGAATATAATGAGAAAGATTTACTGCCTGCCTATTGTCAATACTCGAACTATTCATGACGACGATCACAGCTGTTATGGTCCCGAATGGTACGCGGAAAAAATGACATTTTATACCTATCGGTTCTACGATCTCCTCATCCCTTCTATAACCCACTGTGACTTGGAGGTTACATATCATATAAACATGTGTTTATTCTCTGTTTACACTTCATTTCCCTTGGATATCATGGTAGCTTCTGAGTCACAGTGACTCTTTTTGCAAATAAATGTTTAAACATTTTTTGAAAATTAGTTTATTTTGTATAAAAGTGAATGGATGTCTATGTTACATTTTGTTTTTTGCAGAGGAATGAAAAAATATTTGGTTGCAGAGGGTTAAGCGCCTAAGGTCTGATGCACTAATTGTGCAAGTTTACCTTATTCCCCATTAATAACTTACATGAAATCAGCATGCATTTACGTTTTTAACATACATTCTCCGGACATGTATTTTTTTTATTTAAATCAATAAGAATCCGCGTATCCAGTGAAGAGTATGGTAATATGGAGTAGAATCCAAAGCACCAGAGTATGTTTCAGGAGGTACTAATCTTAAATTTCGTACAGAGGGTGGATGTTCTGGCTTTACAGCCGCTAATTCGTTCACTTTGAAGTCAGGCATTTGTCAATCATTTGTCAACCATTTGATTAAAATTCGACGAAGAAAGAAACTCATTTGTTGTCACCATTTAAATAATATTTAAAATTTAAAATGAAAATAAAAGATAAGATTTAAAATGCTTTTTGTTCTTGAACTATAGCTTCGTCCCGTTTGCCCCGCCGAACAATCATTGCAACTCTCTGAATTACAAACGCACTCCACTTTCATCTTCGTCACTAAACTTACATACATACATAACAATCTCGCCGTTCCCGTCCGGGGTGGGCACAGTCACAAAGTTTCATTCATAAATTCATATTTGTACTCCTAACTCTTCTTCAATAATTTCCTCCATACTGACGTATCCTTGCAAACCTCTTTTGCCTCATTAACACCCCCATACGCTGCTTCATACTCGCCCTCCTGTTTTTAAGACTCCTAATATTCCTCCTCCTAAGTATTTCCTCAACCACAACTTTCTCGGTCTACCTCTACCTCTCGCACCATTCATTTCACTCTTATATATCTGTTTGGTTATTCGACTCTCATCCATTCTCTCAACATAACCGAACCAAAGGAGCACATTCCTATCACATATGTCCATTACTGGAGCACCTAACCCACATTCATTCATGACCCACTCATTCCTGACCCTATCCATCCTACTTTTGCCGCAAACACTCCTCAGATAACTCATACCCACGGCGTTTAGTCTACTCTTATGTGTATCCTGACATTCCCATGTTTCTTTACCATACAAGAAAGTGGGGAGAAGTACACTTTTGTACACGGCGATTTTCGCAACCTTAGACAGGCACTCATTCCCTGATATGCTCCACATCCTACCTACCACTTTCCTTCCCGCATTCGCACGTCTCTTTATCTCCTCATCTATTCGTCCATCTTTCGCAAACATCTTACCTATTGTCTTTATAATTAAGCAATATTCGACCAGGTGTTGAGCAAGTAAAAAACGTACACTAGTATAAATCCGTATCATTCTATTGCTTGTTTTACAAGACAATTTCGTTCATAAATGTATTTTGGTCAATCTGGATTCTCAGAGAATAATTGGAGACGGGCAGGTTGATAACATAATTCATAGTGTTCGTTTTTTTTTGCTGAGTAGTTTGTCCTTAGGGAAATTCGTTCCCGTTTTTGATTGCTTTACATCTATATGTACGAAATACCGTGATAGCCACTACTAGGGTTTGTGGCACGGGGTGAGTCCACACCAGGAAGGTGTTGCAACGCAAGCCATTGAAACTTGACGTCGCGAGTGAATTGACTGCGATTGGTGGGCGGAAACGAGAGAAAAATGACAACAACCTTAGCCAGTTTCATTAACTTCAAGTAACAGCATTTATATAACCACAAATATCATAATAGAAAACAAGCCCGTAGGCTAAATACCGTTAATTTGGTCTATACAAGACGGACACAAGTCACAACTAGAACCAAGCAGATACGTCCTTCCCCGGTGACAGTCAGATGCCAAGAGGGCGAGCAAGAGGGCTGTGTCCATGCGGCCGGCAAATGAGGGGAGTCAGCTGACCGATGCAGGAGTTGGGGGTAGTAGGGGAACTGTTCGTCCAGCCATTGGTTGAGACGGCGGCGTAGAGGAGCACTATTGCCACAAAGTTCCGAAAAGAGGACGCCAGATGCGAATTCAAAAGTAGAGCACCTTGTTCTTGTCGCACAATATCGCCGACAACGCGCAATATCGCCGACAGTGCGCACTTTGAAATCTCCCTACCGCACTTGTCCGCGAGCGAAAATGTCCGCGGCGAAATTATGGCCAAATTTGTGCCGAAAATTCGGCACTGTGTCATATCCAATGGGGTTAAAATTACTTCTGGTGTCCCACACGGGAAGTGTTATAGGTCCACTTCTATTCCTTCGGTGTATTAACGACATTGGTGATATTATTTTCAATTGAAGCCAATTATCCGGGGATTTCCACCAACGTCAAGGGAAGCTCGAAGTACTGAAAAAAGAATCATCAAGACACTGTTATTGTCAAAAAAACTACATCGCGGTGAAACACCCGAAAATGCTGCCTTCAATATCAGAGCACCACCTCGCAGCCCGTGCAACAATCATCATGCATGTCGATTGTTGCTGCACTGTCTGAGTGCGGTGTGACTTATTTTATTTACACATAATTTATTCTTCATAGTGTTCAAATTGATACAAGAACAGGTTTGCATGCAAGTTAATACAAATACAGAAATTTGATAAATACAGTGTAAATCCTCCTGAGCCATGAGGTGGTTGTGTAGGTAAAAAGTGATGCAGAGCATCGATGGAGTTAATTTCCATCATTCCCCTACATCAATATAATTGTTGGTGAAATAAAATATGTTAATCAAGTACACTTACTTATTACACTTTATTCTATATTTAAAAAATTATACACTTTTTATCACTTATACATGTATTCAGGAGAATGATAATCCATTCCATAATGTTATCATTGATTGTCTAACATTAATTTCTTACAATTTCTTTTTAATTCTGAGATGGTGTTTATGTTAGGTAGTATACTAGCACGTACATAACTGAGTAATTTAGGCATAATTACTCATAGTATCCTATCTCCATATTTTGTATATTTCTTTGGAATGTCATACAATTCAGTATGTCTTAAATGCATTGTACATTTTATGTATTTTTATAACCCTATATTTGCTATTGTAATAATTTGCAGTTATGAGTACATATGCGAAGAGTTTATCCACGGACAGTGAACGTATGTCCCCATAGATCAAATCAATATTAGGTATCTCCACACCATCTCCTACATTATGTTTATATAACTTTAATTGTTTTTAGTATTCCATTTTGGGAGCTAATCAACATTTTTTATGTATGTTACCAGTTCTGCCCCTCACTGTCAGGCCATGTCTTATCATCGATTCAACCAAAGTATCATAAACCTTTAGTACGATATCAGAGGCAACAGTTTTTTGATATGATACATTTGATAGGATAGTATATAGGAGGCGAGAGAACATTTGGGAGACAAAAAGTCAGCCACACTCCTTTTAAATTGTCACTTTTTTGCGTGGAAAGAACAAAGTTTTGCACCAATCTGTTCGGAAATGTATCTCTATTATATTATAGCTTCCGTCGGACCTAGAAATATTGATGTTCTTATTTATGCATGATATTTTGAATATGTAGTAGTAGTAGTCCTTGTACCCCTTGCACGTTGGAACGATTGACGATAGAATGTTTCTTGGTTAGTAGAATGTTAATTGGCGCGTTGCATGTGTTGTACGCTGGTATTAATGTAGTTTCGGTGTTCTACCGTATCATACACGCATGCCTGGTGTGGAAGCACCCTCTGCCATACACCCTTTGGGTGACTTTCAGGGTATGACGTAGATGTAGATGTAGAAATTCAGTGTGTCGTCAAAATGATATGCCCAAATTATTGTCAAAGGCAAATCCGTGACTCTGGTTTTGGAGTGGCATCTATGAAACCTTTCAATGGGAGATTCCTTATTTTAGAGAATATGTAATATTTTGAAGATATTTATCGTGAAAAATGCAATAATTGCATAGGTACTTATTACCTTTTTTTAAAAAAAACACGGAGTTGAAGACACCCAGAAATCTCTTACCACCAGATCTCCGCGTAAATGATTTAAAAAATAGAAATGAGCATGATCTCTGCTGTAGAGAGAAAATTCATAAGAGATTGTGCTTTTAAGTCAAACTCTGTATGTATCTCTCTATTGTCATGGTATGAAAACATACAGTCGAGGCCATTTGTATGCCACACTAATATAGATAATAAGTGTATCGCGATCTAGTTTTGGATGCTAATAGTTTGTTCCAAATTGATTTTAAGAAGATTCGTTCCTGTGGTGACCTCAATATGGAAGGAGGTGCGAGGTTGCCAATAGCAGCCGGAATATTAGCATGATACGAAGCTCGATACTAACTAAACATATAAGTAGGAGCATTTACATATGAATATGTTATTTCCGTAGGTCACTACCTTAGGCTCGGACCGAGGGGTACACAACTTCAAAAACAGGTGTACACCGCATTTCCATTTCAGCCATTTCCATCCATTTCTGTCCATTTCCGACCATTTCTATTCCTTTCTGTGCATTTCTGACGATTTCTGTCCATTTCTAACCATTTCTGTCCATTTCTAACCATTTCTGTCCATTTCTAACCATTTCTGTCGATTTCTGTCCATTTCTAGCCATTTCGCGACCATTTCTCCACAAGCGTATACCATTTCTCAGAGTTGCATACCCCTTGGCTTGGTGTGGGAAATGGTTACTACGAGGTCAATTGGATAGCGAATGAAGTGTACATTTGACAACAGTGTTTACCATGAGGCATAAAAAGCAGGAAACTATCGCAGGCAAAAAGTTAAGGAAATAGACTTAAGACCCGATGTATATAGATTGTTAATTTTTCGACGTATGCACAATGAAGGACCATGATGGTTGCGAAAGATCTATGAAAATTTGAGCAACATCTGGTAGAGTCGAATTTGTACTTGTGCTTAATATCTCAGCAAGATTACTAACAACTCACCTCGCATGAAATTTCCACCATGATTTTTCTTTCTGCGTGCCTTGTAGGACTATTTATCAATCGCATTAATAACACTAGCCGTTAATTGTATCATGACTAGTGTAGCCTGGGAGCTTGTTAGTCTGCGTAGTACTCTCCAAGTTTCTGGTCTGACCGCGCATTGCTATACTGACTGCTTTTGGCCTGCGCGTAGCGGCCGGGAGAAAGTGCTCGATTCTAATTTGAACTAGGATGAGTGCTGCATGACTGGTGTGGAATCACCCTGTGCCAGACACCCTAAAGGTAGCTTGTACGGTATTACGTAGATGTAGCTTCAGATGAAGGCCCATGACGTCAACTGAATGTCCATCGCCATTCACATTATCTTCAGGGCAGGAATAATAATAATAAGGAATTTATTCCACGACAACAAGTTATTCATCGGTTATTACGTAAGTAAGCAACAACAAATTTGCCTGGAATATTGGTACCCCTTTGGGAATTCCCGCGTTGGAGTTACTGACTCGATCAGCTATTAACAGTTGTCATCTCTTCGATGGCGTGATGACACATTAAAAAGAAGGATAGAAAATAAAATTGTATGTCGACTCCCCAGCTGGTAATACTGCATAATTACACATATTATATGGGTATAAGGACCTTGACGGAAACTAACGTACGCAGTGACACGTAAGTGGTGACTAGTCGAACTACTTTCTCTGACGTTTTTCGTGTTTTTACTGGCATTAATTGAAGTTGGCGTCTGGTGGCTGAAGCAAGAGCGACTATCAACGAGTGATTTGCCGAAAAATGCGTTAGTTCTGCCTGATACCGGGGAGTTCAAAGGACGCTAAGAAAAGCAGCATAGCAGGGAGCTTTTTACGACGGTGATAATTATAGCAATGGATTCTACTTCCATTATGCCATGTATTTTTTGAAACCTATTTCGCATTCTTAAACGTGCAATTTGTGGGGGTTTGAACTACTTTTCCAACCCACGGTTCAATGAATGTTCACCGTAGTCCGGAAAGTTGGTTGTAAACAAAGATACTACGCTCTGTAATGACACTAAAAAATTTTAATCGGTAGAGATAACAATATTCCGTCCATAGACTGGGACACGCACAGTTTTATCACAGGAAGAATGATAAAGACCTTTGTGAGTCACTTCTGTATGCATTCTCATTTCACTATGCATGATATTTTAAATCTGTAGCCCTTGCATGTTGGAATGATTGTCGATAGAATGTTTCTTGGTTAGTAGATTTTTAATGGGCGCGTTGCATGTGTGGTACGATGGTTACAATATGGTGTCGGTGTTCGGCCGTATAACTCATGCATCCTTGGTGTGGAAGCACCCTCTGCCACACACCATTTGGGTGGCTTGCAGGGTATGACGTATATGCAGGGTATATGTATTACGTCTAGTTAGTATATGTTTTACAGTTAAAGTAAACTTACATTTTGACAACCATTTTGGCAATTATCTACATCTACATACATACATATTACCCCGAAAGCCGCCTCAAAAGGCGCAAGGCGGAGGGTGTTAGGACACCAGCCGTCAACAAAAAAATATAAATAAATAAAATAAAAGTTCCGCCTAGCATTTATTGAAGTCCTTAATTGTTCGGGGGAAAAACGAATTCCCAAACCTATCCGTTCGGCAAAATATCTCTCTTAATTTATCGATTCTGTCGGACCTGGAAATATAATGTGGTTCTAATATGATGTTCTCCGTGTCGCTCTGAAAGATATTCATTCTCAATTGCTCAAGCAATCTTAGCCTAGCACGTAGCCTCCGAGTCTCTAGCGGCTCCCACCCTAAATCGTTCAAAATCTGTGTAACGCTTTCTGTACGGCCGTAGCAGTTTTTGACGAATCGCGCAGCTTTCCTTTGTATTTTATTAAGTTCATGGACTAGATCTTTCTCCGCCGGATCCCATATGCTCGCTGCATATTCAAGGTGTGGCCGGACGAGTGCGAAATAGTACCTCTCTTTCACTTTATCATCCGAAAATCTTCCCACAACACGCTTGACGAATCCTAGCTTCTTCAGGGCTCTGCCACAAATATTTCTTATATGTGTCCCCCGTGATAGGTTCGAAGTTATCGTAACTCCCAGGTATTTCACTTCATCTGTCGCATTTATGCTAACGCCATCCACAACATATACATGGGGATAGTTGGACGACCTACGCAAGAAATGCACCGCCGTGCATTTGCTCAGATTAAGTTCTAGTCCCCACTCTTTGCTTCACGCATGAACGTTGTTTAAGTCCGATGACAGAAAGCTCAAAAGGTATAAGCTCAAATTAATATGCTCAGCTATTAATATGCTAAGCATTATATGCTCAAAAGGTATAAGCATCATTATTACATATTCACACGTGTTTCAATAATAAATGAGATACATTCTCAGTATCAAACAACCATTTTTTCAGCATTTTACAAAATTTAGCTTCTCTTGTTAATGCTAAAGTATGCTTTGGATACACGGATAAAATTTAGGCCCCAAGGAGAGATAAATCTGTCTAAAAATTTCGTTTCTTGGTCTTGGTATTGCAACATTTAATGTGATTGCGGAGCTCATGTGCTCAAATGATTGTGTAATACGTCGAAGCATGTTGAAGAGTAATAACGGAAATCAAAATTATTTTATACCTATTTTTCATTGATCATCTTTTTTTCTGATCGTAAATAAATGCGATGGTGCTCTTCCTTGATCGATCCGAAGGCACTTGGATAGAGCGATAAAAATGTTATTTCCGTCTGAGAAGTGATTCCCGTTGCTTTTTCATCCGTGCTCGATTTCTCTCCTTACGTTTTTATTCTCGTGAGAAACACCTCGGAGCGAAAGGAGATGTAAGTGGAAACGCCTTAGAGCGGAACCAGCGCAAAAAAAATGCTACGGATAATTGACGTCTTTTAGGGAAAGATTTATCTTGGGCTCTTCTTAGGATTTTCTGGCATCTTCTAGTGCTTAGAAGCACCTCCAATTCTTCTTGAGACTACAAACTCCCTTTTCTACATCCTTGTTCCAAGGTTTTGATTTTCTGCTTTTTGTATCTGTATTCTTTTTTCAGGAAAACCCCCAAGTTTTGTTGGCAGTCGCCCACTGGTGGAAAGTTTGCGTCAGTGGTTCATTTCTTAGTCGTTAGTAAGTTTTAGATTGAAAAAAGTACATGAACGGCTAAGATTTGATTGGCATTTACCCACATACTCTGTGTATATCTACTGGTCTCTCCTGTTTAAAAAAAAGAAAGATGTATTTCACGTTCTTATTTTTGAGCCCCGCGCTACATCTTGATCGCGTCATGGTGATCCAATCGTGACTTTTTTCAATCGACTCGTATCGTATAGTTATGCTTTGAAAGTTTTTCGCTCCTATCACAGAGCGAAAAAATAAATTATATTTCGTACGAACCTCATATTGTTGCAATAAAGTTCATGGTTAATAAGATACAACCCTGCCTCTAAAATATGGTGTTCCTCAGGGATCAATCTTGGGTCCTCTTCTTTTTATCATACATATATATCACCTACCAAATCATTTAATGCAGACATCAATTTTATATGCTGACAACACCACTCTAATACATACAATTATTACAATGACGCCTGGAGAATAGTGGAAGAGATGTTAAGCGTGTCTTATGATTGCTTAAAATATAATGAATTATTTACTAATGACTTAAAAAATAATAACTTCTCTTTTGGACTTGCAGAAGGAAGCAATGCGAGCAAGGCAGTTGAACTTTTCGGCTTTCTCATTGATAAGAAATTTTCCTGGGATAGCCCTGTAAACAGAACATGTATACAAAAGTCAGTTGAGTTTAGCATCTAATCAGGACAATAAGGCAAGTGGTTTTTAACGCAGGTGATGAGTGTCTGTTATGCCTGTTTTTAAAGCCATATAATCTATGGTATAGTTATGTGGACACGCACAAGTCACACTAAAAATGTGCCATTATTACAGAAAAAAGCCATTAGGGCTCTCCTTGGCCTAAAAAATGATGCACACTATAAGCCTTACTTTGTTCAAAGTAGAATAATGATAGTTTACCTAGTGCATGTTCTAGAAATACTTTCTTTTGTAAAAAAAGCTATCACCCTAGCCCATAAGAGTAGATGGCCGCAGTCATAACATTCGAAAAAAATGGATTTGATGTGCCATTTTGTAGAATTGAAAGGACTAAACAGAATTTCAATGTACTAGGTTTCAGGATGTTCAATATTCTTCTTACCATATGAAGCTAGATTAGCAAATGAAGCCCACCTCATAAGGGGCATGAATAGGTGGCTTCAGTACCACCCATTACACAGCATTTATGATTTTTTTCAGCTCGGATATATGAGATTTGACCTTTTAATGTCATATTCTATCCCTTGTGAATGTCGTAAATTGTTGTACAGCAGTGGTTTATTTTGAAATTTTGTCTTTTACCACCTGTTTCCATTGAAAACTGTTTTGTGGTCATGAATGTGTTTATGTTTATTATATGAATGAATGCGGAGATACATTTATTTGAATTCTGTAAGTGTATTATTATACAATTGACGAGATCTATCCCACAATGTTGGCGGAACGACCAATAAAAATTATTTTTATCATCATAACGACTCAACCTCGAGTGTAGTGACAGTAAGTAAACTCACACCGTGACCCTTATCATTATGCTGGTGCATTCTCGTCCGAAGATGCAACAAGAATAGTAGCCATCTTTACAGTGAGCAAGAGCCTCGGTAGCGCAGTAGGCAGCGCGTAAGTCTCATAATCTTAAGGTCGTGAGTTCGATCCTCACCCGGGGCATTTTTTTCCATGAATGAAGTCATCGTCAACCGTTTTATTTCGAACAGGTATATTGTTCAAGAAGTTGTTCTGTAAATGATCCAGGAGTACAGTATTTTTCCTAAAAACGTACAATATATTATGATACTTCAGATGTTTCGAGTATTCTTCCCCGTGCCACACTCGCACGGCGGCTTGCAGGGTAGTATGTAGATGTAAATTTATTTAAAGAGGTACCCGCCGTAAATAAGCCATAGTAAACGTAATTAAAAGTGTAAGATAAGGTATCTTTTTAATGTCCCCTTGACTTTCTCCTAGAAAATAAGTATTTGAGGCTTCGTGAACGTAATTAAAAGTGTAAGATAAGGTATCTTTTTAATGTCCCCTTGACTTTCTCCTAGAAAATAAGTATTTGAGGCCCTTACCCCATTATTTGAGGACCCTTACCACATTATTTTCCGGGATATTTGTCAGCAAATACCAGCCCTTTTATAGGGGAAATGGTACGTGTATGCACTCTAGAGAGACCATATTTAACAAATGAGGAATTTATAACTGCTTCGCGTTAAGGTAGTTTGAGCGAAATGTCATTTTACCCAGAAATCAATGAATTTGGTTTTATTTTAAAGAAAAATACATCACCCTTCCATTGACACCAAAAATTCAACCCCTTACCACATTATTTTCCGGGATATTTGTCAGCAAATACCAGCCCTTTTATAGGGGAAATGGTACGTGTATGCACTCTAGAGAGACCATATTTAACAAATGAGGAATTTATAACCCCGAAATCTCGTCAAAAAATCAACAGTGTATAGTTTTTATGTTTTCTCAACTATTTTTGATAATTAATCATATTGTCACCGCAGTATATTCTTCGGGATCACAATAAACCTTCCGTTTTGATGGAGTTTCAAACGTACCGCGTGAAATATATGAGTCAAGTTAAAGATTTAGTTAGATATTTTCATTTGATTGCTTACCATTTCTGTCATGTAAATCTCTATTATTGCTACATTAATAATGAAATATTTAATTCGTGTGCCTCACAGCTGGCGCAATTAAAACGTATAATTCGAATATGGTCTCTTCAAAATAAAATACAAGTCAAGTCAAGTCTGTTACGATTAGTCAACTATCACTTTCGCACTACCTTAAGTGGGCTTCGTTATGGAAGACCATTAGGTTTTCTTTATTGGATATAAAGATAGAATTATTTGCATATTTTCATATATAATTAGTTAGTTTACAAAATCGTCATCTTAGGTTTTCTACCAAATAAATGACTGAACCCATTACAGGCCTATAGGCCTGTAAAGGGTTGGTATACCAATAACGTACACTGAGAAAACTCTTTGGATATGATTATCGTAGGTTTGGATGTCACACTCAAACCTGAGGTGAAGGAAAGGACTTGCCCATACATTTGGATGTGTCATCCGAACGGAATTGGTGATGAGGAGTTGGATGTGCCACCTACTCCTTTGGGTGCTGCATCCAAAGGAAGATGGACGAGTACTTTGGGTGTGAGAACCAAAGTGTTGGGTGGCTCATCAGAAAAACGTTTGGATACCGAATGAAAACTTTAGATGACCAGCCCAAAGGCATGTGCCCCTGCCACTCCCCCCCCCCTTAAACCCCTCTGTCCTAATATTTTTCTTTTTCAACCCCTTTGGAAACGGTAGTAGGACGGTGCAACTTGAAAAACGATAAAACTGGGCTCTGTGGCTGTTATGATACGTATCTAGTATCGCATAATTCGTCAACATATTACAAAAAATGCACAAAATATTTCAAAACATTACAAATTAACACAATTATCAAAAGTTTTATGTCAACAACATAAAAATATTATTAGAATACAATCATAACATAATACAAAATATGATCTGAGAGAGAACTTTGTTTGTAATAAGCACATAGAGATAAAAATAGGAATCTGAAAGGGAACTCATAAGCAATGGCTAGTATTAGTACTAAACCCCGAAGGTGTAGATAACACCTCCTTGATACGATGCCTCTCTCACTGACTGTCATTAACCGATTTCGCATTCCGCTTTCCCGCTAAAGTGCTGTCTAGAAATTGAAAACACCGCCATAAGATTCCTTTAACCTTTGCCGGGATCCGAACTCGTCTCCCCGTCGACGGAGTCCATTACGAAAGCTCCCAGATCGACGGTATACGTTCACCAGTGCTCCTGAACTCTTGTCCTTCGTTTTGGCAGTCATCACATCTTTTTCCCCCTTTTCGTGGCGATAAAAGCTCTGTAAATATTGTGACATCTCATTTCTCCCGAATGGAGAGGATGAGAAAAGGGTTTTACAGGGTTTCTCGAGTTATTAAGGCCGAGTCTGAGACGGAGAGCAAATGGGGAGTAGGTTGGGGATAGGGACGGTAGGTTGATAACTCCCTTTTAATGTGTATTTCTTCGAGCGTGAAATATGAACCGAGGGGACCCAAAAATAATTGACGGCCTTTTTCCAGGATTGGAACAACGTCTTTTTGGATGCGTGCGGAGAGTTATATTTTCTCGAGGTTCTCGGGGCGAACCAGTGATTCACCCCTTTCATCTCCAAGTTTATATCTCGACAACCAGTCCGCCTTCGTCCACGTGTACAGACGTATCTACAACAATGACGGAGTAAGCTATTGTGGTAGAAACGATCACAGGGATAAGATTAAGGAAATGGACTGCAGAACCGATAGATTTAAAATGTCATTTTTCCACGTATGTACAATACAATATGTACACGTGTACACAATGCACACGTGTACATGTACACAATGTACACGTATGTACATGTACACAATACACGTATGTACATGTACAACAGTATATGTACACAATGTACACGTATGTACATGTACAATAAGGGACCAAAATAGTTGCGATAGATCAGTTCTAGGATACTGATTAGGTTAAGTAGTTAACGGAAATTAAAATAAACTTTGAATAGGTTCACTAGATGGGTTAATTGGGAACGACCATGGTTTTGTCACATAATGACATCTTCAGGTCACCATGATGACATCTTCAGGTGACCTGAAGATGTCACTATGTGACGAAACCATGGTCGTTCCCAATTAACCCATCTAGTGAACCTATTCAAAGTTTATTTTAATTTACGTTAAGTATGGAGAGGTTTCACAAAGTTAAGCCTGAATTTATTAATTATAGGTTAAATAGGTTTTTTCAGTTGTGCTAAATATCTTAACATGATTATTAGATGCTAACCTAGCATGCAATCTCCCGCCTGATATACTCTTGATGTGATGAGTAAAAATGTCTGGGAATGAATGTATCACGATAGGGAACAATGGACGCCATGATTAAAGACAGTTAAAATGCTAGAAGAGAAGCTATAGTCTTATTGAATAGTGCGTCTGGGACCTGAAAATAGCAAAAAAATCACATTGGTCGTTCAATCCAAAGACTCGTAGTTTCGGTGTTCTGTCGTATAATTCATGCATGCCTGGTGTGGAAGCACCCCCTGCCACACACCCTTTGGGTGGCTTGCATGGTATGACGTAGATGTAGATGTAATTTCATGGTATTTGACTTTATTTGAAGACTTCCAAAGTTTAGATATTGTGTTGGTGTAATGACTTTCGCAGGAAGTGATCTGTGGTGTATTTACTATGATTAAATATAACCCCCACTCCTGATACCACGAATGAACGTCCTTTAGGTCCGATGGTGGAACTATATAGTCCGCGTCTCCGCTAATATTGCGGTAGATGAACGCATCTTCTACAAATAATCTTAGTTTACTGCTTACTCGAGAACTTTGTCATTTTTATAAATAATGAATGAAAGAGGGCCGATTACGCTCTCTTGTGGAACACCGTATGTGATTTTTACCACACCAGAGGTAATACCATCAATGACTACTTTGTTTGTCCTCGATTCCCACGCCGAACATTTAGGACGCCGCCGTGGTAAAGATTGTCTCGGACCCTTCCCTGGTCCTTGTGGAATGGTCCCTAGCAACCGACTCAGGGTGCCAACCGTCTCCTCAGAATCCCTCCCCCTTTGATCTCATCCATTCCTTCCCGTCTCTCATTCCTACTGCACCCCCTTGGGAGTGTCTCTTTTTTGCAAGGGGAGTGATCGCGGGGTGGTTGGTTATCCATCGGAGGGGTGCTGAAAGACAAGGCGGATCATTGGAGGGACGCCAGCTTGCTGAGGATGCTGAGGGAAGCCAGTGTTGCGGGCTCGTCGTGGCAGAATAAGGGGTTGGGAAGATTGCAAGGAAGTCCAACCCCCTGGCGTTGCATTCAACCCTCCCACCCCATCCCCACTGCAACGCTTTTATCTCCATCCCCCTCGCCTCCTTGGGAGCCCCCAAATATTTTATCCCCGCACTTACGTCCCCCTCCTACGCTCGTCTCCTTCCCAGACAGACGCCCAATGCGTTCCATTTCGGATTATCATTTGTGCTGAGTTCCCCGTGCTCCTGGTGCATTTGGGTGTTAGGAATCTCGGCTGGCCCGGCTGACTTGTTCACGGGTATCTCCATATTACTCTCTTTCGCGCGTGTTTTGAAGCACACGATTTTTTACTGGACGTTCGATATATGTTTCCTGAGCCAACCTTTTACGGTGGAAACGATCACAGGCTTCAGGAAATCTAGGAATCCTTTTCCAGGATGTTGGATATAAATAATATATGTCGCTGGTCGTTAGTACATGTTATCAAATTTCGAAATTCCTTTGTTTACCGCTTATGTATCCATCATACTGTTTATACAAATAAAATACTTGTTCTGAATGTAGCTGTCAAAATGTGTAATTTAGATTAAAGTAAAATTTCGTTTTTGTTCAATTATTTCACGATTGGCTCACTTCCACAAAATCCATATAAGAGAGAACAATAAGAGAGAACACATAAGGAGAACAATAGGCAGCGTAGGAAAGGGATAGGTAGGTGAAATATAGTTAGAGTAGTCTGTAGTGCATGATGCATGTAATAACAACCAATTATCCCTTTCTTATTATGTAGATACTAACCATCTAGCTGCATGTGACCCTGTTCTCTAGCATATCCCCCTTAAATATCCTACTTGCATGGCAATAGTGCAAGTTTGGTGATCTTCACCCCCTGCCTCACACCCTCGTGGTGGCTCGCAGGGTATTACGTAGATGTAGTGTATGATGCATGTAATAACAACCAATTATCCCTTTCTTATTATGTAGTTACTAACCATCTAGCTGCATGTGACCCTATTATCTAGCATGTCTCCATTAAAAATCCTAGTTGCATGGCAATAGTGCAAGTTTGGTGATCTTCACCCCCTGCCACACACCCTCGTGGTGGCTCGCAGGGTATTA
Organism: Ceriagrion tenellum; assembly: GCA_963169105.1. Taxonomy (NCBI): domain Eukaryota; kingdom Metazoa; phylum Arthropoda; class Insecta; order Odonata; family Coenagrionidae; genus Ceriagrion; species Ceriagrion tenellum. The sequence goes on along the minus strand of OY720642.1, from coordinate 83,591,697 downwards.
CGTAGATGTATATGTAGATGAATCCTTAACACAGGATCAAGGAAATAGTGTGCAAAACCATTAGTAAAAAAGTCGGTTGATTCTTCCGTTTTCCGGGGTTTCCGCCGCGTTGTGTCATCTTGAGGACGATATTTCGCCGACTGTCATGCAGGCCTCCTCAGGTCCAAGTGAAGGAAATAAAACAATGGCGACGGAAACGCCGGAAAACGGAAGAATCAACCTTCATCCAAACCCCTCCGAAGCCTGAAACACAGTATCAAAGTCATTGTGTTGAGTTCCCTGTGGTGCTGGTGCATTCGGGTGCGTGGAACCTGTGCTGGCGTTTGATGTCTGGGTGACTAGTTCACGGGTCGCTCTTTCGCGCTTGTATGTCGCGATTTTGTACCGGACGTTCAACATATTTTCCCAGACCCAACCTATTGCGATGGAAACAATCACAGGCTTAAGATCAAGGACTTATAATGCAGAACTAATGATTTAAAATGTCATTGTGTTTAGTTCCCCGTGGTCCCGGTGCATTCTGATGCGTGGAATCTCTGCTGGCGTTTGATGTCTGTACGAGGAAGGTTTGATAAAAGAATAAGAGCGTGTGAAAAGGAGATCCGGTAGATTTGTTAAAGGCCGTTATGATAATTGTATAAGTGTTACGAATTTAATAAAAGAACTAGGATGGGAATTACTATCAGAACGCAGGTTAAAGTTTAGGTTAAACCTTTTCAGTAAATTCGAAACCGATTTGTTCACAGATGACGTTAGATGTATATTGAGAACCCCTGCGTATTGTGCTAGGTTTGATCAGATTAACAAGATTAGAGAGATAGATTGTCGTACCGATAGATTTAAAATGTCATTTTCCCGCGTACCATAAGAGTACGAATAGGCAGCGTAGCAAAGGGATAGGTAGGTGAAATATAGTTAGAGTAGTCTGTAGTGCATTATGCATGTAATAACAACCAATGATCCCTTTCTTATTATGTAGATACTAACCATCTAGCTGCGCGTAACCCTATTATCTAGCATGCCTCCCTTAAATATCCTAGGTGCATGTCAATAGTGCATGTTTGGTGATCTTCACCCCCTGCCACACACACTCGTGGTGGCTTGCAGGGTATTACGTAGATGTAGATGTCCGGGTGACTTATTCATGGGTATCTCCTTATTACTCCCTTTCGCGCGAGTCCGAAGCACACGATTTTTTACCGGCATTTCAGCATATTTTTCCAGACCCGACCAATTGCGTTGGAAACGATCACAGGCATATCGTCAAGGAAATTGAATGCAGAGCCAATTGTTTAAAATGTCATTTTTCCCACGTAGAACAAGGGATAATAATATCTGAGATCAAGTACATGACGCTTCCACTCTGAGTACAGTTGTCTTTGTGCTCTAATAACAGTCCATCATCCCGTAATCTCAGTCAAACATCCCGTAATAGACCTTGATGGCTATACTTTTACCCCAATTTCTATGATTGCTTCCTAAAGCTCTCCCCAATCCGTATTTTCCCCCATCCACCTTCCTTTACTATAGAAACATTCGCGATACCTTCTTTACTTGTTTGTGCGAACCTGAAAATGATTTCAGGCAACGAAATCCGGATTGTGAAATCAATTATTGACCTATGAACTGACCAGTGGAGTGTGAAAGTTATTTTTAGGAATCAGCATGGAAATCCATGAAGTTGAACCGAGTTTTATTTCATTTATTAAATAACATAGTACCACAATTAAATCGCACCCCTATTGAAACGTCCGGGATGATTTTGTTTTTATATTATGCACGATTTGGTATCTTTCAGTATCCTATGAGTATTAGCATTAATAATACCAACAAGTATCTAGTAGGAGAGACATATTCTGTCAAACTAATAGGTGTCACGGAAAGTCCTTTCCTCGCACCATTTCTATTACTTCAGTATAAGATAGTCAGTAGAATAAGGCATATCGTTAGCATACAATTCCCATCTCTCATCTCCCACCTTTTCCGTTATCCCTCCCCTCTTTTGGTGGGTGCATTGCTGCACGCCTGACTTCTCGGAGACTTGCTTGTAGATTTAAAGGGATGTTCATTCTATTTTTTATCCAGTTTTCTATTTCTAAACATATTTTGCTCCTGGTGAAATATACGTGTTATAGTGGTTTTAAAATCGAGTTAAATGATCTGAGATTCTTTGCGTTCTGAGACAGACGATTAAGAGTTATAGAGATCAGCTACTTCTCCCTTGTTAGACCCCACTTAGAATACGCCGCCAGTGTTTGGGAACCTCATGAGGTAGGCTTAGGAACAGAGTTTAAACTGGTGCAGAGAAGATCTGCAAGATACGTGAAGGGCCGTTATGATAGTCTCGTCAATGTTTTTGACCTCTTGCAAAAACTAGGATGGGAATCACTTTCAGACCGTCGATTGAATATTAGACTCAATCTTTTATGTCAATTTAAAACCAATTTATTTTCCGACGAAGTAATCAATATCTTTACGAACTCCTACATACAACGATAGATCAGATCTTGTGAATAAAATAAGGGAAATAGATTGTGGAACGGAAAGGTTTAAATTGTTGTTTTCCCCGCGATCGATAACGAAACATAATGGCTTCGTTAAGACTTCGAAGTTGACAGGTAGTGTAGCTGATTAATTCATATGCCCCCAAATGCAAGTTTATAAATCTGCCAAATTGTGTTAACACCATGTTTTGCATGTTCCCTGCTTGACTCTTGTAGTTCACTATCCTGTTGTAGACTGTAGTTCATGTTGGTGATGAGTCACCCCTGTCAAACACCCTTGGGATGGCTTGTAGGGTAATAAGTAGGTGTAGATGTGACTGGATAGTGAGTTCAGGAGTATTGCCACTTTTGGTCCAGAAGGTCGTGGAGCGTGCTTTTGCTCTTGATTTGTTGATCCCAAACCCTAATTAGTCAAAAAAGAACATTTTTTCACCAATCCTCTTCGTGTAATGTGATTGAAAAATATATGTATTACGCCTTTATTGACTGAGTGCTTCCGGTTATTCACTCCCTCTGACGGGATCTTTCTGCTCGTGGCAAAGCACGCGTCCCAAACTTTCCCACCGACCAGTCACGAGCCTGGGCGAGGAATGACGCTTTCGCATTCACTGCATGGTAGTGAACCTGGTCGTGAATTCGTAGTAGCTTGGGCGTTGTGGGGTTTATTATATTACAATGGACTTGAAGATCCACCAAACCATAGGAGAGTACGTATGTATTAGACTTATCAATCTCCTAGTGTCTGCAATTGCGATTGAAATAGATGAAAATAGTTTCTCCAAGGTTGAAAGTTCATGGTTTAATGAGAACTAATTTCATACTTCGCTTGATGAAAATATCCAACATAATTATGAATAAATATTGCTCAGTGTGTTATATTTCCAACTTTTTATTTTAACCGACAAATGTTTCAACACTCAAGTCCAATTATCTAAGGATAGATTGATAACAGACCAAGGATTACCTTGATACTCACACAAATGTGTCGAAACTTTCGTCTGTCTGTAAAATGAGTGCGAAAGTAATGAAAAGTTTCAAATTTTCTCCATTACGTACTTCTTAAATTCAGGAATTGATATTCTTGAATATTTACTAGTTTAGGCCCAGGATTAGGCTTGTTTGGGTTAGCTTAAGAACCGATTTAGAGCGCGTAAATCAAAGATCGAGATATATGGGTGTGTGAAAGAGCGTTGTGATAATTTCGTTTGCGTTAAAATTCTTATGTGACAACTGGAATGGGACTCGCTTTCAGACTGTCACTTAAAATTTAGACTAAATCACTCATCTAATTTCTAAACCGATCCGCTTTCTTACAATGTCTTCCCGATTAATTGATTTTATCCCTAAAGCTTGCTTTTAAATGTAGTGCTTAGTATTCACAGAAGGACTTTTTTCCTGCATAGATTTTGTATGTCTTTGCGTGTGTGCACTTGTCAAATACAATGACAGATAGTTCCCACAGTTATGGTACTGTTCTTCGAGGATCGTGAATGTGGGTGATAAATGCCTGCCACACACCCTTGAGGTGGCCTGTAGGGTATTATCTACATCTACGAAATACCGCGCAAGCCACCACGACGGTGTGTGGCACGGGGTGAAACCACAACTGGCATGAACCCCTCGTCCCAGCTGAAATCCGAACCGCGCACGTTCCCCCGGATGCCAGGCGCTGACCAAAAGCAGTCAGGATGACAATACGTGGTCAGACCAGAAGCTAGGAGAGTACAACATGGACGATCATGCTACCATACAGTATATTACTTAAGATACGACTAATTGTTATTTTTACTGTGACAGAGAAATAGTTCTATTTCTTAGGTATTTAATCCCTAGTTTGGTCTGCAGCAGTCCTCCATTCGGCTCCCTTTTCGGCTCTAAAATAGTTCTACAAGGTTCTAAATTATGCAAGAGCTATATCATGCCGGAGATTGCATGTTAGGTTAGTATCTAATAATCACGTTAAGATATTTAGCACTACTGAAAAAACCTATTTAACCTAGTCAGTATCCTAGAACTGATCTATAGAAATTATTATGGTCCCTTGTTGTACGTGGAAAAAATGACATTTTATATCTATCGATTCTGCAATCTATTTCCTTAATCTTATGCCTTTGATCGTTTCTATCATAATAGTTTGGCTCTTGCAAAATATGTTGAACGTCCGGGAAAAAATAGTCTACCTCAAACTTTCGTAAAAGATTTAACCTAATTTTTTCCCTTCGATCGGATAGAGGTTTTCACCCTAATTCCCTCAACAATTTAGTAACACTGCTATATTTATCGTAACAATTTTAAAAAATCTACCTGACCCCACTGTATTCGATCTGCATCTGTAACTAGTCCTACTTCGTAAGGGTCCCATATACTAGCGGCGTACTTCAAGTGGGGTCTCACGAGAGAATATGTAGGTATGTCGATTTAGATGTGAAATTTATGTCGTTGATACAGTTAGGACAAGAGGAATAACCCACAACTACGTTTATCCGTGCTTCGCTATATAATATAATATAAATGTATTGCTTTCAACAACATACAAAAATATAGAATTAATTACAATAAAGAAATAAGAAAGCTGGGTTGCCTCAGCGGAAAACCTGTGCTGAAGCAACTTTCATGATTTTATATGCATTGCTAACGCTTCCAATTTTTTTCATACAAAAGTGAAATGACTTGATAACAAGCAAAATACCATTAACATCTGAAGTCTGGCTAATATGAGTATTAATACAGAATAAAGATTAAATGTTCTACAGGTGAAAAAAGAAAAAAAATCTGATTACATCAAAAAAATCTTACGAAGTTTTCCACAGCTAGTATCCATAACTTGGCTAATTTAAGAAATTTTTTACAATTTTAACATTTTTTATTTTCCCGGGCAACAAATTATTAACCTTTGGGTTATAAATCATAAACATATTTCTTTTGTCCTTAAGCAACTGCGCGACCTTCCGTAGTAGACGGGCTTCAGCTCAGCGACCAACGACCGCGGGGCGTATTGTTAGCGGCGAAGAGGTCGGGTGGTGGGTGGGGCTGAATTGGAGACGGAGTAAAGGCTTTTCTCGTTGGGCAAAAGGGGTTGGATCCGGAGGCAGGTGTAGAAAAGGGTGTGGCGGCTATAATGGCAAAACGAGTGGAAGAGACGGACGTGCGAGAGGCACGCGTGCGGGCGTGAGCCACCGCCTTCACTCGCAGCATGCCCAGCGGCGGCGGTCGTGCCTAGCGGTCGCCGGAAAAGGGGTCCCGCTTTATTCTTCTCTCTCTCTCTCGAAGGTTTTGTGGGCGTGTGTCGCGTTGCACGAACATGATTTCCGACTCCCAGCTGGCAGCGATGCGCGCTTAGCTATATGGTCACATGTATCGATGCTCACTCGACGATGGAACAGCCACTGCAGGGTGTTCGAAGGTTCATTTGCAGGCAGCCTACGTGTACATGTTACACTACATTTCGGTTGCGAATGTTCATGTCTGATGGTTTTACTCTCGATGGCGGTGGAAGTCACGTTTAGGGTGACACAGGGGAGTGTCATTGGTCCACTTTATTACTAGTTTCCAATATCCAGCTAGCAGCGATACGCGCTTGGCAGTGTGGCCACATGTATCGATGTCTCTCGACGATGGAACAGCCACTACAGGGTGTTAGCAGATACACTAGCTGGCAGTCTATGACTACATATTGCACTACATTTCAGTATCGAATGTTCATTATTGACGGTTTTAATTTCGATGAAGGTAGAAGTCGTGTTTAGGGTGAGAAATGGAAGTGTCATTGGTCCACTTTTGTTTCTAATTTCCGACATCCAGCTAGCAGCGATGAGCGCTGGACAGTGTGGCCACATGTATCGATGCAATCTCGATGATGGAGCAGTCACTTCAGGGTGTAAGGTACATTTGCAGGCAGTCGCCTTCGACATGTTGGACTACATTTCAAGTAAAAGTGTTCATTCTCGACGGTATTACTTTCGAAGAATGCCGAAGTCTCCTTTTGGTTGACACAGGGAAGTGTCATTGTCCCACTTTTGATCCTAATTTCCGACTTCCAGCTGACAGCGATGCACGCTGGACAGTTAAGGCACATATATCGATGTTCTCACAACGATGGAACTGCCGCTAGATGGTTTAAGATATATTCATAGGCAGTAGGTATATATATCTGCATATTGCACCACATACATCTCCTTGTAAGTGGTCGTTCTCGACGGCATTTGACGTTCCACTTCTGTTTTTTTCCCGCTTCCAGCTAACATCGAAATACACTAGGAACTATTTTATGCTGTAGCATCGATATTCTCTCGACAATGGAACAACTACTTTGAGCTTATTTTACATACATTTTCAGCAAATTTCATCGTTGAGCGCCATATACACCACCTGCAAATTATTTACGACTTTGTTATGATTTATTAAATTAGAAGTCACATTAACGATTACCAAGGACGGTGTTCCTGGATCACTTTTATTCCATTTTGAATTACATGCGTCAATACTTTGGCTCACGATTACTGTATCAACAAAGAATCCTGCCAGTCACCTTGTTGATCGGTGTCAGGGTTTTAACAGCTACTTGCACCACGTCATGCCCACACTCGCTGCTTTAGGCTTAAGATGTTGGAACCTTTTCATTCTGGAAAGGTAGCATCGAAACCTGGTAAGATCTGATACTTTCCCGGCGTACGAGTTTCTCAAAGTTTTCTCGGGCTTCCGTCCGGGTGAGTGGGTACATATTGGTCGACATTTCGGTGCTCGAGGCGGGCGTCGAAACGTCGGCCAACTTGGACACACTCCCCCGGACGGAAGCTCGAGAAAATTTTGAGAAATTGGAACCTGGTGGTTCCATTGATTTTTCTTTTAAATTACGATCGGGGCTTTGAAGTCACGCGTCATCGTCAAGTGAGGTTGATAACGGGCTCATGTCCTAAGAGTAAGCACCGGCAGATCCTTACATTTTTTGTGTCATGTACGATAGGATGCTACTGTGTTCAAAGAAGATAAGACCATGAACGCGGTAACATTATGTGACAGCATTACGCTTGGAGCTTCGCACTTGATGAATTGAAAACATGGACCAGTGGAACAGCACACCTGAAAAGATAAGAAGCATTCGAAATGTGCTGTTTGGAGGAGGATACTGGTGATCAAATGGGGAAGTAAAATAAGACTTGAAGAAGTATACGGAAGAGGAGAAGACCAGATTAAAAAGTATACAGAGAAGGTAAACCAGATACGTCGGTCACGACCTGAGGCTCAGCTGCTTTGTAAATAATATTTTTGGAGTATTCTACCTGCTGATAGATAGATTTATGTACAGTATTTGTTCTAACGTCCTTATTTTTGGCATATCGTTCTTTTCCTTCCTATACGTGGTGAATAATATCATGGAAGGAAAAATGAAAGGAAAATCCTTAAGAGGAAGGCCATGGTACAACTGCATAGACTAAATAAAGAGGAAAGAACAATTGAAAAACTATGATGAAGTAAGCGAAATATAAGGTATGATAAAAGAATTAGAGCGTGTGCACTAGGTTTGATAGAAGCCGTTATGATAATTGTATAAGTGTTACGAGTTTAATAGAAGAACTAGGATGGGAATTACTATCAGAACGCAGGTTAAAGTTTAGGTTAAACCTTTTAAGTAAATTCAAAACCGAGTTGTTCACAGGTGACGTTATATATATGTTGAGAACCCTTGCGTATTATGCTAGGTTTGATCATATTAACAAGATTAGAGAGATAGATTGTCGTACCGATAGATTTAAAATGTCATTTTTCCCGCGTACTATAAGAGAGAACAATAGGCAGCGTAGCAAAGGGATAGGTAGGTGAAATATAGTTAGAGTAGTCTGTAGTGCATGATGCATGTAATAAGAACCAATAATCCCTTACTTATTATGTAGATACTAACCATCTAGCTGCATGTGACCCTGTTCTCTAGCATGTCTCCCTTAAATATCCTATTTGCATGTCAAAAGTGCATGTTTGGTGATCTTCACCCCCTGCCACACACCCTCGTGGTGGCTCGCAGGGAATTACGTAGATGTATCATTAAATGGGGAAGGACCAATCTTAGGATTGAACGGCCAATGATGATGATGTACACCTTACATCTGTCCAGTGTGTCAGCTGATTGTGAAATCCAATTTTGGAACCCGGGTCGAGATATTTAATTCAAGAATACATTCTTTCGATGTTGTATCGATGTTTCTGGGGTCACGCTAGCGGTGAGTGCCCCCTCTAACCGCTGGGCTCAAGCGTCCGAAGGCCTTTGCGTGTTTCACCGAGGTATTTCCTTCACCCGCTATCCGCCCTTGAAGTGCCCATCGATGATGTTAGTACGGGTGTCTCTTGTATCCGGACCAATTATCTCAGCCAACCGCCCGTTTAGGGATGCATGTATACATAGGTGGAGGTTTCTTTGTACGCCTATCCGCGTGCATTTATGAAGCTTATATCTGGACTTAATAATTAGGTTTAACGAGGAGTAGATTAGCTAGTTAGTTAACGTGCTGTAATAACCATTTTTATGGATATGTTAACCTGTACTTTCATCTACATATTACCCTGAGAGCTCCCGCATGGGAGCGTGGCAGGGTGTGTTAGAACGCCAGTTGCCTAAAGTGTAAAGGTTAACGTTATGGGAGATAAAATGGTGAAGTGCATTATGGGAGTGTTTTGAGAGGATCTCGGTTTTTTTATGGCCGTTTATTGAGCGTGGAAAGAACGACTTTGGGTACCTATATCTTCAGGAATGTATCTTGCTCTTGTCTGAAAAAATTATTGAGGTGACAATATGAATTATTTTCAACAATAGTAAAGAAAACATGCAAGCTTCACACTATTAATTTCTTTACTATATAGAGGTGTAAGAAATTCCCCTTTTTAAACATTTGGTCCGTCTGGAGTGCATATGCGTACGGTTTCCCATTTTAAAAATCTGGTATTATTTGTCAAAATTTGGAAAGTTGTTCAGTATAGGGCTGATATTTTTGTATCTTTGGAAGGTTAAGATTTTTTTAATAAGAGCAAACTTATGGACTTTAAGGTGAAATGATATTTCACTAAATATATCTTAGGCAGAGCTCAGTTTTGATTATGGTCACTTTTTGAGCGTGAATAAAACTAATGTTTGTACCTATCTGTTCAGCAATGTATCTCTCAGGTCTCTCTCGCTTCTGTCAGGCCTAGAGATGTAGTGTGACGTCAAGATGATAGGTAGGCTTTATCAAGAGAGTACTCGGAAAATGTGATGAGAAAGTGAAAGAACGTTGTTATTTTTCAATCGTTAGGCCTCATCTGGAATATGCCGTTAGTGTATGGGATCCATACGAAGGGGCGTTGATATCAGAGTTAGATCGCGTCCAGCGAAGAGGAGCTAGGTTTGTGAAACGATGCTACGATAAGTTTAGTAGTGTGTCTGGACTGTTAGAAAAATTAGGATGGGAATCGCTACCACAGCGTAGATTAAATTATAGGCTTAAATTTCAAGAAAATCATTTGTTTGACGACGTAAAAAACATACTATTAACCCCCTCGTACTACGGCAGATAAGATCGCGCCAATGAAATTAGAGAGATAGATTGTAGAACCGATAGGTATAAAAATGTCATTTTTTCCGCGTACCATTCGGGACCATAACAGCTGTGATAGTCGTCATGAATAGTTCGAATTGTGACAATAGGCAGACAGTAAATCTTTCTCATTATGTTCTCTACTCTCTTATTTATGCATGATGTAAATATTGATGTTCTCATTTTTGCATGATATTTTGAATCTGTAGTAGTAGTCTTTCTATGCCTTGCATGTTGGAACGATTGAAGATTGAATGTTACTTGGTTATTAGGTTTTTAATGGCGCTTTGCATGTGTGGTACGCGGGTTTCAATGCAATTTCGGTGTTCTACCGTATCATTCATGCATGTCTTGTGTGGAAGCAACTCCTGCCGCACACCCTTTGGGTGGCTTGCAGGGTATGACGTAGAGTTATATATACCTACAATGAACGTAATTTATTATCTGCTTTATGAATTGCAGTCTTTGTCTTCCTCTGCATCTTCTTCCTTTAATGTATCCTTGCAGTGTGGTTTTCACAATTCCGTCATGGTGCATAATGTGACCGATTAGCTCGCATTTTCTTTTCACGATATTATTCCTTAATTTTCTTTGTTCTCCGATTCTATATTGAACCTAGTCATTGCTAACCTTATCGGTTCACGGTATTTTCAACATTTTCCTGATACGCTAAATTTTAAACGATTCAAGCCTTTTCTTCCCTTCTACCCCTATGGTCCATGTTTCGCATCCATATATGTCGTGCTATGCTCCATAGGTAAGTATTTAGGGACCTTATCCTTGTTTTCAGGTTGATTTCTTTGGCAGTCAACATTTTTTATTTATTGTTAAATGGACCCTTAGCTTGTCCAATTCAACTTAAAATATATCTCCTGCTCAGACCATCCTTAGTGATCTTGCTAGCCAGATAGGTGAATTCTTCCAATTCTTCTATTCTCTGTCCATTTAATTAGCCATTTGCATTGTCAAGCCCATGGAACTTCGTGTCATCTTCAGGTAACACGAAGATTCGAAACCCGGGTCGTGCAAATAAACCTGAAGTGCAGTTGACCAAGTCATTTTTATTTCGTCCATAACGGATAACTTCCACAAAGTAAATCTTGCATCCTTTGTTAATTTAAAAACCTCGGGTATAGTAAAAAGCATTATGGTGATACTTCACCCCCACCACACACCCAATGGAAAACTTGCAGGGATTTAATCTACATTTACATCTACGTCATACCCTGCAAGCCACCCAAAGGGTGTGTGGCAAGGGGTGTTTCCACACCAGGCATGCATGAATTATACGGTAGACTACCGAAACTACATTGATACCAGCATACCACGCATGCAACGCGCCAATTAAAAATCTACTAACCAAGAAACGTTACATCGTCTATTGTTCCGACATGCAAGGGACACAAAGACTACTACTACAGATTCAAAATATCATGCATAAATAAGAACATCAATATTTACATCATGCATAAGATTTGTGTAGATGGTAATGTATTATGCTAGGTTTGAATTAACAAGATTAGAGAGATAGATTGTCGTACCGATAAATTTAAAATGTCCTTTTTCCCGCGTACCATAAGAGAGAACAATAGGCAACGTAGCAAAAGGGATAGGTAGGTGAAATATAGTTAGAATAGTCTGTAGTGCATGATGCATGTAATAACTACCAATAATCCCTTCCTTATTACGTAGATTTTAACCTGTACTATACTGTAGTAACTAATATTCTATTGTAATAACTACTGCAATTACTTGCAGTAACTAATAAACTGTGACCCTATTTTCTAGCATGTCTACCTTATTTATCCTACTGACATGGCAATAGTGCATGTTTGGTGATCTACACCCCCTGCCACACACCCTCGTGGTGGCTCGCAGGGTATTACGTAGATGTAGATGTTAGTGTTGTGTACTCGTTGTTTCCTTTCTCCGATGGCATCGTGTTTTAAAAATAGCGGGAGGTTGGAAAAGGGGGGGGTAAGAGAGGCTTGGCGGCTTTTCTCGTCGACCCCCCCCCTCCCGGGGGGGGGCACTCGGACAACTCCGGGGGTGTGGGTCGGCAATTCCCGTTCCCGGGTCGTCGGGTGTGTGGCAGCGGGAGGAGAGGGCTGGAGGAGGGAAGGACGTCACTTCCGGAACTGGTTTTCTATCTCGCTTATGCCGCGAGCGGGACAGGGAATGGAGGAAAGTGGTCGGAGCGTGGACACTGGAGACAGCGGTGCGGGGAATAGGATGCAGTGTCTGCGTGCTGCCGAAACGACGACTTCAATTCTGCTGACTTCAGTCTGGGGACGATTTTATTTTAACGAAAAAACTATTTAAGTGGTATGATCAAGATATCATTTACAATTAGAACTTGACCTCGTCTTAAGGTGGCTCTGGCGTGACTACATGTACATCTACATGAACACATCTACAATTTACCCTGCTAGCCACCTCAAGGGTAGCTTGCAGGTGTGGTTGTAGTGCTTGTTGGTGAAAGTAAATTTCTTCACTGTAGTTCAGGGTGGTAATAAGTCACCCCCTGTCGAACACTCTTATGGTGGCTTGCAGGGTAGTAAGTAGATGTAGATGTAGAAGGGCGTTTGGAAGGGATGGACTTATCACCAACATGCACTACAGTGCAGAAATCAATTTTTACCAACAAGCACCACACTATTAGTACACTACAAATGCCTGAGAAACTACTAAAATAATCCATAATGTAACTATGAAACCGTGACACAAGACTCATTCAGGGAACATGTAAAACATGGTGTTAGCACTACTCGGCAGATTTAGAAACAATGTATTAGGGGTAATGTGAATTAATCAGCTACACTACCTGTCTAAAAACCTAATTCAAAGTCTTAACGCAGCCATTATGGTCCCTTATAGATCGCGGGAAATACGCCGTTTTAACCTGCTCGTTCTACTATCTATTTGCCTTATTTTATTCCCATGATCGGCTCAGCCTTAGTATGTTTAGTCCTTAAGAGAAATTACTTCGTCTGATCGGTTTTGAATTTTTTTGGATAGTTGGGGAGGCGACCGATAGCTAAGGTCATTTGCGCCGTAGGGAATAGGTAAGGGAGGAAGGGTGAATAGAAACCCGGCGTCGGCATTAGCCTGCTCTTAACGAAAGGCGCCAAGGGGACCATGGCTTAACGTCTCATCCGACAGAAAAAAAATTTAAGTATGGCCTCCATTATGACCAGTTAAATATATCGCGAACACTACCTGAAGATGCCTGAAATTGCTATGAGAAAAAAATCGGTCTGGACTGATAATCGAACCGCTGACCTTAGGATTTCCGCCTTCTATATCCTTTTATATTGCTATGAGGATTAGAAAGTCTGGGTTTCGTAGCGGTCTGCGCATTGGGCTCATATTTTGGCATCTTTGGAAGGGTGAGATATTTTCTTTAAAATGAGGCCAAATTCATTGATTTCCAGGTGAAATGATCTTTCGCTAAGACTACTGTATAATGCGGAAAATGGTATTAAATCGCAAAACTCGGTATAGTTTTCCTTCGGTTTTTACGCACGGTTTGGCTCAGGCTGTGTGTGGACTAGTTATTCGCACCCCTGTAAGCCACTCTTTTTGAGCTTCAAATTCTAACTCTTCCTTCAGTTTACCTGTGCCATCTTTGTTAAGAGAGTCCATACCTCTTCCCTGTAAATTCCAACCTCCAAATGCAAAACACTCGTAAATGTATTGACATACATCATCAACATTATGCATAGAGTTTCTCTCTAAAGGGACCTTGGCACTCTGCCTCTGAAATATATAATAAGCTCCCTGCTACGATCAGGTGTATTTCAACACAACCATATTTTAAAAGAAAGGTTAAATCTCTTCTCGAGCAGAAAGCCTATTATTCGCTTTGTGAATTTTTGAAGATGAAGAGCTGGGAGAAAATAACAGGACTTCTGGTGAAGATGGCATCATTGCGGAGTTACTGAAAAACCTCGGGACAAAGTCACTACAGGAACTCACGCAAATCAATGGGAATATCTGGCAAACGGAACAATTGCCAGACGACTGGAAATGCGCTATTATATATCCACTACACAAGAAGGGAGACCGAACAGATACGAATAACTACAGAGGAATATCCCTATTACAAGTTCCTTACAAAATCCTCTCAGCATGTCTTCTCCAAAGAGTACAACAGCAACTAGAACACAAAATTGGTGAGTACCAGGCAGGCTTCCGTCCTGGTCGCTCGTGTACAGAACAAATCTTCAACCTGAAAGCAATACTGAAATACAAAGCAATTAGGAATGCCCCGATCATATGCACGTTTGTCGCTTTCAAGAAGGCGCACGATTCTATCGACCGACAGTCTTTGTTCAATATTTTAGAAGAACGGGGACTCTATGTAAAAACACTGCGATTGATCAGACAGACATTGACAGATACAATCTCGAAAGTAAAATTTATGGGTGAAATTTCTGAACCTTTCCAGATCAAAACTGGAGTATGCCAAGGAGATGGGCTATCTCCTCTCCTCTTCAACTTAGTCCTGAACAAAATCATCAAGGAGTGGGAAAAAGAACTGAAAAACCAAGGAAATTGGAAACCAACACGATTCGGACGACCCAAAGATGACGTCGAAATTTCATGCCTAGCTGTCGCTGATGATATAGCCATACTCGCAGATAATGAAACAACAGCAGCCAAACAGATAGAAGTCCTCAAGGAAGGTGCAGAGAAAGTCGGCCTTCAGATCTCTTTCGAAAAGACCGAATTCTTCTGCTCAAAATTAGACATCGAAGTATTGAACACAAAATGCGGCAAGATAAATCGAGTCACACATTTTAGATATCTGGGCGAGATCTTTGAACCCACAGGAGAGAAGATAGCACAGAAGACTCGATTAGAAAATGAAGAGGGCATATGGCAAGACATACAACATCTATAACAAGAAATGCATTTCCATTAACTCAAAGATCAGGCACTAGAACACTGTAATCAAGCCAGAGGTTCTACATGCAAGCGAAACTCTAACGCTTCATATAAAAAGAGATATGGAGAACATACTGAAGGAAGAGCGAAAAATCATGTGCAAAAGCCTCGGCCCAAAATTAACAGAAGAAGGGTATAGGTTGCACCCCAGAAAAACTACGGAGAAGATGTCCAACCTAGCGGCGGATATCAGAAAAAGAAGACTGCAACTTTTCGGACATATCAATGGACTCCCACCGACAAGACTCATCAAAAAGGTCATCACATATTTACAAGGAGTCAAATCATCAATACCATGGTTGTCACAAGTCAGAGGCGATCTAGGAAAAACAAAAGTAGACACCAAGGAAATTGTAAACAGAATCACCTACAGAAATAAGATACACCAGTGGAACGTAAAACCAGAGAACGAAATCCCAAAGAAACCAGGAACAAAGTGGACGGAAGAGAGAAAGAGAATCCACAGAGAAAGAATGAGAGGAGTGTGGGAGATAAGAAAGAAACTTAGACATGAGCAATAATGCTTTGCGTGATCCAATAAAAAAGGGTCCATACGCAACTAATAACAATAATATATAACTTCACTGAGTATCACTCGTGTGACGAATAGACAAAAATTACCACGGAAAGGCAGACAAATAATATAGTAACACGAAAAAGAAAAACACTTACAGGAAACTCCTTAATATTTCGGCGCGCCGCGCGCCTTGTTCGCAAGGACGTAGGAGAATGAGAAGGAATGGAGGACTGAGGTGGATGGAAGGGAAGGAGGGGAGGGACAGAGGGGAAGGGGAGGAGGAGGAGAGAGAGGAAGGCAGGGGGCAGGAAGGCGGGAAGTGAAGAAAATTTAAAAGGAAGAGTTTGGTCTGAGTAGAGGTGATAGAGGAGGTTAGTGAGATTTATTGAGCCCTGGCGGAGAGAAAGCTTGGAAAAAGTAAATACAGGAGGACTCAAGATCTTTAAGTTGGAGGGGGGAGGAGGAAGGGGAAGGGAGGCGAGAATACCCACCTTAAAAATATCATTATAGGCCGCTGCCGCTGTATATAGGACTCTGGTCCGTTAGGATCTAGTCCGGAGCGCTGTGATTGGCTGAGCTGTCGAACGGACTTGGATTGTTGAAAATCCGTTCATCAAATCAGCCAATCAGGGCGCTCCGGACTAGATCCAAACGGACAATTAACGGACCAGAACCCTGTATATAGCGGCAGACAATTCTCCAGTTCATTAGCACCTGATGAAGCCGATCGGAATGCCGGCGAAACGGTCGTCCATGAAAGTGGTTCAACGCGGGGAGAACCCAAAAAATACGAATAAAAGTTTTGGAGGTGATTTGAAGTACATAGGTGTCAGTAAAAACCTCTAATTGGTAGTAATTTTCTTTTTCGTGTCGCCTGGAGTACTTTAATTGTTATGAAATCTAATTGGCTATAGCGATTGTTTGCGCCGCGGGGCGTGATGAAATAAATTTCGGAACGAAGAATCGGATGCGGAAATAACCCGCACGACTGGGGGTTCATAAGCAGGCAAGTGGGACGAGTGTGCCGTGTTGGGGAGTTATGTAAATGAGCGCACATCCTTAGCCCATCCTCCTCCCCTTGGTGACCCTTTCCTGCTTTCATGACCCCACTCTTTATTCCCCCTTTCCCACCCTCTTTAAGAGAGTTCTGTCATTCAATTTGTATGCTGGAAATCACCGCCCGGGAGATAACTGTCCTCTCATCATAAGGTGTGTGTCCTGCGCCTTGCAGTGTTTCTTTTTTTTTTAAATGCTCCCAAGACCGTCGCTCCGTGCGCGTGATTCATTTAAATGGCCGAATGGGAAAGACTTTCAAAAACAGAGTCGACTGCTCGCACAATTTGTGCCGGAGACGACGGAGAAAGTCGTCGCGATTCCTGGTTTGACTCTTTCTCTCAAAAGCGGTCCCAAGCACTTGCATTTGCGCTCTTGCAGAACTGTGGTAAAGCCGGAGAAAGGAAGGTTGGGAAGTTAAACAGGTTGGACCTGGCTGTGGACATTGGATAACGTGGAAGAGAGTAAGGGTTATGATAAAATAACTGCCTACATATCTTGTATTTCCGTCCATTTATGTACTTCAAACAACCCATGTGCAACGGATATAACATTTTTACTGTATGAGCCGTATGTTTCCTTTCAAATGTTTTAAATGCATTTTAAGACCATAAATAGGTCAAAAGTTATCCACATCTACATCTACTTATTACCATGCTAGCCACCTCAAGGGTGTTTGGCAGCGGGTGGACTCATCACCAACATTCACAACGGTGTAGAAATTAACTTTCATTAACAAGCACCGCACTATTGGTATGCTGCAAATTCTACAGAAACTAATAAAACTAATCTTTAATGCAACGATGTAAACTTGAAACAATAGTCGGGGATCGGGTTGGCGTGGTCCAAATCCTCCATGGCGTATTCGAGTTGTGGCGTAACCAGGGCAAAATAGCATCTCTCTTTTACTTTTTCATCCGAGGAACTTCCTATCATACGCTTAACAAAACCTGGTTCTTTTTAATGCTGTGCCGTATATGTTTTGTATGTGTAAGCCGCCGGTTGGAAACCGGTACGTTTTCCAAGTAAGTGCCAATGCCTACTAGCTAAGCCTCGTGTTTACCTGGAGCGCTTTTGCTTGTGCGTCGCGCATACTCTACGATAGGGAGATAATTCTTTAACATGATTCCGATGATTAGAATACCGTCGCTTTTGCGTCATCAGTCATATGACGAGACGTTGAATTTCTTAGCTGACGTGGTGTTGTCTCTTATTACGTAATTGGTCTGCGTAGCAGATGACGAAGAGAAAATACGCACGATTGCTTATTAGCACATGATCAGACGTCACGTTGGATACTTCGACTCATTTTCACGATACGAAAGTGATATTGAATGAAGTATCGATCCTCTACTCCATAGGGAAAGTATATTAATATTTAATTTTTCTTGAGCACTGCGTAGTTTGCTTCTCGTTGATCCCTCTATCACGATTACCAAATCATGACGCACCGTGTGCTGGTATTGTTAGCCTCCAAAGTGGAATGACTTGTTGTTTCTACGTTTACGCATCAGAAAAGATCTTGGTGGAATGAATTAACTTTAGGAGGCGAAACCGATTCAAATGTCGGTGGAATCAGATGCATGCCTGGAGTTGGGTAAATTATCGTAATTTTCTTTTGGGGTACTTCTACATCTACTCACAACCCTACAAGCCGCCACAAGGGTGTTTGGTAGGGGGTGACCAACGTGAACTAGATTGAAGGAATTTTCTTTCACCAACATGCACCACACCTTCGGTAAGCTAAAAATACCACAGAAACTACCAAATTAATGCACAATCCAACTCTATGAACGTGACACAAGAGTCTTGCAGGGAACATGCAAAACATGGTGTTATCTGTACGCGGCAGAAATATTTAGAAACATTCGTTAAGGTGCACATGTATTAATCAGCTACACTGCCTGTCAACTAACTTACTTCAAAGTCTAAACTCAGCCATTATGGTATCTTATTGATCGCGGTAAAAACGACATTTTAAACATTTCTGTTTGACAATCTATTTCCTTTATTTTACATTTATGATCTGATCTACCGTAGTATGTTGGAGTTATAAATGATTTGAGATTTTCCCGGTGTATTATATTTAAAGATATTTAAATATGTTGGAGTTCGTAAGATATTGATGGCTTCGTCGTAAAATAACTCGGTTTCGAAATAACGTAAAATATTGAGTCTAATTTTCATTTGATGGTCTGAAAGCGTTTCCCAGTACAAGGTTTAAGCTATTACCGCGGTAAATTACGGTAATTATCGAAAATTAACGTAAAATCCGAGTGATTCCAAATTATTGGGAGTAAATGGCCAATTAAGAGTTAAATAAGAAAAGAAGTAGCTATTGTTAGGGGATTACGACATTCAAACATTTACTATTGTTGAATCAACGTCTTTTAAAGTTAATTGAGTTTTTTAAAATGATAAAACAAATATGGCAGCACACACGCGGTTTGGATTTCTTTTGTCGTGGTACGGAGAGTTTTCGTTGGAAATTCTTTAAGCGATATCCCCACAAATATTTCATAAGCAAAAGTATTCCACGAATGAGTTGTATATGCCTAAATTTATAATTGAGCCTGTATAAACCAATTTTCTTTTAAAAGAATATAATTGGAGTATATCGGTATGAAACGTATCGAAAACGTCGGCGAATTTTCCTGAAAATCGCCGAAAATTACTGTCATTTTCAGGGGTTTTTACGGAAAATTACGGTCATTTTCAGGCGTTACTAAGGTAACTTTCAGGTGGTCCATCACTTTGTATACCATCTACTTCTTACATTCCAAACGCCTTGAATGGTATTTATTTTTGGGTGATTTTATTATAATGGACGCCCAACCCCATTAGCAATAAACAACTACTTATTAATTCGTCAAATTATCAAAACTTTCGCGGTCCATGTTCGGCAAGCAGGGATGGTTTTTTTTTGGGATAACCCGCGTCAAGATTTAAAAAAGCCTACGTTTCTTCTCCTTTTCCGGAGACCTCATCAGGGCTGAATGACGTAAGTGCCTTTATTTTGCATCAATTTATATCGTCACGGTGGTGCTAGAGGGGGAGATGGTGGGCGTCGGTGTAGAGTCTTCTGGACGTCGCTTTTCTTTCTGGAAATTACTGGAAGCCATGATTCACTTTTTTAAATCTTGACGCGGGTTATCCCAAAAAAACACCATCACTGCTTACTTATTAATTTGTTTCCATAACGGATTATGATCATTTATAACGGGAAATATGGACTGTAAGTTCCGATAAACATCTTAACGTCAACATACATATATTACCATGAAGTTTTGTGATAATATAACGTTATAAAGCCGTTAATAGTGGTTCAATATAGATAAAACCAACTCAACATGATATCATGACATGAAAAATTTATTAATATCTACCATTCAGAGCTCTTCCTACAAGAAATACGGCGAAATAAACGGTTTCTTCTTATGATGTTAGGTTTACCTGAAAACTCACATTCGCGTAGGATAAGGTAAGTTACGACATTAAAATATTATTCATCACATATTCAATCATGCGTATTTGCCCAAAAATGTCGCACCAACTTTGTAATTGAAAGTATTGCAAGGCACACACCCAAAATATATCGTAATGATAAATATAAGAGTTATGTATGGTCTTGATTAGCTCCGCGATTTTTTTGGATCAGTACAAGAATGAATATATATTATGGATTGTGATATCGTCGCCAAAAACTGTTGTCTAGAATTCCGTAAACAAACACCTTTTTGTAAAGTAGTGCCGCATAGTGATGAAAGACGGAAGTTCAAATGTAAATACAGTCGACAGATTGTAAATAAACACGTCTTACCGGTTTTACCATGATTATACATGGGTTTTACTTACAAGTAATCATAATGCAGTGGGCAGTGGATAAAAAATGTAGTACTACACGCGGGACGTAATTATACACTTTTTAAATATCGTCCGGCCTACAGGTATATTCAATTCCTGTCCAAATTTAATTACACAAATGCAAAATTAAGTTCTTAGCACTTCGTAAATGTCGCTATACGGAAATTTAATAATAAAGCGAGGTGACTTCATGAGTATTCCCAATGGCCATCATTGAAGTGTAGGTAAAAAGGAATGCACTTACCGCCGCCTTGGACAGATTCTAATTTTTCAACCCAAGTCTCCTATTTTGGGTCCTCGTAGACGCATACCCTGTTTTGCAGCCTGGTACGAAGACAGTTCTGTTTAAACAAGGCATTCTAAATTCTTTATTTATGCCGAACGGGCTTAATGCATTCAAATTAGAATCAGTCTGGCAAACATCGTCGTCGGCACACGATGGACGTTTCATAAATCTTTTACACATGCATTGTAATAGATATTTCCTCTCTACATTTACAAAGTAACTTTTAGATTACAAAAATTGCAAGATATTATTGAAAGCATCAAGTAATTCTCATCTCCTCGATCGTTATTGAATATTCACCACAGCGTTACATTCACGTTAGCAACAATTAACTACGTCTGTTTACGATTCAACTGAAAGACTCTAATCGAAGTGGCGCCAAGGACTGGGTGAAGTTAAAGTGGAAATTTAGGCAACACGTAGCCTAGGCAACAATTCCGAACATCCGAATCCATAATATATATTCATGAGTACAAGTCTTCGGTCTGGTATATCCCAACTAACCCATCCGCCTTGTGAAATGGTCACGTAACTTGTACATCTACATCTACTTCATACTCTGCAAGCCACCCAAGGTGTGTGTGGCAGGGGGTACTTCCTCACCAGGCATGCATGAATGATACGATAGAACACCGAAATTACATTGAAACCCGCGTACCACACATGCAAAGCGCCAATTAAAAATCTAATACCCAAGAAACATTCTATCGTCAATCGTTCCAACATGCAAACGGTACAAGGACAACTAATACAGATTCAAAATATCATGGAAAAATAAGATCATCAATATTTACATCATGCATAAATAAGAGAGTAGAGAATATAATGAGAAAGATTAACTGCCTGCCTATTGTCACTACTCGAACTATTCATGACGACGATCACAGATGTTATGGTCCTGAATGGTACGCGGAAAAAATGACATTTTATACCTATCGGTTCTACAATCTAGCTCTCTAATTTTATTGGCGCGATCTAATCTGCCGTAGTACGAAGGGGTTAATAGTATGTTTTTTACGTCGTCAGTAAAATGATTTTCCTGAAATTTAGTTTGGATGTTAAGACTATAATTTAATCTACGCTGTGGTAGCGATTCCCATCCTAATTCTTCTAACAGTCCAGACACACTAGCCAACTTATCGTAGCATCGTTTCACAAACCTAGCTCCTCTTCGCTGCACGCGATCTAACTCTGATATCAACCCGAAGTACAACCCCAACTTGTAACTTGTAGACTTGTAGCAGTGAGAAACAGACTCCAGGTTATTCAAAAGTGAAGAAGTAATTAAATGGGAAAAGAAAGCGAAACGTTAGTTGAGAGTAAAATACAAACGCGGGCTTAACTGCCACCGAAGGTGGAAGCTTATGCTAGTAGTTACATAAAGATCTTTCGCCACGAGAGGGAAGCGATGGTGGAGGATTTGTCTTTGCCGTGGGTTCTACCCCGTTTTCCTCCGCGCCTCCTCCGCCCTACCCCTCCCCGCCCACCCCCGACGATCAGTGACGTGCGAAAGGCCGCGAATGGAATGGGTTCGTAAAAGGAGAGGAAGAAAGTTCGGGCGTGTGGAGAAGGTCCCGAAAGAGAGTCCCGTTCCGTCTGCACGGTTTACTTCCCCGCGTAATCATCCCAAATTCACTGTCGGCAGATCCCAAGCGAAACGCGATTGGCCGCGTAATGAGCTAACCGGCTACCGTTAAGGGATTTTTATCGCTCGTGCAGTAAGTAGATTTCTCTGCGGGCGCCAAGTCACGCTACTGCTCGAGTTTCCGTGGTACTCAAAATCGACACTGTTGCCATGTCGCATTTAGGGGGCAATATTGAGATAAATTATTCTCTAGAAGCAAGTAAGCGTGGCTTAACTGAAATGTGTAAGGTCACAAAATAGAGCAAGTCAAGCAGTTTTCGTATCTGGGTAATATTTCGGAGGAGAATAGGTTTAGCGGTATGGAAATAAGATGTAGAATTACCATGGCTAAAGAGTGGGGTTGCCAGGTCTCCCGTATTTCCCGGGTTTTCACATATTTTGACCATTTTTTTTCAGCCTCCCGTCTCACGTATTTAAGAACATTTCTCCCGTATTTAATTCTAATATCGTGACGAAACCAAACCCGGGTCGTAAATAATAATAATATTAGTGGACCATTACTTGAAAGATTTGAGTTCCGATATGGAGAGGTTCCACAAAGTGAAGCCTGAATTTATTAGTTATATTATGACTCATTATTTTCAACGAACATATGGAACACCATACAGAAAAGAAGAACCAGATGGATTGAATACACCAAAAGACTCAATTGTTTATGAATGACATAATTGAAGGCAAGATAGAGGGAAAATTCCCCAGAGAAAGACCCAGGATTAAGTACATGGACCAAATAAAGAGGAAAGTATACAGGAAGCGATACCAGGAGGTAAGGGAACCAGGATTAGATAGGAAAGGGTGGAGGACTGCAGTCAACCAATCGTAGGATTGAACGACCAGTGATTATGATGATGATGTTCTTATTATTAATGTTCGGCCATCATCACAGATGAGCATAATGTTTATTTGCTATAGAATCTTGATTTATCCTTTTCACGACCTCCTCATTTAAATTTTTTCTGGAATTATAGGTCTCTAGTTAATTCTATTTTTATTCACGTTTGCTCTGTTATCGTCAGGATTGTTGAAATCTAACAATCAAGCCCTGTAATTTAGTGGGAATCTCTGATTTCGCGTTATGCTTTGAAGTGGAAATTTGGCACTGTACTGGTGCAACAAATTCTATTATCTATATCTACATATTACCCTACATGCCGCCTAAAAAGTGTTTGGTTGGGGTGGTTTGCAACTAACACGCACCATAATGTAAACGCAACTGTCACCAACATGCACCACACCATAGGTTTACTGCCAATGCTACAGACACCATTGCATTTGTGTATAGTGTAACTACGGAAACGATATACGAGAGTCATGCAGGGATCATGCGAAACGTGATGTTAGTTCTACTCGACAAGTTTAGAATCATGCATTACTGAGAAAATCAAGTAATCAGCTACACTAAACTTTGACTAACCTACTTCAGAGTCTCATTGTCAGCAATTATGGTCTCGAAATGGCCGCGGGAAAAACGATATTGTAAAACTGCCTCTTCTGTATAATATTATGTCTAAATCCTGTTAAAAAATAAGGCGGTGTTGCAGCGTTTTTCTATCCTTTGCTTGTAAAAGAAATCATCTAGGAATGAATTTTTGTACTAATAAGGCGAATATCGCGGTGAACTCTCTTCTCCCGACGTTATAAAAAGGCAGCAAAACCAGGGTATATGCAGGGATTGGTTAAACCGGCGTAGGATGAGCGCCGCCAAATGTAGGGGGTATCTTGTATATGTGCGAATCCATGAGAAATCAGTCGTTAGAGGTGACCAAAGTATTTGAAAAATGAATTTCGTCGCACAAGTTCCAGACACGGTTTTTTCAAAGCTTAGGTCACCAGTAGGCCATAGAAACTGGTGAACACAGGAAAATTCATGGAAGTTTTTTGTTTTGCACGATTTAGTGTGTGAAACTGGATCGATTTTTATGGGCCTGGGAAAATATTGTAGAAGTCAATGGAAGCACGTTCTCGTGCATTTATTCAAGTGATATGATGCTCGGGGTTGTTCTAGACCATCTCCAGACTGTCATGCCCACGTCTGCCCATGTATATGGAGGTTTCCACTCATAGTGTGACGGTAAAAATCTTGCGAAGATTTCTGTCGATTTTAGCGGAAAGAGATCTTGCGGACGACAGAAAGCGCTTATTGTGGGCCATGTATATGGGTATTCTCCCTTGAAAATGTACATGGGGGTTTCCACACAAACTTGAGTGATATATTTTTTTTTATTTTTTTGCGCTTCTGCCGACAATAATCCTGGTATGAAAAAACTATGATTTATTAATGAACATGTCAATCAAGATTTTCACGAGAATAAACAATCCGCAATGCGCTTTCTGACGTCTGCAAGATCTCTTTCCGTTAAAATCGAGAGAAATCTTCGCAAGATTTTTACCGTCACACTATGAGTGGAAACCTCCATATACATAGGCAGACGTGCGCATGACAGTCTGGAGATGGTCTAGAACAACCCCGAGCATCATATCACTTGAATAAATGCACGAGAACGTGCTTCCATTGACTTCTACAATATTTTCCCAGGCCCATAAAAATCGATCCAGTTTCACACACTAAATCGTGCAAAACAAAAAACGTCCATGAATTTTCCTGTGTTCGCCAGTTTCTATGGCCTACTGGTGACCTAAGCTTTGAAAAAACCGTGTCTGGAACTTGTGCGACGAAATTCATTTTTCGAATACTTTGGTCACCTCTAACGACTGATTTCTCATGGATTCGCACATATATGTGGAATCTGCTCAGTAAAAGCAGGAGGGATACATTTGGAAATTAGTGGGTCGTAATAGATCTACATCTACATACTAAACTGCGAGCTGCCGCTTAGGCGTGTGGCAGGGGGGGTTAGAACACCAGCCATGTAAACATGTTAGGGATAAGGTTTTGGGAGGTGAAATGGTGACGTGTATTATGGGAGAGTATAGAGTGAAGTTCAGTTTTTACTGTGGTCCCTCATTTTGCGTGGAAAGAACGATTTTTTTGTACTTATCTGTTCGGTGATGTATCGCTCTTATTTTATCGCTTCTGTCAGACCTAGAGATGTAGTGAGACGTCATGATAATATTCTCTCTGTCGCTCTGAAACACACCAGTGCTGAATTTCCGAAGCAAAGTAAGCCAAGTGTCTAGCCTCAGAGTCTCTAGGGGCTCCCATCTAATCCATCTAAAAGTTGCGAAAACTATGTTCGCTCCTAGAAGTTTTTAACGAAGCGTGCAGCTTTTCTTTGTATTTTATTATTGATTTTTTGGTTAAATCTTTATGTCTAAGGTTGTTGTTGTCTTTATGTCCAAGGTGGAAATGTTCAGGGCGTATTATATGTAAGATTGTGGAATAGATGCTCTGGACGTATGTACGTTAATGAAAACAGTGTGTTTTTTTGCTGGAAAGAGCATGATTCCCCACACACCTTTGAGGCATCCTGGGTATTATTTACAGTGTTTTCCAAAAGTGTTCGGACCAAATGGAGGGAGCAAGCTACTATTCGCTAGGAAACTCGGTATCGCCTACTGGATTGTCGCATGCGCCGCAACCTATTTTGTTGTTTATTAATGTATATTCTTAGTGGAGGAACTGTTTAAAACTTTAGAATTACACCCAGCGATCTTTCAGTCATTACCCGGTTAATATTATGCGAAATACTCAATAATTGTGTCAGTTGAGATCAATAGGTAATTGTTACACACCGTCAAGCTGTCAATATAAAAGGAAACGAAAATGTAATGACAAATTGGTCGTTAACAATTAATTCCCACTCTTACCTTAGAATATTCATTCAAAAACAACTGAATGGATTGCAGCTCGTATCCAAGGACAAAAATTTGGTAAGTGAAACTCAATTTCCTTGAGAAGCGTGGGATACTCCCGCCATTTTGTTTATAAACTTGTGAAAAACACTGTAGATGTACACACATCGAATAATGTATTGAGTTAGGTTGCTGTATATTAGTTTGTTGCCATGTACAGTTCCTTGCATAAGAAATGATTAAGTGTACTGAAGAAGAGGAAAGGACCATGTGGAACACCATAGAAAAAAGAAGAACCAAATGGATGGGACACTCACTGAGACACAATGGGTTTGTGAAGAACATATCTGAATTTAAAATAGAGGGAAAAGTCCCCAGAGGAAGTCCCAGCAATAACTTCCTGGATCAAATAAAGAGAAAAGGGCATAGTAAGATATACCATGAGGTAAAGAAACTAGCATTAGATAGGAAAGAATGGAGGGCTGCAGTCAACCAATCTTAGGCCGTTTTCTAACTAGGAAAATCAAGCAATCTTCCATTGGAACCTAGAACTCATAGGGCTAATATGATGTCAAATTGAAGTAACCGCAGACACCATATTGTCTAGATGCCTGGCCAAGAAATCAAGTAAATGAAAAACAGACTTTTTATGCTTACTATGATTTTAGTTGGAACTCGGGGTATGATAATATGGGCTTGTATGTAAAATAGAAGTGATGACATGTTCAAATGGATACTATTTTATCATTACTACGTATATTTGTGTGATATTTATTAATTTTTTGCTTAAAAATCGATGAATTCTCAATATTTAAAGGCTTTTCAAATGTGAATATACTGATAAAATATTTGGTACCTAAGAGTTGTGTGAATAATTCCATACATTGTAGATGTTCCGTCCTTGTTTACTTCAATGAACCTACAAATTCTGCTTTTCTTGCTCTGGAAGGAAAAAAATGATCTCGCTGAAAGAATTATGGTCCGATGGAAAGTACTCTCGGGTAGCCATAATTTCATTTGCAGCATTATTTTGAGCTAACGAACATCATAATTGTTAATGACGTTGAGCATTATAGAGGATTTCACTGCATTCATCAAAGAAGGGGGACAATAAACCATTAGGATAAATGTAATTTGTTTTCAGCTTAATTACCTATGTCAGTTACAACGCGCGTATTTATCAGTGATCAGTCGAAGATCCTAGGTAGTTTGTTCTGAGTGTAATAGATTAATATATTGTTATGTGTTTTTTCTTATAGGCAAAAAATATTATAATGCCATTTTGTGCATAAAGACGTTGACTGTGTTGAAATACAGTGAGTGATATATCGTCCACTTCAGCAGCCCCTAGCAATCGAAACATAATAGTTATTCACCATATTATGGTATATGAGAATTATTTTATTCATAAGCAATAAGATTTTTAAAATTATATCTCTTTTAATATGTCGCATTCGGATGGGAAGCATTTTAAAGAAGTAATCGACTTCAATCACCCACAAAAATTATGGACACGGATGGCGCTTTTCGTATGTTTTACGAGATGAAGGCCGCATGATGTCTCTTCCATCGTAGAAGGGCTACGAAAGTTTCGAGTAAGAATTTCACTTTGCTTGCCTAGGAATCGATATCTTGATATCAAGTTAACTATGCGTTTGCCAAGTTCTAAAACTTAGTCTGCCTT
The DNA here is from genome assembly GCA_963169105.1 of Ceriagrion tenellum. Classification (NCBI taxonomy): domain Eukaryota; kingdom Metazoa; phylum Arthropoda; class Insecta; order Odonata; family Coenagrionidae; genus Ceriagrion; species Ceriagrion tenellum. Next base: position 83,563,879 of record OY720642.1, on the reverse strand, counting down.
AGTCTCATGAATCACGACCCCCATTGTTTCAAAGACACAACTTTCTCTTTCAAAATGACATTTACGGAAGTAGTGACGGGTAGTTAATCTTGATATCGGAAGGCTGGCAATTCAATAGGGAGTTCCACAGTAATATCTATATCGAAATACTAACCTGCGAGCCGCCGCATGATCGTGCGTCAGGATACCAGCCGTGTAAAAGATGTAAGGGATAAGGTTTTGGGAGGTGAAATGATGACGTGTATGATGAGAGTATTTAGTGGAGCCTAGTTTCATAGCGGTCGCTTATTGTATGCGGAAAGAACGAGTTTTTGTATTCATCTGTTTGGCTATGTACTTCTCTTATAAAATCGCTTTTGTTAAACCTAGAGATGTAGTGGGGCGTCAGGATAATATTCTCTATGTCGCACCGAATCACGCCAGTTCTGAATTTTTCAAGCAAACTAAGCCTAGCGTGTAGCTTAATAGTAAGGGATCTTATGGAGAGACCTTTACTGCTTAAATCTTCATTCGTTTGTGCGTTCTATCTATTCGTTTTTCAAGTTCTAAAACGGCCTCAGAATTGTACAGCCTATGATGAAACCTTATAATATTTATTTAAAAATGACTGAATAAGTTGCGGCGCATATCCAAGAACAAAAATTAAGTAAGTGAAACTCAGTGACGTTGAGAAGCGTGAGTGGCTCCATTCATTTTGTTCCAAAACTTTTGAAAAACACTGTATATGTAGACATATTAAATAATGTGTCCAGTTTGCTGTGTATTATTTAGTTGATATATACACTTCCGTCATTCGCGTCTGTCCCAAGTTCTTTTTTCTACCCGTAATTATTCCCACAACCAGTCCCTTCGATCCTCGTAAAGTGAACGCAATTTTTTTCTTCAATACCGTTAAGTAATAAAACTCTTGACGGTGGGCTTGCACGCGGTAAGACCGCGGTTAAATTGCGCACGGTTGAAGACAGGTCCACAATGCTCCAGATGGGGATGAGGTTGGGGGGTGTTCGAGAGAAGAAAGGGCGGCTTATGTGTCGAGAACGGCGTTTCTTTGTTGAGACCAAAAAATGAGCGGTTTTATGAAGTGCGGTGTGCCAGCCGCCCTCTGGAGGGTGAAAGGAGAAAGCAGCCTCGGGCAGGAGGAAGTGGAGACCCCCGGGCGATCAGTTGGGATGCCTTCCCCCCCCCTTCTAACCCCCCAATTGTTGTGCGCCAATTATTTAACGCTCCGTTACCTATCGGGGGCCGTACATTTTTTCCCCTCATCTTGAGCCGAGCGCTTTTCTGCCCACTTCCGCGAGAAATGGAGACGCTTTATGTAGGCACGTATATATCCTCGAAAGGCGGCATCTTCTGGTTTATCCCCTGCAAACGGCTAGTAAAATCTGCCCCTCGGCGATGTTAAAAAAATAGTGAGAGTTTATGTCTGCGACTTTACCGTAGGTCTATTTATGTGAAATACTGTGCAAGCCACCTCGCCACGTTCATAGCTTGTAGGCAAAATAGTGGGAAAAGCCCCCAGAGGAAGACCCAGGAATAAGTTCATGGACCAAATAAAGAGGAAAGTACATAGGAAGAGATACCAGGAGGTAAGGGAACTAGCATTAGACGAGAAATGGTGGAGGGCTGCAGTCAACCAATCTTAGGAATCATAGGCTTAACCGCCTAAATAAATTTCAGGAAAATCATTTTACTGACGACGTAAAAAACATACTATTAACCCCCTCGTACTACGGCAGATTAGATCGCGCCAATAAAATTAGAGAGCTAGATTGTAGAACCGATAGGTATAAAATGTCATTTTTTCCGCGTACCATTCGGGACCATAACAGCTGTGATCGTCGTCATGAATAGTTCGAATTGTGACAATAGGCAGGCAGTAAATCTTTCTCATTATATTCTCTACTCTCTTATATATGCATGATGTAAATATTGATGTTCTTATTTATACATGATATTTTGAATCTGTAGTAGTAGTCTTTGTATCCCTTGCATGTTGGAACGATTGAAGATTGAATGTTTCTTGGGTATTAGATTTTTAATTGGCGCTTTGCATGTGTGGTACGCGGGTTTCAATGTAATGTCGGTGTTCTACCATATCATTCATGCATGCCTGGTGCGAAAGCACCCCCTGCCACACACCCTTTGGGTGGCTTGCAGGGTATGACGTAGATGTAGATGTAGGAATGATCCACGTAAGAATGCTGCTTAATGGCTGTAATAACACCCAAGGGAGGTAAAGAACCCTCTTTTGGTTGTTGTTTGTTTGGCTGTTTGGTTGTTCTATCTTAACATTAGTTGACTGCAGCCCTCCTCCCTTACCTATCTAAAGCTAGTTCCCTTACCTCCTGGTATCTCTTCATGTGTACTTTATTCTTAATTTGTTCCATGAACTTATTCCTGGGTCTTCCTCCGGGGACTTTTCCCTATATTTTAACTTCAATGAAGTTCCTCACAAACCTATTGTGTTTCAGGGTGTGTCCAGTCCATCTGGTTCTTCTTTTCTCTATGGTGTTCTTCTGTATACTTCAATGTTTCTTTTTGTCCGTCCAAAATCCCTCATCAATGGACAAGTGGAGGAGGACACGTATAGCTAAGAGGAGCAGTGGGGCCGTACTATGAGTTACCGCAGTTAGCTTATAATATGCGACAGTTTCGGAAGGATCATTTTGCCAATGAATCCACTGAAAGTTTGAATAGTCTTCATGCACTCGAATTTGGCGAATTATTTTCACTACAGCACGCTTCACAAAGTCAACCACAGGTCTGGTTGAAGACGTGGTCCATCAATCGAGAAATCATTTTAACCTCCCCAGTCCCGAGACATATCCAGCCGTATTTTTGGAAAATTCTTCATACTTACGTTTTGCGTTTTAAGCCATGTTTGCAGAGTTAATATATCTGTGATTTAAGGTTCTTAATGATGCTGCCACTTATCAGCAAGCGCTGAACTAGTGGAGTTGCCAATATTTTGCGTTGCTAAGCGAGAAAAAATTCAAAATTCTGTGTATTGTATTCAATATTTAATTGTCGGCCCCGGTGGCGGCGGGGTAAAGTCCTCGCTTGTAACCCGAGGGTCGCGGGTTCGAGTCTCGCCTGGGTATTATTCTGCCCGGGACATGGGTGTCTGTGTCTCGTCCGTTGTTACTGTTGTTCACCCGACGTAAAATGGCCTAATGTGCTGTATTCGGGGCAGTGAAAATAAATAAAATTAAAGTAAATAAAAATACGCCAGGGCCGAGAAGGTTAAGAATTGCCAGAAGCAGTCTTGAATTATGCAAAATAAGCGGCTCGCTTCGTTAAAAACTGCCATGAGCGAACATAGAGTGTTTTGCAACTTTTTATGGTGGCTGTCGTGGTATTTCATAGATGTCGATGGTATCTCCAAGTTAGGTGAAGGAGTCCTCTTGCTCTAATTTCTCTCCTCTGGGTGTGAATTCTGTCACTTAATATAAACCGTGCCAAATAATTAATTATTCATTTTTGGAATCCTATATCGAATGAATATTGTGAAACCGACGCTCTTTAGTGTGCAAGCAACCTCAACTTCCTAGAATGCCGGCAAATTACGGAGGGGGCATAAATTTATTAAGGTAGCCGGTGATGTTAAAGGCTTCCTGCTTTTCCTCAGTTTTTTAAATACACTTTGGGGACCGGTTTCTCCTTATTATGGAATCGATGCCATAGAAACGTGTAACCGCTCGCATGGTGAGTTGAACAAGTCTGTAGAAATGTGTTTTCTTAGCATTTTACTTCCTTATCTGTCCTTCACTTGCATTGACATAAGTTACGCCGATGGCTAGAGGGAGTGGTTACTCGCATTAATGTGATGAATAATTCTGTCGCGGGCGTGGTATGGTGCTCGTATGTTTTTTTCCATACTAATAATGGGTCTTTCTTTCAACTAGCAAAAACTCTAGATCAATTAAATGGGAATATCAATAGCTCTTTTATGATAATGGATGGGAAAATTTCAGTTGTCATTAGAAATTTTCATCTATTGCACAATATCGTGTCTGTAATTTTCTCGTCGGAACAATATGACAACAAGATAAAATTGTCGTCAGAACTCGCTTTGGGACTCTTTGGCCCCATAATGGAATATTTTCATCTGTAAGGCATCTAATTGAGTTAAAATACAAAGTGCTTTTATGAAGTATTCCTAATATTTCATTTTTACGTACTGCGATAGTTAGTTTCATTATTCTGAGATCGAATCTACATCTACATCTACGTAATACCCTGCGAGCCACCACGAGGGTGTGTGGAAGGGGGTGAAGATCACCAAACATGCACTACTGCCATGCAACTAGGATATTTAAGGGAGACATGCTAGAGAACAGGGTCACATGCAGCTAGATGGTTAGTATCTACATAATAAGGAAGGGATTATTGGTTGTTATTATGCATCATGCACTACACACTACTCTTACTATATTTCACCTACCTATCCCTTTGCTACGCTGCCTATTCTTCTCTCTTATGGTACGCGGGAAAAATGACATTTAAAATCTATCGGTACGACAATCTATTCTCTAATCTTGTAAATATGATCAAACCTAGCATAATACGCAGGGGTTCTTAATATATATCTAACGTCACCAGAGAACAAATCGGTTTCGAATTTACTTAAAAGGTTTTACCTAAATTTTAACCTGCGTTCTGATAGTAATTCCCATCCTAGTTCTTCTATTAAGCTCGTAACACTTATACAATTATCATAACGGCCTTTAACTAACCTAGCGGATCTCCTTTGCACACGCTCTAATTTTATTTTATCATACCTTCCTCGTAGGGATCCCATATACTAGCGGCATATTCTAAATGAGGCCTGACAAGTGTAAAATAGCTTCTTTCTCGTACTCTCTCATCGCATTTGCCTAGAACCCTTTTTACGAATCCTAATCTACGGTTTGCTACACTAGTTATTTCCCTGATATGTTTCCCCCATGACATGTCTTCAGTGATGGTGACGCCTAAGTATTTAATTGAATCTACGTTACATATTTTGTTCTCTTTGATGCAATAATTATTCCGGGGAAAGCCATTCTTTTTCCAAAAATTCATAATCGCGCATTTCTTCAAATTTAATTCTAGTTGCCATCTATCACACCAATCATCAATCGCATCTAAATCCTTAGCTAAAAACTGGATGTGAATTTGAAGACTATCTATCTCGACGACAATCTATCTTCGGGAACTACTGATGGACCTGTACATCAGTAGTTCCCGAAGTGGTTGCTACCGCCACCAGGGGGCGGTTATTTAATTAAGGGGGGCGAAGACAAACAAGGGGGCAGAAGAGGGGCGTCGGGGGCTGGGTCCTGAAGGTACCCGTATGTAATTAAGGTCCCATGTGTTCACATACAGGGATGAATATACTCGATATCTTTTGAATTTGAATTAAATATTAATAAATTCATGATTGCATCAACCAAAATGATTTACTATTCATGATTTCTTATTATTATTATCTTGGAATTACCTTAACATCTGATATATCGTGGGGATTACACATACAAAACATATGTGGCGCAGCATCAAAGAAACTAGGTTTCGGTAAACGTATAATAGGAAGGTCCTCGGGTGAAAAAATAAACGAGAGATGCTACTTCGCTCTGGTTAGGCCACACCCCGAATACACCGCGAGCATTTGTGACCCTGGTCAAATAGATTTAACCAAAAAAATTAATAAAATACTAAGGAAAGCAGCGCGCTTCGTTAAAAACTGCTACGAGCGTACATATAGTGTCTCACAAATTTTAGAGGGATCAAGGTGGGAACCCCTAGAGACTCGGAGACTACACGCTAGGCTTAGGTTGCTTATTAAATTCAGAACTGATATTTTTCAGAGCGACATAGAGAATATTATCATGACTCCTCACCACATCTCTAGGTCTGATAGACGCGATAAAATAAGAGAGATACACTGTCGAGCAGATAGGTACAAGAACTCGTTCTTTCCGCGAACTATAAGCGATCACAATAAAAATTAAGCTCACTAAATACACTCCTATAATCCATGTCACCATTTTATCTCCAAAAAAACTTACACTTTTACACGGCTGGTGACCTAACACCCCGTGCCACACGCCCATGCGACAGCTCGCGGGGTATTGTGTAGATGTAGTTGTAGATTTGGTCATTTGATCTAGGATAGTATGCTTGCAGCTGGGGGGGGGGCGTTGGGTATTGTTTTATCAAACAATAACGGCGAAGTCAAGTTGTTCTGGTGCACACCATATCCTACAAGCCTCCTCAAGGACGTGCGGCGAGGGAAGAGTGAGTAGGACTTCAGTTTTCGCAAAAATCATTCACGACCCGTCATTATTTACGGGATTGTCTTATATCTACATCTACGAAATACCTTGCAAGCCACCACTAGGGTGTGTGACACGGAATGATTCCACACCGGGCATGCAGCACACTCATCCCTCGTTCAAATCGGAACTGCGCAAGTTCCCCCGAATGCCAGGCGCACACCAAAACAACGGTCCTTATACCGAAGCACTTTCCAAAGTGTTCAGCCATCTTGAGTCAAATTTTCATGGTTCAAATTCTGAACGCAAACGACTGGGTGACATAGGGACAAAAATAAGCACATGTTTCCCTAAATAATTTAGGCAAAGCCATGACAAGTTTTGAGTTGACAGACAATACTGAGCGGCTTAAGGATCCGTTCGAACTTTTTCCCTGACGCATCCCGTTCGACTCAAGGGGAAGTTGTTGACATCGCTTCCGCCTCCATAATTCAAACATGGTCATAGGCCCAAAGATCAAAGCATATTTCCCTGAATAATCTAGGCTGTGCTCTAGACAGTAATAAACAACCTTGGTATAAGGATCTTGGTAAAAAGCATTCACGACAACAGTGCGCGGTCAGGCCAAGAAACTGGGAGAGCGCTACGCTCAAGAACATGCTACCATGCAGTACACTACTTAAGATACTAATACTTGTTGGTATTTTTAATGTGACAGATAAATAGCACCACTAGGTACTAAATCATACCAGAGTTTCTTATGCCAGAAAATACGAAACGGAGTGAGGGACATACTTATGAATATATACGGTAGGACATATTAAGTTGACTCTGTCTCCGGACCACGTATTACTACAGACTTTCGGAACACGTAAATGTTGCATCTATGAAAGACGTATTTTAAACTGAGATGAAATTAAAATAGGGTCTCCTGTCTATTTTTACTGTGTGTAGTCTTTAAAGTGTTTGTTTATAACATGGGCTCTTAAGGATACTTGCTCAGATTACAGCGGAAAAATGACAATCTGAACGAGAAAGAATATCAAGCTTTAAATTAAAAACGTTTTTAAGAATCGAAAAGTCCTTGGAAATTGAGTAAAAATAAAATATAGAATCTTAGCGTCTATTTTTAAAAAGTTATTGGCATATTTCTGCCGTGATTAAAGCCTAAATGAGGTAGTTATATACATATGGCGCTACATTCGACTCCTAAGAGAAGACACATGTGATCATAAGAAATATTTTCCAGGAATAGTCAGCATATTTTGTCATAATTTCGGTTTTCATTTTACCAATTTCATCCTTTTTTTTTAAATTGATAAATAAAAATGTCTAACTTAGATCTTCTCTTGACTCAGATATTATATGTATGTATGTGTATGGGATCCGTACGAGGAAGATTTGATAAAATAAAATTAGAGCGTGTGCAAAGGAGATCCGCTAGGTTTGTTAAAGGCCGTTATGATAATTGTATAAGTGTTACGAGCTTAATAGAAGAACTAGGATGGGAATTACTATCAGAACGCAGGTTAAAATTGAGGTTAAACCTTTTAAGTAAATTCGAAACCGATTTGTTCACAGATGACGTTAGATATATATTGAGAACCCCTGCGTATTATGCTAGGTTTGTCCAGTTTAACAAGATTAGAGAGATAGATTGTCGTACCGATAGATTTAAACTGTCATTTTTCCCGCGTACCATAAGAGAAAACGATAGGCAGCGTAGCAATGGGATAGGTAGGTGAAATATAGTTAGAGCAGTCTGTAGTGCATGATGCATTTAGTAACAACCAATAATCCCTTCCTTATTATGTAGATACTAACCACCTAGCTGCATATGACCTTGTTCTCTAGCATGCATTCCTTAAATATCCTACTTGCATGGCAATAGTTTATGCTTGTTGATCTTCACCCCCTGCCACAGACCCTCGTGGTGGCACTCAGGGTATTACGTAGATGTAGATATTCAGGACAAAACCGTCTAAATATAGCTAAATTTAGAGCTATAAAAACAAGATAAACACTAAAATGTATATTTGTTGAGAATAAAAATATGCCCCGGGTGAGGATCGAACTCACGACCTTAAGATTATGAGACTTACGCGCTGCCTACTGCGCTACCGAGGCTTGAGATAGCAACTGGGAAAAACAACTACTTACGAGTGCAACTTAAAAATGACCATACTAACATAGTTCACAGTAAAAAATACTGCAATTGTTTAGTATTACCGGCCCATATAATTAATGGGCTACAAAATTCTGATCCAGAATGCCTTTTTCCGCGAGGCCCTTTATTGTGTCATCTGATGTATGCATGGTTGTGCATTGAAAATTAGGTCGTGTAAAATGGTGTGTTGCGAGAGTTCTCGCGCAAATGCATGAACGACAAATGGGGAAACAGCCCCTGCTCTTATTCCGTGCACACGTTGTTGCAATTCTTGCGCATCAAATTGCGTCGACCATATATACATGGTCTAAGGTATAAACATGTTCGATCTATACATGATCTAAGTCAATTTGTGCAATAAATTGCCTCGTGCAATGCGGCCCACGCAGAAAAAAAATATGGCGGCGTATTTTAAGCGGAATTAAGGGTTAGTCATAATGATAAGAAATCAAACAACTTATTGGAATTTTTTGTGCTTCAAATTGTGCTATGAATTGCCTCGTGCATTGCGGTCCATACCGGAAAGATCATGCGGGGAATTCAAGCGGAATGGAGGGTGATTAGTATATTAGTAAGTTATTATACGCGTGCTTGCAATTTTTTGTGCATCAAATACATGCAGTTAAATGCCTTGTGTGATGCGGCCCGTACAGAAAAATTCATGTGGTGCATTTCAAGCGGGATTAAGTGCTAGCTGTAATGATAAGTAATTAAACTCGTGTACCAAGTCTAGCGCACCGAGCGTCATTTAGTCTCGTCTTCATAACCCCAAATGTTGTACTAAAATGCAAAAAAAAATTATTTTTATTTAAAAAAAATTGACGAGCTAGAAAATGGCACTTCGGGAAGCCGGTTATCGCATCACTTATTGTGAGTGCCTTCTCTTTGAGCAGGGAGGGTTAATTACTTCAGTTTTTGTTCGTGGAATTTGTGGCGCATACGCTTGTATGCGCGATGCCCTTCAACAGGACGAAGATGAAAAGTTTTAAATTAGTCAGTTGGAAAGTCCACATCCCCTCATTTTGAGCGAATGGTCTGGTTACTGTTACAGTATTATTGGTGGCAATTATTCCTTCCATGGAGCTCTGTATGAACTTAAAGAAGTGCTAACATTTCCCGAGTCTTTCTTTAGTTTAAAGTTGAAGAAATGCGCGATAATGAACTTTTGGAAAAAGAATGGCTTTGCCCGGAATAATTATTGCGTCAAAGAAAAGAAAATATCTAACGTAGAATCTATTAAATACTTAGGCGTCACCATCACTGAAGACATGTCATGGGGGAAACACATCAGGGAAATTACTAGTGTAGCAAACCGTAGATTAGGATTCGTAAAAAGGGTTCTAGGCAAATGCGATGAGAGAGTCCGAGGAAGAAGCTATTTTACACTTGTCAGGCCTCATTTAGAATATGCCGCTAGTATATGAGATCCGTACGAGGAAGGTATGATAAAAGAGTTAGAGCGTGTGCAAAGGAGATCCGCTAGGTTTGTTAAAGGCCGTTATGATAATTGTATAAGTGTTACGAGTTTAATGGAAGAACTAGGATGGGAATTACTATAAGAACTCGGGTTAAAATTTAGGTTAAACCTTTTAAGTAAATTCAAAACTGATTTGTTCACAGATGACGTTATATATATATTGAGAACCCCTGCGTAATGTGCTAGGTTTGATGAGTTTAACAAGATTAGAGAGATAGATTGTCGTACCGATAGATTTCAAATGTCATTTTTCCCGCGTACCATAAGAGAGAACAATAGGCAGCGTAGCAAAGGGATAGGTAGGTGAAATATAGTTAGAGTAGTCTGTAGTGCATGATGCATCTAATAACAACCAATTATCCCATTCTTATTATGTAGATACTGACCATCTAAAGTCATGTGACCCTATTATCTAGCATGTCTCCATTAAATATCCTAGTTGCATGGCAATAGTACATGTTTGGTGATCTTCACACCCTGCCACACACCCTCGTGGTGGATCGCAGGGTATTACGTAGATGTAAATGTTTAGTGATGAGAATTCTATTTTGCTCGTGCACCCAGCCGCTCAGAATCCTCTGGAAGAGGCCTAGACTTAGTGAATCTACTGTGTTTTTTTGACATGCCCCAAAATGCCTTGATTTACTCTACCTATGGCGAATCATTTACACCTACACCTGCAAAAAATCCTGCGAGACACCTCAAGAGTGTTTGGCTAGGGGTCGGTTATCGCCAACGTCCATTAACTTGTACCATATTGAAGTTAATGAAACAACAATTGTTTATGCAAAGATCAAGTCAAGAGGTGAAACTTCATCAGCATGTACTAAATTATATACACCACTTGGAATACTCTACCAGTATATGAGATCCTCATGAGGTAGGCTTAAAAACCGTGTTTGGACACATGCAGAAATGAAGAGCAAGGTACGTGAATGGCCGTTTTGATAGTCTCGTTTGTGTTACTGACCTCCTGCTAAGACACACTTCCAGACCACCGATTAAAAATTAGACTAAATACTTTATGTAAATAGAACGTATAAGGATGTAACGTTTGAACGTAGAAGGATGCAAATTCGATCGAAAAAGGTTCAAAGCACAGTGTACAAGAGATGTTTTGTGCACCTTGGCCCTAAAGTTGTTAGTATTGTTAAAAGAATTAGGATGAGAATCGCTATCACAGCGTATATTAAATTATAGGCTTAACCTCCTAAATAAATTTCAGGAAAATCATTTCTCTGACGACGTAAAAAACATAGTATTTACCCCCTCGTACTACGGCAGATTAGATCGCGCCAATAAAATTAGAGAGATAGATTGTAGAACCGATAGGTATAAAATGTCATTTTTTCCGCGTACCATTCGGGAACATAACAGCTGTGATCGTCGTCATGAATAGTTCGAGTATTGACAATAGGCAGGCAGTAAATGTTTCTCATTATGTTCTCTACTCTCTTATTTATGCATGATGTAAATATTGATGTTCTTATTTATGCATGATATTTAGAATCTGTAGTAGTAGTCTTTGTATCCCTTGCATGTTGGAACGATTGACGATAGAATGTTTCTTGGTTATTAGATTTTTAATTGGCGCTTTGCATGTGTGGTACGCGGGTTTCACTGTAATTTCGGAGTTCTACCGTATCATTCATGCATGCCTGGTGTGGAAGCACCCCTGCCACACACCCTTGCAGGGTATGACGTAGATGTAGATGTAAAGTGTATCATAACTTACCACTTAATATAAAGGATCTCAATTATATATTCATTTTCCTGCAAAAAGTGAAGGTATGGCTTTTCTCTCTTTCTTTTGAAAGAGTGGAACTACTTTTGATGTAATATTAATTATTATGCATTCGCCATTTACAATATTCAATATTTATATGCATACTATTGCTATCGGGGACAATAATATGTAAAAATATTTGTTTTCTGTTTGTTCTTCGTAAATCTTAATACAATTACTTTATAATTATTCTCAAATACTAAATGTATTGTGACATATTTTGCATCACATTCGTGCACCAATGTTTTTTGATGGTAGCTCCAAGCAGGAAAACCTTCAGAGCTACCTAAACCTCACATGCTAAATTTATAAAACATATATTTTTTTAACTGTATTTTATCTGTATCAAAGGCAAATGAGCAATAAATATCTATCCATCTTTCTACTTTCAATGCCAGTTTATTTTACGACGAAGTTATAAATATCTAAGAAATCCAACTTACTACGATAGACTAGATCAGGAGGATTGAATTAGGGAAATAGAATGCAGAACTGTCTTATTAAAAAAAAGACGTTTTCTCGCGATCGATGTCCGTAATGTCGACCAATGAGACTTTGAAGTAGATTATTCGACAGCCATGTACCAGATTAGTTGAATTTCTCCTGAATGCCTGTTTCTTTTAATCTGCCGTGTAGTACTATCAGAACGTTTCATGTGATCCCTTCATGACTTTTGTTTCTTGTTAAGTATTTGCAATATACATTAGTTAAAATAATTACATACACATTAGAGGGCATGTTGGTGATAACTCACCCTGTGCCACACACCGTTGAGTTGGCTTGCACGGTTATATGATGATGTAGGCTTTTTTTGGGTTACCTTAGTACCCTGATTTTTTTTCCTCATTTTCATTTCCGGTATCCCGAAAAATATTGTTTTGCCCTCCGTTACGACGGAAGAGTGAAAACTGTCCATTACCTACTGATATACTACTACTACCATCGGAACGCAGGTTAAAATTTAGGTTAAACCTTTTAAGTAAATTCGAAACCGATTTGTTCACAGATGACGTTAGATATATATTAAGAACCCCTACGTATTATGCTAGGTTTGACCATATTAACAAGATTAGAGAGATAGATTGTCGTACCGATAGATTTAAAATGTCATTTTTCCCGCTGACCATAAGAGAGAACAATAGGCAACGTAGCAAAAGGGATAGGTAGGTGAAATATAGTTAGAATAGTCTATAGTGTATGATGCATGTAATAACTACCAATAATCCCTTCCTTATTATGTAGATTTTAACCTGTACTATACCGTAGTAACTAATATTCTATTGTAATAACTACTGCAATTACTTGCAATAACTAATAATCTACTGCAGTAACTAATAAACTGTGATCCTATTTTCTAGCATGTCTACCTTATATATCCTACTTACATGGCAATAGTGCATGTTTGGTGATCTTCATCCCCTGCCTCACACCCTCGTGGTGGCTCGCAGGGTATTACGTAGATGTAGATGATATAAGTGTTACTGCTATTCCTCATTATGCGGAATTTTTTTCTACACGTTCCCCGTGGTCTCTGCCCTGTGATTCACTCTTTCCTGGCCGGTTAATGTATTATCCACATGCGTCGAAGTAGCAGGAAAAAATACTTTTGTGATTAAGGGCGTGATTCAGACATGACGAATCGTGAAGCCGGAAATGTCCCCGGTATCACCTGAGGTGACCTTCACAGGCGACACGGTTCTAGACATGAGGTAGAATTTTAAAACTGATCAAGAACGCATGATGCGGAATATTCATTTACATCTACGTCTACATACTACCCTGCGAGCCGCCGCATGGGAGTGTGGCTGGGAGTATTAAGACACCAGCCGTGTAAGTATGTAAGGGATTAGGTTTTGGGTAGTGAAATGGTGACGTGTATTATGGAAGTGTATTTGCTGAAGCTCAGTTTCTATTGTGATCGCTCATTGTGCGCGGAAAGAACGAGTTTTTGTACCCATCTGTTCGACAGTGAATTCATCTTATTATATATTGACGTACTAAGTAAAGGTTTTTGTGACATATTTATCGATGTCGCTAGCCTTGTGAAACAATTAGGCTGGGAATCGATAGTAGAGCGTTGGTTAAATTCTACGTCGGACTTACAGATTGAAATCACCTCTATGGCGATAGCTTTGCAAGTCGTTTACGATCAGCACTGCGATGTGTGGGCATGGACTTCGATGTCGGTCGATAGTAGGTAGTAGTTTTTGATAGTGGTAGTAATACACCCTGCTTCGCACTTGCATGGCAGTTAGACGTGCTTCTATTTTGCCAACAAGTAGCATATCGATTCTGCGATAAATTGCTTCGTATCTTGGTCACTTGACTCCAAACTGGGATTGAAAGTGTAAAAAACGAATAAATTAGTCGTAGAAGGCCTTTCTATTACATATATAAATATTTATTTGTGATTGGAAATGCTGAAGATCCCTAAAGGTGAGCTTTATGAATTATATATTTTTTAATTATAAAGTTTTAAATGTTACAATTCTCTTTCTTTATACGATGTGATAAATTAAAACATGTAATTTATGGAAATTGTTAATTTTACGAATGCCTGTGAGACTGAAACAGCGATCTACGAGCTCCATTTTTGCCAAATTTAGACAATTTTCGTAAAATCTATATTAAGTTTTTAATTCCTTCACCCATTTGTTTGGAAAAAACCATTAGTTTGTAGAACGATGCCCAACTAGTGGCGATACGATTTGAGATATCGCTACAGTCCCCTTTTCCATACAAATCACCCTCCATGTATAAAACCCCTTGTAGACTCACGCCTTTGATGTAGAGTTCTGAAACGATCTATTTTATGAGGACGCGATTAAATTTTACGTATCCCGACACACTATTATGTATGGCTGGGACATATAATAAGAAGAGATTGTTTGATGAAGGAGGTATTAGAACGGATGGTGGAAGGAAAGGGTACATCTACATCTACGTCATACCCTGCAAGCCACCCAAAGGGTGTGTGGCAGGGGGTGCTTCCGCACCAGGCATGCATGAATGGTACGGTAGATCACCGAAACTACATTGAAACCCGCGTACCACACATGCAAAGCGCCAATTAAAAATCTACTAACCAAGAAACATTCTATTTTCAATCGTTCCAACATGCAAAGGATACGAAGACTACTGCTACAGATTCAAAATATCATGCATAAATAAGAACATCAATATTTACATCATGCAGAAATAAGAGCGTAGAGAATATAAAGAGAGAGATTTACTTTCTGCCTATTGTCACTACTCGAACTATTCATGACGACGATCACAGTTGTTATGGTCCCGAATGGTACGCGGAAGGTATGGAATGGTACGGGGTAAACGAGGAAGAAGTAGAAGAAAGAAAATGACGGATGACTTAAAAGAGGAGACAGGCTAAGCGGGGATGAAGAGGAAGGCACAACACAGAGTTATCTGGAGGAGAGGCTACTGAGGTCCTGCTAAACAGCAGACTGCCAACGATGATGATAATGTATTCATTGTGGTAGTATGGTATAATAATGGAAGTTGGCTACAGAATAAACAGGTTATTATTATAATTATTTCGTATATTTCCGTGAGATTCTTGCCAATGAGGCATTTACAAATTACAATTACAAATTAACACAATAGTAGAGAAAATAAAATTACACGAAATAATTGCATATATAAGGAAAGAAAAAAGCACCTTTAAAGCAAGTTCATTTCATCTATATCTACGTTATACCCTGCGAGCCACCACGAGTGTGTGTGGCAGGGTGTGAAGATCACCAAACATGCACTATTGCCATGCAAGTAGAATATTTAAGATCTAAGGGAGATATGCTAGATACGAATCCTAATCTTCGGTTTGCTATGGTAGTTATTTCCCTGATGTGTTTCCCCCATGACATGTCGTCAGTGATGGTGACGCCTAAGTATTTAATAGATTCTACCTGAGATATTCTCTTTTCTTTGATGCAATAATTATTCCGGGGAAAGCCATTCTTTTTCCAAAAGTTCATTATCGCGCATTTCTTCATATTTAATTCTAACTGCCAACTATCACACCAATCATCAATTGCATCTAAATCCTTAGCTAAAGACTGAATGTCCTCTTCATTTCTTATTTCCTTATACACTACTGCATCATCGGCAAAAAGACGGAGCTTGTTATTTTTTACTTCTGTATTTGGTAATTTGAGTGCGGACGGTTAACAGATGTTACTAAATAAGGTTATGCATTGAATTCCATACAGTAAATCGGTACAGTTCATTAGTCAATTAGAAAAATATATACAGAGTATTACACAATGCAAAGAATAGGAAGTTCAGAGGTATATAAATATTTAAGGACATTGTAAAATCTTGAGCAGTAAGTTTTTCTCAATAGTCATTGAAAACGTGGAAGATCACCCTTTTGCAGCAGCTTCTATACATTGTTTTTAAATTGAATTAGGGTTTTGGCGTGTCTTATTTGAACAGGTAGCGAATTCCAAACTCGAGAGGCGGTTACTACAAAGTATTTATTCACGTGGGAGGTGCGGTGCTGAGGGAAATGGAGGTCAGTGGCATGGTTTCTAGTGGATGTGTTGTGCAGCTCTGATTTTTTTACAAACCTGTCATGTAGGTAAGGTGGTAGGTAAGGTATCAGTGGTTAGGATGTTGAAAGCCAAAGATATTAAAAGTTTAGAACGTCATAGCTCCCGCGAATGATAGGAGACCTTAATAGCTGTCATCGAGACTTTTAATTAGGTGGGTCGATCGGTGATGTAGGCAATCGATTGATTTTCTTCCTAATGCAAGTTTCTTGTCGTTCATCGAAGTAGGTACTAACCTCTCGCACAGGTAGGTAATAAACCTCTCGAAGTAGGTACTAACCGTCTCGCATGTTCCGTGTATGAATCTTGTATCCATTTATCAAAATGAAAAACCGCGCTTTCGATTTTTATTTATGGGAATTATAACGTAAAGTGGTGACAAAGAGAGCGTAAACCTTCCAAACGTTCAATGCTGCGTGATTGCATTCACGATTTTAAAACTCCCGTGTTCAAAAACTCTCAAGGTCTCGTGGACAAGTGAGGAAACACGCCAGGTTGGAGAATTTTCTTATGCCCCGTTTTCATCACTGGGGTTAGAATGTTTGTTAATATAGCGGCTTAGCTAACTTGCATTTACACGGCATTATTTAATCAACTCGGAAAATGTGATGAGAAAGTGAAAGAACGTTGTTATTTTTCAATCGTCAGGCCTCATCTGGAATATACTGTTAGTGTATGGGATCCATACGAAGCGGGGTTGATATCAGAGTTAGATCGCGTGCAGCGAAGAGGAGCTAGGTTTGTGAAACGATGCTACGATAAGTTGGCTAGTGTATCTGGATTGTTAGAAGAATTGGGATGGGAATCGCTATCACAGCGTAGATTAAATTATAGGCTTAACCTCCTAACTAAATTTCAGGAAAATCATTTCACTGACGACGTAAAAAACATACTGTTAACCCCCTCGTACTACGGCAGATTAGATCGCGCCAATGAAATTAGAGAGATAGATTGTAGAACCGATAGGTATAAAATGTCATTTTTTCCGCGTACCATTCGGGACCATAACAGCTGTGATCGTCGTCATGAATAGTGCGAATAGTGACATTAGCTAGGCTAGATCTTTTTATTTATATTTTCTACGTTCTTATTGATGCCTGATGTAAATATTGATGTTCTTATTTATGCATGATATTTTGAATCTGTAGTAGTAGTCTTTGTATCCCTTGCATGTTGGAACGATTGACGATAGAATATTTCTTGGTTATTAGATTTTTAATTGGCGCTTTGCATATGTGGTACGCAGGTTTGAATGTAATTTCGGTGTTCTACCATATCATTCATGCATGCCTGGTGTGGAAGCACCTCCTGCCACACAGTCTTTGGGTGGCTTGCAGGGTATGAGGTAGTTGTAGATGAACGGAACGTCGTAGAGCTGTATGTTCGGAACTCGCATGGGCGAGAAAAAGGATTGAATATGCTAATGTGTCGCACGGTAAATTTCTCATTCATCAGCATCTAACAATACACTTGTCATTTCAAGTCTAATCGTTATTGCATCAAAAGATGCATCGAAACCTTTTAAGTAAACTCGAAACCGATTTGTTCACAGATGACGTTAGATATATATTAAGAACCCCTGCGTATTATGCTAGGTTTGAGCAGATTAACAAGATTAGAGAGATAGCTTAGAGAGAGTCGTACCGATAGATTTAAAATGTCATTTATCCCGCGTACTATAAGAGAGAACAATAGGCAGCGTAGCAAAGGGATAGGTAGGTGAAATATAGTTAGAGTAGTCTGTAGTGCATGATGCATGTAATAACAACCAATAATCCCTTTCTTATTATGTATATACTTACCACCTAGCTGCATGTGACCCTGTTCTCTAGCATGTCTCCCTTTAATGTCCTACTTGTTTATTTATGACCTAATAGTGCATGTTTGGTGATCTTCACCCCCTGCCACACACCCTCGTGGTGGCTCGCCGGGTATTACTTAGATGTAGAGGTAGATCGAAGGATGAAAAATAAGAGAATAAATTTCGTTAATAGAACGATGAGTCACTATCCTATACCTTACCATTTAGATACCTCGAGAATATTACATTATTATGTCTTTTGCACTCTTTTATGATAGATAGAAACAATGCAATATATTATCTTGACAAGCAAGAATTATAAGTAACTTCCATTTCGAATCCTTGCCTCAATATTTGCCGCGGCATAAACGACTTTTTCTGCTAAGTTCTGCCCTTGACCCGTCCTCGCTTGCGCTTTTAAGTAATTGAATTTTGAACACAAAATACGGTTCACCATTCACTCATACATTTCAATACATTAAGCAACTTGGCACTGTGCATTGATACGGTATAAAATCTCGAAATACATCGCACGCTCAAAATGAAAGCTACATGTGGACTGGATCACTTAATTTCTATTCTAACCTGCGTTTACACGCGTTAAAAATTATGGTATCCAGCGCCAACCCTAGTTACTCCAGCGTGGTTAAAAAGTTGACTAGGGTCAGCGCCAACCTGCGTTCACACGGCGCACTTTTACTATAGTGCTCGCAAAGTTTCTGTGCACTGGAGAGTTCCTCTTAGCTGCCCATGGTAGATGAGCAGCGATTGGCTGCCGGCGTCCAATCCCGTAAACTGGTTCTTACCTCAGTGCGCGCCGCGTACGAATACTGTAAGTGGCGACCCAAAAGAACAGGCGAAAACGAACGCTATGCCTCGCCGACGCTAGTGCCTTTAGAATAGATATACTCTGGACGAGAAACTACTATAGATATCGAGTCAAAACTTGCAGTAATTGCAATAGTCATCGCAGTGAGGTTATAAAGTAATCCCCATCGGCGCAGGTCACCCTGGTTACACGATAAATAAACAAAACTTAAATCCTCTTCACCAACATTTTGAAAAATACAAATACAAAATTGCGACTAATTATCATAACAACGAATATTTTTATCGCTGGGAAAGATGTCAGAATTTATTTAACCGTATTTAATTCAGTTAAGAAAGTCTGGCACCCGCTGCAGGATAATTTAAAGTGAGCTAAGACTGGACTCTTTTGGATCGCCACTTACGGTATTCGTACGCGGCGCGCACTGAGCTAAGAACCGGTTTACGGGATTGGACGCCGGCAGCCAATCGCTGCTCATCTACCATAGACAGCTAGGCTAGGAGAAATTCTCCAGTGCACAGAAACTCTGCGAGCACTATAGGGTTAAGAGTAAACCTGGTTAAAAGCTTGTACATAATGTAGACAGGGCATTAGCTTGGGGCGCGAGGATATCTACATGTGCATTTATTTATTCTTTTCCGGTGATAAATATGGCTGCCATATAAAACAGTCCTGGAAATTTGGTGACCACGTTTTCCAGTAGTCTGGTCAGTCGGTATACGATGGAAATTTTGCACACCACACATGCCACATGCAGCTAGATGGTTAGTATCTATATAATATGAAATGGATTATTGGTTGTAATTTCATGCATCATGCACTACAGACTACTCTAACTATATTTCACCTACCTATCCCTTTGCTACGCTGCCTATTGTTCTCTCTTATAGTACGGGGGAAAAATGACATTTTAAATCTATCGGTACGACAATCTATCTCTCTAATTTTGTTGATATGATCAAACCTAGCATAATACGCAGGGGTTCTCAATATATATCTAACGTCATCTGTGAACAACTCTGTTTCGAATTTACTTAAAAGGTTTAACCTAAATTTTAACCTGCGTTCTGATAGTAATTCGAGCCAGATGGAAAATTACGAATACAGAATTTAAGCCTTCGTTTGTTAACGAATCAAGTCCACTAGAATACAGCCCTCGTGCGTTTTTGTAGAGAAACACGGGAAATACAAGCCCTAAAGGAGATGAATTATGAATCGAATTGTGTGCAGTTAACATTTACGACGGCTCGTTCGAACCTGAAATCGTGACAGTGTACAATATACGTTGACTCATCGGTGAAAAGAGAGAAAATGCCAATGAATGTGGAAATTCACTCACAATGGATTGTACTGTAGATTGGAAATGAAAGGAGCATTAGTTTTCCAAGCTTGGTTGTATGAATATCTTTCAGATAATAGGTTCCATGAGCTCGCTTAAGGTGAAGCAGTAAGTCCCGGAAGTAATAGTCGTACGAAACTTTCCATTTGCCGCACAATGAAATTTTATTTCAAAGACACCTGTGGATACATTAGTGAACGACTCCGAATTGACCGCGAGCCGCCGTAAAGTTTATGGCTTTTGGCTACCAGGTTTCAACACATTGTATATCCCAGAACGTGCTACCGTGTGAGGCCGAACTGGTTTATTGTGAAATTTAATTGTTCGAGCATCTCAAAAAGAGCATTTCCATTTGCTTGTGAGATTTGGCATGTGTGATTTAGATCTCCATTTTAACGTGTGTGAAAATAAAGCTGTCTTGAGGTAGTTTAAGCAAAATATAATTTCTCCTAGGAATCGATGAAGTTGGTGTTGTTTAAAATAAAAATATCTCACCCTTCCGAATATATCAAAATATCTGTCCCTTACCGCACTACTTTCAGAGATATTTGACGAAAAACACTTGCCATTTTAGATGGGAAATGGTATAAATATGCACTCCAGAGAGACATTATTCAAACAACAAGTAATTTTTATTACCGAGATCTTTTAAAAAACTAACAGTGTGTAGTTTGTATGTTTTCTCCATTACTTTTGAAAATTAATCAGATTGCCTTCGCAGTATTTTTTTCAGAATCGCGAAAAATCTTCCGTTGTGAAGAATTTTTAACATGTCGCGTCAAAATAATGAGCCAAGTTAAAGACTTATATGGTTATTTTTTATTAAATCAATCAGAATTTCAGTCATGTTCAAGTATATTATTGTGCCATTAATAATCCAATACTTTATCGGTGCTTCCTACAGCTGCAGAAATTATAGCATATAATTCGAACATGGTCTCCATTATGATTAGGGTTCACTCTCGCTCAAACTACCTTAATGGTGCTAACTTAGTGCATTGGATTCCATATTGAAAAGATGCTCCGTACTTTTCAACAATTATGTCATCATATTCGCACACCGCTCCTGCGCGCATCGTTAAATACTGCTACCAGCGAACATGTAGTGCTTCTCATCTTTTAGATGTATTAAATTGGGAGCCGCTAGAGAATCGGAGGCTCCTCGCTAGTGTTAGTTTGCTTGAGAAATTCAGGACGGCTGTGTTTCAGGGCGACAAAGAGAATACCATTTTGACGCCTCTCAACATCTAAAGGTCCGATAGATGCGATCCAATAAGAGAGATACATAGCCGAACAGATAGGTGCACAAATGTTCCGATCGAATCCTCGACCTAATTTGTTAAGAGTTAGCGTCAGAAATAGCATGTTTCCTAAAAATAATATTTGAATAATCTTAAACAACATTGCGTACCTATTTACCCGGAAATCGTGAACGTGCGTTCATGTAGATACGAAAGTCTACGAGGATTTTTTCTAAATTTTTGGTCAAAATTCAGGCATGGTATGACTTAAACTTTTGATGTTTTGGCATGTTATTTGAATTTGAACTAAAATTTTATTTATTTATGTTATTTAGAACCTATGACTCAGGGCCATGCCTTGATATTGACCATGCAATTAACAAGAAGTGTATTAATTCATGCTCGGGAGATAATCTGTACTTTTGCGTAATCTCTATGTACGCATGCTATCCAATATTTACGAAAAATATCTAATCTACATCTATGAAATACCGCGAAAACCACCGCTAGAGTTTGTGGCACGGGATGATTCCACAGCAAGCATGTAGCGCTCATCCCAGCTCAAATCAGAACGGCGCGTATTCCCTCGGCAGCTATGCACAGTCCAACAGCAGTCAGATTAACAATGTGCTGTCAGACCAGAAAATAGGAGAGTGCTTCAGAGACTAACAATCCTTCATGCCCTGTGTGTCGAGTGGAAAACAGCAATAAAATGAGCAGATGATAATAATTACTTCGACCTGGATCTCAACGTTAATACATCATCACCTGGTGATGATTTGTAAGGATTGGTCGTAGTAAACTCCGGGTCGAAGTCAATTTTACCTTTGTGGAAATCTGCTCATTTTATTTCTGCATGATTAAAATGTGATTTTTTCACTTGAAGTTATTTGTATAAGTATAACACTAATTTGATCGCGTTGGAAAAGTTTCACGCCCATCTGTAGATAAACATAACATTGCTTGAACTACCTGGTACAGAACACTGCCTTGCTCTCACCTCAGCGCCATCAAACCCTCTTATCAAATTGGGAGTACGAGAAAGAAGCTATTTAACACTTGTCAGGCCTCATTTAGAATATGCCGCTCGTGTATGGGATCCGTGCGAGGAAGGTTTGATAAAAGAATTAGAACGTGTGCAAAGGAGATCCGCTAGATTTGTTAAAGAATAATTGTATAAGTTATGATAATTGTATAAGTGTTATGAATTTAATAGAAGAACTAGGATGGGAATTACTATCAGAACGCAGGTTAAGATTTTGGTTAAACCTTTTAAGTAAATTCGAAACCGATTTCTTCACAGATGACGTTAGATATATATTAGAACCCCTGCATATTATACTAGGTTTGATCAGATTAACAAAATTAGAGAGATAGATTGTCGTACCGATAGATTTAAAATGTCATTTTTCCCGCGTACCATAAGAGAGAACAATAGGCAGCGTAGCAAAGGGATAGGTAGGTGAAATATAGTTAGAGTAGTCTGTAGTGCATGATGCATGTAACAGCAGTCTATAATCCCATTCTTATTATGTAGATGCTAACCATCTAGCTGCACGTGACCCTATTATCTAGTATATCTCCATTAAATATCCTAGTTACTTGTCAATAGTGCATGTTTGGTGATCTTCACCCCCTGCCACACACCCTCGTGGTGGCTCGCAGGGTATTACGTAGATGTAGATGAAACCCAAGATCCAACCAACCAGCCCTTCTCCTTCATTCGCCCTCTCCTCCCTTTGACTTAATTCACTGTAACAGGTTGTTGTAACACTGTTGGAGGTCACCTCCAATCTCTTTCCTCAAAGGGACCCTCTCAATGAAACGCATCCGAGCGCACGGAGATGAAGAGAAGGAAATGAATGAGTAGGTGGTTGAGACAAGGAGAAAGAAAGTTTTGGTCTCTCAGTTATAGCGGGAAAAACGATAGTTGAAATCTGCGCGTCCTGTAGTCTATTTCCCTGATTATATTCTCATGGTTTAATCCAACTAAGTACGTTGGAGTTCGTGAGATATAATTAAATTTCTCATTACATAAATGAACTGGGTGGCGAGTAAGGATTTAAACGTTAGTCTACTAACTTCATCTACATCTACTTATTACCCTACAAGCCGCCACAAGGGTGTTTGGCAGGGGGTGACTTATTACCCATATGAACCACAGTGAAGAAATTAATTTCACCAACAAACACCACACTATCGGTATACTACAAATGCTACAGAAACTACTAAAATAATCCATAATGTAACGATGAAAACGTGGTACAAGTATCATGCAGGGAACTTGCAAAACATGGTGTTAGCACTACTCGGTACATTTAGAAACATGCATTAGGGTGTATATGAATTAATCAGCTACATAAAATGTCAACTAACTTAATTCAAAGTCTTCACGCAGCCATTATGGTCCCTTATCGATCGCAGGAGAAGCGACATTTTAAACCTTTCTGTTCTACATTATTGTTACCTACCTTATTTCATTCGCATGATCTCATTTACATTACAAAATACCGTGCAAGCCACCGCTGGGGTGTGTGGCACGGAGTGATTCCACACCAGGCATGCAGCACTCATCCCAGTTAAGATCAGAACCGTGCAAGTTCCCCCGGATGCGAGATACGAGGTTACTATCTGATCTAACGTAGTATGTTAGAGTTCATAGGATATTGAACTTCCCTGCTAAAAAATTCCTTAGAAGCTGTTCTGTAGAACGTTAGGAATTCTACAGAAATAAACTCATTTTCTTCAGAACTAGTTCCTTTTCTAAGGATCTGTACGGAACATGTGAGCCTGACTCTACAGAACGTATGTTCTTTAGAGTTATTTTCTGCAGAGCAAAATAACTCCTCGCAAGCTGTTCTGTAGCACATAAGTAACTCTAAGGAAAAATGTGAGGTTTCCTTGAGCTTGTAAGGAGTTCTACAGAGCGTCAAAGGACTTCTGTAGAACGACGTAGGGAATTCTGCAGAACATCCTTAGGATTTCCGCAGAACGTCCTAAGGTATTCTGCAGAACGTCGTAGGGAATTCCGTAAAATGGCCTTTCAATACTTTCAGGAATATCTACAGGACTTTAAGAAATTCTGTAGAAGTATTTATCAGGAAACTATACAGAATTTTTTAGCAGGGTTGCTACACTACTTATAGAAATATAATAGCAGACTGTAAGGTAGATCTGGATATTAAGTATTTTTTAATTGGTGAAAGTTCACCTCGTATCTTTTTCCCTTTATGTGTCTCACTGTGTAATCTGATCATGTGAAAGAAGGGAGGTTAGGACGAAGTCGAGAGGAGTGAGGGGTAAGGGTTTGCAGCGATGTGACACTGGGTGTGGATTTCTGGGTGGGCTGGGTGCGGGGATGCCGGGACGGTTCGGTGATGTACGCACTGAGAAGATGGAAAAAAATGCGAGGAAAAGAACGCTGTCCAGGTTCTTCCAACCCTTTCCATCCCCCCGTCAAACTTCTCCCGGGCAAGGCGAGGTCGACCAAGCGTGAAGGCTTCGCTACTCCCCCGGCCAACCATCCGCCCGCGTCTCACGTAAAGATTGTTTCACGGGATTATTTTTTTTTTCTCCTTTTCGCCGCACGCAGCGCCGCTTTAAGCGAGTGAAAGGTTCATCACTCATTCAAAAGGGCTTGCGTTCCCAAGTTCTCGAGTGGGTCCTTTGTAACGACTGCGCCAACTCGTTTCCTTCTGGGTGCATGTACATGTACCTGTATATACGTTCCCTTCTCCACCATCTCATCGTCGCCAGCTTCCCTTCTACGGTTTACATCTACTTAGTTGCATTCTATCCCTCGGGTGTGCGGCTGGGGGTGAATTTTCTCCTAATTGCACTGCACTATGTGTTAATGGAAGGTTACCGTCAACTTTGCGGATGATTTTGATGTAGATTATTTTTTGCCAGACGTTCAAATAATTTTGCTAGAGCCAAACTATTATAGTAGGAACGACCACAGGAATAAGCTTAAGGAAATAGACTCAATAACCGATATATTTAAGATGTTATTTATTCCACGTAAAATAAGTCACCATAATAGTTGTGATAGATCAGTTCTAGGATACTCACTAGGTTAAATAGGTTTTTTCAGTAGTGCTCAGTATCTTAACATGAACTAGATACTAACCTCTCATGCAATCTCCGGCATGATATACTCCTGCATGTCTTAGTACTTTGTGGTAAGGACCCAAACCGGGACTAGCAGGAAGACTTCTATTGCTAAACAGAGGTCAAATATGTACGATAGTGGGTCTCCTAACTGGACACTATCAGGTCATGAGGCACCTTCATCTCTTGAAGCTAGCAGACTCTGCCAGATGTAGATGGTGCAAAGAAGAGGACGGAACAACATCACACGTTCTCTGTAACTGTCCTGCTTTGTTGAGGACTAGAATAAGACATCTAGGATCCCCGTTTCCTGATCCAGCTGAAATCAGGGTTACTCCCATAGAGGATATGCTGGCCTTCAGTATGGCCATTGGACTCCACGGGTAACCAAGATATGGTGATTAGCAAGAAGGACCAATAGGTCTAGGTGCCCCAGGTCCTCCTTGGAGGAACTCCACCAAAAACTTAATCTAATCTAATCTAATCTAGTTCTATGTGGTGCTATTTATTTGTCGCATTAATAGTACTAACCAGTGGTCATATCTTGAGTAGTGGGCTGCATGGTAACATGTTCTTCTTCGTATCACTCGCCTGGTTTGTGGTCTGACTGCGTACCGTTGTCCTGACTGCTTTTGACCTGCGCCTGGCATTCGTGGGAACGTGCGCGGTTCTGATTTGAACTGGGATGAATACTGCAAGCCTGGTGTGGAATCACCCCGTGCTACATACCCTAGTCGTGGCTTGCACGGTATTTCGTATTTGTAGATGTTACCTATCCCGTTAGTATATAAAAGAACAAAAGTGGGCCTATGACTCATCCCTATTGAACTCCCTCTTTGAGTTTATCTTAATACATTTTCATCTAGATATTCCCCAGCGTATCACCTTTATGGGTGTTTGACATGTGGTGGTTTGTCACCAAAATGTACTAATATTTTCAAGTTACTTTCACCAACATTCACTACACTTTAGGTGTGCCACCAAGGCTACAGATACTATTTGCATTAATGTACATTGCAACTACTTAAACTAGATACAACAGTCATATAGGGGTCATGCAAAACTATTATTTTGCAGTCTATTTCCCGAATTTAATCCTCATGATCTAATCTATCGCAGTATACCGGAGTGAAAACATAGTAATTACTCCATCGAAACAAAAATTGGGTTTTGATTAACATGGAAGATCACGTCTAATGTTTAATCTATGGTCTGATTCAGTAACATTGATACGTTTATCGTAACAATTATGAAAAAATCTTGCTGCTCCACGCTGTATTCGATCTGTGCCTGAGAAAAGTCCCTCATCGGTAACACCCCAAATACTAGCTAGCCGCACACTTCATATGCGGTCTTAGCCGAGGAAAAATAGCATCGCTCCTTTACTTTCTCGTCACATTCTCCTAGTTTTCATGTAATGAATCCCAATTTACAATTATCAAGTCCGCAGATTTCTCGTGTACGCGTCCTCAAGTTGTGTCTTGATAATGACCACACCTAGGTATGTAACTGACTCTACATTTGACAGCCAGGCCTGATTGTGTACTCTCGTCCATTGGCCGGGTTATTCTTGTTCATTTCATAACTTGGGGATTGTTCTAATTTCACAGTTATGTGTTCCACCATTCATCTACATCTACGAAATACCGTGCAGGCCACCTGTGCCGAGGGGTGATTTCACTCTAGGCAGGCAGCACTCATTCCAGTTCTAATCAGAACTGCGAACTACTGGTTAGTATTATCAATGCGACAAATAAATACTACAAGGTACTAAAGCATGCAAGAGTATATAATTCCGGATATTGCATGCGAGGTTAGTATCTAAAATTCATGCTAAGATATTGAGCTTTACTGAAAAAAGTCTATTTAACCTAGTCAGTATCCTAGAACTGATGTATCACAACTATTATGGCAACTATTTTTTATGGTAACAATCCATTGAGAAACTGTAAGCATGTGTTGTACAATATCTATTACTCTCCAAAGGATTTAAAAAGTTGAGTTTCCGGGGTGAATATCGTATGTTGAAGTTTTGTATTTATTTCATGTGTTTGTCGTTCACGTTATTATTTTTCTGGGTGTCACGAACTTTACAAGAAAACTTGGAGGCCGATGTCAAAGGCTAAAGTAATTTCTGAGGTGGTTGGGAGTAGTAGTTGCCCTACAATCCATCGCCTATTTAGAGAGGAAATACATTTCATCTACATCTACGTAACACCCTGCGAGCCACCACGTGGGTATGTGGCAGGGGGTGAAGATCACCAAACATGCACTATTGCCATGCAACTAGGATATTTAATGGAGACATGCTAGATAATAGGGTCAAGTTAAAGACTTCTTATTTAATTTCTTACAATTTCTGTATTCTATATTATTGCAGAAAAAATGATGCAATATTTAATTCATGTGTCCTACACCTGCTGAAATTAAAATGTGTAATTCGAATATGGTCTCCATCATGACTAGGGTACAATCTCGCTAAAACCACCTTAATATCAAAGTCTCGCTCTCGTGGTTTTCGGCCTAGCGAAATCGGCGAGGGTGAATCAGTGGGACTGACAGGGTGCGGGACCCTGACGGAAACCAGATTCGTCCGACGGACCATCAGGGGTTGATTACAGTGTGAATGGATCGTTGATATCATTGAATTATTTTACCGTTGTCATGTTCTGATCTCTCAAAACAAGAAAAATGTTAGTTTTGAAGTTACAAAAACCTTATGATCAATAATGAAGTGAGATGCTTTATATGTTTCTCATATTTTTTTATCGCGTGGGACGGAAGAAGTACAACGGACAACAAGCAAAGAATAGCGCAATATAAGAAAGCATTCATCGTGAAATGATAGCTGCAATGTACATAGAAAATAGGACTACGAACTAGGAAAGAGTATTTGAAAGCATTCGTGTGGAGCGTGGCACTCTATGGATCGGAAGCATTGACGGTTGGAAAATCAGACCAGAAAAGATTAGATCCCCTCGAAACTTGGTGCTGGAGGAGGATGCTGAAGATAAAATGGACGGACAAAATAAGAAATGATGAAGTTAACAGACGATAAGAAGAGCAAATGACCATATTGAGAGGAAGAACCAGATGAAATGGTTCTTCCTTTCAATTATGACACAAGGGGTTTGTTAAGAACATAAAACCTTAATGAAAAATAAAAAAAAACCTTATGACACAAGGTGTTCGTGAAGAACATAATTGAAGGTAAAAAAAAAGAAGTAAGCTTCCCCAGAGGAAGACCCAGGAATCAGTTCATGAACCAAAATAAAAGGGAATTATATAAAGAAAGTTATTAAAAGGAGGAGCTATATGGCAATAAGCGAAATAGTCAGGGAAGGGTGGAGGGCTGAAGTTATCCTATCACGCAATTGAACCGCAAATGATGACTTTTTTCAAAATTTGTATGACGCGTTTCACCATTTTACGGCATCATCTTGTACAAAGGTTGGTTTAAAGTCTAATTTTTATTGCAAATAAAAATTCGCGTCGTGCAAAAAAAATGTGGAAATTATTTAACTGTGTATGTACATTTTTAGAAGGTTTACTATGTAACTTTACTATATATAATTGTACTTATGTAAACTTTCCTGATGAAATAAATAAATGCTGACTTTCTTGACCACGCATCTAAAATAATGGGAAAAAATTTCCTAGGACTGAGGAAATTAAGTAAGCTTCGAGTTGATATTTACTTTGTTTGGTGGTTCATTTTTTTTTGTTTGCAATATCATGAAGATGTCAAGAAATTTGGCGAAACATCGAATTTGAAAAATATATTTATTGACCAAAACTCATGAATCTTGCAGCCGTGTTAAATTAGATAGATTTGGAACTTGGAAGAGACCTCACATGCAAGGCATGCATTTTCCTCAACCTCTGCTCTTAGACGTAGCCCTAGACAAGGCGAGAGGGAAAGGGAACCAACATAAAAGGACGGGGTTGCCCTTTGGGCGCTTGTAGGGATGCCTATTATCCTGTCCCGGGAATTTTCGGGGTTGTCTGGCCCCACCCCTTCTCCTAGTCCCCTGAGGGAACTAGGAGGGGTCTCCCCTTACCCTATTCTGCACACCCATGCGCGCATACGCCCAGATCCTGGAGGTGGAAAGCCCTCGTTCGGTGGTTCCTGCCTTGTGTTGTTTTGTCTGGGTCCCGACGACCAGCCCAGACGTCCCTCCCTGCCCTCCCCCCCTCCCTCAGGTTGTTTTGATGGTTGGGCCCTTGGGCTGTGGGGGGGTTTGGTTGTGAGGGAGAGGACGCCGTCTGGCAGGCCTCGGGGAAATTGTATACAACACCGGGGGTGGGTCAGTCATCTTCGGGCCGTGAGGAGGATGGATGCCGAGAAAATGTCCGAGAGAAAAGGCTGGTCTGGGTGGGCTGGGTTTTTCGTTTTTCCACCAACGACCGCGACTTGGTGACCATTCCTCTCTCGCCCATGGCAACGGAGGTGCTGGATCCTGAGGATTCCTCTTGAGAGTGCCATTTATACATGTACATTTTACTCTGAAAGACACCTCAAGGGTGTTTGGCTGGAGGTGATCTATCTCCAACATGTGTCATAGTGTACATGAAACTACCACAAACATGCACTACTCTACAGCTATGCTATAAATATTTTTAAAAATTGATAAAATTCAAAGACAATCTGCACGCTTCGTTAAAAACTGCTACGAGCAAACATATACTGTCTCACAACTTTTAGAGAGATTAAGGTGGGAGCCCCTAGAGATTCTGAAGCTACACGCTTGGCTTAGCTTGCTTGAGAAATTCAGAACTGGTGTGTTTCAGAGCGACACAGAGAATATTTTATTATTAAGATTATCATGACGCCTTGCTACATCTCTAGGTCTGATAGAAGTGATAAAATTAGATAGAGACATTAGCGAACATATAGGTGCAAAAACTCGTTCTTTCCGCGCACAATAAGTGACTACAATAAAAACTAGACTCCACGAATTACACTGTCATAATACTTCTCACTAACTCACCTCCCAAACCCCATATCCCATACATCTTTACACGGCTGATGTCGTAATACTCCCTGCCATACCACCATGCAGCGGATCGCAGGGTAGTATGTAGATGTATGCTACCAATGCTACAGAAACAATATGTATTCATATACATTCCAACTACATAACGAGATACAACATTCATACAGGATCCTACGAAACGTGATGTTATTTCTACGTATCATATTTTTAAAAAACAAGCATTAGGGAGAAAATCAACTAAGCTGTTTCACCTGTCGACTAACCTACTTCAACGTCTCATTGATAGCCATCATAGTCCTGTGTCGATCGCGGGAAAATATACATTTTAAACCTGTCCGTTCTGCAGTCTATTTCCCTCATTTTATCCTCATAATCTTATCTGCCATAGTTTGTTGGAGTTCGTGCTGTGGTACTGTGAGAATTCCTAACCGATCGCGTTCAGAGCAGTATAAGACGGTGCCATCTCCAATGAGGTTAAATTTGCTTTGCGTGTCCCACAGGGGAATGTCATAGGTCCACTTCTATTCCTTCTGTATATTAATGATATTGGTGAAGTGGTAGACAGTACACTCCGACTATTTGCAGACGATGCTGTAGTGTATCGGGAAATCCGTAGTAATAATGATGAAGAAGCGTTAACGAAGGACATCAAGGCAATTCAAGCGTGGTGCGATGCATGACAGGTAGAATTAAAATTTTTACATGTGTTTTAATGAACTTCTGAAAAAGAAAATACTCCCCTCAGTACAGTTATTTGCCAAACTGCCCCATTAAATGTCGGACTGAGACGCCGAGCCAATAGGGCGGAGGGGGAACGGGGTGTGGAAATTTGCGATTGCGATGAAGATGTGGCGCGAGAGGATGTGATAAGCAAGTTGAAATTTAATTTCGTCGCGGCGATAGAGGAGGCAAATAGCGAGAGGTCGGAGCGCTTTGACAGTCACGTGATGTCGAAAGTGCGGCGATAAGGCGAAGCGACGGAGTGGAGGACGGAGACAGAGTGTGTGGTTGAGGATGCAGGGCTCCTTTTCGACGCGGTGATTTATGATAACGGAGGAATGGCAGACGAACTCCTTGAACGCGTTCTCAGTCTTTCCACTCCCTGAACAAATCGCGAACGCGAACGATAAGAAGACTAAGACTTTGTAAGATGTTTTAATGGGTGGTTTATCTAGTAACTTTTATAATACATGCCTAATAATCTTGTCTTAATATATTACATACTACCAGGAGCACGTCTCCTATACTTTCTGCATACCCTTATAAACATATCTACCTCTACGAAATACCATAAAAACTACCTCTAGGTTGTGTGGCACGGGGTGATTCTACTCGAGGCATGCACCAGACCTAGAAGCTATACACGGATGGTGCAACTCTTGGCAGTTAGAATTAAATTTTAATAATTGCATTGTTATGAATTTTTGGAGGATGAGTAGCTTAACGAACAAGATATGCACAATTACTCAAGCCGAACTAATAAATGTAGAGTCAGTTAAGTACTTTGGAGTGACCCTTACTCAGGACTTGTCGTGGGGGAAGCATATACGAGATATGTGTGGACGGGCAAGTCGTAAATCTGGATTTATTAAAAGAATACAAGGAAAATGTGACGAGAAGGTAAAGGAGCGATGTTATTTTTCTCTCGTGAGACCCCGCTCGTGAGATCGAATACAGCGAAGGGCTGCTAGATTTGTTAAAAAATGTTATGAGAA
Organism: Ceriagrion tenellum; assembly: GCA_963169105.1. Lineage (NCBI taxonomy): Eukaryota > Metazoa > Arthropoda > Insecta > Odonata > Coenagrionidae > Ceriagrion > Ceriagrion tenellum. Next base: position 83,531,592 of record OY720642.1, on the reverse strand, counting down.
ATATAGTAGTGTTGCTGAATTGTTGAAGGATTTAGGGTGAAACCTCTATCCGATCGAAGGGGAAAATATAGTAGTTTGTGATACACTAAATTTCAAGGTGTCATGCCGAATATGAAACACGTATTTATGTATGTAAGACTAATTCCAGATAAAGATAGGCAAGTCGTAAATTAGGATTTATTAAAAGAATACTAGGAAACTGTGACGAGACGGTAAAGGAGTGATGTTATTTTTCTCTCGTGAGATCCCACTTGGAGTACGTCTCAAGTATATGGGACCCTTACGAAGGAGGACTAGTTTCAGATATAGATTTAATACAGCGGAGGGCAGCTAGGTTTGTTTAAATCGTTATGATAAACATGGTAGTGTTGCAAAATTGTTGAGGGAATAAGAGTGGGAACCTCTATCCAATCAAAGTGAAGCATATAGGTTAAATCTTTTACGAAAGTTTGAAGTAGACTTTTTTTGCCGGACGTTCAAAATATTTTGCTGGAGCCAAACTATTATGGTAGGGACGATCACGGGAATACGATTAAGGAAATAGACTGAGGAACCGATAGATTAAAATGTCATTTTTTTCTATGCACAATAAGGGACCATGATAGTTGCGATAGATCAGTTGTAGGATACTGACTAGGTTAAATAGTTTTTTTTTCAGTAGAGCTAAATATCTTAACATGAATTTTAGATACTATAGTAAACTCGCATGCAATATCCGGCATTATATACACTTGCATGTTTTAGTACCTTGTAGCGCTATTAATTTGTTGCATTAATAATACTAACCAGTAGTTATATCTTGAGTAGTGTACTACATGGTAGAATGTTCCTCTACGTATCACCCTCCTGGTTTCTGGTCTGACTGCGTACCGTTGCCCTGACTGCGTTTGGCTTGCGCCTGGCGTTCGTGGGAACGTGCGCGGTCCTGATTTGAACTGGGATGAGTACTGCAATCCGGGTGTGGAATCACCCCGTGCCACATACCCTAGTTAGGCTTACTAGTACTGGTTAGTATTATTAATGTGACAAATAAGTACCACTACAAGGTGCAAAATTATGCAATGGCTATATCATGTCGGAAAATTGCATGCGAGGTTAGTGACTAATGATCACGTTATAATATTTAGCATTATTAAAAAAAAACCTTTTTACCTAGTCAGTATCCTAGAACTGATCTTTCGCAGCTATTATCGTCTCTTGTTGTGCGTGGAAAAAGTGACTTTTAACTCCATCGGTTCTGCAATCTGTTTCCTGAATCTTATGCCTGTGATCGTTTCAATCATAATAGTTTGGCTCTAGATAAATATGTTGAATGCCCGGCAATAAACAGTCTTTCGTAAAAGATTTAACCAATATTTCTCCCTTCGATCGGATAGAGGCCTTCTGGTTCAGTTCGATCTGAAATTTCAGACTGGCTAAGAAAGCGGGCTGAGTCATTTTGCTTTTCAGATCGATCCCACTACTCCGTTGCGTGTTGCATACGGAGCTGATCCGGTCAGTTCGATCTGAGATCGAGTAGTATACGTAGTGATAATCTTAAAGGTGGTTGGAGCGCATATCGTGAGTCATTGAGTGAATATTTCAATAACTTCTCGCGTAAGTCGAGGAAAGAAATTCTTGTGCCGCAATTCAGTTAAGTACATTAATTACATATACGGTGGGAAAAAAACCGTTCACGTTGTAAAAAAATGCTGCAAGATTTACATTTTTAAATGTCGTCTCAAAGCAAAAATATGACTAGTGTACACGCGTGGCGCGGAATCCGAAATTTAAGCGAAAATCGTATATGCGAATACGTGTTAATTGTCGTTCAGATGCTTTGACATTTATGAGAAACCAAAATTATAATATGAAGCGTATTTTTTCGCGTCTAGGTTAAAATCTGTACACATGTAATCGATTTCTTTCGATAGATATGCCAAGTGCCCTGATGCCACGTTCTTAAATAGCTTTAAATTGCCAAAAAACGAATCGGTGAGGTGCAATTTTCTTCGCTTTTATCCCGACATTACTTTTATGTACATGTGAACGAAGTTTCACGCAAATGTGTACAGAAGCAAAAATTCCTTCCGACCATATAATTCCCATTTGTAGACGTTTCAAGTTGCGAAGGTTTAATACATTTTTCTATTTCAGAGGTCGCTGCTGATTTCGGACACATACATAATCTTGCAGTACTCGAACATCAAACTCAACCTAAGCACGAATCATCATGTGCTGTGCCCAGGGAACACTTCTATCGCTTAAGGTAAGAGTGAGCATTTTTAAAACCATAGTTACGATAAAAGGCAATGAGGGATTGCTGTATGCGGTGTTGTTTTTTACTTTTTTCTTATTCTCTCTTAGCTTAAACGCTGTAACTAACAATAAGTGTGAAAACATGGGCAACTTCCGCTGTGATAAACTTTATTCCGACCGGTTTCGCTTTTTACATCATCTTCAGGTGAAGATGCTGTAAAATGCGAAACTGGTCGGAATAAATTTTTATCACAGTGGAAGTTGCCAATGTTTTTCATACTTAGTTATGTTCCGATTCCACTCCATCAAGCCTGAAACCACAGAGTATATACTTAAACGCTGTCGTAGAAACAAGCACCAAGCGGTGTTGACGTTAACCCATTGAGTGCGAAATAACGTGATATCACGTCATGTTTGTCTTTACGCTGGCGCTGATGACGTGATATCACGTCAATGGTGCCGGGAGTGTTCCAGCTTTCACTAGTGAACTTTTACTAGGCCCACTAGTAAAAGCTGGCACACTCACAGTACCCATGGCGTGATATCACGTCATGCCGCACTCAAAGAGTTAAAAAGTGTTATAAAAAAGGTTGGATGCAAAAATGTGTGAAGCTAGTGATGGTACATGAAGAAAAAATGACATTGTTACATAAATTCTGTGAGAACATAACGCATGATGGAATGATTTTTGGCAAGGAATTAATTCAAAGGTTGAATGTAAATACTCCAGTGCGAATCTTCGATAGTAGAGTCTTTACTGGATACAAACGGCAAAGTGGTCACCAACAGTATCGATAAAGCCAATATATTAAACCACTACTTCAAAAGTGTATTCACTAAGGATGACACAATTCACAATTTTGAAATTCCTGGCTTTAACGAGGCGATGGCTGACATAACAATTCAACTTGATGGAGTAATTAAATAACGGCGTTCGATTAAAATTAACAAGTCCCCAGGTCCAGAAGGAATACCTGCACACGTGCTGAAGGAGTTAGCGCCACAGATTGCACTATTCTTAGAAATTATATTTAACAAATCATTATCCGAGGGCAAGGTGCCCCATGACTGGAAAATAGCCAACGTCACTACGATATTCATGAAAGGAAGTAAAAGTGACCCAGAAAATTACCGGCCAATATCGATATCATCACTTTTTGGCAAGATTCTCGAACACATTGTCGTTAGTAATATCATGACATTCCTGGATACTCGTGACTTCTTACATGGCAGTCAGCACGGCTTCCGTAAAGGCAGGTCCTGTGAAACACAGCTTGTGTTCTTCCTTCATGATATCCTGAAATCACGTGAATCGATTTAAGCAAGTCGACGCGATATTTCTTGATTTCAAGAAGGCATTCGACAAGGTTCATCACAAACAACTCATATAAATTGCAATTATACGGAGTAAATAGAAAAAGCGTGAATTGGATAAGCGACTTTCTCCGTGATCGAAAACAAAAAGTAGTTATTGATGGTTTTAGCTCTGATATGGTCGAAGTCACATCAGGTGTTCCTCAGGGAAGTGCGATCGGCCCTCTTTTATTCATTATCTATATTAATGACCTAAGTTCTAGAGTTAGCAGTAAATTAAGATTATTTGCAGACGGTACAGTTATCTACCGTGAAATGATCAAAGACGCGGACTTTGAAGCTCTGTCATCGGACCTTAACAAGGTTCATTCGTGGCGCCTGGGGGGCTATGCTCGAAACTATACGAACTCGCATACGCAACAATTCCGTTTCGCATGGTTGATACGTATGGGGCGAGTTCGTATGGGAATTTGGTATGCTCGAGGCGTGTGCGGGTTCGACCGTGCGAGTGGAATCGATCTACGTATAGAAAATGTGGCAACAATGGTATACGAATCCGCATGTGATACTAAACCAATCACAGCCTTTCTTCGACGCGGTTTCAATAATCCCGGCGGGAATTTGACAATGGCTACTATAATTAATAATGACGAAGCAAATTCTTTGCTAGCAAAAAGCGCTTTGGTAATTAAGAAGAACACAGTGAGAACTGATTCAGAGCGCCGAAATCAATCAAAGCTAAATATCAATGCTAAATTAAATAATTACAAATAACATCTTAAAGTCACACACAACATGAAAGGGTGTTTAACGTTGCTGCCATACTCCTTACATTAAAAGATCACCTTGAATACATAAGGGTAAAGTATTTGAACCCATACAAATAATTGGACACCAAACAACATCAATGGTAAAAGAAATTTGATATTTCATTAATGAAGAAATAATTTCAATATGAAACAAGAGGAAATCAATGAATTGCATACAATAAAATTCAACAAAAAGTTGTCAGTGCTTCAAGATATGATGTCATCACACAACACTGTCCTTAATCCAAATATCCACAGAGTAACAGTAGATTAACCAGTATGCTGAAAAAAAGTTGAATATTTATCAAAATTAAAAAAAAAAACAATAAGTAAGCAGTGGTCTCAAGACAATAGCAAAGAAATATACACGTCACAAGATAAATAATATTTCACTCAAGAAGTTAAAAAAACACCGTCTTAACGAAACGCCTTCCCACAACTTATATTATTATATTGATAAATTGTTATGATTTAATATTTCAATGCAGGTCTAGGTAATAAATAAGAAATGCCTTGCTCACATAACAAGCTTGCTACGCATGTAATTTGCAAAGTTTGTGATGTAAACACGGGTACCTGCTAACCGCTGTAATTATTTTTTTTGTCAGTTAAGTTACGCTCGTTACTTCGCGGAGGTTACATGCGTTAAAATGCTTGTGATGTGGACAATGCAAACGTTGAATAATAACTGAAATGATAACAGTTGATCCAATTCACTACATTTACCTTAGTTTTGATTGTCAAAGCTGACGATCGTGTTGGTGCTCGGAGGAAAGGGCTCAGTTCCCTTATTAGATCGCCAACTAGGTCTTTCGAACAATTTTACGAAATTCCTCTCCTCCAAATGAAAAGTCGAAATGCGCTCCCGAAGTAACCTTTGGGGTTTTTCCGCTTCCATTTCCTCTTCAACGTTGTTTAATAACAGCAAGCGAAACATCGCCGCCGCCATCTTATCAACAATATCCTCCGAAAGTATACGAACTCGAGCGGTCGCGAGCGTACGAGTAACAAAACCCTTCGAATCGCCCGCCCCCACATTTCGAGCATACCAAATCCGTCCGCCGTACGAGTTGGTACCACGTGACTCGTATGAAATCGCCTATTCGTATACGAATCCAAATTCGAGCATAGCCCCCCTGGAGTGGAGGTTAGAAATGCACAGTAAATGCACCACAGTTCACTTCCGGCGAGAGTCATCACAAAAATGCCACACCAATACTGTGGATGGAGTAAACATAAAATCTTCAGATACAGTAAAATATCTTGGAATTACCTTAAAATCTGATATATCGTGGGGATTACACATACAAAGCCTATGTGGCGCAGCATCAAAGAAACTAGGTTTTGTTAAACGTATAATAGGAAGGTCCACGGATGAGAGTCAAGGAGAAATGCTACTTCGCTCTGGTTAGGCCACACCTCGAATACGCCGCGAGCATTTGGGACCTTGGTTGGATTTATCAAAAAAATAATAAAATACAAAGGAAAGCAGCGCGCTTCGTTAAAAACTGCTACGAGCGTACATATAGTGTCTCACAACTTTTAGAGGGATGAAGGTGGGAGCCCCTAGAGACTCGGAGGCTACACGCAAGACTTAGGTTGCTTGATAAATTCAGAACTGATATTTTTCAGAGCGACATAGAGAATATTATCATGACTCCCCACTACATCTCTAGGTCTGACAGACGCGATAAAATAAGAGAGATACACTGCCGAACAGATAGGTGCAAGATCTCGTTCTTTCCGCGAACAATAAGCGACCACAATAAAAATTGAGCTCCACTAAATACACTCCTATAATACATGTCACCTTTTCATCTTCAAATACTTAAATCTTTACACGGCTGGTGATCTACCACCCCCTGCCACTCGCCCATGCGGCGGCTCGCGGGGTATTATGTAGATGTAGATGTATAAATGCTCGTATCAGCTATTTAAGGCGGGAAATAAGGGTGAATACGTAAAAAAGTGAGGAAAAACTAGAGGTTTTGAATCGTTTTAAGCGGGCATTCATTGTCCAAGCGACCATATAAAAGTCGTGTTTTTAATATGAGTTACTCCTAGCATATACTTTTTTATGCATTTGAATAGAGCAGCATTTTATTTCAATTTAAAATAGCATTTTATTTCAAATTATTGGCATTGGTGAGGCGTAGCATCATGGGTACAGAACTTGCCTTTTGACGTTATGTCGTTCCAGAGTTAAAGATAAAGATAAAGAAATATTTATTGTTCTTGGACCACTTGGTCCACTAAGAACGTACAAAAGGTATACATTAATATTAGAGCTCGAGTACAGAGAGATATACACAGAAAAAGTGGGTGCAAGCAATAAATGAAATAATACTGGCAACAAAGAATGCAAAAAAACCAGCATATTGGCGAATTAATTTTTTTCCTGCAATAGCATTTTATTAAACAATCTGTTTTTGAAAGCCATCAGCGAATTAGAATTTTTGATTAATTCAGGAGTTCTGTTCCATATCCTTGTCCCTACAACAGAAAAAGATTTATTGAATGTAGTGGTTCGATGAAGTGGGACAATTAAAAAGTCTGGTGAAATTCGGGTTGCTACATTTCGGTTTTTCTCCTTAGGCTGAAAAAATTGCATAATATTTTCAGGCTGTTGACATTTGAAGAGTTTATGTAAAAAAAGTTGCGTGTATACGTTGATGCACACTCCTCGCAATCTCCGCCATTTTTTTGCAACATAAATTGAACATTTCGGAAAGAAAAATTGCAGATCTTCTAAATAGTGTCGAGAGCCATAGATTTGTTGAGTTTCTATGAAAAAAGGATATATGCTGAAAGCTGTACAGAAAAAAATGTTCAGAGTCGGAAAATAGTCAAGCTCCACCAAGTTTGCGGCATAAATTTAACATTTCGGATAGGACATTTACTGATATTCGAAATGGTATTTCTGCAGAAAGCTACCCCGGAAAAATGAGCTGAGGCGGAACATAGTCCCGCGGAAACGGAGGACGTGATGTGATAGTCCTCCCTACGGTAGAATAACTCAGTCTTATACCATCTGTTTACTCCATGTTTGTTACGTTTTTCGCTGGTCACAGTTTGGTAACTAAATCTCCACTAGCAGCGTCTGCTGGACGATCGCCCATATGAAATCGCTCGAAAGACTTCACTCGAATTAAGTGAGCTCGATCGAAGGTGATCGGATCCCTAACGTTCGAACGTAAGCCTAGTTATAAAATCGGCCCCCATGGTCGGATGGATGAACGTATCGTTCACTTGACGAAGATGACTGGCCGAGTAACTCTCGAAAATTAGAATATACTTCACTTTCTGAGGTGAAGTCCGAAATCAAGGAATGTAATAGAAGGAGAGAAAATAAAATATCTAACGTAGAATCTATTAAATAATTAGGCGTCACCATCACTGAAGACATATCATGGGGGAGACACATCAGGGAAATAACTAGTGTAGCAAACCGTAGATTAGGATTCGTAAAAAGGGTTCTAGGCAAATGCGATGAGAGAGCACGAGAAAGAAGCTATTTTACACTTGTCAGGCCTCATTTAGAATATGCCGCTAGTATATGAGATCCGTACGAGGAAGGTATGATAAAAGAGTTAGAGGGTGTGCAAAGGAGATCCGCTACGTTTGTTAAAGGCCGTTATGATAATTGTATAAGTGTTACGAGTGTAATGGAAGAACTAGGATGGGAATTACTGTAAGAACTCAGGTTAAAATTTAGGTTAAACCTTTTAAGTAAATTCAAAACTGATTTGTTCACAGATGACGTAAGATATATATAGAGAACCCCTGCGTATTATGCTAGGTTTGATCAGATTAACAAGATTAGAGAGATAGATTGTTTTACCGATAGATTTAAAATGTTATTTTTCCCTCGTATTATAAGAGAGAACAATAGGCAGCGTAGCAAAGGGATAGGTAGGTGAAATATAGTTAGAGTAGTCTGTAGTGCATGATGTATGTAATAACAACCAATAACCCCTTTCTTATTATGTAGATACTAACCATGTGACCCTATTATCTAGCATGCCTTCATTAAATATCCTAGTTGCATGTCAATAGTGCATGTTTGGTGATCTTCACCCCCTGCCAACACCCTCGTGGTGGCTCGCAGGGTAGTACGTATATGTAGATGTAGATGAGAGAAAGTTTTATAAAACGGGTATGATGATCGTTGTTGGAGCAACAAGTCGTTCATCGGTAATCATTATCTCAGGAATATTTGTGTTGCATAGTGCACTGTGTGTTTGTTAAAACGGTGGTTTGCTGGGTATTATGTAGGTGTAGTTAAGCGAATATGGCACTTCTTATTCTTCAAGTTTAATTTTTGTTTATTTGTGCATTTATCTACATCAACAGAATAACCCGATAGCCAACTTAATGGTGTGTGTCAGGGGTTAAGTCGTCAGTACTTCTCGTTGGTTAAGCTACTCTTCCTTCAAAAATTCATAACAACGCACTTTTAAAAATATAATTGTAACTGCCAAGTATTGCACCATTCGTTTATAGCATCTAGGTCTTTCTTCAACGCAATTCTGTCAGACTCGTTGTTAATATCCCTTAACAATACTGCATTATCCGCGAAAAGACGAATTTTGCTGGTAACGAAGGTGGTGGTATCGTTATTATACAAAAGGAATAGTAAGGGACCAAATACACTTCCCTGGGGTACACCGGATGTGACATTAACTGTATCTGAACTAACGCCATCTAGAACTACCCTCTGTTCGCGGTTACTTAAGAAATCTTCAATCCAGCATATCATAACGTGATGTATTCCATAGGCTTTTAGCTCAACAAGTAATTTTGAATGCTGAACTTATTCGGAAGTTTTTTTGAAATATAAAATTATCGCGTCTACCTAGGCGAGGCTTTCGCCAGAGGAAAGAACATCGTGAAGGTAATTACTTATTGTACGTGGAAAGAAGGATTGGAAGGACGTGGAAGGAAGGAAGAAGGAGGAAGGAAGGAAAGAAGGAATTCTAAATATATCGCTTATTCAGTATATTTCTTTAATTTTATGCCCTTGATCAGTTCTACCATAATAGATAGACTCTCGAAAAATATGTTGATCGTCCGGAAAAATATAAAATATCGATATCAAACTTTCGTGAAAGATTTACCTACATTTTTCCCTTCGAGGTTCCCACTGTATTTCTTTCAACAAATCAGTAGTAGTGCTAAGTTTACCTTGCCAACTTTTAACAAAATTGTTGCTGCTCTCCGCTGTATTCGCTCTATTTCTTAAACTAGTCCTTCTTCGTAAGGGTTCCATATTCTAGTGGTCTCACTAGAGTTAAATAGCACCGCTCCTTGACTTTCTCGTCACATTTTCGATAGAGTTTAGCGTATTTCGATGTAAACTCACCCCCTACGACACACCATTTCGGTGGTTTTGGCTGGTATCCCATGTAAATGATAGGGTGATGAGGTGCGTGGCAGAAGTGGTTATTGATTTGCGAGGCGAAGTTAACGCTGCAAGCGGAGGGGAGGAATATTTCCTTTGAAGTACGGAGGTGGGCGCAGAGGAAGGAGAGTCGGGGAGTGGGAGAGTTAAGGAGTGGCGGTGGAGAGCGCCACGCCGCCCCTCATTTTATACATATTTTCAGGGGCGACAACTCGCGAAAAAGTGGAAGGACGACGACCCCGAAAGGGGGGTGGTACAGAACGGAGAGAGTTAAAGGAGACATGAAGAACCAGGGAGGGTAAAGAGTGCGTGTGAACGAACGCGATTAAAGCACAGCTGTTCAGCAGAGTCCGTGATCGCGCGAAAGAATTTAGCGAATTTCAATTGTTCATATTTTTTTAGAATCCTGTTATTATGATCTGGTGGGAGTGGACGGGAGCCCCTAGAGACTCGCAGACAAAACATATGTGGCAATGCATTAAAGAAACTAGGTTTTGTTAAGCGTGTAATAGGAAGCACCTCGGATGAAAAAATTAAAAGAGGGATGCTCCTTCGCTCTGGTTAGGCCACAGCTAGAAAACGTCGCGAGCATTTGGGACGCTGGTCATGAGGATTTTACCAAAGTAATTAATTAAATACAAATAAAAGCAGCCTGCTTAAAACTGCTACGTGCGAACATATAGTGTTTCACAACTTTTAGAGGGATTCATCTACATCTACAATTACGTCATACCCTGCAAGCCACCCAAAGGGTGTGTGGCAGGGGGTGCTTCCACATCAGGCATGCATGAATGATACGGTAGAACACCGAAATTACATTGAAACCAGCGTACCACACATGCAAAGCGCCAACTAAAAATCTAATAACCAAGAAACATCCTATCGTCAATCGTCCCAACGTGCAAGGGGTACAAGGACTACTACTACATATTCAAAATATCATGCATAAATAAGAATACCCATACTTACATCATGCATAAATAAGAACGTAGAGAATATAATGAGAAAGATTAACTGCCTGCCTATTGTCAATACTCGAACTATTCATGACGACGATCACAGCTGTTATGGTCCCGAATGGTACGCGGAAAGAATGACATTTTATACCTATCGGTTCTACAATCTAGCTCTCTAATTTTATTGACGCGATCTAATCTGCCGTAGTACGAAGGGGTTAATAGTATGTTTTTTACGTCGTCAGTAAAATGATTTTCCTGAAATTTATTTAGGAGGTTAAGCCTATAATTTAATCTACGCTGTGATAGCGATTCCCATCCTAATTCTTCTAACAGTCCAGACACACTAGCCAACTTATCGTAGCATCGTTTCACAAACCTAGCTCCTCTTCGCTGGACGCGATCTAACTCTGATATCAACCCCGCTTCGTATGGTTCCCATACACTAACAGCATATTCCAGATGAGGCCTAACGATTGAAAAATAACAACGTTCTTTCACTTTCTCATCACATTTTCCGAGTACTCTCTTGATAAAGCCTAGCTTCCTATATGCTTGACCGCATATTTCCCTAATATGTTTTCCCCAAGATAGGTCGTGACTAATTGTGACTCCTAAGTACTTAACAGACTCGGCGTGAATAATTTCTGTATTTTTAATTCTGTAAGCCCTAACTGGCCAATTTTTCTTTTTCCAAAAGCTGACTGCTACGCACTTTTTTATGTTTAGTTCCATCTGCCACTTTTCGCACCAAGCATGAATAGCAAGTAGGTCGATTGTTAACGAGTCGCTATCTTCGGAATTGTTAATATCCCTATACACAACCGCGTCGTCTACGAAGAGTCTAAGCTTACTTTTAACGACGTTACTAATATCATTAATGTACAAGAGAAATAAAAGTGGACCAATTACACTTCCCTGAGGAACACCCGATGTAACGCTAACTGTGTTTGACATGATACCGTCTATGACAACCCTTTGTTCCCGCCCATGTAAGAATTGATTAATCCAACTAATAATGTTTTTATCTATTCCATATGCTTCTAGTTTTGAGAGCAACTTAACGTGAGGTACCTTATCGAAAGCTTTCCTAAAATCGAGGAATATCGCGTCAACTTGGACATTATTTTCACCCGAGAGCAAGATGTCATGAACGAAGAGGGCCAATTGGGTTTCGCAAGATCTACCCTTTCGAAATCCGTGTTGGTTATTTATTAACAATTCCTCCCTATTTAAATGACTCATAATGGAGCTTACGATTATGTGTTCGAATACCTTACAGGAAATGGATGTGAGAGAAATAGGCCTATAGTTACTAGGGTCTTCCCTGTCGCCGCTTTTGAATATAGGTGTGACATTTGCTACTCTCCAGTCCTTAGGCACTACGTGATCTACTAAAGATTTGGTAAATATTAATTCTAAGTAAGGCGCTATGTCTGATGCCATTGTTTTATATACGCGAGCAGGTATTTGATCTGGACCGGGGGATTTGTTGGGGTTAATATTTTTTAGCTGCTGTTCTATGCCGCGACAATTTATAATAATTTCAGGCATACATGTTTGGGAACGAACAGGCTGCGGATCGAAAAGATGTGGTGTATAAGTACTGAAAATGCTTTTGAAGAATGAGTTTAACGAATTGGCTTTTTGTAGACTGTTGGTTATCTTTTCCCCTTTGATATTCTTAAGCGTGTGTACTGTTGATTTATTTCCTTGAGTGTCCCTAACATACGACCAAAATGCCTTGGGATTATCGTTCAATTGTTCTCCCAGTAATTTACTTTTGAAATCAGCTAACGCCCTTCGGCACGCTTTTTTTGCTAAGAGTTTAGATATTTTGTAATTTTCGGTGACTGTGTATAGTTCTTCGGAGGATTTGTTAATTTTTGCCCTTTTTAACCTAGCATGACATGTTCTTTGGTGCTTTAATGTTTTTCTAACCTCCGCGTTATACCACCTAGGCTCTGCATTGGCTCTTTTCCATTTACTTGGTATGTATTTGCTAACTACTGATCGTGTAACGCTGAGGAAATTATTCCACAAAACCTCAGTATTACTGTTGATACTTATTTTTTGAAAATTAGTAAATTACTTTTGGAACTCTCGTTTCATACCTTCGTAGTCAGCCTTATTATATAAGTAGATTTTTCTTTGTGGATTATGTTTCTTGATCATGCTCACGGAAAAATTAGCTTTAACTATCTTGTGGTCGCTTATTCCCTTATCCGTACCTATGTTTACAACCATGTGTGGAATATTTGTCGCTAAAAGATCAAGTGTATTTTTCCCTCTAGTTGGAGCAGTGACTAATTGATGTAGTGAGTGAGATGTGAATGTATACAGGAGTGACTCACAAAGGTCTTTGTCTTTCCACCCAGTGATAAAACTGTACGTGTCCCAGTCTATGGACGGAAGATTGAAATCCCCACCGATTATAATATGACAGTCGTTTTTTTGAGTGGTTAATTTACTGAGTTGACTTTCTAGTCCTAATATTGAGGTTATATGGGTATCTGGTGGTCTGTAATATGCGCACACATAGATTGTTTTTGCTTTACGATTTTGAATGGAGCACCATACGCTTTCTACCTGGTCGTCGGAAAATGACTCCCTCCTACTAATATAACAATCCTTCACTGCAATAAAAACTCCTCCCCCGGTCCTTTCCACTCTATCTTTTCTATAAACTGTGAAATTTTTTGGGAATACTTCATTATCTGCGATTTCGTTACACAACCAACTTTCCGTCCCTATAATTAAGTCTGCGTCAGTAGTTTCAATTAGATGGTAGAAGTCAGCTACTTTATTCCTTAAGCTACGGCAATTTACTACCACGACAGAAAAGGATTTATCAGTGAGCGTATTCCCGGAATGTGTATTCTCATTACAACTCGCTTTCTCGGGATTAAGGTGGTAGCCCCTAGAGACTCGGAGGCTACACGCTAGGCTTAGATTTCGTGAGAAATTCATAACTTATATTTTTCCGAGCGACATGGTATATCGTGGAGATGTCGTATTTTCTGATATATCGTGGGGATTACACATACAAAACATATGTGGCGCAGCATCAAAGAAACTAGGTTTTGTTAAACGTATAATAGGAAGGTCCTCGGATGAAAGAGTCAAGGAGAAATGCTACTTCGCTCTGGTTAGGCCACACCTCGAATACGCCGCGAGCATTTGGGACCTTGGTTGGATTTATCAAAAAAATAATAAAATACAAAGGAAAGCAGCGCGCTTCGTTAAAAACTGCTACGAGCGTACGCATACTGTCTCACAACTTTTAGAGGGATGAAGGTGGGAGCCCCTAGAGACTCGGAGGCTACACGCAAGACTTAGGTTGCTTGATAAATTCAGAACTGATATTTTTCAGAGCGACACAGAGAATATTATCATGACTCCTCACTACATCTCTAGGTCTGACAGATGCGATAAAATAGGAGAGATACTCTGCCGTACAGATACGAACAGAAACTCGTTCTTTCGGCGCACAATAAAAGATTACAATAAAAGCTGAGCTCCACTAAATACACTCCTATAATACATGTCACCATTTCATCTCCCAAAAACTTACATCTTTGCACGGCTGGTGACCTACCACCCCCTACCACAGGCCCATGCGGCGGCTCGTAGGGTGGTATGTAGATGTATGATGACTATTAGTGGTAGATTAAGAATTATCTCGTGTTTTCCCGGCGATCATCTGAATAAATAGTACTAGGGTCTTCTTCAGGGTGAGTTGGTCCATTTTCTCCAATGTTTCGTTGTCAAACACTCTGCCGGTCCGAGGTCCGGTCCTCGCCATCAGGGATGCTGGTTCTCATGCCTCGAGTCAAGTCAATATGTGTTCATTTTCACACTCTAACAATGCAAAAATATTCCAAAAACCACAATAATGAGTGTCGACCCTGCTATAGGCTCTTGCCTATTTTTTATACTCTTGCCTCCAGGGATTCCTAATATGTAGCGGTGATGTCATGAACAGAAGTCCTAGGATTCCTAGAACAGAAGTCCTAGCTTCGTACTACGGCAGATTAGATCGCGCCAATAAAATTAGAGAGATAGATTGTAGAACCGATAGGTATAAAATGTCATTTTTTCCGCGTACCATTCGGGACCATAACAGCTGTGATCGTCGTCATGAATAGTTCGAGTATTGACAATAGGCAGGCAGTAAATCTTTCTCATTATATATTCTACTCTCTTATTTATGCATGATGTAAATATTGATGTTCTTATTTATGCATGATATTTTGAATCTGTAGTAGTAGTCCTTGTACCCCTTGCACGTTGGGACGATTGACGATAGGATGTTTCTTGGTTATTAGATTTTTAGTTGGCGCTTTGCATGTGTGGTACGCTGGTTTCAATGTAATTTCGGTGTTCTACCGTATCATTCATGCATGCCTGATGTGGAAGCACCCCCTGCCACACACCCTTTGGGTGGCTTGCAGGGTATTACGTAGATGTAGATGTAGGATTGGTCCGGGATTTTGGCGCTAATTTTCCTCGGCGCGTTCCACTTCCTTCAGGCTTGGCAACCACGTCTTTCGAAAAAAAATGTTTTCGGTATATTTTGGACTCCTCGGAACAACTCTACCGGACGGAGACCCGAAAACTCTTCAATAGAATAGAATAGAAGAGAATTTATTGCAATTACCTAGTCCTTCGGACTCTAGGTTCTGCTTAATTACATTTTTAGAAATTAACATACTCCCCCGTTTACTTTTGCATAAACTACAGAAAAAACAATTACTAACATTCGAGAACATGAACACACTTGCGGTGTATTCTATCTTTTTTTTAACACATTATTATTTCTTATTTATTATTACAATTTAATATTAAAATTAATGCGGTGTATTCAATCAGGGGACAGTAATGTTGGAATGTATATTCGGGGAAAATGGAGGTAGGTGTTTAACGTATTTTTGTTTATAAATGATCTACAAAATGTAGAACAAAGATACTCAAACGATATCTACATCTACATCTACGTACTACCCTGCGAGCCACCACGAGGGTGTGTGGCAGAGGGTGAATGTCACCAAACATGCACTATTGACATGCAACTAGGATATTTAATGGATACATGCTAGATAATAGGGTCACTTGGTTAGTATCTACATAATAAGAAAGGGATTATTGGTTGTTATATGTAGTTATGTGTATGTTATATATCGTACTGTATTCCAAATTTACTTCAAACTCGTGCAACACGTGTTTCGACTGTCTAGCAGTCATCGTCAGGTAAGTCATTCCCTTCCATTCCCATTGATTCCCAGCATTCGTCGATAACGCCTTACTTCTAAAGGTCCAGGATGTCTTACCTGATGTTGACTGCTAGACAGTCGAAACACGTAAGAGTTTGAAGTAAATTTGGTATACAGTACGATATCGTTTGAGTATCATTGTTAAATATGCTGTTCTAAAAATATCTCGCCGGAGAAGGTGGAGTTTACAAATTGTAGTATGACAAATGCCATAGATAAATGGTTCTACCTGGTACTAACCCTTGAATAATGCTAAACCATGCCGGAAATTTCATGCGGGGTGGGTTGTTTGCAAGGATTGTAAAATACAATCACAAAATCTACCCTACGTCGCGGGCGTCAAAGTATCCTAGAACTGATCTTTCGCAAGCATTATGGTCTCTTCTTCAACTTGCAGTTATCGTCCTTAGACTGGTTTGAATGTAGATCTTCATCAACATCTTTCATGAGCTTTCCTTTTCACTTCTTCGCTTCCTTCCTCACTTGCGCCAGATATTGTATCCCTTGGCCTCCCTCTGTACTGTACCCCCTCCACCATTCCCTCTGAAACCCACTTTACTAGACTCTCGTCTACATCTACGTCATACCCTGCAAGCCACCCAAACGGTGTGTGGCAGGGGGTGCTTCCACACCATGCATGCATGAATGATTCGGTAGAACACCGAAATTACATTGAAACCAGTATACCACACATACAACGCGCCAATTAAAAATCTACTAACCAAGAAACATTCCATCGTTAATCGTCCCAACATGCAAAGACTACTGCCACAGATTCAAAATAACATGCATAAATAAGAACATCAATATTTACATCATGCATTATTAAGAACATAGAGAATATAAAGAGAAAGATCTACTGTCTACCTATTGTCACTATTCGAACTATTCATGACGACGATCACAGCTGTTATGGTCCCGAATGGTACGCGGAAACAATGACATTTTATACCTATCGGTTCTACAATCTATTTCTCTAATTTTATTGGCGCGGTATAATCTGCCGTAGTACGAGGGGGTTAATAGTATACTTTTTACGTCGTCAGAGAAATGATTTTCCTGAAATTTATTTAGGAGGTTAAGCCTATAACTTAATCTACGCTGTGATAGCGATTCCCATCCTAATTCTTCAAACAATACAGACACACTACTAAAATTATCGTAGCATCGTTTTTACAAACCTATCTCCTCTTCGCTGCACGCGATCTAATTCCGATATCAACCCCAAATCAGTGTTGCAGAAATCGTGTCTCAATATATGCCCCACCAATTCTGCTCTTATTTTCACAATACTCTTCCATAGTTCAATCCCCTTCTCTCTCGCTCTCTTGAACACCTCTTCATTTTGAACTCTGTCCATCCAACTGATTCCCAGCATTCGTCGATAACACCACACTTCTAAAGCATCCAATCTCCTTCTTTCTTCCTTTGCAACTGTCACTTTTTATACGTTAAAAAATGGCGTTCCGAAAGTATCGATTCAGCATCCTATTTCCTTAATCTTATGCCTGTGATCATTTCTAACATTATAGTATGTAATAGCATACCCTTGAGGTGGCTTTTCAGGCTCCTGCGTGAATGTCACAAGAAAGAGAAGGGATCCATTAAGTCAAGAGAAAGGGATTCAGCTGAGGTATGAGGCGGAGTAAAAGTGAGCGCTCGGTGATGTGATCTACTAGTATAGATAATGCAAGGGGTAGGTCGCGGAGGTATCCAGGAATGAACGGAGAAAATGCAGTTCAGTATGGTCATCGATCGGGTTAAAGAGTGTTGCGAATGAATTCTTAATTTGTTTTAAGCCTGTAGCTATGGAGATTAGAAGTGTTATGTAATGAAAATGATTTTTTTAATTAATTTGTCCTGACCATCTTTGCACTGCTTGGTTAGGGTAGAACACGCACCATGGCAGTCGACAGTCTTGGTAGAGGCGTGAACTTTTCCAAGAATTATGAAAGAACATGTGGGGGATTCGAAAGGAAAATTTTATGAGGAATACCTCTACTTATTTCCCTGCATGGCACGGAAGGGTGTTTGGCAGGGGGTGAATTATCACAAACATGAACTAGAGTGAAGAGGTTATCTTTAACCAACATGGTTGAATGGTATGGAACAATGGTTGCTACAAATGCTACAGAAACTACTAGAATAATCTATTATGTACCTATTTAACGTGATACATGGGTCACGCAAGGAACATGCAATACGTTATGTTGGCAATACTCGACAATTTTAGAAACATGCATTAGGGAGCATATGAATAAATCAGCTACACTTCCTGTCAACTATCCTACTTCAGTCTCAACGCAGCCATTATGGTCTCTTATTGATCGCGGGAAAAACAACAATTTAATCCTTCCTGTTCTACAATGTATTTCCCGTATTTTATTCTCATGGTCCGATCTGCCAAGTTCGCAAGATATTGATAACTTCGTCGGAAAATAAATTTGTTTGAATTTACACAAAAGATTGAGTAATTTACAATCGAATATCTGAATGCGATTCCCATCCAAGTTGTTGTTGCTAGAGGTTTGTAACACTAACACGACACTCAAAACAGCTTTTCTCGTATCTTCCTGATCTTCTCTGCACACTTTCCAACCCTCTTGTCTAGGAAAATGAAACTGAAAAATTATAAGATCCTTAGGCCTGTTGTCACACATGGAGTTGAGGCGATGATATTTTCCGAGAATGATGAAAAAGACTGACTGTCCGCTTCATTTCTAATTTCCTTATACACTACTACATCATCGGCAAAAAGACGGAGGTTGCTATTTTTTACTGCTGTATTAAAGTCATTTACGTGGAGAAGAAATAAGATTGGGCCTATCACGCTTCCCTGGGGAACACCCGATGTAACTTTTACTTCGCCTGAGCTGACACCATCTAATACCACCCTTTGAACGCGTTCATGTAAGAAGTCTCCTATCCAGCCTACTATATTACTGTCTATCCCGTATGATGCTAACTTCGCGAGTAACTTACAGTGGGGAACCTTGTCAAACGCTTTTCTGTAGTCAATAAACGCTGCGTCTACCTGTACGTTACCTTCTCCGGAAACTAAAATACCATGGAAAGAAAGACCCAATTGAGTTTCGCAAGACCGTCCCTTTCTGAAAACCCATGCTGGTTTGTTATTAATAAATCCTGGCTGTCGAAGTGTCCCATTATTGATGTAACTATTATGTGCTCTATAATTTTACAATGGGTGAACACAGAATGCTCAAACGACGGCTCACTTCCAAGATGGATTCGGTCAAGAAGAGAAGGGAAACGGTGACTGCAGGATCTTTAAGAGGATCTGGGGGCAATGGGATAATCAAGATGGAAGGAGAAAATTGGAATCGGGGCACGTAGCAAAGGGAGTCACGGACTACCCTTGCACGGTATTTTGTAGATGTATTCCATCATCGTCATCATCAGCTGTACAAGCGCAGTCCAAAGTCCAAGTCAGGCGCAGGCCAAAAGCAGTTATGATGACAGTGCGCGAACAGACTAGAAACTAATAGTGTGCTACGTAGACGAACATGCTACCATGCAGTACACTACACAACGACTGCTGGTTATAATTACAGTGACAGGTAGATAGCTGTACAAGGTACTAAATCATGCAACAGCTATATCATGTCGGAAAATTGCATGCGAGGTTAGTAACTAATAATCATGTTATGATATTTATCACTACTTAAAAAAACTATTCAAGATAGTCAGTATCCTATAGCTGATCTTACGCAACTATCATGGTCCCTTATTGTACGTGGAAAAGGCGACATTTTAACTCTATCGGTTCTGCTGTCTGTTTACTCAATCTTATTCCTGTGATCGTTTCGACCATAATAGTTTGGCTCTAGCAAAATACGTTGAATGTCCGGCAAAAAAAGTCTTCATCAATTTTTCGTAACAGGTTTAATCTATATTTTTCCCTCGATCGGATAGAAGTCCCACCCCAATTCCCTCATCAATTTAGTAACACTGCTATGTAAATAGTAACTTTTTAACAAATCTAGCTGCCCTACGCTGTATTCGATGTACATGTGAGGCTATTCCTACATCGTAAGGGTCCGATATACTAGGTGCGTACTCCAAGTGAGGTCTCACGCGAGAAAAATAATAATGTTCCTTAACTTTCTTGTAAAATTTTCCTAAAATTCTTTTAATAAATCCTAAATTCCGATTTGTCTGTCCGCAAAGTTCTCGTATATGCTTCGTCCAGAACAAGTCCTGAGTTTGGTTCACCCCCAAATACTCAACTGCCTCTACCTTTATTAGTTTGGCTCGATTAATTCCAAAAATTCATAACAACTCTCTTTTAAAAATTTTATTCGAACTGCAATTCGAATTCGAATTGAAAGTGTCTCACCATTCGTTTATAGCATCTGGGTATTTCTTCAAAGCAATTATGACACACTCGGTGTTAATATCCCTGTACAGTTCTGCATCGTCCGTAAAAATGCGAATTTTGCTCGTAACGACGGTATTGATATTATTAATATACGAAAGGAATAATAAGGGACCGATGACATTTCTCTGCGGTACACTGGATGTGACCGTTCTGTTGAGTATGTTATTGCGCCATTAATACTGCATAATTTAATATATATCTTACTACTGATGAAATTGCGTATCATTGGAATATATTCTGCATTATGACTACTTCTACATCTTATTGATCGCGGGAAAAGCGATATTTTAATCCTTTCTGTTCTATAATACATTTTCCTTATTTTATTCTCATGATCTCACGTTCCCGTTTTATGTCGGAGTTCATACATCTACATCTACATCTACGTAATACCCTGCGAGCCACCACGAGGGTGTGTGGCAGGGGGTGAAGATCACCAAACATGCACTATTGCCATGTAACTAGGATATATAATGTAGACATGCTAGAAAATAGGGTCATAGTTTATTAGTTACTACAGTAGATTATTAGTTATTGAAAGTAATTGCAGTAGTTATTACAATAGAATATTAGTTACTAAGGTATAGTACAGGTTAAAATCTACATAATAAGGAAGGGATTATTGGTAGTTATTACATGCATCATGCACTACAGACTATTCTAACTATGTTTCACCTACCTATCCCTTTTGCTACGTTGCCTATTGTTCTCTCTTATGGTACGCGGGAAAAATGACATTTTAAATCTATCGGTACGACAATCTATCTCTCTAATTTTGTTAATATGGTCAAACCTAGCATAATACGCAGGGGTTCTTAATATATATCTAACGTCATCTGTGAACAAATCGGTTTCGAATTTACTTAAAAGGTTTAACCTAAATTTTAACCTGCGTTCTGATAGTAAGATATTGATAACTTCTGAAAATGAATCGGTTTTGAATTTACTTATGACATTGAGTCTAATTTTCAATGAATGGTTTGATTGCGACCCTCCGCTGACCATTATGCTGATAACCCACACAGTCGCTGTGAATCCTCCTCGAAGAAACGTGATCGAGACCACATCCCTCGAAGTCAGAAGGCTAGTCGATCTTCCCTTATCTCTTTTGCATATACCGGCCGGATTCACGGGATGTGAGGGCTAAGAGGGTGAAATTAATCCCTTGGCTCGGAAACGAGGAGCCGGGGGTGAAGGGGGAGGGAGGGGAAAGTGGGAGGGAGAGTGAGAGAGGTGGGGATAACCCACCCACGTGTCACGTGATTTCACCCCCTCCGACATTCTCTCCCTTCTCCCTCGCCTTTCAGGTGGGGGAGGAATGTTGGCAGAAAACACAGGCCCTGCCTCAATCGAATCCGCAGTGGATCCGCCCACCGGAGAGAACGCAACACGGCGCCTCGCCGGAAGGAGACGAGATTGAGGCTCGTTGAGGCGAGGAGACTGCCCAGTCGGGCGGCAGTCCGTGCGTTCAGATTGCCCAGTCAATATCCCATATTCCTCCTTTTTGTATTGTCTCGCTACGCTCCCTCCGCGGTGGTCATTCGGATCGAAGCGAACCTCCTTCAGATCCCGCAGATCGTGTACATACACGCTCACAAAGGTGCGAGCGACGTTGCCAGATTGGCAATTTACAGGATTTTTTTCTGCGTCCCCACTTGGTTGCAATACGAGGTCCTAAACATAATTCATTACATTTCTTCATTGCTTAGAAACATTGAGATAGATGATGAGGGCATTAGGTCATCGCATTGTAGCCTAACAACCGAAGTTACGAACACATTGGTCAACCCTAATCTCTTCTTTCTTTCATTTGGATAGCACGACGTAATGACGAATTAGTGGATGTAAAAAATTTGGTAAAAATTGTTATCATAAATATAGCAGTGTTACTGAATTGTTGAGGGAATTAGGACGGGAATCTCTATCCAATCGAGGGGGAAAATATAAATTAAATCTAATACGAAAGTTTGATGCTGACAATGTTTAACCGGACGTTCAACATATTATGCTAGAGCCGAACTATTTTGGTAGAAACGATCACAGGCATAAGATTAAGGAAATAGACCTCAGAACCGATAGATTTAAAATTTCATTTTTTTCCACGTATAATAAGGGACCATCATAGTAACCATAGTTCAGTTCTAGGATAATTTGACCCAGACTAGGTAAAATAGATTTTTCAATTGTGCTAAGTATCCCAATATACCTATTAGTTACTAACCTCGCATACCATTTCCCAGTTGATCTAGCTCTTGCATGGTTTAGTACCTTGTAGTACCTACTATATGTACCTTGTAGACTATTTTTTGCCGGATAGTCAACATATTTTGCTAACTCCAAAGTATTATGGTAGAAACGATCACAGGCTTAAGATTAAGGAAATAGACTGCTGAACCATTAGATTTAAAATTTCATTTTTTTTTTCAAAAAAAGAATGGACCATAATAGTCAGGATAGATCATTTTTAGGATACTTTGACCCTGACCAGGTAAATAGGTCTTTGTTCCTATGCTAAATATCCTAACATTATTATTAGCTACTGACCTCGCATGCAATTTCCGGCATGATATAGCTCTTGCATGATTTAGTACCTTGTATAACTATTTAATTTTCGCATTAATTATAATCAGTAGTCTTATCTTAAGTAGTGTACTGTATGGTAGCGCATTCGTCCTCGTATCACTCTCCTAGTTTCTAGTCTGACCGCGCACTGTTGTCCTGACTGCTTTTGGCCTGCGCCTGACATTTCGGGGGAACGTGCGCGGTTTTGATTTCAGCTGGGATGAGGGCTTCATGCCTGGTGTGGAATCACCCCGTGCCACACACCCTACGTCTACATCTACGTCATTCCCTGCAAGCCACCCAAAGGGTGTTTGGCATGGGGCGCTTCCGCACCAGGCATGCATTAATTATACGGCAGAACACCAAATCTACATTGAAACCAGCGTACCACACATGCGACGCGCCCATTAAAATCTAGTAACCGGGAAACATTCTATCGTCAATCGTTCCAACATGCAAGGGGTACAAGGACTACTACTACAGATTCAAAATATCATGCATTAATAAGAACATTATAGATAAGAATGTAGGAAATATATAGAAAGAGATCTACAATCTAGCTAATGTCACTGCTGTCACCTTGTACCACTATTTAATTGTCGCATTAATTATAACCAGTAGTCTTATATTAAGTAGTGTACTATTTGGTAGCACGTTCGTCCACGTATCACTCTCCTAGGTTCACGTATCACTCTTCTTCCTAGAGACTTCGATTTGCACTATTCTTGACGACGATCACAGCTGTTATGGTCCCGAATGGTACGCGGAAAAAATGACATTTTATACCTATCGGTTCTACAATCCATCCGTCCAATTTTATTGGCGCGATCTAATCTGCCGTAGTACGAAGGGGTTAATAGTATGTTTTTCACGTCGTCAGAGAAATATTTTCCTGAAATTTAGTTAGGAGGTTAAGCCTTTAATTTAATCTACGCTGTGATAGCGATTCCCATCCCAATCCCTATTTTGTAGATTATTATGTAAAGCGAGAATAACCATCATTTGTATGAAAATGAAGTCAAGTAACTGTTGAATCATACATTGGCCACTTGGTGCCGTGGATTCTTCTCGACTCAACCGGCGTTTTCAACTGGAGTGTATATTATTATTAATTTAAATAAATAAACAATGTATGTCTGGAGAATGTATATTAAAGGAGCAACTGCATGTAGATTTATAGTTCGATATTGATGGAAAACATTTTAAAACGGTCAAATTAGTGCGTCAGCCCGTTAGCGATGTAGAAAAATCGGATTTAACAAATCTTGTCGACTTCAGATTCTAGCTTTCGCAGATGACGTTGCGATATTCGCAGAAAGTTTAGGATATGTGACAAGGCTAACCAAAATATTTATGGAAAAAACAGAAAAAATGGGACTGAAGATATATTGCAAAAATCAATCACAACATTTCACAAGAACGGTAACAAAAAAATAGGACCCATACTATTAAATGACATGAATTTGATAAAAGTAGGCTATTTTAAATCCTTATGATTTGTATATCAAATAACGCGCAGAGAAGAACCAGAGATACAAAACAGATTAAATATAGCAAATAGCTATGCTTACATGCATGCCAGAGAGTTGTATATTCCAAATTCCAGTCGAATAAAACAAAAATTAGATTGCACAAAATAATTATTTGCCCAGCACTGCTGAATGGATCCGAGACGTGGAACCTGGATAAGAAGGAAAAGAAAAATTTAATTATATTTGAAAATAAGATTTTGCGGAAGATCTTCGGGCCCTTGTACGAACTAGAAAATATGGAGAAGAAAGTATAAATGAGGAAATCAGCGACCTATATGAGAATACCGACGTCATCTACATCTACATCTACGTGATACCCTGCGAGCCACCACGAGGGTGTGTGGCAGGGGGTGAAGATCACCAAACATGCACTATTGACATGCAAGTAGGATATTTAAGGGAGATATGCTAGATAATTGGGTCACATGGAGCTAGATGGTTAGTATCTACATAATAAGGAAGGGATTATTGGTTGTTATTACATGCATCATGCACTACAGACTACTCTAACTAAATTTCACCTACCTATCCCTTTGCTACGCTGCCTATTGTTCTCTCTTATGGTACGGAGGAAAAATGACATTTTTAATCTATCGGTACGACAATCTGTCTCTCTAATCTTGTTAATATGATCAAACCTAGTATAATACGCAGGGGATCTCAATATATATCTAACGTCATCTGTGAACAAATCGGTTTCGAATTTACTTAAAAGGTTTAACCTAAATTTTAACCTGCGTTCTGATAGTAATTCTCATCCTAGTTATTCCATTAAGCTCGTAACACTTATACAATTATCATAACGGCCTTTAACAAACCTAGCAGATCTCCTTTGCACGCGCTCTAATTCTTTTATCATACCTTCCTCGTACGGATCCCATATACTAGCTGAATATTCTAAATGAGGCCTGACAAGTGTAAAATAGCTTCTTTCTCGTACTCTCTCATCGCATGTGCCTAGAACCCTTTTTACGAATCCTAATAGATAGAAGAAGTCAGGAGTGAGATAAAGTGCAAAAGAATGAGATGAGCAGGACACACATTATAAACAGAGGGGATGTGTGCTGAAAAAACTTTTGAAAAGAAAGGCAGAAGGAAGTTAACTCCGGGGAAGACCGCGACAGAGATGGTGGAACCAAGTCAAGATCGAGTTGGAAAGGGTTTGAGCCACTGAAGATGTATTGGACCGGAAAAGATGGAGGGGATATGGTGGTACGACAAAATATTGACTTGAGTCTAAATGGCTCTAAGAGAAAGTTGGAGTGATTCCTCACGCATTATGGAACTGAATCCTTTTTTATGTGCCAATACCTTGTGACAGCTATTTTTCTCAGATGAAGAAAAGCAATTCCCTAGTCCATCCACTTTTGTGTTTGACCCAGATTGAATAAAGCTTAAGTATCTTCTCTTTTTGCGGTGAAAAGTTTGAATGAATATTTTTAAATTCATTTTTGAGTGCTGCTATTTAGATATCATTGAAAAATACTGATATAATCTTTTTAAAAACTCCCAAGTGCCAATCGGTCCAGAAGACCGACGTCACCACTTACGCCCCAATAATTCACGTTTTATTATGTAGGGTCAATACTTTGAGTACTATGCACGTCATGCTACGTCCTCATATATTTTCTGAGTAGGGCGATGGACGTGCTAGGGCGCCCATGGATTATAATTATTGAAGGGAAGCTGGACGTAATGGTACGACTGCAGTCTTTCTGGTAGACATAGGTATGGAGGACATATATTTCAAAACTCTTTAAGTGTATTAGAATGCACCAGGGTAAAATTCGCTATGAAAAAATCATTTGACTTTACCGGGATTCGAACCCGGATCTCCTAATTGCCGGTCAGGTGTATTGCAGGTCAGGACCGGCAATTGGGAGATCCGGGTTCGAATCCCGGTCAAGTCAAATGATTTTTTTCATAGCGAATTTCAACCCTGGTGTAAATGCACCCGTGCGAGTGACTTCGTACCACATCATTTGTTACATGCAATGTTTGGAAATTTGTAATAGAATGATTTAGTATCCAATTCAACACAGTTCAAACCCTCCGAGTTATGACTATCTGTGATTAATGCCTAGGTAGTCGAACCTCTATCGTTTGTTAGATAATGACATGTTGCTATCAGTAATGTCAGCGTAAAAAATGGTTTCTACATTCCATTTGACCCGATTCAATCTCTTTTCGCGACGGTAATAGACTTTCTGCGGCCTAATAAGAGAAAGACCCATCAATTTCAGCGAAGGTTTCCTTTGCGCCGATGGAGACACGAAATGGATATTTGAGTTCTGTCTTTTGTTCCTGTAGCTTCCGAAAACAAGGGCGATTTTGCGACTTCATCTTCCGACCGACCTTTCTCTCTATGCCCCCTCCCGTCCCTCCTCCCATCCGGACACCGACGGGATGGGACCGACACAATAGACCCAACCCACCCTCACCCCACCCCAGAAATATTCTCTCACAGGTCAAAAGTTTTCACTGAGGAGTGTTCCCTCTCGTCAAGTACATCTACATCTACATCTACGTCATACCCTGCAAGCCACCCAAAGGGTGTGTGGCAGGGGGTGCTTTCGCACCAGGCATGCATGAATGATATGGTAGAACACCGACATTACATTAAAAACCCGCGTACCACACATGCAAAGCGCCAATTACAAATCTAATACCCAAGAAACATTCTATCTCCAATCGTTCTAACATGCAAGGGATACAAAGACTACTACTACAGATTCAAAATATCATGCATAAATAAGAACATCATTATTTACATCATGCATAAATAAGAAAGAGGAGAATATAATGAGAAAGATTAACTGCCTGCCTATTGTCAATACTCGAACTATTCATGACGACGATCACAGCTGTTATGGTCCCGAATGGTACGCGGAAAAAATGACATTTTATACCTATCGGTTCTACAATCTAGCTCTCTAATTTTATTGGCGCGATCTAATCTGCCGTAGTACGAGGGGGTTAATAGTATGTTTTTTACGTCGTCAGTAAAATAATTTTCCTGAAATTTATTTAGGAGGTTAAGCCTATAATTTAATCTACGCTGTGATAGCGATTCCCATCCTAATTCTTCTAACAGTCCAGACACACTAGCCAACTTATCGTAGCATCGTTTCACAAACCTAGCTCCTCTTCGCTGGACGCGATCTAACTCTGATATCAACCCCGTTTCGTATGGATCCCATACACTAACAGCATATTCCAGATGAGGCCTCAAGTACAGTAAGTACATCTACATCTACGTAATATCCTGCGAGCCACCACGAGGGTGTGTGACAGGGGGTGAAAATCACCAAACATGCACTATTGACATGCAACTAGCATGCAAGTACGTTCGTGGTTTTGCGTTGTCACATCGACGTCATCTCGGGACATAGAAATTATTTGGCTCCGAGGTGGTAAGTTTTTTCTTGGACAGGACATACATATGACAACAAAGTGCCAAAATAAATTTTGATAGTTAATACGAGTTCATTAACCATGATATAAGAAAGTCCCCTTTCACAATCCAGGTAAGTGAGTAAAACCGTAAAACCTTCAGTTTGTCAGGGCCTTCAATTTTGAAATTCAGTTCAGGACCTTCAATTTTGAGCCCAGCACGCGAAGCGCTAATGTAAGGAGAAATGATTATATTGAAGGAATCTGTAGTGCATGATGCATGTAATAACAACCAATAATCCCTTCCTTATTATGTAGATACTAACCATCTAGCTCCATGTGACGCTATTATCTAGCATATCTCCTTTAAATATCCTACTTGCATGGCAATAGTGCATGTTTGGTGATCTTCAACCCCTGCCACACACCCTCGTGGTGGCTCGCAGGGTATCACGTAGATGTAGATGCATGTAATAATAACCATTAATCCCTTTCTTATTATGTAGATACTAACCGCGCGACCCTATTGTCTAGCATGCCTTCATAATATATCCTAGTTGCATGTCTGGTGATCTTCACCCCCTGCCACACCCTTGTGGTGGCTCGCAGGGTATTACGTAGATGTAGATGTAGTTGTAGATTGGGAAGACTGAAATAGAAAGACAAAGAATAGATCACATCCATCAAATCATAAAGGACAACACGGCAAATAAATATGTAGGAATGTAATGATTGGCTGATAGAAGAACGCATTGGGTAGCTGCTGGAAATCGGTCATCGAATTTATGATTAATGATGACCACTATTGATGATTTCGATGGGCGAAAGTGAGGCATATGGAAGTTTGACTCTTTGAAAATGTTCCAGTTATTCATTGTTAAACGTTGCGTACAATACCGACTGAATAAAACTCATCTTTCAAGATACCTGCGGCATCGCTCAAAATTGTGTGTTGCCACCTAATGATCTACATCTCAATCTATCAACCAACTGGAGCGAATGAACTCAATTACGGTTTGGCCATACACCGAAGAAGGGCGGAGGGAATATTATTTGGCTCGCTTTCGTCACACGGAGTTGCCTATTTGGTATATTTGGAGCGTTGGGCTTTTGCATTCTGGTGAGAACTGAGGGGAGATAAGTCCTCTAAAGAAGCTCCAAACTCGACTGCGTGAATCAATCAACATAATTTTTATTTATTTTATCATTTCAACAAAGTATTCTACCAGTGACTGATAAAGGCAAAGGAGATCTGCTAGGTTTGTTAAATGTCGTTATGATAATTGTATTAGTGTTACAAGTTTAATAGAAGAACTAGGATGGGAATTACTATCAGAACGCAGGTTAAAATTTAGGTTAAACCTTTTAAGTAAATTCGAAACCGATTTGTTCACAGATGACGTTAGATATATATTAAGAACCCCTGCGTATTATGCTAGGTTTGACCATATTAACAAAATTAGAGAGATAGATTGTCGTACCGATAGATTTAAAATGTCATTTTTCCCGCGTACCATAAGAGAGAACAATAGGCAACGTAGCAAAAGGGATAGGTAGGTGAAACATAGTTAGAATAGTCTGTAGTGCATGATGCATGTAATAACTACCAATAATCCCTTCCTTATTATGTAGATTTTAACCTGTACTATACCGTAGTAACTAATATTCTATTGTAATAACTACTGCAATTACTTGCAATAACTAATAATCTACTGTAGTAACTAATAAACTATGACCCTATTTTCTAGCATGTCTACATTATATATCCTACTTACATGGCAATAGTGCATGTTTGGTGATCTTCACCCCTGCCACACACCCTCGTGGTGGCTCGCAGGGTATTACGTAGATGTAGATGTAGATAGGTTGTTGGTCAGTACTCATCCTTACGTACAAATTTCTGGCATATATGGTTGGTATCTTTCCGTTCTCACTCCTTTGGAGGGCGAGCCATTAGAAAGAGGTATAAAAAGTCATTTTTTCCGCGTACCATTCGGGACCAAAATAGCTCTATTCATCGTCATGAATAGTGAGATTAGCTAGACCGTAGATCTTTCTCTTTATATTCTCTACGTTCTTATTTATGCATGATATTTTGAATCTGTAGTAGTAGTCTTTGTATCCCTTGCATGTTGGAACGATTGACGATAGGATCTTTCTTGGTTAGTGGGTTTTTAATTGGCGCGTTGCATGTGTGGTACGCTGGTTTCAATGTAATTTCGGTGTTCTGCCGTATAATTCATGCATGCCTGGTGTGGAAGCACACCCTTCGGGTGGCTTGCAGGGTATGACGTAGATGTAGATGTAGATCCCTCTCGATAATACTGAAAATAGTGTTGAGGACTACATCCGGCTGAAATCAGAACCACGCACGTTCCCCCGGAATGCCAGGTGCAGGCCAAAAGCAGTCAGGACAACATCTACATCTACGTAATACCCTGCGAGCCACCACGAGGGTTTGTGGCAGGGGGGGAAGATCGCCAAACATGCACTATTGACATGCAACTAGGATATTTAATGAAGGCATGCTAGATAATAGGGTCTCATGGTTAGTATCTACTTAATAAGAAAGGGAATATTGGGTGTTATTACATGCATCATGCACTACATCTACATCTACGGGATACCCTGCGAGCCACCACGAGGGTGTGTGGCAGGGGGTGAAGATCACCAAACATGCACTATTGACATGCAACTAGGATATTTAAGGGAGACAAGCTAGATAATAGGGTCACATGGAGCTAGATGGTTAGTATCTAAAATTAAGGAAGGGATTATTGTCTGTTATTACATGCATAATGCACTACAGACTACTCTAACTATATTTCACCTACCTATCCCTTTGCTACGCCGCCTATTGTTCTCTCTTATAGTACGAGGGAAAAATGACATTTTAAATCTATCAGTACGACAATCTATTTCTCTAATCTTGTTAAGATGATCAAACCATCAAAAGATGATCATAAGGTACTGGGTACGAGCAAGGTACACGACTAGAATTCAAATTTTAAGGAGTAGTCTGATATACTAAGAAGTGTCTTATACACATGTCACAATATAAAAGTCGTGACAGTAAAGTTGACGATCGGACCCGAGCCCGAAACCTAGAGCGTGGCCCGAGAGCCAGGGCCCGGAGTCTGAGCCACAACCCGGGCCCGGGCGGGAACCCCCGCCTTCCCGTCTTGGCCACGCCGCCCCTGGGTACTACAAAGTACCAATATTTTATGTATCAATAGCATTATTGAAGTCAATTCCCCCGCCATCCTACCGTGAGTTGTGAGCGCCGATCAGGGAATCCGAAGGAGGCAGTATGTGGAAGTGAAGGCCAAGGAAAGAATTACCTCCGCCAATCCAGTTTGTAACGGTGAGATCGCAGTCGCTTGCCCTGAGGAGAGACGTCTTGCCGTTCGCCTTTTGCCTCGGTGCGGAGGCGTTTTCATTTGTAAGTCAATGTCCGTCTCGCTCTTTTTTCTCGAAGAGACAGGGTAGATGACTCCTGAGTGACAGGTGGGCAGGATTTTCGGCTCCACTTGTCTCACACGACAACCAAATGGAAATCGAAGTTTGTTGGACCATCTCGCAGTATCACTACCAATCTTTTTTTATGACGAAGTCCGGAATGATGTACCTCCACGTACAATAAGGGACCATAATAGTTGTGAAACATCAGTTCTAGGATACTGACTAGATTAAATAGGTTTTTTCAGTGGTGCTCAGTATCTTAAATGAATTGTAGGTACTAACTTCGCATGCAATCTCCGGCATGATATACTCCTGCAACTCTTAGCACCTTATAGTGCTATTCATACATCTACATCTACATCTACGTCATACCCTGCAAGCCACCCAAAGGGTGTGTGGCAGGGGGTGCTTTCGCACCAGGCATGCATGAATGATATGGTAGAACACCGACATTACATTGAAACCCGCGTACCACACATGCAAAGCGCCAATTAAAAATCTAATAC
The DNA here is from genome assembly GCA_963169105.1 of Ceriagrion tenellum. Lineage (NCBI taxonomy): Eukaryota > Metazoa > Arthropoda > Insecta > Odonata > Coenagrionidae > Ceriagrion > Ceriagrion tenellum. The sequence goes on along the minus strand of OY720642.1, from coordinate 83,499,747 downwards.
CCAAGAAACATTCTATTTTCAATCGTTCCAACATGCAAGGGATACAAAGACTACTACTACAGATTCAAAATATCATGCATAAATAAGAACATCAATATTTACATCATGCATATATAAGAGAGTAGAGAATATAATGAGAAAGATTTACTGCCTGCCTATTGTCACAATTCGAACTATTCATGACGACGATCACAGCTGTTATGGTCCCGAATGGTACGCGGAAAAAATGACATTTTATACCTATCGGTTCTACAATGCATTCACTCGCCTGCTCTTGAAGGGTACGGACGTGTTCTCGGAGCGCTCCCTAATCCGGTTCCCGGCTGCCTACCTGCTCGCTGTGCACCTGCTGCTCAGTGCCTTGAAGCTGCAACCTTAGTGTAGTGATATATATATTAGCCGTAGCGAATTCTATTTCTCCTAGTTATATATTCCAAGTTATTCACGTATCGTATCGTTTTTCACTTATTCGGTCGTTATATAGTAGGTCTTCTGTTAGTGTTAGTTAAGAGTGAGTTGTGTGTGTGAGTGAATCTCTTCACAGCCGTGATATCCCGGTTCGTGCGCCGAGTGTGTCTGTCGAGAGTGCTTGCTGGTAGTGATAAGTAGAAGCCAAATTATTATCATATCTTCATTTTGTAGTTTGTTATCTCTGTTGTTTATCCTCACGTATATTTTCATACTATTGTACGTAAATTGTTATTGCATATCGTTAGTTTATGATTCTGGTGTTCGGGTAGTAAAAGAATCTTATTAGAATAGAACTTATTATAACCTAACTCCTACTTAAGTACATATATTTTATTACTGAGTCTATAATATTCTTTTTATCATCGTTATTGAAAACTCTTTGTTTATTTTAGTTGTGAAGTTGTTTTAACTTTAGTAGTTTAGAACTTTTGTTTTGAACTTTTAGTTTTACGTCTAGTCTACTGATACTGAATAGTTAACTACATTTCTTTTCTTGTTGATTGATAGTTTTTTTTTCTAGTCGTTAATTAGTTTACTCTCCATCTCCCTTTTTATATAGTATATATAACGTTATTAAAAAACCTTTACCTAAGACCGTTTGTAAAACCATCGACTGATATTCTAATTTATACATATAGCCAGTTAAAGCCTCTTTAATTACTACTTTTGCACTTATTTAATATAATATCATTTAGTTAGGTTGAATCCAAAAACACAGATCTTTCTCGCGTGCTTCGTCAGTGCTTCAACCCCTCATAGCTCACTTGCGTTACATCACCTGTCCTTCCTCCCCTATCTTTAGCGTCCTAAAAGTGAAAGTCAGTTACCTTTTGTGCTAGAGAGTTTGTGTTCTTATTTATCTCGTATTTTAGTTAGCTCTTTGCCAGGTGTGAGGTCTGTGTTAAAGTTATTTCGTAGAAGTATTGTTGTTACTTTGTCCATTGTGACCGAGCTTAGGATCGCTCAGTTCTTTTGAGTATAGCCATATTTTTGTAGTTAAGCTTTTTTCCTTGGGAGTTCATTGCGAGTAGTGCTAGGATGTCTTCGAATAGGTCACCTGTTGGGATGATCAAAAACGCCGGCGAGTGTGCGGCTCTCCGAGCCCGCATCGCCGAGTTGGAGAGAATCCTGCGGGAACTCCAGTCTAAGGTTGAAAGAGTGGTATGCGTCCCGAAGGTGGATGGAAATTTGGGTCGCTCTTCGAAAGTTCGCCGCGCCCTACGGGCTGCACGAGTTCGCTCGATTGCTAACAGTGGCTGGACGATCGAGAGTTTGCCTGAAGGTCCGTCTTCCGATGAAGGGGCAGTACAACTCCGTAAACAGGAGGTCTGGAGGGTCGTGTCTCGGAGGAGTGGAGGTAAGGTCACTCTGAAGCGTGGTTCAGGAGATGCTTTGGCACCTCCCATTCCCGTTTCGAACAGGTACCAGTTGCTTTCGGATGGAAATTCCGAGGTGCCTGACGTGCCTACTCCTACTCCGAGACCGGCACCTAGGAAGAGTCGTCAGAGTGGGAAGGGGGGGATTGTAGTGATAGGTAGTAGTAACGTCCGCCGTGTTATGGTCCCTTTGCGGGAAAGGGCAGGCCATGAGGGTATAAGCCACCGTGTAACGTCATGGTGCATTCCAAGTGGCGGTGTTCCGCAGGTGACGCAGGCGGTTGGTGCGGCGGTCCGGGGCACGAAGTGCTCAAGTCTGCAGATTGTGGCCCATGTCGGCGTTAACGACGCCATGGACCGTGGATCCGAGGAGATCCTGCGTTCCTTCAGGGAACTGGACTCCGAAGTGAAGCGGGTAAGTCGCGACGAAGGGGTTGACATGACGCTTGCAATTTGTACTCTTGTCCCGAGGATCGATCGTGGACCCCTGGTTTGGAGCCGAGTGGAGGGCATAAACCAGAGGTTGCGTCGCTTCTGCACGGACATTGGAGCCTCCTTCGTCGACCTTCGGCCGGCAATCCGATCGTGTCGGACCCCTCTGAACCGTTCTGGTGTCCATTACACGGCCGAGGCAGCTAGCTGTGTAGCGAGTAGCATACTCGATCACTGTAGACCTTTTTTAGGATAGAGGGTAGGGCAGAGAGTAGGTCAGCTAATGGGTCGAATCAGGTACCATCGCGAACAATATTTAATAGAAAAAATACCCAAGAAAGTGTTAAGTCTAAAGAGAACAGTAAGAGGCCAGTTTCAAAAAATAGCAGTAATGTAACTTTGAATATACCTAAGAAAGCGAGTTGTAATGAGAATACACATTCCGGGAATACACTCACTGATAAATCCTTTTCTGTCGTGGTAGTAAATTGCCGTAGCTTAAGGAATAAAGTAGCTGACTTCTACCATCTAATTGAAACTACTGACGCAGACTTAATTATAGGGACGGAAAGTTGGTTGTGTAACGAAATCGCAGATAATGAAGTATTCCCAAAAAATTTCACAGTTTATAGAAAAGATAGAGTGGAAAGGACCGGGGGAGGAGTTTTTATTGCAGTGAAGGATTGTTATATTAGTAGGAGGGAGTCATTTTCCGACGACCAGGTAGAAAGCGTATGGTGCTCCATTCAAAATCCTAAAGCAAAAACAATCTATGTGTGCGCATATTACAGACCACCAGATACCCATATAACCTCAATATTAGAACTAGAAAGTCAACTCAGTAAATTAACCACTCAAAAAAACGACAGTCATATTATAATCGGTGGGGATTTCAATCTTCCGTCCATAGACTGGGACACGTACAGTTTTATCACTGGGGGGAAAGACAAAGACCTTTGTGAGTCACTCCTGTATACATTCACATCTCACTCACTACATCAATTAGTCACTGCTCCAACTAGAGGGAAAAATACACTTGATCTTTTAGCGACAAATATTCCACACATGGTTGTAAACATAGGTACGGATAAGGGAATAAGCGACCACAAGATAGTTAAAGCTAATTTTTCCGTGAGCATGATCAAGAAACATAATCCACAAAGAAAAATCTACTTATATAATAAGGCTGACTACGAAGGTATGAAACGAGAGTTCCAAAAGTCATTTACTAATTTTCAAAAAATAAGTATCAACAGTAATACTGAGGTTTTGTGGAATACTTTCCTCAACGTTACACGATCAGTAGTTAGCAAATACATACCAAGTAAATGGAAAAGAGCCAATGCAGAGCCTAGGTGGTATAACGCGGAGGTTAGAAAAACATTAAAGTACCAAAGAACATGTCATGCTAGGTTAAAAAGGGCAAAAATTAACAAATCCTCCGAAGAACTATACACAGTCACCAAAATTACAAAATATCTAAACTCTTAGCAAAAAAAGCGTGCCGAAGGGCGTTAGCTGATTTCAAAAGTAAATTACTGGGAGAACAATTGAACGATAATCCCAAGGCATTTTGGTCGTATGTTAGGGACACTCAAGGAAATAAATCAACAGTACACACGCTTAAGAATATCAAAGGGGAAAAGATAACCAACAGTCTACAAAAAGCCAATTCGTTAAACTCATTCTTCAAAAGCATTTTCAGTACTTATACACCACATCTTTTCGATCCGCAGCCAGTTCGTTCCCAAACATGTATGCCTGAAATTATTATAAATTGTCGCGGCATAGAACAGCAGCTAAAAAATATTAACCCCAACAAATCCCCCGGTCCAGATCAAATACCTGCTCGCGTATATAAAACAATGGCATCAGACATAGCGCCTTACTTAGAATTAATATTTACCAAATCTTTAGTAGATCATGTAGTGCCTAAGGACTGGAGAGTAGCAAATGTCACACCTATATTCAAAAGCGGCGACAGGGAAGACCCTAGTAACTATAGGCCTATTTCTCTCACATCCATTTCCTGTAAGGTATTCGAACACATAATCGTAAGCTCCATTATGAGTCATTTAGATAGGGAGGAATTGTTAATAAATAACCAACACGGATTTCGAAAGGGTAGATCTTGCGAAACCCAATTGGCCCTCTTCGTTCATGACATCTTGCTCTCGGGTGAAAATAATGTACAAGTTGACGCGATATTCCTCGATTTTAGGAAAGCTTTTGATAAGGTACCTCATGTTAAGTTGCTCTCAAAACTAGAAGCATATGGAATAGATAAAAACATTATTAGTTGGATTAATCAATTCTTACATGGGCGGGAACAAAGGGTTGTCATAGACGGTATCATGTCAAACACAGTTAGCGTTACATCGGGTGTTCCTCAGGGAAGTGTAATTGGTCCACTTTTATTTCTCTTGTACATTAATGATATTAGTAACGTCGTTAAAAGTAAGCTTAGACTCTTCGCAGACGACGCGGTTGTGTATAGGGATATTAACAATTCCGAAGATAGCGACTCGTTAACAATCGACCTACTTGCTATTCATGCTTGGTGCGAAAAGTGGCAGATGGAACTAAACATAAAAAAGTGCGTAGCAGTCAGCTTTTGGAAAAAGAAAAATTGGCCAGTTAGGGCTTACAGAATTAAAAATACAGAAATTATTCACGCCGAGTCTGTTAAGTACTTAGGAGTCACAATTAGTCACGACCTATCTTGGGGAAAACATATTAGGGAAATATGCGGTCAAGCATATAGGAAGCTAGGCTTTATCAAGAGAGTACTCGGAAAATGTGATGAGAAAGTGAAAGAGCGTTGTTATTTTTCAATCGTTAGGCCTCATCTGGAATATGCTGTTAGTGTATGGGATCCATACGAAACGGGGTTGATATCAGAGTTAGATCGCGTCCAGCGAAGAGGAGCTAGGTTTGTGAAACGATGCTACGATAAGTTGGCTAGTGTGTCTGGACTGTTAGAAGAATTAGGATGGGAATCGCTATCACAGCGTAGATTAAATTATAGGCTTAACCTCCTAAATAAATTTCAGGAAAATCATTTTACTGATGACGTAAAAAACATACTATTAACCCCTTCGTACTACGGCAGATTAGATCGCGCCACTAAAATTAGAGAGCTAGATTGTAGAACCGATAGGTATAAAATGTCATTTTTTCCGCGTACCATTCGGGACCATAACAGCTGTGATCGTCGTCATGAATAGTTCGAGTATTGAGAATAGGCAGGCAGTAAATCTTTCTCATTGTATTCTCCTCTTTCTTATTTATGCATGATGTAAATAATGATGTTCTTATTTATGCATGATATTTTGAATCTGTAGTAGTAGTCTTTGTATCCCTTACATGTTAGAACGATTGGAGATAGAATGTTTCTTGGGTATTAGATTTGTAATTGGCGCTTTGCATGTGTGGTACGCGGGTTTTAATGTAATGTCGGTGTTCTACCATATCATTAATGCATGCCTGGTGCGAAAGCACCCCCTGCCACACACCCTTTGGGTGGCTTGCAGGGTATGACGTAGATGTAGATGTACAATCTAGCTCTCTAATTTTATTGGCGCGATCTAATCTGCCGTAGTACGAAGGGGTTAATAGTATGTTTTTTACGTCGTCGCGTCTATATAGCCCAAGTTTTTACGTTATACGTCGCATTAACAACACTAACCAGTAGTTATATCTTGGGTAGTGTTCTGCATGGTAGATGTTCATCTACTTATCACCCTCTTGGTTTCTGGTTTGACTGCGTCCCGTTGCAATGACTGCTTTTGGCCTGCACTTAGCATTCGGAGGAACGTGCGCGGTTCTGATTTGAACTGGGATGAGTCCTGCATGCCTGGTGAGGAATCTTCCCGTGCCTCACACTATTTGCACGGTATTTCGTACATGTAGATGTTACAATACGAATGTGAGACGGAAGTCAGATAGAAGCTAACATTGACGAAGTAGTAGGGCAATGATGCAACTTCTCTCTGGCTCTGTTCATCATGTACTAGGAGGAGGCCTAAGAGAAGCACAATTAATTGAATTGAGCGGAAAGATAAACGGAGAAGAAATTAACGTACTCCACTTCGCAGATGATGTCGTTGTCACAGCTGGATATCACGATTATCTACAAAGGTCACTAAACGTAATGGACCAAGTTCTCCGAGAATACGACATGAAAATAAATAAGACGAAGAATTGAATCCAAGTATGCGGAAGAGAGAAGCTGAATGTAGAAGCCACCCAAAGAGGAGAGAAGTTAGAGCAAGTGGATTCCTTTACCTATCTCGGAAGTACCATCACGTGAGACGGAAGAAGTACAGCAGTCATCAATCGGAGAATAGCCCAAGCTAAGAAGGCGTTCGTGGGAAAAAGACAGTTGCTGTGCTCAAAGAATATAGGACTACAAACCAGGAAACAGTGTGGGAAAGCATTTGTGTGGAGTGTGGCCCTTCATGAATCGGAAGCATGGAACATTGGAAAACCTGACCAGAGCAGACTAGAAGCCTTCGAAACCTTGTGCTGGAGGAGGATGCTGAATAAAAATAGTCGAAATAAGAAATGATGAAGTGTACAGAAGAGGAACATCTACATCTACATCTACATCTACGTAATACCCTGCGAGCCACCACGAGGGTGTGTGGCAGGGGGTGAAGATCACCAAACATGCACTATTGCCATGTAACTAGGATATATAATGTAGACATGCTAGAAAATAGGGTCATAGTTTATTAGTTACTACAGTAGATTATTAGTTATTGAAAGTAATTGCAGTAGTTATTACAATAGAATATTAGTTACTAAGGTATAGTACAGGTTAAAATCTACATAATAAGGAAGGGATTATTGGTAGTTATTACATGCATCATGCACTACAGACTATTCTAACTATGTTTCACCTACCTATCCCTTTTGCTACGTTGCCTATTGTTCTCTCTTATGGTACGCGGGAAAAATGACATTTTAAATCTATCGGTACGACAATCTATCTCTCTAATTTTGTTAATATGGTCAAACCTAGCATAATACGCAGGGGTTCTTAATATATATCTAACGTCATCTGTGAACAAATCGGTTTCGAATTTACTTAAAAGGTTTAACCTAAATTTTAACCTGCGTTCTGATAATAATTCCCATCCTAGTTCTTCTATTAAACTCGTAACACTAATACAATTATCATAACGGCATTTAACAAACCTAGCAGATCTCCTTTGCACGCGCTCTAACTCTTTTATCATACCTTCCTCGTACGGATCCCATATACTAGCTGAATATTCTAAATGAGGCCTGACAAGTGTAAAATAGCTTCTTTCTCGGACTCTCTCATCGCATTTGCCTAGAACCCTTTTTACGAATCCTAATCTACGGTTTGCTACACTAGTTATTTCCCTGATGTGTTTCCCCCATGACATGTCTTCACTGATGGTGACGCCTAAGTATTTAATTGATTCTACGTTACATATTTTGTTTTCTTTGATGCTATAATTATTCCGGGGAAGGCCATTCTTTTTCCAAAAATTCATAATCACGCATTTCTTCAAATTTAATTCTAGCTGCCATCTATCACACCAATCATCAATCGCATCTAAATCCTTAGCTAAACACTGTCTGTCCTCTTCATTTCTAATTTCTTTATACACTACTGCATCATCGGCAAAAAGACGGAGCTTGCTATTTTTTACTACACTATTCAAGTCGTTTACTAGAGGAAAGGACCATATGGAACACTTTGGAGGGAAGAAGAACCACATGGATTTAGAAAAAAAATGAACTTTAACGTCAACTCTCGTATGTTGAAAGTCCGGCAAAAAAAAATGTTCTGCTTTGAAGTTAGTTGGAGCATTTAAATTGTGTAGTCCTCTGTTGAAGTTAGTGATCAATGCAAGAGTGCAAGAGAGCAATGCAATAAGAGTGGGAAACAGAATTTTCAAAAGATGAACGGAATTTGAATATCTGGGGGTCATCATTAGTCAAAATAATAGAGAAGAAAAGAATGAATTGTAATAAATACTAACCAATGCTAATGAGCTCTGCAATATTTTCTCTAAAGCAAAATATCCAGAAAAACAAAGTCAAATATTTACAAGACTGTTATACAGCTAGTTCCTTTCTTCGGCTCGGAAATATGGGCTTAAACCAAACACATTCACATACATCGGGAGTTCCCCAGGGATGCGTGATAGGCCCAATTTTATTTCTTCTCTACGTAAATTACTTCAATACAGTAGTAAAAAATAGCAAGCTCCGTCTTTTTGCCGATGATGCAGTTGTGTATAAAGAAATTAGAAATGAAGAGGACAGGTAGTCTTTAGCTAAGGATTTAGATGCGATTGATGATTGGTGTGATAATTGGCAGCTAGAATTAAATTTGAAGAAATGCGCGATAATGAACTTTTGGAAAAAGAATGGCTTTCCCCGGAATAATTATAGCATCAAAGAAAAGAAAATATCTAAGGTAGAATCTATTCAATACTTAGGCGTCACCATCACTGAAGACATGTCATGGGGGAAACACATCAGGGAAATAACTAGTGTAGCAAACCGTAGGTTAGGATTCGTAAAAAAGGTTCTAGGCAAATGCGATGAGAGAGTACGAGAAAGAAGCTATTTTACACTTGTCAGGCCTCATTAGAATATGCCGCTAGCATATGGGATCCGTACGAGGAAGGTATGATAAAAGACTTAGAGCGCGTGCAAAGGAGATCCGCTAGGTTTGTTAAAGGCCGATATGATAAATGTATAAGTGTTACGAGCTTAATAGAAGTACTCGGATGGGAATTACTATCAGAACGCAGGTTAAAGTTTAGGTTTTACCTTTTAAGTAAATTCGAAACCGATTTGTTCACATATGACGTTAGATATATATTGAGAACCCCTGCGTATTATGCTAGGTTTGATCATATTAACAAGATTAGAGAGATAGATTGTCTTACCGATAGATTTAAAATGTCATTTTTCCCGCGTACAATAAGAGAGAACAATACGCAGCGTAGCAAAGGGATAGGTAGGTGAAATATAGTTAGAGTAGTCTGTAGTGTATGATGCATGTAATAACAACCAATTATCCCTTTCTTATTATGTAGATACTAACCATCTAGCTGCATGTGACTCTATTATCTAGCATGTCTCCATTAAATATCCTTGTTGCATGTCAGTAGTGCATGTTTGGTGATCTTCACCCCCTGACACACACCCTCGTGGTGGCTCGCAGGGTATTACGTAGATGTAGATGTATATACTCTATGGACAAATCCCAATTTACGATTAGCTTGACCAGTTATTTTCTGAATGTGTTTGCTTCACGTGAGACTACTTCGAACTTGCGCAAACGATTTAAACTTTGAAGTTCTTTGTTGATGTACATGTGAAAATGACGATATACCGTGTCATGTGCATTGGCTTGAGAGTGGAAGATTGCGCCGGAAGACGTCCATCCTCCCTCCATGTTTCATGTTACCCCTCTCCCTAACTCCCTTGTTTCATCTCCACGTCTCGTCGCGGCCTGTTGGCAAAGGGCGACTCACACCAGGAGCCGTCTTTCCCGAGGCTGGGTTTGAGTGGGTGACAGCCGATCAGTCAGTCAGCCGCACACACGTCGAGTCATGTCTGTCGACCCAGTGACACCGCGAAGCCCTTCCCTCTTCCGCTCCCCCCTCACCGTACCGTGGCATGAGGTGGGGCTATTAGTCATAGAATTCACCGAGATGCGAAGCGGGATTGCGATGCGGAGGTGATGGATACGAATGGGTTTTCTTACTAGAGAATCGATGTGGCGACGAGTCGAAGGGTTTTGGATGTGTCTGGGGCAGAGAAAAAAGGAGTGTGGACCGTGATTATATCCACGACCTGCTGTGTGTGTCACATATCGGTGTGTGGCACGGTATGAATCCAAACTTGAAATTTTCCGTCCACGTTTATTAAGGAATTAAACATGCATATGAAAGATCTGAATCAAATGCGTGAAATCCTCTTCATTTACGTAGGTTAAGAAAGATATTTCCCCAGTTTTACCAGCGACCACATTTGAATCTACATGTACATATTTCGATAGGCTCGGTATTACGTACATGTAAATGTAGATATTACCCTGCAAGCCACCACAAGGGTGTTTGGCAGGTGGTGACTTGTCACCACTATGAACTTAGGTGAAGAAATCTATTTTAACCAACATCCACCAATCTCTCGGTATGCTATAAAGGCTACAGAAACTACAAAAAACCTATAATGTAAATATGTAACGGTGATACAAGGATCATGCAGAGAACATGCAAAATATGGTGTTAGCACAACTCGGCAGATTTAGAAACATGTGTTAGGGGGTATATAAATTAATCAGCTACCATACCTGTCTACAAACTTACTTCTAAGTCTTTACGCAGCCATTATCATCTCTTGTCGATCGCGGGGCAAACGACACTTCAAACCTATCTGTTTTAAAATCTGCTTCCCTTATGTATTTCTCATGATCTGATCTACCGTACCATGATGGAGTTTGTAAGATATTGAAAACTTCTTCTGAAAATAAATCGGTTTTGAACTTACTTAAGACTGAGTCTAATTTTCAATTGAATATCTGATAGCGATTTTCATCCTAGTTTTCGCAGGAGGTCAGTAACACTAACGAGACTATCGTATCGGCCTTTCACGTGTCTTGCTGATCTTCTCTGCACGTGTTCTAACTCTGATATTAAGCCTACCACATGCGAATCCCAAACACTAGCAGCGTAAGTGGGGTCTAACAAGGGAGAAGTTGCTGATTTGTCTAACTTTATCGTCGCACTTTCCAAGTACTCTTTTAACAAATCCCAATTAGCGATTAGCTTGACCAGTTATTTCCCGAATATGTTTGCTCCACGAGAGATCAATAGTTAGTTTAGCTCAGAGGTATTTTACAGATTCTACAGAGTCTGATTGGGTGTTTTGTGCATAATAACTGTACGGAGGGGAGTTTTGACTTGTCTAAAAATTTATCACAAAGCATCCCTTTCTTATTATGTAGATACTAACCACCTAGCTGCATGTGACCCTGTTCTCTAGCATGCCTCCCTTAAATATCCTACTTGCATGGCAATAGTGCATGTTTCATCTACATCTACGTGATACCCTGCGAGCCACGACGAGGGTGTGTGGCAGGGGGTGAAGATCACCAAACATGCACTATTGACATGCAACTAGGATATTTAATAAAGGCATGCTAGATAATAGGGTCACATGGTTAGTATCTACATAATAAGAAATGGATTATTGGTTGTTATTACATGCATCATGCACTACAGACTACTCTAACTATATTTCACCTACCTATCCCTTTTCTACGCATCCTATTGTTCTCTCTTATAGTACGAGGGAAAAATGACATTTTAAATCTATCGGTACGACATTCTATCTCTCTAATTTTGTTAATATGATCAAACCTAGCATAATACGCAGGGGATCTCAATATATATCTAACGTCATTTGTGAACAACTCTGTTTCGAATTTACTTAAAAGGTTTAACCTAAATTTTAACCTGCGTTCTGATTGTAATTCCCATCCTAGTTCTTCTATTAACCTCGTAACACTAATACAATTATCATAACGGCCTTTAACAAACCTAGCGGATCTCCTTTGCACGCGCTCTAATTCTTTTATCATACCTTCCTCGTACGGATCCCATATACTAGCGGCATATTCTAAATGAGGCCTGACAAGTGTAAAATATCTTCTTTCTCGTACTCTCTCATCGCATTTGCCTAGAACCCTATTTACGAATCCTAATCTACGGTTTGATACACTAGTTATTTCCCTGATGTGTTTCCCCCATGACATGTCTTCAGTGATGGATGTTTGGCGATCTTCACCCCCTGCCATACACCCTCGTGGTGGCTCGTAGGGTATTACGTAGATGTAGGTGTAGTAGTCTTTGTATCCCTTGCATGTTGGAGCGATTGACGATAGAATGATTCTGCTTATTGTATTTTTAATTGGCGCGTTGCATGTGTGGTACGAGGGTTTCAATGTAATTTCGGTGTTCTACCGTATCATTAATGCATGCCTGGTGTGGAAGCACCCCCTGTCACACACCCTATGGGTATCTTGCAGGGTATGACGTAGATGTAGATCTATTTCCCTTATTTTTTTTCACGATATTATCTACCGTAGCCTGTTGGAGTTCGTAAGATATTGAAAACTTCTTCTGCAAATTAATCGGTCCTTAATTTACTTAAATGGTTCAGTCCAATTATCAATGGACTGTCTGAAAGCGATTTCCATGGAATATGTTGCAAGAGGTCTGTAACACTAACCAGACTATCGTAACGGCCTTTTAAATATCTTTCTGATTTTCCTTTACGCGTTCTAACTCTGTTCTCAAGCCTACCTCATGACGATCCCAAACACTAGCAGCGTATTCTGAGTGGGATCTAACAAGGGAGAAGTAGCTGATTCCTCTGACTCTGTCGTCGCACTTTCCTGGTACGAATTCTCCATTATGAATAGGGAACTATCTCGCTTAAATGGCCTTATGCTCGCTCAGGTTAGTTTTGCTTTCTCCAAAAATGCATTATCTTTTTTCCCGTTACCTTGGCACTGGTCATTCCCACCCGTTCGTGAATTTTGTCTCATCAGCAGTCAGAGGAAAGGGTTTCGGCCTTCTGTTTATCTTGTCCTTGCTTAAGGGGTCCTGCATTCAAGCCAACCTCAGATACCCCACTGCTTTGCGGCCGCTATCTCACCTCGTAAGCGTGGGAACGTTAGTCATCCTTCGAAAGGCCATCTGGTTTGTGAGCAATCGCCTCTTGGCGATAGTCACAAATACGTCCGTTGATAAGGAAGTGAGCATCTCCAAAGCCCATTGGTGAAAGGGTTTGGTCTAGGACCCTTACTCGGAAGAGGGATTTGCTTGATGAGAGGTTAGGAAGCAAATGAGTGAAGGGTAAGAGAGTGAGGTTGAACGAAGGAATGGGAAAGGAAGGGGTATAGACTCATCTGCCATGGAAATTTTTTTCTGAAGATACATTTTAAAGTGTTTATTAAAGTGGGTCTTAAATTCTACATAAAATTTGTTTAAAAATACAAAATACAAGTCCATAGTTCCCTTTGGAAGGGTTACAAGGCATTTGTTATATCTTGGGTATGGTCCTGCTAAGCATTATGCTTATCAGCAGGTTCCAGGATTATCGTATCCAGTAGCATCAATTCACTTCTTTACATATATACATTTAAACATAAATAAAATATAATCATCCTTATTTTCACATGAACGTGATTACATTAAGATGTTCAAGCAACCTGGAAACCTTGAGGAAATATTTTGTCCTGGAAAAATCTGTAGTCCTCAGTGGATATTTGCATTTGTGCGAACATCAATATCTTATTAACTCCAAGATACTACGGTAGATCAGATCCTGAGAGTAAAATTATGGAAAATAATTACCAAGGAAAACTATACATGATAAAATTTATACTGCTGCACTAGATGAGAGAGTATAGTAAAGTAGCAAAGGAGATCTGCTAGGTTTGTTAAAGGCCGTTATGATAATTGTATAAGTGTTACGAGCTTAATAGAAGAACTAGGATGGGAATCACTATCAGAACGCAGGTTAAAATTTAGGTTAAACCTTTTAAGTAAATTCGATACAGAGTTGTTCACAGATAACGTTAGATTCATATTGAGAACCCCAGCGTATCATGCTAGGTTTGATCATATTAACAAGATTAGAGAGATAGATTGTCATACCGATAGATTTAAAATGTCATTTTTCCCGCGTACCATAAGAGAGAACAATAGGCAGCGTAGCAAAGGGATAGGTAGGTGAAATATAGTTTGAGTAGTCTGTAGTGCATGATGCATGTAATAACAACCAATAATCCCTTCCTTATTATGTAGATACTAACCATCTAGCTGCATGTGACCCTATTATCTAACATATCTCCCTTAAATATCCTAGTTGCATGTCAATATTGCATGTTTCGTGATCTTCACCCCCTGCCACACACCCTCGTGGTGGCTAGCAGGGTATCACGTAGATGTAGATGCATAAAATCTTCCATTGAGACTTTGGAGTAGGGCAGTCCATAGGTAGATTCCAAAAAAGGCGCGACCTAATCTACCGTAGTACCTAACCTAATTCAAAGTCTTAACGTAGTCATTATGGTCTCTTATCCATCAAGGAAAAAACGAATCTGTTCTGCAGTCTATTTCTCTAATTTTATTCGCAGGGTCTGATCTACTGAAGTATATTGCAGTTCTTAAGATATTGAAAAATTCGTTTGAAAATAAATCCGCTCTAATTTTACATTACAGATTGAGACTAATTAATGAAAAAATAAATACAGGTGAATGTTAATTTTTACAGTATATTGCAAGCTGGTTAAATCAACCCATACCAAGCGCCCTTTAGGTGGCTTGCGGGATAATATGTATATGTATTTAAAAAGGTTTTTTCATTCCTCTTTGATATATTTTTTCCTCTTCATCGGGTTCAAATAGAACATTTACCCTAGGCTTGGTTTGTCATTTCAGCTGTAGCGACGGTGACGCCGTCTTATTTCACCCTTGCCTCCTCAGGGTCGATGAGTAAGTGAGAAAAGGGTTTTGAACTCTCGTAGGAGAGTTCCCTCTCTCTTCTCCTCTAGGAAAAAGGGAGTACTTAGTGGCGCCCTGGCGGGGTGAGTCAGGGTCTGGTGTTGGAGTGAGAAAGAACGCGTGGGTGACTTGGCCATTCCGATGATTTGGGAGACTGGGAGGAAAACGTTTCAGCCAGGGTGGGTGTGGGGTGCAGTGAGCGCTTCCAAGAGGGAATGACCGGAGTAGACGGAAGGAGAGGATTAAAGCATGCTTAAGTGAGCTCCCGCTGGACGTAGAGTGAAGCAACCAAAGTCGAGGGAGAATATAAAAGAACAGCGGGAAGGTTCCATAAGTGAGGAAGTCTCGCTAAGATTGTGGATACGCCAGGAGTCCACCAATAGATGATTAGGCGTTTGCCGAATACGAAAAGAGCAATAAATCGTTTAAGTACTGCCAAACAGACAGGTTAAAGGTGTATTCTTACCGAGAACAGTTATCGATCGTTAATGTGAACATCAACTAATCCGCTACACTACGTGCGTACAAAACTACTTCAAAGTCTCAAAGGCAACCATTAGAGTCTCTCACCAATCGCGAGAACAAAACATTTAACGGGTTTCTCAGAGTCAGGTGTCCCACAGGGGAGTCTCATAGGTCCACTTCTGCTCCTTCCGCACATTAACGATATTGGTGAAGTAGTAGACAGTTATCTCCAACATTTTGTACGGGGAAATCCGTAGCGATAATCATAAAGAATCGTATACAAAGGACCTCAAGGGAATTTACGCGTGGTGCTATGCGTGACAAATTTGAAAAAATGCTTTGTGGTTTATTTCTGGACAAGAAAAAACTCCCCTCAGCACAGTTATTACATACAAAATTCCCAATTAGAGATTGTAGAATCTGTAAAATACCTCTGAGTTTAACTAATGATCTCTCGTGGGGCAAACGTATTCGGGAAATAACTGGTCAAGCTAATAGCTAATTGGGATTTGTTAAAAGAGTACTTGGAAAGTGCGACGATAAAGTTAGAAAAATCAGCTACTTCTCCCTTGTTAAACCCCACTTACACTGCTAGTGTTTGGGATCCGCATTAGGTAGACTTAAAAACAGAGTTTGAACGCGTGCAGAGAAGATTAGCAAGATACGTGAAAGTCCGTTATGATAATCTCGTTAGTGTTACTGAACTCTTATAAACACTAGGATGAAAATCGCTAAATAGACAGTCGATTGAAAATTAGACTCAAACTTTTATGTAAATTCAAAACCGATTTATTTTCGGAAGAAGTTTTCAACACCTTACGAACCCCAACATACTACGGTAGATCGGGTCATGTGAGTAAAAGGCAAGGCAAGTAGATTGTAGAACAGAGAGGTTTAAAATTACGTAGATGAAAATGTCGTTTTTCCCGCGATCGATAAGAGACTATAATGGCTGCGGACAGACTTAGAAGTAGGTTAGTTGACAGGTGGTGTAGCTGTTTAATTCATATGCACCCTTACGCATGTTTCTAAATCTGCCGAGTAGTGCTAATGCCATGTTTTGCATCTTCCGTGCATGACTCTTGGGACACGTTTTCATTGTTATATTATTGTTTATTTTAGTAGTTTCTGTGGAATTTATAGTGTACCGATAGTGTGGTGTATGTGTTGGTTAAAGTAAATATCATCACTGTAGTCCCATGTTGGAGAGTCAAGCAACCCAGTCGTACTTTTTTCTTTTACCAGCAGAGAGAACATGAAAATGCCTTACTGTATACTTGTGATTAAAACTGGGTTTTAACAATCCGTCAGTTTTTTATTCAGGGTCTCTCGAATACATGTGCGTAATATTTCCCATGCGAAATGACTGATTTTTTGGCAAATATCTCGAAAAAGTAGTACGCGTTGTAGTTGATACTTGGTGCCTTTGGTAAGGGGACATACTTTTCTTTATAATGATGCGTATTCGTTGAATTCTATGTGTAATATTATCTCGATCACATTACCCTGAGAGGTTATGGAGGGCCTTAATGTTATTCAAGGTGTTGCGATTTATGGTGTACTTAGCCAAAAATCTGAACGAATGCTATTTAAATAGGGGTTTTAAGCTTCTACTGACAGTCAGTTTTGAAATATCTCGTAGACACTTGACTAGTTGGCCCGGAAATATGTACGGGAACCGGCCTAATGAGAGAGGATTGGAAATAAATAGCAGACCTGTGCCAAGCTTGCCTCGAACAATATGCGTCCGCCGAGTGAAAGGCATCGTTTTGAGAGTATACGCTCTAATTGCGAGGAAGGCACTAAACCGCAAGAAATGAGAAAGTTGCTCACGGAAACTTCTTATCTCACCGAAAATGGAAAGTAGTCATCTGTGACATGTGCTCGCTATAGACTGAAGTGACTTATGGGGTTCCTCAGGGCAGTGTCTATGCCCTCATTCTTTTTCTGTGTGTCTTATACCTACATTAACCGCACAAATCCGTGGTGAGCGTCGGCCATATTTCTGCCTTTTACCTATATTTCAGGATGTGATAGAGTATACATTGTAGTCATTATTAATATCTTACCATCATTTTTAACTAGTTGCCCCGATGGATGTAGAATGTCATTTTTTCCATATACATTGCATCTACATCTACATCTGCGTCATACCCTGCAAGCCATCCAAAGGGTGTGTTGCAGGGGGCGCTTCCACACCAGGCATGCATGAATGATACGGTAGAACACCGAAACTACATTGAAACCAGCGTACCACACATGCAACGCGCCAATTAAAAATCTAATAACCAAGAAACATTCTATCGTCAATAGTTCCATCATGCAAGGGATACAAAGACTACTACTATGGGTTCAAAATAGCATGCGTAAATAAGAACATCAATATTTACATCATTTAAAAATAAACGAAGAGAATATAAAGAGGAAGATATAATTCTGGCTAATGTCACTATTCGCACTATTCATGACGATGAACGTAGCTGTTATGGTCCCGAATGTTACCCGGAAAAAATTACATTTTATACCTATCGGTTCTACAATTTAGCTCTCTAATTTTATTGGCGTAATCTAATCTGCCGTAGTACGAGGGGGTTAATAGTATATTTTTACGTCGTCAGTGAAATGTTTTTCCTGAAATTTAGTTAAGAGGTTAAACCGATAATTTAATCTACCTTGTGATAACGAATCCCATCCCAATTCTTCTAATAATCCAGACACACTACTAAACTTATCGTAGGGGTCCATCAAAGTTTCGTTAGATCAGTTCCAGGATAATTGGACCCTTACTAGGAAAAATATGTTTTTGCACTTTTGCTATCTTAACATCATTATGAGCTACTAACATCGCATGTAATTTCCAGCATAAAAAAGCTATTGTAGAAGGGATTACGGTGGGAACTCCCATCAGATCGAGGGAAAAATTTCGCTAAATCTTTTACGCAAGTTTGATGCAGAATTTTTCTGCCCGACGTTTAACATATTTTGCTAGAGACAAACTATTGTGGTAGAAACTATTAGTCGCTTGAGATTTAGAGAATATACCGTAGAACCTGAATTAATAATGTAATTTTTTACGTAAAATAATTGACTATAATAGTTGCGATTTATCAGTTCTATGAAATTTTGACACTCACTTTTGTTTTTTTGTACCACTACTAAATATCTACATCTACATCTACTTCATACCCTGCAAGCCACACAAAGGGTGTGTGGCAGGGGGTGCTTCCCAACCAGGCTTGCATTAATTTTACGGCAGAACACCGAAACTACATTGAAACCAGCGTACCACACATGCAACGCGCCCATTAACAATCTACTAACCAATAAACATTCTATCGTCAATCGTTCTGTAATCATCAATTCGTCAATCGTTAAATATCTGACATTCATTTATTAATTACTCATTCCGCGTGACATTCCGGCATGATTTTGCACCTTGTCGGACTATTAATCAATCGATTTAATAATGTTATTAAATCTTTTGATTACTAACCATCAGTTGTAATATAATTGCATTTGCATGGTTACATTAGAGTCTGCTATTGATAGAGTTATCATTGTTATTTAATTGTCAGTATTAGCGATTATTTTCTCATATTCTTGTAGCTATTTTCGCATATGAGACCTAGTCATTGCGTAGGGAGGATGAGCGTAGACTTGATGCGTTTGGAATATGGGTTTGGAGAGGGTGAACAGGGTGGCGATAATGACGAACGAGGAGGAACTGTATATGCTTGGAGAGGTGAGGAAACTAGTGGCCGAGGTTCGGAAGAGGCAGAAGAGATGGATGCATGACGTATTGAAAAGCAAGTTAAATATCCTAGTTCCTTGTCAATAGTGCATGTTTGGTGATCTTCACCCCCTGCCGCACACCCTCGCGGTGGCTCGCAGGGTATTAAGAGGATGTACATCTACATCTATGAAATACCCTGCCAGCCACCACGAGGGTGTGTGGCAGGGAGTGAAGATCACCAATCATGCACTATTGTCATGCAACTAGGATATTTGATGGAGACATGCTAGATAATAGGGTCACATGCAGCTAGAATGTTAGTACCTTCATAATAAGAAAGGTATTATTGGTTGTTATTACTTGCATCACCCACTACAGACTACGCTAACTATATCAGATCCATTAGCTACGCTGTCTAATGTTCTCTCTTATGGTACGCGAAAAAATGACATTTTAAATCTATCGGTACGACAATCTATCTGTCTAATCTTGTTAATCTGATCAAACCTAGCATAATACGCAGGGGTTCTTAATATATATCTAACGATATCTATGACAAATCAGTTTCGAATTTACTTAAAAGGTTTAACCTAAATTTTAACCTATGTTCTGATAGTAATTCCCATCCTAGTTCTTCTGTTTAACTCGCAACACTTATACAATTATCATAACGGCCGTTAATAAACCTAGCGGATCTCCTTTGCACACGCTCTAATTCATTTATCATATATTGTTTTAATCGACGATATGAAAGCTTCGAGAGTAACTTCGAGAAACGTGTCCTATGTTATGAAATTTTCATTCTTGAAATGTAAGCTGTTCACTATCTGTCCTCTCATCGATTTCTCTTTGTCATTCAATGTCTTCTTCTCGCTGTCATCTGCTGATAACTCTCCTGATCCCTCAACATTTTTATCCTCACACTCATTCGATGCGTCTACCATTTTCACCGAGGTTGAATGCCTGTATAATCCTTGAATTTTGATCATGTTGGCAAATCCCAGCCGTGTATCGGAATGTCAGCTATGAGTTTTAACCGTGAGCAGAATTGATGATTTATTTTCCGATCCGGCTGCCTTATTCTTAGTGTGCAAAACGACTCTAACATTCACGTGGAAAAGGTGATTTCATCTACATCTACTCATTACTCTACATCAGGGAAGTGTAATTGGTCCCCTTTAATTCTCTTGTACATAAATGATATTAGCAACGTCGTTAAAAGTAAGCTTAGACTCTTCGGAGACGATGCGGTTGTATATAGGGATATTAACAATTCCGAAGATAGCGACTCGTTAACAATCGACCTACTTGCTATTCAAGCTTGGTGCGAAAAGTGGCAGATGGAACTAAACATAAAAAAGTGCGTAGCAGTCAGCTTTTGGAAAAAGGAAAATAGGCCAGGTAGGGCTTACAGAATTAAAAATGCGGAAATTATTCACGCCGAGTCTGCTAAGTACTTAGGGGTCACAATTAGTCACGACCTATCTTGGGGAAAACATATTAGGGAAATATGCGGTCAAGCATATAGGAAGCTAGGCTTTATCAAGAGAGTACTCGGAAAATGTGATGAGAAAGTGAAAGAACGTTGTTATTTTTCAATCGTTAGGCCTTATCTGGAATATGCTGTTAGTGTATGGGATCCATACGAAACGGAGTTGATATCAGAGTTAGATCGCGTACAGCGATGAGGAGCTAGGTTTGTGAAACGATGCTACGATAAGTTGGCTAGTGTGTCTGGACTATTAGAAGAATTCGGATGGGAATCGCTATCACAGCGTAGATTAAATTATAGGCTTAACCTCCTAAATAAATTTCAGGAAAATCATTTCACTGACGACGTAAAAAACATACTATTAACCCCCTCGTACTACGGCAGATTAGATCACGCCAATAAACTTAGAGAGCTAGATTGTAGAACCGATAGGTATAAAATGTCATTTTTTCCGCTTACCATTTGGGACCATAACAGCTGTGATCGTCGTCATGAATAGTTCGAGTTTTGACAATAGGCAGACAGTAAATCTTTATCATTATATTCTCTACTTTCTTATTTATGCATGATGTAAATATTGGTGTTCTTATTTATGCATGAAATTTGAATCTGTAATAGTTGTCCTTGTACCGTTTGCATGTTGGAACGATTGACGATAGAATGTTTCTTGGGTATTAGATTTTTAATTGGCGCCTTGCATGTGTGGTACGCGGGTTTCACTGTAATTTCGGTTTTCTACCGTATCATTCATGCATGCCTGGTGTGGAGGCACACCCTACCACACACCCTTTGGGTGGCTGGCAGGGTATGACGTAGATGTAGATGTACCCTGCAAACCAACACAAAGGTATTTGGTGGGGGATGACTTATCACCAACATGAACTACAGTGAAGAAAATTACTTTCACCAACATGCACCAAATAATGGGTTTGCTACTAATTTATAAAATAATTTATGATGCAACTCCGAAAACGTGGCACAAATGTCATTCTGGAGACATGCAAAATATAGTGTTAGCACTACTTGGCAGATTTAGAAACATGCATGTCGTGGCATACCAATAAATCAGATAAACTACCAGTCAAATAACCTACTTTAAAGTCTTACGCAGCCATTATGATCTCTTATCGATCGCGGGACAAACAACGTTTTAAACCTTTCTGTACTAAAATCTACTATCCTTAGTTTTATCTCATGATCTGATCCACTGAAGTATGTTGGAGTTTGTAATATATTGGTAACTTCTTCTGAAAATAAATCGATTTTTAATTTACTTAAATGATTGAGTTGAATCTAATTAAAGTTAAAATTTATTGATTAATTTCCCACCGCGTCCACCTCGATTTACCATATCTGTTGACTCTATTTCACCATCGTTAAGTGGCTCTACTCATGGAAGTAACTACCATGAAAGGCGTGTTGAATCCCAACAGATGCAAATGTATTGGTGTTACTGTTTTATTGAAAGAATTAGTGATGGAACCTTCATATGATGCTACGATAAGTTGGCTAGTGTGTCTGGACTGTTAGAAGAATTAGAATGGGAATCGCTATCACAGCGTAGATTAAATTATAGGCTTAACCTCCTAAATAAATTTCAGGAAAATCATTTTACTGACGACGTAAAAAACATACCATTCAGTCCTTCGTACTACGGCAGATTAGATCGCGCCAATAAATTTAGAGAGCTAGATTGTAGAACCGATAAGAGGTATAAAATGTCATTTTTTCCGCGTACCATTCGGGACCATAACAGCTGTGATCTTCGTCATGAATAGTTCGAGTATTGACAATAGGCAGGCAGTAAATCTTTCTCATTATATATTCTACTCTCTTATTTATGCATGATGTAAATATTGATGTTCTTATTTATGCATGATATTTTGAATCTGTAGTAGTAGTCTTTGTATCCCTTGCATGTTGGAACGATTGACGATAGAATGTTTCTTGGGTATTAGATTTTTAATTGGCGCTTTGCATGTGTGGTACGCGGGTTTTAATGTAATGTCGGTGTTCTACCATATCATTCATGCATGCCTGGTGCGAAAGCACCCCCTGTCACACACCCTTTGGGTGGCTTGCAGGGTATGACGTAGATGTAGATGATGGAAGGTAAAAATATAAATTAAATCCTGCAAGTTTCATGTAGACTATTGCCGGACGTGCGACATATTTTGCTAGAGGCGAACTATTACGGTAGGAACGACCGCAGGCGTGAGTTTAAGGTAATTGACTGCAGAACCGATATATTCAGCATATCCTTTTTTTCCACGAACAATAAGGGACCATAATAGATACGATAGATCAGTTATATGACGCTGTGGCCCTCATTAGGTAGGTTTTTTACTTGTGCTTAAAATCTTACCATCACTGCACGACAACTCATCCCGCAAGAATTTAAATAAGCATATTCAGGAAATAACTGGGCAAGCTTGTCGTAAATTGGGATTTTATAAAAGAGTACTCGGAAAGTACGACGCTAGAGTTATGGAAATCTGCTAATTCTCCCTTGTTAGACCCCAATTAGAATACGCTGCTAGTTTTTGGGATCCTCCTGTGGTAGGCTTAAAAACAGAGTTAGAACGCGTGCAGAGATGATCAGCAAAATATGTGAAAGGCCGTCACGTAGAATCAATTAAATACTTAGGCGTCACCATCACTGAAGACATGTCATGGGGGAAACACATCAGGGAAATTACTAGTGTAGCAAACCGTAGATTAGGATTCGTAAAAATGGTTCTAGGCAAATGCGATGAGAGACTACGAGAAAGAAGCTATTTTACACTTGTCAGGCCCCATTTAGAATATGCCGCTAGTGTATGGGATCCGTACGAGGAAGGTATGATAAAATATTTAGAGCGTGTGCAAAGGAGATCTGCTAGGTTTGTTAAAGGCCGTTATGATAATTGTATATGTGTCACAAATATAATAGAAGAACTAGGATGGGAATTACTATCAGAACGCAGGTTAAAATTTATGTTTAGCCTTTTAAGTAAATTCGAAGCCGATTTGTTCACAGATGACGTTAGATATATATTGAGAACCCCTGCGTATTATGCTAGGTTTGATCATATTAACAGGATTAGAGAGATAGATTGTCGTACCGATATATTTAAAATGTCATTTTTCCCTCGTACTATAAGAGAGAACAATAGGCTGCGTAGCAAAGGGATAGGTAGGTGAAATATAGTTGGAGTAGTCTGTAGTGAATGATGCATGTAATAACAACCAATAATCCCTTCCTTATTATATAGATACTAACCATCTAGCTCCATGTGACCCTATTATCTAGCAAGTCTCATTTAAATATCCTAGTTGCATGTCAATAGTGCATGTTTGGTGATCTTCACCCCCTGCCACACACCCTCGTGGTGGCTCGCAGGGTATCACGTAGATGTAGATGTGGATAGTCTCGTTAATGTAACTGACCTCTGGCAAAATCTAGAATGGGAATCGCTACCAGACCGTCAATGAAAGTTAAACTCAATCCTTTAAGTAAATTTAGAACCGATTTAATTGCAGAAGAAGTTTATAATATCTTTCGAACTCCAAAATACTACGGTATCAGATCATGAAGATAAACTAAGGGAAATAGATTGCAGAACAGATAGGTGGAAAATGTCATTTTTCCCGGGATCGATAGGAGACCGTAATGGCTGCGTTGACACTTAAAAGCAGGTCAGTTGACAGGTAGTATAGCTGATTAATTGGTATACCCCCAAATGCATATTTCAAAATCTGCCGAGGAGTACTAACACCATGTTTTGCATGTTCCCTGCATGACTCTTGTATGGCGTGTACGTAGTTACGTTATAGAATAATTTTGTGGTTTCTGTAGCATTTGTAGCATGATTTGTAGCTAGGTTTCTTTCTACTATCGTCCTCATCACTCCTATTGATAATAATAGTTACATCAATAATAAAAAATAGCAAGCTCCGCCTTTTTGCCGATGATGCAGTAGTGTATAAAGAAATTAGAAATGAAGAGGACAGACAGTGTTTAGCTAAGGATTTAGATGCGATTGATGATTGGTGTGATAGATGGCAGCTAGAATTAAATTTGAAGAAATGCGCGATTATGAATTTTTGGAAAAAGAATGGCCTTCCCCGGAATAATTATAGCATCAAAGAAAACAAAATATGTAACGTAGAATCAATTAAATACTTAGGCGTCACCATCAGTGAAGACATGTCATGGGGGAAACACATCAGGGAAATAACTAGTGTAGCAAACCGTAGATTAGGATTCGTAAAAAGGGTTCTAGGCAAATGCGATGAGAGAGTACGAGAAAGAAGCTATTTTACACTTGTCAGGCCTCATTTAGAATATGCCGCTAGTATTATGGGATCCGTACGAGGAAGGTATGATAAAAGAATTAGAGCGCGTGCAAAGGAGATCTGCTAGGTTTGTTAAATGTCGTTATGATAATTGTATTAGTGTTACGAGTTTAATAGAAGAACTAGGATGGGAATTATTATCAGAACGCAGGTTAAAATTTAGGTTAAACCTTTTAAGTAAATTCGAAACCGATTTGTTCACAGATGACGTTAGATATATATTAAGAACCCCTGCGTATTATGCTAGGTTTGACCATATTAACAAAATTAGAGAGATAGATTGTCGTACTGATAGATTTAAAATGTCATTTTTCCCGCGTACCATAAGAGAGAACAATAGGCAACGTAGCAAAAGGGATAGGTAGGTGAAACATAGTTAGAATAGTCTGTAGTGCATGATGCATGTAATAACTACCAATAATCCCTTCCTTATTATGTAGATTTTAACCTGTACTATACCGTAGTAACTAATATTCTATTGTAATAACTACTGCAATTACTTGCAATAACTAATAATCTACTGTAGTAACTAATAAACTATGACCCTATTTTCTAGCATGTCTACATTATATATCCTAGTTACATGGCAATAGTGCATGTTTGGTGATCTTCACCCCCTGCCACACACCCTCGTGGTGGCTCGCAGGGTATTACGTAGATGATGTAGATGTATTGCGTCCTGCGTTCCCATCTTTCTTTTTAGTTCAAATTGGTCGTCACCCAAGTACTCTTTAGCCTTGCTCGCCAGATATATTTACGATTCTAAGCATCACTTTGGCCGTATGGGAAATCAATCTTATTGTCCTGTAGTCTTCGCACGTTTATGCCTTGCTCTTCTTCGGTATCGGAATCAGCGACGTCTTCGTGAAGTCTTCCAGCCACTCCCTCTCCTTTTGAATTGAGCAGTCAGAATAATACCACACTCTCTCATCACCAATATTTCCTAACGCATTATCATCACTTACATGCTTCGTTATAATGTCAATCTTAAATTTTTACTATGCTCACATTTGGTTTACATTTTTTACTTACCTAATTATGGGGACCAGATGCCTTGCACTGACGCTCACTACATCATGTTGTTTTAGTAGTGCATGTTTGGTGATCTTAACCCCCTGCCACACGCCCTCGTGGTGGCTCGCAGGGTATTACGTAGATGTAGTTGATATTTTTCCAGGATGTTACCAAGTAAAAATTTTGTATCCGTCAATTAGGCGTGGAGGCAGGATGCAGGTTTAAAATTGTGTTTCGATTAAAAATTGGAATTCTTGATTTTTCGAAGAAATTTTATTATTCAAACTGTTTCATGCACATTGCATTTACAAAAATTAAAACAATCATCTCGTCATGTGTACAATTTCTTCGTCCATACAAAGTGAAGAACATAAAAACGGGGTGCCCTAAATGAACTTTTCCCATGGTACATGACGATTTTCGTCCCTTCCGCATCGTGTCGTGGACTCGAACTTTTATCACATCCAATGTCGTAAGCCTGTGGTTAAAAACTTGATATTTCACCGAACAGATTATCAGCACAGCACAAAAATTACACTGAAGTAACCGCATTTTCAGTGCGAAAACGATTGGAAATTATCGTACAAGCCTAGAGAACAATTGCGAAAATAGTACCTATGAACTACATTAAAACATAAAAATAGGCTCAGTTTACTGCGATAATTGAAAGTTAATAGCCCATTCTTTAAACTGCTCCGTAGGGGGAAGATTGGTCTACCCACAATGCGAAAGGATTTGAAATAAATACACTTTCAGCGTGATTTAGGAACTTCTGAAATGTGGACTATCCAGTCCAACTAATGTCCATCACAAGATCACCTCGGCATGGTGGGTAGAATACCCCTTGCCAAAAACCCGTGAGGTAACTTGCAGGGTGATACGTAGATGTAAATGAAAACTGACGTTTATATGTGTGACCCGCTGACCTCTTGTGAATGTAGATGTGCTGTTTTTTTGTTTTTTATGTTCCACCCAGACGACAATGACAGAGCAAGCCAACAAATAGCATTTAAACGTCGCTGTTCCGCTTCTCTACTTGGTGTGTCTACCATGAAGACGATGGCTGAACCATCCACAGTAGCGGTGCTGTGTTATTAAACTCTCTGGTGTGAACCCGAGAGATATTAGACACAGTCTTCAGGGTAGATGTATATTTCTACCCTAAATAACGTGGCTGAGTCGGCCATTGTGTAGCATCGCTGTTTTACTCAGCTACCTCGCGTCAAACCTAAGAATTTTCATGCAAACAAAAAGCAAAAGAAACGTAGGATTGAGCTGATTTTACGTCCACGATATAAGAGCGTGCGCATTACGCGTTATGTATATACACCCACTGAAACTCAGATATATTTTTTGCCTACTATGGCTTGCGTCAAGTCAAAAACACCTATGTACGATGGAATGTTTCTTTTTCCCAGATTTCTCGCGCTTAACTTTTCTGGATGAGCTGGGACTATGAAGGGAATTCGTCTCAATCAGTGGGAGAACGTATCATCCTCAACCTCTCTTCAGTGATGAGCGTCTGTATCTTCAGCTGAAGTTGCAACGCCACGTGAAACGGCATGTTCTTCAACTGAGCCGCAATGCTCCGGCCGAAAGCCTCGAACTCCGTGTCCTTTTGGTCCTGAGTCACGCTGACCATCTGCTCCTCCAGGATTAGGCCTGGGACTTGGCTGAAGGAGGGAGCTGGAGTCTCCAATACCGCTCCCCCGGCGCCCAAGGCTCTCCTCTTCCTCGGCTTCCGGTCCTCCAGAGACGAGCCATCGTCTTCGTTCAGGTCGATGAAGGCGTAGCGCGGCGTCGGATTGTTGTCGTTGCTACTGGTCGCCGCCGTTGCCTGAGGTTGGGCCTGCGAAGTCGTCTCGACGACCGCTTCCGCCGCGCCGATACGGTCTTGGGACTCGTCTTGACAGGCTGTGGTGGTGTCTTGAGCGGCTGAGTCCTCCGCATCGCCTCCAAAATTACCGCCACGGCTGTTGGGGGAATTCCTCTGATTGACACCGCCCTGGAAAGTATGAAGGAGGAGAGACAAATTATCGTGAGTACACTTCTGAATTAAAATGTTTGCCTACTTGTCTTAGGTTAAAATTTAGGTTAAACCTTTTAAGTAAATTCGAAACCGAGTTGTTCACAGATGACGTTAGATATGCATTGAGAACCCCTGCGTATTATGCTAGGTTTGATCATATTAACAAGATTAGAGAGATAGATTGTCGTACCGATAGATTTAAAATGTCATTTTTCCCGCGTACTATAAGAGAGAACAATAGGCAGCGTAGCAAAGGGATAGGTAGGTGAAATATAGTTAGAGTAGTCTGTAGTGCATGATGCATGTAATAACAACCATTAATCCCTTATATTATAAAGATACTAACCATCTAGCTGCATGTGACTCTATTGTCTAGCATGCCTCCACTTAATATCCTAGTTGCATAGCAATAATGCATGTTTGGTGATCTTCACCCCCTGCCACACACCCTCGTGGTGGCTCGCAGGGTATCACGTAGATGTAGATGTTATAAGTCTCCTAGTTTATAATTTGGCCACACGATCTCCTGACTGATTTTTGGTCCGTTCCTAGCGGCCGGGGGAATGTGCGAGGGTCTGATTTGGACTCGAACCGCTGTCGGCGCAAAAATTATGTAAACTCGAGTTTGGGCACTGATTACAAACCAACGATATCACCTACATGAATGCAAGTTAATTCAAACTGTACCTTATTTTATTTAGCGTTAAACAATGGTGGCCGTTAATTTTTACAATTAACTTTCGATTATTTACAGTGATGAGAATATAAAAAGTGCCGTTATTTTGGGGTTTCAGAACGGAACGCTCTGTTTGACATTAAATAATGTAGAAACTTGAAGTTTATTCGTAATTAAATCTTAGATAATGAGAAGGTTAAATATATTTAAATGTATTTCGACACTTCCACCTCTTAAGATTTACCATAAAAAATTGTCAACTTTATGAAACAACTTTTTCTAAAAAATTTATCGTACTGGAAGTAAGGCTTTGGTCTTGCTTTTAAGTGCTTTCAGTAGTATTTAAAAACAGCTATCAACGATAACCCTCGTTATGAAATCGATTTTTAACGAGTAAAAAAAAACAACGGACTATTTTTGCGGGCTATAGCTGGTGGTGAACCAGTCGACTTCGCGAAAGGTGCCGGTAGTACTGTACATCTACATTTACATCTACGTGATACCCTGCGAGCCACCACGAGGGTGTGAGGCAGGGGGTGAAGATCACCAAACATGCACTATTGACATGCAACTAAGATATTTAAGGGAGACATGATAGAGAACAGGGTCACATGGAGGTAGATGGTTAGTATCTACATAATAAGGAATGGATTATTGGTTGTTATTACATGCATCGTGCACTACAGACTACTCTTACTATATTTCACCTACCTATCCCTTTGCTACGCTGCCTATTGTTCTCTCTTATGGTGCGCGGGAAAGATGACATTTTAAATCTATCGGTACGACAATCTATCTCTCTAATATTGTTTAATATGATCAAACCTAGCGTAATACGCAGGGGTTCTTAATATATATCTAACGTCATCTGTGAACAACTCTGTTTCGAATTTACTTAAGAGGTTGAACCTAAATTTTAACCTGCGTCCTGATAATAATTCCCATCCTAGTTCTTCTATTAAGCTCGTAACACTTATCATACAGTTATCATAACGGCCTTTAACAAACCTAGCAGATCTCCTTTGCACGCGCTCTAATTCTTTAATCATACCTTCAAACCTTCATACTGTAGATGCTACAATGACTATAGTTATGGTATAATAGTACGATATAATAGTTTTAGTACTGTATACGGGGTGTGACATCACCCGCAGCCACATTCCTTAGCTTGCACAGTATTTCGTGGATGTAGATGAACTTTGATCGGTTTTGAAACCTATTACGGTGGGTTTAAATTAGCAAGTACATTGCGCAAGTTACTTGCAGCAAGCGAATTTTGAGGTAAACTGAAGGTGCACACGGCTCTGCAAGTCCGCTTGCACAGCTTTTGAAGGTTTCAGCAAGTCGTAAGTAGACGGAAATTGGTGCCTGGGTGAACATAAACCAATCATGTTCTACGCTGAAGAAATTATCATGAGAATAAATTCCTAAGCAAACACTTGCTGAAGTAATCATGTAGGTGAACATTCACCTGAGCCATGAACACTTGGGAAACTTATATAGAACATAGTTCTGCACCGTATGTACTCAGCCGGACTTAAGTTAGATAGTAGAGATAGATTGTAGAACCGATAGGTATAAAATGTCATTTTTTCCGCGTACCATTCGGGACCATAACAGCTGTGATCGTCGTCATGAATAGTTCGAGTATTGACAATAGGCAGGCAGTTAATCTTTCTCATTATATTCTCCTCTTTCTTATTTATGCATGATGTAAATAATGATGTTCTTGTTTATGCATGATATTTTGAATCTGTAGTAGCAGTCTTTGTATCCCTTGCATGTTGGAACGATTGGAGATGGAATGTTTCTTGGGAATTAGATATTTAATTGGCGCTTTGCATGTGTGGTGCGCGGGTTTTAATGTAATGTCGGTGTTCTGCCGTATAATTCATGCATGCCTGGTGCGAAAGCACCCCCTGCCACACACCCTTTGGGTGGCTTGCAGGGTATGACGTAGATGTAGATGTAGATGAAGTTAATTCTACCCTAGTGGATGGTTAGCAAAGGATGACTCACACAAATGTACTTCGGGCTCTAGGCTACATTTTGAGGAAATGGAGTTTCCTTCTTTCCCAGTCGGACCTGAGTGGTCGGGCAGGTGGAAGTTGGGTATGTCCGCCTAAGTCGGAGTAAGGTATGACGTGTGAGAATGTGTCACTTTACCAGAAACGCTCACTGACTGCGCTTTAAGCAGGCGCAGGTCCCACCGGCGAGTACGAGACGCCTTCGGGACTCGTCTGGTGTCTGAGATGGCTGGAACTGTGCTGCCCTGCTAAGCTAAAAAACAGTTACTGAATTATTGTTGGATCTGAGTCATTTTATGCTTAAGTTTTCACCCTACAGTCTTCGATTCCTCATCTTGTACATCTTAGAAGAGATTAAAAGCTTAATTAAAAATGTATACTTAGATTTTCTGTGCGGGAAATACGGAATAAAGATAAACAGTAAGGGAACAAAAGTAATGAGAGAGAGAGAGACTTTTAGATACTGGCATCTGGCCTAGAAAAATTTATGCTGTAGACAAGGTGAAAGCAGAACGTGATATTAGAC
Organism: Ceriagrion tenellum; assembly: GCA_963169105.1. Taxonomy (NCBI): domain Eukaryota; kingdom Metazoa; phylum Arthropoda; class Insecta; order Odonata; family Coenagrionidae; genus Ceriagrion; species Ceriagrion tenellum. The sequence continues at coordinate 83,468,596 of OY720642.1, read as the reverse complement.
ACACCGCTACAGATATGATTTTTTTGTTTAGTTTTTTTTTTATTTCCTCCAGGTTGAAAATGACGGAACCAACGCTAACCTCAAAATATGTAATTTTGTCAGTTACTGTCTTCTGGCTTAACAGGGCAGAGGAATCGTCCAATCCGAACACCCTCGCGGTAGCTTTTAGGGTAATATGTAGATGTGACCCTCACTCAAGGCTTTTCCTTAGGGAAGCGCAAACGGGAAATTTGCGGACAGTCCAATCGTATATTTGGATTTATTCGGAGAATGCTCGAAAAATGTGAAAGGAAATAACTTTTAATTTTTTAAAAATTTATCTTCACTATCCCGAATATAGCACAATGTGCCAATTTACGCCGGGTGGATAACAGTAACAACGGACGTGACACAAACACCCATGTCCTGGGCAGAAAATATTCTAGGCGGGACTCGAACCCGCGACCCTAAGGGTAGCAGGCGAGGACTTTACCCCGCCGCCACCAGAACCAACAAGGATATTATTTTTTATTTATCCTAATTTTTCTCTCATGAGACCGCACTCGGAGTACGCCGCTAGTATATGGGACCGTTACGAATTAGAACTATTTTTAGATCAAATACTGCGGAGAACAGCAAGATTTGATAAAAATTGTTTCGATAAACGTGGCTGTCACTGAATAGTTAAAGGGCTTAGGGCGGGGGTCTCTTATCAGATCGAAGGGTAAAAATAAATTTAATCTTTGTGGTAGATGTACATTAATTCTGGGCTAAAGGTACTGGTTGAATATTCACTCACCACTTTCGTGAGGGTTAGTATGTGGGGTCTCAGGAAGCGATCCAGGGGCGCAAACCAAGCCAGTTTCGGTTCATAAGTCGGCTCCCCAGTTCGGCTAAGTCGCCTCGACCTCTTGATCTTTTTCAACTCCTGGATGTAGTGGGATCTCACGTTCTTGATCTTGTTCTTGCAGTCCAGGTTTCGAAAGTCGGTCATTCCCATGGCCTCCACCACTCTGTTTATCGCCCTCTCCCTCATTTCCCTGTTCTTGTAAGACGGACTGTCCGTCTTCCACAGGCACGAGTTCTGCTCGTAGAGACCAATGAACTTGATGTTGGCTTTCTCGTCCCATCTGACGCTGGTCATGGCCGCGAATGCGTGTTTACTTCTCCTCTAGTCTTTCATCATATAATCCCCTTTAATATCCATCTCCGCGCACCATCGGTGGCGACAGAACAACAACCTGTTGAAAGTGTGATACGTGCTGGTGAACCACTGTCGTCAGAAAGTGGAAAGTAGAAGCTCGAACGGGAGTCGGGGACAAGGAATGTCATGAGCTGTCAGGAATATCTCTATAGAGGAGAAGAATGATTACCAAAAAGATGATTCTTGATAGACGCAAAGGGGATGGATGTGAAAGAAAAAGATGGGAAGGTGGCAGTAAAAGAGGGGAATAAATACGAGAGGTATGCGACAAGAAAATTGGCCTGGAGATACGCGGTGGAAGGATATCACTTTCTGCGGCAGTAGAAGTCGACACATGAGTTACATAAGGTACTTCATGCTAAAAAGAAGCACAAGCATTGGACAGAGGTAAACTCAAGGCTGGGAAACAGAAAATACCGAGAAAAAGATATCTGCGTGAATAGATACGATGAAATAAAATTACCTCCTAGCTAAAAATCAACTGGAAAACTATGGTTATATGGCGCTCTATCCCACGCCCAGTGCCGGAACTCGCTCCAGTAGAAGTTACTGAAGAAGTGCTCGGATAGATGCCATGGAGAAGAAAATTGTGGAAAGAAGACTCAAGGATAAATAGAAGGCTGAACAAAGAAATGAGATGCTAAAGGGATATCTATACCAATGGACTTGGTCGAAAGATACCAATGTTTTGCAGTTGTACGCCTGAAGTAGTTGAAGATGTCGTCACTTGAGTTAAAAACGGCAAGTCCTGCAAGATAGAAGAACTAACTATGGAAAAGGGCAATTTAAATCTGAGGGAAGGGAATTTGACGAAAGTTGATCACTTTCTGGAACTGTAGATGACAACACCGGAGTTAAAAAGGACACGACCTGGAAAAGAGAGTAGCAAACAATGGAAAACTCTAGAAAGGGTGGAATATTTGTGGTTATTGAGACAGATGACTACCTCATACCGCAATCGTGGGGTGAAGCTTGTGTCCTGGTGCGAGTGCTATATTCCGCGTCCTACGCCCACTACCGGAACTCACTCGACTCGCACGGAATGGCGTCGTCGGCCTCAACTCGCCGGCGAGGCGGTAGGAGGCGTTCCCCTTTCCCGCTCCCTCCTCTCTCCGCCCTCGTTCGGCTCGGCTCGTGCGGGATCGAACGGACTCGGCCGAGTGTCTTCCGCCCGGCGCAGATGGATTTGTTTCCCCCCCCCCTCCCTCTTAACCTCGTTCTTCCTCTCGCCGTTCAACCTCCCGCCCGCACCCGTCACCGCGCCTGCACACGACCGCGTCCCCTCCCCGCCCGCCCCTTTTCCCGCATGCGATCCGCCGCCGCCGCTCGTGCGAGACTTGGGTGTGTGCGTGGAGCGGTGGTCGATGTTGAAGCGCTCCCTCCTGCCTGACTCCCCTTCACTCTTTATTCTTTTCTCGTATCTCTCTCTCGTCCTCTTGTTCTCAAGGTCTTCTCCGCCCTTCAACCTCTTGAACTCGTCCATTCTCGCCGTCGCCCGCCGACGCAGAAGGCAGTAAGACAAGAGGGAACGAGGGAGTTAGGGACGTTCGTGGTGGTATTGGAAACGGTATTTATGTGTGTGGACATTTGCGTGAGGCTTAAAATGAGTTTCCAATCATTGCATGCACGAATGATATAGTAAGAAGTCACTCGAAGGGTGCATATACTTTTAGGTTAAACCTTTTAAGTAAATTCGAAACCGTTTTGTTCACAGATGACGTTAGATATATATTGAGAATCCCTGCGTATTATGCTAGGTTTGACCAGATTAACAAGATTAGAGAGATAGATTGTCGTACCGATAGATTTAAAATGTCATTTTTCCCGCGTACTATAAGAGAGAACAATAGGCAGCGTAGCAAAGGGATAGGTAGGTGAAATATAGCTAGAGTAGTCTGTAGTGCATGATGCTTGTAGTAACAACCAATAATCCCTTTCTTTTTATGTAGATACTAACCATCTAGCTGCATGTGACCCTGTTCTCTAGCATGTCTCCATTAAATATCCTAGTTGCATGTCAATAGTGCATGTTTGGTGATCTTCACCCCCTGCCACACACCCTCGTGGTGGCTCGCAGGGTAGTACGTAGATGTAGATTCCAGGGTATTCCTCTGTGCCCCGATCGACACGTCCCAGCCATCTACTATGTTCCACCTGTTCTTGTATTCGTTCAACATGGTAACTCCCCCTTATATGCCCATTCCGAGTTTCATCCAGACTCGTACCGGAAATCTTTCTCAGCAAATTCATTTCATATGCGCTCATTCGCAGTGTGTGACGTATTTCCCAGCACTCCGCTCAAAATAGAAAAACTGACGTTATCATGTTCTAATACACTTATATGCGTATGCTCTTTACTTTATCATATTCCTATACACCTACAAATACATGTCAGGTGGTGATATGTCATCAGTATACTGAGCACAAGTGGCATTATGCTGATTTCATAAAAAACGTGTATATATTTTAAAACAGGTAATGTATTTTTAAATGCATGGGTGCTCGGAGGTCTAAAAGGGTCATGCTGGAACTATCTTCATTTACTAAATACCGTTTAAACCACCACTAAGGTGTGTAACACGGGGGGATTCCGCACCAGGCATGCAGAACTCATCCCAGTTTAAATCAGAACCGCTCACGTTCCCCGGATGACAGGCGCAGGGCAAAAGCAGTCAGGACAACAGTGCGCGGTCAGACCAGAAACTAGGAGTGCTCTGTAGAAGAAAATGCTAACATGTGGTAACCTAGTTTAAAATACAACTACTGGAATGTATCATTAATGCGATTGATTAGTAGTACCAGAAGAGGCTAAACTATGCAGAAAGCTAAATCATGCCGGAAATTTCATTTGGGTTGAGCTGTTAATAATGATAGTAAGATATTAAGCACGAGTACAAAATATAATCTCTCTGTGAGAGGTAAATTTTCATGGAACTGATCTATCGCAACTGTTATGGTCCCTTACATCTACATCTACATCTACGTAATACCCTGCGAGCCACCACGAGGGTGTGTGGCAGGGGGTGAAGATCACCAAACATGCACTATTGCCAAGTAAGTAGGATATATAATGTAGACATGCTAGAAAATAGGGTCATAGTTTATTAGTTACTACAGTAGATTATTAGTTATTGCAAGTAATTGCAGTAGTTATTACAATAGAATATTAGTTACTACGGTATAGTACAGGTTAAAATATACATAATAAGGAAGGGATTATTGGTAGTTATTACATGCATCATGCACTACAGACTATTCTAACTATGTTTCACCTACCTATCCCTTTTGCTACTTGCCTATTGTTCTCTCTTATGGTACGCGGCCTTATTGTGCGTGGAATAAACGACATTTTAAATTTATCAGTTCTTAAGTCCTTTCCCTTAATCTTATACCTGAGATCATTTGTTCCGTAATAATAGGTTGACTCTAGCAAAATATGAGGAATTTCCGGAATGAAATGTAAGATGTGTTTGTACTTCTACTTAGTAGGTAAGAATTCCAGCATTAGGTTGTAAAGCAACTTACTACTTCCACCACCAATTGACAAACCTAGTCAAAAGAATCATTGTTAAGGTTTGCGGTTTAAATTCGGCTGTGAGAAAAATGAATTTTAAATCGTCGGCTCATCAGTCAAATTTCTATTGTTTTCACAATCTGATGTACCGTTGTACGCGGGGATTCGTGGAAAGTCATTGATTCTCGTATTTACCTTTCGTGTGCACAAGTTTGAGGCCAGAGAATAGCCGATCGTCGATCAAATTGACGTAAGCGTCCATACTGTTAACTTTAAATGGCTAATTGTTGATCCTAGGGAAGGAGTGTTCGGCTTTCTCAAACAGCCAGCAGCATATTTGAGGGAGGAATTGTTGACTTTGTGTCGAGTGTTCAATGCGAGCGTTTAGTCGCTGTGGAATTTGAGCGTCATGTTGGGAGAAATATCGTGGCGGTAAACATTACAATAGCCTTTCTGCTTTTAATTAAATCTTTGCCACCTGAACGTCGGTTTTATTTCATCGAGGTTAAATAACTTAACATGACCGAAGACATGTTCGTTTATGAACAGATTTGCGTTAAAATATTCATGCGTACAGTAATTACTGGTATGCGAAAAAGCGAAAAAACTGCATATTACTGATTTGGTTTGCTGGCAATTTAATGCTGTTTTAACACTTAGCCATAAGGCGCATATCTGTAAAATACATCTGAGTTAGATTAGAGAATTCCTAAGCGATCGCGTACAGAGGATGGTGCCATCGTCACTTCGGGTGTCCCACAGAGAAGTGTCATAGGTCCACTTATATTCCTTCGGTATTTTAACTATATTGGTGAAATGGTAGATGGCAAACTTCGACTATTTACAGGTGATGCTTATTGTACGTGAAAATCCGTAGCGATAATGATATGGAAGCGTTAATAAAGGACTTCAAGGCAATTGAAGCGTGGTGTGACTAGTGACAGCTGGAATTAAATATGAAAAAATGTGCTGTAATGAACTTCTGGAAAAGAAAAAACTACTCTCAGTGCAGTTATTACGTATAAAATACCCAATTAGTGACTGTAGAATCCGTAAGATACCTCGGATTGAAACTAACTAATAATCTCTCGTGGGGCAAACATATTCGGGAAATAACTGCTTAAGCATACCGTAAATTGGGATTTTTTTTAAACAGTACTTGGAAAGTGAGACGATAAAGTAAGAGAAATGAGCTAGAGTTCCCTTGTTAGACCCCACTTGGAATACGCTGCCAGTGTTAGGGATATAAATGAGGTAAGCTTAAAAACAGTTTAAGCACGCGCAGAGAAGATCAGCAAGATACGTGGAAATCCGTTATTATATTCTTGTTAGTGGTACTGACCTCTTGCAATAACTAGGATGGGAATCACTTTCAGACCTTCGATTGAAAATTAGGCTCAATCTTTAATGTTAATTCAAAACCGACTCATTTTCCGTCGAAGTTGGCAATAACTTACGAACTCCAACATACTACGGTAGATCAGTCCATGAGAATAAAATTATGGAAATAGATTACAAACAGAAAGGTTTAAAATGTCGTTTTCCCCGTGATCGATAAAAGACCATAATGGGTGCGATAAGACTTTAAAGTAGGTTAGTTGACAGGTAGTGTAGCTGATTAATGCATATGCACCCATAATGCATGTCTCTAAATCTGCCGAGTAGTCCTAACTCAATGTTGTGCATGTTTCCTGCTTGTATCTTGTGTCTCGTTTACATAGTTACATTATGGATTAGTTTGGTAGTTTCTGTAGCAATTTTAGCATATCCATAGTGCGGTACATGTTGGTGAAAGTTAATTCTTCAACTATAGTTCATTTTGGTGATAGGAAGCCTAGAGACCGAGGAAAATGTAGGGCTCTGATACGAAGTGAGATGCCTGGTGTGGAATCGTCCCGTGCCACAAACCTTTGTGTTTGTTTGGACGATATTTCGTAGATGTGTATGTACCGTAGTAATATTTAGTTCGTGAGATATTGATAACATCGTCGGAAAGCTACTTGTTTCTTTATTAACATAAAATATTGAGTCTCATGTTCAATCGACGATTTGAGAGCGATTCCCATCCATGTTTTGCCAGAGGTCAGTAACGCCCACAATACTATCATAAGAGCCTTTCTTGTTTCTTGCTGATCTACTCTGCACGCGTTCTTGCTCTGTATTGAAACGTGGGAATTACTATCAGAACGCAGGTTAAAATTTAGGTTAAACCTTTTAAGTAAATTCGAAACCGATTTGTTCACAGATGACGTTAGGTATAGATTGAGAAACCCTGTGTATTATGCTAGGTTTGATCATATTACAAGATTAGAGAGATAGATTGTCGTACCGATGGGTTTAAAATGTCATTTTTCCCGCGTACTATAAGGGAGAACAATAGGCAGCGTAGCAAAGGGATAGGTAGGTGAAATATAGTAAGAGTAGTCTGTAGCGCATGATGCATGTAATAACAACCATTAAACCCTTTCTTATTATGTAGATACTAACCATGTGACCCTATTATCTAGTATGCCTTCATTAAATATCCTAGTTGCATGTCAATAGTGCATGTCTGGTGATATTCACCCCCTGCCACACACCCTCGTGGTGGCTTGCGGGGTATTACGTAGATGTAGATGTACCTCATGAGGATCCCAAGTACTGGTAACTTATTCCACGTGGGTCTAAGCAAGGGAGAAGTAGCTGATTTCTCTGACTCTATCGTCACACTTTCCAAGTACTCTTTTATCAAATCCCAATTTACGATTAGCTTGGTAAGTTTTTCCCCGAATGTGTTTGCCCCACGAGAGACATTAGTTTGTATAGCTCCACACGAATGTTTTCACGTACTGCTTCCTCTTTTTAGGGTTATCCTCTTCTGTACAAAATATTTTGAAAAACCAGCGCATCTCTATTTCAAGGTATGTTTCAAATGAATTTGGCGATACGGCAAAAGTGAGGTCAATTTAAACAATTATGTCAGTTAACAATGTATTTATTTAACGAAATAATGGGAAATAAGACAAGCGTTCTGCGAGACCACGTGTCCGTGTTAACGTTAGAAATACAGGATGTATAACAGATTTTTTTTGCGGTGATGAATAGCTGCTGATAGTCAGTGCGAAAATTCAAGCTTAAACCATAACACTGTCACAATGGAAACGGTGGGTGTTGACTCACACGTGTTCCCGGAATGACAAGTAGACTTTGAAGACCTCGACTGAGTTCATATCTCATATAGATATTTTTCATACTGTTTACTCAGCCCAGCGAAATCGATTAGGCAGCAATAGCGACCGCTATAACGGAAGGGGGAAGTGGTTCTATCTGAGACCTTTAGCAAGGACGCCGGAACGCGTTATCGCCCTAATCACTTCGAGATAGTTATCGCATTGCAAATTAGCCAAACTGGCTGATTACCATCACTCCTGCTATGCAATGGAAAAACCCTTTCGGGGTCTATTAATTAGGTCTGACTGATTTTTTCTATGTCTTGATACGCGTGAAACTTATGAAATATTTCTGTGATACCTATAGATGATAATAAGTAAAAATTTCAGTTTTATCTATTTCATTTTTCTACATCTACATCTACAAACTACTCTTCGAGTCGCCGCATGGGCGTGTGGTAGGTGATGTTAGGACACCAGCCGTGTAACAGTGTAAGGGATAAGGTTTTGAGAGTTGAAATGGTGGCGCGTATTATGGGAATGTATTTAGTGGACCTCAGTTTTCATTGTGGTCGCTTATTGTGCGCGGAAATTACGAGTTTTTGTACCTATCTGTTCGGAAATGTATCTCTCTTATTTTATCGCTTCTGTCAGGCCTAGAGATGTAGTGAGGCGTCATGATAATATTCTCTGTGTCGCTCTGAGACTCATCAGTTCTGAATTTTTGGCATTTCAATGATATTTTAACGCCAAACCAATGACACAAATTATATATTTCGTAATGAATCGCTTTTTAAAAAAAAACTTCTTTTTAAAGCGATTCATAACATCTCATGTATGTAAATGTAACGGTTTCTAAAGATAACAAAGAGCAAGTCCAAGTCAACGATTCGAAAAAGCTTTTCTCAAAACTATTCGCCTAACTTTTGTGTACCGCTCCGAAGAATCTCAGTCAGGCTTTTAAGAAGAGAAAAGGGTAAAATAGATTTTCTATATAATTATTCATTGCGGTTAAAAGCTCTCAAATAATATCCCCCTTGATGTCTAAGTAGGAGTCCACCCCAAGTTGGAGTAACATAATAGTCATACCCCGTATTGTATCTCCGAGCCGTTCCGTTTTCTTGCAGCTTTTTGGGGGACCTTTTTGCTGGCATTGTTCTCTCGCAAAATTTAATTTTTTGCTGGTCCATGCGTTGCGAGTGTGGCTGACCTATCTACATCTACGTAATACCCTGCGAGCCACCACGAGGGTGTGTGGCAGGGAGTGAAGATCACCAAACATGCACTATTGACATGCAATTAGGATATTTAAGGGAGACATGCTAGAAAATAGGGTCACATGGAGCTAGATGGTTAGTATCTACATAATAAGGAAGGGATTATTGGTTGTTAATACATGCATCATGCACTACAGACTACTCTAACTATATTTCACCTACCTATCCCTTTGCTACGCTGACTATTGTTCTCTCTTATGGTACGCGGGAATAATGACATTTTAAACATATCGGTACGACAATCTTTCTCTCTAATCTTGTTAAGATGATCAAACCTAGCATATTACGCTGGGGTTCTTAATATATATCTAACGTCATCTGTGAACAAAACGGTTTCGACTTTACTTAAAAGGTTTCACCTAAATTTTAACCTGCGTTCTGATAGTAATCCCCATCCTAGTTCTTCTATTAAATTCGTAACACTTACACAATTATCATAACGGCATTTAACAAATCTAGCGGATCACCTTTGCACGCGCTCTAATTCTTTTATCATACCTTCCTCGTACGGATCCCATATACTAGCGGCATATTCTAAATGAGGCCTGACAAGTGTAAAATAGCTTCTTTCTCGTACTCTCTCATCGCATTTGCCTAGAACCATTTTTACCTATGGCTCCTCCTGTGTGACAATTTGACTTAGTTCTTGTGACAATCGGGGCTCTCCTGAAGTGTTCACAATTCTTTACTTCACGAACGAGAATGTCTTCCACAAGCCTACAAAAAGTGACCTCGTGAGAATGTATTGCGATTTGCGACTAATGACCGAAGGTTCTGACCTGACACGTGAGTGACGAATACGTGGCGTGCCCGGAATGACTCGGCCGAATTGTCACGCCCGGCCTCAAATCATATCTGACCGTGTATGGGCCCCTTTCTACATCATTGGTCGTTCAATCCTAACATTGGTGGACTGCAGCCCTCCACCCTTCCATATCTCATGCTAGTTCCCTTACCTCCTCGTAATTGGATTCATTATTGGGTTGTAGTAATATAGGACACCATATCCTATGTCTTTCCTCTCTATTTGGTCCATTAACTTATTCCTGGGTCTTCCTTTGGGGATTTTTCCCTCTATTTTACCTTCAATTACGTTATTCACAAATCCATCCAAGTCCAGGCCGAATTTTTCTCATGGCAATTTCTTCAAAAAGAATTCACCCGCCATGTTTGAATTTCAAATGGCTAAGCACGGCATAAGTGCTGGTGAAGGATGCTGACTCTGGGTTGTGGCTTCTTTGAAGTCCTCTTCTCCCTTGTGTTGCCATCTTTGATGGACCGCAAGGGCCTAAGATCTAGTTACCTTGTATCCACCAACAATTGACATGGGTATTAGGAAGCCTGGATAGCGTAGTGGTCTGCGCATTGGTCCGGCAAACCTAAGGTCCGTGGTTCGATTACCGGTCCAGGCCGAATTTTTCTCGTGGCAATTTCTTATTAAAAAAATTCACCCGCCATGTTTGAATCACAAATCCATTGTGTCTGAGAGTGTGTCCAATCCATCAGGTTCTTCGTTTCTCTCGGGAGTTCCGTATGGTCCTTTCCTCTTCAACTCTTCTGAAGACTTCCATCATTTCTTATTTTATTTTCCAAGGTTTCTAGGCGTCTAGTCTTTTCTGGTCAGCTTTTCCTATGTTTCATGCTTCCGATCCATAGAGTGCCGCGCTCCACGCGAATGTTTTCACATTCTGTTTCCTGGTATGTATTACTATCCCCTTTGAGCACAGCAGATGTCTTTTTCCCATGAACTCCTTCTAAGCTTCGGCTATTCTCCGCTTTATTTCGGTTGTACTTCTTCCGTCCCCCGTGGTGATACTTCCGAGATAGACGAAGGAATCCACTTGCTCTAATTTCTCTCCTCTCAGGGCGACTTCTACATCCAGCTTCTCTCTTCCGCATGCTAGGATTTTTTTTAGAAATTTCTCATTTCTGGCCAACTTTCAATGAATATTGATGATTGATGGTAATACACTAGCTGTGGTGTAACAAGATGGCCATAATATGAGATAATGACTGCTTTCAAACGACACAAAAACGCACGAAATTTTTATGGGCCCGTAGCTAATATAGAGACCATATTCTAGCACTAATATGATAATAAATAAGTTGATGGAAATGTTTTGTATCACAAAATTATTAAATTTCCCATTTTCACAGCGAGCCACAGTTACCGTTCTCAAGGACAACAGATACGCCGGTAGTTAAGCAGGAAACTGATATACAGTTCCCTTAACAACGGTTACCAAAGGTCTTCGGTCGTTGTTGTAAACCGGAGAAATCGTGAATATAATTTTCTTGCTAATTAGGTTATTCAGTTGCATCCGAATTGATACTCGTTTATGGGCAAATTAACGATATCGTACGTGATCATCTACATCTACATCTACGTCATACCCTGCAAGCCACCCAAAGGGTGTGTGGCAGGGGGTGCTTTCGCACCAGGCATGCATGAATGATATGGTAGAACACCGACATTACATTAAAACCCGCGTACCACACATGCAAAGCGCCAATTAAAAATCTAATACCCAAGAAACATTCTATCTTCAATCGTTCCAACATGCAAGGGATACAAAGACTACTACTACAGATTCAAAATATCATGCATAAATAATAACACCAATATTTACATCATGCATAAATAAGAGAGTAGAGACTATAATGAGAAAGATTTACTGCCTGCCTATTGTCAATACTCGAACTATTCATGACGACGATCACAGCTGTTATGGTCCCGAATGGTACGCGGAAAAAATGACATTTTATACCTATCGGTTCTACAATCTAGCTCTCTAATTTTATTGGCGCGATCTAATCTGCCGTAGTACGAAGGGGTTAATAGTATGTTTGTTATCATCTGTGTATTCATTTAAAATTCGCCGAAAAATGACTCTCCCCCTCTCTCTTTAATTGTCGCCATATATATATAGGGGTCTAACTTGACCACTCTGGTAATCCCTGCTGTTTGAATGAGTAAGTTTCCCCGCCAGCCTTGCGCCTATTTCCTCAGCTCTGTGCGCGCATGTGGGGCATCTGTTTATATATTTGCGGGGATCTGGCGAGTTGCCGCCCGGTGACACGGAAGGGGATCGGCGGAATCCGCCCACGTGTGGCGCTCGAATGGGGTTTGCCAACTCCCGAAGGAGTGTTGAATCCGGGAAGTAACGGGCCCGTCAACCCCTGTGGACGGAAACATCGAGGTGAGGTAAATCTTGGAATTAATGTCACCACAATAAAAACGATGCCGAGGTGTGCACGCTGCGAATTGAGAATATTGCGAATTAAGGTAGTATGAGCAAAATATAATTTTACCTAGAAATAAATGAATTTGGTCGCAATTTAAAGAAAAATATCTCACCCTTTCAATGACATCAAATATTCCCACCCCTTACCACTTTACTTTCCTAGATATATGCCAAAAATACCAGTCCTTTTAAATGGGAAACGGTACGTGTTAGCACTGCAGAGAGACGTTATTTACAAAATGAGGAATTTCTAACCCTTAGATGTCGTAAAAAAACTAACAGCGTGTAGTTTGTATGTTTTCTCAGCTATTTTTGAAAAATAATCATATTGTCACCGCAGTAAATTCTTCGGGATCACAATTAACCTTCCGTTTAGAAGGAGTTACAAACGCACCCTGTGAAAAAAATTAGTCATATTTAAGACTTATTTAGATATTTTCATTACATTACTTACCATTTCTGACATATAAAACTATATTAATGCACCATTAATGATGCAATATTTAATGGATCAGTCCTACAGCTGGTGAAATTAAAACATATCATTCGTTTATGGAGTCTATTATGACTGGGGAACTATCTCGCACGGACTACCTTAAATCTCTAAATGAATGACCGAGATCGGTTATAAGACCATTTCGTTTCGTTATTAAAACCAAAAAGTTATAGATCTCACAAAAACATTCGGGTTGCAGGAACACGTCCACTAATTCCATAACTAATTTACCAATTGTTAATAGCTTTGAATATGTGATCTAATCTTCTACCACCGAATAAAATTTATGAAAGTTAAGCCTATGAATAATTGCATTTGCACATTATACCCAATTTTATTTCTTCTGTACGTAATTGACTTGAAAACAGTAGTAAAAAAATAGCAAGCTCCGTCTTTTTGCCGATGATGCAGTAGTGTATAAGGAAAATAGAAATGAGGAGGACAGTCAATGTTTAGCTAAGGATTTAGATGCGATTGATGATTGGTGTATTAGTTGGCAACTAGAATTAAATTTGAAGAAATGCGCGATAATTAACTTTTGGAAAAAGAATGGCTTTCCCCGGAATAATTATTGCATCAAAGAAAATAAAATATGTAACGTAGAATCTATTAAATATTTAGGCGTCACCATCACTGAAGACATGTCATGGGGGAAACGCATCAGGGAAATAACTAGTGTAGCAAATCGTAGATTAGGATTCGTAAAAAGGGTTCTAGGAAAATGCGATGAGAGAGTACGAGAAAGAAGCTATTTTAGACTTGTCAGGCCTCATTCGAATATGCCGCTAGCATATGGGATCCGTACGAGGAAGGTATAATAAAAGAATTAGAGAGCGTGCAAAGGAGATCTGTTAGGTTTGTTAAAGGCGGTTATGATAAATGTATAAGTGTTACGAGCTTAATAGAAGAACCTGGATGGGAATTACTATCAGAACGCAGGTTAAAGTTTAGGTAAAACCTTTTAAGTACATTCGAAACAGATTTGTTCACAGATGACGTTAGATATATATTGAGAACCCCTTCGTATTATGCTAGGTTTGATGAGTTTAACAAGATTAGAGAGATAGATTGTCATACCGATAGATTTAAAATGTCTTTTTTCCCGCGTACTATAGGAGAAAACAATAGGAAGCGTAGCAAAGGGATAGGTAGGTGAAATATAGTTAGAGTAGTCTGTAGTGCATGATGCATATAATAACAACCAATAATCCCTTTCTTATTATGTAGATACTAAGCATCTAGCCGCACGTGACCCTGTTCTCTAGCATGCCTCCCTTAAATATCCTACTTGCAAGGCAATAGTGCATGTTTGGTGATCTTCACACCCTGCCACACCCCCTCGTGGTGGTTCGCTGGGTATTACGTAGATGTAGATGTAGATTATAAATAGCCAGTAAGAGTAAATTTACAGCCCATTTGTCTCCAAACAACTCTTTTATCTAGTAATTAAATCTCCAAGCGTTTCATTGAGCATTCGCCATCTTGGCTACGCATGGCACTCATGACTCCATGCCATAAGTTATGAAAATAATAAATTTATCGAATGTTTCTGCAACACTTATTGAATGGTTGCAGTGGCTCTGGAGTCCCACAACTTTCATATAATACAAATGTGTCGTCCCTGCTACTGGAAATTAGACAATGATCGTTGAAACCAATGAGTCTCCATTTTATGGTGTCAGGGAAGCAATTTAAGCCGCGATCGTGACTCTTTACTCACTGACGTCAGTATTTCGTTATCAAAAACCCAAACTTTCTATGATAATTAGGGTTCTTAGTTGCAGTTCGTGCGTCATACATTTTAGAATTGCAAGGACAGAGATTTAAAAACAGTGGTGTCTGTGTATTCTACCAGTTAAATGTCGGTTTTGTTGAAAGTCAAGAGAAACTCCCGATTTTCTGTACTTTCGCAGTCCAGTCTACCTCTATTGTATGCTTTATTGCCTGAACATACGATCTGCCCTTTTTCATTCCGTCCATAAAACCTATTCTCTTTCTTCCCCTTCCCCGATTACCCGGCATCCTTCCCACTACCACAGTCTCTAGCAACCCATCGCCCCTTGTTACTTTCTCAAGCCACCTACTCTGCCTGTTTTGGATTTCATTCTGAAGTTACCTTTCCTCGCCCATCTTACTAAGCACATCATCGTTTGTCCTACTTCCCGTCCACCATCTTTTTGTCCATCCTTCTCAACACCCATATTTCAATCGCCTGCAGCTTATTCGCGTCCTGTAAAAAATGTAATTTTTTCCACGTATTAAAGTGGCCCATATAAGTTGTGATGGATCAATTCTATTATACTGACTAGGTTAAATAGATGTTTTCAGTAGTTCTCAGTATCTTAACATGGATTGTAGATAATAACCTCGCATACAATCTCCGGCATGATATACTCCTGCATGTCTTAGTACCTTGCAGTGCTATTTATTTGTCGCATTAATAGTACTAACCAGTAGTTATATGGTATATATATGGTCTGACTACGCTCTGTTGTCCAAACTGCATTTGGCCTGCCTGGCATTTCGGGGGAACGTGCTCGGTTCTGATTTCAGCTGGGATGAGTGCTGTGTGTCTGGTACGGAATAATCGCGTGCCACATACCCTAGTTGCGGCTTTCGCGTCAATTCGTAGATATAGGTTGTATATTGCATGTACAGTCGGATTCAAATGTATTGCAAAGAATCGAGCTTATTGCAAAGAATCGAGTTTCACTCACGGCGCTGTTATTCTTTGCTATGCAACGCTATCTATTCAGCTGTTTATTTGCACGTATTTAAATTGTAACAGTTGAGCAATTGCCTATTTTGTGCTAACTTTTTATTACATTATATGATCAGCTCGAATAACAATGACATGCTGCGACGTATTGATTAATTGAAATACCAAATTTTACTATTAAACACAGATCGTTCCTGGTATACAATATACCTACGGCAAATACTACGTAACGTATCATTTAGAGTAACAGTTGTGATTAATAAATAATAATTATCCATGCTCAAATCGTAAATCCAAACCAAAACGAAAGTGTAATAACAAATTAGCACAAAATAGGCAATTGCTCAACTATTACCATTTGAATACGTGCAAATAAACAGATGAATAGATAGCGTTGCGTAGCAAAGAATAACAGCGCCGTAAGTGAAACTCAATTTCCTTGAGAAGCGTTAGTGGCGCCGCTCGATTCTTTGCAATACATTTGAATCCGACCGTACATTAACAAGGTACAAGAGTCATGTAGGGATCAAGCGAAACGTGATGTTTGTTGTTAAAGTAGAGAGGGTAAGTTAGATGTGATATTTCGTAGATGAGAATTTAAAGGATGTACGAAACGTTTCAAACCTAATCGAGGGTGACTTTATTGGCCACACACCAACCCTTTAAATTTCATCGACTTTGAACCATATCCGAATATTTCCGGGGCTGGTTTGTGTCCGGTGGAAATCCATTATGGTTGAGTCGGACAAGTGATACGTTTCTGAGATTAGTGCCTTAACCAACCAACTGATCCCTCGCCCTTGTTCCCGCACGTCAGCGCCGAAGGGGATACGTGATTTGACAATGGCTTCACTTGCGCCAAAAGACGAATGCGCCCGAAATAAACGGTTGCCTCGCGCATGGAGACGAGGGAGGGGACCTGCGTGCGGCATCGAGTGCGTTTTAAAAATTCGGGCGGAAGTATACATACGCACGAGTCGGGCGCATTCGTTTGTAGGGGAAGGCGGAGGACTGATGTGGCGAAACGCGCTGACGTCTCTCTTCCGAGACGCGTTTATCTGGAAGTGGCGCCACGCCGTCCGTCCCTTTGGCGGTCCCAAGCACGCGGCAGGGGACAGGATGGAGATCTCTTAGCAACAATCGGGATGAGATTTACTTTCAGACCATCGCTTAAGGCCTGTACACACGAAGAGATTTCTGTTGCCGGGCATTGCTTACGATACTGTCGGCGACAGATACGAGGAAGGTATGATAAAAGAATTAGAGCGCGTGCAAAGGAGATCTGCTAGGTTTGTTAAAGGCCGTTATGATAATTGTATAAGTGTTACGAGCTTAATAGAAGAACTAGGATGGGAATTACTATCAGAACGCAGGTTTAAATTTAGGTTAAACCTTTTAAGTAAATTCGAAACAGAGTTGTTCACAGATGACTTTAGATATATATTAAGAACCCCTGCGTACTATGCTAGGTTTGATCATCTTAACAAGATTAGAGAGATAGATTGTCGTACCGATAGATTTAAAATGTCATTTTTCCCTCGTACTATAAGAGAGAACAATAGGCAGCGTAGCAAAGGGATAGGTAGGTGAAATATAGTTAGAGTAGTCTGTAATGCATGATGCATGTAATAACAAACAATAATCCCTTTCTTATTATGTAGATACTAACCATGTGACCCTATTATCTCGCATGCCTTCATTAAATATCCTAGTTGCATGTCAATAGTGCATGTTTGGTGATCTTCACCCCCTGCCACACACCCTCGTGGTGGCTCGCAGGGTATCACGTAGATGTAGATGTCGCCGTGTGTACGCCCATATCGCAAGACATCTGGTGGCATGCAAGGCAATCGCAAGCAAGTTGACAGCGATAGAGCGTGTACCATTTCCCCTGCCATATCGCTACCTACATCCATAGCAACCACCACTTGAAAAAGTAAACAGCCGCGAGAGAAAGCAAAATACCAGCGATTTTCACCCACCTGAACAAATTATTTACAGCCAGAGAGTGAGTATATGTCTAAATATACTTATAATTTGGCGGGTTCTCTTGAAAGAGTAACCTATATCGACACCGGCCGTGAAAGTGCAACTATAAACAGCGAGCAGTCGTGTCGAATGTCTAGAACTAGAAGTGTGTGATTTTGTTTCGAAAACTTTTAGCTACCGTATTGGGTTTATGACATTGGTGAAGTATATTTAGAAAGGAGCAGAGTAGTAGATTTTGGATATGATTTTCTGGTTTTGATGAGTTATTTAAATATACTCTCAGTGAGTCATGTGTGATTTCATTTCATTTTCGAACGTAAATTTTACGTTCAATTGTTTCAACACCGTCTCGTGGCACCGTTTGAACACAGAAGCGAAAGATATTGCTGCCATAAATGTCGCCGTCCAATCATACCGGATCTGGCGCCAGAATATGCGCCACAGACCACACAATCTAAGACTCCGTGTGTACAGGCCTTTAAGGTAGTTTGAGCGAAATATCATATCACCTATAAATCAATGAATTTGGTCGCAATTTAAAGAAAAATATCTCACCCTTTCAATGACACCAAAAATTTCCAACCCCTTACCACATTACTATCCGAGATATATGCCCAAATGATGCCAGCCCTTTTACATGGGAAATGGTGCGTGTATGCACGCCAGAGAGAGACCTTTTTAACAAATGAGGAATTTATAACACCCAGATTTCGTCAAAAAAATCAATAGTGTGTAGTTTGTGTGTTTTCTCAACTGTTTTTTTAAATTAATAATACTCTCACCGCAGTAAATTCTTCGGAATCACAATCAACCTTATATAGTTAGAGTAGTGAAATATAGTTAGAGTAGTCTGTAGTGCATGATGCACGTAATAACAACCAATAATCCCTTCCTTATTATGTAGATACTAACCATCTAGCTCTATGTACCCTATTTTCTAGCATGTCTCATTTAAATATCCTAGTTGCATGTCAATAGTGCATGTTTGGTGATCTTCACCCCCTGTCACACACCCTCGTGGTGGCTCGCAGGGTATTACGTAGATGTAGATGAATAAACCTTCCGTTTTGACGGCATTTCAAACGTACCGTGTGAAAAAAATGAGTCATGTTCAAGACTTATTGAGATATTTTCATCTGATTACTCACAATTTTTTGTAGAATAACTATATTACTATATTATTGTACCATTAATAATGCAATGTTTAATTCATGTGTCTTACAGCTTGTGAATATAAAACGTATAATTCGAACATGGTCTCTATTATGATTAGGGAACTATCTCGCCTGCAGGTATTTGGACCTAATTTTCATATCACCTAGAAATCAATGAATTTAGTCGAATTTTAAAGAAAAATATGTTACTATTCCAAAGAAACTGATTTATATGCGGTTTACCGAACTACTTTCCGAGATTTTTGACGAAAAATATCTGCCCTACGTTATGGGAAAAATTCCTCCACCCATCTCGGAAGTACCATCACGTGGGACGGAAATCAAGTGGAGAATAGCCCAAGCTAAGAAGGCGTTCACTTTAAAAAGACAGCTGCTGTGCTCAAAGAAGATAGGACTACAAACCAAGAAATCGTATGTGAAAAAATTCATGTGGAGCGAAGTACTCTATGGATAGGAAGCCTGAACCTTTGGAAAAGCTTCGAACCAGAAGAATCGAAACCTTGTGCTGGGAGAGGATGCTGAAGATAAAATGGACGGACAAAATAAGATAAGAAGAAGTTCACCGAAGAGTATATGAGGTAAGGACAATGCAGAACAGAAGTAAAGAACTAATAGATGGATTGGACACTCCCTGAGGCAACGCAGATGTAGGAGTAGGGATCGGGTTTTCTCGGATAAATATCCTCCCTGGCCGTCCAAATGGATAGCTTGTACTCTTAGTCACCTCACTAACCAGATCCACTTATTTCATATTTATCTATACAAGCTACTACTAAGTACATACATGCAAAACTTGAAAGCTTGGCGTGATGTTTTGATATGTTTAATTGTTTGCAATATCTACATACGAAGTACCGTAGTAATAAAAGGCACAAAAAATATTTCTTAATAGAATTTCTCCGTATTTCGAGTGGCCGATGATCGATAACCATTTTAGTCGACCATTTCGCACAAACGAATGCCTTAAATCTTCCGAAGAGTTGCTGATAGCCCGGCGCGTTTTATTGGTTAGCACCAGGATTTCCTCATTGTTGATTGGGAGTAGCAGGAAACATGCAGGAAATTACAGAGCGGGATTGAGAGTCACTGGAGCGGGAGTAGACCTTCGTTTTGCTTTCCGGCAACCTTATGAGTGTGGAACAGTGATCTACATGTATGTACATGCTGATTTCAAGCCACCTGAATGGTGTTTGGTAGGGGGTGTGATATCTCCAACGTACAGTACGATGTCCTTATAACTTTCTTCAACATACACTGTACTATATGTGTGCTACCAATGCTACAGAAACTATTTGTAATAATGGAATTTATGTCTATCTACATTACTGTGTATTTTCACCAGCAAACCATGCCTGTGCTAATGATTTTTTTGCAACACCTTGAATGGGAATCACTTTCAGACCGTCGATTAAAAATTAGACTTAATGTTTTATACAAATTCAAAACCAATTTATTTTCTAAGTATTTAATACCTTACGAACTCCAAAATGCTACGATAGATCAGTTCATGAGAAAAAAATAAGGGAAATAGATTGCATAACAGATAGGTTTAATAAATTCAACTGACCCTGCAAGCCACCCAAAGGGTGTGTGGCAGGGGGTGCTTTCGCACCAGGCATGCATGAATGATATGGTAGAACACCGACTTTACATTAAAGCCCGCGTACCACACATGCAAAGCGACAATTAAAAATCTAATACCCAAGAAACATTCTATCGTCAATCGTTCCAACATGCAAGGGATACAAAGACTACTACTACAGATTCTAAATATCATGCATAAATAAGAACATCAATATTTACATCATGCATAAATAAGAGAGTAGAATATATAATGAGAAAGATTTACTGCCTGCCTATTGTCAATACTCGAACTATTCATGACGACGATCACAGCTGTTATGGTCCCGAATGGTACGCGGAAAAAATGACATTTTATACCTATCGGTTCAGCAATCTAGCTCTCTAATTTTATTGGCGCGATCTAATCTGCCGTAGTACGACGGGGTTAATAGTATGTTTTTTACGTCGTCAGTAAAATGATTTTCCTGAAATTTATTTAGGAGGTTAAGCCTATAATTTAATCTACGCTGTGATAGCGATTCCCATTCTAATTCTTCTAACAGTCCAGACACACTAGCCAACTTATCGTAGCATCGTTTCAAAAACCTAGCTCCTCTTCGCTGTACGCGATCTAACTCTGATATCAACCCCGTTTCGTATGGATCCCATACACTAACAGCATATTCCAGATGAGGCCTAACGATTGAAAAATAACAACGTTCTTTCACTTTCTCATCACATTTTCCGAGTACTCTCTTGATAAAGCCTAGCTTCCTATATGCTTGACCGCATATTTCCCCAATATGTTTTCCCCAAGATAGGTCGTGACTAATTGTGACTCCTAAGTACTTAACAGACTCGGCGTGAATAATTTCTGTATTTTTAATTCTGTACGCCCTAACTGGCCAATTTTTCTTTTTCCAAAAGCTGACTGCTACGCACTTTTTTATGTTTAGTTCCATCTGCCACTTTTCGCACCAAGCATGAATAGCAAGTAGGTCGATTGTTAACGAGTCGCTATCTTCGGAATTGTTAATATCCCTATACACAACCGCGTCGTCTGCGAAGAGTCTAAGCTTACTTTTAACGACGTTACTAATATCATTAATGTACAAGAGAAATAAAAGTGGACCAATTACACTTCCCTGAGGAACACCCGATGTAACGCTAACTGTGTTTGACATGATACCGTCTATGACAACCCTTTGTTCCCGCCCATGTAAGAATTGATTAATCCAACTAATAATGTTTTTATCTATTCCATATGCTTCTAGTTTTGAGAGCAACTTAACGTGAGGTACCTTATCAAAATCTTTCCTAAAATCGAGGAATATCGCGTCACCTTGGACATTATTTTCACCCGAGAATGTCATGAACGAAGAGGGCCAGTTGGGTTTCGCAAGATCTACCCTTTCGAAATCCGTGTTGGTTATTTATTAATAATTCCTCCCTATCTAAATGACTCATAATAGAGCTTACGATTATGTGTTCAAATACCTTACAGGAAATGGATGTGAGAGAAATAGGCCTATAGTTACTAGGGTCTTCCCTGTCGCCGCTTTTGAATATAGGTGTGGCATTTGCTACTCTCCAGTGTTTAGGCACTACGTGATCTACTAAAGATTTGGTAAATATTAATTCTAAGTAAGGCGCTATGACTGATGCCAATGTTTTATATACGCGAGCAGGTATTTGATCTGGACCGGGGGATTTGTTGGGGTTGATATTTTAAATCTATCGGTACGACAATCTATCTCTCTAATCTTGTTAATCTGATCAAACCTAGCATAATACGCAGGGGTTCTTAATATATATCTAACGTCATCTGTGAACAACTCTGTTTCGAATTTACTTAAAAGGTTTAACCTAAATTTTAACCTGCGTTCCGATATTAATTCCCATCCTAGTTCTTCTATTAAGCTCGTAACACCTATACAATTATCATAACGGCCTTTAACAAACCTAGCAGATCTCCTTTGCACGCGCTCTAACTCTTTAATCATACCTTCCTCGTACGGATCCCATATACTAGCGGCATATTCTAAATGAGGCCTGACAAGTGTAAAATAGCTTCTTTCTCGGACTCTCTCATCGCATTTGCCTAGAACCCTTTTTACGAATCCTAATCTACGGTTTGCTACACTAGTTAATTACCTGATGTGTTTCCCCCATGACATGTCTTCAGTGATGGTGACGCCCAAGTATTTAATTGAATAATCTTCCATTCGGCGTTAGTTGTCGGGGATCGCGGGGGTTTTTTGGTGACTCAGCCATCCGAGACGATGCAAAAACCATGCCTGCCAGAAACGCGTTTCCAACACGCCGCGGTGGGATGGAAAATTAAATAATACGAAGGAAAGGTGGAAGACCCACGCGCGCAATTTTTCAGCGTCTTGGCCCGAGACCAAGGATCTATTTTATTTTATTTTTTTTGACAACCGCGGACCGAGCGGCGTTTCCTGAAGGCGAGTCACAGAGAGAGAGAGAGAAAATGAGAGAAAGATTCTCAACTTCGGCCTTGGGAAGCTGCGAGACGCGAGCGGTCGAAGTGAAGGGAAGACAAGGGGGGATTGCCTCCTCTTCAACTCCGGTGGGTGGAGGCAATGGGAGGGTGAGAGGGGGTGGCAGGGGGGGGGGGAGCGAGAGGGGGAGGAGACGAGTTGAAAAACAAAAGACGGGCGAAAAGAGAAGGGAAGGTCCAAGGATACAAATGAGCGTGTTAAATGCGCTCGCAATCCCACGGATTGGATTCGCCCGAGGGAAGTTGAGGGAGGGTATGGCGGTAAAAAGGGAGCTCGGGAAAAAAATGACACAAATTTTCTCCCGGTTGCCGTAAAAACCTTTCTCCCTCTCTGTCTGTCCGTCTCTACCACGACAATATTTTCGCTAGGGAAAGGCAGGAAATCGCCGACTTCTGTTCCCTGAGATGTTTCAAGCGATTCAAATTCACGGAGATTATATGCCATCAAGGAGCAAAAATGCTTGAAAAGCGAGAGTTAAGCCGAGAAATGTTTTATTCAAAACACTTTTTTAATTAAATCCCCATATCCTCCCTGCTACTGTCAATAGACCGTGCATGTTTGGAGATAATCCCTTTTACGTGATTGCAATTATGTAGTGATGAAGTATCATGCCTTATTAGTATGAAGATTTCCGCAGCGTTTCAGCATATTTGGAGATTAGCCTTGTGCTCATCTACATCTCATTATCACCCTGCAAGGCACCACAAGGGTGTTATCAGTGGGTGACGAATCATCAACATGAACAATAGAGAAGAACTTTACATTCACCAGCAAGCACGACGCTATCGGTACCCTACGAATGCTACTGGAACTACTAAAATAATCCATCACGTAACTACGAAAACGCGACACAAGAGCCATGCAAGGAACATGCAAAACGTGGTGCTAGCATGGTGTTGTAGCATGTATTTGAGAAATTTGGCCTCATGACAAGTTTCGGCTGGTTTTGGCTAATGAATTAGTAGTTTCAATTACATACACTAAAGTATTATAGACAGCAATGCATCATTCATCTACATATTACCCTGTAAGCCACGCCAAGTATGATTGGCAGGGGTTGGTTTATCACTAACATTCACAATAGTGTATTATGAATTACATCTACATCTACATCTACGTAATACCCTGCGAGCCACCACGAGGGTGTGTGGCAGGGGGTGAAGATCACCAAACATGCACTATTGCCATGCAAGTAGGATATATAAGGTAGACATGCTAGAAAATAGGGTCACAGTTTATTAGTTACTACAGTAGATTATTAGTTATTACAAGTAATTGCAGTAGTTATTACAACAAAACATTAGTTACTACAGTATAGTACAGGTTAAAATCTACATAATAAGGAAGGGATTATTGGTAGTTATTACATGCATCATGCACTACAGACTATTCTAACTATATTTCACCTACCTATCCCTTTTGCTACGTTGCCTATTGTTCTCTCTTATGGTACGTGGGAAAAATGACATTTTAAATCTATCGGTACGACAATCTATCTCTCTAATCTTGTTTATATGATCAAACCTAGCATAATACGCAGGGGTTCTCAATATATATCTAAAGTCATCTGTGAACAAATCGGTTTCGAATTTACTTAAAAGGTTTAACCTAAATTTTAACCTGCGTTCTGATAGTAATTCCCATCCTAGTTCTTCTATTAAGCTAGTAACACTTATACAGTTATCATAACGGCCTTTAACAAACCTAGCGGATCTCCTTTGCACGCGCTCTAATTCTTTTATCATACCTTCCTCGTACGGATCCCATATACTAGTGGCATATCCTAAATGAGGCCTGACAAGTGTAAAATAGCTTCTTTCTCGTACTCTCTCATCGCATTTGCCTAGAACCCTTTTTACGAATCCTAATCTACGGTTTGCTACACTAGTTATTTCCCTGATGTGTTTCCCCCATGACATGTCTTCAGTGATGGTGACGCCTAAGTATTTAATTGAATCTACGTTACATATTTTGTTTTCTTTGATGCAATAATTATTCCGGGGAGAGCCATTCTTTTTCCAAAAATTCATAATCGCCAAAAATAATTATTCATAGTAATTCATAACAGTAGAAGCTATCCAGGCTGTGATTTATATAGCGACCATAATATGGTCTTTATTGCTTGCCGGACGAATCTGTTGGGACCGTATGTCCCTGTTATCCCGATAGGCTGCTGTGTCTGTAATCATGGTTTCCAGGGACCGGACCAACGGAACTTGACATACATCCATGCCCTGGGTGGTGAAAAACCCACCCAGGCGGGTCTAGAACCCGCGACCCTCGGTTTAGCAAGCGAGGACTTTTCTGACGGGGCGAGGACCCCGCCGCCTCCGGGGCCGGTTTTGATGAAAAGTCAGTTGAAGTTCAAACAGTTAAATAATAGGAGGAAAAGAAAATGGAATCTAGCGAAACTAAAGGATGAGAGCATATTGGAACAATACCAAAAAGCAACATATGTAAAGAGGGATATAAATGAATGCAGTGAAGTGGAAGAAATTTGGTACTCAGGAAAGGACAACATACTCTAAGCTACAGAGGAAATAGTTGAAAAAGAAGGGATGGCGAAAAACAAAAGACTGGATGACAAATGAAATAGTGGAAATGCTAGAAAGAGACAAGAGAACTAAGAAACTCAATTAAGGAGGAGAATTAAAAAAAGTGAAGAAGCTTGAGAAATAAAATAAATAGAGAGATGAAAAAAGCAAGAGAAAAATATTATGAAGGCCTACGCTTAGAAATAAAGAAAAACTTGTTTGGAGGAAGAAGTGAAAATGGCTGCAAATTAATAAAGGCATTTTTTAGGGGATGTATAAACAGAAGTTTGAAGAAATGCGTGATTATGAATTTTTGGAAAAAGAATGGCCTTCCCCGGAATAATTATAGCATCAAAGAAAACAAAATATGTAACGTAGAATCAATTAAACACTTAGGCGTCACCATCAGTGAAGACATGTCATGGGGGAAACACATCAGGGAAATAACTAGTGTAGCAAACCGTAGATTAGGATTCGTAAAAAGGGTTCTAGGCAAATGCGATGAGAGAGTCCGAGAAAGAAGCTATTTTACACTTGTCAGGCCTCATTTAGAATATGCCGCTAGTATATGGGATCCCTACGAGGAAGGTATGAATAAAGAATTAGAGCGCGTGCAAAGGAGATCCGCTAGGTTTGTTAAAGGCCGTTATGATAATTGTATAAGTGTTACGAGTTTAATAGAAAAACTAGGATGGGAATTACTATCAGAGCGCAGGTTAAAATTTAGGTTAAACCTTTTAAGTAAATTCGAAACCGATTTGTTCACAGATGACGTTAGATATATATTGAGAACCCCTGCGTATTATGCTAGGTTTGATCATATTAACAGGATTAGAGAGATAGATTGTCGTACCGATAGATTTAAAATGTCATTTTTCCCTCGTACTATAAGAGAGAACAATAGGCTGCGTAGCAAAGGGATAGGTAGGTGAAATATAGTTAGAATAGTCTGTAGTGCATGATGCATGTAATAACTACCAATAATCCCTTACTTATTATGTAGATTTTAACCTGTACTATACCGTAGTAACTAATATTCTATTGTAATAACTACTGCAATTACTTGCAATAACTAATAATCTACTGTAGTAACTAATAAACTATGACCCTATTTTCTAGCATGTCTACATTATATATCCTACTTACATGGCAATAGTGCATGTTTGGTGATCTTCACCCCCTGCCACACACCCTCGTGGTGGCTCGCAGGGTATTACGTAGATGTAGATGAAGTCAATAATGGACAACAAGGGCATTGTATTAGAGAAGGATGACGATATGATTACAAGGTTGAAAGAATATATCGAGACACTGTATGGAGGCGAAGAATTGATGGAAGAGAGTATTGAAAGAGAAAAAGCAATACCAACAGATGACCTAGGTGAACCGATACCGCGAGAGGAATTTGATCTAGCAATAAAAAACCGTGAAAAATAAAAAATCCCATGGTATAGACGGCATTGCAGCTAAACTCCTCAATCCAGGAGGAACACAGATGAAGGACAGGTTCTATAACCTCACATTGTTGATATATGAACGAGGAAAACTCCCTGCCGATTTTAAATCTAATAATATAATGCCTATACCAAAAAAAGCTGGGGTATTAAAACGCGAACAATACAGAACGATAAGTTTAGTGGTGAAAGACGTAGCTATTATGGTCTCTCATCGATCGCGGAAAAAATGACAATTTAAACCTATCTAATGAAAGAGAAACAATTGCACTTTTCCACAAATGCGTACAACGCGTTTCGGCTCACAGAGCCATCATCAGGTACAAGACGGTCTTGTACCTGATGATGGCTCTGACAGGCCGAAACGTGTTGTACGCATTAAAGCAATTTGTGGAAAAGTGCAATTGTTTCTCTTACATTATGTGATGAGAAAGTGAAAGAACGTTGTTATTTTTCAATCTTCTTGAATGTTTCTTGGGTATTAGATTTTTAATTGGCGCTTTGCATGTGTGGTGCGCGGGTTTTAGTGTAATGTCGGTGTTCTACCCTATCATTCATGCATGCCTGGTGCGAAAGCACCCCCTGCCACACACCCTTTGGGTGGCTTGCAGGGTATGTCGTAGATGTAGATGTAGATGAAAATGTCATTTTTCCCTCGTACTATAAGAGAGAACAATAGGCAGCGTAGCAAAGGGATAGGTAGGTGAAATATAGTTAGAGTAGTCTGTAGTGCATGATGCATGTAATTACAACCAATAATCCCTTTCTTATTATGTAGATACTAACAATCTAGCTCCATGTGACCCTATTATCTAGCATATCTCCCTTAAATATCCTAGTTGCATGTCAATAGTGCATGTTTGGTGATCTTCACCCCCTGCCACACACCCTCGTGGTGGCTCGCAGGGTATCACGTAGATGTAGACGTAGATGTAGATCAGTAGTTGGCAGAATATTCATCTCAACGACCGCCTATCACCTACAACATTGCAACAACTTGGATGGGAATCGCTTTCAGACCGTCGATTGAAATTTAGACACATTCATTTTTGCACATTCCAAAACCAAATTATTTCCGACGAAGTAATCAATATCTTTACGAACTCCTACATACAACGATAAATCAACTAATGAGGATAAAAGAAGGGAAATAGGTTGTAGAACAGAGAGGTTTAAAATGTCGTTTTTCTCGCATTCGATAAGAGACCATAGTGGCTCTGTTAAGACTTAGAAGTTGACATGACGAAAAAGAAAAGTCTCTTACTGTTTTTCACGCTTAAAACTTTTATTCCTAACTCAACTCAACCTTTGAAAATGAGGCAAGGCAATCGAAACCTGGGTCAGGAATAAAAGTTTTAAGTGTGGAAAATACTAAGAGACTTTTCTTTTTAGTCATGTCTGTAGTGTCATTCCACAAAGTTACGCCTTCAACCATTAAGTTTACTTAGAAATAGGTTAGTTGACAGGAAAGGGAGCTGGTTGATTCATATCCCCCCTAATGCA
This sequence comes from Ceriagrion tenellum, assembly GCA_963169105.1. Lineage (NCBI taxonomy): Eukaryota > Metazoa > Arthropoda > Insecta > Odonata > Coenagrionidae > Ceriagrion > Ceriagrion tenellum. Next base: position 83,440,273 of record OY720642.1, on the reverse strand, counting down.
TGTTTCTAAATCTGCCGAGTTGTGCTAACACCATGTTTTGCATGCTCCCTGCATGACTCTTGGGTCACGTTTACATAGTTGCAATATAGATTATTTCAGTAGCATTTGTAGTATACCGATAGTGTGGTACTTGTTGGTGAATGTAAATTCCTTCACTGTAGTTCATGTTGGTAATAAGTCACCCCATGTCAAACACCCTTGTGATGACTTTCAGGGTATTAAGTAGATGTAGGTGTATCAATGTTTTCGGAATCAAGAAATGACTATCCGTTTTGAATGAGTTTTAAACGTAACGTGTTGAGAATTGAGTAAAGTTGAAGACTAATATAGATATTTCTACGTAATTACAGTTAATTTTAGTCACATGAAGGTATATTATCACACCATAATTATTACAATATCTGCTTCATGCTTTCTACAGCTGCTGAAATTAAAACGTTGAATTGGAATATGATCTCCATGTAGACGAGGGAAATATCTCGTTGAAACTACCCCAGCTGTGCCGAACCCTTTTTAGCCGTCATGCGGGGGTTGTGTCGGTGGGGCTAATTAAGGGTTCCAGTTCCTTTTCCTGTGCATGCGGCATTTTACCAGGAAGTCGCACCGTCCAGAAACGCGCACAACTCGGGTTTTTCCGCATGTTATGCTTCGGGTTTCAATCTAGGGTTTTCCGGTGAGCAAAGTCTTCTGCGCACTTGGGAACGATGCCCTTGAACGTTCTGCATAGATACGCGGGAATTCATTTGCTCAAAGTGTCGTGGCGATTTCTTTTATCCAAACGCAGACTGGTATAAAAGTTAGCGTAGTGTCCCTGATAGCATTTTATTCTTTGATGGAAGTGTGAATTATGAGTATAAGCTATTTGGTTTCTTGGCATATCAATCCTATTTAACAATTAAACTTATAAAACATGGCACATCATCATCAGTTGTTGTTTAATCATTAGGTTGGTTGACTGCAGCCCTACATCCTTCCCTATCTACTCGAGCGTGATGCGGAATGGTCACCGATGGTTGCGTCATCGCGTATTCCTGCCGTGACTTTGGTAACAGATCTACATCTACATCTACGTGATACCCTGCGAGCCACCACGAGGGTGTGTGGCAGGGGGTGAAGATCACAAAACATGCACTATTGCCATGCAAGTAGGATATTTAAGGGAGATATGCTAGATAATAGGGTCACATGGAGCTAGATGGTTAGTATATACATAATAAGGAAGGGATTATTGGTTGTCATTACATGCATCATGAAATACAGACTACTCTAACTATATTTCACCTACCTATCACTTTGCTACGCTGCCTATTGTTTCAAACATTGCATGTAACAAATGATGTGGTACGAAGTCACTCGCACGGGTGCATATACTCCAGGGTTGAAATTCGCCATAAAAAAATCATTTGACTTGACCGGGATTTTTTTTTTTTTTTTAATTAAGCATTTATTTAAAATTATCACACAATGTATACAAGAATAATATTTTGGCAGAATACATACTTCACCTTGAGGAAAAATTAACACGGAAATAAACAAGTAAATATTTTTCCTTCAGTCATCATCAACCCAAACAGGTGGCATTTTTAGTACATAAGAACTGCCGTGACCAGGTTTTTTTTTTTTAATTTTGTATTTAGAAAATATTTTCTAACCATCTCTTTTGTTTTTCAGAAATATTTGTTCTTGTTACGATGCATTCTGTTTTTTCATTTAGTCTGGCAATTATATTCTGATTTTTTCTTTTTGCTAATATATATGTGGCTATGAGTTCTGATAGGATGTTATTTTTCGATTTCGGAAAGAGATTGAAGTTTAGCTTAAGGAGGTTAACGTCGGAGATATTGCCTTCTCCAAATGTGTCAAAATCTTTATACATTCTTTTTATTGTATCCCATTGTTGTCTTTGTTGCTCACAGCCTAAGGCATTGTGCACAACATCATCGACGCGCCCGCAACATGGGCATCGGGGAGAGCCAGCCAAACCAAATCTATAAAGCATTTCATTACAGATCTGTATCTCATGGCAATATTCAAACATAATACTCTTTTCTTCGGCTGTTCCTCTTAATTTGGTGAGGTTTTCCCATGTATGTTTCTTTCCTGGTGTTTTTTCTTTACTCATTTCCCTTTTAAATTCTTCTCTGTATATTTTTATCGTTTCCCACCTTTTCCCTCTTCCTATTGGGTAACGTTCTGTTAAATTTTTTATTATCTCTTTTGTCTTGGCGAAGTATTTTAGACTTTTTACGCAATCTAGCCCCTCGTTCATCAGTTTTTTTCTATCCTCATCCTTGCTCTCGTTTACCTCAACCATCTTTTTGGTGAGTATTATTTTAGTTTTTAACCGGACTTCAGTCAATCCTAGGCCTCCGTGTATTTCGTCTTTGTATAGTTCTGTCCTCGCCACCTTTTTTATATATCCGTTCCATATAAGCCTGTTGGTGTTTCTGATTATTTTTGCGTTATATAACGCCGGGAGCGGCCAAGTGTGTGCAATATACCACACACCCGCCAGGAGTGTGTCATTCACTATCTTAATCCTAGCAGTGATGGGAGTTGCGGTGCTCGTTAAGAGGTTCGTGTGTGCCATTAATGCGTTCACACTCGCTTCCCAGTTAGATTTGACTGTTGTGTTGGTTTTTTTCTCCCACCATAGCCCCAGTATTTTTATTCTGTCGACAATTTCCCACCCCGTTGGATTTTCTGCGATGCTACCTTGAAGGACTAAGAGTTTGGATTTACATCTGTTTATTTCCAGGCCGATATTTCTATATTTTCCTATTACCCTATGTATTTTTCCGAGGTCTTCCTTTTTATTTATGAAGATTGTGATGTCGTCTGCGTACGCAACAGACGACATGACTAAATTTCCTCTCTTCATGCCTATCCTTTCTTTTTCTAGTTCGCGAAGTAACGGATCCAAAGCGTATGTAAATAGTAGCATTGACAAAGGGCAACCTTGTCGCACTGAGTTTTTTATTTTAAATTTTTCTTGTGTCTTGTTATCTATTTTTATTATTGCATATATATTTTCATAGAGCATATTTATCATCTGGATAAGTTTTGCAGGAAAGCCCATCTCATGCATGACTAGAGCGATCCATTCAATGCGGACATTGTCAAAAGCTTTTTCTAAGTCAAGCGCGAGCATCGCAAAGATATTTTCCTCATTGGGTTTATTTTTCCTATTATACGACAAATAAATATCTCTTACTAAGTTAGTCGCGTCTGGAGCGCCTCTTGTTTTTGTGCTCGCAAATTGGGATCTGTGCATAGTCGTATCCACATAGGCCTCTGTCTTGTTTCTTATAATTGCCGCGAGTATTTTATAGTCAGCGTTTAACAATGATAGCGGTCTAAAATCTCCTGCTTCTTTCGGGGTTTTTACTTTAGGGATGAGGCTAATGCGAGCAAGGCTCATCTCCTCTGTCAGTCTGCCTCTTTTAATTACGCTTTCATATACCATTCGTAAGGGCTCTTTTAGTTCTTTCCAAAATGTAAGGTAAAATTCGTTTGGGAGGCCATCTATCCCGGGTGCCTTCCCCCTTTTTAACGTCTCCCTCACTGTTTCCAGCTCTTCAGGTGTTACCTCGGCATCAAAAGCATGTTTTTCCGCTTCGCTTATTTTGGGAAGTGGGGGGAGGGTTGGGGCCTCTTCCTCACTCCACTGGGCGTACCTCGAGTATCTTTCTTTCAATGATGTTACCACTTGTTTTGTTAGTGTCTTATCCTTCCCTTCCGTTTCATTGTCCGCTCGTTCGCTTGCTTCGGTTGTTTTGTTTATGGTTTTTCCTATTGTTTTTCTGAGTGTTGAGAGTGTGATATTACCCCAGTTGTCAGTATATATTTCTCTCTGCCAGCTTCTAGGCGCATATTTTCTGGTTTCGTGATATAAAATCGACCTTTTTATTTCTTTAACTTGAGCGGCGTAGTTATTTGGTTTCGGGTTTTTTTGTTGTAGTTCTTTTAAACTTTCTCTCAAAAAATTTATTGTACTATTTTGTTGGTGGTACATTTTGTATGTGAGCTTTTTTATTTTTTCCCTTACGCTATATTTGAGCGATTCTTCCCACCACGCGAGGATATCCCTGTCTGCCTTTGAATTATTGAGTTGTTTATTTATTTCATCTCTAATTTGCTCTCGCCATTCTTCTTCTTCTAGTAATTTTGTGTCTAATTTCCAGGTCCCATTTCTGACATTATCTTGTGTTTTTTTATGTTTCTCTTTCCTTTCATGTTGGATCTTTAAGTCTGCAATTATTACGCAGTGATCTGAAATCGCTATCGGCATTGTTTGAAATGAAAGTAGGTTCCCTCGCAGGCTTTCAGAGGTGAGGATATAGTCAATTCTCGTTCTGGTGTTACCATGTCTGGTAAAAATTGTGTTTTTTCCATTCAATTTTACTCCGGCATCAGTCGCTTTGATGCTTTTAATTAGGTTTTTTAAAGAGTTCGAAGTTTTGTATGTCGTTTTCATTTCATTTGACTCGCTATCCTCATTTCGGTAAATGGCATTGAAATCGCCCGCAAGTATAGCCTTTCCTGAGAATCCGATTAGATACGGGACAAGTGTTTCGTTGAAGAAAGCGTCGCGCTCTTTCTTTCTTTCACAGCCCGATGGGGCGTATATGTTTATAAGGTGGAGGTCATTTAGTTTGGCGGCAATTATTCTCCCTGATTCATGCATGCGTATATTGTCGATGGCGAGGTCTTTCCGAAATAGAAAGGCCGTGCCAAGCGGCGACGTACCGTGATTTTCCACGATTGTTAGTTCGTTATCTACCCACGTGGCTCCATTTTTCCACTCCTGGAGGAAGGCAATATCCACTTTTAGTTCCGAGAGACGGTTTCGTAAAATTTCGATTTTCAATGGGTTAATGATACCTGCCACATTTAGCGAAATTATTCTAATTTGAGTCATAGTATTTGCATCGTAACAAGACAAAATTTCCGACTCACCCGTGCTCTCAGAAACTGATGTCCCTGGTGCATTGATGTCGCCTGTTGTCATCTTTGTTGTAGTCATTGTTGTTTTGTTGTATTTTTGAGGGTTCCTTCTGTGTTCTTCCTCGTAGAGCTCGGCTTGTTGCTTGTCCCGGGGGCGTACGGTCTTTGGGAGTTTACCGCAGCTTTTGCCCGCAGCTCCTGCCATCTCGCCACCACTTCTTGGTTGGGTGGGGTGTTCCTCAGCCGATGAATTATCTCTCTGTTCAGGTTCTCCGGGTCGCTTGGTATATCTGTGGATATAGATTTGTCTGTGTCCATTGTTTCTCCCACCCCTCTCTCCTCCCAGAATCTTCCCATTCCTTTGGATTCATCTTTATCCCTCCCGTGTTCCCGTCCCTTGCCCCCCACCCCTCCAAAAGCTGCCCCTTGATTAATTTCTGCCCCTCTCTCGATCTCCGCCCCCTCCGCAGTCACTGCCCCTTCAGTAGAGACCACCCCCTCTGCCCCTGCTTCCGTGTCCATCTCACTTCCTGTCGATGGGAGTTCAGGAAGTTGCAGTCGCCCTCCCGCTTGTTCTCCGTTTTCCTCCTCTTTACCTCCCTCGGTCATCATTGCGTTGTTCGATTCGAGGAGTTGGATATTTTCATCGCCAAAGTCGCTCACCTCACCCCAATCTGACTGCTTCTCTTCTTTATTTCTTGTTGTGACCGGGTTCCCCCCTTCTTCTTGCATTTCTCTCTCTCTGGCGGCCTTGCTTTCGTCTTTCAATTTCGCGGAATTTTTCAAACTGGTCATCTCTCCTGCCCCCTCTAGTTGTTTGCCTTTAGGAGCACTATGTTCGGCCGGAGTAGTGTTGACCTCATGCTCTCCTCTCCTTTCGCCCGCTTCCACCTCCTTTCGTCCATTTTCCAGGAAATTGTTAGAGTCATTTGGCTCCATCGCTGACTCATTCTTCTTTTTTTTCAGCTGCCGATTTTCTTCGACTGTTCTTTTCTCTTTATTTTCAGGTCTAGCGTGGATTCGGCTTCTCTTCTTCGCCTGTCCGTCCTTCCTCCTTTCGTCCTCGTTTCCATCTGCCATTTCACCGGTGCTTTCATTTTCCTCCGACGACGAAACAGCCTTGATTACACTGCCAGTGCCGTCAGTCTCCATTCTTGTTTCTGCCTCCACCTGCTCTCGGGCGATTAGGGCGTCTGTCTCCGCGGATTTGACGCCGCTTGTCGCCTCTGCGTATAAACGGTCTCTTCTGCGGATGTCAGGGCACTGTATTCTTAGGTGGTTTTCTGATCCACATTTCGAGCACGTCTGCTTCTGGTTTTGGTAGTATATCATTACTCTGTATCCAGCAATATACACATACGACGGAATCTCTTTCTCTATATACATCTTGACAGATCTTGTTCCCGTTGGGACTTGAACGAGCCTTCGGTCACCCCACTTATTTTCAACTATCTCCGAGACGTCACCATAATTCTTTAATGCGTCTCTAACTTCTGCATTTGGAACTTCAATCGGTAATAACATCACTCGCACGTATGTAGGCCTTTTTGTTGCACTTTCTAGTAGGATTTTACCGGTGGGGTGGCTCCTCGAAGGGAAAGGCATTGCTTTCCCCGTCCGCTTTAGCACTTCGTCTACCAATTCCTCCGTACGCACCTTTACATAGAACTGCCTTCTGGTGTGTCCAAATTGGATGCACTTTATATCTTCAGTTTTCAATCCGAGGTCTCCACGAATGAAATCGTGGACCTCTAGGATTGAAGGCTGCTGCCGCATCTCCTGTACATTAGCCACAATAGTGGTTGACCTCGGGTATGCACTCTGCATAATGCAGTGGGTACTATAACACTTTAACACGCAACTCACAAAAAATTTAAACTTTCACGATAAATCCGCGAAAGGATTTCACGAAAGCCGGGAAACGCAAGGAACGCGTCCCCGGCGATCGAGCGAGTCGACCGCCGGGCAAAAAACTTCACAGGAACGTCCTTCGGGAAGAGCTCGCGAAAACACGTCCGCTCAGTAGGATTCGAACCCGGATCTCCCAATTGCCGGTCAGGTGTGCTAGCCAGTTACACTACCAAGCCATCTTCCTTCGAGGCGAATTTCGAGGGGGGTTTATGCGAACTAGATGTTCAGGCCTCAAGTCTACATTGTAGCGCATGAGACGAAGTCGTGCTTACAAGGCCACTGTCGCGGTGGATAAACCCAACATTGTCGTTATTAAAACGACGAAATTGGCTAGCACACCTGACCGGCAATTGGAGATCCGGGCTCGAATCCCGGTCGAGTCAAATGATTTTTTCATAGCGAATTTCAACCCTGGTGCTGCCTATTGTTCTCTGATATTTGTAACTTGGGCAAAAACAGTTGTAGTAATCACACGAGTCTGCGCCGGCAGATTAAATTCATTGGTTGTTCTATCGTAAGATTGGTTAACTGCAGCCCTCCTCCATTCCATATCTAATGCTAGTTCCCCTACCTCCTGGTATCTCCTTCTTTGTACTTTTCTCTTTATTTGGTCCATGAACTTATTCCTGGGTCTTCTTCTGGGGACTTTCCCTCTATTTTGCCCTCAATTACGTTCTTCACAAACCCATTGTGTCTCAGGGTGTGTCCAATCCATTTTGTTCTTTTTTTCTGTATGGCGTCCCACATGGTCCTCTCCTCTTTCACTCTTCTGTACACTTCATAAGATCCTCAATAGATATCTCGCCCTTCAAATGATACCAAAATATTGACCATTTACCTCGCTGTTCTCCGAGATATATGCCAAAATATTCCAGCCGTTCTATATGGGAAATGGTACGCATAATGCACTACTGAAAGAATTTATTTTTTTGTTAATATGAGGAATTTTAAACCGTTACATCTCATAAAAAGTTAACTGTGTGTAGTTTCAATAATGTCTAAACTATTCTTTTTAAATAAATCATATTGTCACCCCAGTAATTTTTTCGGAATGATTTCAAAACCTACCGTTGTGAAGGCGTTTTAAATGTACCGAGCGAACAAACTGAGTCAAGCTCATTTACATGTACAAAATACCGTGCAAACCTCTACTAGCCTACCAACCCACTAGGGTGCGTGGCACGGGGTGAATCCACACCAGACATGAAGCCTTCATCCCAGCTGAAATCCGAACCGCCTACGTTCCCCCAGAATGCCAAACGCAGGCCAAAAGCAGTCAGGATATCAGATTGCTGTCAGACCAGAAACTAGGAGTGAACATGAATATTTCGAATTGTGACAATAGGTAGACAGTAATTCTTTCTCTTTATATTCTCTACGTTCTTATGTATGCATGATGTAAATATTGATGTTCTTATTTATGCATGATATTTTGAATATGTAGTGGTAGTTTTTGTTTCCCTTGCATGTTGGAACGATTGACGATAGAATGTTTCTTGGTTATTAGATTTTTAATTGGCGCTTTGCATGTGTGGTACGCGGGTTTCAATGTAATTTCCGTTTTCTACCGTATCATTCATGCATGCCTGGTGTGGAAGCACCCCCTGCCACACACCCTTTGGGTGGCTTGCAGGGTATGACGTAGATGTAGATGTAGGAGAGTGCCACATGGACGAACATGCTACCATGCAGTAAACTAGTTGAGATACGATTTCTGGTTATAATTACTACCACAGATAAATAGTTCTGCCAGGTACTAAATTATGCAAGAGCTACATCTACATCTACGTCATACCCTGCAAGCCACCCAAAGGGTGTGTGGCAGGGGGTGCTTTCGCACCAGGCATGCATGAATGATATGGTAGAACACCTACTATGTGTCATGTCGGAAATTGCATGCGAGGTTAGTAACTAATAATGATGTTCGGATATTTATCACAAGTGAACATATCTATTTTATCTAGTTAGAGTCAAAGTATTCCATAACTAATGCGTTGCAACTACTATGGCCCCTTATTATACGCGGAAAAAATGTTATTTTAAATCCATCGGTTCGGGAGTCTATTTCCTTAATCTTATACCTATGATCGCTTCTATCATAAAGATATGTATATAGATTTTAATTTTTGATTCCGGAGACTTTCAGTCGCATAAAATTTTATTATTGCATCATCAGTATGCACCTATAAAATCCTCCATGCATCCTACAGCTGATGAAAATGAAACATTTCGAATATGGTCCCCGTAGTGACTAGGGAGCTGTTCCGCTCAAACTACGTTTATTTTGAGACTTGAGAATATATAAACAGCTGAATTATAAAACGATTCGCAAAGAGTTCCGATATTCGATTCGTTGACGAGCGCTCTGCCACGCTCGCGTTATTAAACCCGAGTTCCGCCCCGCCCTTTTCGCGGACTGGGGCAAACGTTCTCTGCGAAGGGCGCGCCGAGAGACGCAAGTCACCGCCCAGGCGAGGCTTCGTAATTGTCGGCACCTTGCTTTGCCTTCGGTCAAGTGCAATGCCGGTGTGTTGGAGTGAGAGGGAAGTTGAACGGCCGCGCCCGGTGGAAATTACTGTGAAGTATCGCCAAATTCCTAGCAAGTTGATCGTCCGCGTGAATTACACATTTAAAATGAGTGTAAAGATTACATCTACATCTACGTGATACCCTGCGAGCCACCACGAGGGTGTGTGGCATAGGGTGAAGATCACCAAACATGCAGTATTGACAAGCAACTAGGCTATTTAATGGAGACATGCTAGATAATATGGTCAGAACGCAGGTTAAAATATAGGTTAAACCTTTTAAGTAAATTCGAAACTGATTTGTTCCCAGATGACCTTAGATATATATTGAGAACCCCTGCGTATTATGCTAGGTTTGATCAGATTAAAAAGATTAGAGAGATAGATTGTCATACCGATAGATTTAAAATGTCATTTTTCTCGCGTACCATAAGAGAGAACAATAGGCAGCGTTTTAAAGGGTTAGGTAGGTGAAATATAGTTAGAGTAGACTGTAGTGCATGATTCATGTATTAACAACCAATAATCCCTTTCTTATTATGTAGATACTAACCACCTAGCTACATGTGACCCTGTTTTCTAGCATGCCTCCCCTAAATATCCTACTTGCACGGCATTAGTGCATGTTTTGTGATCTTCACCCCCTGCCACACACTCTGTGGCTCGCAGGGTATTACGTAGATGTAGATGTAGAGTGAGTCTGACAACGCAGCGAATCATGCAAATCTGTCCGGGATTCTAATACTGCGCGTTGGTTGGAGGTGTTTGTACGTTAGAGTTGTCTGTATTGAGAGGTTTCAATGTCCTTCAACTATTGAAGCAGTGGACCAGCGGAAGCTTTTTCCGCTGTGGTATACAGTTCCCTTAAAATATTCTCTATAGAAAATTAGCCGATCGGGAGTTAGCTGTTATTCATTCACAAGAGATTGGAGACCGGTAGAATTTTTCCGGTGTCATGAAGTGACACCTTGAGGCATTCCAAATCCTTCTTCCGCGTCACCCGACAGCATTTGGTATTCATGGACGACGCTCACGTTTACAGACTGGCCTTGCATTTATTTATTTCGGCTCTCTGTCCCGTCTGCCTTCACCGTTGGGTTGGTTTACGGGGAGCAAAATTCGGCCGGAAGTAAAACTCCTTATTTCCCCATTCAATGAAGTGGGTTTTGTTTTACTGTCGGCGACTTTCCGTCGAGAAACAACGTGATGAGGAACATACATACTTGGAAAAAACATAATTCCGATTCTCGTGCTCTTAAATGCACAAGATAAGCGAACATTCAGTGTTTCAAAACTTTTAGAGGCATTAAGGTAGCAGCCCCTAGAGACTCGCGTGCTACAAGCTAGGCTGAGTTTGCATGAGAAATTCAGAACTGGTGTGGTTCAGATCGACACAGAGAATTATAACATGACGCTTCACCACATCTATAGTTCTGACAGATGCGATAACATAAGATATTATACATTGCCGAACAGATAAGTACAAAAACTCGTTCTTTCCGCTCACAGTAAACGATCACATTAAAGACTGAGCTCCCCTAAATACACTCCCATAATACACGCCACCATTTAACCCTCCGAAACCTAACATCTTTGCACGGTTGGTGACCTAACGAACCACCGCATGGGCATGCGGCAGGGGGTGTTCGGTCACCAGCCGTGTAAAGATGTAAGTTTTGGGAGATGAAATGTTGGTATGTTTTATAGAAGTGTATATAGTGGAGCTCAGTTTTCATTGTGGTCGCTTATTGTGCGCGGAAAGAAGGAATTTTTCTACCAATATGTTCGGCAGTGTATCTCTCTTATTTTATTGCATCTGTCAGACCTAGAGATGTAGTGAGGAGTCATGACAACATTCTCGGTGTCGCTCTGAAAAATATCAGGTCTGAATTTCTCACGCAACCTAAGCCTAGCGTGTAGCCTCCGAGTCTCTAGAGGCTCCCACCTTTCTCCCTCTAAAAGTTGTGAGACACTATATGTATACATACATGGAAAAAATTATATTCTAAATCAGTCGGCTTTGCAGTATATTTCTTTTGGTCATCGGGAATAAAAACGACGTGACGGATTGTTATCGCTGCCGATTCTTCGACTTAATTCCACATGGAGTCAATCCGATAAAAAAGATTAGCCCAAAACAATCGTTTTTATTTTCTTAACGGAAGGCAGTGAACACCTAGGATCAAATCCTTCTTCGTGGGAGAGGGAGTGGGAAAGGAGGGAGGAGCTACCGTGCATTGACGTCAGGCAATTGAGATTCCTTTTTGGATCTCGTGACTTTTCGTTTTTGATCGCATGCTCTTTTCATGAGTGATTGTTATGTTGGCTGTTGACGCACGTACATACGAGTCATCCTATATTTAAGTTCGAAGATAAATGTGCTATCACGGACAGCAACTGAATACGAGGAGTAAATTGACTGCATGCTTCCAGATTATCAGTTGCCACCGTCCTAAAAGTATATGGGATCCGTACGAGGAAGGTATGGTAAAAGAATTAGAACGCGTGCAAAGGAGATCTGCTAGGTTTGTTAAAGGCCGTTATATAATTGTATTAGTGTTACGAGTTTAATAGAAGAACTAGGATGGGATTTACTATCAGAACGCAGGTTAAAATTTAGGTTAAACCTTTTAAGTAAGTTCGAAGCCGTTTTGTTCACAGATGACGTTAGACATATATTAAGAACCCCTGCGTATTATGCTAGGTTTGATCAGTTTAACAAGATTAGAGAGATAGATTGTCGTACCGATAGATTTAAAATGTCATTTGTCCCTCGTACTATAAGAGAGAACAATAGGCAGCGTAGCAAAGGGATAGGTAGGTGAAATATAGTTAGAGTAGTCTGTAGTGCATGATGCATGTAATAACAAACAATAATCCCTTTCTTATTATGTAGATACTAACCATGTGACCCTATTATCTCGCATGCCTTCATTCAATATCCTAGTTGCATGTCAATAGTGCATGTTTGGTGATCTTCACCCCCTGCCACACACTCTCGTGGTGGCTCGCAGGGTATCACGTAGATGTAGCCGTAGATGTAGATGTAAATTTAAAAAAAAAATTTAAAAGAAAAATTAAAAACAAGCAAATTGTGCACCAAAAAGTCTGTCTCTTTATCATCACAAAATGATCATCGAACATGTCCTACCCTCCCCCCCTAAATACATCGTCTTGTGATTTCTTCATTAGTGATTTTTCTTCATCGATTTCATCTTTTATTATTCTTCAATAACACCTGATCATATATTCCTCATCATTTATGTGCCGCTGCGTTCATTGTCGGGTGGTTATTTTGGGAGACGAATAACAGGGGGGGATCGGGTTGGTGAGGTGGCTAGAGTGCTGGCTAACCATACGGACGGCCAGGGTTCATATACCTGCAGAGGAGGATGTTTTTCAGAGGAAACCCGATCCCTACTTCAGTGTTTTGTGGAGGGCACTTCAGCTACAGTACTCCATCTGTAGGATGAGACGTTAAACCGTGGTCCCATTGGCGCTTTTCGTTAAGAGCAGACTAATGCCGACGCCGGGTTTCTATCCACCCTTCCTCCCTTACCTATCTCCTATGGCGCAAATGACCTTAGCTAACGGTCGCCTCCCCAAAAAATCCAAATCCGAAAGACAGGTGGGCTGGCTCTATGGGAAAGGATTTGATGACGACTAGAGTGAAAAGGGGTAGAGGGAAACCCGGCGTCAGCCAAAGCCTGCTTTTAACGAAAGACACCATGGGGACCTCGGTTTAACTACCCATCCGACGGACGGAGTACAGCGTTTTGAAGTTCTCGAACATATCACTCAAGTAGGTGCTGTGTTTGGAGTGACGAGGAGTAACGGAAACAATCGTGGGTGGAGTAAACGTAAAATCTTAAAATACAGTAAAAAATCTTGGAACTACCTTAACTTCAGATATATCGTGGGGAACACACATACAAAGCATATGCGGCACAGCATTAAAGAAACTGGGTTTTGTTAGGCGTGTAATAGGAAGGTCCTCGGAAGAAAGATTAGGAGAGAGATGCTACTTCGCTCTGGTTGGGCCACACCTCGAATACGACGCGAGCATTTGCGACCCTGGTCAAAAAGATTCAACCAAAAATGTTAACAAAATACAAAGAAAAGCAGCACGCTTCGTGAAAAACTGCTACGAACGAACATATACATTTACACAACTGTTAGAGGGATTAAGGTGGGAGCCCCTAGAGACTCGGAGGCTGCACGCAAGCCTTAGGTTGCTTGATAAATTCAGAGGTGATATTTTTCAGAGCGACACAGAGAATATTATCATGACGCCTCACTGCATTTCTAGGTCTGACAGATGCGATAAAATAATAGAGATACTCTGCCGAACAGATAGGAAGAAAAACTCGTTCTTTCCGCGCACAATAAGCGACCACAATAAAAATTGAGCTCCTCCAAATACACTCTCATAGGACATGTCATCATTTCACCTCCAAAGCTTTTACATCTTTACACGGCTGGTAACCTACCATCCCCTGCCACACGCCCAAGTGGCGGCTAGCGGGGTAATATGTAGTTGTAGATGTAGCAATCAGAAATACTCTTTTAAATCTCCTTCACCGCTGAGATTTGAATTCAAGCCCTCAGGATGGGGAGGCGGCGGTTTGGCTGCCACACCAACCCGGCCCTGCATGTTTATTGTTTCTCCTTGCGCGGGTAATATGCATTTACCTCTTCATCTTTCTGTTGCTTTTTCGTGGTCATATTAATGAATCTATCTCAGGCGAGGAGTAACGGAAGACTTCCTGTTGAAATGAAATGGCACTTTTCCGATAAATATTTAATCAACAGTTCGCGTTTCGGTTTTCCTTGCCATCAACTGGTGACTGGCATTTATTTAGAACCCCTGTTTAGAACTGTGGTTGTATTCTTTAATCCCAAATAGTTATTAATTCCGTGATTTTTTAAACCGTGATTTCCGTGATTGTATGTGTTCCTGACCCGTTGAAATAACTCATAAAAAAACAAATCTTTTTTAATTCCACCCAGTTTGGATTTAGAAGAGTAATGGAAACTGAGGATGATTAGAGAGAAACATACCTGAAGTATATAATTCGGCGATTTCCAAAATGCGAACAATTTGGTCGTTAAGAGATACCCGTATCATAGGCATTCGATATACTTTCGCATGAAATACTATGAATAAAGCAAGCATAAGTGGCTTTAAAAGTCCCCTGTTGTCAAGCTTCGAATGCTGTGGAAGCAATTATTGTCACAGTGACTTTATAACTCTTGAGACAGGAGTAGCACAGGGTTTGTCTCTTGGTCTATTTTATTTTTACTTTATTTCAAGTGAGTTTTTGAGCATAAACTGATACCGTTCGGGTTGCTGAAGTATTTTGCGAAGTTAAATTCAATTTTAACACTTTTGGTGCTATTTATTTTTTACTATTGAGGCAGGAGTTCCACAGGGTTCTGTCACGGTCTATTTTATTTTTTCTTTACTTTGATGAGTGCATAAGCATAAAATGAAATCGTTCGGTTTGCCAAGATAATTTTTGAAATAAATACAATGTTAATACCTCTAGTACCACTTCAATTTTTCACCAAGTCAATCCTGATGCAGTCTACTTAATGCATTGAGTTCCTGGGCTGGAAATCCCGAGTGAAATATGGAAGTTCGTACCCTATTCCGACAGTGATTCTTCTTTTTCAACCCTCATGGCGTCACTTCGGTGAGACGTTCACGAATCAGTGCGCTCTTTTTAAGAGGAGGTCACTTCCGACGACCCAGAGAAACAAAAATCTGTGATTCTATTCGATGTTAAATCCGTGTCGGAGCCGCCACAATTCGTGTCACCGACGTTTTTCTGGGTTCGAGAACCTTCCGCCGAGCGTATTTATAGGCGAGGGAGAAGACGGTGCCCGAGGGCAGTGGACTTGCAGGGTCGTTCATACATGCGGATGAGGCGGCGGCGAAGTGGATAAAGTGTGTACACGCGGCAGGAAAGGATATGCTAGCGTGTTCCCAAGGTGACTGCGAAAGGGGGTGTGGGGTGATGTTATTCCTGGCGGACGCCAGCCAACCCGGCGTTTTGCCGGTGTGAAACCGCATTTATTGACTTTTAAAAGAGGTGGGGTGAAAAAAATAAGGATTCGGAAACGTTTGCAGGCTAAATATACTGCCGCGAGTAAACGCTGCATCGGGTGTATAGTCCGAGAGCACTCCGCCTACTGATATCGTTTGCGTTAGACCCGAGTGATCTGCGAGGTATCGGGAGCCTTCGTTTGTATGGACGACTAGCCGGGGAGGAAAGTGAAGTGGATGCAGGACTGCCTGGTGCGGAACTTAAAAACAGGATTGGTTACTGGGAAATAAAACTTTTATGCCTCCTCATACGTAGGATATGTGAACGACAAGTTTTGCTGTTGCCTGGCGTCATTAATTCAAATATTGCGGCAATTTGCGCATTGGAAGTCTCACAGGAGAATGTCATATGTCCTTTATTGTTGTCTTAGTATACTATATCATGTAGGTCTAAAGTATTTTCCCGCATTTATATATGCAAGTCATTCACAACTACTTTGAATTTAAAAACAAAACCTGTTGTTGGCGTTGCCTCTCTGCTTGCCCGTTGCTTGGCGTCATCAATTCAAGTATTGCGGCAATTTACCCAGTGGGAGTTCCACAGGGAAAGGTCATAGGTCCTTTATTATTCTCTTTACATACTATATTTTTTAAGTCTTAAGTATTTTCCTCCGCATTTATATGGGCAAGTCATTCACAATGATGCTGAATTAAAAAACAAAACCACGAGGTATTTCTTAGTGAATTTAAACGTGAATGTGAAAAAATCAAGTTGAATTGAAAAACAAAACCACAATTTATTTGAAGGTGAAATAAATTTCCTACATCGTTTATTACTGGTTGATTTCAACTTCTAAGCGTCACTTCTAGAGAAAAGTGAAGTGGATGCTGGATTGCCTGGAGTGGAACTTAAAAACAGGTTGGTTACTGGGAAATAAGACTTTTATGCCTCCTCATGCGTAAGATATGTGAGCGACAAGTTTTTCCGTTGCCTGGCGTCATTAATTCAAATACTGCGGCAATTTACGCATTGAAAGTCTCGCAGGAGAATGTCATATGTCCTTCAGTGTTCTCTTAGTATACTATATTTTTTAGGTCTAAAGTATTTCCCTCCGCATTTATATGAGCAAGTCAATCACAATTACTTTGAATTTAAAAACAAAACCTGTTGTCAGCGTTGCCTTTCTGTTTGCTGTTGCCTGGCGTCATCAGTTCAAGTATTGCGGCAATTTACCCATTGGGAGTTCCACAGAGGAATGTCATAGGTCCTTAATTATTCTCTTTACATACGATATTTTTTAAGTCTCAAGTATTTTCCCCCGCATTTATATGAGCAAGTCAATCACAATTACTTTGAATTTAAAAACAAAACCTGTTGTCGGCGTTACCTCTCTGTTTGCCCGTTGCCTGGCGTCATCAGTTCAAGTATTGCGGCAATTTACGCATTGGGAGTTCCACAGAGGAATGTCATAGGTCCTTTATTATTCTCTTTACATACTATATTTTTTAAGTCTCAAGTATTTTCCCCCGCATTTAAATGGGCAAGTCATTCGCAATTATGTTGATTTCAAAAATAAAACCACGAGGTATTTGTAGTGAATTTAAATGTGAATGTGAAAAAATCAAGTTGAATTAAAAGACAAAACCACAAGGTATTTGTAGGTGAAAGAAATCTCTTAAATTTTAATTACCGATTAATTTCAAATTCTTAGCGTCATTTCTAGGTAACATATAACGTCGATTTTACTTTGAAAACTATGCTTGGACGTTGAAATCGATCGGTCATAAACAACGTGAGTGGAAGAGTACAAGTTAATTTCTTTTCGCCACGCTAAACGTAGTAAAATTGCAACAAGTTTTTTTATTTACTTTATTATTATTAGATTTGTATATCCTATTGTAGATTGTTTACTTCAAACACATCGGTTTACGTGAGCTCCATTCTTCGATTTTTAAACCACGTCAATTGACGGAGTTCACTGCAAATGGTGTGGGGGAGGTGAACGAAACCGAAGTGAAAGGCTAGCTGGTGTATTTCTCTTTTGCGCTCATAAACAATGCAGCTTTTCTAATGCTCAGGAATTAGCAAATTTTTGTAAGTTTTACGTAGAATATTTATTGGACGACCGGTTTCGTCGAATAGTTGACATCATCAGGCGATGTCGACTATTCGACGACATCAAACTTAATGGAGTAAACCTGATGATGTCGACCATTCGACGAAACCGGTCTTCAAAGTTTTGTTGATTGCTGAGCATTGTGGAAAAATTTTACAAAGCTAAGGTTGAAACTATTAAATTTTATGCAGTCGTTGAACAATCTGTATGCTCTGAGTCTCAATCTTGCTTCGTAAATATTAAGATGTGCCATGAATGAAATAAGCATTATGATTTAGTTTTTTCCCGGCGAATAATATGGAGGAAGTCTTCTCGGGTCTTCCACCGGGATGAGTTTTTTACTGCCTGCATTAATTGACATTATTTTAACATAACAAAAATTAGCATTGTTTTGATTAGATACGGTTATAACATGCGGAAGAAGTCGAGGCAAAAGAATCACTACCAAACGTAAAGGAGTGGAAACTGTAGCAAAATGAAAGAATTGTTCTCTCTCGGGTGCAGGATTACCAGCGATTGAAGAAGCATGAAAGATATTCTGACCAGGATAGTTCAAGGAAAGATGGTATTCTACCATAAGAGGAGTCCGCTGGCAGATAATATGTCACCCACCGACTCAGATATACGAAAAAAACAATTCAAAATGTTTTCCGAATTTGGAAGACCACACCGAAAACTCTTGTTATTAAGTTGTCCTAATTGAGGGAAAATTAAAAAAAAAATTCTTTTATCATTTGCACCATAGCATCTATGCCAAGTTTCAATGTGTTTACATTTACGCTTGAGTTAAAAGTGGTCCAAGAATTGCGTTCAATAAAGTTGATCAGTTCGGTAAGCAATAAGAAATGATGAAGTGTACAGAAGAGTGGAAGAGGAAAGGATCGTAAGGAACGGCGTACAGAAAAGAAGAACCAGATTGATTGGATACACCCTGAGACGAAATGGGTTTATGAAAAACAAAATTAAAGGTAAATTATAGAGTGAATAGTCCCCATAGGGACGTCTTGGAAAAAGATTATAGACCAAATAAAGTGCAAATTACGTAGGAAGAGATACCAGGAGGTAAGGGAACTAACATTTGATAGGGAAGGGTGGACTGCAGTCAACCAATCTTAGGATTGAACGACCAATGATGATGATAACAGATGCTCACTGTGACGTTATTATACACAATATTCAACATTTCAATGAGTCTCCATGAAGATGGAGGATCCCCATTTACAACAAGTAGAAAGATATTTTTTTAAATATACGTCATACGCGTCAAGGCGATCACCTGATTTTGGACGTATTCACGTTTCTTCCGCTGTAGAAATAATTATATGAAAATTAAAAAATCGAAAATTTAGGTCTCTTATTGTAAATATTAATCCCTCTTGTAGAGGCCTGCGCAAACAGATTCACTTTAAGTATTTAAGCAGAGTTGTCAAATAAAAGGGCGTAGACGTCTGCGGAAGCGTTCTCGGCCCATGTATACAGCTTCCTTAACTTGTATGTAAGAAGGAAGAAGGTGAAAGGAGACGGTGTCCTATTTGGGCCGCAGAAGAAGGAGGAGGCGAGGAGGAGTGCACTGTGGAGATCAGACGACTGGAAGGGGAAGCTGGAAAGAAAATAAAACAAGATTCTCGGCTCCTTTTCTTTCGGTGCGGGGTGGATGGAAGAAAGGAAGGAGAAGGGAACAAAGAGGGGGAGTAAAAAAAAGAAAAACTTTGAGACGCTGTCGCAACTGCTTTCTTTCTCTCCCGAAATGCTTTTCCGAGGAGGCGGTCGACCGCTCCAGGAACCGGGATCGGCTAAGAACGGATGGAACCAGGTGAGAGGGGCAGCGGCGAGTGCAATGAACGCAGGCGTCTCCAGACTCGTCGCCGCGAGATCGAGTTGGAAGTTGGAAGAAAGGAGACGGAATAGGGAGTGGAAGGGAGAAGACGGAATGGGGGCATTTAAGCGCAGATATCCTAGACTGATGCCCCTGCCAGCCACAGCAAAGGAGGTTCCCACCGCGACTGTGTTCGTTAAAAAGAATACAGAATCATAACAGTGTAAAATTAACACTGTTTGCCCACGATATTTTAGTCTCCGTTGAAGATGACGTTCCAGTAGACGCGATTTTTCTTGACTTTAGAAAAGCATTTGATAAAGTGTCCCACGAAAATTTTTAATTAAACTTAAATCTTACAGCTTAGATGGCGAGATAGTTTCCTGGATTGGAGAACTCCTAACTGATTTTGTACTGAGAGTAGTATGAGACATTGCCATCTTCAATGAGATTAAAGTTACTTTGGGTGCCCCACAGGTGAGTGTCATAGGTCCACATCATTTCCTTACGTATATTAACGATATTGGTGAAGTATTAGATAATAAACTCCGAATATTTGCAGACGATACTGTGGTGTACAGGGAAATCCGTAGCGACAATGATAGGGAAGCGTTAGCGAAGCACCTCAAGGCAATCCAAGCGTGGTTCTACGCGTGGCAGCTAGCATTGAATTTGAAAAAAACATGTTGTAATGAACTACTGGAAAAGGAAAAACTCCCTTCAGTAAAGTCATTACGTACAAAATGCCCATTTAAGTGTCTCCATGGGTTTTTAATGAATTTATGGATAAATTTGTTAGAGATGTATGTATTGAAAACGACGTTGTTTTGATTGGAAATGTAAACGTGCGAGTTCTACTATATGTGGATGATGCTGTTTTGATCTCAGAGAGCCAAGAGGGATAACAGAAGCTCCTAGATAAGTTTTGTGAGTCAACAGAGAGAATGGAATTGAGGGTAAATGCGTGCTAGACTAAAGTAGTAGTTTTTGATAAGGAGAATGGGGAGGATAACTGTATGATGAGGGCCAATGGTGAAGTAATTGAACTAGTGGATGATTTTGTATACTTAGGTAAGATGTTTACGAAAGATGAATGGATAGATGAGGAGATAAAGAGATGTCCGAATGCTGGAAGGAAAGTGGTAGGTAGCATGTGGAGCATAACAAGGAATGACTGCCTTTCTAAGGAGGCGAATATCGTCGTGTACAAAAGTGTACATCTCCCCACTTAGTTGTATGGTAGTGAAACATGGGTATGTCAGAATAGACATAAGAGTAGAATAAACACCGTGGGTATGAGTGGGTAATAAATGAATGTGGATTAGATGCTCCAGTAATGGACATATATGAAAGGAGTGTGCTTCGTTGGTTTGGCCATGTTGAGAGAATGAATGAGGGTCGAATGACCAAACAGATATATAAGAGTGAAATGAATGGTGCGAGAGGCAGAGGTAGGCCGAGAAAGTTGTGGTTGAATGTGGTTAAGGAAATTCTTAGGAGGAGGAATGTTAGGAGTCTTAAAAACAGGAGGGCGTGTATGAAGCAGTGTATGGGGGTAAATGAGGCAAAAGAGGTTTTCAAGGATAGGTCAGTATGGAGGATATTATTGAAGCAGAGTTGGGTGTACAAATATGTATTTATGAGTGAAACATTTTGACTGTGCCTACCCCGGAAGTGAACGGCGTGATTAGTATGTATGTAGTGTGGGAAGTGAACTCAAATACTTGGAAAAGTTACGGGTTAACTGCCAAGGTTTATAGGTTTTGAGGTATAAACAAGAGGTATAATTCAAAATATAGTAGAAGGAATGAACGTGAATTCCTTGAATATATATATATATAGGTTAACCACTGAGATATTAAGGTTTCGAAATGTACTTGGTGGTTAAATATTACTCCTGGATACTATGTAAAATTTTCAGCTCAGAGATTCTTCGTGCAAGTTCACATATTTTCATCAATTTTCCTTTCTATTCTTCGCAATAATAGTCTTGTTATAGCTTTGGTAAAATGAAAAATAAAACTAATTGTCCTATAATCTTTGCATTCTTTAGCATTGCCCTTCTTTGGTAATGGAACTAACACTGACTTAAGTAAATTTTAAGGCCAAATTCCCGAATCAAATATCCTACTGACTATACTGGTCAATCTAGATATTGCAGTATTCCCTAATGCAGGGTTACATAGCGTAAGGGAAATTTTTTGGGGGGAAAATTTTGAATAATTATTTTAGTAACGAAGGGGGAATCATTAACAAAATGAAATTTAAAAATCTGGACGTCGAAGGTGACACACGTAATCTGAGGCATTCTGAATATTATTTTTGGGGCAGGAGGGGTGTAAGATTTGGGAAAATATTTTCATGGAAGTAGGAAATAAATAAAACATTATAAATAAAAAGTTATAGGGTATGAATTTTAGGATAAAAATAAAGATTTTTGTGTTATCTCATAATCCTTTTTCCTTTTTTAAATATTACCTTTCAAGGATTATATTATTTTAATTTATTTAATACTCATATTGAAAACAAGGAAGTTGGAAGGAATAATCGAATTGTAAGGGGGGAAACATGAATTTCGTGGGGGATGTTGCGCTATAGCTTATTAGGGGGAACGGCACCCCTGCCCTGTGGTATATCTGTGTACTTACTCGCGTGACGGCGTACCATATGATATGTAAATATTGGAGTGATTGGAACTTTATCAGATAGAATAGCCGGCCCGGGTTTATCACGGAACCATGCCTAACTCAAGTGAGCAAACCTACTGTCAATATAAATCAGTTGACAATAAGTGCCTCCGTGGCGCAATCGGCTAGCGCGTTCGGCTGTTAACCGAAAGGTTGGTGGTTCGAGCCCACCCGGGGGCGTTTCTTTTTATTGTAGTGACCTTTGCGCGGTATGGTCGAAACATTGCGAATGTCAGTCCGTGATGTAAATGATCTTGTGGAATCGACGAAAAGATTTTTTCCTTTAGAGGAGTAAGTAAGGAATTTCACCTGTCCACAGATAGATGAGTTTTCCACGTAATGATCATTTGCATGATGGAATGACGTTAGTAAAACCATTTTTGCCATATAAGTTTTTAAACAACTTGATCTCTAAGTAGCGTTCAGTTGAAGCTAGAAACGGAAAAACAGTATATTGTCAGGCAGTGCATTAATATATTTTTGTAAGATATTTTTTGTTAGAGGACACAAAATGGAGCAAGTATATCATTGTAATTACTTAGGTATCTCGCTAGAAGAAAATGGATATGGAAGCAAGGAAATATGGAAAAGAATATCATTAGCTAAGGAGGCGTTCAGTAATAGAAGGGAGCTAATGACGGGGACATTGGGTAGGATGTGAAGAAGAGGCTGGTGAGGAGCTTGATATGGAGCGTAGCGTTGTATGGATCAGAAACATGGACCCTGAGAAAGGAGGACGAGAATAGGCTACAGGCATTTGAGATGTGGGTGTGGAGAAGGATGGAGAAGGTGGGCGAAGGGAAGACTAACGAGGAAGTGCTTGAGATAGTAGGCGAGGAAAGGAAACTTCTGAATGAAATCCGGAATGGGCAGGGTAGATGGCTGAAGGATGTAATAAAGGGTGATGGGTTGCTGAGGAGTGTGATAGAGGGAAGGATGTTGGACTAGCGGGGAAGGGGAAGGAAGAGAATAGGTTTCATGGACGGGATAAAGAAGGGTAGATCGCACGCTGAGGCGAAAAAGGAAATGCTAGAGGGAGATAGTCCCCTGGAAGTGTAGAAAATCGGGAAGAGATTCACTGACATTCAAAAATACCTACCTCAACCGGTAGAATACTTAAATAAACAATACATTTCACTGTGCTCGTTTACGGATAAATTACATTTTGAACCTCCCAGTTGTGAATTCGAGTACTCCAATGTTTATTCACTTAATTTACATTGCTCAATTCAAAGGCGGGTTCACTCATTGAAGTTGACTTCTATAGAAGTAACGTGTGTAGCGATATCTCGAATCGTATCGCCACTTTCAGGGCATCGTTCTGCTTGCACATAACTTTCGGCTTTTTCCAAGTAAATGTATGACGGAATTAAGCAATGAATATTGTAATTACGAAAATCGCACAAATTTGGCAAGTCTTGCTTAAACAACATGAAATTAAAAGCCAATCCAGATATTATTGCAATACAAGAAAATCTGAAACAAATATAGTGTAAATATAGGACGGGTGTAACCAAGGAAATCTAAAGTTAAGTCTCTATACTAAGTACGAGAATACAAGAGCATTTTTAATGAAATTTAAATTACAATCTTTGATAGAACAGTGTGGTCTAGAGTATCATCCAAACCCTTGAATCAATTAATCGTTGACAACGAAATATACAAATTGATATCACGAAGGAATGTTGGTACGTTCATATACATAAACATAATATGGAGTATGCGGTGATACCTATTTACATTATGTATGTATCCCATTTCAAAGTTTAATAAATAAATAATAAATCAGTATTAAATAAATCATAAATAAATAATAAATAATAGATAAGTAATAGATAAATAATAAATAAATAATAGATAAATAATAAATAAATAATAGATAAATAATAAATGATAAATAGTAAATAATAAATAATAAATAAATAATAGATAACTAATAAATAACTAATAAATAAATAATAAATAAATGTATTGCTCTTATCGGGCCTTGTTCTATGAAACACATACAATTTCATCATTGAAAAACTCCTTTTTTTAATCCACGCTATTTATTTAATAAAATCGACCCGGGTTTCGACACCACAACTGTGCCATCACCTCGGTCAACAAAACAAATTTTTCTGATGAATGTTAAAAACCTCCACCAAGTAAAGCCGGAGGTGATTACTTACATACAATTTCATACATTGAGACACGAAAGAAATTTATTTTATTTTATATTTTTTCATTTTTTATACAAATAAAATTATTTAAAAAATCCCCCTTCCCTTTAATAGCACCTTTCGTGCTATTTAAAAAAAAATAGGAATTTGACTTTGAACGCAGTGAAAGGGAAGGGATGGAGGGAGAGGAAGAGAGACGGAGGAGGGAAGAATGGAAGACTCCAAGTGCCGAATGAGTGAATGAAGGAGTGGGTGGGAGCGGACCAGGGGAAGAGTGTGAGATGTCTGCTCTTCGCTCACTCACTCTCGGAGGAGTTGCTACACGCCCGTACGCAAGGTGAATGCCCTGGCTCCCACTCCCCCCTCTCCAACTCTCCGTCCCCCCCCCCACCCAAACCACCCCCTTCACTCCTCCCCGCTTCTCCAAACTGTTTTCTCCATCCTTTCACCGAAACATCCTTTTACATCCCGATACTTCCTTCTTTTTCTTCGTTAAAAACCATTCGGCTTTATCTTTTATATCTCCGCACGCGAGACCTGTATGGTCATGTGTTGTTCTCAGAATAAATAATCTTAAATCCACGTGATGTAATTAAATCAGATCTTGTGTGGGGAAAACACATACAAAACTTTATGTGGCGCTACATTAAAGATAAAAGTAGTTGGATTGGATATTAGGGGAGGCGTCCGACATCTAACGTCATTTGCACCATAGGGGATAGGTAAGGGAGGAAGGGTGGAAAGAAACCCGGCGTCGGCATTAGCCTGCTCTTAACGAAAGGCGCCAATGAGACCACGGTTCAGCGTCTCATCAGATAGACGGAGTACTGTACTTGAAGTGCCCTCCACAAGACACTCAAGTAGGGATCGGGTTTCCTCTGAAAAACATCCTCCTCTGCAGGGATTTGAACCCTGGCCGTCCGTATGGCTAGCCAGTAGTCTAGCCACCACACCAATCCGATCCCTCTGTAAAATAAGACGTTGATGAAGTTTATAGAAGAGTAGAAGAGGGAAGGACCATGAGGAACACCATACATGAAAGAAGAACCAGATGGATTGGGCACACCCGGAGAGGCAACAATAATAATGCGCATTTATTGGGGCGAGATTGAGTCTAAGGCAGTCCCTTCTTCGGAAAAATTCATGAAATAAGTGTGAAGAAAGATTTGAACATCTGTGGGAAAAGCGTATGAAATTAAGGTGATATCCATGACGAAAAAGCCCTAAGCAGGAAAACGCCCACACATGAAAGGGAGCATGAAAAATTTGTAAAACCCTTTGCACAGATAAAGCTAATGGACACCAACAAAAAACAATGCATGAAAAAAACGGAAAAAAATAATAATAATAAATAGGTATATTATCCATAATTGAAAATTTCAAAATATATAAAAGATAGAAAAAGAGTGAATAAATAATATATAAATTAATAAATATTAAATAGTGTAAGGATCAATGACTGCAACGATAAAGGTAAACAGAGAAGAAAACAGCATGTTCCGCTTTGCAGATGATATCGCAGTCATTACTGGAAGTCTCGATGATATTGAAAGATCACTGAACGTAATGGACCAAGTTCTCCAAGAATAAAACAAGAACATAAATAAGACGAAGACTAAAATCATATCATGCGTATGAAAAGCTGAATGCAGAAGTCACCCTGAGAGGAGAGAATTTAGAGTAGATGGATGCCCTCACCTATCTCGGAAGTACCGACACGTGGGGCGGAAGAAGTACAACGGACATCAAGCAGAGAATTGCCCAAGGTATGAAGGCATTCATGGAAAAAGACAACAGCTGTGCTCAAAGAAGATAGGACTACAAACCAGGAAACAGTATGTAAAAAGATTTTTATGGAGTGTAGCACTCTGTGGATCGGGAGCATGGAACATTGGATTAGCTGACCAGAACAGTTTCGAAGGCTTCTAGTCTCTTCAACAGACTAGAAGCCTTCTAAACCTGGTGCTGAAGGAGGATGCTAAAGATGAAATGGACGGACAAAAAAATGATGAAGTATGCAGAAGAGTAGAAGAGGAATTGACCATATGAAATATCATACAGAAAAGAAGAACCAGATGGATTGGACTAACCCTGAGATACAGTGGATTTGTGAGGGACATAATTAATTGAAGGTTATATTGAGGGAAGACTCCAGTGTCAGACCCAGAAATAAGTGCGTTGCCCATATAAAGAGGAAAGTACATAGGAGCAGATACCAAGAGGTAAGGGAACTAGCATTAGATAGGGAAGGGTGGATGGCTGCAGTCAACCAGTCTAAGGATTGAACGACCAATTATGACTTATGAGTTTCTTAACTGTCCATCGTAGGTATAGCTAACTATTTGTCTTACCGGCTATAACTCTGGAAGCCCTACGTATTTAAATGTTTGTACAATACATTCATTGGAACTTATAGTTTTGCATAGTATTGGTGGCGTACCTTCATTTCTTGCAGGTTGGTGAAAGTCCACCTCCTGACCAGTAATTGCAGTCTTTTGAGATTGAAACAAAAGTCGTGATTTTTTTAAATTTAGCAGGATATTGTGTAATGCACGTTGGTGATTACTCGCCCCCTGCCACCAATCATTGAGGAGGCTGGCGAGGTACGATATGGATTGGTTATTCAATCCTAAGATTGGTTGACTGAAGCCCTTCACCCTTCCCTTTCTAATGCTATTTCCCTTACATCCTGGTATCTCTTCCTATGTACTTTCCTCTCAATTTGGTCCATGAACTAATTCTTGAGTCTTCCTCTGGGGACCTTTCTCTTTATTTTACCTTCAATTGTGTTCTTCACAAACCCATTCTGTCTCAGGGTGTGTCCAATCCATCTGGTTCTTCTTTTCTATATCTTGTTCCATATGGTCCTTTCCTCTTATTATAGTCTGTACCTTACATCATTTTACACACTACGAATTAAATAGAAGAACTAGGATGGGAATTACTATCAGAACGCAGGTTAAAATTTATTCTAAACCTTTTAAGTAAATTCTAAACCGATTTGTTCACAGATGACGATAGATATATATTAAGAACCCCTGCGTATTATGCTAGGTTTGATCAGATTAACAAGATTAGAGAGATAGATTGTCGTACCGATAGATTTAAAATGTCATTTTTCCCGCGCACCATAAGAGAGAACAATAGGCAGCGTAGCAAAGGGATAGGTAGGTGAAATAAAGTTAGAGTAGTCTGTAGTGCATGATGCATGTAATAACAACCAATAATCCCTTTCTTATTATGTAGATACTAACCATCTATCTGCATGTGACCCTATTATCTAGCATGTCTCCATTAAATATCCTAATTGCATGTCAATAATGCATGTTTGGTGATCTTCACGCCCTGCCACACCCTCGTGGTGGCTCGCAGGGTATTACGTTGATGTAGATTTCTTATTTTGTCCGTCCATATCATCTTCAGCATCCACCTCCAGCACCTGGTTTCGAAGGCTTCCGGTCGTTTCTGGTCAGCTTTTCCAACGGCACGATATGGTTATAGATTATAATACGTCCGAAATCGTACATGAACCGAAGAACATAGATGCGGATAGTCGCAGTGGCATCCCTTTCGTTGCACAGCGAGGATCCCTTCCTTGAACACCCATATCGGTTGACAGCTAGGCTTATTTTCAGTCACCTCCTCAGTCTGCCATGTGAGGAAGGAACCATAAATACATTGTCACGGTGATGCAGGACGTGCGACGTAAACAAATCGATGTCTGTGAGAATCCTTCGCAGCCTTCCGTGTTCTCTCTCCTTCCTCCGTCTCCTTGGATTCGGTGCATGACTCGAAAGCAGTGCAGCTACCCAGTCGTCTTCCACTTTGTACGACTAAAAATAAATCTCCTCCTGTATTTCACTTCCAACAACAAGATGCGACTCTATCAAAGATGATGTAGCCTGACCACAAAGATACGACCAAATAAAGAAACAGCACTACACGGCGGTCCGCGTGGGGTTTTACCGGTTTTCCGAAAGCCTTGGGGCTAACGCCAGGCCATATGCCACTCCGGAACAAATCACATCAAACCAGGACAAATTAACTCAAATAAATATCAAATCCAATGTGCCACTTAAGGATTAGATTGGGTATTTGGAAGCTAAGGTCATTTGCGCCATAGGGGACAGGTAAAGGAGGAAGGGTGGGTAGAAACCCAACGTCGGTATTCTGCATCTACGTAATACCCTGCGAGCCACCACGAGGGTGTTTGGCAGGGGGTGAAGATCACCAAACATGCACTATTGACATGCAACTAGGATATTTAATGAAGGCATGCTAGATAATAGGGTCACATGGTTAGTATCTACATAATAAGAAAGGGATTATTGGTTGTTATTACATGCATCATGCACTACAGATTACTCTAACTTTATTTCACCTACCTATCCCTTTGCTACTCTGCCTATTGTTCTCTCTTATAGTACGCGGGAAATATTAGCCTGCTCTTAATGAAAGGCGCCAAGGGGTCCACGGTTTAACGTCTCATCCGACGGACGGTGTAATGCACTTGAAGTGCCCTCCACAAGACACTCAAGTGAGGATAGGGTTTTCTCTGAGAAACATCTTCCTCAGCAGGGATTTGAACCCTGGCCGCCCGTATGGTCGTTATTCTAGCCACCAGGTCAGCCCAATCCCCAATAATGCCACTCAATTTCATGTATCTTCGTATTGCTTCATTTTTATGTTATGACAATCTGCAACAGCATTCCTAATGCATACATACTCAATTTCAATTATCTAATCCTGAAAATGAGTCTCATGTTTATTTATTAGACGTAAATGTCAATGGGAAATAAAAAATTAAAACAAAAAAAACACTGGAAGCATGAAAGGAGGAAAAATAATGGTATGCCTAAAGCGTTGTGACATGAGTCGTATCAAATTTTGTTGACAATATGGACTCTTTACATCTACATGTACGAAATTCCATTCAAGCCACCACAAGGGTGTGTGGCACGGGGTGATTCCACACCAGGGATGAAGCAATCATCCCGGCTGAAATCAGAACGGCACACGTTCGCCCGGATGCCAGGCGCAGGCCAAAAGCAGTCATTATAATAATGCGCGGTCAGACTATAACTTAGGAAAGTGCCACACGGATGAACATGCTACCAAGCAGTACACTATTTAAGATACAACTACTGGTTAGTACAGACATGACGAAAAAGAAAGAACTAGTATTTTCCACATTTAAAACTTTTATTCCTGACCCAGGTTTCGATTGCCATCGAAGGTCCTTTGAAAATGATTGCAAGGCAATCGAAACCTGGGCCAGGAATAAAAGTTTTAAATGTTGAAAATACTAAGAGTTCTTTCTTTTTCGTCATGTCTGTAGAGTCTCCTAACAAAATTTCAGGAAAATCATTTCTCTGACGACGTAAAAAACATACTATCAACCCCCTCGCACTACGGCAGATTAGATCACGCCAATAAAATTAGAGAGCTAGATTGTAGAACTGATAGGTATAAAATGTCATTGTTTCCGCGTACCATTCGGGACCTTAACAGCTGTGATCGTCGTCATGAATAGTTCGAATTGTGACAATAGGCAGACAGTTAATCTTTCTCTTTATATTCTCTACGTTCTCATTTATGCATGATGTAAATATTGATGTTCTTATTTATGCATGATATTTTGAATCTGTAGTAGTAGTCCTTGTACCCCTTGCATGTTGGAACGATTGACGATAGAATGTTTCTTGGTTATTAGATTTTTAATTGGCGCGTTGCATTTGTGGATCGCTGGTATCAATGTAGTTTCGGTGATCTCCCGCATCATTCATGCATGCCTGGTGTGGAAGTACCCGCTGCCACACACCCTTTGGGTGGCTTGCAGGGTATGACGTAGATGTAGATGTAGTGCCATTCCACACAGTTACGCCTTCAACCATTAAGTTTATACTGGTTGGTACTATTAACACGACAGAAAAATAGCACTACGAGGTACTAAATCGTACAAGAGTATCATTTCGGAAATTGTATGCGAGGTTAGTAACTAATAATGAAGTTAGGATATTTACCACAAGTGCAAAAACCTATTTTAAGGAGTCAGGGTTAAAGTATCCAAGAACAGATCCATCGCAACTGTCATGGTCCCATACCGTGCGTGGGATAAAATATACTTTCCTCTTTATTTGGTCCATGAACATATTCCATTTGTCTTCCCCTGGGGACATTCCCATTTTTTGCCTTCAACTACGTTCTTCACGAACCCATTGTGTCTCAAAGTGTATCCAATTCATCCTGGCGTTATGGATCGTTTCTTTATCGAGGGTCGTTATTAAACAAATTGATCGGTAGCATATCCCGATAAACTTTACGAATTAGGCGGCTGCGGGATATACAAGGGACTGCACGTACTGAATGAAAATCAGCTACCTCACACACATCAACATCCTGACCTATTAACCTCTTCTTCCTTGCTTCGCGGGCACAAAACGCATAAGTTAGACATTTGGCGTCGACTCGCTGACTTAGAATCACCTATCCATCTCATTGCCGTGCGGTCCGGTCGTTCGGAGATGGGAGAAGAATTTATTACAACATCGTGAATGAATGAAGCGTTTCACTAAGCTATACCCCAGTAAATTAAGTGAAATTGCAACTTACTGTGATGCACAAACGAAAGCCTGCAATTACATGTCGGGAGATAAAATTTCATTGGAATCATCTGCATCTACTTATTACCCAATATATTATAATAACAACCAATAATCCCTTCCTTATTGCGTAGATACTAACCATCAGGCTCCATGTGACCCTATTTTCTAGCAAATCTCCCTTAAATATCCTACTTGCATGGCAATAGTGCATGTTTGGTGATCTTCACCCCCTGCCACACACCCTCGTGGTGGCTCGCAGGGAATCACGTAGATGTAGATGTACCCTGAAAGCCAACAAAGGGTGTTTGGCTGGGGGTGGATTATCGCCAATATGAACTGAAGTGAAGAAATCAACTTGCACCATTATGCACCACACTAGGGGTATTGTACAAATGCTACTGAAACTACTAAAATAATTCATAAAGGAAATATGTAACCAATTTTGATGGACGTCAACGTGAAGAATTGTGTAGTAATGAAGTGGCTGACGGATATGCGAGTGGACTGTTGAGCTGCAGAAAGCTAATCTTCGCATTCCTGACGGCTGACGGTGATGATTCCTGAATCCTGTATGCGTATGAATGGACGCCGTATTTTTTTTTTAGAATACCCATTATCCCCCCTCCAAAAGAAATTAGAACGTTCGCCGATTTTCTGAGGGGGTAGTGATCATCGCCAATTTAGCCTATAGATCCCTCCCCGCGGCCTCTCCGATATGTAGATGTTTAGTGTTGCCTCTGATACAGTTAGCCAGACGGGAGGAGTAGGGGGGGGGGCGCGTTCCCTACAAGAGTGGGAGACCGGAAAGGATGGGGAACCTAATATTACGAGTGGAAGGTCCACGCTGGGGGGGGGGGGCGGGGAGGAGTATCAAACGCTTCCTTTTTCGACGCGTAACGGGAAACCGCAAAGTGTAGTGGCCGGTCAGTTCGGTGAACTCGTGAGAGGGAGAGAATTTGGCCAAAGGGCGTTAAGGGTATTGCCTCGACAGCGGCGATCCCGGTGGAGCCGCGTGCACATTTAAGTACTCGAAAATTGATTTAATAATAATAATAATAAACATTTATTGTCGTGGACCAATTGGTCCTTTAGATAAACTCGATTACTTCTGGCTTAACTTTGTGAAAATCCATTCTAAAGAAATTCAACGCGATATGGTAACTTTTTCACAGTTTTTTATTTCAGGTCGACCGGTTTCGTCACATAGGCGACATCATCAGGTCACCTGATGATGTCGCCTATGTGACGAAACCGGTCGACCTGAAATAAAAAACTGTGAAAAAAGTATCATATCGCGTTGAATTTCTTTGGTCCTTTAGACATTGATGAATGAACAACTACAAAGAATACAACTCAACGATCCTGAATAAATGTATGCATAATATTACATAGACAAATGAGAATGTGTACATAATATTACATAATATATTATAATCCAACAGATACAACAGTCAATTTCACTTTTCATTTCAACATGTTAGAATTTAAATGTAGGGATACGTATAGAAATTTACGCTACAGAGGCTTTGGGAAGGTCACATACATTTTTTTAATAATAAATAATAATAAACATTTATTGCCGTGGACTCATTGGTCTAGACTTGATAAAAATTGATTTATTGTCGAATCATCATCGAATTATCAAATCATTGAATTGCGTGTATCGGCCCACAGCCCACATATACGTACTTCGAATGAGTGATCACAAAAACTAGTAAAGAATTTGTCTTCGACCTTGCCGGAGCCTAAATATCCAACGCCACTTTCAATTACAAAAAAAGAAAAAACGTAGCTTTGGTCCGATCCAACCCATTTTAGAAATGTGCCGTCTGTGGACTACTTGAGGCTCATGACCCAAATTTCAGCTCGATATCTCAATTTTTACGGCAGTTATGGTGCGAAGAAGCAGACAGACGGACGAACAGACAGGTGATTCGAGTCTCCCCGCAGGGTCTAAAAACCACCAACCAGGTCTGCAAGCCTTCGCTTATACCCTAGTGGGAAGTAGTGAGAAAGGGAAATGGGAAGGGAAGATTAGCGAACCACAACCCCTGCGAGGCCGACACCATGAGGCGGATTGACGTCAAAAGGACGACAATGGGCCTCCGCCTCCCCGCAGTATTCGTATCTGTTGGGTTCCCCCAACAACGTCAGACGAGTCCCCGTCAGTCTCGCTTTTGCGAAGACTTACCACACCTCGGACGAACAGACAGACAGAAGGACAGACAGACGGACATAGCTAGATGGACTCGTGAAGTGATGCTGATCATTTCTATATATGTTTTTCCATACCTGCCACGCCTCCTTCAATGCGTTACATTTCTGCTGTGTCAAAATCAACATACCTTACCCACGTAGTGGTGAAGGTTATAATGAACTACAGTGAAATCCGTATTAAGCCACCACCGACAGTTTCGCTGTAAAATGGTCGTTAAAAGAAGGGAGGTCGTTTGACAGGGGTTCAGTTTCTCGGAGCACATATTATGCAAATGAACGGGCGGCTGATTTGAAAAAAAGGAAAAACTCTTGAACCGACTGCTTTTTGAAACCTATATAGATGACGTTTATTTCCTCATAATTTAGTTGCCTCTGGGAAATTTCAGTTCATATTAATTTGATGTACACGCGCAGTGAAACCTGTATTAAGCGACCACCGACGGTGTAATGGGTATCATATCCATCTTTCTTGGGTTGGCAGCCCTTGTAGTATTAACAATGCCATGGCAACGAGGAGTTTGTTTAAAAAGGGGGAGAACGCGTGGGGACAGTGTCGAGCCAGGAGGTAAATAAAAAAGAGTGGTGGAGAAATCGTGTGGAAGGAAAAAGAATTGTGAGACGGTGTTGAGTGAGTTAGTTGAATGAGAGGCGGTGTTAAAGGAAGTGTGTAATACTAAATATAAAAAGAGGGAGGAAAACGAGTGTCACAACGGTTTCGCTGAAAAATGGTCGTTAAGAGAGATGATCGCTTGATAGGAGTGGTCTTTAACATGGGTTTCTCTGTATAATGTTCAAGTAACCTTCAACTACATGCAAAACACTATGGCATGCTACCAGTGCTCCGGAAACTATTGAATTGGTCTACAATGCAACTACGTAAACGTGATACAAGAGTGAGTCAGGGAACATGCAAAACATGGTTTTAAGTGTAGTAATACTTTTTTTAACATGTGGAAAGATGCCTAAATTTTATTTTTTCAATTTCGCTGGTATTCTCACTTCATATAAACGCTTCTTATAAATGGAAATCGTAGTAAAACTGCGAAATTAGTCCGTTAGCCAGCAAGCGCTTTAGGAAAATGAGGGTTAACGAATATAGCGGACTGGCTACAGCTTCTAGCATTGGCCAGCATAGCAAGAGCCCTCTCAATATACCTCAATGGTTATTTCCAATATATAAACAAATGTACACAAGTGAAGTGTGGTCCAAGAATTATCTTTCCACTTACTGGAAAAGTCATTGAATTGTGCTCTCAATGAATTCACGATTAGCGTACCAACCACCTTAACTGGTTTCTGTTTGAGGCTTTCGCAGCGCTGGATTGCAGTTCTCTCCATTGTTTTCGGGTTAGCTGCGTCAAGTTTTATTCAGATGACGTTTCGTGGCCTATACTGGCCACATCTTCAGCTGGCCACGTCGTCACTCAGACCTGATCTGAAGATGTGGCCAGCATAGGCCACGAAACGTCATCTGAATAAAACTTGACGCAGCTAACCCGAAAACAATGGAGAGAACTGCACCTTAACTGGTGTTCCTATTCTCTTCGGAGAAGTTGGGATTGTATCCCAATCCCATTTCCAATGGGCTGTTTCGTCGATAATTCTATCCAGCAAGTTCTTCTTTCCTCTCATATTTTTAATGACACTCATTTCCTCTGTAACTCTTCGTAGAAATTCTTCAATGACGATTGTCCACGTCCATTTGTTCGTGATCAATGGACGATAATGTAATTTTTCCATTGTTTTACTATATCTTTCCCTTTTCCTGTCGATTTCCCGGGCTTCACTTCCGCGCCACAGCGTTCATTAAATATATTTTTTCATAAAATACTGCCTCACTTCGAAGAGTGTTCTTGCTAGCTTTTAGTACTCTCTTCTTTGGCCAGAATGCCATATTGAATTGAATTAATCTGCTAACTGTATCAATCTTCCTCTTCCATTACTTGTATCTTTTAATATAAATTAAAACTCAAAATTCTTCCACTTTCTGAAGTTTTGTTGTTTAAGTCATTTGGTCACTATATCCTATGAAAGTCTTCCACGAGCCATACTTTTTGCACTATTTACTTTAATCATTTGGTCGGATTCCTTCATAGTCTATCACATAGAGTGCAGTATTATATACAGATCTCCTTTCTGCCAAAATTGCTGTGCATTGTGGGGGAAATTTAGATCTATAGAATCAAATGTTTAGGATTTTGGAAAAAATTGGGCTGAAATATAATGATAGAAGAATAATATTTAAAACATACCAAAATGAAACAGCCTTAATTAGAAATAAGAATAAAGAAGATACAGCTATAATAAGGAAAGGAGTTAGATAAGCCTGTCCTCTATCACCAACAATTTTCAATGCATACATCCAAGAAGCAATCGATAAAGTAAGGGAAAATGTTGATGTAGGAATCAAAGTAAATGGGAAGAAAATAGATATGTTACGGTATGCTGATGATATTGCCATAGTTGCAGAAAAGAAAGAAGATTTAGAAATTATACTTAACAAGATGGAAAGAATTCTTAGAGACCAATATGGAATGAGGATAAATAAGCAAAAGACTAAAGTGATGGTATGCGGTGCTCAAGACTGTTGTGAACCTTTAAGGATAAGAATAAATGATGAAGAACTAGGACAAGTTACAGAATACAGCTACTTGGGAAGTAAGATAACAGAAGATGGAAGGACTAAACGAGAAATTGAGAATAGAATACAACTAGCAAAAATAGCTTCCAATGATAAAAAGACTCTACTGACTTTTAAAAATGTTAGTTTGGAAGTAAGAAAGAGGGTTATGAAAGCTTATGTTTGGAGTGTGGCCCTTTACGGGTGTGAAAGTTGGACTATCGGGAAACGTGAATAGAGCAGATTAGAGGCCCTAGAAATGTGGTGCTATCGAAGGATGCAGAAAATCAACTGGCGAGACAGAATCACCAATGAGGAAATGCTGAGAAGAGTACAAGAAAATAGAAGTCTCTGGAGACAGACACAGACAAGGAGACTTAAACTAATAGGTCACATTCTACGATGCAATGATTTTATAAAATTAATAGCTGAAGGTTTTATTGAGGGGACAAATCGTAGAGGACGTCCTAGATTAAGCTATATGAAGCAGATCATCAATGACTCTGGATGCGTCTCATATGGTGAAATGAAGAGGAAAGCTGAGCAAAGAGCGGAATGGCGTACTATTGCCAACCAACCCATGGGTTGATAACCGAAGAAGAAGAATCATGTCATTTAAAAATGTAATGCAAATAACTGGAGAAGGCTTCAATTGCTTTGCCATTCCATGTTTTGCCGTCCATCTCAGTTTTTCCGTTGATGGTTTTGCAATTTTGTTGCGTAATTACGTAAAATATTGACTGATTTGAAAGTCAATAAACCTGAATTTATGTAATTAGGTGCTATAAAAACGATAGGTTCAAAAAATGTGATTTCGTGCTCCTTGCCTCGATGCTCCATTTTTAAGCTGAGTGACATGCAAATGAACATGGTAAGTTCAAAGCCAAAGAATTCCGGGATTTAATTGACTTTGACGTCGAATGAATGAAAGTAACGAAGACAAATTGCTGTGTCCACTTTGATAAAACCTGTTTTTAACACGTGCAATAAACCTTTCGTTTTTAACATTGAGGGCAATCCAGAAGTTAATATTTTAAAATATATTTCACGCATCGTAAAACACATGCAAAGCCATCTGCTGATTTCTTTTTGTTAAGCAATTAAAATATGAAAATATCATAATCAAGACATTGTAGCTAACGTTGACGATCGACTAAATTTAAAATGAGAAAGAAATTAAAATTGTCGTTTATAAAAAAAATGAGATAAAAGTTTTACTGAGCGGTTATTCAATGAGACAATGGAGAGGCAATTCAATGATACTCCACATCCAATGCTGACCGGACAAGTCGTAGGATGACGAGGTCTAGGAAAACCAAGAACTTCTTGTTTGAAGAAAAAAAACTCTGGCAGTGGTTTGATCTAACAGCAAGCTGTCTTTAACGATCAGATGCGAATACAATTATTGTTGTACTGAGCAATTTCTCTTACTTTAAGTGCAATGTAATCGTTTGTATTTTGTTTATTTATTTTTGTTATTCCGTTGTGTTTATTTTTTTCTTAACGTATT
This sequence comes from Ceriagrion tenellum, assembly GCA_963169105.1. Classification (NCBI taxonomy): domain Eukaryota; kingdom Metazoa; phylum Arthropoda; class Insecta; order Odonata; family Coenagrionidae; genus Ceriagrion; species Ceriagrion tenellum. The sequence goes on along the minus strand of OY720642.1, from coordinate 83,403,104 downwards.
GTTGAAGTTGTTGATTGATGTCTTCCTTTAAGAAGGACGTTCTCCATCTTGTTTCTGATTAAGTATTATTAAAATTGATCAACTTGAATATCCTGTCGTCTTAATAAACCTAAGAAAATCAACAATTACATCTATGTCTATATCTACATCAACATACTACTCCGCGAGCCGCCGCATAGGCGTGTGGCAGGGGGTGGTTCGTCACCGGCCGTGTAAAAGTAAAAGCCGTGAAATGGTGACGTGAATTATAGGAGTTTAGAGGAGCTCAGTTTTTATTGCAGTCGCTTATTGTGCGCGGATAGAACGAGTTTTTGTACCTACCTGTTCGGCAGAGTATCTTTCTTATTTTATCGCATACGCCAGACCTATAAATGTAGTGAGGCGTCATGATAATATTCTCTGTGTCGCTCTGAAACACACCAGTTCTGAATATCTCAAGCAGCCTAAGCTTAGCGTGCAGCCTTCGAGTCTCTAGGGGCTCCCACCTTAATTCCTTTAACCGTTGTGTAACACTATATGTTCGTTCGCAGCAGTTTTTAACGAAGCGTGCTGATTTTCTTTGTATTTTGTTAATTTTTTTGGTTAAATCTTTATTATCAGGGTCCCAAATGCTCGCGGCGTATTCGAGGTTCAATTATAAGCTCCGGGACATTTTCTCGAAACTATTTTCCCGACCGGCGAATCACATGGAAGAATATATTCTCAAAAAGAAATGATATCGATTTTATGAACCTGGATATATTTAGAGATATAGATTGTGGGTCCACTTGGTTTACAATTTCATTTTTTCGCCTACGATTCGAGAATACCCTAACCATTGATTGATTCCACCTATAATGTAGATGGAAGCGACGAATAATGTTGCCTTTTCCTCTATGTTCATTTAAAGTTTTTTTAGAGTTCAGCTTTTGATTTTGGTGTCAATTAATTTTATATCGTAAGTAATACTTCTCATCATTGGTCATTCAATCCTATGATTGGTTGACTGCAGGCCTCCACACTTCCCTATCTAATGCTAGTTCCCTTAACTCCTGGTATATCCTCCTATGTATTTTCCTCTTTATTTGGACCACGAACTTATTCCTGGGACTTCTTCTGGGGACCTTTCCCTTTATTTTACCTTCACTTATGTTCTTCACAAGCCCATTGTGTCTCAGGGTGTGTCCAATCCATATTTTTCTTTTCTGTCTGATTTTCCATATGGTCCTTTCCTCTTCTTCTCTTCTGTGCACTTCATGATTTCATAATTTGTCCGTCCATTCTATCTTCAGCATCCTCCTCCAGCATCTGGTTTCGAATGCTTATAGTCTATTTAGGCCAGCTTTTCCAATGGTCCATACTCCCGATCCACAGAGTGCCATGCTCCACACGACTTTTTTCACGTTTCCTGGTTTGTAGTCCTATTTTCTCTGACCGTAGCAGTTGTCTTTTGACGTAAAATTTTTCATGTTCACACGACTGAAGTCACCAGTAATTGAATATCGTGCTCGCTTTAATTAACTCGCCGGACTATGAGGAGACTTATTTTCCTCGTGGTATATGAGTAAAGCTTATATTTAATGGCAACTTTTTCGGACACCTCGTGAAAAAATACTATCTACATATACTTATTACCCTGCAAGCCATCACAAAGGTGTTTGGCGGGGATTAATTATCACCAATAATCACTAGATGAAGAAATTAAGTTTCTCCAACATGCACCACAGTATTGGTAAGCTACAAATGATACAGAAACAACTAAACTAATCCATATTTTAACTATACAAACGTGACTCAACAGTCATGCAGGGAACATGCAAAACATGGTGTTAGCACTTTCTGGCACAAAACGCTGCCTTGGTGTCGATGCGTGAGCATCATCGGTGTGAATGAGTGTTTGTCCCTTCCTCCTCACCTATCCTTGAGGCAGTCATCTATTGATTCCTTTCCTGCTTCCTAGAAAACCCCATCCCCCCGCCATCCACACTCCTTTTTCTCTTTCCTCCTCACCTCCTTCATCCTCCATTGCAAGAGAGTTTCCGATTTCTGGATTCACATGCAGATGATGCTTACGTGTAAAAACCCGGGTCGAATGTGATATATTTTGGGATGAGGTGTAACACAGGGGAGTATCATAGGTCCACTTCTATTCCTTCTGTATACTAACGATATTGGTGAGGTAGTAGACAGTAAACTTCGACTATTTGCTGACGATGCCGTAGTGGACAGGGAAATCCGTAACGATAATGTAAGGAAGCGTTAACGAAGGACCTCAAGGCTATTCAAGCGTGGTGCGATGCGTGGCAACTAGAATTAAATTTGAAAAAATGTGTTGTAATGAACTTCTGGAAAAGGAAAAACTCCTCTCAGTACAGTTATTACGTACAAAATACCCAATTAGAGACTGAAGAATCTGTAAAATACCTCGGAGTTAAACTAACTAATTATCTCTCGTGGAGCAAACATATTCGGGTAATAACTGGTCAGGCTAATCATAAATTGAAATTTGCTAAAGAGTACTAGGGAAGTGTCACGATAGAGTTAAGAGAAATCAGCTACTTTTCACTTGCTAGACCCCACTAAGAATACGCTTCTAGTGTTTGGGATCCTCATAATGTAAGCTTTAAAACAGAGTTAGGGAAGATCAGCAAGCTATGTGAGAGGCCGTTATGATAGTCACGTTTATGTAACTGACCTCTTGCAAAAACTAGGATGGGAATCGCTATCAGATCGTCGATTGAAAATTAGGCCTAATCTTTTAAGTCAATTCAAAACCGATTTATTTGTAGAAGAAGTTTTCAATATCTTAAGAATTCCAACATACTACGGTAGATCAAATCATGAAAGTAAAGTAAGGGAAATAGACTGTAGAACAGCTAGGTTTAAAATGTCGTTTTTCCCACGATCAATAAGAGACCATAGTGGCTGGGGTAGTCAGTACTTATTTCATTCAATACGCTGCTGACATCTGTGTAGTTTGTCAAAATGGAGACATCGCGTATAGTAAGGTATCGCGGTGTGCTTCGCAAATTAAATATTTTTGTGCAGGTTACCAAAGGCTCGAGGGGTAAAGCGACATAACCCCGAATGTGGTGACATTTTAAGTAACAAACGTTCTCAGTTTGTGAGATTTTCCTTTGATTTTTAAGGAAGATCTAAGGCTTTCCCCGCGTATGGTGATGCTGAAGCTTGGTCGAGTATCACTCCGGGTCAAACCTTCCATCTCGTCCGACGTATCGACGTATATATGAGCCATCCATCGTCATCAGGGCATGTAATACATTGAAAATACATCTTGCATCAAAACGTCGCCAGAGATGGAGAGTTTTGCCCGCAGGGAAACCAGAACAATCTTCAATTCCTGTGATATTAATGTACGTAGTTCACGAGAGCCTCGTGTACCCCGCGATTTAATTCAGTTCAACCGGTTAATCCTCTCCCGAATAATGGGAGGTAGAAAAGTGGGCTTTTTTGCTCACTTCCTTCCCAACGTGGGGAAACGGGCGATTCGAGTGTTGGCAGGAGTCGGGAGTGGAAGAAAGGGAGTTTTTTTTTCGCTCTCCGCCGCGAGGAGCGGGCAGATCCCTGGAACTCGCCCGCCACAATTGCTGGCTGCAGGTCCTACTCTTCCCTTGACCCCCCTACTGCCCTCCCTTGCCCTCCGTCCTCCCCCCCCCTCCATCTCTGCGTTACGACCGACCAACCCAAGGGCCTTGTGCTTCAAGTTCTTCACCCACCCACACGTTTCCGTTCTCAGACATACCTACCTCGTCCGGTCACCCCTCCTCCCTTGCTCTCCCCCTCTTCCCAACCCTTGTCTCGGTTCACCTTTTGCTCTTGCTTAGGGCTCTGGGGACACCGACACGCTGCTCTCGCCGAAGAGGAATTTCCCTGACCAAGACACTTCGAGACGAGTTGCCTAGTTCGCCTTTGGAGGACGGGATCATCTGAATTCTCAGATTGGAGCCTGAAGACCTACATATAAATCTACTTCATCTACATCTACGTAATACCCTGCGTGCCACCACGAGGGTCTGTGGCAGGGGGTTCAGATCAACAAGCATGAACTATTGCCATGCAAGTAGGATATTTAAGGAATGCATGCTAGAGAACAAGGTAACATGCAGCCAGGTGGTTAGTATCTACATAATAAGGAAGGGATTATTGGTTGTTACTACATGCATCATGCACTACAGACTGCTCTAACTATATTTCACCTGCCTATCCCATTGCTACGCTGCCTATTGTTTTCTCTTATGGTACGCGGGAAAAATGACATTTTAAATCTATCGGTACGACAATCTATCTCTCTAATCATGTTAATCTGATCAAACCTAGCATAATACGTAGGGGTTCTTAATATATATCTAACTTCATCTGTGAACAAATCGGTTTCGAATTTACTTAAAAAGTCTAACCTAAATTTTAACCTGCATTCTGATAGTAATTCCCATCCTAGTTCTTCTATTAAATTCGTAACACATATACAATTATTATAACGGCTTTTAAAATATCTAGCGGATCTCCTTTGCACACGCTCTAATTCTTTTATCATACCTTCCTCGCACGGATCCCATATACTAGCGGCATATTCTAAATGAGGCATGACAAGTGTATAATAGCTTCTTTCTCGTACTTTCTCATCGCATTTGCCTAGAACTTTTTTTACGAATCCTAATCCACGGTTTGCTATACCAGTTATTTCCCTGACAACAGCGCGTAGTTAGACCAGGAGAGCTTTACGTAGGCTAAAATGCTACCATGCGGCACCAGTTATGATTAGGTTTGTCCGATGAATGAATTTGCCCATCGATGGTCGATGAAAAAAAAACATCGAGATGATTCGTTTCGTTGATTGTCATCGACGACGATGAATTCATCGCCGTCGATGAACTCACCGACCTCGATAAGTCGATGAAATCAGTCATCGCTGACGAAAAGGGTTAAAGGGACGCAGGTTAAAATTTAGGTTAAACTTTTTAAGTAAATTCGAAACCGATTTGTTCACAGATGACGTTAGATGTATATTGAGAACCCCTGAGTATTATGCTAGGTTTGACCATATTAACAAGATTAGAGAGATAGACTGTCGTTCCGATAGATTTAAAATGTTATTTTTCCGCATACCATAAGAGAGAAGAATAGGCAGTGTAGCAAAGGGATAGGTAGGTGAAATGTAGTCAGAGTAGTCTGTAGTGCATGATGCACGTAATAACAACCAATTATCCCTTCCTTATTATGTAGATACTAATCATCTAGTTCCATGTGACCCTATTATCTAGCATATCTCCCTTAAATATCCTAGTTGCATGTCAATAGTGCATGTTTGGCGATCTTCACCCCTTGCCACACACCCTCGTGGTGGCTCGCAGGGTATTACGTAGATGTAGATGAAAGGTAGGGATAGGCACGGGCGGGCGACGCAACACAAATAATTGTCATCTAATGGGGATGGATTCATTGTCTCATTTACATCGGTGAATTCTTCGACTCATCGACGTCAGTTTATTTATCGACTCATCGACGTCGGTGGATTCATCGACGTGGTTCATCGCAACGCAATGACTAAAATCATGAACTATGCCTAACTACTATAAAATCATATGAACCGACTCATCGAACAAGCCTAGTTATGATACAACTACTGGTTATTATTTACAATGCGATTTTTAGGTATACCTGAAAGGTGTAAAACCTTGCAGAAAGCTAGTCATGCCGGAAATTTCATGTGGGGATGAGCTGTTAATATTGATGGTAAGATATTAAGTACGAGAACAAAATCCACCCCACCTAGTGAGCCGCAAATTATCATAGAATTGATCTATCCCAACTATTTCGGTCCCATATGGTACGTGGAAAAAATGGAATTCTAAATCGATCGGAGGTCTGGAGCATATTTCCTTGATTTTATGCCCGTGATCGTTTCTACCACAATAGTTTTGCTCTACCAAAATATGTTTAACGCCCAGGAAAAAGTTGTCTACATCCAACTATCGCAAAAGTTAATCTGTATATTTCCCTTTGCTCATATTGATGTTTCTACGTTGATTACACGTTTGTAATCAATGTAGAAATGTTAAAAACCATTCAGTGATACATACTATGTTCGTACTCACCCTTTTTTGATAGAATGCTCTCTTCTGCAAGTCCGGCACCGTGGTGCACATGAGCTCGAAGAACGGCCACGGACTCGAAGCGGCGTAAGGGTCGTCAGGACTCCGGTTCATCCTCAGTTCGATCTTCTTCGTCTCCTGGAGCAACTGACTCCGCAAGTTGTGAATCTTCCTCCTCACTTCCGACGCGGTCGTGTGGAATCCGACGCCCAGGTTGTGGAGAGCTTGTGCCTTCTTCCTGCGATCCTTGTATCCAGGGTCTTTTGGGTTCCACAAACAGGGCATTGCCTGGTACTCTTGTATCAGCTCGATAGTGTCAGTCTTCGTCCAGAAACGATGGCCCGTCTCCCGGGAATCCATATTGACCGATTGTCCGACTCGCGGCGAGTATGGCGGCGAGTCTACCCTGCGACCTTGCGTCAATGCTTTTGGAGGGCGGGCGGGAGGAGTTACTCGCGACAGGCTCGCTGCGGAACAACCAAAGGACTGGTGTAGACTCGCATTGAACCCTTTGCATTAACTTTTCACGCATTGAATAATCGACGCGAGTTTTCCCCGCCCGCTCGCCGCGAGGTTTTCTTGCGTGCCTCGTCCCAAGCTTTCTAGCGTGCCTTGCCGCAAGCTTTTCTTGCCAGCCCCCGCCGCGAGTTTTGCGGCATACACAGAATCCTTTACCGCAACCGGATCGCATGACAAAAGTTCTTATTAAATATCATATTTTTAATTATTTTGTTCATCGATCAAGTGAATCGGGTGCGATGAGAGAGTCCGAGAAAGAAGCTATTTTACACTTGTCAGGCCTCATTTAGAATATTCCGCTAGTATATAGGATCCGTACGAGGAAGGTATGATTAAAGAATTAGAGCGCGTGCAAAGGAGATCTGCTAGGTTTGTTAAATGTCGTTATGATAATTGTATAAGTGTTACGAGTTTAATAGAAGAACTAGGATGGGAATTACTATCAGAACGCAGGTTAAAATTTAGGTTAAACCTTTTAAGTAAATTCGAAACCGATTTGTTCACAGATGACGTTAGATATATATTAAGAACCCCTGCGTATTATGCTAGGTTTGATCATATTAACAAAATTAGAGAGATAGATTGTCGTACCGATAGATTTAAAATGTCAATTTTCCCGCGTACCATAAGAGAGAACAATAGGCAACGTAGCAAAAGGGATAGGTAGGTGAAACATAGTTAGAATAGTCTGTAGTGCATGATGCATGTAATAACTACCAATAATCCCTTCCTTATTATGTAGATTTTAACCTGTACTATACCGTAGTAACTAATATTCTATTGTAATAACTACTGCAATTACTTGCAATAACTAATAATCTACTGTAGTAACTAATAAACTATGACCCTATTTTCTAGCATGTCTGCATTATATATCCTACTTACATGGCAATAGTGCATGTTTGGTGATCTTCACCCCCTGCCACACACCCTCGTGGTGGCTCGCAGGGTATTACGTAGATCTACATCATCTACATCTACGTCATACCCTGCAAGCCACCCAAAGGGTGTGTGGCAGGGGGTGCTTTCGCACCAGGCATGCATGAATGATATGGTAGAACACCGACATTACATTAAAACCCGCGTACCACACATGCAAAGCGCCAATTACAAATCTAATACCCAAGAAACATTCTATCTCCAATCGTTCTAACATGCAAGGGATACAAAGACTACTACTACAGATTCAAAATATCATGCATAAATAAGAACATCATTATTTACATCATGCATAAATAAGAAAGAGGAGAATATAATGAGAAAGATTAACTGCCTGCCTATTGTCAATACTCGAACTATTCATGACTACGATCACAGCTGTTATGGTCCCGAATGGTACGCGGAAAAAATGACATTTTATACCTATCGGTTCTACAATCTATCTCTCTAATTTTATTGGCGCGATCTAATCTGCCGTAGTACGAAGGGGTTAATAGTATGTTTTTTACGTCGTCAGTAAAATGATTTTCCTGAAATTTATTTAGGAGGTTAAGCCTATAATTTAATCTACGCTGTGATAGCGATTCCCATCCTAATTCTTCTAACAGTCCAGACACACTAGCCAACTTATCGTAGCATCGTTTCACAAACCTAGCTCCTCTTCGCTGTACGCGATCTAACTCTGATATCAACCCCGTTTCGTATGGATCCCATACACTAACAGCATATTCCAGATGAGGCCTAACGATTGAAAAATAACAACGTTCTTTCACTTTCTCATCACATTTTCCGAGTACTCTCTTGATAAAGCCTAGCTTCCTATATGCTTGACCGCATATTTCCCTAATATGTTTTCCCCAAGATAGGTCGTGACTAATTGTGACTCCTAAGTACTTAACAGACTCGGCGTGAATAATTTCTGTATTTTTAATTCTGTAAGCCTTAACTGGCCAATTTTTCTTTTTCCAAAAGCTGACTGCTACGCACTTTTTTATGTTTAGTTCCATCTGCCACTTTTCGCACCAAGCATGAATAGCAAGTAGGTCGATTGTTAACGAGTCGCTATCTTCGGAATTGTTAATATCCCTATACACAACCGCGTCGTCTGCGAAGAGTCTAAGCTTACTTTTAACGACGTTACTAATATCATTAATGTACAAGAGAAATAAAAGTGGACCAATTACACTTCCCTGAGGAACACCCGATGTAACGCTGTGTTTGACATGATACCGTCTATGACAACCCTTTGTTCCCGCCCATGTAAGAATTGATTAATCCAACTAATAATGTTTTTATCTATTCCATATGCTTCTAGTTTTGAGAGCAACTTAACGTGAGGTACCTTATCGAAAGCTTTCCTAAAATCGAGGAATATCGCGTCAACTTGGACATTATTTTCACCCGAGAGCAAGATGTCATGAACGAAGAGGGCCAATTGGGTTTCGCAAGATCTACCCTTTCGAAATCCGTGTTGGTTATTTATTAACAATTCCTCCCTATCTAAATGACTCATAATGGAGCTTACGATTATGTGTTCAAATACCTTACAGGAAATGGATGTGAGAGAAATAGGCCTATAGTTACTAGGGTCTTCCCTGTCGCCGCTTTTGAATATAGGTGTGACATTTGCTACTCTCCAGTCCTTAGGCACTACGTGGTCTACTAAAGATTTGGTAAATATTAATTCTAAGTAAGGCGCTATGTCTGATGCCATTGTTTTATATACGCGAGCAGGTATTTGATCTGGACCGGGGGATTTGTTGGGGTTAATATTTTTTAGCTGCTGTTCTTTATTAAAAGGCATGGAATTCTACACTTCATCATAAGCACTTTCAGTTATACGCTTATTTAACTTAATCTGGTGTTTGCTAACATGCACATATTTTGGCCAAGTATCTTTCTTGATAAGGTCGTGAAGAAGGTCATAATGCGATTGATGATTGGTGTGATAGTTGACAGCTAGAATTAAATTTGATACTCTATGCGCTATAATGAACTTTTGAAAAAAGAATGGCTTTCCCCGGAATAATTATTGCATCAAAGAAAAGAAAATATCTAACATAACGTCTCGACGCAGACATTATGGTCCATTATCGATCGCGGGAAAAACGGCATTTTTAACCTTTCGTTTATGAATTTGTTTGTGCAATGAAATTTGTTGTATGAAGCGACCTTTCACTGTACACATTCGCTGGAACAAAATCCCCATTCATTCACCAACATAATATACTCAATGTAAATATAATTTCATTATTAATTTCCAAGTAGCTTGATATGGAGCAAAGATGTCAATTTAACGGAAAACAACAGTAATTTATACATTATATTAAGTATCCAACCTCCAATTATATTAAGTATCAACCATTACTTTATCATCCTTTTAAATACAACTACATTCATATTCTTGATGGATCCGGAGGACATTGAGTTGTATCATACTAATCCCATGGAAAAAAGTGGCTGCTGAGATAAGAACTTTATCTTCTCAATGTGTAAATTACTGTTGCTTTCCGTTAAATTGACATCTTTGCTCCATATCAAGCTAATGCGTATTTCTCAGAATTGCCTCTGCTTGCCTACCCCTCTAATTATTTCTCTATAATTTCTTCCCCTACATTTTCTCAGAATCGTGAAATGATGTGACTAATTCCGTTCTAATCCCGTTGCCTTGCAGTCCACCCTTGGCCTTGATTATCATCTACCAGCTGACGCCCTTCCCCTCCTTACTCTAACATCTGGGCTTCTCCCCGACCATTTCCTAGGACATTGCTCCCATCGATTCGCTTATCTCCCTATGCCTACTTCTCTCCCTGCTTCCTGTGAGATATTTGAGCGCTCCGACTAAAAATAATTACATTCACGCGTACGTATCAAACTTTCTCATGGGTTAATTGTTCAGCAAGCTTTATAATAAGTCAGAGAAATCAGCTACTTCTCCTTTGTAAGACCCCGCTTGGCTTAAGTTGCCAGTGTTTGGGATCGTCATGTGGTAGGCTTAAATACAGAGTTGGAACGCGAGCGTAGTGGATCGGCAACATACTTGAAAGGCCGTTATGATTGTCTCGTTTCTTTAAACCAGCGGCTCCCAAACTTTTCTGTCCTGGGACCCACCTCCAATCTGGAATATTTTTCGCGACCCAATATTACCCGGCGCCGGCGGGACAAAAGACAACAGACCCGTACAACATAGCGAAGTGTCTTCGCTTTCACAGAAATAGTCTCGACTGACTATATAGTCTATGTTCACTTTATTATTTTTAACGTTTCTTATTGTTAGTTTAGCGTTAGAACATATTTGAAGAGAATTTTTGGGTAATTATTTAAGATTTAATTTTTACTTTTAAAGGCACCTTCCCTTCGCGACCCACCAAAATTGCTCCCGCGACCTACCAGTGGGTCGCGACCCATAGTTTGGGAACCGCTGCTTTAAACTAATTAGGGTGCGGTTCAGTGCATATTGGCGTCAACTCACATTCTGCAGCCCACAATTGCTTGGCTTTCATAGTATCCCACATCTACAGAGTACCCTAAAAGCTACCTCAAGGGTTAGTGACAGGGGTGGTGAGTAATTAATGACATGAACTACAATGTATCGCATCATGTCAAGCTAATCGTAAATTCGGATTTAATGAAGGAGTAATCGAAAAGTGCGACGATAAAGACAGAGAAATCAGCTACTTCTCCCTTGTTAGACCCCACTTGGAATACGCTGCCAGCGTTTAGGATACTCATGAGGTAGCCTTAAAAACAGAGTTGGAACGCGCACAGAGGAGATCAACTAGAACCGAGAAAGACCGTTATGATAGTATTGTTAGGTCCATGATAAAATATAACACAACAATAGTAATATCCACACTTTAACATATTACTTCTACACCGACCATGGTTTCGACATACTATGTCATTTTCAAGGCGTTCAATTCAATACCTTGAAAACGACATAGTATGTCGAAACCATGGTCGGTGTTGAAGTAATACAAGGTGTGATCAAAAAAAGACCGGACTGATTTTATTCCGCGCAAACGGTTCATAGGATCGAAACGAGACACAGTGCGTCATTTAGCGACACATCTGACGACTAAAACGAGAGATGTTGTGTTTGTTGACGTTGAGTCGTTACGCAGCAGCAGCGGTACGTGTCTTAACCTGTTCGTCGCCCCGTGCAACGGCAGCAATGAAGGAGCTAAAGGAACAGCGTGTGTGCGTGAAATTTTGTTTCAAACTTGGCAAAAGTGCTACGGAGACATTTGGAATGATTTAACAAGCCTTTGGTAATGAAGCTTTGAGTCGAAGCCAGTGTTTTGAGTGGTATAGTCGTTTTAAATCGGGCAGAACCTCGACAGATGAAGATTCGCGAACGGGGCGGCCTTCCACATCGACAGACCCCTACCATGTCAAATTGGTGAACGATTTGGTGCGAACAAATCGCCGTTTAACTGTTAGAGAGATAGCCGAGGAAGTGAACATTAGTTTTGGATCCTGTCAGACAATTTTGACAGACATTTTGGGCATGACGCGCGTCGTATCAAAATTCGTCCCGGGGGTGCTGACTGATGAACAGAGACAAAAACGTGTGGACATTTGTCAGGAACTCCTGGATCGAACCAATGCCGACTCAGAGTTTCTTAAAACCATCATAACCGGTGACAAAACCTGGGTTTATGGTTATGATGTTGAGACAAAGGCCCAGTCTTCTCAGTGGAAGGGTCCTCATTCTCCGCGACCAAAGAAAGCTCGCATGTCCCGGTCCAATGTGAAGGTCATGCTGGTGTGTTTCTTCGATTGGCAAGGACTGATTCATTACGAATACGTCCCTCAAGGTCAAACCGTCAACAAAGATTTCTACTTAGAGGTTATGAAGAGGCTGAGGGTCGCAGTGAGCCGAAAGAGGCCGGACATGTGGAGAAACAATGCATGGCGTTTCCACCACGATAACGCGCCGGCTCACACGGTGCTGATCGTGACAGAGTTTTTCGCCAAAACCAGAACTTCCGTGATCCCGCAACCACCCTACTCTCCAGACGTGGCTCCATCAGACTTTTTTTTTGTTTCCAAAGTTAAAATTAACCTTGAAAGGGCGCCGATTCGACTCTATTGCGGACATAAAAACTAATTGTACAGCGGACCTGAAGAGGATCCCTAAGGAGGCTTACCAGGCAGGGTTCGAGGGCTGGAAGAAACGTTGGCAAAGGTGTGTCGTCAGTCAAGGCATGTAATTTGAGGGTGACAAGTTCGATTAAGCTGTATCCGTCGAAATAAACAAGTTATAAAATCAGTCCGGTCTTTTTTTGATCACACCTTGTATATTAAAGTGTAGATATTACTATTGTTGTGTTATATTTTATCATGGATATATCGCATTTCCACCATGTAAAGCCTGAAACGATTTCATAGTATTGTTAGGGATACTGACCTCTCGCAACAACTTGGATGGGAATCACTTTCAGTCCGTCGATTGAAAATTACTCAATCTTTTATGTAAATTCCAAGCCAAATTAATTTCCGACAGAGTTATCAGGAGCCAAATGTAAGATAAACGTAGCCAAACCAATTTATTAACAGACGAAGTTTTCAATATCTTACGAACTCCAACATACTGGGTATATGGGATCCGTACGAGGAAGGTATGATAAAAGAATTAGAGCGCGTGCAAAGGAGATCTGCTAGGTTTGTTAAAGGCCGTTATGATAATTGTATAAGTGTTACGAGCTTAATAGAAGAACTAGGATGGGAATTACTATCAGATCGCAGGTTAAAATTTAGGTTAAACCTTTTAAGTAAAACGAAACAGAGTTGTTCACAGATGACGTTAGATATATATTGAGAATCCCTGCGTATTATGCTAGGTTTGATCATATTAACAAAATTAGAGAGATAGATTGTCGTACCGATAGATTTAAAATGTCATTTTTCCCTCGTACCATAAGAGAGAACAATAGGCAGCGTAGCAAAGGGATAGGTAGGTGAAATATAGTTAGAGTAGTCTGTAGTGCATGATGCATGTAATAACAACCAATAATCCCTTTCTTATTATGTAGATACATACCATCTAGCAGCATGTGACCATATTATCTAGCATGTCTCCATTAAATAACCTAGTTGCATGTCAATAGTGCATGTTTGGTGATCTTCACCCCCTGCCACACACCCTCGTGGTGGCTCGCAGGGTATCACGTAGATGTAGATGTAGATACTACGGTAGATCAGCTCACCTGAATAAAATATGGGAAATAGACTATAGAAAAGACAGGTTTATAATGTCGTTTTTCCCGCCATCGATAAGAGACCATAAGAGTTGCGTTTAGACTTTAAAGTAGGTTAGTGGAAAGGAAGTGTAGCCGATTAATTCATTTGCACCCTAATGCATGTTTTTAAATACGCCGAGTACTAACACCATGTTCCCCGCATGTTCCCTGCATGACTCTTGCGTCACGTCTACATATTTACATTATAGTTTAATTTAGTGGTTTCTGTAGTATTTGTAGCATACCCATGGTGTGGTGCATGTTGGTGAAAGTTAATTTCTGCACTGTTGTGCACGCTAATGATATGCCATCCCCTGCCTAACACCCTTGAGATTGCTTGCAGGTTAATATGTAGATGCAGATGAATGATCGTTCGTTCATTCACTCAGACCGCTCCATGGGATTTCTCTCTCTCTCTTTCCTCAGATTTCCATGGAATATGTTGCAATAGGTCTGTAACACTAACCAGACTATCATCACGGCCTGTTACATATCTTGCTGATTTTCCTTTACGCGTTCTGCCTCTGTTTTTAAGCCTACCTCATGAGGATCCCAAACACTGGCAGCGTCTTCCAAGTGGGGTCTAACAAGGGGGAAGTAGCTGATTTCTCTAAATTTACCTTCCAAGTACTCCTCTAACAAATCCCGATAATAATCCATACGAATCCACGGCGGAATGAACCAACTATCGCTCAAGATAATTCAAAACATCAGGGGTCAGAATGCATTTGAAATCCGTGACAATTCCATCGGGTGACTTTTCCGGGGGCGAACGGATAACCTTAGACTTCGGACTGTAATGGAAGACGATAATGGGTCGATTTGTGACCCTCATTCTTAAATTTTTTCAACCGTGGAGACGTGATTAGGAGCCGTATTCATAGTCGTTACCTGGGTGTCCCCCAGGTGTGGGGGAGCCCCTTGGCTCAGAAATAGTATTCATAGTCGTTACCCAGGGGACTGTTGTCCCCTAACCCTCCCCCAGGCCGTCAATTTCCTGGGTAAGGCATTAAGCTTACCCAAAGCTCCCCTAACGCAGTACTGCTGCCCACGCGTGGGACGAATGGATACTACTGAACTAATGGCAGTACACGATAATATCAACATCTTTCCATAGTAACGTCTTCTGTTTACAAACACGAGTACTTATTGAGTATTATTGAATCACCCTCGTATTCCTCATTATTCAAATTACATAAATATTTAAGTAATATTGAAATCATTCTCTCATATTCCTTCAATCATTTTTCATCAACATTTTGTAATAGTATACTGTATTAGTGTTTAGAGCGTGCTTGGTTACGGTGAGAAATGAGCATCGAAAACATCGAGAACCATTCAGCGAAACCGTTCATGTGTATTTTTGCGTGTGATTGTTGCCAAATCTCTTACCCAGGCGTCCTCTGTCTGGGTGTTACCCAGGTAAGGTTTATCAATCGCTCAGCGTAGGGGACCCCTAGGTGTTACCTGGCTAGGGGATACCCAGGTAACCCCTAGGAATACGACTATGAATACGGGCATAAGACTTCACTCATTATTGCTCGTGGGGGGAATACGCTGGTGATAAATTGGTCAAGAAGGTTTGCATATTAGGATGCAAACATTAGCAGCGTATTCCAAGTGAGGTCTAGCAAGGGAGAAGTAGATGTTTTCTCTAACTTTATCGTTGCACTTTCATAGTACTCTTTTAAATAACCCCAATTTGCGATTAACTTGACCAGTTATTTTTTTAATAAATAAATAAATTTATTTACAAATAGTTTACATTCTGTAATTTCCCTTTGGATGGGTCACAATAAATTTACAACAACAAGGAATATTTGTACTTATTTTTGGTCATAAATCATTCATAAATATAATAATCACAAATAAAAAAATATATTTACCTTCAAGCAAAGATTACTTTTTTATATTATAATATAATAATAATTTAATTTCTTTTCAGGAATTACAGAGTGGTAGTACCATAGATAGCCCCTAAGGAATAACCTGAGTTGGGGCTACTGACAAATAAATAAACCATGCAAAAAATGATAGCAAAAAACAAAATGGTTTACAATTTTCGATAAAACGTTTACAATACAGTGAAGAAACTAATTCAAAATAGAAAAGACTCAGAGATATTCATAATTAAATAGTGGTTACAAAAAAGAGACACATAAATACAAGATCGGGCGAACTTACTTCAACAATGATATTACAATATCACTTAATTCATTACATTTAATTCGATAAATATTTCATGTAAATTACGAAACAAAATCTCGATATTTTTTATTAGTAATAACCAAGTTTTTACTTTCTTAAGAAATTTTCTTACGTTTTTTTCTTCCTTAATGTGGTTTGGAAGGACGTTAAATATTTTTCGGGATATATACACAAAGCATCTTTGAAACACAGTCAAATTAGGCTTGGGTAGATAAATCGTATTTCTTTCTCGCAAGGTCAGGACTTGAGTCCTGGGTAACAGATTTGCTTCGTCACCACTTCTTAGATAGAAATTCTTTAACACTTTATAAAAATACATATACCTGATAGGCAATAATTTCAGTTCTAAAAAGAGTGGGAATGCATGAGAGAAACGGTTTTTGTGCATTATCACACGTACTATCCTCTTTTGTAGAAATAGTACGGGGTTTATTGTATTTCTATAAGCTCCTTCGCTCGGTGATAAGATGGCATGCAAGAGATGGCATTCTATTAGATTTCCCGCATATATAAAACTTGCTTGTTATATATTAAATTTCAAGGTGTCATGCCGAATATAAAACACGTATTTATGTATGTAGGACTAATCTCAGATAAAGATAGGCGAGTCGTAAATTAGGATTTATTAAAAGAATACTCGGAAAGTGTGAGGAGAAGGTAAAGGAGCGATGTTATTTCTCTCTTGTGAGACTCCACTTGGAGTACGCCGCTAGTATAAGGGACCCTTACGAAGTAGGACTAGTTTCAGATATACATTGAATACAGCGAAGGGCAGCTGGATTTGTTAAAAATTGTCATGAGAAATATACTAGTTTTGCTGAATTGTTGAAGGATTTAGGGTGAGCGCTCTATCCGATCGAAGGGGAAAATATAGTAGTTTGAGAGAAATATCATTACCAGGAAATCAATTAATATAGTCTCATTTAAAAAGGAAAAAATCTTATTCTCTCAAATATACCAGAATACCAGCCCCTTACTGAACTACTTTAGTATTATTAGTGCGACAAATAAATAGGACTACAATTTACTAAAACGTGCAAAAGAATATCATGCAAGAGATTGCATGCGAGGTTAGTATCTACAATTCTTAGCTAAATTTCAGGAAAATCATTTCTCTGACGACGTAAAAAACATACTATTGGCCCCCTCCTACTACGGCAGATTAGATCGCGCCAATAAAATTAGAGAGATAGATTGTAGAACCGATAGGTATAAAATGTCATTGTTTCCGCGTACCATTCGGGACCTTAACAGCTGTGATCGTCGTCATGAATAGTTCGAATTGTGACAATAGGCAGACAGTTAATCTTTCTCTTTATATTCTCTACGTTCTCATTTATGCATGATGTAAATATTGATGTTCTTATTTATGCATGATATTTTGAATCTGTAGTAGTAGTCTTTGTATCCCTTGCATGTTGGAACGATTGACGATAGAATGTTTCTTGGGTATTAGATTTGTAATTGGCGCGTTGCATGTGTGGTACGCTGGTTTCAATGTATTTTCGGTGTTCTTCCGTATAACTCATAAATGCCTGGTGTGGAAACACCCCCTGTCACACACCCTTTGGGTGGATTGCAGGGTATTCTACATCTACATCTATATCTACGTCATACCCTGCAAGGGGTGTGTGACAGGGGGTGCTTTCGCACCAGGCATGCATGAATGATATGGTAGGACACCGACATTACATTAAAACCCGCGTACCACACATGCAAAGTGCCAATTAAAAATCTAATACCCAAGAAACATTCTATCTTCAATCGTTCCAACATGCAAGGGATACAAAGAGTACTACTACAGATTCTAAATATCATGCATAAATAAGAGCATCAACATTTACATCATGCATAAATAAGAGAGTAGAGAATATAATGAGAAAGATTTACTGCCTGCCTATTGTCAATACTCGAACTATTCATGACGGCGATCACAGCTGTTATGGTCCCGAATGGTACGCGGAAAAAATGACATTTTATACCTATCGGTTCTACAATCTAGCTCTCTAATTTTATTGGCGCGATCTAATCTGCCGTAGTACGAAGGGGTTAATAGTATGTTTTTTACGTCGTCAGTAAAATGATTTTCCTGAAATTTATTTAGGAGGTTAAGCCTATAATTTAATCTACGCTGTGATAGCGATTCCCATCCTAATTCTTCTAACAGTCCAGACACACTAGCCAACTTATGTATTACGTAGATGTACTTTCCGATATTTTTACGAATAATCCTAGCTCTTTTTCGTGGACAATGGTACGTGTAAGCACTCCAAAGCTACCTTATTTAAACAAATGAGGAATTTCTAACACCTGATTTTCGTAAAAAAATTAATAGCGAGAAGTTTGTATGTTTTTTCGACTATTTGTGAAAATAAATCATGTAGTCACTTCAGTATTTTTTCCAGGATTGTTTAAAACCTTCCGTTGAGAAGGACTTTTAAACGTACCGCGTGAGGAAAATGAGTCAAGTTAAAATCTATGAGTTGTGAGATATTTATTTAATTACTAAGAATTTCAATTTGCAAAAAGTGTCTTTTTGATACTGCGTTATAATTACCATTTCAGCAATAGTTTTGCCTGGCTATTCTGCCGGCTTCGTCGGGCTTTCAGAGACAACAATCATAAATAAATAAAGAAACTTCAGCGGTAATTATGCGACAGATTGTAGTCTCAGAAAGCCTGACGAAGCCGGCAGAATAGCATGGGGAGACTGTTGCTGAAATAGTAATTATAACGCAGTAAATCCAAAAGACACTTTTATCCAAATTAAAATGAACTGCGAGAATCTACGAAAAAAGTACTTAGAATTTCAGTCATATAAAAGTATATTATTACACCATTTATAATAAAACGTGTAATTCATACTTCCTACAGCTGCAGAAATTAAGACGTATAAATTGAAATATGGTCGCCATTATGACTGGGAAACTGTCTTGCTCAAACTACCTTAAGCTTCTTTCTTCCACGTGCAGAGATTTTCGATTCCGCCCCGTGAATCTACATGTCGTCTCCTTGTAGTCTTCGACCGATCGCGCCAGATGATGCTTGCGGGTCTTCAGTCTTTTCGGCTATGGCTTCCAAGTCACTGGGTGAGGGAAGTACGCCGTTTTCCTTCCATTCACCTTAATTCCATTGATCATCAGTTCTCGGGCTTCCTCGACTGCTTCTTCCATTCATTTCACTCCCATTATTGTTTCCAGTAGGCTTTCATGTCGTTGAATTCGTCTCTTTCTGTCTTCCACTTGATGAGTTTTCGTTAAGGAGGTTGGTGCGATTTTCATTCGTGTGTAGATTTTGCGGGAAAAGTTTCATGCGCGCACTCATTATTAATGGCTATGAAAGAAAGCGAAAAAAATTTGATCGTGCCTATTTGGTTTCTTGGCAACGTAATGCTGTTTTTAAATAATGTACTTATGGCATGTCACATGTATCTCGAAATAATTCGATAACTTGTCATAATGAAAAGTAAAGAAAACTTTGTAATTCCACATAAATATTTAATGTACGACCTAGGTTTCGACGTGGCACGTCATCATCTGGTAGTCGACCATCTATGTTAAGTCGATTCCATGAAGTCACGACCGAGACAACGAATTATATCCATAACTTGTGTACAGAATTCCTCCTAACCGCGAAAAAATACCTCAAATATTATCATAATAGTACATATTTAATGGAATGGCATCGTGACATATATAATAACACTCATTCATGCATGCCTGGTGCGAAAGCACCCCCTGCCACACACCCTTTGGGTGGCTTGCAGGGTATGACGTAGATGTAGATGTAGATTTATACACGTCTTTTGCTTAAATTTTGAATTCCGCGCCGTAAACCAAGTGTTAACAATGCTTTTATTGAGGGGGAAATCGTGAGAATATAATTCTTGCGTCATTTATATTACAAAAAGAATGATTTTTTTCCCAACGTATGACTCGAAAACTTAAGTGAAGTGTGGTCCAAGATTTTATTCATCTTAATTGAAAACAAATATTAAAATATTCACTCAACGAGTCACGATTCGCGCTTGTTTGAGCGAGAGAGTTCCCAAGTCATAATCAATTGCGCGTTTTCATAATTGAATTCGTAGGAAGCATAAATTAAATATTGCATTATCAATGTTGCTACTATATACTTTTTAGTGACTGAAATTCTTAGTAATAAAATGAAAATATATGTAGGTGTAATTCTTTAACATGTCTCATTTTTTTCGCGCGGTACGTTAAAAACAGCCTTACAAACTGAATGTTTTTCATGGTTCTGAAGAAATTACTGCGGTGACTGTATGGTTTATATTAAAAAAGAGTCGATAAACCATGCAAAATACACACTGTTAATTTTTAGACGAGATTCAGCGGGTCTTCTATTTATGGTAACTATTTCTAAATGTTTTGAGGAATCTTCCCGACTATCGAGAGACCAGAAGATGTAGATCAGATCGTAAGAATAAAATGAAGGAAATAGATTGTAGAACAGATATGTTTAAAATGTCGTTTTTCCCGCAATCGATAAGAGACCAAAATGGCTGCGTGGAGACTTAGAAGTAAGTACTTTGTCAGGTAGTAGGCTTTATCAAGCGAATACTCGGAAAATATGATGAGAAAGTGAAAGAACATTGTTATTTTTCAATCATTAGGCCTTATCTGGAATACGCTGCCAGTGTATGGGATCCATACGAAGCGGGGTTGATACCAGAATTAGATCGCGTGCAGAGAAGAGGAGCTAGGTTTGTGAAACCATGCTATGATGGATTTACTAGTGTGTCTGAATTATTTGAAGCATTGGGATGGGAATCGCTATCACAGCGTAGATTAAATTATAGGCTTAACCTTTTAGCTAAATTTCAGCAAAAACATTTCACTGACGACGTAAAAAACATACTATTTTCCCCCTTGTGCTAAGGCAGATTAGATCGCGCCAATGAAATTAGAGAGCTAGATTGTAGAACCGATGGGTATAAAATGTCATTTTTTCCGCGTACCTTTCGGGACCATAACAGCTGCGATCGTCGTCATGAATAGTTCGAGTATTGACAATAGGCAGACAGTTAATCTTTCTCATTATATTGTTTACGTTCTTATTTATGCATGATGTAAATATTGATATTCTTATTTATGCATGAGATTTTGCATCTCTACATCTACATCTACGTAATACCCTGCGAGCCACCACGAGGGTGTGTGGCAGGAGGTGAAGTTCACCAAACATGCACTATTGACATGCAACTAGGGTATTTAATGAAGGAATGCAAGATAATTGGGTCACATGGTTAGTATCTACATAATAAGAAAGGGATTATTGGTTGTTATTACATGCATCATGCTCTCCAGACTACTCTAACTATATTTCACCTACCTATCCCTTTGCTACGCTTTCTATTGTTCTCTCTTATAGTCCGCGGGAAAAATGACATTTTAAATCTATCGGTACGACAATCGATCTCTCTAATCTTGTTAATATGATCAAACCTAGCATAGTACGAAGGGGTTCTTAATATATATCTAACGTCATCTGTGAACAAATCGGTTTCGAATTTACTTAAACGGTTTAACCTAAATTTTAACCTGCGTTCTGATAGTAATTCCCATCCTAGTTCTTCTATTAAACTCGTAACACTTATACAATTATCATAACGGCCTTTAACAAACCTAGCAGATCTCCTTTGCACGCGCTCTAATTCTTCTATCATACCTTCCTCGTACGGATCCCATAGATCCCCCTTATATAGAGCTTGGACGGTTACGTCTGACTGACCATTGTTTTTACTTCTTTCCGTTATTATTTTTTAAATGTACGTTTTCTACTCTTGATTTATCGTGTACCCTGAGTCCCGATTTAAGTTATTGAGCTAAAAATGTATCTCTAGTAGTAGTACTTGTACCTCTTGCATGTTGGAACGATTGACGATAGAATGTTTCTTGGTTAGTAGTTTTAATGGGCGCGTTGCATGTGTGGCACGCTGGTTTCAATGTAGTTTCGGTGTTCATCCGTATAATTAATGCATGCCTGGAGTGGAAGCACCCCCTGCCACACACCCTTTGGGTGGCTTGCAGAGTATGACGTAGATGTGGATGTAGTGTGGCTGATTAATTCATATTTCCCCGATGCATGTTTATAAATCAGCCGAGTTGTGCTAACACCAATGTTTTACATGTCTCCTGCGTGACTATTGTGTCACGTTTACGTTGTTACATTATAGAATAATTTTGTAGTTTCTATAGTATTTTTAGCATGCCTATTATGTGGTGCATGTTGGTGAAAGTGAATTTCTTCACCGTAGTTCATTTTGGTGGTAAGTCACCCCCTGCCAAACACCTTTTGTGATGGCTAGCAAAGTAATAAGTGGAAGTAGAAGTAGAGAAAGTAGAGAAGATCTCTTCCTCGTCGCCCGTTCGGTAGTCGATCGGACCGCTCATTGCATGCATCGTGAGTGAGTTCTGTCACAGCCAACGCAATGCGCACTTGAAACTTAGCGCGTTGTGCAACCGGCAGTGAAGTTCACTCAATGACACCACAACCGCGCACCTACTCCTTCCCCTCCGGCTCCGCACTTGAAAGATCTCTTCTCTCTTTGCATCTCTCCTTCGCTCTCAGAGCCAGCCAGAGGCGCGCCACGCAATCGCAACACTTAATAATGCAACTGACGACAGTGGGATGAAGATCCAATTAATCCAGCGCGACGCGACTGTCTCTCGAGGTCCCGATGTCCGTGCGTGAGGCCGGTTTACCCGGTGCGGGAGACTGCACGAATTAAAACTGCGTATTTTTCGCTTTCTGGCAGCAATTATTAGTCTACCTCGAGGGGTATGCAACTCTGAGAAATGGTGTACGCTTGTTGTGAAATGGTCGCGAAATGGACAGAAATGAACATAAATGGATAGAAATGGACAGAAATGGATAGAAATGGTTAGAAATGGACAGAAATGGATAGAAATTGACAGAAATCGACATAACTGGATAGAATTGGATAGACTGAGAGAACAGGTTTGGATGATACACCCTAAACTCTTTTGGGCGGGGAGGTTTGGATGCGCCATCAAGAATGATAGAATAGAATAGAATAGAAAACAAATTTATTGTTCTAGGACAGGACCTATGGAACATGCAATCGATACATATATGATACGACGATACGAGATATGACACGACGTCAGAACTAATTATTTAGATGTGAGAATCAAAGGCAAAGAGTGTCACACCAAACACGTCTAGTCGACGTCCTTTGGATGGGAGACACAAAGTTGTAGGTGGTGCAGTCTACCGATTTAGGTGCAAAATCAAAATCGGTAGTTGCCCGCTCTGGTGGCAGTCTCAGGAAGCTGTAGCACCCGCCATTCCGTGTTCAGTCGTGCAAGCCGTCCACACGTGTGGACTTGTTCAGGGCGAAACAGGCGAACTTCGTTGTGACCCTTCTGCCGCGTCTGCTTCACTGTTTTCCTGCTACTCGAAGAGATATGGACGAGGGGACGAAGGAATCCCCATTGAAGGCTGAACTTGGAGCCTAAATCCAGGTGTTCGCTAGTAAGTTGCACTAAAATTGCGCGGCCATTAAGTGTTAATTCTCATGCCTACACTACCAGCCATTGCTTATGAGTTCCCTTTCAGATTCCTATTTTTATCTCTATGTGCTTATTACAAACAAAGTTCTCTCTCAGATCATATTTTGTATTATGTTATTATTGTATTCTAATAATATTTTTATGTTGTTGACATAACATTTTTGATAATTGTGTTAATTTATAATGTTGTGAAATATTTTTGTAATATGTTGACGAATTATGCGTTAATAGATACCTATCATAACAACCACAGAGCCCAGTTTTATCGTTTTTCAAGTTGCACCGACCTACTACCCTATTTCCAAAGGGGTTGAAAAAGAAAAATAATAGGGCAGTGGGGTTTAAGGGGGGAGGGAGTGGTAGGGGCACATGCCTTTGGGCTGGTCATCTAAAGTTTTCATTCGGTATCCAAACGTTTTTCTGATGAGGCACCCAACACTTTGGTTCTCACACCCAAAGTACTCGTCCATCTTCCTTTGGATACAGCACCCAAAGGAGTAGGTGGCACATCCAACTCCTCATCACCAATTCCGTTTGGATGACACATCCAAATGTATGGGCAAGTCCTTTCCTTCACCTTAGATTTGGGTGTGACATCCAAACCTACGATAATCATATCCAAAGTGTTTTCTCAGTGTAGAAATGGACAGAAATGGTTAGAAATTGGCAGTAAGGGATGGAAATGGACATAAATGGACGGAAATGGTTAGAAATGGATGGAAATGTTTGAAATGGAAATGCGGTGTACACTTTTTTTTGAAATTGCGCACCCCTCGGTCTACATCTACATACATACTACCGAGACCTCACTTGGAGTACGCCGCTGGTATATGGAACCCTTTCGATGTAGGTCTATTTTCAGACAGATCGAATACAGCGGAGGGCAGCTCGATTAGTTAAAAATTGTTTCGATAAACATAGCAATGGTACTAAAATTTTACGAAATATAGGGTGGGGAATTCTATCCGACCGAAGGGAAAAATGTATGCTAAATCTTTTGCGAAATTTTGATATTGACTATTTTTTGCCAGACGTTCAAAATATTTTGCTAGAGCCAAAACATTATGGTAGGAACGATCACAGGAATAAGATTAAGGAAATATACGTCTACGTAATACCCTGCGAGCCACCACGAGGGTGTGTGGCAGGGGGTGTAGATCACCAAACATGCACTGTTGCCATGCAAGTAGGATATTTAAGGGAGGCATGCTAGAGAACAGGGTCACATGCAGTTATGTGGTTAGTATCTACATAATAAGAAAGGGATTATTGGTTGTTATTTCATGCATCATGCAAAACAGACTACTCTTACTATGTTTCACCTAACTATCATGAAAGTCTAAAGTAAAGTAAAGTACTAAATCATGAAATAATTATATCATGCTGGAAATTGCATGCAAGGTTAGTACCTAATTATGATATTAAGATACATCTACATTTTGATATACAGCAGATCCGATAGATTTAAGATGTCATTTTTTCCACGTACCTTAAGGGATTATAATAGTTTCGATAAATCAGTTCTAGGATACTGACTAGGTTAAATAGGTTTTTTCAACAGTACTAAATATCTTAACATGGTTAATACATCCTAACCTTGCATGCAGTCTCCGGCATGATATACTCTTGCATGTCTTAGCACCTTGTAGCGCTATTTATTTGTCACATTAATTATATAAACCAGTAGTTGCATGTTGCGTAGTGTACTGCATGGTAGCATGTTCTTCTACGTATCACTCTCCTGGTTTGTGGTCTGACCGCGTACTGTTGTCCTGACTGCTTTTGGCCTGGCATTCTGAGGAACGCTCGCGGTTCTGATTTGGACTGGGATGATGGCTACATGGCATACTGCTCAAGATATAACTGCTGGTTAGTATTATTAATGTGACAAATAAATAACTACAAGGCACCAAGACATGCAGGAGTATATCATGCCGGAGATTGCATGAGAGGTTAGTATCTACAATTCATGTTAAGATATTTAGCACTATTTAAAGAAACTATTTAACCTAGTCAGTATCCTAAAACTGATTTATCACTACTATTATGGTCCCTTATTGTACGTGGAAAAAATGACAGTTTACATCTATCGGTTCTGCACTCTATTTCCTTAATCTTATTCCTGTGATCGTTCCTACCATGATAGTTTGGCTCGAGCAAATTATTTTCAACGTCGGGCAAAAAATAGTCTACATCAAACTACCGTAAAAGATTTAACCTATATTTCTTCCTTCTATTGGATAGAGGTTCCCACTCTAATTTTTCAATAATTTTGTAACACTACTATGTTTATCATAACAATTTTGAACAAATCTAGCTGCCCTCCGCTGTTTGCGATCTATATCCTACTTCATAAGGGTCCCATATGCTAGCGACGTACTCCAAGTTGGGTTTATAATGACGGCAATAGTTCTGTGCATGGCTTTGTGCTCCTCATGGCAACATCGCTCTTTCTTCCTTATATAAATTAGCACAGGAAACGAATAAGAGCCTGAGCTGTCAACTAAATGTGGAGCGGATTGTTTACCTACGGCTTGTTAATGTGCGTCCCTCGTATACAATAACAGAGGTGACCCACACGAGGACGGGCAAAGTCGAACCAGCTGAGCGACTTGCACCGACTCGAGCCCGACATTGGGCCATACACCCCCCTCCACTTCCCGTCCCCCCCTCTCCTGTCCGTGTTGTTGGTGTATGGTTGCTCCGGCCAAACTCTCTCCTTCCCCTCCCCATCCAACCACACCCCCTCCTTCCCCTCAAACCAGTCCCCCCATATCCCCCTCCCCTCCGCCCCGGCTCGCCTGGCAACACGGCGGGCGGGGAAGGGTAGTCTTCCCCACTCTTCCCTTCGTTGCCTATCCCTTTAAAAAGCCCCCTCCCCCTACTCGATGTTTCCTTTAAATCCCTCCCTCCCCTTCCCCTGCACTGTTGTGCACACCGCCCCTCCCCTTCCTTCCAACACTCCCGTATCTCTACAGCTTTTATTATTTTTTTTCGGCTGTATTCCTCTCTCTCCGTGGGGGACGTTCGCCTTCAGGCCTTCATCTCCTGCCATGCCTCTTGCCTCCTCTTCCCCGAACAGCTGATTTGCTCCTTTTCCGCCCTATCTCCTCACTCGTCCAGACGGGGGCGTTCGCGACTCCCGAGCGGAGGACCTTGGGTTCGATCGTTGGCCCGCGCGAGGATTCTATGCGTGGAGTGGGGGAATAAATGGTTTGGTCGCGAGGGCCTTGAAGTCTTGATGCCGTAACTTGTAAAGCCTTGCGTCTCGTGTGCTAAAACATCAGTGATTTCCTCTGTCGAATTGTCCACGGCGCAAGGTCACTCACGAGCTCATTTTGATAAGGCTACTCTTAACACAGAACGGTAATATTATGTGAGGCGAATATGAAGAATTTCCAAATAATTATTGACCGTATTAGAGGATGAAATATAACGAAAGGTTTCGTACTGTCCACTTGATTAACACTTGGTACTACACGAGTTTCGAGTGTCACGCAGTAGGGGTACTTCTACATCTACATATACGTAATACCCTGCGACCACCACGAGGGAGTGTGGCAGAGGGTGAAGATCACAAAACATGCACTACTGACATGCAACTAGGATATTTAATGGGGACATGCTAGATAATAGATTGGGTACTTGTGTATCCCTGCGTGATACCTGAAAGAGTTATAAGCATATATACATCGGAACATCTAGGAAATACCGTGTAAGCCACCACTAGGGTAGGGGATTGGAATCGCTATCACAGCGTAGATTAAATTATAGGCTTAACCTCTTAGCTAAATTCAAGGAAAAATATTTCTCTGACAACGTAAAAAACATACTATTGACCCCCTCGTACTACGGCATTTAGATCGCGCCAATAAAATTTGAGATATGAATTGAAGAACCGAAAGGTATAAAATATCTTTTCTTCCACATACCACTCGGGAACATAACAGCTGTGTCGTCACGAATAGTGCAAATATTGACATTAGATAGATTGTAGATCTCTTTCTTTTACATCTACATCTACGTGATACCCTGCGAGCCACCACGAGGGTGTGTGGCAGGGGGTGAAGATCACCAAACATGCACTATTGACATGCAACTAGGATATTTAATGGAGACATGCTAGAGAACAGGGTCACATGCAGCTAGATGGTTAGTATCTACATAATATGAAATGGATAATTGGTTGCTATTACATGCATCATGCACTACAGACTACTCTAACGAAATTTCACCTACCTATCCCTTTGCTACGCTGCCTATTGTTCTCTCTTATAGTACGAGTATAGTCTTTATATATTTTACGTTCTTATTTATGCATGATGTAAATATTTATGTTCATATTTATGTATGATATTTTGAATCTGTAGTCCATGTACCCCTTGAATGTTGGAACGATTGACGATAGAATATTTCTTAGTTAGTAGATTTTAATGCGCGCATTGCATGTGTGGTACGCTGGTGTCAATGTAGATTCGGTGTTCTGCCGAAAATTCATGCATACCTGGGGTGGAAGCACTCCCGGCCACACACCCTTTGGGTGGCTTGCGGGGTATGACATAGATGTAGATGTATGAAGAATTGCCAAATTATTATTAGAGGATGAAATATAACTAAAGGTTTCGCACTGTCCGTTCGGGTACTTGTATATCAATGAGTGAAACATGAAACAAGTGCTATACATATCTATATCTAGATATCTACGAAATACCGTGCAAGCCACCTCTGGGGTGTGTGGCACGGGGTTATTCCACACCAGGCATGCAGTTCAATCCCAGTTCAATCAGAACCGCGCGCGTTCCCCCGTGCCTTATCTTCACCCCCTGCCACACACCCTCGTGGTGGCTCGCAGGGTATCACGTAGATGTAGATGTACGTAAGTGTTACGAATTTAATAGAAGAACTAGGATGGGAATTACTATCAGAACGCAGGTTAAATTATAGGTTAAACCTTTTAAGTAAATTCGAAACCGAGTTATTCACAGATGACGTTAGATATATATTGAGAACCCCAGCGTATTATGCTAGGTTTGATCATATTGACAAGATTAGAGAGATAGATTGTCGTACCGATAGATTTAAAATGTCATTTTTCCCGCGTACCGTAAGAGAGATCAATAGGTAGCGTAGCAAAGGGATAGGTACATCTACATCTACCTGATACCCTGCGAGCCACCACGAGGGTGTGTGGCAGGGGGTGAAGATCACCAAACATGCACTGTTGACATGCAACTAGGATATTTAATGGAGACATGCTAGATTAAAATAATAAAAATAGAGACATGCTAGATGGAAGGTAGGTGAAATATAGTTAGAGTAGTGAGTAGTGCATGATGCATGTAAGAACAGCCAATAATCCCTTTCTTATTATGTGGATACTAACCATCTAGCTGCATGTGACCCTGTTATCTAGCATGACTCCATTAAATATCCTATTTGCATGTCAATAGTGCATGTTAGTTAATCTTCACCCCCTGCCACATACTCTGGTGGTGGCTCGCAGGGTATTACGTAGATGTAGTGTACGTAGTTGCAGTCTACATTAATACAATTAGTACATGTAGAATTAGTTACATATCTGTATGTTGTGCCTGTTGTCGAAAGTTACTGGTTCTTTATTGTACATAAATCACCCCCTGCCTGACACCCTTCTACACTTAGGTACGTCTACGTATCACCTGAAAGCCACCTCTAGGGTGTTCGGCTTACCCAGGCAACTTTATTGCGCGATTTACCCGCAGAAAGCGACATTTGATGTGAATCGCTGATACAAACGGCGATATAAGTCCGCTTGCGGTAAAGTTCTGTACGAGGACACAATCTTTTACGGAACTTTGGCTTGCGACACTTACCGGAAGTTTCGGCAAGTCGCTGACAGAAGCAACATTCGGCCAGCGTAAACGACAACCAACGTGGGTTTCCGCCAAATTGTGAACCTTCTTACGTTGTTGCATTGTACATTAATTCACTTTACTGGAGATACAAGAGTCATGCAGTGTTAATGTAAAACTATGTCAGTACTATGTTGCAGATTAAAAAACAAACATTATGGAGCAAATCAACTAATCAGCTACACTACCTGTTGACTAACTAACAATGTATTTTGCAATCATCTACATCTGCTTATTACCCTGCAAGCCACCACAAGGGTGTTTGGTAGGGGGTGACTTATCACCAACATGAACTACAGTGAAAAAATGTACTTTAACCAACAAGCACCACCCTATCGGTATGCTACAAATACTACAGAAAGTACTGAAATAATCTGTAAAGCAACTATATAAATGTGACGCAAGAATCATGCAGGGAACATGAGCACACTATGTGTGTACAGAGACGTTTGTCCAGGATATTGTTCTAATCAACGTGAGACATCTGCATGCTCCTAGAGTGAAGCGAATTCCGTAGACGTAGATGAAGGATGCGTGGCAGGGTGTGATTCTTCACGATGCATTGCACAACTGCAGGCTACGTCAAGTTCTAGCACCGCTAAGCCCTTTCGCCACAGTCCTCCACCAGTTCCGCTCCCTTCCTTGTAAGTTAGAACCAGAAAACAAACCTTTTAGCGAGATCTAATGACTGCCTAGCGGTTGAAACCGGTCTTGCCAGCTTGGAATTAAGACCTGCTAGGCACGATGGTCGCCTTTGTCTAGTGATGGATCGCTTCAGCGAGCTTAAACTCACATCTATATAAAACCCTGCAGGCGACAGTCTGAGAAGATGTGTGGCAGGGTGGAGATTTTCAAAAGCACGCACTGCGTTTCATAGCAATGAATGGCTGAGTGAAAACCTCCAAATATTGGACAGGAGGTGAAATTCCACTAGCTTTGAGTACGAGAAAGAAGCTATTTTACACTTGTCAGGCCTCATTTAGAATATGCCGCTAGTATATGGGATCCGTACGAGGAAGGTATGATAAAAGAATTAGAGCGCGTGCAAAGGAGATCCGCTAGATTTGTTAAAGGCCGTTCTGATAATTGTATAAGTGTTACGAGCTTAATAGAAGAACTAGGATTGGAATTACTTGCATGTTGGAACGATTGAAGATAGAATGTTTCTTGGGTATTAGATTTTTAATTGGCACTTTGCATGTGTGGTACGCGGGTTTTAATGTAATGTCGGTGTCCTACCATATCATTCATGCATGCCTGGTGCGAAAGCACCCCCTGCCACACACCCTTTGAGTGGCTTGCGGGGTATGACGTAGATGTAGATCATACCCTGAGGTAGCTTGCAGGATATCCTGTAGTATGTCGATGTAGATTTCCACTTGGTACAACACATGTATCGGCTTTATCACTGGGATGAGCACTGCATGCCTGATGTGGAATCACCCCGTGCAACACTCCCTAGTGGTGGCTTGGACGGTATTTCGTTGATGTAGATGTATCGCTTGTTTCATGTTTCACGGAGACGTCTAAAAGTATCCGTACCATGTGACAGTCGAAACGTGTGGTACAAAGTGTAAATTGAGAGAACAGCAGGAAATCTTTCGTTAAATTTCGTTATTTAATATGATCGATAGTAATTCGACAATTCTTCAGATTCGCTTCACAATCTACTACAGTAGATCAGATCATGAGAATAAAAATGAGGGAAATAGACAGTAGAACAGAAAGGTTTAAAATGTCGTTTTTCCCACGATGGATAAGAGGCCATAATGGCTGCGTTAAAACTTTGAAGTAGGTTAGTTGACAGGTAGTGTAGCTGATTAATTCTTATACACTAATACATGTTTCTAAATCTGCCGAGTAGTGCTAACACCATGATTTGCATGTTCCCTGTATGGCTCTTGTTTCACGTTTACATAGTTACATTATGGATTAGTTTAGTAGTTCTGTAGCATATGTAGCATACCCATAGTGTGGTGCATGTTGGAGAAAGTTAATTTCTTCACCCTAGTTCTTGTTGGTGATAAGTCACCCCCGCCAAACACCCCTGCGGTGGCTAGAAGGGTAATGAGTAGATGTTGATTAATTCAATAGTAACTGTAGTATAGGTAAAATGCCTATAGTGTAGTATATTACCTATAGATAGTGACCTGCAAATAGTGACATTAGCTAGACTGTAGATCTTTCCTTTATATTCACTACGTTCTTATTTATGCATGATATAAATATTGATATTCTTATTTATGCTTGATATTTTGTATTTGTCGTTGTATTCTTTGTATCCCTTGCATGTTGGAACGATTGACGATGGAATGTTTCTTGGTTAGTAGATTTTATTTGGCGCGTTGCATGTGTGGAACGCTGGTTTCAATGTAGTTTCGGTGTTCTGCCGTATTATTCATGCGTGCCTGGTGTGGAAGCACCCCCTGCCACACACCCTTTGGGTGGTTTGCAGGGTATGACGTTGATGTTTCTAAATCTGACGATTCGTGCTGACACCATGTATTGTATGTTGCCTGAATGACCCTAGAATAGTGTCACGTTTGCATAGTTACATTATTGATTAGTTGTGTAGTGTCAGAAGCATTTTTAGCATACCCAAGGTGTGGTCCATGTTGATGATAGGTAATTTCTTCACCGTAGTGGACGTTGATGATAAGTCACCCCCTGCTAAACACCCTTGTGGTGGCCTGCGGGGTAATTAGTAGATGTAGATGTGGTCGCGGGTACTTAGCAGTATCTTTGAAAGTTTGAGGTATTGAATTGTAGACAGCGTATAGTACGCACGCCTTGGGAGCTTCTTGAAGTTCTCGGCGTAGATGTAGTTAGAACAAACTCTCCTTCTTGCCCAGCGCTTGGGTTTTGTAAACATGGCCGAAGTCCTTCAGCGAAGGGCCTCAGCATTTGCGCCGTTGGATGCAAGTGGCTTGGCTGTCTGTCCCTCTCTCCTCTGTCTCTCTCCTGCCTCTCGGTGTGGTTGGCAACGAGAGGTGGGTGGGATTACATGCACTCCCCCTCGTTCACCCAACATCCTCAATCCAAACCCTCCCTCCCCTCCTCGGACAATGATTTCGTCCTGCGCTGCCCTAGCCGAGGAAATAATAAGTTCACTCGACGAAAATTTAAACATGTCACGCTGCTCTCGAAATGTTTTCTCGCCCCATCCGGCGCACGGAAGACGAAGAAAGAAAGACGAAGTCTCTCTCCTGCGGTGGTTTTGCCAACGAAATTGATTCATACCCCGTGACGGGAGGGGTAAAAACATATGATCGACCGACTTGAGCGCGTTGGAAAGGGGACAGGCGAAGCGGAAAGACTGCTATACTCGCTAGCGGAGGGGAAGGTTGGGGGATACGGGGGGAAGCCTCTTTTGGGGTCGGTGGAGACATCTAGCGGCGCAGCTCCCGAACGCACCAGCCAGGCGACATCGTCGTCTGCTCTTCAGTTGCAGCTGGGCAGCCGTACGAGTCAGTCGCGTTGTCTCCCGTGGACGTTTCGCTCTAACTTTTTTAGCAATATAACTTGTTCAGCGCTTCGTCCATTTTTTTCAACATCCATCTCTCTCTCTCTTTGATAACAGTAGAAAACATCCTCCTCGACCGCTCATTCTTAACGATTGCAGACGGCTGCAAATGTCGCTGAGAGAGCGAACAGTGAGAATGGATGTAATTCAGGATCACGAACGATTGCCTGTGGCAGACGGAACGTCCTGATTAATGTTGAAATCTAATGGAGGAGAGAGTCGCATCACATAGTCTGGGTGGAATGGTCGACCTCTGTTGCGTGTGATTGTCTGCTGCTGCTGGTGTATGTGCATAATCGTCAAGTCATTTTTTCGTGGAGTTATACAAGTGTTGTCTGGTCCTCGTCGCTGGATCGTGTTGAGAAAAATTACAGGAATCACGTCAAGTTTTCTGAAGCATTAACACGGAGGAGCATGAAGACCTGCGGCGGAGGTAAATCCCAAAACATCCCCTTTAAATAATATTTACCTCTCGGTCGTGTCTATTTTCGATCGTCCTGTGCGTTTGTTGCCGAGGTGATAAAACGTTTTACGTAAGATTTCGTGTGCGTTTCCCAGTGATAAGGCTGTTAAAAGCTTCGACCCAGCTGGAGTCTTTTATGTACTGTCATCTTCTCTCTTCTTTATTGCGTTTAGAGCTTATATTAACGAAGGAGTACAACAAGAGAATGGGGAAGGTAGACAGTGACATCGTTGCTGCTACGGTGATGAAATCACGTAATGTAGGTTTCGTGTGTGTATCTTTTTCTCCGTGCATCACTCTCCGTGATTTGGTAGTTTAAAGCCACGACCCAGCTGGACTCTTAGTTCTGTCGCCTATCTTTGCTTGATATATTTCGTTGGAAGCATTTTTTTATTCACGTTTAGTAAGGGAAGGTAGACCGTGACACGTCACTGTCCGTAACAGCTGGGAGAGTCGTACGAGCGTGACTGTCACTGCTGTCCGATGTCGTTTTCGTTCGTTCACGGGGGAAACTGTACAGGACTGTACGGGAACTCGCGAGGCTGACGGGGAGTAGCTGTTCTCTCTCCCCCGCGTCGGTAGGAGGCAGGCTCGCGTTGTGAACCTGTGGATAACGGAACGCTTGGTGTGATCACCTGTTCCCATGGATACACTCGTTTTCGTGCCGTATCCGTCCCCGCTGTGGGAATTCGGGTGTTTTACGGATCGTGTATGTCTCTTCACAGTGAATGCGCGACCGTGGTTACTCCGTGCCTTAAAGTAATCGCTATCTTTCGTGTATTATATCTCCTCTCTCGGGGGACCGTCGTCTTCGTTCGCGAGACGCACGGGCATTTTTAAAGGGACTCTCCCCGAGTCGTGTGAGTGGGGCACCACACGACGCCCGAGCTCTTGCGAAACGGGTCGCCTCAATTTCATCGGCGGCCAGCCAGGCAAGAGCCAAGCCGCGAGCGGCGAGAGCTAGCGAGCAAGACCGTCCCTCTTTTTCTTTTCGTGTGATGAAGAAACCTTTCGGATCGGGTGGAGAGAGAGAGAGGAATGGAGGGCACGTGACGAAATGCCCACTCTACGTCGCCTCCTCTTCCTCCCATCATTCACTTGTTCCCCTCGTTGTTATGTACGTCTCCAGGGATGACATTAAATTAAGTGTGATGTCGAGAGAAAAGATGTCGAACGTGAAAGACGCGACTCGAGAACGTAATGCAGGGCGATTTTGTGTGTTTAGACTTCTGCTCGTGTTAATTATTCCAGATAATTCGAACAAGTCATTCGAAGCAAGCTAGAATTAGAAACGGTTCGCGTAATACACGACAATCCTATTCCGCAAGGAGTTCAGCTGTATGTGATTGTTCACGCATATGCAATGCTCAGTATTCTACGATAGTTAATGGAATGACAGCTATGAATCAGCCGACACTTGCGAATAGCTATCAGGATGTGTAATGTCATCGATATGCTCCACGCAATGGATATGATACTAATGCCATGGTTACTATCTCACTAAATGAGGCCAGCAATCTGCCTGGACTAGGAATCGAACCCATACCCACTGATTATTGTGGAATGCTTTATTACTATCTAGGTGCTTAGCCACACTCACTAAGAATATAGCACTTACCGCGTAATTGGCGGACCTGGGTTCGAATATCTGATCACGCTGATAACATTTTCGCGAGACATTTACCTTATGCTTGTTTGTTAACGTCGGGTATTAGTGTTTAATGCCTTGGCTCGACCTACAGTACGTCTAAGCGTTTACGAAGTTTAGTTTACGAAGTTTAGTTTTACTAAGTTCCCGTCGCCTAGGGTGTGTGGCACAGGATGAAATGTTGATCGCATTTGGATAGCGCAGGGAGTTCTTCTAATGTATTATTGCGTTGCTCAATGGATATACCTTTTACATGGGTTGCAATTTCTTCCTTCTTCAGCCCGAGTCATCTTGCTCCCAACCTTATCGGACGTGTTTACTATTTCATGTGAGAGTCATGCAGTCGGGATGTATGGTTGTGTCTGATGTTTATGTTTGTATGCCGTG
This sequence comes from Ceriagrion tenellum, assembly GCA_963169105.1. Classification (NCBI taxonomy): domain Eukaryota; kingdom Metazoa; phylum Arthropoda; class Insecta; order Odonata; family Coenagrionidae; genus Ceriagrion; species Ceriagrion tenellum. The sequence continues at coordinate 83,367,630 of OY720642.1, read as the reverse complement.
TCGGTAGTGTCTTTCTTTTAATTCTCAACGAACGCTGAACGAAAATGCTCTTTCCGCACGCAGAGATGCTGAGCTCTTCCGTGGTCGAGGAGATGGACCCCGCGGAGTCGTTCGTGGGGCTGGCCACTCTGATCGTCGAGGGACGGGTGCCTGGCGGGGGCCGGGGCTATGGGGAGGGACCCCACTGCCCTCCAGCGACGGCCTCCGCCTGCAGGCACGAGTGTGACCCGAGGGCTTTCCTGGTGAGTATTTGTTTGTAAGCACTGGGTCGCCTGGGTGACGTGGGAGCTGTGAAGTGAGGATGCGTATTGTTGCGTGTGTACGTTCAGTTGCTGGCGTGTGTGGAGGAAGTGGGAAGTCAAAGATAACTACTATCACGTCTTCGCCGGTGTGGAGGAGTTTGGGGCCTGTGGAGTTTTAATGCTTAGTCCCCTATGACATCGGAGTGGGGGACTCAGCAGGGAGTCAGCTGTGCGGGCGCTGGCCTCTCGAGCCTGTTTAAGGGGGGGAGCTTGCCCAGAGTTCTTGTTGTCATGCCGTCCATCTCCCCCCCCCTCCCTGCCCCTATCCCTCTCAGACTCCGTCCCTATGGTAGCTCTCGAGTTGTTTAACAATAAAGCCCTGTCGCATGCTTATGTTCCGCCCTCAAATGTGTTGCTGGCTTATGCGATCCTTTCTCGTCTTCGCTTGAATAATTGGGGGGGGGGAAGAATGTTGAAAGTGAAACGGGAGAAATGGGTCGCGAGAAACCAATGCGTGGCCATGGTGTACTTTCATCGCCAGCTCTATTGTTTCTTTCGGCATTCGTGATATAACTTTATCGATCGTTTTTTATATGCTATTTATCTGAATTGTAGTCCATTGGTGTGATTGTCGTGTGGAATCGACGATGGCCGCTAACCCGAGATATCTGTCTGTAGTTGGAATGAATTGTTATTGTTGACTTTTGAGAATCTTATATTTCGCGTGCAATTTGCCTCTAATCCTATCATGGTAATACCTACTGACAATAGTACAACGTATCAAATAATAAGGTTCAAATTATAGGTTGTCCAACCTGTCTTTTGGAAAGTGGAAATCCTTTCATGATGGCATTCCAATTTGATGTCGGCTCTAATCACACAATTAATACACCTTGATGCTTTTAACATTTGTATTCTTAGTTGTCAACAAGCACGAGATATTCAGTGGTCCAGCCGAATGATTTCCGGTCTTGTCAAGTATCGTCATGCATACTCACCGCATAATGAAGCGATATGAAACTAAAATGTGAAACCCGAGTGTATAATAATAGTCAGTACAACTTGAATGATTGATTTTCAATGAGCTGTTAAATGAATTCTGTGCCAATTAGCCTTGGTCACGTTGTTGATACTAAATGGGGATCTTTGTCATGTTCATTGATATCTGTAGTTAATTTCGGACCATTATTCAAGTTCTTTTAGTCGTAAAGAGAAAGGAAACGAAATTTCTTGAAGTCGATCGTCTGTGCATATGTAAACAGATTCACTCCGACGTGTAAGCCAGCATAGCAACGGGAACACGATCCTAACCAGACGTAAGCCTTTCACCTCTAATGCCATTCATTCCGGAGGTGTCCACTATGAAAAGAGCTCCCTAAATCCTTTAATATAGGTTACACGTGTGTGAGAGAGAATCACTTTTGTTCAAGAACTCATATGGACCGTGTAGGGCTAAGTCGTTTTTCTTAATTGACATTGTCAAGCTGAGAGCTTGTGAAGGTCACTTGTGTTGCTGTGTGTACAGCGTTTAGGCAACGGAGAGGTTCTGTGTGGAAGTGGGCGATAGCATCGAATTTTGATGCACATTGAGCTGCGCCCTTTATATACGTTCACTTTTTTATTTATGCATAGTAATGACAAATGAAACCGTGTCTTACCCGTTAAAACATTCATTGAACTTTCATTTTGAGAAATCTATGCGCGACATACGCCATGTCAAGTGGCGACGGATTTGTTTTGCCATGCATGGTTGCTGTACATTATCAGCTAACGACGTGGCTCATTTAAAGTCCAGAATATTAAGAAAAACGATGAGCCCTGCCGGGTGCCAGCAATCCAAAATGCACCGTGACACTCGTTCATTCCCCTTTGCCGTTGTAGTAGTTGCATTTGGGAGAATGCGCGAGTGTCCGTGGCTTATTGGTGAAAATGTCTGATAAACACACCTCTAGCAAAAGCCCATGTCAAGCAATAATGTTGAAAACCCTTTATTTCAAATGTCTTCTAATGTGGTAGATAATCAAGAGTAATGGCTTTTTCAGTGGGATAAAGTGTGTGGGAAGCTCAGGGGTTCTCAAGTATCTAGTTGATTACTTATTATTGCATACTAGTACCTTTTGCGGGATGTGTTCTTTGAAATGACACTTGTCGTGAACGATGCATCAGAAACATGGTTGAACCAAAACACATGGTGAAAATCCTTTGCCAATCATCGGGTCTCTTGAAGCTTTTCATATTACAACTTTGCAGAAAATTGCAACCTACACACTAATAAGCCATTTAAAAAAATATATATTTTCAGTATTCTTGGGGACATTACAGATAAATTGTTTTTCTTTTTGGGCTTCATTAATTTCGCTTCCGCTGTTAGGGCCCGCCGTTGGAATATTCATCTCTTGGCTGTCTATGAAAAAACATGATACTCCTGCCACTGTTCTGTGCTGATTCCATAGAGAGGAATATCCAACATACCTACCTTTGTGGATGTGCTGTATTGGTGACTGACTGATGACCGAGTTAGCCGATTTGAGGCGTGGGATGATCTGCATGTGCTATTGAAGCATTGGCTCGAGCCGAACAACGTTTTCCTCTTACTTGAGGATATGAAGAGCCGAGAACGAATATCCAGTTAAATTTTGTGAGCCATGAGAGCAATTCAGATTGCTCTAACTTATAAGTACTGTTCCTTCCTTCCAATCATAAGGTACTCTCCCTTGAATAAAATGAACAATTTACCCGTTCATTGCTATCCCTTGAAATGAACTTGAACTTTTCATTCTCTTGATTTTCTCGTCTGTTTTTGAGTGCAAAGCAGGAGAATGAAAAGTATAAGTTCATCTTCATCTCAGGCTTGTCGATCACGTACCCAATGAGCTGTCAAAGTTGTAGTTGACGTGACATAGACTATTACTATAAAAATGTATTCAGTCTTTTCAAGGTCACTTGGTATTGGAAAAAAAGGGGATGATTTGTCGGTGACAGTAGTATGTCATTGAATTAGGTATGTTCACATGGCACTACTACTTACGGCTCATTGCCTGCTCACAGTGACCATGAAACATAATTAATTATCATATATGAATGATGAAATCTTTCCTGAAATATGGGTATTGATTTATAAGAAAAATTGTCCCTTCTTTCTTACTCACAGGTTGCCATAAATTTTTGCTTTCATATCAACATTACTGTCTGAATCCATTGGCAGTCCATTCAAGCACAGTGTGTCCTACTTATTTTCAGAAAACGCATTCAAAACCAAGAAAAACGTCTTATCAGAAACATACACAGTATATTTATGCTTTGAGATGTCTTTTGTTGGAAACATTTCAGATGCCCATAGCACTTTGCTGTTTTCTGTAAATTTAAATGTTCACACCATCCAGAAAAATTGATTTAAATATCCTTCATGAAGCATACCTAAGCATACTATATTGCATTCGACCAATGGTTAAACCTATTCCTTGTTCTCATCAACCTCATGATTTCTAATAGCATGGGAAGGGAATAGAAACTTTGACAGTTCTCTGTGACAGTTATGGTTCATTCTGTTTTTGAGTAAAATGAGTGACATTATCACTTGGATTGTCTAGTGATTTTGTAGAGATGGCCTGGTTATTTCATTGGACCATGGGCTCCAATGTTCATTCAGAGTTCCTTGCTAATGGGATATTACTATAGACTTTTCGGTTAACACTTTCAAGTTTATTGAATTGGAAATGGCATGCGGATATTCTAAATCTGACTCATGTTGCAATGGATTGCCATAATTTTCTAAAAGAGAAAAATATAATCACATGCATTTATTTGCTGGGTTCTTAATGAAGTTGATGTCACATTATGAATATCTCTTTGTCATTCTTTGAGATTCAGAATCATTGCAACATGAGCAAATGACTTGGTTAAGCCTAAAGAGAAAAGCATGCCTTTTTGGAATGCATTGCTTTTGAGACTCTTTGCTATGAAAGAAGGCAAATAATCTCAAATTATCATTTCCTCCTATTCGTGTTGATGCCTTGAAAAACCAGTTTGATAACTTGGGAAGAGAGTTCCTATTCAGACGTCTGCATTTCTTTGAGTAATCCTGAGTAATGTAACAATTTCATATTATCATTGGAAAGTGAGATGGGTGCCTTCTTTCATTGCGTGGAGCATGAGAAAGTCGAAAAATATCTAATAACTTTCAATCCCATTGCAAACAGAAAGAAAGCTTAACTTTTAAAATCGTTGTATTAATCTCCATGGTGAAATTGTTGCTTTCACTAGTGAGTTCATCTCTAATATTTATTTCAATTCTCAATATCACTTCTCTTATTCATGATCAGCATGTCATCCCATAAATGTTCTCATTCATTTGTTGATGTAGATTTTCTACATTCCTGGAGTATTCTTGAACGCCAAAAGGCCTATAAGCCTATTGCTATTGTAAGAATTTCTTGGATTTATCAAATTGTGAATTTCCCCTTTAGCTGACCTTCTTGAGCCTAACAAGTGCCAATAAAGGGTCCAATAGGTTTACGTAAGCCTAATATTGGCGACTAGTTGGCCTAATAATAATAATAATGTCGTCTTTATTGAGCGGTATTAGGGCTATCAAGCCCTATTACATATAACTCATGTGGTGTAGGCTGCTTGGGACTTGTAAAATGCTAAGTGGTGGTGCCATAATGTGTCTCTAATGATAAACATGCTCTTTTTACTCTTCAGTGCAAACGTGGAGAGAACTTGAGGAAGCATGCCTTGCTGCTTTGGCGCAGTGGCGTGCCCCTGTGCGTCGAGGTCCTCCTCTGCCCGGATTGCCCTTGTGGTGCGGCGCGTGCGTCCTCCCCGGATGTGGCCAGTCCGCCTCCTCCTGCTCCCCCCCCCACCCACTCTATCCCCTCCCCCTCCAGCAACCTCCCATCCACCAATACCCCTGATCTCCTGCTCCTGGAGCAGTGGACACTCACCGTTGTGCATCACAGGTGTGTTATCTTTCTTGGAATCAAAACTGACCATCCCTACCTGGTGTTCAATTTCACCTCTATTCGTTGACCACCCTGTAAATGAATATGATATACTGTAAGTCCCCGATTTATGTCAGAGATGCATGTTGAAGAAGAGAGATGTAAGTCGGAACAACTTACAATGGATCCAGATATTCGTGATCACTTTTATCCCGTGATAAAAACAAAGCGTTACTTTCAAAATTCGTTTTTTAACTTAATCCTGGAAATATAGCTATTTCTGATGGGACGATTATGTCTCAGTTATCAAAGAACGCAAGCATATGCACGTATGGTCTATTTATTAGCATTAAACAGGGTTAAATTTTCTGACGAATCTTGTCAGCATGGACATAACATTGAATCTGATGTTAATCGAAACAACTCATATAGAGGACTTGCTGTACTTAGTTCTTTATACTGTGAAACCTGCATTATATCTCTATACCTCTGATGGTTCCACTGAAAAATGCCCATTGAGAGAGAGGTCATTCAACTGGTTCAGTTTCTTGAAGTACAAATTATGCAAATGAACAGGTGGCTGATTTCCAAAAAATGAAAAAACTCATGAAGTGATGGTTTTGTTCAAGCCTATACAGATGGTATTTATTTTATCATAATTTAGTTGCCCCTGGGAAATTTCATTGCATATTATTTTGATGTGTGGAATCTGGAATACGAAACCACCAACAGTTCCAATTAAAAATGGTTGTTGAGTGTGTTGGTCACTTTATAGGAGTGGTTGTTAAGAGGGGTTTCTCTGTATTAAGTTAGTTGATGGAGATGTAGTCAATCTGCCTCTTCATACTTTCCTGTGAACTGCACTGAGATAATTAGATCAATAAATCACACATAGTTACCAGGGTCCTGATACATTTGTATTTTAGTTTGCACTGTCAAGTACTATTACTTCTGTCAGGAAATCTTTCCTGGTTTTCTTGTCATAGAGAATTTTTCGGGTTCTTCCTGTGTTGCAGCATAATGGTGAACATCTGTTTTGCCAGAATCCAGTTGGTATCGTAAGGTCCAAATGCTCATGAGATATAGCAGCCAACAATTTTCTTGAACTCTCAGACCTGATGATGCCGACAGGAATTCCAGTGAAGTGTTTGTCCCCCAATATGCGGCAATGCAAGAAGACCCAGAAAATTCTAAATCACTATTACATATGTTCATACAATTCATTCTGTGGATATGTCGGGCTGTAATTATTTGCATCTACATCTACGTACTATCATGTGAGCTGAGTGTGGCTGGGGTAATTTCATGGGTAGTAGTCCAGTAGTAGATTCATGGAAGGATAGAGATAGGCTCAAATAAGAGGGAGAGGATAGAGGTGAAATGTATGTGAATGTTTCTCATTTCATCATCAGGGCTTCATAAAATAGTAACACAAGTTTTATCAAAACATCATCGTTATTATGTGGAATATAAAACACAATGTGATGCCGATGACAAGTATTTAAGAAAGTAAAATGAAAAATTCTCGACTATCGTATTTTTATGAATAAATTTGTATGTCTAAAGCTTTTAGTTATATCCCACGTTAACATATATTTTATAGATTAAAAAATTATCCTTTATATTCTATCTGGTATGTGAAACTGACCTATAAATTTTACATGATTTAGGTAAATTGATTGTATGTGCAATTCTTTATATAATTCATTGTTTGCTTATGTACTATATGTATTTCAAGTGCAATTGAGTTTAATTACCCGTGAATAAAGTTTATTATTATTATTAATTTGGTATCTCAAAGTTGTTTTGTGGGCATTGTTGAATATTAGTGCTGAGTGAATGTCTGTTGAAGTAATTGAATCTCTCATGATGTCACATAATGCAATTGGTTTCATTTTCCCTTGATTAGAAACTCAATAAAGATGGGATAATATTACCACTGTTGTGTAATCTTTAATGGGGGTATTGCTTGTTTCCTGTGCAGAACCCAAGAAGGCAATGCTCCCGGCTCAAAACCTGTACCTGGATCCGTAGCAATGGTAGGTGGTGCCAGGCACCACTCGCTCGGCTTGAAGGGTTTATTCCAAGCGGTGCGCTCCCAACTGCACTTCTCCCAGCTTGGTGCATGGTGGAGCAGCAGTGGGGGCCGATCACCCGCCCACGTTGTGTACAGACTCTCGGTGCCAACTGGAATGCTTATGGCGTCATCTTTCGTGCGGCCACCATCCGTCCATCATTTCCCAAGTGCTCCACTGGGCAGGGGAACATCTACACTTGAGGTGAGTGGAGTGCTGTCCTTTATTTATACAGCCCATTTTTATTCTCGTCTGAGATACCCACCCCATTGAATTTAAGGGCTCTTAAGATGCTCTGGGATTTTGGTTTTGATTTTAGGGTGCATAAATATGACAAACCTAGATAGAATACCAGTGAAAAATGAGGCATACTAAGCAAAGAGTAAACCATTCTGAAGCTAGTTCATTAGTCTCTGCACAAAAATATAATTTTTTATGAGACCAGATGCCACCTGTCAAAATATGGATAGTTACAACAAATTTTGACCTTGTCAAAAATTTCCACCCTCGTGTTCTTCCACCAATAATCTCTGCTTATATTATCATAAGTCTTAACCATCCCAAGATAACCAAGCTCTGCTACCAATTTTGAAGCAATCGAAGGGAGAGTCGAAGATGTCTCTCTCCGAGAATGCCCTAAAAACAAATTCTTCACAAAATACGAGTGAGAGAAACAGGAGGAATCGGGAAAAATCAAGTATATAAAATTACCACCAAATGAAAGATAATATATTTCAGCAACATAACACATATAAACAAAGTAAGGGTCAGCCAACCTGTTTTCTGACGTCTAAGTTTCAAAATCAATCACCAACTATACAAGACAGCAAGAGTAGAACCTCTCAAGACCACGGTCTATATCATAAGATACCGATTAGCGGTTTTCGTCGTAGAAGGGGAAGTTCAGACGGTGGGAGAGTGGAAAGGATGAGCAGAGGAAAAGAGGCGATTTGTTACCTCGGAGGGGAAGTTTTCGGCAAGGTCAAAAGTGAAAGTTGCGAGGGGGAGTCAGGGGGAACAGGTGATTGGCAGCCTTGGAGGGGAGGTAATTTTGTGGAATGGGAACACATGCGGTGTAGAATTGCAATTGGAGATTAGGAACTTCTGCATTAGCACATCCTTGTAGTCTTCTGGCTCCAACTGCTATCTAAACCAGAGAGAACCTGGTGAGGGGATGTGGCGGCTGGACTTGGCAGGCAGGAATTGCTGGCAGGAGATGCTGAGTATCGGAGATGGCTGGAGTTTGCGATCGTTGTTAGCACGACAGATGTCGTTGGTACGTCAGTGGCGGGGTGCGCCTCGGGCAAGTCCTTCGGCTAAGTCTGGAGGATAAATAGTCCGCAGAGGATAAATTGTCCAAAGAGGAAATAAATGGGGGGGGTATGCTCAAAAAATGCTCCAATGCTAGAAGGCTGAGAAAATTTAAGAGAGTAAAGTCTTACCCTAAGGCCCAGTTAAAGAAAATGGTGTTTATTGGAGTTTGTATTACCAGGAAATAGATGAAATTCGTCATTAGTCTATGAGTAAGGTAGTCAGGCGTCATGGTAGAAATGAATGAGCCACAAATCCAGAAGACTACCCTCAAGGCACAAGTCTACATAAACTTCAAAGGTGACAATGTGGATGCTGATGGATGGATGTTGTGTTGGAAAACCTTAATAGAACAGGTGTCAGAGAGTATGAAGAGATGTCAGGACAGGGAACATTTGAGTGAATAGGTGATGGAAGTTAAAGCTTAGTACGTGTGGCAGCACAAAATCATATTCAACAAGACTAACCTTTCCCATAGGCCATTAAAATGCAGCATGATTTTAGAATGCTTTTTCAAGAAAAAACTTCTGGGCTGGAAGTACAGTGCATCCTCTCTGATGAATCTTATGTCTTTTTGTACAGTCTTCAGATTCATCTCATTCATTTATATTATATATGGAGAAGAAAGTTTGTGCTTGCTGATGGAAGGTGCTCAGGAAACAAGAGTTGGTTGATTTTACTGGCAACTTTAGTTTTATGGCCTAGATTTTGATGCATCAGATATAATGTTGAGGTTTGTTTAGGAATATTTCATTCAGTACACATTTTCTGGCTGCTCCCATGGATATTTTCATGCTTTGAATGCTAGTTGTGACTTATTACCTGTGGATGATATTCATTTGTTGGAAACTAGGTCATGAAAAACATTTTGCTATCGACATTCAGAGGCCATCCTATCATGATGGAGGAATTCCACAAAGTGAATCCCAATGCTGAAGAAGATCTGTCTGTTTATCTCCTGGATCTTTTTGTGTGTAAATGTGGTATCTATTTGTTTACTATATTAGTCACTTGAATGTGAGTAATTATGGTTTTTGACTAATAACCAGTATAGGCTCTCTCATTAAAAATTATAATTTATTGGAACTCCTGCTGATTCCACAGTATATACCCTAGTAATGGTGTATCCCATCAGCAAGCACTTATGCTCTGTACTGTGATTTATTTTATCCATTCTGCTAATTCAGGTCTGCTAGCTGTGTTTCTCACACATACTTGGTATAATTGAAAAATGTAGTCAGTTTTTCAGTGCTGTTATGCCCAGTGAATTACATTAAAATGGAAAAGTGTATTCCAGCTTTTGTGAAGTTTATTTCTAATTACATTCTTTTATTCTCTTAAATTATCATCTCGTCCCACTGAGTATTTTTCAGTGTTATTTTGTAGCTTTGCAATTATGTTTTTATTGTTTTCCCTGAAGATAAAGTTTTTCTGAGTTTCCTTTTTTTAAGTCGTTTTGACTAAATGATAACATTCATTTCAGGTGAGCTTAAGCAGTCTACCTAGGATGGAATCTGTGCCTCGGCTGTCTTGTCCCATCCACATGATTGTCGATGCATGGAATGGTGGGGGTGGTGTAGAGAAGAAGGATACTGGGACCACGGCATCAACAACTGTGTGCACCGCCAGGGATGAGGTCCAAAGGGCTGGGAAGGAGGAAAGCCCAACCAAGGGATGGAGGTGAGAATTATGTGAACAAGTGATTGACAGTGAAAGCAACATTAATCTGCTCTTACTTTACAATGACATTTTTTATTGATTTATATCTGTACTAGCTCTGCCCGGATTGCGTTGCAATGTCTCTTTTCCATCAATAACACAGAGCAACAAGAGTATGCTTTTTTTGATGATAAGGGCCTTCTCTCATGCAATTTTGTGTGCTGAATTCAAATCTACACACGGAAATTGCCAATCTCATAAGGAATTTGGGGATATTCTAACCTTAAAGGGTCAAATAGGCAATTTTTAGGTCTTTTGAGCTATAATATCTCAGAAATGAAATATGATAGAGTAATTCTGCAAATTAATTTGAAGTGTCCATAAAAAATGTATGCAATACAACTATGACGCCTAGGAAATCTGTTGTTTCCATAACCTGTATCTTATATTTTAAATTCGTGTTCTCAGAATTTGAGTATAGTTGGATGAAAATAAAGTTGTTAATAGTTGCCATATTTATACAGGTTATGGTAACAATAGTTTTTTTAGGTTTTATAGATGTACTCTCTTTATTTTTTAATGCAGACTTTGAATCTGTCTGCAGAATTACTCTAATCACCTTTGGTTTCTGAAATATTGAAGCTCAAAAAGACCTTAAAAATTGCTATTTTTGATCCTATAAGGTTAGAATATCTCAAAATCATTACATGATAGCCAATATTCATGAGTTGTTTCGGATACCGTGCACAAGATTACATTGGCGAGGGCTCTTCCCATCTAAAAAGCATTCGAGACCCTAAAATTTGCGGGCCTGTGTAATCAACACTTCCTCAGCATTCTCAGAATTTGAGGCCTAGTCCAATGAATTACTCATACTAATTTGTAATGCACCAATCATGGCATGAGATTCCATTCCACGGGACTTGTAACTTGTAGGCTTGTAGCTCTGTGAAACAGGCCCTTGATCTTTGAATATTTTGACTTTGTGTTCTTGCTTGTTTGTGTGTAACAAAGGTCTCCAATTTTTTTGCAGTGAGGCTATGAGCAGCGGCTCGGGTGGAAGACGTAGACCATCTTGCCCCCGCTGGAGCACCAAGAACAGTCTTCCTCAAGCAGACAATGGCTCACTCCTGCCAGAGCCCCTCCTGGGCGAAAGTCTGCTCGATCCTCCTCCATGGGAAAGGCGTGGGCCAGTCCACGGCCCGGGCCACTTGCCACCTCCCCCGGCTTCTCTTCGCAACCCACTGCCATCCACCACAACTCCATATCTCAGGGAAAACCCATTATTTGGGAAAAATATCACATCCAATCACAGTGAGTTGCACTATTCCTGTTCTCTATCTCAAATTTTCGCTCGTGAGGGCTCGATTGTAAGTAATCGATCGGGAGCACTTTTCAGGTGGCTGGAGCAAATGTATAGTTGTGTTGACCGTTGTTTGCTTTCATGATATCATTTTGATATTTAGATAAAGATGGAAAAAAAATTGTATCATTCAGATTTGTTTCTTTGGCAATTCAAAGCTAATCCAACACAGCATCATTGCTCATGACATATTTTGTGCAATAATTGGACTCTCTATGTTCATATTTCTTTAAACATGTACTAAACATTTTTTTATTCTTGTAAATGTAGCTAACAAATATTAAGGGGTAATCCAGAATGCAATATGCACTAGCAATATCATTCAACAGAATTTTGTCTAGTTTTTGAATATGGCACTGGAAACTCTTGTCGTGACTAGAGATGGGTAAATTACCATAATTTTCATTTGAGGTAAATTACCATAAAAATTACTAATTTTCCTGTAGTTTCTAATTATCTGCAATTAATATCTATTAGAGAATTTAATGGGAAAGCTTATAGCAAAAGTATTTAATGTCATTTAAACCATTGTTACTGCTACGTTAATGCATTAGAAATAAAGACAAAATACAAACATGGCAGCCCACTCGCAGTTCGGCATTCTTTTTTTTTGGCATAAGAAATTTTAATTCAAACAGTTAGAAATGATAGCTTGACAAATATTCCTTACGTAAAAATGTTCTACAAATTACCTGGACGTGGCTTTATTAATAATTAAGATTGACTTGAATAAAAAATATTTAAAAAACTGCGTGAATTGGTTGGTCGATGAACTGTTTCCACCTGAAAGAGATGAGAGTTTGATCACCAATATTTAGGTCACAACAATATTTTTGAGTCTTATGAGTTCTTCACATTTGTTGGGTTATATGGTACTTGAAAAATAATTTAAATATGCCCTCAGTAAAATATGATTACGATTTCAGTCACCTTCAGGGGAAATGGATTTACAGATAAATTTATTTTTTTGTGAACAGGATTTTATTTACTTAATATAAGAGAGTACAAACAATGGTACAATACAAGTATGAAAAAATGATACAAGAAGAAAAGAAAGAAATATATTATAACACATTGGAAGACCTCCTGAGCATTATGCTCGTCAGAAGGTGCTTATTTTAGCATACTCCTTTTGGATCCAATACACATTGAAATGTACGATGTCTTGTGTTCTATCAGTGGATCAGGGCAGCATGGGAGCTGATGCGTGGACCAGACCTGGATGCTACCCTCCATCTGCCCGACAGTCTTCCCCACATTTTGTAGATGAGCTGGTCAACCCTAACCAGACAGCTTGCTCATCGAGGCTCAGTCGGCAGGGCCTGGCACGTCGCAGGGATTTGCCACCCCTGAACGTGGCAGCGCAGAGGATGAAGGCTCGTGGTGGCCAGGGCTCCCCGCCATATGTGCCATTTGTCGTTGACGACCGCATGCGGATGCCGTGCAACCGCCCTGGCAAGCACCACTGTCACCATGCTGAGGAGGATGAGGACGAGAGGGAGGTGGGAGAGGTAGATGGGAGCATGAAGAGGGAACAACAGCTGTTGATGGGGGGGGAGGGTAAGGGGAGGGAGACATGTAAGGAGGAGGGGGTTGGCAAGACGGAGGGGGCAGAGGAGGAGGACGGTAAAGGGACCACCAGGAAGAAGAAGAAGACACCTGCGTTGCTCAGTCTGATGGAAATGGAGGAAGTTTTGGATATTCTCAGGTGAGTTGTCTCACTTACGGGTCGTGGATAAAGTATATTACCAACTTAGGGAGGGAGGGGGTGTCCTAAAAACCTGTGGTGGGTAATGAGTGGGAGGGGAGGGGTTTACTCAAAGTAAAGTAGTTGTTACAATGCACCTGTTTACGTTTCTTACTCATAAGCTGGGACAAACAGTACAGTTGTCAACGAAGGGAGAGAAGGAGTTAAATAATCACCAAAAATGGTAACAGTTTATGCACGACCCCTTACGTAGTTTTTCTGCATATCCATTGGATAATAAAGTCTTGCATTAGCTTTACTCAACTATGCTGACGTAAGTCCCACCTTGAATTATATGTGGTGGAAGAAAACAAAGTTATTTTTTCATTTGTGAAATCCAACTTTCACGTTGTTGAGCTTGAAACCATGGAACGTATTGAAGGATATTATTGATGCAAAGGATTTATCTGATATTTTGGAAATATACTTATACTAAAGCTAAGAGGCCTCTTTAAGGAAATATATTGTCACATTTTCACTTTTGGTGTAGTGTATGTTGAAAAGAAACTAGTCGTTCTCTTTGAAATGACTCAAAATACAAGGCTTTCAGATGCATATATTTTATATGTATTTGATTTATTGAGATTTTTTTCTTCCTTTTTATAACTTTCCTTGAATATGATGTTTAAAGAGAATGGAAACTTATGTTTTCCTCCTGTTACTGCCTCACCCATTGAGTACTTGAAATTTCAAGTCATATTTGCCAGAGATATAGCTTGGAAAGTAATATTTTGTTGTTCGTATCAGGTAGAGGGAAAGTTTTTATACAAGTAGACAATATCATTATGCTGACATTTAAGTCAGAAAACAGATATTGTGCTACTAGTCTTAAGATGTGGCTGAGTATGCCAGATGCAGAACTCTGATTTGGAGACTGTTTTTGTTATATTTATGTGGCATTTCTGGCGTAGATTTTGCTTTGCAATTTTTTTTTTTTGCAATTGCAATTGCAATTGAAGGCATGTCTAACTTGTTGTCAACCATAGAGTATAGGGAAAAATAGATTATGTTGGGGCACAAATAGATGCTGTTTTGCAGGAACTGGTAGTTTTAAGGTATTTCTGCATTTTGAAGTAATGATGTGGTGTGCTCATTCATTTTGTGCTGAAACTTTTTTTTCACTGATGTGCTAAAAATTTCCTCTTGGAAATAAATCAAATTACCTCAGGAAATGGATATCAGATGGTAGTCTTTTGCCATGACAAACCTAACTCCTAACTAAATCCTTCGCGTTATGTTTCCTTGACATTGACTTCTTTTAAGACACACCTGAAAATATTTTAATGCTGTAATAAATTGTTTAAGGGAATGAGAGTTCTTAAAGATGATTAAGGGACCATGTTTGTCAAATTTGAGTATTAACCCTCTTAGTGCTGACCCCTGCCAGCAGTTCTAGTGAGAAATGCGGAGGGTAACTAAAAGGAAATGTATCACTCTAGAAAAATAAATATTATAAAGTTATTGTTTAAAATATCCATATGCAGTTTTTCTTATTGCGTATGCATTGAATTAGGTAATAATAAAAAAATGCTTATACTTCGTACAAAAAATAATTGTAATTATATTTGTGTGCAAAAGTTAAACAATATTTTGCTTATGAGCCGATATATCGGCCTGCCACACTTTACGCCTGGGTACTATGCACTAAAAGGGTTAAATTAATTAATGGAACCTTTGGTACAGTACTACCCTTATTTTTGATCCAATCGATTCCCTTGTATTTTGTGTCATTGTTAAAGTAACTTTGATCTAAGTGTAAGATAACACCTCTGAGTCAAACGTGCCTTGATAATGATGCAACAAATGTTGAATCATGTTGATAAAAGTAATAGAGGAATTATGCTTAGTGTTTTCTTTTCATCATGTTTGTATTTGACACAGTTAGGGAACATTCTGTTTAAAGTTTGGCATTGGGCTGTGAGTCTTAGCACACTTCTGTCACTTTGTCTCCCAATCTGATATCCACGCTGAGGATCTTTCTTCTTCTTAGGTGAATCTGTTCTCAGACAGGTTTCAACTGAACTGCTCCCTCCATGCTAGTCTCTCCTGTTCTGCCTCCCTCTGCTCTTCGTAACTCCTTCCAGTCATAATATCTGTCAACTTATTATTTGTTCATCTTCCTCTTTCTCTCTTTCCCCTAATCTTTCCTTCTAATATTCTTTTCATCAGACAGTCTTTCCTCAGGACTTGTCCCATCCATTTCGCCTTCCTCTTGCTTATTGATCTTATAATATTCCTTTTCTCATTTATCCTTACTAGCACCTCATTGTTTCTCCCTTTATCACTCCATTTAAGTCTTTCCATTCTTCTCCATAGCCACATTTCAAAAGACGTCTACATATTTCTCTTCTTTCCTCCTGACTGTCCACGTTTCGACTCCATTAAGCTCAACACTCCAAATGAAACATTTAGCAAATCTTTTCCTTAGGACTATATTAATTGCTATGGCTGAAAATAGTGGGTTGACTTCATGGAAGGCTGCCTTTCCCTGTGATATTCTACTTTTATTTCCTCCACACAGCTTCCAGTCCATGATATAACACTTTCGAGGTATCTAAAGGATGGTATTTGTTCTAGCCTTTTCCCTTCAATGGTGACATTTAGAACTCCTTCCTCTTTTCATGCCTTCATTACTTCAGTTTTCCCAATCTGGATCTTAGAAACTCAGTAAAGTAGAATATTTTCTTATTGTTACTCATTTTTTTCGCTAGTGTTTACTAAAGTTACATTTTTATTAATTTATCCTAGGAATAGGAATGGGAGTCATTTGAGACAGAGAATTCGCAAGAGGAATGGGGAAGAAGAGGAAGAATCTGACAGAGGATTGAGCCCATTATCTGCATCTGTGATGAAGGGACCCATAATTCCACAAGTTCACAACCCACATATTTATTACCTGCTCACAGATGAGCATCAAAATTCCTTAACTAAGGCCCTCCCTCACATAGCCAAGGAGAAGTGTTCCTGGAAGGAAGAAAAAATGCCAGAGGATAAACTTTGCCATAGTGAGACGGAAGCCCAGTTCCCTGATGTTGCAGCATGCCATTCTAGCACAAAACACTGTGGAGCTGAAAATGGCAGTGATTGCCTGAAGGATGAGCAAGACAAATGTGAAACAGATAATGTAAGTCTTTATTTTTTTTTCAGTTAACCTGTTCCTGATGTGTCTATATGTTTGTTGCCATTTTTGTGCTGTATTTAAATGATATTTTGACCCTTTCAACTTAATTTTCATTCGGTTTCTACACTTGCAAAGTTGCAATCACGGGATGTTATTAGAATCTTGCTATAGTAGCCACATGTTCACTTTTAGTCATGAAAATTAGTTTTAAATTTTTGTTTTACATTGTGTTAGATATTTTATAATTTACGAGTCCAGTTATTTGGGCTGGTAATTACACTAATGGCCAAGGTGTAGAATGGTCTCTGAAAATACTTCGGCATGTGTGGACATTGTAGCTTCTGATGTTTCTAGAATACCCTGCATTTGATTCACTACTGAACTATTTTCTGATGTTGAATGTAGTTTGTCAATTAGCATATGTCTGTCCTTAACGGGAGAAGTAAGTTGAAAGTTATGCAGGCTTTAAAGGCTTTAAGAATGTGGGCCTACTCATTCCCTGGAATTGATGAGATCATTGTATGCTCACCTGCTCTCTTTTCTTGACTCAACAGTCCTCCTCAAGTGTCTCTCCAGTCCGCAATGGTTCATCAAGTTTACCATGTGGGAGACCTGTTCCATCAGCTAAGGATAAAGCTCGCTTCCGCAAATCACTGGATTCTGCTGCTTCGATGGTGTTCCATTGCCGCACTGGCCTTCCTCTCACCTCCAGCCCTGCCCCAATAAGGCGAGGAACACGCTTCGACTTTGACAGCTCCCTCAACTCAGTATCAGCAATACGAAGGTGTGTTCAGCAGTCTTATCACTCTGAATTTTGAATATCTTATGATGGCATTCCATTTTTAGTTGCTGTATCATGATTAGATCAATTTAATGTGCATAGTTTTTTTCATTGTTCACTCTATCGACCTCCATTGATATAGGATATTCTCTCGAGGAAAGGTCGTACAAGTAATAAGACAGCAATTCTTGACCAACGTTTTGGAACGTAATTCATTCCATCATTAGGGCTACAAAAAATCATGTACACTGAAGGTCAACCACAACACATCTCAGAACAACCCAATATATAAATATATAAAAAAATGGTATATAAAATACAGCAACACTGAAAATTACCAAAGAATCACATTAAGAACCCGATGTGATTAATGTGATTCTTCGGTAATTTTCAGTGTTGTTTTATTTTATATACAACTATTTTAAATATTTATATATTGGGTTGTTCTGAGATGTGTTGTAGTTGACCTTCTGTGTACATGATTTTTTGTAGCCCTGATGATGGAATGAATTTCGTTCTGAAACGTTGGTCAAGAATTGCTGTCTTATTACATGTACGACCTTTCCTCGAGAGAATATCCCATTGTGTTTTTGTTGAATTGTTTTCTAGGTCTCAAAATGTGATAAAATTCGACTCACATATCTGTTTCCTCTTTCTTTCAGTGCCCTTTTTGAGTCTGGAGTGCGATCAGAGGAGGCTGAGGAGGAAGCTGAGCCTGGCTCTCCTCCAGACACGCCCCCAGCACCCGTCATTCTCACACCATGCCCCACCGCCGAGAAGAGGCTGCCAGCAGAAAATTTACCCTCCACCCCTAAGGCTGCTGTGTGCGACTCTCCCTCCTCGTTGTTCAGCAATGGCTACTCCTGCACGCCTCGCTCTGTGCGTGGGCCACGCCCCCTCCTCCCATCCGGTGCTCCATCCCCCACCTCGGCATCTCTCCTCGGTTCATTTGAGGAGTCAGTCCTCAATGGTCGTCTCGAGCCGGTCTCAACTGTTCAGGGCTTCACGGCAGAAATTGGCGCGAGTGGCCCTACTGGATGTCCAAAGCATCTTTTCCTTCCTGTTACAGTATTCTTTTACACACTTGGAGACAATGATAAAGTTTCCACTCCATATCTGGTGAGATATTTATCTTTTGATTTTTTTAATATAGTTAGATAAATTTATTTATTAGTTGCTTTCAATTTTTATGTGTACCGTGAAGTCTCTGTGGCAAAATTGATGGGGATTGACAATTAATTATTTCAATCTTTCAATTCCATTGCAAAAAGAAAACATATTGAGGATGAGTCGATCCTTGATTCCACCGATTCTAAGGATTACAATCGGTATCAAGAATTGATTGCCCAAAGTCGAATGCCATTCCTTTGATTTCAGATAGATAAATATTCAAATCAAATTTAATTTATCACATTATATTTGACTCCGTAATTTTGGGTGTAGGCTATAAGTACTTTTTATCTACCTCAATAAGCTGAGGATATATTTGCTATTTGTTAATAAATATACTTTTTGGGCGACTTAATTGTCTTTGTTATTTTATTTCAGCCAATATTTAAATTTAAATAATAGTGGTATGCTGCTGGTATATCAGTATCCCATCTGTTAAGAATAAGAATCGATGGAATCAACTCATCCATAATATTGATGAATGCTTAATGTATGGATGCATCAATGCTTAAATTATGTAGCTGTATATATAATGATTAGTATTTGTATATCATCTCCTCAGCTTTTACAGCTTGTGAAATTTCAAGTTTCTAGTGCTAACTCATGAAATTGGGATACTTTCCACATGGAGTTCTTTCAGACTAATTATCATTACAATATTCTGTGTGTAGGAGAGTTGAGCTAATAAGCTTATTTTTAAATTAATTTCTTCAAGTTGGGGTTTTATTCATTAAAACTTGCCTTCTGTCATGATTCTTTAAAAATTTCATCAAATAATTTTCTGTATTTTGTTTCATTTTGTAATTTCACATATTTTGTTTAATATAGTTATATATTGTTATTGGGTTACTGTTTGTGCTTGTGCAATGTTTGTACGTGTTTTTCTTTTGCAATTAATAGTATGAATGTAAAATAAATCCCATTATGAATTCATTTTCCATCTTGTGTGAGATGCTGTCAATGTATATTCGACTAACAAGTTAATTTGTTTGTTTCTTCCTACAGAGTCATATAAACCTGGGGAGGAAAGGTTACTCTGTCCCTCGGTCTGGTACAGTTCAGGTGACCTTGTTTAATCCCCTTGGGACGGTTGTGAAGATGTTTGTGGTGTTATATGACCTAGCAGACATGCCACCCCTTTCTCAGACCTTCCTGCGCCAGCGTACACTTTATGTGCCAGCCAACTCCTCACAAGACTTCTCCACTCCTGGCAGCACAGAGGCCCACAAGTGGCTTCGCTACCTCATCCATCTCAGGTTGGTTTTTTCTTCATGATTTTGTATTTCATGCTAAGTGGTGGTTTATTAAGAAAGGGGCAGTCAACATGTGTTTTGCAATGACCCTCTGTGACACTGACTCTGTGATTTTGTATTTCATGCTAAGTGGTGGTTTATTAAGAAAGGCGCAGTCAACATGTGTTTTGCAATGACCCTCTGTGACACTGACTCTGTGATTTTGTATTTCATGCTAAGTGGTGGTTTATTAAGAAAGGGGCAGTCAACATGTGTTTTGCAATGACCCTCATTTGTCACATCATTTGCTCATTAGTTGATTGTGCAGTTAGTTCACTGTTCAGGAAAATAGAAATGGCTTTAGAGTTAACCTCAGGTTTTCTTTACACTTATTATTCCCTGTGCGAAAAATGTACTCTGTCTAATGTTGAACCCTCTTATCACTGGCTAACTGCAGCTGGGGCGTGCTAAGACTACATGTGTTATTTACTTGTAGGTTTTATTGTTTCAATTTTTAAAATTTTGAGGGATAAATTAATAGATTTATTCTAGTGTCAGTAGTTTTTTGGAAATTAAGTTAGTTTGGGAAATGGAATGGGGAAAGTAAAACATTTAACTGCCTATTGAAGGTGATGAAAGGTTAAATACGTGATTGCATGTATTAGAGGGCTGGCTGTTAGTGTGGCCCACTGGCCACAAAAGCAATGACATAGAAAGGATCTGTTGGTCAGTGGATCTGTATCGACTCTCTTTTATTAAATGGTATTAATGTGACTTGGATGGTTTATCAATTGGTGGTTGAATATTGAACAGTTGATGGATTCAGGGGTTAAAAAATTATTTGAACCCACCCGTATTGAAAATAGTAACTCTTAGTGAATCGTAATTACTGCGTACCAAGACTAATATTAATTCTGATGAGTATAATATTCTTGTGGGTACATTTTTTATATATCTGTATGAACTCCATGTCAAGTGACTGATATTCAAACAGTATTAATTGTGTATTTCATTTACCTTGTCAGGTTTTCGAGTTCCAAGTCGGGGCGCATCTACCTCCACACCGACATCAGAATGATAATATTTCGCAAGTCAGATATGGACACTGCCACAGCTTCTTCGACATGTGAGGAAGCATATGAGCTCAGATCTTTCACTCATGGTCCTACCAATCCAAAGTTTTCACCCACCAAGTAGCTGCCGTTGTCTCACCAGCCTGGCAGAACAATGAGAGAGCCCCAAGTGATCTGCCTCAGGCAACCACCATTGTGCTCCAGAGGAGGAGGAGGTATGAAGTCAGACTGGCCCATTGTTGAGGGGGAGGGACGAAGCAGGACTTGGTTGAGAATGATTTGCTCTTGGTTTTGAGGGGTTATTGAGGTTGGCGAGTGCAGCCAATCAACAGCAGTCAATGCTCTCCACGTGGGAGTCATCTGTTGTGGGACATTAGTGAGTTGGGATGCTGTGACCGTCTTGGTCGCAGGACATGGATTTGCCTCTTAAAAAAGGTTTTTAATCTGTCTCCTGCAGTGGTGTACGTAGGTTGTGTCGTTTTGACTCAGTAATGGGGAATGGGAAAAGGGTTGGTGAGTGCCTTTGGTGATGTGCAGATTGCCTCGGGGTCGTCGTCAAAGAGAGTAAGTTGATTGATTCCCAGGTATCTGTTTTCTGGTGGCATTCTGTCCTATTTGAACCATCTCTTGCAAAAGTGATTCTTTGGGATGTGCCAAAATAATTTCCAAGTGTGCTCACCGTACTAAAGAAAAAAAACTCTTCGCCGTGAGAGATTTTGAGGAAAAATAAATTAGGGTGGCTGATTGCCAAATCAATAGACATTGAACTGTCTCCAGGTGTATCCTGTTAAAGAAACAAAAAAATCTAAAAAAAAAATTGAACACTTGACTGTGATATGTTTAAGTGGATGGCGTGATATTAGCTCGAGTTTCTTGTGTCAATGTGGGCCACGTCTCTGTGGCTCGTATTTCTCTGCTTTGTGTTGGTAGATTATCTCTTTGATCGGAAACCTCCACTTTAGGAGTTCCTCTAGAGCCATTGCATGGTTTGGAGTTAAGGTAAAAGATCCTTTGATGCTTTTTGGGGATTGTAATTGCTTTAGATGGACTAAGAGAATATGAGTAGGCAAGGATGCTCTTTTGAGGTATGCTTAATCACATCCTACCTGCTTGATAATGACGTGCAATGAAACATTGCATGAGAGTGTGTTTTTGACACAAATGTTTGTGAAACATGGCTGAAAGGGGATTGTTGGTAAACATCTTAAATTAGCCAATGGTAAAGCATTGACCATCTTAGGACTTAACCTTGGGCATCCTATGCTGACATTGCTTGAAATAACATTGCAATGGATTGACGAGTGTATGTAAATTTGAAATGAGTGCTGTGCTGAAATGCTGTAAGGAAGGTGTGCGTGTATATATGAATGGTATGGTAATATTTTTTTTAAGTGTTGTGATAACTCACTCCTTCGGCAGATATTGGTCTCATAGCTGTGTTGTTAACACCGTTCCCAACACAAAGGTTGAAAAGCATTGCAGGTGAAAAATCAACACGCCGTCTACTCAAAAGAGTCTTTCACTTGAGAACAACCGACCTTGATAAATAAGCTTTATATCCCTTAACTCTGTAATTAACTGTGATGGGATGACGATGATGTATGAAGAGTTTGATGACATTTGAGTAGGTAGGGTTGTTCTTAAGCAGGATAGGCATTGTCTCAATACGTGATTGACTGTAAAATAATTTAAAGAAAATGAAAAAAATCAGCCGACCTTGTCATTCACTTGTATTGAAACAATGTCCATTAGCCTTGAAATCACTACATCTTTGCAAAAATCTACCATTGATGTTCAATTATTGTGCATCTTTTTTTTATTCAGATGTCCTTAGTTTAATATATTTACATATATGAAAATAATATAATTATATACACATAAAAAATCTATATATAAATGTTTAGTGAATATTTGAGAAGTTTATTTATTATTACCGATGGAAGTAGATTTAGACCCAAAGAGAGGGTATTTACTTCTTTCCTTGAAATAATAAAAAAGTGTTTTGAGTGTTAAAAAGCCTTTCATTTTTCCTTCCTGATGTGTATTTAAGTTTCCTTGTATCCTGGACCTCTGCTATGGGTTACCATATGTCCTCATTTTTCCAGACATGTCGGTATTTTCGACTTTTAATGTAGCGTCCGCATACTTTTTTATGCTTTCTGCAAATGTCCGCATTATTTATTTTTGGGAGGTAAGGTCTTTTCATTTTTCTTTTCATATCATATCACCTACTAGTTATGCATATTTTTATATCGATTATTGAAATAGGGTGATTTCGATTTAGGGCTATAGATGGTGATGGCCAAGCTGTGGTGATTTTGATTTAGCTGAATCCAGGGGCTGGCATCATTTATGATGCTTCGTGGTATGCTATTTTCTCTGTACAAAAACTTGAATGAACTGTTGATAGAAGGAGCTACTAGTCTACCATGGGTTGGAAATAGTTCGTAGTTTGGCTACCAGATCTCCATAGTAAGGGTATTTACGATGAGTGTTATACTTTTTATTTTGATTGATTAAATTAGGTATTTGACAGTATATAATTGAACGATTGTTTCATTTGGCAGTCCTAAGAGCGTGTTGATCAATCCCATTGAGGATGTCCTCATTTTGGGGTTTCATAATATGATAACCTTACCTCAGCTTATGTAAAAAATATGTATAGGCTTTTAATCTCTCAACTACATGAATCACTTTTAAGCATCATGCCTTACTTCAATTCATTGCATATACCGTGGAAAAGCATCGGCGGAAATCACTTTCCATTTCTTGGCTGTGACACCCGCTTTTATGCGTCAGACTACCCCTGTGTGGTTTACCATATATTTGGCAAATAGATGAACTGTTATGAATCATAAATATTTTCATGGTGTTGCTTAATCAATTTTTACAGTTTTTTCTCATGGTTCGTTAAAATTTCGTAAAATTACCTCCCCAACCAATGGAAAAGTAAGGTGTAGTTAAGGGGTTAATATTACCAGGGGTTTCATCTCACATCAGGTAGGTTGAGTCATGTGGCCTTCATCAATTTTCATAAACATTATGTTCCTATGAGAAAGCATTAACCCCTCTGATGAAATTTTACATGTTTCATAATCTGAGAGCAAGACCTTATCAAAATCGAGTTTAGAAACTTTGAAAATAGCTGCATCAAGCTTACGCACAAATATTGAAAATCACATGTGTAAATGCTAACCTTCTTATGTGCGGAACACTTACAGTTTGAAAATTACAACAAAATTCCGCAGGAAGTGATGTGTATGCCTTGTTTCATTAAATGTGATTTTTTTCATAATACAATTGTTTATTTTTTTGCAATAATCTTGAAAATGCAATTTCAAAAATAAATGTTGTAATTATACAATTGTTAAAGATGAACCTCAAATCAGAAGGCCTGCAACTGCTAGAACTTGAAGTGTTGCCAAAATTGGTTGGTTCTTACACCTTGACTTTTTGGATCAAATCAAAAAAGAATCTCGTCTTCTGGAAAGTTCGTTAATGGTAGTCTTCAGCTGTCTGACTTGGGTCCTTTCAATTTTTTCTCTTCCTAATATTGAAAACTTACCTAAAAAGATGTCATTTTGGGGCCCTAGAAGACATACAAATCGCCATTACTGACCAGCTGAAGGAAATTTGGGTACCAGAATTCATGCACTGCTAGGAAAACTGCCTTCATCGCTATGTGGCTTCCCTTGACTTGACTGTGACGAGGATAATAAGAGAAGAAATTTTAATTATTTTTTTTCAATTCAATTAAATAACATAAAAATATAAAAAATCAGTTTGATTACTCACGCACCATTTTACATAAGCACTCTGGAAATGATGACATATCACTATGAAAAAGAATATTTTTGCAATTTATACCAATCATAATATGTTATCAGCAATTAAATAGGCAATATCCTTGAACTAATTGGCAGCTTTCGTGGCACAGTCCATCATACCATGCTATGAGTAATTTGTAGAGTGCCTGGTTGACAAACTAACATAGTTGTGTTTTTGATGCCTAGGGGGGATAGAAATTAACATAGGTATTTAATTACCTATATTTGAGTAATCCACCTTGGGATACAAGTTAATACTCTTATATAGGTACTTGTACTTGTTCCTCATGCCATTTCTGATATTGCTTGTACGTATATTGATATTGACCCAGGTGTTAATGGGGTCAAGTCCTCTCCTGCCTCATCCAGCCCATTATATATTTACTCAAATTATAATAATAATTATTATTTGAGCATTGATGCATCAAGTCAGCAATGACTCTCATCCTGTGGCTAACTAAATTTTGATCACCTATCCGTGTAGTGTACTTAACCCATTCCCTGCCTAAATTAAGGACATTTTCGAATTCATGTTGAGGATAAATAGCCATAAGTATTTTCCCCCACGTTCGAGGAAGTGTGGTCACAACCTTTGGACCAACTTCACAATTGTGAATGAGCTAATATGAAGGCTGGGTCAATTGCTGTTCAGTTAGAAGTCGTTCATCATGGTGTCTGATTCATGGAAAGGTTTGTGAGTGATTGTGTGTGTGAGTTTGAATGCCTCTATTAATTATATAACAGTTTCAAATTTGAAAACTGTCTTAATACCCTTGTTAATTAAACCACGCTCACGTCTCAGAAAGTTTTTTTCAAACTGAAAAAGCAGAATAATGTGGAACTCAGAACCAGAGAACCAGAAGAATTACATGACATTAAGAAACAGAAAAATATTCGCCGGCACATGCTAGAACTCAGGCCGCCCTCTTGCGAGGCGAACGCGGATCCGCTGGTCCAACGCAGCAGATGCAGTGGTAAATCGTTACAAGCGAATAATGTGGAAATGTGGAGGAAATGGGAGGAGGCAGGGGGCAGTCACTGGTGGAGAACAGGGTGTAGCATAGGCACGATGGAATGAAGAGAAGTAGTTTCTGCGTAGAGTGTATACGTTTTTTGCGTTCCTCGTACAGAATGCTGTCAGAATGTATTTCAGTGGCAGGAGATGCGGCTCTTATATAGGTGAGGAAGCGTCTAGATTGCCACCCCAGAACAGAAAAAATATTCTAGAAGTTACCGAGAAAACCAGAAGAATTACAGAGCCTTTATAACACATTCAATATGGTTTACATTTCATCCTTACACATCGCCGATGTCCCACAAAGGCAGCTCATGTACATACCTTCGAAGTATGGTACCTCTCTATCTATGTGTTATCTAAGGTTTTCCTGGTTTTAGCCCATGTTTACTCCAGTAGGTGTTAGAATCCAAGGTTTAAAACGACCGCGGATTGGATTGATTCCAGCGCAATAACGTTAGTCATTTATTGTTTTTAAAAAACACGACAACCGCGAAAATAGATTAGAAAATTGCGGAATGTCCGAATAAGACCTGTGTACACAAATTTTATTGTACAGTTACGTTCCCAATTAAATTTGATTGTTTAATATGTTGAAGTTCGTGACATGAATAGGTGTACTCTTTTCGTCATTCAGCGGGCCGGTAATGCCATTAAATTTTCTGCGTTTGCGACGAATGCCAAGTCCATTTCAGAGGTGTATGCCCTGAGGAATACCAAGCCTAAGTCTCTGCGGAAGAAAGTGAGTTATTCCATGTTGATTATCTTTGCAAAATCAAAAGCTATGGTGGCTGTACTTTGTCTCGTGCGGTGATTAAATTGACGGTCTAATGTTTCTATTCAGAGCAGTCATGGTTAGCTACTTAATTTTCACGTTAATGGTTGCAGGTAAAACATTTTGTGGACTCCAAAAGAGTACGAGTGATTGGCGGTAATGGTGGTGATGGTGCTATCTCTTTCATGCGATTGTGGAGTAATGATCATGCGGGACCGGATGGAGGTGACGGAGGAAATGGTGGGCACGTAATTTTTCAGGTAAGGTGGAAGACATAACTTTTATTTACCTACTTAAGCAGCCAGTCATAGCCTTGGAAAATCTCCTCTGTATACAGTACTTTCCCTACATGATGACATTTTTTAATTGATATTTGTTTAGATCGCATAACAGCGTTATCAAAGGAAGGCATGGGAAATATATTATTTTGGCCAGTGCTCATGTAGACTTTTGTATAATTGTGACTTTTCAATCACTATACTTGGTTGACCTCAGGATTACGAATGCAAGTTGGATCTCTAATGATTACAGATCAGTTACTCTAGGTATGGCGTCATAATACCCTTTCTCATTCCTTTTTTCATTTTCCTTGTTTGTCATGAACATTTTCGACTTATTACTGATGCAGTAAATATTCGCCAATCTTACTGTTCCCTTTCTCGGTAGGTGTGATCAAAAGGGCTTAATGCTGGGCATTAGACGTCCTGAACTGGCGCCTTTAAAATAATTTTATGTATGGATAAACTCTGCAGTAGGTATTCTTCCAATCCTCCTCCTATTCTGCCATGTTCACTCACTGGTTTGTACCCTCTCTCCTATTCATTACACATCTTATACTACTCTCTTAGCCTCTTTCACCACACTCGTCCATTATTTCCTCTGTCTTCTGTTCTTTCTCACATCTCTATCATATATCTGTTTTGTTATTTGACCCTCATCTATTCTTTCTACATGTCCTAAATAGCAAAGCATCCTCCTTCCATACATGTCGATAACTGCAACATATAGTCCTCATTATTTCAACACCCACTCATTTCTATTCCTGTTCCTACCTGCTGTTTTCTCTGCCAACTCCTAACTAGTACACAATACCAACTGCATTATGCTCATACTGGCTCATCCAAGTGTCATCGCCATATGGTAAAGTAAGGAGGAGTACACTTTTCTATACATATATACAGCTATTTCTTCTTCCTAAGACAATCATTCATTCCTTGGTATGCTCCACATGCTACCTAACTTTCATTCAATATTTCTCAAATATTTAGTCTGGGAGAGCAAAATCATTGACTTTTTGAGTTACTTCATCATTCACCCTTATTTAATGAATATACTTAACATTTTTTATCTCATCAATCACTATTTAAGTGCATGCACTTACCCTTGCTATAATTTCATTCTCCCTGTTATGTTACATAAGTTATCCTGGAGCTTTTGTTATCCTTTGGGCTCTTTGCAAGCAGCACTGCATCATTCATTTTTTTACTTCATTCCCATGCCTATAAGATGCTCAGTGATTATTTTGTTCAGAGTTTAGAAAATAATAATGAATATGCCCTTGGCCCATAAGACACTGGCTGATATTAGATCACATTTTTAGTCAAAAAAGTTCACCTTGTAGGCTGGGAAATACAATATTTATTTTTGTTTTGAAAAGAATGTCCAATGGGCTCTAACCTCTATTTTGACTTCACATGCAGATATGGCAACAGCAGTCATAAGTGGGTGTTATAGTTGATAACATTCATGTTGATGCTGAATATAATAATTACAATAAAGAATAATACAAAACAAAATTGTTCCTCCGTTGGTCTGACTTCAGCTTTATATTACCTCAATACATAGGAGTTCTCGCACATTTTTTTCTCCCACAAAATCGCACATTTTTTCCCCCCAAAAAAATTATGCTGATATAATCACTTTAATCATCTTATTCTGGTATTCAAAAATATTGAAAAGATATGGTGACTTAGTACATACATCCTTGTTTTTCACATCATTTAATTCCAAACTTGACACTCTAGTCCCCTTCACACGTATATACATTTGCCTCGCTATATTATCATACATTGTCTTCATTACATTCAATAGTTATCCATTCCTTCAGTTCACATTCAAAGCCTTCTGCAACTTATTTCTATTTACCCCATCATAAGCCTTTTTCTAAATGTAAAAATGCGCATTACACATCTTCTTTCTTATGGATACTCATAGCTCTAGTTGGATTGCAAACTGCTAATCCGTTCATCCTCTCCTGGCACAAACCCAATCTGGACTCTCTATATTGTAATGGTTCCTGCCATTTGGATAAAATGGCCGGGAGAATGCATACAAATAAGTATGTGCTCCCTCCTGCAACAGAGACACGTACCCAACCAGCATTACCTGACATGCAAAAAAAAGACCAGGGGCCGACCAATGTAAGGCCAATGCAGGTGGTCCCTGACCTCATTCAAATCTTAAGCTTTACCACCAGGGCTAGGCGTCGTTAGGTAGCAAGGTAGGGAAGGAACTAAGAAGTTTCCCACTTCTCGGCACACTGAATAGTAATGATTAATCTCAATCACACAATAATTCGATTTCACCAAAGAACATGTATTCGTTTTTGAGTGAGAAATAAATCACAGGTACATCATTTTAAACTGAGATCTCAATGTAACAGGCAAGAACATAGAAAGGAGAAAAAGAACCTTATGTTCTAATGAAGGATGGAAGATGTGGATGATGAGATATTCAGGTGAATTAACGATTATGTTGGAGATGATGGACGTATGAGAAATATGCAATTGATTACATATGATTGAAGAAGAGATTTCACACTTGGAAAAATACACTGGAGGTAATTAAGAGTCCATCCCTTTTCTGGTTGACAACTTCTCATTTAGATATTATTTTGCACGTGTAGTTTCACCACTACATGTGGTTTACGTTTGTGCTCCGGGATGTCACTGAGGGTGCTTGGGGAGCAATTAATAAGGGGGGAAGGGCTTGTCGGCCTGCGATGACCTTACGTGACCGCAGGATCTGGGTTTGTCTTCAGTGAGTTCATTGGGCTCTCCTGCATATGGCCATCTTTTCCCCAATGTCGGGGAATGGCAACGGATTCTGGCACGACAGCTGATGGGCTCCTGGCATGGACCTCGGAATCCAAGGAGGGGCAGGTACTCGGAATCCAAGGGAGGGGTAGGTCCTCCTCAGGACGAATTGCTGACAATGGCAGTGTAATTAGCTCCAAGTGTAGTCCCTCCTGTCATACTAGTCGGGCAGAGCTCCTGCGTATCTTCTGATGTCAAGTCTTCTTTTTTTCTCTTCCTCTCCACTCCATATATATGTTCCTAGCACTTGCCAGGAACGGAGGGGTTTGAGGAGGAAAAAGGGGGAGAACACAGGGGAGATAGGGTGTGGTTGATGTCAATTTCACCCTTCCATAGAAACAGTCAACAAGCCCCTCCATGCTGAAACACTAACACATTCGATCTCTTTACATTTGCATTCCCTTGAATGCCGAACTTGGTCACCATATACTATTCTCTCTCACTATCTCCCCCCATTCACAGACCCTACACTTGGAAGCCAAGAGGGGAAACACAGGGGGGGTTTAGGTAAAAAGGGAGGTAACGGACATGGTCTGTTACCATATTTGTGTACCATTATCTGCCTCACCCTTTCAATTTTTATTTTTCCTTATTTTTCTCTATAAACTTCTTAACAGCTCTCCCTGTAATGCTTACATTCAGTCTTTCCTCTCTTCCCTTTGTGCTAATGTACTACAGTCATATGCCTCTAATCAGTTGAAACAACATGTTATCGAGCATCAATTGAGCAATTCCCTCATATGAATAATGAGGATCTTGCGCCTGTATTTTATCAGCTCACTGCGTACAAAGTATTCTGGCCTGCCACGAATGCGACAGTGAAATACAATGAAATTGCCATGAAA
Organism: Ceriagrion tenellum; assembly: GCA_963169105.1. Taxonomy (NCBI): domain Eukaryota; kingdom Metazoa; phylum Arthropoda; class Insecta; order Odonata; family Coenagrionidae; genus Ceriagrion; species Ceriagrion tenellum. The sequence goes on along the minus strand of OY720642.1, from coordinate 83,337,356 downwards.
AAAATGAGTCTGCATCAAAAAATTGATCTGGGCATTGGCCGGGAAGCCAAAGTTCCATGGTTCAATTCCCGATCCTGGCTGATTTTTTCTCATGGTAATTTCATTGTAGCTACTGTATAATTTAGAATTTTTGAGTTCTTCCTGCAATACAGCATATTAGTGAACAACCCTTTCACCGGCATTCCAGTCGACATCATCAGGTTTATACCTGATCATGTAATGTAAATCATTGCTTCTTGTCTAATATTTATGCTGTGTGCTGGAAATATGTTCATTCAGTTCCCTTCCGGTCTTTTTCCACTGAAAGGTATTTCATTTTAAATATCCTGCAACTCCATGTGTAGGTTTTTGCTGCACACTAACATCCTTTAATATCAGAACCAACTCTGTTATCTCAATTTAGTTGTTGATAATGCCACTTCATCATAGTTTCTTATCCGTCATATTTCTTTCTTGAGGTGTTATCTTTGCAGACAGTGTTGCTTGCATAATGGCTGGTTGCAAAACAATTTAGCTATGGAATCAATTGTTATAAGATCCATGAAGTGACAGATTATTTTCTGAGTACCTATATACTTTTCTTTGACCTGTCAAACAGATTTTACTTTATAGATGCACCTCGTATTAGTAGAGTACAAATGAGAGTGAACTTTTTGTCATTCAAAAGGAAGAAGGGAGAGTACATATTCTGAACAGTTGTGGGATATAAGCTAGTTTTTCAGGTTATACCTGAAGCAGTGTTTAAACTGATGATGACAATTGAGGACCCCAGAAGTCAAGGGGTCTAAGTAACAAAATCGTTGTTTTGAGAAAACTTAAGTCATTGTTGTAAATGTTTGGTACAACCCACTAAGTAGTTAAGAGGCCTTACCCTAGATAGCATCACCTGTCAAGAAAATCACTTGGATCCCTTTACCACCTAAAAGATTTATAGTTTCACATCCCATTCCTGTACCTAACTTGTTTTTTTTTTAAAGTCACTTAGACCCCTTGACTTCTGGAGTCCACAATTCTAATGCATACTTCAATCCGTAGGCTTCCTCAAACGTAAATGATTTGTCAAAAGTTCCAAGTGTTATTACTGGCGACAATGGTGAGAGAGGGAATCCAAAAAATTGCTACGGCCGCAATGCAGAACACACCATAGTCGAAGTGAGTAATATTTTTTTCTCTCTCTCTCTCTCTTATTTGTCAATTTTAAAGTTCTCTACACCGCTGCTTTTTGGAACGTGCACTTTTTTATATAATGTGGCTTATCTTCTATTTACTTGTTGAATTATTTGTCCCATGAATATGTTTCCTATGCATGAATATGTTTGTAATGTGTGAATATGCTTGTTATATTTAAATATCTTTGTTCTTTTTGGCTATCGACTGTTGGTTACTATTTTTTCAGTATGGAGGTTCCACTGTTACCGTCTGAGTCAAAATAAATCATTGTCATTGGTTGTTCAATCCTAAGATTGGTTGACTGCAGCCCTCCACCCTTCCCCTATCTAATGCTAGTTCCCTTACCCTCTAGTATCTCTTCCTATGTATATACTTTCTTCTTTATGTGTTCCATGAACTTATTCCTAGGTCTTTCTCTGGGGACTTTTCCCTCTGTTTTATCTTCAATTATGTTTTTCACAAACATATTTTGCCTCAGGGTTTGTCTAATCAATCTGATTCTTCTTTTCTGTATTGTATTCCATATAATCCTATCCTCTTCTCTTCTGTAAACTTCAACATTTCTTATTTTCTCCGCCCATTTTATCTTCAGCATCCTCTTCCAGCACCAGATTTGGAAGGCTTCTAGTCTGCTCTGGTCAACTGACCAATGATCCGTGCTTCCAATCCATAGAATAATAACAATGTTGGAAATGTCACTCATGCTGATGATACCAGATTTTTTATCTCATCGCCCAATATCAATTTATTAGTTCCTGAGGCACAAGTGTTACTCAATCGTATTTCTGAGTGGAGCACTAAGAACTCTCTGAAATTAAATAGCAATTAAACTGAAATGGTTTTATTAAGCACTCTAACATGATTAGAATCCCAAATACATATTATACTTGATGGCAACATAATAAACATAACTTCTTGCCTGAAAATATCACGCGTTCACGTCCAGCATAATGGAAAATGGGATGTCCATGTCTTGAATCTCATATTACTACTTCACTCTTCTATATTTTTATAAGATATTTGAAATCCTCAGTCTCTATGAGTATTTTGCTTTCTATATATTTTGGCTACTTTCATAGCAGGGCTACGTATTGCATCCTACTCTGGGGTGGTTCACCCACCCCATTGAATAAGGTCTTCTTTCTTCAGAAATGTGCCATACGTATCATGCTAAATCTGCCCTGTAGAGAATCATGCAGACCCCACTTCATAAGCCAAAAAAATCCTCACATTACCTTGTGCCTACATCTTAAACTTGGTACTCTTTATAAAACAAAACCTACACCTGGTCGAATCCAATTCTAATTTCCATAATCATTTTACCCGCACTCTTGACCATATTCATCAGAACCGTCATCTCTGTTCTCTAACACAAAACAGTCCCTTAGCCATTGGTATTTGATTGTATAATAATTTACCTGTTGCCATCAAGTCAATAAAAGAACATCATGTATTTAAACGTAATCTTAAGGGCTATTTGTTATTAAATGCATTCTACAGTGTTGTTGAATTTATTTCAGAGTGCAAATACAGTAGAGCGTCAATAATCCAGATCAATTGTTACTGGACCCAGTCTGGATTTTGAAAAGAACCATGAAAAGGCCTAATTTTTAAGTTCAATGCGTAAAACATAAAGGAACTTAGCTAAAAACTGTAGTTCACTTTAATGCTGTAGTTAAAAAATTAGAGAAGATAAATGAAAACATTTTAGCGGTCGATGACTCCGCTGAGTCTCGCATCAATGCTTTTGACAAATTATAACTAATAAATTCAGGCTTCACTTTGTGGAACCTCTCCATATTGGAAATCATAAACTTTTAAGTAATGGTCCACTAGTATTTTTATTGTTTACAACCCGGGTTTCGTCATGTAATGACATCTTCAAGTACAAATATTATCCCACATGGGTATATATACAAAATCAAGTGCAGAGGAAGGAGGGGAAGGGAAGGGAGAGGAGAAGGAAAAACCGTTGGAATATGGTGTAATGGGTAAGGGGCAGGTAGAGAGAGGTCGGCGAGGGGGGGGAAGAGTTGGGCTGATTGGAGAAAATACCGGGCGGCGGGAAGGGGGGCGGAAAAGTGGGAGGGGAAAATAGGAAGAACAAACATACTTTTTCCTTAGAAATTTAAAAATACAATGTATACACAGGTCAACGGTGATTAGCAAGTCCAGGCTATTGATGAGAGTACAATTCAAATGAAAGTACAGTTCCTTCCCTTCCCCGCCTACCTCTGCACCTGATTTTGTATATATACCCATGCGGGATAATATTTGCGCCTGAAGATGTCATTACGTGACGAAACCCGGGTCATAAACAATAAAAATATTAGTGGACCATTACTTAAAAGTTTTTGATTTCCTTTTGACAAATATTTACATTGTATTCTTTTTAACTCGTTTTTCGCCGGATGTAAGTCTGGATTATCAACAGTCCAGATTTTTGATGTCCAGATTATTGACGCTCTACTGTAGTCATCTATTTTTTTGTCAGCTGTTTATCTTTAAATATTTCTCCATTTTAAATTTTTTACCTTATGTATTTTTATGTCTGGCTACATGTGTATCATTTTGACGTATCCTATATTTGTTTCTACAAATCGTTGGACAAATAAAATTATTATTATTATGGAGTGCCATGCTCTGCCTGAATGTTTTCACATACTGTTTCCTAGTTTGCATCCCTATCCTCTTTGAGCACAGCTGTTGCCTATTCACCATGAATGTGTTCTTAGCTTGGGCTATTCTGTGCTTGATTTCAGTTGTACTTCTTCAATCCCACGTGATGATGTTTCGGAGTTGGGTGAACATCAAATGGGGGATCAGGTTGTGTGGTGGCTAGAGTACTCGCCTACCACACGGGTGGCCAGGGTTCAAATCCCTGCAGAGGCGGATGTTTTTCAGAGGAACCCGATCCCTACTTGTCTTTTGTCTTGTGGAGGGCACTTCAAGTGCAGTACTCCGTCTGTTGGATGAGACGTTAAGCCGTGGTCCCCTTGGTGCCTTTCGTTAAGAGTAGGCTAATGCCGACGCTGGGTTTCCATCCACCCTTCCTCCCTTACCTATCCCCTATGGCGCAAATGACCTTAGCCATCGGTCGCCTCCCCAAATATCCAATCAAATGAACATCAATTATTCCACTTTTAATCAGCCAATAAAGAAAATCCTGTTTTTACTGATGATTTGTGTTAGTTATTGAAAACTTTAATTTAGGCTGCAAATATGTTTATAGATAAAAAATTTTGCAAATTCCTCATTAACATTTTTATTAAAATAACCTGTTGATGTCGCACAGCGAAAAAACCCAAATGAAATATATTTCACTCCAAAATTATAAATTTATTCCACCAAGTTACTCCCGACACCACCAATTCTAGAAAACATGCTAATTTTTTCACAAATACATTTTAAGTGAACCCTTTTTTGCATCCATTATTGCCGACTACAGTGATATTTCTTTGAATTACATTTTAACTTCAGTTGTTGTATTAATTTGTTAATAACTCCAAGTATAAGGTGAGAAGGTGAATTATTCTATTATAATCAGTTTTGTGGAGATTTTGCTTCTTCTTATTTACAGCTTTCCATGTCAATGACATTTATATTGGATAGAAAAATTCCATTCTCCTCATTTTTCTCCCATCGTTGCCTATAACATCTTGTAATTTAAAATAGAAATGGCTGGAAAGCGTTTTATAAGTAAGAATCCGGAATATGAATAAAAAATTTATATTCTTTTACTGTTAAATCACCTTAAAATGAGTCATCTTTGCTAGCTTCCCTCTGATCCATGTATGTATTTCATATCCCTTTTTGACATGCAATAGAAGATCATCCCTCTGCATGTAGTTATTTTTTTAAGTTTTTGATTGGTATTGTAGGGTATTCACTGTGTGGTTTTTGAGTTATTTGCCAAATAACACAATTTCCCCCTTTGAAACACAGGTTCCTTTAGGGACTGTTGTAAAGAGACTGCAGCCAGGAGATGCAGAAGGTAATCCCTCATCGGATCCATTATGGTTTATGAAAGGGAAGGTGGTTGGGGATTTGGCTGACGAGGGAACTGTCTACATTGGTGCCAGAGGTGGTGCTGGTGGCCATGGGAATGCGTTCTTTGCAACGGACACTCTTCAATCACCTCAGGTGGCCGAGTGTGGCGCAGAAGGAGAGGAGGGAATGTTCATCCTTGAGCTGCGATCCATCTCTCATTTTGGCCTGGTATGCTTTAATTATGAGACATTTAAAACATATTTTAGATATTGAAAGCCTAGTGTTCAAGTGGGCCGATCCCAGTTCATTGAACTTAATTTTAAGAAAAATCTGTATTAAGTTTCTAATGTTCATCCCATAAATTAGCTGTATGTACTCAGTAGCTGCTGGAAACTGATGCCATGTTGAAGCAAATATTCAAATTCTATTTTTTTTCTCCTTTGCTCTAATAATATTGCAAATATTACTACTGTCGTGGTATTCGAGTGTTAGTTGTGAAATGGAGAAAAAAATGAACCTGGCCTACTTTAACCCTTACTTGAAATCTGTGCAATGAGTATGAGAGATGTGTGATGAGAGATGAGTAATTGTTGCCAAAGTGATGATTTGATACTAATAGATATAGATCAGAGCCTGTTGTGGGACGTCATATGGAATCTTAACATGCATTGTTTTGCTGTACCATATTGACGTAATTGTATACTTGTTGCGGTGTTGAGAGAATCAGTGATATAACGTTATTTTTATTGTTGGCATAATGTTTCAATGGTCTGCAAAATATCAATAGATGTTGTATAGCTGGTGTATTTTTTCTCAAAATCCATCCGAATGCTTACATAAGGATTTATTTTGTACCGAAAGCCAAAGTAGTTCAAGGGAAATGGCCTTAAGGGGTCACCTAGTTTGAGTTCCACAAATAAGTATTTTTTTGCAAAGCAGAAAAATCTCAAGTCCCTCTTCTTTGAGTTATATATTAGTATACTTTTTCAGATTATAAAATGGTTATTTCTCAGTAAAACGTTGTAAAAATCCCAGAGATAAACCATGGTTAATAGATAATAAAAGAATAAAACTGGTTAAAATTTGGCAATGTCCGCTGGATTTATTGTAGGTACTACGCATTTCAGCGCTTATGCACCATCATCAGATAGGGTACCTGATGTTGAGGTACCATAAGCGCTGAAATGCGTAGTACCTGCAATAAAAATTATATGAAGAAAAATAACAAGTCTTTCATTCTGGTACTGCCACTCATAAAAATGGGGCATGTAAAAATTAAATACCGAGTAGACTATGGGAATCAATAGAATTACTTATGAGTGCAAAGAGTTAATGTGCTGATACGGCACAACGTGGGCATGAATTGGATCCTGATGCACTCTATTTCTGTGTCTAAACGCGTAGTACCTACAATAAATCCAGTGGACATTGCCAAGTTTTAACCAGTTTTATTCTTTTATTCTCTTAACAAAATGTCCCACAACATCTCGCTGGACTTCATTGAGTTTATAGTTTTTAGAGCATATCACTGTTAGAGTGTCTGATTGATGGGAATGAAGAAACCAATAGTTTTTGTCTCAAACAAAAAATTCTAATTTTTAAAAATTTAGATATATTTCTATCATCGATGGACAAAAAAAGGCCTAATAAGTCAAATTACTCGAAAAATTTTCATGAAGAAATTTCTTATTCTAAATACGAGGGTCATTCCGAAAGTAATGCCTCCTATTTTTATTCATGGAAACTACAGGAGATACATAAGTCACAACAGCACAGCTAAATAGAGCAATATTTCAGCTACAGACTGTCATTTTTCCACATAGTCACAGCCATTCGTTATGCACTTTTGCCAACGATGAACCAGAGCCTGCATGCCGCGCTGGTAAAAATCGGAACCAGCTGAGGGTAACTACTTCCTTACAGTTTTGACAACAGCATCTGAGTCTTGAATGGAAACAATTCCTTGGAAACAATGTTCCAACATTGTTTCGAAGGCATTACAGCCGACATTCAGGTTTGCACACAATTCTCTGGTCGTTATCCACCGATCAGCACGGATGAGTTGATCAAGACGCTCTTCATTGCGAGGGATGACAGCTGTGCAGGGTCGACCGGGCCGTGGCTTGTCATGCACACCCTTTTCACCACCTTGAAAATGCCGTACCCATCGTCTCACGTTGCTCCCGTCTATTGTATCATCTTCATACACCTTTAGCAAGCGTCGAGGCATTTCAATTGGCGCAATTTCTTCAGCAGTGAGGAATTCAACCACACATCGCTGTTTTATACGCGCGTCCATATCAGACTCCATTTTGGAACACTCCTCTGCTGGCGCCAATTACCGCAGAACAACGGAACCACTTGCAAATGATAGAGGGAGGTTCAAGCATTAGCACTGCACCAACGACATCTGGCACGGACATCCAAAGTCACCACATAAAAATAGGAGGCATTACTTTCGGAACGACCCTCGTACCTATCTAGAAAAATTAATATAGAAATAATATTTTATAAAATAATTTTTTACCTATGTTTTCAGTTCATTTTCAATGGTTCATTTAGTTCATTCAGAGAAAGTATCTCTCCATTTTTCTAGTTGAGTTAAATAGTTTTTTTTTAGCTATCATACCAACCAATTTGACATCATCGTGAAAATAAGACTTAAAAAACAGGCATTAAATTTTGCTACTGGAGAAAAATTTAGAATATTTGTAATAAACACAGTAGAATCTATATCAGCTGTTCCTGGTACATAGAATAATAGTTCATCTTTGTAGACAAAAATCTTCATTTATTTGAGTCCTGGAGCATTATGACTTCCTTTTGTGCTGCTAAGTCATTGCTAGTCTCCTCATTTGTTGCAGTGTGCATTGTTCAAATCATCAAACATCTTACAATGCTAGCCTATTATATTTTCAGCTGTTAGATGATCATTAAATGATGTGACATAATAATGGACGGAGATGCCTTTAAAGGTATAAATTGCTTAAATTACCATGGAATATTACTAACCAGTGAATGCCTTTACAAGAAATACATCCACGACAGAGCTGAGGCTGAGACAGAGAAACAGGGCCTGCTATTCCAATCTAAAACTATTTAAGAGTAGACTAATTGGTATAACCCTGAATGTTATCTATTCCTGATGTTGGTAGGATTACAGAAATCAATAACAGAAAGATATGGTATAATGACAGAATTAGTTTAACGACTGTGGAGTATAGATTATTTGAAATAATTTGGCCTAAGATTGGTGGGATAATCAAAAACTTGGATAAAACAGGAGAATTGTGTGTGAGTAAATTGGGAGAAAAACGAGATGTTTTTATAATTCAGTGTGATAATGAGTTGATTTCTTCTCTTATTCCTGATGGTGTAACTTTGGCAGACAAACCTTAAAGTGCAGTGGCTTATGAAATTGAGTACAGGAGTATTATTTCTATGCATAGTCATACTTCATTTTTTTGACACAGATGGGATAGAAAATTTCTATCAGTTGCTTTTTGATTGGAGACGAAACTGATAGTTGAGTTAGTTTGATGTTCGTTGTCATGAACTTTTCAGGCTTGGTAGCAGTGCAACATAAGGATCTGCATCTAAGATAAAATGGAGTCTCGGTAAATCTGAACTTGGATCATTGTGACTGTACAGAATTGTGATTTTAATTCCTCCATAATTCTCTGATGTGCATTTCTAAACCTGCTTTCAGTTTTATTTTCTTGAGCTTTGGTTGTTGACAGGAGCATTTTTCTGTGTACACGATGAAGAAGTTATTGTTTACAAAAATTTTCAGAAATATGGACTCGGTAAATTATGTATCTAGGTGGATGTAGTAAATTATGCATCTAGGTATCTGTATTATGGATCTAGCGTCTCCATGGCATAGTGTCTTTGCTCCTTCGAATCTGGTTTAAGAAATTCTATATAAACTTGATGACATTAGGTGTCACGTCATGGAAGAATTAAGCATTAGTATCTTTATTACAAAGAATACTTTTCTACAATAATTTATAAATTCTTTTACTACTATAACACTGTTACTACAAATAATTATAAAATATTTCAAGAAGTAGTGTATACACTTCTACAATTATTTAGAAATAATTTAGAATACATTTATAACTAATAAAGAATTCTTTGTATTATTTATAAATAATTGTAGAAAAGTACTGAGTATTCTTTGTAGAGATGGGTAAATTACCTTGGTAAACTATGGTAATTTTTAATTTTCCACAATTAATAGCTATTAAATAGTAAGTAGTAAATAGTAAGTGGGGAATTTCTGAAAGTCGCAAATAAATTGTAAGTTGGGAACTTCCCTTCTTTTCGTCTGAGAGAGAGAGCACGCAAAAAAAGGTGAGGCTTAGTGAACTCCTAGACCCACATTGAGTGGAACAGGACTTGGATATGTGTGTAATAGCTAATAAAGAATTTATAGGAATGCTAATTGCAACTGCAATGAGTTAATGGCATTAAAACCATAACTATTGCCACATAAATGTATGATAAATAAGAAATTTTGAAAACAAATTCAGCAGCACACATGCATTTCAGCATTCTTTTGTTTGTATGGGAAATATTCGTTCAATGCATTAAAAACAATAGCCACACAAATATTCCATAAATGAATTGAATGTACCTTGATTTATAATCAAGATTCGGTTTAATATTTGTAGACTTGGCTTAAAATAGTCTGTTTGATATATATCAGTATGAAAAATACCGGAGACGGAGGTGAATATTACAGAAAACTATGGTAATTTTCAGCACCACAGTATTTTGAAAATCTGCCGTCTCTAATCTTTACAATATGGATACTAAATTCTCTGTACCTTTGATATTCTTTCTCATCCAGAGTGTTTGTGGCCTTATTCACTTTGTTTTGGCTTTTACATTGAGAGAGTGTTTTCGTTCATTTTATTTTTTCTGCTCCCTATCTATTCCAGATTGGATTTCCCAATGCTGGGAAGAGTACTTTTCTCAGTGCTATCACAAGAGCAAGAGCCAAAGTGGCACCATACCCTTTCACAACTTTGAAGCCACAACTTGGAATGATTCGTTACAGTGATCATGAGCAGCTTTGTGGTAAGATTCAATTTGCATCATCGTTTCTCTGTTTTAAAGTCAATGAGATTTACAGATGGTCAAGTGTTGGTGGGTCAGTCAGCCAAGAGGTTACAGTGAATGATGAATGCTTGAGGTGTACTCTTTGCTACGGCATCATTATGTCGAAAAAGTGTCTTGAAAGAGAGGGTTGGCTTCAAGTGTTATTGAAACCAATTGTTACTGGTTATGGGTTTCGGTTTAAGTAAAATAATTAAGCAGGAGTAATTGTACTCGATTCATTCACAGTTGTTATTTATAATTGGCGCCTTAGCAACACTTTTAGTACATAAGAGTTGGAGCTAGCGCTCCTATTGGAAAACATTCGCACCACATTAAAAATTGTCTCACTAGTACTGACACGTAGCGGTGGTCATATAATCTAAGTGATGCTGAGAAAATGCATATTCCAACAGAAATACTAGCTGGTTCTAGTGAAAGCTCGAGTGATTTTCACGGATCAGGTTGTGTGGTGGCTAGAGTACTGGCCAGCCATATGGGCGGCCAGGGTTCTAATCCCTGCAGAGGTGGATGTTTTTCAGAGGAAACCCGATCTCTACTTGAGTGTCTTGTGGAAGGCACTTCAAGTACTGTACCCCGTCTGTTGGATGAGACGTTAAACTGTGGTCCCCTTGGCACCTTTCGTTAAGAGCAGGCTAATGCTGATGCCGGGTTTCCATCCACCCTTTTTCCCTTACCTATCCCCAATGGCAGGAATGACCTTAGCAGTCGGTTGCCTCCCCAAAAATCCAATCCAATCCATCTAGTGATTTTCATGCGTACAGTGATTCAGATGATGATGACTTATCCAATGCTAAGGATTCCTGCTATGCTTTTTTAGAAAATTTTCTTCAGGAATGGGTAATTATTGGATAATCGGGGGATCCTCTTCCCTGAGAATCAACTGGAGTTCTGCATTTTGATTTCCGTGACAAGCCCCACCCCAAGTTCTTTGTTGGACCATGTCTTCTCTCAAGGCATTTGTGAGATGAATGCATCGGAAACTAATCATTACGCTTGGCAGTGCATCGCCGAAAAAACTTAGGACTACTCAAATGTCAGAGCAGAGATTATGATTGGGGTGAGACAAATCCCGATGAGATTAGACTGTTGATCGAACATAAGATTTTGCAAGTACATAGTTTAAACACCTAAAAAACATGTAATTGATATGCCATTTTTCAGGGAGGTGATGATGGATCTTAGGTTACTCCTACTGTTGAAGTTATTACACTTCAATGATAATGAAGCCTATGAACCTGAAAAGGAACCGAACCCCAGACTTGACAAAATAAGACCAGTTTTAGATAATCTGCTGAAAAAGTGGCAGGCTTACACTCCTGAAACAAATATTTACATCAATGAAAATTTACTCTTCGCATCTTCTTCCGTGTTTATCCATTTTTTATGGACAATATTTTGCCAGTGTTCCAGCTGGCTCCTTCAGTTCCGCTGAAGTCACTAGCCCTCTTTCCACTCCCTGTACCAACATAATGTGCATTGTCCACCTCCCTCTGTCCAGAGGAATGAGAGTATGCTCTTGAGCTTTGATATGAGTTGTCATAAGCTGAGAGATTTGGGCTAATATATAGATGTTCACAATAATGCCAAGAAATACTAAGCTCAGTTTCACCCTTATTTGATTCACTGTTCTTCGAATCCATTTTGCCTGAATTTCAGTCCATGACAAGGGACTTATATCCAAGAGTTTGGAACCATACATAATGCACAGGTAATAGGGGAAAGGATAAATTTGCTGGACGAATCCCTGGTCACCTGCGACAATGCGTTTAATCCTGTGGAATTGCCCATAGCCAAGGAGTGGCTCGGAACCATTTAGAAAAGGAAACAATTGGGTAATGGGTAGAAATAGAAAACAATTTTATTGTACTGTCCCGTTCAATATACTGTCGTACGTGCGATGGTTCGTTCGTTGCTAGGGTGAATTCGTAGAGTAAACGCAGTTTAGCACCATGGTAGTCCATAGTTTCTAACGCTATCCATTTAAAGTGGTATCGCTGGTATCGCGAGCGGAAAGCTTAAAAGATGAATAATGACAATGAATAAAAGAGACAACCATTTAAAAGAAGCGGAGTATGTTGCTTTAATAAATGAGCATAGGGTTGTAACATTACCATTAAAAAAATATTTCAAAATCCTCAAAACGCCGCAAAAATATGGCGTTCCCTATTTCGTTCGTTTGCTATTTACTTGTTGTTCGCGATGCAATGGTGAGGTGACTACATCTAGAAAAAAAGAAAGAAAAAAATTAATCGTTCAGGAAAAAATCTGTGAGAACAAAAAATTATAGTGAATACAGTTTACAGGTGAAATAATTATTAGAAGAAATTGATGATATCTATAACAGCACAAAAACTTATGTGTTCCATACTTTACAAATAACAAAACCATACAATAATAAAGAAACCGTAATAACATGAAAACAAATTTGACAAAAAAAGTAAATTATGTTATTCCCGGGAAAGTAAGTAATCATGGTATTTCATTTTAAATTTTTTAACAGATGTGCAGTTTTGAATTTGAGTAGGCATGTTGTTCCATATGTGGCAAGCTGTTACAAGAAATGACTTGCTATAAACAGTAGTGCGAGGACCTGGGAAATACGATAGATTGAAATAGAAAACAATTTTATTGTCCTGGGACAAAGTCTCTTAGGACATTGAATTAGTTTACATGCCTTCAGGAGGAGTGGAATACAAAGACAAAATACAAAGCCTTACAAAAAAAGGAAAACAAACAAACAACTTGCAAGTAAGCAGAGAGATATAAAATGAGCGAGGTAAGTGAAAATGAAAACACAGTCTCAATATCAATAATCAAAATAGTATGTTAAAACAAAAATGTACAATCTGTAATATCTATTAATAAGAAAAAATGAAAAGCAAACAAAGGAATATTTTATAAGACAGAAAAACAGCAAATGATTATAGTGAACAAGTAACATGTAACAATATCATCTCATATCATTTTGTCTTCTCATATAGAGGCGAGAGAACATTTGGGAGACAAAAAGTCAGCCATACTCCTTTTAAATTGTGAGACATTCCTAGAAAATTTAATACTATCAGGCAAAGAGTTCCATAATTTACAGGATGAGATGTGGAAAGTATTTTCATATTTAGGGTAGGTAGATTTAAAACCTGGTCGCAATTAGGTTGACCATGAAATGAACCAAGAAACCTGGTTTTTGCTTTATGGCATCAGAGACCCAAAATTACATTATTGATAAAAACCACCCCAAGCCTCCCATGCCGAGGTTTGTGTCTATGTATGTTTGCCAGCAACCATTTGAGCTCCTCTTTAAACAAACAGGGAAAGAATCATGTTTCCGTCGGTGACCCCCCATCACAAGGGTCGGTTGGATCATTGGAGCAAGCGACTCTCGCTGCTTGTGGAAGGTGAAAATGATTGTTTCCATCGGGTACCACGGGGAGGTGTACGTTTGGCCGTTTGTCCATCAAAGGCTCTTCTCCTCATAGAATTGAGTTGATTTCTTTGCGGACTTCACCTGAGAAACATAATGCACAGTTACTCTCAGCTGTACATATTATATGATTCCTGCAATTTCTCGAGAGTGTACAATTTCAGGGAACTACTGCCCTAGGTTGGACAGCGATAACACAATAATTTAAGATAATCATCATGTTGAAGTTTATGCATTTTTAAGATAATCATCATGTTGAAGTTTATGCACAATTAGACCAGTTAGCAAGCCCTTTATAAGAGTTATCTCAATTTCCCCCATGTGCAGATGAGATATGTATTCAGCAAGTTCTCCATCAGATTTCAGTGATGCCTACAGTCCTGCATAATGATTACTTACATTCGGCTCTCTTTATTTGCTGATGAATGCTGGAGATGTTTACTCAATGGGTATTAAGCCTGAATCACACGATCATTTTTTCCTCCCTTTTAAGAAAATGATAGCTCGAGCTCGAGCTATCATTTTCTGATTCACACGGTCATTTTGGCCGTACCTTTTTCCATAATTTTTCCGTCCCTTTTCGCATCATTTCTATGTTAACTACTCTCATTCCATTGAAAGCCGAACGTTAGAGTCGCTCTTTGCGGCCGAGCACTCGGATTGGCTAAATGGTGGAGTCAGCGATGCCTCCAGGGACGGAAAAAGGGACGTGCCCAGGGATGGAAAAAGCTATAGGGATCCCTATCGCTGGAGCCATCCCTGACTTTGTTCAAGTCACAGGATCATTTTCAAGCGATCATTTGAGGTATCATTGGAGCTATCCCTTAAAAGGGACTGAAAAAATGATCGTGTAATTCAGGCATTATACACAGGGGGGTCCATTTTGGAGATGTTAACTTCGATTCTGGAAGGGTGTGGACTGGCAATATAGAGGAGACCATGTCTGCCACTTGGTGTCTAAAGTTCCTTCTTTAGGCTAAAGGACTATAGTGAAATTATGCCTAAGGTAGTTTAAGCAAAATATCATTTTATTAGCGAACTATTACGTAGTAATGAATGAGTTTGGTCTCATTTTAAAGAAAAATATATCACCCTTCCATTGACACGAAAAATTCAACCCCTTACCTTATCACTTTCCGAGATATTTGCCAGAAAATTCCAGCCCTTTTACATGGGAAATGGTACATGTATGCATTCCTGAGAGACGTAATTTAAAAAAATGAGGAATTTCTAACACCTAGAGCTCGTAAAAAAATCAACAGTGTGTAGTTTGTGTGTTTTCTGAACTATTTTTGAAAATTAATGGTATTGTCACAGCAGTAAATTCTTCGGGATCACAATAAACCTTCCTTTTTGATGGAGTTTCAAACGCACTGTGTGAAAAAAATGAGTCAAGTTAGAGCCTTATTCAGATATTTTCATTTGATTACTTACAATTTCTGTCATGTAAAACTATATTATTGCACCATTAATAATGCAATATTTAATGCGTGTGTCTCACAGCTGGTGAAATTTTAAAGTATAATTTGAATATGGTCTTTATTATGATTAGGGAATCTCTATCTAAAAGCTATCTCGCTTGCACTACCTTAATTCAAGATAAATATCAGTTCACAGTGATTCAACTGACCTGTTCTTGGTGCACAATCCACAAAGTGGAATATTCTCCTGTGTACATGTCTCAGAAGTATTTAGAGTATTTTTAAATACTATAAATACCTAATATATGTATATGATATACAAAATACTTTTTAGATGTGTGTTTCAACGACAAATTACTGAAATTAGTTCAAATTAAGAAAGCTGTTTAAATAGTTAAGTATTTCAAGTGCATGTTTTTGAAATAATGCTTATTTATTGATACAGCTTATTCATAAATTATTGAATGAACATCCGATGAAAAAAGTTCAATTATATGTTCCACTATCACAGCATTTAATTGGCTCATTTGTTTATCAAAGGTCTCCACAAGACTTCGTAATGAACAATGCATCAACTTTGGCTGAAGTTGGCAACCATTAATCTAGGTTATTCTTGTCTATAGTTTGCAATTTCTGCCCTCTAGTGTTCAGAAAATAACTTATTTGTTTCATTTTAATAGTGGCTGACTTACCAGGTCTTCTTCCTGGAGCTCACAAAAATCGTGGGCTTGGATTATCCTTCTTACGCCATGCTGAGCGATGTATTGCCCTTCTGCTCATTGTGGATGCTTCGTTAAAATGTCCATGGGAGCAGTGCAATGAACTTCTTTCAGAATTGGGGCATTTTGATCCCATGCTTCCATCTCGGGCACTCCTCGTGCTTGCCAATAAGATGGATTTGCCTGATGCCAAGGTAATGTAGATTCAGTTTTGTTTTTAAATAAAAATTGATAGCTTAGTGGTAATTGACACCATAGTTTAATTACTTGTAATAAGGTACTGATGAAATGGTAGTTATTGCTGGAACCATGTTTGATTGTAAATTATATGATGGATAAATATTAACAATTAATCTAAGCTATAGTTTTTGTTAAAAGAGACGTTGACTCCTCAAATTTTGACACGAATCAGTTTTTAATGTGCAGGTTTCTCATGTCATGGCTTTCATGAAAGTTGATCATGCCAAACCTCAGTTTTATCTTCTTCCTCATCATCCTCCCTCCTCATCTTATAGTCGCACAGTCAAAGTTGGTCATGACGGAGTGTAATGCATCATATTGCTTGGCCAGGAAACATTTCCAAGAGAGGGAAAGCTGGTAAGCTTTTGTCATATAAACAAGTTTTATAAAAAAAGTGATACCCAAAAAAGAATTTTATCTGCCCTGCTTGATCCACAAATTGATAGAGATCGTAGAAAGAGCAACAGCTTTTTACCACAATGATGGCTACCAGCTTTCCCTCTCTTGGAAATGCCTCCTGGCCTGACAATATGAAACAGTGAACTTTGCTTTGACCAACTTTGACTGTTCCACAAAAAGATGATTAAATGAGACCTAGCAGCTCAAAGATATATAAATGGCTACAATTTCTCACCAAAATGACTTCACCCCTGAAGATGCTCGCTGCATTGTGAGAAAAACCTTGGGTTAAAACGCTTGAGACACAGTCAATCTTGAAAACTTCGCCAGTACTAATCAACAGCTGGGAAAGCCTACATACACTCCAGTAGTTTCATATGTTTAAAAGCTATCTTTTGTTGCTCCTCATGAGCAGCTTTAAAGTCCAACTCAGCCTGGCCCCAATGAAGCAGCTTTCGAGTAGGAAGGTTTGATCACTGTGGAGAATCGTAAAGAGATTCTTTTATATCGTTGATATAGATTTCCTCAATAATTTTTCACCCTAGGGAATTCACCTGAAGTAAGGACTGATTCCATGCTTTATATGTACCTAACTGTAGGTTAAATTTTGATTAATTTGTTGTTTTCTTACTTTGCTGTGATGTTGGAATCAGTTATTTCTAGAAATAAAAGTAGATGCATATTGATAGTTCAATTATTCTAAAGTTATTGACTGAAGAGGGTTTCTTCAGATGGCCATGCTTTTCTTATCTGCAGTCATGGTTGTAAACCCTTTGTCAGTGGTTCATCATTGTGCAGGAAAGTCATTATTTTGCTTGTCTGTTTTCTGGTGTTTAGTTGTTGAATTTGCTCTTAAATATGTATCAGGTACCTGTTTGGAAGAGTTTGTGGAAGTTATGGAAACTCTTATGACCAGTTGCAGGAATGACACATATTTATTATATAAAGTTATGGGACGCATAAGCCATGGCAACCATTCTATAAGTGTTGCAAAAACATTAGATAAGTTTTGTGGTTTCATAAATTATGGCATGTTGTTATGAGTTCCATAAGTAGCCAAGATGGCGGATACGCAATAAACTGCTTGGAGACTTAAATACTAGATAAAAGAGTTTTATCGAGCAGTTGACCATTTTTTTTAACTTTTTCTCACTAATTATTATGTTCATAAGCAATAATTAATACGCAAAATTTTCATAAATTTTATTTGGCGGTAGAAGATTAGATCAAATATTCGACTCTATTAACTATTGGTATATAAGTTATGTAACTAGTAGATATGTTTTGCAACCTGAATATTTGTATGAGATCTATAAATTCATGGGCCTCATAACTATTGATTCCATAGCTAAATGTTCTGCAGTCTGTCATTAGTGTGATGGGCCAATATATCAGTTCATATGTTAACATTGTTCTAATTTATTACACTACATTAATTAAATTTACTTTTCAGATGATGTAAAAGAATGGTGTCCGTATTGACTGATCAACGTATATAAAATTTACAAAACAGGCTATATATATCTGAAACAATAACTTCATAACATTTTTCTTCCAAAGTTGATACATTTTACAAAATTATCCCGTGCATTTCTCACTAGTACCACTAGCACTAAGAGGATTAATTAAAATTTACAGAATGTAATGCATATTTTTTACATATTTCATCTGCAATGTGACGCATAATTGTATTCCTTCATCTTCTACTTTCTAGGAAAATCTTGAAAATGCTATGAAACACATGAAGTTACCTGTGATACCTATGTCAGCGAAAATGGGAGATAACCTGTCAGCTGTTTTGGCAGAAATACGTCGTATATATGATGCAAATGTGGCTGAATGTGACTCCCCAGAAGTTGATGCTGAAAAACTGAATGAATGAAGTAGTAGAGCGGAACTATGCATGGCATCCATGCTATACAAACATGTAAATAAGAGAATTTGTGTGTGATGCAAATCATGGAGAAGAGCCTGCTTTCTGTGCTTTATTAGCTCAATAAATTTAGCAGCACTGTGACGTAGTTAGGTGTGGAAATAAACAAAACTCCAATTTTGGTACGAAAGCATCTTTAAGAGTCCCCTTTGGTGAGTTAATACTAAATATTTTCTAATAATTTTTTAAAAGGAATTATCTGGATATTGTTCTATTTAATATTTAAGAATTATTGACATTCTAAACCTATGGGTTATAAGGTGAAAAAATAGTTCCTACTGTTGATGCGAAAAGTATGTAGACGCAAGTTTGGAAACTTGTTAAAAATGAACCATAGTACCTATGTGAGTGCAAAATTTAGCTATATATTTAAAATATACCAAACTTTAGCTTATTTTATCTAGTGTAAACATGTTTGTTGATTATTTTTACAATGCACCTCTGATTTTTCATCCTGATGAGGACAAGAAACATGTCAGTTTTTGGTTATCAAGCGGAACACACTCTTTGCCATGTAACAATGAAGAAACTTAACGTTTAATTGACATGACACGCTTCTACTGTATAGGAAAAACATATTGAAATGTATTACCAAACTTTCAGTTCTTTCAAACTTGTCATAAAAAGTTATCAATTTTATTTATCAAGTTATTAATTTTCATGGTTATGAGTGGCACTGGAAGCAAGATCTTGGTCATGTTTTGAAGCTCTTTTTAATAGTATTGAAAAACAATTATCATACTTCACCCATATTAAGACATCAATTACCCACAGTTAACGAGTTAACGAAGAAACAAGTATTTTAGCGGGCTTAAGATGGTGGTGATATGACAGTTTTCCCGGGATGGATTGTGAAAGTTTATGCATTGTTTGCATCATGATTGATGTGAGATTGATTCATCCATTTTTTCTTGGAATTTGGCACATGCAGATCTGAAGTTTTTTTAATCCTAGTTAAGTTTTAGATGATTTTAATGATGCAACTAAATGTAATAATGGGAGTCATCCTATGTTTGTATTATTATTTTACTGTGCATATCCATTGCTTCTTGCGTTTACATCCTTGTCAAATAGGAGGAGGAAGGGTAGGATATGCTGGAAATATTCATGGGGTGAAACGAAAAGGAGTCCGTTGGGTGTAAGTGTGAGGGCTGGAGACTTGCAATTAATCGCTCAGCAGAGTTGGTTGTGATTTCACTGTTTGGTTGTTCATTTACAAATGCAACTCTTCTTTCTGTGGTACGCTGCCCTCAACTTCTCTACATTAATAGATTCAGGGCCATGACATTCATTAATTACCATAAAATGGAGTGACTTCGGCCATTTTGACAGTTTTTTTGTTATTTATTCGACTTTACAGGTTTCTTCTTCTGATAAAAATTAAATTAGTTAGAGAGAAAACTTAGTTTTTCAAATAAGGTTTCAAAATTTTTAATAAAGCAAGCATAACTTAACAAAAGAAAATAATGAGGTGTTATTAGGAATAAAAATTCTTTCATAACCAATAAGTACTACGCATAATAACTATTATTTGTACATATCAAAATAATGTTTGCTAAAAATAATTTCACTCCACCAACTCTGGCTGTACATCAGAAAAAACAAATGGTCCATGTTGGATATATGTAGGTGCATTTAACTTATGAGCTATTAGATTTAATGAAATAACTGCAGTGTCTTTAAAAACAAAAGAAGTGTTCTTTATAATTTCTTGTTTTCTTAAAAGAGAGACTTCAATCAAATGATCTTTTTTAAATGGAAACAACTTTGCTCACAAATATTCTGTCTCTTTTATTTGTCTCAAAACGTGCTAAAACAAAGTTACCAACACTAAAATCTCTATCTTCACTGCTGTAACAACAGCTCTCCCTAGACTTAGAAGGCAATGGAGAATTTGAGCCCACAACAGCATCTGTAATGTCTGATTCCACACTCCTCATACCCTCAGCTGAGGCACCTCCAATGTCCAGCACACTGACATTTTTTCCTGAGGCCACTGGTATTTGTTTTCCCCAACTCTTTCTTTTGGGAGCTTTGAGAAGCCGAGCATCTTGTAGAAAGTGCACAAATCCATTCGTCCATGATTGCTCTGATTTCTGGTTCTCTTCACAACTCTCAAAATGCGGGATTTTATCAAGCACCTTCCTCAGATTAAAAGGCACAGTTCCTGCAGCCACAAACCCTGCGCAGATGTTGCCCTCTTGAGAAGGACCAATTAAATCCAGTGTTGAATTGAGAACTCGTGGAAATTCACTTTTTGGTAAATACCTACATTACACTTTTTCCCGCTGACAAGACATTTCCTCCAGGCTGCCTTAAATGGTCTGAAAAATATGCCAAATCCAATGGCTGTCACTAATGAGTTGAGTTTGGAGGGAGAAGTACAAATCGAGTGGTTAACTCATCACACAGTTTTTAAACTTCCATTGATAAATGGCTCGACAAATTGTCTCCAAGCAACACTTTTATGCCTGGAAAGTATTTCATCTTAGGTAAGCATGTATTGACAATAAATCCTCAAATATTGCCATATCAAACCATTTTAATGATGCAACTAAATGCAATAATGGTGGTCATCCTATGTTTGTATTATTATTTTACTGTGCATATCCATTGCTTCTTGCATTTACATCCTTGTCAAATAGGAGGAGGAAGGGTAGGATATGCATGGAAATATTCATGGGGTGAAATGAGAAGGAGTCCGTTGGGTGTAAGTGTGAGGGCTGGAGACTTGCAATTAATCGCTCAGCAGAGTTTGTTGTGATTTCACTGTTTAGTTGTTCATTTACAAATGCAACTCTTCTTTCTGTGGTACGCTGCCCTCAACTTCATCCGGATAGGTTCCCGTTATAGCGAGCCCCAGAAACTCCTCCTCCAATCCAATTAGGATACAGATACCCGGCCTTATACATATGGTGTATGGGGGCAACAATACTCCACTTGCAGAAGCAGCCATCATAACTGATATACTTATACTTGTTTTGGATGAGTCTGAACCGTGCACCTGGTCCCTCCCCCACCTCTCCCCCCCTATTTTGCCGAAGGAACCCGGCCCGGGAATCAACTCAGCCTTTCCACGGTGGGCGAGACGAGAGGGCAAGTGTCAAAAGGGCCGGGCAAGAGCCCAGAGGTATAAATACAGGGGATATGCCACAGACTGGGGAATATTCGCTGGTGTCTGGAAGTCAGGACGGTCGCAGCAGAGCCGTGGGAACTCAACGCCTCTGCGCCCTCAGCACCATCCGCTGCTCGCCGAGAGAGAAATGCCCGATCTCCCTTTTTTCTCCATCTTCTTTACCTTTTCCTTTTCTCACGACCCTTTGGGACCACCACCGACGTCCTTTTGTAAGTAATTTTACTAAAGGTCTTCGTTTTGTTGAATCTGGCCTTTTTTTTGTTTTGCGCCAACAGATCCGTGGGACAACGCCTCAAGTCTTCTACAACCTCTGTTTGCTGTATTCACCTTATAACAATGATTTAGGCTTTCCAGGATTATCAACTAAATTGGTTTCGTCATAACTGAATATATTATCAGGGGGGACCCTTTCAATGGACTTCTCTAAATGGTTAAAATACTCCTGTATAAGGCTTCTGTTCACTGCAGCCCGAACCCTTTTTATATTTCCACCAAACCTCAGCGTTAGTGTTTTGTTTCTACCTATGAATCCCCAAACCCAATCCAATCCAGGACAATTAGTACAAAAACACTTTACAGTTATATTTTCATTATTTAAAAAAGTTTGAAGTAAAACTTAAATATCTATGACTCTAATTGGGAACCCCCACTTGGCACATTTTAGGAGTTCTTCGACAAGTTTAGATTCCTCTTCATGATTCAACATTGTTTGGCCACCTACTTCTTTGATGTGTATTCCAGGGAGTTTATCTTGGTTAGTGCTCCTCGGGACTTGGTAATGCTCTGCTGCCCTTTGGATTGACGTTTTCCCTCTCTTGATTGCATCCAATGTATGCTGAAGATGGTTTTCATCATACCTCAGGTATGGATGCCCACCGCGGGCTTTCTGGTAGTTCCTGGGCATCGCCAAAGTCACCCCACAGTATTTTGATTGTTACCTTAGAAAGCCATATTATTCCTAGTTAAAGCTGAATATAGTAACTATTTTTATATTCTGTTTGACAACAAAATAATGAAGTAATGAGGAAGTTTTCATTTACCTGATATTAGCAGAGATGATCCTAGGCTGAGGCTTTTACGGCTTTTCAATAGAACACCCGAATTCTGTCTGACCTTCTGAGTACGATGGTATCACAACAACTGTGAAAAGCAAGGGTGAACTGCTTGTGATCTCCTCCAACAATGTTAGGAAGGGCGAGAATGAAATGTTGGTTTGTACCCTTTTAATGAATTGAGCTACAAAGTTTCAATTTGTGAAATATGTGGCCGAAATCACCCCATATGGCCGAAATCACCCCATATGGCCGAAGTCACCCCATTTTAGGGTACATCTATGTGGGCATTCAATATCAGATGACAGCCAAGAATATCACCTGCATTTAATGGGTTAAATTTTGATGAAAATTCACCTTCATGACCTTGAATCTACTGGAGTACTTCGTGGGTAGGCAAACAGGTCAAACTTGTTCGGCCTCAATACTTTGTCTTCACTCATGCTAGTGAGGCCTGCATAGTGTTAATCACTGTGTGCAGTTCAGAATTGATACTTGCACCTTGATAATGTGGTAGTCAATGGAAACTTGCTGTTAAATAAGCATATTACTGGGGGAAATACCGACATCTGTGTTTTGCCTCCACCATGGAACAGTCTCACTGTTTCAACCCTAAATAATACCTTTTAACTCATTATATGACCTGAGACTGTTGGGTCAGCATCATCCGTTACTTTGAATGGATATGAATTCATGATCTTTTGGCTGGTTTTTTTTTAACAACCTTAGATACCTTCTGACTTTTGCCAACCTTTTTTATTAAAAATTTGAGCTTAAAAATTAGCATTTTCGTGCCAAATTTATATTATTTTTCTTCTTCAAAGCTACTTTTTTTCTGTAACAAGAGGTTCAAAAACTTTGAACCTATGGACAAAATTGTGAAAGTTTTTAGTGTATTTTCATTGGTGTGATTCAACGATGCTGGTGCGCAACAAGTAACTAAATTAGACCTATATTAATACAGTTTAGGCATTATATTCAGTGAATGTAGCCTTTACCATGCTGTGGTAGATTCTTGAACAGATATTTGGATCCCTTTCCTTCAAGTAGCTTTAATAAAAAAAGAGGCCTTGGTTCCAACTTCAGTGATCTTACTTTCTTTGTAGCTCACTCATAAGAAAACGCTGGCCCAGAACTCAAACCCTCCCATCAAAAATAATCACTTTGCAGGGCAAATTGTTCCTTCGTCCCTTGGATGTATTTTTCCCAGGACCCCCAGGGAGGAAGGTTCATCCTTCCAGTCTGTATGTCTATTGCTCTTCCAAGCAGGGGCGTGGCTGCATTTATTCATCGATGCCAACTTAGGACTTTTGTGGCAGGAGTATTAGTCAAAGGTCACTGAGTGCACCATTGAGGTGAATTTAGAGGGCATTAGGTCATCAAACTGTTGCCAGACTACTGAATTAACAGCCGCCATTAGTTATCCTTTCTCCTTTCTTGCCTTCCTTTGGAAAATAAATGGGTGAATTTGTGGATGTATTGCAAGAATATCCATCATATGTTTGAAATTTATGGCATGTAACTCTGGAAACCAATTGGTTACTCATTGCTATGGTATCTACTCAGTTACACCTTAGTTTTCACCAAGAAGCCTCGGAGGCTACAGGCTAGGCTTAGGTTGCTTGAGAAATTCAGAACTGATGTTTTTCAGAGCGACACGGAGAGTATTATCATGGCTCCTCGCTACATCTCTAGGTCTGACAGATGCAATAAAATGAGAGAGATACACTGCCAAACAGATAGGTACAAGGACTCATTCTTTCCGAGTACAATAAACGATCCAAATAAAGACTGAGCTCCACTAATTACACTCCTATAATTCATGTCACCATTTCACCTCCAAAAAAACCCACATCTTTACACAGCTGGTGGCCTAGCACCCTCTGCCACACGCCCATGCAGCAGCTCGTGGGGTATTATGTAGATGTAGAAAAATCCGGATTATTATTAGTTTTGATAAATAAATAATATTTGTATGGAGTATATATAATTAAGAAGTAGATGCTCATCCGATGGTTTACTTAAAACAGATTTTATATAATTCCAATACATAGATACCGATCATGCCATTCCCTTCCAGGGTAGCCACCATCACAGGGTTTCACTCAAGAATACATAATTGTACACTTAACACTGCTTCAATATTTTCCTCTATACTTATCCATCCTTGCAAACCTCTTTCGCCTCATTTACCCCCGTACACTGCTTCATGCATGCCCTCCTGTTTTTAAGACTTCTAATATACCTCCTCATAAGAATTTCCTCAACCACAAATTTCTCTGCCTACCTCTACCTCTCACACCATTCATTTCACTCTAATATATCTGTTTCGTTATACGACTCTCAATCCATTCTGTCAACATGGCCAAACCAACAAAGCACACTCCTTTCATATATGCCCATTACTGGAGCATCTAAACCACATTCATTTATTACCCACTCATTCCTGACCCTATCCATCCTACTTTTTCCTCCAAGACTCCTCAGATAACTCTTACCCACGGCGTTTAGTCTACTCTTATGTAATTCCAATTATGTCGATTAAGTTTGATATTGGTTTGGTTTTGACAATTTTCTCTTTTTTGTGTGTGTTGGCAGAAGAGAATATCATTCTAATGTAAACAGCATTGATTCTAGCATATAGTGAGTCACAACTTTTAGAGGAATTAAGCTAGGAGCCTCTAGAGACTCAGAGGCTACACGCTAGGCTTAGCTTGCGTGATAAATTCAGAACTGATATTTTTCCTAGCGACAGAGAATATTATGACTCCTCACTACATCTCTAGGTCTGACAGATGCGATAAAATATGAGAGATACACTGCCGAACAGATAAATACAAGAACTCGTTCTTTCCTTGAACAATAAGCGAGCACAATAAAAATTGAGCTCTACTATAATACACTCATATAATATATGTCACCATTCCATCTCCAAAAACTTACACCTTTGCATGGCTGGTGACCTAACATCCCCTGCCACACGCCTATACGGTGGCTTGCAGGGTAGCATGGAGATGTAGATGTAGATTCTCATGAGGATATGAAGTAATCTCAAGCGTTGGAGAAATTGATAAATAGTTTTAATTATTTGGCCCAAAATCTAAAAAATAACTCTGGGAACATTTTCGTTTTTACCTCTCAGTTTTCATCATGCAAATGTTATTCGATTCCCGCCGTGTTCACGTTACTTGACTTTCAGATGCATAATCTCAAACGACCTCGCCCGATCCCTGAGATCGCCAAATTCCGCCCACGCCGTTTTATTATGATTCCTTCTTGTAAAGGCACTGTGACGAGCTCATTGCTCATAATTTCTGCATATCTGCTAAACATACGATTTCATGACGTCCAGTATAATCCCGTGGACAGTTGTGATTGAGCTGAGTATGCGTTTTAATGGTCAGGGATAGTGTCTGATGTCAACTGGGCAGAAATTCTTTGTAGGGCGGATTTTATGTCATAGCTAATGGTGGTATTTATTTCTCCGAAGACGCGGAGAACATATTAAAAGCTTTATGATGCTGTTCTAGGTCAAATCCTGATCATTCGGATGCCGATTTATTAGTCGTTCAGTCCTAAGATCCACCGCTGTAAAGATCCACCACTGTAAAGATCCACCACATGAGTAAAGAATTCCTCGGTGGATCAAGAATTTTTGGAATATAAACAGGTAGGTACTTCTAATACCCCCATTTGATTTAAAGTAGGCAGAACTTGGGTGTCCATGTTGTACAAAATATTATTTTTTCATACAAAGAAAAAAATGTCTTTGTGCCAAGTACTTTCATGCACTCATTAACTACTGAAATGACACCACCACTCCAGCCCTCCACCCTTCCATATCTAATGCTATTTCATTTACCTCCTGGTATCTCTTCCTATGTAGGCACTTTTCTCTTTAGTTGGTCCATGGACATGGAAATGTTTCGATACCTGTTAATATCGTTATTCTTGGATTTCATTATTTATTTTTCTGTTATTCTCCAGTACTTGATGACCATTATCGTTTCTCGACGAATGTCGTCGGCGTTGTGATCTAATGTATAGTTAACTGCTCAAGACTAGTTTGATACAAGTGAATCGTTTCAAAATTAAGTCTTGTGAACCGATGATTTTTTTCTTTTCTGCGGAGAATGAACTAATGCATATGCGCAAACATATTTTGAGAACATCTATCACAAGATCTATGCCGCGTCTTTGAAGAATAAATAAATAACGCGATAAAATAAGTATGTTAGGACCACTAGGTCTTGCTTGCGATCCGGTGTGTTCCTGACTCATTATTCGGGGTATATTTTCATCTGTGGGCGTAAATGCGTACCATTTCATGTGAAAATTTCGCGGTGATTAGGAAATTGTCAAGTATTCTTTATTTTTTAGGCGATGACAACGTTTTCATGGCCAAGGTTACAAAATAACTGCGATTAAACTATGTGCCTGCGCGTTACAGTGAGGTCGTGACTTCCTGAATGAAGCGACAATCTACTTATTCACAGCCGAATGCCCCTCCCTCCGGGGTTGGACGCCTTCCTTTCCGGCGCGACAGAAATATAAGCAAGATCGGCGCATTCCGGGATTCCTTTGTTTTCACGCGTGGGTAAATGGGCGCATGGGCCTCCAGGAGTGAGGACGTTGCTCGGTGAAAATTTCGCTGTCGCTTGCAACATGTGCAAAAATGACGCGGTCAGCATGCATGCTGCGGTCATCCTGGTATTTCTATTTTATTTTTTTTTTTCATTTCTTGACCGCTATGACTAACTTAAAAGGGGGGGAGGGCGGTATCGATGACCCGTCACGCCGAAATGGCGTTCCGTCCTACGAAGTTAAAAAAAATATCATCAACTAGCGCGTGGCGTGAGACGCTCTATGGATCGAATACGTGAATGAATGAATGAATAATCTATTTATGCTCTGGGATAACCCATTAGAGCAGAAAAACTGCTACAATTTCACAGTCTACTCAAATAATGGTACAATAGTTAAGAAAAACCATAATTGAACAATTTAATGAAAAGATTTAACAAAATTGGTTGGGAAAATTAATGGGAAGAGTGTCTAACTATCAGATGAAGGTGACGTTAGCTGCAGAAACCATGATCGTGTGATATAAAAATTTTTTGTGGAAAAAAACAAAACATAACCCTATCAATCTTGTGAAATCTTTTGGTATCTGCGATGATTTTTTTAAGAGCAACAGTTTCTCCGTGCTATTCTGCTGGCTTCGTCAGGCTTATTGTTTCTTTGCCGTTGGTACCCTTTTATTCAAAATCCTATGTTGTTTTTAATCATTCACTGTGCCGTAGAATATGGTCAATGTCTTTCTCTCTCCGTCTTGTAGCACTTTTCATTATACTGCATTCTTTCCTGCTCATTGTAGCCTGGGTAGTATTTTGGAAGAGAAAGGTTTCTGTGGTAAGGACATAAGATGTATAGTTGCCATGGCTAAAGAAGCATTTTCACAAAGGAGGAAGTTGATGAGGGGGTCTGAGTTGAGACTTAAAGAAACGGCTGTTGGAAACTCTAATATGGAGTGTGGCGCTGTTCATTTACTCATACGAAAGAATGATGTTTTATCAACTCACTCTGTTTTTCCATAGAATCTCCTTCAAGTTCTATTGGCTTATTATATAGTTATATGCCCTATCGGTACCAGTCCTCGCTCTGGTTATGGAGCCTCGTTTTCACTGTGCTAATCACTTCTTCACCGTCTAAAGTAAGAGTGCAGAAAAGAGCTTAGTTTCATTCTTCAAGTGGATTAGAAAAGAAGTGATATTTTGAAGCGATTTACGTTCTTTCACGTCTTTAGTTTGTGCCAGACTTGTGTTTGCGAGCCGAGTATTGCAGTCCGCCCTCTGCAGAGTCCGCAAAATTCTCAGAAGACTCAGATTTAAGATACGGTAGCGCCGTGATAACCTGATGAAGCTTTTCGACCAAAGGAAATGCGTCTCTTGATGACTTTCAACTATTGCGGTAGATGGAGAGGGCGCTCGCTATGCTGGCCAATGCTAGACGCTGAAGCCAGCCCGCCATCTTCGTTGACCCTCATTTTCCTATAGCGCTTGCGGGCTTATGTACTAGTTTTGCAATTTTACTATGTTTTCCATCGATAACTTACAAGAAATCAGCATGCTTCTTTAATAAGGATTCCCCTTACATATTTTGTTTATTTATTAGAATCAAGAATGATCCAGTTGGGTATTATCATTTCGCCACTTTTTGTCTGATGGTCACCAAATTTAGGATTTATCACTTATTTTACATTCTAAACAATGCTAGATAAGGGCGAAAGCGCTGTGACGACAATTAAAATATAATAAATACGGTGCTTATCTTGATTACGGTTGGGTACCTCGTCTGCTCCGGCAGCCATAACAGACGACAATAGACGATCGAATCAACAAGCGGCTAGGCGACATCTCAGTTAGTTGCACTGCTAACGATAAACAAGCGTGAAGTTTTTCCCTTCTAAATGAAGCAAAGTAATTTAATAGGGGGAAGGGGGAATTCTAAGTAATTTGTGCGCGGAGCGATGCGCTGTTAAATGGCGATACGATTCGAGATATCGCTACACTCGCTACTTCAATAGAGGTCAACTACCTTGTGTAAACCCGCCTTTATATCTCTTCGAATGAAGATCCCAAATCTTATCGTTGGCGTTCGGGTGTGTCGTTTTGTTGGGAGAAATATATGAACGAACAACAGCCGTCAGCTCTGCTTACTCAGTTGAAGCCGGTCAGCACTAAAACATTGCCGAGTTGACTAATGAATTGTTTAGGGTTCGCCCACTTGCCAATGAGTCAAGGTCAACGGGGAAAGCCACAAGGAAGGCATTTTTTTTGGCATGGAGGGTGTATTTCGGCAGTCCTAGCAAAACAAGCGGGTAGTGTCATAATTTGTCCGCACAGAGCTGTGACGTCCTGTAGACATCACTGACAATGAGATATATCGTGGAGATGCTCCTGTGGTTTCCCGTATCTACCACTGATCGTAAGGAAACATCTACATATTACAGGTATAGATGGAATACATTGGAGGGCAGCTAGATTTGTTAATCATTGTTACGATAAACATTGCAGTGTTGCTAAATTGTTGAGGGAATTAGGGTGGGAACCTCTATTCGATCGAAGGGAAAAATATAGTTTAAATCTTTTACGAAAGTTTGCCGGACGTTCAAAATATTTTGCTAGAGCCAAACTATTATGGTAGAAACGATCACAGGCTTAAGATTAAGGAAATAGACGGCGGAACCGATAGATATAAAATGTCATTTTTGACTCGTAAAATTGGGGACCGTAGTAGTAACTACTATGGTCCCCAATTGTACGAGTAAAAATGGATCAGTTCTAGAATACTGACTAGATTAAATTAGTTTTTTGTGCTAATGTTAAATATCCTAACATAATTATTAGTTGCTAACCTCGCATGCAATTTCCGACATGATATGGCTCTTGCATAATATAGTACCTTGGAGAACTATTTATCTGACGCAGTAGTCGTGAATTAAGTAGTGTACTGCATGGTAGCATGTTCTTGTACAAAACGCTCTTCTAGTTTCCTGTCTTACCGCGCACTGTTGTTCTGCGCCTGGCATCCGGGGGAACGTGCGTGGTTCTGCTTTGAACTGTGATGAGTGCTGCATGCTTGGTGTGGAATCACCCCGTGCCACACATCCTAGCTGTGGCCTGCACGGTATTCCGTAAATGTAGATTACCCTGCAAGCAATCTGAATGGGATTTGGCTGGGAGTGATTTATAGCCAACGAGCACTGTAGTGCAAAAGTCTATTTACCATCATGAACTACGCTATTGGTTATGATACCAATGCCACAGAAACTATTTAATTTACGCGCGCAGAGAATCAGCAAGATATGTAAAAGGCCGTTGTAATAGTCTCGTTAGTGTTATTGACCTCTTGTAAAACTAGGATGGGAATCGATTTCAGCCCGTCGATTGAAAATTAGGCTCAATTTTTTGTGAATTCAATATCAATTTATTTTCCGACGAAGTAATCAATACCTTACGACATCCAACATACTGCGGTAGATCAGCTCACCTGAATAAAATAAGGGAAATAGATTATAGAACATGTAGGTTTAAAATGTCTTTTTTCCCGGG
This sequence comes from Ceriagrion tenellum, assembly GCA_963169105.1. Lineage (NCBI taxonomy): Eukaryota > Metazoa > Arthropoda > Insecta > Odonata > Coenagrionidae > Ceriagrion > Ceriagrion tenellum. The sequence continues at coordinate 83,306,634 of OY720642.1, read as the reverse complement.
ATCTATGGTAGACCTTAATGGGTGCTTTAATACTTTATTAAGATTAAGGAAATAGACTGCAGAACCGATAGATTCAAAATGTCATTTTTTCCACGCAGAATAAGGGACGATAATAGTTGTGATAGATCAGTTCTAGGATACTGACTAGGTTAAACAGTTTTTCTCTGTAGTGCTAAATATCTTAACATGAATTGTAGATGCTAACCTCGCATGCAATCTCCGGCATGATGTTCTCCTGCACGGCTTAGTACCTTGTTGTACTATTTATTTGTCGCATTAATAATACTAACCAGTAGTTATATCTCGAGTAGTGTACTGCATGGTAGCATGTTATTCTACGTATCACTCTCCTGGTTTGTGGTCTGACTGCGCACCGTTGCCCTGACTGCTTATGGCCTGTGCCTGGCATTCGGAGGAACGTGCGCGGTTCTGATTTGAACTGGGATGAGTGCTACATGCCTGGTGTGGAATCACCCCGTGCCACACACCCTAGTGGTGGCTTGCACGGTATTTCGTAGGTGTAGATGTAGAATTGTATTTGGACGTTGGCTGTGCGCACACTTGAGATGTTGCCAATGAGTCAATGTTTATAGTAATTTTTTTTGGTAGATGTGCTAGTATTGAGGCGTAGCACAGTGGTTCCAATCTCTATTTCAGCGGGACAAAAGTCATTTTTGTAACATTCTCGCGAAGTTTTCCGCGGCGTTTTCCATTACTGCACGTTGTTTTCGGGTTTTGCGCCTGGCATTCGGAAGAACGTGCGCGGTTCTGCTTTAAACTGGGATGAGTGCTGCGTGCCTGGTGTGGAATCACCCCGTGCCACACACCCTAGTGGTGGCTTGCACGGTATTTCGTAGATGTAGATGAAAGAAGGAACTTTTGTGCCCACTAGTTCGGCAGTGTTACTATGCTTCTTATTTTGGTAATCATAAAGGATTGGTGTGTCAGTCATTCAAGGGATTGCAGTCAATGATGAATGCGCCAGAGGTACAGTGCGAGAGATACGGGTAGGAAATAAATCAGAAGAGGACGAAAGTGATGAGATTCTCCAGAAGCAAGAAGGTGGGGCTGAATATAAGGGTTGAAGGGGACAAAATTGAACAAGTCGAACAGTTTGCGTATTTGGCTAGTATTTTGGAGGGGATTTGGTTTAGCGGTAGATAGATGTTTAGCGGCATAAGATGTAGAATTGCCATAGCTAAAGCAGTATTTTCAAAAAGGAGGAAAATTGTGAGGGGGGGGTCTGAGTAGATACGTAAAGAAAGGCTGGTGAGAATTCCAAAATGGAGCGTGGCGCTAGATGGGTCGGGACGGAGGGTTGTAGCGCCCAAGGAATAAAATGAAGCTCCAAGAATCTATTTGGACAGAAAAAATATTTGCTATTTAAATAGTTGTATTAGTACTCTGATTATAGTTAACGTAGGTTTTTGAATTTTCAGGTGAGTTGGTATCTGAGATATTCATGATTCTATAAACAGCATTTATTGGTGTGCGTATTTTGGGTTGATATACTTTGTTAATATGTCTTTCATTGATGCTTATCTCCCTCAGTTTTTTTATTCCAAGCCCTGAGGAAGGATTAAAAATAATTCGGAACGTCGGTAAACGTTAATAGTTTTAAGATTTGACCAAGAACCTCAAGAAACTGAAGGGAGGTAAATTTATTAACTGTGTTTGGGGTCTTTTAACTCTAGAAATATGAAGACGGGGTTGAATATAAGGGTGGGAGACCCAAAATAGAGCAAGTTGAGCAGTTAACTTATCTGAGTAGTATTTTGTAGAAGAGTGGGTTAAGCGGAATGCACGTAAGATGTAGAATTGTCATGGCTAAAGAAGAATTTTCATAGAGGGGGGTATGGACAAGGCGGGTCTGAGTAGTGACTGTAGAGAAAAGGCTGTTGAAAACTAAAATATGGAGCGTGGCGTCGTAAGGCTGGAGACTTGCGAAGGGAGGATGCACGTAGGGTTGAGGCGTTTGAAACGTGGGCGTTGAAAAGGATGGAGCTGGGTGGTGAGAAGGACGAACGAGGAGGTATTGGGTATGGTTGTAGAGGAGAGAAAGCTTGTGGCGGAGATTCGGAGGAAGCAGAAGAGATAAATCTTCTTTTCTCTATGGTGTTCCATATGGTCCTCTCCTCTTCTACTCTTCTGTACACTTAATTATTTTTAATTTAGATGGACGTAGTGAAAGAAGAGAATGTCATAGAGAATAATCGAGGGGAGAACACAGGGGAAGCGTTGAAGAAGAGGAAAGAGTAACTACATCTACATCTACGTAATACCCTGCGAGCCACCACGAGGGTGTGTGGCAGGGGGTGAAGATCACCAAACATGCACTATTGACATGCAAGTAGGATATTTAAGGGAGATATGCTAGATAATTGGCTCACATGGAGCTAGATGGTTAGTATCTACATAATAAGGAAGGGATTATTGGTTGTTATTACATGCATCACACACTACAGACTACTTTAACTATATTTCACCTACCTATCCCTTTGCTACGCTGCCTATTGTTTTCTCTTATAGTACGCGGGAAAAATGACATTTTAAATCTATCGGTACGACAATCTATCTCTCTAATCTTGTTAATCTGATCAAACCTAGCATAATACGCAGGGGTTCTCAATATATATCTAACGTCATCTGTGAACAAATCGGTTTCGAATTTACTTAAAAGGTTTCACCTAAATTTTAACCTGCGTTCTGATAGTAATTCCCATCCTAGTTCTTCTATTAAATTCGTAACACTTATACAAGTATCATAACGTCCTTTAACAAACCTAGCGGATCTCCTTTGCACGCGCTCTAATTCTTTTATCATACCTTCCTCGTACGGATCCCATATACTAGCGGCATATTCTAAATGAGGCCTGACAAGTGTAAAATAGCTTCTTTCTCGTACTCTCTCATCGCATTTGCCTAGAACCCTTTTTACGAATCCTAATCTACACTACTACTACACTACACTATTTGCTACACTAGTCATTTCCCTGATGTGTTTCCCCCATGACATGTCTTCAGTGATGTTGACGCCTAAGTATTTAATAGATTCTTCGTTAGATATTTTCTTTTCTTTGATGCAATAATTATTCCGGGGAAAGCCATTCTGTTTCCAAAATTTCATTATCGCGCATTTCTTCAAATTTAATTCTAGCTGCCAACTATCACACCAATCATCAATCGCATCTAAATCCTTAGCTAAACAATGACTGTCCTCTTCATTTCTAATTTCCTTATACACTACTGCATCATCGGCAAAAAGACGGAGCTTGCTATTTTTTACTACTGTATTCAAGTCATTTACGTAGAGAAGAAATAAAATTGGGCCTATCACGCTTCCCTGGGGAACTTCCGATGTAACTTTTTCTTCGCCGGAGCTGACACCATCTAATACCACCCTTTAAACGCGTTCATGTAAGAAGTCTCCTATCCAGCCTACTATATGGACAACTATGGACAAAATAAGAAACGAGAGGACACCATGAGGATTTTGAGAGAGATCTAATGGCGATTTACCTATGGGAGGGAAAACGGAACCTTATGCCACAAATTAGGACGTTAGGATAAGTACTGTCCATCAGCTGGTGGAATACTCATATTAAATGATCAGTTCAGGAGTAATAGCGCTTGGTATAAATAATATCCTACGCGTCGTATAAATGTTTAAGGGGAATAAGTACTTCCAAGGCCTTTCAAGTCCTTAAGGAGGGGTATTTTCAAGGCTCACCGTGTGGTAAGGTGATGGTAATACATCTACATAGTATCCTGCTAGCCGCCGCATGGGCTGGTGGCAGGGGAGTGCTTTGACACCAGCCGCGTAAAGATGCAAGGGATAAGGTTTTGGGAGGCGAAATGGTGACGTGGATTATGGAAGTTTATTCATACATAAATACCCATCACGCCGTTTCCTTCCGGGGTAGGCACAGTCAAAATGTTTCACTCGTTAATACATAATTGCACTCCTAACTCTGCTTCAATAATTTCCTCCATTCTGACCTATCCTTGCAAACCTCTTTTGCCTCATTTACCCCCATACACTGTTTCATACACGCCCTCCTGTTTTGAAGACCCCTCATATTCCTCCTCCTAATTTCCTCAACCACATTCAACCACAACTTTCTCGGCCTATCTCTACCTCTCACACCATTCATTCTACTCTCATATATCTGTTTCGTTATTCGACTCTCATCCATTCTCTCAACATGGCCAAACCAACGAAGCACACTCCTTTCATACACATCCGTTACTGGAGCATTTAACCCACATTCATTCATGACCCACTCTTTCCTGACCCTATCCATCCTACTTTTTCCGCAAATACTCCTCAGATAACTCATACCCACGGCGTTTAGTCTACTCTTATGTCTCTACTGACATACCCATGTTTCACTACCATATAGCAAAGTGGGAAGAAGTACACTTTTGTACACGGCAATTTTCGCTTCCTTAGACAAGTACTCATTCCTTGATATGCTCCACATGCTACCTACCACTTTCCTTCCAGCAATCGCACGTCTCTTTATCTCCTCATCTATTTTTCCATCTTTTGCATACATCTTAGTACACGAAATAATCCATTGGAGTTCATTTTTTATTGTGTTCACTTATTGTACGCGGAAAGAATGAGTTATTGTACCTATCTGTTCGGCAATGTATCTCTCTCATTGTTATCTCTTCTGTGAGACCTAGAGGTGTAGTGAGGTGCCATGATAGTATTCTCTTTGTCGCTCTGAAACACAACAGTTCTGAATTTCTCAAGCAAGCTAAGCTTAGCGTGTAGCCTCCGAGTCCCTAGGGGCTCCCACCTTAATCCCTCTAAAAATTCTGTATCCCTATGTGTTCGCTCGTAGTAGTTTTTCACGAACGCGCAAATTTTTTTTTGTATTAGATTGATATTTTTTGGTTTAATATTTATGACCAGGGTCCCAAATGAGTCCCTGTGTCGCTCTGAAAAACATCCATTCTGAATTTCTCAAGCAACCTAAGCCTAGCGTGTAGCCTCCGAGTCTCTAGAGGCTCCCACCATAATGAAGGAAAGGTTGAATCGGACGTCGCTATTTTTTTATGGATTTGGAATGTCTTATTACATTTATTAATCATGAGAGTCCATCCACAGGAAGCAAATATGACTTTCTATGTGCATCCCTTTAGGTAGCGAATGTGCATCTCAAGGATAGATCAGTTAATCTAGGTGAGGTGAATCATAACTGACTTGAATATAAATGCTGAATGGGATTGTGATGAGAAGCGATAAAGTTATGGACCCCATTGTTAAATTTGAGTTGCAGGGATTATCTCTCCCATATCTTATCTTTCACTCTTTATCGCATTATGTTTAGTCTGCCCTCCTACCACTAAATAATATTTGTGAACATTCATCTTATCTTATGAATACATTAAATTTAGCGACTTGTCAGCATGAGTAAATTATATATATATATATATATATATATATATATATATATATATATATATATATATGTGTGTGTGTGTGTGTGTGTATGTATATATATATATATATATATATATATATATATATATATATATATATATATATATATATATATATATATATATATATATATATATATGCGAGTTCTATACAGCCGTCGGCCGTCTCTCGCATCCTCTTCTCCAAGCCTCCTTGTCTCTCCAGTCTTTATTCTCTAATTATCTCCTTTTCATATCTTGGGTGACTTGCTTTGTCCAGTCTTATGGTGGTCGTCCTCTCTTTCTCCTTTCGGGTGGTTGCCAATATAATATCTTTTTTGGCCAACGTTTCTCCTCCATTCTTTTTACGTGTCCATACCATTTTAGCCGTCTTTTCTCTATTTCTTGTATGATGTTTTCTTCTACTTGCATAATTTTTCTTATATTTTCATTTCTTATTCTTTGTAGTTTAGATTTTCTGCTGCTTCTTCTTAGAAAATCCATTTCTACGACCTCCAGTCTCTGCCTATCCCTTTTGGTCATTTCCCATGTCTCTGCTCCGTAAAGGAGTATACTCTGAATAATTGTTTTATGTATTTGCAATTTTGTTTTCCTACTTATGTCTTTTGACCATAATATGCTATTCATTTTATTTATTGCGAGTTTTGACTGATGTATTCTATTTTTTATCTCTTTTTTACTGGTTCCTTCTTTTCCAATCGTTACACCTAAGTATTTATGCTCACTACAGACTTCGATGGCATTTCCTTCTATTTCCAGATTCCTTGCCTTCTCATTAATTACCATATATTTTGTTTTGTTGAAATTTACTTTCAGGCCCGCCTTATTGTATGTTTCTATCGATTTCCTCATCATATATTCCGCATCGTACTTATCTCCTGCATTTACTATTTGATCGTCAGCAAAATGTAATGTATATAGTGAGTCTCCGTCTATTTTTATTCCCATTTCAGCACATTTGTTCTTCCAATCCTTCAGAGCTTCGTTAATATAAATTTTAAAAAGAGTGGGTGATAGGCAACACCCTTGTCTTAGTCCTTTATTGGGTTTAATTGACGGAGATAATTGACTTCCAATTTTTACTTTTGTTTCTAGGTTTTTATAAAGATTTGTTATTGCTATAATGTATTTTCCGTTTATATTACT